>CM060902.1:1393471318-1398471318 GCA_030737815.1 Allium fistulosum
TTTTCAAAAATATCCGGTCTTCAACACCGGTCTTCAAATGCAATTCATAACGACGTATCACATATTCGGAATGGGTTATACGACCCCATGGTCCTTTCCCGGCTAACCCGAATAGTGAGCGCTTATTCAAAAATAAGTGTGGCATTCAAATTCATCCAATCACAACAAATACCTACTCAAGGTAATTATTGATAGTCGGTTATTTAACTATCAATAAAGATGCGCAACATCATCAAATTCCAAATAATTTTCCAAATTATTTCATCTTCAAAAATATCTTTACTAGATATAAAAATTTCCACACTTCAATCATTTGAAAACAATTTCAAATCAACTTCCACATTTCAATTTATCTTTAAAAGATAAAATCTCAAAACAGTTCATTTCATATTGGAAAAGCATTTCCATACTTATTTAAAAATAAGTATTTCACAAATCTATTTATTTTCAACATTTGAAAATATTCAATATACTTAAATCAATATTAAGTATACATTTCATTCTTTAAGGAAACCATTTACTATAACATTTATTCGAGTCAAAACGAATGTTACGTAAAAAATCGTTACGACAACTCAAAATCACTAGTATAGGGATTCGAAATTTAGATAGATATATAAATCCCAATACTACATTAAAAACATTTCCTTTCGGAAATCATTTACTATAACAACAGTGTTATAGTCCACCATTTCCTTATTTCTCGAAAACGTCTATTTCAACAATAAATGTTGAAATCTATGATTTCGATAGTTCACACGTTTTAAAACATCTTTTAAAACAATTAACTTCCTTTATAATATCGCTTTCCCAAACATAACCATTTTTTTTCAATAATATATTCACTGTCCAAAATCGTGAATATAATTCACTAACCAAATTTCAATCATCTCTACACATTTTACCTTAATAATAATTCGCTATCCAAAATCGCGAATATATCTCCTTTAATAATCTTCTATATTTGATTTATCAAATCCAATTGATTTCGAATTTATAAAACAACGTTTATAAATTCTATTTCTATTTTCTAACGACTTCAATTTAATAAATCTCCTTTATTAACAAATTCGATCAATATTTCATTTGAAGGCAAAAACACAATCTATAAGTTAATTTCTTATAAATCTTCCATTCTACAATTTCATTCATTTTAACTTCACAATTTATACATCTATAAATTTCATTCATTTATGAATTCCATAAATATTTCATTTTTAACACTTATAAAAACTCGTTTTATAATTCCAATATTTTGATTTATGAAATATCAATTTTATAAATCTTTCTATACAAATCGTTTATAGTTATTCGAAAAATCCCAACTTAAACCATTTTATAAATAAATCGACTTTTATTTCAAAAACGACACTTTGGTTATATTTCACCAAAAATTATAACTTTTATAACTTTAAAATTTTACGTTTATAAATCGATTCAAAAATTCCATAAAACGTATATTTTCAAAAATCACTTTAAAAACCCTTTTAAAGTAAAAGTCGTTATTTTTAAACTTCAAAACTTGAATCCAATGATGCAACGCATCAATTAGTCCATCACAACAGTCAATATCATATATCAATATGATAACAGAATATATATCAATATTTGTAAATAAATAAATACAGTTGAGGAATCCAGTTGGATCCCTCCAACCTGTTTCCCTGCATCCAAAGACGTTAGCACAATACCAATTCCGCTCCAGTACGGAATTATCGCGGTATATGGGTTTTATAAAAATCCGCTTACTAACGGCGCAATAGGGTCTCATCCGCTATACGAGGCGGGAAATCAATCAATCCAATATATACATATGCCAATATGTATATATTGCTATATATAGATATATATCCTACTATATCTAATATCACATCCAAGCAGTCAATCAATCAATCAATAACTGTAAAAGAAAATCCACTTTCATTTGAGTGAGAAAATCTCACCTTGATTTTCCGATAGCAATTTATAGCGTTTTATTTCGAATAAAATTAAACGGACGTTTAATTTTACCCGAAATTCACACTAGCTCCAAACGACTCCAATCCAATTGCATCGCGTAGTGTTCGACAATACGTTTCCAACGCAACTAATTTCGCATTTTTCCGATCTTGTATGAAAGAGATATGCAATTTTAAAGTTTGTACACATTATTATAAATCAATTACAATTTATATTTAAACCTAGATGCAATCAGACCGTTGATTTCCTTCCCTCATGATCTGGCCGCACTCCCTCCTTCTCCTCTCTCACGTATGCGTTCTACAGGTAAGAACGCAACAAAGAAACCCAAAAGCACGTTCAAAACCCTAATAGCCTTGACCAATTCGAGCATCTTGAAGACGATCAACTAGCGCCATTCGAAAGCCCTTCGCGAATGACACAACTACCTCGAATAGCATGAAGCTCGGCCTCACTATAGACGAGAAAAACGTGAAAAACTGCCGTGCCTTCATACTCGAATTGCAGACAATCCACTTCGTATTTTTCGATCATCACCGTTGAATATATAGAACTCGTGACGATCTACATTTCTCTAGTTGAAAGTTTTTGAAATTACTGAGTGGATTGGAAGATAATTGGAGGGGAATGAAATTGTTTTCTGGCCGTGTATTTCTATGGTGGCGGCTGGCCATTAGAACTAGGGTTTGTTCTTCTTGTTTGCAAATGAGAAAATGTAGGTGCTTTTATAGAAAATGGCCAAATTTACTATTCATCGAAATTTTCCGAACTCCGAATCGAACGTGCCGGCTGACGTTTATAAGGTTTACCCCGCGTTCTGAACGCAATGGAATAGGTTTCGGAAGCTAATTCGATCGTCTGTGCAAGATATGGAATTAAACGATCAATTTAAATTAAACCGATTTAAATCGATTTCGAGGCGTTTTAATTTGTACCGGACAAATGGTAAATCCAAAAATTACGAAATTTTAAATCTTACAATAATATCACATTACGGATCCGATGAAACTGGTTTCGTCGAAATCCGAGACTTTTTGAAAAATGACTATTTTAACTCGACGATTTAAAATTAAAACGATATCGATGCGTTTCGAGCTGCCACGGTCAAACGATAACTTCGATTGCTACGAAAATTGAAATCCGATAATAACTAACTATTACGGATCCAATGGAACTGGTCTCGTTCAATTCTGAGACTGTTCGAAAATTGGCTATTATTACAGTCGATAATTAAATATTAAAATATTCGATTTTCATAGATTAACTCCAAATTCAATTTTAAAAGTTCTATAACCTTTCTATAACTCCAGTATGATTAAATAAAATTTTACAAATCATTTTCAATCATTTTAAACTCCATTTTCAATTATCTCTGCAATTTCAATTATTAAATTATTGATTTAACTATCCAATTAAACTCAATATTCGAATTTTAAATTATCCGACTTATTAATTCCACTTATTAATATTTAAAATCAATTAAATATTCGAATTTTAATTATCTAAAATTCTGGGTCGTTACAGACTTCCCCCCTTAAAAGAATTTCGTCCTCGAAATTACAAGTTAGGAAGAAAATGGTCCTTAACTCATCTACTATTTTCCACAATCTAATAGTTTTATCACTTTTCAAACGGATCTTCCTACTAAAGATTCGTTATCATCTCAACTAACTTTCCAACTTAAATTTTATGTTTCAAACAACATTGTTTAACTTCTAAATTCAAATTCGAGTTTAAATTAAATTTTTAAACTTTCAAAATTTCTTAAAATTTTCTAACGCCCTAAATTTCCGAAAAATTTTGCCAGCGTCTCCTTTGCGCGGCTAATACGGTACGACTACAAAACGTCCCTACGGACTCTCAGATTTCAAAAAGAAAAAGAAAAAGCCAAGCGGCTAGAGAGAAATCATCAAAAACTCATATTGAAATTCAAATACTTACCTTTTGTCGAGCGATTCAAATTATCTTTGAAATCAAATCCAAATCCTTTATAACACCTGTATATCCTACTAGCCATAATATCTAGTTACATATATTCAAACCATTTGCCAAATTTTATTACAAAATTTTCAATGTAAACTGCTTATATACTATCTCTAATTCACTATTGGAGTTAGATTCATTCAATTTTACATTTCAAATTCATTTGAATTAAATTTACAATTTCAATTCAATTTGGATTTTATTTAACTTCTGAATATTGAATTTTTATCAATTAACTTTAGTTCACTTCAAACTAATCTCAAAACTTCATTTATTTTCAGTTTGCTATTTTGGTTTATAACCACTCACATTTAACTGGATTTCCAATTCGAATTCAATTTACCTTTCATTTATAATTATTCAATTCAATTCAATGCTTACAACTTCAAAATGAATCTCAACTTTCAATTTCATTTTTGTTTAATCATAATTGTAATTTTATTCTATCAATATTCAAATTCCATAAGTTATCAACTTAATAATATTTCATAAATATCTTTATATAGCATTCCAGAGTCTTTTCCAACTTTTTCAAAACCATTTTTGAAAACAATTCAAATCATCCATTTGAATTTTCAAAACAAAAACCCAAATTTTCCAAACACTTTCCTTTTAAAACAATTTGGCAGCAATTTCTCTTTTGGAAACCCGAAAATGAACACCAACGATGCCGCGGTCATCATCGAAGTTATTTTCCAGCGACCTAAAAGAGTTTAGAGCTTTTCATTCCTTCAAAAGACTTTGCAAAACCTTTGAAAATCACTTTCAAACCAAAAAGATTTAAACTTTTCAAATCTCCAAAATTTACAAATTCTTTTCAAAACATTTCCAAAAACTTCTCTGGAATCCCATTTCAAATTACAATTCACATTTATAATTTTACATTCTTAAATTTCATTTGTACATGGATTTATTTCTTAACTTTGGAGTTATGATTCCAATTTCTTATTCAATTTCATTGATAATAATTTAATATTATTACTTCCTAACAACCATGTAACCATATACCATAGTTGTCACGACCCTGAAATTTTGAATTTATTTAAATTAATAATTAAATGAAATTTTGAGTTAAATTTATGATTTAATAAATTTTTGAATAAAAATTGTGAGATTAAATTGATTAAATGGAGCGAGTTTCCCGATATCCAAGTATATTATGTATAAATCATTTTAAATTAAAAAATTGTAAATAGTGTATATGTGAATATATGGGTGTATATTGAATGTATATATAGTTTTATACAGATTAGATTTTTATTACATATCTAAGTAAATTAATACAAAGTAAGCTTTTAACAACAATGTTAAAATAGAAAATTATTTATAAAGTAATAAAATAAAATGCAAGTTAAAAGGGAAGCAAACCAAATAAGCATGTACACTTGAAAACAAAACAAATAAGTAAATATATGTAAAGGATGAGTAGGCAAGTAAAAGAAAGTAGATAGTAGATAAAGTAATAAACAAAAGAAAGCTATCATTATCATCTTCAAAACATGCTACAGCCGAAGTCAAAAATGATGCAAGTAAACCAAAAATAAAAGAAAAACAAAGCAAGAACTGTGCATACTTCACACATAATAAATAGTATAAGTGTAAAACATAAAGGGACATGCATTAAATGCAAGGCATGGGGCAAAGTCAATTGGAGTTTGCTTAGGATCATTTCAGCCTGCATAAGGTTGTAAGCCATTAATGCAAAGGTATCCTTAGTACAAACAATATTTTATCACTCGTACAAGATACTATCACCCTATACAATATGCATATCCCTGTACAACACTGCCTACATTTTTATTTTTATATACCTTAACTTCATCTTGGCTCGTTCACTAAAAACTGAGAGAATCTAAGGTAGCAACATTTTAAAAGCTAGAACAAACTTAAATTTTAACATCAGAGACCAAGGAAGCTTCAACTTGTAATTTCTCAGGCTGTTTCAAATAAAGGAGCAGGCTCTGTTTTCTTCTTCTCAGCCTAAGGTGAGCAAACCACCCTTTTTTAGATTAAATCTGTTTAATCTCTGATGGTATGTATATATATAGATATACTTGAAGTA
Source organism: Allium fistulosum (assembly GCA_030737815.1). Classification (NCBI taxonomy): domain Eukaryota; kingdom Viridiplantae; phylum Streptophyta; class Magnoliopsida; order Asparagales; family Amaryllidaceae; genus Allium; species Allium fistulosum. The sequence goes on from CM060902.1 coordinate 1,393,477,323, forward strand.
AATGTGAGTAACATCACTCTAAAAACAATTTAAAAAGTATAATTTTGTTGCACTTATGTATGTGGGTGAGTATGTTTACAATTATATATATGAATGCCCTATGAATATTGAAGAGCAGGTGTGTACAGGCTGTTACTCCCCTATGTTCTCTGTTTGAAGTTTTCAACACAAAACATGGATTTAAAAACCATTTCCACTTGATCTACTCAATGTTTGGACTTAGGATCAAAACAAAAGATGTATGTTTGATCGTGAACTAGGTTTTAAGATTTTATTTAAGTTAAACAACATTGGATTTGTCTCTGGGAATCAAAGAACTGAGCAAAGCTTTAATTTTGTCAAATTTCGAACACTTTAAATCATGAATTCAGATGTGCAGACTGAATTCTTACACTTAATCAAGTTTTTTTAAAACAAAAATTAAGATTTTTAGAATAAAGATTGGAGAGCAATTTGAGATTGTCTGAAATTCTTTGTTTTGGTCGTTTCCGGTGATCTCGAGGTTGAGGTAGGTCGGAGTTCTTTGAGAGGGTAGAGGAGTGATCAGGGGTCCTAGGAAAAATACGGGTTGGGGTTGCAGGCGAATGTGGCGGCGTCGGTGATGTATTCTAGTTCGTAGCCCTAGTTTTTGTGAGGTCGAGATTTTTGATTCGATCGTCTTCTATGATGGATCGAGTGCTACGATATCTGGGAAGATGATAAGGGTTGAGTTGATGATGGTGTACCCAGGTTTCCAGACCTTCTAATGGTCGAAGATCGGAGAACGGCGGCATTTCAGGTCTGGGGAAGTTCTTCATTCAGTGTTTCCAGGTTTCAGTTGTGAGCTCGAATTCAATTTCGAATGGTGGGCTAGCGATCTGATGATCGGAGGTGGGTGCGAAGGCAGTTTCCGAGGTGGGAGGACCATCAGAGATGGTCGGTGGCAACAAGAAGCTGCCGTGCACATGCACGCCACACTTTTTGAATCTGGGCAGTTTGTTTAGTTGAGTAGGAAGAGTTCGAGTAATCCTCGAGAAACTTTATGTTAGGCTCGAAGAATTTCGCATGGGACTCGAAGCGGATAGGTGTTGTTCTCGAAGTAAACAGGGGAGACTCGGGAGAAACGTGGTTGGAGCTCGGGGAAAGGAAGTGATTGCTCGGGTGGTTTTAGTTTCAAAGCTGCAGTATTAAAATAAAAAGAAGTTAAGCAAATTTGTGATTCAACAGGTCTTAAGCATTGTGAATTTAATAAATGTTTAACAAAAGAAAATTTAAACTTGATTACCAGTTTAATTTTATAGTTAATACTTTACAATGTCTCAACTCTTAATTGTTATTTTAACTAAGTAATTGTTTTAAGTTAAGTATTAAATTAATTAACTTTTAAAAGTTTTTAGTTAGAAATAAATTGGTAATTAACTACTTAACGTTAATTAATAAATGATCAATAGTTAATTAATTAAGTAATTTAATTAAGAATTAATAAATGATAAATTAAGTGATTAGCCGTTAATAAAGGGGAAATTAAGTTTCATGAATAATTAAGGTTATTAATTAATGATTAAGGAATAGTTAATTAAGTTAACTTGATCAAGAAGTAATTAATTAAATAGTGTGAAATAAAATAATTAAGTAATTAAGACTTAATAATTGATTAAGAATTGATTTGTTAATTAACTAATTTGAAATGAAATAAATAATTAATTGATAAATTAATTATGATTTAATAAATTATTGAGTTTACTTATGAATGTTTGGATTCTGTTGAATGATAGGAATTGTTTGATATCCCTGATATATGATGCTTTGTGATACGTCCTGATTTATGTCATGATCTGTGATTTCTGTTTCTGTGATATATTGTTATATTAATATGAAACCCCTTGGCCCGTAAAACGGCATTTGAATTTCGATGCGACAGGGAGTCGGATTTCAGTTGGTTATCCGAAACCCACATCGAATTGTAATTGTGGATCTTTGTGACTGATAAATTTATTTTATCTATGAATCTGTGAATGAAGATAAGCGTTATCGATTATACCGCTTATCGATATATCTGTGATGATTGATGTTGCACTATTGTGTGTAAAACCCCTGGACCACACTGTTACACACACAAATATGAATTTCACGTGGAAATCGGTTAAGTCACAGATAATTTAAATTTGATGTTTTTGAAATGGAAATTTTAATTTCAATTGATTTTGAAATTAGAAATTTGGGTTTAAATGTGAAAAGCTTTTGAAATGGAATTTCAGAGATAAAAGTTATTTTGAATAACTTAATCGAGTTTTAAAAATCTAAATAATTGATTTAAACTAAAATTCAAGATTTGAAATCGAATTCTATAATTTGAAACTAGGGATTAAAGAAGTTATATCGTTATATAAGGGTTAAACCATTTTAAAAGTATTGATTTTGAAATGTGAATGTAATTCAAAGACTTTAACTCGTGTAAATAAAATTGGATTTTTCTTAAACGAAAACTGTTTGTTTTCAAATGATAAAAGCTTTCGTATATATATAAGAAATGAAATTCCAATTTAAAGGAATTTCAAGTATGAATTGAAAGATGGTTTTCCAAGTTATAAATGAATTCTTTTGAAAGCTATGAATTGAATCTGTTTATTTTTAACAGATTTAAAATGATTATTTGTTTAAACCATTCGACATGACATTGTTTTGAAAGCTATAAGTTGAATCTTTGTTTTAAAGATTTAACGAGTTAACGAGTTAATCCAATTGGAAATTGAAGTGTTTTGAAACCTATGAATAGATCTTTATGAAACGAGGTGAACGGTGTGAAATAAATCTTTTTATTTAAAGATTTGAAATGATGATTGGTTTAAACTATTTTGGAAGAAAGAAGTTGAATTATTAAGTTGTGACTTAATTGAAATCCCATATCCATATGTTTTTAAAGATTTCGCTCATTATTCGGGTTAGCCGGGAAAAGACATTTGTGTCATATAACCCATTCCGAATAATGATACGTCGTATATGGATAGCAATTGAAGACCGGTGTTGAAGACCGGATATTCACGAAAACGAAAGGACAACTCGTCGAATGTCTCTGCACCGACTGGTCCCCGGTATAGAGATTTTATCACCCTTTGTGATGAGAAGTCCGGACGGGATTGTGAATACCCGGAAATGCAAGGGCTTCGTAAGAAGTGCCTTCGGTTCTGTTCGAACCCGGAACAGACTTGTATGGATACATGTCTGACATTACACTTTGAGATATAAAGCCGATTTCTTTCAAATACATTTCTGTTGGTGGCGGAGAATTTATTCTCTTAGCTTAACACCCTTCTCTGAGACGTACGAGCTCAGAGGTTATGTAATTGAAATTTATCAGCGATATATCCCAATTTGGTAATGTGGCATGCTGAGTGTTGCTGTGTGATGATCAGTGTTTGATCATTTGTGATATGATCATTTGTTTGATCTTATATCTTTGTGATCATAGGTTGATCATTTTTATTTGACCCGAAGCATGGCTTTGTGAAAAAAGCGTAGCTTTGTGGACGAGACTTCGTCGAGCCTCACACCCCGGAAATGGTCAAAACAGGAAAGATGCAGCAAGGTTCTAGGGAGTAGCGCCCCTTAGTGTATGTCATTCCTTCTGGATAAAGGTGGTATCATGGTATGGAGCCCAGATACTTAACCTCTGTGGTTACTGCATTTTTATTATCTATGTGGTTTGTTGGAAATCGGGGATCCTCGGGAAGATCGGTGACGATCGGGGGATGGCATACGCGTGTCAGTAGTTACCTATTTTTGCAGAGGTAACCCGGCCTTGTGTTGGCAGAGATCCGGTTAGGTTCTCGGGTCGTCTATTCCAGGGACGTACCCATCGTGGAAAAGGAAGTTCCTTAGCCTGATCATTTGTTGGAAATCCAAAGAAACAATACGCGACGTGTACGGTTTTAGTTGTATTACCTGCTATGGAATGTGGCGGTAACCTGCTATTGAACATAGTAGCTATAGTAGACATACAATAATGGTTGTATGTTGGCTAAGATTTATATTCTACTTTCGAAATGTTTTCCACTATGCACTAATAATAATATCAAAATGATTTGATTTTTCGTAGTAAGCATCTTTGACTATCATAAGAAGAAATCTCCTCCAATTCTGCGTTTGCATTGTGTGTGTGGTGGGAGGTCTTATGGTAGTTTCATTTTCCAAAAGCATTGCGAATTGACTTTAAAATTCTCTGCTATTTGATTTAAAGATAAACTGTTTTTGTTGCTCACACCAGTCCCATGACTGATCCAGAGTTTATTGTTTCTTTTCTAAACTCTGGATGCTCAAAATTTTTCTACACGAGCAGTCTAGAGTTTGGTTTTTCAGATAGTCAGATTAGTAGATTTTCTGGAGCTAGTTCAGTCTTGGATCGGACTGCACTTGCTTATTCTTGGTGTATCGTTATTGGGAGTTCGAGCTACTACTGGAGTTCTCTCTTGAAGACTATCTTAGAGTGATTTGTTCCGCTGCTGATTTTAGTTATCTATTTTTTTCTTTTCCGCTGCTATTTGTTGTATCATATCTCTGATGTATATTGATATTCATTGTATCATCATTGTATCTGGATATTGTATCAGATGTTGTATATCAATATATTATTCTTTTATTCCGCTGTGTTATTTACTTAACTGTTGTTATAAGCTCCGGCGACTCGGATTTGAACGGTCGAATCTACGGCATTCGAGTACGATGTAAAGTATGGATGTTGATTTTCGAGCGGGTAAAATCCGTATCGTTACATTTGGTATCAGAGCTAAGGTTGAACTTTAGCTCAGGAGTATAACACGTTAAGTAGCTCATTAGAGATAGAGTGAAGTAAACTCTAGAATGAGTAATTCTCAGATATCCGTCCGTACGTCTCAGTAAATTCTCTTGCTATCCACTGATAGTGAGTATGAGTACAAGAAGAGAACGAGATAGGGGACAAGGAAATACGACTATAAATGGTCAATACCCTACAACAGTGGAAACAATTTTCTTATCAATTTTCTTTGATTCGTTTCCAAATTCTTTGATTTGCTTCGTATCAACTATAAGAAAGAAGTTTCGGTGTGATGATGGCCCTACGGATCATTGTCGAAGATCTTTACTTTGTATCTTCATCAGTTCTTATCAGCTTTTTGATTTAAACTTTATTGAATTTGAAATTTGAAATTTGAAGTTAGAAATTTGAAATAAATTGGAAATTTTAAATGGAGTTAAATTGATTAATCGAATATGAAGCTAAAATTGAATTGTATCAATAAAACGATTTCGTTTGAAACCGAATTTTGAAATTCTATTGAGATTTCTATGAATACCAAAGTCCGAAGAAGGACAAAATTGGTATGTATTCTGAGATATTCCGACTTGAATTCGGAATCCGTATCTTATGTTTGAGGAATTATAGGAGATCAAATTTATCTTTGATCTAACTGTAACGCCCCACCTCTATGCTCATAATAACAAAGAGTATTAAAGGAAATACTGTCTATTATTACGAAGAATAAGGCTGGATGGGAGCGACCATCCGTAATTGGCCTTACACTAACATTGGTTATCTCGATAGGAGTGGTACATTCTTTACAATTTTCTTCTATTATTTATTTACTCCCATCGACACACCCAATACTAGTATAAAACGAACTACGACGGTTCATAATAGTTTAGGACATTAGATATAACAATAACACAGATAATATAAATGCGGAACACAGATAAAAACAAAAGTCTCAGATATATATAACTGATGTCAGTTAATACATAGTTGACACTATACATATGATACAACTACAACTGTCGACTCTAGAAGTTATATATACAAGTACATTATCGACTAATATACAAGAATACATATCATTCTATACAATGACACGACTACTACAAAATGACTGACAACTTCAGAAGATGTGAAAAGTCTTCAATCCCGAACAGCAACTCAAAGAAAGAAATCTACAACCTGAAATACTCGGGTCTGACCCGAGTATTACATTCAAAAGAAAATAATACCCAGGTCAGTCTAATTCAAACCAGTTTATTAGTGCATAGGCAGCAATAATAATTAATCTCAAATCGATGACTGTCACAGAAATCTCGTATACCCAACTTCTCGATAAGAGAACCAGATAAAGGCAGATATAACACTAACAGTGTTAATCCACAAACAAGAAACCCAAAGCAGTTTAAACAATTGAAATGTCAATTTAAAAACATCAATGCTAATTGGCTGCAGTACACGCTAACGTGTACTGCCTCGCCAATACAGTCTATGAAATACTCAGAAGATCAATGATTCCAAAAGCCAACGGATACAACTCAAATCGAAGTGAACCAACTAAATAATTTAACCAACGAATTATCAACTAAATCTGTAAACCCGACTAGGGCTGCAGTACACGCACGCGTGTACTGCCTCGCCACTACCCTGACGAAATGCACAAGGCTCAGTGAACCGGAAACAATTGACATCAACTCAAATCAACGAATCGAGACTGCATCACTACGACAACTTCACCTAACCCAAATTTCCAAATTGCCAAGACCAGAGTAGTAACCAGTGCACCACTGGATCATCAAAGACATGATTATCAAACTAAAGATGTGTACAGGCAAAGGCTCGGCAATGCAGCAAAACCAAGTAGAAGTATTAAACAATATGATGGTGAAACAGGTCATAGTGAAGATAACAAATGCAATGACCAGCCACTCACGCTCAAGTGAAGTTCAGACTAGTTCTGTAGGCATACAGGTGAATGCAACCTTGAAGACTACTTCAAGATTAGACAAAACTCAAATTGATATAACAGCAGTCCATATGCCAGACCAAAAACAGTGAAAGCTACTGCAAATTCTAGTGCCAACATGAACAAAGAAGACAATGGCAATTGCTCATGACAAAAACAGAACTCAAGGCCTTAATGATGCTACACTGACAAAACAGAACTATTAATGTTCGGGACTTAACAACTCTAAATGACGGTATACAACCCAATATAAGGCACGGCCTGTGAAAAAGCAACGTGAAGCATCATAACAACAAATGTCAGTAACTAAACATATGCAAGTGCAGATTACTCATAAGTGAAGACCACATGAGTTTAAGGCAACCAGACCCCACAATGCTACATGTACGCAAGTGTACAGCTACGACATGAAACCAAAGATAATTGCCCAACCTACACATGAACTAAGTTCATACATGCCACAAACACAAGGCTAACATCATTACACAGAAAATGGTCAGACAATTGAGCTTCAAAAGATACAACAGGTATGCATCAATGAACTGGACAGTACAATCAAAATACATGGACAAAGCATGTTACAGGTCTTACTACGTGGATGGACAATCTCATATATGCACAGTGGAAGGAACATAACTTGACTAGTAGGTATACAACTCGAACACAGTGAAGCTACGATTCAACTTAGTTTAAATCAAGTGCACAAAGCAGCATTGTGACTATAGTGAACACAGTTAAGGCAGCATGTAATTCAAGTAGAAGACTGCAGCACTGTGGCCGATCAAAATAATCGTACGAATTCCAAAAGATCATAGATCAACAGAATACAAGAAATCAGTACATAGCCTCACCATCAACATGTCTTAAATGTGCAGGCTTAAGTTAAAACAGTGAACACTACAGGTATGTTAATGACAATGCAATGTACAAGTGTTTTAACTCTTATTTTATAACGTCAAGCTAAACGAGTAAGCCAGAGCAACTAATTCAAGCATCAACGAAAGTTTTCCACTGACCCACTTAGTTCCAAGAATGTCACAGAAACCCACCAACCAAGTTACAAGTTTTCACAAAATCAAGTTGAAGCAGTGCTACTTATCAAAGTCGTGGAATCTTATTCACGCAACCACGTGACTGAGGTCATCGAGTCATGGTGGTCACGGAATAAACAATGCCGTGAATATCAGAAACTAGAAATCAAACGAAGTTGCCAAGAATTCAAAGCCACGGTCACCATAAAAATGCAACTTAAATCCACTGTCACAAGTCATAAAATATCGATATTAAACAAAAATCAAAACGACCGAAGTCAGATGTGTCACAAGAGAAGCCCTTGGACCAAGGCTACCCTGTGTAAAGATGCAAACCAATGTTTGGGGCCAAAGCAACCAAAGAAGAAGACGAGGAACAGTCAACCAAATTCATGTCGATAGCGAAAGTGACATACGCCAAAGTCGCATTAAAAGTTCACGTAGCAACCTCAATTATCAACATCGAACAACAAAACAAAACAGATAAAACTCATCAACACAAAAACGAAGTCGAACAACCCAAGCACAGTAGCAAGAATAAATTAGATGTGAGTGATAGTTCACTCACCTTGTTCGAAGCAAAGACGATCACAATTCGAACGGTCGCGAGCGACGAAGGAAGTCGATGCCGTTGATTTTGAACGAGCCCTAATTCCAGATTGGAGGCAAGGACGAGCTGAAGATCGTAATCGCCAGAGATTCGCAAGCAAAATCGCCGAAGTTCTAATTTTGGGACGAACGAACGCGAAAAGAATTCGTGGCCGCCATTTATTACTCTCGTTTGTTTTAGGGATTTGAAAGTGAATAATGGGTAAAGGGGACGGGATATTGAACGAATGAAAATAGAGAGGGGGATCGATTATTTGCCTTGAAAATTTTCACAGCCCCAAACACCTATGGGCCACGATTATTATAAAGCCCACAAATCCTTTTTAACAAATTGTTAGAAGAATTTGCCCGATTAAAACACCCAATAGAAATTTGTCAACAATAATAATCGTCTAATAACGATAATAAAAATCACGAAATCCTGGGTTGTTACAGACTCCCCTCCTTATAAAAATTGCGTCCCCGCAATTTTCCTAATCAAGATTGTCCATAACAATTTTCTTCTAACCTAAACTAGTTATGCTAGAAAAATAAGAATTGAGAACACAATTATCAAAGGAATTGCGTCCCCGCAATCATAGGGAATAAATGGGTACAAGGTAACAACCAAAAGAGCATGTCAATGTCGAATGTACAAGCAAAGTAAGTGTCAGGGGGAAAGTATTAGATAAGAAATCGAAAGGTTCGACTGCTTCAAATCAAAAGAATCAACATCGTGGGAATCAGGGATCAAACTCAGATGACTAACAAAAGCAAGAACAATCGAGTTCCAGCAACTAAAAGAGAAGGAAAAACAGAGCAGAAACCCCCTACAGAGCACGAATTGAATGTGAGTAAATCAAATTACTCACCTGAATCGCCAGAGAAAAAGACGAAGCTCAAATCTCAAGAATCGCAAATATTCAATCATCAAAACGATAATTGAATTTCTCAAATCAACGAACATTCAATTATCAAAATGATAATCAAATTTTAAATTTAACAAATATTTGATTATCCCAAGCGATAATCAAATTTCTCAAATTAACAAATATTCAATTATCTAAAGTGACAATTAAAATAACAAATCAACAATTATTTAATTATCTCAGGCGATAATTAAATCTAAAATCAACAAATATTTAATTATCTAAAGCGATAATTAAATCTCAAAGCACAAATATTTAATTATCTAAAGCGATAATTAAAACAACAAATCAACAATTATTTAATTATCTCAGGCGATAATTAAATCTAAAATCAACAAATATTTAATTATCTAAAGCGATAATTAAATCTCAAAGCACAAATATTTAATTATCTAAAGCGATAATTAAAACAACAAATCAACAATTATTTAATTATCTCAGGCGATAATTAAATCTAAAATCAACAAATATTTAATTATCACAAGCGATAATTAGAAACAACAAATATCCGATTATCAAAAACGATAATCAGAACTCATATCAACAAATATCTAATTATCACAAGCGATAATTAGAAACAACAAATATCCGATTATCAAAAACGATAATCAGAACTCATATCAACAAATATCCAATTACCTGCAGATAATTGGAAGCAACAAATATCTAGAAATCAATTAAGAAGACTAGAAAATCAACATAAAAGCTTGGATCGATCCCATCAGATGGCGAGTTTTTAATTCGCCGCACGTGCATCAACAAATGGCCGAAGCCTACCAAGTACTCAACATAATTTTTGGCGCCCAACAAATGACCCGAAGGTCCAACAAATGACCCGAAGGTCTAGTACTGGTATTTGACCCGAAGGTCCAACAAATGACCCGAAGGTCCTCATAGTGGCTCGAAAGCACACGAAAGCATCAAAATGTTTCAATTAACGAGTCCGGAATTAACCGAAATAGCAAACGCACATGTCCCATACCACGTGTTTTACTAAATCGTTTGATTCTCTTCATCGTTTCCTTGAAAGTGTGAAATCATCAAATTCATCAAAACAACAGATATTCAATTAACGAGTCCGGAATTAACCGAAATAGTAAAAGTGTGGTTCCATACTCCGCACTTTTGCTAAATCGTTTAAATCACTTCATCGTTTCCTTGAAAGTGCAAAATTGTGTATTTTATAAAAATACACTTTACATTCTCAAACGGACAAGTCCGGAATTAAGCGAATCAGTAAAAGAAAGGGGTCATAGTCCTCGATTTTGCTGAAACGTTTAAATCGCTTCCTCATTCTTTTGAAATCGCAAACTGTAAAATTTTTGAAAACAATTTTATTTATTTTTGTAAAAATAACAATTCGCATTCTCAACTGAACAAGTCCGGAGTTAAGCGAAACAGTAAAAGAAAGGGGTCATAGTCCTCGATTTTGCTGAATCGTTTAAGTCGCTTTCTCATTCTTTTGAAAACGCAAACTGCTAAAATTTTATAAAACAGTTTTCATTTTAAAACGATTTTCCAATTACGTGATTTAAAACAGCAAATCAGTAACAATTTCGATAAGGAAACTGTACTTCTCAAAATACCGTAAAAACGGTTTCAAATCAGCATTGCGGTATAACCGCTTGAAAATCCACTTTTAAAATTTTGACTGTTACTGAAGTCAAAGCAACAGTAATTTTAAAACATCAAATATCTCATCAAAATAATTCACATCAAATTGTGACATCAGTGAATTTTCATTCATTAAAATTGTCAATAAAACACCGTGCTTCAAAAATCTAGCATTGGTGTAAAAATCCCGTTACAAAATAACGGCAACAAAATACGTATCATAACCAAGCATCGGTTCAGCGTAAAATAAATGCAGTAACGTGCAATTCAAATTTTTGCACGTATTACGGAATGAACAAAGAAATCATTCGAATGTATCTTCAATGAAGATTAATTCAAAACAGCAAAAATCTAATCACTAGATGATTAGTACAAAAGAAAGCCAGCGGAAATTTCAACAAAATCACATATCTGCAATTTCTTCGAATCCTCAATTCAGATTCGAAATTCTCAAAGAAACAAAATAATTACAGGTATGTAAACAACAAATGAAATTCATATCAATTTCGTATTTGGATTCTTAAATCAAAAAGATTACCAGTTGTACTCAGCGAAGACAGTTTCCGCTGCGCACTCTGATAAACAGAACACAATTCAATCAAATCAACAAAACAAAGTTTCACTTTTATTTTTAAATAAAGTTATTTAAAAATTTCATCCAAATTCCAAAACTTTAGTTTTGACTCAAAGTACAAATAAAACATCGACCAATAGTTGTAACATATGTTCCATCCAAGTTATGTTTTATATTATGTCCATAAAAACCTCGCTCTGATACCAACTGTAACGCCCCACCTCTATGCTCATAATAACAAAGAGTATTAAAGGAAATACTGTCTATTATTACGAAGAATAAGGCTGGATGGGAGCGACCATCCGTAATTGGCCTTACACTAACATTGGTTATCTCGATAGGAGTGGTACATTCTTTACATTTTTCTTCTATTATTTATTTACTCCCATCGACACACCCAATACTAGTATAAAACGAACTACGACGGTTCATAATAGTTTAGGACATTAGATATAACAATAACACAGATAATATAAATGCGGAACACAGATAAAAACAAAAGTCTCAGATATATATAACTGATGTCAGTTAATACATAGTTGACACTATACATATGATACAACTACAACTGTCGACTCTAGAAGTTATATATACAAGTACATTATCGACTAATATACAAGAATACATATCATTCTATACAATGACACGACTACTACAAAATGACTGACAACTTCAGAAGATGTGAAAAGTCTTCAATCCCGAACAGCAACTCAAAGAAAGAAATCTACAACCTGAAATACTCGGGTCTGACCCGAGTATTACATTCAAAAGAAAATAATACCCAGGTCAGTCTAATTCAAACCAGTTTATTAGTGCATAGGCAGCAATAATAATTAATCTCAAATCGATGACTGTCACAGAAATCTCGTATACCCAACTTCTCGATAAGAGAACCGGATAAAGGCAGATATAACACTAACAGTGTTAATCCACAAACAAGAAACCCAAAGCAGTTTAAACAATTGAAATGTCAATTTAAAAACATCAATGCTAATTGGCTGCAGTACACGCTAACGTGTACTGCCTCGCCAATACAGTCTATGAAATACTCAGAAGATCAATGATTCCAAAAGCCAACGGATACAACTCAAATCGAAGTGAACCAACTAAATAATTTAACCAACGAATTATCAACTAAATCTGTAAACCCGGCTAGGGCTGCAGTACACGCACGCGTGTACTGCCTCGCCACTACCCTGACGAAATGCACAAGGCTCGGTGAACCGGAAACAATTGACATCAACTCAAATCAACGAATCGAGACTGCATCACTACGACAACTTCACCTAACCCAAATTTCCAAATTGCCAAGACCAGAGTAGTAACCAGTGCACCACTGGATCATCAAAGACATGATTATCAAACTAAAGATGTGTACAGGCAAAGGCTCGGCAATGCAGCAAAACCAAGTAGAAGTATTAAACAATATGATGGTGAAACAGGTCATAGTGAAGATAACGAATGCAATGACCAGCCACTCACGCTCAAGTGAAGTTCAGACTAGTTCTGTAGGCATACAGGTGAATGCAACCTTGAAGACTACTTCAAGATTAGACAAAACTCAAATTGATATAACAACAGTCCATATGCCAGACCAAAAACAGTGAAAGCTACTGCAAATTCTAGTGCCAACATGAACAAAGAAGACAATGGCAATTGCTCATGACAAAAACAGAACTCAAGGCCTTAATGATGCTACACTGACAAAACAGAACTATTAATGTCCGGGACTTAACAACTCTAAATGACGGTATACAACCCAATATAAGGCACGGCCTGTGAAAAAGCAACGTGAAGCATCATAACAACAAATGTCAGTAACTAAACATATGCAAGTGCAGATTACTCATAAGTGAAGACCACATGAGTTTAAGGCAACCAGACCCCACAATGCTACATGTACGCAAGTGTACAGCTACGACATGAAACCAAAGATAATTGCCCAACCTACACATGAACTAAGTTCATACATGCCACAAACACAAGGCTAACATCATTACACAGAAAATGGTCAGACAATTGAGCTTCAAAAGATACAACAGGTATGCATCAATGAACTGGACAGTACAATCAAAATACATGGACAAAGCATGTTACAGGTCTTACTACGTGGATGGACAATCTCATATATGCACAGTGGAAGGAACATAACTTGACTAGTAGGTATACAACTCGAACACAGTGAAGCTACGATTCAACTTAGTTTAAATCAAGTGCACAAAGCAGCATTGTGACTATAGTGAACACAGTTAAGGCAGCATGTAATTCAAGTAGAAGACTGCAGCACTGTGGCCGATCAAAATAATCGTACGAATTCCAAAAGATCATAGATCAACAGAATACAAGAAATCAGTACATAGCCTCACCATCAACATGTCCTAAATGTGCAGGCTTAAGTTAAAACAGTGAACACTACAGGTATGTTAATGACAATGCAATGTACAAGTGTTTTAACTCTTATTTTATAACGTCAAGCTAAACGAGTAAGCCAGAGCAACTAATTCAAGCATCAACGAAAGTTTTCCACTGACCCACTTAGTTCCAAGAATGTCACAGAAACCCACCAACCAAGTTACAAGTTTTCACAAAATCAAGTTGAAGCAGTGCTACTTATCAAAGTCGTGGAATCTTATTCACGCAACCACGTGACTGAGGTCATCGAGTCATGGTGGTCACGGAATAAACAATGCCGTGAATATCAGAAACTAGAAATCAAACGAAGTTGCCAAGAATTCAAAGCCACGGTCACCATAAAAATGCAACTTAAATCCACTGTCACAAGTCATAAAATATCGATATTAAACAAAAATCAAAACGACCGAAGTCAGATGTGTCACAAGAGAAGCCCTTGGACCAAGGCTACCCTGTGTAAAGATGCAAACCAATGTTTGGGGCCAAAGCAACCAAAGAAGAAGACGAGGAACAGTCAACCAAATTCATGTCGATAGCGAAAGTGACATACGCCAAAGTCGCATTAAAAGTTCACGTAGCAACCTCAATTATCAACATCGAACAACAAAACAAAACAGATAAAACACATCAACACAAAAACGAAGTCGAACAACCCAAGCACAGTAGCAAGAATAAATTAGATGTGAGTGATAGTTCACTCACCTTGTTCGAAGCAAAGACGATCACAATTCGAACGGTCGCGAGCGACGAAGGAAGTCGATGCCGTTGATTTTGAACGAGCCCTAATTCCAGATTGGAGGCAAGGACGAGCTGAAGATCGTAATCGCCAGAGATTCGCAAGCAAAATCGCCGAAGTTCTAATTTTGGGACGAACGAACGCGAAAAGAATTCGTGGCCGCCATTTATTACTCTCGTTTGTTTTAGGGATTTGAAAGTGAATAATGGGTAAAGGGGACGGGATATTGAACGAATGAAAATAGAGAGGGGGATCGATTATTTTCCTTGAAAATTTTCACGGCCCCAAACACCTATGGGCCACGATTATTATAAAGCCCACAAATCCTTTTTAACAAATTGTTAGAAGAATTTGCCCGATTAAAACACCCAATAGAAATTTGTCAACAATAATAATCGTCTAATAACGATAATAAAAATCACGAAATCCTGGGTTGTTACAGATCTATCTGTCTTTGTTTTCGTGCCTGCGAATTTCGAGGACGAAATTCTTTTAAGGGGGGAAGTTTGTCACGACCCTGAAATTTTGAATTTATTTAAATTAATAATTAAATGAAATTTTGAGTTAAATTTATGATTTAATAAATTTTTGAATAAAAATTGTGAGATTAAATTGATTAAATGGAGCGAGTTTCCCGATATCCAAGTATATTATGTATAAATCATTTTAAATTAAAAAATTGTAAATAGTGTATATGTGAATATATGGGTGTATATTGAATGTATATATAGTTTTATACAGATTAGATTTTTATTACATATCTAAGTAAATTAATACAAAGTAAGCTTTTAACAACAATGTTAAAATAGAAAATTATTTATAAAGTAATAAAATAAAATGCAAGTTAAAAGGGAAGCAAACCAAATAAGCATGTACACTTGAAAACAAAACAAATAAGTAAATATATGTAAAGGATGAGTAGGCAAGTAAAAGAAAGTAGATAGTAGATAAAGTAATAAACAAAAGAAAGCTATCATTATCATCTTCAAAACATGCTACAGCCGAAGTCAAAAATGATGCAAGTAAACCAAAAATAAAAGAAAAACAAAGCAAGAACTGTGCATACTTCACACATAATAAATAGTATAAGTGTAAAACATAAAGGGACATGCATTAAATGCAAGGCATGGGGCAAAGTCAATTGGAGTTTGCTTAGGATCATTTCAGCCTGCATAAGGTTGTAAGCCATTAATGCAAAGGTATCCTTAGTACAAACAATATTTTATCACTCGTACAAGATACTATCACCCTATACAATATGCATATCCCTGTACAACACTGCCTACATTTTTATTTTTATATACCTTAACTTCATCTCGGCTCGTTCACTAAAAACTGAGAGAATCTAAGGTAGCAACATTTTAAAAGCTAGAACAAACTTAAATTTTAACATCAGAGACCAAGGAAGCTTCAACTTGTAATTTCTCAGGCTGTTTCAAATAAAGGAGCAGGCTCTGTTTTCTTCTTCTCAGCCTAAGGTGAGCAAACCACCCTTTTTTAGATTAAATCTGTTTAATCTCTGATGGTATATATATATAGATATACTTGAAGTAAATGTGAGTAACATCACTCTAAAAACAATTTAAAAAGTATAATTTTGTTGCACTTATGTATGTGGGTGAGTATGTTTACAATTATATATATGAATGCCCTGTGAATATTGAAGAGCAGGTGTGTACAGGCTGTTACTCCCCTATGTTCTCTATTTGAAGTTTTCAACACAAAACATGGATTTAAAAACCATTTCCACTTGATCTACTCAATGTTTGGACTTAGGATCAAAACAAAAGATGTATGTTTGATCGTGAACTAGGTTTTAAGATTTTATTTAAGTTAAACAACATTGGATTTGTCTCTGGGAATCAAAGAACTGAGCAAAGCTTTAATTTTGTCAAATTTCGAACACTTTAAATCATGAATTCAGATGTGCAGACTGAATTCTTACACTTAATCAAGTTTTTTTAAAACAAAAATTAAGATTTTTAGAATAAAGATTGGAGAGCAATTTGAGATTGTCTGAAATTCTTTGTTTTGGTCGTTTCCGGTGATCTCGAGGTTGAGGTAGGTCGGAGTTCTTTGAGAGGGTAGAGGAGTGATCAGGGGTCCTAGGAAAAATACGGGTTGGGGTTGCAGGCGAATGTGGTGGCGTCGGTGATGTATTCTAGTTCGTAGCCCTAGTTTTTGTGAGGTCGAGATTTTTGATTCGATCGTCTTCTATGATGGATCGAGTGCTACGATATCTGGGAAGATGATAAGGGTTGAGTTGATGATGGTGTACCCAGGTTTCCAGACCTTCTAATGGTCGACGATCGGAGAACGGCGGCATTTCAGGTCTGGGGAAGTTCTTCATTCAGTGTTTCCAGGTTTCAGTTGTGAGCTCGAATTCAATTTCGAATGGTGGGCTAGCGATCTGATGATCGGAGGTGGGTGCGAAGGCAGTTTCCGAGGTGGGAGGACCATCAGAGATGGTCGGTGGCAACAAGAAGCTGCCGTGCACATGCACGCCACACTTTTTGAATCTGGGCAGTTTGTTTAGTTGAGTAGGAAGAGTTCGAGTAATCCTCGAGAAACTTTATGTTAGGCTCGAAGAATTTCGCATGGGACTCGAAGCGGATAGGTGTTGTTCTCGAAGTAAACAGGGGAGACTCGGGAGAAACGTGGTTGGAGCTCGGGGAAAGGAAGTGATTGCTCGGGTGGTTTTAGTTTCAAAGCTGCAGTATTAAAATAAAAAGAAGTTAAGCAAATTTGTGATTCAACAGGTCTTAAGCATTGTGAATTTAATAAATGTTTAACAAAAGAAAATTTAAACTTGATTACCAGTTTAATTTTATAGTTAATACTTTACAATGTCTCAACTCTTAATTGTTATTTTAACTAAGTAATTGTTTTAAGTTAAGTATTAAATTAATTAACTTTTAAAAGTTTTTAGTTAGAAATAAATTGGTAATTAACTACTTAACGTTAATTAATAAATGATCAATAGTTAATTAATTAAGTAATTTAATTAAGAATTAATAAATGATAAATTAAGTGATTAGCCGTTAATAAAGGGGAAATTAAGTTTCATGAATAATTAAGGTTATTAATTAATGATTAAGGAATAGTTAATTAAGTTAACTTGATCAAGAAGTAATTAATTAAATAGTGTGAAATAAAATAATTAAGTAATTAAGACTTAATAATTGATTAAGAATTGATTTGTTAATTAACTAATTTGAAATGAAATAAATAATTAATTGATAAATTAATTATGATTTAATAAATTATTGAGTTTACTTATGAATGTTTGGATTCTGTTGAATGATAGGAATTGTTTGATATCCCTGATATATGATGCTTTGTGATACGTCCTGATTTATGTCATGATCTGTGATTTCTGTTTCTGTGATATATTGTTATATTAATATGAAACCCCTTGGCCCGTAAAACGGCATTTGAATTTCGATGCGACAGGGAGTCGGATTTCAGTTGGTTATCCGAAACCCACATCGAATTGTAATTGTGGATCTTTGTGACTGATAAATTTATTTTATCTATGAATCTGTGAATGAAGATAAGCGTTATCGATTATACCGCTTATCGATATATCTGTGATGATTGATGTTGCACTATTGTGTGTAAAACCCCTGGACCACACTGTTACACACACAAATATGAATTTCACGTGGAAATCGGTTAAGTCACAGATAATTTAAATTTGATGTTTTTGAAATGGAAATTTTAATTTCAATTGATTTTGAAATTAGAAATTTGGGTTTAAATGTGAAAAGCTTTTGAAATGGAATTTCAGAGATAAAAGTTATTTTGAATAACTTAATCGAGTTTTAAAAATCTAAATAATTGATTTAAACTAAAATTCAAGATTTGAAATCGAATTCTATAATTTGAAACTAGGGATTAAAGAAGTTATATCGTTATATAAGGGTTAAACCATTTTAAAAGTATTGATTTTGAAATGTGAATGTAATTCAAAGACTTTAACTCGTGTAAATAAAATTGGATTTTTCTTAAACGAAAACTGTTTGTTTTCAAATGATAAAAGCTTTCGTATATATATAAGAAATGAAATTCCAATTTAAAGGAATTTCAAGTATGAATTGAAAGATGGTTTTCCAAGTTATAAATGAATTCTTTTGAAAGCTATGAATTGAATCTGTTTATTTTTAACAGATTTAAAATGATGATTTGTTTAAACCATTCGACATGACATTGTTTTGAAAGCTATAAGTTGAATCTTTGTTTTAAAGATTTAACGAGTTAACGAGTTAATCCAATTGGAAATTGAAGTGTTTTGAAACCTATGAATAGATCTTTATGAAACGAGGTGAACGGTGTGAAATAAATCTTTTTATTTAAAGATTTGAAATGATGATTGGTTTAAACTATTTTGGAAGAAAGAAGTTGAATTATTAAGTTGTGACTTAATTGAAATCCCATATCCATATGTTTTTAAAGATTTCGCTCGTTATTCGGGTTAGCCGAGAAAAAACATTTGTGTCATATAACCCATTCCGAATAATGATACGTCGTATATGGATAGCAATTGAAGACCGGTGTTGAAGACCGGATATTCACGAAAACGAAAGGACAACTCGTCGAATGTCTCTGCACCGACTGGTCCCCGGTATAGAGATTTTATCACCCTTTGTGATGAGAAGTCCGGACGGGATTGTGAATACCCGGAAATGCAAGGGCTTCGTAAGAAGTGCCTTCGGTTCTGTTCGAACCCGGAACAGACTTGTATGGATACATGTCTGACATTACACTTTGAGATATAAAGCCGATTTCTTTCAAATACATTTCTGTTGGTGGCGGAGAATTTATTCTCTTAGCTTAACACCCTTCTCTGAGACGTACGAGCTCAGAGGTTATGTAATTGAAATTTATCAGCGATATATCCCAATTTGGTAATGTGGCATGCTGAGTGTTGCTGTGTGATGATCAGTGTTTGATCATTTGTGATATGATCATTTGTTTGATCTTATATCTTTGTGATCATAGGTTGATCATTTTTATTTGACCCGAAGCATGGCTTTGTGAAAAAAGCGTAGCTTTGTGGACGAGACTTCGTCGAGCCTCACACCCCGGAAATGGTCAAAACAGGAAAGATGCAGCAAGGTTCTAGGGAGTAGCGCCCCTTAGTGTATGTCATTCCTTCTGGATAAAGGTGGTATCATGGTATGGAGCCCAGATACTTAACCTCTGTGGTTACTGCATTTTTATTATCTATGTGGTTTGTTGGAAATCGGGGATCCTCGGGAAGATCGGTGACGATCGGGGGATGGCATACGCGTGTCAGTAGTTACCTATTTTTGCAGAGGTAACCCGGCCTTGTGTTGGCAGAGATCCGGTTAGGTTCTCGGGTCGTCTATTCCAGGGACGTACCCATCGTGGAAAAGGAAGTTCCTTAGCCTGATCATTTGTTGGAAATCCAAAGAAACAATACGCGACGTGTACGGTTTTAGTTGTATTACCTGCTATGGAATGTGGCGGTAACCTGCTATTGAACATAGTAGCTATAGTAGACATACAATAATGGTTGTATGTTGGCTAAGATTTATATTCTACTTTCGAAATGTTTTCCACTATGCACTAATAATAATATCAAAATGATTTGATTTTTCGTAGTAAGCATCTTTGACTATCATAAGAAGAAATCTCCTCCAATTCTGCGTTTGCATTGTGTGTGTGGTGGGAGGTCTTATGGTAGTTTCATTTTCCAAAAGCATTGCGAATTGACTTTAAAATTCTCTGCTATTTGTTTTAAAGATAAACTGTTTTTGTTGCTCACACCAGTCCCATGACTGATCCAGAGTTTATTGTTTCTTTTCTAAACTCTGGATGCTCAAACTTTTTCTACACGAGCAGTCTAGAGTTTGGTTTTTCAGATAGTCAGATTAGTAGATTTTCTGGAGCTAGTTCAGTCTTGGATCGGACTGCACTTGCTTATTCTTGGTGTATCGTTATTGGGAGTTCGAGCTACTGCTGGAGTTCTCTCTTGAAGACTATCTTAGAGTGATTTGTTCCGCTGCTGATTTTAGTTATCTATTTTTTTCTTTTCCGCTGCTATTTGTTGTATCATATCTCTGATGTATATTGATATTCATTGTATCATCATTGTATCTGGATATTGTATCAGATGTTGTATATCAATATATTATTCTTTTATTCCGCTGTGTTATTTACTTAACTGTTGTTATAAGCTCCGGCGACTCGGATTTGAACGGTCGAATCTACGGCATTCGAGTACGATGTAAAGTATGGATGTTGATTTTCGAGCGGGTAAAATCCGTATCGTTACAATAGTATTTTATAGAAAAACATTTCTTTTCTATACAAAAATAGTTTTGGGCAAAATTATCTCATTTACCCTATTTAAAACAATACTGTGCCGAATTGTTCTATACAAGTGTTTAGAGATCCCTATCGATAGAGTTGTACGGACAATACCGACCAGAATCCATATACCACTCAACAAACCAATCATCACAATATAAAACAAATTTATATTCACTAACAAATACGCACTCGTATCTATTATTACACTCAACTCATTCTAGAGTACTACTGACTCTATCTCTAATGAGTAACACCCAACAGAGCAGGGTTGTCGCTTAACCATATGCTCTGATACCACGCTGTCACGTACCGGATTTTTCGACTTTCGAAAATTCGACATCGATACTCACTTTATCGACTGCCGAGCAATCGAGTGCCGGAAACTCCAATAGTGAGGGTTTTAAGAAAAAGAAAAAGTAGAAGAAGAAGAAAAAATAGAAGAAAGAGAGAAGAAGAGAGAAGAACAACAGAACAACATCAGAACAGAAAACAATATCAGAATCTTACACATCGCAGCGGAACAATATATAATAAATAAACACTAGTCTTTTAAAACAAAGAACTATATCATTTTATACATACATCAATCAGAGTCAATATACAACAATGGACAGTTATATAAACTTGTCCTCATACAGAATACACAGCGGAATGAATACTATCAGATACAAATACTACGTCTCGCCATCCAGCTTATCTCTAAAGCTCCAGAATATCCATACTATCCTGATAACATAACTCTAGGCTGCCCGTGTGGAAATTTGTGGGCACCCAGAGTTTAGAACGGAAACAATAAACTCCGAGTCAGTCATGGTGACTGGTGTGAGATCGTAAAACAGTTATTTTTCTTTAAAATAAACAACAGAAGAATTTTAAAGTCAATTCGCAATGCTTTTGGAAAATGAAACTACCATAAGACCTCCCGCCACACACACAATGCAAACGCAGATTTGGAGGAGATTTCTTCTTATGATAGTCAAAGATTCTTACTACGCAAAAAATCAAATTCTTTTTGATATTATTATTAGTGCATAGTGTAGAAAACATTTCGAAAGTAGAATATTAATCTTAGCCAGCATAGGTACCATTATAGTATGCTTGCTATAGCTACCATATTAAATGGCAGGTTCTACAACTAAAACCGTACAAGGCTCGTATTGTTTCTTTGGATTTCCAACAAATGGTCAGGCTAAGGAACTTCCTTTTCCACGATGGGTACATCCCTGGAATAGACGACCCGAGAAATAACCTAACATTACGGTTAGATCTCTGCCAACACAAGGCCGGGTTACCTCTGCAAAAGTAGGTAACTACTGACACGCGTATGCCATCCCCCGATCGTCACCGATCTTCCCGAGGATCCCCGATTTCCAACAAACCACATAGATAATAATGCAGCAACCACATAGGTTAAGTATTTGGGCTCCATACCATGATACCACCTCTATCCAGAAGGAATGACATACACTAAGGGGCGCTACTCCCTAGAACCTTGCCACATCCTTCCTGTTTCGACCATTTCCGGGGTGTGAGGCTCGACGAAGTCTCGTCCACAAAGCTACGCTTTCTACAAAGCCCTGCTTCGGGTCAAACAAAATGATCAACCTATGATCACAAAGATATAAGATCAAACAAATGATCATATCGCAAATGATCAAACACTGATCATTTCACAGCAACACTCAGTATGCCACGCTACCAAATTGGGAATATATCGCTGATAAATTTCAACTACATAACCTCTGAGCTCGTACGTCTTAGAGAAGGGTGTTAAGCTAAGAGAATAAATTCTCCGCCACCAACAGAAATGTATTTGAAAGAAATCAGCTTTATATCTCAAATTGTAACGTCAGACATACAATCCATACAAGTCTGTTCCGGGATCGAACAGAACCGAAGGCACTTCTCACGAAGCCCTTGCATTTCCGGATAAATTTCTAATCACGTCCGGACTTCCCGTCACTAAGGGTGATAAAACCTCTAAATCGAAGATCAGCCGATGTAGAGTAACTCGACGGTAATCCTTCCGTTTTCAAAAATATCCGGTCTTCAACACCGGTCTTCAAATGCAATTCATAACGACGTATCACATATTCGGAATGGGTTATACGACCCCATGGTCCTTTCCCGGCTAACCCGAATAGTGAGCGCTTATTCAAAAATAAGTGTGGCATTCAAATTCATCCAATCACAACAAATACCTACTCAAGGTAATTATTGATAGTCGGTTATTTAACTATCAATAAAGATGCGCAACATCATCAGATTCCAAATAATTTTCCAAATTATTTCATCTTCAAAAATATCTTTACTAGATATAAAAATTTCCACACTTCAATCATTTGAAAACAATTTCAAATCAACTTCCACATTTCAATTTATCTTTAAAAGATAAAATCTCAAAACAGTTCATTTCATATTGGAAAAGCATTTCCATACTTATTTAAAAATAAGTATTTCACAAATCTATTTATTTTCAACATTTGAAAATATTCAATATACTTAAATCAATATTAAGTATACATTTCATTCTTTAAGGAAACCATTTACTATAACATTTATTCGAGTCAAAACGAATGTTACGTAAAACATCGTTACGACAACTCAAAATCACTAGTATAGGGATTCGAAATTTAGATAGATATATAAATCCCAATACTACATTAAAAACATTTCCTTTCGGAAATCATTTACTATAACAACAGTGTTATAGTCCACCATTTCCTTATTTCTCGAAAACGTCTATTTCAACAATAAATGTTGAAATCTATGATTTCGATAGTTCACACGTTTTAAAACATCTTTTAAAACAATTAACTTCCTTTATAATATCGCTTTCCCAAACATAACCATTTTTTTTCAATAATATATTCACTGTCCAAAATCGTGAATATAATTCACTAACCAAATTTCAATCATCTCTACACATTTTACCTTAATAATAATTCGCTATCCAAAATCGCGAATATATCTCCTTTAATAATCTTCTATATTTGATTTATCAAATCCAATTGATTTCGAATTTATAAAACAACGTTTATAAATTCTATTTCTATTTTCTAACGACTTCAATTTAATAAATCTCCTTTATTAACAAATTCGATCAATATTTCATTTGAAGGCAAAAACACAATCTATAAGTTAATTTCTTATAAATCTTCCATTCTACAATTTCATTCATTTTAACTTCACAATTTATACATCTATAAATTTCATTCATTTATGAATTCCATAAATATTTCATTTTTAACACTTATAAAAACTCGTTTTATAATTCCAATATTTTGATTTATGAAATATCAATTTTATAAATCTTTCTATACAAATCGTTTATAGTTATTCGAAAAATCCCAACTTAAACCATTTTATAAATAAATCGACTTTTATTTCAAAAACGACACTTTGGTTATATTTCACCAAAAATTATAACTTTTATAACTTTAAAATTTTACGTTTATAAATCGATTCAAAAATTCCATAAAACGTATATTTTCAAAAATCACTTTAAAAACCCTTTTAAAGTAAAAGTCGTTATTTTTAAACTTCAAAACTTGAATCCAATGATGCAACGCATCAATTAGTCCATCACAACAGTCAATATCATATATCAATATGATAACAGAATATATATCAATATCTGTAAATAAATAAATACAGTTGAGGAATCCAGTTGGATCCCTCCAACCTGTTTCCCTGCATCCAAAGACGTTAGCACAATACCAATTCCGCTCCAGTACGGAATTATCGCGGTATATGGGTTTTATAAAAATCCGCTTACTAACGGCGCAATAGGGTCTCATCCGCTATACGAGGCGGGAAATCAATCAATCCAATATATACATATGCCAATATGTATATATTGCTATATATAGATATATATCCTACTATATCTAATATCACATCCAAGCAGTCAATCAATCAATCAATAACTGTAAAAGAAAATCCACTTTCATTTGAGTGAGAAAATCTCACCTTGATTTTCCGATAGCAATTTATAGCGTTTTTTTTCGAATAAAATTAAACGGACGTTTAATTTTACCCGAAATTCACACTAGCTCCAAACGACTCCAATCCAATTGCATCGCGTAGTGTTCGACAATACGTTTCCAACGCAACTGATTTCGCATTTTTCGATCTTGTATGAAAGAGATATGCAATTTTAAAGTTTGTACACATTATTATAAATCAATTACAATTTATATTTAAACCTAGATGCAATCAGACCGTTGATTTCCTTCCCTCATGATCTGGCCGCACTCCCTCCTTCTCCTCTCTCACGTATGCGTTCTACAGGTAAGAACGCAACAAAGAAACCCAAAAGCACGTTCAAAACCCTAATAGCCTTGACCAATTCGAGCATCTTGAAGACGATCAACTAGCGCCATTCGAAAGCCCTTCGCGAATGACACAACTACCTCGAATAGCATGAAGCTCGGCCTCACTATAGACGAGAAAAACGTGAAAAACTGCCGTGCCTTCATACTCGAATTGCAGACAATCCACTTCGTATTTTTCGATCATCACCGTTGAATATATAGAACTCGTGACGATCTACATTTCTCTAGTTGAAAGTTTTTGAAATTACTGAGTGGATTGGAAGATAATTGGAGGGGAATGAAATTGTTTTCTGGCCGTGTATTTCTATGGTGGCGGCTGGCCATTAGAACTAGGGTTTGTTCTTCTTGTTTGCAAATGAGAAAATGTAGGTGCTTTTATAGAAAATGGCCAAATTTACTATTCATCGAAATTTTCCGAACTCCGAATCGAACGTGCCGGCTGACGTTTCTAAGGTTTACCCCGCATTCCGAACGCAATGGAATAGGTTTCGAAAGCTAATTCGATCGTCTGTGCAAGATATGGAATTAAACGATCAATTTAAATTAAACCGATTTAAATCGATTTCGAGGCGTTTTAATTTGTACCGGACAAATGGTAAATCCAAAAATTACGAAATTTGAAATCTTACAATAATATCACATTACGGATCCGATGAAACTGGTTTCGTCGAAATCCGAGACTTTTTGAAAAATGACTATTTTAACTCGACGATTTAAAATTAAAACGATATCGATGCGTTTCGAGCTGCCACGGTCAAACGATAACTTCGATTGCTACGAAAATTGAAATTCGATAATAACTAACTATTATGGATCCAATGGAACTGGTCTCGTTCAATTCTGTGACTGTTTGAAAATTGGCTATTATTACAGTCGATAATTAAATATTAAAATATTCGATTTTCATAGATTAACTTCAAATTCAATTTTAAAAGTTCTATAACCTTTCTATAACTCCAGTATGATTAAATAAAATTTTACAAATCATTTTCAATCATTTTAAACTCCATTTTCAATTATCTCTGGAATTTCAATTATTAAATTATTGATTTAACTATCCAATTAAACTCAATATTCGAATTTTAAATTATCCGACTTATTAATTCCACTTATTAATATTTAAAATCAATTAAATATTCGAATTTTAATTATCTAAAATTCTGGGTCGTTACATGTTTTGGCCGAAAATTTGATGAAATGAGAAGTGTATTCAGTTGAAAAACAAAATAAAACATATGGCTATCAATAAAGAAGGAACGGTCAAAATGTGAAAGGTCTAGCAAATGAAAAGTCATCGGTTTAAAGCCTTTATGTCTCTTCAAATTTCCTTCTTATATATTTTGTAATTTATAATTACATGTAAAACTGATAAATAAATATAACAACTCAGAAATGAAAAAAAAAAAAAATTAAATTTTGATTAAATAGAATTTAAATTAAGAAAATGGCTTAAAAATGCAAACTAGGCTTTAAAAATTAGAAATAACTTCTATAACTTTGGAAAAATTATATTTTGATTTAAATACATGTAAAATGAATAAAATAAAGTAAAACACGGAAAATAAAAGTGAATGTATAAAATAAATAAATAAATTTTAATTTAAATATAGTTTAGATGAAGAAAATAGCAGAAAAGTAGAAACAGCTTTTAAAAATAGGAAATCATCATAGTACATTTTGGAAAATTCGATTATTATTTTTAAAAATATTTAGAGATTAAAATATACATAAATTAACATATTTATACATATAAAAAAATATAAGAAAGAAAATATGATTTATAAAATTTAAAATAGGCAAAATTGCACAATAAAACAAATTATACTAAAATTTGAAATGTGCATAACTTCTACATTTTAACTCCGTTTTTAACGAAACGAAAAGCAGTATTC
This sequence comes from Allium fistulosum, assembly GCA_030737815.1. Taxonomy (NCBI): domain Eukaryota; kingdom Viridiplantae; phylum Streptophyta; class Magnoliopsida; order Asparagales; family Amaryllidaceae; genus Allium; species Allium fistulosum. Next base: position 1,393,504,506 of record CM060902.1, read on the forward strand.
ATATTTTTAAATCTATTTTCATAATAAAAGATAAAATTTAAGATTATATATATTTAAATTTGAAATTTAAAAGTCAAAGATTGAACAGTTTGACCAGAATTTCCCTTTTAAGTAAAATATTTAAATTATACTAGTTTGAACTATAAATCACTTAATAATCAACATTTATATTTAAAAATGAAATGTTTTTAATAAAACATGTTTAAACTAATTTAAAATAAAAAAAATAAAGTTCAAATTTAAATAATATACAAAAATCTAGGGTTGTTACAAAAATAACAACAGCAACAGGCATATATCAACAATATGAATAACAGATAATGGTGTCAGATGTCATAGGTGAACAAATACAGATAATGACATATATATAACAATGTGAATAACTAACAGCAGCATATTGCAATTAACGTTTCAATCGAAATCAAATTTAATAAATATAAGAACATTAATCGTGAGTGATTGCTCACCTTTCGAGGCTAGAGAGGATAGACACTGAAATTGAGTTTCCCAAAGCAAAGTAAGATTGGCACGAATTCGACGAACAAAGATGATAACAAGGAATTGATAAAATGAATCAGAACCGGATCAATGATGGTAAATGGTATCAGAGAACTTGTATATATATATATAACTATATATAAAAAATCATATTCTAAATTTTAAACACTTATTAAATTAAATATATATATACCCATTATATATTTATATTTTGAAATAATACATGTAAATGTAAAATACTTGACAAATGTACATATATATATATATCCCAAACACTGTACAAAATATTCCAGTCTAATATATATATATATATCTAACTCATGTATACATATATATAGTACATGAAATCATTTTTCCAAAACTAATATCTTATGTATACAACTATACAGCGACCCATATGAACCAATATTACTTTATATATATACACGGCACACAAATAAACAACTATTATACCTTTGTGACATTATTTTATACAACGGTTCATATATTCTATTATAAAATACTATGAAGGTACAAAGGAAAATATCATATCGTCCATAACAATTACATTTATAAATAGTTCCACTTTATATAAACTAGTGCAACAGAGTATATATATACTGGTTGCAAACACTGAATAGAACAAAAATATGAATACTATAAATATATATAAATACTAATATATAACTACTGCAGCATGCAAAAATCCTTCAAACAACATATCTAAACAGATAGGCCTCATATACATGCACATAGTGTATAAGGATAACTCCAGAACTGATGGAAAAATAATATGTACTATGTACATAGACAAGTTATAAATAAATAAACTACATAAACATCTTTATAATATAATGCCTATAAACTAAAATATAACTTTTATAATTGAAAATACAACATATACGGTAGCATATATATATTAAAACATATAAATATAAAACGAAAAAGAAAAAAAACAAACAAAACAAAAAACAAAAATACATATATATAAGTATATACGTATAGTATATATACTACACGTGAGATCTATTAGACGTACAATATATATATATATAGAGCCTCATGCTTTCGAACAACAGCACTAGCTAAAAATATTTATACAAACATTGGTCTACAGCAACCTATAGAAAATGAATTTACACCTTAAACACAAACATATAATACAAAACAGCCTATAGCTTATAAAACCCAATTATATCATAATATATAATGCATACTACTTACAAACATATCGTACTGCACTAAAATAAAATGTCTGAGTCCAATATAGATATAATATGATCATAACACTATCATATTACGTAACATAGTAAGCTAATATAAGAAAATCTTATATATCTAAACATGTATATAAACCACTTTATAATATAACATAAAATACTCTACTGTAAAAATTTGTGAAATCTAACCATATATATACAAATATTAGAAATATATACATGCATACCAGAAGCTAACAAAAAAATCAACGTACATATTATACTTATTAAAATATAACAGATCATATTAAACTGACATATATATAGGTATATATATGAACTACGGTAGAATATCATACCTATTTACACTGTCAAAACAAGAAGAAGATGGCCAAACAGGGAGGAGGAGCTCGGCCATATGAGGGCTGCTATTGGCGAAGTAGGGATGCAGCTACGGCCATGGATCTAGGGAGGTGTGGAGTCGCTCGAGGCTGCCTGGAAGAGGATGTTGTTCGGGCCGTGGTTGCTAGCTGATGGTGAGAGAGGACGTCATATAGAAAGGCTGATGTCTGGTTGCGGGAGGAGACGCGAAACAATGGGTGGTTGACGGAAATGGAGGTCGAGAGCTAGTGGTTGTAGGCGGTGGAGATAAGGCGGAGTTCGGTTGTGCGCTGTGGCTCACGAGTTCAAGTGGCAGCAAGTTTTTTTCTTAGACCAACAAAGAATTCTTTTTATTTTTATTTTTATGTGCGACCAAGAAGAAGAAATTATAAGGGAAGAAGAATAGATAGGTACAGGGAAAATGAAAAGGCATGGACACAGTAGCACGTTTCAAACCAAAGTCAGGAACGCAACCTTCATACTACAATATGCTTTTCATTTTATATCTTATTAATAAAGTAAGTACAGCAGAGATTAGACGCACATATATACCGACCAGTGGAAAAGCCAAAGAAAACCAAAAGCCAGAAATTTTGAATTCAGGAATATTTATGGCAAATGGTTATTTGGTTCAAGATGGAAATAAAAAGACAAGACAATTGAAAAAGGCTTAAATACGGAACCGATACGACATATCGGTTTATCGATTTTATCGTGTCCCAAACTCCGAAACATGCGAATGAATATATTGCAGAGATCAACACGACGAGACAATCAAAACAGTACACTGATATTAGTGGTACACCATCCGGTCAAAAGTCGATAATCGGTACCATAAATGCTGCTATTCTGTCAGAAATAAGATCGACGGAGAAATAGATGTCCAAATTTGACGAAACGAAAGATGACGTCACACTCAGAAGATGACTTACAAATTTTCTATGTAAAAATATTTAGGTTTGGAAAACATTTTATTATCATCAATTTTTAACTGATATAAATTGGAGTAAAATTACACTAGAAAATAAACATCCAAATTATCTGATGAAAATTTACCAGTTGCTATGTTAAGACAGATGCATTTCAAATATCAAATTTAAATTTCAAAATTTTATTGTCAAAAATTTTACAAAGATTCAATTAATTAAATAAATAAGACCACTGAAATTTACGGGTCGTTACAATGTGTATATGGAATATATATATTGAACCTAAGAAATGAAGAGTGAAATTCTTAAGTAAAATTTGATATTGAAATTATTTTAAGTTGATGATTGAATGAAGATAAAACTGGAATTAAAATTGAATGTTGAAAACAAATTTGAATAAAGTGAATTGGAATTTGTGATGAATTAGTAAATGAAACTAATTTAAATTAGTGCAGTTGTAGATGAAAGTTAATCAATAAAATTCAATATTCAGAACTTTAACTAAATCCAGATAGAATTGGAAATTTTTGTAGTGAAATATGCAAAATAGTTTGAATGCTGTAACTAGATATTACTGCTAGTAGGATGTACAGGTGTATAAAGGAATTGGAAATTTTGATTTCAAAGATAAATTTGAATTGCTCGACAAAAGGTAATTGTTTCAATTTCAATATGAGATTTGCTGATTTCTTGTCTAGCCGCTTGGCTTTTTCTTTTTCTTTTTGAAATCTGAGAGTTCGTAGGGACGTTTTGTAGTCGTGCCGTGTTAGCCGCGCAAAGGAGACGCTGGCGAAATTTTTCGAAAATTTCGAGTGTTAGAAAATTTTTAAGAAAATTTTGAAAGTTTAAAATTTGAATTTAAACTCGAATTTGAACTTTGAGGTAAAACAATATTGTTTGAAAACTATGAAAGATTTAGAAAGTTAGTTGAATTAATAACGAATCTTTAGTAGAAAGATTTGTTTTGACAAATTAATAAAAACTATTGGATTGTGGAAAATAGTAGACGAGTTAAGGACCTTTTTCCTAACTTGTAATTTCAGGACGAAATTCTTTTAAGGTGGGAAGTTTGTAACGACCCAGAATTTTGAATAAATTAAATTGAAAATATTTAATTAATTTTAAATATTTGAACGATGATTTAATTTGAATCCCCGATATAACTTTGAAATTTGCGATTAAACTTTAAAATTTAATCTATTGAATGCTGAATAAAAATTTGAATCTTCAATTTTAAGCTGAAGAAAAATATTTCAAAAGCTTCTAAAATTTATAATACTGATACTGAAGATAACAGAAGCTTCAGAATCTAATTTCGAATTGATTTGATCAGTTTTGAATTTTATTGTTCGAATCGATATTTAAAAATAGCCGTCCGAGGCACAGTCTCGGAATTCGACGAAACCAGTTCCATTGGGTCCGTAATATTGAATTATTAACGGATTTCAAATTTCGTGTTGATCGGAGTTGTTATGAGACCGTACGGTGAGTAAACGCATTGAAATTTAATCAGATTCAATTCAAATTTAAATTTAAAGTTGGTCAAAGTCAGCAAATTATCTTCCTTGTATTGCGCCTGATATCACGACATTGATCGTGCAAGCACGTTCTTCCCCTTTACTCATGCCTAAAATCACGCTTCCCTCTATTTTAAATATCGAAACCCATACCCTCGTTCAAAATTTAATTGCTTGAGAAGAAAAATCCATGGCCGAAGATAAAATACCCAAATCCAATTTCACGTTCGTTCTCTCCCCTCCTCATTCTCGATGCAATCAAATTAGTGGAGTGAAGAGGTGTGCGACTCCGCCTGTTCGTCGATGACATCGAAGTGGTGGTCGTGATTTCTGGAACGAGGGGAATCGATCGAGGCTTTTGAGGGTAGCAGCGCTCGCGAGTGAGGGCGGGGTCTGGCACGGTGAAAGTCGCGTGGCCAAGGCGAGGCGTTCGCATGCTCAGGTGGGTGGCTGGAGTCGCCAGTTTGACCGAGGCTCGATCGTGGTTCATTCGCAAGGTTGAGGGTCGCGTTGAGGAGTCGTGTGCGTGAGCTGTCTGAGGTGCAGATTGCAAGTGTCGTTCCTTTTCAGCTAGGTATTTGTTTTTTTACTGGGAAAAAATATATAGAAATATATTTTGTTATAAACTGTTTAAACAGAAAATATATTGCAGGGAGGTATATCTGTTTTTGGGTTTTCGAATTAATTCTAAAATAGTAAATATATATATATATATATATATATATATCTATGGAGATAAGATTTTTCAAGATGGAAATGTTTAAAATAGAAAAATATAATAATATACTTATACACATTTTATTTATTTACGAGTTATTTTAAAATAATAGATTTGGTGAATAATTTGCTTATTTAGGATTATTTTAAATACTAAAGATTTTATAAAAGTGGGATTAGTTTGAAATTTAAATTATTAGATTAAATGAAATTATCAAATGCGAATTAATTGTTAAATTAGTTCAAATTAAAATTGTTAAACAATTTAATCCATTGAAAAGAAAATAGATTTATTCGATTTATTTCGAATATTAATATATTGTATAAATTGTTATACAAGGTCTGTAAATCAAGAAAAACAAACCGGAACGGAAATGGATTGCAAAATTTAAAGCAAAGGTGAGATTTTCTCACTCGAATGGAAAATTTAATTCTGCAGTTATTGATTGATTTGGATGTGATATTAGATATAGTAGGATATATCTATATATATAGCAATATATACATATTGGTATATGTATATATTGGATTGATTGATTTCCCGCCTCGTATAGCGGATGAGACCCTATTGCGCCGTTAGTAAGCGGATGATATATTTATAAAATCCCATATACCGCGATATTCCACCTCGAAGTGGAATGGGTATTGTGCTAACATCTTTGGATGCAGGGATACAGGTTGGAGGGATCCAACTGGACCCCTCATATTGATTGAATTTGTTTATGTGTGATATAATAATCTGTGAATGATTTTATTGATGTTATTGATCATATTGATGTCTGGAAATTGTTTGAAAGCTAAAATTTAGCTGAATAGATTTTTGATATCATTGGATTCCAAAAATAAACGAAATTGAAAATTTGAAATTCAAGTAGAAATTTTTAAGTGAATTAATTTTAGAAATTGAATAAATTTTGAAGAAAAGAATTAAAAATATAAAAAGTTAATTTTTATAATCTTATCGAATTAATTCCAAAATAAAGTGAAAATGTTAAATAAATGGATTTCGTATAATAGTGATTATAATTTGAAAAATTTAGTTAAAAATTTGGATTTCTAAAATAGATTGAAAGAGACAAGAAATTTATTTTCTTTAAAAGGGATTTATTTAAAGAGAAATAAGTTGGAAATCCAATTAGAAATTTAATTGGTAAATTGAAATAATTTTGGGAATCACTGTAAAATGATTTCAATTTAAAGAATTCATTTAAAAATAAAATATTGAAAAATTTGGAAAGAATGAGGAATTTATTTAGAAATGATAAAATTTTGGAAATCAATTTGTAATTGATGTAGTGTTTGGAAATGAATCTTTGAGTGGAAATTTATTTGGAGTTGAAAATAAATTTAGAAATCAATTTGTAATTGATTTGGTCTTGAAATAAAATTAGAAATCAATTTGGGATTTGATTTCGGGGTTAAAATTGAATATTTGGGAATGTTGATTTAAAAATGGAAATGATGTTAAAATGGGTTTATGAAAAGGATAAAATTTACAGTTTATAAAGTTTAAAAGAATGATTTTTGTAAATAAATGAATTATAAGTATTTAACTTATAATATGGATTGTGGTATAAAATCTAGTTATGAATTGAAATTGGTAAATAAAGAAGATTTATAAATTGAAGTTTTTATAAATAGAATTGAAATTTATAAACATTGTTTTATAAATTCGAAAATCAATCGAATCTGATGAATTTAATACAAAAGGTTATTAAGGGAATTTTATCCACGATTTTGGATAGTGGATAATTCTTGAAATAAATGTGTAGAAAAGATTGAAATGTGGTTAGTGAAGTATATTCACGATTTTGGACAGTGAATATATTTTTAAGTAAAATGGATATTATTTTGGGAAGTGATATTGAAATAGAATGAAAAACGATTTAACGATGTTTTAAAAATGTGTTGAATATCGAAACCATAGATTTCAACATTCATTGTTGAAATAGACGTTTTCGAGAAATAAAAGGAAATGGTGGACTATAACACTATTGTTATAGTAAATGATTTTTGAAAAGAAATGTATTATCTAGTATTGGGATTTACATATCTATCTTAATTTCGAATCCCTATACTAGTGATTTTGAGTCGTCGTAATGATGTTTTACGTAACATTCGTTTTGACTCAAATAGATGTTGTTATAGTAAATGATTTCCTTAAAGAATGAAATATATACTTAATTTTGATTTAAGTATATTGAATATTTTCAAATGTTGAAAATAAATAGATTTGTGAATTACTTATCTTTAAATAAGTATGGAATTGCTTTTCCAATATGAAAAGAATGTTCTAAGAATTTATCTTCTTAAAGATAAATCGAAATTGAATATTTGAAATCGATTGAAAATCGTATATCAGTAGATATTTGAAAATATAAATTCACTATGGAATTTAGAAAAGAAATGGGAATTCGTTTTAAAAATAAACATTGATTTATTTTTAAAGTGTGGAAATTATATATCTAGTAAAGATATTTTTGGAAAATAAATAATTTGGAAAATTATTTGGAATCTGATGATGTTGCGCATTTTTATTGATAGTTAAATAACCGACTATCAATAATTACCTTGAATGGTATTTGTTGTGAATTGGATGAATTTGAATGCCACACTTATTTTTGAATAAGCGCTCACTATTCGGGTTAGCCGGGAAAGGACCATGGGGTCGTATAACCCATTCCGAATATGTGATACGTCGTTATGAATTGCATTTGATGACCGGTGTTGAAGATCGGATATTTTTGAAAACGGAAGGATTACCGTCGAGTTACTCTACATCGGCTGATCTTCGATTTAGAGGTTTTATCACCCTTAGTGACGGGAAGTTCGGACGTGATTAGAAATTTATCCGGATGTGCAAGGGCTTCGTGAGAAGTGCCTTCGGTTCTGTTCGATCTCGGAACAGACTTGTATGGATTGTGTGTCTGACGTTACAGATTGAGATATAAAGCTGATTTCTTACAAATACATTTCTGTTGGTGGCGGAGAATTTATTCTCTTAGCTTAACACCCATCTCTGAGACATAAGAGCTCAGAGGTTATGTAGTTGAAATTTATCAGCAATATACTCCCAATTTGGTAACGTGGCATGCTGAGTGTTGCTGTGAAATGATCGTTGTTTGATCATTTATGATATGATCATTTGTTTGATCATTTATCTTTGTGATCATTTCTATGATCATTTGTTTGACCCGAAGCATGGCTTTGTAGAAAGCGTAGCTTTGTGGACGAGACTTCGTCGAGCCTCACACCCCGGAAATGGTCAAAACAGGAAGGATGCGGCAAGGTTCTAGGGAGTAGCGCCCCTTAGTGTATGTCATTCCTTCTAGATAGAGGTGGTATCATGGTATGGACCCCAGATACTTAACCTATGTTGATACTGCTTATTATGTGGTTTGTTGCGAATCAGGGATCCTCGGGAAGATCGGTTACGATTAGGGGATGGCATACGCGTGTCAGTAGTTACCTATTTTTGTAGAGGTAACCCGACCTTGTGTTGGCAGAGATCCGGTTAGGTTCTCGGGACGTCATTCTAGAGGCGTTCCTTCGTGTCATAGGAAGTTCCTTAGCCTGACCATTTGTTGGAAATCCAAAGAAACAATACGTGACTTGTACGGTTTTAGTTGTAGAACCTATCATTCACTTATGGTGGCGCCCCACTGTTTGGATGGTAGCTATAGTAGGCATAAGTGCGAAATGCCTATGCTGGCTAAGATTTATATTATACTTTCGAAAGGTTTCCTACACTATGCACTAATAATAATATCAAAAATGATTTGATTTTTCGTAGTAAGCATCTTTGACTATCATAAGAAGAAATCTCCTCCAATTCTGCGTTTGCATTGTGTGTGTGGCGGAAGGTCTTATGGTAGTTTCATTTTCCAAAAGCATTGCGAATTGATTTTAAAATATTCCTTTGTTATCTTTTAAAGATAAACTGTTTTACGATCTCACACCAGTCACCATGACTGACTCGGAGTTTATTGTTTCCCTTCTAAACTCTGGGTGCACACAAATTTCCACACGGGCATTCTAGAGTTATGTTATCAGGATATTCTGGATATTCTGGAGCTTTGGAAGCAAGCTGGATGGCAAGACGTAGTATTTGTATCTGACATTATTTATTCCGCTGTGTATTCTGTATGAGGACAAGTTTATATAACTGTCCATTGTTGTATTGAGTTGTATATTGACTCTGATAGATGTATGAATAAACTGATATAGTTCTTTGTTTTAAAAGACTATTGATTATCTATTATATATTGTTCCGCTGCGATATGTGAGATTCTGATATTGTTTTTGTTTCTGATGTTGTTCTGTTCTTCTTCTTCCTTCTTCTTCTTCTATTTTCTTCTTCTTTTCTTTCTTCTTCTGCTTTCTTTTTCTTCTACTTTTTCTTGTTCTTAAAACCCCTCAGGGTTCGTATTTCCATGCCTCTTGAGTTAATCAATGGAGATTAGTGTTTAATCAAGAAGTACGGATTTGCGGGTCTTGACAGTTGGTATCAGAGCATATGGTTAAGCGACAACCCTGCTCTGTTGGGTGTTACTTATTAGAGATAGAGTCAGTAGTACTCTAGAATGAGTTTGAGTGTAATAATAGATACGAGCGCGTATTTGTTAGTTAATATAAAAATTGTTTTATATTGTGATGATTGGTTTATTGAGTGGTATATGAACCTGCGTCGGCACAGTCTGCAAAACTGGATCGAAGGGGTTTCTAAACATTTGAATAGAACAATTCGGCACGGTATTGTTTTGAATAGGGTGAATGAGATAATTTTGCCCAAAGCTACTTTGTATAGAAAAGAAACGATTTTCTATGAATTACTGTAGTATATGGTTGCATGGTTGTTAGGAAGTAATAACATTGAAATGTTATCATTGTTATATTGAAATTAAATAAAAAATTGAAATCATAACTCCAAAGTTAAGAAATTAATTCACATACAAATGAAATTAAAGAATGTAAATTATAAATGTGAATTGTAATTTGAAACGGAATTCCAGAGAAGTATTTGGAAATGTTTTGAATTTTTTTTTTGAAAATTTTGGAGATTTGGAAAGTTTAATTCCTTTTTGGTTTGAAAATGATTTTTCAAAGGATTTGATATTGTGGAAAATTGTTTTAGAGAGATGAAAGCTCTAAACTCTTTTAGGTCGCTGGAAAATAATTCCGATGATGATCATGACATCACCGGTGTTCATTTTCGGGTTTCCAAAAGAGGAATTGCTGCCTAATTGTTTTAAATAAAAGTTGTTTGAAAAATTTGGGTTTTGTTTTGGAAATTCAAAGGATAATTTGAATTTTTTTCAAAATGGCTTTGAAATGTTGGTAAACTCTGGAATGCTATATAAAGATATTTGTGAAAATGAAAGGATTACTTAAAGAAAATTTATTAAGTTGAAAATAAATTTGGAGTAGTAACAAATAAATTGGAATTGAATATTGAATTATGGAAGTAAATTGTGAATGAATAAATAAATTTACAATTGTGATTTAATGAAAGTGAAATTGAAAGTTGAGATTCATTTCGAATTTGTAAGCAATAGAATTGAATTCAATAATTATATAAGAAAGGTAAATTGAATTCGAATTGGAAATCCAGTTTAAATGTAAGTAGATTTAACCGAAGTGGTAAATTGAAAATAAATATAATGTGTATATGGAATATATATATTGAACCAAAGAAATGAAGAGTGAAATTCTTAAGTAAAATTTGATATTGAAATTATTTTAAGTTGATGATTGAATGAAGATAAAACTGGAATTAAAATTGAATGTTGAAAACAAATTTGAATAAAGTGAATTGGAATTTGTGATGAATTAGTAAATGAAACTAATTTAAATTAGTGCAGTTGTAGATGAAAGTTAATCAATAAAATTCAATATTCAGAAGTTTAACTAAATCCAGATAGAATTGGAAGTTTTTGTAGTGAAATATGCAAAATAGTTTGAATGCTGTAACTAGATATTACTGCTAGTAGGATGTAACGGTGTATAAAGGAATTGGAATTTTTGATTTCAAAGATAAATTTGAATTGCTCGACAAAAGGTAAGTATTTCAATTTCAATATGAGATTTGCTGATTTCTTGTCTAGCCGCTTGGCTTTTTCTTTTTCTTTTTGAAATCTGAGAGTCCGTAGGGACGTTTTGTAGTCGTGCCGTGTTAGCCGCGCAAAGGAGACGCTGGCGAAATTTTTCGAAAATTTCGAGTGTTAGAAAATTTTTAAGAAAATTTTGAAAGTTTAAAATTTGAATTTAAACTCGAATTTGAACTTTGAGGTAAAACAATATTGTTTGAAAACTATGAAAGATTTAGAAAGTTAGTTGAATTAATAATGAATCTTTAGTAGAAAGATTTGTTTTGACAAATTAATAAAAACTATTGGATTGTGGAAAATAGTAGACGAGTTAAGGACCTTTTTCCTAACTTGTAATTTCGGGACGAAATTCTTTTAAGGTGGGAAGTTTGTAACGACCCAGAATTTTGAATAAATTAAATTGAAAATATTTAATTAATTTTAAATATTCGAACGATGATTTAATTTGAATCCCCGATATAACTTTGAAATTTGCGATTAAACTTTAAAATTTAATCTATTGAATGCTGAATAAAAATTTGAATCTTCAATTTTAAGCTGAAGAAAAATATTTCAAAAGCTTCTAAAATTTATAATACTGATACTGAAGATAACAGAAGCTTCAGAATCTAATTTCGAATTGATTTGATCAGTTTTGAATTTTATTGTTCGAATCGATATTTAAAAATAGCCGTTCGAGGCACAGTCTCGGAATTCGACGAAACCAGTTCCATTGGGTCCGTAATATTGAATTATTATCGGATTTTAAATTTCGTGTTGATCGGAGTTGTTATGAGACCGTACGGTGAGTAAACGCATTGAAATTTAATCAGATTCAATTCAAATTTAAATTTAAAGTTGGTCAAAGTCAGCAAATTATCTTCCTTGTATTGCGCCTGATATCACGACATTGATCGTGCAAGCACGTTCTTCCCCTTTACTCACGCCTAAAATCACGCCCTCTATTTTAAATATCGAAACCCATACCCTCATTCAAAATTTAATTGCCTGAGAAGAAAAATCCATGGCCGAAGATAAAATACCCAAATCCAATTTCACGTTCGTTCTCTCCCCTCCTCGTTCTCGATGGAATCAAATTAGTGGAGTAAAGGGGTATGCGACTCCGCCTGTTCGTCGATGACATCGAAGTGGTGGTCGTGATTTCTGGAACGAGGGGAATCGATCGAGGCTTTTGAGGGTAGCAGCGCTCGCGAGTGAGGGCGGGGTCTGGCACGGTGGAAGTCGCGAGGCCAAGGCGAGGCGTTCTCACGCTCAGGTGGGTGGCTGGAGTCGCCAGTTTGACCGAGGCTCGATCGTGGTTCGTTCGCAAGGTTGAGGGTCGCGTTGAGGAGTCGTGTGCGTGAGCTGTCTGAGGTGCAGATTGCAAGTGTCGTTCCTTTTCAGCTAGGTATTTGTTTTTTTACTGGGAAAAAATATATAGAAATATATTTTGTTATAAACTGTTTAAACAGAAAATATATTGCAGGGAGGTAAATCTGTTTTTGGGTTTTCGAATTAATTCTAAAATAGTAAATATATATATATATCTATGGAGATAAGATTTTTGAAGATGGAAATGTTTAAAATAGAAAAATATAATAATATACTTATACACATTTTATTTATTTACGAGTTATTTTAAAATAATAGATTTGGTGAATAATTTTCTTATTTAGGATTATTTTAAATACTAAAGATTTTATAAAAGAGGGATTAGTTTGAAATTTAAATTATTAGATTAAATGAAATTATCAAATGCGAATTAATTGTTAAATTAGTTCAAATTAAAATTGTTAAACAATTTAATCCATTGAAAAAAAAATAGATTTATTCGATTTATTTCGAATATTAATATATTGTATAAATTGTTATACAAGGTCTATAAATCAAGAAAAACAAACCGTAATGGAAATGGATTGCAAAATTTAAAGCAAAGGTGAGATTTTCTCACTCGAATGGAAAATTTAATTCTGCAGTTATTGATTGATTTGGATGTGATATTAGATATAGTAGGATATATCTATATATATAGCAATATATACATATTGGTATATGTATATATTGGATTGATTGATTTCCCGCCTCGTATAGCGGATGAGACCTTATTGCGCCATTAGTAAGCGGATGATATATTTATAAACTCCCATATACCGCGATATTCCACCTCGAAGTGGAATGGGTATTGTGCTAACATCTTTGGATGCAGGGATACAGGTTGGAGGGATCCAACTGGACCCCTCATATTGATTGAATTTGTTTATGTGTGATATAATAATCTGTGAATGATTTTATTGATGTTATTGATCATATTGATGTCTGGAAATTGTTTGAAAGCTAAAATTTAGCTGAATAGATTTTTGATATCATTGGATTCCAAAAATAAACGAAATTGAAATTTTGAAATTCAAGTAGAAATTTTTAAGTGAATTAATTTTAGAAATTGAATAAATTTTGAAGAAAAGAATTAAAAATATAAAAAGTTAATTTTTATAATCTTATCGAATTAATTCCAAAATAAAGTGAAAATGTTAAATCAAACTCCTTTTTTGTAGCTGCCGCCCAGCTTAAATGGATTTCGTATAATAGTGATTATAATTTGAAAAATTTAGTTAAAAATTTGGATTTCTAAAATAGATTGAAAGAGACAAGAAATTTATTTTCTTTAAAAGGGATTTATTTAAAGAGAAATAAGTTGGAAATCCAATTAGAAATTTAATTGGTAAATTGAAATAATTTTGGGAATCACTGTAAAATGATTTCAATTTGAAGAATTCATTTAAAAATAAAATATTGAAAAATTTGGAAAGAATGAGGAATTTATTTAGAAATGATAAAATTTTGGAAATCAATTTGTAATTGATGTAGTGTTTGGAAATGAATCTTTGAGGAAACGATATGGAAATTTATTTGGAGTTGAAAATAAATTTAGAAATCAATTTGTAATTGATTTGGTCTTGAAATAAAATTAGAAATCAATTTGGGATTTGATTTCGGGGTTAAAATTGAATATTTGGGAATGTGGATTTAAAAATGGAAATGATGTTAAAATGGGTTTATGAAAAGGATAAAATTTACAGTTTATAAAGTTTAAAAGAATGATTTTTGTAAATAAATGAATTATAAGTATTTAACTTATAATATGGATTGTGGTATAAAATCTAGTTATGAATTGAAATTGGTAAATAAAGAAGATTTATAAATTGAAGTTTTTATAAATAGAATTGAAATTTATAAACATTGTTTTATAAATTCGAAAATCAATCAAATCTGATGAATTTAATACAAAAGGTTATTAAGGGAATTTTATCCACGATTTTGGATAGTGGATAATTCTTGAAATAAATGTGTAGAATAGATTGAAATGTGGTTAGTGAAGTATATTCACGATTTTGGACAGTGAATATATTTTAAGTAAAATGGATATTATTTTGGGAAGTGATATTGAAATAGAATGAAAAACGATTTAACGATGTTTTAAAAATGTGTTGAATATCGAAACCATAGATTTCAACATTCATTGTTGAAATAGACGTTTTCGAGAAATAAAAGGAAATGGTGGACTATAACACTGTTGTTATAGTAAATGATTTTCGAAAAGAAATGGTTTATCTAGTATTGGGATTTACATATCTATCTTAATTTCGAATCCCTATACTAGTGATTTTGAGTCGTCGTAACGATGTTTTACGTAACATTCGTTTTGACTCAAATAGATGTTGTTATAGTAAATGATTTCCTTAAAGAATGAAATATATACTTAATTTTGATTTAAGTATATTGAATATTTTCAAATGTTGAATATAAATAGATTTGTGAATTACTTATCTTTAAATAAGTATGGAATTGCTTCTCCAATATGAAAAGAATGTTCTAAGAATTTATCTTCTTAAAGATAAATCGAAATTGAATATTTGAAATCGATTGAAAATCGTATATCAGTAGATATTTGAAAATATAAATTCACTATGGAATTTAGAAAAGAAATGGGAATTCGTTTTAAAAATAAACATTGATTTATTTTTAAAGTGTGGAAATTATATATCTAGTAAAGATATTTTTGGAAAATAAATAATTTGGAAAATTATATGGAATCTGATGATGTTGCGCATCTTTATTGATAGTTAAATAACCGATTATCAATAATTACCTTGAATGGTATTTGTTGTGAATTGGATGAATTTGAATGCCACACTTATTTTTGAATAAGCGCTCACTATTCGGGTTAGCCGGGAAAGGACCATGGGGTCGTATAACCCATTCCGAATATGTGATACGTCGTTATGAATTGCATTTGATGACCGGTGTTGAAGACCGGATATTTTTGAAAACGGAAGGATTATCGTCGAGTTACTCTACATCGGCTGATCTCCGATTTAGAGGTTTTATCACCCTTAGTGACGAGAAGTCCGGACGTGATTAGAAATTTATCCGGATGTGCAAGGGCTTCGTGAGAAGTGCCTTCGGTTCTGTTCGATCCTAGAACAGACATGTATGGATTGTGTGTCTGACGTTACAGATTGAGATATAAAGCTGATTTCTTTCAAATACATTTCTGTTGGTGGCGGAGAATTTATTCTCTTAGCTTAACACCCTTCTCTGAGACGTACGAGCTCAGAGGTTATGTAGTTGAAATTTATCAGCAATATACTCCCAATTTGATAACGTGGCATGCTGAGTGTTGCTGTGAAATGATCGTTGTTTGATCATTTATGATATGATCGTTTGTTTGATCATTTATCTTTGTGATCATGTAACGACCCGTATTTTCACGGATCGAAACATCATAAAATAGTTGACCTTTGGTTGCATTGCTGTTAAGTCATTTCAGATTTTAGCAGAATTTTTCTTAAGTCTTAAGTCGTAGCCGACTTAAGAGGTTTGGACAAGTTAATAAATAAGCCTGGACGAGTTAATGACTCAAGGGGTAGGTCGGCGACGACCTAAGGAAGAGAGGTTGTGGTTTAATTCGGTTGACAGTTTGGGACGACCTAAGGGATTAACCGAGTTAAGGAAGTTAAGTCATAGGGTGGCCTAGATCGAGTGACCGATTTAAGGTAGTAACCGACTTAAGAAGTTGACCGACTTATAGTATTGGGGACTCAAGGGTAGGCAGACCTAGTAGAGTGAGCGACCTATGGGACTGACCGACCTAAGAGTTAACGACTTAAGTAGGATAGCGACTTAAGAGATTTAGCAAGCCGACCGACCTAAGAGGAAGGCGACTTAAGGAATTGACCGACTTATAGAATTGGCGACCTAAGATAGTAAGGTCGTAGGCTTCTGGATGAGTTAGCGACCTAAGGGGAATAAGTCGGCAACGACTTAAGGAGTTAGGAGATAGGCAGTTTAGCAACCTAGTGCATAGTTAGGTCGGTAGACGACCTAAGGAGATAAGTCGAAGCTGGGCTAAGTTAGTAGGTCGTATGTTTGTTGAGTTGTATCCCAGTAAGTTGTTAAGTCGTGAGCGACTTAGGAGTTCGCTAAGTCGTAAGTCGTAGCCCTGGTTAAGTCGCGCACTTGTTAAGTCGTAGGTCGGCATAGCAGTAGGTCGTATGCGCATGTGTTAGGCGGAGCTGCTGTTGAGTCGTTAGGCCGTGTAGTAGCTATGTCGCGCAGAGTGTTAGGTCTTAGGTTGTAAGTCGGAGGGAGAGTTAAGTCGGAGACGACTTATGGAGGCGGCCGAGTTAAGGGTTTTTCAGCCTATAAATACTCGTCCATTTCTTCATTTTTGGGATCCGGATTTCGAAGCGACAAAGTGCTGCCTTTTTGAGAGCTCGACTTCTACACTTCTTCACTTCTTTTCTCCACTCTAATCTAGTGATTCTATCCATCCAAGTTGAAGATCAAATTGAAGATCTTCATCCTTAGAAGTGAGATTTCTTCGTTTGAAGCGGATTCGTGATAGATCAAGCTTGATCCTTCGCTGTCCAGATCTGAAGCATGTTGATTTGAGGTTGTTTAGGTGATTTGGTGAGTGGTGATTATCTCTCACACGGATCCAAAGGAGTATATCGGATTGTTGGCTCGATTTTGTGTTAAAATAGTGATTTCCATACATTTTCTTCATCCTAAGTGTAGATCCATATAGATACATTGTTCATGATGATGTTACATCCATTTTACTACATGTTAACCTATGCAAGTTCATTCATCAAGATTATAGAGATATTGTTCATGTTTTCATGCTTATTTGACTTTCAACTCTTTAATTACGAAATTGCCATTATTGTTATAATTGTCTACTTAGATCATATTTGAATGCTTGATTGCTTGGATTAATGTTTGACTTGATTGATTGCTATGAATTAGATGATTGATGATTTGATTTAGACCGAAGATGATTCAAAAGCTAAGAGAAGGGCTCTTGAATGGGAAAAGCTGCTTGTGGAATATGTAGAGGATGATGAAGCTCTTATGCATAGATTTGATGATGATGTTGAGATGAGACTTTGCGAGGATGTGATGAAGCGAAGTATGATATGAGATAGTCTTGGTCTAATCCAGACGGGATCATTCCAAGCGGGTTGAGGATAATGGATGCTCGAGAGGCGCTTGAGCTAGCATGGAAATAGTTGTCGAGGAGGACGACTAGAAGGCTGAGATCTCATCGTTGTTGAAGGTTCTAGCATGCTCAAAGCAAGAGTACGTTGGGCAGATTCGATAGTCCCTGAAGGCTACTGATTGGGTAGTCAAGTACTCTGGGCAGATTCGGTAGTCCTAAGCACGGGTCACGATGACGTGCGGGAGTTATGTCTAGAACCGGGGTTTCCATTAGCCCTTGACGGACGGCTGAAAGAATGTGCCGGTCATTCAATTAACGGTGATATCGAAGCAATGATAACAGTGATAGCCAGAGTCATGGATGTTTGGTTGTATCGTCATTCGGTCTCAAGAGCGGTATTTTCTGGGTGCTTATCTGATCTTGGTTTAGGCCTTGGGGGTTTGTACTTGGAAAACATCGCCCTTGACTCGAGTGATAATTGCTTTACTTTACTTTGTATGCTCTGCTATGTTTGCTTCTACTTAGTGTGTGTCTGGGGGCTATCACTGTAGAAAGAGGTTGGAGTGGGAGGGTTGTGTTCCTATTCCTTTTCATTTATGCTCTTTTGGTATGTTGTTAGTTAATTTACTGCTCACTAAGACTGTTGTCTGACTCAAGGCTTTATGTTTTTTTTTAACTCTTATTGCCTTGGGCTGTTCGTCCATTTTTGGGACGGGCAGACTAGGTAGCAGGTGACAGGTGCTGTTCTCTTCTCACGATGCAGATATCGAAGACGAGCTGGAGGGTTGCATATTATCTTCTTATTATATGTACTGGATGTTCCGCTGTTTTGTATTCTCTGAGTGATATGTAGTGAGGCTTGTTGTATTGACTATTCAGATGTTTGTATTCAACTCCTATGAAATTTTATTGATGAGATTCTATTCTGTGAAGCTTCACTATATATATGTTATATTGTATTTTGTCCATGCGCTGTAAGTGATACGATAGATTCTGTTGTTTTAATTTACCCTGACAATCGTCCATGGCTGCCTGGCACACTTTACAGCGCACTTTCTCTAGGTTCGGTGCAGGGGTTATGGGCGGTCGTCACATTTGGTATCAGAGCATTGGTTAATCGATTTTACCCAACGCTCGCTGACGTAACTACGTATGAGAGACGTAATTGTATTTTGATGGATGAATACCATATATATAATATAGTAGCTTAGTAGAGTTTGAGTCCTTTATGCAGTTGTTTCTCCAGATGTTCTAATCATTCCTTTTTATAGATATTAAGAATGAGTCGAAGAGGGAGACCAGCTGCTAGGGAAGGCCGTGCTACAGAAGGGACTGCTGATTATGCAGCTATGTTTGAAGCTATGATGACTTCGATCATGAGAAGGATACCAGTTCCGGGGGCAGCAGTTGATGTTGGAGTTCAAGTCCAAACTCCAAAACCAGTGGATTTTGCTAAGTTGTGCAAAGACTATACTGCTCTTGGAGGGAAGGTTTTCTTGGGAACAGAATCAACTATTGAGGTCCAGAGATGGATAGATGCTTGTAGAAGGATTTTTGGTGATTTGGGAATTGAGGATGCAACTAAGAGGAAGTTAGCATCAAGACAGCTTCAAGGGAGAGCTTCTGATTGGTGGAACTCTATTACCATCAATACCCCGGAGGAAGAGATTACTTGGGAGCAATTCCAAGTTAGATTTGAGGCTAAGTTCATTTCTACAGCTCAGAAGTCTATTCTGTTCAAGAAGTTTGTGGAGCTCAAGCAAGGTGGAAGACCAGTTCTTGAGTATGTTTCTGAGTTTGAAGCTTTGTCCAAGTATGCCAGGTGGTATATCGAATCTGCATATCAGAAGAATGAGAAGTTTGCGACAGGCTTGGACAGTTATCTGGGGAGATAGTTGGTGGATCATTTGGACGATTCATTTGAAAAGCTTGTGGAGAAAGCTCTTAGGCATGAGAGTCTGTTTCCTAAGGAAGGATCTGTTGTTGCTGTGACCAGGGAAGAGTCTAAATCCCAGCAAGGTGGAAACAAGAAGAGGAAGCAGCAACAGCAGAAGGGTAAGGATGGCCAGAAAAAGCCGAAAGGCGAGGTGACTTGCTACAATTGTCAGCAGAAGGGCCATTTCTCGAAGGATTGTAAGAATCCGAAGGTGCCGATGAAGTGTCACAACTGTGACAAGCCAGGGCATTTCAGGAAGAATTGTCCAGAACCGAGGAGAGACAAGCAGATTGTGCAAGCTTATGCTTTAGGAGCTGTTCCGTCGTCTTCGAAAGCTCCTACCGCTGAAGAGAAAGGAAAGAGTGTGGTTGTTCAAGGTACTCTTTTCCTATGTGGTGTTCCAGTTAGAGTTCTGTTTGATACTGGAGCGTCGCATTCGTTTGTTTGTAGTGAACTCGTAGGCCGGTTAGATTTGGAACCGGATATTGTTGATAGGCCATTGGTTGTGACTAACCCAGTTGGGGGTTCGTCTTGTTTGTGTATGTTATGCCGTGGTCTGATTGTGTCGAGTCATGGTTGCTCTTTTGTTTGTGATTGTTTTGTTCTGAACTTTGCGGGGTTCGGAATTATTTTGGGTATGGACTGGCTTAGGAGGTATGCGGCAAAGGTTGATTGTGAGAGGCTGGAAGTGACAGTCGAGAATGTGGAAGGGCGAAAGATTGTGATACGATGTAAACATGAAGAAGGGGTCTTCATAAGCTTCATGTATTCGCTAGTTGTTCCACGGGATGGACTGTCGTTAGTGCCAATCGCGAATGGATTCGAGGATGTCTTTGACGAAGTCAAAGGGTTGCCGCCGCATAGAGAGATCGAGTTTCGTATAGATCTAGTTGAAGGAGCCAGACCTGTTGTGATGTCTCTTAGGCGGATGGCGCCTAGGGAACAACGAGAGTTGAGGGTGCAAGTTGATGATCTTTTGCAGAAAGGATTCATTCGGCGTAGTGTGTCCGAGTGGGGTGCACCAGTTGTGTTTGCAACCAAGGCAGATGGGTCGTTGAGATTATGTGTGGATTATCGTGAGCTGAATAAGGTGACTAAGAAGAACAAGTATCCATTGCCGAGAATAGATGACTTGTTTGATCAGCTTCACGAAGCCAAGGTGTTTTCTCAAATGGATTTGGCAATGGGATTTCACCAGTTGAGAGTGGCTAAGGATAGTGTGCCGAAGACTGCTTTTCGAACACCATCCGGTTTCTTTGAGTGGCTGGTAATGCCGTTTGGATTGACTAACGCGCCAGCTTATTTTGTGGATCTTATGAATAGAGTGTTCAGAGATCAGTTGAACAAGTTCGTACTTGTGTTCGTGGATGATATTCTAATTTATTCCAGAACTGAAGAGGAGCACAAGACGCACTTGTGTATTGTTTTGGAAATCTTGCGGAAACATCAGCTGAAGGCTAAGTTTTCGAAGTGTCACTTCTGGAAGAGTGAAGTGAGGTTCTTAGGCCATGTTATTTCTGGAAGCGGAATAGCAGTTGATCCCGCTAAGGTGGCAGCAATCCAGGATTGGGTTAGACCTAAGAATGCATCTGATGTGAGAAGTTTTCTTAGATTGGCAGGATATTTTCGACGGTTTATCAAAGACTTCTCTAAGGTGGCTGCACCGTTAACAGGATTGACGAAGAAGAACCAAGTGTTCGGTTGGGATGCTAAGTGTGAGCAAGCTTTCGGAATCCTGAAAGAGCGATTGACGAGTGCTCCTGTTTTGACTATTCCAAGTGGGAATGATGAGATGGTGGTTTACACCGACGCATGTGGTACTGGACTTGGAGCAGTGCTGATGCAGAGGGATAAAGTTGTTGCGTATGCTAGTCGACAACTGAAGCCGCATGAAAGGAATTACCCGACTCATGATTTGGAGTTAGCGGCGATTGTTTTTGCTCTGAAGATGTGGAGACATTATCTATTGGGAGTTCGATTGAGTTGTTTACGGACCATAAGTCGTTGAAGTATCTTTTCTCCCAACAGGATTTGAATCTTCGGCAGCAGCGTTGGCTAGAGTTTTTAGCATCATATGATTTCGGTATAGCTTATACTCCAGGAAAAGGTAACGCAGTTGCAGATGCGTTAAGTCGAAGACATGCAGGATTGGGAGCCATGTTTTCAGAATGGAAGAATCTCGAGTATTTAGCTGGATTTGACTTCAGGCCTAGATTCAAATTGGAACCTGAGATGTTGGCAAACTTATCGATAAGACCTACTCTTGTGGAAAGTATTGGCGAGAGCCAAAAGCGAGACGATAAGCTTGTCAAGATTATCCGTGATTTGGAATCTGGATTGGATCCAGAAAAGGATAAAGGATTCGAGGTCGATCGAGAGGGTTGGCTTCGGAAGCAAGGACGACTAGTTGTTCCCGATATAGATGAATTAAGGAGTGAAGTTCTGAAGGAAAGTCATCACTCAAAGTTGACAATTCATCCAGGTGGAAATAAGATGTATCGGGATATGAAGAGAACCTACTACTGGGAAGGTATGAAGAAGGATGTTGGAAATTTTATTTCCAAGTGTATGAACTGCCAGTTGGTAAAAGCCGAACAGAAGAAGCCAAGTGGATTGCTTCGGCCATTAGAAGTTCCTACATGGAAGTGGGAGCAAGTGTCGATGGATTTTATTGATGGACTACCTAGAACAAGAACGGGAAATGAAGGGATTTGGGTCATTGTAGATCGTTTGACTAAGAGTGCAAGATTCATTCCTGTTCGATCGACTAGGACTGCATCAAAGTTGGCTGAGTTGTATGTTAAGTGGATAGTCCGATTCCATGGTATTCCGAAGAGTATAGTGAGCGATCGAGATCCATTGTTCACTAGTGGATTTTGGAAGAGTTTCCAGGAGGTTTTGGGAACCGAGTTGTGTTTGAGTACAGCTTATCATCCTCAAACAGATGGTCAGACTGAGAGAGTCAACCGAGTTTTGGAAGATCTCCTCAGAGCTTGTGTTTTGGATTTCGGAGGATCATGGGAAGATCACCTGCATTTGGTGGAGTTTTCGTATAACAACAGTTACCAGTCAAGCATTGGTATGGCACCGTATGAGGCATTGTATGGAAGACCCTGTAACTCTCCGACATGTTGGTTAGAAACTGGAGAAAAGTTGATACTTGGGCCAGAGATGATTCGACAGACTTCGGATTGCATAGAGATCATTCGGCAACGAATGAAGGCAGCCCAAGACCGTCAGAAGAGTTATGCCGATAAGCGTCAAAAGGATTTGGAATTTGATGTTGGTGATATGGTTTTTGTGAAGATTTCTCCGCTGAAGAATGTTATTCGATTCGGGAAGAAAGGAAAATTGACTCCGAGATTTGTTGGACCATTCCCGATCATCGAGCGAATTGGAAAGCTCGCCTATAGATTGGAGTTACCTGAGAAGATGTCGAGTGTGCACAATGTTTTTCATGTATCATATCTACGGAAGTATGTGCACGACTCGAATACTGTGGTTTCTGCTGATAGCTGTGAAGATTTCGAAGTTGATCCAGTCGATAAGAGACCTCGTAAGCCGCTTCGTGTTGTTGAAACCGACACGAAACAGCTTAGGAGGAAGGTAGTTAAGTTGCTCAAGATACAATGGAGTGATGATGATAACGACTGTACGTGGAGGTGGAAGAGAGGATGAAGGCAGCTCATCCTGAACTCTTCAAGGTATGGCCCTAAGGTGTCGTGTCATCTAACGAAATTGTAACTTGTTCTAGTTTTAGAATTCTGCATACTAAGCTAGAATTGGGTGCATGGTCTGTTGATTGCTATGGATGGTAGGCATGCAGAATAGTATTTGATTGCTTTGTTTGTTTGGAATTTCGGGGACGAAATTCCTAAGGGGGAGAGAATGTAACGACCCGTATTTTCACGGATCGAAACATCGTAAAATAGTTGACCTTTGGTTGCATTGCTGTTAAGTCGTTTCAGATTTTAGCAGAATTTTTCTTAAGTCTTAAGTCGTAGCCGACTTAAGAGGTTTGGACGAGTTAAGAAATAAGCTTGGACGAGTTAATGACTCAAGGGGTAGGTCGGCGACGACCTAAGGAAGAGAGGTTGTGGTTTAAGTCGGTTGATAGTTTGGGACGACCTAAGGGATTAACCGAGTTAAGGAAGTTAAGTCATAGGGTGGCCTAGATCGAGTGACCGATTTAAGGTAGTAACCGACTTAAGAAGTTGACCGACTTATAGTATTGGGGACTCAAGGGTAGGCAGACCTAGTAGAGTGAGCGACCTATGGGACTGACCGACCTAAGAGTTAACGACTTAGGTAGGATAGCGACTTAAGAGATTTAGCAAGCCGACCGACCTAAGAGGAAGACGACTTAAGGAATTGACCGACTTATAGAATTGGCGACCTAAGATAGTAAGGTCGTGGGCTTCTGGACGAGTTAGCGACCTAAGGGGAATAAGTCGGCAACGACTTAAGGAGTTAGGAGATAGGCAGTTTAGCGACCTAGTGCATAGTTAGGTCGGTAGACGACCTAAGGAGATAAGTCGAAGCTGGGCTAAGTTAGTAGATCTTATGTTTGTTGATTTATATCCCAGTAAGTTGTTAAGTCGTAAGTCGTAGCCCTGGTTAAGTCGCACACTTGTTAAGTCGTAGGTCGGCATAGCAGTAGGTCGTATGCGCATGTGTTAGGCGGAGCTGCTGTTGAGTCGTTAGGCCGTGTAGTAGCTATGTCGCGCAGAGTGTTAGGTCTTAGGTTGTAAGTCGGAGGGAGATTTAAGTCGGAGACGACTTATGGAGGCGGCCGAGTTAAGGGTTTTTCAGCCTATAAATACTCGTCCATTTCTTCATTTTTAGGATCCGGATTTCGAAGCGACGAAGTGCTGCCATTTTGAGAGCTCGAATTCTACAATTCTTCACTTCTTTTCTCCACTCTAATCTAGTGATTCTATCCATCCAAGTTGAAGATCAAATTGAAGATCTTCATCCTTAGAAGTGAGATTTCTTCGTTTGAAGCGGATTCGTGATAGATCAAGCTTGATCCTTCGCTGTCCAGATCTGAAGCGTGTTGATTTGAGGTTGTTAAGGTGATTTGGTGAGTGGTGATTATCTCTCACACGGATCCAAAGGAGTATATCGGATTGTTGGCTCGATTTGGTGTTAAAATAGTGATTTCCATACATTTTCTTCATCCTAAGTGTAGATCCATATAGATCCATTGTTCATGATGATGTTACATCCATTTTACTACATGTTAACCTATGCAAGTTCATTCATCAAGATTATAGAGATATTGTTCATGTTTTCATGCTTATTTGACTTTCAACTCTTTAATTACGAAATTGCCATTATTGTTATAATTGTCTACTTAGATCATATTTGAATGCTTGATTGCTTGGATTAATGTTTGACTTGATTGATTGCTATGAATTAGATGATTGATGATTTGATTTAGACCGAAGATGATTCAAAAGCTAAGAGAAGGGCTCTTGAATGGGAAAAGCTGCTTGTGGCATATGTAGCAGATGATGAAGCTCTTATGCATAGATTTGATGATGATGTTGAGATGAGACTTTGCGAGGATGTGATGAAGCGAAGTATGATATGAGATAGTCTTGGTCTAATCCAGACGGGATCATTCCAAGCGGGTTGAGGATAATGGATGCTCGAGAGGCGCTTGAGCTAGCATGGAAATAGTTGTCGAGGAGGACGACTAGAAGGCTGAGATCTCATCGTTTTTGAAGGTTCTAGCATGCTCAAAGCAAGAGTACGTTGGGCAGATTCGATAGTCCCTGAAGGCTACTGATTGGGTAGTCAAGTACTCTTGGCAGATTCAATAGTCCTAAGCACGGGTCACGATGACGTGCAGGAGTTATGTCTAGAACTGGGGTTTCCATTAGCCCTTGACGGACGGCTGAAAGAATGTGCCGGTCATTCAATTAACGGTGATATCGAAGCAATGATAACAGTGATAGCCAGAGTCATGGATGTTTGGTTGTATCGTCATTCGGTCTCAAGAGCGGTATTTTTTGGGTGCTTATCTGATCTTGGTTTAGGCCTTGGGGGTTTGTACTTGGAAAACATCGCCCTTGACTCGAGTGATAATTGCTTTACTTTACTTTGTATGCTCTGCTATGTTTGCTTCTACTTAGTGTGTGTCTGGGGGCTATCACTGTAGAAAGAGGTTGGAGTGGGAGGGTTGTGTTCCTATTCCTTTTCCTTTATGCTCTTTTGGTATGTTGTTAGTTAATTTACTGCTCACTAAGACTGTTGTCTGACTCAAGGCTTTATGTTTTTTTTAACTCTTATTGCCTTGGGTTGTTCGTCCATTTTTGGGACGGGTAGACTAGGTAGCAGGTGACAGGTGCTGTTCCCTTCTCACGATGTAGATATCGAAGACGAGCTGGAGGGTTGCATATTATCTTCTTATTATATGTACTGGATGTTCCGCTGTTTTGTATTCTCTGAGTGATATGTAGTGAGGCTTGTTGTATTGACTATTCAGATGTTTGTATTCAACTCCTATGAAATTTTATTGATGAGATTCTATTCTGTGAAGCTTCACTATATATATGTTCTATTGTATTTTGTCCATGCGCTATGAGTGATACGATAGATTCTATTGTTTTAATTTACCCTGACAATCGTCCATGGCTGCCTGGCACACTTTACAGCGCACTTTCTCTAGGTTCGGTGCAGGGGTTATGGGCGGTCGTCACAGATCATTTCTATGATCATTTGTTTGTCCCGAAGCATGGCTTTGTAGAAAGCGTAGCTTTGTGGACGAGACTTCGTCGAGCCTCACACCCCGGAAATGGTCAAAACAGGAAGGATGCGGCAAGGTTCTAAGGAGTAGCGCCCCTTAGTGTATGTCATTCCTTCTGGATAGAGGTGGTATCATGGTATGGAGCCCAGATACTTAACCTATGTCGATACTGCTTATTATGTGGTTTGTTGCGAATCGGGGATCCTCGGGAAGATCGATTACGATCGGGGGATGGCATACGCGTGTCAGTAGTTACCTATTTTTGCAGAGGTAACCCGGCCTTGTGTTGGCAGAGATCCGGTTAGGTTCTCGGGACGTCATTCCAGAGGCGTTCCTTCGTGGCATAGGAAGTTCCTTAGCCTGACCATTTGTTGGAAATCCAAAGAAACAATACGTGACTTGTACAGTTTTAGTTGTAGAACCTATCATTCACTTATGGTGGCGCCCCACTGTTTGGATGGTAGCTATAGTAGGCATAAGTGCGAAATGCCTATGCTGGCTAAGATTTATATTATACTTTCGAAATGTTTCCTACACTATGCACTAATAATAATATCAAAAATGATTTGATTTTTCGTAGTAAGCATCTTTGACTATCATAAGAAGAAATCTCCTCCAATTCTGCGTTTGCATTGTGTGTGTGGTGGGAGGTCTTATGGTAGTTTCATTTTCCAAAAGCATTGCGAATTGATTTTAAAATATTCCTTTATTATCTTTTAAAGATAAACTGTTTTACGATCTCACACCAGTCACCCTGACTGACTCGGAGTTTATTGTTTCCCTTCTAAACTCTGGGTGCCCACAAATTTCCACACGGGTAGTCTAGAGTTATGTTATCAGGATATTCTGGATATTCTGGAGCTTTGGAAGCAAGCTGGATGGCGAGACGTAGTATTTGTATCTGACATTATTTATTCCGTTGTGTATTCTGTATGAGGACAAGTTTATATAACTGTCCATTGTTGTATTGAGTTGTATATTGACTCTGATTGATGTATGAATAAACTGATATAGTTCTTTGTTTTAAAAGACTATTGATTATCTATTATATATTGTTCCGCTGCGATATGTGAGATTCTGATATTGTTTCTGTTTCTGATGTTGTTATGTTGTTCTTCTTCCTTCTTCTTCTTCTATTTTCTTCTTCCCTTCTTTCTTCTTCTGCTTTCTTTTTCTTCTACTTTTTCTTGTTCTTAAAACCCCTCAGGGTTCGTATTTCCATGCCACTTGAGTTAATCAATAGAGATTAGTGTTTAATCAAGAAGTATGGATTTGCGGGTCTTGACATAAACTTAAGTAATTAAAGTGTAAATAGATGAGGTCATACAATTATAAATGAATGTAATATAAATAAGAGAAATTGTAAACTGAAAGGGTTAAAGTAATTTCTAAATAAAAGTTGGAAGAAATACAATGAGAATAAAAAGATAAACCGTTATATGAATAAAAAGAATCAAACAACAAATGTATGAATGGAATGAATAAGAATAGACTAAAACTATTGCTGAAATTGTTGTTTGTCGTGGTTGTGGTTGTTGGGTAAGGAAACTTTAATTTTGTTGGGATGGATGAAAAATCCATTGTGTTTAATCTAAGACTGTTGAGTAAATGATGCATTTGATGGTTTATTCTTCATTTCGTACAATTTAAAAGTTCTAAAACCGAACAACTATTTGTTTGTTGATTGAATGGTTGTTTGTATTTGTGTGTGTATGCTGTTTGTGAAATTGATGGTTGTTGTATTGATTTGTTGTTAGTGATTGAAACCACTTAAATATTTCACTTTATATAAATTGTTAGCCCTTTGGATTTAATAAGTGAAATGCAGGTTATGGAAGCAATTGCTACTGTTTTTGGTTCCATAAATTAAACGTAAATTGCCCGACAAATAGGTACGTTTCAGATTACAATTTATAACGCTATTTATATATATTTTCTCGTGTTGGGATATAATATTTTGGATATTATAAGTGATATTTTGTTATATTTAATATTATATTTTCTCCCAAGCCTCTCCGTACAAAGGAGACTCCGTCGAAATTTTTCCAAATTTTTGGGACTTAGAAAATTATTTTGAAATGTTTTTCCAAACTTTATTCATTTAAGTATAAAAAGATATAATGATTAAAATGGGTAAATTTTATATAAAGTAATAAATTTTGTAAATTAGTGTTTATAAGTTAATATTTTGAATAAGATGTATTGTTTGTCTAATTCTTCCTTCTCCCTTCTTTTTCCTTTTCGGGGACGAAAAGTTTTGAGTGGGGGAGAGTGTAACGACCCGTGAATTTCGTTAACTAAGTTTGTCATAATTTCCATAATTTATAGTAATATGAATGTTAGGAATTAGATGTAGCAATTGAAATTAAAAGTTAACAAAATATATATATATATATATTTAAAATGAAATTCCAATTCAATAAAATAATGTAAATGTTACGATTTGATCTTTAAATAGAATATGAGAAACAAGAGTAAGTATTGAATAATATGTTATTTATTTATGGTATTGAATAAAAATTGGTAAGCCAATTGTAATTAATGGTAATAATGTGATATAAGCTAATAAATTAGATTTCAATGCAACACCCATTAATGAATGTAATTGAAATAGGATTTAGGTAAATGTATACTAGGTTATAAATCAAAAAGAAGGAAACAAACGTATATATCAAATTGATTAATGAATAAATATACATTGAATAGTAATTGAATGTACAGTTAATGGAAATTGTATAAAATCAATAATGATAATTAGTTGTGCCTTATGGATAATTAATTCCATAACGGAAAGAGTAAATGTATTCATTTGAATATAAAATTGCAATTGGGTAGGGATTGTTAAGTAACAATGTTAATGCAAGTAAGTGATGCTAAATTAAAGTCAATAATAATGAATAGTGATTAATTCAAATTTGTAACATATATTTTAAATTACCTGCTTATTTGTTAATAGAATTAGAATTTGTAATAAGTGATAATAAAATAAATGAAGGTTACACTAATGGGAAATAAAATAACGTTCATTAAATGTTGAGTAATCATAGGGTCATATTTATTAAAAGCGTTACTTTAATAATGTGGATTAATTGAGAAATTAATACCAGAAGCATGTAAAGTAATAACTAAAAGGGAAATACGTTATAAATTGATTTTTCCTAAATTTAAGTGTAAGTTAAAGGTTGAATTTGGAACTTATCCATTTAATTTGAAACTTATTAGGATAAAATGGGATTCAATTTATAATGAGGGTTTATTTTAAGAAATCAAAATAAATTCTTTAATGAGAGAATTAAGCTACTTTAAACTGACGGGAATTTGTTTAAAGAATTACAAATTAATAAGTAAATCAAGAGGGTAAAATTTATGAATTATAGAATTTGAACCTTTAATAGTGAGTTAATTTATTTAGATTATAATAGTTGAATTTATTGCAAACGAATGAACTCAAATATGTAATTATTACTGTAATTTTAAATTTTAGTTGAAAACGGGAAATATTTATGTGATAATTTTAAATCCAATGGTACGCCCTTCTATTTGGAATTATGAATGAAATAATTATGGGTAAATTCAATTTAATAGAAATTTTGGGAACTAAAATTTATAATTTTGAATAAAATGAAAATTTAAGATAGGGCATTTCAATTCAATTGATAAATTATTTTCTCTAGATCGACGTTTAAATTTTGTTTAAATAATTGCAAATGATTGAGAAGTATAAAGGTGATAGATTGTCAATTCTATAATTGAAATATAAAATTCGATTTAATTAATTTTATTTTATTTAATTAATATAAAATTTGCCTTTTTGGTCACGGACTCGGATTTCGACGAAACCAGTTTCATCGAATCCATAACGGTGAATTATAATAGTGTTTCAAGTTTCGTAGCGATCGGACTTGTCGTTTTGTAACGACCCTGGAATTTAAATTTATTTAAATTAATAATTAAATGCATTTTTGAATTAAATTGAGTAATTAAATAAATTTTTGATAAAAATTTGTAAATTAATTAGGAAAATTGAGAGCGAGTTTCCCCGGATCAAATATATTCTGTATAAATCCTTTTAATTTAAAAATAAAGTAAAAAAGAAAGAAAACACATGCAAGTGTGAAATCAACATTATAACAAACAAAATAAATCCAAGCATAAGTAAGTAAACAAAATTAGTTAAGATTCAAACAAACAAATATACAAACTGTACAAAGTGATAAAATAACAAACAACATTTATCTATCAACATACAAAGCAACATCTGCTCAGCCGAAATAAAACAAGGCAAAAGATAAAATAAAATATGTTCAAACACACACCAAAGCAAAAATCATATCAGCTGAAAGCAAAAGCAAGCATATGCTACCACATCTTTTGTACAAGCAAACCACTCAGCCATACCCTTAGTACAACAAAATATTATCTCTAACCTGTACACTTCTTTTTATATATCAATATCAAGCTTTCCATCAGTTCGTTCACTTGAAACCTGAGCAAAGAAAAAAAAATAAACACAAAACTATCATCTTGCAACTGTTAACATCAAAACAAAACCAAAGCTTCAATAGATTAAAAGCAAAGAAGAGGAGCAGCAGCAGTTCAAAGAAGATGTAGATTTGAAGGCTGCAGCCTGTTTGAAGTTTTAAACAAATTCAAAACTATCAAAGAAAATAAAATGCATGTCTCTGTTCAACAGAAACCAAGTTCCTCTCTGCTCTGTCAAAACACGGTGAGCAAATTCTTAACCTTATATATATGCGAATCTTGATATGCCTGTGATAAATACTTTGATAAGAATGAAATGTTTGAAATGTTTGTGTATATGAGAGTTATGTCACTCTATTTAACTCTATAGGCTTTCTGTTTTAAAACGGATAATAAGTGAGTAAACATACATTTTAAAGCATTTCAAAATTAAGTGATAATATTGTTTGTATATGCTTTGGTTTTAAATATAGCTTCTGTGCTTGTTCAGTAATATATATTGTTTTCTCTGTTAAAGTTACAGAGTTAAATATTTTATCCAGATTCAAAGTATTATCATCCAACTCTTGTTAGGCCTAAAGTATCATAACAAACAAGTTGTTTAAGAATAGGCTATGATCTAAAAATTGTGTTCAAGTAAGACAGTGGTAGACTGACTCTGTACATTTTGGTTTACAGAGCATACTTCAAATATATGCAAATTTTCAAATGTTAAAAATTATTGATTCGATCTTGTAACTTGAATCTACATTCAGTGATAGGATTTTTAAAACTTATCTGATGATTTTTAGTTCAGTGGGTTAAGAGCAGTTCTTGATTTAATGGAAAATATGTTTTGATCAATTCTCGGTGATCAAACAATATTTGGGTGTCGGAATTTCGTTCGAACCGAGCTTATTGAGTGAGGATAGCAGGAAAATTGCTAAATAATTTTTCTGTCGCAAGAATTGATGGGACGAGACTGTTTTAGGGTTTTGGGGAAGGTTGGATTCGTTGTTATTCACGAGAAGTTTTCGTCGCCGATATGGCGATCTGGTCAATCGCACCGAGGGGGCTAGGGGCGAGGTGATAAGTCGAATCTGAGGTCGGAGTTCCAGGGTCTCTGGTGGCGTCACGCGGTGGGACGATGTAACATCCCGAAAATTTTCGACTTTCGAAAATTGGACATCGATACTCACTTTATCGACTGCCGAGAAATCGAATGCCGGAAACTCGAAAAGTTATGGTTTTAGAAAGAAGAAGTAGAAGAAAAAGAGAAGAAGAAGGAAGAAAGCAGAGAAGAAGAACAACACATCAGAACAGCAACAGAAAACAATTTCAGAATCTTACACATCGCAGCGGAACAATATACAATAGATAATTTCTAGTCTTTTAAAACAAAGAACTATATCATTTTATACATACATCAATCATCAGAGTCAATATACAACAATGGACAGTTATATATACTCGTCCTCATACAGAATACACAGCGGAATAAAATAATATCAGATACAAATACTACGTCTCGAAATCCAGCTTATCTCCAAAGCTCCAGAATATCCAGAAGATCCTGATAATATAACTCTAGGCTGCCCGTGTGGAAATTGGTGGGCACCCAGAGTTTAGAAGGGAACAATAAACTCCGAGTCAGTCATGGTGACTGGTGTGAGATCGTAAAACAGTTATTCTTTAAAATAAACAACAGGATAATTTTAAAGTCAATTCGCAATGCTTTTGGAAAATGAAACTACCATAAGACCTCCCACCACACACACAATGCAAACGCAGAATTGGAGGAGATTTCTTCTTATGATAGTCAAAGATGCTTACTACGCAAAATCAAATCACTTTTTGATATTATTAATAGTGCATAGTGTAGAAAACATTTCGAAAGTATAATATTAATCTTAGCCAACATACGACCAGTATCGTATGCCTACTATAGCTACTATGTTCAATAGCAGGTTACCGCCACATTCCATAGCAGGTAATACAACTAAAACCGTACACGTCGCGTATTGTTTCTTTGGATTTCCAACAAATGGTCAGGCTAAGGAACTTCCTATCCAGGATGGGTACGTCCCTGGAATAGACGACCCGAGAACCTAACCGGATCTCTGCCAACACAAGGCCGGGTTACCTCTGCAAAAATAGGTAACTACTGACACGCGTATGCCATCCCCCGATCGTCACCGATCTTCCCGAGGATCCCCGATTCGCAACAAACCACATAGATAATAATAATGCAGTAACCACAGAGGTTAAGTATCTGGGCTCCATACCATGATACCACCTTTATCCAGAAGGAATGACATACACTAAGGGGCGCTACTCCCTAGAACCTTGCTGCATTCTTCCTGTTTCGACCATTTCCGGGGTGTGAGGCTCGATGAAGTCTCGTCCACAAAGCTACGCTTTCTATAAAAAGCCCTGCTTCGGGTCAAACAAAATGATCAACCTATGATCACAAAGATATAAGATCAAACAAATGATCATATCACAAATGATCAAACACTGATCATTTCACAGCAACACTCAGTATGCCACGTTACCAAATTGGGATATATCGCTGATGAATTTCAACTACATAACCTCTGAGCTCGTACGTCTCAGAGAAGGGTGTTAAGCTAAGAGAATAAATTCTCCGCCACCAACAGAAATGTATTTGAAAGAAATCAGCTTTATATCTCAAATTGTAACATCAGACACACAATCCATACAAGTCTGTTCCGGGATCGAACAGAACCGAAGGCACTTCTCACGAAGCCCTTGCAATTCCGGATAATTTTCAATCATGTCAGGACTTCCCGTCACTAAGGGTAATAAAACCTCTATATCGAAGATCAGTCGATGTAGAGTAACTCGACGGTAATCCTTCCGTTTTCAAAAATATCTGGTCTTCAACACCGGTCTTCAAATGCGATTCATAACGACGTATCACATATTCGGAATGGGTTATACGACCCCATGGTCCTTTCCCGGCTAACCCGAATAGTGAGCGATTATTCAAAAATAAGTGTGGCATTCAATTCATCCAATTCACAACAAATACCTATCTAAAGGTAATTATTGATAGTCGGTTATTTAACTATCAATAAAGATGCGCAACATCATCAGATTCCAAATAATTTTCCAAATTATTTTATCTTCAAAAATATCTTTACTAGATATAAAATTTCCACACTTAACATTTGAAAACAATTTCAAATCAATTTCCACACTTCAAAAATAAATCCATATTTATTTTTAAAACAACTTCGCTTCCTTTTATAAATTCCGTATCGAATTTATACTTTCAAAATATCTACTGATATACGATTTTCAAATCGATTTCAATATTCAATTTCAATTTATCTTTAAGAAGATAAATTCTCAAACGTTTCATTTCATTTTGGAAAAGCATTTCCATACTTAATAATAAGTATTTCACAAATCTATTTATTTTCAACGTTTGAAAATACTCGATATACTCAAATAAAAAATTAAGTATATATTCATTCTTTAAGGAAAATATTCTTTCAACACAATTATTTAAGTCAAAACGAATGTTGCGTAAAACATCGTTACGACGACTCGAAATCACTAGTATAGGGATTCGGAATTAAGATAGATATATGAATCCCAATACTATACAAAACATTTCCTTTCGAAAAATCATTTTCTATAACAACAGTGTTATAGTCCATCATTTCCTTATTTCTCGAAAACGTCTATTTCAACAATGAATGTTGAAATCTATGTATTCGATACTTAACACGTTTTAAAACATCTTTTAAAACAGTTACTTCATTTTTATAATATCGCTTTCCCAAAACCATATCCATTCTACTTCAAAAATATATTCACTGTCCAAAATCGTGAATATACTTCACTTAACCAAATTTCAAACCTTACTACACATTTATTTCAAATAAAAATTCGCTATTCAAAAATGCGAATATATCTTCTTTAAAATAATCTTCTATATTTAATTTATCAATTTCAATTGATTTCGAATTTATAAAACAACGTTTATTAATTCTCTTTCTATTTTATAACAACTTTGACTTATAAAACTTCCTTTTTATTAACTTCGATCAATATTCCATTTTAAAAGTAAAAGTCCAGTTTTATAAGTTAATTTCTTATAAATCTTTAGTCTACAATTTCATTCATTTTTATAACTTCATACTTTATAAATCTATACACTTCAACTTTTATAAATTTATAAACTTCAAATCTTCACAATTTATAATTCTATCAATTTTTTTATCTTCCCAGTTTATAATTCTATAAGTTTCATACCTTTACAATTTAACACTTATGAAAACTCGTTTTAAAATTTCAATAATTTCAATTGATAAATATAGATTCTATACATCCCTTATATACATCGTTTTTAATAATTCAAAAATTCAAATTTGAACTATCTTATAAATTTCTTAACTATTTACTTCAAAAATCATCCTTTGGTTATATTTCACAAACATTATAATCTCCATAACTTTAAATTTATAACATTTATTTATTTAAAGTAAACCAATTCAAAGATTCAAATAAAACGTATACTTTCAAATAATCACTTTTAAAATCTCTTTTTAAAGTTAAAATCGTTATTTTTAAACTTCAAAATTTGAATCCGATGATGCAACGCATCAATTAGTCAATCACAACAGTCAATATCATATATCAATATGATAACAGAATATATATCAATATCTGTAAATAAATAAAGACAGTTGAGGAATCCAGTTGGATCCCTCCAACCTGTTTCCCTGCATCCAAAGATGTTAGCACAATACCAATTCCGCTCCAGTACGGAATTATCGTGGTATATAGGTTTTTATAAATCTGCTTACTAACGGCGCAATAGGGTCTCATCCGCTATACGAGGCGGGAAATCATCAATCCAATATATACATATGCCAATATGTATATACTGCTATATATATATAGATATATCCTATCATATCTAATATCACATTCAAACAAATCAATCAATAACTGAAATTCAATCATAAATCTGAGTGAGAAGATCTCACCTTAGCTTTTTATTTTGCCATCCGTTTTCTTTTCCAATCCAGTTTGTTTTTCTCGATTTTTTTAACCTTGTATAACATTTGATAGTTGGTTAACATTCGAACCAACGAATAATTAAATTCGCTTTTAAATTAATTTAACTAACTAATAATTTGTATTTTTAAATCAATTCATAGATTCCAAAAATCAAATTTTTATATGAACTTCCATAAATTCAAAATTCCTATATTTCCAACCTTGTATATATATATATATGGGTATATCTGATTTAATTTAAACGAAACTGTTTTATACTTCGCTGTTAAATTCCGATAAGTGAAAAATAAACAACAGTTTATTTACAAGTTTAAACTTGACGAATATTAAATCTAAAACGTTTTGAAATAAAATCACCTATATCTGCTTGAACCCAAAATCATCGATCTCTCCATTCAAACTACACGAGACTACCACGATTTTCGAGCCATCTCCCCTTGCGAACGTCGCTTCCTTTGACATTCCAAGACCCGGCCTGCTACAGAAGCCTCATCTTCCCCATCCATGCCTGAACACGCCACAGAAACCTGGGCCGCGAGCACGAGCTACTAGCTGAATCGACGAAGATGTTAGAGTTCGAGTTCATGTGCCTCGCGCGATTGCTGCTTTCCCCTAAATCGCGAGCCCCAAATTTTTGACATCCAGTCGACCGCCGCCCTACGCTCGAGAACCCAACCTCGCGCCTAACGACTCCATCTCCGCTTGCCAACATCGCGAGCCATTCGCGATTTCTCCAGAGGAATACGTCACTCCCCCTTCGACTTTAGCCTCACGCGAGACCATCGCGATTCCCAGAAATCTCGAGTTGTTTGTTTTTTTTTTTTTTTCGTTCGTTTTATCTATGAAGACTAAATTTTGAAAAGGAGGAACTCGATGTATTTGTGAAGGAGGGAGGAGCTCGGCATTATTTTCTTTCTTTTGTTTCTTCGTTTAAACTGAGGAATGGAGGAGAGGGAACAGACGAGACTAAGAAAAGAAAAGGTAGCGTGAATTTAGGCGTGGATGAAGGAGAGAACGTGTGGTGATGTTGACCATTTTAAATTTAAATTCAAATTTAAATTCGATAAAGATTTTTAATGCGTTTACACGCCGTACGATCACGTATTGACTCCGAAAAATACGAAAATTGAAATCCGACAATTATTCAAAGTTACGGACCCAATGGAACTGGTTTCGTCGAATTCCGAGACTGTTTGAAAAATGACTATTTTTAAATATCGATTTGAACAATTAAATTCAAAACTGAATAAATCGATTTCAGATTCGATTCTGAAGTTTTAATTATCTTCAGTATAATCAATATAAATTTTAAAAGCTTTCGAAATATTTTTCTTCAACTTTAAATTGAAGATTTAAATTTTTATTCAACTCTCAATCGATTTAATTTCACAATTTAATTGCCGATTTCAAAGTTATATCCGGGATTCGAATTAAATTACCGTTCAAATATTTAAAATTAATTAAATATTTTCAATTTAATTCGTTCGAAATTCTGGGTCGTTACAGACTTCCCTCCTTAAAAGAATTTCGTCCTCGAAATTACAAGCCAGGAAAAGTGGTCCTTAACTCGTCTACTATTTTTCAACATCCAATAGTTTTATCAATTTATCAAAACAAACCTTCCTACTAAAGGTTCGTTATCATCTCAACTAAATTTCCAACTTCAATTTTAAGTTTCAAACAACATTGTTTACTTCTAAATTCAAATTCGAGTTTAAATTCAAATTTTAACTCTCAAAATTTCTCAAAAATTTTCTAACACTCGAAATTTTCGAAAAATTTCGCCAGCGTCTCCTTTGCGCGGCTAATACGGTACGACTACAAAACGTCCCTACGGACTCTCAGATTTCAAAAAGAAAAAGAAAAAGCCAAGCGGCTAGAGAAAAATCATCAAAAACTCATATATAAATTTAAATACTTACCTTTTGTCGAGCAATTCAAATTATCTGCGAAATCAAATTCAATTCCCTTTATACCTGTATATCTACTAGCCATAATATCTAGTTATAACATCCAACTATTTTGCAAATTTTATAACAAAATTTCCGATATAAACTACTTATATCATCTTTAGTTCACTATTGAAGTTATATCCATTATCTTCAATTTTACATTTCAAATTTTATTTGAATTCAATTTCACATTTCAATTTCTCATTTAAGTTCAATTCACAATTCCAATCTAATTTGGATTCAATTTACTTTCAATTCTGAAATATTGAATTTTATCAATTATCTGTCATTTACAACTGCACTATCTTAAATTAGTTCCAATTACTAATTCATTTCAATTCTAATTAATTTATTCACATTCGTTTTCAACATTCAGTTCTAATTCCAGTTTTATTCACTTTTGTTCGTTCCCAAAATTTATTTACAATTCACTATTTTGGTTTACAATCACTTATATTAAACTGGATTTCAATTCGAATTCAATTTACATTCATGTACTTGCAATTTCAAATTGATTCATTCATTCACAATTTTATTTTCATAATTCAATACTCAATTCCAGAGTCTTTTCAACCTTTTCAAAACCATTTTTGAAAACAATTCAAATTATCCCTTGAATTTTCTAAAACAAAAATCCAAATTTTCCAAACAACTTCCATTTAAAACAATTTGGCAGCAATTTCTCTCTTGGAAACCCGAAAATGAACATCAGTGATGCTGCAGTCATTACCGAAGTTATTTTCCAGCGACCGAAAAGAGTTTAGAGCTTTTCATTCCTTCAAAATACTTTTCAAAACCTTTGAAATCCATTTTCAAATCAAAAAGGAATTTAAATTTCCAAATCTCCAAAATTTTCAAATTCTTTTCAAAACCTTTCCAAATACTTCTCTGGAATTCCGTTTCAATTTACAATTCACATTTATAATTTACATTCTTAAATCTCATTAGTATGTGAATTTATTTTAACTTTGGAGTTATAATTCCAATTTCTCATTTAATTTCAATGATAATAGTTTAATGTTATCATTTCTAGCAACCATGCAACCATATACTATAGTAATTCATAGAAAATAGTTTCTTTTCTATACAAAAATAGCTTTGGGTAAAATTATTTCATTTACCCTATTTAAAACAATACTGTGCCGAATTGTTCTATTCGAGTGTTTAGAGATCCCTATCAATGATCGTTAATTACTCGTATTGACCAGAATCCATATACCACTCAACAAATCAATCATCACAATATAAAACAATTTTTTATATTCACTAACAAATACGCGCTCATATTTATTATTACACTCAACTCATTCTAGAGTACTACTGACTCTATCTCTAATGAGTAACACCCAACAGAGCAGGGTTGTCGCTTAACCATATGCTCTGATACCACTTGTAACATCACGAAAATTTTCGACTTTCGAAAATTCGACATCGATACTCACTTTATCGACTGCCGAGAAATCGAATGCCGGAAACTCGAAAAGTTATGGTTTTAGAAAGAAGAAGTAGAAG
Organism: Allium fistulosum; assembly: GCA_030737815.1. NCBI lineage: Eukaryota > Viridiplantae > Streptophyta > Magnoliopsida > Asparagales > Amaryllidaceae > Allium > Allium fistulosum. Next base: position 1,393,543,987 of record CM060902.1, read on the forward strand.
AAAAAGAGAAGAAGAAGGAAGAAAGCAGAGAAGAAGAACAACACATCAGAACAGCAACAGAAAACAATTTCAGAATCTTACACATCGCAGCGGAACAATATACAATAGATAATTTCTAGTCTTTTAAAACAAAGAACTATATCATTTTATACATACATCAATCATCAGAGTCAATATACAACAATGGACAGTTATATATACTCGTCCTCATACAGAATACACAGCGGAATAAAATAATATCAGATACAAATACTACGTCTCGAAATCCAGCTTATCTCCAAAGCTCCAGAATATCCAGAAGATCCTGATAATATAACTCTAGGCTGCCCGTGTGGAAATTGGTGGGCACCCAGAGTTTAGAAGGGAACAATAAACTCCGAGTCAGTCATGGTGACTGGTGTGAGATCGTAAAACAGTTATTCTTTAAAATAAACAACAGGATAATTTTAAAGTCAATTCGCAATGCTTTTGGAAAATGAAACTACCATAAGACCTCCCACCACACACACAATGCAAACGCAGAATTGGAGGAGATTTCTTCTTATGATAGTCAAAGATGCTTACTACGCAAAATCAAATCACTTTTTGATATTATTAATAGTGCATAGTGTAGAAAACATTTCGAAAGTATAATATTAATCTTAGCCAACATACGACCAGTATCGTATGCCTACTATAGCTACTATGTTCAATAGCAGGTTACCGCCACATTCCATAGCAGGTAATACAACTAAAACCGTACACGTCGCGTATTGTTTCTTTGGATTTCCAACAAATGGTCAGGCTAAGGAACTTCCTATCCACGATGGGTACGTCCCTGGAATAGACGACCCGAGAACCTAACCGGATCTCTGCCAACACAAGGCCGGGTTACCTCTGCAAAAATAGGTAACTACTGACACGCGTATGCCATCCCCCGATCGTCACCGATCTTCCCGAGGATCCCCGATTCGCAACAAACCACATAGATAATAATAATGCAGTAACCACAGAGGTTAAGTATCTGGGCTCCATACCATGATACCACCTTTATCCAGAAGGAATGACATACACTAAGGGGCGCTACTCCCTAGAACCTTGCTGCATTCTTCCTGTTTCGACCATTTCCGGGGTGTGAGGCTCGATGAAGTCTCGTCCACAAAGCTACGCTTTCTATAAAAAGCCCTGCTTCGGGTCAAACAAAATGATCAACCTATGATCACAAAGATATAAGATCAAACAAATGATCATATCACAAATGATCAAACACTGATCATTTCACAGCAACACTCAGTATGCCACGTTACCAAATTGGGATATATCGCTGATGAATTTCAACTACATAACCTCTGAGCTCGTACGTCTCAGAGAAGGGTGTTAAGCTAAGAGAATAAATTCTCCGCCACCAACAGAAATGTATTTGAAAGAAATCAGCTTTATATCTCAAATTGTAACATCAGACACACAATCCATACAAGTCTGTTCCGGGATCGAACAGAACCGAAGGCACTTCTCACGAAGCCCTTGCAATTCCGGATAATTTTCAATCACGTCAGGACTTCCCGTCACTAAGGGTAATAAAACCTCTAAATCGAAGATCAGTCGATGTAGAGTAACTCGACGGTAATCCTTCCGTTTTCAAAAATATCCGGTCTTCAACACCGGTCTTCAAATGCGATTCATAACGACGTATCACATATTCGGAATGGGTTATACGACCCCATGGTCCTTTCCCGGCTAACCCGAATAGTGAGCGATTATTCAAAAATAAGTGTGGCATTCAATTCATCCAATTCACAACAAATACCTATCTAAAGGTAATTATTGATAGTCGGTTATTTAACTATCAATAAAGATGCGCAACATCATCAGATTCCAAATAATTTTCCAAATTATTTTATCTTCAAAAATATCTTTACTAGATATAAAATTTCCACACTTAACATTTGAAAACAATTTCAAATCAATTTCCACACTTCAAAAATAAATCCATATTTATTTTTAAAACAACTTCGCTTCCTTTTATAAATTCCGTATCGAATTTATACTTTCAAAATATCTACTGATATACGATTTTCAAATCGATTTCAATATTCAATTTCAATTTATCTTTAAGAAGATAAATTCTCAAACGTTTCATTTCATTTTGGAAAAGCATTTCCATACTTAATAATAAGTATTTCACAAATCTATTTATTTTCAACGTTTGAAAATACTCGATATACTCAAATAAAAAATTAAGTATATATTCATTCTTTAAGGAAAATATTCTTTCAACACAATTATTTAAGTCAAAACGAATGTTGCGTAAAACATCGTTACGACGACTCGAAATCACTAGTATAGGGATTCGGAATTAAGATAGATATATGAATCCCAATACTATACAAAACATTTCCTTTCGAAAAATCATTTTCTATAACAACAGTGTTATAGTCCATCATTTCCTTATTTCTCGAAAACGTCTATTTCAACAATGAATGTTGAAATCTATGTATTCGATACTTAACACGTTTTAAAACATCTTTTAAAACAGTTACTTCATTTTTATAATATCGCTTTCCCAAAACCATATCCATTCTACTTCAAAAATATATTCACTGTCCAAAATCGTGAATATACTTCACTTAACCAAATTTCAAACCTTACTACACATTTATTTCAAATAAAAATTCGCTATTCAAAAATGCGAATATATCTTCTTTAAAATAATCTTCTATATTTAATTTATCAATTTCAATTGATTTCGAATTTATAAAACAACGTTTATTAATTCTCTTTCTATTTTATAACAACTTTGACTTATAAAACTTCCTTTTTATTAACTTCGATCAATATTCCATTTTAAAAGTAAAAGTCCAGTTTTATAAGTTAATTTCTTATAAATCTTTAGTCTACAATTTCATTCATTTTTATAACTTCATACTTTATAAATCTATACACTTCAACTTTTATAAATTTATAAACTTCAAATCTTCACAATTTATAATTCTATCAATTTTTTTATCTTCCCAGTTTATAATTCTATAAGTTTCATACCTTTACAATTTAACACTTATGAAAACTCGTTTTAAAATTTCAATAATTTCAATTGATAAATATAGATTCTATACATCCCTTATATACATCGTTTTTAATAATTCAAAAATTCAAATTTGAACTATCTTATAAATTTCTTAACTATTTACTTCAAAAATCATCCTTTGGTTATATTTCACAAACATTATAATCTCCATAACTTTAAATTTATAACATTTATTTATTTAAAGTAAACCAATTCAAAGATTCAAATAAAACGTATACTTTCAAATAATCACTTTTAAAATCTCTTTTTAAAGTTAAAATCGTTATTTTTAAACTTCAAAATTTGAATCCGATGATGCAACGCATCAATTAGTCAATCACAACAGTCAATATCATATATCAATATGATAACAGAATATATATCAATATCTGTAAATAAATAAAGACAGTTGAGGAATCCAGTTGGATCCCTCCAACCTGTTTCCCTGCATCCAAAGATGTTAGCACAATACCAATTCCGCTCCAGTACGGAATTATCGCGGTATATAGGTTTTTATAAATCCGCTTACTAACGGCGCAATAGGGTCTCATCCGCTATACGAGGCGGGAAATCATCAATCCAATATATACATATGCCAATATGTATATACTGCTATATATATATAGATATATCCTATCATATCTAATATCACATTCAAACAAATCAATCAATAACTGAAATTCAATCATAAATCTGAGTGAGAAGATCTCACCTTAGCTTTTTATTTTGCCATCCGTTTTCTTTTCCAATCCAGTTTGTTTTTCTCGATTTTTTTAACCTTGTATAACATTTGATAGTTGGTTAACATTCGAACCAACGAATAATTAAATTCGCTTTTAAATTAATTTAACTAACTAATAATTTGTATTTTTAAATCAATTCATAGATTCCAAAAATCAAATTTTTATATGAACTTCCATAAATTCAAAATTCCTATATTTCCAACCTTGTATATATATATATGGGTATATCTGATTTAATTTAAACGAAACTGTTTTATACTTCGCTGTTAAATTCCGATAAGTGAAAAATAAACAACAGTTTATTTACAAGTTTAAACTTGACGAATATTAAATCTAAAACGTTTTGAAATAAAATCACCTATATCTGCTTGAACCCAAAATCATCGATCTCTCCATTCAAACTACACGAGACTACCACGATTTTCGAGCCATCTCCCCTTGCGAACGTCGCTTCCTTTGACATTCCAAGACCCGGCCTGCTACAGAAGCCTCATCTTCCCCATCCATGCCTGAACACGCCACAGAAACCTGGGCCGCGTGCACGAGCTACTAGCTGAATCGACGAAGATGTTAGAGTTCGAGTTCATGTGCCTCGCGCGATTGCTGCTTTCCCCTAAATCGCGAGCCCCAAATTTTTGACATCCAGTCGACCGCCGCCCTACGCTCGAGAACCCAACCTCGCGCCTAACGACTCCATCTCCGCTTGCCAACATTGCGAGCCATTCGCGATTTCTCCAGAGGAATACGTCACTCCCCCTTCGACTTTAGCCTCACGCGAGACCATCGCGATTCCCAGAAATCTCGAGTTGTTTGTTTTTTTTTTTTCGTTCGTTTTATCTATGAAGACTAAATTTTGAAAAGGAGGAACTCGATGTATTTGTGAAGGAGGGAGGAGCTCGGCATTATTTTCTTTCTTTTGTTTCTTCGTTTAAACTGAGGAATGGAGGAGAGGGAACAGACGAGACTAAGAAAAGAAAAGGTAGCGTGAATTTAGGCGTGGATGAAGGAGAGAACGTGTGGTGATGTTGACCATTTTAAATTTAAATTCAAATTTAAATTCGATAAAGATTTTTAATGCGTTTACACGCCGTACGATCACGTATTGACTCCGAAAAATACGAAAATTGAAATCCGATAATTATTCAAAGTTACGGACCCAATGGAACTGGTTTCGTCGAATTCCGAGACTGTTTGAAAAATGACTATTTTTAAATATCGATTTGAACAATTAAATTCAAAACTGAATAAATCGATTTCAGATTCGATTCTGAAGTTTTAATTATCTTCAGTATAATCAATATAAATTTTAAAAGCTTTCGAAATATTTTTCTTCAACTTTAAATTGAAGATTTAAATTTTTATTCAACTCTCAATCGATTTAATTTCACAATTTAATTGCCGATTTCAAAGTTATATCCGGGATTCGAATTAAATTACCGTTCAAATATTTAAAATTAATTAAATATTTTCAATTTAATTCGTTCGAAATTCTGGGTCGTTACAGACGAGGTGAAGTTGGGCGATAAAATGGGTTCAGGAAGAAAATAATGACCTTAAATTTGCTCGATTGTGATCCAGTGATGATTTTGTAATTTGAATTGCTCGAATCGTTTAGGATGGTAGTGGATGACCTGAGGGCAATCATGAAGTTGGTCGGAGGTGAACTGGCTGCTTGTACACGTGTACGCGTGTATGCGTGAAGGTTGGATGTCCTGGCTGTTGAGGAAGATAGGGATGCGTTCGAGTGAAGATCTCAGAATTATTTTTTTTTTGAGTTAGACTCGAGTGTAAACACGAGTGTGTGGTGGGTATTATGCCTGCAGTTTTAAAGCATTTAGAATTAAACTAAGTTAAAAGGAAGAAAGGAAGATGAAGTAACGTAAGAGAGGGAAGAAAAGACTCGGGGAATGTGGGGGAAAACTCGAGTGATTGCTCGAGTAAATATAGGGGAAGACTCGGGTTTATAGATGACTAGGCAAAACTGTTTTTTTTTTAAAACTGTAGAAATTTATATAAGTTTTATAACAGGGGAAATGGGAGAAGACTCGAGAATGTTTCCGAGTAGTATTCGGGTAGGACCGAAGTGGGAAGAAAACCCAGTTTTTATTAAAGGTTATAAAAATAGAATTTTTGAAATTTAAATAAATTTTATTAAAACTTTCTCTAAAACACTACTTTATTAATATCAATGGTTTCTTAACCATTTGTTAAAGAGTTTTAGGATTTATTTAATCTGAAATTTGTTTAAGTTAATTTTAAAGATTTAAAAGGGTTTTAAAACGTAAATGGTAATTGGTGTATTTACAAGATAATGTACCTTAAGTTAAAAGGAGTTTTATTATCTTGGAAATTACTTAAGTTAATTAGGAAATTAAGTATAATTGGTTAATTTAATAAATTAAGGATAAAGGTTAATTAAGTGATTTTTGTAAGAATAATTAAGTAATTTAATTTATTAATGGTTAATTAATAAATGATAAAAGGATGACTAATCAAAATAACTTGTAATTTATTAATGTTAATTAACCAGGATTAGTAATTTTCGTAAGTAATTAAAACTGATTTGGATTACTTAGACCCCTAACTGATCTTATTTATAGATGTTTGATATTTTATTACATGCTATGTGATGGATTGATATATTAGTTATGTGATGCGATGCTATGTTATGTTTTGTGCTAAGCTGTTATATCTCAGATATATATTGTTATATGAATATGCAACCCCTTGGCCCGTAAAACGGCACCTGACATTCGATGCGACAGGGAGTCGGATTCCAGTTGGTTATCCGAAACCCACATCGAATTGTAATTGTGAATCTTTGAGACTGATAAATTTATTTTATCTATGAATCTGTGAATGAAGATAAGCGTTATCAATTTTACCGCTTATCGATATATCTGTGATGATTGATGTTGCACTATTGTGTTGAACCCCTGGACCACACTTATACACACACAAATATGGATTTCACGTGGAAATCGGTTAAGTCACAGATAATTTAATTTTGATGTTTTTGAAATTGAAATTTTAATTTCAATTGATTTTGAAATTGAAATTTGGGTTTAAATTGAAAAGCTTTTGAAATGGAATTTCAAAGATAAAAGTTATTTTGAATAACTTAATCGAGTTTTGAAAATTTAAATAATTTGATTTAAATTTGAATTCAAGTTTGAAATTGAATCATATGATTTGAAACTAGGGATTAAAAGATGATATAAATGTGTTTGTATGAATTTAAACCATTTTTAAAAGTATAAGTTGGGAATTTGAATTTAAACCAAGGATTTCAACTCGTATAAATGAATCTGATTTTCTGAAATGAAATTGTTTGTTTTCAAATGATAAAAGCTTTTAGATAAGAAAAGAAATTCCAGTTTAAATTAAAGGAATTTCAAGTGAATTGAAAAAAATGATTTTCCAAGTTATAAATGAAATTGTTTTGAAAGCTATGAATTAAATCTGTTTGTTTTTAACAGATTTAAAATGATGATTTATTTGAACCATTCGAAATGAAATTGTTTTGAAAGCTATGAGTTAAATCTTTGATTTAAAGATTTAACAAATTAATCAAATTGAAATGGAAAAATTGTTTTGGAAAATCTGTGAATGAATCTTTGTGAAACTAAGTGAACTTTGTGAATTGAATATTTTTTGCTTAAAAAGATTAAAATGGTAATTTGTTAAACCATTTGAAAAGGAAATTTGGGTTTAAGTTGTGACTTAATTGAAATCCCAATATCCATATGTTTTTAAATATTTCGCTCACTATTCGGGTTAGCCGGGAAAGGACCTTTGGGTCGTATAACTCATTCCGAATAATGATACGTCGTATATGGATAGCATTTGAAGACCGGTGTTGAAGACCGGATATTTTTCGAAAATGAAAGGACAACCTGTCGAATGTCTCTGCACTGAGTCGCACCGGTATAGAGATTTATATCACTCTTTTGTGACGGGAAGTCCGGACGTGATTGAAAGTTATCCGGAATTGCAAGGGCTTCGTGAGAAGTGCCTTCGGTTCTGTTCGAACCCGGAACAGACTTGTATGGATACATGTCTGACATTACACTTTGAGATATAAAGCCGATTTCTTTCAAATACATTTCTGTTGGTGGCGGAGAATTTATTCTCTTAGCTTAACACCCTTCTCTGAGACGTACGAGCTCAGAGGTTATGTAGTTGAAATTTATCAGCGATATATCCCAATTTGGTAATGTGACATGCTGAGTGTTGCTGTGTGATGATCAGTGTTTGATCATTTGCGATATGATCATTTATTTGATCTTATATCTTTGTGATCATAGGTTGATCATTTGTTTGACCCGAAGCATGGCTTTGTAGAAAGCGTAGCTTTGTGGACGAGACTGCGTCGAGCCTCACACCCCGGAAATGGTCAAAACAGGAAGAATGCGGCAAGGTTCTAGGGAGTAGCGCCCCTTAGTGTATGTCATTCCTTCTGGATAAAGGTGGTATCATGGTATGGAGCCCAGATACTTAACCTCTGTGGTTGCTGCAAATTTATTACTTTGTGGTTTGTTGGAAATCGGGGATCCTCGGGAAGATCGGTGACGATCGGGGGATGGCATACGTGTGTCAGTAGTTACCTATTTTTGCAGAGGTAACCCGGCCTTGTGTTGGCAGAGATCCGGTTAGGTTCTCGGGTCGTCTATTCCAGGGACGTACCCATCGTGGAAAAGGAAGTTCCTTAGCCTGATCATTTGTTGGAAATCCAAAGAAACAATACAAGCCTTTACGATTTCAATTGTATAACCTGTCTCCTCAGGAGGCAGCTATAGTAGGCATAATATAATGGTACCTATGCTGGCTAAGATTAATATTATACTTTCGAAATGTTTTCCACTATGCACTAATAATAATATCAAAATGATTTGATTTTGCGTAGTAAGCATCTTTGACTAACATAAGAAGAAATCTCCTCCAAGTCTGCGTTTGCATTGTGTGTGTGGTGGGAGGTCTTATGGTAGTTTCATTTTCCAAAAAGCATTGCGAATTGACTTTAAAATTCTCTGCTATTTGTTTTAAAGATAAACTGTTTTTGTTGCTCACACCAGTCCCATGACTGATCCGGAGTTTATTGTTCCCTTCCTAAACTCTGGGTGCTCATAATTTTCCACACGAGCAGTCTAGAGTTGGGTTTTTCAGATATTCAGGTTTAGTAGATTATCTGGAGCTAGTTCAGTTCTTGGAGTTCATGGACTGACGTTGCTTATCTTGGAGCATTCTATTGGAGACATTCTATTCCGCTGCTGATGTTATCTATTGTTTTCTATTCCGCTGCTATTTGTTGTATCATATCTCTGATGTATATTGATATTCATTGTATCACTCTGTTGTATCAGATATTGTATATCAATGTATTATTCATTTCTTCCACTGTGTTGTTATACTTAAATGTGTTATAAGCTCCGGTGACTCGGATTTGAACGGTCGAATCTACGGCATTCGAGTACGATGTAAAGTATGAATGTCGATTTTCGAACGCGAAAATCCGGGTCGTTACAAGTGGTATCAGAGCTAAGGTTGAACTTTAGCTCAGGAGTATAACACGTTAAGTAGCTCATTAGAGATAGAGTGAAGTAAACTCTAGAATGAGTAATCCTTAAGATATCCGTCTGAACGTCTCAGTAAATTCTCTTACTATCCACTGATAGTGAGTATGAGTGCAAGAAGAAGACGAGATAGGGGACAAGAAATACGACTATAAATGGTCAATACCCTGCAACAGTGGAAACAATCTTTCTTATCAATTTTCTTTGACTCGTTTCCAAATTCTTTTGACATCTCCAGAAGAAGTTTCGATGTGATGATGGCTCTGCGAATCGTTGTAGAAAATTCTTACTTCTTATCTTCATCGGTTTCTTATCAGCTTTTTGAGTTAAACCTTAATGAACTTGAAATTGGAATTTTAAATTGAATTAAATTTGATTAATAGAATATGAAGGATAAATTTGAATTGTATCGGTAAAACGATTTCGTTTGAAACCGAATTTGAAATTCTATTATAAATTTCTGTGAATACCAAAGTCCGAAGAGGGACAAATTGGTATGTATTCTGAGATATTTCGACTTGAATTCGGAATCCGTATCTTGTGTTCGAGTAATTATAGGAGATTGAATCTGTCTATCTCTGTGTTTTTTCGTGCCTGCGAATTTCGAGGACGAAATTCTTTTAAGGGGGGAAATTTGTAACGACCCTGGAATTTAAATTTATTTAAATTAATAATTAAATGCATTTTTGAATTAAATTGAGTAATTAAATAAATTTTTGATAAAAATTTGTAAATTAATTAGGAAAATTGAGAGCGAGTTTCCCCGGATCAAATATATTCTGTATAAATCCTTTTAATTTAAAAATAAAGTAGAAAAGAAAGAAAACACATGCAAGTGTGAAATCAACATTATAACAAACAAAATAAATCCAAGCATAAGTAAGTAAACAAAATTAGTTAAGATTCAAACAAACAAATATACAAACTGTACAAAGTGATAAAATAACAAACAACATTTATCTATCAACATACAAAGCAACATCTGCTCAGCCAAAATAAAACAAGGCAAACGATAAAATAAAATATGTTCAAACACACACCAAAGCAAAAATCATATCAGCCGAAAGCAAAAGCAAGCATATGCCCCCACATCTTTTGTACAAGCAAACCACTCAGCCATACCCTTAGTACAACAAAATATTATCTCTAACCTGTACACTTCTTTTTATATATCAATATCAAGCTTTCCATCAGTTCGTTCACTTGAACCTGAGCAAAGAAAAAAAAAATAAACACAAAACTATCATCTTGCAACTGTTAACATCAAAACAAAACCAAAGCTTCAATAGATTAAAAGCAAAGAAGAGGAGCAGCAGCAGTTCAAAGAAGATGTAGATTTGAAGGCTGCAGCCTGTTTGAAGTTTTAAACAAATTCAAAACTATCAAAGAAAATAAAATGCATGTCTCTGTTCAACAGAAACCAAGTTCCTCTCTGCTCTGTCAAAACACGGTGAGCAAATTCTTAACCTTATATATATGCGAATCTTGATATGCCTGTGATAAATACTTTGATAAGAATGAAATGTTTGAAATGTTTGTGTATATGAGAGTTATGTCACTCTATTTAACTCTATAGGCTTTCTGTTTTAAAACGGATAATAAGTGAGTAAACATACATTTTAAAGCATTTCAAAATTAAATGATAATATTGTTTGTATATGCTTTGGTTTTAAATATAGCTTATGTGCTTGTTCAGTAATATATATTGTTTTCTCTGTTAAAGTTACAGAGTTAAATATTTTATCCAGATTCAAAGTATTATCATCCAACTCTTGTTAGGCCTAAAGTATCATAACAAACAAGTTGTTTAAGAATAGGCTATGATCTAAAAATTGTGCTCAAGTAAGACAGTGGTAGACTGACTCTGTACATTTTGGTTTACAGAGCATACTTCAAATATATGCAAATTTTCAAATGTTAAAAATTATTGATTCGATCTTGTAACTTGAATCTACATTCAGTGATAGGATTTTTAAAACTTATCTGATGATTTTTAGTTCAGTGGGTTAAGAGCAGTTCTTGATTTAATGGAAAATATGTTTTGATCAATTCTCGGTGATCAAACAATATTTGGGTGTCGGAATTTCGTTCGAACCGAGCTTATTGAGTGAGGATAGCAGGAAAATTGCTAAATAATTTTTCTGTCGCAAGAATTGATGGGACGAGACTGTTTTAGGGTTTTGGGGAAGGTTGGATTCGTTGTTATTCACGAGAAGTTTTCGTCGCTGATATGGCGATCTGGTCAATCGCACCGAGGGGGCTAGGGGCGAGGTGATAAGTCGAATCTGAGGTCGGAGTTCCAGGGTCTCTGGTGGCGTCACGTGGTGGGACGAGGTGAAGTTGGGCGATAAAATGGGTTCAGGAAGAAAATAATGACCTTAAATTTGCTCGATTGTGATCCAGTGATGATTTTGTAATTTGAATTGCTCGAATCGTTTAGGATGGTAGTGGATGACCTGAGGGCAATCATGAAGTTGGTCGGAGGTGAACTGGCTGCTTGTACACGTGTACGCGTGTATGCGTGAAGGTTGGATGTCCTGGTTGTTGAGGAAGATAGGGATGCGTTCGAGTGAAGATCTCGGAATATTTTTTTTTTGAGTTAGACTCGAGTGTAAACACGAGTGTGTGGTGGGTATTATGCCTGCAGTTTTAAAGCATTTAGAATTAAACTAAGTTAAAAGGAAGAAAGGAAGATGAAGTAACGTAAGAGAGGGAAGAAAAGACTCGGGGAATGTGGGGGAAAACTCGAGTGATTGCTCGAGTAAATATAAGGGAAGACTCGGGTTTATAGATGACTAGGCAAAACTGTTTTTTTTTTAAAACTGTAGAAATTTATATAAGTTTTATAACAGGGGAAATGGGAGAAGACTCGAGAATGTTTCCGAGTAGTATTCGGGTAGGACCGAAGTGGGAAGAAAACCCAGTTTTTATTAAAGGTTATAAAAATAGAATTTTTGAAATTTAAATAAATTTTATTAAAACTTTCTCTAAAACACTACTTTATTAATATCAATGGTTTCTTAACCATTTGTTAAAGAGTTTTAGGATTTATTTAATCTGAAATTTGTTTAAGTTAATTTTAAAGATTTAAAAGGGTTTTAAAACGTAAATGGTAATTGGTGTATTTACAAGATAATGTACCTTAAGTTAAAAGGAGTTTTATTATCTTGGAAATTACTTAAGTTAATTAGGAAATTAAGTATAATTGGTTAATTTAATAAATTAAGGATAAAGGTTAATTAAGTGATTTATGTAAGAATAATTAAGTAATTTAATTTATTAATGGTTAATTAATAAATGATAAAAGGATGACTAATCAAAATAACTTGTAATTTATTAATGTTAATTAACCAGGATTAGTAATTTTCGTAAGTAATTAAAACTGATTTGGATTACTTAGACCCCTAACTGATCTTATTTATAGATGTTTGATATTTTATTACATGCTATGTGATGGATTGATATATTAGTTATGTGATGCGATGCTATGTTATGTTTTGTGCTAAGCTATTATATCTCGGATATATATTGTTATATGAATATGCAACCCCTTGGCCCGTAAAACGGCACCTGAATTTCGATGCGACAGGGAGTCAGATTCCAGTTGGTTATCCGAAACCCACATCGAATTGTAATTGTGAATCTTTGAGACTGATAAATTTATTTTATCTATGAATCTGTGAATGAAGATAAGCGTTATCAATTTTACCGCTTATCGATATATCTGTGATGATTGATGTTGCACTATTGTGTTGAACCCCTGGACCACACTTATACATACACAAATATGGATTTCACGTGGAAATCGGTTAAGTCACAGATAATTTAATTTTGATGTTTATGAAATTGAAATTTTAATTTCAATTGATTTTGAAATTGAAATTTGGGTTTAAATTGAAAAGCTTTTGAAATGGAATTTCAAAGATAAAAGTTATTTCGAATAACTTAATCGAGTTTTGAAAATTTAAATAATTTGATTTAAATTTGAATTCAAGTTTGAAATTGAATCATATGATTTGAAACTAGGGATTAACAGATGATATAAATGTGTTTGTATGAATTTAAACCATTTTTAAAAGTATAAGTTGGGAATTTGAATTTAAACCAAGGATTTCAACTCGTATAAATGAATCAGATTTTCTGAAATGAAATTGTTTGTTTTCAAATGATAAAAGCTTTTAGATAAGAAAAGAAATTCCAGTTTAAATTAAAGGAATTTCAAGTGAATTGAAAAAAATGATTTTCCAAGTTATAAATGAAATTGTTTTGAAAGCTATGAATTAAATCTGTTTGTTTTTAACAGATTTAAAATGATGATTTATTTGAACCATTCGAAATGAAATTGTTTTGAAAGCTATGAGTTAAATCTTTGATTTAAAGATTTAACGAATTAATCAAATTGAAATGGAAAAATTGTTTTGGAAAATCTGTGAATGAATCTTTGTGAAACTAAGTGAACTTTGTGAATTGAATCTTTTTTGCTTAAAAAGATTAAAATGGTAATTTGTTAAACCATTTGAAAAGGAAATTTGGGTTTAAGTTGTGACTTAATTGAAATCCCAATATCCATATGTTTTTAAATATTTCGCTCACTATTCGGGTTAGCCGGGAAAGGACCTTTGGGTCGTATAACTCATTCCGAATAATGATACGTCGTATATGGATAGCATTTGAAGACCGGTGTTGAAGACCGGATATTTTTCGAAAATGAAAGGACAACCTGTCGAATGTCTCTGCACTGAGTCGCGCCGGTATAGAGATTTATATCACTCTTTTGTGACGGGAAGTCCGGACGTGATTGAAAGTTATCCGGAATTGCAAGGGCTTCGTGAGAAGTGCCATCGGTTCTGTTCGAACCCGGAACAGACTTGTATGGATACATGTCTGACATTACACTTTGAGATATAAAGCCGATTTCTTTCAAATACATTTCTGTTGGTGGCGGAGAATTTATTCTTTTAGCTTAACACCCTTCTCTGAGACGTACGAGCTCAGAGGTTATGTAGATGAAATTTATCAGCGATATATCCCAATTTGGTAATGTGACATGCTGAGTGTTGCTGTGTGATGATCAGTGTTTGATCATTTGCGATATGATCATTTATTTGATCTTATATCTTTGTGATCATAGGTTGATCATTTGTTTGACCCGAAGCATGGCTTTGTAGAAAGCGTAGCTTTGTGGACGAGACTGCGTCGAGCCTCACACCTCGGAAATGGTCAAAACAGGAAGAATGCGGCAAGGTTCTAGGGAGTAGCGCCCCTTAGTGTATGTCATTCCTTCTGGATAAAGGTGGTATCATGGTATGGAGCCCAGATACTTAACCTCTGTGGTTGCTGCAAATTTATTACTTTGTGGTTTGTTGGAAATCGGGGATCCTCGGGAAGATCGGTGACGATCGGGGGATGGCATACGCGTGTCAGTAGTTACCTATTTTTGCAGAGGTAACCCGGCCTTGTGTTGGCAGAGATCCGGTTAGGTTCTCGGGTCGTCTATTCCAGGGACGTACCCATCGTGGAAAAGGAAGTTCCTTAGCCTGATCATTTGTTGGAAATCCAAAGAAACAATACAAGCCTTTACGATTTCAATTGTATAACCTGTCTCCTCAGGAGGCAGCTATAGCAGGCATAATATAATGGTGTAACGACCCTGAATTTTGAACAATTTAATTTGAGAATATTTAATTAATTTTAAATATTTGAATGATGATTTGACTTGAATTTCAAATTATCAGAATGAATTGGCGATTAAATTTTGAATTTAATCTATTGAAAATTGAATAAAATTTGAATCTTCAATATTAAGCCGGTTAAAAATAATTTAAAGGCTTAGAAAATTCATATTGGTAATACTGAAGATAATAGAAGCTTCAGAATTGATTTTAAAAGCGAATTGTTCCGTTTTGAAATTGTATCGTTTGAATTGAATTAAAAAAATAGTCTTTCGAGGCACAGTCTCGGAATTTGACGAAACAAGTTTCATTGGGTCCGTAATATTGAATTATTACAGGATTTCGATTTTCGTATTTATCAGAATTGTTTTGTGAATATATGGCGTGTAAACGCGTAGAGAATTTAATCGAATTCAAATTGAATTTCTGTAACAACCTGGATTTTTACCCAAATTTTAATCATCAATAAACGACCTATGTGGACAGTCAAATTTCTGTTTGTTATTGGAATTTCGATTCGAATTGGAATTTGTTTAATAAAAAATTGTTGTTGGAGTTTTTGAATCGGTTAGAATCCTTTTGGAAAAAAAAAGAGAAGAAAAGAAAAATTTGTTAAAGGGTTTTGGGCTTTAAAATTTTATCTCGGCCCATTCATTTCGTTTAAAACCCTATACCCGATCCCTTTCTCATTTCATTCGTAAACCTAAAACCTAAATCGAAGAAAGAAAAAAATGGTGGCGTCTTCCAAATTAGGGCTTGTAATTTTCGAGCGCCGATTCTCGTTCGTTCTTTCGATGCTTGTTAGGGCTTCAGCTTCGCTCCTCCGTTCGTTCGCGAATTAGGGCTTTTGAGAAATCTTCGAAGTCGCGCCCATGTTGATCGGAACAGTGATGATTTGCGTGTCGCCTGGGTCAATTCGATTTCCTTCGATTTTCTTCGCTCGCGACCTCGTCGAACAAAGGTGAGTAGCCCCTACTCACATCTAATTCCTACTTCAAGTGTATTAGTGTTCGAATTCTACAATTTTCGTTCGTATTTGATTGTTGGATTCGTCCCTTGTTTGTCGGCCATTGATTTGGATAGATATTCGAGTTGTTATCATTTGGGTTTGAATCCCTATTTTTTTTTCGTTCGTGAATATATGTTGAAACCGTCGTCGACCTATTCATCTAGGTCGTATGATTTTGTATAGATGCTGGGTTTTGAAATTTGACTTAGTGATTCCTCGTTCACCATGGTTTTTGACTTAAATCAATTTCTTTGAACTGTTGACATTGATTTCTAAACAAATTCACTGCTCGGCCTTCTTTAAATTGAAACTGCAGTTTATCATTCTGTCACCTGGCTTCGAATTGTAAAACCTGTAAATTTTTATTACAGTGGGTTATGTCGCATTTAAGTATTTCGTTGTCCACTGTCTGGATATTTGAGTTCTTTTGAGTTGCATTGAATTATGTTAGTAATTGAGCTTGGTCCCAGTTTTGTTTAAGAACTTTTGAATTACCTTGTATTGCATGGTTGCCAGTGGCATTGCTTTGAATTTGTGTAGTCTGACCTTTTGTTCAGTGTAGTCATTGTATACGTGATGGACATTTGCTTGGTTTAAAACTGATTCTCTGTCTTGTTTAAAAGTGATGCTTTTATTTGTCTCTAAGTATGCTAGTGGGCCTGGTTCATCTTATAGTCTCTACTTAAACTTTGAACAGTCTGCATTGTTGTTATTTTTAACTGCTTGCTTTCACATGGTAGCTGGACTAGCCCGAGTTGCTGATCATTTGTATGCATACATTCTTGTATGCATATAGGTGTATGGCCACTGCATTCTGAAATCTTGGGTTTGGTTTGTCTGCACTCATGTCTTTAATTCAAGATTAACTGTGTACTGACTTGAGTTTTCTGAGGCATTATTAGTTCATCACGTTGCTCTTGTTGCCACTGCATGTTTGTTGCTGTGCTCATGTACTTGTCTTGTTGAACTTAGTTTACCTGTACATGTCATTCATTTTAGTAGCCATTCTGTTTGATCTTTGGTCATGTCCAAAATGCTGTTTCAATGGGTTAGACCTGTTTGCATTCAATTTGTTGTCATGGCACATCACTGGTTCCTGCCTGATCCACTGTGTTGTTGTAGCTGTCGTGGGTTGGTTGATGTACTTGGGTCTTCACTTGGAATTGCACTTCCTATATATGTGTATACATATGCATATTCATATGTATATATTTATATGGTAAAATTCATTGGTTTGATTGAGTCTGGGCATTCTTGTATTACTTGAAACTGCAAGTGTTCACTAATGTTGTCACTACATAATAGTGCATCATGTAGTTAATTTATGTTGGGTATGGATCTTCTCTGCGGTTTTGTTTTGTTCACACTGATTAGTTAAGCATGAGTTAGTTGTAGTTGTTGTTCTTCAAATCCTCACTTGTGTACATTGATGCAGTGCTATCCAGTTGCAGTATTATATTAGTTTACAATTCGTACATTCCTGTTTTGGAGGCTGTTTGCACCCAGTTGCATTTTAGTCTTCGCGGATATGTATGCAGTCACGTATGTATATACATTAATTGATGTGTATATATGTATGTTCGAATTGCATTTTATTTTCTCTGGAAATGATTGACTTGGTCATGTACTTTTATCTTGGGCGAGCTCACCATATGATTTTATTTGAAAACTGCAAGCATGATTTTGAAAAAAAAACAGTACATTTTATTTGTTGCACTTAGTCGATCCATTGCAGATAAACTTGAGCATTCTTGTGGTCTTCTGTCCAGTAACATTCATTGTTTTCATGCTGATTAGCTTATCCTTGACCTGTAGACTGATCTGATGCTTCAAGTACACTGATGTTTAACTTGATGTGTGTCATTTCTGTAGTCATTGCATTTTAGATATTGTTATTGCAGTTTTACACTTGACTTCCCTGTGTACCTTGTTGACATTGTAACTTCGAGCATTTGAGGTTGTACAGTCATCATCTTGTTCATGTGTTCACTCGAGAATTTGAATTTTTTGTTGTTGTAGCAGTCTGATGACCTGTAGCTTCACTCTAAACTGCTGCACTTGTGTCTCTTGTGCTCTAGTCTCTGAAGTTGTTGTATTTGAATCATCTTCCCTGTTGCTGTTGCATTGTTGCATCCCATTCCATTCAGTTGCACTTGGTTCATGTAACGACCCGGCTTCCTATGCCCAGAAAGTCGCATCATTATGAAGAAAGAAAGGGGTAGAAAATAGAAAAGAAGAGAAGAAAGAAAGAAACAACAACAACGATCTCACAGCGGAACGAATAAATTATATTAATAACATAAACTATTACATAGTATACAACACTTATCAGAGTTTACACAACTATACAACACATACTAGACAGTTATAAAACATCTGTCTAGATATTACAACTCAAATACAATACAAGACTCTAACACAGATATCAACACAGCGGAATACTATATCTACGAACGCCGAAGCCTCCTGCTCCATTGCTCCTCCACAATTCGTCAAAGCTAAACCTGAATCCCTTGGCTACTCGTAAAAATTTGAGTACCCAAGAGTTTATAAAACAGAAATAAACACTTGGGTCAGACATGGGTCTGGTGTGAGTAAACGGGTTAAAATTGTTTAACTTCAAAACCTTTTGAAAACAAAGGTATCACGTAAGACTTCCCACACATAAACATGGAAAAGTTTTTACCTTACGCTAACCAAAACATTTGATAGGAAATCCGGTTATATTATAATAGGGTCTAGGGTTTTCAAGTAAAATACAGAAATAGCTGAAATGCTTACATCTCACATTCCAACATAGTTGGGCACAACTAATACGTACGGCACTTATTGGAGTTTGGATTCCATACAATGGCAGGGCTACTGGGGTACCGCCCGTCACAGTACGTGGCCTAGATCACCGTACCGAGGAGTACGCTCGCTCCTCTGCAACACAAAGCCGGAACCATCCCTTACTGGATAATCCCGAACAAGATAATCCCGTAGTTGGCGCGACCAACTACACACTAAGCCGAATAAAAGAAAAGGGACCTCTAGACAGGGATCTATCTTGCTCTCAGTGGGTGCTACCCACGAAGCCTTGCTGCACCTCCCCTGTTTTAGCCATTCCCGGTTGATGAGGCTTGAGGTTACGATTACCTTTAATCAGAACATATCACTTAGAATGCTCATCGTCCGCCTGGCGATGTGCTGAAAGCATTCAATCCATATAAGTTCGTTCCGGGTTCGAACGAAACCGAAGGCATTATCTCGTTACACTCGTTTTGGAATCACCCTCAGAGTTAACGACAATAACCCTTGCACTCTGAATCTTCATCTTCACTTGATTCACGACCTATCGTAAATTTGGATCGATGTGGTATTCGGGTCTCCAGACCTGGAAATCCGGTATACGGAAACCCGATCCCGGTCTCATCGAAATCCAAAACGTATCTTAAAGGCCAAGTTGTTTAAAGGTTTAAACAATTTAACTTATCTATATTCATTCAGATAGATAATTCACAAATCACAATTGATAATCACATTATCATTTAAACAGATGATTCATAACCAATAGGTAATCCATATCAACATCACAATAGTTAATCTATATTACCATCATAATGCAACCAAGCATTCATACCATACAACATTACTTATCTCATTTCTGAGATTACATCCATTCAAGACAATCAATGTCATTCATTCTTATATAAGCAATGATTTACTTAATCATAAGATAATTAATTTAAAATGAATTAAATTAACTATCTCTATCTTTAATTAATTTAAAGTGAATTAAATTAATTACTTCATTTCTAATTAATTTAAAATAAATTAAATTAATTACTTCATCATAAATCTTACTTATATAATCATTAATTAATTACAAATAACTTAATTAATCTTTCTCTAATTATCCACTTAATTAATCACCTTGATTAATTATACTTTAATTACATTTAAGTAATTATCCTTAATTAAGTTAACAAATTAATTATTCTTAACCAATACAGTAATTAACCTTTAATTACTTCATTAATTAATTAATTATAATCAATTACTTTAATCCTTAATTAATTACAATTAGTCACTTATCATTTGATTAATTAATCTTAATTAATCAACTCTTAATCATTAATTAATTATAACTAATGATCCCTAATTACATCTTTAATTATTTATTCTATTTAAATTAATTACATTAAGTAATTAACCTTAATTAAACCACAATTATTAATCACCTTTGATTAATCTCATCTAGTAATTAACTTCCCTTAATTACTTCCATAAGTAATTCTTCTTAAATTAATTACATTCAGTAATTATTCATTAATTGCCTCACTAAGTGATTACACTTAATTAATTATAAGTGATTATCTTTAATTAATTAGACTAATTAATTAACCTAAAATTAATTACATTAATTAATTACTCAATTAATCATCACTTAATCTTTAATTAATTTATTTCTTAATTACAT
Organism: Allium fistulosum; assembly: GCA_030737815.1. Taxonomy (NCBI): domain Eukaryota; kingdom Viridiplantae; phylum Streptophyta; class Magnoliopsida; order Asparagales; family Amaryllidaceae; genus Allium; species Allium fistulosum. Next base: position 1,393,564,489 of record CM060902.1, read on the forward strand.
TTATTTCCGCTAATTACTTCATTTAGTAATTATCCTTAATTACAAATAGTAATTAACCTTTAATTTTAATTTATTGATTTATTATCCTTAATTAATCTCAACATAACTAATTAAGAATAAACTTGTATTTATATTAAATACTTACTCAAATCATTTACTTCATTAAAACCAAATTTAGAAATCAATTTTGAAATATAATTTATTTTAAACAAAGCAATTCAAACATTTAATTTTAATATACTTAAAATCTTTGAAAATCCTTTTAAACTTTTTTTAATTAAATTAAACAAATATTCATCTTTGAAATCTTAATTATCATATCCTCTAAACTCATCCTTTTAATATATACTTTGAAATCTAGATTAAACATTACTTTTGAAAACTAGAATAATATCTATAACTTTTAAACTTAGCTTGCTTTGTTTTAAAAATTGTAAAACTTGATTTCTTCACAAAACCTTTGCTAGAGATTAAAACAGAAATCATCTCGGCCAAATTCGAGTCGTACACACCAAAAACTCGAGCTATCTTCGAGTCAAACTCGTACCCTCCCCGAACAAACACAGAACCACTCACGTACAACCACGCGAACTCACCTGCTTCGAGTCGTCACGCAACCCACACGAGACCAATCCCGAGTTTCCCCTTCTTCCCCAATAACACCAACAAACCCAGATAACACAAACGTGCACGTGCACGTGCACGTGCACGTGCACGATCATCAGAACGACATCGGCTCATCGCCGACGATGCTCACAAGTCGTCGACTGCCCACTCTCAACGTTCAACCACTCAGATCGATGAAAACGACAATGAATCGAGAACGAGACTTTCGACACCAAGGAACCCAAACCCATCGATGAAAACTTACTTCGCCGCCGACGATCAAGACGACTGGAACCACGACACTCATCCCAGAGCACCACCACATCGCCACTCTGCTATCTCCTACCTCGCGATCCACTCCGATCTTCCCTAGCCTCCGCCATTTCCTCGACAACAACCACGATCAGATACACATCGAAAACCCTAGTTCACCTATTTCCGGCCTCCATGACCATCAGAAAAATCCTCCAATATTTTTCCCGAGAATCTCACCACATTAACCACCCCCAGACCAAACACTATCCCATTCGATCACGCCGATCACCAGAATTCTGCAAATTCCCAATTCTCGTCTATCTCGAGATAACTCACCAGATACTTGCTTAAAATTTTTGATTTGATTTCCAAAATTCATCAATTTTCAATGCGAACTTATTTATATAATTCAAACATGATTTCCAGATAATCAAATTTTGACCTGTCTTTGATTTTCTCTGTAAATTTTCAAATTTTGAAATCATTACTGAATTTAAATTCTTGATATTATTTTTAAAATTTATGATACCTTATTAGAGTCATTATTCATTTACAAATCCTAGCATAAATCAAATGTATGGGTAACAGGAATTTTCCTAATAAATCTGAAGCCTGAGATGAGAACAGAGAATCATATATATACATATCTACAGGTATTTACAAACATTCTACTATATGTATATGCATTCATATCCAAATCATACATGTAAACATTTTATATTATGTCACTACAACATTCATCACACAGAACAACATATGAACAGATTCAAAACTGTTTTTAAAAGAATGTTTACTCACCTGTCATTTTTAAACAGAGAACAGATAACATGATCTGTTTCCAGGCTTGCATGTTGATTTGAACTTGATTTCTTTTTGCTTAGTCGAATTTTAAACTTTGCTATTTGATCTTTGAATTTGCTTAGCTGCTATGAATTTCCTTGAGTTGAGGTACTGCTTTTAGCTTGCAATTGATCTTCTTCAAGTTTGCATTTCCAGATTTCCATTTCTCTTTGAAATTTGATTTCCAGACTTATCTTTGATTTTAGATTCGAATATATTTTTAGTTTTTGGTTGTAATGAAGAAAACAAGAGTTCAGCTGAAAAGTAAAATAATTTCTTCTTTCATATTAATTTTTATAACTTAAATTTTCAAAAAGATAAAATTAAGCCACTTGTCTTCTTATGTTGTTAATTAGCTTACACCTAAGCTTTTTTGTTTACACATGTCTCTAGACCAATTTAATATGATTACAAGTGTAAATTCTTGTTTATTAATTTATTTAAAACATATACATGTATTTAAGAAATGTTTGCATAGATAAAATGTATTTATATAAATAAGCTTTTAGATTTTTACATATATATACAAATGTGAATTTATGTAAACAATTATAAATTACTTATGTTTTGATCATATTAAATGTATCATATGCTTGAGTATTTTTGTTTTACTTTATATATATACTTTCACAAAACAATTTATCTTATGATAAAAGACTATTAAACAATGAATCCTTGATTTAAATCTTAAATATCATTTTCAAAAGTATTAAATCAAATTATCCTTTCAAATTACAAATTATATATATATATATTATTAAGGTTTGAAAACATTATAATCAAATTTAAATCCAATACTTTTCCATTTCAATATATACAAATATATATATTCTAAATGGAAAATACTTTTAACATTAGCTTTATAATTATCATATTTAATTTTAATACATAACTTCAAATAACAATATATATATACATATATATTATAATTTGATAACTTATCCTTTTATTAAATTAAAGACTCCCTATTTATAATATATATACCTATATATATACATTATAAATATAAACACTTATATTAGTTTTAGTAAGATAAATCTTCCTAATTAAAATTTTAGAAAAGATATTCCCAAATTAAAATGTTATTAGTTTTCAAAAGAAATAAATTTGCCAATTTAAAATATTATTAACCTTTAAAAGAATTAAACTTGTCAATTTATAAAATAAAATCAACAAATCAATTTAATTATTAATAAAGATTATTAAATTGATATTGCCAAATTTCCGGGATATCACATTCCTCTCCCCTTAAAATAATTTCGTCCCCGAAATTTAAAAGCAAAGATAATTTAATAACCCAGCAAAATTTTATTTTAAATTTCAAACAGTAACCATAGATATCAATCATATCCTAACAACCATAGCAAAAAATTTAATCAAACAAATTTAACTATCCAGTCAAAATCTGGATAGAATTTACTCGAGTTTCCCCAAGTATATATATATATATACCGGGATACTCGTTCTATAGGATCTTAACTAACTATCTACAATAATCTAGAACTCCTTCCCATCTAGATTACAAATCTGAACAAGATATCAGACTAAACTCAAAACCATCTCAACTACCAAATCCTTCTGAACTGCTGATTTCATCACTCGATGAATCATACACATATTCCTCAGAGATATGTGAAATAAAATGAATTCCAGTTATCCGAACCGGCAACTCAATCCTATAGATCAAAGAACTAATCCTTTTGAGAACACAGAAAAATCTCATAATACTTCCGGAGCTAGCTTTCTAATCTTACCAAATCTTATATCTCCTTTTATTGGATACAACTTAAACAATATCCGAATTTCAACTTTAAATTCCAAATTCCATCAATTCTTAACTGTTTAACTCTCCTGACGATCCTGAGTCACTTCATCCTTCCTGATCAGCTTAGCCCTTGCTGATGCTTCCTGAAATAGATTAGACCAACATCAAACCAATTTCCGGATCCTACTCAACAAAATGGTTTCTCAAAAAAAATATGCCGAAATCCAAAACACAACTCTACTCTACAAACATTAGAGAACTTCGCACTACCTCTCCTATCTGAAATAGTCAAAACAGTTGCACTTGACAACTTTACCTCCAAATCCCGAAAATTTCTTCACACTTAGAGATACTCTTGAATTTCCTATAGAAATCCTCTACTCGAAGAAAATTACAACTCTCGGTTGCTTCCACTCTAGAATAGCTGCTATCTTGCTTTCGCTGCACAATTCTGATCTTGAACAGATGAGAATGCCATCGGAGAAACTCGAGCACAAACTTGATCATCCACGGTTCACCATACCATAAAATCTTAGTGAACCATTCCACTTGGTCAAAAACATCCCAGTAGAATCCCCTCCAGAAAATTAGGACTGATCAATCCTTCTCCAAAGAATCCTGAGCTGTTTCACCAAATTCTTCTCTAGAGGACATCCTTCTACTAAGCTGAACCTCTGGTAACTCCACGAATCAAGTTGATACGAAATCTCAATCTCCAATAATCCCAAGAGAATACTTAAACAATCGCAAGTCACTTTTGCGATCAGCTCGGCCTAATTTCCAAAGATAACTGTTCTCTCTTCACTAATCAGAACAGCTTATATTTGACTAACCAATCCATCGAAGAAATGGATTCACTCTACTGCTCCTGAACTTCACCTTCAGAAAATCTGCTCAGCCAGAAACTTTCTGCCAACATAGAACACTCCGAGTCGCATTGCTGTCACAGATACCAAAGACTTCTTATCCGAAACTCTTTGAGAAACTCGGACCTCAAAGCAAATAGAAACACCCCACTGGACTCAGCCACAACACTGAAACAGACTCACTTCTTCAAACTTGTTCCAGAAGAAACATCTTCAGAAACGTCCATAGCCACCGTGTCTCATCACACAGCTACTACTTCCTGAGATACCATCACTCGCTTCTGTTCTCCGACAGATCCAACTCTACTCATCCAACTTCAAAGATAAATTCCGAACCATAACTGGTTTCCTTAAGAGATCGATGAAATCCTTTACCACAGCAAAACTTACTCGAGACAGTATTGGGTCTACAGTCTCGATAGATACACTTCCAACCTCAAACATTCAAACTCCAACCATTGGTAGTCGTGTTACATACACCACCACCTTATCTACCTTTATAACTCATATTGGAAAACCCGAACAGGTAACCCAACAAATAGGTAGAAATACATAAATATATATATTTAAAATGATACTTTTTATATAGAAATTAATTCTGGGTAAAATTATTTCATCTACCTCTTTAAAACAATATTGTGTCCGTTGGCCTGGTTCAAGTGTTTAGAGATCCCTATCAATAACGTTAGCTACTCGTATTGACCAGAATCCATATACCACTCAACCGATCAATTAACACAATATAAAACCATTTTATATAACTAACAAATACGCGCTCTCATATATATATACACTCGGACTCAAACAGGTTGCTACAGATCCTATTTCTAATGAACAATCCTTCTGAATCTAGGTATTCACTCAACCTAGCGCTCTGATACCATATGTAACGACCCGGCTTCCTATGCCCAGAAAGTCGCATCATTATGAAGAAAGAAAGGGGTAGAAAATAGAAAAGAAGAGAAGAAAGAAAGAAACAACAACAACGATCTCACAGCAGAATGAATAAATTATATTAATAACATAAACTATTACATAGTATACAACACTTATCAGAGTTTACACAACTATACAACACATACTAGACAGTTATAAAACATCTGTCTAGATATTACAACTCAAATACAATACAAGACTCTAACACAGATATCAACACAGCGGAATACTATATCTACGAACGCCGAAGCCTCCTGCTCCATTGCTCCTCCACAATTCGTCAAAGCTAAACCTGAATCCCTTGGCTACTCGTAAAAATTTGAGTACCCAAGAGTTTATAAAACAGAAATAAATACTTGGGTCAGACATGGGTCTGGTGTGAGTAAACGGGTTAAAATTGTTTAACTTCAAAACCTTTTGAAAACAAAGGTATCACGTAAGACTTCCCACACATAAACATGGAAAAGTTTTTACCTTACGCTAACCAAAACATTTGATAGGAAATCCGGTTATATTATAATAGGGTCTAGGGTTTTCAAGTAAAATACAGAAATAGCTGAAATGCTTACATCTCACATTCCAACATAGTTGGGCACAACTAATACGTACGGCACTTATTGGAGTTTGGATTCCATACAATGGCAGGGCTACTGGGGTACCGCCCGTCACAGTACGTGGCCTAGATCACCGTACCGAGGAGTACGCCCGCTCCTCTGCAACACAAAGCCGGAACCATCCCTTACTGGATAATCCCGAACAAGATAATCCCGTAGTTGGCGCGACCAACTACACACTAAGCCGAATAAAAGAAAAGGGACCTCTAGACAGGGATCTATCTTGCTCTCAGTGGGTGCTACCCACGAAGCCTTGCTGCACCTCCCCTGTTTTAGCCATTCCCGGTTGATGAGGCTTGAGGTTACGATTACCTTTAATCAGAACATATCACTTAGAATGCTCATCGTCCGCCTGACGATGTGCTGAAAGCATTCAATCCATATAAGTTCGTTCCGGGTTCGAACGAAACCGAAGGCATTATCTCGTTACACTCGTTTTGGAATCACCCTCAGAGTTAACGACAATAACCCTTGCACTCTGAATCTTCATCTTCACTTGATTCACGACCTATCGTAAATTTGGATCGATGTGGTATTCGGGTCTCCAGACCTGGAAATCCGGTATACGGAAACCCGATCCCGGTCTCATCGAAATCCAAAACGTATCTTAAAGGCCAAGTTGTTTAAAGGTTTAAACAATTTAACTTATCTATATTCATTCAGATAGATAATTCACAAATCACAATTGATAATCACATTATCATTTAAACAGATGATTCATAACCAATAGGTAATCCATATCAACATCACAATAGTTAATCTATATTACCATCATAATGCAACCAAGCATTCATACCATACAACATTACTTATCTCATTTCTGAGATTACATCCATTCAAGACAATCAATGTCATTCATTCTTATATAAGCAATGATTTACTTAATCATAAGATAATTAATTTAAAATGAATTAAATTAACTATCTCTATCTTTAATTAATTTAAAGTGAATTAAATTAATTACTTCATTTCTAATTAATTTAAAATAAATTAAATTAATTACTTCATCATAAATCTTACTTATATAATCATTAATTAATTACAAATAACTTAATTAATCTTTCTCTAATTATCCACTTAATTAATCACCTTGATTAATTATACTTTAATTACATTTAAGTAATTATCCTTAATTAAGTTAACAAATTAATTATTCTTAACCAATACAGTAATTAACCTTTAATTACTTCATTAATTAATTAATTATAATCAATTACTTTAATCCTTAATTAATTACAATTAGTCACTTATCATTTGATTAATTAATCTTAATTAATCAACTCTTAATCATTAATTAATTATAACTAATGATCCCTAATTACATCTTTAATTATTTATTCTATTTAAATTAATTACATTAAGTAATTAACCTTAATTAAACCACAATTATTAATCACCTTTGATTAATCTCATCTAGTAATTAACTTCCCTTAATTACTTCCATAAGTAATTCTTCTTAAATTAATTACATTCAGTAATTATTCATTAATTGCCTCACTAAGTGATTACACTTAATTAATTATAAGTGATTATCTTTAATTAATTAGACTAATTAATTAACCTAAAATTAATTACATTAATTAATTACTCAATTAATCATCACTTAATCTTTAATTAATTTATTTCTTAATTACATTTATTTCCGCTAATTACTTCATTTAGTAATTATCCTTAATTACAAATAGTAATTAACCTTTAATTTTAATTTATTGATTTATTATCCTTAATTAATCTCAACATAACTAATTAAGAATAAACTTGTATTTATATTAAATACTTACTCAAATCATTTACTTCATTAAAACCAAATTTAGAAATCAATTTTGAAATATAATTTATTTTAAACAAAGCAATTCAAACATTTAATTTTAATATACTTAAAATCTTTGAAAATCCTTTTAAACTTGTTTTAATTAAATTAAACAAATATTCATCTTTGAAATCTTAATTATCATATCCTCTAAACTCATCCTTTTAATATATACTTTGAAATCTAGATTAAACATTACTTTTGAAAACTAGAATAATATCTATAACTTTTAAACTTAGCTTGCTTTGTTTTAAAAATTTTAAAACTTGATTTCTTCACAAAACCTTTGCTAGAGATTAAAACAGAAATCATCTCGGCCAAATTCGAGTCGTACACACCAAAAACTCGAGCTATCTTCGAGTCAAACTCGTACCCTCCCCGAACAAACACAGAACCACTCGCGTACAACCACGCGAACTCACCTGCTTCGAGTCGTCACGCAACCCACACGAGACCAATCCCGAGTTTCCCCTTCTTCCCCAATAACACCAACAAACCCAGATAACACAAACGTGCACGTGCACGTGCACGATCATCAGAACGACATCGGCTCATCGCCGACGATGCTCACAAGTCGTCGACTGCCCACTCTCAACGTTCAACCACTCAGATCGATGAAAACGACAATGAATCGAAAACGAGACTTTCGACACCAAGGAACCCAAACCCATCGATGAAAACTTACTTCGCCGCCGACGATCAAGACGACTGGAACCACGACACTCATCCCAGAGCACCACCACATCGCCACTCTGCTATCTCCTACCTCGCGATCCACTCCGATCTTCCCTAGCCTCCGCCATTTCCTCGACAACAACCACGATCAGATACACATCGAAAACCCTAGTTCACCTATTTCCGGCCTCCATGACCATCAGAAAAATCCTCCAATATTTTTCCCGAGAATCTCACCACATTAACCACCCCCAGACCAAACACTATCCCATTCGATCACGCCGATCACCAGAATTCTGCAAATTCCCAATTCTCGTCTATCTCGAGATAACTCACCGGATACTTGCTTAAAATTTTTGATTTGATTTCCAAAATTCATCAATTTTCAATGCGAACTTATTTATATAATTCAAACATGATTTCCAGATAATCAAATTTTGACCTGTCTTTGATTTTCTCTGTAAATTTTCAAATTTTGAAATCATTACTGAATTTAAATTCTTGATGTTATTTTTAAAATTTATGATACCTTATTAGAGTCATTATTCATTTACAAATCCTAGCATAAATCAAATGTATGGGTAACAGGAATTTTCCTAATAAATTTGAAGCCTGAGATGAGAACAGAGAATCATATATATACATATCTACAGGTATTTACAAACATTCTACTATATGTATATGCATTCATATCCAAATCATAAATGTAAACATTTTATATTATGTCACTACAACATTCATCACACAGAACAACATATGAACAGATTCAAAACTGTTTTTAAAAGAATGTTTACTCACCTGTCATTTTTAAACAGAGAACAGATAACATGATCTGTTTCCAGGCTTGCATGTTGATTTGAACTTGATTTCTTTTTGCTTAGTTGAATTTTAAACTTTGCTATTTGATCTTTGAATTTGCTTAGCTGCTATGAATTTCCTTGAGTTGAGGTACTGCTTTTAGCTTGCAATTGATCTTCTTCAAGTTTGCATTTCCAGATTTCCATTTCTCTTTGCAATTTGATTTCCAGACTTATCTTTGATTTTAGATTCGAATATATTTTTAGTTTTTGGTTGTAATGAAGAAAACAAGAGTTCAGCTGAAAAGTAAAATAATTTCTTCTTTCATATTAATTTTTATAACTTAAATTTTCAAAAAGATAAAATTAAGCCACTTGTCTTCTTATGTTGTTAATTAGCTTACACCTAAGCTTTTTTGTTTACACATGTCTCTAGACCAATTTAATATGATTACAAGTGTAAATTCTTGTTTATTAATTTATTTAAAACATATACATGTATTTAAGAAATGTTTGCATAGATAAAATGTATTTATATAAATAAGCTTTTAGATTTTTACATATATATACAAATGTGAATTTATGTAAACAATTATAAATTACTTATGTTTTGATCATATTAAATGTATCATATGCTTGAGTATTTTTGTTTTACTTTATATATATACTTTCACAAAACAATTTATCTTATGATAAAAGACTATTAAACAATGAATCCTTGATTTAAATCTTAAATATCATTTTCAAAAGTATTAAATCAAATTATCCTTTCAAATTACAAATTATATATATATATATATTATTAAGGTTTGAAAACATTATAATCAAATTTAAATCCAATACTTTTCCATTTCAATATATACAAATATATATATACTAAATGGAAAATACTTTTAACATTAGCTTTATAATTATCATATTTAATTTTAATACATAACTTCAAATAACAATATATATATACATATATATTATAATTTGATAACTTATCTTTTTATTAAATTAAAGACTCCCTATTTATAATATATATACCTATATATATACATTATAAATATAAACACTTATATTAGTTTTAGTAAGATAAATCTTCCTAATTAAAATTTTAGAAAAGATATTCCCAAATTAAAATGTTATTAGTTTTCAAAAGAAATAAATTTGCCAATTTAAAATATTATTAACCTTTAAAAGAATTAAACTTGTCAATTTATAAAATAAAATCAACAAATCAATTTAATTATTAATAAAGATTATTAAATTGATATTGCCAAATTTCCGGGATATCACAGTTCACGTCAGACTTGAAGTCTACATTGGGCATTGCTTTGCCTTTGATATTAGTTTGTGGTCTTTACTTTAGTTCACTGTCCTCTGAACTGTTGCCACTGTCTTCTTTCTTGTTGCAGTCCTACCCTTGTTTCTATGTGCTGACCTTATATTCGGTGGTGGCGAGGCGGTGCACGTTAGCGTGCACTGCAGCCACCCAAAAATCGACAGTTTTGAATTGATATTCCTTTGCGTCGTGATGCATTGATCTTTTATGCCGTATTGGCGAGGCCGTACATGTGACGCCCCACCTCTATACCCACGCTAACCAAGAACACTACGATGTAGTGCTGTCAATTAGCGCGGAGAATAAGGCTGTGGAGGAGCGACCATCCATGTAACTTCTTTGTGCGAGCATCGATACGTCAGATAGAATAGAATGCATATCTTTTAAGGAGGAAATCCGACATACCGATACAAACACAAAGCTATCACACGGTGGCTATATATAATCTTCGGAAACAAACATAGAAATAATCATAACATAAATCAGTCACAGACATCCATATCACAAAGGCGGAAGAAGATATGAATAAATATATATATCACATGAAAGTGTACATCAGAGTAGTGGTCGGAAAGATCCACGATAATACAAAAGAATAGCATCACGTGCTATACAAAAGAATAAGTACACAACATAGAGTCTATATCTCAAAGGTGTACATCCAAAAACTACTAATCTAAGTAGTTAGCCAAAAGTCAGAAGTATCCTGAAGAGAAGTCAAGCAGAAGCACCTGTAACATCTCGGTCTGACCCGAGTATTATTTATAAGAAAATAATAAACGGATCAGTCTAACTATAAATATCAGATGATATGGTATACAGTAAAAGGCATGACATGAACATGTAATAACCATAGCGACATACTACTATAAGTATGTAAATGATAATCAACAAAAGATTAATCAATATCACAAGAATCTTCTCAAAGATAAAATAGGGTATCATACCCTAAACTTGTATTCATAACAAGTCAATAACACATGAATTCACCAATGCACAAAAACTGATATCATATCAATGAAAATCATGAAAATTGGTGAAGCACAAAATTCCAGAAATCATCATCAGAAATCCAGAAAACACATAAAGGGGGGAGGCCTAACACATGAATGGGAGCATGAAAACTCACCTACGCGTAAACACATGACGAGATGATATCTCATGGAAGCTATCCATTAAATTTTCACACAGGAATGGCCCGAAGACCATAGGAAATGTGATGGCGAAACATCACATGATCGGGGTATAGTCTCCCACGTAGACAAAGAGACATCGCTCAATCGCTAGTCTAAATCACAAAAATGATCGTCATGATCATAAGGAAGTGTCAATCACACCAAGTTAGTAAATATATGAGTTTAGCTTCATGTCCCATAACCACTTGCTTAACTTAAATATTTACGAACAAGCTGTAAATCTTCACTAGGAAATTGTCACAAAAAGGGTTCAATCGAACAAGTCCAAGAGCTAACCGACGAAGTGAACGCAAGCGTTTCATACCACTCGTTTTACTAAGTCGTTTAAGTCGATTTCTCATTCGAGTGAAGTAAAGGCTTGTATATACTAGTAGATTGAAAATCGGTTTGAGAAAACGAACTTTTGATATTTAAAATAGTGTTGAAATCGCTTTGATGAAAGAGTTTTGATATTTACTATTAGTATTGAAACCTTCATATATCTTTAAAATGACAAGTCATTAAACCGATTGTAGAAACAAATCAATTCACGTTCGAAGACGTGAGTAAAGTCCAAAGAAGTCAATCCCAAAACCATCAAAGTAGAAATTCTGATAAATGCTTTGTCAGATAAGATTGCCTACGCAGAGTAATTCGGGGTTCGACCTAGTGAAGGCAAGCGGTCCAGCGACCTAAGGAAAAATAGGTCATACGACCTAAGGAATTCGCGAACTCAAAAGACCAAGTGTAAGGTCGGCGACGACCTAACTTGAACGACTTAACTGGGGGATAAGTCGGAGACGACCTACGACTTAAGGTTTAACTCGCGAACGACTTAACTTGGCCTGGGGATTATAGGTCGGCAACGACCTAAGACAAGGTTTACCTCGCGAACGACTTAACATCTTGCCTGGGAATTATAGGTCGGCAACGACCTAAGACTTAAGGTTTAACTCGCGAACGACTTAACTTTTTTGCCTGGGAATTATAGGTCGGCAACGACCTAAGACTTAACAAAATTCGAGCGACTTAACTTTGCCTGGAGATTATAGGTCGGCAACGACCTAACGTTTTGCCTGGGGATTTTAGGTCGGCAACGACCTAACGTTTTGCCTGGGGATTTTAGGTCGGCAACGACCTAAGATTTTGCCTGGGATTTATAGGTCGGCAGCGACCTAAGTTTTTGCCTGGGATTTATAGGTCGGCGACGACCTAAGACTTAACTCGCAGGTGACCTAAGACTTAACTCGCAGGTGACCTAAGACTTAACTCGCAGGTGACCTAAGACTTAACTCGCAGGCGACCTACGACCTATGGATGGACGACCTAACTCCGAACGAGCTAAAAATGGCCAGAACGACCTAGTAGCAGTTTTTTCACCAAAATCACTAAAATTTGGAATTTTTCGCCAATCCAATCCAAACCAAATGCAACAAACATGCTAAAGTGATGAGGAATCATTCCCAACAGTCCAATGACGATTATAGGCAAGATGTGAGATCAAAAATCTCACCTTTTCACGGAATTTGATGAAGATGGAGATTTGAGAGCAAAGCAAGAACACCAACAAGCTTGAATCAATGGTCTTCACGTGAATTTGATGTTGAATCTCGGATTTGCAATGGAATTTGTGTTTGGAGTTTTAATTTCCACTTCCCACCACCATTTTTGACAAAGCTTGAAGTGTTTTGATGGAGTGAGGAAGATGGTTGGGCTGAACTAAAGGGGTGCAGTCCAAACCAAAGTCAAAGGCGGGAAAAAGTGTTGAAAATTTCACTATCTCCAAACATATCGAAGTTTACACTCAAAAAGATCGCAAACGTCATTTTGAACTCAATGGGGGTGGTCTCGAGTCCTAATTTGACCGTATGCAAAAAGTAGCTTTTCGGACTAACATCCGACTAACGATAAAATATTTAAATAAAATATTTAAATATAGAATTGATAGATATGCGGGTTGTTACAGTACACGCGTGCGTGTACGGCAGCCAATCAAATCTTCGATGATCTTAAAGTGACAATTTCAATTGTTTTAAATTGATTTAGTCAATTGATAAATTGTTTATTTATCTCTGTTGATGATTTAAATCTACTGATTTATTGTTTAACACTGTTTAGTGTTAAAATTTTTGTTATCCGGTTTCTTTGTTTAAAGAGTCGGATAGGCGAGAATTATTGTGACTGTCGTCTATTTAAATTATTACTGCTTATATGCACTAATAAACTGGTTTGAATTAGACTGACCTGTGTATTATTTTCTTTTGAATATAATACTCGGGTCAGACCGAGTATTTCTACAGCTTGAAGATTTTCGAGCAGCGAAGTTAGAGAGAGAGTAAAGAATCATTTATTTCAAGAAAAATTGTATTTTAAGATATTCCGCTGTATCAGCATTAAAATTGTATAAACTCTGATGTATATAAAAGATTTATAGTAATGAAATAAATTCTCATTTGTTTTAATTCAGTGTTATTATTCTGTGTTTCTGTGGCTGATTCTGTTTAAACCTTATAAACTAAATAACAATTCGTCTTTTTGAACGTTTCGAGTTGGTTTAATTACCGACTGGAGGCGGTCAAAAAGGGGAATATTACAGAGTGGTATCAGAGCTTTGGTTTACACAAAGCTTAGTTTATGATGTTTAATATGAATAGTTACTAGAAACACTTTAAAAAGAAAATGTTTTCAAATCCAAAGAAGTATAAAATTGTTTTTGAAAATAAAGATTTTTTTTTACTTAAGAAAAGTTAAATTGAATTGAATTAGTGTTAATAAATATACGATTTGAAGTTTAACAAAGGAAGTTAAATAAATTGAAATTGATTGGATAAATTGTTGAGATGGAAGGTTAAACTTAAAAGATAAGTGATTATATGATATGAATTGGAAAGTTTAAATTAATAAGTTGTTTAACTTATAAAATGAGAAAATTTGAATTAAACCAATTGTTAAATGTTTGAACAGTTTTGTTAAGTGAAACAAAATCTGAATTTTGGATAGTGATATGAATTTGACTTTAGCAAAAGTTAAATAAAATGATTTTTGAAAGAAAATCTAAGTTAAGTTAAATAAATGCAAGTGAAGATAAAAGGAAGCATAGCTTAAGTAATGTTGAATGAGGTTGAATTTGATATCAAAATGAATTGATAAAGTGAAGTAATGAATATGAATTTGAGTTATAGAAAGGAAATTCAACTTTAATTGTAAAAGTGAATTGTGAATATGGTGAGTATAAAAATTCAATTTGAATTAGAATATAAACCAATTGAAATTAAGTATGTTGAACCAAATTGAATGTAAGCAAAGTAAATAAATTTGGTTAAGTTGAATGTGCATTGGTTGCTAGTTGATTGTATAGAATTCATTAAGTATTAATGAAATTGAATTAATGGAAATTGAGAGTTAAGTAAATTGAATTCAAATTGAAAGGTAAGAAATCTAAAAAGAACCAAATTTGATTTGAATTTAAGCAAACTAACTTGAATATAAATTAGTGAATGTGAACTAATTGGATATGAATGAATATTAGTAAAAATCCAATGTGAATGAATCAAATGTGATTAAATTGGAAACCAAGTTGATGAATGGTTTACTAAAGGACTAGTTGATTATCTTGAAAATGGAAAACTGATAAATTTATATAATAGTTAAATTGGAATTTTGAATTATTATAAACGGCTTAAATTGAAGATTTGAAAGTGTTAATATAATATTGGAATTGTATAAGTGTTAAAAGTGAAATATTTAATGGATTTCATAAGTGAATGGAAATTACAGAATTAAGATTGTGAAGTTATAAAATGAATCGAAGTTGCGAAATAAAAGAATTTATAAGTAATTTACTTGTAAATTAAAATTCTGATATAAAACTGAATTATAGAAGGAATGGTTAATAAAGCAATTTTTATGAATTGAAGTCTTTATGAATAGGAACAGGATTTATAAACGTTGTTTATAAATTCGAAACTGACTTATTTTGATAAGTAAATTCTTATAGCTTGTTAAAGAAAGTATATCCACAATTTTGGACAGTGGATAATCTTTGAAATAAAATGTGCAGGAAATATTGAAATTGGGTTAGTGAAGTATATTCACGATTTTGGACCGTGAATATATTATTGAATTAAATGGACATGTTTTAGGAAAGTGATATTTTAAAACGGAGTTAATTGTTTTAAAAGATGTTTTCAAAGGCATTGAATATCGAAACCATAGATTTCAACATTCATTGTTGAAATAGACGTTTTCGAATATAAGGAAATGATGGACTATAACACTGTTGTTATAGTAAATGATTTCCGAAAGGAAATGTTTTGTGTAGTATTGGGATTTATACATCTATCTAAATTTCGAATCCCTATACTAGTGATTTTGAGTTGTCGTAACGATGTTTTACGTAACATTCGTTTTAGCTCAAATAAATATGTGAAAGAGAATGATTTCCTTAAAGATGAAATATATACTTAATTTTGATTTAAGTATATTGAATATTTTCAAATGTTGAAAATAGAATGGAATTGTGAATTACTTATTTTTAAATAAGTATGGAAATGTTTTTCCAAAGATGAAATGTTGTGAATATATTCCGTAAGGAATAAATGATTTGAAATTCATTTTTGAAGTCGAAGTTGAAAAGTTAAATGAGAATTTGAACAATTTGTTCAATTTGAAATATTTCAAAAAGATTGAATCGTTAAGTTAAAATTGAATTTAACTTCGACATCAAAGACAATATAAGTTGAGCTTTGAATTTCAGATGATGATTTGGATTGTATGTCTAACATTGTGAATTGATGACATAGCAATTGATCTCTATTAAATATATATCTGTTGGTGGCGGAGAATTTATTCTCTTAGCTTAACACCCTTCTCTGAGACGTACGAGCTCAGAGGTTATATATCGATAGACATCAATTCTGTGTTGAGAATTGACGATGTAAGCGTGAAATCCAAATCGAATGTGAAAGTCGATAATAGATTGGAATTATGAATATGAATTAGGTTTGAGATAACCTTAAATTTCCAAATCGACTTAGAGGAAAATTTTTGAAATCCTCTATTTTGTTATGAATATGGAATATGTAAGTTTTTAGAACTTATATATATGAATGCGGTGAATTGAAAACCGTTAGTTTAGAAAGACATTGTTATGGAAATCTTATGTATGTTTACATAGATGTTATATGTACGAAATGTGAAATGAAAGTACTACATATATGATATTATGTTTTCTAAACTGAGGATGTGGAAAAGTACCTTCCATTTATTATTAAAGAAGGTATTGGAACTCTCGATGAGTGTCCATTTGAAATTCGTAGCTACGTAGAATTTTAGTCAGAGTGACTATTTGAATCGGAAATCCTTCGCGATAGTTCATCGCGATGAGATTAGATTTGATTGATGATTAGCGTAATTTGAGGGGCGAGATGCCCACAGTTACGAGCGATTCCACTGGGATAGTGGCGTAACCGCCGAGTAAACTGCAATCTAATGCCAGGCGAAATTTGAGGGGCGTGATGCCTACAGACACGAGCGATTCTACTGGGATAGTAGCGTAACCGCCGTGTGTACTGCAATCTATGGCGACAACCATGGCGAAATTTAAGAGATGAGAAATCTACAGCCACAAGCGACTCTACTGGGATAGTAGCGTAACCGCCGGGTGGAACTGTAATCCATGGGGGAACGTGCTTTCCATATCCATTTTAAAAAGAATTTTTAAAAGTATTTTCACTGGGAATTGAAGCAAGTATGTTTAGTACTTGGAGATTTTTAGACCTGCGCCTGGCCAGCGTATGCCTAATGTTTGTAAGAACGAAGATGGACTTGTTAAATTTCGAGTTAGCAAGTATTTTCAAACTGTAAATAGCGAATCAATGATTTGAAATTAAAATTACAAAATTCCTACCTAATGAACTAAGGAAGAGGATCTTTGAAATGTTTTGAAAGTCCACAGCTTTGGAAGGGATATATATTGTATAAATCTCTAACGTGAAGAATTTTAAGTTTGAATCTGAGTTGTAAATTAAAAATGTTAGTAAAAGACTTTTGGGTTTTGAGTTTAGAAAATCAATGAACAAAAGAGAAAATAAGCAAAACTAATGAGATTAAACAAATGGAATGAATCTTATATTCATTTATTTGTATTGAGTTTCAAGCTTAGAAAAATTGTGTAGAGTATAAATATCGATGAAATTTTAACAACTTTTCCTTTTCGTGGACGAAAAGTTTTTAAGGAGGGGAGTTTGTAACGACCCTGAATTTTGAACAATTTAATTTGAGAATATTTAATTAATTTTAAATATTTGAATGATGATTTGACTTGAATTTCAAATTATCAGAATGAATTGGCGATTAAATTTTGAATTTAATCTATTGAAAATTGAATAAAATTTGAATCTTCAATATTAAGCCGGTTAAAAATAATTTAAAGGCTTAGAAAATTCATATTGGTAATACTGAAGATAATAGAAGCTTCAGAATTGATTTTAAAAGCGATTTGTTCCGTTTTGAAATTGTATCGTTTGAATTGAATTAAAAAAATAGTCTTTCGAGGCACAGTCTCGGAATTTGACGAAACAAGTTTCATTGGGTCCGTAATATTGAATTATTACTGGATTTCAATTTTCGTATTTATCAGAATTGTTTTGTGAATATATGGCGTGTAAACGCGTAGAGAATTTAATCGAATTCAAATTGAATTTCTGTAACAACCTGGATTTTTACCCAAATTTTAATCATCAATAAACAACCTATGTGGACAGTCAAATTTCTGTTTGTTATTGGAATTTCGATTCGAATTGGAATTTGTTTAATAAAAAATTGTTGTTGGAATTTTTGAATCGGTTAGAATCCTTTTGGAAAAAAAAGAGAAGAAAAGAAAAATTTGTTAAAGGGTTTTGGGCTTTAAAATTTTATCTCGGCCCATTCATTTCGTTTAAAACCCTATACCCGATCCCTTTCTCATTTCATTCGTAAACCTAAAACCTAAATCGAAGAAAGAAAAAAATGGTGGCGTCTTCAAAATTAGGGCTTGTAATTTTCGAGCGCCGATTCTCGTTCGTTCTTTCGATGCTTGCTAGGGCTTCAGCTTCGCTCCTCCGTTCGTTCGCGAATTAGGGCTTTTGAGAAATCTTCGAAGTCGCGCCCATGTTGATCGGAACAGTGATGATTTGCGTGTCGCCTGGGTCAATTCGATTTCCTTCGATTTTCTTCGCTCGCGACCTCGTCGAACAAAGGTGAGTAGCCCCTACTCACATCTAATTCCTACTTCAAGTGTATTAGTGTTCGAATTCTACAATTTTCGTTCGTATTTGATTGTTGGATTCGTCCCTTGTTTGTCGGCCATTGATTTGGATAGATATTCGAGTTGTTATCATTTGGGTTTGAATCCCTGTTTTTTTTCGTTCGTGAATATATGTTGAAACCGTCGTCGACCTATTCATCTAGGTCGTATGATTTTGTATAGATGCTGGGTTTTGAAATTTGACTTAGTGATTCCTCGTTCACCATGGTTTTTGACTTAAATCAATTTCTTTGAACTGTTGACATTGATTTCTAAACAAATTCACTGCTCGGCCTTCTTTAAATTGAAACTGCAGTTTATCATTCTGTCACCTGGCTTCGAATTGTAAAACCTGTAAATTTTTATTACAGTGGGTTATGTCGCATTTAAGTATTTCGTTGTCCACTGTCTGGATATTTGAGTTCTTTTGAGTTGCATTGAATTATGTTAGTAATTGAGCTTGG
Source organism: Allium fistulosum (assembly GCA_030737815.1). Classification (NCBI taxonomy): domain Eukaryota; kingdom Viridiplantae; phylum Streptophyta; class Magnoliopsida; order Asparagales; family Amaryllidaceae; genus Allium; species Allium fistulosum. Next base: position 1,393,583,904 of record CM060902.1, read on the forward strand.
TCCCAGTTTTGTTTAAGAACTTTTGAATTACCTTGTATTGCATGGTTGCCAGTGGCATTGCTTTGAATTTGTGTAGTCTGACCTTTTGTTCAGTGTAGTCATTGTATACGTGATGGACATTTGCTTGGTTTAAAACTGATTCTCTGTCTTGTTTAAAAGTGATGCTTTTATTTGTCTCTAAGTATGCTAGTGGGCCTGGTTCATCTTATAGTCTCTACTTAAACTTTGAACAGTCTGCATTGTTGTTATTTTTAACTGCTTGCTTTCACATGGTAGCTGGACTAGCCCGAGTTGCTGATCATTTGTATGCATACATTCTTGTATGCATATAGGTGTATGGCCACTGCATTCTAAAATCTTGGGTTTGGTTTGTCTGCACTCATGTCTTTAATTCAAGATTAACTGTGTACTGACTTGAGTTTTCTGAGGCATTATTAGTTCATCACGTTGCTCTTGTTGCCACTGCATGTTTGTTGCTGTGCTCATGTACTTGTCTTGTTGAACTTAGTTTACCTGTACATGTCATTCATTTTAGTAGCCATTCTGTTTGATCTTTGGTCATGTCCAAAATGCTGTTTCAATGGGTTAGACCTGTCTGCATTCAATTTGTTGTCATGGCACATCACTGGTTCATGCCTGATCCACTGTGTTGTTGTAGCTGTCGTGGGTTGGTTGATGTACTTGGGTCTTCACTTGGAATTGCACTTCCTATATATGTGTATACATATGCATATTCATATGTATATATTTATATGGTAAAATTCATTGGTTTGATTGAGTCTGGGCATTCTTGTATTACTTGAAACTGCAAGTGTTCACTAATGTTGTCACTACATAATAGTGCATCATGTAGTTAATTTATGTTGGGTATGGATCTTCTCTGCAGTTTTGTTTTGTTCACACTGATTAGTTAAGCATGAGTTAGTTGTAGTTGTTGTTCTTCAAATCCTCACTTGTGTACATTGATGCAGTGCTGTCCAATTGCAGTATTATATTAGTTTACAATTCGTACATTCATGTTTTGGAGGCTGTTTGCACCCAGTTGCATTTTAGTCTTCGCGGATATGTATGCAGTCACGTATGTATATACATTAATTGATGTGTATATATGTATGTTCGAATTGCATTTTATTTTCTCTGGAAATGATTGACTTGGTCATGTACTTTTATCTTGGGCGAGCTCACCATATGATTTTATTTGAAAACTGCAAGCATGATTTTGAAAAAAAAACAGTACATTTTATTTGTTGCACTTAGTCGATCCATTGCAGATAAACTTGAGCATTCTTGTGGTCTTCTGTCCAGTAACATTCATTGTTTTCATGCTGATTAGCTTATCCTTGACCTGTAGACTGATCTGATGCTTCAAGTACACTGATGTTTAACTTGATGTGTGTCATTTCTGTAGTCATTGCATTTTAGATATTGTTATTGCAGTTTTACACTTGACTTCCCTGTGTACCTTGTTGACATTGTAACTTCGAGCATTTGAGGTTGTACAGTCATCATCTTGTTCATGTGTTCACTCGAGAATTTGAATTTTTTGTTGTTGTAGCAGTCTGATGACCTGTAGCTTCACTCTAAATTGCTGCACTTGTGTCTCTTGTGCTCTAGTCTCTGAAGTTGTTGTATTTGAATCATCTTCCCTGTTGTTGTTGCATTGTTGCATCCCATTCCATTCAGTTGCACTTGGTTCACGTCAGACTTGAAGTCTACATTGGGCATTGCTTTGCCTTTGATATTAGTTTGTGGTCTTTACTTTAGTTCACTGTCCTCTGAACTGTTGCCACTGTCTTCTTTCTTGTTGCAGTCCTACCCTTGTTTCTATGTGCTGACCTTATATTCGGTGGTGGCGAGGCGGTGCACGTTAGCGTGCACTGCAGCCACCCAAAAATCGACAGTTTTGAATTGATATTCCTTTGCGTCGTGATGCATTGATCTTTTATGCCGTATTGGCGAGGCCGTACACGCGTGCGTGTACGGCAGCCAATCAAATCTTCGATGATCTTAAAGTGACAATTTCAATTGTTTTAAATTGATTTAGTCAATTGATAAATTGTTTATTTATCTCTGTTGATGATTTAAATCTGCTGATTTATTGTTTAACACTGTTTAGTGTTAAAATTTTCGTTATCCGGTTTCTTTGTTTAAAGAGTCGGATAGGCGAGAATTATTGTGACTGTCGTCTATTTAAATTATTACTGCTTATATGCACTAATAAACTGGTTTGAATTAGACTGACCTGTGTATTATTTTCTTTTGAATATAATACTCGGGTCAGACCGAGTATTTCTACAGCTTGAAGATTTTCGAGCAGCGAAGTTAGAGAGAGAGTAAAGAATCATTTATTTCAAGAAAAATTGTATTTTAAGATATTCCGCTGTATCAGTATTAAAATTGTATAAACTCTGATGTATATAAAAGATTTATAGTAATGAAATAAATTCTCATTTGTTTTAATTCAGTGTTATTATACTGTGTTTCTGTGGCTGATTCTATTTAAACCTTATAAACTAAATAACAATTCGTCTTTTTGAACGTTTCGAGTTGGTTTAATTACCGACTGGAGGCGGTCAAAAAGGGGAATGTTACAAATGGTACCTATGCTGGCTAAGATTAATATTATACTTTCGAAATGTTTTCCACTATGCACTAATAATAATATCAAAATGATTTGATTTTGCGTAGTAAGCATCTTTGACTAACATAAGAAGAAATCTCCTCCAAGTCTGCGTTTGCATTGTGTGTGTGGTGGGAGGTCTTATGGTAGTTTCATTTTCCAAAAAGCATTGCGAATTGACTTTAAAATTCTCTGCTATTTGTTTTAAAGATAAACTGTTTTTGTTGCTCACACCAGTCCCATGACTGATCCGGAGTTTATTGTTCCCTTCCTAAACTCTGGGTGCTCATAATTTTCCACACGAGCAGTCTAGAGTTGGGTTTTTCAGATATTCAGGTTTAGTAGATTATCTGGAGCTAGTTCAGTTCTTGGAGTTCATGGACTGACGTTGCTTATCTTGGAGCATTCTATTGGAGACATTCTATTCCGCTGCTGATGTTATCTATTGTTTTCTATTTCGCTGCTATTTGTTGTATCATATCTCTGATGTATATTGATATTCATTGTATCACTCTGTTGTATCAGATATTGTATGTCAATGTATTATTCATTTCTTCCGCTGTGTTGTTATACTTAAATGTGTTATAAGCTCCGGCGACTCGGATTTGAACGGTCGAATCTATGGCATTCGAGTACGATGTAAAGTATGAATGTCGATTTTCGAACGCGAAAATCCGGGTCGTTACACGTTTGATCGTACGGACTCGAAACGCCTTGAAATTTATGCAATTGAAATCAATTGAAATCAATTTGGAAAATATTGTTTTTAGCATAACTTCTTCATACGATGGAATTTGAACCTGAAACCTTTTCCATTGAGTTTAAAATATTTTAAAACACCTATTTTGATATATGGGTTTACCCAATTTCGTTCCGGGGTCAAAACGGGCTTTTTGGACCGCGTTGGCGTTAGCGCGTACACCTGTTTTATCCATCTATTCTATTTTCAACCTTCTCTATAAATATCCTGTTATAAACGCTAGCCTCCCTAATCTTCATTTGTCTGTACGTACAATTCATCTTCTTCTTAGCTCCTCATTCCAATGGCAGACAAAACCTAATTCCTAAATTCCAAAATCTAATTTCAAAAAAAAAAACAATTCGAGATTTACGCGCTTCGGGTCGCGCTTCGGGTTTCAAGGGGAAAAACCCTGGAGCTACTTCGGGTCACGAAGAAAATGACTCGGGTCTCCGGGTCGTTTTGGCAAAAACTCAGAGCAAGCATCGGGTATTTGAGGCGACGGACCGGGTTGAACTCGAAGTCGACTCAGGACCAGAATTTTCCAATCTTCAAATTTTCATAACTTTTGCATACGGACTCGGATTTGGACGCGGTTTCTTTTGTTAGGATCGTATTGAAATTCCAGATCTTTTGACGCCGGTTTGGACGAATTCTGAGACTGCAAAATTTTTGGGTTTAAATTGAATTTAAATTCAATTTAAATTCAAAAGGTGAGTGTTTTAACCCACTCACAACTTCTAAGATTTCTTATGTTTGTTAAATTAAATTTTGATGTGATTTAAAATTTATCTATGATTGTGTAACGACCCAGAATTTTGAACGAATTAAATTGAAAATATTTAATTAATTTTAGATATTTGAACGATAATTTAATTTGAATCCCCGATATAACTTTGAAAATTGGTGATTAAATTATAAAATTTAATCTAGTGAATGCTGAATAAAAATTTGTATCTTCGACTTTAAGCCGAAGAAAAATATTTCGAAAACTTTTAAAGTTTATATTGATAATACTGAAGATGATAGAAGCTTCAGAATTAAATTTCGAACTGTTTTGTTCAGTTTTGAAAATAATCACTCGAACCGATATTTATAAAATAGTCAATTTTTTAAACAGTCTCGGAATTCGACGAAACCACATCCATTGGGTCCGTAATATTGTATTATTACCGGATTTCAAGTTTCGTGTTTTTCGGAGTTATTCTGTGAGCACATGGCACGTAAACGCGTTGAGATTCGTATCGAAAACAAATTTAAATTTAATAATAATAATAATAAAATGGGTTATAACATCACCACGTTCTCCTCCCTTAAATTATGCCTACAGTCACGAAGACGATCGTGTAAACCATACCTCTTCAGAATCAAAGCATGGCCGCGTACATTATATGGTCTCGTTTAAAAATTCAATTTCTTTGAGTAAAAGAAATGGCCGCATCATCTTCTACGAAATCAATCCAATTTCCCTTCAGTAAGATGCCGAGCTTTTTGTTTCTCTCCCCCCTACTTCATTCAAAATCAAGAATCACCTAAAAAATTCACAGCCAAATTATTCTTTCCCCTTTCTATTCTCAATCGCAAATAAAAATAAATCGACAATTAAAAATCAAGGCGCGTCGCCTCTGGGTATCGTGAAGTTGGATTTCGCGAGAAGGCAAAGCGGTAGTCGCGATTGGATTCGAGCTTCGCGTGTTCGAAGGGCGGAGGTGAGAGGCCGTGGGTGGTCTTTAGTTCGACAAAGCAAGCGTCTCTCGTGTTTAGGCTCGCGTTTTAATCTGGGAAGTCAGACCTCGCGTGGTGGCTGCTCGCAAAGGCACGTGGGAAGGGGGTCGAGATGTTCGGTCACTGAGGGAATCTCGGTGCGAAGTCTGGTGATGGCTACTCGACTGGGAAGGAGGTATAAATCTGTTAATATGAATAGAGTTTAATTTAAGTTCAGATTTGCAAGAATAATAACAGTAAGCTAATGTGATTTTAAACACCTTAGTTTAATATATATGGATGTGTAAGGCAGTTTTGATTTTTACATATATATATTTTTGTAGATAGTAAGGTATATAAAAAGTTGTTTTTGTTTTTGGTTTAGTAAATATACATAGGGCAGTTAAGATTCAAAAGTGAAGAAATGTATATGTATTACTTATTTAGGGGATAGGAAAAAAATAAAATAAAATTTGCTGTTCTTAATTACAGAGAATATATACAGTAGCATATGTGTAGATTTTCAATCTATATATATATATATATATAGGTAAGAGTTGAAAACTTAAAAAAAAAAGTATTAGTTTAAAACCAGATGATTTGTCTAAATTAAATTTTTGGTCGATTTAATTTATTAGTTAGTAAATTTTTGGTAGATTTTCTCTAATGTTAATAAATCATTAGATTTAAATTTTTTAAATTGAATATATAAAATTATTAAAGGAGAAGTTGTTAATTAAAATTACCAAATGAAAATTGTTATTCGATCTATTTCGAATATTAATAAAATTGTATAATTTTGTATACAAGGTATAAATCAAGAAATCGAGTCAAGATGGAAAAGTGGATGGCAAATTTAAAAGCTAAGGTGAGATTTTTCTCACTCGATTGAAATGTGGAATTTTTGCAGTTATGATTGCTATTGGATGTGTGATATTAGATATAGTAGGATATATCTATTATATATAGCAATATATACATATTGGCATATGTATATATTGGATTGATGATTTCCCGCCTCGTATAGCGGATGAGACCCTATTGCGCCGTTAGTAAGCGGATTTATAAAAAACCTATATACCGCGATAATTCCGTACTGGAGCGGAATTGGTATTGTGCTAACATCTTTGGATGCAGGGAAACAGGTTGGAGGGATCCAACTGGACCCCTCACATTTATTTAATTCATTTCTATTGGGATGTGATAATCTGTGAATGATTATTGTTGTTATTGAATTGATATCTGGAAATTGTTTGAGAAGCTAAAAATTTAGCTGAATAGATGTTTTGACATCATTGGATTCCAAAAATAAATGAAATTGAATTTTTGGAAATCAAAATAGAAATTTCTAATTGAATTTGATTTTAGAAATTTAATAAATTCGAAGAAAGGAATTTTAAAGTATAAAAAGTTAATTTTTATAATCTTATCGAATTAATTCCAGAATCAAGTGAAAATGTTAAATAAATGGATTTCGTAAAGTAGTGATTGTAAATTGAAGAATTTAATTTAAAATTTGGATTTTTAAAATAGATTGATAGAAAACGATTGAAATTTATTTTCTTAAAAAGGAATTTATTTAAGAGAAGATAAGTTGGAAATTCAGTTTAAAATTAAATTGGTAAATTGAAATAAGTTGTGAAATCAATGTAAAATGAATTCAATAAGGAATGTATTTAGTGGTGCTAAATAAAATTTGAAATCAATCTGTAATTGATTTAATATTTAGAAATGAATTTTTGAGAAATCAATGTGGAAATTTTATTCGAACGTTGAAAATAAAATTAGAAATCAACATTGAAATTGATTCGGTATTGAAGCTTTTATAAATGGAATTAAAATTTATAAAAGTTGTTTATGAACCCAAAGTCACTTATTTTGATAAGTTAAGTATAGAAGTTGATAAAAAAAGGTTTATAAGTCGAAGTTGTTGTTAAAAAGAGAAATAGAATTTATAAACGTGCTTATAAATTCGAAAATAGATTGAATGTGATAAAAATGTGTAGAAATGATTGGAATGGGGTTAAGTAAATTTTATTCACGATTTTGGACAGTGAATATACTGTTAAGTAAAATGGATTCATTTTTTGAAGAAGTAATATTTTAAAAAAAATGAAGTTAAACATTTTTAAGGTGTTTTAAAATGTGTTGTGAATCGAAACCATAGATTTCAACATTTATTGTTGAAATAGACGTTTTCGAGAAACTTAAGGGAATGGTGGACTATAACACTGTTGTTATAGTAAATGATTTCCGGAAGGAAATGTTTTATATAGTATTGGGATTTATATATCTATCTTAATTTCGAATCCCTATACTAGTGATTTCGAGTCGTCGTAACGATGTTTTACGTAACATTCGTTTTGACTCAAATAAAGGTGTTAAAAGAATATTTTCCTTAAAGAATGAAATTATACTTAATTTGATTTAAGTATATCGAATATTTTCCAAGTGTTGAAAATAAATGGATTGTGAATTGCTGACTTATTTTTAAATAAGTATGGAAATGTTTTCCAAAATGAAATGAAATGTTTTGAGAATTTATCTCCTTAAAGATAAATTGAAATTGAATATTGAAAACGATTTGAAAATCGAATATCAGTAGATATTCGAAAGTATAAATTCAATACGGAATTTATAAAAGAAAGCGAAGTTGTTTAAAAATAAATATTGATTTATTTTTGAAGTGTGGAAAATTGATTTGAAATTGTTTTCAAATGGTTAAGTGTGGAAATTTTATATCTAGTAAAGATATTTGTGAAGATGAAATAATTTGGAAAATTATTTGGAATCTGATGATGTTGCGCATCTTTATTGATAGTTAAATAACCGACTATCAATAATTACCTTTAGATAGGTATTTGTTGTGAATTGGATGAATTTGAATGCCACACTTATTTTTGAATAATCGCTCACTATTCGGGTTAACCGGGAAAGGACCATGGGGTCGTATAACCCATTCCGAATATGTGATACGTCGTTATGAATTGCATTTGAAGACCGGTGTTGAAGACCGGATATTTTTGAAAACGGAAGGATTACCGTCGAGTTACTCTACATCGACTGATCTTCGATTTAGAGGTTTTATCACCCTTAGTGACGGGAAGTCCTGACGTGATTGAAAATTATCCGGATATGCAAGGGCTTCGTGAGAAGTGCCTTCGGTTCTGTTCGATCCCGGAACAGACTTGTATGGATTGTGTGTCTGACGTTACAATTTGAGATATAAAGCTGATTTCTTTCAAATACATTTCTGTTGGTGGCGGAGAATTTATTCTCTTAGCTTAACACCCTTCTCTGAGACGTACGAGCTCAGAGGTTATGTAGTTGAAATTTATCAGCGATATATCCCAATTTGGTAACGTGGCATACTGAGTGTTGCTGTGAAATGATCAGTGTTTGATCATTTGCGATATGATCATTTGTTTGATCTTATATCTTTGTGATCATAGGTTGATCATTTTGTTTGACCCGAAGCAGGGCTTTTTGAGAAAGCGTAGCTTTGTGGACGAGACTTCGTCGAGCCTCACACCCCGGAAATGGTCGAAACAGGAAGAATGCAGCAAGGTTCTAGGGAGTAGCGCCCCTTAGTGTATGTCATTCCTTCTGGATAAAGGTGGTATCATGGTATGGAGCCCAGATACTTAACCTCTGTGGTTACTGCATTATTATTATCTATGTGGTTTGTTGCGAATCGGGGATCCTCGGGAAGATCGGTGACGATCGGGGAATGGCATACGCGTGTCAGTAGTTACCTATTTTTGCAGAGGTAACCCGGCCTTGTGTTGGCAGAGATCCGGTTAGGTTCTCGGGTCGTCTATTCCAGGGACGTACCCATCGTGGATAGGAAGTTCCTTTGCCTGACCATTTGTTGGAAATCCAAAGAAACAATACGCGACTTGTACGGTTTTAGTTGTATTACCTGCTATGGAATGTGGCGGTAACCTGCTATTGAACATAGTAGCTAGAGTAGGCATACGATACTGGTCGTATGTTGGCTAAGATTAATATTATACTTTCGAAATGTTTTCTACACTATGCACTAATAATAATATCAAAAATGATTTGATTTTGCGTAGTAAGCATCTTTGACTATCATAAGAAGAAATCTCCTCCAATTCTGCGTTTGCATTGTGTGTGTGGCGGGAGGTCTTATGGTAGTTTCATTTTCCAAAAGCATTTCGAATTGACTTTAAAATTTTCCTGTTGTTTATTTTAAAGAATAACTGTTTTACGATCTCACACCAGTCACCATGACTGACTCGGAGTTTATTGTTTCCCTTCTAAACTCTGGGTGCCCACAAATTTCCACACGGGCAGTCTAGAGTTAGATTATCAGGATATTCTGGATATTCTGGAGCTTGGAGATAAGCTGGATGACGAGACGTAGTATTTGTATCTGATAGTATTTATTCCGCTGTGTATTCTGTATGAGGACAGGTTATATAACTATCCATTGTTGTATATTGACTCTGATGATTGATGTATGTATAAAATGATATAGTTCTTTGTTTTAAAAGACTAGTAATTATCTATTGTATATTGTTCCGCTGCGATGTGTAAGATTCTGATATTGTTCTGTTTCTGTTCTCTGTTGTTGTTCTGTTATTCTTCTTTCTTTTCTTTTTCTTCTCTTTTTCTTCTATCTTCTTCTTATACCTTTTTCTTCTTTCTTAAAAATCATAACTTTTCGGGTTTCCGGCATTCGATGGCTCAGCAGTCAATAAAGTGAGTGTCGATGTTGAATTTTCGAAAGTCGAAAATTTCGGGATGTTACAAGTGGTATTAGAGCATATGGTTAAGCGACAACCCTGCTCTGTTGGGTGTTACTCATTAGAGATAGAGTCAGCAGTACTCTAGAATGAGTTGAGTGTAATAATAGATACGAGCGCGTATTTGTTAGTGAATATAAAATTGTTTTATATTGTGATGATTGGTTTGTTGAGTGGTATATGGATTCTGGTCGGTATTGTCCGTACAACTCTATCGATAGGGATCTCTAAACACTTGTATAGAACAATTCGGCACAGTATTGTTTTAAATAGGGTAAATGAGATAATTTTGCCCAAAACTATTTTTGTATAGAAAAGAAATGTTTTTCTATAAAGTACTATAATATATGGTTGCATGGTTGTTAGGAAAGTAATAATATTGAAATGTTATCATTATTATATGAAATTGAATAAGAAATTGAAATCGTTACTCCAAAGTTAAGAAATAAAATTCATATACAAATGAAATTAAAGAATGTAAATTATAAATGTGATTTGTAATTTGAAACGGAATTCCAGAAAAGTATTTGGAAATGTTTTGAAAAGACTTTGAAATTTTTTTTTGGAGATTTGGAAAGTTAATTCCTTTTTGATTTGAAAATGAATTTCAAGGGTTTTGAAAAATGTTTTGAAGAGATGAAAAGCTCTAAACTCTTTTCGGTCGCTGGAAAATAATTCCGATGATGATCGCGACATCACCGGTGTTTATTTTCGGGTTTCCAAAAGAGGAATTGCTGCCAAATTGTTTAAATGGAAGTTGTTTTGAAAATTTTGGATTTTTGTTTTGGAAATTCAAAGGATAATTTGAATTGTTTTCAAAAACGGTTTTGAAAGATTGAATATAAGTTGTATAACTTATAAAACGAGAAAATGTAAGTGAAATGTTAAGTGAATTATCAATTGAATAAATAAATGTATTGGATGTTAATCAACTTAATGAAAGTAAATTGAATGTTGAAAAAAAAAAAATTTCATTTCGAATTTGTAGAGTAAAGTATTGAAATAAAATTAGTAACTGAAACTAATTGAAGAAATGACAAATTAATATGGTTTGAAATGAATTAAATTCATATGGAATTTGAAATCCAGTTTAATATGAGTGGTTATAAGCCAAAATGGCAAATTGAAAATAAATTTTGGGAATGAATGAAAGAATAAAACTGGAATTGAAACTGAATGTTGAAAACAAATTTGAATAAAGTGAATTACAATTTGTGATAAATTAGTAAATGAAACTAATTTAAAATGATGCAGTTGTGAATGAAAGATAATTGATAAAATTCAATATTCAGAAGTTAAATAGAATTCAAATTAAATTGGAATTGTGAATTGAATTCAAATGGAATTGAAATGTAAAGATTGAACGAAATTGAATATATAACTTCAATAGTGAATTAAAGATGATATGGAAGTAAGTATCGAAAATTTTGTAATTGAATGTACGAAATGGTTTGAATGCTGTAACTAGATATAATGGCTAGTAGATATACAGGTGAAAAGGAATTGGAATATAATTTCGAAGATAAAATTTGAATGGCTCGACAAAAGGTAAGTATTTGAATTATAATATGAGATTTTGATGATTTCTGGTCTAGCCGCTTGGTTTTTTCTTTTTCTTTTTGAAATCTGAGAGTCCGTAGGGACGTTTTGTAGTAGTGCCGTATTAGCCGCGCAAAGGAGACGCTGGCGAAATTTTTTGAAAATTTAGGGCGTTAGAAAATTTTTGAGAAATTTTGAAAGTTAAAATTTGAATTTAGAAGTTAAACAATGTTGTTTGAAACTTATAATTGAAGTTGTAAATTTAGTTGAATGATAACGAATCTTTAGTAGAAAGATTTGTTTTGAAGAATTGATAAAAACTATTGAATGTTGAAAAATAGTAGACGAGTTAAGGACCTTTCTTCCTAACTTGTAATTTCGAGGACGAAATTCTTTTAAGGAGGGAAGTTTGTAACGACCCAGAATTTTGAACGAATTAAATTGAGAATATTTAATTAATTTTAGATATTTGAACGGTAATTTAATTTGAATCCCCGATATAACTTTGAAAATTGGTGATTAAATTATAAAATTTAATCTAGTGAATGCTGAATAAAAATTTGTATCTTCGACTTTAAGCCGAAGAAAAATATTTCGAAAACTTTTAAAGTTTATATTGATAATACTGAAGATGATAGAAGCTTCAGAATTAAATTTCGAACTGTTTTGTTCAGTTTTGAAAATAATCACTCGAACCGATATTTATAAAATAGTCAATTTTTTAAACAGTCTCGGAATTCGACGAAACCAGTTCCATTGGGTCCGTAATATTGTATTATTACCGGATTTCAAGTTTCGTGTTTTTCGGAGTTATTCTGTGAGCACATGGCACGTAAACGCGTTGAGATTCGTATCGAAAACAAATTTAAATTTAATAATAATAAAAAAAAAAGGGTTATAACATCACCACGTTCTCCTCCCTTAAATTATGCCTACAATCACGAAGACGATCGTGTAAACCATACCTCTTCAGAATCAAAGCATGGCCGCGTACATTATATGGTCTCGTTTAAAAATTCAATTTCTTTGAGTAAAAGAAATGGCCACATCATCTTCTACGAAATCAATCCAATTTCCCTTCAGTAAGATGCCGAGCTTTTTGTTTCTCTCCCCCCTACTTCATTCAAAATCAAGAATCACCTAAAAAATTCACAGCCAAATTATTCTTTCCCCTTTCTATTCTCAATCGCAAATAAAAATAAATCGACAGTTAAAAATCAAGGCGCGTCGCCTCTGGGTATCGTGAAGTTGGATTTCGCGAGAAGGCAAAGCGGTAGTCGCGATTGGATTCGAGCTTCGCGTGTTCGAAGGGCGGAGGTGAGAGGCCGTGGGTGGTCTTCAGTTCGACAAAGCAAGCGTCGCTCGTGTTTAGGCTCGCGTTTTAATCTGGGAAGTCAGACCTCGCGTGGTGGCTGCTCGCAAAGGCACGTGGGAAGGGGGTCGAGATGTTCGGTCACTGAGGGAATCTCGGTGCGAAGTCTGGTGATGGCTACTCGACTGGGAAGGAGGTATAAATCTGTTAATATGAATAGAGTTTAATTTAAGTTCAGATTTGCAAGAATAATAACAGTAAGCTAATGTGATTTTAAACACCTTAGTTTAATATATATGGATGTGTAAGGCAGTTTTGATTTTTACATATATATATTTTTGTAGATAGTAAGGTATATAAAAAGTTGTTTTTGTTTTTGGTTTAGTAAATATACATAGGGCAGTTAAGATTCAAAAGTGAAGAAATGTATATGTATTACTTATTTAGGGGATAGGAAAAAAATAAAATAAAATTTGCTGTTCTTAATTACAGAGAATATATACAGTAGCATATGTGTAGATTTTCAATCTATATATATATATATATATATAGGTAAGAGTTGAAAACTTAAAAAAAAAAAGTATTAGTTTAAAACCAGATGATTTGTCTAAATTAAATTTTTGGTCGATTTAATTTATTAGTTAGTAAATTTTTGGTAGATTTTCTCTAATGTTAATAAATCATTAGATTTAAATTTTTTAAATTGAATATATAAAATTATTAAAGGAGAAGTTGTTAATTAAAATTACCAAATGAAAATTGTTATTCGATCTATTTCGAATATTAATAAAATTGTATAATTTTGTATACAAGGTATAAATCAAGAAATCGAGTCAAGATGGAAAAGTGGATGGCAAATTTAAAAGCTAAGGTGAGATTTTTCTCACTCGATTGAAATGTGGAATTTTTGCAGTTATGATTGCTATTGGATGTGTGATATTAGATATAGTAGGATATATCTATTATATATAGCAATATATACATATTGGCATATGTATATATTGGATTGATGATTTCCCGCCTCGTATAGCGGATGAGACCCTATTGCGCCGTTAGTAAGCGGATTTATAAAAAACCTATATACCGCGATAATTCCGTACTGGAGCAGAATTGGTATTGTGCTAACATCTTTGGATGCAGGGAAACAGGTTGGAGGGATCCAACTGGACCCCTCACATTTATTTAATTCATTTCTATTGGGATGTGATAATCTGTGAATGATTATTGTTGTTATTGAATTGATATCTGGAAATTGTTTGAGAAGCTAAAAATTTAGCTGAATAGATGTTTTGACATCATTGGATTCCAAAAATAAACGAAATTGAATTTTTGGAAATCAAAATAGAAATTTCTAATTGAATTTGATTTTAGAAATTTAATAAATTCGAAGAAAGGAATTTTAAAGTATAAAAAGTTAATTTTTATAATCTTATCGAATAAATTCCAGAATCAAGTGAAAATGTTAAATAAATGGATTTCGTAAAGTAGTGATTGTAAATTGAAGAATTTAATTTAAAATTTGGATTTTTAAAATAGATTGATAGAAAACGATTGAAATTTATTTTCTTAAAAAGGAATTTATTTAAGAGAAGATAAGTTGGAAATTCAGTTTAAAATTAAATTGGTAAATTGAAATAAGTTGTGAAATCAATGTAAAATGAATTCAATAAGGAATGTATTTAGTAGTGCTAAATAAAATTTGAAATCAATCTGTAATTGATTTAATATTTAGAAATGAATTTTTGAGAAATCAATGTGGAAATTTTATTCGAACGTTGAAAATAAAATTAGAAATCAACATTGAAATTGATTCGGTATTGAAGCTTTTATAAATGGAATTAAAATTTATAAAAGTTGTTTATGAACCCAAAGTCACTTATTTTGATAAGTTAAGTATAGAAGTTGATAAAAAAAGGTTTATAAGTCGAAGTTGTTATTAAAAAGAGAAATAGAATTTATAAACGTGCTTATAAATTCGAAAATAGATTGAATGTGATAAAAATGTGTAGAAATGATTGGAATGGGGTTAAGTAAATTTTATTCACGATTTTGGACAGTGAATATACTGTTAAGTAAAATGGATTCATTTTTTGAAGAAGTAATATTTTAAAAAAAATGAAGTTAAACATTTTTAAGGTGTTTTAAAATGTGTTGTGAATCGAAACCATAGATTTCAACATTTATTGTTGAAATAGACGTTTTCGAGAAACTTAAGGGAATGGTGGACTATAACACTGTTGTTATAGTAAATGATTTCCGGAAGGAAATGTTTTATATAGTATTGGGATTTATATATCTATCTTAATTTCGAATCCCTATACTAGTGATTTCGAGTCGTCGTAACGATGTTTTACGTAACATTCGTTTTGACTCAAATAAAGGTGTTAAAAGAATATTTTCCTTAAAGAATGAAATTATACTTAATTTGATTTAAGTATATCGAATATTTTCCAAGTGTTGAAAATAAATGGATTGTGAATTGCTGACTTATTTTTAAATAAGTATGGAAATGTTTTCCAAAATGAAATGAAATGTTTTGAGAATTTATCTCCTTAAAGATAAATTGAAATTGAATATTGAAAACGATTTGAAAATCGAATATCAGTAGATATTCGAAAGTATAAATTCAATACGGAATTTATAAAAGAAAGCGAAGTTGTTTAAAAATAAATATTGATTTATTTTTGAAGTGTGGAAAATTGATTTGAAATTGTTTTCAAATGGTTAAGTGTGGAAATTTTATATCTAGTAAAGATATTTGTGAAGATGAAATAATTTGGAAAATTATTTGGAATCTGATGATGTTGCGCATCTTTATTGATAGTTAAATAACCGACTATTAATAATTACCTTTAGATAGGTATTTGTTGTGAATTGGATGAATTTGAATGCCACACTTATTTTTGAATAATCGCTCACTATTCGGGTTAACCGGGAAAGGACCATGGGGTCGTATAACCCATTCCGAATATGTGATACGTCGTTATGAATTGCATTTGAAGACCGGTGTTGAAGACCGGATATTTTTGAAAACGGAAGGATTACCGTCGAGTTACTCTACATCGACTGATCTTCGATTTAGAGGTTTTATCACCCTTAGTGACGGGAAGTCCTGACGTGATTGAAAATTATCCGGATATGCAAGGGCTTCGTGAGAAGTGCCTTCGGTTCTGTTCGATCCCGGAACAGACTTGTATGGATTGTGTGTCTGACGTTACAATTTGAGATATAAAGCTGATTTCTTTCAAATACATTTCTGTTGGTGGCGGAGAATTTATTCTCTTAGCTTAACACCCTTCTCTGAGACGTACTAGCTCAGAGGTTATGTAGTTGAAATTTATCAGCGATATATCCCAATTTGGTAACGTGGCATACTGAGTGTTGCTGTGAAATGATCAGTGTTTGATCATTTGCGATATGATCATTTGTTTGATCTTATATCTTTGTGATCATAGGTTGATCATTTTGTTTGACCCGAAGCAGGGCTTTTTGAGAAAGCGTAGCTTTGTGGACGAGACTTCGTCGAGCCTCACACCCCGGAAATGGTCGAAACAGGAAGAATGCAGCAAGGTTCTAGGGAGTAGCGCCCCTTAGTGTATGTCATTCCTTCTGGATAAAGGTGGTATCATGGTATGGAGCCCAGATACTTAACCTCTGTGGTTACTGCATTATTATTATCTATGTGGTTTGTTGCGAATCGGGGATCCTCGGGAAGATCGGTGACGATCGGGGAATGGCATACGCGTGTCAGTAGTTACCTATTTTTGCAGAGGTAACCCGGCCTTGTGTTGGCAGAGATCCGGTTAGGTTCTCGGGTCGTCTATTCCAGGGACGTACCCATCGTGGATAGGAAGTTCCTTTGCCTGACCATTTGTTGGAAATCCAAAGAAACAATACGCGACTTGTACGGTTTTAGTTGTATTACCTGCTATGGAATGTGGCGGTAACTTGCTATTGAACATAGTAGCTAGAGTAGGCATACGATACTGGTCGTATGTTGGCTAAGATTAATATTATACTTTCGAAATGTTTTCTACACTATGCACTAATAATAATATCAAAAATGATTTGATTTTGCGTAGTAAGCATCTTTGACTATCATAAGAAGAAATCTCCTCCAATTCTGCGTTTGCATTGTGTGTGTGGCGGGAGGTCTTATGGTAGTTTCATTTTCCAAAAGCATTTCGAATTGACTTTAAAATTTTCCTGTTGTTTATTTTAAAGAATAACTGTTTTACGACCTCACACCAGTCACCATGACTGACTCGGAGTTTATTGTTTCCCTTCTAAACTCTGGGTGCCCACAAATTTCCACACGGGCAGTCTAGAGTTAGATTATCAGGATATTCTGGATATTCTGGAGCTTGGAGATAAGCTGGATGACGAGACGTAGTATTTGTATCTGATAGTATTTATTCCGCTGTGTATTCTGTATGAGGACAGGTTATATAACTGTCCATTGTTGTATATTGACTCTGATGATTGATGTATGTATAAAATGATATAGTTCTTTGTTTTAAAAGACTAGTAATTATCTATTGTATATTGTTCCGCTGCGATGTGTAAGATTCTGATATTGTTCTGTTTCTGTTCTCTGTTGTTGTTCTGTTATTCTTCTTTCTTTTCTTTTTCTTCTCTTTTTCTTCTATCTTCTTCTTATACCTTTTTCTTCTTTCTTAAAAATCATAACTTTTCGGGTTTCCGGCATTCGATGGCTCAGCAGTCAATAAAGTGAGTGTCGATGTTGAATTTTCGAAAGTCGAAAATTTCGGGATGTTACAGATTGTTTGGGCATATATTTAATCATCATCTCAGTTAGATAACATTTAGTTAAATTTAATTGTTATTTAATTTTATTATTGCACAAAATTTGCGAGTTAAATTTATTTATTATTGCATATAAACTGCCAGTTGAACAGTTATTAATTTTTATTGAATATAAACTATTTGTTGATGCCTGTTATATTTTATATGCTTATATTGATGATTTGTTTAAATTGGATGATGATTGTAATAAATGGTTGTTTATTGATATTTGGATGAATGGATGCTATATTTTATATTGTATAAACTGCAAGTTATTATGCATTTTTATTTTATTCGGGATTGCGGTTTGAAATGATATATAACCGTAATTTTATTTTAAACTGCGGATTGAAATGATAAATATCCGTATCACTTGACCATAGGATAGAAAATTATATACAGGCACCGTGGTCTATATATAAAATATTTTAAGGGATTTTCTATGGTTTGGAAAGAAATATACGGTTTAATAAATATTAAATTTTGATATTATATAAATATTATTTTATATATGGTTAAATTCTAAAATTTAAGCTATGTATGACTTGATGATGTTTTAAGTTTGATTTACGAATATTTCAAGTTTGAGCTTTATTTAAGTGATATTGAATTTATTAAATAAATATTTCTAAACTAAATAATAGTAAATTGAATTAAGGTATATATAAGATTATCATATTTGGTTGGGAATTTTGGAATATTTAAAGACTTGAAATATATCAAAATTGAAATGTTTTATTGAAATTAAGGTATTATTGTTTTTCAAAGTATTTGTTTTCGAAATTTTTATAACTTTGAAAGTAATATGGTTTGAAAATGAATTTATTTGAAATAGAATTTATTTAAGAATTATCTTTAAATATATTGATTTGAAACCTGTTTGCACAAAAAATGGACAAACACCTCAAAGTTGTATGATTTAGTAGATCTTATGTTATTCTTAGTGATTTGGGTGATTTATGCAAATATATGAAAAGCAGGGGCTAAACTGTAAAAAGACACGCAGATTTATAGTGGTTCAGCCAGAATGTGCCTACGTCCACTTTATATGTTATTTCTCTTCTCTCGTTTTGATTACAAGTACAAAGCTTTGATACAAGTAAAAGAAAGTTGTTTGAAAGTTCTCTCCGTGCTTGAGCTCTCAAACTTGTCCCCATTGTTGTATCCCTGCCCCTCTATTTATAGAGTGAAGCTGGGGTAGGGGTCTTGGAGGTATATAGCAGCTGGCGGGCCTGGGCTGAGACAATCTGGCCTGGAACACCTTGGTTCGGCATCCCTTGATTCGGTGGTAGGTTGATTCGGTGAGGAGTTGGTCCGGTCGTGTAGTTTGGACCGGCGTGTAGGCTGATTCGGTATAGACTGATTCGGTGGGGAGTTGTTCCGGTCGTGTAGTTTGATTCGGTAGGGTCAAAATATACCCAACACTTGCCCCCAAAGTAGGGTAGGTGCATGCACGTATCCTGCTTTGTTTTTGACCATCCTAATTCCCCGTTTTCATCTGGTCCGGTAGCCCGCTTTTGTCTATAAGTAGATGGTTAGGGCCTTCGTTTTTCCATCTACCGAACCATTCCGTTGTCTCTTGCCGAATCAAAGTGTATCCGAATCAATCTCGAGCGTTTGCCAAACCAAGCAATTTAGCCGGACCAAGCAACTTAGCCGAACCAGGTGAGATTTTTTTCTGCCGAATGAGACTTCGTAATGAGAACACCGAATGAGTTTTTACCGAATCGACTCATGGATACCGAGTGCCGAATGAAATCCCATTCGTGAATAGCCGGATGAACTCGGGTAACCCGAGATTACCGAATGAACTGTGCATCTGTTTCCCGAATGAACTTGTACCGAGTGAACATGTGTTTTATACTTCGAACTTCCAGTGAAATTCCAAATTATACTGCTTGTATATTCTAACGATATATTTTTCCCATTTTTGCAGATAAATGTCTCGAAAAGTCGAAACTCGATCAGATAAGAGGAGATCCGGGGGTGAAGGAGAGTCATCGGCTGTGCCCCCAGCTCAATCAGGATCGGAGCGTCATGGGCCCGCCCCGAGGTCATTAGTGGATGGATATGGTCCCCAGGAGTTGCTGGATTCCCCGCCTGACTGCTTTCCTAGCCTTCTCAAAGAGGAGCAACTCGATGTTATATCTCGTTCTTTTGGGATTGATAGAGCCCTCATGCTGCTGCCGGGTCCAGGAGTCATGCCATACAGTCCTCCCGAAGGATACTTCGCTTATAGCAGGTACCATTGCATGTGTGGTGCTATCCCGCCTCTCAATGCTTGGATAGTTAGCTTCCTCACGTACCTGAAGGTGGCCCCATTTCAGCTTCAGCCTAACTCTTACGCCATACTGGTGAGCCTTTTCGTTATTTTTCGGAGGAAGTATGGTCGCGCTCCCTCCAACCGGGAGATCCGGTACTTGTACAACTTAAGGGGCTACAAGAAGGGGTCCCCATATATTAACTTGGAATCTGCTGTGACCTTCAAGCCGGTCCTGGACCTTTACTCCAAATTCAGCATGTTCAAGAAAGAATGGTTCTTTGTTAGGGACGACTCCGTCTCTATCCGGCGCTTTACCTCTGGATGTAAGTTGATGCTTTTACTTATAATTTCTATCCTGATTGTGATGCTTCTTCTCATACTTTCTCATTTTTGCTAGCGACAGGTGGCTTTCCTGTTGTGGAAACTGACCGCCTGGTTCAGATGGCGGCGGAGATAGAAGGCATTCTTGGGAAATACAGATCATCTGCTTACTTGATTAGAAATGCGATCCTTCTAGAATACAACTTGATCCTTCCGCAGCAGTCTGTAGTTAAGTTGAGGGAAACGGCGGAAGAGAGGGCGGCTGCTCAGGCCAAGGGAGGCGTTGCGGCAGAGGGTGGAAAGAGAAAACCATTCACGAAACCTCCAGCCGTTGGAGGTAAGAAACTTAAGAGGTCAGACGGTCCTTCTCCCAGCAATTGTCCACTTACTCAGGGGGAGATAGACGCGGAGGAGGAAAGAGGTGAGGCGGAGGGCGGGAGTGACGTTGAGCGTCTTGGTGACGAGGGTGGCGATGGACAGGGTGGTGATGGTTCCAGGGCTTTGTCTTCTGGGCAAGTAGGCGAGATGCAAGAGTGGACGGACGATGCTCTCCGTCAGGCTTTTGAGGAGAACGAAGGAATGATGGATGACATGCTCCAGGACATGTATTTCCGGACTTGGAAGCAGGGTAACCTCTCTTGGATGGATGATTATCCCAGAGTCATGGCCAAGATATATCTTCGGGCTTTGGAGGAGGCTAAGGCTGATGCAGATAAAGAGGGTGGAACGGTCTTCAGTATGGATGTGGTCACGGCCCAGTTCACCAAGGAGGAGAAAGTGGCGGTAAAGGAGGGTATGCGGCTGCTTGCTGCTGAAGAGGCGGGTGTGCAGGTAGAAGATGACGACCAGGATGGTCAAGAAGCTAGTACTGGTAAGTCTTCCTTTCTAGTCTTTCTGTTAACTTGGTTACTCATCACTAATGAACCCTTTTTATGACCGGACAGGCGGGCAAAAGAACAAGGACAAGACTTCGACGCAACCAGCTCCATGACTGAACCTGAAAAATTCTTTTTGTAGGCTTGGCATTGTTGTATCTGTTAGTCTTAAGACAGTAGGGTAACTTCCAAGTTGTAATTCTTGCTACTTGTAATAACATTATTCTTGACGTGTAATTTTTTAGCTCAAGTTGATTTTGTCATTTCTTGAATATTTGTTGCTATTTCGACATATCGTATGAGAAATGTAGCTATGTGTATTCTTGTAATTAAAGTGTGTTTGATGTCAGATTCTGGTTTTAAATCATAATCTCATGACTTGCAATGTTAGCGTGTGGTGTGGAAAAATCAAATTATAGTCATGCATTTGTACATAAAGGAAGAAAATACCGCCTTTCATGTTCTGTTTGTAAATGGCAGTTTCGAATATCTTATATGACCAAGCATGGAGAGCAGTTGACTGCCCCGCCATCTGATTGTGAATCTCTGCATCCATTGGCGGGTACCTCTTACCCTGCATCCTGTACTTTATGGTTTGTTATAGAGGATAGGAGGAAAGTTTTTTAAGTAAAATTGAAATATGTGAAATAGTAAAACTTCCAGTCACGGAAGGCCTTCGATGTGCTTAAGTTCGTGGCAAACGGGTTTTGTAGTCACTTTCCCTAGCTGTGGGTCTTGGAGACATTTGTCACCCATCTTACGCCTCCGCGGGGAGTTAATTCTTTTTTACCACAGCCGCACTTAAGACACACCGGAGCCGAGATCGCGCACAGTAACTACCCGGGCCATTATGGCCCGTACTCATGGGTATTATTCGACTTACTGTGGCCGGCTAGCGTGGGTGCCGATCGTCAACTGTGAACTGCCCCTGGCTGGCCACACCTTATGTTGGGGCTTATAATCGGTTCACAGTCGCCGGCGAGCCTAACGCCGTAATGAGCTGCCTCGGCTATAGTCGGCCTTCTCGGTGGCTTATAATCGGCTCATTACAGTTGGCTTTAAGGGCCGTCGCGAGCAATGAGTTAACCCGCAGCAGAGGGATGCTGGAGCAAAAGTGTCTCATTGGCGAGGGCATAGATTCGCATAGTACCTGTTGGGGCTTGTCCACGTGGAGTTGCATTGTGGAGTGCTTTGAATAGAAATGCTATATGCTCAGGATTTTGTTCAACAGAAAAGGATAAAGTTAACGAGCAGCCAAGATACAAAGGAACAAGTTAAAAAGAGACAAGGCTTTTTTAAAGTGGTTCGGCACGAAAAAATGCCTACGTCCACTGATTCTCTTCGTTAATTCACTTCATATGGGCAATACAAGTTAAGAAAAGTATCGACGGAGGTGTTGGATGTTCCATGCCCTCTGGAACACCTCCCCGTCCACTGTCGACAAAATATAGGCTCCGTTGTGGAGATCTTTATGAATTACATATGGTCCATCCCAGATTGGGTCTAGTGCTCCGGGGCGAGGGAAGATTCGCTTGAGGACAAGATCCCCTTCTCGTAAGGCACGATGCTTGACTTTGGAGTTGTATTGTGCTGCCACTTTTTGCTTGTGGGCTGCTGTTTTTAGGACTGCATCATTCCTTCTCTCCTCGACTAGATCCAAAGACATGTTGAGGAGCTCTTCGTTTTCTTCTGGGTTATAGTGGATCCTACGGTGGGAAGGCACAATGGTTTCAACTGGGAGCATAGCCTCCGATCCGTATGCCAAAGAGAAAGGAGTGTGCCCTGTTGATGTTCTGAAAGATGTGCGGTAGGCCCATAGTGCCGTAGGGAGTTCATCCACCCAAGCGCCCTTTGACTTTTCGAGCTTTTTTTTGATCAGAGTTTTCAGAATTTTGTTGACTGCTTCGACTTGTCCGTTTGCTTGGGGATATGCTACGGATGAGAAGCTTTTGCGAATTCCGTGTTCTTGGCACCAGTTGGCGAATTCCTCGCTGTCAAACTGAAGTCCATTGTCTGATATGATCTTTAGTGGGACTCCGTACCTGCACAGAACATTTTTGATTAAGAAGTTGATAACTTTCGCTGAAGATACTTTATTTAGAGGTTCTGCTTCCACCCATTTGGTGAAATAGTCGACTGCTACTATAGCATATTTGGCGCCGCCTCGACCCATTGGCAGTTCACCGATTAAGTCAATTCCCCATACTGCAAAGGGCCAAGGGCTGGTCATCTGGGTAATCTCGGTTGTTGGTAGCCGAGGGACCTTAGCAAACTTTTGGCATCTGTCACACTTCTTGACGAAATCTAAGGCGTCCTTGCTTAAGGTGGGCCAGAAATATCCGTATCGGAGTATCTTTTTTGCTAATGTTTGCCCTCCGGTGTGATCTCCGCAGCTTCCTTGATGAATGTTGGATAAGATTTCCTTGGCTTCCCTTCCGGCGACACACCTTAATAATGGGTTAGAGAACCCACGCCGATAGAGGATGTCTCCTTGTATTGTGTAGCGGGACGCTTTCCTCAAGATTTTCTTGACTTCGTTACGCCCGTCGGGTAGTGTGCCATTTTGTAGGTAGTCTTGGATGGGAGTTATCCAAGTTGCTTCTTCGGTTGCAGCTATCAGATTCACTTGTTCAAAACTCGGGATCATTTGCTTTGAGACAGTTACTGCCCCGAAGATGGCGACGTCTCTCATACTTGCTTGCTTTGCCAATTCGTCGGCCTCTTGGTTCTCTTCCCGAGGGATGTGTTTGACTAAGTAGTGGTCCAATCGGCTGAGAAGTAACTTGGTCTTCTTTAGATATGCTATGAGTCGTTCTTCTCGAGCTTGGAATTCCCCTAGTATTTGATTAACAATAAGCTGAGAATCGCTGTGAAGACACAAAGAATTGGCTCCGATCTCGATAGCAATTTCTAATCCGGCTATTACTGCTTCGTATTCTGCATCGTTGTTGGTGGCAGTGAACTCCAACCTTATAGCATAGTGCAGTTTATTTCCCCTGGGAGTGATGATTACCACACCTGCCCCCGAGCCTTGTTCGTTAGATGCACCGTCCACAAAGAGATTCCACTTGATATCTTCTGTTATTTCCAGTTGCTCCTTATCCTCGTTGGTAGTGAATTCTGCAATGAAATCAGCCATGGCTTGTCCCTTGATGGCGGTGCGAGGGTGATAGGTGATATCATATTGACTCAGCTCAATACACCATTTAAGTAGTCGCCCGGAAGTGTCGGGACGATGGAGTACCTGCCTCAGTGGTTGATTGGTTAGAACCTTGATGGAATGGGATTGGAAGTAATGACGTAGCTTTCGTGAAGTGATTAGTAAACAGTATGCTAACTTTTCGAGCTTAGGATATCTGACTTCTGCCCCAGTAAACCTTTTACTGACGAAGTAAACTGGTCGTTGCGTACGGTTATCTTCTCTTACCAAGGCAGCGCTTAGAGCGTGAGATGACACAGCAAGGTATAGGTATAATTCTTCGCCTTCGCTTGGGGTCGAGAGTACTGGTGGTTTCTGGAGGTGTTCGATTAGGTTAAGGAAAGCGGTCAAGCATTCGTCCGTCCATTCGAACTTTCCTTTATCTTTCTTTAGAGCTTCGAAAAAGGGGACGCACTTGTCCGTTGCTTTGGAGATGAATCGGCTTAGGGCAGCCACTTTTCCATTTAGGCTTTGCATTTCCTTTCGGGTGGAAGGTATCTTGATGTCTCTTAATGCTCGGACTTGTTCAGGGTTTGCTTCTATCCCTCGGGCATGGACGATGAATCCTAAGAATTTTCCTGATGACACTCCGAAGGAGCACTTTAGTGGATTCAACTTCATTCCATACTGTCGAAGTACCTGGAACATCTCGCCCAGGTGGCTTACGTGATCTTTGGCTTTCCGTGATTTTACCAGCATGTCGTCTACATATACTTCCATTGTTTGTCCTATTAGCCCTGCGAACATCTTGTTGACGAGGCGCTGGTAGGTGGCTCCTGCGTTTTTAAGTCCGAAGGGCATCACTTTGTAGCAGTACAAACCCCGGTCGGTGATGAAACTAGTGTGATCTTGGTCGGGAGCATGCATAGGAATTTGGTTATATCCTGAGTATGCATCCATAAAAGACAGGAGTTCGTGCCCGGCTGTGCTGTCTACAAGTTGATCGATTCTGGGAAGCGGGAAGCAATCCTTTGGGCAGGCGTCATTTAGGTTGGAGAAGTCAATGCAGGTCCGCCACTTCCCATTAGCCTTCTTTACTAGTACCGGGTTGGCGATCCATTCTGGGTAAATAGCTTCTCGTATGAAGTCATTGGCGAGTAGATTCTTTACTTCTTCATCGAGGGCTGCTGATCGCTCTGCCCCCATACTTCTCTTCTTTTGTTTTACGGGTGCCTTGGTAGGATCAATTTTTAATACGTGGCACGCTATGTTGGGGGAGATTCCGGTCATGTCAGCGTGTGACCAAGCGAATACATCTAAGTTGTGGCGGAGAAAATCAACGAGTTGTTCCTTCAATTCGGTTTTCAATTGCGACCCAATTTTCAGTAGCCTACTTGAGTCGTGCTTGTCTACAGATATAAACTCCATAGCCTCTGCAGGCTCGGCGGTGGCCTCCTCCTCTTTGTCCCTCGGGTCTAATTCATTGAAAGGGTCGCTGGTGTATCGAAGAGGAGGGGCTTTCTTTAGTTGCTATGCTTCAAGGCTTTTTGTGCAGAGAGCAATCTCTACACCTTTCCCTTTATCTCTCCTGTGGTTGTTGCGAAGTTCGGTTACATAGCAGTCTCGTGCAATATCTTGGTCTCCTTCCACTTCCCCTACCCCACTGTCTGTTGGAAATTTCATTTTTAGGCACCACGGGGCTAGGACAATCTGGAAGTCAGATAGGGCTGGTCTTCCTAGGAAGGCGTTGTAGGCCGAATGGTTTTCTATCAGCACAAACGTCTGTTTCCTTACAACGGAGCGGGGATGGCTTCCGATTTCAACGAAGAGGTCCAGCTGCCCGATGGGCATTTTCGCATCTCCAGTGAAACCGTGTAGCGGTTTATCGCAGGGAGATACGTCCTTCATTGACAACCTCATTTTGTCGAATGCGTGTTTGAACAGGATATTTACAGAGCTTCCAGTGTCTACCAGGATTCGGTAAACTTCGGCGGGACCGAGTCGGGCAGAGATAACCATGGGATCCATGTGAGGGTACTGTCTTCCTTCTAGGTCGCGTTTACTGAATGTGATGTCATCACTTTCTTTCCGCTTTGGGTGGCGCTCTTCTATAACCGTATTGACACAGTCTCTATTGTCTCTGAGCGACTTCCCATATCTTTCCATCTCTTTCCAACTTCTGTCTGCGATGTGTGGACCTCCTGAGATGGTATGGACCACTATCTTCTCTTGACTAGAGCTGCTAGCGTTGCGGTCGCCTCTGCCGGTCCCTGGAGAGGGTAGCCTTGGGTTTTCATTGGCAGGATCTGGAGTCCTGCCTTGACTTTTTACATAGCGTTCCAGTTTCTTTCTTCTGATGTGTTCCTCAATCAGATCTCGGAGATGATGGCATTCGTTGGTATCATGTCCGTGGGATTCGTGGAAGCGGCAGAATTTTCCAGATTTCTGTGCGCTATCTGATTCCTTCTTGTATGGTGGGCGTTTGTATCTAACTTCGCCTTGGGTGGCAAGGAAGATGTTTTCGACGGTCTCGTTCAAAGGGGTGTAAGAGTCGAATCTTGGTCCTGGCCGATATAGGCGTTTCTCTACTTTCTTGCCCCCAGCATTGTCTCTGGAATCATTTCTTCGAACGTCCCTTGCCACAGCAGGGGCATTGCCATGGGTCGTCTTACTTTGCTGTCCTGACTGCCCCTCAATGGCAGCATCCTCAAGCCTCATGTATTTCCCGGCTTCATGGAAGAAATCGGGTAAAGTAGCTGGTTTTTCTTTTGTCAATCTCCTAGCAAATTTAGTGTCCGGATGCACCCCACTGCAGAGGGCCATTAGGATAAGCTTCTCATCGGCATCTTGAACTGCGGCTGCTGCGGCGTTGAATCTGGTTAGGTATTGTTGCAGCTTTTCTCCAGGTTTCTGTTTGACGCTGGATAAGGAATAAGCGTCCTTAGGTTGCTCCACATGAATGCGGAACTGACTGATGAATTTTTCTTTCAACATTTCCCATGAGCTGATGGATCCTTGGGGTAGATGACAGAACCAGGAGGTAGCAAGATCTGCTAAGAAGAGCGGGAAGCATTTGCACAGCACTCCCTCTGTTGCTCCACTCATGAGCATATGCTGCGTGTACCTCTGTAAGTGTACAACGGGATCGGAGGTTCCTTTGTAGGGTTCCATTGTTGGCATCTTCCATTCTCGGGGGGTGATAGCAATTTCGATATTGCGGGCGAAAGGGCTGGTTACCCTAGCGCCTATCCCTCGATCTCTTTGCTCCCGTTGGACACACTCTCTGAATAAGCGTGCCATCCTTTCATCAGAATTTGGAGCGGACAGAAATGAGTTTGGTTCCGTTCTGTGGGGTTGACTCCGACCAGACAACCTGTAGGGATGGTATCGTCTATCATTCCTCATATTTTCCAGTGGCTGCCTTTGATCTTCTGGGAGCATGCTTGGGTCAGCTACAGTTGGCCCTTGCCTTGATCTTCCCCTGTTGGGTTCTGATCTAAGCACTTCCTCGGGTCCAACTTCGGGCTGAACTCTAGCTCGGCCCCGTTCATTGGTGTTCCTGTGGTTAGGCAGCATGACCGGCTCAGCTGCAGTTGACCTCCGCCCGGTACCTTCCGCGTTGGGTTCGGCACCAAACGCTTCCTCAGGCCTAACTTCGGGCTGAGCTCGGTCTCGGCTCCTACCATGGCTACCCCTGCCGTTAGCTCCTTCGAAGAAGGAAGATCTTTGCTGTCTCTGAGATCCTCCAGATTGGGACTCGCCCCATGATTCAGTGTTGCGGTTGGATTCTTCAGCGTCCCTCAAGCGTGACATGAGATGGTCTACCAAGGCTTCCTGCTGGGACGTGAAGCGGTTAGTTACTTCAACAACAACTCTGTCCAAATCTGCCCTAGTAATTGCTGCAGGCTGTTCTGTGGCAGGAGTGGCTGGGTTAGCCTGTCCTTCATTTGTTGCCGTTGCTGGAGGAGGATGGTTCACTTGATTTGTGGCAGCTGGATCAGGAAGGCTGCTGGATGCGATGTTTTTTCCTTTGTTAACATCTTTTCTCTGTTTGGGAGGCATGTTTTCCAAGCGGCGGACGATGGTGTTAGGAAAACTTGTTAAGCGGATGAAGCTGAAGCTTCGAGCTTCTAGCTCTCAATGAAAGCACCAAAAATGTTTGCACAAAAAATGGACAAACACCTCAAAGTTGTATGATTTAGTAGATCTTATGTTATTCTTAGTGATTTGGGTGATTTATGCAAATATATGAAAAGCAGGGGCTAAACTGTAAAAAGACACGCAGATTTATAGTGGTTCAGCCAGAATGTGCCTACGTCCACTTTATATGTTATTTCTCTTCTCTCGTTTTGATTACAAGTACAAAGCTTTGATACAAGTAAAAGAAAGTTGTTTGAAAGTTCTCTCCGTGCTTGAGCTCTCAAACTTGTCCCCATTGTTGTATCCCTGCCCCTCTATTTATAGAGTGAAGCTGGGGTAGGGGTCTTGGAGGTATATAGCAGCTGGCGGGCCTGGGCTGAGACAATCTGGCCTGGAACACCTTGGTTCGGCATCCCTTGATTCGGTGGTAGGTTGATTCGGTGAGGAGTTGGTCCGGTCGTGTAGTTTGGACCGGCGTGTAGGCTGATTCGGTATAGACTGATTCGGTGGGGAGTTGTTCCGGTCGTGTAGTTTGATTCGGTAGGGTCAAAATATACCCAACAAAACCGATTGAAATTTTGAGATTAAGAATATGACTGCATTATGTGATTTGGGTTTAAGATGGTTTTAAAGAATATTTCAAGTTTTATAATTAAAAGTAAGAATAGTGATTAAAAATTTGGATTTTATTTAAATGATATATTATTGAATTTGGTTTTTAAGTATATACTATTTTGAAGTAAATGATATGTTTTGAAATAGCAATAATAATTTGGTTTTAAAGTATATACTATTTTGAAGTAAAGGATATGGTTTGAAATGGCAATAATATTTTGGTTTTTGATGTATATACTATTTTGAAATAAAGAATATGTTTTGAAAGGGAAATGATTGTGTTTTTAAAAGTACATATATATTTTTTAAAATGACCACGGTGTTATAATAACGATTGGTTGTTAAAGAGACCGGGATCGGATATGGACATACTCTCTGTCAATACCGAAAACCACTTTGACAACTGTGTACGCGGTGGAGTTTCCAGAATGAAGTAGGATGGTGGCGATGATCCTAAGGTATGTTACGTGGACCCAAATCCCGTGAGTTGGCATAAGGTGGCTAAAACAGGAGCGATCTCGGACCAGTGAGGTAGCACCTCTTCTCGGACACATTTCTTCGATATTATACTCTTACTTGTGATTGATTAGATGGCCATCCTCCGATTTGGGAGTGT
This sequence comes from Allium fistulosum, assembly GCA_030737815.1. Classification (NCBI taxonomy): domain Eukaryota; kingdom Viridiplantae; phylum Streptophyta; class Magnoliopsida; order Asparagales; family Amaryllidaceae; genus Allium; species Allium fistulosum. The sequence goes on from CM060902.1 coordinate 1,393,613,365, forward strand.
TGTTCGAGGTGGAACGGTAGTGGCTGCTATGTGTATCCATCAGTCCGTGTGCGTAATTGGTATATCTACCCTGGCATTGCCTAGTTGTGCCGTGTCACCTACCATATCGAGCTTTACTACGATTATGATTTTAAGATCCGACCGCGTTAAGGTTCTCCATCCCCTTAACGCTATTTTCTATATGATTATAATTTACTGATTAGACACTACTGTATATAGCGAATATTACTACATAGTAGATAGTTTAACGGATCCTTAAGAGATGTGAATCCCGAACATTTCTTATGTTACTGCACTCACGTTAGACACTGGATAGGAGATGTCAAACCCCGTAAACATCTCTGACGCCGTTTATACTCATATTTATTTCATTGATTTAACTTACATAAGATCTTTTAGTTCTGACTCGAGTGTTTTGTCCTTTCAATTCGCTCGGGTCAGCCTGAGCATTTCAGGATTTGAAGGCCCTATTTCTGGAGGACGAAGACGAAGATTTTATTACTACTATTTGTTATATATTCTACTACACCATTGTATTCTGCTGCATTTATTATCATTCTCTGGTATGTGTAACTCTGATATGTATTGTATAAGTATAATCAAATGTTTTGTAAAACAGCTTCATGAACTGTTATTTCATTATTATATTTTATCGTTCCGCTGCAAGATTCTATTTTGTTTCTTTTATTTCTCCACTTTTTTTCTATTTACCCCATAACAATCCGCCCTTCTGTATGGTTTAAGTTGGCACGTGTGTCTGCTTAAGCGTACAATAAGGTGGGATGTTACATCTGGTATCAGAGCTTTGGTTTAGCGATAAACCTTAGTTTTTTGGGGTCTGACTCTTTAGTAATAGGGTAGTAATACCCTATGGGAGTCGCTGAGTGTATATATATGAGAGAGCGTATTTGTTAGTGTTATAAAAAGGTTTTAATATTGTGTTAATCAGTTCCGTTTTGTATTTATAAATTCTGGTTGGTGCATGGGACGCTATGACATCAATAGGGATTTCTAAACACTTAATAGGACAGACCGACATAATATTTGTTTTAATATAGGTGAATGAAATAACTTTGCCTATTATATTTTCCATATATAAAAAATATTTTATAAAGATATATATTTGGTTGCTATAGATTGGGTGTTAGGTAATGAAAACATAAATAATAGTTGAAACTAAGTTGAAAATAAAATAAATGAAAACTGGAAATTTAGAGCTTAAGTTCCGGGGTTTTAAAGATTTCTTTCAATTGATTTTGGAATATAATAATAATATCGTTTGAAGTATTTTCTGATATAAATATTTCAATAGAATTTGAAAGAAATTTTTTAAAAGAAATTCCGCATAGAAATAAGTTGTACTCCTATTTTTGTCGCTGGAAAATAATTTCGGTGATGGCGGCCGCATCATCGACATTCATTTTCGAGTTTCAAAGTGGGAAGGCCATTGTAGTAGTTTTACTACAAGATTATTTTATTTTAAATTGTTTTAAATATAATTGGATATATAAATTATAAGTATATATATTATCTATTATCTTAAAATGATTTTTGAATAAAACCCGGTATTTAATTCTTAAGTTTCCATTAATAAATAGTCCTAATTACTGAAGTGAATTGGAAGGTAGGTAATTAATAAATTGAAACCTCTAAAGGAAATAAGAGATTTAATGCTAGGATATAAATGGTATTAAATGAAAGTTGAAATTGTAACCTATGAAATAAAGGAAATAATTATTGAACATTAAAATAATTAAAAGAAATGAGAAAACTTGTACAACTTTCAATTTCAGTCTTTAAAAGCATAAATATAACTTACCAAAAATTTATAAAAGTTGAAAATGTTTAATAAGAAAATGTATAGTAAATTGTACAAGTAGACTTATGTAATGAAATATTCAGTAAATTTCTTTTATTAATAAGAATTAAAGTATAACTTTTATGCCAAGTAACTAAAATTGAACATGAATATTATTAATAAATGAATAAATAAAATCAAGTAAATGAATAAATATGCAAAGTAAATTAATTTAAAAATGAATAAATGAAATTAATAAGTATTGATGTTCTAGTTGTTATGGACTTAAATGTTATATATAAATAATAATAAACATAAGTAATAGGTTGAAGTTACCTTAGAATAAAGGATGAATACTGGGAAAATGACTGTAAAACTTAAGTAATAAATTTACCTACCAAGGAATTGGTTGAATGGATAAAAATAAATGATGAATAAAGAGGAAATCAAACAACAATATATGGAATGAAATTAATAATAATGAACTTGATCTATTGTTGAATTTGTTATTTGTTTGGCTTATGGTTGTTTTGGCAAGGATACTTTAATATTGTTTGGATGTAGGAATAATCTATTTAGTTTCACCTAAGACTGCTGAGTGAAGGGGGTACACTTAGTAGTTTATTCTTCATTCTGTACAATTTAAAGTTATGAACCTGAACAACTATTTCTTTTGTTTGATATGAATGAATGATTGATTTTATGGTTGTATGCCTTGTTGCAAGTGTTTAAATTGTAATAGAATATTATACAAGTAGAAATTTGAAATAATGAAAGTATTCAATGAAATTGCTATTAAATGAGAATTTAATGTTATAAGCTTAAGTATAATTGAAATTTTACCAAGTAAATATAATTAAAGGTAAGTATGACAAATAGATGATTATAAACTTAAGTAATTAAAGTGTAAATAGATGAGGTCATACAATTATAAATGAATGTAATATAAATAAGAGAAATTGTAAACTGAAAGGGTTAAAGTAATTTCTAAATAAAAGTTGGAAGAAATACAATGAAAATAAAAAGATAAACCGTTATATGAATAAAAAGAATCAAACAACAAATGTATGAATGGAATGAATAAGAATAGACTAAAACTATTGCTGAAATTGTTTGTCGTGGTTGTGGTTGTTGGGTAAGGAAAATTTAATTTTGTTGGGATGGATGAAAAATCCATTGTGTTTAATCTAAGACTGTTGAGTAAATGGTGCATTTGATGGTTTATTCTTCATTCTGTACAATTTAAAAGTTCTGAAACCGAACAACTATTTGTTTGTTGATTGAATGGTTGTTTGTATTTGTGTGTGTATGCTGTTTGTGAAATTGATGGTTGTTGTATTGATTTGTTGTTAGTGATTGAAACCACTTAAATATTTCACTTTATATAAATTGTTAACCCTTTGGATTTAATAAGTGAAATGCAGGTTATGGAAGCAATTGCTACTGTTTTTGGTTCCATAAATTAAACGTAAATTGCCCGACAAATAGGTACGTTTCAGATTATGATTTATAACGCTATTTATATATATTTTCCCATGTTGGGATATAATATTTTGGATATTATAAGTGATATTTTGTTATATTTAATATTATATTTTCTCCCGAGCCTCTCCGTACAAAGGAGACTCTGTCGAAATATTTCGAAATTTTTGGGACTTAGAAAATTATTTTGAAATGTTTTTCCAAACTTTATTTATTTAAGTATAAAAAGATATAATGATTAAAATGGGTAAATTTTATATAAAGTAATAAATTTTGTAAATTAGTGTTTATAAGTTAATATTTTGAATAAGATGTATTGTTTGTCTAATTCTTCCTTCTCCCTTCTTTTTCCTTTTCGGGGACGAAAAGTTTTGAGTGGGGGAGAGTGTAAAGACCCGTGAATTTCGTTAACTAAGTTTGTCATAATTTCCATAATTTATAGTAATATGAATGTTAGGAATTAGATGTAGCAATTGAAATTACAAGTTAACAAAATATATATATATATATTTAAAATGAAATTCCAATTCAATAAAATAATGTAAATGTTACGATTTGATCTTTAAATAGAATATGAGAAACAAGAGTAAGTATTGAATAATATGTTATTTATTTATGGTATTGAATAAAAATTGGTAAGCCAATTGTAATTAATGGTAATAATGTGATATAAGCTAATAAATTAGATTTCAATGCAACACCCATTAATGAATGTAATTGAAATAGGATTTAGGTAAATGTATACTAGGTTATAAATCAAAAATTAGGAAACAAACGTATATATCGAATTGATTAATGAATAAATATACATTGAATAGTAATTGAATGTACAGTTAATGGAAATTGTATAAAATCAATAATGATAATTAGTTATGCCTTATGGATAATTAATTCCATAACGGAAAGAGTAAATGTATTCATTTGAATATAAAATTGCAATTGGGTAGGGATTGTTAAGTAACAATGTTAATGCAAGTAAGTGATGCTAAATTAAAGTCAATAATAATGAATAGTGATTAATTCAAATTTGTAACATATATTTTAAATTACCTGCTTATTTGTTAATAGAATTAGAATTTGTAATAAGTGATAATAAAATAAATGAAGGTTACACTAATGGGAAATGAAATAACGTTCATTAAATGTTGAGTAATCATAGGGTCATATTTATTAAAAGCGTTACTTTAATAATGTGGATTAATTGAGAAATTAATACTAGAAGCATGTAAAGTAATAACTAAAAGGGAAATACGTTATAAATTGATTTTACCTAAATTTAAGTGTAAGTTAAAGGTTGAATTTGGAACTTATCCATTTAATTTGAAACTTATTAGGATAAAATGGGATTCAATTTATAATGAGGGTTTATTTTAAGAAATCGAAATAAATTCTTTAATGAGAGAATTAAGCTACTTTAAACTGACGGGAATTTGTTTAAAGAATTACAAATTAATAAGTAAATCAAGAGGGTAAAATTTATGAATTATAGAATTTGAACCTTTAATAGTGAGTTAATTTATATAGATTATAATAGTTGAATTTATTGCAAACAAATGAACTCAAATATGTAATTATTACTGTAATTTAAAATTTTATTTGAAAATGGGAAATATTTATGTGATAATTTTAAATCCAATGGTACGCCCTTCTATTTGGAATTATGAATGAAATAATTATGGGTAAATTCAATTTAATAGAAATTTTGGGAACTAAAATTTATAATTTTGAATATAATGAATATTTAAGATAGGGCATTTCAATTCAATTGATAAATTATTTTCTCTAGATCGACGTTTAAATTTTGTTTAAATAATTGCAAATGATTGAGAAGTATAAAGGTGATAGATTGTCAATTCTATAATTGAAATATAAAATTCGATTTAATTAATTTAATATAAAATTTGCCTTTTTGGTCACGGACTCGGATTTCGACGAAACTAGTTTCATCGGATCCGTAACGGTGAATTATAATAGTGTTTCAAGTTTCGTAGCGATCGGACTTGTCTATTGATCGTACGGACTCGAAACGCCTTGAAATTTATGCAATTGAAATCAATTGAGATCAATTAGGAAAATATTGTTTTTAGCATAACTTCTTCATACGATGGAATTTGAACCTGAAACCTTTTCCATTGAGTTTAAAATATTTTAAAACACCTATTTTGATATATGGGTTTACCCAATTTCGTTCCGGGGTCAGAACGGGCTTTTTGGACCGCGTTGGCGTTAGCGCGTACACCTGTTTTATCCATCTATTCTATTTTCAACCTTCTCTATAAATATCCTGTTATAAACCCTAGCCTCCCTAATATTCATTTGTCTGTACGTACAATTCATCTTCTTCTTAGCTCCTCATTCCAATAGCAGACAAAACCTAATTCCTAAATTCCAAAATCTAATTTCAAAAAAAAAAAAACAATTCGAGATTTACGCGCTTCGGGTCGCGCTTCGGGTTTCAAGGGGAAAAACCCTGGAGCTACTTCGGGTCACGAAGAAAATGACTCGGGTCTCCGGGTCGTTTTGGCAAAAACTCAGAGCAAGCATCGGGTATTTGAGGCGACGGACCGGGTTGAACTCGAAGTCGACTCAGGACCAGAATTTTCCAATCTTCAAATTTTCATAACTTTTGCATACGGACTCGGATTTGGACGCGGTTTCTTTTGTTAGGATCGTATTGAAATTCCAGATCTTTTGACGCCGGTTTGGACGAATTCTGAGACTGCAAAATTTTTGGGTTTAAATTGAATTTAAATTCAATTTAAATTCAAAAGGTGAGTGTTTTAACCCACTCACAACTTCTAAGATTTCTTATGTTTGTTAAATTAAATTTTGATGTGATTTAAAATTTATCTATGATTGTTTGGGCATATATTTAATCATCATCTCAGTTAGATAACATTTAGTTAAATTTAATTGTTATTTAATTTTATTATTGCACAAAATTTGCGAGTTAAATTTATTTATTATTGCATATAAACTGCCAGTTGAACAGTTATTAATTTTTATTGAATATAAACTATTTGTTGATGCCTGTTATATTTTATATGCTTATATTGATGATTTGTTTAAATTGGATGATGATTGTAATAAATGGTTGTTTATTGATATTTGGATGAATGGATGCTATATTTTATATTGTATAAACTGCAAGTTATTATGCATTTTTATTTTATTCGGGATTGCGGTTTGAAATGATATATAACCGTAATTTTATTTTAAATTGCGGATTGAAATGATAAATATCCGTATCACTTGACCATAGGATAGAAAATTATATACAGGCACCGTGGTCTATATATAAAATATTTTAAGGGATTTTCTATGGTTTGGAAAGAAATATACGGTTTAATAAATATTAAATTTTGATATTATATAAATATTATTTTATATATGGTTAAATTCTAAAATTTAAGCTATGTATGACTTGATGATGTTTTAAGTTTGATTTACGAATATTTCAAGTTTGAGCTTTATTTAAGTGATATTGAATTTATTAAATAAATATTTCTAAACTAAATAATAGTAAATTGAATTAAGGTATATATAAGATTATCATATTTGGTTGGGAATTTTGGAATATTTAAAGACTTGAAATATATCAAAATTGAAATGTTTTATTGAAATTAAGGTATTATTGTTTTTCAAAGTATTTGTTTTCGAAATTTTTATAACTTTGAAAGTAATATGGTTTGAAAATGAATTTATTTGAAATAGAATTTATTTAAGAATTATCTTTAAATATATTGATTTGAAACCGATTGAAATTTTGAGATTAAGAATATGACTGCATTATGTGATTTGGGTTTAAGATGGTTTTAAAGAATATTTCTGTAACAACCCTGTATTTTACAAATATTCTTAAATTGATTTTTTCCAGATTCAAAAGTTTTATTTATGAAAAAGAATAAATTTTGTTATTTTAAATACAAACTTTGACTTTGATGTGGATTAGAATTCCAAATATGACTAAATTTAATATTTCCTGAAAATGTGAATTTTGGTCAATAGTCAAACTTTGACTTTTAAGTTTAAATTTTAAATAGTTTGAAATTATAAATTTTATCTTTTATTATGAAAATAGATTTAATAATTTGAACACCACTTTTCGTTTCGTTGAAAACGGAGTCAAAATGTAAAATTTATGTACATTTCAATTTTTAGTACAATTTGTTTTATTGTGCATTTTTGCCTATTTTAAATTTTATAAATTTTATTTTCTTTGTCATATTTTATTTTAATATGTGTTAATATGTTATTTTATGTATATTTTTGTCTTTTATTATTTTTAAAGTGAAGTAGACATTTTTCTAGAGTCAATGGTAATTTATGTGAAATTTTCATGTCCTGTCTGCTATTTTTAAACAATTTCTTCAATTCTTTTGCTATTTTCTCTGAATTTAATTATTTATTTCACTTTGAAAATGTTTTAAAAGTAATTTTTATTTCAAATTTTGTTTTATAATATTTTTAAATTAAAGTTAATAATTTTCCAAAGTCAATGGTGGTTTATTTGTAATTTCTGGACACTGTTTTGTATTTTAAGCAATTTCTTTTATTATTTTTTCTAATTTCTTTAAATTTTATTATTTATTTTCTTATATCTTTACTTAGTTTCGGTTTTTATAGTATTTTTCTGAAATATTTTGTTTATATAAAGATTTATAAGGAAAGAAATGTGAAGGGTTGTGTAACACTTTGAAACGGAAGCCCTTTTATTTACCAAATCCTTTAATTCCTTTAACTCCTCAAAATTAATTGCCTAGCTATGTAAAACCCTAGTGTAGCCGTTATCTCATTTGGCATTCACGTGAAAAAATATCCCATCTTCAATTGTTTCTCACGGCTAGAGAAAATTAGGTAATGGCCTCCATCTCTTTCTTCCTACTTTTCTTCTTTTTCTATGCTATTTTGCTTGCCTTCTTCCCTGATTGAGATCGGCCTCTACCCCTATTCCTCTGCCACCACCTCCTTCCATCTCTTCCCGACCACCACCAGCCCCCACTCCACCAGATCTGACCATAGCCGAACCATTTTGATGGTAAAACCCCCCAAATTTCAACCTAGATGACTAAAAACCATGTTTATTGACCTCTACATGCTCACCCACCTCAACCACCACCCAAACCACCACCATAGCCACCACCACCTCCCTGACCTTACCACAACACACCCCTCCCCACCTCTGTCCAGATCTAAACTTGAATGGCAAAGCCCAAACTCCTATGGCCGAGCCCTTTTGTTGACCAAAAACCACGCTAGTGTGCCTAAAACTCTTCACATACCTATGTTATAACTTCCCCATCATCTCTAGCTTGTAGCCATGTATCCCTTGGTCCAAACCAGACCCAAAACCATTGCCTTAGACCTGTAGTTTCCCTCATGGCTGAGCCTAGTAAAGGTTGAAAGCAAGTGCAAGCATTTCTATTTGATTCCGTGCAGTCATTTCTAACATTGTTCTATTAAAATTTGGGTTGAAAACTTATATTGTTTGGATTGTTTTGTCTTATGTATTCCTAGGAGTTAACCTTGTCTCTCTCACACTCATCATCATCATGGAAGAGAAATGAACCCCTTGTTCGAGCTTTTGAATGGTTAAAGCATGGTCAAGTAATCTATTCCGTTGTTGCTTCTTATCTGCATTGTTTCAACATTTTTTTGCGTTGAATATTTATGTGTATATTGTCTTGTTTTGTTTGAATGTTTTCAAGGAGATTTATCTTTGGCTCTCTCAATATCCAATCTTATTCGTGCTTTCGTGCCTTCGAAGATCTCAGTTTGTGCATTTGATAGCAATCTCCAGCACTGTAACGACCCGGAATTTTCGAACCCGAAAATTCCAGATAGTTAGAAGAAAAAGAAAGAGATAGAAGGAAGAAACAGAAGGAAGAAAAAAGAACAGAGAACACAACATCTCACATTCGCAGCGGATTAAATATAATAACAAATAATAATATCAGTTATACAAGGAAAACTGTATTTGTTAATTACATTTTGATACATCAGAGTTACAACATTCACAAATGTACTAGACAGTTAGAATTAACATATCTCAGACAACTATAATATATCACAGCGGAATATACTCCATACGTTCCTGCCATCCAGCTCGCCTCCTGAGCTCCAAAACGTCCTTACCTGAAATCTGTAATACTCGGTCTGACCCAAGTATTACATCAAAGTAACACTCGAGTCAGGCTGGAAACCAGCGTGAGTAAACCCATATAATTTGAAATGCCAAGTTATAAACTTATTTGCAACCCAGGGTAACTCGTACCTTAGTACGTGTTCATAACTAGTTATAGTCAACACTTATTCTACAAAACAATACTAAGTATCCAACTTAGTTAAAATAGTCATGTCACCTAATTTATTCCATTCCATCATATTTGATTCCATAATCAAATTTGTGAAGAATTATAACAGATCACTAATCGAAGTGGTTTCGGATATTATTGATATCCGACCCCGGTCTCTTCGAATTCAATATCATCTTCCTAAGACAAGTTGTTTTAAATTTCAACAACTCGATTTAACTTCAGAATGTCATATCCCCACAACAATCCCATTATAGATAAATAACTCATTTTTATCATGGTTCAACCAAAAACATTTCATATCACAGAACATTACAAAGTACATGCCAGAGTCAATAACAATCAAAGGTATTCAATATAATTTAATCATCCATAAGCAAGATTAATTCCACATAATTAATAATTAATTTAATTTAACTTACTAATTAATTAACTCTTGATTACTTACATTAATTAATTAACCTTTAATTAATTAATTTAATTAAATATCATTTAATTACTTACCTTAAGTAATTTTAATTACTTTCATTAATTAACTAATCCTTTAATTAATTAATTAATTAGTTAATCATTACATTAAGTAATTAATTCTCTAAGTAATTACATGATTTAATTATCCTTTAACCATTAGTTAACCCTTAATTTCTCTCATAAATTAATTATACCATAATTAATTACTTTAAATTAATCACATTCAATAATTAATCTTAGATTATTCACATTCATTATCCTCTAATAGTTAATTAAATTAATTAGCCTCAACAATTAGTCCTCTAATTACTTATATTAAGTAATTCCAATTACTTACATTAAGTTAATTAATTATCCAAGACCTTAATTAATCTTTTTAAGATAAACCATTTATCTTAATTAATTACTTCATTATCATTAACATATAAATTTAAAACATTTTATCCTTTAATTAACACTTAAGTACATTTTAAATTAAGTTTAAAATAACTAAAAGTTTAAACTTAACAAATTATAACTTCCTGAACTTCACTTTTTAATACCATTTATTATATAAGGAATATATTTAAGAAATGATTCAAACTAGGTTTATTTTTAGATTTTTAAACTTGCTTTATTAAGAATTTAAAGCTGTTAAATTTACTTCGGGTCCATCCCGATATACTCACGAGCCCAACTCCGAGTTTCCCCCCAACTCTCTCTCGTCTTCGAGTCACCCTCTAAAATTTCTCGAGCTCGCCCCGAGGCAACAGCTTCTTCCCAAACTCAACACCACCTGATACATCGTGCACGTGCACACATCACCAGACCACCTCCGACCAAAGCTTCGATACTCGACAAGTTGCCGACACCCACCTCAGTATTCTCAGCCATCCAGTTTGATGAACTCGACTGTAAATCAAAATCGAACTACTCAACGCAATCTGGAACCCAACCCGATCGACACAATCACCCCTCGCCGATGACTCCGTCCATCTGCGACCCTGCCATCTCGTCCAGAACTACACCGATGACCCACGCGGTGTTTCCCCCTAGTTCGATCGATTTCGATCCATTCTTGATGACGAACGAACCCGAGAACCAACGTCGACCAAACCAAGACATTTAACCCTACAATCCCATCACGTCACCGCCATGATGATCGTTCAACTCACCGGCCATTTTTCCTACCACCCCCGACCCACGAACTACCTCCGGCATGAACCCCGACCTCACCGAGCCTCGAAATCGCCTGAATTCGAACAAAGTTCCAATTCCGATCATCTCATAATTCCTCTCCAACCACAAGCTTAAAATTTTTGATATAGTTATCAAAATTCATAAAATTTCCAGTACAAATCAGATTATAAATCCAAACGAGAAATGATTCCATTCAAATTTTCTGGATTTAAAGAATTTTGCTGTTATTTCTTATTTTCACACCATTTACTTAATATTTTACCCGAAATTCTTTTTGAAATGAAATTACTTAGTCATGATCAATTTCCTTTTTAAGGTCTTAGCCTAATATCGTCTGTATAAAGAGGAATTAGATTTTTAAAACTAGATTATAAACCTGTAACTGGAACAGAAGTTTATGTACATATGTATAGGCATACATGTTCAAACAACTACATATTTATCTATTAGTCTGTTATTTAACAGAGAGACAATCAGACCTTCAACCATATATATACATACATAAACAGATATGCATGTACATTATCACTTACAAACAAATCCAAGTACCAAATCAAACATCACAACATATGTCAGGTTTAAACTTTGTTTTTTTTTCTTTGTTTAGGGGTTTGCTTATTGGTCTTGGAAGAACAGAGAACCTGGAATTAGTTTTGATCTGGAAATGATTTATTTCCAGACATGCTCACATCAATTTTTATGTATATATATACATATCATTCATATTAACAACCATGCAAGTGCTTATCATACTTTATCTCAAGTAATTACTACATGCATTAAGATTGGAACCAGATTTAAACTTTTTTTTTCTTTAAACTTGTTAACATAAAATAGAGATATGTATTTAAACATACTCAGACATTCACACCCATAAATATATGTAAATTCAAACATGCAGGCATTTAAACAATCATACTTCAAGTGTCAACCACAATATCAAAAGCACATAGATATATAAGTGAGTTTACTCACTTGTTCTAAGGAAACAGAGAACAGTTTTGGTCTGGAACTTGATTTCCAGCGTTTTGATCTGAAGTCTGCTCTGTTTGATTTTGATCTGCTTGTTTTATTTGGGTTGAATCCTACTTTGAAACTTAATCTTTGCTTTGAATCTGAAGTTGCTTGAAGGTTCAGGTAGCTGATTGCTTGATTAATTTCAGGTTTGCAAATGCTGTTTTACAGGCTTTGATCTTGCTACTGATTTTATTTTGAAGATAAAATCTTGTTTGATAATTTCTGGTTTTTAGTACAGATTTTTTTCTTGTTTTCCTTTTTGTTTTGATAATGAAGATAAGAGAAAAATGGAATAGAGGGATAGAGATATGTTTATATAACTTAGCTTAATTTATTTAAAAATAAAAAGAAAATAAATTACATTTGTTCAATTGGCTTACAAGTGTCATCAGCATGCTATAATTAATTTACACTTGTATTTAGATAAAATCTTTGGCTTACATTTGTATTTTTGTATGTATATTAATGTTTCTATACTAATTCATATTTGTATTTATTAATTTCATGTATCATGTTTTAAATGTTGTATATATATATACAAACTAAAATCTTTCTCATGTAAATTTTTAATGTATTAAATCTTTTCTTAAATCTTATAAAAGCTTTTTATTTATCCTTGTCTTTTATGTTATATTTTCCAATTTAGATAAATACATTTCTTTTTATCAATTTATGTTTTATATTTATATTCATACATTTTCTAGTATTTATACATATATAACTTTTAAAAGAGAATGATTTTAAAAGTTAAATTTGATAACTATCCAATTATCTGATGCCCGAAAATCCGGGATATCACATTCCTCCCCCCTTTTAAATCTTTTCGTCCTCGAAAAGGAACGAAGCCAGAATTTACTTATTTACTTATTATCAGATAAATTCTCTCTTTGAACATATTTTAAAAAAACACTTTAAAAATCTTTATAATATTACTAAATTAGTTTTTATAAAAATACTTTTATAACTCGATGTTTCAACAAATCCATCCTTGTTCTCACAGAAATTCGGTCATACGTTGATCAGGCGTAAGACTGAAAATCTATAAGTACTTAGCAGACTCATTTTCAACACCCAGTGAAAATATTTGGAAAATACTTTATTTGAAAATATCGAAAACGTTTTTGAAAATAGAGGAAATATCTTTGGTGAGAATGCTCTGGAAATCATCACCCCCATCCAAGGTCACAGTTACATCACGGGTTACGTTGCCATCGCAGCAAAAGTCCATGTAACTGATTACACCAAGGAACCCACAACAGATCGCAGTTACATCCAGGGTTACGTTGCCATCGCAGCAAAAGTCCATGTAACTGTTGGCTCTCAGCGGCACACACGATTTCGCTGTCAAAATGAAACTCCTCCACATAGGTCGCAGTCTACCGATATAAAATCAAACGCAGACTGTTGGCTCTCAGCGGCACAAACGACTTTCGCTATGTTACCATAGTGTCACAGTCTACCGATATAAAATCAAACGTAGACAGTTGGCTCTCAGCGGCACACATGACTTTCACTATGGTCTGCAGTAGATCGCAGTGACATTGAGTCAAATTGTTGTCACAGCATAACTCAAATGCCTCTGTGGGCACCAGCCCCTCGACTTTCGCTACACAAATAATCCTCAGGAACTAGTTTTGTCCGGACTCCTCACAGGATCAACTTTAGAATCCCCCCTTGGGGTTCAAGGCAGTACCACCCAGTGGTACTCCTGAGAAGTTCATTTCAAGGAAGCGCCTTTTTCCCCAGAGTTATTCTCAAAATACTTTATACTATATACTTATAGTATCTTCAAATCATACCCTTTATGATTTATCAAAATCTCCTTTACACAAAATCGATTACCAAAATCGATAATTCTCAAACTAGGCTTTCCAAAATCCAAAATTGATTTTTTCAAAAATCAAAAGCCTTTTCCAAATTCATAGGTTCCAAAACCTTTTTCCAAAATCATTCTCATAAAACCCTTTATATATATATATATATATATACTTTGAAAATCTTTGGATTATTTCAAACTTGTATAAAACTCTTTTATACTTCAAATATTTCCAAAAACCCTTTTTATTCTGGCTAGATTCAATAAGGGGAGTTTATCATATTACAAAATACAACTTTATTTATTGCCAAATCAAATATTCAAGTTTGATTTCTTTATAAAGTTATTTACCATTTACTTACTTCCATAAAGTAAATTTTCAACCAAAGAAATATCCAATTCCATTATATTTTACAAATATACTTTTCATTTCAAAACCATTCAAATTCCTTATTCACAAATTTCAATATCAATTTCATCCAAACTCGTACGATGTACACATATCATCCGTACGCCATATCAATTTGATCGCTCCCTCGATCACACAATTTCACTTCCGAACTAGTATCGTCCACCCGACTTCCTAGTGCGGACTCAGATCTGGTTTCTTGATCAGAAACCGTCATTCTCCTTGCATAGTCACAACTATGATAGAGAATATCCAGAACCAATCAAAAATCCATATTCAGGTTTGCCGTCGAAAATCGAGCGAAAAATCCCAACTCGGATCGATAATACTATCTCGAAATTCTGTGTTCGAATCTGGATCAAATCACTATGCGAATAGAATAATATACGTTCATCCTACGTATTTAACTTCATTGATTATTAGCCAAATCAATTCTCTTTTCTATTCACATTTCCTTTAATTCCATTTCACTTATTCTCAATTGCTTCCATATCCAATTGAGTTATTACTTCAATTACAAACAGTTTGAGCTCTGACCTATTAAAATTTAAAAATAGCTTGAAAAAGTTTAAAATAGATAAGTAGTTGAAAAATAGTTGTTAGTTTGTAGAATAGTTGTAAAATAGTTAAGTAGGTATAGAATAGTTAGATAATTGCAAAATAGTTGTAAAATAGTAATTAGTTATAAAGTAGTTAAAACAGTAATTAGTTTATAAAACAGTTGAAAAATGGTTAAATAGTTCCAAAATAATTGTAAAACAAGTATAAGATAGTTTGGGGTTTAAAAAAAAAAGATTGTATAGTAAATAGTTTGGAAAAATATATTTGTATTAAAACAGTTTATTTTGAAAATAATCCAGAGCCAAACTGTTTGATTCTCATCAATTCAATTTAAATTTCCACCTCCATTTAAATTAACTCAATTCCCATTTAAATAACTTCAATTTCCATTGAAATTGATTTAACCTCAATTCAAGTTGAATTAATCCTCAATTTCTTTCCTAATTCAAATCAAATTCCATTTGAATTTTAAACCTATTCAACTTTAATTACAATTTCAAATTATTCAAACTAATTTCAAATTGAATCCACTTCAATTTCAAATCATTTCAATTTCTATATGAATTAATCCCAATTCCCATTTGAATTTTGAACTCATTCAATCCTCAATTTTTATTTCAAGTTAATTCAATTCAAATTTTCCATTTATTCAAATCAAATTCAGTTTGAACTAATTCAATTTAAATCTCAATTTTAAACTATCTCGAATTATATAAATTTGAGTTAAAATTTTTAAATATTGATTTAATTCCTTAAATCACAATTCCTTTACTTTTAAATTAATTCAACCTTTATTTTTAATTTTAACAAATTAAATCTTTAAACCTTTTAATTCTGAATTCAAATTTCAAAATTCCATTTTAAAATTATCTTTACTTAACTTATTACAAAGTTCAAATAAGAATTCAAAAACAATTTAATCTTTAGATTAAAAATCTTTCCCCTTTAAGTTTAAAAACTTACTTCTCTTTGGGTTTCACATCACATTCCAAGGAAAATTTTAAAATTCAACACTTAGAGTTTATTTCAAATCATCTTTGATATTATGTATATCCTCATATATACATTTTCTTTACACACCAAATTATACTTTAAATTTTTAAACCACCTTTGGTTTTAATTCAAAACAAACTTCTTTAAAACAATTTCAAGTTTTCTGGATTTAGATTTAAAATTTCACAATTTTAAATTATCTTCAATTCCAATTTATAAGTTATACTCACTTAAATGTTTACTTCCCTAAATATTTCATTTTGCTAAATCATTAACAACATTCACAATTACCATTTATGATAATAACCAAGATTATCATATTTGGAAACCAATTCATTATTATCTTTATTCTTGATAACATTTCTACAAATTCAAGATTTTAAGTTCAGTTTGGATTCATTTCAAACTTATCTTCATTCAATTTTAATTTGGTTGTATTTCTATTACCACTTAATTTAATTCCAATATTTAACACCCAATTACCTTAATATTTATTAGAAAGAAATATCATTTTATATATCAAAATATATTCTTATATAAAATCATTTAAAATCCTTATATAAGAAAATAACAATTACGCTCTCATATATATATATATATACACTCAACTCGTTCTAGGGTACCATTGACCCTATCCTTAACGAGTAATCCCAACAGAGCCAAGGTTCTCGCTTAACCTCCTGCTCTGATACCAAGTGTAACGACCCGGAATTTTCGAACCCGAAAATTCCAGATAGTTAGAAGAAAAAGAAAGAGATAGAAGGAAGAAACAGAAGGAAGAAAAAAGAACAGAGAACACAACATCTCACATTCGCAGCGGATTAAATATAATAACAAATAATAATATCAGTTATACAAGGAAAACTGTATTTGTTAATTACATTTTGATACATCAGAGTTACAACATTCACAAATGTACTAGACAGTTAGAATTAACATATCTCAGACAACTATAATATATCACAGCGGAATATACTCCATACGTTCCTGCCATCCAGCTCGCCTCCTGAGCTCCAAAACGTCCTTACCTGAAATCTGTAATACTCGGTCTGACCCAAGTATTACATCAAAGTAACACTCGAGTCAGGCTGGAAACCAGCGTGAGTAAACCCATATAATTTGAAATGCCAAGTTATAAACTTATTTGCAACCCAGGGTAACTCGTACCTTAGTACGTGTTCATAACTAGTTATAGTCAACACTTATTCTACAAAACAATACTAAGTATCCAACTTAGTTAAAATAGTCATGTCACCTAATTTATTCCATTCCATCATATTTGATTCCATAATCAAATTTGTGAAGAATTATAACAGATCACTAATCGAAGTGGTTTCGGATATTATTGATATCCGACCCCGGTCTCTTCGAATTCAATATCATCTTCCTAAGACAAGTTGTTTTAAATTTCAACAACTCGATTTAACTTCAGAATGTCATATCCCCACAACAATCCCATTATAGATAAATAACTCATTTTTATCATGGTTCAACCAAAAACATTTCATATCACAGAACATTACAAAGTACATGCCAGAGTCAATAACAATCAAAGGTATTCAATATAATTTAATCATCCATAAGCAAGATTAATTCCACATAATTAATAATTAATTTAATTTAACTTACTAATTAATTAACTCTTGATTACTTACATTAATTAATTAACCTTTAATTATTTAATTTAATTAAATATCATTTAATTACTTACCTTAAGTAATTTTAATTACTTTCATTAATTAACTAATCCTTTAATTAATTAATTAATTAGTTAATCATTACATTAAGTAATTAATTCTCTAAGTAATTACATGATTTAATTATCCTTTAACCATTAGTTAACCCTTAATTTCTCTCATAAATTAATTATACCATAATTAATTACTTTAAATTAATCACATTCAATAATTAATCTTAGATTATTCACATTCATTATCCTCTAATAGTTAATTAAATTAATTAGCCTCAACAATTAGTCCTCTAATTACTTATATTAAGTAATTCCAATTACTTACATTAAGTTAATTAATTATCCAAGACCTTAATTAATCTTTTTAAGATAAACCATTTATCTTAATTAATTACTTCATTATCATTAACATATAAATTTAAAACATTTTATCCTTTAATTAACACTTAAGTACATTTTAAATTAAGTTTAAAATAACTAAAAGTTTAAACTTAACAAATTATAACTTCCTGAACTTCACTTTTTAATACCATTTATTATATAAGGAATATATTTAAGAAATGATTCAAACTAGGTTTATTTTTAGATTTTTAAACTTGCTTTATTAAGAATTTAAAGCTGTTAAATTTACTTCGGGTCCATCCCGATATACTCACGAGCCCAACTCCGAGTTTCCCCCCAACTCTCTCTCGTCTTCGAGTCACCCTCTAAAATTTCTCGAGCTCGCCCCGAGGCAACAGCTTCTTCCCAAACTCAACACCACCTGATACATCGTGCACGTGCACACATCACCAGACCACCTCCGACCAAAGCTTCGATACTCGACAAGTTGCCGACACCCACCTCAGTATTCTCAGCCATCCAGTTTGATGAACTCGACTGTAAATCAAAATCGAACTACTCAACGCAATCTGGAACCCAACCCGATCGACACAATCACCCCTCGCCGATGACTCCGTCCATCTGCGACCCTGCCATCTCGTCCAGAACTACACCGATGACCCACGCGGTGTTTCCCCCTAGTTCGATCGATTTCGATCCATTCTTGATGACGAACGAACCCGAGAACCAACGTCGACCAAACCAAGACATTTAACCCTACAATCCCATCACGTCACCGCCATGATGATCGTTCAACTCACCGGCCATTTTTCCTACCACCCCCGACCCACGAACTACCTCCGGCATGAACCCCGACCTCACCGAGCCTCGAAATCGCCTGAATTCGAACAAAGTTCCAATTCCGATCATCTCATAATTCCTCTCCAACCACAAGCTTAAAATTTTTGATATAGTTATCAAAATTCATAAAATTTCCAGTACAAATCAGATTATAAATCCAAACGAGAAATGATTCCATTCAAATTTTCTGGATTTAAAGAATTTTGCTGTTATTTCTTATTTTCACACCATTTACTTAATATTTTACCCGAAATTCTTTTTGAAATGAAATTACTTAGTCATGATCAATTTCCTTTTTAAGGTCTTAGCCTAATATCGTCTGTATAAAGAGGAATTAGATTTTTAAAACTAGATTATAAACCTGTAACTGGAACAGAAGTTTATGTACATATGTATAGGCATACATGTTCAAACAACTACATATTTATCTATTAGTCTGTTATTTAACAGAGAGACAATCAGACCTTCAACCATATATATACATACATAAACAGATATGCATGTACATTATCACTTACAAACAAATCCAAGTACCAAATCAAACATCACAACATATGTCAGGTTTAAACTTTGTTTTTTTTTCTTTGTTTAGGGGTTTGCTTATTGGTCTTGGAAGAACAGAGAACCTGGAATTAGTTTTGATCTGGAAATGATTT
Source organism: Allium fistulosum (assembly GCA_030737815.1). Taxonomy (NCBI): domain Eukaryota; kingdom Viridiplantae; phylum Streptophyta; class Magnoliopsida; order Asparagales; family Amaryllidaceae; genus Allium; species Allium fistulosum. The sequence continues at coordinate 1,393,632,933 of CM060902.1, forward strand.
ATTTCCAGACATGCTCACATCAATTTTTATGTATATATATACATATCATTCATATTAACAACCATGCAAGTGCTTATCATACTTTATCTCAAGTAATTACTACATGCATTAAGATTGGAACCAGATTTAAACTTTTTTTTTTCTTTAAACTTGTTAACATAAAATAGAGATATGTATTTAAACATACTCAGACATTCACACCCATAAATATATGTAAATTCAAACATGCAGGCATTTAAACAATCATACTTCAAGTGTCAACCACAATATCAAAAGCACATAGATATATAAGTGAGTTTACTCACTTGTTCTAAGGAAACAGAGAACAGTTTTGGTCTGGAACTTGATTTCCAGCGTTTTGATCTGAAGTCTGCTCTGTTTGATTTTGATCTGCTTGTTTTATTTGGGTTGAATCCTACTTTGAAACTTAATCTTTGCTTTGAATCTGAAGTTGCTTGAAGGTTCAGGTAGCTGATTGCTTGATTAATTTCAGGTTTGCAAATGCTGTTTTACAGGCTTTGATCTTGCTACTGATTTTATTTTGAAGATAAAATCTTGTTTGATAATTTCTGGTTTTTAGTACAGATTTTTTTCTTGTTTTCCTTTTTGTTTTGATAATGAAGATAAGAGAAAAATGGAATAGAGGGATAGAGATATGTTTATATAACTTAGCTTAATTTATTTAAAAATAAAAAGAAAATAAATTACATTTGTTCAATTGGCTTACAAGTGTCATCAGCATGCTATAATTAATTTACACTTGTATTTAGATAAAATCTTTGGCTTACATTTGTATTTTTGTATGTATATTAATGTTTCTATACTAATTCATATTTGTATTTATTAATTTCATGTATCATGTTTTAAATGTTGTATATATATATATACAAACTAAAATCTTTCTCATGTAAATTTTTAATGTATTAAATCTTTTCTTAAATCTTATAAAAGCTTTTTATTTATCCTTGTCTTTTATGTTATATTTTCCAATTTAGATAAATACATTTCTTTTTATCAATTTATGTTTTATATTTATATTCATACATTTTCTAGTATTTATACATATATAACTTTTAAAAGAGAATGATTTTAAAAGTTAAATTTGATAACTATCCAATTATCTGATGCCCGAAAATCCGGGATATCACAAGCACAAAGAGGTGAGTTATTCTCACCAGACAATATGTACCTATATAACAAGTAAATTGACACCCTGCGAATCTGTAGAAATATATTATCATGTTATATATGCTTATATTATTATCATATGATGTTCACACCTGTTATTACACTTGTTATATCATATGTTACTGTTATTTAATGGTATTCTGTTATTTATATCTGTTATCACCATTGCAAGTTCCCTGTAGACTAGAATCACTATGGGTTGAAATGATACATACCCGAACGGACTTTAGAATAGGGAAAAATCGTTATGGGCTGAAATGATAGGCCTGAACGATTTTTATTTAATTTATTTTAACTTGGGATTGCGGGTTTGAAATGATAGAACCCGGATTTTTCTTTTTTTAACTGCGGATTGAAATGATACATATCCGTATCACTTGACCTAGGTTAGAAAATTATATACAGGCCCGTGGTTATTTTATAAAGTGCTTTGGATATTTTTAAGTAATTTAAAAATTATAAATTTATGAAATTTGATTTAGATAGATTTTGAAATGTTTTAAAATAAAGAAATTATGATTTTTCTATATGTTAAAAATGTAATTAATGAAGGTTTAACTGGATTTTTGAAATATAACTTAAGTTGGAAATTTGGAATTTTGGTTAAAAATGATATTTAAGTTATATAAATAAAATGGATATTAAATTTTATTTGGAAATGGTAATTATGATAATTTGATTAAATTTGAATTTAAGTGATTTATTAAAGTATTATTGATTTTTCTATGAATTTAAGTGGTTAAATAAATGAATGTTTAAAAGTGATCTTTTAAAATATAACTTGACTAGGAAATGTGAAATTTGGTTTTAATTAAAGGTTTAAGTTAATTAAATAAAATTTGAAATTTTGTTAAATTGTGAAATGGTAATTTAAATTGAAGTGTTAAGTCTATTTGTTGAAATGTGAAGAATTGGAACTTTTACACTTAAACTTATTAAGTAAATTGTTGAAAATTGGATTTAATTATAAGAAATTTATTGTGAAAAAGATATATGTTAAATGATATGTAAATGAACATTTTAAACGTTAAAATATGATTTTTAAAATGTTTATGTGTTTTAAATTGAAGTTATTTAATTGTTGGAAATACACTAACACCTGAAATCTACTTTTAATAGCATTCAGAAATGCTATAGATTCTGTTTTGAACTAAAATTGTGTAAAAAGAGCTATTACAGCATTTCTGAAATGCTGTAGTTGCCGTAGTGGAACTTATGGGCTAATATTGAACTCAGGCCTATTATAGCATTCTCTGGAAATGCTATAATGGTCTGCAGTCTTTGCTGAAACCAAATTTAACCCTTGTTTTGAAATCTGAACTACCGCAGCACTTCTGAAATACTGTCTTTTCTGTTTTGAACTACAATTCAACTAAAACTGAGTTTTAACAGCAGTTTTAAGTGTTGTCTTTGCTGAATTAAAAATGTTTTCAAATATAACTTATAGTAGTTGTTTTTAAATGCTGTGAAATGCTGAAATTTTAATAATTAGGGTTTTTTGACTTAGTAAACGAACTCAGAATGGTTTGAAACTTTGGAAATTGAATACTTGATTTGAAAATATAATAATTACACTTTTAAAAGGTTTAAATGAATTATTTTGATTGGAATATAAACTATTTAAAGGTGATTTGAAATGATAGTAAATGAACGATATCTTTGAATTTAAAAGGTATTTAAAGTTGAATATTTGGATTTGAACTAATAGGATATTTTATTATATTAGAATGATTTGAAATGAAGTTTTGAAAATGATATGAAAATTTAAATATATGGAAATGGTTTGGAATTGATTTAATCTTTATTTTGATAAAGATATGGTTTGAAATGATATTTTATTTTGAAGTAAAGTATTGTTTTTAAAAGTTATAACCACGGGTTATAATAACGATTGGTTGGCAAAGAGACCGGGATCGGATATGGACATACTCTCTGTCGATACCGAAAACCACTTTGACAACCGTGTACGCGGTGGAGATTCCAGAATGAAGTAGGATGGTGGCGACGTTCTTAAGGTATGTTACGTGGACCCAACTCCCGTGAGTTGGCATAAGGTGGCTAAAACAGGAGCGATCTCGGACCAGTGAGGTAGCACTTCTTCTCGGACACATTTCTTCGATATTATACTCTTACTTGTGATTGATTAGATGGCCATCCTCCGATTTGGGAGTGTTGTTCGAGGTGGAACGGTAGTGGCTGCTATGCGTATCCATCAGTCCGTGTGCGTAATTGGTATATCTACCCTGGCATTGCCTAGTTGTGCCGTGTCACCTACCATATCGAGCTTTACTACGATTATGATTTTAAGATCCGACCGCGTTAAGGTTCTCCATCCCCTTAACGCTATTTTCTATATGATTATACTTTACTTATTAGACATTATTATAATAGCGAATATTACTACATAGTAGATATTTTAACGGATCCTTAGAGGATGGGCGATCCCAAGCATCTTCTAAGTTACTTGTACCCTTATTACAGTTCGCTTGAGTTGGTTTACATTATATAAGTATATATTGTCCTGACTCGAGTGTTTTGTGTTTTGCTTTACGCTCGGGTCAGCCTGAGTTTATCACAGATCTGGATTTCCACTCGCTTGGAGATTTGAATCGTTGGAGATTATCTGCTTGTCTTGTCCTATCTATTTCAGTTCCGTTGTTCTACTCAACTTGTACTTGGTTATTTTATTGAGACTTTTATTGTACTCTATTTCTTCTGTTGTATCTTATGTAACTCTGACATATTTAGATAGTAGCGGTATTTTGAGCAATTCAACTCCGGCATGAGTGTCTACCTATACACTTATAATGGATGCGAATGGTTGAAAATATCGGGTCGTTACAGTTGGTATCAGAGCTTTGGCTTTGAGGCAAAACTCAGCATATGGAGTAGATTTATTTACAGAATCACTTTCGTTCGAGTTTGAATCTTTTCCTCTTGATTCAAATTTCCTCTGAATTTTTGGAACGTTCCCTGCAGTTTCAAAATTCATTCTTGTCCCTCACTATTCATCTTCTTTTGATTTTGGAGTATCACATAACTCCACTTCGAATGATCTTTATAGTGAATTGGCTGTCTCGCCAATATTCTAATTTTCTGGTAAAGGGGGAAACTCCTTTACAAATTAGCATCGATTCACCAGAGATTTATATCTATCCTTGGTTTAGATGCTAATATCTTTTATTACTCCAAACTCTATCTTTTGAGATCAGATGTAGATTTTCCCCAGAAAAAATACACATTTGATCTTATTCATTAAGTCACGGTTGACCCGGTTAAGGTTGCCCGCGATTTATCTAAGCTTACCCATCTCTCTACTATGTTAACCATCTTGCCTTTTGTTTCTAAACTATCTCCAAACATTTTGAATTGTACTGGTAAATCTAAGTTTGTTTTATATATTGTGTTGTTTGAGTTGTTGATGTTGATTTGGGCTTCCGATCGATTCGTCTGATCAATGCTATCGATAGGATTTCTAAAACACTTTGACAGAACAAACTAACACAATATTATTTTAAAAAAATTTGGTTAATAAAATAAATTTGGATATATAATTTTATGAAACTTAATAAATTGATTTAAATTGATTATTTGAAATGATAACACTTGATTTATCATTTATTGTTCTATAAATGAATTTATAAATAGTTGTTTATAAATTTATTTGGGAACTGAAATGAATTTAAAACAAGAAATTTAAATAATTTAATTTCCGATGGTTTCAAACCTTGTGTTTAAAGTTTTAAAAGGATATATTATTTAAAGTATTTCCAAGTAGAAATTTGTTTCCAAAGAATTTTAAAGTTTAAAAATTAGTGCTCTTCTCTTTGTCGCTGGAAAATAATTTCGGTGATGACTGCAGCATCATCGACGTTCATTTTCGAGTTTCGAAGTGAAGAAACCATTATGTAGTCCTGCTACAGTTTTGTTTTGGGAAATTTGATTGATTTGAATTTCTAAAAGATGATTTGATTTATAATATATATAGATATATGATTTAAATTTGATTTGACATATTATGTACATATATTTATTTATCTCTAACTGGTTTGAAGGAAATCGGAAATTAATTCTTACATCTTTTTAAAAAAAAATCAAAAAAATTTGGATAAATGATTCAAACTTGAGATAATTGAATTGGAAAGTTTTACTTGTATAACACACAATTTCATTCCAATATAACTTACCAAAATTACACAGAAGTTGAATATGAAATTGGATAATATACAATATAGAAAGGATTTTTATAAATAAAATTTGAGTGGTTATAATAAATGTTATACACTTAAATTTTAGTTATAAAAGATTAACAGAGGTAAATATTGAAAAGGAATCTAAAGAGATTTTATTTAAATAACTTAATAATCAAATTTGATTTAATATGGAACCTTAAGTCTAACCTAGGAATTTTAATAAAGGTTATTTCCTGAAATGAATATGTTGTATAATAAATAATGTATCTTTGAATAGATAAAATAAAATACATTTGAATTGGGCATTTTATAATAAAGTTTATTTAACTTGAATTCATAGTTTAATTTATGTCTAAATGAATAAATGTGTAAAGAAATTTGATTGTTATATTGGCTATATAAATGTTTTATTTATGAAATAGATATGTCTTGAAAAATGAATAATTATGATTTAAATAGTTAAAATGTATTTTAACATCACTAAAATTTGATAATTGAAAATTTGGTTTCCAAATGGAATTTTAAGTGTAACTTATTAAAGGAATATCTATTTGGGTATTTTAAATAAAGTGTTAGGTTATGTGTTAAATTAAGAGCTAACTAAAATAGTGAGCTTTTGACTTAATAAATGAAGTATAGTTTAATTTGGATATTATATTCATAAAAGTTTGTTTTTAATAAATCATAAGTTAAATGATATCCAAATGAATATTTCTGAAATTAAACTGATTTGAAATACTAATATATCTACTGTAGCATTTTATAAGTGCTGCTGTTTTGAAAATACAATGTTTTGGAAATTTTTATAATTGAATGAACTTAGAAATGTTACAACTTTAAAATGAATATTATTTGACCTTGAATTAAAATATTTTAAATGAAGATTATTTTAAAAGGTGTTATGATTTTCTAAGTATTATGTTTTTTTAGAATAACATTTCCAATGTGTTATGATTTTAGTAGTATGATTTCCAAATGATAAACACCTCTAAATTTTTATGATTTCAAAGTATTATGATTTCAAAGCATTATGGTTTCAAACTATTATCTTATTTTGTTTTTCAAACCATCTTTTGGTTGTCCTTATTTACCCTCATCTTGCTACAGACTGGTATAAGCATCTTTCTATAATCTTTCCGTTTAGAAATCTTTCTGTAATCTTTGATAATCTTTGTTACTCATCTGGATCTGAACACTATTTTTCCATTCATAAACCGTCGGTCAAGTGAAAAGGGAGATTCAGACTCTAGAGGATCTTTTTCGTGCTTATATTCTTGATTTGATCACCTCCATCTTGTTAAACTTACCTATAACAATAGTTATCAGGTGTAATTCCAATCTTCTTATCATCTTGTCTTAATTCTATTTCATTCTATCTTTTTCTGTGCTTTCCCATACCTCGTTCCTTTTCAGGGACGAAAAGTTTTGAGTGGGGGAGAGTGTAACAACCCTGTATTTTACAAATATTCTTAAATTGATTTTTTCCAGATTCAAAAGCTTTATTTATGAAAAAGAATAAATTTTGTTATTTTAAATACAAACTTTGACTTTGATGTGGATTAGAATTCCAAATATGACTAAATTTAATATTTCCTGAAAATGTGAATTTTGGTCAATAGTCAAACTTTGACTTTTAAGTTTAAATTTTAAATAGTTTGAAATTATAAATTTTATCTTTTATTATGAAAATAGATTTAATAATTTGAACACCACTTTTCGTTTCGTTGAAAATGGAGTTAAAATGTAAAAGTTATGTACATTTCAATTTTTAGTACAATTTGTTTTATTGTGCATTTTTGCCTATTTTAAATTTTATAAATTTTATTTTCTTTGTCATATTTTATTTTAATATGTGTTAATATGTTATTTTATGTATATTTTTGTCTTTTATTATTTTTAAAGTGAAGTAGACATTTTTCTAGAGTCAATGGTAATTTATGTGAAATTTTCATGTCCTGTCTGCTATTTTTAAACAATTTCTTCAATTCTTTTGCTATTTTCTCTGAATTTAATTATTTATTTCACTTTGAAAATGTTTTAAAAGTAATTTTTATTTCAAATTTTGTTTTATAATATTTTTAAATTAAAGTTAATAATTTTCCAAAGTCAATGGTGGTTTATTTGTAATTTCTGGACACTGTTTTGTATTTTAAGCAATTTCTTTTATTATTTTTTCTAATTTCTTTAAATTTTATTATTTATTTTCTTATATCTTTACTTAGTTTAGGTTTTTATAGTATTTTTCTGAAATATTTTGTTTATATAAAGATTTATAAGGAAAGAAATGTGAAGGGTTGTGTAACGCTTTGAAACGGAAGCCCTTTTATTTACCAAATCCTTTAATTCCTTTAACTCCTCAAAATTAATTGCCTAGCCATGTAAAACCCAAGTGTAGCCGTCATCTTATTTGGCATTCACGTGAAAAAATATCCCATCTTCAATTGTTTCTCACGGCTAGAGAAAATTAGGTAATGGCCTCCATCTCTTTCTTCCTACTTTTCTTCTTTTTCTATGCTATTTTGCTTGCCTTCTTCCCTGATTGAGATCGGCCTCTACCCCTATTCCTCTGCCACCACCTCCTTCCATCTCTTCCCGACCACCACCAGCCCCCACTCCACCAGATCTGACCATAGCTGTAACGACCCAGAATTTCGAACGAATTAAATTGAAAATATTTAATTTATTTTAAATATTTGAACGATAATTTAATTTGAATCCCCGTTATAAATTCAATTTTGGCGATTTAATTACAGAATTTAATCTGTTGAATGTTGAATAAAAAATTTATATCTTCAATTTTAAGCTGAAGAAAAATATTTCGAAAGCTTTTAAAATTTGTATTGATAATACTGAAGATGATAGAAGCTTCAGAATTGAATTGTTCAGTGATTTGTTCAGTTTTGAATTTATATCGTTCAACCGATATTTAAAAATAGTCATTTTTCAAACAGTCTCGGAATTCGACGAAACCAGTTTCATTGGATCCGTGACATTGAATTATTACCGGATTTCCAATTTCGTATTTAACGGAGTTGCTGTGTAACCGTACGACATGAAAACGCGTTAGAACAAAAAGAAATTCAGTTTTAAAATTTAAATTTAAACTTTGCCGACATCTTTACAACCACGTTTTCTTCCCTTAAATTACGCCCTTGTTTCAGCCTAACATCACGCGAATGAATCGTGCAAAGTAATGGCGACCTGTTCAATTTCAGAAGACAAGCACGTTCCCCTCCTTTTTTTAAAATTAAAAACCGAGCTTCTCCCTTCTATTAAAAATCAAAACAAACGAAAATTTCCCATATCCCAGCTCGAAGAAAAAAAATGGGGAACCCCCTCTCGTTCAAAAATAAAAGAACGCATAAGTATCGTTCAATTCAAATTCAAATGATAGAAGTGAAGTCGGAGGTATTCCGATGGATCGTGGCGATCTGAAGGGGGGTTTGTCGAAGTAGAGGCACGCGTGCGTTCACGCAGGATCGCGAGTTCAATCGCGAGGCAGTCGACTGGGAAGAAAAGGCGATGTTCTCGATTGGGTTCGCGGCATCGCGTTTGTGGCAAAGCAGTTAGGGGTTCGTCTCGAGTTCGACTGGGCAGTTCGTCGAGGCAATTTGGGGGGTCGACAAATTTGGGGGCAGCAATCATCGCGACTGGAAGCATCGCAAGGCAGACGATGGCGAGTCGCGATGGCGTACGCGAGGAGATAGGCGACTGGTCTCGGTGACCATGTGACGGCGTGATGGCTCGCTTGGGGCTCGAATCAAGGCAGTTCGATTTAGGGTTGTGAGTGACATCTGGAGAGTGCGCTTGCGAGCGTGATGCCGTGAAGCCCAGTTTTTTTCGAAGGCAGGTCTGGTATCGCGACGTCAAGCAGAGTGGTGGTCGTGAATTCGTTCGCGATTGAAGAATGGCTGCAGATCGTTCGAGGTGGTTGAGGTTCGAATCTTAAGTTTTGTTTCATTTTGTTAAATTTAAATTTAGATTAGATGTTGTTATAGTTTATGTTTATAAAATGTATATATATGTATACAGATTGAAGAATATAATTTTGACAGTAAGAAAAAGAAATTTTATATAATTAGTTGGGTAAATTAATTTAAGGATAAGTTAATTTAATCTATTAAAAGAAGTTTGGTTTAAATTTGGTTTGTTTAGTTACATATAATTTTCAAAAGGTTTAAACAAGTTTTAGATGAAAAAAAAATATATAATAAAGTAGTTTTAAAGGAAGACTTAGTTTAAATTTTTAATTATAGTTAAATAAAATTATTAAAAGAGAAAATTTGTTAATAGAATAATTTGGCTAATTTAATTTAACTAATAGGGAATTTATTTTTAGATTGTTAAAATTAAAAGTGTTAACCAATTTAATCCATTAAAAAGAAATTGTTATTCGATTTTTTTTCGAATATTGATAGATTGTATTAAATGTTTATACAAGGTCAAATAAGTCAAGAAAACAAGTTGGATTGGAAACGGATTGCTATTAAAAGCTAAGGTGAGATTTTCTCACTCGAAGGAAAATTGTGTTTTACAGTTATTGATTGATGATATGATTGCTATGTTGATGTGATATTAGATATGATAGGATATATCTATATATATAGCAATATATACATATTGGCATATGTATATATTGGATTGATGATTTCCCGCCTCGTATAGCGGATGAGACCCTATTGCGCCGTTAGTAAGCGGATTTATAAAAACCTATATACCGCGATAATTCCGTACTGGAGCGGAATTGGTATTGTGCTAACATCTTTGGATGCAGGGAAACAGGTTGGAGGGATCCAACTGGATTCCTCAACTGTATTTACTTATTTACAGATATTGATATATATTCTGTTATCATATTGATATATGATATTGACTGTTGTGATGGACTGATTGGTGCTGTTGCATCATCGGATTCAAGTTTTAAAAATAACGACTTTTAATTAAAAAAGGACTTTTAAAGTGATTTTTGGAATAAACAGTTGATTGATTTATAAAATGGTTTAAGTTGAGATTTTTAAAAATATTATAAACGGTTTATTTAAAAGGTTTATAAGGTTGACACTTTATAAATTAAAAATGTTGGTATTATAAAACGAGTTTTTTATAAGTGTTAAAATGAATTTTTAAGAATTTATAAATAAATGAAATTTAAAATTTGTGAACTTATAAATGGAAAATGATTTTTGTGGAATAAATGAAATTATAAGTATTTAACTTATAATATGGATTGTGGTAGAAAAATTGAATTGTGAATTGAATAGGTCGTTAAAGAAGATTTATAGATCAAATTGGTAATAAAGGAGATTTATTAAATTGAAGTCGTTAGGAAATAGAAATAGGATTTATAAACGTTGTTTTATAAATTCGAAATCAATTGGATTTGATAAATTAAAATGTTAAAGAAGACATATTCGCGATTTTGGATAGCGAATTTTTATTGAAATAAAAATGGGTAGAAGAGATTGAAATTGGGTTACGTGAATTATATTCACGATTTTGGACAGCGAATATCATTCTAAAATAAATGGATTCATTTTTGAAGAAGTGATATTAAAGATGAAGTTAAACATTTTAAAGATGTTTTAAAATGTATTATGAATCGAAACCATAGATTTCAACATTTATTGTTGAAATAGACGTTTTCGAGAAACTTAAGGAAATGATGGACTATAACACTACTGTTATAGTAAATGATTTCCGAAAGGAAATGTTTTACCTAGTATTGGGATTTATATACATATCTTAACTTTCGAATCCCTATACTAGTGATTTCGAGTCGTCGTAACGATGTTTTACGCAACATTCGTTTTGACTCAAATTTATGTTGTTATAGAAAATGGATTTCCTTAAAGAATGAAAAATATACTTAATTGGATTTAAGTATATCGAATATTTTCCAAGTGTTGAAAATAAATGATTTGTGAAATACTTATTTTTAAATAAGTATGAAATTTCTTTTCCAAAATGAAATGAACGTTTTGAGAATTTATCTTTGTAAAGATAAATTGAAATTGAATATTGAAATCGATTTGAAAATCGTATATCTGTAGATATTTGAAAAATATAAATTCACTATGGAATTTATAAAAGGGAGACTGTTTAAAAATAAATATCGATTTATTTTAGAAGTGTGGAAATTTTATATCTAGTAAAAGATATTTTGGAAGATAAAATAATTTGGAAAATTATTTGGAATCTGATGATGTCGCGCATCTTTATTGATAGTTAAATAACCGACTATCAATAATTACCTTTAGATAGGTATTTGTTGTGATTGGATGAAATTGAATGCCACACTTATTTTTGAATTTACGCTCACTATTCGGGTTAGCCGGGAAAGGACCATGGGGTCGTATAACCCATTCCGAATATGTGATACGTCGTAATGAATCGCATTTGAAGACCGGTGTTGAAGACCGGATATTTTTGAAAACGGAAGGATTACCGTCGAGTTACTCTACATCGACTGATCTTCGATTTAGAGGTTTTATCACCCTTAGTGACGGGAAGTCTGGACGTGATTAGAAAATTATCTGGAAATGCAAGGGCTTCGTGAGAAGTGCCTTCGGTTCTGTTCGATCCCGGAACAGACTTGTATGGATTGTGTGTCTGACGTTACAATTTGAGATATAAAGCTGATTTCTTTCAAATACATTTCTGTTGGTGGCGGAGAATTTATTCTCTTAGCTTAACACCCTTCTCTGAGACGTACGAGCTCAGAGGTTATGTAGTTGAAATTTATCAGCGATATATCCCAATTTGGTAACGTGGCATACTGAGTGTTGCTGTGAAATGATCAGTGTTTGATCATTTGCGATATGATCATTTGTTTGATCTTATATCTTTGTGATCATAGGTTGATCATTTTGTTTGACCCGAAGCAGGGCTTTTTGAGAAAGCGTAGCTTTGTGGACGAGACTTCGTCGAGCCTCACACCCCGAAAATGGTCGAAACAGGAAGAATGCAGCAAGGTTCTAGGGAGTAGCGCCCCTTAGTGTATGTCATTCCTTCTGGATAAAGGTGGTATCATGGTATGGAGCCCAGATACTTAACCTCTGTGGTTACTGCATTATTTTTTTCTATGTGGTTTGTTGGAATCGGGGATCCTCGGGAAGATCGGTGACGATCGGGGGATGGCATACGCGTGTCAGTAGTTACCTATTTTTGCAGAGGTAACCCGGCCTTGTGTTGGCAGAGATCCGGTTAGGTTCTCGGGTCGTCTATTCCAGGGACGTACCCATCGTGGATAGGAAGTTCCTTAGCCTGACCATTTGTTGGAAATCCAAAGAAACAATACGTGACGTGTACGGTTTTAGTTGTATTACCTGCTATGGAATGTGGCGGTAACCTGCTATTGAACATAGTAGCTATAGTAGGCATACGATACTGGTCGTATGTTGGCTAAGATTAATATTATACTTTCGAAATGATTTCTACACTATGCACTAATAATAATATCAAAAGAGAATTTGATTTTTGCGTAGTAAGCATCTTTGACTATCATAAGAAGAAATCTCCTCCAAGTCTGCGTTTGCATTGTGTGTGTGGTGGGAGGTCTTATGGTAGTTTCATTTTCCAAAAGCATTGCGAATTGACTTTAAAAGTTTTCCTGTTGTTTATTTTTAAAGAATAACTGTTTTACGATCTCACACCAGTCACCATGACTGACTCGGAGTTTATTGTTTCCCTTCTAAACTCTGGGTGCCCACCAATTTCCACACGGGCAGCCTAGAGTTATATTACCAGGTTATTCTGGATATTCTGGAGTTTGGAGATATTCTGGATGACGAGACGTAGTATTTGTATCTGATAGTATTTATTCCGCTGTGTATTCTGTATGAGGACAAGTTTATATAACTGTCCATTGTTGTACTGAGTTGTATAGTGACTCTGATGATTGATGTATGTTATAAAATGATATAGTTCTTTGTTTAAAGATTATTCATTTATCTATTATATATTGTTCCGCTGCGATGTGTAAGATTCTGATATTGTCTCTGTTCTGTATCTGTTGTTGTTTCTTTCTTCTCTTTTTCTTCTATCTTCTTCTTCTTCTACCTTTTCTTTTTCTTAAAACCATAACTTTCCGGGTTTCCGGCATTTGATGGCTCAGCAGTCGATAAAGTGAGTATCGATGTTGAATTTTCGAAAGTCGAAAATTTTCGGGATGTTACAATAGCCGAACCATTTTGATGGTAAAACCCCCCAAATTTCAACCTAGATGCCTAAAAACCATGTTTATTGACCTCTACATGCTCACCCACCTCAACCACCACCCAAACCACCACCATAGCCACCACCACCTCCCTGACCTGACCACAACACACCCCTCCCCACCTCTGTCCAGATCTAAACTTGAATGGCAAAGCCCAAACTCCTATGGCCGAGCCCTTTTGTTGACCAAAAACCACGCTAGTGTGCCTAAAACTCTTCACATACCTATGTTATAACTTCCCCATCATCTCTAGCTTGTAGCCGTGTATCCCTTGGTCCAAACCAGACCCAAAACCATTGCCTTAGACCTGTAGTTTCCCTCATGGCTAAGCCTAGTAAAGGTTGAAAGCAAGTGCAAGCATTTCTATTTGATTCCGTGCAGTCATTTCTAACATTGTTCTATTAAAATTTGGGTTGAAAACTTATATTGTTTGGATTGTTTTGTCTTATGTATTCCGAGGAGTTAACCTTGTCTCTCTCACACTCATCATCATCATGGAAGAGAAATGAACCCCTTGTTCGAGCTTTTGAATGGTTAAAGCATGGTCAAGTAATCTATTCCGTTGTTGCTTCTTATCTGCATTGTTTCAACATTTTTTTGCGTTGAATATTTATGTGTATATTGTCTTGTTTTGTTTGAATGTTTTCAAGGAGATTTATCTTTGGCTCTCTCAATATCCAATCTTATTCGTGCTTTCGTGCCTTCGAAGATCTCAGTTTGTGCATTTGATAGCAATCTCCAGCACAAAGAGGTGAGTTATTCTCACCAGACAATATGTACCTATATAACAAGTAAATTGACACCCTGCGAATCTGTAGAAATACATTATCATGTTATATATGCTTATATTATTATCATATGATGTTCACAGCTGTTATTACACCTGTTATATCATATGTTACTGTTATTTAATGGTATTCTGTTATTTATATCTGTTATCACCATTGCAAGTTCCCTGTAGACTAGAATCACTATGGGTTGAAATGATACATACCCGAACGGACTTTAGAATAGGGAAAAATCATTATGGGCTGAAATGATAGGCCTGAACGATTTTTATTTAATTTATTTTAACTTGGGATTGCGGGTTTGAAATGATAGAACCCGGATTTTTCTTTTTTTAACTGCGGATTGAAATGATACATATCCGTATCACTTGACCTAGGTTAGAAAATTATATACAGGCCCGTGGTTATTTTATAAAGTGCTTTGGATATTTTTAAGTAATTTAAAAATTATAAATTTATGAAATCTGATTTAGATAGATTTTGAAATGTTTTAAAATAAAGAAATTATGATTTTTCTATATGTTAAAAATGTAATTAATGAAGGTTTAACTGGATTTTTGAAATATAACTTAAGTTGGAAATTTGGAATTTTGGTTAAAAATGATATTTAAATTATATAAATAAAATGGATATTAAATTTTATTTGGAAATGGTAAATATGATAATTTGATTAAATTTTAATTTAAGTGATTTATTAAAGTATTATTGATTTTTCTATGAATTTAAGTGGTTAAATAAGTGAATGTTTAAAAGTGATCTTTTAAAATATAACTTGACTAGGAAATGTGAAATTTGGTTTTAATTAAAGGTTTAAGTTAATTAAATAAAATTTGAAATTTTGTTAAATTGTGAAATGGTAATTTAAATTTGAAGTGTTAAGTCTATTTGTTGAAATGTGAAGAATTGGAACTTTTACACTTAAACTTATTAAGTAAATTGTTGAAAATTGGATTTAATTATAAGAAATTTATTGTGAAAAAGATATATGTTAAATGATATGTAAATGAACATTTTAAACGTTAAAATATGATTTTTAAAATGTTTATGTGTTTTAAATTGAAGTTATTTAATTGTTGGAAATACACTAACACCTGAAATCTACTTTTAATAGCATTCAGAAATGCTATAGATTCTGTTTTGAACTAAAATTGTGTAAAAAGAGCTATTACAGCATTTCTGAAATGCTGTAGTTGCCGTAGTGGAACTTATAGGCTAATATTGAACTCAGGCCTATTATAGCATTCTCTGGAAATGCTATAATGGTCTGCAGTCTTTGCTGAAACCAAATTTAACCCTTGTTTTGAAATCTGAACTACCGCAGCACTTCTGAAATACTGTCTTTTCTGTTTTGAACTACAATTCAACTAAAACTGAGTTTTAACAGCAGTTTTAAGTGCTGTCTTTGCTGAATTAAAAATGTTTTCAAATATAACTTATAGCAGTTGTTTTTAAATGCTGTGAAATGCTGAAATTTTAATAATTAGGGTTTTTTGACTTAGTAAACGAACTCAGAATGGTTTGAAACTTTGGAAATTGAATACTTGATTTGAAAATATAATAATTACACTTTTAAAAGGTTTAAATGAATTATTTTGATTGGAATATAAACTATTTAAAGGTGATTTGAAATGATAGTAAATGAACGATATCTTTGAATTTAAAAGGTATTTAAAGTTGAATATTTGGATTTGAACTAATAGGATATTTTATTATATTAGAATGATTTGAAATGAAGTTTTGAAAATGATATGAAAATTTAAATATATGGAAATGGTTTGGAATTGATTTAATCTTTATTTTGATAAAGATATGGTTTGAAATGATATTTTATTTTGAAGTAAAGTATTGTTTTTAAAAGTTATAACCACGGGTTATAATAACGATTGGTTGGCAAAGAGACCGGGATCGGATATGGACATACTCTCTGTCGATACCGAAAACCACTTTGACAACCGTGTACGCGGTGGAGATTCCAGAATGAAGTAGGATGGTGGCGACGTTCTTAAGGTATGTTACGTGGACCCAACTCCCGTGAGTTGGCATAAGGTGGCTAAAACAGGAGCGATCTCGGACCAGTGAGGTAGCACCTCTTCTCGAACACATTTCTTCGATATTATACTCTTACTTGTGATTGATTAGATGGCCATCCTCCGATTTGGGAGTGTTGTTCGAGGTGGAACGGTAGTGGCTGCTATGCGTATCCATCAGTCCGTGTGCGTAATTGGTATATCTACCTTGGCATTGCCTAGTTGTGCCGTGTCACCTACCATATCGAGATTTACTACGATTATGATTTTAAGATCCGACCGCGTTAAGGTTCTCCATCCCCTTAACGCTATTTTCTATATGATTATACTTTACTTATTAGACATTATTATAATAGCGAATATTACTACATAGTAGATATTTTAACAGATCCTTAGAGGATGGGCGATCCCAAGCATCTTCTAAGTTACTTGTACCCTTATTACAGTTCGCTTGAGTTGGTTTACATTATATAAGTATATATTGTCCTGACTCGAGTGTTTTGTGTTTTGCTTTACGCTCGGGTCAGCCTGAGTTTATCACAGATTTGGATTTCCACTCGCTTGGAGATTTGAATCGTTGGAGATTATCTCCTTGTCTTGTCCTATCTATTTCAGTTCCGTTGTTCTACTCAACTTGTACTTGGTTATTTTATTGAGACTTTTGTTGTACTCTATTTCTTCTGTTGTATCTTATGTAACTCTGACATATTTAGATAGTAGCTTCATGAACTACTATTTCTTTTACTTCCACTGCATTATTTTACTCTGTGTCTGTGATCTGTGATTATATTTATTTACTGTATATTCTGAGATTTGCCAAATTTTATTTACAACGCGGTATTTTGAGCAATTCAACTCCGGCATGAGTGTCTACCTATACACTTATAATGGATGCGAATGGTTGAAAATATCGGGTCGTTACAATTTCAAGTTTTATAATTAAAAGTAAGAATAGTGATTAAAAATTTGGATTTTATTTAAATGATATATTATTGAATTTGGTTTTTAAGTATATACTATTTTGAAGTAAATGATATGTTTTGAAATAGCAATAATAATTTGGTTTTAAAGTATATACTATTTTGAAGTAAAGGATATGGTTTGAAATGGCAATAATATTTTGGTTTTTGATGTATATACTATTTTGAAATAAAGAATATGTTTTGAAAGGGCAATGATTGTGTTTTTAAAAGTATATATATTTTTTTTAAAATGACCACGGTGTTATAATAACGATTGGTTGTTAAAGAGACCGGGATCGGATATGGACATACTCTCTATCGATACCGAAAACCACTTTGACAACTGTGTACGCGGTGGAGTTTCCAGAATGAAGTAGGATGGTGGCGACGATCCTAAGGTATGTTACGTGGACCCAACTCCCGTGAGTTTGCATAAGGTGGCTAAAACAGGAGCGATCTCGGACCAGTGAGGTAGCACCTCTTCTCGGACACATTTCTTCGATATTATACTCTTACTTGTGATTGATTAGATGGCCATCCTCCGATTTGGGAGTGTTGTTCGAGGTGGAACGGTAGTGGCTGCTATGCGTATCCATCAGTCCGTGTGCGTAATTGGTATATCTACCCTGGCATTGCCTAGTTGTGCCGTGTCACCTACCATATCGAGCTTTACTACGATTATGATTTTAAGATCCGACCGCGTTAAGGTTCTCCATCCCCTTAACGCTATTTTCTATATGATTATACTTTACTGATTAGACACTACTGTATATAGCGAATATTACTACATAGTAGATAGTTTAACGGATCCTTATGAGATGTGAATCCCGAACATTTCTTAAGTTACTGCACTCACGTTAGACACTGGATAGGAGATGTCAAACCCCGTAAACATCTCTGACGCCGTTTACACTCATATTTATTTCATTGATTTAACTTACATAAGATCTTTTAGTTCTGACTCGAGTGTTTTATCCTTTCAATTCGCTCGGGTCAGCCTGAGCATTTCAGGATTTGAAGGCCCTATTTCTGGAGGACGAAGACGAAGATTTTATTACTACTATTTGTTATATATTCTACTACACCATTGTATTCCGCTGCATTTATTATCATTCTCTGGTATGTGTAACTCTGATATGTATTGTATAAGTATAATCAAATGTTTTGTAAAACAGCTTCATGAACTGTTATTTGATTATTATATTTTATCGTTCCGCTACAAGATTCTATTTTGTTTCTTTTATTTCTCCACTTTTTC
The DNA here is from genome assembly GCA_030737815.1 of Allium fistulosum. Classification (NCBI taxonomy): domain Eukaryota; kingdom Viridiplantae; phylum Streptophyta; class Magnoliopsida; order Asparagales; family Amaryllidaceae; genus Allium; species Allium fistulosum. Next base: position 1,393,651,564 of record CM060902.1, read on the forward strand.
TCTATTTACCCCATAACAATCCGCCCTTCTGTATGGTTTAAGTTGGCACGTGTGTCTGCTTAAGCGTACAAAAAGGTGGGATGTTACATAGGGCTTTTAGCCATTGGAAATGAGGAAGAGCAAATGAAATAGCACGTATAGAAATGAGGAATGGAGGCTGCTAGGGTTTATAACTGGATATATATAGGAAAAGTCGAAATAGGATAGATGGACCTGATCTATAAACGCGCTGAACGATGAATGGCCCAAAAGCCCGTTTCGACTCCGGAACGAAATTGGGTCAACCCATATATCAAAATAGATGTTTTAAAATATTTTAAACGCAATGGAAAAGGTTTCAGGTTCAAATTGTCGTATGAAGAAGTTATGCAAAAATCAATATATTCAAATTGATTTCAATTGCATAAATTTCAAGGCGTTTTGAGTCCGTTTGATCAAACGACAAGTCCGATTGCTACGAAACTTGAAACATTATTATAATTCACCGTTACGGATCCGATGAACTTGGTTTCGTCGAAATCTGAGTCAGTGGCCAAAATGGCTATTTTTATATTAATTAAATAAATTTAAAATAAATTAATTAAATCAAATTTACTATTTAAATTCTGAAATTGACAATCTTTATCACTTTTACTTTCTTAATCCTTCACATTAATTTAAACCAAATCTAGATGTAAATTTAGAGTTAACAATTTTATTCATTTCAACGTTAAATTTCAATTTTCATTATATTCGCAAATTATAAATTAAATTTGCAAAAATTTCTTTTTATTTGATTTTCATTCAATTTCTCAATCTATTAGTATCCAATAGATGAGACTACCATTGGATTCATACTTTATTACGTAAGTATCTCTAAATTCCATCTAAATTTATATTTACATAATATCTAAATATTAAATTTCATCTATTTGAAATAAACCCAATTACTAAAATTTACATATTGATATATCTTGATTTACAAATGCTATATCAACCAATAGTTATATTATAAATGGAATTTACATAAACTTCAAATATTACTTCAATTAACGTAAATGTAATAATTATTTTTATTTATTGCAATTGGTTATCAGTTATAATTTAATATACTAAATAGATGGTTAATTCTTAAAATACTTGTTATCATTAACGTTTAAATTTCACTTAAAAGCTATTAATAACCAGCCCAATGTTGCTATTTGATTGAGACCTAATTCAATGCAAAAATGAATGGGTAAATGATTAAAGTTTTGCACTATTGCCACAATTTCATTAATATACATTAAGGTTTATTAAGTTCTAGTTGACTCCCATTTAATTATTACAATAATTACTACCCTTGCTTCAAATTTCCAAAATTTAGAAATTACAAATTTTATTTTCAATATTTCCATTTAATAGACTTTCCATTCTATTATCAATCTAATTGCCTTATTATGGATAGTATTACATTATTGAGTCGATTATCAATTTATGGGAAGAATTATTATTGGCCTACTCTTATTACATTAACAATTATCATCTTATTCTAATATTCAATTTATATAGAAATAAATTTCATCCACTTACAAATAAATGCAATTATTACATATTTCCTTCCAATTAATTTAAAATTTAATTCTATAGATTGATTTGATTTAATCGCCAAATATATATTCATAAATTACTTTACATTCACACTTCCTTTATGTTATTAATCACCATTAAAGAAACGTTTATTAATTACAACAACATTGTAATAACTTACCTACATTGATTGTATACGTTTTCCATTATTATCATTCATTAGAATTTTATTCAACTTTCCATTAATATACAAATTTGAATCCCATTCTAGTTATTCTTTATTAAAAATTCACACAATATTATAACTTCGTACAAGACATCCAATTACTATTTATCATTATAACTTTACAATCTATATAAATTCATTGATTGATTTACTATTTGCCTTTGCTTCCTTATATTCAATTCTTAGCTTAGTATGACAATTTATAGTACTCCATTTAAAAGACATTTCATTTCAATTGTTTATCCTTAGCTTAAGTTTCTACGCTTGCATTTCATTTACTCTTCCGTTACTATATTAATAATTAGTAACGCTTATTATCAATAATAACATCATAATTATTTAATATTTATATGAACTTTAATTCCAAATATATTCATTGACGAATTAATTTGGTAATTTATAATAGTTGTTATTCTACCATTAATTCTATTTCCAAATAACGTACTACTTATTACCTAAATTTACGAACAATTACCGTTACAATGTTTTATTGCATAAATCAATTTAATTAACAAATTATAATGGTTTCTACTATTCCTTCAATTGGATTTCATTCCAATTTGTCAAGAATTTATTATATTTACCTATGCAACACTTAATTTCCAACATTCGCTCCAACATACATTATAAGATTTCATTTCTTTTTACATTAAATTACAAAAATCAATTTAAATCAACATATTTAAATGGTCGAAATTTACGGGTCGTTACACTCTCCCCCACTCAAAACTTTTCGTCCCCAAAAAGGAAAAAGGAAAAGGTGGATTAAATTGTAACGACCCGCCATCCTACGTCCAGGAAGACGCATCGTTTTGAAGAAAAGAAAGAGGTGAGAAAGTAGAAAAGAAAGAGAAGAAGAAGAACAACAACATAATCTCAACAGCGGAACGAATAAATTATATTAACAACAAAAGTATTACATAATATACAACACTTATCAGAGTTACACAACATATACATCACATACTAGACAGTTATAAACATCTGTCTAGACATTACAACTCAAATACAATACAAACACTATCACAGAGATCTACACAGCGGAATACTATATCTACGAACGCCGAAGCCTCCTGCTCCATTGCTCCTCCAGAATATTCGTCAAAGCTAAACCTGAATCCCTTGGCTACTCGTAAAAATTTGAGTACCCAAGAGTTTATAAAACAGAAATAAACAACTTGGGTCAGACATGGGTCTGGTGTGAGTAACAGGTTAAACTTGCTTAACTTCAAAACCTTTTGAAAGAAAAGGTATCACGTAAGACTTCCCGCACATAAACACGGAAAAGTTTTTACCTTACGATAACCAAAACATTTGATAGGAAATCCAGTTATATTATAATAGGGTCTAGAGTTTTCAAGTAAAATACAGAAATAGCTGGAATGCTTACATCTCACGTTCCAACATAGTTGGGCACAACTAAATCGTACGTCACTTATTGGATTTTGGATTCCATACAATGGCAGGGCTACCGGGGTACCGTCCGTCACAGTACGTGGCCTAGATCACCGTACCGAGGATCACTCCCAATCCCCTGCAACACAAGGCCGGAACATCCCTTACTGGATAATTCCCGCACAAGATATCCCAGCAGTTGTTGCAATCAACTGCCCACTCAATCGAATAATAAGAAGGGACCTCTAGACAGGGATAATCTTGTCCTACTTGGGTGCTACCCACTAACCTTGCTGCACCTCCCCTGTTTTAGCCATTCCCGGTTTGATGAGGCTTGAGGCTACGATTTACCTTTAAATCAGAACACATCACTTAGAATGCTCATCGTCCACCTGACGATGTTCTGAAAGCATTCAATCCATACAAGTTCGTTCCGGGTTCGAACGAAACCGAAGGCATTATCTCGTTACACTCGTTTGGAATCACCCTCAGAGTTAACGACAATAACCCTTGCACTCTGAATCTTCATCTTCACTTGAGATTCACGACCTATCGTTAATTTGGATCGATGTGGTATTCGGGTCTCCAGACCTGGAATTCGGTATATGGAAACCCGATCCCGGTCTCATCGAAATCCAAAGCGTATCTTTTAAGGCCAAGTTGTTTTAAAGGTTAAAACAATTTAATTCTACTATCTATTAACACATAGATAGATAATTCACAGATTCATAATAGATAATCAACATTATCATTATAAGTAGATAATTCTTATCATCTTTACTATGCAACCAATGCATCCAAATCATACAGTATCAATTATCTCATATCTGAGATTTCAAACCATTGAAGGTACACAATATCATCCATTCATAAGCAATGATTTATTTATCACCATCTATAATTAATTTAAAATGAATTAAATTAATTATTTCATCTTTAATTAATTTAAAGTAAATTAAATTAATTACTACATCTATAAATCCTGCTTAAATCATTATTAATTAATTATCAATCAATTAATCAATCATCATCCAATTATTCAATTTAATTAATCATCCTTGATTAATTATTTAATTACATTCAAGTAATTAGTATTAAATTAATTATACAAATTAATTATTCTTAACCACTTATAGTAATTAACCTTTAATTACTTCTTTTATTAATTAACTATAATTAATTACATTACTCCTTAATTAATTACATTAATTAATCACTTCATTTATAATTATTACTTAATTAATCAATTCTTAATTACATCATTAATTATATAAATTAATGATCCTTAATTACATTTTATCATTAATTACTTTATTTAAATTAATTACATTTAGTAATTAATCTTTAATTAAACCATAATTATTAATCACTATTGATTAATCACATTCAGTAATTAACTAACCTTAATTACTTCTTAAAATAAATTAATTATTCCTTAATTAATTTCTTAAGTAATCCCTTGATTAATTTCCATTAAGTAATTAACTACCCTTAATTACTTTATTAATTACATCAGTAATTACCCATTAATTACTTTCCTAGGTAATTATACTTCCTTAAATTACATTAAGTAATTATACAAATCATTAAATGATTATCTTAAATTAATTAAACTTAATTAATTAACATAACTAATCAATTCAACCTCAATTAATTACAATGAGTAATTAATTTCCTAATTACTTCCATTAAGTAAAACAATTCACAAATGATTAACCTTAATTAATCTATTTAATAAATAAAATTAATCATATTAATTAATTATTTAATAACCCTTAGTTAATGATCCATATTAACTATTCTTTAATTATTTTTCTTAAATAATTAAACTTTAATTAACCATTATTGATTACAATTTAATCAATTCCAATTACCAATAAATTAATCTTTCATTTCTTAATTAATTAAGTACCTAACAATAACATAATTAATCCTTAATTACTTAAATAATTTATTCCTAACTTAACTTATCAATTAATGATTCTTAATTTCAAATTAATTACCCTTTAATTAATTTAATTAAGTCCTAATTAATCAATTTAACCTTTAATTACTAATTTATAAATCCGAATCATAAATTAATTAAATTGATTAATTACCTTTTAATTACCTTACTAATTTATTTTAAAACTAGGATTCAAATTCACTTTTAATTCACACTTAAATCTGCTTCAAACTTTGATTTTTAAACCTGTTTTCATTTTAATTTAATATCTCAAAAACACTGGCAGTTTTAAAAATGATAACCTGTACATCTAAATGACTCGAGCCATACTAATTTTACTTCGAGTCCTACCTGACTTTACTTCGAGTCAACCTCCCCTTTTTCTCGAGAAAAACTCGAGCATACAGATCCCAAACTAAATCATTCCCCAGAAAATTAAAGTGCACCGTGCACATGCACGGTGGCACTGATCATCTCCGGTCACCACCAAAACATCGAACACGTCGACGATCGTTCAAGTACCAGACTACGATCATCTAACCTCCACCGTCATCTCGAAGTCAAATTCGAGCATTCCAACCCAAACTGGAACAAGAAGGTAAAGCCTGGAAACATCACTCGACCCCGATCCTCCGATCACCTGAACGTCATCGCCACCGTCCACAGCCTCGGCCACTTTTACTCTCGCGAACCTCAAAGTCCCACCACGCTCGATCCACCGGTGATGACGAACGAGACAGATTCATGACCATACCTAAAACTAGTTTTCCCCACTTCATTCGCTACCCACCGCCGCCACGACCATCTTCAGACCTCCGCACCATTTTTCCTAGATACCCCTCAAGCTCCTCTACCATCTCGCGAAAACCCGGCCTCCCTAACGCCTCCGGCCATCTCGAATTGACCAAAAACCTATTTCCAATCAACCACAAACTGCTCTCGAATCGCTTGCTTAAAAATCATGATTCGATTACTAAAATTCATCAATTTACAATATAAAACTGTTTATACAATCGAATCATAAAATTATGAACATTGATCTTTGACATATATTTGATTGTTACTGTAACTTCCTGATCTCGAAATAAAAACTAACTTTAAACTCTTGAAACTATTTCTAAAATTGATATTACATTGTTATACTCATTTTCATTTAAAGATCTTAGCCTAAAATCGACTAGATAAAGAGTAATTGAATTTTTCTTTTAAGGGAGTTGAGCCTGTGAACTAAACAGAGACATGATTTCATAAAACAGACATGTACACACTTATTTGTGTGTGTATATACAGTCCTACATGTATTTCTAACACCATGCAACTAATCTTCATCACATAATTTACGAATCAATCCAACCATCATAATATAATAACAAAATCAAGGGATTTGCTCATCAGGTTAAAAAGAAACAGAGAACAGTTCTGTTATATTTTGTTTGTCTTAAATTAAATCAAGAGATAATGGTTTTTATATCAAACAGAAGCTTGAAATCAAAGAAACAGAAATGCTACAGATAAACAAACATGCTCACATATATATATTCATCAGCAGATTTAATAATATATATCCCTTTCAAATTTCATAGCATGTAACCTACTTAAATTTTTAGAAATGAAGTTACTCACCTTATTTTTGAAGAAGACAGAGCCTTCATTTTTGAAAATAGCTTTGAAAACTTTTGCTGGAATTTGACTTTTGAAAACTTGAGTACTGAAAGGTGCCTTTGTTTGATTTAAAACTTGTATGCCTTTGAAACTTGCTGAAAATGGCTTAAGGCTTGATTACAGATAGTATTGTATCTGCTTGCTCTCAAAACAGGGTTGAAGAAATGCAGGCTTGGGTTTAATTTGTGAAAATCCATTTCCAGGTTTAGTTTTGAAGAGGATACATGCTTGGATTTACATCTCAGATTTGGGGAGGATGTTGATTATAGATTCGTTTATGAGGAGTTTGTTTGAGGAAGTATGATTATCAGATTTTGTGTTTGAGAATAGGACTGAATTTCTTCTTGGCTTTGAATAGAAAAAGATAGAAAAGAAAATGAAGATGGGAAGCATATGTATTTATAAGTTAGAACGTGGTTTAAAAATAAAAGAAAATCAAAATAAATAAAAAGACACTTGTTACAATATCTTGACATTTGTCATGTAGTATTATTAATTAGTTAACACATGTTATTTAGGTGTCTTAATATAATGACATTTGTCTTATAAGTATTTAATACATAACTTTATTTATTTTTAAAATGTGAATAAAAGCTTTTTACACTAGTTTACTATTTATAAATACTTACCTAATATGTATATGTATATAAATTACTTTAAAGAAAATGTAAATAACCAATATATATATATATATAAATAAAATCTTATATCTATATTTTAAATCCAAAATATTTTAAAATATCTCTCTTTTGAATTTCTATTATAAATCCAAATTCATATTCAATTTAAATTTACAATAACAATCCTATTTTATTTAAAGTCTATTTATTTTTATAAAAACAAAGTATTATAATTATTATTTGAAAATATCAAATTTGACAAATTTAAATAATTTATAAAAGAGATTATAAATTACTTCTATTTTTAAATCATATATCTCAAGTAATATCTAAAAAGAAATAAACAAACCTTTTTATTTAAATTTGAACTTAAGCTAAAAATCTATTTTAAACAATTAAACATTTATATTATGTATTTTAAAACTATATAGTTATTTATCAAAAAGCTTAATAGTTTTAAATTAAATCATGATTTCCAAATTACCCAAAATATTAGAAATTTGAAAACATAATTTCATTTGTTAAATTCAGACCAACTCATCTATTTATAATATATACAATTATACATATATATTATAAATAGAAAATATTCTATTAAACTTTTAAAAGATAAATCACTAATTAAATATTTATTTAATTAGATTATTAAATTTATTCAATTTTATTAACAAAGATCATCAAATCAATTTAATTTCCAATGCAGATTATTAAATTGATACTGTCCAAATTCCCGGGATATCACATTCCTCCCCCCTTAAAATAATTTCGTCCCCGAAATTTAAACAAAGGTAATTTAATAATCTATTCAATATTTAACAAGCATATATTATCAACCATATGCTAACAACCATAGCAACCAATCATCCAAACAAACAATTCTATTTATCCAGACAAAATTCTGGATAAAATTTCCTCGAGTTTCTTCAAGTATATATATATCGGGATACTCGCTTTACAAACAATCTAAACTACGAAGCTACAGAACTCCTACTCATCTAGATCTATAGAACTAGACAGGATATCAGACTATAGACGAGTCTGACTCAACAACCAAATCCTCCAGAACTGCTGGTTCCAAAACCAATGATAGATCAAATATGTACTCCCTCAGAGATACGTAAAACTCAATGAATTCCAGTTATCCAAACTGACAATTCAACCAAGTAGACCAATTACTTATCCAAATCAGAACACAGACGAGATCCAAACATAACTCTACTTCACAACTATCAGTAGATTCCAAACTTACTCCTCCCATCCATAGATACACTCCAAACTGCTTTCGCTGCTCAACTCTGATCTGAAATAGAATGAAAATGCTGATGAAGAACATAAGCACAGACTGGACAACTCATCCCAGAAGAAATGGTTCAACAAATCCATAAAGAATACTCAGATACTCCATCAAAACTTGAGCTGCTTCACACACTCTATCTCTAGGAAACATTCTTCCACTAGACTGAACTACTGGTATCACTTCTGGAATCTTAGTTGATAAGAAAACTCAACCTCCAGATGTGGACAAACTTCTGACTTTACCGAAAACATCCAGAAAAACTCTGATAACCCAAGAGAACATTCAACTACCGCAAGTCACTTTTGCGATCAACCCAAACCAAACTCAAAGAAACTGCTCACTCTTTACCAATCAGAATAGCTTACGCTTATCTATCCAATTCATTGAAGAAATGGATTCCACTTTACTGCTTCTGAACTCCATTTCAGAAAAACTGCTCAGCCAGAAAACTTCCTGCTAACACACAGAATACTCCGAGCTGCACTGCTGCCACAGATGCCAAGGACTTCCCAACCAAAGCTCTTCGAGAAACTCGAACCTCAAACAGAGACGTCATGCTGAACTCAGCCACAACACCGAAGCAGACTTACTCCTTAAACTCGTTCCAAAGAAAATATCTTCAGGAACATCCATAATCACTGTATCTCATCACACAGCTACTTCCTCCAGAAGTTACCAAGATACATCACTCGCTTCTGCTTAACTGGTAGATCCAAACTCTACTCATCCAACTGCACTTCAAAGATTGACTCCGAACCTTAATCGTTTCTTTCGGAGATCAATGAAATCCTTCACCACATCAAAGCTCACTCGAGACGGTATTTGGTCTACAGTCTCATCAAATACACTTCCAACTCCAAACATTCAAACTCCAATCAATGGTAGTTGTGTTACACACAACCTACCTCATCTACCTTTATAACTTAATTTTGGAAAACCCGAGCAGGTAATCCAACAATAGGTAGAATAAATATATATATAGTTATATAAAAATTACAAATACGCTCTCTCAAGATAGACACCACTCCAGAGCCTAGGTATTCACTCAACCTAATGCTCTGATACCACTGTAACGTCCTAGGCTTTTCAACCATCAGCAACAGCTCACGACCGGTAGGCTTTTCAACCATCCCAGCCCCGCTGTGGCTCACAGTGATACCTCGGGTTTGCTTTTACGGCCACCCTCTCGAGTCGCAACCAACCCCAAAAGGCCTTATACTACCCCCGGGGACATGTAGGGGTAAGAGTCTCCCGTTCGCCACCTAACGCAAAGCGAGAACCCCCTATCACGCTGTAATGTAGCAAACCCGATCCCGGTCTCATCGAAATCCAAAGCGTATCTTTTAAGGCCAAGTTGTTTTAAAGGTTAAAACAATTTAATTCTACTATCTATTAACACATAGATAGATAATTCACAGATTCATAATAGATAATCAACATTATCATTATAAGCAGATAATTCTTATCATCTTTACTATGCAACCAATGCATCCAAATCATACAGTATCAATTATCTCATATCTGAGATTTCAAACCATTCAAGGTACACAATATCATCCATTCATAAGCAATGATTTATTTATCACCATCTATAATTAATTTAAAATGAATTAAATTAATTATTTCATCTTTAATTAATTTAAAGTAAATTAAATTAATTACTACATCTATAAATCCTGCTTAAATCATTATTAATTAATTATCAATCAATTAATCAATCGTCATCCAATTATTCAATTTAATTAATCATCCTTGATTAATTATTTAATTACATTCAAGTAATTAGTATTAAATTAATTATACAAATTAATTATTCTTAACCACTTATAGTAATTAACCTTTAATTACTTCTTTTATTAATTAACTATAATTAATTACATTACTCCTTAATTAATTACATTAATTAATCACTTCATTTATAATTATTACTTAATTAATCAATTCTTAATTACATCATTAATTATATAAATTAATGATCCTTAATTACATTTTATCATTAATTACTTTATTTAAATTAATTACATTTAGTAATTAATCTTTAATTAAACCATAATTATTAATCACTATTGATTAATCACATTCAGTAATTAACTAACCTTAATTACTTCTTAAAATAAATTAATTATTCCTTAATTAATTTCTTAATTAATCCCTTGATTAATTTCCATTAAGTAATTAACTACCCTTAATTACTTTATTAATTACATCAGTAATTACCCATTAATTACTTTCCTAGGTAATTATACTTCCTTAAATTACATTAAGTAATTATACAAATCATTAAATGATTATCTTAAATTAATTAAACTTAATTAATTAACTTAACTAATCAATTCAACCTCAATTAATTACAATGAGTAATTAATTTCCTAATTACTTCCATTAAGTAAAACAATTCACAAATGATTAACCTTAATTAATCTATTTAATAAATAAAATTAATCATATTAATTAATTATTTAATAACCCTTAGTTAATGATCCATATTAACTATTCTTTAATTATTTTTCTTAAATAATTAAACTTTAATTAACCATTATTGATTACAATTTAATCAATTCCAATTACCAATAAATTAATCTTTCATTTCTTAATTAATTAAGTACCTAACAATAACTTAATTAATCCTTAATTACTTAAATAATTTATTCCTAACTTAACTTATCAATTAATGATTCTTAATTTCAAATTAATTACCCTTTAATTAATTTAATTAAGTCCTAATTAATCAATTTAACCTTTAATTACTAATTTATAAATCCAAATCATAAATTAATTAAATTGATTAATTATCTTTTAATTACCTTACTAATTTATTTTAAAACTAGGATTCAAATTCACTTTTAATTCACACTTAAATCTGCTTCAAACTTTGATTTTTAAACCTGTTTTCATTTTAATTTAATATCTCAAAAACACTGGCAGTTTTAAAAATGATAACCTGTACATCTAAATGACTCGAGCCATACTAATTTTACTTCGAGTCCTACCTGACTTTACTTCGAGTCAACCTCCCCTTTTTCTCGAGAAAAACTCGAGCGTACAGATCCCAAACTAAATCATTCCCCAGAAAATTAAAGTGCACCGTGCACATGCACGGTGGCACTGATCATCTCCGGTCACCACCAAAACATCGAACACGTCGACGATCGTTCAAGTACCAGACTACGATCATCTAACCTCCACCGTCATCTCGAAGTCAAATTCGAGCATTCCAACCCAAACTGGAACAAGAAGGTAAAGCCTGGAAACATCACTCGACCCCGATCCTCCGATCACCTGAACGTCATCGCCACCGTCCACAGCCTCGGCCACTTTTACTCTCGCGAACCTCAAAGTCCCACCACGCTCGATCCACCGGTGATGACGAACGAGACAGATTCATGACCATACCTAAAACTAGGTTTCCCCACTTCATTCGCTACCTACCGCCGCCACGACCATCTTCAGACCTCCGCACCATTTTTCCTAGATACCCCTCAAGCTCCTCTACCCTCTCGCGAAAACTCGGCCTCCCTAACGCCTCCGGCCATCTCGAATTGACCAAAAACCTATTTCCAATCAACCACAAACTGCTCTCGAATCGCTTGCTTAAAAATCATGATTCGATTACTAAAATTCATCAATTTACAATATAAAACTGTTTATACAATCGAATCATAAAATTATGAACATTGATCTTTGACATATATTTGATTGTTACTGTAACTTCCTGATCTCGAAATAAAAACTAACTTTAAACTCTTGAAACTATTTCTAAAATTGATATTACATTGTTATACTCATTTTCATTTAAAGATCTTAGCCTAAAATCGACTAGATAAAGAGTAATTGAATTTTTCTTTTAAGGGAGTTGAGCCTGTGAACTAAACAGAGACATGATTTCATAAAACAGACATGTACACACTTATTTGTGTGTGTATATACAGTCCTACATGTATTTCTAACACCATGCAACTAATCTTCATCACATAATTTACGAATCAATCCAACCATCATAATATAATAACAAAATCAAGGGATTTGCTCATCAGGTTAAAAAGAAACAGAGAACAGTTCTGTTATATTTTGTTTGTCTTAAATTAAATCAAGAGATAGTGGTTTTTATATCAAACAGAAGCTTGAAATCAAAGAAACAGAAATGCTACAGATAAACAAACATGCTCACATATATATATTCATCAGCAGATTTAATAATATATATCCCTTTCAAATTTCATAGCATGTAACCTACTTAAATTTTTAGAAATGAAGTTACTCACCTTATTTTTGAAGAAGACAGAGCCTTCATTTTTGAAAATAGCTTTGAAAACTTTTGCTGGAATTTGACTTTTGAAAACTTGAGTACTGAAAGGTGCCTTTGTTTGATTTAAAACTTGTATGCCTTTGAAACTTGCTGAAAATGGCTTAAGGCTTGATTACAGATAGTATTGTATCTGCTTGCTCTCAAAACAGGGTTGAAGAATTGCAGGCTTGGGTTTAATTTGTGAAAATCCATTTCCAGGTTTAGTTTTGAAGACGATACATGCTTAGATTTACATCTCAGATTTGGGGAGGATGTTGATTATAGATTCGTTTATGAGGAGTTTGTTTGAGGAAGTATGATTATCAGATTTTGTGTTTGAGAATAGGACTGAATTTCTTCTTGGCTTTGAATAGAAAAAGATAGAAAAGAAAATGAAGATGGGAAGCATATGTATTTATAAGTTAGAATGTGGTTTAAAAAAAAAAGAAAATCAAAATAAATAAAAAGACACTTGTTACAATATCTTGACATTTGTCATGTAGTATTATTAATTAGTTAACACATGTTATTTAGGTGTCTTAATATAATGACATTTGTCTTATAAGTATTTAATACATAACTTTATTTATTTTTAAAATGTGAATAAAAGCTTTTTACACTAGTTTACTATTTATAAATACTTACCTAATATGTATATGTATATAAATTACTTTAAAGAAAATGTAAATAACCAATATATATATATAAATAAAATCTTATATCTATATTTTAAATCCAAAATATTTTAAAATATCTCTCTTTTGAATTTCTATTATAAATCCAAATTCATATTCAATTTAAATTTACAATAACAATCCTATTTTATTTAAAGTCTATTTATTTTTATAAAAACAAAGTATTATAATTATTATTTGAAAATATCAAATTTGACAAATTTAAATAATTTATAAAAGAGATTATAAATTACTTCTATTTTTAAATCATATATCTCAAGTAATATCTAAAAAGAAATAAACAAACCTTTTTATTTAAATTTGAACTTAAGCTAAAAATCTATTTTAAACAATTAAACATTTATATTATGTATTTTAAAACTATATAGTTATTTATCAAAAAGCTTAATAGTTTTAAATTAAATCATGATTTCCAAATTACCCAAAATATTAGAAATTTGAAAACATAATTTCATTTGTTAAATTCATACCAACTCATCTATTTATAATATATACAATTATACATATATATTATAAATAGAAAATATTCTATTAAACTTTTAAAAGATAAATCACTAATTAAATATTTATTTAATTAGATTATTAAATTTATTCAATTTTATTAACAAAGATCATCAAATCAATTTAATTTCCAATGCAGATTATTAAATTGATACTGTCCAAATTCCCGGGATATCACATAAATAAACAATACGTCTTATCCAAAATAATAATCTCATAACCAAATAATTTACAAAATTTATTACTTTAAATAAATATACCCATTTATAACCCTTAAATCTTTTTTTTATAAAGTTTGGAAACATTTCAAAATAATTTCTAAGTCCAAAATTTTACGGAAAATTTCGGTAGAGTCTCCTTTGTACGGAGAGGCTCGGGAGAAAATATAATATCAAAATATACAATATATAACATATAATATCCAAAATTTAATATCCCAACACAGGAAAAACAATATAATAGCGCTATAAACCGTAATCTGAAAACGTACCTATTTGTCGGGCAATTAACGCTTATTTATGGAACCAAAAGCAGTAGCAATTGCTTCCATAACCTGCATTTTACTTATATAATCTAAAAGGGTTAACAATTATATAACGTGAAATATTTAAGGTTGTTTCAATCACAACAACAATCAATACACAAACACTTGCAACAAGGCATACAACCATAAAATCAATCATTCATTCATATCAAACAAAACAAATAGTTGTTCAGGTTCATAACTTTAAATTGTACAGAATGAAGAATAAACTACTAAGTGTACCCTTCACTCAGCAGTCTTAGGTGAAACTAAATAGATTATTCCTACATCCAAACAATATTAAAGTATCCTTGCCCAAACAACCATAAGCCAAACAAACAATAAATTCAACAATAGATCAAGTTCATTATTATTAATTTCATTCCATATATTGTTGTTTGATTTCCTCTTTATTCATCAATTATTTTTATCCATTCAAACAATTCCTTGGTAGGTAAATTTATTACTTAAGTTTTACAGTCATTTTCCAGTGTTCATCCTTTATTCTAAGGTAACTTCAACCTATTACTTAAGTTTATTATTATTTATATATAACATTTAAGTCCATAACAACTAGAACATCAATACTTATTAATTTCATTTATTCATTTTTAAATTAATTTACTTTGCATATTTATTCATTTACTTGATTTTATTTATTCATTTATTAATAATATTCATGTTCAATTTTAGTTACTTGGCATAACAGTTATACTTTAATTCTTATTACTAAAAGAAATTTACTGAATATTTCATTACATAAGTTTACTTGTACAATTTACTATACATTTTCTTATTAAACATTTTCAACTTTTATAAATTTTTTGGTAAGTTATATTTGTGCTTTTAAAGAACGAAATTGAAAGTTTTACAAGTTTTCTCATTTCCTTTAATTATTTTAATGTTCAATAATTATTTCCTTTATTTCATAGGTTACAATTTCAACTTTCATTTAATACCATTTATAACCTAGCATTTAAATCTCTTATTTCCTTTAGAGGTTTCAATTTATTCATTACCTACGTTCCAATTCACTTCAGTAATTAGGACTATTTATTAATGGAAACTTAAGAATTAAATACCGGGTTTTATTCAAAAATCATTTTAAGATAATAGATAATATATATACTTATAATTTATATATCCAATTATATTTAAAACAATTTAAAATAAAATAATCTTGTAGTAAAACTACTACAGTGGCCTTCCCACTTTGAAACTCGAAAATGAATGTCGATGATGCGGCCACCATCACCGAAATTATTTTCCAGCGACAAAGAGGGCAGTACAACTTATTTCTTTGCGGAATTTCTTTTAAAACATTTCTTTCAAATTCTATTAAAATATTTATATCAGAAAATACTTCTAACAATATTATTATTATATTCCAAAATCAATTGAAAGAAATCTTCAAAAACCCCGGAACTTAAGCTCTAAATTTCCAGTTTTCATTTATTTTATTTTCAACTTAGTTTTAATTATTATTTATATTTTCATTACCTAACACCCAATCTATAGCAACCAAATATATATCTTTATAAAATATTTTTATATATAGAAAATATAATAGGCAAAGTTATTTCATTCACCTATATTAAAACAAATATTATGTCGGTCTGTCCTATTAAGTGTTTAGAAATCCTTATTGATGTCATAGCGTCCCATGCACCAACTAGAATTTATAAATACAAAACGGAACAAATTAACACAATATTAAAACCTTTTATAACACTAACAAATACGCTCTCTCATATATATACACTCAACGACTCCCATAGGGTATTACTACCCTATTAGTAAAGAGTCAAACCCCACAAAGCTAAGGTTTATCGCTAAACCTGGCTCTGATACCAGATGTAACGACCCACCTTTTTGTACGCTTAAGCAGACACACGTGCCAACTTAAACCATACAGAAGGCGGATTGTTATGGGGTAAATAATAAAAAATGGAGAAATAAAAGAAACAAAATAAAATCTTGCAGCGGAACGATAAAATATAATAATCAAATAACAGTTCATGAAGCTGTTTTACAAAACATTTGATTATACTTATAAAATACATATCAGAGTTACACATACCAGAGAATGATAATTATGCAGCGGAATACAATGGTGTAGTGGAATATAATAAATAGTAGTAATAAAATCTTCGTCTTCGTCCTCCAGACATAGGGCCTTCAAATCCTGAAATGCTCAGGCTGACCCGAGCGAATTGAAAAGACAAAACACTCGAGTCAGAACTAAAAGATCTTATGTAAGTTAAATCAATGATAAATATATGAGTGGAACGGCGTCAGAGATGTTTACGGGATTTGACATCTCCTATCCAGTGTCTAACGTGAATGCAGTAACTTAAGAGATGCTCGGGATTCACATCCCCCAAGGATCCGTTAAACTATTTACTATGTAGTAATATTCGCCATTATAATAATGTCTAATATAAAATAAACATACTTTTTAATAGCGTCAAGGGGTTACCCATTGTGTTATCCCGGGATTTCAGGGAATTTAAAATGTGATAATCTGTATTAAAAAATTAAATTGATTTGATAATTTTGTAATTTAATTTGAATTAATTTAATAATCTTCTTTAATAAATATTTAAATTAGTGAATTTATCTTTTAAAAGCTAAATAAAATGTTTTCTATTTATAATGAATATATATATTTGTATATATATTGTAATTAGAAATCTTTGGTTTGAATTTTATATATAAATATAATTGGTTTTACTCTTTAAAGTTATCTATATATATATCTAAGTATTAAAAACTAATTAATTAAGTTAAAAGCTTTTTATTAACACTTAAATTATAAATACAAATTACTTACAAGACAAGTGTAAACATTTGAGAGCTAAATTAACATGTGTTAAGTAATAAACCATTTAATGTGACAAATGTAAATTATCTTAACAAGTGGCATTTTAAGTTTGGTTTTCTTTTTTATTTTTATTTAATAAAATTTCAGCCCATGCAAATATGTTTTTCTTTTTCATTTCTTTTGCCATTCTTTTTCAAAAAGCTAAGGAGAAAACTCAAAATCCAAACAATCTTCTTAAGACAAATCTGAAACCTTCCTCAAAACTAAAAGAAAAATCAAAACAATTCCCAAATTTCCTGAAAACATTTTCAAGTTTAAAACCCTGTCCAAACCTCTTTCCTCAAGCATGAACAGATTTTTCAAATTTGTAACCTGGAAAAGCATTTCAAGCTTGTAAACAAATCAGTGAACAAACTCCTCAAAAACCAAAAATCAGAGCCTGCATGCTTTATTCCTAAGCATCTGTATTTTTCCAAAAACCTAAGAGCAACAAAAATGCAAGCATTTTCTTTTCAACCTGAGTTTTAATCAAAATCAAAAAGGGCTGCGTGTATTTTCTTTGGTCTGGAATCAAGCTGGAGTCATCACTTCAACAAATTTCAAAAAGGCAAGCATGCAAGTCTTAAATTCAAAAACAAAGCAAGTTCCAAATTAAGCAATTAAAGCCTGCTCTCTGTTTTCAGGTAAGTAAACTATAATTTTAAAAATAGTTTAAAACCCTGGATTTAACTTTGATATATAAATGAAAATCATGTTGCTTGCCTAAAAATCTGGATTGAAATGGATGCATGTGTATGTGATAGTATTGAATGTCTGTATATATGCTCTGTTGTGTTTAAATATTTGAAAGTTTATAAATAACAGTGAGTAATATCACTTTTAAAAATTTTAAGTATATGAAATAAGGTTGCATGATTATTATCTGAAGCCAAATATGTTTGTGTGTATATAGTAGTGAATGTTTAGATGAAAAATGAATGTATACCTGAACACTTCTGTAGTTCTGTTCCCAGTTTCAAAATTTAGGATTTGATTTAAAATGCTTTATCTCTTGATCTAGTCATTATTAGGATTTAGTATTTAAACAAAATTTGTTTGTTTTATCATAGAATAAAGTTTAAAAATTATTTAAGTTAAAATAAATAGGTAATATCTCTGGAATCAAGAAAAACTGAGCAAACTGAATACAAGTCAAAAACTCAAACATAATAAATTATAAATTCAGTATTATAAACTGAAAACATAAACAAAAAGATGATTTTTAAAAATAAAATCATAGTGTTTGGTTAGAAATTGAGACTGTAGTACGTATTTGAACTGGAAATGGGTTTTAGTAAATCTGTGGTGATCGAGTTGATCAGAAGGTTTGGGGTTCTTGGTGAAGGTAGTATGGAGGATAGAGACTGATGGAAAAATGGCAGTGGATTTTTCTGGTGGTCGTGGTGGTCAGGAAGGGTCGATATAGGGTTTAGTGATGGATATGGGTTGTCGGAGTTGTCGAGGGTGTTTCGGCAATGGTGATGCATCGAAGGGGGTAGCGATGAGGGGAAACGCGGCGTGGCGACGTGATGCTGCTCTGGAGTGAAGCCCGTGAGTTCCAGTTGTCGCGATCATCGGCGGCGAGAAGATTTTGTCGCCTGTGTTGTGTTCCAGTGGTTGATCGAGAGGCTCGTTTTTGATTTTGTGTAGTGATTTTCGAATCTGTGTTATCAATGGACTGGTGGAGTTGCCGACGACTTGTAGATGGTCGGAGTGACGATCAATGGTGTCCGGAGGGGATGTGCACGTGCACAAGCACGTTTGGGCATGGTTGTTGAGCTGTGAGTTTGTATTTCGGGGAAGAAGAGAGAACTAGGGTCGTATTCGAGTCTGGGCAAGGGATGACTCGAAGATGTTGAGGTAGGTGAGTGACTCGAAGCAAGCACGAGTTCTGTAGAGGGTTGACTCGGGTTCATTTGTGTTTCACTCGAGATTTCTGGTGCAACGTTAATAAGATTAAGTTTTATAAATTAAATTGTTTTAACAACTTTAAATGTTTAAGTGTATTTTAAAACGGTTTAAATTTAAAAGTAAATTTGGTTTTAAATTCTTTAAGTTTCTTTTATAAGATGAGTACGTCTTTAACATATGATTTTAAAGGTTTGTAAATGGGTTTTTTTAACTTTGTTAAAGTTAAAATTGTTTTCATTTTAAATTTTAAATTTGAAATGAAATTTGAAAGTAAATGTTTTCAAATGTGTTTGTGAATGATAATTTAATCATTAATAAGAGTAATGTTTATCTTAAAGTTTATTAAGATTTAATAATTTAGAATAATTAAATTATTAAGGTAATTAAATGGATAATTAATTGATTTAATTAATTAATGATTTGGATTGATTAAATTAGTAATTAAGTGTTTAAATTAGTTAATTAAGGTTTAAGATTAATTAATTAAGGAATAATTAATTTGTAATTAAGGATCATTAATTAGATAAGATTAGATTTTTAATTAATGATTAAGAATTAATAAATCAAGTAATTGAGGATTAATTAAGTTACAGTTAAAACTTAATTAATTAAATAATCAGAGATTAATTAGTGGGTTATTAAAGATTAATTAATTTGTAATTAATAAAGATTAATTTAAGTTTAATTACTTAAAGGAAGTTATTAAAGAATTGTTAATAGTTAATGAAAATAATTAATAAAAGATTATGTAATAATTAATTAATGTGATTAATTTTGGTAATTAATTAGATTAATTAATTAAAGATAATCAATTGTGAAACTGATTAAGTATAATTACTTAATGGAAGTAATTAAAGGAATTAATTACTCAAGGTAATTAATTAAATAAATTTGATTAGTTTAAGTTAATTAATTAAGTTTAATTAATTTAGGATAATCACTGGAAGATTAATAAAGTATAATTATTTAGGGAAGTAAGTAAAGGTAATTACTGGATGTAATTAATTGAAGATGATTTAATAATGAAAGTAATTTGAGTTTAATTACTTTGAATAATTAATCAAGGGATTAATTAAGAAATTAATTCAGGAGTAATTAATTTAGTTGATAAAAGTAATTAAGGGTAGTTAATTACTGATTGAAGATTAATCAAGAGTGATTAATATATGTTGTTTAATTAAAGGTTAACTACTTAATGTAATTAATTTAATTAAGTAATTAATAATTAAGTTGTAATTAAGGATCATTAATTAATATAATTAATGATGTAATTAAGATTGATTAATTAAGTAATAATTAATAAATGAAGTAATTAATCAATGTAATTAATTAAGGATTAATGTAATTAATTATAGTTGATTAAGTTAATTAATTTTAGTAAATTAATTAATGAAGTAATTAAAGGTTAATTACTATAAGTGGTTAAGGATAATTAATTTAAGTAATTAATTAAAGATAAATTACCTGAATGGAATTAAAGGGTAATTAAAGGATAATTAATTAATTTGTAATTAATTAATGATTAAGTAAGCAGGATTTATAGAATGAAGTAATTAATTTAATTCATTTTAAATTAATTAGAAATGGTATAAATCATTACTTAAGAATGGATGATAATATTGAATGCTTTGCATTGATTGATATCTCTGATGAGATATATGCTGTATGATATGGATGTTAGTTGAATTGTGATGATAATATGGATTATCTGATAATGTTGATTATCTATTGTGAATTATCTTTCTTTGTGTATAAAGATAATGAATTGAATTGTTTTAACCTTTAAAACAACTTGGCCTTAAAAGATACGCTTTGGATTTCGATGAGACCGGGATCGGGTTTCCGTATACCGGATTTCCAGGTCTGGAGACCCGAATACCACATCGATCCAAATTAACGATAGGTCGTAAATCAAGTGAAGATGAAGATTCAGAGTGCAAGGGTTATTGTCGTTAACTCTGAGGGTGATTCCAAAACGAGTGTAACGAGATAATGCCTTCGGTTTCGTTCAAACCCGGAACGAACTTGTATGGATTGAATGCTTTCAGAACATCGTCAGGTGGACGATGAGCATTCTAAGTGATGTGTTCTTTTCTAAGGTAATCGTGACCTCAAGCCTCACAAACCGGGAATGGCTAAAACAGGGGAGGTGCAGCAAGGTTAGTGGGTAGCACCCAAGTAGGACAAGGTTACCTCTGTCTAGATGTCCCTTTCTATTTTCGACTTAGTGGTGCGGTTGCTGATCCCAACCGTGAGGTATCTTGTGCGGGAATTATCCAGTAAGGGATGTTCCGACCTTGTGTTGCAGGGGATTGGGAGTGATCCTCGGTACGGTGATCTAGGCCACGTACTGTGACGGGCGGTACCCCAGTAGCCCTGCCATTGTATGGAATCCAAACTCCAATAAGTGCCGTACATATTAGTTGTGCCCAACTATGTTGGAATGTGAGATGTAAGCATTTCAGCTATTTCTGTATTTTATTTGAAAACCCTAGACCCTATTATAATATAATCGGATTTCCTATCAAATGTTTTGGTTATCGTAAGGTAAAAACATTTCCGTGTTTATGTGCGGGAAGTCTTACGAGATACCTTTTCTTTTAAAGGTTTTTCAAAGTTAAACAAGTTTAAACCGTTTACTCACACCAGACCCATGTCTGACCCAAGTGTTTATTTTCTGTTTTATTAAACTCTTGGGTACTCAATATTGTATTGAGTAGTCGAGGGATTCAGGTTAGCTTTGACGAATTCTGGAGGAGATTTGGAGCAGGAGGCTTCACCGTGTAGATATATGATGATTCCGCTGTGTATATGTTGTGTCTGTATCTGTGATACTTGAGTTGTATGAATTAGACAGATGTTTATAACTGTCTAATATGTGTTGTATAAGTTGTGTAACTCTGATGTATATGATACTATGTAATATTTTATATGATATATTATATTTCATTCGTTCCGCTGTGAGTTTCTGATGTTGTTGTTCTTTCTTCTTTTCTTTCTTTTCTTCTTCTATCCCTTTCTTTCTTAATTCACGATACGTCTTTCTGGCATAGAAAGTCGGGTCGTCACATTTGGTATCAGAGCATAGGTTGAGTGAATGCCTAAGCTTTTGGTTAAGTGAATATCAGAACACTAGGTTGAGTGAATACCTAGGTTCGGAAGGATTGTTCATTAGAAATAGGATCTGTAACAACCTGTTTGAGTCCGAGTGTATATATATATATGAGAGCGCGTATTTGTTAGTTATATAAAAATGATTTTATATTGTGTTAATTGATCGGTTGAGTGGTATATGGATTCTGGTCAATACGAGTAGCTAACGTTATTGATAGGGATCTCTAAACACTTGAACCAGGCCAACGGACACAATATTGTTTTAAAGAGGTAAATGAAATAATTTTACCAGAAATAATTTCTATATAAAAAGTACCATTTTAAATATATATATATATATTTCTACCTATTTGTTGGGTTACCTGTTCGGGTTTTCCAATATAGGATATAAAGGTAGATAGGGTAGTGGTGTGTGTAACACGACTACCAATGGTTGGAGTCTGAGTATTGAGGTTGGAAGTGTATCTGTCGAGACTGTAGACCTAATACTGTCTCGAGTAAGCTTTGCAATTGTGAGGATTTCATCGATCTCTGAAGGAAACCTGTTAAGGTTCGGAGTTTATCTTTGTAGTTTGGATGAGTAGAGTTGGATCTGTCAGATAGGCAGAAGTTAATGTTGGTAATCTCAGGTAATAGTATCTGTATGATGAGATACAGTGACGATGGATGTTCCCGAAGATGTTTTCTTTGGAACAAGATTAAGGAAGTGTGTATGCTTTGGTGTTGTGGCTGAGTTCAGCATGGTGTTTCTGCTTTGGTTTGGAGTCCGAGTTTCTCGAAGAGCTTTGGATAAGAGCATCGGTGTCAGCAGTGCAGCTCGGAGTATTCTGTGATGGTAGGAAGTTTTCTGGATGAGCAGTTTTTCTGGAAGTGAAGTTCAGAAGCAGCAGAGTGGATCCATTTCTTCGATGAATTGGATAGTTAAGTATGAGCTGTTCTGATTGGTAAAGAGAGAACAGTCTGTTTGGAATTAGGATGGGTTGATCGCAAAAGTGACTTGCGATTGTCTGAGTGTTCTCTTGTGTTGTCAGAATTTTTCTGGATGTCTTCAGAGAAGTCAGAAGTTTGTCCGCATCTGAAGGATGAGTTTTCTTATCGACTGGATTCCAAGAGTGATACCGGTGGTTCAGTCTAGTGGAAGGATGTTTCCTAGAGATGGAGTTGGTGAAGCAGCTCAAGTTTTGCTGGAGTATCTGAGTTTTCTTTATGGATCAGTGAACCTTATTTCTAGAAGTGAGTTGTCCAGTCTGTGCTTGTGTTCTACCTCAGATCAGAGTTGAGCAGCGAAAGCAGTTTGGAATGTATCTTTGGATGGGAGAAGTAAGTTTGGAATCTACTGAGGTTTGTGAAGTAGAGTTTGTGTACTGGATTTCTGTAAATCTTGAAAGGATCCGTTTGTTGGATTGTTTCGATCTAGTTTGTTTTTATAAACATCAGCAAAGGTTGAGCTGATCGGAATAGATGTAGGCAGTCCGGAATTGTCAGAAGAGTTCTGAAGATTAGAGACGGAGGAATTTGGAATTCAAAGTTGGAGACTTCGTTATTGTTGAAATTTTCTCTGGTAAAAGGGAGCTACAAGATTGGGTAAGTCTGTGAAGTCAGCTCCGAGTTGTTTTGGATCTCTTCTGTATTCTGATTTGGATAAGTGTTTGATCTACAGGATTGAATTGCCAGTTTGGATAACTGGGATTCAGAGTATATCGCGTATCTTTGAGGAAGTACGTGTTTGATCTATCTCTGGTTTTGGAACCAGTAGTTCGGGAAGGATTTGGTTGTTGAGTCAGACTTGTCTGTAGTCTGATATCCTGTTTAGTTTTGTAGATCTAGATGAGTAGGAGCCCTGTAGCTTCGTAGTTTAGATTGTTTGTAAGGCGAGTATTCCGGTATATATATATATACTTGGGGAAACTCGAGGAAATTTAGGAAGCTTATCCGGGATCTGTATCCGGATAGCTAGAATTGTTTGTTTGATTGAATTATTTGTTTGGATGAAATTGGTTGTTTATTTGTGTTGGCTGATAGGTATGCTTAGATTGGTTGAAATAAAATAAAACTTGGGATTATCTTTTGTTTTAAATTTCGAGGACGAAATTCTTTTAAGGGGGAAGGAATGTGATATCCCTGGATTTCAGGGAATTTAAAATGTGATAATCTGTATTAAAAAATTAAATTGATTTGATAATTTTGTAATTTAATTTGAATTAATTTAATAATCTTCTTTAATAAATATTTAAATTAGTGAATTTATCTTTTAAAAGCTAAATAAAATGTTTTCTATTTATAATGAATATATATATTTGTATATATATTGTAATTAGAAATCTTTGGTTTGAATTTTATATATAAATATAATTGGTTTTACTCTTTAAAGTTATCTATATATATATCTAAGTATTAAAAACTAATTAATTAAGTTAAAAGCTTTTTATTAACACTTAAATTATAAATACAAATTACTTACAAGACAAGTGTAAACATTTGAGAGCTAAATTAACATGTGTTAAGTAATAAACCATTTAATGTGACAAATGTAAATTATCTTAACAAGTGGCATTTTAAGTTTGGTTTTCTTTTTTATTTTTATTTAATAAAATTTCAGCCCATGCAAATATGTTTTTCTTTTTCATTTCTTTTGCCATTCTTTTTCAAAAAGCTAAGGAGAAAACTCAAAATCCAAACAATCTTCCTAAGACAAATCTGAAACCTTCCTCAAAACTAAAAGAAAAATCAAAACAATTCCCAAATTTCCTGAAAACATTTTCAAGTTTAAAACCCTGTCCAAACCTCTTTCCTCAAGCATGAACAGATTTTTCAAATTTGTAACCTGGAAAAGCATTTCAAGCTTGTAAACAAATCAGTGAACAAACTCCTCAAAAACCAAAAATCAGAGCCTGCATGCTTTATTCCTAAGCATCTGTATTTTTCCAAAAACCTGAGAGCAACAAAAATGCAAGCATTTTCTTTTCAACCTGAGTTTTAATCAAAATCAAAAAGGGCTGCGTGTATTTTCTTTGGTCTGGAATCAAGCTGGAGTCATCACTTCAACAAATTTCAAAAAGGCAAGCATGCAAGTCTTAAATTCAAAAACAAAGCAAGTTCCAAATTAAGCAATTAAAGCCTGCTCTCTATTTTCAGGTAAGTAAACTATAATTTTAAAAATAGTTTAAAACCCTGGATTTAACTTTGATATATAAATGAAAATCATGTTGCTTGCCTAAAAATCTGGATTGAAATGGATGCATGTGTATGTGATAGTATTGAATGTCTGTATATATGCTCTGTTGTGTTTAAATATTTGAAAGTTTATAAATAACAGTGAGTAATATCACTTTTAAAAATTTTAAGTATATGAAATAAGGTTGCATGATTATTATCTGAAGCCAAATATGTTTGTGTGTATATAGTAGTGAATGTTTAGATGAAAAATGAATGTATACCTGAACACTTCTGTAGTTCTGTTCCCAGTTTCAAAATTTAGGATTTGATTTAAAATGCTTTATCTCTTGATCTAGTCATTATTAGGATTTAGTATTTAAACAAAATTTGTTTGTTTTATCATAGAATAAAGTTTAAAAATTATTTAAGTTAAAATAAATAGGTAATATCTCTGGAATCAAGAAAAACTGAGCAAACTGAATACAAGTCAAAAACTCAAACATAATAAATTATAAATTCAGTATTATAAACTGAAAACATAAACAAAAAGATGATTTTTAAAAATAAAATCATAGTGTTTGGTTAGAAATTGAGACTGTAGTACGTATTTGAACTGGAAATGGGTTTTAGTAAATCTGTGGTGATCGAGTTGATCAGAAGGTTTGGGGTTCTTGGTGAAGGTAGTATGGAGGATAGAGATTGATGGAAAAATGGCAGTGGATTTTTCTGGTGGTCGTGGTGGTCAGGAAGGGTCGATATAGGGTTTAGTGATGGATATGGGTTGTCGGAGTTGTCGAGGGTGTTTCGGCAATGGTGATGCATCGAAGGGGGTAGCGATGAGGGGAAACGCGGCGTGGCGACGTGATGCTGCTCTGGAGTGAAGCCCGTGAGTTCCAGTTGTCGCGATCATCGGCGGCGAGAAGATTTGGTCGCCTGTGTTGTGTTCCAGTGGTTGATCGAGAGGCTCGTTTTTGATTTTGTGTAGTGATTTTCGAATCTGTGTTATCAATGGACTGGTGGAGTTGCCGACGACTTGTAGATGGTCGGAGTGACGATCAATGGTGTCCGGAGGGGATGTGCACGTGCACAAGCACGTTTGGGCATGGTTGTTGAGCTGTGAGTTTGTATTTCGGGGAAGAAGAGAGAACTAGGGTCGTATTCGAGTCTGGGCAAGGGATGACTCGAAGATGTTGAGGTAGGTGAGTGACTCGAAGCAAGCACGAGTTCTGTAGAGGGTTGACTCGGGTTCATTTGTGTTTCACTCGAGATTTCTGGTGCAACGTTAATAAGATTAAGTTTTATAAATTAAATTGTTTTAACAACTTTAAATGTTTAAGTGTATTTTAAAACGGTTTAAATTTAAAAGTAAATTTGGTTTTAAATTCTTTAAGTTTCTTTTATAAGATGAGTACGTCTTTAACATATGATTTTAAAGGTTTGTAAATGGGTTTTTTTTAACTTTGTTAAAGTTAAAATTGTTTTCATTTTAAATTTTAAATTTGAAATGAAATTTGAAAGTAAATGTTTTCAAATGTGTTTGTGAATGATAATTTAATCATTAATAAGAGTAATGTTTATCTTAAAGTTTATTAAGATTTAATAATTTAGAATAATTAAATTATTAAGGTAATTAAATGGATAATTAATTGATTTAATTAATTAATGATTTGGATTGATTAAATTAGTAATTAAGTGTTTAAATTAGTTAATTAAGGTTTAAGATTAATTAATTAAGGAATAATTAATTTGTAATTAAGGATCATTAATTAGATAAGATTAGATTTTTAATTAATGATTAAGAATTAATAAATCAAGTAATTAAGGATTAATTAAGTTACAGTTAAAACTTAATTAATTAAATAATCAGAGATTAATTAGTGGGTTATTAAAGATTAATTAATTTGTAATTAATAAAGATTAATTTAAGTTTAATTACTTAAAGGAAGTTATTAAAGAATTGTTAATAGTTAATGAAAATAATTAATAAAAGATTATGTAATAATTAATTAATGTGATTAATTTTGGTAATTAATTAGATTAATTAATTAAAGATAATCAATTGTGAAACTGATTAAGTATAATTACTTAATGGAAGTAATTAAAGGAATTAATTACTCAAGGTAATTAATTAAATAAATTTGATTAGTTTAAGTTAATTAATTAAGTTTAATTAATTTAGGATAATCACTGGAAGATTAATAAAGTATAATTATTTAGGGAAGTAAGTAAAGGTAATTACTGGATGTAATTAATTGAAGATGATTTAATAATGAAAGTAATTTGAGTTTAATTACTTTGAATAATTAATCAAGGGATTAATTAAGAAATTAATTCAGGAGTAATTAATTTAGTTGATAAAAGTAATTAAGGGTAGTTAATTACTGATTGAAGATTAATCAAGAGTGATTAATATATGTTGTTTAATTAAAGGTTAACTACTTAATGTAATTAATTTAATTAAGTAATTAATAATTAAGTTGTAATTAAGGATCATTAATTAATATAATTAATGATGTAATTAAGATTGATTAATTAAGTAATAATTAATAAATGAAGTAATTAATCAATGTAATTAATTAAGGATTAATGTAATTAATTATAGTTGATTAAGTTAATTAATTTTAGTAAATTAATTAATGAAGTAATTAAAGGTTAATTACTATAAGTGGTTAAGGATAATTAATTTAAGTAATTAATTAAAGATAAATTACCTGAATGGAATTAAAGGGTAATTAAAGGATAATTAATTAATTTGTAATTAATTAATGATTAAGTAAGCAGGATTTATAGAATGAAGTAATTAATTTAATTCATTTTAAATTAATTAGAAATGGTATAAATCATTACTTAAGAATGGATGATAATATTGAATGCTTTGCATTGATTGATATCTCTGATGAGATATATGCTGTATGATATGGATGTTAGTTGAATTGTGATGATAATATGGATTATCTGATAATGTTGATTATCTATTGTGAATTATCTTTCTTTGTGTATAAAGATAATGAATTGAATTGTTTTAACCTTTAAAACAACTTGGCCTTAAAAGATACGCTTTGGATTTCGATGAGACCGGGATCGGGTTTCCGTATACCGGATTTCCAGGTCTGGAGACCCGAATACCACATCGATCCAAATTAACGATAGGTCGTTAATCAAGTGAAGATGAAGATTCAGAGTGCAAGGGTTATTGTCGTTAACTCTGAGGGTGATTCCAAAACGAGTGTAACGAGATAATGCCTTCGGTTTCGTTCAAACCCGGAACGAACTTGTATGGATTGAATGCTTTCAGAACATCGTCAGGTGGACGATGAGCATTCTAAGTGATGTGTTCTTTTCTAAGGTAATCGTGACCTCAAGCCTCACAAACCGGGAATGGCTAAAACAGGGGAGGTGCAGCAAGGTTAGTGGGTAGCACCCAAGTAGGACAAGGTTACCTCTGTCTAGATGTCCCTTTCTATTTTCGACTTAGTGGTGCGGTTGCTGATCCCAACCGTGAGGTATCTTGTGCGGGAATTATCCAGTAAGGGATGTTCCGACCTTGTGTTGCAGGGGATTGGGAGTGATCCTCGGTACGGTGATCTAGGCCACGTACTGTGACGGGCGGTACCCCAGTAGCCCTGCCATTGTATGGAATCCAAACTCCAATAAGTGCCGTACATATTAGTTGTGCCCAACTATGTTGGAATGTGAGATGTAAGCATTTCAGCTATTTCTGTATTTTATTTGAAAACCCTAGACCCTATTATAATATAATCGGATTTCCTATCAAATGTTTTGGTTATCGTAAGGTAAAAACATTTCCGTGTTTATGTGCGGGAAGTCTTACGAGATACCTTTTCTTTCAAAGGTTTTTCAAAGTTAAACAAGTTTAAACCGTTTACTCACACCAGACCCATGTCTGACCCAAGTGTTTATTTTCTGTTTTATTAAACTCTTGGGTACTCAATATTGTATTGAGTAGTCGAGGGATTCAGGTTAGCTTTGACGAATTCTGGAGGAGATTTGGAGCAGGAGGCTTCACCTTGTAGATATATGATGATTCCGCTGTGTATATGTTGTGTCTGTATTTGTGATACTTGAGTTGTATGAATTAGACAGATGTTTATAACTGTCTAATATGTGTTGTATAAGTTGTGTAACTCTGATGTATATGATACTATGTAGTATTTTATATGATATATTATATTTCATTCGTTCCGCTGTGAGTTTCTGATGTTGTTGTTCTTTCTTCTTTTCTTTCTTTTCTTCTTCTATCCCTTTCTTTCTTAATTCACGATACGTCTTTCTGGCATAGAAAGTCGGGTCGTCACACCCATATAGCCCTTAACATGTAATAGTCCCAGTAGTCTATCCAGTATTAGAATACTCCCAAAAATGGGTGCTACCCTCGATACTCCACAGGCTACGGGAGAAATTCAAACTCGTAGTAAAGCTCGCTATGGTAGGTGACACGGCACAACTAGGCAATTCCAGGGTAGATATACCAATTACGCATCTGGACTGGTGGTGACGCATAGCAGCCACTACCGCCCACCTCGAACAACACTCCCAAATCGAGGGTGCGCACCAAATAAAATCACAAGTAATAGAATGGTATCGAAGAAGTGTGTCCGATCACAGGTGCTACCTCATTGGTCCGTCAATCGCTCATGTTTTAGCCACCTTATGCCAACTCACGGGAGTTGGGTCCACGCATATACCTTTAGGATCGTCGCCACCATCCTACTTCATTCTGGAAACTCCACCGCGTACACAGTTGTCAAAGTGGTTTTCGGTATCGACAGAGAGTATGTCCATATCTGATCCCGGTCTCTTTAACAACCAATCGTTATTCTAACACCGTGGTCATTTAAAAATATATATACTTTAAAACCCATAATATCATTTCCATTTCAAAACATAACCTTTATTTCAAAATAGTATATACTTCAAAACCAAATTCAATAATATATCCTTTAAATAAAATCCAAATTTTCAATCACTATTCTTACCTTTATTTATAAAACTTGAAATATTCTTTAAAACCATCTTAAACCCAAATCACATAATGCAGTCATATTCTAAATCTCAAAATTTCAATCGGTTTCAAATTAATATATTCAAAGATAATTCTTAAATAAATTCTATTTCAAATAAATTCATTTTTCAAACCATATTACTTTCGTAGTTATAACAGTTTCAAAACCAACACTTTGAAATAATAATACTTTAATTCCGATAAAACATTTCAATTTTGATATATATTTCAAATCTTTAAATATTCCGAAATTCCCAACCAAATCTGATAATCTTATATATACCTTAATTCAATTTACTATTATTTAGTTTAGAAATATTTATTTAATAAATTCAATATCACTTAAATAAAGCTCAAACTTGAAATATTCGTAAATCAAACTTAAAACATCATCAAATTTTACTTAGCTTAAATTTTAGAATTTAACCCTATATAAAAATAATATTTATATAATATCAAAATTAGTATATATATAAACCCTTATTTTCCAAAACCCATAGAAAATCACTTTAAAATATTTTATATATAGACCACGGTGCATGTATATAATTTTCTATCCTATGGTCAAGTGATACAGATATTTATCATTTCAATCCGTAATTTTAAAAATAAAAGTTTACGGTTATGTATCATTTCAAACCGCAATCCCGAATGGAATGAAAATGCATAATAACTTGCAGTTTATATAAAATATAGCATTCATTCATCCAAATACCAATAAACAACCATTTATTACAATCATCATCCAATTTAAACAAAACATCAATATAAAGCATATAAAATATAACAAGCATCATCGAATAGTTTATATTCAATAAAAATTAATAACTGTTTAACTGGCAGTTTATATGAAATAATAAATAAATTTAACTGTCATATTTTATGCAATAATAAAATTAAATAACAATTTAATTTAAATAAATGCTATCTAACTGAGATGATGATTTAATATATGTCCAAACAATCATAGATAAATTTTAAATCACATCAAATTTTAAATTAACAAACATAAGAAATCTTAGAAGTTGTGAGTGGGTTAAAACACTCACCTTTTGAATTTAAATTGAATTTAAATTCAATTTAAACCCAAAAATTTGACCGTCTCAGAATTCGTCCAAACCAGTGTCATCAGGTCCGGAATTTCAATACGATCCCAGCAAAACAAACTGCGCATGAATCCGAGTCCGTATGCAAAAGTTATGAAAATTTGAAGATTGGCAAATTCTGGTGCTGAGTCGACTTCGGTTTTAACTCTGGTTCGGCGCCTAAGAATCCCGGTGCTTGCTCGGAGTTTTGGCGAAAACGACCCGAAGACCCGAGTAGTTTTCTTCCTGACTCGAAGTAGATGCAGCGTTTTTGCCTCTGAAACTCGAAGCGCGACCCGAAGTTGCTGCAGATCCGCAAAAAAAATTTCTCTTTTTTTTTTAAAAAAAAATTGAAATTGGATTGGGAAGATTAGGGTTTTTAGCCATTGGAAATGAGGAAGAGATAATGAAATAGCACGTATAGAAATGAGGAATGGAGGCTGCTAGGGTTTATAACTGGATATATATAAGCAAAGTCGAAATAGGATAGATGGACACGATCTATAAACGCGCTGAACGATGAATGGCCCAAAAGCCCGTTTCGACTCCGGAACGAAATTGGGTCAACCCATATATCAAAATAGATGTTTTAAAATATTTTAAACGCAATGGAAAAGGTTTCAGGTTCAAATTGTCGTATGAAGAAGTTATGCAAAAATCAATATTTTCAAATTGATTTCAATTGCATAAATTTCAAGGCGTTTCGAGTCCGTGCGATCAAACGACAAGTCCGATTGCTACGAAACTCGAAAAATTATTATAATTCACCGTTACGGATCCGATGAAACTGGTTTCGTCGAAATCCGAGTCAGTGGCCAAAATGGCTATTTTTATATTAATTAAATAAATTTAAAATAAATTAATTAAATCAAATTTCCTATTTAAATTCTGAAATTGACAATCTTTATCACTTTTACTTTATTAATCCTTCACATTAATTTAAACCAAATCTAGATGTAAATTTAGAGTTAACAATTTTATTCATTTCAGCGTTAAATTTCAATTTTCATTATATTCGCAAATTATAAATTAAATTTGCAAAATTTTTTTTTATTTGATTTTCATTCAATTTCTCAATCTATTAGTATCCAATAGATGAGACTACCATTGGATTCATACTTTATTACGTAAGTATCTCTAAATTCCATCTAAATTTATATTTACATACTATCTAAATATTAAATTTCATCTATTTGAAATAAACCCAATTACTAAAATTTACATATTGATATATCTTGATTTACAAATGCTATATCAACAAATAGCTATATTATAAATGGAATTTACATAAACTTCAAATATTACTTCAATTAACGTAAATGTAATAATTATTTTTATTTATTGCAATTGGTTATCAGTTATAATTTAATATACTAAATAGATGGTTAATTCTTAAAATACTTGTTATCATTAACGTTTAAATTTCACTTAAAAGCTATTAATAACCAGCCCAATGTTGCTATTTGATTGAGACCTAATTCAATGCAAAAATGAATGGGTAAATGATTAAAGTTTTGCACTATTGCCACAATTTCATTAATATACATTAAGGTTTATTAAGTTCTAGTTGACTCCCATTTAATTATTACAATAATTACTACCCTTGCTTCAAATTTCCAAAATTTAGAAATTACAAATTTTATTTTCAATATTTCCATTTAATAGACTTTCCATTCTATCATCAATCTAATTGCCTTATTATGGATAGTATTACATTATTGAGTCGATTATCAATTTATGGGAAGAATTATTATTGGCCTACTCTTATTACATTAACAATTATCATCTTATTCTAATATTCAATTTATATAGAAATAAATTTCATCCACTTACAAATAAATGCAATTATTACATATTTCCTTCCAATTAATTTAAAATTTAATTCTATAGATTGATTTGATTTAATCGCCAAATATATATTCATAAATTACTTTACATTCACACTTCCTTTATGTTATTAATCACCATTAAAGAAACGTTTATTAATTACAACAACATTGTAATAACTTACCTACATTGATTGTATACGTTTTCCATTATTATCATTCATTAGAATTTTATTCAACTTTCCATTAATATACAAATTTGAATCCCATTCTAGTTATTCTTTATTAAAAATTCACATAATATTAATACTTCGTACAAGACATCCAATTACTATTTATCATTATAAGTTTACAATCTATATAAATTCATTGATTGATTTACTATTTGCCTTTGTTTCTTTATATTCAATTCTTAGCTTAGTATGACAATTTATAGTACTCCATTTAAAAGACATTTCATTTCAATTGTTAATCCTTAGCTTAAGTTTCTACGCTTGCATTTCATTTACTCTTCCGTTACTATATTAATAATTAGTAACGCTTATTATCAATAATAACATCATAATTACTTAATATTTATATGAACTTTAATTCCAAATATATTCATTGACCAATTAATTTGGTAATTTATAATAGTTTTTATTCTACCATTAATTCTATTTCCAAATAACGTACTACCTTATTACCTAAATTTACGAACAATTACCGTTACAATGTTTTATTGCATAAATCAATTTAATTAACAAATTATAATGGTTTCTACTATTCCTTCAATTGGATTTAATTCCAATTTGTCAAGAATTTATTATATTTACCTATGCAACACTTAATTTCCAACATTCGCTCCAACATACATTATAAGATTTCATTTCTTTTTACATTAAATTACAAAAATCAATTTAAATCAACATATTTAAATGGTCGAAATTTACGGGTCATTACATATTCTTTATATTCAAAATATAATCCTAGGTAAAATTATTTTATTTACTATATTTTCAAAGCAAATATCATTGATACATATACACGTTCATATATAATACTCTCAACTCATTCTAGGGTGTAACTTACCTTGCCTCCAATGAGTTACTCATCATAGGGTATTACTATCTCCATCTCTGATGAGACTTTACCCTTATAAGGCTCGGGTATTCACTCAACATAAGCTCTAATACCAATTGTGACGACGCACCTTTTCGACCCTTAGAAATCAGCACTAATACATCCATGGTATTCACGTGTCGAATATCCAAGTGCCGAAAAGACAGATTGATCAAAGGTAGAAAGAAAAATATAGATATAAAAGAATGTTACAGAATGGAATAACATATATTATTTCAATATATAATCTGTACAGTGGAAATTTTAAATATATACATCAGAATCTATCCTAATCTCAACCTGGATTGTTATAAATCTTTGCCCTTACTAATGCTGAATACAAACAGTAAACATATGCAGTGGTGTGACGACCGGTAAATTTTAACGATTTTAAATAACGTAATTAACTAAATTTTGTGAAATTTTAAATAATTGAATTTGGAAATAAAATTTGATATTTGGAATACGTCTATATAAACATAGAAAATGGTAAATTTTCATTAGAAAATATGGAAGTTTATTTTATTGTGTAATATTATTTAAATTTAAATCAGCTAATATTTGATGATAATAAATTATTTCTCAAACCTGAATATTTTTATATAATAAATTTGTAAATCATCTTCTGAGTGTGATGTCATATTTCGTTTCGCCAAATTTGGATGGCTATTGACCCGTTTATCTTATTTTCGGCGTATCAGCAGCATTTTTCGCTATCGAATATCGACTTTTGATAGGATGGTCGTATCACTAATATTTGTATATCGTTTCGATCGTCTCGTCATGCTGATCTCCGTAGTATATTCATATGTGTGTTTCGGCATTCGGTGGACGACGAAATCTGTAAAACTGTAACCGTAATTGTACCCGCTTTAAAACCTTTTGGTTTCCATCTGTCCTTTCATTGCCATCTATGGGAGAACTAAGAGCCACTAGCTAGTAATAATTTTCAAAATTCAACTAGTGGCTATAACTATTCCACCTTTTCAATTTATATTTTCTTTTTCATTTATAACCTATGGTTTGTTATTTCCTTTGAGCTTCTCTCTTTCCCTTCTTCTTTGTTCAAGCCTCTGAATAAATAATATAACAATTCGTACAATTCATATATAATCAACCTGCACCATTTGCTTTCACCAAACCTCACCTTTTCCCATGCACGCATCTGGGTTCGGCCTCGCCCTTCTCTATTCCTCTCGGCCTTCATTCACTTGGCAACGCATTCCCCTCTGGCCTTCAAACCCTCCCTCTCCTCAAGTCACGGCCTCCGCACCCTTCACAGCAACACCGCCTCCACCGCTATGCTAGCCTCCGCCCAGCCAAGTAGTGGCCGAATTCAGCACCTCCCTCACCTTTGCTGTAACGACCCGTATTTTTACGGATCGAAAAGTTTGTCAAAATCTGGAATTTTAGCATTTTTGAGCCATTTTAGATTTTAGGCGAAATACGGTTAAGTCCTAAGTCGTGAACGACTTAGTATAGGTCGTAAGTCGTATACGACTTAGGGAATAAGTGCGACTTAGTATGTTTGTCTTTTCGGTCCTATTTGTTTAAGTCCTAGGTCGTAAACGACCAAAGAGATAAGTCGTGACCGACCTAAGACTGTTGGGGTTGGTGACCTAAAGGTTTGGAGTTAGGTCGTGTGATGGTTTGTTAAGGGTTAGGTCAGCGGCGACTTAAGGAAGATAGGGGAGTGGTTTAAGTCGGTTGATAGTTTGGGACGACCTAAGGAGTTAACCGAGTTAAGGAAGTTAAGTCATAAGGTGGCTTAGGATGAGTGACCGAGTTAAGTGGTAAGTCATGAGCGACTTAAGGAAAGTCTGCGACGTAAGAAGTTAGCGAGTTAGGAGTAAACGACTTAAGTTAGTAGGCGACTTATAGGGGTTAGCGACTTAAGGACTGGGCGAGATAAGGCTTAAGTTGATACAGTTAAGTCGTGGACGAGTTAAGGGATTAAGTCGTAAGTTGTTAAGTCGCGTAGGTACTTAAGTCGTAAGGTTGTCTCTCTCTGTAGTAGGTCGCATAAGGGCTTAAGGGTTAAGTCGCTAGGTCGCGCAAGTGGATGAGTCGTAGTTTGTTAGGTTGAAGGCTTTGTTAAGTCGTAGCTTGGTTAAGTCGTAGGCGCATGCTATAAGTCGTAACCGACTTAGGAGATAGCTGTTTTGCCGTGAGTCATAGGCAGATGTGTGTTAGGTCGCGAAGGGGTAGCCTGGTTAGGTCGTAGAGGCCAGAAGTTGTAAGGTCGTAGGGTTCTAAGTCGTAAGTCGTGAACGACTTATGAAGGCAGACGACTTAAGGATTTCTGCTATAAATAGGAGAGTTTCTCTTCATTTTTGGGATCCGGATTTTGAAGTGACGAAGTGCTGCCATTTTGAGAGCTCGACTTCTACACTTCTTCACTTCTTTTCTCCACTCTAATCTAGTGATTCCATTCATCCAAATCGAAGATCAAGATTGAAGATTCAAGAGCTTGCATTGAAGATCTTCATCCTTTGAAGTGAGATTTCTCCGTTTGAAGCGGATTCGTGATAGATCAAGCTTGATCCTTCGCTATCCAGATCTGAAGCGCGTTGATTTGGGGTTGTTTAGGTGATTTGGTGAGTGGTGATTATCTCTCACACGGATCCAAAGGAGTATATCGGATTGTTGGCTCGATTTGGTGTTAAAATAGTGATTTCCATGCATTTCCTTCATCCTAAGTGTAGATCCATGTAGATCCATTGTTCATGATGATTTGACAACCATTTTACTAAGTGTTAACCTATGCAAGTTCATTCATAAAGATTGTAGAGATAATTCTCATGATTTCATGCTTATTAGACTTTCAACTCTTTAATTACGAAAATGCCATTATTGTTATAATTGTCCATTTTGCTTATATTTGAATGCTTGGTTACTTGGATTGATGTTTGACATGATTGATTGCTGTGAATTGGATGATTGTTGATTGGTTTTAGACCGAAGATGATTCAAAAGCTAAGGGAAAGGCTCTTGAATTGGGAAAGCTGCTCGTGGCATATGTAGCGGGATGATGAAGCTCTTATGCGTAGATTTGATGATGTGAGGTTGAGATGAGGCTTTGCGAGGATGTGATGAAGCGAGGCAATCATGTGATGAAGACTTGGTATAATCCAGACGGGATCATTCCAAGCATGTTGATAACTCGGTGATATGATTCGAGTTGAGGATAATGAATGGATATGAGAATAGTCGTCGAGGAGGATGACTAGGAGTCTTGGATAGCATCGTTGTTGAAGGTTCTAGCATGCTCTAAGCAAGAGTACGTTTGGGCAGATTCGATAGTCCCAACGACTAACTGTTGATGGTCGAGTACTCTGGGCAGATTCGATAGTCCTAGGCACGGGCTGCGACGACGTGCGGGAGTTATGTCTAGAACCGGGGTTTCCATTAGCCCTTGACGGACGGCTGAAAGAATGTGCCGGTCATTCAATTAACGGTGATATCGAAGCAATGATAATAGTGATAGCCAGAGTCATGGATGTTTGGTTGTATCGTCATTCGGACTCAAGAGCGGTATTTTCTGGGTGCTTATCTGATTTAGGCCTTGGTACTTGGAAAACATCGCCCTTGACTCGAATGATTATTACTTTACTTCAAATTGTATGCTCTGCTATGTTGCTTCTGCTTAGTGTGTGTCTGGGGGCTATCACTGTAGAAAGAGGTGGAGTGGGAGGGTTGTATTCCTATTCCTTTTCCTTTATGCTCTTTTGGTATGTTGTTAGTTAATTTACTGCTCACTAAGACTGTTGTTTGACTCAAGGCTTTATGTTTTAATTCTTATTGCCTTGGGCTGTTCGTCCATTTTGGGACGGGCAGACTAGGTAGCAGGTGACAGGTGCTGTTCTCTTCTCACGATGCTGATATCGAAGACGAGCTGGAGGGTTGCATATTATCTTCTTATTATATGTACTGGATGTTCCGCTGTTTTGTATTCTCTGAGTGTCATGTAGTGAGGCTTGATGTATTGGCTATTTGGATGCTTGTATTCAACTATTATGGAGTTTTATATGATGTCATTTTGTTCTGTAAAGCTTCACTATACATATGTTCTATTGTATTTTGTCCATGCGCTGTGAGTAATACGATAGATTCTGTTGTTTTAATTTTACCTTGACAATCGTCCATGGTCGCCTGGCACTCTTTACAGCGCACTTTCTCTAGATTCGGTGCAGGGGTCATGGGCGGTCGTCACATTTGCCCCGCGAGCCCAGCTTCCCCAGCCGAGCCATCTCCTCTTCTCTCTCGGCCTCCCCATCACCACCAGCCCCGGCAACTACTACTCGCCACCTGACCCTAGCCGCAAGCCCAACGCCTTCACCTCCTCTACCCTACAGCCTGAGCCTATTTCTTGTAAAGGTATATGTATGAGTTTGTATATGTATATAAAGTTTATATTAGTTTGTTGTTGGATTTATATGAAATATGTTTTGTTGCATTCTGGTATATATATATATCTCTGTTTGGTTTAAAGTGTTATATTATATAAGTTGTTATATATACATTAGCTAATATATGTCTTTGCTTTGCTATGGACAGTAGTACTATGTTATGTATAAGTGTTATTTATATAAAGTATATAATAGGTTAGTATATCTAAGTTTTATGAACTGTTACTTTATAATATGTTCTGTTATATATGTATATGTTCTGTTGTATAAGTTTGTTTATCATATTGTAGATATATCAGTATATTATATACATATGTTATTAGTTATATATGACAGTTCATATAAAACATATTATATGTTAATTATATGGGTTATAATATGCTGTTTTATTTGTAAGTGTGGAAGTATTTATTATATATAGTGTAAGTTTATATTTGTATGTTTATATATATTAGTTTTTATACATACAAGTATACATTAGTCTGGCTTCCAAATATATATACATATCTTACAAATATAATACCGTTTTTAGTATTTTGTATTGCAGCTTCCATATTTTATATATATATGAATTTATATAAGTTTATATCATTTTGTTGTTCATTTATGTATAAGTCTATATACATAATCTTTTAGTTATATATATGTGTAGTATAAATTTTTCTTATAGTATTTATATTTAAAAGGTTATATAACATGTTTGTTAGTTATATTTAAAGTTATATATATAGTTTCTATGTATGTTGTAGCCTGGAGCCTACTACCTTATTTTGTGCTTCGTCTAAGCTTACTTTGCTATATTTTATTATGTATATATATATATAAAGTATAATTTTAATATGCTTAAGTGTTGTACTATATAAGATATATATATATATATATATTTGTTCAAAATGGGTATATAAGTTATATATCAGTTTATCTAGGTATTGATTTAGAGAAAATGGCATATATACTATGATTTTTGCATATGTATGTATAGGTTTGTATATGTTTTACTTGTCTGTTTACAGTAATATGATGTGTTGGTATTGATATATTTTTAACATATATTTCTGAAGTATATAATATAAGTTGTATATGTTTACATATTAATTTATATAAAAGAGTATACATCAGTTTAGTTTTCAAATTTATATATGGAGACTTTGTTTTATGTGTTTGAATTAAATATCGATTTGAAAATATATGTTTTAAATTGAATTTTGAAAATTTATATAAATGTACTATATCTTGTTTCATCGATCTCATGCCATCTTGACTTACATTTCAATATCGAATTCGTCGCAGCAATTCCTAGCTTGTCGTTTTTCCGTGTGCGTATCCATGTCCGTGTCATCTTCTTGTCTCTCTAGCCTCGAAAGGTGAGCAATCACTCACGATTAACATTCTTATAGTTAGTAAATTTGATTTCACTTGAAACGACAATTGAATATGCAGTTAAAGTTGAATTGCTGGTTATTTAAATTTTAAATATGATATTCCATTATCTACAATTGTTCACCTGTGATATATGACTCTATATCATGTTGTATATATTTAATTTGTTACTGATGATATATGCATGTTGTTGATAACCCAAGCGATTTCATTTATGTTAAATTTTTGGGATTGTGGGTTGAAATGATATATACTCGTAAATGTTTAAATGGCGAATAGAAATGATAAATATCTGTATCACTGACCATATGATAGAAAATTATATACGGACACCGTTGGTCTATTTTGAAAAATGATTTTGAATTTTGAAAGGAAATATATGGATTTTAATAATGTAAAAATATTTTATTTTGAAAATTTGGATTTTTAAATTTATATGTTTTGGAAATTTTAATTAATAAATTAGTTTTGAAAATATAAATTTTAAGATTTTCTTATAGTTATTATTTTAAAAATATATAAAACAAGGTTTAATACAAAATACAATTAATAATAAGATTTAATTTAATAAAATTTAATTAGTATATAATATGTTTTAATATATTTATTTAAAAGAATTTATATTAATATTTTAAAATAGATTTATAACTTTAATAATAAAGGTTAGAAAGATAAATTAATGTTGACTTGGAATTTAAATTGGTTAATAATTGAATTTAAGAAAGAATTGATTTAAACTTATTAGTTTTGATATTTTGAAAAGATATGATTATAACTTGATTTATAACTTAATTTGATAAAAAGTGATTAAATGAATATTCTAAATTTTGAATAAAATTGAGATTGAATATTCAGTATTGATTTAAATATATAAATTGAGATTTAAATAAATTGTTATAAAAATGAATAAGTGAATACTTTCCAATTTGGATAAATTTAAAGTTAAATTTTGAAATATAAATGAAATTTATATTGTAAATGTTGAATATTTAAACTTGAATCTTATTGGAATTGAAGTGATAGTTCAAAACCTGCAGTTGAAATCGATAAAAATTGAAATAGTCTATTTAGAATTTGAATTGAATCTTTGACCTTTAAATTGAATTGGTTAAACGGGAATTGATTTAAGTTGAAACGTTGGAATTTAAGATGATTTGAATTGACTTGCGAAATTGGATGAAACCATTTTATTATATAAGGTATTTTTAATATATAAACTATTTTAGTTTATAAATATTTATTATAAATACTATTTTCAATATCTAAACTGTTTAAGTCAAAAGTGTTATGATTTCAAAAGTGTTATGATTTCCAAAGTGTTATGATTTCAAAGGTGTTATGATTTCGGAAGTGTTACTATCTTTGAAAATGTTACGATTCTGAAAATGAATATTATTTAAAGTGAATAATGGTATCGAATTCGATATGGTTTTGGAATGAATATGATATTTGATATGAAATATAAAATATTTGAAATGAAATGACCACGGTGTGAAATAAGCGTTTGGTTGTTAAAGAGACCGAGATCGGAAATTGTCATACTCTCTGCCAATACCGAAAACCATTTTAACAACTGTGTACGTGGTGGAGATTCCAGAATGAAGTAGGATGGTTTGGTGACGATTCTATATGGTATTTACGTAGCCGTGACTCCCGTGAGTCAGCTTGATGTGGCTAAAACAGGAGCCATGCCGAGCCAAGTGAAGTCATTCCTCCTATCGGACACATTTCTTCGATACCATTTTACTACTTTGTGATTTGATTGGGTGCACCTTTGATTTGGGAGTGTGTCACGAGGTGGGCGGTAGTAGCTGCTATGCATTACCACCAGTCCGGATCCGCAAACGGTATATCTACCCTGGCATTACCTCGAGTGCCTTGTTGCATGCCCTATTGCGCCTTCTACGAGTTTGGTTTGTACCATACCTATGGAGTGTCCTCTGATAGCCCTCCAGTTTACGGAGGAATTACGGTACTGTATAGACTATGGGAATATATAAAAATGTGTTAAGGGGGATATGGGTAACGCCTTAACGCTATTTTAAT
The DNA here is from genome assembly GCA_030737815.1 of Allium fistulosum. Classification (NCBI taxonomy): domain Eukaryota; kingdom Viridiplantae; phylum Streptophyta; class Magnoliopsida; order Asparagales; family Amaryllidaceae; genus Allium; species Allium fistulosum. Next base: position 1,393,694,175 of record CM060902.1, read on the forward strand.
AGTTTACTTTACTATACATATATTATAATAGCGTATATTACTACATAGTAGATAGTTCCACGGATCCTTAGAGGATGGGAATCCCAAACATCCTTTAAGTTACTTGTATTTCAGTTGACATTTCACTTGAGTTGAATTTGTTAATATATGAATGTAAATCTCAACTCGAGTGTTTTCTGTTTTACTTTAAGCTTGGGTCAGACTGAGTGTCACAGCATTTGAGACTCACCTTTGGAGTTGGAGCTTCACTTGGAGATCCATCTGTATCTATTTAGCTTTCAGCTATCCAGTGGGTTTGTTCAGACTTGTCATCTATTTGTATTCGAGACTACATTGTATTTGAGATATTCTGTTTTATTTTATTCTGTTATCTATATAGTAGCTTCATGAACTACTATTTATCTTTCCGCTGCTTACAGTTATTACTATGTGTTTGTGATTCTGTGATTGATTTTATTTACTGCATATGCTGAGTTTTTCCAAATATAAATTAACAATCCGTTGTTTTGAACAATTCAAGTCTGACATGTGCGGATGTGAATGGTACAAAATGCCAGGATGTTACATGTGGTATCAGAGCTCTGGTTTTATGCAAACTTAGCATATAAAGTAAATTTAATTACGGAAACACCTTCGTTCAAGCTTGAGTTCTCCTCTTGACTCGGTTTCCTTTGAATTTTGGAACATTCCCCACCGTTCTGAAATCCATTCTTGTGTCTCCCTAATCGTGCTTTTCTTAATTCTGGAGTATCCCATAACTCCACTTCGGTTGATCTCTAATGAATCGGCGGTCTCGCCAATCTTAGAACGATTTGTAAAGGGGTGAAACTCCTTTACAATAGGCATCGATTCACCAAAGATTTATGTATCCTCGGTTTAGATGCTGCTATCTCTTGCTATGCCCTAATGTTCTCTAATAGACGACCAGGGAAATTCTCTTGTGATCAGATGTCGATTTTGCCTTAGAATTCTACATTGATCTTATTCTTGGAGTCATAGTTGACCCGGTTAAGGTCGCCCGCGATTTATATTAGTCTTTCCATCTTTTCTCTTTTTCTATTTGATCATCTTATCACTTTCGAACCTATCTTCTTAGCTAGAATTCTTCTTGATTTGGGTCCCTCTAATTTGGATCTCTATCCTTGCTTTGAAATTCATTCTTGTATCATCGAGTGAGGGAGTGTATTTGTAATTAATATTAAATGTTTTATATTGTGTTGTTTGAGTTGTTAATTTGGATTCTCGATCGATTCGTCTGATCAACGCTATCGATAGGAATTTCAAAACACTTGAACAGAGCAAACTGACACAATATAAATAAATGAAATTATAAAACATGGTTATAATTTGATTTGGAATTTAAATGAATTTAAATATAGAATTTGAGAATTCAATTTACGATATTTTAGAAAAATGGGTTTTAAATTTTAGAGTATATTATTTAAAGTATTTTCGAATAGAAATTTGTTTCCAAAGAATTTTAAAAGTTTTAAATTGGTACTCTCCTCCATTGTCGCTGGAAAATAATTTCGGTGATGACTGCAGCATCATCGACATTCATTTTCGAGTTTCAGAGCGGAGAGACCACTTAGTAGCTTTGCTATACTTTTGTTTTGGAAATTGAATTTGATTTGAATTTATTAAGTATGACTTGATGTATAATATATATAGGTGACACAGCAGATTATACAAAAACAATGTCGATCGATGAGAGTAGCAATCGATGGATTGGAAGATACTGAAATGCCCGAATTCGTTGATCCGAAGATACCGAATTCTAGCTATCCCGAACTCGTTGATCGCGCACGATACCGGGTTCAAAGATCTGCGATTCTTCACACGTTGATCTAGCGCACTAGATTCCGTGAATCGGCTTCTGCAGTCGTTGAATCGAGCGCACTCGATTATCCGAAAGAGGAGATAGGAGATTACACTCGACTACAAATTTGGCGAAAGCACAAAGCTAACAAAACAAGAGTTTTATTTCAAATCAACTAAACTATTACAAATGGCACCACCGGCCTATTTATAGAAGTTACAAAACAAAACAAAATTGTACAACACATGAGTCGTCGCCGACCTAACAACCACGACCTAAAAGCAACCGACTTAAAGACCAGACGACTTACGACTTACTATAGGTCATACTCGACCTAACCATACAGACGTCTTACGAAACAGACGACATACGACTTAAAGAAATACAACACAATACAAGCATCTGCCGACTTACGACTCAAAGATACGACCTATGACTTACAAAAGTACGACTTCAAAAATCATACGACTCAATACATATGTACAGAACGACTTACGAATTGTCGACTTAAACACATGCCGACTTACGACTTACTATAAGTCGGTAACGACTTATCTGCAACTCCGTTCTTCGACTTAACTAGCATAGGCGACTTTCTTTGGACGACTTAAAACATCCACGGTTCAAATTAACGCGGCATAAGGATCTTCGGTCTTCAGGCTTCAGCGACATAAGATGGTATGACTTAACTAAGTCGAAACTCGGTGCCGACTTATCATTTTCCTTAAGTCGTATCCGACTTATCCCTTGTGCATTCTCAACTGCTCCTCCCATATCATTCTTGTTAAGTCGCGCGAGCGCCTTTCCCTGTAGCTGGTTAACTCGTGTTTCTCCATTAGGTCGATCACGACTTATGGCATCTTTAGGTCGGTCATGACTTAGTCCCTTTAGCTTGTTAACTCGCCGCTCTCTACTAGGTCGGTCACGACTTATGGTTGCCTTAAGTCGGGCACGATTTAGGACTTCCTTGCGAACTTCCTTGTTAGCTTCCTCGGTGATAGGTTGTAAACGACCTATCGTGACCAAATGACTTAAGCTTTTACTAGGTCGGTCACGACCTAGTACTTGACCTTCATCATCCTCCCCTGGTTTAGAGAAATTCGTCCTCGAATTTGCATCATCCTCCTCTGCAACACACTCATCCCCATGATACGGTACGAGATGCTTAACATTGATTACGTCCGACGTGTACACACCCTCCGGCAGCTTCAATTTATAAGCATTTTCATTAATCCGTTTGACGATTTCTACAAGACCAATTTTCCTGGCTTTCAATTTGTTATAAGCGCCCACTGGAAAACGATCCTTTGTTAACACAGCATATACCATATCTCCTTCATTAAATTCAACATTCCTTCGCTTCAGATCTGCAGAACGTTTATACTTCTCATTCGCTTTCTCCAATCGTTCCTAAACGATTTTATGACATTCCGTCAACCCCTCAACAAAATCAGCAGCTTTCTTAATTGTCCCCTTCGAGTGTGGTATTACCGTTAAATCCAACGGCCCCTTTGGTAAGCTCGAATAAACAATCTGGAATGGACTGAACCTAGTACTTCGATTTACAGCATGATTATGGGCAAACTCTGCCTGGCATAACTTCACATCCCAACTCTTCAGATTGTCTTGCACAAGACACCTCAACAAATTTCCCAACGATCTGTTCACGACCTCGGTCTGTCCATCCGTTTGCGGATGATAAGCGCAGCTAAAATTCAACTTCGTTCCCACCATCTTCCACAAACTTAGCCAAAAATGACTCAGAAAACGAGTATCCCTATCTGACACAATAGATTCTGGCAATCCATGAAGTCGATATATCTCTTTGAAAAAGAACTGAGCAACATGAACAGCATCCGCCGTCTTCTTACAAGCAATAAAATGTGCCATTTTCGAAAATCGGTCAACCACCACATAGATGGAATCATTACCACGCTGCGTTCTCGGCAACCCCAACACAAAGTCCATACTCACATCAACCCATGGTTTAGTTGGTACAGGTAACGTCATATATAAACCAGCATTAGTCGCAGTTCCTTTCGAAACCTGACAGATATGACATCGTTCCACAAACCTCTCCACTTCTTTCCTCATCGATGGCCAAAAGTAAGATTGCGAAATCAACTGTAATGTACGGTCTCTCCCAACATGCCCTTCTTCATGTAGCTCTTTTACAATCTTCATTCTCAAACTACAATCAGGTATGCACAATCGATTTCCCTTGAACAGAAAACCATCTACCATCACGAACTCATTCGTCTCTCCATTCTTGACTTTATCAACAAACTTCATAAAGTAAGGATCTTCAACAAATAATTCCGGCAACATGTCAAACCCCGTCACTTTAACCTTCATTGTTGTCAACAAATGATTCCTCCTACTCAAAGCATCAGCCACACGATTCGTCACCCCCGATTTGTGTTTCACAACAAAAGTAAACTGTTGCAGATATGCAATCCACGATGCATGTCTCGCTGAAATCTTGTCTTGTCCTTGTAAATGCTTCAATGCCTCATGATCAGTATACAGAACAAACTCTTTCTGAAATAGATAATGTCTCCATTGTTTGATAGCTTGCACAACAGCATAGAATTCCACATCATATGTACTGTATCTCATCTTCGCTCCTGATAACTTCTCACTGAAATATGCAATCGGGCGTCCCCTCTGACTCAACACCCCTCCAATTCCAACCTTTGATGCGTCAGTATGTAATTCAAACAACAACTGAAAATCAGGTAATGCTAGAATTGGTGCAGTCGTCAGCAACTCCTTGATCTCCCCAAAAGCAACCCCTACTTCCTCCGACCATGTAAACTGCTTGCCCTTCATACAATCTGTAACAGGCACCATCACACTACTAAAGTGTGGATTGAACCTTCGATAGAATGAAGCCAACCCGTGAAAACTACGAACTTCCGTTATCGTCTTGGGCTGCGGCCAATCTCTAATCGCTTCGACTTTACTTTGGTCAACCTGTATTCCTCCATCCGATACAATATACCCCAGAAATAAAACACTATGCGTCATGAACACGCATTTCTTCGTTGCAGCATAAAATTGTTCTTGTCGCAGTACCATCAACACTTCTCTCAGATGATTCAAATGTTCCTCTGGACTCCCACTGTAAATCAGAATATCATCGAAATACACCACCACAAACTTCCCAATGAATGGTCTAAAAATCTAATTCATCACCCTCATGAAAGTACTTGGTGCATTTGATAAGCCAAATGGCATAACCAACCATTCGTATAGACCCTCCCTGGTTTTAAAAGCAGTCTTCCACTCATCTCCTGGTCTGATACGAATTTGATGATATCTGCTCTTCAAATCAATCTTCGAAAATATAGTAGCTCCACTTATTTGATCTAACAAGTCATCCAACCTCGGGATTGGAAATCTATATCTCACAGTAATCTTATTCAATGCTCGACTGTCAGTGCACATCCTCCACGTTCCATCCCTTTTGGGTACCAGTAAAGCTGGTACAACACAAGGACTTAAACTCTCCTGCACACGCCCCTGTTCAAGCAATTCTTCCACTTGCCTCCTCAATTCTTCATGTTCCTTTGGACTCATTCGATAATGTGGTCTGTGTGGCAACACAGCACCTGGAACAAGATCTATCTGATGTTGAATATCCCTCAACGGTGGTAACTCCGTTGGTAACTCCTCTGGAAATACATCGTCAAATTCTTTCAAAACTGGCTTCGCTTCCTCCGGAATTTCAACCTCTTCACTGCTCTCTCGCCCAATCAACAAAAACACTTCAGGCTCCTCCTCTACTTCCTTCACAAACTCCTTCAAAGATAACAAAGTTTTAAGCTCTTCAATCTCCTCCAACTTGTTCTCCTCCTGTTGTCGCTTCTTTGGAACTAGAGTAATCTTTGTGCCTTCAAACATGAAACTGTAACTGTTGGTACGCCCATCATGTTGCACCGCCCTATCATACTGCCACGGTCTCCCCAGCAACAAATGACAAACGTCCATATCTACCACATCGCACCAGATTTCATCTTTATATTTCTTCCCAATTGAAAACTTCACACAAGCCCTTCGTCCAACTTTCACCTCCCCACCTTTCCTCAACCAAGCTAGCTTGTACGGTTTCGGATGTTTCTTAGTCTTCAATGCCAACTTCCTCACAGCTTCTGAAGAAATTATATTATCACAGCTTCCAGCATCAATAACAAATTTGCAAACCTTCCCCAGAATGGTACATGTTGACTGAAAAATATTGCTCCTTAACCAACTACAATCCTCCTCTTGCTTTGGTGTTAAACAGGACCTCTTCATCATTAGATTATAACCTTCGTCTCCCAACACTTCTTCTTCCTCCTCATCAGGTGGTGAATTGGAACATTCAGCTTCTTCATCCTCATCCTCAACCTTCGCTATCATAGCTCTCTTCTTCGGCTTTGGACATTCGCTACTTTTGTGGCCCATTTCTTGGCAATTATAACACTTGAAACCATTATTGACTTTCGCCTTCCCAACCTCATTCACAACTGGTTTTGCAACAACTTTTGAAACATTAGAACTTCCACTAACACCCTTCACTTGATTATTGGAATTTGTAAACACACCACCTCCTCGTCTTCCCTGTTTCTCCCAAGCCAACGCTTTCTGATGTGCTTCCGCTACAGATCTAGGATCAAACATGTTAACCATATCCTGAATCTGCATTCGCAATCCCCCAATGAATCTAGATGTCAGCTGCTCTTCCGTTTCCATAATATCATTCCTTGCAATAAGTTGATAAAATTCGTCAGCATAGTCATTCACAGATTTCGTCCCTTGTCTCAAGTTTTGCAAACGTTGATACATCAAAGATTGATAATTGTAAGGTAAGAAGGTTGCTTTCATCAATTTCTTCATCTTCTCCCAAGATTCAACTTTTGACTTTCCCATTCGTTCACGTGTAAGTTTGGTTTGCTACCACCATGCCAAAGCTCTACCCCTCAACCTCGTAGCAACCAACTTCACTCTACGATGTTCTGGAACTTCTTTGAAGTCAAAAATCTCTTCAACATTAGCCACCCAATCCAAAAACTCCTCCGCTTGCATACCACCTTTGAATTCAGGAATTTCAGTCTTCATCCCCAACTCCCACTTGTGATCATACTCAGAGTGATTTCTTCCTTGTCCTCATCCTTGTCCTCGAACACTACCACCATCATACTCCTCTTCAAAATCAGATGTATATCGTTGTCTATCTCGTCCACCCACATCTCTACTACCATCCCGTCTACCACCATCATCCCTTCTATCTACATTCCTCCGTTCACGATCATCCACGTTCCTCCCACGCCTTTGATCATTGTCAACACTTCTTTCTCGATTGGATTGTGGTGAGACTCTACTTCCCCGATGGTTAGATTCAGGTGAAACCCATCTCCGATTTTGATTCATTTCTAACATCATCTTCTCTAGTCGACCAATTCCTTCGTTAAGCTTTTCACTAAAGTTTTCATTGATTCTTTGCTCCATCTCATCAGCTTCTTCTCTTCGATACAATGCTTCTACGTTTTGATGTTGATTAGCTCTTCTTGGCGGCATGATTTGAAACTTTACAAACTCTTCAAATTCAAACACAATTCGAACTTTGATCCAAAATGAAATGGATCGAAACTTCCACTTTTGTTGCAAATCGCGATGAACACGATGAACAATATTCTCGGCCTCCAACACAAATTCGATCGAAAAAACTTCGACCAAGCTCTACTAACTCGGCCAACCTGATTGGAGATGCTCGGTTCAACTTGATTTCTTCAAAGCTCCAAAATGATTAGGCTCCAAGTCTCGATCTAGCTATGATTGGCTAGAACAAGCTCTGATACCAAAACTGACGCAGCGGATTATACAAAAACAATGTCGATCGATGAGAGTAGCAATCGATGGATTGGAAGATACTGAAATGCCCGAATTCGTTGATCCGAAGATACCGAATTCTAGCTATCCCGAACTTGTTGATCGTGCACGATACCGGGTTCAAAGATCTGCGATTCTTCACATGTTGATCTAGCGCACTAGATTCCGTGAATTGGCTTCTGCAGTCGTTGAATCGAGCGCACTCGATTATCCGAAAGAGGAGATAGGAGATTACACTCGACTACCAATTTGGCGAAAGCACAAAGCTAACAAAACAAGATTTTTATTTCAAATCAACTAAACTATTACAAATGGCACCACCGGCCTATTTATAGAAGTTACAAAACAAAACAAAATTTTACAACACATGAGTCGTCGCCGACCTAACAACCACGACCAAAAAGCAACCGACTTAAAGACCAGACGACTTACGACTTACTACAGGTCGTACTCGACCTAACCATACATACGTCTTACGAAACAGACGACATACGACTTAAAGAAATACAACACAATACAAGCCCATGCCGACTTACAACTCAAAGATACGACCTATGACTTATAAAAGTACGACCTCAAAAATCATACGACTCAATACATATGTACAGAATGACTTACGAATTGTCGACTTAAACACATGCCGACTTACGACTTACTATAAGTCGGTAACGACTTATCTGCAACTCCGTTCTTCGACTTAACTAGCATAGGCGACTTTCTTTGGACGACTTAAAACATCCACGGTTCAGATTAACGTGGCATAAGGATCTTCGGTCTTCAGGCTTCAGCGACATAAGATGGTACGACTTAACTAAGTCGAAACTCGGTGCTGACTTATCATTTTCCTTAAGTCGTATCCAACTTATCCCTTATGCATTCTCAACTGCTCCTCCCATATCATTCTTGTTAAGTCGCGCGAGCGCCTTTCCCTGTAGCTGGTTAACTCGCGTTTCTCTATTAGGTCGGTCACGTCTTATGGCATCTTTAGGTCGGTCATGACTTAGTCCCTTTAGCTTGTTAACTCGCCGCTCTCTACTAGGTTGGTCACGACTTATGGTTGCCTTAAGTCGGTCACGATTTAAAACTTCCTTGCGAACTTCCTTGTTAGCTTCCTCGGTGATAGGTCGTAAACGACCTATCATGACCAAACGAATTAAGCTTTTACTAGGTCGGTCACGACCTAGTACTTGACCTACATCAATAGGTATATGTTTATGGGTTTGATTTGATATATATATATATATATGTGTGTGTGTGTGTGTGTGTGTGTGTGTGTATGCATTTATCTCTAAATGATTTGAGGTGAAATTGGAAATTTAACTCTTAAATTTTGAATAAATATTTTTTTAAACTTGAAATAAATTGAATTAGGAAATTTTTTACTTGTATAATACTCAATTGCATTCCAACATATATAACTTACCTAAATTACTCAGAAGTTAACTATGTAATTGAATAGTATACATTATAAAATGATATTAAAGAAATTTATAAATAAATCTGAGTGGTTACAATAAGTGTCAATATACATAATCTATGTGAAAAGATTGTTAATTGAGATAAATTGAATAATAAGACAATGAATAAATAAATGAATTTAGGAACAGTTAAAATTGAATTATAAGTGAAATTAACTTAAGTGAAATCAAATGTCAAAATCAATTAGTTGAATATAAATCAATTTAAAAATAAATGAAATTTATATGGTTTTTGTTTGTGCCAAAAATGGTCACAAACCCCAAGTGTTGTGAAAGCACCAGTGTATGAATACAAATCAGCAATATTCAAACACAAATATCAGATCCAAACAAGCAACAAACAACAATCCAGAGATAATGAACAGTGCCGCCAAATCGTGGAAGAGACAATGCTTTCCTGATGCCCTTTCTCGTTCAGAAGGTTCTCTCCTAGCCGGCCTCCGGTAAGGAAGGCGACTCCGGGTTTCCATGTATATCCGCTCCTGCGTCTCGTTTAATCCTGTGTATGTGGAAAACTTTGGATCCTTCCATCGCTTCCCGGCTTTTCCTGAATCATCGTCCAGCTTCCTCTTTCCTTTGTCTTTATCCGGGTTTCCGTTGGATGGTCCTCCACCCTCAGTCGCATTCACCTCCTTTAACTTTAAATCCATACATGCGTCTTCTTGCCGAAGGAACCTTTCAGCTTCGTGAAAGAATTCCCCGAGATCCAGTGGTGGGTCTCGTACTAAAGATACCTTAAAATCTGAATCCTCTCTGACTCCCGACACTGCCGCCATCAAAACCATCGATGGATCCGGCCGATCCACCGAAGCAACTGCCGCATTAAATCGAGTTAAAAATGCTCTAAGCGATTCATCTGTCCTTTGCTTTACCGATATTAACGTCATCACGTTCTTAGGTCTTTTGATATGAACCCGAAACTGTCCCAAAAACCTATCCACCAATTCCCTCCAAGTCCTGATAGATCCTTCTTCCAACTGCCTAAACCACATTGCGGCTAGATCTGTCAAATACAACGGGAAACATCTGGCCATCACTTCCTCCGATGCCCCCAGCACTTCCATGTGTCTAGTGTATCTCATCAAGTGATCAGTCGGGTCAGCCTTGCCATTATATACTTCCACGCTAGGTAACTTGAACTTAGGTGGATTCTGAGCTATCCTGATTTCCCGAGCGAACGGACTCCTGTTCACTCCTTCCAAGTCTCTATTGGTCGAACCTCCACGCATAGTCTTCCTAATGATTTCCATTAATCCAGCGTTGTTTGTCAGGGGTTGCCCCCCGTGATCCCGAGGGAACTCCGGCACATATTCTTCATGTGGCTCACTAGCAGCAACGTTGGCCCTAGCCTGTTGAACTCCCTCTAAAGGTCCTCCTGCATTGGATCCTGCGGGCCTGCCCCCAAGCCCTTGTTGATTGCCCTCTGGCTCTGTATTCTGTTCTCTGTTGGGTTCTGCAACCCTTGTTCCTTGTTCCACATTAACAGCCGTTGTGGCTGGTCCTAAGTTCTACATCCCTGCCGCTCTCATCTGTTCAAAGAAGGTCTGCATCATATCATGTTGACTCTTCAACAATCTCTCTTGCAATGAATTTGTCATAGCTTCCATTTCGTCTCTAGTAATGTAAATCGAAGCTTGTCCTTCTCCAGCTCCGGAGGATGCCTCTTGACTTCCTCCCTGTTGGCTCCTCTCAGCTCTTTGTCTTGTTTGTCGAGTCATCGTAGAGCCAAATCTGAATCCTTAAAATTTCAAATCTAAACTTTGAATCTAGTGTAGCGGGTGCTAGTCCTTCTCAGTGAAAGCACCAAAGTGTTTGCGCCCAAAATGGTCACAAACCCCAAGTGTTGTGAAAGCACCAGTGTATGAATACAAATCAGCAATATTCAAACACAAATATCAGATCCAAACAAGCAACAAACAACAATCCAGAGATAATGAACAGTGACACACAATTTATAGTTGTTCGGCTATCTCTAGCCTACATCCACTTCAAGGTTTTTATGATTTTATTGCTCGATGCTTGAAGAGTACAATTTCGTGTGTTGTATTACAACTGATTTTCTGAACTAAGTCTGAATCTAAGGCAGCAATAGTGATCTGGAATAGATTTGGCAGAGTCTGGGCACTCTTTAGCTCTCAAAATTGTCCGACCTCTTTTCTGAATGACCAGGGGGTCTATTTATAGGTGTAGAAGGCTGATATTTCGCCTAAATTGAAGGGAGACCAGTTCTGGCACGTGAGGGGGCCCACATGTCCGCTTTCTGGAAATTCGGGTCCACTTTGGGATCGATTCGAAGCTACTTTCGAATCGATCAAGAAATTGTCCAATCGAGCTGAAATTTGGTGTGAACATTCTTCAACATGTGCTCAAGCTACTGTGAAAATTTCATTGCATTTGGACACGTAGATCTCGAGTTACGATCGATTCAAGTTGTGGTATTTCGCTGGCTGTCGTCTTCGAATCCATCCATTCGAATCCATTGCTTCGTATCCACCTCCTTCGACTCGATCAAGTCGCGTGCGCGCTTGGTGAAGTGGCCTCATCTTCAGGGCGTGATCCGCTTTCCTCGCCGTGTTGATTGGGTCGAGTCCATGGTTTTAGCCGTCCTATCCTGGTGGATTCGAGGCAACAGATTTACGCTGCCTTCGAATCGATCGAATGGATGACCCCTTCGAATCGATCAAGGTAGGCCATAGTCGATTGATACAAAGGCTCTTCAATTACATGGATTCGAAGCACCTTCTCTTTGATGGATACGAAGCACCCTAATCCGATGGATTCGAACTCTCCTTGGCCCCATGGATTCGAAGTATTATGCTTTGTCTTGATTGATTCGAACATGTTGTCCCAGAACAGACGACTGATTCCATCTTCATCGATACGAACCATATCGATACGAACCATATCGATACGAAGTGCAGTGAACTTCAATCGATTCGAACCTTCATCGATTCGAACCAACATCCATCGATGCGAAGTACATCGATTCGAACCGTGCTCTATGCATTTTAATTCATTCATATCTCGTGCGTACGAACTCCGATCGTCCTGAAAATTGAAACATAGCCTCTCCTAACCTTGATTGTCATTCCCAATCAATTCTGCCTTGATCGGAGCTCGGCCAAATTTTGACGACATCGATTACAACCTTGTTTCCAGTTGACCTCCAATCCTGACATCCATCCTTTCTTGCCAATTTGTTTGATATTCCGGCTTTGACCAAAAAGCGGGATAACATTTTCCCCCCAAAACATGCCTTGTGATAAGAAGGCGTGTTTTGAATAGTTTCCGAATCCTATATCCAAAGTCCGTAGCCAATTCCATGCCCATCCAAACTCGAAGACTGAGTTATTAGTCCATCCTTATCCAACAGCCAATAGTTGAATCCAGGACCTCTCCGGGTCATTATCCCAAACCACAACCTTTCTGGGCTCTTGCCAAGCGCAATCCACACACGACGACCGTGGTCCAGTGTCCCTGGACGTTGAGCTAACCTCTCCGGGTTCTTGCCAAGCGCAATCCACACACGACGACCGTGGTCCAGTGTCCCTGGACGTTGAGCTAACCTCTCCGGGTTCTTGCCAAGCGCAATCCAAACTTGACGACCGTGGTCCAGTGTCCCTGGACGTTGAGCTAACCTCTCCGGGTTCTTGCCAAGCGCAATCCACACTTGACGACCGTGGTCCAGTGTCCCTGGACGTAAGTAATTCCATGGCTTAACTCCTAAGCCGAATCCTGGTCGCTCCGGACCCTTGCTGAGCATAGTCCATACTCAACGACCTGAAACAATAATCGATAATAGGGGGCCTAAGTCCTAGGCCGAATCCTGGTCACTCCGGACCCTTGCCAAGCATAGTCCATACTCGACGACCTGAATGAGTCAATTTACCACGTTCGGGCAAAAAGACTCACCTCCTGCCAGGCATAATCCATACCCGACGACCATTTATCAAAAACCAAAAATAATCCAATCAAAATCCAATCCAAAATCCAAATAAAATCCGAAAATCAGAAATCCAAACCAACATCTAAAACAGAAAACCCAAAACAGAAACCAGTCATCCGAACGAAAATCCAAAACAGAAAGCAAACAAACCCAGGAGTTCAATCCAAACTCCGAAACCAAACTAGAAAAACGAGTGTCCAATCCAAAAACAAAAGAAAATAGATTTCGCAAACCATAGCTTCGCGGTGTATCATCATTCAGAGCATGCCTAAGGGCTATCTCCGTCCCCGTACATGTGTAAATGACTAGGTTGCTCGCCAATGGTTTGTTACTTATTTCATATTATCCTGGTCAATGGATAACCAATCGACCATCATTCCTGGGCCTCATGCCATCATGTCTTGAGGTGGGCGGTGGTTGCTCCTGCTCCACCGCTGCATTCCGAGCCCCAACATACTGCCTCAATTGTCCATTCCTCACATGCTCCTCAATTATGTCCTTCAGGTGCCTGCAGCTGTTGGTATCATGCCCGTCCAAATCATGGAAGAGACAATGCTTTCCTGATGCCCTTTCTCGTTCAGAAGGTTCTCTCCTAGCCGGCCTCCGGTAAGGAAGGCGACTCCGGGTTTCCATGTATATCCGCTCCTGCGTCTCGTTTAATCCTGTGTATGTGGAAAACTTTGGATCCTTCCATCGCTTCCCGGCTTTTCCTGAATCATCGTCCAGCTTCCTCTTTCCTTTGTCTTTATCCGGGTTTCCGTTGGATGGTCCTCCACCCTCAGTCGCATTCACCTCCTTTAACTTTAAATCCATACATGCATCTTCTTGCCGAAGGAACCTTTCAGCTTCGTGAAAGAATTCCCCGAGATCCAGTGGTGGGTCTCGTACTAAAGATACCTTAAAATCTGAATCCTCTCTGACTCCCGACACTGCCGCCATCAAAACCATCGATGGATCCGGCCGATCCGCCGAAGCAACTGCCGCATTAAATCGAGTTAAAAATGCTCTAAGCGATTCATCTGTCCTTTGCTTTACCGATATTAACGTCATCACGTTCTTAGGTCTTTTGATATGAACCCGAAACTGTCCCAAAAACCTATCCACCAATTCCCTCCAAGTCCTGATAGATCCTTCTTCCAACTGCCTAAACCACATTGCGGCTAGATCTGTCAAATACAACGGGAAACATCTGGCCATCACTTCCTTCGATGCCCCCAGCACTTCCATGTGTCTAGTGTATCTCATCAAGTGATCAGTCGGGTCAGCCTTGCCATTATATACTTCCACGCTAGGTAACTTGAACTTAGGTGGATTCTGAGCTATCCTGATTTCCCGAGCGAACAGACTCCTGTTCACTCCTTCCAAGTCTCTATTGGTCGAACCTCCACGCATAGTCTTCCTAATGATTTCCATTAATCCAGCGTTGTTTGTCAGGGGCTGCCCCCCGTGATCCCGAGGGAACTCCGGCACATATTCTTCATGTGGCTCACTAGCAGCAACGTTGGCCCTAGCCTGTTGAACTCCCTCTAAAGGTCCTCCTGCATTGGATCCTGCGGGCCTGCCCCCAAGCCCTTGTTGATTGCCCTCTGGCTCTGTATTCTGTTCTCTGTTGGGTTCTGCAACCCTTGTTCCTTGTTCCACATTAACAGCCGTTGTGGCTGGTCCTAAGTTCTGCATCCCTGCCGCTCTCATCTGTTCAAAGAAGGTCTACATCATATCATGTTGACTCTTCAACAATCTCTCTTGCAATGAATTTGTCATAGCTTCCATTTCGTCTCTAGTAATGTAAATCGAAGCTTGTCCTTCTCCAGCTCCGGAGGATGCCTCTTGACTTCCTCCCTGTTGGCTCCTCTTAGCTCTTTGTCTTGTTTGTCGAGTCATCGTAGAGCCAAATCTGAATCCTTAAAATTTCAAATCTAAACTTTGAATCTGGTGTAGCGGGTGCTAGTCCTTCTCAGTGAAAGCACCAAAGTGTTTGCGCCCAAAATGGTCACAAACCCCAAGTGTTGTGAAAGCACCAGTGTATGAATACAAATCAGCAATATTCAAACACAAATATCAGATCCAAACAAGCAACAAGCAACAATCCAGAGATAATGAACAGTGACACATAATTTATAGTTGTTCGGCTATCTCTGGCCTACATCCACTTCAAGGTTTTTATGATTTTATTGCTCGATGCTTGAAGAGTACAATTTCGTGTGTTGTATTACAACTGATTTTCTGAACTAAGTCTGAATCTAAGGCAGCAATAGTGATCTGGAATAGATTTGGTAGAGTCTGGGCGCTCTTTAGCTCTCAAAATTGTCCGACCTCTTTTCTGAATGACCAGGGGGTCTATTTATAGGTGTAGAAGGCTGATATTTCGCCTAAATTGAAGGGAGACCAGTTCTGGCATGTGAGGGGGCCCACATGTCCGCTTTCTGGAAATTCGGGTGCACTTTGGGATCGATTCGAAGCTACGTTCGAATCGATCAAGAAATTGTCCAATGGAGCTGAAATTTGGTGTGAACATTCTTCAACATGTGCTCAAGCTACTGTGAAAATTTCATAGCATTTGGACTCGTAGATCTCGAGTTATGATCGATTCAAGTTGTGGTATTTCGCTGGCTGTCGTCTTCGAATCCATCCATTTGAATCCATTGCTTCGTATCCACCTCCTTCGACTCGATCAAGTCGCGTGCGCGCTTGGTGAAGTGGCCTCATCTTCAGGGCGTGATCCGCTTTCCTCGCCGTGTTGATTGGGTCGAGTCCATGGTTTTAGCCGTCCTATCCTGGTGGATTTGAGGCAACAGATTTACGCTGCCTTCGAATCGATCGAATGGATGACCCCTTCGAATCGATCAAGGTAGGCCATAGTCGATTGATACAAAGGCTCTTCAATTACATGGATTCGAAGCACCTTCTCTTTGATGGATACGAAGCACCCTAATCCGATGGATTCGAACTCTCCTTGGCCCCATGGATTCGAAGTATTATGCTTTGTCTTGATTGATTCGAACATGTTGTCCCAGAACAGACGACTGATTCCATCTTCATCGATACGAACCATATCGATACGAACCATATCGATACGAACCATATCGATACGAAGTGCAGTGAACTTCAATCGATTCGAACCTTCATCGATTCTAACCAACATCCATCGATGCGAAGTACATCGATTCGAACCGTGCTCTGTGCATTTTAATTCATTCATATCTCGTGCGTACGAACTCCGATCGTCTTGAAAATTGAAACATAGCCTCTCCTAACCTTGATTGTCATTCCCAATCAATTCTGCCTTGATCGGAGCTTGGCCAAATTTTGACGACATCGATTACAACCTTGTTTCCAGTTGACCTCCAATCCTGATATCCATCCTTTCTTGCCAATTTGTTTGATATTCCGGCTTTGACCAAAAAGCGGGATAACAGTTTTAAAATTAATTGTTTTATTTTATATTTTAAATCTATTTCTGTCTGGTTGTTCCTATTCTCCAACCTCCTTCCTTTTCGGGGACGAAAAGTTTTGAGCGGGGGAGAGTGTGACGACCCGTAAATTTTAACGATTTTAAATAACGTAATTAACTATATTTTGTGAAATTTTAATTAATTGAATTTGGAAATAAAATTTGATATTTGGAATTTGTCTATATAAACATAGCAAATGGTAATTTTTCATTAGAAAATATGGAAGTTTATTTTATTGTGTAATATTATTTAAATTTAAAGCAGCTAATATTTGATGATAATAAATTATTTCTCAAACCTGAATATTTTTATATAATAAATTTGTAAATCATCTTCTGAGTGTGACGTCATATTTCGTTTCGCCAAATTTCGACTGCTATTGTCCCGTTTATCTTATTTTCGGTGTATTAGCAGCATTTTTCGCTACCGAATATCGACTTTTGATAGGATGGTGGTATCACTAATATCTGTATATCGTTTCGATCGTCTCGTCGTGCAGATCTCCGTAGCATATTCATATGTGTGTTTCGACGTCTGGTGGACGGCGAAATCTGTAAAACTGTAACCGTATTTGTACCCGCTTTAAAACCTTTTGGTTTCCATCTGTCCTTTCATTGCTATCTGTGGAAAAACTAAGAGCCACTAGCTAGTAATAATTTTCCGAATTCAACTAGTGGTTATTACTATTCCACCTTTTCAATTTATATTTGCCTTTTCATTTATAACCTATGGTTTGTTATTTCCTCTTAGCTTCTCTCTTTCCCTTCTTCTTTGTTCAAGCCTCTGAATAGATAATATAACAATTTGTCTAATTCATATATAATCAACCTGCACCATTTGCTTTCACCAAACCTCACCTTTTCCCATGCACGCATCAGGGTTCGGCCTCGCCCTTCTCTATTCCTCTCGGCCTTCATTCACCTGGCAACCCATTCCCCTCTAGCCTTCAAACCCTCCCTCTCCTCAAGTCACGGCCTCCTAACCCTTCACAGCAACACCACCTTGCTAGCCTCCGCCCAGCCAAGTAGTGGCCGACCTCAGCACCTCCCTCACCTTAGCCCCGCGAGCTAGCATCCCCAGCCGAGCCATCTCCTCTTCTCTCCCGGCCTCCCCATCACCACCATCCCCGGCAACTACTCCTCACCACCTGACCCCAGCCGCAAGCCCAACGCCTTCACCTCCTGTAACGATCCAGACCCGACGCTCGAAAATCGACGTTCAATACATCACCCGTATTTGAATGCCAGAGATTCAAACGTCGAAGTCCGTATCCCTGGAGCTTATAACAACATTAAGTGATAACAACACGGCGGAAACAAAAATGAATTTCATTGATATACAACATGGATACAACATATGATCACCTACATCAGAGTACAATGTATACGATACAACAACAGAATACAACACCACAGTAGAAAATATAACATGACAACTGAATAACACCAACAGAGATTCCAAAAGAGAGAGTGAGAATCCAACATACCGCGACTTCGATAAGGTCTTCCAAAACTCCAAAGACTTTCAGATCCAAAAGGCTTCAAAACCCAACAGCTTCCAAAACCAAAGACTTCAAAGATTTCCGAATCTACATCCACTATCTAAACTAGCTCCAGAACATGGATAACCTGTCTCTAGGCTGCCCGTGTGGAAAATTATGGGCACCCATAGTTTAGGAATGGAACAATAAACTCCGAGTCAGTCATGGGACTGGTATGAGTAAACATAAAACAGTAGTTTGCACAAAACAAGAAATAGAAAGAAATCCGTTATGCTTTTTTGAAAAATGAAACTACCATAAGGCCTCCCGGCACACATAATGCAATCGCACACTTGGGGAAGATTTCTCCTTATAGCAGTCAAACATACTTGATACGCGAAAATCCATTTGATATTATTATTAGTGCATAGTGTGGAAAACATTTCGAAAGTATAATATTAATCTTAGCCAGCATAGGTACCATTATAGTACGCCTACTATAGCTACCATGTTAAATGGCAGGTTCTACAACTAAAACCATATAGGGTTCGTATCGAGTGATTGGATTTCCAACAAATGCCCAAGGCTAAGGAACTTCCTTTCCAAATGGGTTCGCCTTTGGAGGGACGCCCCGAGAACCTAACCGGATCTCAGCCAACACAAGGCTGGGTTACCTCTATAACTAGGTACCTAACTGTCATGAGTATTCCATCCCCCGGTCGTAACTGACCTTTATCGAGGGCCCTCTACACCAACAACCACATAAGCAAATTATCTGGGCTCCATACCAAAATACCACTTTTTATCCAGAAGGAAATGCACATACTCTGAGGGGCGCGACCCCCATAACCTTGCTGCATGCTTTCCTGTTTCGACCATTTCCGGGGTGTGAGGTTCGATGAAGTCTCGTCCCACAAAGCTACGCTTTTCACAAAAGCCATGCTTCGATCAACCAATGATCAGCACACAGCATGCCACATTACCAAATTGGGAATATCTCACTAGTAACCATCAACTACATAACCACTGAGCTCGTACGTCCCAGAGAAGGGTGTTAAGCTAAGAGAATAAATTCTCCGCCACCAAACAGAAATGTATTTGATAGGAACCAGCTTTACATCTCAAAGTGTAATGTCAGACATACATCCATACAAGTCCATCCTGGGTCTGAATGGAAATGAAGGCTCTACGAAAGAAGTCCTTGCAAATCCAGATATCCATAATCCCGACCGGACTCCCCATCACATATGGAGATCTCTATACCGGAGCAACTTAGTGCAGTGACAATCGATAGGTAATCCTTTCGTTTTCGAAAATACTCGGCCTTCACCACCATCTTCAAATGCACTCCCATTTCGTTGTATCATTATTCGGAATGGGTTTTATGACTTAATGTCCTCTCCCGGCTTAACCGAATAATGAGTGCTTATTTAAAAACACGTGGATACATAAGTCACAACAAATTTCCATTTATAATCTTTTAAACAAAAGATTCACCTTTAAGATTTGATGTGGGTTTCGGATAACCATTTGGAATCCGACCCCGGTCGCATCGAAATTCAAATGCCATTTCAAAGGCAAAGTTGTTTAAGTAAACAATTGTAATTCAATTCAGAAGTTCACATTCACATAGTAATATATCACAGATATCACAGCTCAATCCAAAACAATTCATATCACAGCTGTGCAGTTAAAGCGCTCGGCAGATTCAAAGCGGTGGAGGTGCAAAAAGTCATAGTGGGGATACAACGAGGATATAGCAGGATATAACAGATGGCTTTAAAATAGCATATAAAACTCGTACTTAATGTTTTTACGAATATATAAAAGGTAATTAAATGAAAAAATATCATTCAATTGAATTATAACTAATACATAAATAATTTTTAAATAAAAACATGTGCAAATATACTTTAAATAAATGTAAAACTGTTATATAACATAATTGAATTTAGTAGAATATTAGAGTATTTTCATTTCTGAAAATATATTAAAAATTAAATCAAATAAATTAGTTTCATAATTTTTATAATGTATAAATTGAATTTTTCAATTCATTTTATTAAAGAAGATATAGCGGGAATAGCGGAATATAGCGGAAATAACGGGATATAGCGGAAATAGCGGGGATTAAAGCGGAAAGGCTATATTGTGGGGCTATATGGAAATATCGTAGCGGCAGAAACCCGCTATGAGATATATCGGGGTTATAGCGGGGTAATAGCGGGGCATTAACTGCATAGTATCATAGAGTATCATAAATCACATATCAAAGATATCAACAATTCAAGTCATTTAACATAATCCAATTATTTATCAGCAAGATTTATTTAATCATATTATTATAATTAATTTAATTGACTCAAAATGAATTAATTACATATGAATTTATCACTTAACCCTGCTTAATTATCATTAAGTAATTACAAACCATTTTACTTAATTATTTAATTAATTAATCACATAATTACTTCATTAATTATCCTTTAATTACTGATTAATTATCCGTAATTTTTAATTATTAATTAATTAACCTTTAATCATCATTTAATTAACCTTAATCATTAAATTAATTAACCTCTAATCAATCTTTAATTACCTACATTAAGTAATTATCCATTAAGTAATTATCGTTTAATTACTTTCATTAATTAATTAATCCTTAATTAATTAAGACCTTAGTTAATTAAAAGATAACCCATTTATCTTAATTAATTACTTTAATCATCATTTAAATCTTATTAATAACCTTTGGAATTAATTATCAATTACCAATTAACTTAGACCTTTAAGTTAATTAACCTTTAAAACATTTTATTTTCTTAATTAATTCCTTAATTACATTATTAAGTTTATTTAGAATAAACTTTTAAAATAAAGGTTATATATATATTTAACACTTTAAACTTAGTTAATTTAAAATAATTTTATTTTTAAAACTTTTAATTAATCCCAAACTTAAATAAACACACATTATATCAAAGAATAAGTTTACGAAAATTTGTTAAAACTTGATTCATTTAAACTTTTATAAAACTTGTTTTATTTCAAAATTTTAAAACTGTCTCAACCTATACTCGAGACTAACCCGAGTGCCAACCCGAGCCGAGCACAAATTTCCCCAAGCCACCTTTTTTTTCTTTTGCTTTGATTTAAATTTTTAAAACCTGTAACATGTTAAGTTATCATGAATAACTCGAACACGGACCCGAGCCATCACCATATTTTCCCAAGAGCAAACTCGAGACCAACTTCTCCTTCCCAACCCAGATACACTCAGATGCACGTACACGTGCACAAGAGTTCTGGCCATCTCTGACCAAGGCTCCGACCATTGACAAATCGCCGACCTTCCCCTCTAACGCCACGACCACCCAGAAACTTAGAACCACCTCCAATTCGAAATCGAGAAAAATGAAACCCATTGGAAAGAGACAGATCACCCAAAACCACCTCGACATACCACCATTGACCACCGGACACCACGCGATCACGTCCAAAGATACATCACGCCTTCACACTTCGATTCCCCCACCACCGGTCACCTTCGGTTCACCCACGACGCCGCAATTTCCATTTAAACCCAATCGACCAAAACTGGGTCTAAAACCCTAAACCCACGTCGACCGGCCCCCATGGTGATCTATAAAATCACCGTGTATTTTTCTCGTGATCCCCTACGCACAAACTTCCTCCAGCCCTGATTACGACAACCAACTCCTCGCAGATCACCAGAATTTACCCAAAATGCGATTTTCGTTCATCCCACGATTCCTCTTTCAAAACATAGTTAAAAATATTGATTCCACTTTTAAAAATCACCGTTTTCGAAAATGATTTAGATTATATAAGTAAATCGAATAATTAAGGAAATCGAATTTTCATCATACATTGAGTTTCATTGTATATTCTTGTTCCAGGTTAAAACTACTTGTTAACCATACTTAAAAGTATTTTTAAAATTAAGTTCTGGTAATTTTAAACCCATTTTGTTTTAACATAACAAGCAATAGAAGATTAGGGGGAGAAGAATTGAATTTTGAACAGGTTTTAAAAACCTGTAAATAAGAACAGAGGCAATTATGCATGTTCCCAAACATGCACACCCAAATCCACACATATATATATATACATATTTGTATACATGCAAACAAATTTACAACTTTACTTCAAGTATGATCCCAAACAAGTTATAAATCAGATTAAAAGTAACTCACTTGGTTTTTTTTTGATTTGAACAGAGAACTATAAAACTTGAAAAACTGGAAAATGTTTTGGACTTTGATCTGCAACTTGGTTCTGATTTTTGGAAACTTTGATTTGCTTAGCTAGTTGAAATGAAGCTTGAAAGAGTTGAATTTGTAGTTGTCCTTTGAATTTGCTCAGGTTGTTTTATTTCTCAAGTTTGGTTTTGAATGTAACAAAGGAAATGGTAAAAGAAGGAGTATAGATATATATAGCCTTTTTTCTTTTTATTTATTATTTTAAAAATAAAATAAATAAATGACACTTGTTAATTGCATGATAAAATTAAGTTAACACTTGTAAACACCTATCTTCATATGCCTACACATGTCTTTATTCATGTATTAATATTTTTTATATTATTTTAAATTATATTATCTATTTTTATAAATACATTTCCTTCCTTTATATTTATATAATCTTAAAAGAAAATGATTTAAACTAAATTATACACTAATAAAAATCACATATATATTATTTTTAAATCCAGTTTATTTTAAAGATTTTTGTTTTTGAATTTTAAATTAGTTCACAAATTAATTCTAAAATTACTAAACTAAATTTGGCTTAAAAATGGGATCCTTACAGATTTCCTGTAACGACCCACTATTATGGACCATTCAAATCGATAATAATCCACATATGTCTGACTTGAATAGTTCAAAATATTAGATTGTTAATTTAAATTTTTGGCAAAACTCAGCATATACAGTAAATAAATCAATCACAGAATCACAGACACAGAGTAATACAATAATATGCAGCGGAATAGATAAAATAGTAGTTCATGAAGCTTCTATATAAACATCGGAGTTACAAATAAAAATACCACAAAATATCTCGAATACAGTGAAGTCTTCAGTACGAATAGATGACCTCTCTGAACAAATCAACTGGAAAGCTGAATCGATGGTTGGATCTCCAAATGAAGCTCCAAACTCCAAGGTGATTCTCAATTGCTGTATCACTCGGTCTGACCCGAGCGTAAAGCAAAACACAAAATACTCGAGTCAGGATTAACATTCTTATACTAATAAATCCAACTCAAGTGAAATATCAACTGAAATACAAATAACTTAAAGAATGTTTGGGATAACCATCCTCTAAGGATCTGTAGAACTATCTACAATGTAGAAATATATACTACAACACCGTGGTCATTTCAAATTAATTTATAATTCAAAACCAAAAATTCACTTTTATTTCAAATATATCTATTTTCCAAAATAGTGTATATATATCAAATAATTTATAAAGTAAAGTATTTGCAATTTCCTCAAATTTCACAATCGATTCAAATCAACTCAAATTCCAAATTCAAATTTATACAAAGCTCAATTCATCAATTCAGTTCTCAATAGACTATTTAAATTTCAGTATATTTCAAAGCTTTAATATTCAACATTTTCAAAGTTAAATTGAACAGTTTCATATAGCTCTTGATTTAATTCATTATTATTTAATCAAGGAATATTCACTTAATAAATTCAATATCATTTAACTAGCCTTAAATTACATTTTTACTAAATATTTCCTTAAATTTATTTAAACAAGAAATATTCATTAAATTACTTAAATCAAACCAAGTTATAAATCATATCTTAAATCTCAATTTCAATAAGTTTCAAATCAGTTTAATTAAATAAAATTCTTTATTGAATACAATTTCAACTAAATTCAAATTATCTTCCTAACCTTAACTTATTCAAATTATTATCAAAACCTATTTTGAAATATAAATTTAATTTCTTAACTATATTATATGTATTAAATCAATCTTAATTAAATTCAATATTATTATTAAATCCATATATATCATTACCATTTATATAAAATAAATTAAGAATCAACATTTATTAAAACCATATCTTTCTTTCCAAAAACCATAGAATTTATTTTCAAAATACTTATATATGGACCAACGGTGTCTGTATATAATTTCCTAACCTATGGTCAAATGGTACAGATATTTATCATTTCAATCCGTAATTTAAGTATATACGGGTAGATATCATTTTGACCCGCAATCCCAAATTCAATTCAAATGAAAATCGCTTGGGTCTATCATTTCAACCCATAACGATTTTCTCCTATTCTAAGGTCCATTCGGATATGTATCATTTCAACCCATAGTGATTTATATACTAACAGGGAACTTGCAGAGTGATAACAGATATAGAAATAATATACAGGCATAGATATATCATCAATAACAATATAATATAAACAACAGGATATGGTGCCATATCCCATAGGTGAACAGTTACAGATAATAGCATATATAACAATTTAAATAACTACAGCAGCATATTTCAATTGTCGTTTCAATTGAAATCAAATTTAATAAATATAAAAACATTAATCGTGAGTGATTGCTCACCTTTCGAGGCTAGAGAATACAGAAGATGACACGGATACGCACACTGATATGGGCACTGAATTTGAATTACAAATCCAAGCAAAGCAAAAATCGACACGAATTCAACGATCAAAGCTGATTGGCACGAATTGATGAAAACTGATCAGATCAACTTAATATAAATGGAAGATATATATACTATATTTAAAAATCAATAATTAGAAAAGATCAATATAACTTAATATATATATATTTATTTTATTTGTTTCCAAAATAAATTCCAAAACATATAATTCCATATTTAATTCGAACCCATACAAAATAAATTTCTATATAGATGCTTGGACCAAGCTTATATATTCTTATATATACTAATATGTGAATATATATAAGCTTACATACTTATTATATAAAAATCAAAATTTATAGAACCAATATACCATAAATATATATAAACTTAACCCATGTAGACTAGTATATGTATTATACATATAAATATATATAAGTGAAAACCAAACGTATTTCTATAAGTTAATATGCGCACAAGCAAATAAATCTAAAGTAAATTATATATAGACTTTCATAACTTACATAACTTTTATATAACCAGATTTATATATATATATAATAACTTATATAATATAGAGTAACTTAAATATACATATAAAATAAACAACTTATATACCCTTCATACATATACACAACTACATAAGCAAAAGCTAACAGTTTTAGCATACAAATACATATACTGTTATGTGAGATTTACCATTTAACAAATCCTATAGGAACTGTGAACTTGTATTTATATTAACAATAGATCATATATATGACACGTAAAATACATAACTTATGATAAAACCCGGTATATAATATATATAAACTATAATAGACGAACTGTATATACACTTTAAAATAAAATATAGGATACTAACTTGTATATAGCCGAACCACTAATATACCACTAATATAACTATATTTAATATTGTACTTTGAACAGACAACTTATATGACAAATACACATTGAATTTTATCTAATAAAATATGCATACCATCAGTTAGACTTACACATAAGCAGGCTGAGTCAAAATAGAAGTTAAAGTGGAAGGCACTTAGGTCACATGGTGAATATAACCCATCTATACATTATGTTTAAAAAAATATTATATCATATACAAACCAAACGAAATGAAATGATCTACCCCTGCTTAACACAAATACATCTTACACGCAACTAGTTTCATGTGTATTTATACTTAAACAATATCATATTTGAAAACACCAAATATAATACGTATAACTTTTATAACTTTAAATCAAATGTATATATACTTGTAACCAGTTATTCACAAAATATAAAATTTTAAACATATCATATTATTAAATGCATATATATAAACGGTAGGCAAGCTTATATATGTATAAATATATATACACCCTAACCTTTACGTAACTAATAGAATAGATAGGAGAGGGATAGGCAGAGCATGCTTTGGCTTGGCTTCAGGTGATAGACGCGGTGAAGCAAGGGGAGGGCAGAGGTGGTTCTCATCCATGGAGGAGTGGAAATCAGATTTGTGGAGGAGAGATGATGGGTTTGGAGCAGATGGCCGCGCTGCCTGGCAGGGATGGAGGAAGAATTGCTGCTCGTGGCCAAGGTGGAGGAGGCTGGTGAGGGGACGTGAGTGATAGGAAGGGTGGTGTTTGCATAAAAAATGGACAAACACCTCAAAGTCGTATGATTTAGTAGATCTTATGTTGTTCTTAGTGGTCTGAGTGATTTATGCAAATATATGAAAAGCAGGGGCTAAACTGTAAAAAGACACGCAGATTTATAGTGGTTCAGCCAGAATGTGCCTACGTCCACTTTATATGTTATTTCTCTTCTCTTGTTTAGATTACAAGTACAAAGCTTTGATACAAGTAAAAGAAAGTTGTTTGAAAATTCCTTCCGTGCTTGAGCTTTCAAACTTGTCCCCCATTGTTGTACCCCTGCCCCTCTATTTATAGAGTGAGGCTGGGGGTAGGGGTCTTGGAGGTATATAGCAGCTAGGTAGGCCTGGGCTGAGGCGATCTGGCCTGGTGGAGTTGGTCCGGTTTACCTTGGTTTGGTGGTATGAGTATGGTTGGACCGGTGGAGCTTTGGTTCGGTGGTAATGGTCCGGTGATGATGGTCCGGTGATGCTGGTCCGGTGATGATGGTCCGGTGATGCTGGTCCGATGATGCTGGTCCGGTGATGATGGTCCAGTGATGCTGATCCGTTGATGATGGTCCGGTGATGCTGATCCAGTGATGATGGTCCGTTGATGCTTAGGAGAAGGGTTGGTTCAGTGGTTGCTGGAGAAGCTTTGGATCGGCTTTGAGGTGGAGAGGCCTGGCTCCTTTTCTTTTGGACCGGTGGTGGAGGAAATACACCTACACTTGCCCCCTAAAGTGGGGCATATGTCAGCGTATGCCATGCTTTGTTATCTGGATAGCCCCATTTGGTCCAAAGTGCCGAACCGTTTGGTCCGGTCACCTCGTGCTCGTCTATAAGTACGGGCCTCACGCCACCGTTTTTCCTCATCAGCCGAACTACTCCCTTGTCTTTGCCAAATCACAGTGCTAGCCGAACCAAAGCCTTTGCCGAATCAGGTGAGGGTCTACTCTGCTGAATGACCTTTTGTCCTTGGACTGCCGAACGAGGTTTCCTCAGCTTTACCGAATGGAACTTGGGTCTTAATTGACAAACGAAACTTGGCTTGAATGCCGAATGAACCTTGGGTCTTAATTGACGAATGAAACTTGGCTTGAATGCCGAATGAGACTCTGGTATTGGGAGTACCGAATGAACCATGATTTGTTGAATGAATTCTTAGGCCTTTCGTGCATTTAAATACCGAACGAAAACCCCGGATTGTACGCACTCGCTTGTCCGTATCTTTACCTCTCCTTGTTCTAATAATGTGCTTTTCTTGTGTTGTAGATAAATGTCTCGAAAAGCAGAAACTCGATCAGATAAAAAAAAGTCCCAGGGCGAAGGAGAATCTTCCGCAGTGCCCCCTGCTCAGTTGAACCCAGAACGACGTGGGCCCACTCCGAGATCGTTAGTGGACGGGTACGGTCCTCAGGAGCTTCTCAACTTGCCTCCTGATTGCTTCCCTAGCTCACTCAAGGGCGAGCAACTTGATGTTATATCTCGCTCTTTCGGGATCGATCGAGCGAGCATGTTATTGCCGGCTACGGGAGCGATGCCGTATGATCCTCCTGAAGGATATTTTGCCTACAGCAGATACCATTGTATGTGTGGTGCCATCCCGCCTCTCAACGCCTGGGTAGTCAGCTTTCTTACATATCTAAAGGTGGCTCCATTCCAGCTTCAGCACAACTCTTATGCCATTCTGGTGAGTCTCTTCGTCATCTTCCAGAGGAGATATGGGCGTCCTCCTTCCAACCGGGAGATCCGGTATTTGTACAACTTGAGAGGCTACAAGAAGGGGTCTCCCTACATCAGCTTGGAATATGCCGTATCCTTTAAGCCCGTCCTGGACTTATACTCGAAGTTCAGTATGTTTAAGAAAGAATGGTTCTTCATCAGGGATGACTCTGTTTCCATTCGTCGCTTCACCTCCGGCTGTAAGTGTGAAGCTTTATTTATAATTTCCATTATAACTGCAGTGCTTTATCTTACGTGTTTTTATTTCTTGCTAGCGACAAGTGGTTTTGCGGTTGTGGAGAATGATCGTCTGGTTCAGACGGCAGCAGAGATTGAAGCTATAACTGGGAGAGATAGGTTGGCTGCCTACCTGATCAGGAACGCCACACTCTTGGAGTACAACTTGATCCTTCCACAGCAGTCCGTGGTCAAGCAGAGGGACACGGCTGAAGAGAAGGCTGCCCAAGCTAAAGAAGGGGCCGCGTCGAAGAGCAGTAAAAGGAGGCCCTTTTCGAAACATCCGGTTGCTGGGGGGAAGAAGCTCAAAAGGTCTGACGGTCCCTCTCCCAGCACACATCCGGATGTTCAGGAGGAGGAGAAAGGTGAGGACGAAGGAGGTGAGGCTGAGGGCGGAAGTGACGGTGATCGTCATGGTGATGATGGTGGCGATGGACAGGGTGGTGATGGCCCTAGGGCTTTGTCTTTCGGGCAAGTAGGCGAAATGCAAGAGTGGACGGATGACGCTTTCCGCCAAGCCTTCGAAGGTTTGGAGGGGACAGAGAAGTCTAAGAAAGCCGATAACGTTGGGACCGGCGTCGATCGATCTTCTGGGAGCACCTCTACCGAAGCAACTTCGACGGTTCAAGGTGAATTTCACTTTACTCTTTTAATTCTTGAATGATGGCTCAATACACGTTGGTGACACTTGGTTTTCATATCAGGAGCAGGTAAAATGGTCAAGACCTCAGATCTTCGGCACAGGCTTGAACAATACAAGCTCTCCAAAGCTTCCGCCAAGCCGAAGTCTCCGACCCACCGTTCCGGGGATGTAGTCGGCTACCGTCCTCTTCTCGAGGTTATTGGGGAGGATATTCAAAAGAGAAAGGGGAGTCGCTCCCTATCCGAGCCTTCGACTGGTCCTCAGTCCCCAATTCAGCCTCTTCATGATATTACGGAGGAGGATACTGAATTGACACCCTCTCCGCACCCGTCTGAAAACCCTACCATTACTCAGATTGATCGCCCTGGCTTGGGTCGTAATCCATTTGCGGGTCATCCTGATCTGGATCCAAGTTGTCATGATATTTCTTTCGACGAGGTTACCGGTGAGCACCTTCTACCTCGCAACCCTATGGTAAAGGTGCTTGACGAGGCCAAATCTCTGGACCTAGATTTGCTCACTACTTGGGTTGTCGCTATGGGGAACGAAGCTAAAGAAAATATCGACCGGGTTGCTGGGGAGACCAGGAAGTTGATGGGGCATCATGCCTGACTGGTTAAGGCCGAGGAGGAGATTGGGAGTGCCAACATAAGACTGCGGTTAGTGGTTTCCGACCAGGCCAAGCAACTCGCTGATCAGGCCATCCAGATCTCTCAGCACGAGGCCGCCTCCGGACGTCTAAAGAGAACTATGGAAGAGGCCAGCCAGGCCGAACTGCAGAAAATGGAGGCTACTTGCAAGGAGCGGATCGATATGGCCATTGCCACGGTGGACGAGGTTCGGAAAGCGGATCTTGAGCAGATAGAGGAGTTGTCTGGAAAGCTTGAGGCTGCAGAGCTTGCTCAAGCCAAGTTGAGGGAGGAGATGGAGGCAATGCGGAAATCCCTTCGGGCTGACTGCTTGAGATACCGATTGGAGAGAGATGCCGCCGTCGTTAGGTTGTCGGATTCCGAGGCCCGGGCGAGGGAGTTTGAAGAGAACGAGGAGCTGATGGAGGGGATGCTCCAGGATATGTACTTTCATACTTGGAGGCAGGGTAACTTGTCCTGGATGGATGATTACCCTCGGGTTATGGCTAGGATCTATCTCAGGGCTCTAGAGGAGGCCCAGGCTGAGGCAGATAAGGAGGGTGGCGTGGCCTTTAGGATGGATGCTGTTACCGCCCAGTTTACCAAGGAGGAGAAGATGGCGGTGAAGGAGGGCATGCGGTTGCTTGCAGCTGATGAGACAGGTGTGCAAGCGGAGGATGATGATCAAGCTGATCAAGGAGCAGATGCTGGTAAGTCTTCCTCTCTAGTCTTTCCATTAACTTGGTTGCTTATCACTAATGAATCCTTTTTCTGACCAGACAGGTGGGCAACAGGACAAGGATAAGACTCCGACGCAGCCGGCTTCTTGATTAGACCTGGAAAATTCTTTTTTATGGACTTGACATGGTTGTATATGTTAGTCTTAAAACAGTAAAGTAACTCTTAGGTTGTAATTTTTGCTACTTGTAATAAATAGCTCTATTCTTGACGTGTAATTCTTTAACTTAAGCTGATTTGTCGTCTTTTGAATGTTTTTTGCTATTCCAACATGTTGTATGAGAAATACAGCTATGCGTATTCTTGCAATTAAATTATGTTTGATGTCAGGTTCTTGTTTAAAACATAATTTTATGACTTGCAATGTTAGCGTGAGGTGTGAATAAATTATAGTCATGTGTTTACATATGAAAGAAGGAAATACCGCCCTTTATATCTTGCTTGTAGATGGCAGCTTTGAATATCCTGTGTGACCGAGTAAGGGATGCGGTCCAGTATCTTGCCGTGAGCATCTGCTTCCATTAGTGAATGTCTCATGCTCTGTGTCCTGTACTTCAGGGATTGTTACAGAGGATAGGAGAAAAGTTGCTTAAGTAAAATTGAAATATGTGAAATAGTAAAACTTCCAATCACGGAAGGCCTTCGATGTGCTTAAGTTCGTGGCAAACGGGCTTTGTAGTCACTTTCCCTAGCTGTGGGTCTTGGAGACATTTGTCACCCATCTTACGCCTCCGCGGGGAGTTAATTCTTTTTTACCATAGCCGCACTTAAGACACATCGGAGCCGAGATCGCGCACAGTAACTACCCGGACCATTATGGCCCGTAATCGTGTGTATTATTCGATTTACTGTATTCGGCTAGCGTGGGTGCCGATCGTCAACCGTGAACTGCCCCTGGCTGGCCACACCTTATGTTGGGGCTTATAGTCGGTTCACAGTTGCCGGCGAGCCGAACGCTGTAATGAGCTGCCTCGGCTATATTCGGCCTTCTCGGTGGCTTATAATCGGCTCATTACAGTTGGCTTTAAGGGCCGTCGCGAGCAATGAGTTAACCCGCAGCAGAGGGATGCCGGAGCAAAAGTGTCTCATTGGCGAGGGCATAGATTCACATAGTACCTGTTAGGTCTTGTCCAGGTGAAGTTGCGCCATGGAGTGCTTTGAGTGGAAATGTTATACGCATAGGATTTTGTTCAACAGAAAAGGATAATGTTAACAAGTAGCCAAGATATAAAGGAACAAGTTAAAAAAGAGACAAGGTTTTTTAAAGTGGTTCGGCACAAAAAGGCCTACGTCCACTGATTCTCTTTGTTAATTCACTTCATATGGGCAGTACAAGTTAAGGAAAGTATCGACGGAGGTGTTGGATGTTCCATGCCCTCTGAAACACCTCTCCGTCCACTGTTGACAAAATATAAGCTCCATTGTGGAGATCTTTATGAATTACATATGGTCCATCCCAGATTGGGTCTAGTGCTCCGGGGCGAGGGAAGATTCGCTTGAGGACAAGATCCCCTTTTTGTAAGGTATGATGCTTGACTTTGGAGTTGTATTGTGCTGCCACTTTTTGCTTGTGGGCCGCCGCTTTAAGGACTGCATCATTTCTTCTCTCCTCAACTAGATCCAAAGGCATGTGAAGGAGTTCTTCGTTCTCTTCTGGGTTATAGTGGATCCTACGGTGGGAAGGCACGATGGTTTCAACTGGGAGCATAGCCTCAGATTCGTATGCCAAAGAGAAAGGAGTATGCCCTGTTGATGTTCTGAAGGATGTGCGATAGGCCCACAGTGCCGTAGGGAGTTCATCCACCCAAGCGCCCTTTGACTTTTCGAGTTTCTTTTTTATTAGAGTTTTTAGAATTTTGTTGACGGCTTCGACTTGTCCGTTTGCCTGGGGATACGCTACGGATGAGAAGCTTTTGTGAATTCCATGCTCTCGGCACCAGTTGGCGAATTCCTCGCTGTCAAACTGAAGTCCATTGTCTGATATGATTTTGAGTGGGACTCCGTACCTGCACAGAACATTTTTGATCAAGAAGTTAATAACTTTTGTTGAAGATACTTTATTCAGAGGTTCTGCTTCCACCCATTTGGTGAAATAGTTGACCGCCACTATAGCATATTTGGCCCCGCCTCGGCCCGTTGGCAGTTCGCCGATTAAGTCAATTCCCCATACTGCAAAGGGCCAAGGGCTGGTCATTTGAGTAATCTCAGTCGTTGGTAGCCGCGGAATCTTAGCGAACTTCTGACATCTGTCACACTTTTTGACGAAATCCAAGGCGTCCTTGCTTAAGGTGGGCCAGAAATATCCATATCGGAGTATCTTTTTTGCTAATGTCTGCCCTCCGGTGTGATCTCCGCAGCTTCCTTGATGAATGTTGGATAAGATTTCCTTAGCTTCCCTTCCAGCGACATACCTTAACAACGGGTTAGAGAATCCGCGCCGATAGAGGATGTCTCCTTGTATTGTGTAGCGGGAAGCTTTCCTCAAGATTTTCTTGACTTCGTTACGCCCGTTGGGTAGTGTGCCGCTTTGTAAGTCGTCTCGGATGGGAGTCATCCAAGTTGCTTCTTAGGTTGCAGCTATTAGATTCACTTGTTCAAAACTTGGGGTCAGTTGCTTTGAGATGGTTACTGCTCCGAAGATGGCGATGTCACTCATACTTGCTTGCTTTGCCAATTCGTCGGCCTCTTGGTTCTCTTCCCGAGGGATGTGTTTGACTAAGTAGCGGTCCAATTGGTTGAGAAGTAACTTGGTCTTCTTTAAATATGCTATGATTCGTTCTTCTCGAGCTTGGAATTCTCCTAGTATTTGATTAACAATAAGTTGAGAATCGGTATGAAGACACAAAGAATTGGCTCCGATTTCTATGGCAAGTTCTAATCCAGCTATCACTGCTTCATATTCTGCATCGTTGTTGGTGGCAGCGAACTCCAACCTTATAGCATAGTGCAGCTTATTTCCCCTGGGAGTGATTATTACCACACCTGCCCCCTAGCCTTGTTCGTTTGATGCACCATCCACAAAGAGGTTCCACTTGATATCTTCTGCTATTTCCATTGCTCCTTATCTTCGTTGGTAGTGAATTCTGCAATGAAATCAGCCATGGCTTGTCCCTTGATGGCAGTGCGAGGGTGATAGGTGATATCATACTGACTTAGTTCAATGCACCATTTAAGTAGTCGCCCAGAAGTGTCGGGACGATGGAGTACCTACCTCAGTGGTTGATCGGTCAGAACTTTGATGGAATGGGACTAAAAGTAGTGACGCAGTTTTTGTGATGTGATTAGTAAACAGTATGCTAGCTTTTCAAGTTTAGGATATCTGACTTCTGCCCCTGTAAACCTCTTACTGACGAAGTAAACTGGCCGCTGCGTGCGGTTGTGTCTTCCCTTACCAAGGCAGCGCTTAGGGCGTGAGATGACACAGCAAGGTATAGGTATAATTCTTCGCCTTCGCTTGGAGTCGAGAGTACCGGTGGTTTCTGGAGGTGTTCGATTAAGTTAAGGAAAGCGGTCAAGCATTCGTCAGTCCATTCGAACTTTCCTTTGTCTTTCTTTAGAGCTTCGAAAAAGGGAACGCACTTGTCCGTTGCTTTGGAGATGAATCGGCTTAGGGCGGCCACTTTTCCATTCAGGCTTTGCATTTCCTTTCGAGTGGAAGGTATCTTGATATCGCTTAGCGCTCAGACTTGTTCAGGGTTTGCTTCAATCCCTCTGGCATGGACGATGAATCCTAAGAACTTTCCTAATGACACTCCGAAGGAGCATTTTAGAGGATTCCACTTCATTCCATACTGGCGAAGTACTTGAAACATCTTGCCTAGGTGGCTTACGTGATCGTCGGCTTTCCTTGACTTTACCAGCATGTCATCCACGTATACTTCCATAGTTTGCCCTATTAGCCCTGCAAACATCTTGTTGACGAGGCGCTGGTAGGTGGCTCCTGCATTTTTAAGTCCGAAAGGCATCACCTTATAGCAGTATAAACCCCGGTCGGTGATGAAACTAGTGTGGTCTTGGTCGGGAGCATGCATAGGAATTTGGTTATATCCTGAGTATGCGTCCATAAAAGATAAGAGCTCGTGCCCGGCTGTGCTGTCTACAAGTTGGTCGATTCGGGGAAGTGGGAAGCAATCCTTTGGGCAGGCGTCGTTTAGGTTGGAAAAGTCAATGCACGTTCGCCATTTCCCATTAGCCTTCTTTACCAGCACCGGGTTAGCGATCCATTTCGGGTAGGTGGCTTCTCGTATGAAGTCATTGGCGAGAAGATTCTTTACTTCTTCATCGAGGGCTGCTGATCGCTCTGCCCCCATACTTCTCTTTCTTTGTTTTACGGGTGCCTTGGTAGGAATGTTTAGTACGTGGCATGCTACGTCGGGGGAGATTCCGGTCATGTCAGCGTGTGACCATGCGAATACATCCAAGTTGTGGCGGAGAAAGTCGATGAGTTGCTACTTCAACTCTGTTTTTAGTTGGGACCCAATTTTTAATAGTCTACTTGAGTCGTGCTTGTCTACAGATACAAACTCCATAGCCTCTGCATGCTTGGCGGTGGCCTCCTCCTCTTTGTCCCTAGGGCCTAATTCATTGAAAGGGTCGCTGGTATATCAAAGAGGAGGAGCTTTCTTTAGTTGCTATGCTTCTAGACTTTTTGTGCAGAGGGCAACCTCTACACCCTTCCCTTTATCCTTCCTGTGATTGTTGCGAAGTTCAGTCACATAGCAGTCTCGAGCAACATCCTGGTCCCCTTCTACTTCCCCTACTCCATTGTCCGTTGGAAATTTCATCTTTAGGCACCATGGGGCTAGGACAATTTGGAAGTCAGACAAGGCTGGCCTTCCTAAGAAGGCGTTGTAGGCCGAATGGTTTTCTATTAGCACAAACGTCTATTTCCGTACAACGGAGCGGGGATGGCTTCCAATCTCGACGAAGAGGTCCAGTTGCCCGAGGGGCATCTTTGCATCTCCAATGAAACCGTGTAGTGGCTTATCGCAGGGAGATACATCCTTCATCGATAGCTTCATTTTGTCGAATGCATGTTTGAACAGGATATTTACTGAGCTTCCAGTGTCCACTAGGATTCGGTAAACTTCGACGGGACCGAGCCTGGTAGAGATAACCATGGGATCTATGTGAGGGTATTGCCTTCCTTCTAGGTCACGTTTACCGAATGTGATGTCATCACTTTCTTTCCATTTCGGGTGGCGTTCTTCTATAACTGAATTGACACAGTCTTTACTGTCTCTAAGCGACTTTCCATATCTTTCCATCTCTTTCCAGCTTTTATCTGCGATGTGCGGTCCTCATGAGATGGTATGGACCACTATCTTCTCTTGACTAGAGCCGCTAGTGTTGCGGTTTCCTCTGCCGGTCTCCGGTGAGGGTAGCCTTGGGTTTTCATTGGTAGGAGCTGGAGTCCTGTCCTGACCTTTTACATAGCGTTCCAGTTTCTTCCTTCTGATGTGTTCTTCAATCAAGTCCCGGAGATGATGGCATTCATTGGTATCATGCCCATGAGATTCGTGGAAGCGGCAGAACTTTCCAGACTTCTGCGCGTTATCTGATTCCTTCTTGTATGGTGGGCGTTTGTACCTAACTTCACCTTGGGTGGCAAGGAAGATATTTTCGACGGTCTCGTTCAAAGGAGTGTAAGTGTCGAATCTCGGTCCTGGCCGATATAGGCGCTTTTCTCCCTTCTTGCCCCCAGCATTGTCTCTGGAATCATTTTTTCGAATGTCCCTTGCCACAGCAGGGGCGTTGCTGTGAGTTGCCTTATTTTGCTGTCCTGACTGCCCCTCAATGGCAGCATCCTCAAGCCTCATATATTTCCCGGCTTCATGGAAGAAATTGGGTAAAGTAGCTGGTTTTTCTTTTGTCAACCTTCTAGCAAATTTAGTGTCCGGATGCACACCACTACAGAGGGCCATTAGAATAATCTTTTCATCGACATCTTGGACTGCGGCTGCCGCGGCATTGAATCGGGTTAGGTATCGCTGCAGTTTCTCTCCAGGTTTCTGTTTGACGCTGGATTAGGAATAAGCGTCCTTAGGTTGCTCTACATGAATGCGGAACTGACTGATAAACTTTTCTTTCAACATTTCCCACGAGCTGATGGATCCCTGGGGTAGATGACAGAACCAGGAGGTAGCGAGATCTGCTAAGAAGAGCGGAAAGCATTTGCACAGTACTCCCTCTGTTGCTCCACTCATGAACATATGTTGTGTGTATCTTTGTAAGTGTACAACGGGGTCGGAGGTTCCTCTGTAAGGTTCCATTGTTGGCATCTTCCATTCTCGAGGGGTGATAGCAATTTCGATATTGCGGGCGAAAGGGCTGGTTAACCTAGCGCCTATCCCTCGATCTCTTTGCTCCCGTTGGACGCACTGTCTGAATAAGCGTGCCATCCTTTCATCAGAATTTGGAGCAGATAGAAATGAGTTTGGTTCTGTTCTGTGGGATTGATTCCATCCAGATGACCTGTAGGGATGGTATCGTCTATCATTCCTCATATTTTCCAATGGCTTCCATTGATCTTCTGGGAGCATGCTAGGGTCAGCTACAGTTGGCCCTTGCCTTGATCTTCCCCTGCTGGGCTCTGATCTAAGCACTTCCTCGGGTCCAACTTTGGGCTGGACTCTAGCTCGGCCCCGTTCACTGGCGTTTTCGTGGTTAGGCAGTATGACGGGCTCAGCTACAGTTGACCTTCGTCCGGTGCCTCCCCCGTTGGGTTCGGTACCAAACGTTTCCTAAGGCCTAACTTCGGGATGTGCTCGATCTCGGCTCCTACCATGGCTACTTCTGCCGTTAGCTCCTTCGAAGAAGGAAGACCTTTGTTGTCTCCAAGATCCTCTAGACTGGGACTCACCCCACGATTCAGTGTTGCGGTTGGACTCTTCAGCATCCCTTAAGCGTGACATGAGATGGTCCACCAAGGCTTCCTGCTGGGACGTGAAGCAGTTAGTTACTTCAACCACAACTCTGTCTAAATCTGCCCTAGTAATTGCTGCGGGCTGTTCTGTGGAAAGGGTGGTCGGATTAGCCTGTCCTTCATTTGGTACTGCTACTGGAGGAGGACGATTTACTTGATTCGTGACAGCTGGATCTGGAATACTGCTGGATGCGATGTTTTTTCCTTTGTTAACATCTTTTCACTGTTTGGGAGGCATGTTTTCCAAGTGGCGAACGACGCTGTTAGGAAAAATGTTAAGTGGATGAAGCTAAAGCTTCGAGCTTCTAATTCTCAGTGAAAGCACCAAAAATGTTTGCACAAAAAATGGACAAACACCTCAAAGTCGTATGATTTAGTAGATCTTATGTTGTTCTTAGTAGTCTGAGTGATTTATGCAAATATATGAAAAGCAGGGGCTAAACTGTAAAAAGACACGCAGATTTATAGTGGTTCAGCCAGAATGTGCCTACGTCCACTTTATATGTTATTTCTCTTCTCTTGTTTAGATTACAAGTACAAAGCTTTGATACAAGTAAAAGAAAGTTGTTTGAAAATTCCCTCCGTGCTTGAGCTTTCAAACTTGTCCCCCATTGTTGTACCCCTGCCCCTCTATTTATAGAGTGAGGCTGGGGGTACGGGTCTTGGAGGTATATAGCAGCTTGGTGGGACTGGGCTGAGGCGATCTGGCCTGGTGGAGTTGGTCCGGTTTACCTTGGTTTGGTGGTAGGAGTATGGTTGGACCGGTGGAGCTTTGGTTCGGTGGTAATGGTCCGATGATGATGGTCCGGTGATGCTGGTACGGTGATGCTGGTCCGGTGATGATGGTCCGGTGACGCTGGTCCGGTGATGCTGGTCCGGTGATGATGGTCCGGTGATGCTGATCCGGTGATGATGGTCCGGTGATGCTGATCCGGTGATGATGGTCCGGTGATGCTTAGGAGAAGGGTTGGTTCAGTGGTTGCTGGAGAAGCTTTGGATTGGCTTTGAGGTGGAGAGGCCTGGCTCCTTTTCTTTTGGACCGGTGGTGGAGGAAATACACCCACAGGTGGTCTTCGGTTTGAGATGCAGGCGCGAGGGAATTTCTATTGGGTTGGAGGCTGTGATTTAGTGAGTTGAGGTGGAAGAGGAAGGGAGGGAGAGTGGAGATGTAGGGAAGGCAAACGAAGAATGAAGTCTGAGATAGATAGAAAGATGGGTTCAATTCTAAAGGAGAGCAAGCAGCACTTCACACAGTATATACAAACAGTGATAATAAGAAAGGAGATGAACAATTATACATTTATTTATATAAAGAAATGTATCATTTGATTTCTCTCTGACACGTCAAAAGTAATAATAGCAAGTAGCAACGTTCATTCTAAGATTCAAGTGAATAATTTAAAGCAATTTATTATTGTGGCCAATGGTTCAAATTTTGAAAAGGAAGAAAATTCCAAAAAGTCACCATTTCGGTATCGATATAACGTACGATTTCCTCGTTTCGTCGCGTACCGCGCCTCAGAACACACAAATAAATATACCGCCGAAATCAGCACGACGAGCCGATCAAAACGGTATACAGATATTAGTGGTACGATCATCCAATCAAAAGTCGATAATCGGTACCATAAATGCTGCTATTTTAACAGAAATAAGATAAACGGAGCAATAGAAATCCAAATTTGGAATAACGAAAGATGACGACTTACTCAGAAGATGATTTAGAAATTTATTATATAAAAATATTCAAGTTTGGAAA
The DNA here is from genome assembly GCA_030737815.1 of Allium fistulosum. Classification (NCBI taxonomy): domain Eukaryota; kingdom Viridiplantae; phylum Streptophyta; class Magnoliopsida; order Asparagales; family Amaryllidaceae; genus Allium; species Allium fistulosum. Next base: position 1,393,733,172 of record CM060902.1, read on the forward strand.
ACATTTTATTACCGTCAATTATTAACTGATTTGAGTTTGAATAAAATTATACCATAAGATAAACGTCAATATTATCAGGTGAAAATTTACCATTTGCTATGTTTTTAAATACGCATCCCAAATAATAAATTTTTAATTTCAAATTTTGTTGTTTAAAATTTCACAAATTTCCAGTTAAATATACTTTTAAAACCATTAAATTTTGCGGGTCGTTACACTCTCCCCTACTCAAAACTTTTCGTCCCCGAAAAGGAAGGAGGTAGAAGGATAGAAACAACCAGACAGAAAAGATAGATTGAAAGTCAAGATTAAACAATTAATTTGAACTATATAAATTTTACTTAAAATTTGAAAACTTCATTTGCAATTCAATTATCTTATATACTTTAAAACCTTTCAAAAATCCATTTGTAAAATTTCTTGCTTCCTTTATAAATACCATTTATATGTTTAAATGACACCTTTACAAATATATGAAAACCATTTGAAATCATTATTTACATTATTACTTATATTTACAAAGAACCTATTTGAAAACATTAAATCCATAATCCATAAATCTATTAATTCTATCTAAAATACTTTTCAAATATTATTAATAAATCAATAATCATTTACTTTAAATATGTTTTATTTAATTAATAACTTCTAAAATATTTATAACACTAAAAAAATTTTTTATTAAACCATATAATATATAAATAAACAATATTAAAAGGGATATAGTCAACAAGGAAAAGAAGGAGGATTTGGAAAAACAGAATATAGGTGAATAAATAAAGCTGAGCAGGTAAGGTAGATTCAAAAGAATAGCATCGGGCATGAATAGTTAATTCAAACCATAAGGACTTCAATTTCAAATATTAATACAAAATTTCTTTGCTGGAAATGCTTTTGTAATATAATACCTTTATATCGAAGCAGATTTTCTTTCGAAAATACTTTTATAACTCGATGTCTCAACAAGTTTATCCTCGTTCCTGCAGACTCTGGCAGTGCGTTGATCAGGCGCAAAGCTAGAATTCTCCAAGTACCTAGTAGACTTGTTTCAACACCCAGTGAAAATACTGGAAAACTTTTAAAAACAGATATGGAAAGTACAATCCAAACAAAAAAACAACAAAACCTTTGTCTAACCATGGTTCGCAGATACACAATGATTACGCCTGGATCCCCCAGGAAACAATCCATATTCGTAAGCTTTCCCAGCCCTGCGAGTTACGCCATGATGACTAGTAGAATGCAGGATACACAATGGTTACGCCTGGATCTCCCAGGAAACAATCCGTACCCCTAGGCTATCTCAGCCAGGCAGTTTCGCTACTAATGCGACCTACATAGATGCAAGATACACAATGGTTACGCCAGGATCCCCCAGGAAACAATCCATACCCCTAGGCCATCTCAGCCAGGCAGTTGCGCTATGCATCCGCGCTCGTAAGACCATGGGTAACGCCATGGAATTCGATGGACACTCGAGTATCATATCCGGAAAACCAAAAATCAGAGAAATATCGATAGAATGAATCCACAATGTGGCCACAAAGCGGATATCAAGCAAAAGGCACTTTCCATATCTTTACTTCGAAAATATGTATCATATAGTACCTTTTTCAAATCACTTTCAAATATCGTACTTATATAAAGTCCATTATATATAAGATTTTATTTTCAAATCAAATACCTTTCCAAAATCAAAAGTATATCAAATCACACTTATATAGACTTCAATTATATAAGATTTCACTTTTCAAATTTAGTACCTTTTCAAATCCATAGTTTTCTAATCAACATCATACTTATACAAATCAATTTTATATAAGTTCGATAACTCCCAAATCAAGTATTTAGTAAAAATAATGTTCTCAATTCAATTCGTTTCAATATCAGTTCAGTTTCAAAATCTTACACAATCCTACCCAATTATTTCTTCTCAATTTAAATATCTTTAGTTTCAAAGTTTCCAACATAATAAATTTAGAAAATAAATCCAAATTTCCAAATCAATATAATTTAAGTCAACCAATTCATTTCCAAAATCAAATGTTTTCAAAATCATCTTATACTTACATAAGGTCTATCTTATATAAGGATCAAATTTTTCAAAAATAAATTTTGCTGTACGAAGAGCCATATGGGATTGAATATCTTTGCTTTTATGGGTTATATATCTTTGTAATTTAAATTGGAAATTTTCTTTTAGTAAGCAAAGATATTCTAACCCGATAGCTTTCAATTTCAGCGTCAAAATATATCAATGATATTAGAATATAAGATGTACATACGTCATCATTTCGCAAAATCACATTTGATCGCTCGCTCGATCACACAAGTTCACTTTCGAACTAGTACTGTCCATTTGACTTCCCTAATGCGGATTTCGATATGGTTTCTCGACTAGAAGCCATCAGTCTCCTTGCATAGCCATATACTATGATAGAGAATTCTAGAATCAGGCCCAAAATCCATATCAAATATTCGCCATCAAGAATCGAATGAAAATCCTAACACGAAATGGTGTAATTCACCTCGAACTTGTGTACTCAAACCTGGATCAAATTAATTATGCGAATAAAACAACATACGTGCAACTTATATATTTATTCCAACTTGTTAAATATATAGTTTCATAAAGATGTTACTAAGTTAAAACATTTAAACTAAACTTTATTCAAAATATTTTGAAGACCAAATTCTTTTCAAAACATTTCAAATCTAAATTTCATATTAGAAAATTTTAAAATTGCCTTATTCATTTACTTAGCAAAACAGTTTCAACTTATTTAAATCATATTACTACATACTTTAACATACATACCAAACTTATATACTTTATACTTTTCAAAATTTCTTAGCTTTGAAAAGTTAACCTTGATTTGGAAGTGCTCGAACCTTCAAAATAGTTGAAGAAATCATTTTAAAATTCAAGAGTTGGAAATCAGCAACAAATCAGTAAATCAATTTTAATAGATAGGGTTATATCAAATCCGAAACTCGAGGTCTAAACACCGGCTTACTTCAAATCATTTCAAATATATATATATACATATATCTTTCGAATATCAAATCTTACTTCGGAATTTGAAATCAAAATTGGTTTCGCAAAATCACTCGCGTAGCAAAGCTACTGAAGTGGCATATCCCCCACTCTGAAACTCGAAAATCAATGTCGATGATGCGTGCACTCATCACCGAAATTATTTTCTAGCGACATAAGTGAGTTCTGGACTTCTATTTTCTCAAACTTCTTTTGAAATTTCTTCGAAATCATTCGAAACTCATTAAAATCATTTGAAACATTTCTTATTTGGAAAAATACTTTTAAATCATATTATTATTATATATTTCAAAATCTTAAAACCAATTTCAAAACACCGGGGTTCAATTCTCGAATTTCAAATTTAAAATCCTTCATTTATAAATCATTTTTAGATAAATCAAATTTCTTATATAATTTTTCAAAATTACAAATCCTTTCGAAACCTCAAATTCTCATTTTAAAAAGGGTATATAATCTTTATCGAAAACCTTTCACTTTTATATATAGAATATAATCATACTTATCAAAGTAATACTTTCGATTTAGAAAACAATTTCTAAAATACAAACAAACCCGATTTTCAAAGGATGATTCAAGGATGGATTTCAGAACAAAGATAGAGATTTAAATTAGAGGGACTCTAATCAAATAGAATTCTGATTCGAAGATAGGCTCGAACGAAGATGAGATAATTAAATTTCAAATTAGAAGATAGATATACTTATACAAGTCGCGGGAGACCTTAACCGGGTCAACCATGACTTCAGGAATATGATCGACGCAGAATTCCAAGGCAAACCGTCATTCGATCGCCAGAGATAGAATTCGATATAACCAGAGATAGCAGCATCTAAACCGAGGGATATATAAATCTCCGGTGAATCAATGCCAATTGTAAAGGAGTTTCACCCCCTTTACAAATCATTCAAAGATTTGCGGGATCGCCGATTTTTTATAGAGATCATTCGAAGTGGAGTTATGGGATACTCCAAAATCAAAAGAATACAAATAGGGAGAGACAAGAATGAATTTTGGAACCGCAAGGAACGTTCCAAAGTTCAAAGGAAATCGAGTCAAAAGGAAGAGATTCAACTCGAGCGAAAGTGATTTTGTAAATAAATTTACTATATATGCTAAGTTTTGCCTAGAACTTGGCTCTGATACCAACTATAACGACCCACTATTATGGACCATTCAAATCGACAATAATCCACACATGTCTGACTTGAATAGTTCAAAATATCAGATTGTTAATTTAAATTTTTGGCAAAACTCATCATATACAGTAAATAAATCAATCATAGAATCACAGACACAGAGTAATACAATAATATGCAGTGGAATAGATAAAATAGTAGTTCATGAAGCTACTATATAAACATTGGAGTTACAAATAAAAATACAACAGAATATCTCGAATATAGTGAAGTCTTCAGTACGAATAGATGACCTCTCTAAACAAATCAACTGGAAAGCTGAAAGCTGAATCGATGGTTGGATCTCCAAATGAAGCTCCAAACTCCAAGGTGAGTCTCAATTGCTGTATCACTCGGTCTGACCCGAGCGTAAAGCAAAACACAAAATACTCGAGTCAGGATTAACATTCTTATACTAATAAATCCAACTCAAGTGAAATATCAACTAAAATACAAATAACTTAAAGGATGTTTGGGATAACCATCCTCTAAGGATCTGTAGAACTATCTACAATGTAGAAATATATACTACAACACCGTGGTCATTTCAAATTAATTTATAATTCAAAACCAAAAATTCACTTTTATTTCAAATATATCTATTTTCCAAAATAGTGTATATATATCAAATAATTTATAAAGTAAAGTATTTGCAATTTCCTCAAATTTCACAATCGATTCAAATCAACTCAAATTCCAAATTCAAATTTATTCAAAGCTCAATTCATCAATTCAGTTCTCAATAGACTATTTAAATTTCAGTATATTTCAAAGCTTTAATATTCAACATTTTCAAAGTTAAATTTAACAGTTTCATATAGCTCTTGATTTAATTCATTATTATTTAATCAGGGAATATTCACTTAATAAATTCAATATCATTTAACTAGCCTTAAATTACATTTTTACTAAATATTTCCTTAAATTTATTTAAACAAGAAATATTCATTAAATTACTTAAATCAAACCAAGTTATAAATCATATCTCAAATCTCAATTTCAATAAGTTTCAAATCGGTTTAATTAAATAAAATTCTTTATTGAATACAATTTCAACTAAATTCAAATTATCTTCCTAACCTTAACTTATTCAAATTATTATCAAAACCTATTTTGAAATATAAATTTAAATTCTTAACTATATTTTATGTATTAAATCAATCTTAATTAAATTCATTATTATTATTAAATCTATATATATCATTACCATTTATATAAAATAAATTAAGAATCAACATTTATTAAAACCATATCTTTCTTTCCAAAAACCATAGAATTTATTTTCAAAATACTTATATATGGACCAACGGTGTTTGTATATAATTTCCTAACCTATGGTCAAATGGTACGGATATTTATCATTTCAATCCGTAATTTAAGTATATACGGGTAGATATCATTTTGACCCGCAATCCCAAATTCAATTCAAATGAAAATCGCTTGGGTCTATCATTTCAACCTATAACGATTTTGTCATATTCTAAGGTCCATTCGGGTATGTATCATTTCAACCCATAGTGATTTCTATACTAACAGGGAACTTGCAGAGTGATAACAGCTATAGAAATAATATACAGGCATAGATATATCATCAATAACAATATAATATAAACAACAGGATATGGTGTCATATCCCATAGGTGAACAGTTACAGATAATAGCATATATAACAATTTAAATAACTACAGCAGCATATTTCAATTGTCATTTCAATTGAAATCAAATTTAATAAATATAAAAACATTAATCGTGAGTGATTGCTCACCTTTCGAGGCTAGAGAATACAGAAGATGACACGGATACGCACACTGATATGGGCACTGAATTTGAATTACGAATCCAAGCAAAGCAAAAATCGGCACGAATTCAACGATCAAAGCTGATTGGCACGAATTAATGAAAACCGATCAGATCAACTTAATATAAATGGAAGATATATATACTATATTTAAAAATCAATAATTAGAAAAGATCAATATAACTTAATATATATATATATATATTTATTTATTTTATTTATTTCCAAAATAAATTCCAAAACATATAATTTCAAATCCATATTTAATTCGAACCCATACAAAATAAATTTCTATATAGATGCTTGGACTAAGCTTATATATTCTTATATATACTAATATGTGAATATATATAAGCTTACATACTTATTATATAAAAATCAAAATTTATAGAACCAAAATACCATAAATATATATAAACTTAACCCATGCAGACTAGTATATGTATTATACATATAAATATATATAAGTGAAAACCAAACGTATTTCTATAAGTTAATATGCGCACAAGCAAATAAATCTAAAGTAAATTATATATAGACTTTCATAACTTACATAACTTTTATATAACCAGATTTTTATATATATATAATAACTTATATAATATAGAGTAACTTAAATATACATATAAAATAAACAACTTATATACCCTTCATACATATACACAACTACATAAGCAAAAGCTAACAGTTTTAGCATACAAATACATATACTGTTATGTGAGATTTACCATTTAAAAAATCCTATAGGAACTGTGAACTTGTATTTATATTAACAATAGATCATATATATGACACGTAAAATACATAACTTATGATAAAACCCGGTATATAATATATATAAACTATAATAGATGAACTGTATATACACTTTAAAATTAAATATAGGATACTAACTTGTATATAGCCGAACCACCAATATACCACTAATATAACTATATTTAATATTTTACTTTGAACAGACAACTTCTATGAAAAATACACATTGAATTTTATCTAATAAAATTTGCATACCATCAGTTATACTTACACATAAGCAGGCTGAGTCAAAATAGAAGTTAAAGTGGAAGGCACTTAGGCCACATGGTGAATATAACCCATCTATACATTATGTTTTTAAAAAAGAAATTTATACCATATACAAACCAAACGGAACGAAATGATCTACCCCTGCTTAACACAAATACATCTTACACGCAACTAGTTTCATGTGTATTTATACTTAAACAATATCATATTTGAAAACACCAAATATAATACGTATAACTTTTATAACTTTAAATCAAATGTATATATACTTGTAACCGGTTATTCACAAAATATAAAATTTTAAACATATCATATTATTAAATGCATATATATAAACGGCAGGCAAGCTTATATATGTATAAATATATATACACACTAACCTTTACGTAACTAATAGAATAGATAGGAGAGGGATAGGCGGAGCATGCTTTGGCTTGGCTTCAGGTGATAGACGCGGTGAAGCAAGGGGAGGGCAGAGGTGGTTCTCATCCATGGAGGAGTGGAAATTGGATTTGTGGAGGAGAGATGATGGGTTTGGAGCAGATGGCCGCGCTGCCTGGTAGGGATGGAGGAAGAATTGCTGCTCGTGGCCACGGTGGAGGAGGCTGGCGAGGGGACGTAAGTGATAGGAAGGGTGGTCTTTGGTTTGAGATGTAGGCGCGAGGGGATTTCTATTGGGTTGGAGGCTGTGATTTTGTGGGTTGAGGTGGAAGAGGAAGGGAGGGAGAGTGGAGATGTAGGGAAGGCAATCGAAGAATGAAGTCTGAGATAGATAGAAAGATGGGTTCAATTCTAAAGGAGAGCAAGCAGCACTTCACACAATATATACAAAAAGTGATAATAAGAAAGGAGATGAACATTTATACATTTATTTATATAAAGAAACGTATCATTTGATTTCTCTCTGACACGTCAAAAGTAATAATAGCAAGTAGCAACGTTCATGCTAAGATTCAGGTGAATAATTTAAAGCAATCTATTGTTGTGGCCAACGGTTCAAATTTTGAAAAGGAAGAAAATTCCAAAAAGTCACCATTTCGGTATTGATATGACGTACGATTTCCTCGTTTTGTCGTGTACCGGGCCTCAGAACACACAAATAAATATACCGCCGAAATCAGCACGACGAGCCGATCAAAATGGTATACAGATATTAGTGGTACGATCATCCGATCAAAAGTCGATAATCGGTACCAGAAATGCTGCTATTTTAACAGAAATAAGATAAACGGAGCAATAGAAATCCAAATTTGGAAAAACGAAAGATGACGACTTACTCAAAGATGATTTAGAAATTTATTATATAAAAATATTCAAGTTTGGAAAACATTTTATTACCGTCAATTATTAACTGATTTGAGTTTGAATAAAATTATACCATAAGATAAACTTCAATATTATCAGGTGAAAATTTACCATTTGCTATGTTTTTAAATACGTATCCCAAATAATAAATTTTTAATTTCAAATTTTACTGTTTAAAATTTCACAAATTTCCAGTTAAATATACTTTTAAAACTATTAAATTTTGCGGGTCGTTACACTTCCCCCCTTAAGAAAATTTCGTCCTCGAAATTTGAAAGTAAGTTTGATTATCTTTTGCTTTTATTTCAAACAATCAAAGCATACATATCAGCCATATACTAACAACCAAAGCAAACAATTCATTAAAGTCAAGAACGAAAAGACTGATTGGAAACTTATGACGAGAATACGAGATAGGAACCTTTCTACAACGTAAACAAAGATTCGTAGGGCCTCCAACCGGGTTCTTCACGTAAATAGGTTTGTCTACGAATTCGGGTTCAAGATTTAACTCTTCTACGGTTTGCTGGGAAATAAAACTATGTGTGGCTTCAGTGTCGAATAGAACTCTAACAATTTTATCATAAATGAGAAGGTTACCTTTTAAAATTCCTTTCCCTTTATCAGCTCTTGAGGTTGAAGGGTCATCCTTGATTGCATATACCTTTGCTACTTGAGTCTGCTTCATTGTTGGGCAATCTTTAACCATATGTCCTGGCTTGTGGTAATAGTAGCACTCCCTAGCTTCTTGTCCCTACTTATTAGGTTGATCCTTATTTCCTGGCTTCTTGGGCTTCTTGCAATCATTTGAGTAGTGTCCTTTCTCCAAACAGTCGAAACAAGTAACATCCTTCACCTTATTCTCCTGATTATTCTTCATTTCTTCACCTTGCCAAGGTTTCTTTCCTCCAAACTTCCTCTTCTTCCAATTTGGATTGCTTCCGCTTCCTTTCTCCTCCGGAACTCTTGTTTATCCAAGGTAGCGTATCTATAACCCATATCTATCAATTCAGCAAAAGACTCCTTCACATGGGATGTCATCCTTTCATGGAACTTCTTGTTCATCCCTTTAATAAATCTCTCATTCTTCTTAAGAGGGGTATTCACCAATTCAGGACCAAACCGGGATAACTCGTTGAATTTATTCACGTATTCTTCAAAAGATAGACTTCCTTTCTTCAAATCAGTAAACTCCTAATACATCCTGGAGATACCAGCAGAAGGCATATAACGCTGCTCAAATACTTGCTTGAATCTATCCCAGGTAAACTCATCCTCCGACTCGACCAAAGTAATAGTCTCCCACCATGCTAAAGCTTCTTCTTGGAGCTTCCAGGAAGCTATCAACCTCATTTGATCATCCTCCAACTTCAATCCTTTGAAAATCCTCTCACAAGATTGAATCCAAGCTTGCGCTTCTATAATAGTCTCCTTACCTGTGAATGGCTTCCCTCCAAGTCTTGAGAAACTTCGATATAATTCTGCCAGATTTGGCTGGGGTTGGATAGGAATAGCTGCTCTTTCCGTTGCTGTTGTTGCAGGGTTTTGACCATTTGTAGTGGTACTCCCCCGTCCCCTACCTTGTACTCTTCTTGCACTCATTCTCACTATCTATAAATAGTAAGAAAACTTGATTTAGGCATACGGACGAGATATCTTAGGGAATATACTCACTCTAGGGCATTTCTAACCCTATCTCTAATGAGTCACCTAATGAGTTATACTCCAAAGCTAAAGTTCTTACTCAACCTTTAGCTCTGATACCACTTGTGACGACCCAGACCCGATGTTCGAAAATCGACATTCAATACATCACCCGTATTTGAATGCCGGTGATTCAAACGTCGAAGTCCGTATCGTTGGAGCTTATAACAACATTAAGTGATAACAACACAGCGGAAACAAAAATGAATTTCATTGATATACAACATGGATACAACATATGATCACCAACATCAGAGTACAATGTATATGATACAACAACAGAATACAACACCACAGCGGAAAAGATAACATGACAACTGAATAACACCAACAGAGCTTCCAAAAGAGAGAGCGAGAATCCAACATACTGCGACTTCGATAAGGTCTTCCAAAACTCCAAAGACTTTCAGATCCAAAAGGCTTCAAAACCCAACAGCTTCCAAAACCAAAGACTTCAAAGATTTCCGAATCTACATCCACTATCTAAACTAGCTCCAGAACATGGATAACCTGTCTCTAGGCTGCCCGTGTGGAAAATTATGGGCACCCATAGTTTAGGAATGGAACAATAAACTCCGAGTCAGTCATGGGACTAGTATGAGTAAACATAAAACGGTTGTTTGCACAAAACAAGAAATAGAAAGAAATCCATTATGCTCTTTTTGAAAAATGAAACTACCATAAGGCCTCCCGGCACACACACAATGCAATCACACACTTGGGAAAGATTTCCCCTTATAGCAGTCAAACTTACTTGATACGTGAAAATCCTTTTGATATTATTATTATTGCATAGTGTGGAAAACATTTCGAAAGTATCTTAATCTTAGCCAGCATAGGTACCATTATATTATGCTTACTATAGCTACCATGTTAAATGGCAGGTTCTACAACTAAAACCGTACAGGGTTCGTATCGAGTGATTGGATTTCCAACAAATGGCCAAGGCTAAGGAACTTCCTTTCCGAATGGGTACGCCTCTTGAGGGACGCCTCGAGAACCTATCCGGATCTCAGCCAACACAAGGCTGGGTTACCTCTATAACTAGGTAACTAACTGTCATGAGTATGCCATCCCCTGGTCGTAACCGACCTTTATCGAGGGCTCTCTACACCAACAACCACATAAGCAAATTATCTAGGCTCCATACCAGAATACCACTTTTTATCCAGAAGGAAATGCACATACCCTGAGGGGTGCGACCCCCATAACCTTGCCGCATCCTTTCCTGTTTCAACCATTTCCGGGGTGTGAGGTTCGATGAAGTCTCGTCCCACAAAGCTACGCTTTTCACAAAAGCCATGCTTCGATCAACCAATGATCAGCACTTAGCATGCCACATTACCAAATTGGGAATATATCACTAGTAACCATCAACTACATAACCTCTGAGCTCGTATGTCCCAGAGAAGGGTGTTAAGCTAAGAGAATAAATTCTCCGCCACCAAACAGAAATGTATTTGATAGGAACCAGCTTTACATCTCAAAGTGTAATGTCAGACATACATCCATACAAGTCCATCCTGGGTCTGAATGAAAACGAAGGCACTTCGAAAGAAGTCCTTGCAAATCCGGATATCCACAATCCCGACCGGGCTCCCCATCACATATGGAGATCTCTATACTGGAGCAACTCAGTGCAAAGACAATCAACAGGTAATCCTTTCACTTTCGAAAATACTCGGTCATCACCATCGTCTTCAAATGCACTCCAATTTCGTCGTATCATTATTCGGAATGGGTTTTATGACTTATTGTCCTCTCCCGGCTTAACCGAATAATGAGTGCTTATTTAAAAACACATGGATACATAAGTCATAACAAATTTCCATTTATAATCTTTTAAACAAAAGATTCACCTTTAAGATTCGATGTGGGTTTCAGATAACCATCTAGAATCCGACCTTCGGTCGCATCGAAATTCAAATGCCGTTTCAAAGGCCAAGTTGTTTAAGGAAACAATTGTAATTCAATTTAGAAGTTCACATTCACACAGTAATATATCATAGATATCACAGCTCAATCCAAAACAATTCATATCACAGAGTATCATAAATCGCATATAAGTGATATCAACAATTCAAGTCATTTAATATAATCCAATTATTTATAAGCAAGATTTATTTAATCATATGATTGTAATTAATATAATTAACTCAAAATGAATTAATTACATATGAATTTATCACTTAACCCTACTTAATTATCATTAAGTAATTACAAACCATTTTACTTAATTATTTAATTAATTAATCACATAATTACTTCATAAATTATCCTTTAATTACTGATTAATTATCCTTAATTTTTAATTAATTAACCTTTAATCATCATTTAATTAACCTTAATCATTAAATTAATTAACCTCTAATCAATCTTTAATTACCTACATTAAGTAATTATCCATTAAGTAATTATCGTTTAATTACATTCATTAATTAATTAAGATCTTAGTTAATTAAAAGATAACCCATTTATCTTAATTAATTACTTTAATTGTAACATCCCACTATTTTGGACCATTCAAATCGACAATAAATCCACACATGTCGGACTTAAATACTTCAAAACAGTGGATTGTCAAGAAAATTTGGAGCAAATAAAATCAAATACAGAATCACAGACACAGAATATCAGAATAACTCGCAGTGGAAATAAAATACCATTGTAGTTCATGAAGCTACTATATACAAACTCTCAAAACATATACAAAAATCATAGTCAAAATAAATATAATAGAAGTCAGGATACATAAATCAATAATACAGAGACAATACTGAATAGGAAATAACTGAAATAGAAGTCAATGAACCGATAGATAAATAAGCTCCAACAGATCTCTAGCTCCAGAAGGTGAATCCAAAGCTGTGATTCTCAGCCTGACCCGAGCGTAAGGTAAAACACAAAACACTCGAGTCAGGACATGCATACTTATACAATGTAAACCAACTCAAGTGAACTGTAAAAGCAATTCACAATGACTCAAAGGATGCTTGGGATCGCCCATCCTTTAAGGATCCGTTAACCAATTTAGCAGGAATAAACGCTATCAAAGAAATGTCCATATTAAAGCAAACAATGCAAATAATAGTGTTAATGTGACTAGGGTAGCGCAGAGCTGCAGTAATCGCTCACCTCTAGCCACACTCTCAAATCAAAGGTGTGCATCCAAATAAATCACAAGGAAATAAAATAGCATACGAAGAAGTGTCCCGGTGGTTAACATTTCAAAATGGTTAATAATTCCAAATTAAATCGTTCATTTAAAACCATTAAAAGATGAAGTCATTATACCTTCAAATCAAATATTAAATTCCCAAAATTTCAACCTTTTCTGAGTTCATTTATTCACTTAAATACATTAAAACATTAAAATATTAAAATTCCAGCTTTCACAGCATTTAGAAAGGGTTGCGGTAAGTTATATTTGGAAACAATTCAATTCAACAAAGACAGCATTTATAAACTGCTGTAATAGTTCAGTTTTATTTGAAATATAGTTCAATTCAGAAAAGACAGCACTTGCAAAGTGCTGTGATAGTCCTTAGTTAGATTTTAGCCTTTTAGTTCACTTCTGAAACTACAGCACTTACAAAGTGCTACAGATTCACTTTAGTTCAGATTTTAGTTATTATTCAGAAACGATAGCATTTCTGAAGTGCTACTAATTAAATTTCCAGATTTACACTAAAATTTCAGAAACAATTAAAATTCAATTTAAACCATTTTAATTATATAAAAATCATATTTTTCCACTTTAAAAATGGTCATTTAAATACCCTTTAACTTATGATTTCTATAAAGTAAATTCCACAAATAAATATCAAATTTTTCATTACTTCACTTATTAAATTCAAGTGTACAATTTTCCGATTCTTTACATTCACTTAACACTTTAATTTAAATTTATCATTTCACAAATAAAACTTAATTTCCATTTTTATTTTCTTTTACTTACTTCCATTTTTAAAACCAAATCTCACAAATTCCAAGTCAAGTTAAATTCCAAATTTCCATTTTAGCATTTATTTATTTAACACTTTTAACTTATAGAAAAATCACTAATCCTTTATTAAATCATTTTATATTCAATTTAAATCAAATTATCATAATTTACATTTTTAAAATACTTCAAAATATCCAAAGAAATATATAAAATAACCACGGGTCTGTATACTATTTTCTAACCTGTCAAGTGATACGAATAATATATCATTTCAATCCGTAATTTACAAAGAAAAATCCGGGTTCTATCATTTCAAACCCGCAATCCCTAGTTAATAAAAATAAATAAAAATCGCTCAGGCCTATCATTTCTGCCCATAAAGATTTTTCCCTATTCTAAAGTCCGTTCGGGTATGTATCATTTCAACCCATAGTGATTCTATTCTACAGGGAACTTGCAGTGTGATTAACAGAAATAAATAAACAGTGTAATAAAATAATATATAACAGATGATGACAAGTTAATAACAGGGTTAACATCATATAATTAATAATCACAGGCAAGTATAACATAACATAATAGTTCTACACATTCAATTGTTGTCAATTCACATTTTCATAAGTATAAATGTCAGGTGTGATTACTCACCTTTTATGATGGAGTTAGCAAATCAAAACACACAAACGAATTCCAGAAAGCACGATACGACTTTTGATTTGAGTGGAGAGAGAGAGCCAAGATGTTAATCTTGTATTCAACAACAAAACAAAGCCATATATAAATATAAATACGTACCAAAATTATTGGAACAAATGGAAATAGAGTTTACAAAAGACAACACCAAACTTTTCAATTGATTTTGCTTGACTACAAATCACTTTTGCTCGGCCACAAAGCTATATAGGTTCAGCCTTGGTGATGTTTTAGCTAGAGTATGGATCTAGTTTGGACTCATATAGTCACAGCTACAAGTAAAAGTGAAGGGGTAGGAGTTACTAGTGAAGGAAGATCAAAGGTTAAGGCAAAAAGAGGAGTTTTGGTGCAACTTTTAGGCTTGGCCATGCATGAATTGGCTCGGCCTTGGCATGTACAAACCTGGTGGTGGCTGGAGTGAAGCCCAAGGGTGGTGAACTTGATGGTGGTGGTGGCTAAGGGGGTGGCCAAAGCAACATATGAAGGGTATGGTGAAAACTAGCTAGGCTATGCATGGTTTCAAGGGGTTTTTGCTACTTTTAGTGGTGTTTGCACCATGGAATGGTCATGGTCAGTTTTGGTCAGAGGAGGAGGGTGTTAGGCCGTGTATGGTGATGGGAAGGAGGTGATGTGGTGGTTGGTGAAGGTGGTGAGGGGTTTAGGCCGAGCAAAGCACATGAAGATCAAGCAAAATAATGGAAAATTCAACAGAAAAGTGAAGAGAAAAGTAGAAAAAAAGAGGAAGCCATTACCTTTTTCTCAGAACTGAAAATAGGCATGAGAAGTGAGATAAGAATAGATGTTTTCACGTGAATTTCATAAAGAAAAAGTCACGGCTATCAAGGAAAAGTTAGGTAGAAAATCAAGGGATGGGAAGATAAAAAGGTAATAAATCAAAACGTAACGTAAGCCTTTAATTAAAAATAGGTAACGTATCTAAATTTGATTTGTTTCCCATCTATTTAATAAAATATATGCCAAAGAAATAATTCAATAAATACATACCGTTTATATAAACACTATATAAAGAAACAAGAAAACGGTTATAGAAACGTATAAATTAATTGCTATTTACATCTTTGTATGTTACTTAATTTACAAAGTATATATCCAAATTAAGTGAAACAAAAACGGAAAAATGTTGTAATTATATACATAACATGAAATGTTACATATATATACACAATTATAACATGATATACCAACCAAAAATATTACTTATATTAATTAAAATAAACATTTAAAGGTATGCATTTTAAAACAATAACGTATATATATATGAAATTTCTTTCCAAGAAATAAATAGGGATCTAAATACTTATCCATTTAATTACTAAATGAATGTATAAATAAGAGAATTAAGGTAGATATAGATATTATGAAGAATAAATAAATAGTTTTAGGAAAAGTAGGAAATAAATAAAGAAAATACTTTATTTAATGGAAACTAGAATTAAATATTGAAAACAATATACAATCAACATCTGAACATTATAACTACACTTTAAAATGTTTTAAAAATAAAATATATGAAAAACATATCATGTTACACAAATTAGAACATGATTTTACAAACAAAGATATTATTTATATAAATTTAAAATAAACAAATTTGTTAAATAAAACAATTTACACACAATATTATAAAAAGCATAACTTTCACAATATTAATCCGATTTGAACGAAACGAAAAGCAGCATTCTTGAAATTAAATCTATTTTCATAATAATAGATAGAATTCAAAATTTCAAATATTTAAATTTTAAATTTAAAAGTCAAAGTTTGACCATTTTGACCAAAATCCACTTTTAATAAATAAAATAAAGTTTTCAAATCAGGAAATTCAATTTAAAATAATTAAAATATACAATTAAAAAAATCAAAAAATACAGGGTTGTTACACTCTCCCTTACTCAAATCTTTTCGTCCTCGAAAAGGAATGAGGTACGGAAAACAAAGAAAAGATAGAATGGAATAGGATTAAAACAAGATGACAAGAAGATTAAAATTATACCTAATAACTGTTGTTATAGTTAAGTTTAACAAGGTGGAGAATAGGAATAGCTAGAAGGGAAAATAGGACGAAAAACAGGGATGGGCCATTAATTAAAATTGTTGGTTAAAGAAGAAAACAATATTTAAAACACTTTAAAATCCTTTAGAAAGGAAAATAACTGATCAAAATATCCTTTATATAACACTTTATCAAAATACTTTTATAACTCGATGTCTTAACAAGTTTATCCTCGTTCCTGTAGACTCTGGTCGTGCGTTGATCAGGCGCAAAGCTAGAATTCTCCAGGTACTTAGTAGACTTGTTTCAACACCCAATGAAAATACTGGAAAACTTTCTAAAAACAGATATGGAAAGTACAATCCAAACAAAACAACCAAAACCTTTGTCTAACCATGGTTCGTAGATACACAATGGTTACGCCTGGACCCCCCTGGAAACAATCCATATCCGTAAGCTTTCTCAGCCCTGCGAGTTACGCCATGATGACTAGTAGAATGCAGGATACACAATGGTTACGCCTGGATCCCCCAGGAAACAATCCGTACCCCTAGGCCATCTCAGCCAAGCAGTTTCGCTACTAATGCGACCTACATAGATTGCAGGATACACAATGATTACGCCTGGATCCCCCAGGAAACAATTCGTACCCCTAGGCCATCTCAGCCAGGCTGTTGCGCTATGCAGTCGCGCTCATAAGACCATGGGTAATACCATGGAATTCGATGGAAACTCGAGTATCATATTCGGAAAACCAAAAATCAGAGAAATATCGATAGAATGAATCCACAATGTGGCCACAAAGCGGATATCAAGCAGAAGGCACTTTCCATATCTTTACTTCGAAAATATGTATCATATAGTACCTTTTCAAATCACTTTCAAATATCATACTTATATAAAGTCCATTATATATAAGATTTTATTTTCAAATCCAATACCTTTCCAAAAATCAAAAGTATATCAAATCACACTTATATAGACTTCAATTATATAAGATTTCACTTTTCAAATTTAGTACCTTTTCAAATCCATAGTTTTCGAATCAACATCATACTTATACAAACCAAATTTTTTTATAAGTTCGATAACTCCCAAATCAAGTATTTAGTAACACAAGGTTCTGAAATTTCAATTTGTTTCAATATCAGTTTAGTTTCAAAATCATATACAATTTTACCAAATTATTCTTCCAAATCAAATATCTTCAGTTTCAAAGTTTCCAAAATAATAAATTTAGAAAATAATCCAAGTTTCTAAATCAATATAATTTAAGTCAAACAATTCATTTCCAAAATCATCTTATATTTACATAAAGTCTATCTTATATAAGGATCAAAATTTCAAAAATAAATTTCGCTGCATGAAGAGCCATATGGGATTGAACATCTTTGCTTACTAAAAGATTTTTTTTATTTAGAATAGTTTTGTATACAAAATAGTTTGTAAAATAGTTTTTTTTTATAAATAAAATAGTTTGTAAAATAGTTTTTTTTATAAATAAAATAGTTTGTTTAAGAAAAGTAAAAGAAAATAGTTTTTTTTTAAAATGGGTTTAAATTGATAGTGGTTTTGCATAAAAGAAAAAAATTTCCAATTAAATTACAAAGATATCCAACCCAACAACTTTCAATTTCAGCGTCAAGTATATCAATGATATTAGAATATAAGGTGTACATATATCATCATTTCGCAACATCACATTCGATTGCTCGCTCGATCACACAAGTTCGCTTTCGAACTAGTATTGTCCATTCAACTTCCCTAATGCGGACTTCGATATGGTTTCTCGACTAGAAGCCATCAGTCTCCTTTCATAGCCACATACTATGATAGAGAATTCTAGAATTAAGCCCAAAATCCATATCAAATATTCGCCATCAAGAATCGAATGAAAAATCCTAACACGAAATGGTGTAATTCACCTCGAACTTGTGTACTCAAACTTGGATCAAATTAATTATGCGAATAAAACAGCATACGTACAACTTATGTATCTATTCCAACTTGTTCAATATATAGTTTTATAAAGATGTTACCCAGTTAAAACATTTAAACTAAATTTTATTCAAAATATTTTGAAGACCAAATTCTTTTCAAAACATTTCAAATCTAAATTTCATATTAGAAAAATTCAAAATAGCCTTATTCATTTTCTTAACAAAACAGTTTCAACTTGTTTAATCATATTACTACATACTTTAAACATACATACCAACTTACATACTTTATACTTTATACCATTCAAAATTACTTAGCTTTGAAAAGTTAACCTTGATTTGGAAGTGCTCGAACCTTCAAAATAGTCAAAAAAATTATATTTCAATTCAAGAGTTGGAAATCACCAACAAATCAGAAAAATCAATTCCAAAAGATAGGGTTATATCAATCAAATCCGAAACTCAAGGACTGGACACCGGCTCATTTCAAATTGTTTCAAATATATATACATATATCTTTTGGATATCAAATCATACTTCGGAATTTGAAATCAAAATTGGTTTCAAAAATCAATCGCATAGCAAAGCTACCGAAGTGGCCTCTCCCCCACTCAGAAACTCGAAAATAATGTCGATGATTCATGCATTCATCACCGAAATTATTTTCCAGCGACATAAGTGGGTTTTGGACTTCTATTTTCTCGAGAACTCCTTTTGAAATTTCTTCGAAATCATTTGAAACTTATTAAAATCTTTTGAAACCTTTCTTATTGGGAAAATACTTTCAAATCATATTATTATATATTTCAAAATCTTAAAACTAGTTCCAAAATGCCGGAGTTCAGTCACTCAAATTCAGATTCAAAACCTTCAGTTATAAATCATTTTATATGAAACCATTTCTTATATAATTTTCAAAATTCCAAATCCTTTCGAAACTTCAAATTCTCATTTTAAAAGGGTACATAATCCTTATTGAAAACATTTCACTTTTATATAAAATATGGTCATCCTTATGAAAATAACAATTCCGATGTATACACCATTCCAAAATACAATTAACCACAAATTTTCCAAGGGATGATTCAAGGAGGGATTCCAAAACAAAACAGAGATTCAAATTTAGTGGGACTCTAATTACATAGAATTCTGATCCAAAGATAAGCTCAAACGAAGATAAGATAATTAAATTACCAAATAGAAGATGGATAAGCTTATATAAATCGTGGGCGACCTTAACCGGGTCAACCGTTATTTCAGGAATATAATAAATGCGGGAATCTAAGGAAAATCGACCTTCGATCGCCAGAGATAGAATCTAGGTATAGTAGAAGATAGATAGCATCGTAAACCGAGGATACAGAAATCTCCGGTGAATCAATGCCAATTATAAGGGAGTTTCACCCTTTTACAAATCATTTAAAGATTAGCAGAATCGCCACATTATAAAGGTCATTCAAAGTGGGGTTATGTAATGCTCCCAAAATCAAAGGAATACAAATAGGAAAGACAGGAATGGATTTCAGAACAAGTAGGAGCATTCCAAAGTTCAAAGGAATCCTGATCGATAAGAATCCAAAACAAGATTAGAGATATATATAACCTATATCAATACGAAAGAATTCCTATTCATCATTTGGAAAAGACTCAAATTTATATCATACGAAAAACAGGAGCATAAACATCTTAAGTTTGACAATTTCAGTTAAGCAAAAGATACAATAGAGTTCACTTAAAGCAACCTAACAAACTACAGATTTTTCCATACCCAAAATAGATTTCTATCAACAATGAATCTAGATCAAACAAGTTAGAAGTTCCAAATTTAAGAGGATCCTAATCAAAGAAATTACTAACAAGGTGGATACGAAAGGAATGATGTTTAGAAAAATTTTACTTTCAAAGCAAGAAAATTTATATCAAAATAATCTTTGAAAATTCTTTAAAATCATTTGAAAATCATTTTATACTTCGAAAATACGTTCTCTCATAAAGAAACGATTCTTAGATTGATTTCATTCATTCTAGGGAATTTCTACCCTATCTCTAATGATTTTTTGCTCCGTAGGCTAAGGTTTGCCTAAAACCAAAGCTTTGATACCAAATGTAATGGGACACCACCAGTGGGGTAACACCATCTGTAGCATACATCGGTACCTGTGTTTTGCTTTTACGGCCAGCCTCTCGACTGCACCAACCCCGCAGGACATGTAGGAGTAAGAGTCATCCGCTCGCTACCCAAACCAAATGCGAGAATGCCCCATCATGTTGCACACGCCAAGTACATAAGCAAACACACATGTCGGACTTGAATACTTCAAAACAGTGGATTGTCAAAAAATTTTGGAGCAAATAAAATCAAATACAGAATCACAGACACAGAATATCAGAATAACTCGCAGCGGAAATGAAATACCATAGTAGTTCATGAAGCTACTATATACAAACTCTCAAAACATATACAAAATCTCATAGTCAAAATAAATATAATAGAAGTCAGGATACATAAATCAATAATACAGAGACAATACTGAATAGGAAATAACTGAAATAGAAGTCGATGAATCGATAGATAAATAAGCTCCAACAGATCTCTAGCTCCAGATGGTGAATCCAAAGCTGTGATTCTCAGGCTGACCCGAGCGTAAGGTAAAACACAAAACACTCGAGTAAGGACATGCATACTTATACAATGTAAACCAACTCAAGTGAACTGTAAAAGCAATGCACAATGACTCAAAGGATGCTTGGGATCGCCCATCCTTTGAGGATCCGTTAAACAATTTAGCAGGAATAAACGCTATCAGAGAAATGTCCATATTAAAGCAAAAAATGCAAATAATAGTGTTAATGTGACTAGGGTAGCGCAGAGCTGCAGTAATCGCTCACCTCTAGCCACACTCTCAAATCAAAGGTGTGCATCCAAATAAATCACAAGGAAATAAAATAGCATATAGAGAAGTGTCCCGGTGGTTAACATTTCAAAATGGTTAATAATTCCGAATTAAATCGTTCATTTAAAACCATTAAAAGATGAAGTCATTATACCTTCAACTCAAATATTAAATTCCCAAAATTTCAACCTTTTCTGAGTTCATTTATTCACTTAAATACATTAAAACATTAAAATTCCATCTTTCACAGCATTTAGAAAGGGCTGTGGTAAGTTATATTCGAAAACAATTCAATTCAGTAAAGACAGCATTTATAAACTGCTGTAATAGTTCAGTTTTCATGGAAATATAGTTCAATTCAGAAAAGAATGCACTTGCAAAGTTTTGTGATAGTCCTTAGTTAGATTTTAGCCTTTCAGTTCACTTCTGAAACTACAGCACTTACAAAGTGCTACAAATTCACTTTAGTTCGGATTTTAGTTATTATTCAAAAACGATAGCATTTCTGAAGTGCTACTAATTAAATTTCCAGATTTACACTAAAATTTCAGAAACAATTAAAATTCAATTTAAACCATTTTAATTATATAAAAATCATATTTTTCCACTTTAAAACTGTTCATTTAAATACCCTTTAACTTATGATTTCTATAAAGTAAATTCTACAAATAAATATCAAATTTTTCATTAATTCACTTATTAAATTCAAGTGTACAATTTTCCTATTCTTTACATTCACTTAACACTTTAATTTAAATTTATCATTTCACAAATAAAACTTAATTTCCATTTTATTTTCTTTTACTTACTTCCATTTTTAAAACCAAATCTCACAAATTCCAAGTCAAGTTAAATTCCAAATTTCCATTTTAGCATTTATTTATTTAACACTTTTAACTTATAGAAAAATCACTAACCCTTTATTAAATCATTTTATATTCAATTTAAATCAAATTATCATAATTTAGATTTTTAAAATACTTAAAAATATCCAGAGAAATATATAAAATAACCACGGGTCTGTATACTATTTTCTAACCTGTCAAGTGATACAGATAATATATCATTTCAATCCGTAATTTACAAAGAAAAATCCGAGTTCTATCATTTCAAACCCGCAATCCCAAGTTAACAAAAATAAATAAAAATTGCTCAGGCCTATCATTTCAGCCCATAACGATTTTTCCCTATTGTAAACTCCTTTCGGGTATGTATCATTTCAACCCATAGTGATTCTATTCTACAGGGAACTTGTAGTGTGATTAACAAAAATAAATAAACAGTATAATAAAATAAAATATAACAGATGATGACAAGTTAATAACAGGGTTAACAACATATAATTAATAATCACAGGCAGGTATAACATAACATAATAGTTCTACACATTCAATTGTTGTCAATTCACATTTGCATAAGTATAAATGTCAGGTGTGATTACTCACCTTTTATGATGGAGTTAGCAAATCAAAACACACAAACGAATTCAAAAAAGCATGATACAACTTTTGATTTGAGTGGAGAGAGAGAGACAAGATGTTAATCTTGTATTCAACAACAAAACAAAGCCATATATAAATATAAATACGTACCAAAATTATTGGAACAAATGGAAATAAAGTTTACAAAACACAACACCAAACTTTTCAATTGATTTTGCTTGACTACAAATAACTTTTGCTCGGCCACAAAGCTATATAGGTTCAGCCTTGGTGATGTTTTAGCTAGAGTATGGACCTATTTTGGACTCATATAGGCACGGCTACAAGTAAAAGTGAAGGGGTAGGAGTTACTAGTGAAGGAAGATCAAAGGTTAAGGCAAAAAGAGCAGTTTTGGTGCAACTTTTAGGCTTGGCCATGCATGAATTGGCTCGGCCTTGGCATGTATAGACCTGGTGGTGGCTGGAGTGAAGGCCAAGGGTGGTGAACTTGATGGTGGTGGTGGCTAAGGGGGTGGCCAAAGCAACATACGAAGGGTATGGTGAAAACAAGCTAGGCTATGCATGGTTTCAAGGGGTTTTTGCAACTTTTAGTGGTGTTTGCATCATGGAATGGTCATGGCCAGTTTTGGTCAGAGGAGGAGGGTGTTAGGCCATGTATGGTGATGGGAAGGAGGTGATGTGGTGGTCGGTGAAGGTGGTGAGGGGTTTAGGCCAAGCAAAGCACATGAAGATCAAGCAAAACAATGGAAAATTCAATAGAAAAGTGAAGAGAAAAGTAGAAAAAAAAGAGGAAGCCATTACCTTTTTCTCAGATCTGAAAATAGGCGTGAGAAGTGAGATAAGAAGAGATGTTTTCACGTGAATTTCATAAAGAAAAAGTCGGCTATCAAGGAGAAGTTATGGTAGAAAATCAAGGGATGGGAAGATAAAAAGGTAATAAATCAAAACGTAATGTAAGCCTTTAATTAAAAATAGGTAACGTATCTAAATTTGATTTGTTTCCCATCTATTTAATAAAATATATTCCAAATAAATAATTCAATAAATACATACCGTTTATATAAACACTATATAAATAAATAAGAAAACGGTTATAGAAACGTATAAATTAATTGCTATTTACATCTTTGTATGTTACTTAATTTACAAAGTATATATCCAAATTAAGTGAAACAAAAACGGACAAATGTTGTAATTATATACATAACATGAAATGTTACATATATATACACAATTATAACATGATATACCAACCAAAAATATTACTTATATTAATTAAAATAAACATTTAAAGGTATGCCTTTTAAAACAATAACGTGTGTATATATATATATATATGAAATTTCTTTCCAAGAAATAAATAGGGATCTAAATACTTATCCATTTAATTACTAAATGAATGTATAAATAAGAAAAATAAGGTAGATATAGATATTATGAAGAATAAATAAATAGTTTTAGGAAAAGTAGGAAATAAATAAAGAAAATACTTTATTTAATGGAAACTAGAATTAAATATTGAAAACAATATACAATCAACATTTGAACATTATAACTACACTTTAAAAATGTTTTAAAAATAAAATATATGCAAAACATATCATGTTACACAAATTAGAACATGATTTTACAAACAAAGATATTATTTATATAAATTTAAAATAAACAAATTTGTTAAATAAAACAATTTACACACAATATTGTAAAAAGCATAACTTTCACAATATTAATCCGATTTGAACGAAACGAAAAGCAACATTCTTGAAATTAAATATATATTCATAATAAAAGATAAAATTAAAAATTTCAAATATTTAAATTTTAAATTTAAAAGTCAAAGTTTGACCATTTTGACCAAAATCCACTTTTTGATAAATAAAATAAAGTTTTCAAGTCAGGAAATTCAATTTAAAATAATTAAAACATACAATTAAAATAATCACAAAATACAGGGTTGTTACATTAATTATCATTTAAATCTTATTAATAACCTTTGGAATTAATTATAAATTACCAATTAACTTAAACCTTTAAGTTAATTAACCTTTAAAACATTTTATTTTCTTAATTAATTCCTTAATTACATTATTAAGTTTCTTTAGAATAAACTTTTAAAATAAAAGTTATATATATTTAACACTTTAAACTTAGTTAATTTAAAATAATTTTATTTTTAAAACTTTTAATCAATCCCAAACTTAAATAAACACACATTATATCAAAGAATAAGTTTACGAAAATTTGTTAAAACTTGATTCATTTAAACTTTTATAAAACTTGTTTTATTTCAAAATTTTAAAACTGTCTCAACCTATACTCGAGACTAACCCGAGTGCCAACCCGAGCCGAGCACAAATTTCCCCGAGCCACCTTTTTTTATCTTTTGCTTTGATTTAAATTTTTAAAACCTGTAACATGTTAAGTTATCACGAATAACTCGAACACGGACCCGAGCCATCACTATATTTTCCCGAGAGCAAACTCGAGACCAACTTCTCCTTCCCAACCTAGATACACTTAGATGCACATACACGTGCACAGGAGTTCTGGCCATCTTTGACCAAGGCTCCGACCATCGACAAGTCGCCGACCTTCCCCTCTAACGCCACGACCACCCAGAAACTTAGAACCACCTCCAATTCGAAATCGAGAAAAATGAAACCCACTGGAAAGAAACAGATCACCCAAAACTACCTCGCCATACCACCATCGACCACCGGACAGTACGCGATCACGTCCAAAGATACGTCACACCTTCACACTTCGATTCCCCTACCACTGGTCACCTCCGGTTCACCCATGACACCGCAATTTCCATTTAAACCCAGTCGACCAAAACTGGGTCTAAAACCCTAAACCCACGTCGACCGGCCACCATGGTGATCTATAAAATCACCGAGTATTTTTCTCATGATCCCCTACGCACAAACTTTCTCCAGCCCTGATTACGACAAACAACTCCTCGCCGATCACCAGAATTTACCCAAAATGCGATTTCCGTTCATCCCACGATTCCTCTTTCAAAACACAGTTAAAAATATTGATTCCACTTTTAAAAATCATCGTTTTCGAAAATGATTTAGATTATATAAGTAAATCAAATAATTATGGAAATCGAATTTTCATCATACATTGAGTTTCACTATATATTCTTGTTCCAGGTTAAAACTACTTATTAGCCATACTTAAAAGTATTTTTAAAATTAAGTTCTGGTAATTTTAAACCCATTTTGTTTTAACATAACAAGTTATAGAAGATTAAGGGGAGAGGAATTGAATTTTGAACAGGTTTTAAAAACCTGTAAACAAGAACAGAGGCAATTATGCATGTTCCCAAACAAGCACACCCAAATCCACATATATATATATATACACATATTTGTATACATGCAAACATATTTACAACTTTACTTCAAGTATGATCCCAAACATCAAGTTATAAATCAGATTAAAAGTAGTTTACTCACTTGGTTTTTTTTATTTCAATAGAGAACTTTAAAACTTGAAAAACTGGAAAATGTTTTGGACTTTGGTCTGCAACTTGGTTTTGATTTTTGAAAACTTTGATTTGCTTAGCTAGTTGAAATGAAGCTTGAAATAGTTGAATTTGTAGTTGTCCTTTGAATTTGCTCAGGTTGTTTTATTTCTCAAGTTTGGTTTTGAATGTAACAAAGGAAATGGTAAAAGAAGGAGTATAGATATATATAGCCTTGTTTTCTTTTTACTTATTATTTTAAAAATATAAGAAATAAATGACACTTGTTAATTAGGTGATAAAATTAAGTTAACACTTGTAAACACCTATCTTCATAAGCCTACACATGTCTTTATTCATGTATTAATATTTTTTATATTATTTTAAATTATATTTTCTATTTTTATAAATACATTTCCTTCCTTTATATTTATATAATCTTAAAAGAAAATGATTTAAACTAAATTATACACTAATAAAAATCACATATATATTATTTTTAAATCCAATTTATTTCTAAGATTTTTATTTTTGAATTTCAAATTAAAATTCTATTTAAAATCTATATATAAACAAACCGATATCTTATTTTTTTTTTGGAAAATTTCAAATTAGTTCAAACATTAATTCTAAAATTATATTAATTACTAAATTAAATTTGGCTTAAAAATGGGATCGTTACACCTCCTCTCCCCTACAACTCGAGCCTCTTTCTTGTAAAGGTATATGTATGAGTCTGTATATATATATATATATATATATATAAAGTTTATATTAGTTTGTTGTTGGATTTATATGAAATATGTTTTGTTGTATTCTGGTATATATATATATATTTCTGTTTTGTTTAAAGTGTTATATTATATAAGTTGTTATGTATATATTAGTTAATATATGTCTTTGTTTTGTTGTGTACAATAGTACTATGTTATGTATAAGTGTTATTTATATAAAGTATATAATAAGTTAGTATATTTAAGTTTTATGGCATGTTACGTTATAATATGTTCTATTATATATGTATATGTTCTGTTGTATAAGTTTGTTTATCATATTGTACATATATCAGTTTATTATATACATATGTTATTAGTTATATATGACAGTTCATATAAAACATATTATATGTTAATTATATGGGTTATAATATGCTGTTTTATTTGTAAGTACGAAAGTATTTATTATATATAGTGTAAGTTTATATATGTATGTTTATATATATTAGTTTTATACATACAAGTATACATTAGTCTGGCTTCCGAATATATATACATATCTTATGAATATAATACCGTTTTAAGTATTTTGTATTGCGGCTTCCATATTATATATACAAGTATACTTGCACGTCCGATGGACGCATAAAAAATTAATCAAAGTTGGAAATGAGTGTTAACACTTAATTGGATTATTGCTGCCATATCCTTGGTACCTTGCTTCAACTGTGAAGCATTTCAGTAAATATATATAAACTATTTGTATCAAGTTGCTAATTCTTGTACTCAACATTTGATTCATAGACGCGTATATAAGGTTTATCAGTAAATCAAATTATGGATTAACACACACATGAATATGGATTAACAATTTGGTTTGCTTGTTATCTTCAATTATAGGGCTAGTATAGAAGATTGTCAAACAGTTACAATTCTACACAAATTGATTCACAGAATATGCATACTAATTAACTCCCATCTACCCTATAGAGAAAATAATAGTTTAAACAGTTGAACATATGAATGGTAGATTCAATATCAAGTAGCACTATAATAAGAAAAAGATTATATTGCTGTATATTTCATCTTAAATATAGGTAATACTCTAATACTTCAGCAGTACTCGAAAGTTTTTCAATGTTTACAAAGAATGATAGAACCAAAGAATTGATCCATGTATATTTCAAAAAGCACAATGGTGATAAGAATGAGTTGTTGTATTGTTCTTTTGCAACAACTATATATGATACATAGAAAACCTTTTATCCTATTCATCACAAAGCATCAGTTCTTCCAGGGATGGATAGAGAGAACAATGACAACAACAATTAAGAGCAACATTTCTACATTGAACACGGTCAACTACACTTGTAACCTATACAAAAAACTTTGAAGGTTAAAAAGAAAAATGAGTTTACACTAATCTTTGCATGATAGATGGTAAAAATATATCAAGTTATTTGTTACCTGATTTTCGATGTTACCAAGCATGTCACCTTGAGCATCAAATCAGCACATCTATATCAAGAAAACATCATGATAACATAAAATAGATAAAGGACGAAACGAAATCATCCATTATCAAATATAACAACTTTACCGATTAATATAGCAACATAGTACTAAATAAACGTGCAAATTCAATGATCATGCCATACAAACGTATGGTAACAAATCACATCATGACTTTAATAAAACTAAAAGAACAAAAAATGTCGCATGTACAATAATTTAAGGGTAAGAATTTGTTGCCTAAATAGATAAATAGCAGACTATGCAGTCATCCTCATTCATTGTTACAATGAATATTCAGAACTTCTTAGTCATTTCATCAAATAGTTAGTCCGCAAAAATCAAACATTATTATTTCGTAACTTGAGGCATGTACAATGAACCCAGTAAGTGATAATCAATAGAAAACAAATAAAAATAGAAAATGCACAAAAGAACTTACAATATTCAAAGCTTTTCAAAGCTCAAATGTCCGTATGAACTAATCCATGTCTATGGCTTCTTTGCCAAAGCGGTTGCTGGATCCTTATCTCACATACGAATTCTTTTTTTCCTGCGGAATGCAAAAACTTAAAGTTACTAAATGAAATAAGGAAACAAAGAATTAACACCGTTAATTTGAGAAATTTTCAGTTTTTCAACGTACTGGAAAGAAGATAAACGACTTGAGTATTGATTGATGCAACCTCCGATTGAATATAGGAAGGGCATCATCATGACCGTGGATAAACATTCGTTCAGCAAGAGGTGGTGGCTCGTGGGCGTGTGGTGCTTGTGAATGGAGATATTTGTGGCTTGAGATTGGTGGTGCAGAAAGAGAGTAGAAAAGGGCATTGTCTTCATGTAACAACCCTGTATTTTACAATTATTTTTCAATTGATTTTTCCAGAATTTAAAAGCTTTATTTATGAAAAGAATAAATTTTGTTATTGTAAATATAAAAAACTTTGATTTTGTATGTGGATTTGAATTCCAAATATGACTAAATTTAATATTTCCAGAAAATGTGAATTTTGGTCAAATAGTCAAACTTTGACTTTTAAACTTAAAAATTTAAAAGTTTGAAATTATAAATTTTATCTTTTATTATAAAAATATATGTAATAACTTGAACACTACTTTTCGTTTCGTTGAAAACGGAGTTAAAATGTAAAAGTTATGTACATTTCAATTTTTAGTATAATTTGTTTATTTGTGCAATTTTGCCTATTTTAAATTTTATAAATCATATTTTCTTTCTTATATTTTATTTTAATATGTGTCAATATGTTTATTTATGTATAGTTCCATCTCTAAATATTTTAAAAATGATAATAGAATTTTTCCAAAATTTACTATGATGATTTCCTATTTTTAAAGGTTGTTTTCCTATTTTCTGCTATTTTCTTCATTAGAAATTATATGTAAATTAAATTTTAAATGTTTATTTTGTGAATATATTTTTATTTCATGTTATTATTTATGTTTAAAAATATATTACAAGCTCATATGAATTTTCTAAAAATTTATTCTATTCAATTCCAAATTTTCTAGACTAGTTTACTATTTTAGCTATTTTCTTAATTTAACTTTATATAATTGATAAATATTTATATAAATTATTATATTTTGATAAAATTTCGAAATTTTATCTGGGATTTTTTTTTTCCAGAAATATAAAGTTATAAAAAAGGAATTAAAGATATATGAAGAGTTTGATACCTTTTGTATGCTTAGCCCTTTTGAATTCTACCGTTTCTTTTCAATCAATACATCTTTTATTTTATTTTTGACGTTCTTTTCCTCATTCATTTTCAGCCGACTCCCTCATCTTATTCACAAATTTTCAAAGCTCCAAAACCCTAAAAAAAATCATGGCCTCCATCTTGCAAAAAAAAATTGGTAATCTCCCTCTTTTCTTTCTACTTTTTTCTTACTTTTCTATGCAATTTTGCCTTGATCTCTTCACATGTTTGCTTGGCCTAGCCTCTACCACCTTCATCCCCATCATCACCTCCTCCATCTACTACAGCAAACACTCCCTTCCCTCTGACCAAGACAGGCCATGACCTTCCACTTGAAGCCATCACCACAAAACTCCACAAAACATTGCCTAGACCACACATATCATCACCTACCCTCCATATCTTGCTTTGGCCACCCCTTAGCCACCACCACCACTTGCTACATGACCTTGGCTTCTGCTACTCATCACCCAAACCTCTGTCCAGACCTGTACCAGATGATGGCCGAGCCATTTGACCCATAGACCGAGCCAAAAGTTGAACCAAACTCCACTATGTTGCCTAGTCTCTTGATATTCTTGTGTTGTAACTTCCTCCACATGTTCTAGCCTTTATGCCATGCATTCCTATGATGAAACCTGAGCCAAAGTCATGTCAAACCTGACCTAAATAAACCCCTAGGCCATGCAAAGCATTGTAGAAAACAATGCAAAAGATTTGACATTCAAATCTCTTTTCATTTCAAAGTTATTTCATTTTAAAGTCGTATTGAATTTTGTTGTTTTGATTGTTTGTTTTGGGTTGTGCACAAGAACTGTAGCTTGGATTCGCTCTCCACTCAAGTCCATAGTCTTGTCATCGTACTTTTTTTTCCATAGTGTCATTGATTTTGATATCTCCAGCACAAACAGGTGAGTTATTCTCACCAGACAATATGTACCTATATAATTGATAAACCGACACCATTTGAATCTGTAATGTATATCATCATGTTATATATGTTTATATTATTATCATATGATGTTCACACCTGTTATTACACTTATTATATCATATGTTACTGTTATTTCATGCTATTCTATTATTTATATATGTTTATCACACTGCAAGTTCCCTGTAAATTAGAATCACTATGGGTTGAAATGATACATACCCGAACGGACTTAAGAATAGGGAAAAATTGTTATGGGCTGAAATGATAGGCCTGAACGATTTTTATTTAATTTATTTTAACTGGGGATTGCGGGTTTGAAATGATAGAACCAGGATTTTTTCTTTTTTAAACTGCGGATTGAAATGATACATATCCGTATCACTTGACCTAGGCTAGAAAACTATATACAGGCCCGTGGTTATTTTATAAAGTGTTTTGAATAGTTTTTAGTATTTTAAAAATATAAATTTATGAAATTTGATTTAAACAGATTTTGAAATATTTTGAGTTAAAGAAATTATGTTTTTTCTATGTGTTAAAAATGTAATTAATGAATGGTTTAACTGGATTTTTGAAATATAACTTAAGATGGAAATTTGGAATTTTGGTTAAAATGATATTTAAGTTATATAAATAAAATGGATATTAAATTTTATTTGGAAATGGTAAATATGATAATTTGATTAAATTTGAATTTAAGTGATTTATTAAAGTATTATTGATTTTTCTATGAATTTAAGTGGTTAAATAAATGAATGTTTAAAAGTGATCTTTTAAAATATAACTTGACTAGGAAATGTGAAATTTGGTTTTAATTAAAGGTTTAGGTTAATTAAATAAAATTGGAAATTTAGTTAAATTTGTGAAATGGTAATTTAAATTTGAAGTGTTAAGTTATTTGTTGAAATGTGAAGAATTGGAAACTTTTACACTTAAATTTATTAAGTAAATTGTTGAAAATTGGATTTTATTATAAGAAATTTATTATGAAAAGATATATGTTAAACGATATGTAAATGAACATTTTAAATGTTAAAATATACTTTTTAAAATGTTTATGTGTTTTAAATTAAAGTTATTTAATTGCTGGAAATACACTAACACCTGAAATTAACTTTTAATAGCATTCAGAAATGCTATAGATTCTGTTTTGAAGTAAAATTGTGTAAAAAGAGCTATTACAGCATTTCTGAAATGATGTAGTTGCTGTAATTGAACTTAGAGGCTAATATTGAACTCAGGTCTATTATAGCATTCTCTGGAAATGCTATAATGGTCTGTAGTCTTTGCTGAAACCAAATTTAACCCTTGTTTTGAAATCTGAACTACCGCAGCACTTCTGAAATGCTGTCTTTTCTGTTTTGAACTTTAATTCAACTAAAACTGAGTTTTAACAGCAGTTTTAAGTGCTGTCTTTGCTGAATTAAAAATGTTTTCAAATATAACCTATAGCAGTTGTTTTTAAATGCTGTGAAATGCTAAAATTTTAATAATTATGGTTTTTGACTTAGTAAACGAACTCAGAATGGTTTGAAACTTTGGAAATTTAATACTTGATTTGAAAATATAATAATTACACTTTTAAAAGGTTTAAATGAATTATTTTGATTGGAATATAAACTATTTAAAGGTGATTTGAAATAATAGTAAATGAACGATATCTTTGAATTTAAAAGGTATTTAAAGTTGAATATTTGGATTTGAACTGATAGGATATTTTATTTTATTAAAATGATTTGAAATGAAGTTTTGTAAGGATATGATATTTTATTATATTAAAATGATTTGAAATGAAGTTTTGTAAGGATATGATATTTTATTATATTAAAATGATTTGAAATGAAGTTTTGAAATGATATGAAAATTTAAATATATGGAAATGTTTTGGAATTTGATTTAATCTTTATTTTGATAAAGATATGGTTTGAAATGATATTTTATTTTGAAGTAAAGTATTGTTTTTAAAAGTTATAACCACGGGTTATAATAACGATTGTTTGGCAAAGAGACCGGGATCGGATATGGACATACTCTCTATCGATACCGAAAACCACTTTGACAACCGTGTACGCGGTGGAGATTCCAGAATGAAGTAGGATGGTGACGACGTTCTTAAGGTATGTTACGTGGACCCAACTCCCGTGAGTTGGCATAAGGTGGCTAAAACAGGAGCGATCTCGGACCAGTGAGGTAGCACCTCTTCTCGGACACATTTCTTCGATATTATACTCTTACTTGTGATTGATTAGATGGCCATCCTCCGATTTGGGAGTGTTGTTCGAGGTGGAACGGTAGTGGCTGCTATGTGTATCCATCAGTCCGTGTGCGTAATTGGTATATCTACCCTGGCATTGCCTTGTGTGCCGTGTCACCTACTATATCGAACCCACTACGATTATGATTTTAAGATCCGACCGCGTTAAGGTTCTCCATCCCCTTAACGCTATTTTCTATATGATTATACTTTACTTATTAGACATTATTATAATAGCGAATATTACTACATAGTAGATATTTTAACGGATCCTTAGAGGATGAGCGGTCCCAAGCATCTTCTAAGTTACTTGCACCTTTATTACAGTTCACTTGAGTTGGTTTACATTATATAAGTATATATTGTCCTGACTCGAGTGTTTTGTGTTTTGCTTTACGCTCGGGTCTGCCTGAGTTATTCACAGATTTGGATTTCCACTCTCTTGGAGATTTGAATCGTTGGAGATTATCTGCTTGTCTTGTCCTATCTATTTCAGTTCCGTTGTTCTACTCAGCTTGTACTTGGTTATTTTATTGAGACTTTTGTTGTACTCTATTTTTCTGTTGTATCTTATGTAACTCTAACATATTTATATAGTAGCTTCATGAACTACTATTTCTTTTACTTCTGCTGCATTATTTTACTCTGTGTCTGTGATCTGTGATTATATTTATTTACTGTATATTCTGAGATTTGCCAAATTTTATTTACAACGTGGTATTTTGAGCAATTCAATTCCGGCATGAGTGTGTACCTATACACTTATAATGGATGCGAATGGTTGAAAATATCGGGTCGTTACAGTTGGTATCAGAGCCAGGTTTTGAGGCAAAACTTAGGATGTATGGTAAATTTATTTACAGAATCACTTTCGTTTGAGTTTGAATTTTTTCCTCTTGATTCGAATTTCCTTTGAATTTTTGGAATGTTCCCTGCGGTTCCAAAATTCATTCTTGTCCCTCACTATTCATCTTCTTTTGATTTTGGAGTATCACATAACTCCACTTCGAATGATCTTTATAGTGAATTGGCTGTCTCGCCAATATTCTAATTTTCTGGTAAAGGGGGAAACTCCTTTACAAATTGGCATCGATTCACCAGAGATTTATATATATCCTTGGTTTAGATGCTAATATCTTTTTTTATTCCAAACTCTATCTCTTGAGATCGGATGTAGATTTGCCCCAGAAAATCCACATTTGATCTTATTCATTAAGTCACGGTTGACCCGGTTAAGGTTGCCCGCGATTTATCTAAGCTTATCCATCTTCATATTTTGATAATTAATCATCTTGTTTTGTTTCCAAAATATCTCCAAAACATTTTGAATTGTACTTGTAAATCTATGTTTTGTTTTATATATTGTGTTGTTTGAGTTGTTGATGTTGATTTGGGCTTCCGATCGATTCGTCTGATCAACGCTATCGATAGGATTTCTAAAACACTTTGACAGAACAATCTGACACAATATTATTTTAAAATTTGGTTAATGAAATAAATTTTGGATATATAATTTTATGGAACTTAATAAATTGATTTAAAATGATAATTTGAAATGATAATACTTGATTTATCATTTATTGTTCTACAAATGAATTTATAAATAGTTGTTTATAAATTTATTTGGGAACTGAAATGAATTTAAAACAAGAAATTTAAAGAATTTAATTTCCGATGGATTTCAAACCTTGTGTTTAAAATTTTTAAAAGGATATTATTTAAAGTATTTTTGAATAAAAATTTGTCTCTAAAGGATTTTAAAGTTTAAAAATTAAGTGCTCTTCTCTTTGTCGCTGGAAAATAATTTCGGTGATGACTGCAGCATCATCGACGTTCATTTTCGAGTTTTGAACTGAAGAGATCGTTCTGTAGTCTTACTACAGCTTTGTTTTGAAAGATTTGATTTATTTGAATTTCTAAATATGATTTGATTTATAATATATATAGATATATGATTTAAATTGATTTGACATATTATGTACATATATTTATTTATCTCTAACTGGTTTGAAGGAAACCGGAAAATTAATTCTTAAATTTCATCTTAAAGAATAATTTCAGTTATAAAAAGAAAAATTTAAATTTTTGAATAAATGATTCAAACTTGAGATAATTGAATTGGAAAGTTTTATTTGTATAATACAATTGCATTCAAATATAACTTACCTATAATTTTTTTAGAAGTTAACAATGTAATTGGATAATATACAATATAAAAAGGATTTTATAAATAAAATTTGAGTGGTTATAATAAATTTTATACACTTAAATTTTAGTTATAAAAGATTAACAGAGGTAAATAGTGAAAAAGGAATTTAAAGAGATTTTATTTAAATAACTTAATAATCAAATTTGATTTAATATGGAACCTTAAGTCTAACCTAGGAATTTTAATAAAGGTTATTTCCTAAAATGAGTATGTTGTATAATAAATAATGATCTTTGAATAGATAAAATAAAATACATTTGAATTAGACATTTTGTAATAAAGTTTATTTAACTTGAATTCATAGTTTAATTGATGTCTAAATGAATAAATGTGTAAAGAAATTTGATTATTATATTTGCTATATAAATGTTTTATTTATGAAATAGATATGTCTTGAAAAATGAATAATTATGATTTAAATAGTTAAAATGTATTTTTACATCACTAAAATTTGATAATTGAAAATTTGGTTTCCAAATGGAATTTTAAGTGTAACTTATTAAAGGAATATCTATTTATGAATTGGGATATTCCATTCATAAAAGTATGTTTTAATAAGTCTTAAGTTAAAAGATATCCAAATGAATATTTCTGGAATAAAATAAAACTGATTTGAAATACTAATATATCTACTGTAGCATTTTATAAGTGCTGCCGTTTGAAAATACAATGTTTTGGAAATTTTATAATTGAATGAACTTAGAAATGCTACAACTTTAAAATGAATATTTTTTGACCTTGAATTAAAATGGTTTAAATGAAGATTATTTTTAAAGGGTGTTATGATTTTCTAAGTATTATGTTCTTTTTTTAAGAATAACATTTCCAAAGTGTTATGATTTTTAGTAGTATGATTTCCAAATGATAAACATCCCTAAATTGTTATGATTTCAAAGCGTTATTGTTTCAAATTTATTATCTTATTTTGTTTTTTTCAAACTATCTTTTGGTTGTCCTTATTTCTCTTATCTTGTTACAGAATGGGAAGGCTATTGCTTATACCAGTCTGTTTAGAAATCTTTTTATAATCTTTGAAATCTTTGTTACTCATTTTGGAATCTGAACATTGTTTTCCATCCATGGACCGTCGCTCAAGTGAAAAGGGTGATTCAGACTCTAGAGAATCTTTTTCGTGT
The DNA here is from genome assembly GCA_030737815.1 of Allium fistulosum. Taxonomy (NCBI): domain Eukaryota; kingdom Viridiplantae; phylum Streptophyta; class Magnoliopsida; order Asparagales; family Amaryllidaceae; genus Allium; species Allium fistulosum. The sequence continues at coordinate 1,393,770,130 of CM060902.1, forward strand.
TTGTGTTCTTGATTTGATCACCTCCATCTTGTTAAACTTGCCTATAACAATAGTTATCAGGTGTAATTCCAATATTCTTATCATCTCGTCTTAATTCTATTCATTCTATCTTTTTAGGTGCTTTCCCGTACCTCGTTCCTTTTCGAGGATGAAAAGTTTTGAGTAGGGGAGAGTGTAACAACCCTGTATTTTACAATTATTTTTAAATTGATTTTTCCAGATTTAAAAGCTTTATTTATGAAAAGAATAAATTTTGTTATTGTAAATATAAAAAACATTGATTTTGTATGTGGATTTGAATTCCAAATATGACTAAATTTAATATTTCCAGAAAATGTGAATTTTGGTCAAATAGTCAAACTTTGACTTTTAAACTTAAAAATTTAAAAGTTTGAAATTATAAATTTTATCTTTTATTATAAAAATAGATGTAATAACTTGAACACTACTTTTCGTTTCGTTGAAAACGGAGTTAAAATGTAAAAGTTATGTACATTTCAATTTTTAGTATAATTTGTTTATTTGTGCAATTTTGCCTATTTTAAATTTTATAAATCATATTTTCTTTCTTATATTTTATTTTAATATGTGTCAATATGTTTATTTATGTATATTTCCATCTCTAAATATTTTAAAAATGATAATAGAATTTTTCCAAAATTTACTATGATGATTTCCTATTTTTAAAGGCTGTTTTCCTATTTTCTGCTATTTTCTTCATTAGAAATTATATGTAAATTAAATTTTAAATGTTTATTTTGTGAATATATTTTTACTTCATGTTATTGGTTATGTTTAAAAATATATTACAAGCTCATATGAATTTTCTAAAAATTTATTCTATTCAATTCCAAATTTTCTATACTAGTTTACTATTTTAGCTATTTTCTTAATTTAACTTTATATAATTGATAAATATTTATATAAAGTATTATATTTTGATAAAATTTCGAAATCTTATCTGGGATTATTATTTTTTTCTAGAAATATAAAGTTATAAAAAAGGAACTAAAGATATATGAAGAGTTTGATACCTTTTGTGTGCTTAGCCCTTTTGAATTCTACCGTTTCTTTTCAATCAATACATCTTTTATTTTATTTTTGCCGTTCTTTTCCTCATTCATTTTCAGCCGACTCCCTCATCTTATTCACGAATTTTCAAAGCTCCAAAACCCTAAAAAAAATCATGGCCTCCATCTTGCAAAAAAAAATTGGTAATCTCCCTCTTTTCTTTCTACTTTTTTCTTACATTTCTATGCAATTTTTCCTTGATCTCTTCACATGTTTGCTTGGCCTAGCCTCTACCACCTTCATCCCCATCATCACCTCCTCCATCTACTACAGCAAACACTCCCTTCCCTCTGACCAAGACAGGCCATGACCTTCCACTTGAAGCCATCACCACAAAACATTGCCTAGACCACACATATCATCACCTACCCTCCATATCTTGCTTTGGCCACCCCTTAGCCAACACCACCACTTGCTACATGACCTTTGGCTGATGCTACTCATCACCCAAACCTCTGTCCAGACCTGTACCAGATGATGGCCGAGCCATTTGACCCATAGACCGAGCCAAAAGTTGAACCAAACTCCACTATGTTGCCTAGTCTCTTGATATTCTTGTGTTGTAACTTCCTCCACATGTTCTAGCCTTTATGCCATGCATTCCTATGATCAAACCTGACTCAAAGTAATGTCAAACCCGACCTAAATAAACCCCTAGGCCATGCAAAGCATTGTAGAAAACAAGGCAAAAGATTTGACATTCAAATCTCTTTTCATTTCAAAGTTATTTCATTTTAAAGTCGTATTGAATTTTGTTGTTTTGATTGTTTGTTTTGGGTTGTGCACAAGAGTTGTAGCTTGGATTCGCTCTCCACTCAAGTCCGTAGTCTTATCATCGTGCTTTTGTTTCCATTGTGTCATTGGTTTTGATATCTCCAGCACAAACAGGTGAGTTATTCTCACCAGACAATATGTACCTATATAACTGATAAACCGACACCATTTGAATCTGTAATGTATATCATCATGTTATATATGTTTATATTATTATCATATGATGTTCACACCTGTTATTACACTTATTATATCATATGTTACTGTTATATCATGCTATTCTATTATTTATATATGTTTATCACACTGCAAGTTCCCTGTAGATTAGAATCACTATGGGTTGAAATGATACATACCCGAACGGACTTTAGAATAGGGAAAAATTGTTATGGGCTGAAATGATAGGCCTGAACGATTTTTATTTAATTTATTTTAACTTGGGATTGCGGGTTTGAAATGATAGAACCTGGATTTTTTCTTTTTTAAACTGCGGATTGAAATGATACATATCCGTATCACTTGACCTAGGCTAGAAAACTATATACAGGCCCGTGGTTATTTTATAAAGTGTTTTGAATAGTTTTAAGTATTTTAAAAATATAAATTTATGAAATTTGATTTAAACAGATTTTGAAATATTTTGAGTTAAAGAAATTATGATTTTTCTATGTGTTAAAAATGTAATTAATGAATGGTTTAACTGGATTTTTGAAATATAACTTAAGTTGGAAATTTGGAATTTTGGTTAAAAATGATATTTAAGTTATATAAATAAAATGGATATTAAATTTTATTTGGAAATGGTAAATATGATAATTTGATTAAATTTGAATTTAAGTGATTTATTAAAGTATTATTGATTTTTCTATGAATTTAAGTGGTTAAATAAATGAATGTTTAAAAGTGATCTTTTAAAATATAACTTGACTAGGAAATGTGAAATTTGGTTTTAATTAAAGGTTTAGGTTAATTAAATAAAACTGGAAATTTAGTTAAATTTGTGAAATGGTAATTTAAATTTGAAGTGTTAAGTTATTTGTTGAAATGTGAAGAATTGGAAACTTTTACACTTATATTTATTAAGTAAATTGTTGAAAATTGGATTTTATTATAAGAAATTTATTATGAAAAGATATATGTTAAACGATATGTAAATGAACATTTTAAATGTTAAAATATAATTTTTAAAATGTTTATGTATTTTAAATTAAAGTTATTTAATTGCTGGAAATACACTAACACCTGAAATTAACTTTTAATATCATTCAGAAATGCTATAGATTCTGTTTTGAACTAAAATTGTGTAAAAAGAGCTATTACAGCATTTCTGAAATGCTGTAGTTGCTGTAATTGAACTTATAGGCTAATATTGAACTCAGGTCTATTATAGCATTCTCTGGAAATGCTATAATGTTCTACAGTCTTTGCTGAAACCAAATTTAACCCTTGTTTTGAAATCTGAACTACCGCAGCACTTCTGAAATGCTGTCTTTTCTGTTTTGAACTATAATTCAACTAAAACTGAGTTTTAACAACAGTTTTAAGTGCTGTCTTTGCTGAATTAAAAATGTTTTCAAATATAACCTATAGCAGTTGTTTTTAAATGCTGTGAAATGCTGAAATTTTAATAATTAGGGTTTTTGACTTAGTAAACGAACTCAGAATGGTTTGAAACTTTGGAAATTTAATACTTGTTTTGAAAATATAATAATTACACTTTTAAAAGGTTTAAATGAATTATTTTGATTGGAATATGAACTATTTAAAGGTGATTTGAAATAATAGTAAATGAACGATATCTTTGAATTTAAAAGATATTTAAAGTTGAATATTTGGATTTGAACTGATAGGATATTTTATTTTATTAAAATGATTTGAAATGAAGTTTTGTAAGGATACGATATTTTATTATATTAAAATGATTTGAAATGAAGTTTTGTAAGGATATGATATTTTATTATATTAAAATGATTTGAAATGAAGTTTTGAAATGATATGAAAATTTAAATATATGGAAATGGTTTGGAATTTGATTTAATCTTTATTTTGATAAAGATATGGTTTGAAATGATATTTTATTTTGAAGTAAAGTATTGTTTTTAAAAGTTATAACCACGGGTTATAATAACGATTGGTTGGCAAAGAGACCAGGATCAGATATGGACATACTCTCTGTCGATACCGAAAACCACTTTGACAACCGTGTACGCGGTGGAGATTCCAGAATGAAGTAGGATGGTGGCGACGTTCTTAAGGTATGTTACATGGACCCAACTCCCGTGAGTTGGCATAAGGTGGCTAAAACAGGAGCGATCTCGGACCAGTGAGGTAGCACCTCTTCTCGGACACATTTCTTCGATATTATACTCTTACTTGTGATTGATTAGATGGCCATCCTCCGATTTGGGAGTGTTGTTCGAGGTGGAACGGTAGTGGCTGCTATGCGTATCCATCAGTCCGTGTGCGTAATTGGTATATCTACCCTGGCATTGCCTTGTGTGCCGTGTCACCTACCATATCGAACCCACTACGATTATGATTTTAAGATCCGACCGCGTTAAGGTTCTCCATCCCCTTAACGCTATTTTCTATATGATTATACTTTACTTATTAGACATTATTATAAATAGCGAATATTACTACATAGTAGATATTTTAACGGATCCTTAGAGAATGGGCGGTCCCAAGCATCTTCTAAGTTACTTGTACCTTTATTACAGTTCACTTGAGTTGGTTTACATTATATAAGTATATATTGTCCTGACTCGAGTGTTTTGTGTTTTGCTTTACGCTCGGGTCTGCCTGAGTTATTCACAGATTTGGATTTCCACTCTCTTGGAGATTTGAATCGCTGGAGATTATCTGCTTGTCTTGTCCTATCTATTTCAGTTCCGTTGTTCTACTCAGCTTGTACTTGGTTATTTTATTGAGACTTTTGTTGTACTCTATTTCTTCTGTTGTATCTTATGTAACTCTAACATATTTATATAGTAGCTTCATGAACTACTATTTCTTTTACTTCCACTGCATTATTTTACTCTGTGTCTGTGATCTGTGATTATATTTATTTACTGTATATTCTGAGATTTGCCAAATTTTATTTACAACGCGGTATTTTGAGCAATTCAATTCCGGCATGAGTGTGTACCTATACACTTATAATGGATGCGAATGGTTGAAAATACCGGGTCGTTACACTTCAAATGGGATACGTTGCGTGAGTGATAGATATCTATAGCAGCATCGCTGATGACAGCCGCACCATGAAAGCTCTGCAATTCTCTTTGCAAGCTTTTCAGAATCACAAAGTGAGTCGGTCTCTACAAGCTTCGTTTTCATCTGAGTGATTCTTAGTTGAATGTCATCAGTGGTTGTAACGTCTGCGATTATGGTGGTTGAGCTTTGAGAGATAGTGACTTAACAGCTCAACTCATCCTAAGACTTTCCCATGCCGTAAAGCGTTGAATACCTGAAGTTAAAGATTCGGCCTTTATGCCTTCAACTTGCCCGATTTTCAGATCCATTCATAATTTAGAGAAGCTTATTTCTGAGATGTAGCAGTACATAATGGATGTTTGAAAAGAAGATGGATTTCGTGCTCAAAAGAGTGGGAGAAGCGGTTGACTGTAGTGGTGATCAGAACGTATGCAAGAGAAATGACACATATGCCCCCCTTTTTTCTGTTTAATTCTTTTGTAAGTATATGTAAGGGTCGATTGGGAAGTTCATAAAAGCTTCACCAAATTGAAGTATTTGTATTTTTAGTAGATATATATATATATATATATATCTGAATTTATATAAGTCTATATCATTTTGTTGTTCATTTATGTATAAGTCTATATACATAATTTGTTAGTTATATATATGTGTAGTATAAATTTTGCTTACAGTATTTATATTTAAAAGGTTATATAACATGTTTGTTAGTTATATTTAAAGTTATATATATAATTTCTATGTATGTTGTAGCCTGGAGCCTACTACCTTATTTTGTGCATCGTCTAAGCTTACTTTGCTATATTTTATTATGCATATATATATAAAGTATAATTTTAATATGCTTAAGTGTTGTACTATATTAGATATATATATATATATATTTGTTCAAAATGGGTATATAAGTTATATATAAGTTATATATCAGTTTATCTAGTTATTGATTTAGAGAAAATGACATACATACTATGATTTTTGCACATGTATGTATAGGTTGGTATATGTTTTACTCGTCGGTTTACAGTAATATGATGTGTTGGTATTGATATTTTTTTAACATATATTTCTAAAGTATATAATATAAGTTGAATATGTTTACATATTAATTTATATAAAAGAGTATACATCAGTTTAGTTTTCAAATTTATATATGGAGACTTTGTTTTATGTGTTTGAATTAAATATCGATTTGAAAATATATGTTTTAAACTGATTTTTGAAAATTTATATATATGTACTATATCTTGTTTCATCGATCTCGTGCCATCTTGACTTACATTTCAATATCGAATTCGTCGCAGCAATTCCTGGCTTGTCGCTGTTCCGTGTGCGTATCTGTGTCCATGTCATTTTCTGGTCTCTCTAGCCTCGAAAGGTGAGTAATCACTCACGATTAACATTCTTATAGTTAGTAAATTTGATTTCACTTGAAATGACAATTGAATATGTTGTTAAATTTGAATTGCTAGTTATTTAAATTTTAAATATGATATGCCATTATCTGCAATTGTTCACCTGTGATATATGACTCCATATCCTGTTGTATATATTTAATTTGTTACTGATGATATATGCTTGTTGTTGATGTTATTATTATTATTACATTTATTCTCACTCTGCAAGTTCCCTATTATATTAGACTTCCCTATGGGTTCAAATGATACATACCTGAAAAATTTTGTAGAATAGGAAATCATTATGGGTTGAAATGATAAACCCAAGCGATTTCATTTATGTTAAATTTTTTGGATTGCGGGTTGAAATGATATATACCCGTAAATGTTTAAATTGCGGATTGAAATGATAAATATTCGTATCACTTGACCATAGGATAGAAAATTATATACGGACACCGTTGGTCTATTTTGAAAAATGATTTTGAATTTTGAAAGGAAATATATGGATTTTAATAATGTAAAGATATTTTATTTTGAAAATTTGGATTTTTAAATTATATGTTTTGGAAATTTTAATTTATAAATTAGTTTTGAAAATATAAATTTTAAGATTTTCTTATAGTTATTATTTTAAAAATATATAAAATAAGGTTTAATACAAAGTACAATTAATAATAAAATTTAATTTAATTAGTATATAATATGTTTTAAAATATTTATTTAAAAAAATTTATATTTATATTTTTAAATAGATTTATAACTTTAATAATAAAGGTTGGAAAGATAAATTAATGTTGGCTTGGAATTTAAATTGGTTAATAATTGAATTTAAGAAAGCATTGATTTAAACTTATTAGTTTTGATATTTTGAAAAGATATGATTATAACTTGATTTATAACTTGATTTGATAAAAAGTGATTAAATGAATATTCTCAATTTTGAATAAAATTGAGATTGAGTATTCAATATTGATTTAAATATATAAATTGGGATTTAAATAAATTGTTATAAAAATGATTAAGTGAATACTTTCGAATTTGGATAAATTTAAAGTTAAATTTTGAAATATAAATGAAATTTATATTGTAAATGTTGAATATTTAAACTTGAATCTTATTGGAATTGAAGTGATAGTTCAAAACCTGGATTTGAAATCGATAAAAATTGAAATAATCTATTTAGTATTTGAATTGAATCTTTGACCTTTAAATTGAAATGGTTAAACGGGAATTGATTTAAATTGAAACGTTGGAATTTAAGATGATTTGAATTGACTTGCAAAATTGGAGGAAACCATTTTATTATATAAGGTATTTTTAATATATAAACTATTTTAATTTATAAATATCCATTATATATACTATTTTCAATATCTAAACTGTTTAATTCAAAAGTGTTATGATTTCAAAAGTGTTATGATTTCCAAAGTGTTATGATTTCAAAGGTGTTATGATTTCGGAAGCGTTACTATCTTTGAAAATGTTACGATTCTAAAAATGAATATTATTTAAAGTGAATAATCACTACGCCATAAATGACCTTCTGCAACACAAAAAAAATGTTGGCGCAGGCCCGAAAAACGTTGCCATAGGTCTATAGCAACACTTTTAGGGTGATGCAATTTTTGCCGTTGCCTTAGACCTCAAAGGCAACATTTTGATTATCTAAGGCAACATAAGTAATATTGTTGCAATAGAACCCTATTTGGGTCTATGGCAACACCCATAGGTATCTGTAGCAACATTCCAAAATGTTGCTATAGATATTAACTTTCTGAATTTGTGGGGCCCACAATGTAGAGCATATTTGATTTTTTAATAAAAATAAATATTTATTTAATAAAATGCTATTGCATAGAATTTGATATTTAAACAGTAATTTATTTAAATAAATATTTTATTTCAACATTTGAAATAGTACAAATTCCTGACTCCACTATTTTACAATTCAATGATACATAACACTGATATTATAATATATAGATATTCCTCACTACATCACTCAGTTCACTCAATACATATGCAGTTTCAATTTATACAGACACCAACACTGACAAATATATGATGAGCCGAATGCCGAGCCGAAGGCGAGCCGAGTGCCGAGCCGAAGGCGAGCCGAGAAGCGAGTCCGGGTGCAGTGCCGACGGGGGTCCTGGGCACCGCAGTCCCGGCGGGGATCGACAAATAGTGACACTGTTGTAACAATGATGCACAAATGACGTAAAATGATGCACCGCCCGATTAGGTCGAACAAGTGGGCACCGCCCGATTCATCCGATTTCGGAAGATCGAGCCTTCTTTGAAACGACGTAAAATGATGCACAAATGAAGATCGAGCCTTCTTTGAAACCACCCTTCACCATATTACAACTTTCCCAAGCTTCCCAAATTTCACCAACCTTCAATACTCTATAAACACCAGAACACTCACCAAACTTAGCTGTAATAATCATCAAGCAAATAATTGTAAGTAAATCCACAAATAGTGACACTGTTGTAACAAGAATAGTTCAGTAAGTAATTTTCTCACTGTGTAGGTAAACGCTGAAACGGGCAGACTACTTTGCTGATAGTTGAGGAATAAATTGTGATATTTGACGGCATGTTATTTTTATTTCAGGGTCAGGTTCACCTACGAGCATAAAAAAAAGTGAAGAAAATATCAGCTAAATTAGACAAATCTTGGAAGAAAATATTAGCTTTAGTGAACTTAAAATAGAACATTGAATTATCATAGTGTACTTGAAGTCCACTCCTAAGTCTCCATACATTTTTGTAGTGATCTTTTACAACATGATACGGGGGATTAGAATCGAGAAAAGGTCCAACCAAGTATTCCGACCAATAGTCCATTCCCGCTTGAATAATTTCAACCAACAACACCATCACTCCATCAATAACAGAAGTTTCAAAAGAATGAGGTGTGTACACACTCACATTTGTTGGCAACGATGTGAATAGCAAGGTCCATTTGTTAGAGGCCAGGGGAAGCAGCTGTCCAGTATAAATCAGAATTATCAGTAGCACTAATAGAGGCATATTGTCGAACATCTTGAGCCCGCTCACAACCCAAACCGACTTCTGCAGAAATCTGTGCATCAAAACTTATAACCATGGCATAATTAATATTAAAAACAAAATCACCTATATTATCACAAACCAAAACACCAACAACCAATGCTGATACATCCAACTCAACAGACAAAGGGCCTGTGTTCAAAAAGGCAAGACGCGCGCAGGAAAAATAACGAACTGGAGTATTGGGCTTTGTTTTAATACCGAAAATAGGCGACAAAGGAGAAGACATTCGATCATGGTATCTACCAGATCCATAAGCGAAGAAGTCAAGTCGCAAATAGGAGAGGATGACGATGGTGCGGCCACCAAATTAGGGTGGGAAATTCTCGATCAAATTCAACATTAGACAAAGGAGCAACTAGCAAAATAATCTAGGCATTAGATGAAGCTATGAACTGTCAACCAGATCTGGTCGGCGAGGTTGCTTCTGTAGGAAGGCTAGACAAGGGCTTATATTTACAAGCGCTTGCCATGGGAAGGGAAGAGAGGTGAGAGACAGGATCCGATTATGAGAATTGGAATTGGGGGAGAAGGCCTAATTTTTTGATTCTGCGCGATTTGGAGGAGAAAGAAATGAAAAAGAAGCGCGTGAATGAAAATGTTAGCGTGAATCAGAGGACGCGTAGATGATAGTGGATGAATGGTTGAGATTTTGTTTTAACTAATGGTGTGGATCGCTGAAGTGTAATTTTTTTTTAATTTTTTTAATTAGAATATATCTATAGCAACACTATATCAAAATGTTGCATCGTGTTATACTTGTTTAGCTAGAGCAACACATTTTTATGGCTAAGGTAACACCAAAAAATACAACGTTGCAGTAGGACCAAAATTTTATAGCTGTCGCAATATTTTAGCTGGCAACACCTTGCAAATCTGTTGCAATAGGCCATTTATGGCGTAGTGCATGATATCGAATTTGATATGGTTTTGGAATGAATATGATATTTGATATGAAGTATAAACTATTTGAAATGAAATGACCACGGTGTGAAATAAGCGTTTGGTTGTTAAAGAGACCGGGATCAGATATTGTCATACTCTCTACCAATACCGAAAACCACTTTAACAACTGTGTACGTGGTGGAGATTCCAGAATGAAGTAGGATGGTTTGGTGACGTTTCTATATGGTATTTACGTAGCCTTGACTCCCGTGATTCAGCTTGATGCGGCTAAAATAGGAGCCACGCTGGCCAAGTGAGGTCATTCCTCCTTTCGGACACATTTCTTCGATACCATTCTATTACTTTGTGATTTGTATGGGTGCACCTTTGATTTGGGAGTGTGTCACGAGGTGGGCGGTAGTAGCTACTATGCATTACCACCAGTCTGGATCCGTAAACGGTATATCTACCCTAACATTGCCCCGAGTGCCTTGTCGCATGCCCTATTGCGCCTTCTACGAGTTTGGTTTGTACCATATCTATGGAGTTCCCTCTGATAGCCCTCCAGTTTACGAAGGAATTACGGTACTGTATAGACTCTGGGAATATATAAAAATGTGTTAAGGGGGATATGGGTAACGTCTTTACGCTATTTTTATAGTTTACTTTACTATACACATATTATAATAGCGTATATTACTACATAGTAGATAGTTCCACGGATCCTTAGAGGGTGGGAATCCCAAACATCCTTTAAGTTACTTTTATTTCAGTTGACATTTCACTTGAGTTGAATTTATTAATATAAGAATGTAAATCCTGACTCGAGTGTTTTGTGTTTTGCTTTACGCTCGGGTCAGACTGAGTGTGACAGCATTTGAGACTCACCTTTGGAGTTGGAGCTTCATTTGGAGATCCATCTGTATCTATTCAGCTTTTAGCTATCCAGTGGGTTTGTTCAGACTTGTCATCTGTTTGTATTCGAGACTACATTGTATTTGAGATATTCTGTTTTATTTTATTCTGTTGTTTATATAGTAGCTTCATGAACTACTATTTATCTTTTCCACTGCTTACAGTTATTACTATGTGTCTGTGATTCTGTGATTGATTTTATTTATTGTATATGCTGAGTTTTGTCAAATATAAATTAACAATCTATTGTTTTGAACAATTCAAGTCTGAAATGTGCGGATGCGAATGGTACGAAATGCTAGGATGTTACAAGTGGAAATGGAAATGGATAACCATCTATAGAGGAAAATCTAGTTCCTGCTCCAAGCACTTCCATAATTTTCCAAGCTAGACCTGAACTACTTGGCTGCCCGGAAATATAGGGCACCCAAAGCTTAAGAAAATAAACTCCAGGTCAGTCATGGGCTGCTGTGAGAAAACTCATAACATGGATATTTATGAAAACAAATGGTATCTCATAAGACCACACCGCATATAAACACGGATGAGTTTTTACCTTATGATAACCATAACATTGCTACCTAAAATCCAGTGATATTATAATAGTGTCTAGATTACAAATACATATTAATTATCGCCAAAATTGTTACATTAATTAAATTCCAGCATAATAGGTATACAACTAAGCCTGAAGGCACTTATTAGAGAATGGATTTCATACAATGACAAGATAAAGGACTACCTGCCATACAATACATCTTTAGGAAAATGTATTAAGGACGCACAGATGGTCCTCTACATTTGGCAAGGCCGGCCTACGCCTTTAGGGTGACCAAAACAATGATCCTTAATAGTATCGAATATGACATCATCCCGGTCGTTCCCAACCTATCCGTGGCTAAAACAAACACAACAAACTCGATATATAAAGGGTAATCTTGAAAGGTAATGACCATACCCCAATGGGTGCGACCAACATAGCTTTGTGGCATACCATGTTTTAGGCATTTCCAGGTGTGAGGCCTAAGGTAAAGTATTATGTGACGACCGCCCATGACCCCTGCACAGAACCTAGAGAAAGTGCGCTGTAAAGTTTGCCAGGCAGACATGGACGATTGCCAGGGTAGATTAAAACAACAGAATCTATCGTATAACTCACAGCGCATGGACAAAATACAATAGAATTTATATATAGTAAAGCTTTACAGAATAAAATGTCATCATATAAAACTTCATAATAGCTGAATACAAACATCTGAATAGTCAATACATCAAGCCTCACTACATATCACTCAGAGATTTATACAAAGCAGCGGAACATCCAGTACATATAGTAAGAAAATAATATGCAAGCCTCTAGCTCGTCTTCGTCATCAGCATCGTTGGAAGCAAGAACAGCACCTGTCACCTGCTACCTAGTCTGCCCGTCCCAAAATGGACGAACAGCCCAAGGAAATAAGAGTTAAAACATAAAGCCTTGAGTCAGACAACAGTCTTAGTGAGCGGTAAATTAACTAACAACATACCAAAAGAGCATAAAGGAAAAGGAATAGGAATACAACCCTCCCACTCCACCTCTTTCTACAGTGATAGCCCCCAAACACACAATAAGCAGAAGCAAACATAACAGAGCATACAATTTAAAGTAAAGCAATTATCACTCGAGTCAAGGGCGATGTTTTCCAAGTACAAACCCCCAAGGCCTAAACCAAGATCAGATAATCACCCAGAAAATACCGCTCTTGAGACCGAATGACGATACAACCAAACATCCATGACTCTGGCTATCATTGTTATCATTGCTTCGATATCATCGTTAATTGAATGACCGGCTCATTCTTTCATCCGTCCGTCAAGGGCTAATGGAAACCCCGGGTCTAGACATAACTCCGCACGTCATCGTGACCTGTGCCTAGGACTATCGAATCTGCCCAGAGTACTCGACTACCAATTAGTAGCCTTCAGGGACTATCGAATCTGCCCAACGTACTCTTTCTTTGAGCATGCTAGAACCTTCAACAACGATGAGATCTCAGCCTTCTAGTCATCCTCCTCGACGACTATTCCCATACTAGCTCAAGCGCCTCTCGAGCAAACCATTATCCTCTAACTCGAACCATTTCACCGAGTTATCAACATGCTTGGAATGATCCCGTCTGGATTAGACCAAGACTATCTCATATCATGCCTCGCTTCATCACAATCTAGCAAAGCCTCATCTCAACATCATCATCAAATCTATCCATATGAGCTTCATCATCCGCTACATATGCCACGAGCAGCTTTTCCAATTCAAGAGCCTTTCCCTTAGCTTTTGAATCACCTTCGACCATCTTGTCTAAATTAAATCATCAATCATCTAATTCATAGTAATCAATCAAGTCAAACATCAATCCAAGTAATCAAGCATTCAAATATGATCTAAATAGACAATTATAACAATAATGGCAATTTCGTAAATAAAGAGTCTAAAGTCTAACAAGCATGAAAACATGAGAAATATTTCTATAATCTTGATGAATGAACTTGCATAGGTTAACACTTAGTAAAATGGTTGTCGAATCATCATGAACAATGGATCTATATGGATCTATACTTAGGATTAAGAAAATGCATGGAAATCACTACTTTAACACAAAATCAAGCCAACGATCCGATATACTCCTTTGGATCCGTGTGAGAGATAATCACCACTCACCAAATCACCTAAACAACTCAAAAGCAACACACTTCAGATCTGGACAGCGAAGGATCTAACTCGATCTATCACAATTCCGCTTTAAACGATGAAATCTCTCTTCGAAGAATGTAGATCTTCAATCTAAGCTCTTCGATCTTCGATTTGATCTTCGGTTTGGATGGAAGGAATCACAAGATTAAAGTGGAGAAAAGAAGTGAAGAAGTGTAGAAGTCGAGCTCTCAAAATGGCAGCACTTTGTCGCTTCGAATTTCGGATCCTAAAAAAATGAAGAAAAACCCTCATATTTATAGGCTGATCCTTAGGTCGCTCGCTCTTAGGTCGTCCACGACCTAAAAACCCCTACGACTTATGACCTAGCGCAAGTGCGCGACTTACAGATCCAACGACCTAACACATGTGCGCTTATACGACCTAACGACTTAGCATATGCGTGCTTCCTCGCGACCTACGACTTAACTGAGACGCGACCTAGCAACAGTTCCGACCTAACGACTTAACGGAAGCCATGATCTAACTATGTCACGACCTAAAACAATGCACGACCTAACTATGTCACGACTTAAAACAATGCGCGACCTAACTACTCAATAACCACGCGACTTAACTGGGTTACGACCTAACCCCTTACGACCTAATACTTAGCGACCTAACAACCCACGACCTAACTCCTAAGTCGTCTATGACTTAACCTCCTTAGGTCGCTCACTGCTACCCCTGCTTCCTTAGGTCGTTGCCGACCTACCCTCCTTAAGTCGCTAACTCTTAAGTCGCCGACCGACCTATCCCTTAGGTCGTTAACTCGCCCAATCTCTTAAGTCGCTTACTAACTTAGGTCGCCTATTTTCTTAAGTCGTCTACCCCTTAACTCGCCCACTTCCTTAGGTCGCTCCAAACTCTCATACGACCTAAGACTTAGACTCTGGACGACTTATCAACAATGCGACCAAATGTTAACTGTTTTACGATGTTTCGATCCGTAAAAATACGGGTCATTACATTCTCTCCCCCTTAGGAATTTCGCCCCCGAAATTCCAAACAAACAAGAGCAAACAAAGGCTATTCTGCATGCCTACCATCCATAGCTATCAACAAACCATGCATCCTATTCTAGCTTAGCATGCAGAATTCTAAAACTTAGAACAAGTTACAATGTCATTAGATGACACGACACCTTAGGGCCATACCTTGAAGAGTTCAGGATGAGCTGCTTTCATCCTCTCTTCCACCTCCCATGTACAGTCGTTATCATCATCACTCCATTGTATCTTGAGCAACTTAACTATCTTCCTCCTAAGCTGTTTCGTGTCGGTTTCCATAACACGAAGCGGCTTACGAGGTCTCCTATCGACTGGATTAACTTCGAAACCTTCACAGCTATCGGCAGAAACCACTGTATTCGAGTCGTGCACATACTTCCGTAGATATGATACATGAAAAACATTGTGCACACCCGCCATCTTTTCTGGTAACTCCAATCTGTAGGCGAGCTTTCCAATTCGCTCGATGATCGGGAATGGTCCAACAAATCTCGGAGTCAATTTTCCTTTCTTCCCGAATCGAATAACATTCTTCAGTGGAGAAATCTTCACAAAAACCATATCATCTACGTTGAACTCCAAATCCTTACGACGCTTATCGGCATAACTTTTCTGACGGTCTTGGGCTTCCTTCATTCGTTGCCGAATGATCTCTATGCATTCCGAAGTCTGTCGAATCATCTCTGGCCCAAGCATCAGTTTTTCTCCTGTCTCTAACCAACATGTCGGAGAGTTACACGGTCTCCCATACAATGCCTCATACAGTGCCATACCAATGCTGGACTAGTAACTGTTGTTATATGAAAATTCCACCAAATGAAGGTGATCTTCCCATGATCCTCCGAAATCCAAAACACAAGCTCTGAGAAGATCTTCCAAAACTCGGTTGACTCTCTCGGTCTGACCATCATTTCGAGGGTGATAAGCTGTACTCAAACATAACTCGGTTCCCAAAACTTCCTGGAAGCTCTTCCAAAATCCACTAGTGAACAATGGGTCTCGATCGCTCACTATACTCTTCGGAATACCATGGAATCGAACTATCCACTTAACATACAACTCGGCCAACTTTGATGCGGTCCTAGTCGATCGAACAGGAATGAATCTTGCACTCTTAGTCAGACGATCTACAATGACCCAAATCCCTTCATTTCCCGTTCTTGTTCTAGGTAGTCCATCAATAAAATCCATCGATATCTGCTCCCACTTCCATGTAGGAACTTCTAATGGCTGAAGTAATCCACTTGGCTTCTTCTGCTCGGCTTTTACCAACTGGCAGTTCATGCACTTGGAAATAAAATTTCCAACATCCTTCTTCATACCTTCCCAGTAATAGGTTCTCTTCATATCCCGATACATCTTATTTCCACCTGGATGAATTGTCAGCTTCGAGTGATGACTTTCCTTCAGAATTTCACTCCTCAATTCATCTATATCGGGAACAACTAGTCGTCCTTGCTTTCGAAGCCAACCCTCTCGATCGACCTCGAATCCTTTATCCTTTTCTGGGTCCAATCCAGATTCCAAATCACGGATAATCTTGACAAGCTTATCGTCTCGCTTTTGGTTCTCGCCAATTCTTTCCACAAGAGTCGGTCTTATTGATAAGTTTGCCAACATTTCAGGTTCCAATTCACATCTGGGCCTGAAGTCAAATCCAGCTAAATACTCGAGATTCTTCCATTCTGAAAACATGGCTCCCAATCCTGCATGTCTTCGACTTAACGCATCTGCTACTGCGTTACCTTTTCCCGGAGTATAAGCTATACCAAAATCATATGATGCCAAAAACTCTAGCCATCGTTGCTGCCGAAGATTCAAATCCTTTTGGGAGAAAAGATACTTCAACGACTTATGATCTGTAAACAACTCGAATCGAACTCCCAATAGATAATGTCTCCAAATCTTCAGAGCAAAAACAATCGCCGCTAACTCCAAATCATGAGTCGGATAATTCCTTTCATGCAGCTTCAGTTGTCGACTAGCATACGCAACAACTTTATCGTTCTACATTAGCACCGCTCCAAGTCCAGTACCACATGCGTCGGTGTAAACTACCATCTCATCATTTCCACTTGGAATGGTCAAAACAGGAGCACTTGTCAATCGCTCTTTCAGGATTCCGAAAGCTTGCTCACACTTATCTTCCCATCTGAACACTTGGTTGTTTTTCGTCAATCCTGTCAATGGTGCAGCCACCTTGGAGAAGTCTTTGATAAATCGACGATAATATCCTGCTAATCCAAGAACGCTTCTCACATCAGATGCATTCTTAGGTCTAACCCAATCCTGGATTGCTGCCACCTTGGCGGGATCAACCGCTATTCCATTTCCAGAGATAACATGGCCTAAGAACCTCACTTCACTCTTCCAGAAGTGACACTTCGAAAACTTATCCTTCAGCTGATGTTTCCGTAAGATTTCCAAAACAATACGCAAGTGCGTCTTGTGCTCTCCTTCAGTTCTGGAATAAATCAGAATATCATCCACGAACACTAGCACGAACTTGCTCAACTGATCTCTGAACACTCTATTCATAAGATCCACAAAATATGCTGGCGCATTAGTCAATCCAAACGGCATTACCAGCCACTCAAAGAAACCGGGTGGTGTCCTAAAAGCAGTCTTCTGCACACTATCCTTAGCCACTCTCAACTGGTGAAATCCCATTTCCAAATCCATCTGAGAAAACACCTTCGCTTCGTGAAGCTGATCAAATAAGTCATCTATTCTCGGCAATGGATACTTGTTCTTCTTAGTCACTTTATTCAGCTCACGATAATCCACACACAACCTCAACGATCCATCTGCTTTGGTTGCAAACACAACTGGTGCACCCCATTCGGACACACTACGCCGAATGAATCCTTTCTGCAAAAGATCATCAACCTGCACCCTCAACTCCTGCTGTTCCCTAGGCGCCATCCGCCTAAGAGGCATCACAACAGGCCTGGCTCCTTCAACTAGATCTATACGAAACTCGATCTCTCTATGCGGCGGTAACCCTTTGACCTCGTCAAAGACATCCTCAAACCCATTAGCGATTGGCACAGATGACAGTCCATCCCGTGGAACAACCAGCGAATACATGAAGCTCATGAAGACGCCTTCTTCATGCTTGCATCGTATCACAATCTTTTGCCCCTCCACATTCTCGACTGTCACCTCCAACCTTTCACAATCAACCTTTGCCGCATACTTCCTAAGCCAGTCCATACCCAAAATAATTCCGAACCCCGCAAAGTTCAGAACAAAACAATCACAAACAAAAGAGCAATCATGACTCGATACAATCAGACCACGGCATAGCATACACAAACAAGACGAACCCCCAACTGGGTTAGTCAAAACCAATGGCCTATCAACAATATCCGGTTCTAAACCCAACCGGCCTACAAGTTCATTACAAACAAAAGAATGCGACGCCCCAGTATCAAATAACACTCTAACTGGAACACCACATATGGAGAGAGTACCTTGAACCACTACACTCTTTCCTTTCTCTTCAGCGGTAGGAGCTTTCGAAGATGATGGAACAGCCCCCAAAGCATAAGCTTGCACAATCTGCTTGTCCTTCCGCGGTTCTGGACAATTCCTCTTAACATGCCCCAGCTTGTCACAGTTGTGGCACTTCACCGGCACCTTCTGATTCTTACAATCTCTAGAGAAATGGCCCTTCTGCTGACAATTGTAGCAGGTCACTTCGCCCTTCGACTTCTTCTGGCCATCCTTACCCTTTTGCTGCTGCTGCTTCCTCTTCTTGTTTCCACCCTGCTGTGGTTTAGACTCTTCCCTGGTTACACCAACAACAGATCCTTCTTTAGGAAACAGATTCTCGTGCCTCAGAGCTTTCTCCACAAGCTTCTCAAATGGATCGTCCAAATGATCTACCAACTGCCTCCCAAGATAACTGTCCAAGCCTGTCACGAACTTCTCATTCTTCTAATACGAAGATTCGATATACGACCGGGCATACTTGGACAAAGCTTCAAACTCAGAAACATACTCAAGAAATGGTCTTCCACCTTGCTTGAGCTCCACAAACTTCTTGAACAGAACAGACTTCTGAGCTGTAGAAATGAACTTAGCTTCAAATCTGGCTTGGAATTGCACCCAAGTAATCTCTTCCTCCGGAGTATCAATGGTGATAGAGTTCCCCCAATCAGAAGCTCTTCCTTGAAGCTGTCTTGATGATAACTTCCTCTTAGTTGCATCCTCAATTCCCAGATCACCAAAGAACCTTCTACAAGCATCTATCCATCTCTGGACTTCAATGGTTGATTCTGTTCCCAAGAAAACCTTTCCTCCAAGAGCAGAATAATCCTTACACAGCTTAGCAAAATCCACCGGTCTTGGAGTTTGGACTTGAACTCCAACATCCACCGATGGCCCCGGAGCTGGCATCCTTCTCATGATCGAAGTCATCATAGCTTCGAACATAGCAGCATAATCAGCAGCCCCCTCAGTAGCACGGCCTTCCCTAGCAGCTGGTCTCCCTCTTCGACTCATTCTCAATATCTATAAGAAGGAATGATTAATACACCTTAAGAAACAACTACATAAGGAATCCAAATCATTCTAAGCTACTATATTATATATAGTAATCATCCATCAAAATACAATTACGTCTCTCATACGTAGTTACGTCAACGAGCGTTGGGTAAAATCGATTAACCAAAGCTCTGATACCAAATGTGACGACCGCCCATGACCCCTGCACAGAACCTAGAGAAAGTGCATTGTAAAGTGTGCCAGGCAGCCATGGACGATTGCCAGGGTAGATTAAAACAACAGAATCTATCGTATAACTCACAGCGCATGGACAAAATACAATAGAATTTATATATAGTGAAGCTTTACAGAATAAAATGTCATCATATAAAACTTCATAATAGTTGAATACAAACATCTGAATAGTCAATACATCTAGCCTCACTACATATCACTCAGAGATTTATACAAAGCAGCGGAACATCCAGTACATATAGTAAGAAAATAATATGCAAGCCTCCAGCTCATCTTCGTCATCAGCATCGTTGGAAGCAAGAACAACACTTGTCACCTGCTACCTAGTCTGCCCGTCCCAAAATGGACGAACAGCCCAAGGCAATAAGAGTTAAAACATAAAGCCTTAAGTCAGACAACAGTCTTAGTGAGCGGTAAATTAACTAACAACATACCAAAAGAGCATAAAGGAAAAGGAATAGGAATACAACCCTCCCACTCCACCTCTTTCTACAGTGATAGCCCCCAGACACACACTAAGCAGAAGCAAACATAGCAGAGCATACAATTTAAAGTAAAGCAATTATCACACGAGTCAAGGGCGATGTTTTCCAAGTACAAACCCCCAAGGCCTAAACCAAGATCAGATAAGCACCTAGAAAATACCGCTCTTGAGACCGAATGACGATACAACCAAACATCCATGACTCTGGCTATCACTATTATCATTGCTTCGATATCATCGTTAATTGAATGACTGGCTCATTCTTTCATCCGTCCATCAAGGGCTAATGGAACCCCGGTTCTAGACATAACTCCGCACGTCATCGTGACCCGTGCCTAGGACTATCGAATCTGCCCAGAGTACTCGACTACCAATCAGTAGCCTTCAGGGACTATCGAATCTGCCCAACGTACTCTTGCTTTGAGCATGCTAGAACCTTCAACAACGATGAGATCTCAGCCTTCTAGTCATCCTCCTCGACGACTATTCCCATACTAGCTCAAGCGCCTCTAGAGCAAACCATTATCCTCTAACTCGAACCATTTCACCGAGTTATCAACATGCTTGGAATGATCCCGTCTGGATTAGACCAAGACTATCTCATATCATGCCTCGCTTCATCACAATCTAGCAAAGCCTCATCTCAACATCATCATCAAATCTATCCATATGAGCTTCATCATCCGCTACATATGCCACGAGCAACTTTTCCAATTCAAGAGCCTTTCCCTTAGCTTTTGAATCACCTTCGACCATCTTGTCTAAATTAAATCATCAATCATCTAATTCATAGTAATCAATCAAGTCAAACATCAATCCAAGTAATCAAGCATTCAAATATGATCTAAATAGACAATTATAACAATAATGGCAATTTCGTAAATAAAGAGTCTAAAGTCTAACAAGCATGAAAACATGAGAAATATTTCTATAATCTTGATGAATGAACTTGCATAGGTTAACACTTAGTAAAATGGTTGTCGAATCATCATGAACAATGGATCTATATGGATCTATACTTAGGATTAAGAAAATGCATGGAAATCACTACTTTAACACAAAATCAAGCCAACAATCCGATATACTCCTTTGGATCCGTGTGAGAGATAATCACCAAATCACCTAAACAACTCAAAAGCAACACACTTTAGATCTGGACAGCGAAGGATCTAACTCGATCTATCACAATTCCGCTTTAAACGATGAAATCTCTCTTCGAAGAATGTAGATCTTCAATCTAAGCTCTTCGATCTTCGATTTGATCTTCGATTTGGATGGAAGGAATCACAAGATTAAAGTGGAGAAAAGAAGTGAAGAAGTGTAGAAGTCGAGCTCTCAAAATGGCAGCACTTCGTCGCTTCGAAGTCCGGATCCCAAAAAAATGAAGAAAAACCCTCATATTTATAGGCTGATCCTTAGGTCGCTCGCTCTTAGGTCGTCCACGACCTAAAAACCCCTACGATTTACGACCTAGCGCAAGTGCGCGACTTACATATCCAACGACCTAAAACATGCGCGCTTATACGACCTAACGACTTAGCATATGCGTGCTTCCTCGCGACCTACGACTTAACTGAGATGCGACCTAGCAACAGTTCTGACCTAATGACTTAACGGAAGCTATGATCTAACTATGTCACGACCTAAAACAATGCGCGACCTAACTATGTCACGACTTAAAACAATGCGCGACCTAACTACTCAATAACCACGCGACTTAACTGGGTTACGACCTAACCCCTTACGACCTAATACTTAGCGACCTAACAACCCACGACCTAACTCCTAAGTCGTCTACGACTTAACCTCCTTAGGTCGCTCACTGCTACCCCTGCTTCCTTAGGTCTTCGCCGACCTACCCTCCTTAAGTCGCTAACTCTTAAGTCGCCGACCGACCTATCCCTTAGGTCGTTAACTCGCCCAATCTCTTAAGTCGCTTACTAACTTAGGTCGCCTATTTCCTTAAGTCGTCTACCCCTTAACTTGCCCACTTCCTTAGGTCGCTCCAAACTCTCATACGACCTAAGACTTAGACTCTGGACGACTTATCAACAATGCGACCAAATGTCAACTGTTTTACGATGTTTCGATCCGTAAAAATACGGGTCGTTACATCTTACCTTTTACAAAAAAAACCCACTTTGAATGCCATATTTCCATTTCTAACAACATGCTTTTGATTTCTATAAAAGTACAACCTCCGAGTTCGTACGCCTTAGGGAAGGGTGTTAAGTGTAAGAGGGGTTACCTCCTACACCACCAAACAAATGTATGTTTGTAAAAATCAATGTACAGGGTCTTAGAGATGCATTGTCAAACACTCGTCCATACAAGTTGTCCAGGAACAGGACAAACCAAAAGCACTCCTCTTACTACATCCTATTTGGGAATAACCCCTAGTATTAGTAGCAAGCAGTCCTTGCATCAAAGATTTCAAAATGAAGATACCAATGTCACTATATATATGACATGGAAATTACCCCAAAGGTTTGTGGCAAGCAGCTCTATATTATGAAGATCTCCTTCTTCAAAATCATTGTCTTCAACATGTCTTCACTTTCGAATACGTATATTAGTTTGAAGTGGTTTTCAGATAGGAATAACCCAAATCCGATCTCGATTTCTCTGAACCAATATCGATAAAAGATGCACAGTATATAGGTGATTATTATTCAATTAATCAATATCTTCTATCAATTAATCAATTAATCAATATCGATAAACCTCTTTCTAATTTTTGGAAATGTCAAATCATTTCTCTTTAATTACATAGGAAAATATTATTGAGTAAAAAGGGATCCATAGAAATTATACTATTTGTACTCAATACTAATTTTCGTATTCAACCCATACTATTCGTCGAATAACGGTTAAATCATCTTTTAAATTCATATGGATTATATGAGTTCCCTCCTTGAAAATTATTACAAAATTTAACCAAAATATTACCCATATCACCAAATCTTATTATTTTAAAAATTTGGTTTAACCTTTGGAAAACTCCAAATCCCCCTTTCCTTTATCTTAGCAAGATGCGGTCCGAGTAAATAAATTTACCATCCTCTCCGTCGAGCCAGTCCGGATAGCTAAGGAGAGCAAGAAACGGGTTTCCAACCCAAGCCAAGAGACTATCTTTCTATTACCCATAAGGCAGTCAAGTTATTTGATCAACTCTAAACCCTTTAAAATGCTCGACTTATTATTTGATAAACAGTTATAAAGGATTCAGGAAAAAAATCCTAGTTTAAATCTTATTTCAGAAATTTCCAAATTCCTTTGTTAAATTACCAATGAATAGTGCTTTTAAGGGCTTCGTATCACAAATCCTATTTAAACCTTTTATATATCCAATTTTCCCATTTAAAATCTTAAAATATTTCAACATATTTTTATAATTTATCTCATATTTTTAAAGATTTAAACATATATATTTTTAAGAGTTGAAATTCAAATTTTACGAACTGCCAAAACGCGATGATTTTAAAAACTTGATTTGGACATATCACAAATTTTACAAAATGAAATCTTGATTTTTCTCCTTCATTTGGAAACTATAGTAATAAGAGTCCAAAAAATTCTTGTTTCGAATAATTCCAAGTTATATTCTACTCTACCCTTTGATTTAACTTTTATGGCATGAAATCGCAAACTACTATTACGCGACATGCCTATTTTGACTCTAATTTCATATCTTTTCAAAACTTTGCCAAAATAAGTTTTAATGTTTATAAAACATTTTTAAACCATTTTTATTCATGTTTAAAGGGATTTAACTATGCCCTAACACTTTTATAATTCATAAGAGAAAGTGTATTCTTTGTCTAAATTCGACGTGTATTTACCGTGAATTATTTCCATAACCAAGCAAACATATTATCACATCCAAAACATGACGATCAAACATAGAAAACACTCATAGCAAACATATCATATCTTCACGTTATTTATAAAATAAAATAGTAGAATTTCTCACGTATATAGCTATCCATCGCTTAGCGTTACGAAATTGACTATAGCTTCGCTATTCCCGCATCGAAGCTTATGATATCTATCTTAGGACCCTAGGGTGTACTCGGCTTTGAACTTGGGAGGGTGGAGATGCTTAGATGAGCTCGGCCAATCAAGAAGAGAAGAAGAGAAGGTCACTTGCTTTAATTTCAAACTAAGGTGGTATATCTCTCTATATATTATGATCTATTTCGGCAGAACTTCGACTCGACTTTGGAATATTTTTAAAAGTTCATGGAAGAAATTAATGGACTCATGAAGAAGATGAAGAAAGCTTTAGAATTTATGAAGGAAAGTGTGAATTAATGAGAGGGTATGTCTCTAGTTTTATAGGCAAAGATTTGTAAAATATCTAAAACAACATCATTACAAATCACATCACCACTTTCCACCTGAACAGCACCACTTCCCCTCCATGTGGTTCGGGCGTGCTCTCCCACCCCTCCCCCTGCATCATCTCCATCACTTCCCTTATCTCTTAAGGCAGGCACTTAGATGTGAATGTGGACTAAGGTGGAGATATGTCATCAGTAGCTTAGATTTTCTTTTAATAAATATCATGATATTTTGTTTAATATACCATTAGTAATTTTTAGATGTAAGTATAATTCTAATGTGTAAGTATATGTACATGGATGTATGTATATGTATATGTGCACATATATGTCACATATAACACATAACGTTGCACAACTTCCTCTTGTCAAACCGTTACAAATCCAGAATCAGAATTCTGATCACATTTTTATTCTTAATTATAATATATATATGTATGTATGTGTGTGTGTATATGTATATATATGCAACAATATTTAAAAATGACATTTCTATTATTGCTTAATAATAAAAGGGCCTCATTTGATTCTAAAATAATTATTAAATCATTTAACTCAATTTAAATTCAAAAATCAATTATTTAAAAATGATGACATCATTGATGATGTCATGAAGACATTTTATTTTCAAAAATAAAATAAATAATTTTATTATATATTCTTCCTTCAATGGAGAAATAAGTGTATGTATCCAATTTCGTATTATCTAATACTGAGAAATTCTCAATTTTACTGAAAACTGATTTTCATCGCTTTTCTAATGGAAATCCCAAACATCTACTTTTGTAAGTATAATTTTTAAAAAAATTTACCATCAATAATTATTGTTCAAAACATTATAATTTGTGCTAAAAAAATCTTATATTTGAATATTTAAAAATAAATATTAATATTCAAAGTGATAAATTTACGGGTCGTTAAAGGTTGAATAATCAGGTATTCTCTCATCCTTGGCTATCGATCTATCCTAGTAGGTGGATAAGTTTAAAAGGTTTCCTAGATGGAAGGCCCAGTGATATTTGGGCCTTGGGCTAATTTTCAAATTGTAATTTTGAATTTTAAGTTATATTCTAAATTTAAAATAAAGTTTATAAAAATTATAAAAATTTCAAAATGTTTTTGTGAATAAAATTAATATTTTTGAGATTATTTAATATGTAATCAATTATATTAATTATATCAATAATTAATTAAAGGTTAATTAATTAAAAGTATACATATATAATGTTAAATGTGTAATATATATCTTGAATTGTTTAAGGTAATTTACAAATAAAATATTTGAATTTTCTAAAAATATTTAATCGAAAATGTTTCAATTAAATAAATAATTTTTTTGATAAATAAATCAGTTAAATGTTAATTAATGTAAACATATATTTGTATATAACTATAACTATTATAACCATATATTCCTCGTAAATTTGTTTAAGATGGATAATATTAAATTTCAATTTAATTTGATTTTTTATTAAATTGTTTATTTAAACAAAAGAATATATAAAATAAATAAAAGCTAATTAATTGATATATATGCATATACTGATATATATATATATATATATAAACAAATAATAAATGTTAATGTGGATAATTTATCATAAATAGTTTAAGATGAATAAAATAAAAAATTTGAAATTTTAATAAAATTGAATTAAGTTGGTTAGTTAAAAAAAATAGAAAATTAATTAAATATGGTTTAATTAATAAAGATACATGTATATATTATATAAGTTAATTAAATTATAAAAGTTATAAATAAATTAAACTTATATAACAATATATGTAAATAAATATAATGAAAATCGAACAAAAATAAACCCAAAATAGATTTTTGGAGTAAATATATACGCTTGGTATGCATATCGTGATTTTAGATGTGTCCAACACTTGAATTACGAGGGTATTTCATAAAAAATACATTATTTAATAAGTCAATTAGACGACCCACCTCCTTAATCCCTAAAGATCGACACTAATACGTCCTCGGTATTTAGGTGCCGCAAATCCAAGTACTGGGGAGGCAGATTATCATGGGGTAAAAGATAATAAAGATAAAATAATGATAGAATCTCAGATCGTATTAAACAACTTGTAATCATATAAATAGTACCTACAATCACTCTCAAAATGAGATATCAGAGTCATAGTAAGTAGTAACCCAGCTATGATAGTTATAACGGCCTATCCCTATAGGTGCTGGTAGTTATTTATACATAATACAAACATAGGGGAAAGTGATGGGTAATTTCAACAAAAGATCCAAAACGCTCCATGCTCCGTGCTCCACTCCAAAATGCTCCAAATCAGCTAACTAACTTGGCTACCCAGAAAAATAGGGCACCCACAGTTTATGGGAAAAGAAAAATAAACTCTGGATTAGTCATGGGACTATGTGAGAAACTCAAAATATGGATATTTGAAAACAAAGGTATCTCATAAGACCATGCCGCACATAAACACGAAACGGGTTTTTACCTTATGATAATCAAAACATTTGCTATGCAAAATCATTTGATATATTTTTAATGACATTTTTATTTGAAAATACTT
Source organism: Allium fistulosum (assembly GCA_030737815.1). Taxonomy (NCBI): domain Eukaryota; kingdom Viridiplantae; phylum Streptophyta; class Magnoliopsida; order Asparagales; family Amaryllidaceae; genus Allium; species Allium fistulosum. Next base: position 1,393,797,333 of record CM060902.1, read on the forward strand.
TTCAAATAAACTTATGAATCTTAGTCAAAATTGTTACATTGGTTAAATTTGATGGCATAATCGATTTACAATCAAGTCCGTAGGCACTTATTGGAGAATGGATTTTCATACATTGGTAGGTAAGGGATACCTTCCGTACATCTCTAGAGGAACGTACCGAGGATACACAAACAATCCTCCGCATCTGGCAAGATCGGTCTATCCCTATTTGGCACTCATACATGGCCTAGATAGAAACCGAATATGCCATCACCCCGATCGTAACCGACCTATCCGGCATCCCATAGCATTCACCACATAATCGACATATATAGAGTAATGTAGAAAGGTAATGATCATAACATAATGGTTGCGAACCACATACCCTTACGGCGTACCATGTTTAAGCCAAGGCCCGAGTTAGTGAATACCTTTCACATAACACATTTCACTTTGAATGTCACATTGCCATTCCATGGTCACACAACTGATATCTATAAACACATAACTCCTAAGCTCGTACGTCTCAGGAAAGGGTGTTAAGCTAAGAGAAGTTGCATTCTCCGCCACAAAACAGATGATATAGTGATAGAGATCAATTTATGTAATTAGAAATGCAGCGTCGGAATAGGACAAACCAGAGGCACTCTCCTACCATACCCTGTTGGGAATTACCCTTAGGATTATTAGCGAGAAGTCCTTGCATCGAAGATCTCAAATGAAGAACTACTACCACATAATATGATATGGGAAATTTCCCTCGAGGATCAGTGACAAGCAGCCCTACATTCTATCTTCCAAATCATTTCCATGTCTTCACATCAAATATGTAAATTGGTTCGAAGTGGCCTTCAGATAAGAATCATCCAAATCCGACCCCGATTCCTTCGAACCAATCCTCGATAAAAGGAATGTTTAGTAAATAGGGAATTATTCTTTTGATTTATTACTTCCTTTTTATCAAAAATATCTTCAAGAGATATATATCTCTAAAACATTTCCCTCTGGTATATATGGAATCTTTAAACCACTCCTTGGAAAATCATTTATTTAAATCTCAACAAAGGTTTCTTAATTCCAAATCAAATTTTTGATTGAATCGAAACTACGTGATCTAGGATGTTAATCCAAAACAGTAAAAATTAAGTGAGCATAATCTATAGAAATCATCTAATTCTACTCAATATCAATTCTCGTATTCAACAAGTACTATGGGCGGAATAATGGCAAAATCACCTTTTAAATTCCATGAATAGTACGAGTTCCCTCTTTGGGCTTTCACACCAAGTATAAGAAGATTGTCTCCATAAAATCCAAGTTGTTTAAATTTGGAAAAGTTAATCTTTTATACTTAACTCGTTTCTGATATTTTGACCTTATCTATCCCTCGCCAAGGAGAGGCCAGGTGAGCCAGGGCACTGGTTGCTCCTGAACATCTCCTTAGTATAAGCACCTCACTCGATCTCACGAATAGAAAAATCCAGTCTACGCGTCGGCTTTTAAAGCCAAGATTAAATTACTTGATTTTTGACAGATTTTCTTTAAATCATTTATTTAAACATTTTTGAATAAATTATAAAGATTCCAAATCATTATTAAAACACTTAATTATTTATTTGAAAACAATTATAAAATATTTGGAAAAGAATCGTTATGTTTAAAACCATATTTCAAAAGTAATAGAAAAGTGCAGCGAATGGTGCTTTTTAAGCTATATTGATCAAAACGAATTTTCTATCATTTGGAAGTTCATTTTTTTTACTTAAATCACTTTTAAAACTTTTAAAAGATTCTTAGAATGTATTTCATATTTTTAAATAATTATAAAATATCATTTTTGAAGAAATCCTTTTATGGATTAAGAACTGCAAAACCCCGATTTTTTCGAAAACTTGTTTTATTCATATTTCAAAATCTACTTATTGAAATCTCTATTTTATCTTTTTTTGAAAGCTATGGAAATAATAATTCAAAAAATTCTTATTTTTAAGAATACGAAACTATATTCCATTCTATATATCCATTTGACTTTTGCGGCGTGAAATCGCGAGCTACCGTAATGCGACGCGCCTATTTTTGGCTCAATTTTCAATATTCATTTAAACTTTGCCAAAACACTTTTAAATGTTTATAAAGCATTTCTAAATCGTATTAAACCATTTTTAAGAGGTTTAAACATTCCATATACACCATTTCATTCAGTAAAGGAAAGTGATTTCCTTTGTGCTTATCGACGTGTATTGACGTGACTTGCAAATATATTCAACAACCATATTAAACAACCATCATTAACAATCATATCCAAACATATATATCATCCAATAACATATATATAACTATAGTTTAGGAGTTCCTCACCTCAAGCTAAACGATTTACCTAAAAATGGCTAAAGCTTCGCTACTTAGATTTTAAAGCTCCCGATCCCATAGACTTAAGCTCCTAGGTGGCTCGACCTTGCTTGGGAGTGGGATAGAGTGCTCATGACCTAGGGTTGGAGGAGAGCAGGGCTCGGCCTTTAATGGAGGAAGTTTTGCTGCGGATGGTAGAGAGGAAGAGTGGAGTTTTGGAATATTTTGAGGTGCTTAAGTATATATATGTATATATTAAAATTAAATTTCTTTTGAGAAATATTTTTGTGCCATGAAAGAGGAGAGATAGAGCTTGGAAATGAAGAAAAAGAAGTAGTGTAGAAATGAAGTGGAGAGTGTGTGTGTGTATTATATAGGCAAGGAAGAGAAGAAAAATATCAACTTATACATCATCATCTTGATCAACATCACTTGCATCACCATCATCGCCTCCCTCCTTTCAATGCACGGCCCAAGTCACTTCCATCATGGACAAGGCCATGTGCTTGTACTTTAATGGTTAGTGTTAACTTTGGGTTTGCTTAAGAATTAAGGAATTTAGGAAATATCTTAGACTTCTTTTAGTAATATTTATATATTTAATTACATGTGTATATGTGTGTTCATGTGCATGTGGATATCTGATCATGTATCTAAATGTGCATTTGTATTATACATATTATCCACAACATTGCACAACTTATCCACGTTAAATTGTTATGATTTCTTATTTCGATTTCCGGTCATATTTTCTCTTCTTAGTTAATATACACATATTCGTAAACAATATTTAAAAATAATATTTTCATCATTATATAATATTAAAATAGCTTACTTAATAATTAAAATAATTAATAAATCATTTGAACTAAATTTAAATTCAAAAACCAATTATTCCAAAATAATATATCTATAATAATGTTATAAAGGAAATTTAAATTTCAAAATAAAATAGATAATTTTATTACATATTAATACTCATATATATATATATATATATATATATAAACGAGTGTATGCACCCAGCTCCGTGCACGAGTTCGGATGACTAAAGTGCAGTTTACTAATAAAATGAACTCCGGTCATTTTATCGATATTTACCAAAGTGTATATTTATCTTTTATATATGTTTCTTCAAAATTACAAAACATAATCATTTATGTTCAAAAACTTATTTCTGAATATTTTGAAATTTTTTCTGAAGTGATGAACTTTTGGGTCGTTACATACTTCCTCCCTTAAAAGAATTTCATCCTTGAAATTAAAGATAAGAAGAAGGTAACTCAAAACAAATATATATATATATATATATATATAACAAAATGGAATATATATATATATATAAGACATGGAAAGTGACTACACCACAGGTCGGTGAGTACACTACACCCATACAACATACAACTACGTATAAATCTTAAACTCAGGATATGCTTTTCGCATTCTATCTTCGGTCTCCCATGTGTAGTCTGCTACATCACCACTCCATTGGACTTTAACCAACCTTACAACTTTCCTCCTTAATCGCTTCTCGTCGTAATCCATGATTCACATTAGTCGCCTGATAACTACCAAATTAGGTTCAACTTCTAAATTTTCTTGCGCAAGTGTTTATATAATTTGCTCTGGATCATGCACATATTTTCGTAGGTGAGATACGTGAAAGACATTGTGCACACCAGACAACCTTTCGGGCAATTCTACATGATAAGCTAATGGGCCAATCTGCTCGAGAATGGGAAAAGGTCTAATAAATCAAGGTGTTAATTTCCCTGCCGGACCAAATCTTACCACTCCTCTCATTGGAGAAACTTTCAAGAATACATAATCTCCAATTGAGAATTCCAAATTTTTACGCTCATATCTGCGTAACTCTTTTGTCTGCTTTGGGCTTCTCTCATCTTCTTTCTAATCATATCAACCTTTTCTGAAGCTTCTCTAATCATGTAAGGACCCAGTACCAATCGATCTTAGATCTCGATCCAACATACTGGGGATCTACACGGACGACCATATAAAGCTTCTTATGGGGCCATGCCAATACTAGCCTGATAATTGTTATTATATGAAAATTCTATCAGATGAAGTTAGCTTTCCCATGAACCTCCAAAATCTAAGATACATGCTCTTAATAGATGTTCCAACACTCGATTTACCCTTTCAGTTTGTCCATCGTTCTAGGGTTGATATGTGGTGCTAATGTTTAGCTTTTTCCCTAAAGTTGTCTATAATGCCTCCCAGAACTTACTGGTAAAGATTGGGTCCCGATCACTGACTATGCTACTAAGGACACCATGCAGTCGAATAATTTCCCTCACATTTATTTCTGCATGACTTGCAGTAGTTCATGTTGGCTTTATAGGGATGAAGTGTGCGCTTTTGGTTAACCGATCCATGATGACCCAAATGCCTTCATTTCCCTTTCTTGATTGAGGCAAACTGTCGATGAATCCATTGATATTTGGTCCCATTTCAAAGTTGGAATTTCAAGTGGTTGGAGTAGTCTAGTAGTCTTTTGTTGATCACTCTTGATTTGTGACAATTTGCTCATCCACATCTACTCACATGGATGGAAATGTCTCTCTTAATACTTCCCCACCAGAAAGTATTTTTCATATCTCTATACATCTTTGTAACTCTGGGATGTATTGCGTCTGAAGAGTTGTAACATTTAATAAAAACTTCCTGCCTAATCCCATCAACATTGGGGATACACATCCTTCCGTTCATTCTTAAGATTCCCTACGCATCCACTTTGAAACCTTCTCATCTTCCTAGTATCACATTCTTCTCTACTTCCATGGCTATTTTTGCAATGATCGGGTCCTTGAGATGATTCTCCTTTATATGAAAAATCAATGCGAGATGCACCACTAATGAGCTATAGTGGCCTGCTTTCTACTCAGAACATCTGCCAAAACATTGGCCTCTCCTGGTGTATATAGAATACCCAAATCATACGATGTGAGGAATTCCAACGAACATTGTTTCCTCATATTTAAGTCCTAAGTGAAAAGATTTTTCAAAGATTTGTGGTCTGTGAAGAGCTCAAACTTTTCACCTATTTAAAGAAGGAATATTATTTACTAGGGTCAATCAAAGTTTATTTAAAATAAACTATAATGAATTGTTACCTAGTAGATAATGTCTCCACATTTTTAATGTGAACACAACGGATAATAGCTCCAAGTTGTGTGTTACAAAATTCCTTTCATGGATCTGTAATTGTCTGCTTGCATAAGCGATGACCTTTCCATGTTGCATTAAAACAGCACCAACTCCTTCCCTACAAGCATCCATATATACGGTTAATCCACCGCTTCCATCCGCTATTGCTAACACAGGAGTAGTAGTTAACATTTTCTTGAGTTCTTGAAAGGCTTGTTCACATTTCCCTATCCACTCAAACTACACATCCTTCATGGTCAACTTTTTTAAGTGAGAGGAAATTTTGGAGAAGTCTTGAATGAATCTCCGATGATATCCTGCTAATCCCAAGAAACTACGAACATCCTTTAGAGTTTGTGGTTGTCTGTAGTCTAGAATAGTTGTAATACTTGCTGGATCAACTACAACCCCTTCCCCTGACACAACTGGTTAAAGGAATCTTACCTCTTTTCCACCGAAGAGGCATTTTGAGAATTTAGCTCTCATCACATTTCTCCTCAATATTTCTAATACAATTTCAATATGCCCTTTATACTCTTCCTCGGACTTTGAATATATCAAAATGTGATCGACAAAGACTCACACAAATTTGTTGAGTACTTCTCTAAATACCCTATCCATAAGGTCTACAAAATAGGCAAGATCATTTGTTAGCCCAAAGAGCATAACCAGCTATTAATAGAATTCATTTGAGCTTTTGAATGTGGTTAAAGGAATGCAATCTTCTGCTATCCTTAGCTAATGGACTCTTGTAGCTAGGTCCATTTTCGAGAATACTCTAGCCTCATGTAATGGTCAAACATATCATCTATATGGGGTAGAGGATATTTTTTTTTATTGTTTGTTAGTTTAGACCTCTATAGTCCATACACAACCTTAGCGAGCCATCAGACTTTGCAACAAAGACCATTGTTGCCCCTAAACTTGAGTAACTTGGTCTTATTTGTCCTTTCTTTAATAACTCTTCAGTTTGTTTTCTTAATTCTTCCTTCTCTTTCGAAGCCATTTTCCGAATCAAGTGAACAACTAGCCTTATATTGGGGAGTAAATCTATGTGGAACTCAATTTCTCGATGGGGTGGTGGACTTGTTACTTCTTCAAAACATTGGAAAATTCCCTAACAATTGGTATTTATTCTAGATGTTTTTGGAATAAACTGAGCGCATATAGATAACTTTCCTTTACTGGAGTAGGGTTTTCACACTTTATCATAAAATGTCCGCCTTTACTATTTTGCAGTAGTACTGTCCTTTTATTACAATCAAGAATAGCTTTATATTTAGACAACCAATCCGTGTCAAGTAAAATTAAAAATTCATCAAAGTTGAGGACTATTAGATCACAGGGAAAAATTTGGGATAAGTGGTTAACTTGGATTCCTTAACAAATCGTAACGAGATTGTTGTACTGCCTATCGGGTTAGACACACATAAGGGAATTTCTATAATGGATTCCGTTCCCTTGAACAGTTTACCTCCCAAATTGGTATTGTTCTTGCACAAATCTGCGAAGTTGATTTTGGGTTGCGCCGAAATTGTTACTTCTTCGATTACTGTGGCGGCTGGAGTTCGACCATTTATGTTTATGGTACTGCTACCTCCCCTACCTCATCCTTTTCTTCCACTCATCTCCTACTATCTGCATATACTAAGGAAATCTTCGATAGACGAGATATCTTAGGGAATTGGCATAAAATTTGAATGTACTTTTTCGGTTAAGATCTTTAAGTGTGCGCTGTCTTAGACTAAACTCATTCTAGGGCATTACTAACCCTATCTCTAATGAGTTTACCCCATCAAGACTTAGGTGTTCACTCAACCATCAGCTCTGATACCAAATGAGACGACCCATACCTTGTTCCCCAGAAATTGACACTAATACATCCTCGGTATTCACGTGCCGCAAATCCAAGTACCACAGAGGTAGATTATCATGGGATAAAAGATAATAAAGATAGAAGAGAGAACAATAATAGAATCTCACATCGTATTATTTGATAAACAGTTATAAAGGATTCGGGAAAAAAACCCTAGTTTAAATCTTATTTCAGAAATTTCCAAATTCCTTTGTTAAATTACCAATGAATAGTGCTTTTAAGGGCTTCGTATCACAAATCCTATTTAAACCTTTTATATATCCAATTTTCCCATTTAAAATCTTAAAATATTTCAACATATTTTTATAATTTATCTCATATTTTTAAAGATTTAAACGTATATATTTTTAAGAGTTGAAATTCAAATTTTACGAACTGCCAAAACGCGATGATTTTAAAAACTTGATTTGGACATATCACAAATTTTACAAAATGAAATCTTGATTTTTCTCCTTCATTTGGAAACTATAGTAATAAGAGTCCAAAAAATTCTTGTTTCGAATAATTCCAAGTTATATTCTACTCTACCCTTTGATTTAACTTTTATGGCATGAAATCGCAAACTACTATTACGCGACATGCCTATTTTGACTCTAATTTCATATCTTTTCAAAACTTTGCCAAAATAAGTTTTAATGTTTATAAAACATTTTTAAACCATTTTTATTCATGTTTAAAGGGATTTAACTATGCCCTAACACTTTTATAATTCATAAGAGAAAGTGTATTCTTTGTCTAAATTCGACGTGTATTTACCGTGAATTATTTCCATAACCAAGCAAACATATTATCACATCCAAAACATGACGATCAAACATAGAAAACACTCATAGCAAACATATCATATCTTCACGTTATTTATAAAATAAAATAGTAGAATTTCTCACGTATATAGCTATCCATCGCTTAGCGTTACGAAATTGACTATAGCTTCGCTATTCCCGCATCGAAGCTTATGATATCTATCTTAGGACCCTAGGGTGTACTCGGCTTTGAACTTGGGAGGGTGGAGATGCTTAGATGAGCTCGGCCAATCAAGAAGAGAAGAAGAGAAGGTCACTTGCTTTAATTTCAAACTAAGGTGGTATATCTCTCTATATATTATGATCTATTTCGGCAGAACTTCGACTCGACTTTGGGATATTTTTAAAAGTTCATGGAAGAAATTAATGGACTCATGAAGAAGATGAAGAAAGCTTTAGAATTTATGAAGGAAAGTGTGAATTAATGAGAGGGTATGTCTCTAGTTTTATAGGCAAAGATTTGTAAAATATCTAAAACAACATCATTACAAATCACATCACCACTTTCCACCTGAACAGCACCACTTCCCCTCCATGTGGTTCGGGCGTGCTCTCCCACCCCTCCCCCTACATCATCTCCATCACTTCCCTTATCTCTTAAGGCAGGCACTTAGATGTGAATGTGGACTAAGGTGGAGATATGTCATCAGTAGCTTAGATTTTCTTTTAATAAATATCATGATATTTTGTTTAATATACCATTAGTAATTTTTAGATGTAAGTATAATTCTAATGTGTAAGTATATGTACATGGATGTATGTATATGTATATGTGCACATATATGTCACATATAACACATAACGTTGCACAACTTCCTCTTGTCAAACCGTTACAAATCCAGAATCAGAATTCTGATCACATTTTTATTCTTAATTATAATATATATATGTATGTATGTGTGTGTGTATATGTATATATATGCAACAATATTTAAAAATGACATTTCTATTATTGCTTAATAATAAAAGGGCCTCATTTGATTCTAAAATAATTATTAAATCATTTAACTCAATTTAAATTCAAAAATCAATTATTTAAAAATGATGACATCATTGATGATGTCATGAAGACATTTTATTTTCAAAAATAAAATAAATAATTTTATTATATATTCTTCCTTCAATGGAGAAATAAGTGTATGTATCCAATTTCGTATTATCTAATACTGAGAAATTCTCAATTTTACTGAAAACTGATTTTCATCGCTTTTCTAATGGAAATCCCAAACATCTACTTTTGTAAGTATAATTTTTAAAAAAATTTACCATCAATAATTATTGTTCAAAACATTATAATTTGTGCTAAAAAAATCTTATATTTGAATATTTAAAAATAAATATTAATATTCAAAGTGATAAATTTACGGGTCGTTAAAGGTTGAATAATCAGGTATTCTCTCATCCTTGGCTATCGATCTATCCTAGTAGGTGGATAAGTTTAAAAGGTTTCCTAGATGGAAGGCCCAGTGATATTTGGGCCTTGGGCTAATTTTCAAATTGTAATTTTAAATTTTAAGTTATATTCTAAATTTAAAATAAAGTTTATAAAAATTATAAAAATTTCAAAATGTTTTTGTGAATAAAATTAATATTTTTGAGATTATTTAATATGTAATCAATTATATTAATTATATCAATAATTAATTAAAGGTTAATTAATTAAAAGTATACATATATAATGTTAAATGTGTAATATATATCTTGAATTGTTTAAGGTAATTTACAAATAAAATATTTGAATTTTCTAAAAATATTTAATCGAAAATGTTTCAATTAAATAAATAATTTTTTTGATAAATAAATCAGTTAAATGTTAATTAATGTAAACATATATTTGTATATAACTATAACTATTATAACCATATATTCCTCGTAAATTTGTTTAAGATGGATAATATTAAATTTCAATTTAATTTGATTTTTTATTAAATTGTTTATTTAAACAAAAGAATATATAAAATAAATAAAAGCTAATTAATTGATATATATGCATATACTGATATATATATATATATATATATAAACAAATAATAAATGTTAATGTGGATAATTTATCATAAATAGTTTAAGATGAATAAAATAAAAAATTTGAAATTTTAATAAAATTGAATTAAGTTGGTTAGTTAAATAAAATAGAAAATTAATTAAATATGGTTTAATTAATAAAGATACATGTATATATTATATAAGTTAATTAAATTATAAAAGTTATAAATAAATTAAACTTATATAACAATATATGTAAATAAATATAATGAAAATCGAACAAAAATAAACCCAAAATAGATTTTTGGAGTAAATATATACGCTTGGTATGCATATCGTGATTTTAGATGTGTCCAACACTTGAATTACGAGGGTATTTCATAAAAATACATTATTTAATAATTCAATTAGACGACCCACCTCCTTAATCCCTAAAGATCGACACTAATACGTCCTCGGTATTTAGGTGCCGCAAATCCAAGTACTGGGGAGGCAGATTATCATGGGGTAAAAGATAATAAAGATAAAATAATGATAGAATCTCAGATCATATTAAACAACTTGTAATCATATAAATAGTACCTACAATCACTCTCAAAATGAGATATCAGAGTCATAGTAAGTAGTAACCCAGCTATGATAGTTATAACGGCCTATCCCTATAGGTGCTGGTAGTTATTTATACATAATACAAACATAGGGGAAAGTGATGGGTAATTTCAACAAAAGATCCAAAACGCTCCATGCTCCGTGCTCCACTCCAAAATGCTCCAAATCAGCTAACTAACTTGGCTACCCGGAAAAATAGGGCACCCACAGTTTATGGAAAAAGAAAAATAAACTCTGGATTAGTCATGGGACTATGTGAGAAACTCAAAATATGGATATTTGAAAACAAAGGTATCTCATAAGACCATGCCGCACATAAACACGAAACGGGTTTTTACCTTATGATAATCAAAACATTTGCTATGCAAAATCATTTGATATATTTTTAATGACATTTTTATTTGAAAATACTTTTCAAATAAACTTATGAATCTTAGTCAAAATTGTTACATTGGTTAAATTTGATGGCATAATCGGTTTACAATCAAGTCCGTAGGCACTTATTGGAGAATGGATTTTCATACATTGGCAGGTAAGGGATACCTTCCGTACATCTCTAGAGGAACGTACCGAGGATACACAAACAATAATCCGCATCTGGCAAGATCGGTCTATCCCTATTTGGCACTCATACATGGCCTAGATAGAAACCGAATATGCCATCACCCTGATCGTAACCGACCTATCCGGCATCCCATAGCATTCACCACATAATCGACATATATAGAGTAATGTAGAAAGGTAATGATCATAACATAATGGTTGCGAACCACATACCCTTACGGCGTACCATGTTTAAGCCAAGGCCCGAGTTAGTGAATACCTTTCACATAACACATTTCACTTTGAATGTCACATTGCCATTCCATGGTCACACAACTGATATCTATAAACACATAACTCCTAAGCTCGTACGTCTCAGGAAAGGGTGTTAAGCTAAGAGAAGTTGCATTCTCCGCCACAAAACAGATGATATAGTGATAGAGATCAATTTATGTAATTAGAAATGCAGCGTCGGAATAGGACAAACCAGAGGCACTCTCCTACCACACTCTGTTGGGAATTACCCTTAGGATTATTAGCAAGAAGTCCTTGCATCGAAGATCTCAAATGAAGAACTACTACCACATAATATGATATGGGAAATTTCCCTCGAGGATCAGTGACAAGCAGCCCTACATTCTATCTTCCAAATCATTTCCATGTCTTCACATCAAATATGTAAATTGGTTCGAAGTGGCCTTCAGATAAGAATCACCCAAATCCGACCCCGATTCCTTCGAACCAATCCTCGATAAAAGGAATGTTTAGTAAATAGGGAATTATTCTTTTGATTTATTACTTCCTTTTTATCAAAAATATCTTCAAGAGATATATATCTCTAAAACATTTCCCTCTGGTATATACGGAATCTTTAAACCACTCCTTGGAAAATCATTTATTTAAATCTCAACAAAGGTTTCTTAATTCCAAATCAAATTTTTGATTGAATCGAAACTACGTGATCTAGGATGTTAATCCAAAACAGTAAAAATTAAGTGAGCATAATCTATAGAAATCATCTAATTCTACTCAATATCAATTCTCGTATTCAACAAGTACTATGGGCGGAATAATGGCAAAATCACCTTTTAAATTCCATGAATAGTACGAGTTCCCTCTTTGGGCTTTCACACCAAGTATAAGAAGATTGTCTCCATAAAATCCAAGTTGTTTAAATTTGGAAAAGTTAATCTTTTATACTTAACTCGTTTCTGATATTTTGACCTTATCTATCCCTCGCCCAGGAGAGGCCAGGTGAGCCAGGGCACTGGTTGCTCCTGAACATCTCCTTAGTATAAGCACCTCACTCGATCTCACGAATAGAAAAATCCAGTCTACGCGTCGGCTTTTAAAGCCAAGATTAAATTACTTGATTTTTGACAGATTTTCTTTAAATCATTTATTTAAACATTTTTGAATAAATTATAAAGATTCCAAATCATTATTAAAACACTTAATTATTTATTTGAAAACATTTATAAAATATTTGGAAAAGAATCGTTATGTTTAAAACCATATTTCAAAAGTAATAGAAAAGTGCAGTGAATGGTGCTTTTTAAGCTATATTGATCAAAACGACTTTTCTATCATTTGGAAGTTCATTTTTTTTACTTAAATCAGTTTTAAAACTTTTAAAAGATTCTTAGAATTTATTTCATATTTTTAAATAATTATAAAATATCATTTTTGAAGAAATCCTTTTATGGATTAAGAACTGCAAAACCCCGATTTTTTCGAAAACTTGTTTTATTCATATTTCAAAATCTACTTATTGAAATCTCTATTTTATCTTTTTTTGAAAGCTATGGAAATAATAATTCAAAAAATTCTTATTTCTAAGAATACGAAACTATATTCCATTCTATATATCCATTTGACTTTTGCGGCGTGAAATCGCGAGCTACCGTTACGCGACGCGCCTATTTTTGGCTCAATTTTCAATATTCATTTAAACTTTGCCAAAACACTTTTAAATGTTTATAAAGCATTTCTAAATCGTATTAAACCATTTTTAAGAGGTTTAAACATTCCATATACACCATTTCATTCAGTAAAGGAAAGTGATTTCCTTTGTGCTTATCGACGTGTATTGACGTGACTTGCAAATATATTCAACAATCATATTAAACAACCATCATTAACAATCATATCCAAACATATATATCATCCAATAACATATATATAACTATAGTTTAGGAGTTCCTCACCTCAAGCTAAACGATTTACCTAAAAATGGCTAAAGCTTCGCTACTTAGATTTTAAAGCTCCCGATCCCATAGACTTAAGCTCCTAGGTGGCTCGACCTTGCTTGGTAGTGGGATAGAGTGCTCATGACCTAGGGTTGGAGGAGATCAGGGCTCGGCCTTTAAATGGAGGAAGTTTTGCTGCGGATGGTAGAGAGGAAGAGTGGAGTTTTGGAATATTTTGAGGTGCTTAAGTATATATATGTATATATTAAAATTAAATTTCTTTTGAGAAATATTTTTGTGCCATGAAAGAGGAGAGATAGAGCTTGGAAATGAAGAAAAAGAAGTAGTGTAGAAATGAAGTGGAGAGTGTGTGTGTGTATTATATAGGCAAGGAAGAGAAGAAAAATATCGACTTATACATCATCATCTTGATCAACATCACATGCATCACCATCATCGCCTCCCTCCTTTCAATGCACGGCCCAAGTCACTTCCATCATGGACAAGGCCATGTGCTTGTACTTTGATGGTTAGTGTTAACTTTGGGTTTGCTTAAGAATTAAGGAATTTAGGAAATATCTTAGACTTCTTTTAGTAATATTTATATATTTAATTACATGTGTATATGTGTGTTCATGTGCATGTGGATATCTGTTCATGTATCTAAATGTGCATTTGTATTATACATATTATCCACAACATTGCACAACTTATCCACGTTAAATTGTTATGATTTCTTATTTCGATTTCCGATCATATTTTCTCTTCTTAGTTAATATACACATATTCGTAAACAATATTTAAAAATAATATTTTCATCATTATATAATATTAAAATAGCTTACTTAATAATTAAAATAATTAATAAATCATTTGAACTAAATTTAAATCCAAAAACCAATTATTCCAAAATAATATATCTATAATAATGTTATAAAGGAAATTTAAATTTCAAAATAAAATAGATAATTTTATTACATATTAATACTCATATATATATATATAAACGAGTGTATGCACCCAGCTCCATGCACGAGTTCGGATGACTAAAGTGCAGTTTACTAATAAAATGAACTTCGGTCATTTTATCGATATTTACCAAAGTGTATATTTATCTTTTATATATGTTTCTTCAAAATTACAAAACATAATCATTTATGTTCAAAAACTTATTTCTGAATATTTTGAAATTTTTTTTGAAGTGATGAACTTTTGGGTCGTTACATACTTCCTCCCTTAAAAGAATTTCATCCTTGAAATTAAAGATAAGAAAATGGTAACTCAAAACAAATATATATATATATATATAACAAAATGGAATATATATATATATATAAGACATGGAAAGTGACTACACCACAGGTCGGTGAGTACACTACACCCATACAACATACAACTACGTATAAATCTTAAACTCAGGATATGCTTTTCGCATTCTATCTTCGGTCTCCCATGTGTAGTCTGCTACATCACCACTCCATTGGACTTTAACCAACCTTACAACTTTCCTCCTTAATCGCTTCTCGTCGTAATCCATGATTCGCATTAGTCGCCTGATAACTACCAAATTAGGTTCAACTTCTAAATTTTCTTGGGCAAGTGTTTATATAATTTGCTCTGGATCACGCACATATTTTCGTAAGTGAGATACGTGAAAGACATTGTGCACACCAGACAACCTTTCGGGCAATTCTACATGATAAGCTAATGGGCCAATCTGCTCGAGAATGGGAAAAGGTCTAATAAATCAAGGTGTTAATTTCCCTGCCGGACCAAATCTTACCACTCCTCTCATTGGAGAAACTTTCAAGAATACATAATCTCCAATTGAGAATTCCAAATTTTTACGCTCATATCTGCGTAACTCTTTTGTCTGCTTTGGGCTTCTCTCATCTTCTTTCTAATCATATCAACCTTTTCTGAAGCTTCTCTAATCATGTAAGGACCCAGTACCAATCGATCTTAGATCTCGATCCAACATACTGGGGATCTACACGGACGACCATATAAAGCTTCTTATGGGGCCATGCCAATACTAGCCTGATAATTATTATTATATGAAAATTCTATCAGATGAAGTTAGCTTTCCCATGAACCTCCAAAATCTAAGATACATGCTCTTAATAGATGTTCCAACACTCGATTTACCCTTTCAGTTTGTCCATCGTTCTGGGGTTGATATGTGGTGCTAATGTTTAGCTTTTTCCCTAAAGTTGTCTATAATTCCTCCCAGAACTTACGGGTAAAGATTGGGTCCCGATCACTGACTATGCTACTAAGGACACCATGGAGTCGAATAATTTCCCTCACATTTATTTCTGCATGACTTGCAGTAGTTCATGTTGGCTTTATAGGGATGAAGTGTGCGCTTTTGGTTAACCGATCCATGATGACCCAAATGCCTTCATTTCCCTTTCTTGATTGAGGCAAACTGTCGATGAATCCATTGATATTTGGTCCCATTTCAAAGTTGGAATTTCAAGAGGTTGGAGTAGTCTAGCAGTCTTTTGTTGATCACTCTTGATTTGTGACAATTTGCTCATCCACATCTACTCACATGGATGGAAATGTCTCTCTTAATACTTCCCCACCAGAAAGTATTTTTCATATCTCTATACATCTTTGTAACTCTGGGATGTACTGCGTCTGAAGAGTTGTGACATTTAATAAAAACTTCCTGCCTAATCCCATCAACATTGGGGATACATATCCTTCCGTTCATTCTTAAGATTCCCTACGCATCCACTTTGAAACCTTCTCATCTTCCTAGTATCACATTCTTCTCTACTTCCATGGCTATTTTTGCAATGATCGGGTCCTTGAGATGATTCTCCTTTATATGAAAAATCAATGCGAGATGCACCACTAATGAGCTATAGTGGCCTGCTTTCTACTCAGAACATCTGCCAAAACATTGGCCTCTCCTGGTGTATATAGAATACCCAAATCATACGATGTGAGGAATTCCAACCAACATTGTTTCCTCATATTTAAGTCCTAAGTGAAAAGATTTTTCAAAGATTTGTGGTCTGTGAAGAGCTCAAACTTTTCACCTATTTAAAGAAGGAATATTATTTACTAGGGTCAATCAAAGTTTATTTAAAATAAACTATAATGAATTGTTACCCAGTAGATAATGTCTCCACATTTTTAATGCGAACACAACGGATAATAGCTCCATGTTGTGTGTTACAAAATTCCTTTCATGGATCTGTAATTGTCTGCTTGCATAAGCGATGACCTTTCCGTGTTGCATTAAAACAGCACCAACTCCTTCCCTACAAGCATCCATATATACGGTTAATCCACCGCTTCCATCCGCTATTGCTAACACAGGAGTAGTAGTTAACATTTTCTTGAGTTCTTGAAAGGCTTGTTCACATTTCCCTATCCACTCAAACTACACATCCTTCATGGTCAACTTTTTTAAGTGAGAGGAAATTTTGGAGAAGTCTTGAATGAATCTCCGATGATATCCTGCTAATCCCAAGAAACTACGAACATCCTTTAGAGTTTGTGGTTGTCTGTAGTCTAGAATAGTTGTAATATTTGCTGGATCAACTGCAACCCCTTCCCCTGACACAACTGGTCAAAGGAATCTTACCTCTTTTCCACCGAAGAGGCATTTTGAGAATTTAGCTCTCATCACATTTCTCCTCAATATTTCTAATACAATTTCAATATGCCCTTTATACTCTTCCTCGGACTTTGAATATATCAAAATGTGATCGACAAAGACTCACACAAATTTGTTGAGTACTTCTCTAAATACCCTATCCATAAGGTCTACAAAATAGGCAAGAGCATTTGTTAGCCCAAAGAGCATAACCAGCTATTAATAGAATTCATTTGAGCTTTTGAATGTGGTTAAAGGAATGCAATCTTCTGCTATCCTTAGCTAATGGACTCTTGTAGCTAGGTCCATTTTCGAGAATACTCTAGCCTCATGTAATGGTCAAACATATCATCTATATGGGGTAGAGGATATTTTTTTTTATTGTTTGTTAGTTTAGACCTCTATAGTCCATACACAACCTTAGCGAGCCATCAGACTATGCAACAAAGACCATTGTTGCCCCTAAACTTGAGTAACTTGGTCTTATTTGTCCTTTCTTTAATAACTCTTCAGTTTGTTTTCTTAATTCTTCCTTCTCTTTCGAAGCCATTTTCCGAATCAAGTGAACAACTAGCCTTATATTGGGGAGTAAATCTATGCGGAACTCAATTTCTCGATGGGGTGGTGGACTTGTTACTTCTTCAAAACATTGGAAAATTCCCTAACAATTGGTATTTATTCTAGATGTTTTTGGAATAAACTGAGCGCATATAGATAACTTTCCTTTACTGGAGTAGGGTTTTCACACTTTATCATAAAATGTCCACCTTTACTATTTTGCAGTAGTACTGTCCTTTTATTACAATCAAGAATAGCTTTATATTTAGACAACCAATCCGTGTCAAGTAAAATCAAAAATTCATCAAAGTTGAGGACTATTAGATCACAGGGAAAAATTTGGGATAAGTGGTTAACTTGGATTCCTTAACAAATCGTAACGAGATTGTTGTACTGCCTATCGGGTTAGACACACATAAGGGAATTTCTATAATGGATTCCGTTCCCTTGAACAGTTTACCTCCCAAATTGGTATTGTTCTTACACAAAGCTGCGAAGTTGATTTTGGGTTGCGCCGAAATTGTTACTTCTTCGATTACTGTGGCGGCTGGAGTTCGACCATTTATGTTTATGGTACTGCTACCTCCCCTACCTCATCCTTTTCTTCCACTCATCTCCTACTATCTGCATATACTAAGGAAATCTTCGATAGACGAGATATCTTAGGGAATTGGCATAAAATTTGAATGTACTTTTTCGGTTTAGATCTTTAAGTGGGCGCTGTCTTAGACTAAACTCATTCTAGGGCATTACTAACCCTATCTCTAATGAGTTTACCCCATCAAGACTTAGGTGTTCACTCAACCATCAGCTCTGATACCAAATGAGACGACCCATACCTTGTTCCCCAGAAATTGACACTAATACATCCTCGGTATTCACGTGCCGCAAATCCAAGTACCACAGAGGTAGATTATCATGGGATAAAAGATAATAAAGATAGAAGAGAGAACAATAATAGAATCTCACATCGTATTGAACAACTTGTTACATATAGATAGTACATACAATCATTCTCAAAATGAGATATCAGAGCCATAGTAAGTACTAACCCAGCTAGGATAGTTATAACCGCCTATCCCTACAGGTGCTAGTAGATACTTATACATAATACAAATACAAAGTGATGGGTAATTTCAAAAAAGATCCAAAATGATTCATGCTCCATGCTCCACTTCAAGATGCTCCAAATCAGCTAACTACTTGTCTACCCAAAAAAATAAGGCACCCAGAGTTTAAGGGAAAAGAAAAATAAACTCTGAGTTAGTCATGGGACTGGTGTGAGAAACTCAAAATATAGATATTTGAAAACAAAGGTATCTCAGAAGACCACGCTGCACATAAACACGGAATGATTTTCTACCTTATGATGACCAAAACAATTGTTAGGAAAAATCATTTGATATGATTTTTAATGGCATTCTTTTATAAAATATTTTCCATATAAACTTATGAATCTTATCTGAAACCGTTACATTGGTTAAATTTGACGGCATAATAGGTTTACAATCAAGTCCGTTGGCACTTATTGGAGAATAGATTTCAATACAATGGCAGGTAAGGGACTACCTTCCACACGTACATCTCTAGAGAATGTAATGAGGATAAACAAACAATCCTCCGCATCTGGTAAGACTGGTCTATCCCTATATGGCACTCATACATGGCCTGGATAGAAATCGAATATGACATCACCTTGGTCGTAACCGGCCTATTAGGGATCCCATAGTATACACCACATACTCGACATATAGAGAGTAATATAGAAAGTCAATGATCATACCCTAATGATTGCGAACCACATAGCCTACGGTGTACCCTGTTTGAGCCATTACCGGGTGATGAGGCCTGAGCCATAGTGAGCAAGGGCACTGGTTGCTCCTGAACAACTCCTTAGTTTAAACACCTCACCCAAATCTCACAAATAGAAAAATCCAGTCTACTCGTCGGCTTTTAAAGCCAAGATTAAATCACTTGATTTTTGACAACTTTTCTTCAAATCATTTATTTTAACATTTTTAAATAAATTATAAAACTTCCAAATCATTATTAAAATACTTCAAAATTTATTTGAAAATATTTATAAAAGATTTAGAAAAGAATTGTTAGGTTTTAAACCATATTTCAAAAGTTATAGAAAAGTGCTGCGAATGGTGCTTTTTAAGCTATATTGATCAAAATGACTTTTCTATCATTTGGAAGTTCATTTTTATTACTCAAATCACTTTTAAAACATTTTATAAGATTCTTAGAATTTATTTTATATTTTTAAATTATTTTAATATATCATTTTTAAAGAAATCCTTTTATGGATTCCTAACTGCCAAACCCGAATCGTTTGAAAGCTACGGATATGACAGTTTGGAAAATTGTTATCTCGAAGAATTCCAAGCTATATTCTATTCTATATATTTGTTTGACTTTTATGGCATGAAATCGCGAACTACCGTTACCCGACACGCCTATTTTTGACTCAATTTTCAATATTCATTTAAACTTTGCCAAAACACTTTTAAATGTTTGTAAAACATTTCTAAATCGTATTAAATCATTTTTAAGAGGTTTAAAAATTCCATATACACCATTTCATTCAGTAAAGGAAACTGATTTCCTTTGTGCTTATTGACGCGTATTTAAGTGACTTGAAAATATATTCAACAACCATATTAAATAACCATCATTAACAATCACATCCAAACATATATATCATCCAATGACATATATATAACTATAGATTAGGTGTTTCTTACCTTAGGTTAAACGATTAAACTAAAAATGGCTATAGCTTCAATACTTGGATTTTAAAGCTCACAATCCCTTAGACTTGAGCTCCTTGGTGGCTCGGCCATGCTTGGGAATAGGATAGAGTGCTCCTGGCCTAAGGTTGTAGAAGAGGACGGCTTGGCCTTTGATGGAGGAAGTGGGGACGTGGATGGTAGAGAGGAAGAGTGGAGTTTTGGAATAATTTGAGGTGCTTAAGTGTATATATATGTGTGTATATGTGTGTGTGTGTGTATGTATATGTATATAATATAATTAAATTTATTTTGAGAAATATTTTGGAATTATTTTGTTAGCATGAGAAGCCATGAAAGAGGAGAGAAAGAGCTTGGAAATGAAGAAGAAGATGTGTAGAAATTGTAGGATCGTTTTCACCCTAAAGGGGTGGGTGAATAGGGTGATACTAATAATGTTAACGCTAAAAAGTGAACGCTAACACCCGGTGTGTGTAATAGAATCGTGAAAGCACCACCCGTTGGTACGGGAACAGAATATAAGCTGAAAATAGCAGAAAAGCAGTAAATGAACAACATGTTTATAGTGGTTCGGCCCGTAATTGAGCCTACGTCCACTTTATAATTTTTTATTGCTGACTCGGTTACAATTTGATACAATATCCTTCAAAAATACGATACAACTTGATCACGAAAGCACTCTTGACTACTAGCTCAATCTTTGATGATGAAACTCGACGAATCCATGTTGGATGTAAGGAGTTCTTCTCGAAGATTGTTGTAGCGTCTCGATTGCTTGAAGATATTTGATTGTTGAATGAGTGGAGACTTCGACAGAGTAACGGCGCTTGAAGAAATGAATGGCCAAAAAAGTCCCCCTCAAGTTGGAAGTGGTGGGGTATTTATAGGAGCAGCTCTGGATTCTGGGCAGAGAAAATGCTAAGTCCTAAGTCGTGGACGACTTAAGGTAAGTCGGTGACGAGTTAAGGGACTGGGAAAGTGTTAAGTCGTGGAAGACTTAAGGTAAGTCGGTGACGAGTTAAGGGACTGGGCAAGTGTTAAGTCGTGGAAGATTTAAGGTAAGTCGGTGACGAGTTAAGGGACTGGGCAAGTGTTAAGTCGTGGAAGACTTGATGTAAGTCGGTGACGAGTTAAGGGACTGGGCAAGTGTTAAGTCGTGGCCGACTTATCAGATAAAGGTAGTATAGGCATGGGCTCTGGACTTTAACCTCATAGCTTTTAGGTCGTGGACGACTTAAGCCAAGTCATGAGTTCCTTAAGTCGTAGGTTCTTTATGTCGTAGGTTCTTTAAGTCGTAACATCTTCTTGAGTCGTGTAGACCTTAACTCGCTGAGTCGTTAAGTCGGAACCCCTTTTTAACTCCTTAAGTTGTAGAAAGCTTAACTCGTTGAGTCGTTTGGACCATGAGTCATAGGCTGTGAAGCTCTTAAGTCGTACGCCCACTAAGTCGTAAACTGTTAAGTCGTGGCCTGTTGAGTCGTAGACTGTCAGGTCGTGTACTTCTTAAGTCTTTAGGAACTGGAGCTATAGGTCATCGACGACTTAAGCTAAGTCGTAACTCATTAGGTCGGAACCTTCTTAAGTCGTAGTCTTTAGGTCGCAGCATTGCTAAGTTGCGAAGTCTTTAGGTCGCAACACTGCTAGGTCGCGAAGTTACCTTCAGTAGTTAGGTCGTAGACTCTCTTAGGTCGTAGCTCCCTAACCCGGTAGGTCGTAAGTCGTTCAAGCCGTAGATCCTCTTTCAGCAGTTAAGTCGTAAGTCGTCGAGTCCTCTTAGGTTTTAGGCTTTTTAACTCGTTGGCTTCTTATAAGTCGTGGCATAATCTGAGTCGTTCATTTCTTAGCTTGTAGGTCGTTGCTAAAAGGGAGTTAACATTTGCCCCTCGAAGTACACGCCTTAAGTAGTAAGTCGTGTGCTTCGATTTCCTTAGCTCGCTTCTTGATGAATGCGCTAGATCGCGACCGACTTAAAATTAGTCGTAGGTCGCGAATGACTTAG
The DNA here is from genome assembly GCA_030737815.1 of Allium fistulosum. Taxonomy (NCBI): domain Eukaryota; kingdom Viridiplantae; phylum Streptophyta; class Magnoliopsida; order Asparagales; family Amaryllidaceae; genus Allium; species Allium fistulosum. The sequence continues at coordinate 1,393,819,764 of CM060902.1, forward strand.
TATAAGTCGTAAGTCGGATGTGTCGATTCATCTTTCACTGTCCCAGGGTATAAATAGCTTAGGTCGTTCCTTCTTCTCCTTCACCTGTTTCATTCCGTCATTTGCAAGCATTCAAGTTCTTCTCAGACAAACTCAATTACTCGATCGCCAGACATCTTCAATTTCGTATTGCGTAAGTGATCCCATTCTCTGACCAATCCTCGGCTATCACCGAACTATAAATTTCGCTTACCTTATGCCTTGCTTCACGATTTTTGTTTCAATTGATCGCCGAGGAAATCGAAATGGTTCGATTTGGCTTTCGGTGATTTGCGAGAAGAAGGGGAAGAGTTTCAGTGCATTAGGTTTGCTGATTCGTGATCTTAGAAGGGATGAAGAGGCCATTATCGGGTTGGAGAATTATGAGGAATGGGATTCTTAGTAGAGGAAAGAATTTGAGGAGAGGAACTGATGCTTTGGTTTGAGTGGGAGATAGCTCGAGATCCCCTGAGAACGACCTAACACTTTCTCAGCTTGGATCGCGCGCGACTTAACTCTTCTGGTTGCTTACTGCAGCATTAGGTTTAGGTCGTTGCCGAGCTAAGACGACTTTTCCTTTTGTGTGGCTTACGGCCTAAAAAGTTAACGACCTATCTTGTTGCAGTTTCTTATGGATCGTTGACGAGTTAGCACTTAAATCCTTAACTTGCGAGCACATCTGAATGACTAGGTTGTGGATGAGATAACCCTTAACTCGTAACTCGCAAACTCATCCGAACGACTTAATAACTTAAACTCCATTGCTTCGAATTCTTGGACTTGAATGATCTGACTTAAGAGAACATGCCTTGAACACCTTGACTCGCACAATACGACCTAAAAGCCCCGACCTATGATAGGTCGTTTAACGACTTAAGACTTAGATGAACTTGCACAGAAGTTGGCTGGACTCTTGAATTTGAACTGTGTTGTGTTTTTTAGGAGAACGCTGGACCGTTTTCCCAGTTTTGGAGAAATTTGCTTCCTGTGCTCATTTGCAAAGAACAAATACCATCCCTCTATCACAGTTGTAAGGAGTGCCAGGAACCGTAAACTGATTATTGGTCTTCCCGAAAGCGTTCCTGGGTTTCTAAGCCAGTTTTTCTTTGTCCGTTGTCCCCTTGGATTTTACACCATTTGGAGAGTGGGAAGTACGATTATCTATCTTTTCCATGTGTTTTCTAAATTCTTCGAAGTCCAAATTGTCGAGTGTTAACTTCGTTTTCTACTGTTTCAGCGCTCCCTGCCCCCTCTAGGGAACCTCGTCACAAAACTACCTTCGAGAGGCTTATGGCCGTGCCGGTTGAGGAGAGGAGTGTTCAATTTCTATTGAAAGATGAGTTCCTCCATGAATTTGGACTCTTACATCCTTCCCGCTCCACTCAGTCACATGAAGCCCCTGATTCTCCAACTGAGGAGTCAGATGCCCCCGTTTCTGCTAAAGAACCTTCACCGAAAGAACTTACCGTTGAGACCTCATTGGTAAAGTGTTCTACTCTTACCGACATTGCGGGGTCGTCCAGTAAGTTAGCACTTGCCCCGGTTATTGAAGAGGAGGAAAATCTTCACATTCTTGAAAAGACGGCTGAGGTGGAAGTTGAAAAAGATAATTCTCCCATGCATCATGGCGATGATACTTTTGACAGTCTGAGCGACATCATGATAACCTCTCAGGAGCTCTTTAAAGATGACGCCTCTAAAGCGATCTCTTCTGTCATCGAAGCAACTTCTTCTTTGCAACAAACCACAACGCCTTCTATACAAGCCGTCACCATTCCCACACAAAAAAGTGGTTTGTAGTTTGACGCGCATAGCCCACACGCCACACACACTTAGGATTTTGGCACTTATATGCACTTAGCTCCTTTAATTTGAAAATTTCTAAGATTTGCCTTTCTTTTTCAATTTCAGGTTCTACAATGGGGCGAAGTGGCTCTTACTTTGACTAATTCCAGCGTCACGGAAGCCGCGATGCTTATGACTTTAGGAGTTATATCGGCGCTCCGAAGGAAACTGATGAGGAAAGGGCTGCCAGAAAGGCTCACGAAAGGCGAGCTCATGAAGAACGTCATCGGAGAGAAGATGAAGAGCACTATGGGAGCAGAGACGAACGACGTGACTCTTCCCGCAAAAGCGACGATCCTTATAAGAGGAAATCTTATGACGATAAGGGGAAGAGTCATACTTCCGATGATTCCAGCAAACGGATCAGACTTGGTGAGAAAGACACGTCAAAAATCTCGGAAAAGACTACCTCTTCTATTCCTCCTAATACATCATCCGGTTCTCCTACCCTTAAGGAGTCTGACATTCAGGCAATTATTAATAGGCCTCAGTATCAAGCCGGGGACGGGCCTCCCACACTTCAGAGCCGATTTCCAAATTGGTGTCTAAGAGGAGTCCGTTTTGACTTAGATTTGGTTCCCATTGATAAGCAGGCGATGCTGAGAAATGTCGATGCTGTCAAGCTTGATATTGAAAGAATGTCTGGATGGCAGAAGCTGGTTGATGAACTTCAAAGGGTCAACCATATGAACCTTGAGGCGATGATGACCATGGAGAACGATAAATCAGAATGGGACAAATGGCGTAAGCAGCATGATGCGGAGATGAAAAGCATTAGTGATGGTTATGGGAAGCTCGAAGCTGAAGTTGAAAGACTCAAAAATGAGCTTGCCACTTCTTCCACATCTTATTCTCAAAAAGAAGAAATGCTTCAAAAACAAGTTCGAGATGCCCATGCTGCTCAGCGAGATACTAAAGTAAAACTTGAAGCAGAACAGCATGTTACTAGAAAATATCGTGATGACGCTGCTCAACTTCAGGAGAAAATCAGCTCTCGAGACTTAGAAATTGCTAGGCTGCAATCCCAGTTATTGAAAGCTGAAAGAGAGCATGATGAAGCTCTCTCTGGTAAGGCTGCGGCTGAAGAATCCCAAAGGCAACCAAGGCCACCATTGACGCAACTTTATTCGACTTTTATATGCATTGCGTCCTGGGGCGTGGGAGCCTTTCATTTTTGGGACCAGAATATGAAGTCACCTTAGCGGAAGTATGGGAGGCAATCATCGACTTGTTTGGCGGTGCCGGTTATGCTGAAGCAGATCTTCAAGCTACCTACTTAGGTGAGAGCGACCGTGCTGCCCTTGCCAAAGGAAAAGAGCAGCTTATCCGAGTGCGGGCCGAGGCGACGGGAGAGAAGCTTCCTGAGAGAGAAATACCTCCTATTGCTCCTGCTTATACTTCGGCTTTAGCTTACACGGATATTACTGGCTCTAGTTCTCATTCCACGCCTCCCGCTAAGGTTAAAGAAATTGTAACCACTCCTACAGAGGAAGAGGCAATGAAGGACTTCCAGGCTCGGGAATTTGAGATTGATCTCGCTAAACCGGCTTCTCCAGGTAACTTTGACTAGACGAATTCAGTGAATTGCTTAATCGACTTAACCGAGTTCGACGACCCTCTTACTTATCACTTAAGCTTTGACGATTCACGGTCTTCTTTTTTCTCGGAGAATACTGATTTTGATTTCTTTTATTATGCAACAGACGTGCCGGAAACTGCACCAATTCTTCCTTCTTCAGCTGCCGTTCCTCCTCCTTCTCAAGTTACTCCTCTTCCAGCTTCTCAACCAGGTTCACAGGAAGAACCGATAGCAGCCCTTCAAGGTTTGGACGAACCACCTGCTTCCGAGGAACAGAAAGAAGAAGATCTAGAAGATAGCGAGAAGACCCCGGAGCAGTCTTTTGACTACGACACAAAACTTTCTACATTTCTTACTCCGGGGAGTGAGTCTTCTTCCAAGAAGAAGGGGAAACGTGTGGTTTCGAAGAAAGGAAAGAAGAGTTCTTCTGTTGCTGGAGATGAAGCAAAAGTCGATCCGGCTGAGTGTCTTTCTCCTTCTTCTCCGATACGGCCTTCGAAACTAATTACCAGGCCGGGTAAAGGCTCCAAGGGTGGGAAGAAGGAGAAATGAGTTTGATTTTGACTTTTCTGCTTTTTGCATGTGTTGACCGGAGATTGTGCGGATACCGGTCTCCGCTCCTTTTTGTAATCTGCACAATGTAAAAAGTTTCCATAGTATTGAATGAAATAGCTATTTTACTTGTACAAATTCTTGCATATGCGAGAATGCATCTGTTTCTCCTTTTTGGTGTAGAATAAACGATTCCTTTTACTTGTACAAACTTTTTGTCTGTGTTTGGGAATACATTTATTATTCCACCTCTATATTTTTTTGTGATATTGCAATGAACTTGTGGCATGTTGCTTTTATTAATACAATTAAATTATATAGTGTTGCCCCCATACCGCAAGTGCATTGCAATATTTCTAGCTTCTTCAAGACTGATATTCTTACTTCAGAGAATAACTACTTCACTTTAAAGGGAAGAATCATTCTGCTTTTAATAGAGTATATCTCGTCTTCAGAGAAGTTTTTACTTTCTCTTTCTTCCTGAAGAACACTTCGACTTTTGGGAATGATCACTTTTATTTGTTTAAAAGTGAATTTTCCTGCACAGTGAATTGAGCTTCTGAAGAAGGTTTTGATTTTGTGCCCCAGTAAAGGGTTTATTTTTGGTACTTCAAGCAAGGTGAAGTACGCCTCTGAAGAGGTCTTTTGGTTTCTGAAGAGAAGCGATTTTGGTCTCCAAAGAGAAGCAATTTTGGTCTCCGAAGAGAAGCAATTTTGGTCTCCGAAGAGAAGCAATTTTGGTCTCCGAAGAGAAGCAATTTTGGCATTTCAGCTCTGGTGAAGTGGGTCTCCGAAGAGAAGCATTTTGCACTTCTACACGGGTGAAATGTGCCTCCGAAAAGGGCTTTTTAGCATTTCATTACTGGTGAAGTGCGTCTCCGAAGAGAAGCATTTTGCACTTCTACACGGGTGAAATGTGCCTCCGAAGAGGGCTTTTGCCTCCGAAGAGGTCTTGAAATTGCCTGGAAGTTACTTTCTCATGGTTGAGTGGATCCACGGGGCGGACGCAATTTGCTTGATTGGATGTTCGTTTGCACAAACGATCGTAATCAATTAACAAGGGCCCTGTTCCTTCAGCTTGGGAAGGTGCCCCTCCGGTGGTTCCACCAATCTTGTTATTGAGAGAAGCACTTTCATTTATTGGCGTGCCTCGTTAGAGGGCTTTGTTGACCTTTGGGAAGGAGCATCGGTTGGTTGGTGTGCCAGGAAGGTTGCTTCTCAGGGGCGAGTAGATCCACGGGACGGACGCAAGCTGCCTGATCGGATGCATCACGATCAGTTAGCAAGGGCCCTGTTCCTTCTGCTTGGGAAGGTGTCCCTTCGGTTGTTCTACCGGCCCTTTTATTGAGGAGCAAAATTCCTTTTGGTTGCTTCCGTGCTTGCTTGGCCATGTTCTCCCACCATCTGCCCATTAGCGATCTTTTATTATCATTTCCAAGCGTATCTTCGTTCCTTTTGTAAGTAAATTGCCTTATCCGAAGAAGTGGACTTCACTGTTGAATAACTTCATGGGACAAACGCGAGTTACCTAGCTGGATGTCTGTTCATATTGACAATCACAACTGGTTAACGAAGGCTTGTCCCAGTGAAGTTGCCAACTTTTTATGTGAGGTTCTTCTTGTATAGGATTTGAATATGGAATTTTTTGTTGCTTGGTATTTGCTTTAATGAATGATTTGTAAGGCTCGCTTAGCTTTGCGATGGGTGAGCTTTGCTTTAATGACCTGCAATAGTAGATCGACATTTTAGCAATACATTTAAAGTATTTACACATCGAAATATAACAGGCATTTTATAATAGAAAACACAGAATGCATAGTTTTTCATTATTCAGTCACGCTGATTTCTCAGCGGTTTACAATGCAGAAGTTACACATCCATCATTATTTTTTACAAATTTAAGCAACGCTGTTAAGCAAAAAATGGATGCTAGTGATTGTTGTTTCTGAATCTCCAAGCTGGATTTCCATTTGTGCTAGATTTGCAGCTTCGGATTTATATGCCAGAGAAAGTGAAAGATGCCCCAGTTGCAGTTTTGTGGACCATTAGCAGTCGTCCCAACTTCTGCCTGCTGGGTGTGGACCTCCTGTGACAACATTAATGACAAGCTTTTCTGAATCTTGCACTGTAGTGTTGTTGAGAGAATCGGATTGATGGGTATGACGTTGTTGATCCCGAGTGGATGAGGTTGGATCGACTCCGCTTCTCTTAACGTACTGTTGGAGTTTACCCTGCTCCAGCAATTCTTCAATCACATTCTTTAATTGGCGACATTGGTCAGTGTCATGGCCAGGTTGATTGTGAAATTAGCAGAATTTTCCATTACGCTTTGCACCTCTCGTCATCTCAGGTGGCTTAGGATACCTGACAACGTCCTTTGTTGCAAAAAAGATATTTCTTGGTGTATCAGTTAAAGGAGTATAATCCGAAGGATTAAAGCGGCGAGGTTTCTTTTCATTTCCCTGGCTCTTTCCTCTTTCATTCTCCCTTTTCTGACTTTCAGATTCTCTTTTATTAGATGGGACATTGTTATTATTAGTTTGGGCAGCAACCACTTTCGATGTCGTAGAAAGGCTTTCAAGGCGAATGAACTCGTCGGCCTTTTTATAAAATTTATCAAGTGAGTTCGGTTCCTTCATCTTTAGTCATATTCCAAATTTACTCGATTTATCAATGGCTCGCATCAAATAAGTTAGGATCATGCATGGTTCCGCATTTTCTACTTCGGCTAAAGCTATATTGAAACGGCTCAAGAAAGATTTGATTGATTCTCCGGGTGCTTGTTCAAGGTTAGACAGTGACATTATATCCTTAGCTTTTGAAGCATACAATCTGAACTGTTCTTTGAACTTTTGCGTTAAGTCGGAGAACTTATCTACAGACCGAACTGGAAGCTTTGTGAACCAAAGTAAAGCCACACCTTCCAGGTATACTAGAAAGTATCGACACTTGATCTCGTCTGATGCTCTTGCACCGGTCATATGCCAATCGTATTTGTATAGGAAATGATTAGGGTCACTGGTTCCCCTATAGGCTTGGATAGTAGGAGGTGCAAATTTCCTTGGAAACTCCGCTCTCAAGATCCTTTCAGTAAACGGAGTTCTGCTTGGCGCGAATCCCCAGTCAGCCTCATCCCCTTCCCTTTGCATGCTCTCTTTCATGATGCGGCCAACCATTTCGGACAGGTACTCTTTATTGTTCAAAGACATCTCCGGGCAAGCATCAGTTCTTCCCTCGGAAGTTTGCCCGGGCATATGTTCATGACAAGTTGGTTGCGGCATAGAACCATCAGCTTGGAAAGGTGGCATTTCAGGAAGGGTGGTTTGATGGTTTACTGGTTGATGATTTGCCCCAAGCATGGCAGTTATTCTATCCATCATCAAAGCGTTTTGAGTTTCAATTTGTTGGTATAATCCAGAAACTGCGTCGTCCAATTCAGCCCTGGTGACTCCAAGGGTAGGAGTCGCTTGGTCTGTTGTTGGAGAAGCGGAAGTCCCTTCGTGAGCATTTCTGGATCTGATAGGTCTACCTCTTATTCCAGGAGCCATTATTCCGGATCTGGTTTTTAAGAGAGGTTCTTTTTATGAATCTTTGCGAAGCAACGGTGGATGATCGCCTGAGTTGGACTCTCAATGAAAGCACCAAAATGTTAACGCTAAAAAGTGAACGCTAACACCCGGTGTGTGTAATAGAATCGTGAAAGCACCACCCGTTGGTACGGGAACAGAATATAAGCTGAAAATAGCAGAAAAGCAGTAAATGAACAACAGGTTTATAGTGGTTCGGCCCATAATTGAGCCTACGTCCACTTTATAATCTTTTATTGCTGACTCGGTTACAATTTGATACAATATCCTTCAAAAATACGATACAACTTGATCACGAAAGCACTCTTGACTACTAGCTCAATCTTTGATGATGAAACTCGACGAATCCGTGTTGGATGTAAGGAGTTCTTCTCGAAGATTGTTGTAGCGTCTCGAATGCTTGAAGATCTTTGATTGTTGAATGAGTGGAGACTTCGACAGAGTAACGGCACTTGAAGAAATGAATGGCCAAAAAAGTCCCCCTCAAGTTGGAAGTGGTGGGGTATTTATAGGAGCAGCTCTGGATTCTGGGCAGAGAAAATACTAAGTCCTAAGTCGCGGACGACTTAAGGTAAGTCGGTGACGAGTTAAGGGACTGGGCAAGTGTTAAGTCGTGGAAGACTTAAGGTAAGTCGGTGACGAGTTAAGGGACTGGACAAGTGTTAAGTCGTGGAAGATTTAAGGTAAGTCGGTGACGAGTTAAGGGACTGGGCAAGTGTTAAGTCGTGGAAGACTTAATGTAAGTCGGTGACGAGTTAAGGGACTGGGCAAGTGTTAAGTCGTGGCCGACTTATCAGATAAAGGTAGTATAGGCATGGGCTCTGGACTTTAACCTCATAGCTTTTAGGTCGTGGACGACTTAAGCCAAGTCATGAGTTCCTTAAGTCGTAGGTTCTCTAAGTCATAGGTTCTTTAAGTCGTAACATCTTCTTGAGTCGTGTAGACCTTAACTCGCTGAGTCGTTAAGTCGGAACCCCCTTTTAACTCCTTAAGTTGTAGACAGCTTAACTCGTTGAGTCGTTTGGACCATGAGTCGTAGGCTGTGAAGCTCTTAAGTCGTACGCCCACTAAGTCGTAAATTGTTAAGTCGTGGCCTGTTGAGTCGTAGACTGTCAGGTCGTGTACTTATTAAGTCTTTAGGAACTGGAGCTATAGGTCATCGACGACTTAAGCTAAGTCGTAACTCATTAGGTCGGAACCTTCTTAAGTCGTAGTCTTTAGGTCGCAGCATTGCTAAGTCGCGAAGTCTTTAGGTCGCAACACTGCTAGGTCGTGAAGTTACCTTCAGTAGTTAGGTCGTAGACTTTCTTAGGTCGTAGCTCCCTAACCCGGTAGGTCGTAAGTCGTTCAAGCCGTAGATCCTCTTTCAGCAGTTAAGTCGTAAGTCGTCGAGTCCTCTTAGGTTTTAGGCTTTTTAACTCGTTGGCTTCTTATAAGTCGTGGAATAATCTGAGTCGTTCATTTCTTAGCTCGTAGGTCGTTGCTAAAAGGGAGTTAACAAATAATAATAAAAATTAATGCAGAAATAAAAACAATAACAGAAAATAATGCAGTAGAGATCACACACAAATTTACCCAGCTTCGGCAAAACCCTGCCTACGTGTTGCCCTCAAGGTTTCTGCTAGAAATTAAGTAGTCAGACGCTTACACGTGTAAACTTGCGACACCCGCTAACTTGACTAACCTAATTCTAAGCTCAAAACCCTGCCCAACTCAGCCACTGAGTTGTGAATTCTCAAACTACGCCACGTAGTTTGTACCTAGTCACACGACTAGAAAGTTACACAATTTAAAAGGAAAATTACAAATGAAAATAAAATAAAAAACAAAAACCTATTCTTTAAAACTTAAGCCCAACAATAAAATTGGACCGGCCCACTTAACTAATAAAAGACAGTCTTCCTTTTATTCTTTACTCTGTGAAATGGCTTTGGCCGATTCTTTTATTTGCTCTAAAAAATTAGGGCTTCGTTCGATTGAAGCCTCCACTTGAATTAACGTTCGAATTGAATGTTGGAATGCTCTTGTTACTCAATTAGCTTCGATGCTTCTTCGTATTGCTTTGCGGATGCTTCAAATGTCGAGCTTGAATGCTTGGATTAAATTAGTACATGATTTTCCTTTTTCGATTTTGATTATGCTCGACTTTGAATCGAGTTATTGGTTTTTGATTTACTACAATGACTTGCTCTGGTATTTGCCTGAACTCGAATACTCTGTATGCCGATGATGATAATGGGGTTAAATAGGGTTCGAAATCCTATAATCTCGTTCGTATATTTTTTTTGAATTCTTCACGTGACTTGCTCTACCATTGATTTTTGATCGAACAATGTGATGAAATTAACTTGTTCATTACTTGACGTTATTTGATTTTCTCTTAATCTATTTATTTCTTTTTTGCTCCTGTGACTTTGGCACTTTGAAATTTAAGATAATTTTGATTTTCTGGACTTTTTCAATTCAAACTTGTTACTCCATGAACTTGAATATTGCTCCGTTTTTCACTGCCTTGACCTGTTCATTGTTTGCTGATTTGTTAGGGAAAATATTTTGACTTCGTGAAGATTTTGTTCAACCGTGACTTTATTCAACTTGCTTCCTTCTTGTTCGAACTGCTACTATTAGTACTTGACTTTGTTATTGCTCTGTTGCATATGCTTGTTTGTCCACTTCATGTAGCTTTCATACCTGAACTGTTGTCGTAGTCATGCCTGTAGCTTAATTCATTTCTCCTGACCAAACATTCTTCTTTGTGCCTTTATTGTTGTGAGTGTTCATTTGAAATCTTGTTTCACTGGCTTGTTCATTTTGGGGTCAGACTTGTTTTCATGTCCTTGCATATCCATGTACATATGAACTGACATATTGCTATAGTCTTCATGCGTGTTTATCATCCCTGAGTGCAAGTGCTCACTTTTGCATGTTTGAAGTGTTGTATGTGGGTCTGGTGCACTTCAGTTTTCTATGGATTTTCTGGTTCCATTTGAAGTTCTCATGTTGAAGTCTAGTATAATATGTGGAATTGTTGCACTTGAAATTTGGTCTCATGCGTGTAGGCCTTTCATTGCTACGAATTGAACTGCCTTTGTTTGTGTGTTCATGCCATGGTGTAGCTTCATTCTTGTTTAGTTGCCACTATTATTTGAAGTCTGTTTTGTTCTTGACCCTGGTTTGAGTTTTACTGCATTGTGTAGTGATTCTCTGGCATCATCCATTGTACATATTAATTTGGTTGAACTTGATTGCACTGGCTTGTATGTGTTCTGATCTTTTTGGATTTTGGTTGTATTTATGATTTTATTGTATCAATTGGTGGTCTGGTCCTTCATGTTGCATTGTCTTGTATGTGTGACAGTGTGTGTGAGTTTTGTATTCACCACTTTGAGTCAGTTGCTTCGAGTCATGTGTACATTCGAATGAACTTTACTCTGAGTATTTTTGAAGCTTTGTTGCATATACACATGCCTGGTTCACTTTAAAACTTTGAACTGTAGTCATTTCTTTTGTTGCTCCTGACCATTCATGCTGGTGCTAAAAACTTTGTATATGCCTCTGATTTGTTGTTGCCTCTGGTTGTGATGGTCTTTGGTTCACTTGAGTCTATAGCCTTGCATTTGAACTGTTTACTTGAGTGCGCACCTAACCATTTCATTTGAACATGCACATGTCTGGTGTGGTTGATCTGGTTCACCACTTTGATTTGATTTCACTGGCCTGGTCTAATTAGTCTTGCATACTTGAGTTGAATCCAGCTTTTGGCTCGGGTTTGACCTTGTGCTCACCTATCCTTGCAATTTTAATAAGCAAGTGTATATCGATGTGCACAGCCTTGTGACATGTACAGTGATACACTGTGCATGTTAATAGTTGTTCGTGTAAGATGAATTCAAAAGAAAAATGATGACGAACAACCCAAATAACTGAGGCAAATAGTATTTTCAAAACACACACTTTATTTTGTACACTACAATTTTTTTTTTCAATTTTACTACGTCAGTGTTTATTTTGCAGATAGTTCAGATGCTGGATACAGACTGGAACAAAGTTGAAGATAAAATACGAGTGTTGAGTAAATATGTAGTGAGGTGTAATATGTAAATTGAAAATTGTGTTGTAATTGAAATTGTATTATAATTGAAAATGTGTAAATATAGTGAGAGCTCAAATTTGTACTATTCGAGTTTGTAATAAAATATTTGTTTGAATAAAATATTTGTTTAAATATGAATTCTGAGTTATTTATTTTATTCAACAAATATTTATTTAATTATGTGAAAAATAAAATAGTACAATAACAAATACATTTAAATGAATATATATGTTTATTATCATCAAACAAAAATCATATACTAGCATATTCTACAATCTCCCCCTTTTGATGATAACAAACATATATTAAAATTTTGACTTTATTAAATGTATTTGGTCTTTGATGAATTCTATTTGCTCCCCTTATTTGAATGCTCCTCTTACAACAAAGCTCTCACTTCACATATGCATGAAAATAAAAAAAATATGCAAATAAAATGCAACGAGCCTAAATGTGAATATGCAGTTAAAAATTTGGAACTTATTTACCACAAAATCTTAACTACTCTCTCCCCCTTTTGTTATCAGCAAAAGAGTGATAGTGTTAGAAAAATAGAGATAAAGTGATAGACATTAATACAACATTAATACCTAATCGAGTATAAATATTAAATTTCAATAAAAAATCAAACAAAAATCATAAATACTCTGTTAGGTGCATATTCCATTTTAGAGTAATAGGGGTGATGTCGGTATAGAAAACCATATAGTTGTGTCTATTTGTGGTATATTTACGACAAGAATTTGAATACATACTAACCATACATAACCGTTAGGACTTTTAAATGAGATTAGTAGTATTCCCAATTTTTTTTAAAAAATATGAATTTCAAGCATCTTCTAACCACACATAACCGTAAGGACTTTTAAATGGGATTAGAATCAACTCGTTTATTTAATAATCAATTTTGATATGTGTTCCATACATGCATAACCGTGAGGACTTTTAAATGAGCATGAAAGCACATAATCAAAGATTCCAAGTACTTCACCCATGCATAACCGCGAGGACTTTTAAATGAGAGTGAGTACTTTTGGATAATTTTATTCCTAATTAATTTAAAAAAATGAATAATTTCCTATTTAAATTCCACATTTTGACATACTATATTGGATTTTGATGAGTGATTATCGTAGAAATATGATAGAAATAGAGATGGTCTTGGAATTTTTACCAACCAAAGTTATTACTAATTTTGTTAAATTTTTTAAAGAAATTTACGATATATATACTGTCTCAAGTTATAATATATGATTAATATCAACACTCATCACTTTTTCAGTCAATATTTATCTTTTCGATAATCAGTAGGGAGTCAGATTAGTTAATGTAGTCATTTAAAATCAAATTTCTAAAATCCCTAATCTAAGATGAAGTCGACAAAAACTATTTTGAAGGGGTTTTGTAAAAATGTCTGCCTATTGAAAATCGGTTGAAATGAAATTTATGCAGATATTTTCTTTAGAAATATGATGCAATTAAACGAATGTCTCTACATAAAACACGTTCCACTAGTATTTTTTCTATCAACTAGACTACCAGCATAATATGCATCCGAATACCCTTCTAACTCAAGGTTATCATTAAATGGATATTATAGACCAAACCGTGGAGTGTGCAACAAATACCTTATAATCCTTTTTACAGCTTTTAAATGAAATTCTCTTGGATTTTATTGAAATCGTGCACATAAACAACAGTGAACATAATGTCAGGTCTAGAAGTAGTAAGATAGAGAAATATACTCACATGTATCTAGAGTAATCATCAACCACTACAAAACAATATCTCTTACCACCTAAAACTTGCAATATCGTTAGTCTAAACAAATCCATATGAACTAGTTCAAGGACTCCAGAGGTACTTACATTGTTCTTTGTATGAAAAGATGATTGGTCAACAATTTTGCATAAATCCGAATCAAAAACAACATTCTTCCTTTATCATATAGCTGGTTGATTGAAATCAGATTATGGTGCAAATTTTCAACATATAATATATCATTCAAGATAAATGTACTTTTACCTATTTTACCTTTATCGATAATTTTCATTATCATTGTTGCCCATTGTGACTCTGCCACCTTTGTTCTTCTCTAGGCTAAGGAACTTTGATTTATCGCCCGTTATGTGCCTGGAACAGCCAAAATCCAGGTACCACTTTTGCTATTCCTTAACCTGCCAACACACCTACACGAGGAAGGATTTTTGTGACCTATTAGTTTTTATAGGTCCATGATTGTTAGTGACAAATGATTTAGAAAAACAAGTTTGTGTAGAACCAAAACAATCTATGTTTGCTCCTTTTGGCACCTAGATTTGTTTGACTTTAAGGGATTTTACATTCGTGCCTTTAGGAACCCAAATTTGTATGGTTTTCGTGCGTTTGGGTTTAAACCAGCAATTGTTTTGATTATGTCCAATTTTTCTACAAATCGTGCACTTGGAGTTGACATGATTAGTTTCACTTCTAACTCTTTCAGATTGAGTATACCCAAATCCTTGTCTAACAGTTTTAACAGTTTGTTTCCCTAATAGCATATTTAGTTATCTTTCTCCTTTGGAGAATTTTCCTAAAATTGTAGACAATTGTTGGACTTGTGTTTTGAGAGATTCGTTTTCATTCAATAACAAAGTGCACTTTTTAATAGAATTTTCTCTCCTAGTATTTTCACTTTCTTTCAAAATCAGAATTTTATTTTCAAGCGATTTAATTTTAAGTTCTGATTTTTTTATTTCCTCTTCTAATGATGGACACTTATCACACTTAGGGCTCTTGTTTTGATAGTTTTTAACCAATTGATTAAGCCGATTATTTAGTTCTATCAAACTATCTCTTCGTGATTCAATTTTAGTGTACTTCTCCCTAAGTCTTTCAAAATAGCCATTTACCTCATGAAAATATATAAGTAATTTCGAGTGAGTAAGTTTTGATACCTCGCTTGGCTCGTCATCATCGTTGTCACTTGTTTCTCCTCGAAGACACAGATTTTCTTTTTCACTCTCACTACCAGTGCTATTATCATCTTCTTCACTTTTACCCCGAGTAGCTGCAAAACTTCTCCTTTTTGGTTTCTTTCCTTTGCTGAATTGATTTTGAGGATAATTTGGTTTGATATGACCAGGTTTATTGCACTTGTGACAAATAATCTCCTGCTCTTCTGAGTTGTCTAGAACTTTGACGATTCTATTCTTCAGTTGTTGATTTAGGGTAGGATTTCCATATTTGCGTTTCCACCTTTTGAGTCTCTTTATTATTAGTGCCAATTCAGCTACTCCATCATCATCATCATCTTCACTTTCCATTGTTCCTTTGAGAGCTATTAATTTCTTTTGTGTATCTCCTCCTTCATGTTCTTCCTTGAATTTGATTTCTAGCTCATAAGTGGTGAGATTTCCGATGAGTTCTTCAACTTTAACTTGTTTCAGATCCTTTGATTCTTGGATGGCAGTCACCTTTGCTTCAAAATTTCGTGGAAGAATTCTGAGGATTTTTCAGACTATTTCCAGCTCTGTGTATGGTCTTCCTAGATAGTTTGATTTGTAAATGAGAATAGAAAGTCGTCCATACATTTCTTTGACACTTTCATCCTTTGCCATTGTGAAGCATGGCAAGGCGAGATTCTTTGACTTAGGAAGTTCCTTCATGGGTTACTTCAAGTGTGTGTCAAATTTCCTACGCAGTTAGACAATGTGAGACATACTAAATTCAATTTGATATAATGAACAAATGATAGAATTCATAGCTTTAGCATTAGCATTTTGCAGTTTATTTTCAAGATCTGTCCATTGATCCATAGGTTTTTCAACTTCATGATTATCTACCGTTATTGTTGGTGTGCTATATCCTGTCTCAACAATATTCCAAGCATCTATGGTTTTCAAAAAAATTTCGTTCTATTTTTCCAATATGCATATTCACCATTGAACATGGGTGGTCTAACTATGGACTGACCTTCAACAAAAGCATTATTAAAAGAAGCCATTTTAAAAAATCAAATTTTTAAAACAAAAATTGGTTTTTGCTCCAAGCTCTGATACCACTTGAAGGAGCGTTTTCACCTTAAAGGGGGGGTGAATAGGGTGATACTAATAATAATAAAAATTAATGTGGAAATAAAAACAATAACAGAAAATAATGGAGTAGAGATCACACACAAATTTACCCAGCTTTTGCAAAACTCTGCCTACGTGCTGCCCCCAAGGTTTCTACTAGAAATTAAGTAGTCAAACACTTACACACGTAAACTTGCAACACCCGCTCACTTGACTAACCTAACTCTAAGCTCAAAACCCTGCCACAACTCAGCCATTGGGTTGCGAATTCTCAAACTACGCCTTGTAGTTTGCACCTAGTCACACGACTAGAAAGTTACACAATTTAAAAGGAAAAATTACAAATGAAAATAAAATAAAAAACAAAAACCTATTCTTTAAAAATTAAGCCCAACAATAAAATTAGACCGTCCCACTTAATTAATAAAAGACAGTCTTTCCTTTATTCTTTACTCTGTGAAATGGCTTTGGCCGATTCTTTTATTTGCTCTCAAAAATTACGGCTTCGTTCGATTGAAGCCTCTGCTTGAATTAACGTTCGAATTGAATGCTGGAACACTCTTGTTCCTCAATTAGCTTCGATGCTTCTTCGTATTGCTTTGCGGATGCTTCAAATGTCGAGCTTGAATGCTTGGATTAAATTGTGTATGTGATTTTCCTTTTTCGATTTCGATTATGCTCGACTTTGATTCGAGTTATGTGTTTTTTATTTACATCAATGACTTGCTCTGGTATTTGCTTGAACTCGAATACTCTGTATGCCGATGATGATAATTGGGTTAAATAGGGTTCGAAATCCTATAATCTCGTTCGTATATATCTTGTTTGAATTCTTCACGTGATTTGCTCTGCCATTGATTTTTGATCGAACGATGTGATGAAATTGACTTGTTTATTACTTGACGTTGTTTGATTTTCTTTGAGTCGGTTTTGTTCTTTTTGCTCTTGTGACTTCGGAACTTTGAAATTTGAGATAATTTTGATTTTCTAGACTTGTTCAATTCAAACTTATTACTCCATGAACTTGAATATTGCTCCTTTTTTCACTGCCTTGACCTGTTCATTGTTTGCTAATTTGTTAGAGATAATATTTTGACATGTTCATTGTTTGCTGATTTGTTAGAGATAATAAAGTGGAGAGTGTGTTATTTATAGGAAAGGAAGAGAAGAAAAATATCTACATATACATCATCATCTTCATCACCATCACATGTACCACCATCATCACCTCCCTCCTTCCAATGTACAGCCCAAGTCACTTCCATCATGGACAAGGCCATGTGCTTGTACTTTGATGGTTAGTATTGACTTTGGGTTTGTTTAAGAGTTAAGGAATTTAGGAAATATCTTATTCTTTTGCAAGTAATATTTATATATTTAGTTACATGTGTATATATGTGTTCATGTGAATGTGGATATGTCTTCATGTATGTAACAACCCGCATATTTATCGATTTTATATTTAAATATTTTATTGTTAGTCGGACGTTAGACCGAAAAGCTACTTTTTGCATACGGTCAAATTGGGACTCGAGACCACCCCCATTGAGTTCAAAATGACGTTTGCGATCTTTTTGAGTGTAAACTTCGATATGTTTGGAGATAGTGAAATTTTCGTCACTTTTTGTGTTGAGCTTTTGGTTTGGGCTGCACCTCTTCTACCTCAGCCCAACCCCTTCCTTCTCTTCATCACTTCATCAACTTTGAAGCTTTAGCAACAATGGTGGAGGGAGTAGGAAATTAAAATTCCAAGCTCAAATTCTTTAGCAAATTCAACATCTAACTCCAAATTCAAAGTGAAGACATTGATTCAAGCTTGTGGTTGATCTTTGCTTTGCCCCGAGCTTCATCTTCATCAAATTCCGTGAAAAGGTGAGATTTTTAGTCTCACATCTTGCTTAAATTGTCATTGGACTGTTGGGAATGATCCCCTATTGCATTTGCATCAACATTTGCATTTGGTTTGAATTGGATTGGCGAAAAACTTCAATTTTCAGCGTTTTGGTGATTTTCTGGCCTTAAGTCGTTTCTGGCCTTCGCTGAGTCGTCCACGAGTTAAGCCTAAGTCGTGAGTCGTTCACGAGTTAAGGGCTTAAGTCGCGCGCGTGCATTTCTGTTCGCCTGGCTTGAGTCGTTCACGAGTCAAAGTGATGAGTCGTTCACGAGTTACTGGCTTGAGTCGTTCGCGAGTTAAAGTGTTAAGTCGTTCTGGGTGTTCTGCCTTCGCTAGGTCGTTCGCGAGTTAAGTGCTAAGTCGTTCGCGAGTTAAGAGTTAGGTCGTACCGGGATAAGTGCCTCCCTTAAGTCGTAAGTCGTTCGCGAGTTAGTACTTGGTCGTTTGACCTATTTTTCCCCTAGGTCGTTCGCGAGTTAGTACTTGGTCATTTGACCGGTTTGGCTTCTCGAGACCGCTTGCCTTCACTAGGTCGAACCCCGTATTACTCTGCGTAGGCAATCTCTTCTGAAAAACGTTTATCAGAATTTCTACTTTGATGGTTTTGGGATTGACTTCTTTGGACTTTACTCACGTCTTCGAACGTGAATTGATTTGTTTCTACAATCGTTTTATGACTTGTCATTTTAAAGATATATGAAGGTTTCAATACTAATAGTAAATATCAAAACTCTTTCATCAAAGCGATTTCAACACTATTTTAAATATCAAAATTTCATTTTCTCAAACCGATTTTCAATCTACTAGTATATACAAGCCTTTACTTCACTCGAATGAGAAATCGACTTAAACGACTTAGTAAAACGAGTGGTATGAAACGCTTGCGTTCACTTCGTCGGTTAGCTCTTGGACTTGTTCGATTGAACCCTTTTTGTGACAATTTCCTAGTGAAGATTTACAGCTTGTTCGTAAATATTTAAGTTAAGTAAGTGGTTATGGGACATGAAGCTAAACTCATATATTTACTAGCTTGGTGTGATTGACACTTCTCGCTGATCATGATGATCATTTTATGATTTAGACTAGCAATTGTGCGATGTCTCTTTGTCCATATGAAGGACTGTACTTCATTTTATTGAGCTTCGTCTCATTTCTTTGTGGGCTGGCAACCCAAGTACTTTTAATGTGTTTCGATTCATCTGATGTACCGTTTGTACTACATCGATGTCTCTGTCTTTCTGATTCATTGGACGTACCGTTTGCACTGCGTCAATGTTTGATTCATCTGATGTACCGTTTGTACTACATCGATGTCTTAGCTTTCTGATTCATTGGACGTACCGTTTGCACTGCGTCAATGTTTGATTCATCTGATGTACCGTTTGTACTACATCGATGTCTTAGCTTTCTGATTCATTGGACGTACCGTTTGCACTGCGTCAATGTTCGATTCATCTGATGTACCGTTTGTACTACATCGATGTCTCTGTCTTTCTGATTCATAGGACGTACCGTTTGCACTGCGTCAATGTTTGATTCATCTGATGTACCGTTTGTACTACATCGATGTCTTGGCTTTCTGGTTCATTGGACGTACCGTTTGCACTGCGTCAATGTACCGGCTTTCATGCTCCTGTTTGGGACTGGCCATCCTTTTCTTGTGATTTCTGGATTTCTAATGATTGATTTCTGGAATTTTATGTTTCACCAGCTTTTACCATTGACATTGATGAGTATGTCATTTTATTGTGGCTTGGTGAATTAAATTAAGAATATGACATTCTTTTCTCTGTTTTGAGATTATTGAGATATTGTATGACTTTTATGGGATTTCTAATGTATACTTTTCATAGTATGACACCTTTTTGTTATCATACGTTCTATTATCATATCTCATATTCTATCTCATTTTATCTGATAATTATAGCTAGACTGATCCGTTTATTATTTTCTTCTTAAATAATACTCGGGTCAGACTGAGTTTTTACAGGTGCTTCATCATGACTTCTTATCTGGAGCCATCTTCTGACTTTTGGCTAACTACTCTAGTTTAGTAGGTTTTTGTTGTATGAATTTGGGATGAGACTCCTTGATGTATACGTATTCTATTGTCTTGCACTTGTATCTATTCTTTGGTGTTATTGTGGATCTTATTTGACCACTACTCTGATGTACACTTTTAGGTGTAATATTCATATCTTATTCCGCCTTTGTGATATGAATTGTCTGTGACTGATTTGTTCTACGTTTATTTCTATATTTGTTTTCCGAAGATCATATATAGCCACCGTGTGATAGCTTTGTGTTTGTTTCGGTATGTCGGATTTCCTCCTTAAAAGATATGCATTCTATTCTATCTGACATATCGGTGCTCGCGCAAAGAAGTTACATAGATGGTCGCTCCTCAACAGCCTTATCCTCCGTGCTAATTGACAGCACTACACCGTAGTGTTCTTGGTTAGCGTGGGTATAAAGGTGGGGCGTTACAGCTTGGTATCAGAGACAAACTTCGGAACAATGTAGAATAATCTAGCAAGGATCACTGTCCTAAGTCTTTCTTAGGAATCGTGCCATAGGATTTGACTCGGGTCTTCGTACCGTTCTATCCTATTTTCATTTTATGATTCCTTGTCTTATCAATCATGATTGTTTGATATTCATTCCGAGAATAACTTTTTCTTCTTCTTTCTTTCTTAAAGAAGAGAAATGGTTAGATCTGGCCGTGCCAACGTCGGTCAATCCAGTGCTTCTCCTCAGGAGGGAGTATTTATGTCTGCCCAGCAGCTACTAGATCTTGTTAAGAATGCTCAAGCTATCGGACCCATTCCAGAGCCTACTCATCCTCGATCCGGTTTTGCACGCTTGTGTAGAGATTATACCGATTTGGGTGGAAGGCCATTCCGGGGATCCGAGAGTGTTATTGAAATTCAAGCTTGGCTCAAAACATGCGATCGCATCTTCTCTCGCATGAATCTTATTGATCTCCACCGAGTCCAAGTGGCTTCTAGCATGCTCCAAGAAAGGGCATTGGATTGGTATGAGCTTCTTATTTCTGAAATCGTCGAAGCTGATCTCACTTGGGAGCAATTCCGGGAGAGATTCGAATTGAAATTTGTGCCGGAGGCTGAAAAAGTAACCTTGGCCCGGCGATTTATCGACCTTGTTCAAGGTGAATCTTCTGTGACGGACTACGTCGCATCGTTCGAATCTCTTTCTAAATACGGGGTTGAATACATTAATACCCCATTGAAGAAAAATCAGAGATTTGTCTATGGCTTGAATAAGAATCTAAAGAAGCCATTACTCCTGAAACTCGAGGTTTCATTTGATCAGCTTATTGATATCGCTCTTCGTCTTGAAGAGGCCGATAGAGAGTGTGATGTTGAAGTTGTGGGTGCTAAACAAAACTTCAACAACAACATGAAAAGGCCTACTAAGTTCAAAGGCCCTAATCCAATTCCCGACAAGAAAGGGAAGCAAGAATCTTCGGTAGCAAAGACTCCTACCTCTAGTCGTGGACGATGCTACAATTGTGGCCTTACGGACCACTATGTAAATGAGTGCCCGAAACCATTTTTCTGTCGTTATTGCAAAGGTTCGGGACATCTTTTATCTTCATGCCCCAAACTTCCGGACAAGAGAGAGGGAAAGCTAAATGTTGTTCAAGTCCCTAGTGACACTTCCCATGGTCAAGGTATCCATTCTATCCTTGATGACATTTATTTCGTGAACATTTTTATTATTATTATTATAATTATTCGAGTTCTTTTGATATGGGTTTCGTCTCATTATTTTATAACAAAAGAACGGGTTGATTCCTTTTCTTTAGACATTTTTGGGCTTGTTGACTTCTTTGAGGATTGCGAATCCGGTTGGCGGATCCGCAACACTCAATTTTCTTTTTATTGATGTCGAAATTATTTTATGTGATTTTTCTTTCCGAACCGATTTCTACTTATGCTTCGGAATTGACTTTTGTAAGGACTGGCTTAATTACTATGAAGCCATATCCTTTGTCCCGTGTGGGATATTCATCTTCGACATTTTCATTCTGTTAAACAGATTTCTGTTTTTCCTCTGTGATTTTGATTCCAATTTGAGGGCATCATTTTATTCTTGTAGTTTGAGAATTTCCGGTATTTTTGAGCGTGTCTTAGGATTATCGCCTAAGAAATCTTTTGAGTGATGTTAAGGTCTTTTTAGTTCGACCTTGCCCTCGATTTTCATTTGCTACGAGTTGCGGGAGTTAGCATTCCCTTTACCGCATTCCGCGCTCAATATGATTCTTTTGAATGACTTGTTATGTCATTCAGTTTATCCAGCTTATTTCATCCATTTTATGAATCGAGTATTTTACGATCTCGATGACTCCATTCTTTGATTTTGGATGAAAATAGCAATTTAAAATTTTGCAAATCTTTTTCATAAGATTTATTTATAAGTAAAATTGGATTTTTTATTCTTTAAGCAAACAAAGAATATTCTTAAGAGTTTTTAAGAAACAATCTTGAAGATGATTTTGTGATTGTATTGCCCATTGAGTGCTTTAAGAATTTTGGTCGATGCGCTTGATCAACGTTATCGATAGAAATTTCCTAACCGCTTTGATGAGACAATCAGACACAGTAAAATGTAAATTTCTCTAGAAAGATTATTTGAAAGAATTCTTTTCCGCTACTTTTATTCTTGTGATTCCCGATGGGAACCAAGACTTTATCTTTTGTACCAATGCTAATTGTATTGGTTTGGATGTCGTTCTTTTTCTTTTGCTTCTAAATAGTTATAGCCTATCGAGACTAGGTATGCCACTCATGATCTAGTGCTCGTGGTTATTGTTTTTCCTTTTGAAAATTTGGCATCACTATTTTTGGGTGAGAAATTTGTTCTCTACCTTAATCATAAATCTTTGGAATATTTATTTTCTCATAAGGAACTTAATATTGGCTTGAGTTTCTTGCATCTTATGATTTTGATATTCCTTTTATTCCCAGAAGGGAAATCGTGTTGCCAATGCGTTTACTCATATGCAACAAGTTGTTGATTCTTTGATGATGTCCGAAAGGAATAATCTTTTTATCAAGTTCATCGGACGTTTTGACATACTTCATTTTTATGGAGTTTTATCTCATTTCTTTTATGGACTTGCGTCCGATGTTCTTTTATGGCCTTTGATTCATTGGACGTACCGTTTTTGTACTACGTCGGTGTTCGGAGATGTTCGGGTTTCCAGTTTCTTAGGCGTATCGCTTTTTGTGCTACGCCGTTCCACCAGCTCAATTTTCTGTTATTCATGACGTTTTCCACGTCTTCCAACTATGGAAATGCCTTAGGGATTCTAATTTTATTCTTGAGCCGGTGTTATTGTGGAAATTGAATTTTCGTCCGTTTGACTTTTGAGCAACATTTTATTCGCATCATTGCTTCGGAGGTTGAGCGTCTTCGAAATAAAGATGTTCTTCTTGTGAAAGTTCTATGGTTCCCAAATCCCAAGGATTGCTCTTGGGAAATCTAGAGAATTCATCGAGCGAACTCGTCCGGGTTTTCTCTTTCATGCTCTTTTTGGTGAACTTCTCATTTCAAATTTTCTTTGGTATTGATATGCTTTTATGGTTGTTACTCTTTTATTTCCATCTTACTTATTGCGAGGACGCAATTTCTTTAAGGAGGGGAGTCTGTAACAACCCGCATATTTATCGATTTTATATTTAAATATTTTATTGTTAGTCGGACGTTAGACCGAAAAGCTACTTTTTGCATACGGTCAAATTGGGACTCGAGACCACCCCCATTGAGTTCAAAATGACGTTTGCGATCTTTTTGAGTGTAAACTTCGATATGTTTGGAGATAGTGAAATTTTCGTCACTTTTTGTGTTGAGCTTTTGGTTTGGGCTGCACCTCTTCTACCTCAGCCCAACCCCTTCCTTCTCTTCATCACTTCATCAACTTTGAAGCTTTAGCAACAATGGTGGAGGGAGTAGGAAATTAAAATTCCAAGCTCAAATTCTTTAGCAAATTCAACATCTAACTCCAAATTCAAAGTGAAGACATTGATTCAAGCTTGTGGTTGATCTTTGCTTTGCCCCGAGCTTCATCTTCATCAAATTCCGTGAAAAGGTGAGATTTTTAGTCTCACATCTTGCTTAAATTGTCATTGGACTGTTGGGAATGATCCCCTATTGCATTTGCATCAACATTTGCATTTGGTTTGAATTGGATTGGCGAAAAACTTCAATTTTCAGCGTTTTGGTGATTTTCTGGCCTTAAGTCGTTTCTGGCCTTCGCTGAGTCGTCCACGAGTTAAGCCTAAGTCGTGAGTCGTTCACGAGTTAAGGGCTTAAGTCGCGCGCGTGCATTTCTGTTCGCCTGGCTTGAGTCGTTCACGAGTCAAAGTGATGAGTCGTTCACGAGTTACTGGCTTGAGTCGTTCGCGAGTTAAAGTGTTAAGTCGTTCTGGGTGTTCTGCCTTCGCTAGGTCGTTCGCGAGTTAAGTGCTAAGTCGTTCGCGAGTTAAGAGTTAGGTCGTACCGGGATAAGTGCCTCCCTTAAGTCGTAAGTCGTTCGCGAGTTAGTACTTGGTCGTTTGACCTATTTTTCCCCTAGGTCGTTCGCGAGTTAGTACTTGGTCATTTGACCGGTTTGGCTTCTCGAGACCGCTTGCCTTCACTAGGTCGAACCCCGTATTACTCTGCGTAGGCAATCTCTTCTGAAAAACGTTTATCAGAATTTCTACTTTGATGGTTTTGGGATTGACTTCTTTGGACTTTACTCACGTCTTCGAACGTGAATTGATTTGTTTCTACAATCGTTTTATGACTTGTCATTTTAAAGATATATGAAGGTTTCAATACTAATAGTAAATATCAAAACTCTTTCATCAAAGCGATTTCAACACTATTTTAAATATCAAAATTTCATTTTCTCAAACCGATTTTCAATCTACTAGTATATACAAGCCTTTACTTCACTCGAATGAGAAATCGACTTAAACGACTTAGTAAAACGAGTGGTATGAAACGCTTGCGTTCACTTCGTCGGTTAGCTCTTGGACTTGTTCGATTGAACCCTTTTTGTGACAATTTCCTAGTGAAGATTTACAGCTTGTTCGTAAATATTTAAGTTAAGTAAGTGGTTATGGGACATGAAGCTAAACTCATATATTTACTAGCTTGGTGTGATTGACACTTCTCGCTGATCATGATGATCATTTTATGATTTAGACTAGCAATTGTGCGATGTCTCTTTGTCCATATGAAGGACTGTACTTCATTTTATTGAGCTTCGTCTCATTTCTTTGTGGGCTGGCAACCCAAGTACTTTTAATGTGTTTCGATTCATCTGATGTACCGTTTGTACTACATCGATGTCTCTGTCTTTCTGATTCATTGGACGTACCGTTTGCACTGCGTCAATGTTTGATTCATCTGATGTACCGTTTGTACTACATCGATGTCTTAGCTTTCTGATTCATTGGACGTACCGTTTGCACTGCGTCAATGTTTGATTCATCTGATGTACCGTTTGTACTACATCGATGTCTTAGCTTTCTGATTCATTGGACGTACCGTTTGCACTGCGTCAATGTTCGATTCATCTGATGTACCGTTTGTACTACATCGATGTCTCTGTCTTTCTGATTCATAGGACGTACCGTTTGCACTGCGTCAATGTTTGATTCATCTGATGTACCGTTTGTACTACATCGATGTCTTGGCTTTCTGGTTCATTGGACGTACCGTTTGCACTGCGTCAATGTACCGGCTTTCATGCTCCTGTTTGGGACTGGCCATCCTTTTCTTGTGATTTCTGGATTTCTAATGATTGATTTCTGGAATTTTATGTTTCACCAGCTTTTACCATTGACATTGATGAGTATGTCATTTTATTGTGGCTTGGTGAATTAAATTAAGAATATGACATTCTTTTCTCTGTTTTGAGATTATTGAGATATTGTATGACTTTTATGGGATTTCTAATGTATACTTTTCATAGTATGACACCTTTTTGTTATCATACGTTCTATTATCATATCTCATATTCTATCTCATTTTATCTGATAATTATAGCTAGACTGATCCGTTTATTATTTTCTTCTTAAATAATACTCGGGTCAGACTGAGTTTTTACAGGTGCTTCATCATGACTTCTTATCTGGAGCCATCTTCTGACTTTTGGCTAACTACTCTAGTTTAGTAGGTTTTTGTTGTATGAATTTGGGATGAGACTCCTTGATGTATACGTATTCTATTGTCTTGCACTTGTATCTATTCTTTGGTGTTATTGTGGATCTTATTTGACCACTACTCTGATGTACACTTTTAGGTGTAATATTCATATCTTATTCCGCCTTTGTGATATGAATTGTCTGTGACTGATTTGTTCTACGTTTATTTCTATATTTGTTTTCCGAAGATCATATATAGCCACCGTGTGATAGCTTTGTGTTTGTTTCGGTATGTCGGATTTCCTCCTTAAAAGATATGCATTCTATTCTATCTGACATATCGGTGCTCGCGCAAAGAAGTTACATAGATGGTCGCTCCTCAACAGCCTTATCCTCCGTGCTAATTGACAGCACTACACCGTAGTGTTCTTGGTTAGCGTGGGTATAAAGGTGGGGCGTTACAATGTATGTATATGTGCATATGTATGTTACATATTATCCATAACGTTGCATAACTTACTCACATTAAATTGTTACGAATTTTGATTTCGATTTCCAGTCATATTTTCTCTTCTTAGTTAATATACACATATTCGTAAATAAAAGGTTTAAAAGTCATATTTTTATCATTATATAATAATTAAAAGAGCTTACTTAATAATTAATAAATCCTTTAAACTAAATTAAAATCTAGAAACCAATTATTCCAAAATAGTGATATCTATAATAGTGTTATAAAGGCAATTTAAATTTCAAAATAAAGTAGATAATTTTATTACATATTAGTACTCATGTATATAAATGAGTGTATGTACCCAGCTCCGTGCACAAGTTCGGATGGCTAAAGAGCATTTTACTAATAAAATGAAGTCCGGTCATTTTATCGATATTTAACAAAGTGTATATTTATCTTTTATATATGTTTCTTCAAAATAAGAAAACATCATCATTTATGTTTAAAATTTTTATTTTTGAATATTTTGAAATTTGTTCTGAAGTGATAAATTTACGGGTTGCTATAGTCGATATCATTCAAAATATATTAAAAATTATGAATCTCTAATATAAATTCATCCTCTATCCTTTATGTCTTGATAGATTACTTGCATGCTTTTGTTATTGAGAAAACTCAAGCTTGGGATGCTATGTGTAGTACTATCAATATATTACTAGACGAGGTAATATACATGCATATATTTATTGAGTAAACATAAGGTATGTGCATTATACGTACTCATCGTGAATCAGTGCAAGTGGATAATCACTTTTGAATTATTGAGCAAACTCAAGTTCGAGATATAGATTAGGACAAAGACCATGGTTAGGAGTTGTGTATGATATAACCAATAAAGAGTTATCCGTTGCTTACAAGCCTATGATTTATTAAACAAACTCTAGGTCGAAATCCCAAGGCGAGCAAGTCCTAACACCCATAAGAAGAATCAAACGATTTCTACGTTTCACTTAGGGTTTTAAGGAATATAAAAATCTAATGGGAGCCTTATTAGAAAAATGATTTGTTAAAATTTAACCTTTCTAAGTGTTAACCGGCATCTTGGACCGGTTACAAAACGACGGTTGAAGAAATTATCATTAGCACTAGACAAGATTCTGATCAAGGAGAGACTGGAGGTGGTAGCAAGTTGTCAGGCCCACAATAAAGCAAGAGCATTCGGCCTGCCTGGCCTGGTGCGCAGATTCACCCACTATGGGCAGAGGCACCTTGTTCCTAAGCCCATGAAGGAAGTCCAACCCATCTTCCTCTATAAATAGAAGGGCAGGAGCACAATGAAATGGACCTTTTTTGGAGAACACTGGGGAGACTCTGCCATTTTTTATACTCTCCTCTTTTTAATTCAAACTTGTATTCAAGTCATCAATATATGGATTGTATCTGTATTCAACTACTTGTGAAAGAAATAAAGATCAAAACTCAAAGTGGACGTAGGCAATTACGCTGAACCACTATAAATCTGGTGTTCTTACTTTCTACATTTAAATTAGCATATTCTTCCTTGTTTAATTTAACATCATCACTTACATCTCTACACAATCTTTCTCAACGAGGTTAGTGACCAATTTTGGTGCAGCGTAGTGCCTCCGGATAGTGAAATCAAAACTCAACTTAATAAAGGAACATTCTATCCACTTCCTTGACATCCCATGATCGACCAGGGAATAGAGGATCTAGTGGCAGCTTAGGAATGACATCAAGGGAACGGACAAGCAACCGCTATTCAAATGGTACTCCCAAAGGTTGGAGAACATAGATGATGTGACTCTAGCAAACGCCAAGATGACTCCAAGCACCATTCTTCGCTGACCCAGCACTTCGAATTTAGTGACTCCAAGCAAACCAATGTTTGGATCTAAGCAATTTATTCCAAATACTAACAAGGGTATCATAATGATCGCGTTTGAGGAAAGTCGACCTCAAGATATATTTTGGCAGCTAGTTAGCTAAAGAGCCTCCTACGAATATGGATCGTTTCTTTTATAAAATGAATCAGAACTAAAGTAAGGTGGAGTGGAGCATACTAAGAAAAATAACAATGAAGGCCCGTTGGCTAAGGATGTAGATCCCAGTAGCCGAAACAAGACTTCAGAATTCAGCTCATATGCTCTTTGAAAGGTTCAATTGACAACCTCTACTTGAAGACTCACGACTCGGAGTGGTACTGAAAACCAACCTCGAGAGAGTACACCAAAGTCTAAAGAAAATCAGGGGAATGTTGTA
This sequence comes from Allium fistulosum, assembly GCA_030737815.1. Classification (NCBI taxonomy): domain Eukaryota; kingdom Viridiplantae; phylum Streptophyta; class Magnoliopsida; order Asparagales; family Amaryllidaceae; genus Allium; species Allium fistulosum. The sequence goes on from CM060902.1 coordinate 1,393,848,286, forward strand.
TATTCCCAAATGCTCACTGATCCTAACACGGGCGATTACAAACACCCCCGAGGTATGATCGAAAAGATGACCTGGAAAGGAAAGCTTCAATAGTATGTACAAGTCCTGCAGAATGGCGGGCAGCGAATATCCGATGCCTATTAATAAAGGGCTATGATTATCAATTGGACGGTTGACGGCCGACATCCCTTTGAAAGGAGCCAGGGGCGGAGTCGAATAGCGAGCACACGATACTGCTTCACATATCAATGAGATTTACCATAATCTTCTTTGAATTATTTCCATTTCCATCTCTATTTAAATTGTTCTATGAACTACTACTAGCTTGAACAAAACTACTTTCAAAACGATGCAGGTGACCAGGTACTCAGATTTGGTTGCCAACCAATCTACGCAGACCATGATCGGACGTGTGGAGTTACATCTGGATGAGCATAATTCAATCGCTCACCATCAACCATATGCCTTTGATTTGCGGCTATGGACTAAATATTGAAAAGTTCATCACGATCAGAGCCCAATACAAAGTCAACATGACCAACAATCCATTCATCGACCTCCACGTTTGACTCGGAGACCTAAGCAAGGCTTGGAATGGGTATGGCCTGATCATCCACTCAAATCGAGTCATAGAACAAAGTTCGACAAAATACAAATGCCCCTCCTGAAACTCAGTGACGCCGGAATCTGTCTAGAGTGGACATGATTTGTTCATCTACACATCAAATCCTACCTCAAACACAAAAGGTTATTCGAAAGCCCGACTTGAAGTAGTTGTGGTGGACTGCCTACTCATTGACCATCGCTCTCAATATATGGACATGACTGCACCTTGGAACATATGCAACTTACTTTGTCTACTCAACAATCTATTATCCTTATTTTCTAGAAGGAGATACGGAGCAAATTGTAAGAGATTTGGCTATCTAACCCAACATGGATGTGATCCAACCATCTGTTATATACCTCCTTCCTTGACTTGATTGGAAGAGCTATAATCACCAAGCGGACGAGAATCGATCGTCCATTTTTCAAATTCCATCCCTTATCCTGGGGGGGCAGAATCCTATTCCGTGAGCAAACGTGGTTCGATTGTTCATTCGACGACATTAGCCTCGATACAGTAGATGAATACAAATTAAAGAGTGGAAATACAACTGCTCTCAACTTAAACCTCCAAGTCTCCAAATTGTGGACTGGAGTACTCCAAGTCCCCAAAGCGCGGACTAGAGTATAAACGACTAAAACCTCCAAGTCCCCAGAGTGCGGACTGGAGTACTCTAAGTCCCTAGAGCGTGGACTAGAGTATAAACGACTTAAACCTCCAAGTCCCCAGAGTGCGGACTGGAGTACTCTAAGTCCCCAGAGCGCGGACCAGAGTATAAATGACTTAAACCTCCAAGTCCCCAGAGCACGGACTGGAGTATAAACGACTAAAACCTCCAAGTCCCCAAAGTGCGGACTGGAGTACTCTAAGTCCCCAGAGCGCGGACTAGAGTATAAACGACTTAAACCTCCAAGTCCCCAGAGTGCGGACTGGAGTACTCTAAGTCCCCAGAGCGCGGACTAGAGTATAAATGACTTAAACCTCCAAGTCCCCAGAGTGCGGACTGGAGTACTCTAAGTCCCCAGAGCGCGGACTAGAGTATAAACGACTTAAACCTCCAAGTCCCCAAAGTGCGGACTGGAGTACTCTAAGTCCCCAGAGCGCGGACTAGGGTATAAACGACTTAAACCTCCAAGTCCCCAGAGCGCAGACAGGAGTACTCTAAGTCCCCAGAGCGCGGACTAGAGTATAAACGACTTAAACCTCCAAGTCCCCAGAGTGCAGACTGGAGTACTCTAAGTCCCCAGAGCGCGGACTAGAGTATAAACGACTTAAACCTCCAAGTCCCAGAGTGCGGACTGGAGTACTCTAAGTCCCCAGAGCGCGGACTAGAGTATAAACGACTTAAACCTCCAAGTCCCCAGAGCATGGACTAGAGTATAAATGACTTAAACCTCCAAGTCCCCAGAGTGCAGACTGGTGTACTCTAAGTCCCCAGAGCGCGGACTAGTATAAACGACTTAAACATCCAAGTCCCCAGAGTGCGGACTTGAGTACTCTAAGTCCCCAGAGCGCGGACTAGAGTATAAACGACTTAAACCTCCAAGTCTCCAGAGCACGGACTAGAGTACTCTGAGTCCCCAGAGCGCGGACTAGAGTATAAATGACTTAAACCTCCAAGTTCCCAGAGTACGGACCGGAGTACTCTGAGTCCCCAGAGCACGGACTAGAGTATAAATGACTTAAACCTCCAAGTCCCCAGAGTGCGGACTGGAGTACTCTAACTCCCTAGAGTGCGGGCTCGAATATATGCGAATCAGATCTCCAAGTTCCCTGAATATGAACTATGACACAGATGACTTGAATTTGTCAAATCCCTAACATACGGGCTAGAAAGTATTTTAAGTGCTCGAAGCACAGAATGGAAGTTCAACGACTCCCGAAGAGTTTCCGAGTTATATGAAGATGGACTGAGAAGTCTATGTTACTCACAACTGCTTGGATTAAAGTCACAATCACAAAGAAAACTGAACAATAAGAGTCTTTTGTAAGACAGAAAAAGGAACTAAACCTTATTCAGAAATGAGTTTCTATTACAACCCCTCCAAAGTTCGGAGTCGACATTTTATTTATAAGGACTAAGGAAATAGATGAAAATAATTACATGACTTAAACTAACTGTGATGACCGCCCATAACCCCTGCACTGAACCTAGAGAAAGTGCGCTGTAAAGTGTGCCAGGCAGTCATGGACGATTGTCAAGGTAAATTAAAACAACAGAATCTATCGTATTACTCACAGCGCATGGACAAAATACAATAGAACATATATATAGTGAAGCTTCACAGAATAGAATCTCATCAATAAAACTTCATAATAGTTGAATACAAACATCTGAATAGTCAATACAACAAGCCTCACTACATAACACTCAGAGAATACAAAGCAGCGGAACATCCAGTACATATAATAAGAAGATAGTATGTAACCCTCCAGCTCGTCTTCGATATCAGCACCGTAGAAATCATGATCAGCACCTGTCACCTACTACCTAGTCCGCCCGTCCCAAAATGGACGAACAGCCCAAGGCAATAAGAGTTAAAACATAAAGCCTTGAGTCAGACAACAGTCTTAGTGAGCGGTAAATTAACTAACAACATACCAAAAGAGTACAAAGGAAAAAGGAATAGGAATACAACCCTCCCACTCCAACCTCTTTCTACAGTGATAGTCCCTAGACACACACTAAGTAGAAGCAAACATAGCAAAGCATACAATGTAAAGTAAAGAAATTATCACTCGAGTCAAGGGCGATGTTTTCCAAGTACAAACCTCCAAGGCCTAAACCAAGATCAGATAAGCACCCAGAAAACACTGCTCTTGAGACCGAATGACGATACAACCAAACATCCATGACTCTGGCTATCATTGTTATCATTGCTTCGATATCACCGTTAATTGAATGACTGACACATTCTTTCAGCCGTCCATCAAGGGCTAATGGAAACCCCGGTTCTAGACATAACTCCCGCACATCATCGTGACCCGTGCCTAGGACTATCGAATCTGCCCAGAGTACTTGACTACCCAATCAGTAGCCTTCAGGGACTATCGAATTTGCCCAACATACTCTTGCTTTGAGCATGCTAGAACCTTCAACAACGATGAGATCTCAGCCTTCTAGTCATCCTCCTCGACGACTATTTCCATACTAGCTCAAGCGCCTCTCGAGCATCCATTATCCTCAAACTCGAACCATGTCACCGAGTTATCAACCTGCTTGGAATGATCCCATCTGGATTAGACCAAGACTATCTCATATCATGCCTCGCTTCATCACATCCTCGCAAAGCTTCATCTCAACATCATCATCATCGAATCTATGCATAAGAGCTTCACCATCCGCTACATATGCCACAAGCAGCTTTCCCTATTCAAGAGCCTTTCCCTTAGCTTTTAAATCATCCTCGATCTAAATAAGATCATCAATCATCTAATTCATAGCAATCAACCAAATCAAACATTAATCCAAGCAATCAAGCATTCAAATATGATCTAAGTAGACAATTGTCACAATAATGGCAATTTCGTAATTAAAGAGTTGAAAGTCTAATAAGCATGAAAACATGAACAATGTCTCTATAATCTTGATGAATGAACTTGCATAGGTTAACACTTAGTAAAATGGATGTAACATCATCATGAACAATGGATCTATATGGATCTACACTTAGGATGAAGAAAATGTATGGAAATCACTATTTTAACACCAAATCGAGCCAACAATCCGATATACTCCTTTGGATCCGTGTGAGAGATAATCACCACTCACCAGATCACCTAAACAACCTCAAATCAACACGCTTCAGATCTGGACAGCGAAAGATCAAGCTTGATCTATCACGAATCCGCTTCAAACGAAGGAAACTCACTTCAAAGGATGAAGATCTTCAATCCAAGCTCTTGAATCTTCAATTTGATCTTCAACTTGAATGGATAGAATCACTAGATTAGAGTGGAGAAAAGAAGTGAAGAAGTGTAGAAGTCGAGCTCTCAAAATGGCAGCACTTCGTCGCTTCGAAATCCGGATCCCAAAAATGGAGCAAAGCCCTCCTATTTATAGCTGAAAATCCCCTTAGATCGTCTACTCGGAGTTAGGTCGTCCCTGACTTACGACCTAAAACCCCCTCCGACCTAAAGTCTTCAACCTAACAACCTCCGACTCAACAACCCCAAGTCTCTACGACTTACGACTTAAGAGAAATTACCACGACTTAGCGTCTCAGCACGCCCAAACGACCTACGACTTACCACACAAGCACTTACCGACCTAACGGGTATACGACTTACGACCTAACACAGATCGCGACCTAACACTTAGACGCGACTTAACAATAGGTACGACCTAACACTTAGGCAAAACCCAGCGACCTAACGCAGACTGCCTCTACGACCTAACAACTTACTGAGTTACGACCTACGACTTATAAAACCTTACGACCTAACAACTTAGCAACCTACGCGACCTAACAGTGTTAGGACCTAACACTTAAGTCGTCTGAATGACTTAACTAACAAAGGCTGCTTACGACCTAACTAACACAGCACCCCCATAGGTCGCTTACGACCTAACTACTTAACCTTAAGTCGCTTCAAACGTCCTAACACAAAACTCCTAGGTCTCCCACCGCTACCCCAGCTTCCTTATGTCGTTGCCGACCTAACTATACTAACTCGGTAACTACTAGGTCGCAAACTCTCTTAACCCGCTAACTTCTATAAGTCGTCAACACTCAGGTCGCTCGACCCACCTAACCCACCATACGACCTAACCACCTACGACCTAAAATCCTTAAGTCGCTAACTCACTTAATCCCTTAGGTCGTCCCCGACTTACCACTTCAACTACTGATGTCAAGATGCAATGCTTCTAGTAGTAAGTCGGAGCTGAAGTATCCTAAGTCGCACACGACCTACGACATACCCTAGGTCATTAACGACCTATGACTTAGACTCAAGACGACTTATCACAAATGCGACCAAACGTCAATTGTTTTACGATGTTTCGATCCGTGAAAAATACGGGTCGTTACATTCTCTCCCCCTTAGGAATTTCGCCCCCGAAATTCCAAACAAACAAAGCAATCAAATACTCTTCTGCATGCCTACCATCCATAGCAATCAACAGACCATGTATCCAATTCTAGCTTAGCATGCAGAATTCTAAAACCAGGACAAGTTACAATATCGTGAGATGACACGACACCTTAGGGCCATACCTTGAAGAGTTCAGGATGAGCTGCCTTCATCCTCTCTTCCACCTTCCACGTACAGTCGTTATCATCATCACTCCATTGTATCTTGAGTAACTTAACTACCTTCCTCCTAAGCTGTTTCGTGTCGGTCTCCACAACACGAAGCGGCTTACGAGGTCTTCTATCGACTGGATCAACTTCGAAGTCTTCACAGCTATCAGCAGAAACCACCATATTCGAGTCGTGCACATACTTCTGTAGATATGATACATGAAAAACATTGTGCACACTCGACATCTTCTCAGGTAACTCCAATCTATAGGCAAGCTTTCCAATTCGCTCGATGATCGAGAATGGTCCAACAAATCTCGGAGTCAATTTCCCTTTCTTCCCGAATCGAATAACATTCTTCAGCGGAGAAATCTTCACAAAAACCATGTCACCTACGTCGAATTCCAAATCCTTTCGACGCTTATCGGCATAACTCTTCTGACGGTCTTGGGCAGCCTTCATTCGTTGCCGAATAATCTCTATACAATCCGAAGTCTGTCGAATCATCTCTGGTCCAAGTATCAGCTTTTCTCCAGTTTCTAACCAACATGTCGGAGAGTTACACGGTCTTCCATACAATGCCTCATACGGTGCCATACCAATGCTTGACTGGTAACTGTTGTTATACGAAAATTCCACCAAATGAAGATAATCTTCCCATGATCCTCCGAAATCCAAAACACAAGCTCTGAGGAGATCTTCCAAAACTCGGTTGACTCTCTCAGTCTGACCATCGGTTTGAGGGTGATAAGCTGTACTCAAACACAACTCGGTTCCCAAAACTTCCTGGAAGCTCTTCCAAAATCCACTAGTGAACAATGGGTCTCGATCGCTCACTATACTCTTCGGAATACCATGGAATCGAACTATCCACTTAACATACAACTCAGCCAACTTTGATGCAGTCCTAGTCGATCGAACAGGAATGAATCTTGCACTCTTAGTCAGACGATCTACGATGACCGAAATCCCTTCATTTCCCGTTCTTGTTCTAGGTAGTCCATCAATAAAATCCATCGATACCTGCTCCACTTCCATGTAGGAACTTCTAATGGCTGAAGCAATCCACTTGGCTTCTTCTATTCGGCTTTTACCAACTGGCAGTTCATACATTTGGAAATAAAATTTCCAACATCCTTCTTCATGCCTTCCCAATAATAGGTTCTCTTCATATCCCGATACATCTTATTTCCACCTGGATGAATTGTCAGCTTCGAGTGATGACTTCCCTTCAGAACTTCACTTCTCAATTCATCTCTATCGGGAACAACTAGTCGTCCTTGCTTCCGAAGCCAACCCTCTCGATCGACCTCGAATCCTTTATCCTTTTCTGAATCCAATCCAGATTCCAAATCACGGATAATCTTGACAAGCTTATCGTCTCGCTTTTGGCTCTCGCCAATCCTTTCCACAAGAGAAGGTCTTATCGATAAGTTTGCCAACATTTCAGGTTCCAATTCACATCTAGGCCTGAAGTCAAATCCAGCTAAATACTCGAGATTCTTCCATTCTGAAAACATGGCTCCCAATCCTGCATGTCTTCGACTTAACGCATATGCCACTGCGTTACCTTTTCCCGGAGTATAAGCTATACCAAAATCATATGGTGCCAAAAACTCTAGCCAACGTTGCTGCCGAAGATTCAAATCCTTTTGGGAGAAAAGATACTTCAACGACTTATGATCTGTAAACAGCTCGAATCGAACTCCCAATAGATAATGTCTCCACATCTTCAGAGCAAAAACAATCGCCGCTAACTCCAAATCATGAGTCGGGTAATTCCTTTCATGCGGCTTCAGTTGTCGACTGGCATACGCAACAACTTTATCCCTCTGCATCAGCACTGCTCCAAGTCCAATACCACATGCGTCGGTGTAAACCACCATCTCATCATTCCCACTTGGAATAGTCAAAACAGGAGCACTCGTCAATCGCTCTTTCAGGATTCTGAAAGCTTGCTCACACTTATCATCCCATCTGAACACTAGGTTCTTCTTCGTCAATCCTGTTAACGGTGCAGCTACCTTGGAGAAGTCTTTGATAAACCGACGATAATATCCTGCTAATCCAAGAAAACTTCTCACATCAGATGCATTCTTAGGTCTAACCCAATCCTGGATTGCTGCCACCTTAGCGGGATCAACCGCTATTACGCTTCTAGAAATAACATGGCCTAAGAACCTCACTTCACTCTTCCAGAAGTGACACTTCGAAAACTTAGCCTTCGGCTGATGTTTCCGTAAGATTTCCAAAACAATACGCAAGTGTGTCTTGTGCTCTTCTTCAGTTCTGGAATAAATCAGAATATCATCCACGAACACAAGTACGAACTTGTTCAACTGATCTCTGAACACTCTATTCATAAGATCCACAAAATATGCTGGCGCGTTAGACAATCCAAACGGCATTACCAGCCACTCAAAGAAACCGGATGGTGTCCTAAAAGCTGTCTTCGGCACACTATCCTTAGCCACTCTCAACTGGTGAAATCCCGTTGCCAAATCCATCTGAGAAAACACCTTAGCTTCGTGAAGCTGATCAAACAAGTCATCTATTCTCGGCAATGGATACTTGTTCTTCTTAGTCACCTTATTCAGCTCACGATAATCGACGCACAACCTCAGTGATCCATCTGCTTTGGTTGCAAATACAACTGGTGCACCCCATTCGGACACACTACGCCGAATGAATCCTTTCTGCAAAAGATCATCAACTTGCACCCTCAACTCTTGATGTTCCCTAGGCGCCATCCGCCTAAGAGGCATCACAACAGGTCTGGCTCCTTCAACTAGATCTATACGAAACTCGATCTCTCTATGCGGTGGCAACCCTTTGACTTCGTCAAAGACATCCTCGAATCCATTCGTGATTGGCACTAATGACAGTCCATCCCGTGGAACAACTAGCGAATACATGAAGCTCATGAAGACGCCTTCTTCATGCTTACATCATATCACAATCTTTCGCCCCTCCACATTCTCGACTGTCACCTCCAACCTTTCGCAATCAACCTTAGCCGCATACTTCCTAAGCCAGTCCATACCCAAAATAATTCCGAACCCCGCAAAGTTCAGAACAAAACAATCACAAACAAAAGAGCAACCATGACTCGATACAATCAGACCACGGCATAACATACACAAACAAGATGAACCCCCAACTGGATTAGTCACAACCAATGGCCTATCAACAATATCCGGTTCCAAACCTAACCGGCCTACGAGTTCACTACAAACAAACGAATGCGGTGCCCCAGTATCAAACAGAACTCTAACTAGAACACCACATAAGAAAAGAGTACCTTGAACCACCACACTCTTTCCCTTCTCTTCAGCGGTAGGAGCTTTTGAAGAAGACGGAACAGCTCCCAAAGCATAAGCTTGCATAATCTGCTTGTCCCTCCTCGGTTCTGGACAATTCTTCCTGAAATGCCCCGGCTTGTCACAGTTGTGACACTTCATCGGTGCCTTCGGATTCTTACAATCCTTCGAGAAATGGTCCTTCTGCTGACAATTGTAGCAAGTCACTTCGCCCTTCGGCTTCTTCTGGCCATCCTTACCTTTCTGCTACTGCTGCTTCCTCTTCTTGTTTCCACCCTGCTGGGGTTTAGACTCTTCCCTAGTCACAGCAACAACCGATCCTTCCTTAGGAAATAGACTCTCATGCCTGAGAGCTTTCTCCACAAGCTTCTCAAATGAATCATCCAAATGATCCACCAACTGCCTCCCAAGATAACTGTCCAAGCCTGTCACAAACTTCTCATTCTTCTGATACGCAGATTCGATATATGACCGGGCATACTTGGACAAAGCTTCAAACTCAGAAACATACTCAAGAACTGGTCTTCCACCTTGCTTGAGCTCCACAAACTTCTTGAACAGAACAGACTTCTGAGCTGTAGAAATGAACTTAGCTTCAAATCTGACTTGGAATTGCTCTCAAGTAATCTCTTCCTCCGGAGTATTGATGGTAATAGAGTTCCACCAATCAGAGGCTCTCCCTTGAAGCTGTCTTGATGCTAACTTCCTTTTAGTCGCATCCTCAATTCCCAAATCACCAAAAATCCTTCTACAAGCATCTATCCATCTCTGGACCTCAATGGTTGATTCTGTTCCCAAGAAAACCTTCCCTCCAAGAGCAGTATAATCCTTACACAACTTAGCAAAATCCACTGGTTTTGAAGTTTGGACTTGAACTCCAACATCTACTGCTGCCCCCGGAACTTGTATCCTTCTCATGATCGAAGTCATCATAGCTTCGAACATAGCTGCATAATCAGCAGCCCCCTCAGTAGCACGGCCTTCCCTAGCAGCTGGTCTCCCTCTTCGACTAATTCTCAATATCTATAAAAAGGAATGGTCAGAACATCTTGAGAAACAACTGCTTAAAGGACTCAAACTCTACTAAGCTACTATATTATATATAGTAATCATCCATCAAAATACAATTACTTCTCTCATACGTAGTTACGTCAGCGAGCGTTGGGTGAAATCGATTAACCAATGCTCTGATACCAAATGTGACGACCGCCTATAACCCCTGCACTGAACCTAGAGAAAGTGCGCTGTAAAGTGTGTCAGGCAGTCATGGACGATTGTCAAGGTAAATTAAAACAACAGAATCTATCGTATTACTCACAGCGCATGGACAAAATACAATAGAACATATATATAGTGAAGCTTCACAGAATAGAATCTCATCAATAAAACTTCATAATAGTTGAATACAAACATCTGAATAGTCAATACAACAAGCCTCACTACATAACACTCAGAGAATACAAAGCAGCGAAACATCCAGTACATATAATAAGAAGATAATATGTAACCCTCCAGCTCGTCTTCGATATCAGCACCGTAGAAAGCATGATCAGCACCTGTCACCTGCTACCTAGTCTGCCCGTCTCAAAATGGACGAACAGCCCAAGGAAATAAGAGTTAAAACATAAAGCCTTGAGTCAGACAACAGTCTTAGTGAGCGGTAAATTAACTAACAACATACCAAAAGAGTACAAAGGAAAAAGGAATAGGAATACAACCCTCCCACTCCAACCTCTTTCTACAGTGATAGCCCCCAGACACACACTAAGCAGAAGCAAACATAGCAGAGCATACAATGTAAAGTAAAGAAATTATCACTCGAGTCAAGGGCGTTGTTTTCCAAGTACAAACCCCTAAGGCCTAAACCAAGATCAGATAAGCACCCAGAAAACACTACTCTTGAGACCGAATGACGATACAACCAAACATCCATGACTCTGGCTATCAATGTTATCATTGCTTCGATATCACCGTTAATTGAATGACCGGCACATTCTTTCAGCCGTCCGTCAAGGGCTAATGGAAACCCCGGTTCTAGACATAACTCCCGCACGTCATCGTGACCCGTGCCTAGGACTATCGAATCTGCCCAGAGTACTTGACTACCCAATCAGTAGCCTTCAGGGACTATCGAATCTACCCAACGTACTCTTGCTTTGAGCATGCTAGAACCTTCAACAACGATGAGATCTCAGCCTTCTAGTGATCCTCCTCGACGACTATTTCCATACTAGCTCAAGCGCCTCTCGAGCATCCATTATCCTCAAACTTGAACCATATCACCGAGTTATCAACTTGCTTGGAATGATCCCGTCTGGATTAGACCAAGACTATCTCATATCATGCCTCGCTTCATCACATCCTCGTAAAGCTTCATCTCAACATCATCATCATCGAATCTATGCATAAGAGCTTCACCATCCGCTACATATGCCACAAGCAGCTTTCCCAATTCAAGAGCCTTTCTTTTAGCTTTTGAATCATCCTCGATCTAAATCAGATCATCAATCATCTAATTCATAGCAATCAACCAAATCAAACATTAATCCAAGCAATCAAGCATTCAAATATGATCTAAGTAGACAATTGTCACAATAATGGCAATTTCGTAATTAAAGAGTTGAAAGTCTAATAAGCATGAAAACATGAACAATGTCTCTATAATCTTGATGAATGAACTTGCATAGGTTAACACTTAGTAAAATGGATGTAACATCATCATGAACAATGGATCTATATGGATCTACACTTAGGATGAAGAAAATGTATGGAAATCACTATTTTAACACCAAATCGAGCCAATAATCCGATATACTCCTTTGGATCCGTGTGAGAGATAATAACCACTCACCAAATCAACTAAACAACCTCAAATCAACACGCTTCAGATCTGGACAGTGAAAGATCAAGCTTGATCTATCACGAATCCGCTTCAAACGAAGGAATCTCACTTCAAAGGATGAAGATCTTCAATCCAAGCTCTTGAATCTTCAATTTGATCTTCAACTTGGATGGATAGAATCACTAGTCTAGAGTGGAGAAAAGAAGTGAAGAAGTGTAGAAGTCGAGCTCTCAAAATGGCAGCACTTCGTCGCTTCGAAATCCAGATCCCAAAAATGGAGCAAAGCCCTCCTATTTATAGCTGAAAATCCCCTTAGATCGTCTACTCGGAGTTAGGTCGTCCCCGACTTACGACCTAAAACCCCCTCCAACCTAAAGTCTTCAACCTAACAACCTCCAACTCAACAACCCCAAGTCTCTACGACTTACGACTTAAGAGAAATTACCACGACTTAGCGTCTCAGCACGCCCAAACGACCAACGACTTACCACACAAGCACTTACCGACCTAACTGGTATACGACTTACGACCTAACACAGATCGCGACCTAACACTTAGACGCGACTTAACAACAGGTACGACCTAACACTTAGGCAAAACCCAGCGACCTAACGCAGACTGCCTCTACGACCTAACAACTTACTGAGTTACGACCTACGACTTATAAAACCTTGCGACCTAACAACTTAGCAACCCACGCGACCTAACAGTGTTACGACTTAACACTTAAGTCGTCTGAACGACTTAACTAACAAAGGCTGCTTACGACCTAACTAACACAGCACCCCCATAGGTCTCTTACGACCTAACTACTTAACCTTAAGTTGCTTCAAACGTCCTAACACAAAACTCCTAGGTCGCCCACCGCTACCCCAGCTTCCTTAGGTCGTTGTCGACCTAACTATACTAACTCGGTAACTACTAGGTGGCAAACTCTCTTAACTCGCTAACTTCTATAAGTCGTCAACACTCAGGTCGCTCGATCGACCTAACCCACCATACGACCTAACCACCTACGACCTAAAATCCTTAAGTCGCTAACTCACTTAATCCCTTAGGTCGTCCCCGACATACCACTTCAACTACTGATGTCAAGATGCAATGCTACTAGTAGTAAGTCGGAGCTGAAGCATCCTAAGTCGCACACGACCTACGACATACCCTAGGTCGTTAACGACCTATGACTTAGACTCAGGATGAATTATCACAAATGCGACCAAACGTCAATTGTTTTACGATGTTTCGATCCGTGAAAAATACGGGTCGTTACACTAACTCTCGTTGAACGAGGATAGTAATCACTTCTTGTACTTCTTCAACTTCTTTCCAGACGGCTCCTCTCCAGAGCATTTACCCTTGGTACTCTTCTTTGACAAAAGCTAGCAACTGAAGGAGTACGGGGGCCTTCCATGGGCTTGGACCCGCCAGGAAGGATGACCTTCAACGGCTTGTTCAAAGGATCGTCCAAGTCCACAACTCGAGGCTCTACTATTACCTTGACCGTCTCCTCCTTCTCTATCTCGAGCCATTCCTCCATGCTCAATTCGGATGTGTGCTCAAAGGCGCTTGTAATTTCTACTTCATAACCCCCATCGGTAGGAGAGGAGGTTTCAGACTTGTCTTCATCAAGCGCTCCAATCACCTGAGCGTCTGGACCAGGAGCCTCCCCTGCGTGAGTGGCTTCACTTGTTTTCTCCCCCACTTCCTTGGCGACATCGCTCCTCGGAGTGGGCTCGGGGTCAGAACGGCCTGCACAAAATCGTGGAAAACAAGCATTAGAATGCAATAGTCAAGCATAAAGAATAACGACTTTCGAAATCTTAAAGAGAATCTTAAAGAGAAGGATTATCTACCAGGTTTAGGCAAACTCTCAGCCATCCGAGGGGTCTCACCCTCTGGAACGGGAGACAGAATGCGGACTAAAGTACTCTAAGTCCCTGAGTGCGGACTAGAGTATAAATGACTCAAAAACCTCTACGTCCCTCGAGTGCGGACTACAGTACTCTCAGTCCCCAGAGCATGGACTAGATTATAGACAACTTCAGAAAAATCCCTAAATCCCAGAAGCGGACCAGATTACTCTAAGTTCCCAGAGTGCGAACTAGAGTATAAACGAGTTGACGAAAATCTCTACGTCTCGAACTGTGGACTAAAGCATAAACCGTTCGACAAATCTCTAAGTCCCCGGAGTGTGGACCGAAGCATGAACACAAATTGGGAGCAAGTCAACCGGAGGGAGAATAACACTAAGTCACCAGAATGCAGAGTGGTGTATAAACATCGATAAATAGATTAGTGGATCCCGACCATTTTCTATTCCGTAAACTTCGGCCTGGAATCGACAGGAGGATTATTAACCCGCTGAGGATGGAGTTCGACCATCCAACTAGTGACCTGGCTAAATCAATGCTGGGGGCAGGGGTACAAAACACTAAAAAGCCGAATACGACAGCTTACTATAGCCCTAGCATGGCATTCTTTATAACTTGAGGCAGCGACTGCAGGGAGGCCTCAATATAGAACCAATCGAAACGGCATCCAAAGCTACGAGCAACCTACTATATCATACCTCAGACCAAGGGTCAATGCCGATCCACACCAAGCACATACGAATGTGACTCGGATGTTTTTTTTTTGAAAAACTATGACCCCAGAGTATGGAAAGGAGGGTAAACCATGAATACTTGGTCAAAAATTCTCCAGCACCCTCGTTCAATTCGTCAGGAGGAGTATGAAACTGGATGAGCATAACTCGACTGCATTTGTAGCCAACTTTACCCCGAGATCTGATTACAGAGCATGAACCAAAGTGGACGTGGATGACCATCCACTGTCAAAATTACGCCCTAAAACTTACGTGGCATCGAATTATTCCTCTTGGAATGAAAAACCATGATAAAATCCAAGATAGGCGAGACCTAGTCTCCTATCGACTGACATGATCCCACGATTCGATGGGAAAGAGAGTAAAGCTAAAGTGGGCATGGCTGGCCTTCCTACTTATCGGTATATGCCCCAGACCTGGGGGCACGAGCGAGAAGCAAGATGAATGTGAACCGACTATTCACTGATCACTTTTATGTCTTTGGAGTTTAGGTGAAAGCATAAACATAGCTAGGACGAGACTCAACCGTCCATGTAGTACATTTATTAACCCGAGACTGGGAGAAGACGCATGGTCATCCAAAAACTAGCTACGATAGCTCAGTATTAAAACTTATATATAGTGCTTACAGCTACTCAAGGTAACGATCGAAAGGATGCCTAGAGATAGAATCATTAAATCGATGCCAAAGCTTGAGGGCAACTGACTGTCACTCCAACCCGAAGGGCGAGTGAAGGACCATGAATGCATTGAATAGAAAATGCGTTACTCGAATATACAAGCAAATTCAAACTCATAGCAAGATCCAGCTATGCAGTTGCACGCAACTCGAGGCTGGCCCCTACTCGACATTTCCTTCAACGTGCTTTTAAGCCTGATCTTTGGCCATTTGCAGATAATTAATTAGAGCATTCAGAGCCCTTCATTATTTGACTTAACAACTCATGACAAGACTCTAGGATTCGACCAGAATAACCATCAACAATGACCGTCCCAACCATATTTCACATTGAATGTTATGCAAAATAGTTACATCTTTACTCAAAGAATCTGGGATGGCACCTGCTAAGCTGACGGTCGACATTACAGCCAGCCATGGCGACCCTTTCCGGGTGCTGAATATCGGATCACAGCTCAGTGCAGTGATGATAAAAGAATTAGTTGGATTTTTCTGAATAAATGATGATATGTTCCCTTGGACCCATTCTGACATGCATATGTGATTTCATTAACTATCGCGAGCCATGCATTGGATATCAACCCGAAGCTACAAAAGCTAGCACAATCCTATTGATTTCATCATGAAAGCTACACTCTTACTTTTAGGCTCACCCCATCAACATCTATGCCTACCAGCCATTGCGACAGGGCATACAATGACCTGAGATGTCTAAAAGACTACTTAAATAGAATATCGAACTAAGCTAATTCGATATCACTTATTTCCCACGAAGGGCTATCCAAGGACGGAAATTAGCAGACCTCACACCCAAATTCACTACCTCAGATGACTACTCGAAGAGTAGCAGAGAACCAACCATGAGATGGAAAATGTACGCGGATGGAGCATCCAATGATCAGTGTTATGGCATAGGAGTCATGATAATGACTCCTGAGGAACGATCAATCTGCTATGTCCTAAAACTCGATTTACCTGTAACAAACAACGATGCTTAGTATGAAGCCTTGACTGCCAGCCTCAAACTTGCTAGAGGATTTGAAGTGAAAACTTTACATATCTTTTGTGATTCTTGATTGGTAGTATACAAATTTAAGGAAGTTGATCTTGCTAGGGGGCCTTGTCTTGCTCCTTATCTCGGCCAAGTCCAAGAGCTACTAACCGACTTCACGTATTACGTCATTACACACGTACTCAGCGAACAAAATGAAAAGGTGTCATGGTTGACTCCTATCAAAGACTATCTACAATGAGGAATCCTTACTGAACGGAGGAATGGAAAACGACAGATCCTCCTCAAAGCTTCACGCAAAATCATCTAAAAATAAGTCGTGTGTCAAAAGGAGTTTATCCATCCCCATGCTTCGGCATATCGCCCATGATGATATCTTGAGCAACTTCTATGAAGAAGAATGCGGTAATAACATCAGGGGGAAAACCATGATAAAGAAGATACTCTGCTACAGGTATTACTGGCCAACTATCAACCCAGAAGTGGTTGATCATGCTAGACAATGTGATGAGTGCAAGATGTTTGCAAAAAATCTGGGAATCCCGCCGATGGAAATTATTCAAATGGCTAGTTCATAGCCGTTTGCCACTTGGGGGCACTGAAATCATCTTCTTGTCGATCCTAAAGGTGGTGCGAAATACACCATCATAGAAGTTGATTACGTCACCAAATGGGCAGATGAAGAACTCTTAACCATGACCAAGATGAAGAAAATAATCAACTTCTTTATCCGTAACGTCATCTGTCCTTATGACCTTCCATGATCCATTATAACTGCAAATGGACAGGTTGAAGCTGTGAACAAAATCATAGAGTCTGTACTGAAGAGAGGTTTGGAAAACTCCTCAAGTGGCTGATTGCAACCCTTATTTCACAGAAAATACAAACAAGGAATCGCGATTGAATTACAATTAAACTGGATGGAGTTGGCGACGACTTATGAGCATATAAAACGCATCCGAGAGCCAATGGAAAGAACATGTACCCGAACGTGCATGTGTACATCCGAAAAAATTCGACTTCTTGAAATCAACAGAAATTGAATTCTCACTAAGGGTTATTAAGAGAAGACTAGATCATATAGCCGAAGCTTATTAGCTCTGCAGAATCAGACACGGATGGCCACTAATGAACTACAACCCTGGATTTATAATATTGGGAATCGACCGAGCATCACGATGACCAAAGAAGGATACAACACCTTGGGAGGATAAATTGGAGGATAATGACTATTCAAGAAACATGGTGGATTTCTTTCTGAAGACAAGGAATACTCACTGATTCAAAGCGTGTTGTGTTGCTTCACACGACACACTTTGGGGGGCAAGTGTTAACCGGCATCTTGGCCTGGTTACAAAACGACGGTTGAAGAAATTATCATTAGCACTAGACAAGATTCTGATCAAGGAGAGACTGGAGGTGGTAGCAAGTTGTCAGGCCCACAATAAAGCAAGAGCATTCGGCCTGCCTGGCCTGGTGCGCAGATTCACCCACTATGGGCAGAGGCACCTTGTTCCTAAGCCCATGAAGGAAGTCCAACCCATCTTCCTCTATAAATAGAAGGGCAGGGGCATAATGAAATGGACCTTTTTTGGAGAACACTGGGGAGACTCTGCCATTTTTTATACTCTCCTCTTTTTAATTCAAACTTGTATTCAAGTCATCAATATATGGATTGTATCTGTATTCAACTACTTGTGAAAGAAATAAAGATCAAAACTCAAAGTGGACGTAGGCAATTACGCTGAACCACTATAAATCCGGTGTTCTTACTTTCTGCATTTAAATTAGCATATTCTTCCTTGTTTAATTTAACTTCATCACTTACATCTCTACACAATCTTTCTCAACGAGGTTAGTGACCAATTTTGGTGCTAACACTAATATTATAAGAACACATACTATATAAATTAAAATTATCTACATTAATAAATTTATGCAACTAAACTGGTAATATTATTTGTCGATAAGAATATACTAATGGACTAAACTAAGATTGACAAAAAAACATAGAATATACTTCTAAATAACTTTTAGCATTTGTCATTTTAAGACCCGTGAAAGTGCCAAAAATTATATAACTACTTAATGCATTCGTAACTTGTTCATTTAACTATTTATTTGCCTAAAACTATATGCTGTCTTTTAAGAGTTCTGAACTCTAAAGCTATACAAGGATATGGATATTTGATCTATATTACATCATATATAAAAGTGGTATGGCAAATAGTCATGTTCTTAATATACGAAATCTCGATGAAATTGGTTAACTCAAGATAAGCAGGTAAACAATAGTGTAAAATCATGTGTATAATGTGTGAATACAAAGAGAATTTTGTTGTGTAGAAAACAATGAAAGAACAAGGGCTAAAGATTAACCTAAGAATTAGATCACAAAAATGTCATTTTCGATTAGTTTATTAAAATACAACCTGTTCGATATTCTTAAAATGTTAGCAATATCCAAATGCACTTTCGTAAAGAATTTGGCATAGTCTAGTAGTATAGTTATCTTTTGATTGGTTTGACCATTTGAAAAGAAAGCAAATGTTCAAGAGTGGATGTAAAACAGGCATAGTTGGGATGAGGAGAGTAAATGGTCACTTCTCCTTGATAAAGGACACCAATAATGAGAATTGTGCAAAATTACTAAGATATGTAACATATAATGAGAAATATGATTTCTATTTCAAATGCATTATATTATAGAAAACAGTTTTGTATAAAAGTTATTTATAAATTTTATGATATTTGATCGATAACTCTCGACTGTAAAGCAGTTACAGTAAAAGAAATAAGTAGCACATAGTAAGTAGTTAAATGGAGCTTTGTATTTTATGCGTTATTATAGTAATGGAAGAAATAATAGGAGAATACCATTTGAACATATAAATTGATGCATCAAGATATGAAATAATTTTTTTGTTTATATACTAAGTATTATTTACAAAATAATAAATGTTTTCGGTATTAATTGAAAATATAAATATAGTTTTATTTTATTATGAATATTATGAATATTCATTGTGACATAGATCTAGAATAATGGTATTTTCCATAGTAGCTATATAATATAGAAGTATATAAAATTATAACAATTACTTTTGGGAATTTTAGACTAATCCATATCTTGGAGGAATAATTCTTTAAATTATATGATCATGAATCACATAATACCGGTGAATTGTACCTCAAGGATTAAGCGCTAGCACCCACTTAGTGGGAGAGAGAAAGAGTTAACGAACTCTTCAAATTGACACATATAGATGTATGAATTGAAGGCCAAATAATACCAAGATGAGTCCACTTACCTAGTTAAACTCACCAATGAACTGTCATAGACATGAATATGAGTATTTGATACATAAGTAGTATATCTTTGATAATTTCATAGAATTTTAAACAAAAGCAAAAAAGATAACATGTCAAGAAAATAAAACAATTTGATTTGATCAAATAGGTGAATACATTGGATGGAGTTCCAAAAGTACCTAAAAATGAATAAAACTCAATCTCAAAGTCACTCCTCACTGTGATATATAACAATGTATCAATAAGGAGTAATTGGACTTTGCTGGACAAAGTTCGATTGATGATGAGTGATTTTGACTTAAATTCTTTCTATAAGTATATGTACTTAAGAGTAAGTACACATGTTGTAACAACCCGTAATTTCTGTAATTATTTTAAATGGAATTTTTTTATTGAAACTTTGAATTTAATTATTTTAAAATTGGTAAATTTGAAATTTTAAAATTTATTTTGGGATTTGATGTGAAATGTTCTTCAAAATTTAATAAAATAAAGATTTTTTTGTAAATTTAAATTTTGGTCAACTTTGGTCAAAATTTGACTTCCTGTTGAAAATTTTAAATTTGAAATTAATTTTTTTTTATGAAGCTGGATTTAATTCCAACCTCTTTTTGTTTCGTAAAATTCTGATTTTTACTTCTCCAAATTTGCAGTTTTCAGCGTATTACACACAGTTGTTTTCATGTTTTATTTTCTCTTTTGTTGTTGAGCTTAGACTAATGGGCTAGGGTATTCAAAAAGTCTCCTGGATAGTCATTAGAAATGAACAGTCATCAATTGAGAAACAAAGTACGTACAAATTTTGTTTTCGCCTTCTCATTTCTCATTTCTCATCTCCTACTTAGAAAAATACAGTAAGTTTCTTCTTCCTCTTCTCAATTTTCTCTGTATTTTTTTCTCTTTTCTTTCTCCTTCCTCCTTTCAAATTTCGGCCTTCCTCATCACCTTCACCACCTCCTCTTTTCTCCAACCAAAATCGACCTCTTCCTCTCCCAAACCATCACCTCTCCACCACTAAACCCTAGCCGTGACAAACCCTAGGCCAAAACCCTTCCTCCCCTTCCTTTTTCCCCCTTTCTCCTTCCAATAATTCGGCCATCAACACTATCCACCTCTCCAATTGCCCAATCCAAGCCAAACCCTAACCCTAGCTTTGCCTAGACCCAAAACTACGTCATGGTCGAACCCAAACACCACCTATAGCCGAGCCTATTTGCCCCTTAGGCTAGCCCTCTCATGTATTTTACAAAATATAATTTTTTACTTTTATTTTCCTATGTAAATTTATTTATTCACACATGTATTTTATTTATTTTTCTAAGCTTTGGATTTGGATTCTCCTCCCACTCAAGTTTATTCGTGATTGTTGTGCTTATTCGTAGTTGTTGTGTTTGTTTGGAATCTTTTTCTCTAGCTAAAAAAGGTGAGTAATCACGCTTGACTACATACTTATATTTTGGTGAATTGATGACAATTGAATTGTATTGATATGTATATGAAAGTTAGAAATTCCACTTATGTTTATATTATGTTATTTCATATGATATTATACTTGTTATGATCATATGCCATGATATGCTGTATATTGTTCTGTTTACTTCATATTCTATTCTCACACTGCAAGTTCCTTCACTATGGGTTGAAATGATTCATACCCGAACGGTCTTTAGATTAAGGAAAAATTGTTATGGGCTGAAATGATAGGCTTGAGCAATTTTTATTTGACTTGGGATTGTGGGTTTGAAATGATATAAACCTGGAAATTTAATAAGTTCGAATTGAAATGATATAAATCCGTATTTACTTGACCCTAGATTAGAAAATTTTATACAGACTCCGTGGTTGGTTTTAAAATAGTTTTCAAAAAATTATTAAGTATTTTGGATTTTAATATATGGATTTCAACTAAAATTTTAATGTAATGATTGCTATAAAATTTTATACATTTATTTACATGTGCTGAATTTTTATAAGAAATAAATGGTTGGAAATGTAATTTTTGGAATCTAATTTATAATATGAAGGTTAACTGAAAATTAATAATCCAATTTGACTTAATAAGGGTATTTTATTCTAACCAAGAACATGTAAGTGCTAATTAATGTAATGATATAATTTAGGTAATAAATATAATGAATGCTCTTTATTGTAATAATAAATTGTAAGTTAATAATGTATTGTAACATGTAAGTGCTAATTAATGTAATGGTATAATTTGGGTAATAAATATAATGAATGCTCTTTACTGTAATAATAAATTGTAAGTTAATAATGTATTGTAACATGTAAGTGCTAATTAATGTAATGGTATAATTTGGGTAATAAATATAATGAATGCTCTTTATTGTAATAATAAATTGTAAGTTAATAATGTATCGTAACATGTAAGTGCTAATTAATTTAATGGTATATTTTGGGTAATAAATATAATAAATGCTCTTTATTGTTATAAAAAAATGTATTAAAACGTACATTTGACATGTAAGTTTTAATTAATGTAATATTGATTAAAATGATAAATGCTATTTATTGTAATAAAAAAATGTAAGTTAAAACGTACATTTGACATGTAAGTTTTAATTTATGTAATATTGGTTAAAATGATAAATGCTCTTTACTGAAATAAAAATGTAAGTTTTAATTAATGTAATATTGATTAAAATGATAAATGCTCTTTATTGTAATAAAAATGTAAGTTAAAACGTACATTTAACATGTAAGTTTTAATTTATGTAATATTGATTAAAATGATAAATGTTTCTTACTGTAATAAGAAAATGTAAGTTAATAGTGTACTGTTAACATGTAAGTGGTAATTAATGTAATGGTACCTTTTAAATGATTAAAACAATAAATGTTCTTTACTGTAATAATAAAATGTAAGTTAATAATATACTTTTAACTTAACATAAGGAAATTCAGCTTTAAATTGGAAATTTCAGTAATAAAGTTTATTTAACTAAAAGCATGGTTTAGTTAATGTCCAAATGAATTAATTAGTGTAATAAAATAGAAATGATAAATAACTATGTTAAGAATTGTAAGTATATAAATATTTTGATTTTATGAAATGTTAAAGTCGGAGGTATTACATTCCAAAAATGCTATGATTCCTTAAGGTTACATATCCAAAATGCTATGATTTCTTAAGTATCACTTTCCAAAAATGCTATGATGACTTAAGGTTATGTTTTCGGAATGCTACTACTTCTAAAATGTAATGTTTTCGAATTGCTATGATTTAAAGGTTGCATATTTAAAGTGCTATGGTTTCTAAATTTTTATGATTTCGCAGTGTTATAATTAAATGTATAAATTTTGAAAGTGTTACAACTTTTGAATGAACATTATTTTGAAAGAATTTGGATTTATGTGATTTTGAAATGAATATGTTTTGATATGAAATATAAACCATTTGAAATTGAAATAACCACGGGTCATAATAACGTTTGGTTGTTAAAGAGACCGGGATCAGAAGTTATCATACTCTCTGCCAACTCCAAAAACCACTTTAACAACTGTGTACGTGGTGGAGATTCCAGAATGAAGTAGGTGGTTGATGACGTTCTATTTGAGGTATATACATGTACCTGTCTCCCGTGAGTTAGCATAAGGTGGCTAAAACAGGAGCAATTGACGGGCCAAGTGAGGTAGCTCCACCAATCGGACACACTTCTTCGATTGCCATTCTATTACTTTGTGATTGATTTGGTGCGCACCTTTGATTTGGGAGTGTGGCTCGAGGTGGGCGGTAGTTGCGGCTATGCGTTACCACCAGCTCGGATGTGTAATTGGTATATCTACCTTGGCATTGCCTAGTTGTGTCGTGTCACCTACCTTAGTGAGACCACTACGAGTTTGTATTGTACCATACCTATGGAGTGCCCTCTGATAAGACCAGTTTACGGGAAGTTACGGTACTGTATAGACTATGGTAATATATAAAAATGTGTTAAGGGGGATATGGGTAACGCCTTAATGCTATTTTAATAGTTTATCTTACTTTAGACATTATTATAATAGCGTATTATACTACATAGTAGATAGTTTAACGGATCCTTAAAGGATAGGCGATCCCAAGCATCCTTTAAGTTACTGATGTATTTCTTTACAGTTCACTTGAGTTGATTTACATTTTATAAGTATGTATGTCCCGACTCGAGTGTTTTGTGTTTTGCTTTACGCTCGGGTCAGCCTGAGTATCATAGCTTTGGATTCATCTTTTGGAGCTAGAGATCTACTGGAGATTTAGCTATCTATCCATTTCTATTTCAGTTATTTCCATTCAGCTTGGTTTATGTATTAGTGAACTTATATATTTGGATTCCTGTTGTATTTACTTTCAGACTCTGGTATTTTGTATTTGTTTCGAGACTTTGTATCTAGTAGCTTCATGAACTACTACATTTATTTTATTCCACTGCGAGTTATTCTGATATTCTGTGTTTGTGATTCTGTGATTGATTTTATTTGCCCCAAATTTTATTAACAATCTGTTGTTTTGAATTATTCAAGTCTGACATGTGTGGTTTTATTGTCAATTTGAATGGTCCAAAATAGCGGGATGTTACACATGTTAAATTTAATTTCACCCAAATGTTATTTACGAAATCATATAAGATACGAATTAACATGAAACTCATTCATATCTTAGGTCAACGAGTTGATAGCTTGTGTGAATTGAAATGCTTTACAAAAATTCGATCATGAGGGATCTTGTGGGAACAACCCCAAAGGAGTTTGGGACTAACAAACAGTGGTTGACCAATGAATGTTATGAACATAAATTTCGTAAACTCAAAATTGAATCAGTTTTATCTAAGTATTAGATACAATCCAAACACTCTAACATGAAATTGATTATAAAAGATGAAAAGAAATTAATAGACCCTTAAACAGACAATCTTATTAGAATGTCTAATACAATTTATCGCACATTAAAGAGAAACTATGAGTTTCATATCAATGTCAAGAAAAGGAACTGTTTGTAGTAATAATTTCCTTAGTTGACAATAAGCCGTAAAGAGTAAAGAATCTAACATATAGCATGATACTTAAATCCAGAATAAATTCTAAATACGTTTTAAAACACGATTTTGATAGTTGTACCCTAAGAGATATGATCCATCAGCCGTAGATGTGTCTTCGAAAGGAAGACTGATGTAGTTGTAATAGTATAGTAAGCAATACCGATGAGAATAATGTTGTAGATTTCAATTGTTGAAATTAGCGTAATAAATTTGACAATCAACCTACTTTATTTTGTGAAAACAATGTCACGATAAAGATCATGAAAGAACCTAGGCTCACAAGATATCTGGACATATGCTTCAAAAGTTCCACATGATAAAGGTAGTTTATCAATGATGGAGAGATGTTGGCTGATGGAGTAGAAAGTAATACAATATATCCGATCCATTCACTAAGAGACAAGCTCAATCTATCTAAACTAATCGAAGGAATGGGATTAAGATTCCATAATTAACCCCAAGTGCAAGTGGGAGATTGAAAGAGTTAGAGTGGTATGCTCTAGGGGAAATTACATTATTTATTTTACATGTATTTAACTCCGTAGTCGTTCTTTCTCGTATTGAAGGTGGTTGTTTTCATTTATATACTTTGCTATATTGTGATATAATTATTGAATTAATTAATTTAAGGTATACAATAAGAAAATCCTAAAATAATGTTATGTAATTATTGTTGTAGATAGTTGCAATCTTGAGTAATAAACCACAAAATAAAGTGACATTTTGTTCTAAAATATTCCTAGCAAAGATTTTTCGAGAAATAGATATTAATTCATCTGTTGAGACAAGAGTGCGTAAAGCTCTCTAAATGACATATTACACATGCCCAATAGGTGCTCCAAAGGGTTACGTAATTGTAGTTATTGGAAAACTATGGAATGACTCAATTGAGAGTTTTCCATTGGTTGAAAACAAATAGGTCAAACATGAATCTTAGTTTGACGGTGTTACACAGTTACCTCAACTTGACAATACTATGGGACTTGAATGTGAATATTCGACTTTGATTATAGTTAAATCATGGTGTTGTGATTGAGCGACTATAGTTGGGTCTGAGTTGAAGTATTCGGAGTGAAGCACTATTCAGTAAGAATTCGTTTCCTTAGTTATAAGAGGTTAGTACATTCAACTATAGTCAACTCAAGTCAAAATCTCTGGCAAGAGTAATATGGTTAATAATATATGTTATTATTGAACCGAGGATGTTGTTTTTTAGACAAAATAAGTTGAAATTGGATAGTATTAGAATTTTAACCAATACCAAATTTCATGTACCCTAAAGTGATATTGTTTTGACAAAGAGGCATATGTAAATAATCATTACTAAAGGTACCACTTAAGAAAAATATGAAATTGGATTTTTATCGAAAAATCTATAAGCAATGGATTCGGTTAAACTGTCACACCACTTGTTAAGGTAACTTGTGAATGTTAACGTTTGAATTGTTCAAAATTAACCATCGATTGAACGCACACCTCTTAGTTTCACAACCGTATTTTTGATTTCCTAAAAAACCACATGATTAATTAGTTTATAAAATGTTATAATTGATTAAATTAATAAATATTTGAGAAATATTAATTATTATTAACTTTTTTGATGTTTAATGTATTGTTAGTAATTATTTGAAAGTGTATTTAAAAGTTATATGCACATATCAAAATACGATATCGGTATGTATTTAAATGAGCTTTAAATATAGTTAATTACTTAACAGACTTTTTGGAAAATTAGTCCATGCAAGGGTACATGCTTTGTTGGCCATATAAAGGAAGGGGGAAAGATTAGCTTAATTGGAAATTAATTATGAATTGAAAGAGGAAGTTTTTTAAGAAAGAATGAAAAATGTTTCCATTCTTCCTTAAAACAAATTTCTCCCATTAATTTACTCATTTTCTTTTCCTCTTTCTTAGCTCATCCAGAACTTCCTCCTTTATTTCTTTCATGGTCAAAAATTTATGTTTCATTTACCCACAATTATATCAAATAAAATCTAATAAAGCGGTTCATCATTCTCATGCAAAGTTACATGTTGATTTAAATTTGATTCTAGATCAAAGTTTCACTAATTTGGCAGATCTAAAAGGTATGATCTAAATTTGATTTTTTTTCTTGGATATAATATACTTATAATTTTATATGTACATATTATTGCCTCATGTTGATTTAGAATTTGTTATATAATTTAAACAACTTATTAAATGATATGATTTGTTTGAACTTGATAAATTAAACCAAAATTTATATATGTATAAATCTATGTTTTAGTTTATGAATTTATGTTTTAATATTACCTGTAATAATATTCTACATATATTATACAATTTAATGATTTAAATATTTATATTTGAATTTTTAATCATTCCTAATATATAGAGATTTTTTATATCTTGTTTAATTTGATATATGAAATTTTGCTTTTGTAATGCTTTGATGATTTTAGAAAAACCAAATAGTCATTACTTGGGTTGAAACTTTACACACACACACACACACTGATGTGCGTGTAAATTCATCAGAAAAGTTTAATGTAGTATAAATGTTTATTTGTGCATTAATTGGGAATTATTTTGGCTAAATAATTATATATATATATGTGTGTGTGTGTGTGTGTGTGTAAACATTTATATTTTAAGGCATGTATTTTAGAGATAATTTTTTTATGAATTTATTTTTCATTGAATAATTAAAATTGAGGTAGTAATACACACGAACATACATACATATAGCGAATATATATACATAGTATATATAAATACCAATATCTCTACGTATATGTTGACCATGTTATTATTTGTTGCTTTTGTCATTTTAACCATATTGTTGTAACATATCATCTATTGTATATTGATTAGGTGTAGTATCAATAATGTTTGCAAATGGGGAAAGGTGGAATTAGTTAATGACCCTTTATTTTTTTTCTTACAGACCTTGATGTGACTATATCTAGTTCTAATTTCATGTTTGTTCCCATCCTTTAACATCAAACAATTACACTCGCTATGTTTCACATGTTTGTCACACCTTTTAAAATATTATTATGTATTCATACTTTTTCAAATTTCACACATAATTAACACATTTTAATTAATTTATAATAAGACAGTATTAATAAAATATGATTTTATTAATATAACTGGATTGGCTCTAGTGAAACAGATTAGACTTCATAGACCCATTATGATCAAATAAGGATTTTTATGAAATCTTCACATTTCACCCACTTCTAGACGGATGGAACCCAACATGAGTGACATCCCTTTGAGGTCAAGTGTTAATAAAAAATTCCCTAAGCTCATTAGTCCTTGCTCGCCCTCTACTGCTTAAGCGGTCGAAATTCAAATCATGCCCTCATCTGCTGCCCTCCATCTGCTGCCCTAAATCGTTTAAAGGTAGTCTTTCAAGGGAGGAGGAGCACCAAGAAGTAGGAGCTTTAGGTGGTGGAACTGGATCAGGCATAGATACATCGTAGCTAAAGTCATGAATGAGCATTGGATGCACATTTCTATCCCGGATAGAGGCTACATGGGTTGGATTTCAAGCACCATCTTTTCCTGAGCATCATGCACGATGTTAAAAGTGTTAGGGACCATAGGTGGGATATGGATCATGCCATCAATATCTGGGATTCATGGCAAGTAGTTGATGGTTTATTAGGCCTACTCAAGCAAAGAGATCATTCATGTCTCGGGCCATTTACCATATGTTTTGATCCCATTCACCAGGCTAAGCCATGTGTCATTGCTTATGCCAAGATTGGAGTTAATGGCACTACCTTAGTGCCACTAATGGCCATTAGAATTGCCGACCTTAGCTTTACCATTGTTAGCTTGCATGGTGAATGCTTTTTAGGAGTAGAATAGGTTTTTTAAAGAAGAGAAAGTGGTTAAAATCAAGAGCTTTTATGGGAGCCCTCCATAGTCTCAAAATATTGATTAGATTTATAGCTAACCTCAAAATAATGACCGAGAGGGATCTTAGTAAATGTTACTTGCTAAAATTATTCCTCAAAATGTAACATATTGATAACTTAGAAGGTAATAAGTAAGCAATTAAAGTAAATGATATGAGATGTAGAGTGTTTCGATCATAATCAAGATCTATCTCACTATGGTTAAAGATATTAGAGCTTTCGGTTATAATAGAAGTATTAATGGATGTAACAAGAGCTTAGGGCTAGTAATTAAGTCTCTTGAGAGTAGAAAATTCAATCCTAAATAAGTGCATTGGATCCATTACTTATAGCTGAAGAGATCATGGCTTGAAGGGCTTAGATTGAAGCCTTGAGCGTTAAGTTTTCTCGCTGCCATTCATTACGATCTACGATTTAGATAGTGACTAGCTTAGATTTTTCATAGGGAGAATGGCTTAGATGCATGACAGCATGACATAGGGAGTGGTTGTTGTACAATGGTGTTTTTACCAGGCAGGTTATAAAGTATAACGAGTGGTTGTTGTATAGTGGCCCTTTTATCAAATGGATAGTGCTGTTTAGGTGCATTTGTTTGAGCAATAGTACAGGGTCATCGCCTCGTGTTGCAGAGCGACCATTAACTTTTTTCAAAAGTTCGACAAATTAAGAAAAAACGAGGCAGTAGAAGGGCTGAACGGCAAAGGTTTTTTGGTGATTTGGATGATGCACGGAGGGGACCCATGGTCGGTCTAGTGGTCATGATAGTTTGGGTTGTCTTGTTGTGACTTGGTAGCCAAGTGACAAGGAAAGTAGATGTTATCTACGAGGCTTGAAGCTTTTCATTGAACTAAAAGAACAAGAGGTTCAAGGTTCTATGCAATGGTGGTGGGGCATCAGCCCTTTGTTGGTTGGGGTGTAGAAGCCAAACATGCTATTGGGTTGTAGGCAGTATCGGTTGACATATGCTATGCCGGCTTGTGTCCCTAAGCTTTGACTTATGGGCCGTTTATACTTTTATAAGAAAAACAAGCAATATGTAGTTAAAAATGTCTTTTCCATACTCTGAGCAACACAATTTTGAGTTTCTCACATTAACGGTCAACATCCATAAAATATTCAAAAATATATTATATTATGCAATGACAAAGAAAATTTATGATTTCCAATTCAAAATCATGTTATTCAGCAATTTTGCATACTTAAAAGGAGATTAAAATAATGTCGTTTTTATGAGAAAAATGAATTCTAAACCAAAATATCCCTAGAAAATTTATCATAAATAAAGGATTCAAAATTAATCAATCAATTAACACTCCTAATTAAACTTCCAATTCTAGTATGTAACTGGGTTAAATATATTTTATTGGATACAATGTTGATTTTGAAATAAACTTTAGTCAGTCAACATTTGAAAAAAGAAAAAGTTGCAAGAAACATTAATTAGTTTGTATTCTTGAATTTAATTCATCTCCTTAACATGTCATATGTATGGAAAAACATTCTGTATTAACTATGTTTGAAGTTCATTTGACTAGGATTAATATACAATAATAACTAGATAGTGCATCTAATTGCATAGTCACATCATTCATATTAAGAGCATCTCCAACAAAAATTCAAAATGACTACTCTGAATTAAGAAAATAAAACTCCGATCTAGGGTTACAACAATTTTTTGATCTGATTTACACTTTTACACTTCTAATTACAAGTTTCTTCAATCTACTACCTCTATAGTGCAATTCTATATATTTACAATTCTCTGATTCTACATATTTTCCAATACCAATTACTATCTTTCTTCCTTTGGTGTTGCTATGGAAGGTGGATCGGGGGTGTAGGCTAACGAGGAATAAGAGGCGGAGGAATGGACCATTGTAGGGAAGAAAGGCAAGGCAGTGAAGCCATTGGCTAGGGGATTTAAAGGGAGATTAGGGCAATTCGTGTGAATGATATCAGGACGAACTTAACCTATTCAAAGAAGGTGAATTTGGTGTTTACTGATAGGAAAATTGGTTGTTGGGTGGAAGCCCTAAATGGTAAAATAACTATTGACAATACTAAGTAATACTTTGACCCATGTAAGTACGAGGAGGGTGTTTTTGCTGAATTGAATGTGGAGGCGATGAAGCAGAGTGACTTTAATTAATGAAATTTGGTTTATGTATATATGGTTGGACATTGACCTAACTTTACACATATCAAATACTGTGTGGAGAATATATGGAAATCTCTGGGCAAACAGCTATTTATTCCAGAGAGAATGGATTTTATTTAATAAAATTTGGTAATGAAGGAGATGTTACCAAAGTACGTGAAGGGGGGGGGGGGCCTTGGCCAATTTTACGAAATGCCGATGATCATTAAAAAATGGGAACCTAATCTAATCTTGGATAAAGACCTTTTGTTATTAGCACCAATTTGGGTTAGATTCCCACATTTGAGCATATCTATTTGGGACAAGGAGAATAATTTTTGGTTAGCAAGTGTTCTAGGCAAGCCGATAAAATTGGATGAACCAACAATCAAATAGGTCGGACTTAGTTATACTAGAGTCTCAATGGAGATGAAAGTGGATGCAATGAAGGAAGTGGTGCATGCTAAAATAGGTTCAGGTGTTGTGTTTATGCAGAATGTTGAATATGAAAATGCTCCTCCTAGTTGTGACAATTGTAAATGCTTTGGAATGTTAGAAAACAGTACTCACTAAGTGGATGTTGTGAAAAATATATGGAAACTGGACACGTGACAGATAAATGTACTAAAATATGCATTCAGAAGGAGAAAAATACCGTAGAAAGTGATGTACAACAACATTCTAAATAGCAAGTAACTTGTACAAACAGCGAAAACAATAACGGAAAAGGGAACATTGGTATTGGATCCTCGTCATGAATAAGCAAGATGCAAGCCAAAACACTTCTTCAACTAAGGTCAATATTAATTCAGTTCTAGACGATAATTTGGAGAACCACAACGATGATTCATCATAATTTACTCCTAATGAACCATTGTCGGCTCATGAAGGAACATGTGTAGTATCAGATATAAGAGAATATAAAATAACCATTAATGCAGAAGAATTGATTGATATCAATGCAACAACAAAAGAAATGAATAGAGGTATAATGAAGACCAATCCCATAACAGAGCATCATGTGATGTTCCTGAAAGTTTTAGAGAAGAGCTTCATATCAAAATCAGTAGCTCAGAAACTTTAGTTCAAGAAACCACTTGCTATGCAATTTCATCATTGGATCATAATGAAGGGACATACATACAGACAGAAACCAACACACAACAGAGGGGGTTTAACAGGCCAATTATTACATTAAATAACTTAAATTGTTATTTAAATCATAATAATAATTCTCTTAATCCCATTGATGTGCAAGTTCATACTGAAGTAACAAGGCTTGATAATCAGCCTGAGAGTATCCAAACAGCTTCCCAAACCTCTGACTCACTCACTACTTCACCTGCAAATAACACTAAAGGGGATAAGTTAGTGGATGTCAATGATAAATGGAATGAGAAAATGTGCAGTAAAAAAGGCAAGAAGAAGGTTATTATAAAAGAATAAGAAGAGTCTGCTCCACCTGTGAGGAGGAGTGATAGACTACATAAATAATCATGTTATGTTGGAATGTAAGAGGGTCCAATGGACCAGATAGATGATTGGATATACAATATTTTATAAGCAAGTATAAACCATTTGTGTTTGCCCTTTTAGAAACTAAGATACACCATGATAACATTGAAAATTTTGTGGATAAATTGGGTGTTGAATGGATATACCTAGATAATGATGTACTACACAAGAAATGTAGAATAATGGTGTTTGTAAGTGCTTTAGTTTGGGATGTTTTCTTAGAATCAAATAGCTCTCAACCTGTTACTATTTTGTTGAAATGAAACTTGAGGTATAATAAGATGTATTTTGTGTATGCCGAAAATTTGCCTGGTAATAGAGTAAGTTGTGGCAATGCATGGATAGAACAGCACAACAGAATAAAGGCCCTTGATGTGTTTTGTGGGATTTCAATTATGCCAGATATGTGAGTGAAAAGTCTTGTAATGACTCGCCTCATGACCCTTGAAAGTCGGCACTTTATATATCCACGGTATTTAAATGTCGGGCATTCAAGTTCCAGAGAGGCGGATTGTTAAGGTAAAAAGAAAAAGAAAAGGAACAGGGGAAATAGAATCTGAAGTGGAATGACAACATATAATATAACGAAGATAGTAAAAACTGTCACTCTAAAATACATGGTATATTAGAGTTAAAAACAAACCCCATCAGTCTGGACGGTTCTAACTTCCTAACATAACAATTGCAAATGGGTATATATAATAGTACAACGGAGTAGATGAACTTCCAACTCAACACTACGAGCTCCATGTTCCACTAACAATAACCTGAAAAAATACTCGGTCTGACTCGAGCAGTATAGTAAAATAACACTCGGGTCAGTCGAGAAAACCAGCATGAGAAAACTCAAGAAATATAGAGAACGTAATAATTCTATGAGACCACACACCACTTGTAATACCCCGATATTAAATAACAAAAATAATATTTAAACAGTGAAAATGCGTATTTTTGGAATTGTTAGAATTTAGCTATAGTAGTTGCACCATTGGGTCTGTGGTAATTTTTTGATCAATTTCTATATATAACTTGTCGAAATCCGAGCTAGTATGAAGAAGTTACGAGAGAAACAAGAAATCAGAACTATATTACAATTAAATGAAAAAAATATACGTATCCATAGGTCGACCCGGATTAGGGTTAGGTCGACCTATGGGTCGACCCCCAAAGAGGTCGGGTCAACCCGCCTTTGTTACTGGACGAAGAATCATTCAGTACGAGCCGAAAGTTCTGGAGTCCGTTTTTCATGAAATCCTATGCATTCGTGGTTGCATCCGAGGGTACCTAGCGAGCCTATGACGTGGTTGTACCAGATTCAATCTTCAGATCCGGCGGCCTGAGATCCCTAACCATACTATAAATAGAACCCTATGCCTAGCTATTTTTCTCATTCAGATTTTCTCCCAATTGGGTTCGTTGTCTAAGGCTGAACCCTAAATAGAAATTTTTTATGGGGAGAAGATCTTTTTAAAAAAATATTCTACACCCTAGAAGTGGATCTAGGAAGGCCCAAAACTAGAGCTAAGGACCACAGGTGAGTTTTTTGTAATTATTTTAGATTTTTAAGCAATTTAAAATAATAGGGTTCTCAATAGTTGTAGTTTTTCTACAATTTTGAGACAATTTTTATGTAAGTTTATTTACTGTCAGATTTTAAGTTAATTTCTGAAGTACTTTTCAGTCTTCTTTTATTTAGTTATTTTATTCAATTATTTACAGTTATTTACATCTGTTTTAAGTTGGAATTTAGCCTGTAAATGTTAGTTTCTTTTTATAGAGATTTAATCCTTTTGACGCAAATAAAATATTAAAAAGGGAAGAATTCGCAAATATGGATTAAAATAGAAAAACGCTAAATTTATAGAAATCAGATGTAAAATGAGAAAAACTGAAATAAAATAGAGATGGATTGAAATAAGAAAATTTAAGATATTTGCAAGAATGATTATAATAAGTGGTTATAACTAAAAAGAGAAAATAGAAGAGTAACAGTTGCAAGAACAATTATAACATGTATGTTATAATTAGAAAGAAAGAAATAACAGAAGGGGCATATTTTAAAACTTAGATCTTGGATTAAGTTAATAACAAAAATAGCAGTAGTGGCCCATACTGGTAGCATTCCCTTTTAGATCTAGGACCGATGATCTCATAGGTGGGTGAGGCTGGGCACGCTTATGCTGACTAGGGTAAATAAGTGTCCAATAGATGGAGGCTCAAATTTGAGGATTTGGGCAAGGGGGGCAAAGTTAGAAGATTTGTTTGTTAGGACCAGTACCGGCAGCATTCCCTTTCAGGTCGAGGACTGATGGTCTCACATGTGGGTGAGGCTGGGCATGCTTATGTAGATTAGGATAAATAAAGGGTCAAATGGGGGGCGACAGTTACTATGTAATGGCTATCACCGAGCATGCGGCATCGATTAGGGTAAATAATTCTCTGCTGCGTCCTAAGCGCTAAGAGGTGTCTTTTGCTGTGGGACCAACGGGATTGGCTCACAGTAGTACAATAGAGATAGAAAAGGTCGATCAATGGGTAGGATTAGGATTTCAGCCTAATCATGTTAGCAGTTGAGATAGGATTAGGGTTTCAACCTAATCACAACAGTTCAAGACAAGTGCAAACAATCAAAGAAAATAGTCAAACAGAATCAGAAACAGTATTATATGCAAGTTTTATCCTTTTTGTATCTTCCTTTCATGCTAGAACTATTGCTTAGTCTATTATCTTTATCTTGCTTAGAAATGCTAGTAATTACTTTCACTCACAAGACTTATTGTCTGACTACTCGTCTATCTTTCCCTTTCCCCCAATAAGCCAGCAAAGTTGAGGATAGTTGATTCAGGTTGCTTGGAGATTCATTCCCGGAGTTTTCTCATTTCAGATGTATTCTTCTGCTTTTCATCTTTTTCATTTGGCTTATGATGGATTGGCACTTGTTATAGAGATTATTATTATTATTATTACTTTTACTCTGATTATGTGAGACTAAGATGTATTTTCATAAGACATGAGAGATTTTGAGTTTTTGAGACATGTTATGTTTTTATGACTTATTTTGAGATGAATTCTGAATGATAAGTAATTAATTAAATGTTTTCCGCTGCTTTTTACTTATTTTTCTTGTGAATCTTAGTTTTGTGATGCTTTAGCTATACTTATAACGCACCACATCCTTTGGTGTGCCCTTTTTGGGAATATTAAGGGGTGTAGGGTGTTTCATTTGGTATCAGAGCCTAAGGTTACAGGATTCCTAAAAGCTTGTTTTAAAGGTAAAGTATTTTTCAAAGGTAATATATCTTCAAACTAAAAGTATTTTTCAGGAAGAAACTCTTATTATAGAAATAGTTTTCAAGTATAAGAAAGTTTTTATAAAAATCCCCTTAAAGTCCAGTTCAACCTTCTTTCAATTCTTTCGAGCCTAAACTTTCTTTTCTTTGCAAAGAATGGCGGACGCCCCAAACCTTCCATAGGGTGTCCAAGTCCCTAGCTGGTTCCGTAGATACCTCCAAGCTACGAAACCAGAGGTGCAAGGGCAAGCGCCCAATGCAGCACCGGTGGGTGGAGGTCCCGTTAATCCACCTACAACAGCCAATTTTTCTAAGCTATGCAAGGACTTCGCTAATCTAGGAGGCAAGATGTTTTCTGGCATGGAGGATTTCGTAGAGGCACGAACTTAGTTGAGGTATACGGAGCGGATATTTGGGCTATTAGGATTGGAGAACCGACAGAGAGTTCAGCTTGCATCTTGGCAGGTGAAGGGAGAGGCTTATTACTGGTGGGAGATTGTAGAGATGGAGGGTAGAGACATTGGTTGGGTTAGATTTCGGGAAAGGTTTGTGAGAAAGTTCTTGTCACAAGCCGAGGGAAGCATGCAGTTGGAGAAGTTCATTAAGTAGGGGATCATTCGGTGAAAGAGTATATAAATCAGTTTAATGAGTTGTCAAGTTTCGGGATGGAGCTTGTTAATACACCGCATAAGAAGGCCACCAAGTTTGCTAAGGGTTTGTACCAGCCCCTCTAAGGGTTGGCATTGACACATGTACCTATGGGTGCGACGTATGAGTCACTTGTGGAAATGGCCCTCAAATCAGATGTTTCTAAGGAAGAAGAGGTTAAGGAGGTTCCTAAATCGGAAAACTCTAAGAAGCAGTGGTGGAAGAATAAGAAGGATAAGGATAAGAAGAAAGGAGGAGAACCTCAAAAGGGACAGATCAAGAAGGGAGAGAAGTGTCATAATTGTGGATTGGTTGGGCGTTACTCAAAGGACTGTAAGAAGGACACGATGAAGGGGAGGTGTTACAGCTGTGGGCAGCCAGGACACCTTAGTAGAGCTTGTCCTTAGAGGACGGGGTAGAGAACAGGCGCACATACGGTGCAAGTATAGGCTTTGGATGCAGTACCTTCTAGTAGTGGACCGGACCGAGGTAGTAAAGTCTCTATAGAAGGTTTGATCTCTATTTTGGATTTCCGTATTCGGACCCTTTTTGATTGGAGCATCGCATTATTTTATTTCTAGTTCCTTGGTTGATTGTTTGCACTTAAGGAGAGGAAGGAGTTAAGTAAGTAGATTGGTGAGCTATTAGAGATAGGCTTCATCAGACGGAGCATATCTGAGTGGGGGGCACCAGTCGTATTCGCTACAAAGGCAGATGGTTCCCTTTGACTTTGCGTAGACTATAGAGAGTTGAATAAGCTCACAAACAAGAACCATTACCCATTTCCTAGGATAGACGATCTTTTCGATCAGCTAGTTGGCTCTTCAGTATTTTCTTAGCTTGACATAGCCATTGGATTTCATCAGCTTAGGGTTTCCGACAATAGCATCAATAAGACAGCATTTAGGACACCCGATGGATTCTTTGAGTGGTTTTTTATGCCGTTTGGACTGACCAATGCCCCAACCTATTTTGTAGATCTGATGAGCCATGTTTTTCAAGATGTCCTAAATAAGTTCGTTATAGTGTTTGTGGACGACATTCTAGTGTTTTCCAAGAGTATGGAAGAGCATGATATTCATCCTGAGGAGGTTCTTTATAAACTTCATGTTCATCAGTTGAAAGCAAAATTCTCGAAGTGTCACTTTTGGCGTGAGGAGGTGTGTTTCCTAGGGCACGTAGTCTCAAGAGATGGTATAGCAGTGGATCTCGCTAAGGTAGCAGCGGTACAGGATTGGAATGCCCCCAAGAATGCTACCGAAGTTAGAAGCTTCCTAGGTTTGGCTGGTTATTATAGGAAGTTTATCAGAGATTTCGTTGAGATTTCAGCACCGCTTACTCGCCTCACTAAGAAGAATGTGGCATTCGTGTGGGACATGATTGTGGGGATTCCTTCACGATGCTAAAGAGGGCCCTTACTAGTGCACCAGTGTTACTTTTATCCGATGGAGCTAAGCCTTTTACAGTATACACTGATGCATGTGGGACTGACCTTGGGGCAGTATTGATACAGGAGGGGAGGGTAGTATGCTATGGGAGTAGATAGTTGAGAACTCAAGAGAAGAACTGTCCCACCCATGATTTGGAGCTGGCTGCTATTGTTTTCGCGCTCAAGTCTTGGAGACATTACTTGCTAGGTGAGAGGTTCGAGCTTTTCATTGACCATAAATCATTGAAGTACATGTTCTCACAAAGGGATTTAAACTTGAGGCGACAGCGTTGGATGGAGTTTCTGGCATCATATGACTTTGAGATAGCTTACACCCCTAGCAAGGGGAACGTGGTTGCAAATGTGTTAAATAGGAAGAGAACAACCCTTAGCCTAATATTCGTGGAGTGGAAAATCCTAGAGTTTATTTCCACCTTTGATTTTAAGCCCTCTATGGACATTACTCCTTGATTATTGGTAGAACTTGAGGTTAAGCCTACCCTCAGAGATCAGATTGGCTCAAGGCAGCGAGAGGATTCAGAGCTTGTGGATACTCTGGATAGGATTAGCAGAGGAGAGGTTTATAGACATCTCTAACGCTATTCCATCGAAAGTAAAGGATGGCTAAGGAAAGATGGAAGACTTTGTGTCCACCGCACTGGTGATTTGATGAGTGCAGTTCTAGCAGAAGCACACCATTCTCGGATGACTATTCATCAGGCTGGTGATAAGATGTATAGGGACATGAAGAGAGTGTTTTATTAGAGTGGCATGAAGAAGGATGTAGTATAGTTTGTGGCTAAGTGTTTTGTGTGCCAAAGGGTTAAGGTAGAGCAGTAGAGGCCTAGTGGATTGCTTCAACCATTAGATGTACCTAAATGGAAGTGGGATAGTGTTTTGATAGACATCATAGATGGTTTACCCTGATCTAGGAAGGGGAATACCAATATTTGGGTGATCGTATATCATTTGACTAAGAGCGCCCATTTCATTCCGGTCAAGAGTAAGAGGACAACACCTTATTTGGCATTCATATATGTTCATGAGATAGTTTGACTTCATGGAGTTCCCTCTAGCATAGTGAGCGATAGAGACCCTATCTTTACTAGTGCTTTTTGGAGGAGCTTGCAAGAGGCTTTAGGGACACAGCTTAGATTGAGTACAGCCTATCACCCTCAAACGGATAGCCAAACGGAGAGAGTTAATAGAGTTCTTGAGGATTTGTTGAGGATGTGCATTCTTGATTTTGAAGGGACTTGGGAGGAGCACCTTCCTTTAGTGGAATTGGCTAATAATAATAGTTTTCAGGCTACCATTGGGATGGCTCCTTTTGAAGTCCTTTATGGAAACCCTTGCAAGTCGCCTTCGTGTTGGTTGGAGTCTACAGAAAGATTGCTACTTGGTCCCGACATGGTTAGAGAGACTTCGGAAAAGATTAATTTAATTAGAAGAAGAATGAAGACGGCCCAAGATAGATAGAAATCCTATGCAGATAAGCGGAGAATGGATATTGAGTTCGAGGTAGGAGATTTGGTTTTCATTAAGGTCTCTCCGCTGAGAAAGGTATTGAGGTTTGGATCAAGTGGGAAACTTGCTCCTTGATTTGTAGGACCGTTCCCCATTGTGTAAAGGGTAGGGAAGATGGCGTATCGGATAAAGCTACCGAAGAAGCTTGCGGGAGTTCATGATGTTTTTCATGTTTTGCACTTGAGAAAGTGCTTACATGATTCCGCAGAGGTAGTGGAACCTAGCGAACTTGAGGAAGTTGAAGTGGAGAGAGAAGCATTGGTTCCTCGCATTCCTACCAAGATCATTGAACATGATATCAAGAAGCTTAGGAATAAGGAAGTCCCTTTGGTTAAGGTGTAGTGGGAAGATAGTATTGAGGACGCTATGTGGGAGGTTGAGGAGAAAATACGTATCTCTTATCCGCATCTCTTCGATAGTACGTCTTGAATTTCCTATTTCCATCTTTAGTTTTGAATAGCTTCTTTCCTTTAGTATCCTTTGGGAGGGTAGATCTTAGGATTTAACCTATGGATGGTAGGACTGAATGTAAACATGTTACTAGAACATGTTATGTATGTTGGACGCAAGTGTTTGCTAGTGGATGCTAATGGACGCATATACACACACTAGGCACTATTATCTCTTAGAGATCGGCCTAACTAGGTCAATAAAGCATATGCATATGGATGTGTGTGCACTTACATTTTTATTTCATGGTTGCTATAAATGGGTGATTATCATATGATTGTTGCATTTGGATGATGATTGTAGCATGCATATAGAACTATCAGTTGTCATTAGGGAATTTGCATTCATTTGGATACATGGCACAGACATGAGTGCATAAAAAGGAGGTCGACTGAATCAGTAGACTATCTAATCTTTTTGCATTAGTTAGGGACATTGACACTACACTATTGCATATGTCATAAGATGCATTAAAAAGCTTAAGGACAATGGATGTAATGGATGATGGTTGAATATGTGGTTGTGGAATTTGGATGAAAATATTTATTTCATTCTTCTTTCCTTGGAGATTTTTGGGGCGAAATCCTTTAAGGAGGGGAGAATGTAACACCCCGCATTTTTAGATAATTAAATAACCAAAATAATTTTTAAACAATGAAAATGAGAATTTTTGGAATTGTCAGAATTTAGCTATGGGAGTTACAGCATTGTGTCCATAGCAATTTTCTGATCAAATTCCATATATAACTTGTCGAAATCCGAGCTAGTATGAAGAAGTTACGAGAGAAACAAGAAATCAGAATTATATTACAATTAAACCATATATATATATATATATATACATACATATCCATAGGTCGACCCGCCTTTGTTACTGGACGAAGAATCGTCTAGTACGAGCCGAAAGTTCTGGAGTCTGTTTTTCTTGAAATCCTGTGCATTCGTGGTTGCATCCGAGGGTCCCTAGCGAGCCTATGACGTGGTTGCACCAGGTTCAATCTTCAAATCTGACGGCTTGAGATCCCTAAGCCACACTATAAATAGAACCCTAGACCTAACTATTTTTCTCCTTCAGATTTTCTCCCAATTGAGTTCATTGCATGAGGCTGAACCTTAAATAGAAAAAATTTCTAGGGAGAAGATCTTTTTAATAAAAATATTCTACACCCTAGAAGTGGATCCAGGATGGCCCAAAACTAGAGCTAAGGACCATAGGTGAGTGTTTTGTAATTATTTTAGATTTTTAAGCAATTTAAAATAATAGTGTTCTCAATAGTTGTAGTTTTTCTACAATTTTGAGACAATTTTTATGTAAGTTTATTTACTGTTAGATTTTAAGTTAATTTCTGAAGTTCTATTCAGTCTACTTTTATATAGTTATTTTATTCAGTTATTTACCGTTATTTACAGTTATTTACATCTGTTTTAAGTTGGAATTTGGCCTGATGTTAGTTTCTTTTTATAGAGATATTCCTTTTTTATGCGAATAAAATATTAAAAAGAGAAGAATTCACAAATATGGATTAAAATAGAAAAACACTAAATTTACAGAAATCAGATGTAAAATGAGAAAAACTGAAATAAAATAGAGATGGACTGAAATAGGCAAATTTAAGATATTTGCAAGCATGGTTATAACAAGTGGTTATAACTAAAAAGAGAAAATAGAAGAGTAACAGTTGCAAGAACAATTATAACACATAGGTTATAATTAGAAAGAAAGAAATAATAGAAGGGGCTTATTTTAAAACATAGATCTTGGATTAAGTTAATAAGCAAATATAGTAGTAGTGGCCCATACTAGTAGCATTCCCTTTCAGGTCTAGGACTGATGGTCTCACACGTGGGTGAGGCTGGACACGCTTATGCTGATTTGGGTAAATAAGTGGCCAATAGATAGAGGCTCAAATTTAGGGATTTGGGCAAGGGGTGCAAAGTTAGAAGATTTTATGTTAGGACCAGTACCGGCAGCATTCCCTTTCAGGTCGAGGACTGATGGTCTCACACGTGGGTGGGGCTGGGTACGCTTATGTTGATTAGGGTAAATAAAGGGTCAAATAAGGGGCGACAATTAGTGTGTACCAACGATGAACGAGCGTGCGTCATCGATTAGGGTAAATAATTCACTACCGCGTCCTAAGCGCTAAGAGGTTTCTTTTGCTGTGGGACCAACATGATTGGCTCACAGTGGCACAACAGAGATAGGAAAGGCCGATCAATGGGTAGGATTAGGATTTCAGCTTAATCTTGTTAGCAGTTGAGGTAGGATTAGAGTTTTCTCCTAGTCACATCAGTTCAAGACAAGTGCAAACAATCAAAGCAAACGGTCAAATAGATTCAGAAACAGTATTATATGCAAGTTTTATCTTTTCTGTATCTTCCTTTCATGCTAGAACAATTACTTAGTCTATTATATTTATCTTGCTTAGAAATGCTAGTAATTACTTTCACTCACCAGACTTATTGTCTGACCCACTCCTCTATCTTTCCCTTTCCCCCAATAGGCCAGTAAGTTAAGGATAGTTGATTCAGGTTGCTTGGAGATTCATTCTCGGAGTTTTCTCATTTCAAATGTATTCTTCTGCTTTTCATCTTTTTCATTTGGCTTATGATGGATTGGCACTTCTGAGAGGGTTTATTATTATTGTTACTTTTACTCTGATTATGTGAGACTGAGATGTGTTTTCATAAGACATGAGAGATTTTTAGTTTTTGAGGCATGTTATGTTTTTATGACTTATTTTGAGATGAATTCTGAATGATAAGTTATTATTTAAATGTTTTCCGCTGCTTTTACTTATTTGTCTTGTGAACCTTAGTTTTTGTGATGCTTTAGCTATACCTATAACGCACCACATCCTTTGGTGTGCCCTTTTTAGAAATACTAAGGGGTGTGGGGTGTTTCACCGCTAAACATGGAATGGGTTTTTGCCTTATAAGAACAACATCCATGCAATAATGAATGGAAACAAATTAGAACAAAGCCCAAATTTGAAAGAATGGGCATAAATAAGATCAAAATCCAAACATAAAGAATGGATACAAATAATTAAACATCGAGAAGAGCTTCATGCGCTTGGCGATAAAATTAAGAAAACAATTCAAAAGTTTGATTCAAAAACAAGGAAAGAGAAATTTTCCAACAATGACTAGGAGGGTGCATCCCCCTCACCGAAACTATTCCCCGGAAAATATACTAGAGAACTATGGTGACCCTTGGACACGTCCAAGCCAGACCCCACCAATCTTACCGAGAATCCGATAATTTCACATCTTAGTGCGCATATAACGAAACCAATCTAGAGTAGATGTGATAATACCTAATGGGAGCAACTCTGCATAGCTTGGCTTTCACTCGCTCTTTGTTTTTAGTCATTTCTGACAAAGGATATCAACGCTCGAATGAATAGCAAATTATCTTAGATTGATGATACATAAAGGAGATAGCGGAATCGATAATAAATATATCAACTACCAGGGATAATTAACATGATCATATATGACAATTAAATCTTTTAAAACATTCGAATCACACTTGTGCTTGATTTTCGCATCATAAATATTTGTAAAATACTTTTAAACACTCTCTAAAAATATTCTTTTCAACGATCAAATTTATATTTCTACGTGTATTAAAAAGAAGAGTCAAAATCAAATGTCATTAATACATCGTTTACTATAAATCCAAGAAAATTTACACTTAGCTTTATTTTCAAATGATTCTTTTTAAAATATTTTGTTATTTATAAACTATCATTTATAAATTTCAAACAACATTTATAATCTCCGAAGATAATAAACCAATAAAAAATGCTATTGTAATTTTAAAAAATGTTACTCATCCTGAAAGATAACTGATATAATTCTTTTATAAATTTAAAACCACATTAATTATCCCAAATGACAATTAATCAAATTTGTAACTCCTTTAATAAATCAATCAATTAACTTTAAATACCTTCACTAAATCAGTTAATTAACTTTAATCGCTTTTATTAAATTAGTTAATTAACTTTAAACACTTTTATTAAATCAGTTAATTAACTTTAAAACACTTTTATTAAATCAGTAAATTAACTTTAAACACCATTAATAATTTTATCAATTAACTTTATTATAGGTAAATAATAATTAAGAATATATTTAAACCTCCAATTCTTTTCAAATACTTATAAAATCCTTACAAACCTATTTGAAAAGAATTTACAAAATATTTTAAGTAAATAACCTTTATAAATTTAAACAGCATTAGTTTTCCCAAAAGACAATTAATCCAATTTATAATCTTTTATAAACTTAAAACTACATTAATTATCTCGAAAGATAATTAATCAAATTTATAATCTCTTTACAAAATTTAAAACAACGTTAATTATCCCAAAAAATTATTAATTAAATTTACAACTTCTTTTATAAATTTTAATCAACACTTATACTTTATTTTCGAACTTCTCAAAATACTCGAAAATATAGTTTAAACAACTTTTAAAGTGCAGAAACACGACCAAACATTTATTTTGTAAAAATACAAGCTCAAGTTCAACAAACACAAATGTTTAAGGGTAAGATATTTCATACAGTATGTCATAAATATTTCAATCAAACATCAATATAAGCAACATAAGAATATAAGTAAGATGCATAAAACAGTAAATTAATAATGGTGAGTGTTGGATATATTTCATCCGGTCTTTTCCGAACCAAATACCATCTCCCCCATCACCAAACCAAGGCATTTCCATCCCATTACTGAACCAAGTAAGCCGGTCCACGAAGTAAGCCGGACCACTCTCCATGCTTCACCAAACCAGCACACTCTCCATGCTTCGCCGAACCAGCTCACCTCCAAGCTCCTCCGAACCAGCTCACCTCCAAGCTCCTCCGAACCAGCTCTCCTCCAAGCTTCGCCGAACCAAGCTGCTCACTCACCACCGGTCCAAGCAACTACCGGTCCAAACTGCACTTCTCATCCCACCACCGGTCCAAGCAACTACCGGTCCACTCTACACTCCAACCATCTCCGAACCAAGCGATGCCGAACCAAGACGTATCAGGCCAGATCATGTCAGCCCAGGCCCATCAGCAACTATACACATCCTAGACTCCTACCCCCAGCCTCACTCTATAAATAGAGGGGCAGGGGTACAACAATGGGGACAAGTTTGAGAGATCAAGCACGGAGAGAACTTTCAAAACAACTTTCTTTTACTTGTATCAAAGCTTTGTACTTGTAATCAAAAGAAGA
Source organism: Allium fistulosum (assembly GCA_030737815.1). Lineage (NCBI taxonomy): Eukaryota > Viridiplantae > Streptophyta > Magnoliopsida > Asparagales > Amaryllidaceae > Allium > Allium fistulosum. The sequence continues at coordinate 1,393,893,094 of CM060902.1, forward strand.
GAAGAGAAATAACATATAAAGTGGACGTAGGCACATTCTGGCTGAACCACTATAAATCTGCGTGTCTTTTTACAGTTTAGCCCCTACTTTTCATATATTTGCATAAATCACTCAAATCACTAAGAACAACATAAGATCTACTAAATTATACAACTTTGAGGTGTTTGTCCATTTTTGTGCAAACATTTTTGGTGCTTTCATTGAGAGCTAGAAGCTCGAAGCTTCAGCTTCATCCACTTAACAAGTTTTCCTAACAGCATCGTCCGCCACTTGGAAAACATGCCTCCCAAACAGAGAAAAGATGTTAACAAAGGAAAAAACATCGCATCCAGCAGTCTTCCAGATCCAGCAGTCACGAATCAAGTAAATCGTCCTCCTCCAGCAACAGTAACAAATGAAGAACAGGCTAACCCAACTACTCCTGCCACAGAACAGCCTGCAGCAATTACTAGAGCAGATCTGGACAGAGTTGTGGTTGAAATAACTAACCGCTTCACGTCCCAGCAGGAAGCCTTGGTGGACCATCTCATGTCACGCTTAAGGGATGCTGAAGAATCCAACCGCAACACTGAATCATGGTGCGAGTCCCAGTCTGGAGGATCTCAGAGACAACAAAGATCTTCCTTCTTCGAAGGAGCTAACGGCAGAAGTAGCCGTGGTAGGAGCCGAGACCGAGCACAGTCCGAAGTTAGGACTGAGGAAACGTTTGGTACCGAACCCAACGGGGAAGGTACCGGGCGAAGGTCAACTGTAGCTGAGCCTGTCATGCTGCCTAACCACAGAAACGCCAGTGAACGGGGCCGAGCTAGAGTCCAGCCCAAAGTTGGACCCGAGGAAGTGCTTAGATCAGAACCCAACAGGGGGAGATCAAGGCTAGGACCAACTGTAGCTGACCCAAGCATGCTCCCAGAAGATCAAAGGCAGCCACTGGAAAATATGAGGAATGATAGACGATACCATCCCTACAGGTCATCTGGACGGAATCAATCCCACAGAACAGAACCAAACTCATTTCTATCTGCTCCAAGTTCTGATGAAAGGATGGCACGCTTATTCAGAGAGTGTGTCCAACGGGAGCAAAGAGATCGAGGGATAGGCGCTAGGGTAACCAGCCCTTTCGCCTGCAATATCGAAATTGCTATCACCCCCCGAGAATGGAAGATGCCAACAATGGAACCCTACAAAGGAACCTCCAATCCCGTTGTACACTTACAGAGGTACACGCAGCATATGCTCATGAGTGGAGCGACAGAGGGAGTACTGTGCAAATGCTTTCCGCTCTTCTTAGCAGATCTTGCTACCTCCTGGTTATGTCATCTACCATAAGGATCCATCAGCTCGTGGGAAATGTTGAAAGAAAAATTTATCAGTCAGTTCCGCATTCATGTGGAGCAACCTAAGGATGCTTATTCCTTATCCAGCGTCAAACAGAAACCTGGAGAAAAGCTGCAGCAATACCTAACCAGATTCAACGCCGCAGCAGCCGCAATCCAAGATGCCGATGAGAAGCTTATCCTAATGGCCCTTTGCAGTGGTGTGCATCCGGACACTAAATTTGCTAGAAGGTTGACAAAAGAAAAACCAGCTACTTTACCTGATTTCTTCCATGAAGCCGGGAAATACATGAGGCTTGAGGATGCTGCCGTTGAGGGGCAATCAGGACAGCAAAATAAGACAACCCATGGCAACGCCCCTGCTATGGCAAGGGACGTTCAAAGAAATGATTCCAGAGACAATGCTGGGGGCAAGAAGGGAGAAAAGCGCCTATATCGGCCAGGACCAAGATTCGACACTTACACCCCTTTGAACGAGACCGTCGAAAATATCTTCCTTGCCACCCAAGGCAAAGTTAGATACAAACGCCCACCATACAAGAAAGAATCAGATAACGCACAGAAGTCTGGAAAATTCTGCCGCTTCCACGAATCTCACGGGCATGATACCAACGAATGCCATCATCTCCGAGATCTGATTGAGGAACACATCAGAAGAAAGAAATTGGAACGTTATGTAAAAGGTTAGGACAGGACCCCAGCTCCTGCCAATGAAAACCCAAGGCTACCCTCACCGGGGGCCGACAGAGGAAACCGCAACGCTAGCAGCTCTAGTCAAGAAAAGATAGTGGTCCATACCATCTCAGAAGGGCCACACAACGCAGACAGAAGCTGGAAAGAGAAGGAAAGATACGGAAAGTCGCTTAGAGACAATAAAGACTATGTCAATTCAGTTATAGAAGAGCGCCACCCGAAGCGGAAAGAAAGTAATGATATCACGTTCGGTAAGCGTGACCTAGAAGGAAGGCAGTACCCTCACATGGATCCCATGGTCATCTCTGCCCGACTTGGTCCCGCCGAAGTATACCGAATTCTGGTAGACATTGGAAGCTCGGTAAACATCCTGTTCAAACACACATTCGACAAAATGAAGCTATCAATGAAGGATGTATCCCCCTGCGATAAACCACTACACGGCTTCACTGGAGATGCGAAGATGTCCCTCGGGCAACTGGACCTTTTTGTTGAAATTGGAAGCCATCCCCGCTCTGCTGTACGGAAACAAACGTTTGTGCTAATAGAAAACCAGTCGGCCTACAACGCCTTCTTAGGAAGGCCATCCTTGTCTGACTTCCAAATTGTCTTAGCCCCATGGTGCCTAAAGATGAAATTCCCAACAGACAATGGAGTAGGGGAAGTGGAAGGAGACCAGGACGTTGCTCGAGACTACTATGTAACTGAACTTCGCAACAACCACAGGAAGGATAAAGGGAAAAGTGTAGAGATTGCCCTCTGCACAAAAAGCCTAGAAGCATAGCAATTAAAGAAAGCCCCTCCTCTTCGATATACCAGCGACCCTTTCAATGAATTAGACCCTAGGGACAAAGAGGAGGAGGCCACCGCCGAGCCTGCAGAGGCTATGGAGTTTATATCTGTAGACAAGCACGACTCAAGTAGACTATTGAAAATTGGGTCCCAACTAAAAGCCGAATTGAAGGAACAGCTCATTGATTTTCTCCGCCACAACTTGGATGTATTCGCTTGGTCACACGCTGACATGACCGGAATCTCCCACGACATAGCATGCCACGTATTAAACATTGATCCTACCAAGGCGCCTGTAAAACAAAGAAAGAGAAGTATGGGGGCAGAGCGATTAGCAGCCCTCGATGAAGAAGTAAAAAACCTACTCGCCAATGACTTCATACGAGAAGCTATCTACCCGGAATGGATCGCCAACCCGGTGCTGGTAAAAAAGGCTAATGGGAAGTAGCGAACCTGCATTGACTTTTCCAACCTAAACGATGCCTGCCCAAAGGATTGCTTCCCACTTCCCAGAATCGACCAACTTGTAGACAGCACAGCCGGGCACGAACTCCTATCTTTTATGGATGCATACTCAGGATATAACCAAATTCCTATGCATGCTCCCGACCAAGACCACACTAGTTTCATCACCGATCGAGGTTTATACTACTATAAGGTAATGCCTTTCGGACTTAAAAATGCAGGAGCCACCTACCAGCGCCTCGTCAACAAGATGTTTGCGGGGCTAATAGGACAAACTATGGAAGTATATGTGGATGACATGCTGGTAAAGTCAAGGAAAGCCAAAGATCATGTAAGCCACCTAGGCAAGATGTTTCAAGTACTTCGACAATATGGAATGAAGTTGAATCCACTAAAATGCTCCTTCGGAGTGTCATCAGGAAAGTTCTTAGGATTCATCGTTCATGCCAGAGGGATAGAAGCAAACCCTGAAAAAGTCCGAGCGCTAAGGGATATCAAGATACCTTCCACTCAGAAGGAAATGCAAAGTTTGAACGGAAAAGTGGTCGCTCTAAGACGATTCATCTCCAAGGCGACGGACAAGTGCGTCCCCTTTTTTGAAGCCCTAAAGAAAGACAAGGGAAAGTTCGAATGGACTGGCGAATGCCTGACCGCTTTCCTTCACTTAATCGAACACCTCCAGAAACCACCGGTACTCTCAACTCCAAGCGAAGGAGAAGAATTATACCTATACCTCGCTGTGTCATCTCACGCCCTAAGCGCTGCCTTGGTAAGGGAAGACAACCGCACGCAACGGCCAGTTTACTTCGTCAGCAAAAGGTTTACTGGGGCAGAAGTTAGATATCCTAAACTTGAGAAGTTAGCATACTGTTTACTAATCACTTCACGAAAACTACGTCACTACTTCCAATCCCATTCCATCAAAGTTCTGACCGATCAACCACTGAGGCAGGTACTCCATCGTCCCGACACTTCTGGGCGATTACTCAAATGGTGCATTGAACTGAGTCAGTATGATATCACCTATCACCCTCGCACCGCCATCAAGGGACAGGCCATGGCTGATTTCATTGCAGAGTTCACTACCAACGAAGATCAGGAGCAATTGGAAATAACAGAAGATATCAAGTGGAATCTCTTTGTGGATGGTGCATCAAACGAACAAGGCACGGGGGCAGGTGTGGTAATAATCACTCCCAGGGGAAACAAACTGCACTATGCTACAAGGTTGGAGTTCGCTGCCACCAACAACGATGCATAATATGAAGCAGTGATAGCTGGACTAGAAATTGCCATAGAAATCGGGGCCAATTCTTTGTGTCTTCACAGCGATTCTCAACTTATTGTTAATCAAATACTAGGAGAATTCCAAGCTCGAGAAGAACGACTCATAGAATATCTAAAGAAGACCAGGTTACTTCTCAGCTGATTGGACCACTACTTAGTCAAACACATCCCTCGGGAGGAGAACCGAGAGGCCGACGAATTAGCAAAGCAAGCAAGTGTGAGAGACATCACCATCTTCGGGGCAGTAACCATCTCAAAGCAACTGGCCCCAAGTTTTGAGCAAGTGAATCTGATAGCTGCAACCGAAGAAGCAACTTGGATGACTCCCATCTGAGACTACCTACGAAGTGGCACTCTACCCAACGGGCGTAACGAAGTCAAGAAAATCTTGAGGAAAGCATCCCGCTACACAATACAAGAAGACATCCTCTATCGGCGCGGATTCTCTAACCCGTTATTAAGGTGTGTCGCTGGGAGAGAAGCCAAGGAAATCTTGTCCAACATCCATCAGGGAAGCTGCGGAGATCACACCAGAGGGCAAACATTAGCAAAAAAGATACTCCGATACGGATATTTCTGGCCCACCTTAAGCAAGGATGCCTTAGATTTTGTCAAGAAGTGTGACAGATGCCAAAAATTTGCTAAGATTCCTCGGCTACCAACAACCGAGATTACTCAAATGACCAGCCCCTGGCCCTTCGCAATATGGGGAATTGACTTAATCGGCGAGTTACCAATGGGCCGAGGCGGGGCCAAATATGCTATAGTGGCAGTTGATTATTTCACCAAATGGGTGGAAGCGGAACCTCTGAATAAAGTATCTTCAGCAAAAGTTATTAACTTCTTAATTAAAAATGTTCTGTGCAGGTACAGAGTCCCACTCAAAATCATATCAGACAATGGGCTTCAGTTTGACAGCGAGGAATTCGCCAACTGGTGCCGAGAGCACGGAATTCATAAAAGCTTCTCATCCGTAGCATATCCCCAGGCAAACGAACAAGTCGAAGCAGTCAACAAAATTCTGAAAACTCTGGTCAAAAAGAAACTCAAAAAGTCAAAGGACGCTTGGGTGGATGAACTCCCTACGGCACTATGGGCCTATCGCACATCTTTCAGAACATCAACAGGGCATACTCCTTTCTCTTTGGCATACGGATAGGAGGCTATGCTCCCAGTTGAAACCATCGTGCCTTCCCACCATAGGATCCACTATAACCCAAAAGAGAACGAAGAACTCCTTCACATGTCTTTGGATCTAATTGAGGAGAGAAGAAATGATTCAGTCCTCAAAGCAGCAGCCCACAAGTAAAAAGTGGCAGCACAATACAACTCCAAAGTCAAGCACTAGATCCAATCCGAGATGGACCATATAAAGATCTCCACAACGGAGCTTATATTTTGTCAACAGTGGACGGAGAGGTGTTCCAGAGGGCATGGAACATCCAACACCTCCGTCGATACTTTTCTTAACTTGTACTGCCCATATGAAGTGAATTAACAAAGAGAATCAGTGGACGTAGGCATTTTCGTGCCGAACCACTTTAAAAAACCTTGACTCTTTTTTAACTTGCTCCTTCATATCTTGGCTGCTTGTTAACTTTATCCTTTTCTGTTGAACGAAATCCTATGCAAGGCACTCCACAGCGCAACTTCACCTAGACAAGACCTAACAGGTACTATGCGAATCTATGCCCTCGCCAATGAGACACTTTCGCTCCGGCATCCCTCTGCTGTGGGTTAACTCATTGCTCGCGACGGCCCTCAAAGCCAACTGTAATGAGCCGATTATAAGCCACCGAGAGGGCCGACTATAGCCGAGGCAGCTCATTACGGCGTTCGGCTCGCCGGCAACTGTGAACCGACTATAAGCCCCAACATAAGGTGTGGCCAGCCAGGGGCAGTTCACGGTTGACGATCGGCACCCACGCTAGCCGGCCACAGTAAATCGAATAATACCCACGATTACGGGCCATAATGGCCCGGGTAGTTACTGTGCGCGATCTCGGCTCCGATGTGTCTTAAGTGCGGCTGTGGTAAAAAAGAATTAACTCCCCGCGGAGGCGTAAGATGGGTGACAAATGTCTCCAAGACCCACAGCTAGGGAAAGTGACTACAAAACCCGTTTGCCACGAACTTAAGCACATCGAAGGCCTTCCGTGATTGGAAGTTATACTATTTCACATATTTCAATTTTATTTAAGAAACTTTTCTCCTATCCTCTGTAACAATCCCTCAAGTACAGGACACAGAACAGGAGACATTCACCAATGGGATCGGACGCTCACAGCAAGATACTGGACCGCATCCCATACTCGGTCACACAGGATATTCAAAGCTGCCATCTACAAGCAAAATATAAAGGGCGGTATCTCCTCCTTTCATGTATAAACACGTGACTATAATTTATTTGCACCTCACGCTCACGTTTGCAAATCATAAAATTATGTTTTAAACAAGAACCTGACATCAAACACAATTTGATTACAAGAATATGCATAGCTATATTTCTCATACAACATGTCAAAATAGCGACAAACATTCAAACACGACAGAATCAGCTTAAGTTACAAAATTACACGTCAAGAATAATGTTGTTTATTACAAGTAGCATAATTACAACCTAAGAGTTACGTTACTGTTTTGAGACTAACATATACAACAATGTCAAGTCTATAAAAAGATGTCCAGGTCTAATCAAGGAGCCGGCTGCGTCGGAGTCTTATCCTTGTCCTGTTGCCCACCTGTCCGGTCAGAGAAAGAAATCATCAGTGATAAGCAACAGAGTTAACAAAAGAAGGAGCTAATGAAGAAGAGGTTACCAGTAAGTTCCCCTTGATCGTCTTGGTCGTCATCCCCTACTTCCACACCTACCTCCTCAACCGCAAGCAACCGCATACCCTCCTTCACCGCCACCTTCTCCCCCTTGGCAAACTGGGCAGTGACCACATCCATGCTGAAGGCCACGCCACCATCTTTATCCGCATCGGCCTTGGCCTCCTCCAGAGCCCGAAGATAGATCTTAGCCATGACCCTAGGATAATCATCCATCCAGGATAGGTTGCCCTGCTCCCAGGTTTGGAAGTACATGTCCTGAAGCATTTCGTCCATCATCCCCTCATTCTCCTCAAACTCCCTCATCCGGGCCTCGGAAGCCGACAACCTTTCAACGGCAGCATCTCTCTCCGATCGGTATCTCGAGCAGTCAACCAGAAGGGATTCCCGCATTGCCTCCATCTCCTCCCTCAACTTGGCTTGAGCAAGCTCTGCAGCCTCAAGTTTCCCGGACAACTCCTCTACCTGCTCAAGATCCGCCCTCCGAACCTCGTCCACTGTCGAGATGGCCATATTTATCTGCTCCTTGCAAGCAGCCTCCATCTTCCGCAATTCCGCCTTACTAGCCTCCTCCATAGCCTTCCTCAACCGCCCGGAGGCAGCCTCATGTTGGGAAATCTGAATGGCCTGATCAGCAAGCTGTTTGGCCTGATCCGAAACCATCAATCGTAGTCGGATGTTGGCACTCCCAATCTCCTCTCCAGCCTTAACCAGCCGGGCATGATGCCCCATCAGCTTCCTAGTCTCCTCCTCCACCCGATCAATATTAGCCTTAGCCTCATCTCCTATGGTAATTACCCGAGTGGTAAGTAAATCGAGATCTAAGGACTTAGCCTCAACAAGCACCCGTACCATGGGACTGCAGGGAAGAAGGGATTGCAGGGAAGAAGGTGCTCACCGGTAACCTCGTCAAAGGTAATATCATGGGAACCTGGATCCAGATCAGGGTGACCCGCAAATGGATTACGAGACAAACCAGGACGATCAATCTGAATAACGGAAGGATTTTCAGACGGGTGCGGAGAGAGTGCGAACTCAGTACCCTCCTCCGTGATATCGTGAAGAGGCTGAACCGGGGGCTGAGGACCAAGTGAAGATTCGGATAAGGGATGGCTCCTCTTTCTCTTTTGAATGCCCTCGTCAATAACCCCGAGAAGAGGACAGTAGCCGACTACATCCCCGGAACGGTGGGCCGAAGGTTTCGGCTTGGCGAAAGCTTTGGAAAGCTTGTATTGTTCAAGCCTGTGCCGAAGATCTGAGGCCTTAGCCGTTTTACCTGCTCCTGATATAAAGAACAAGTGTCACAAGCTTACATTGATCCATAATTCAAGGAAACACGATAAATTAAAAAGATAAAAGAAGAAAGAAAACACATCTGTGGTTGTACAAACCCTGGGGAGGAGTAGGATACTGCAATGAGTCATGGATTTCATTCCAGGACGGGTGCGGATCATAAAATATTCCTAAGTCCCTATCATAAATGGAGCCCGCAGGAGTCAAAAGTTCACCTTGAGTCGTCGGAGCCACCTTGGCTGGAATAATCTGAGGAGGCTCGCTTGCACCAGTCCCAGCCTTGTCAGCTTTCCCAGATTTCTCTATCAAAGCCGGTTCCCCGTCCAGCCCCTCGAAAGCTTGGTGGAATGCATCATCCGTCCACTCCTGAATCTCGCATGCTTGCCTAGGAAGCAAGGCCCCGATGCCATCACCACCGTCGCCACCTTCCCGGTCATCTCCACCCTCACCTCTCTCCTCTTCCACATCTTCCTCCCCCTGGGTAAGTGGACAATTGCTGGGGGAAGGACCATCCGACTTCTTAAGTTTCTTACCTCCGACGGCTGGAGGTTTTGTGAAAGGTTTCCTCTTGCCACTCTCTGCCGTGGCACCTCCCTTAGCCTGAGCAGCCGCCCTCTCCTCCGCCGTTTCCCTCAGCTTGACTACTGACTGCTGTGGAAGGATCAAGTTATACTCCAGAAGGGTCGCGTTTCTGATCAGGAAGGCAGCTGATCTATCTCTCCCGTGGATAGCTTCTATATCAGCCGCCGTCTGAACCAGGCGGTCAGTCTCCACAACCACAAAGCCACCTGTCGCTAGCAAAAATGAAAACGTATGAGAAGAAGCATCGCAATCACAATGGAAATTATAAATAAAGCATCAACTTACATCCAGAAGTAAAACGCCGAATAGAAACAGAGTCGTCCCTGACGAAGAACCACTCCTTCTTGAACATGCTGAATTTGGAATACAGATCCAAGATCGGCTTGAAGGTTACAGCTGACTCCAAGCTGATGTATGGGGACCCCTTCTTATAGCCCCTCAAATTATATAAGTACCGAATCTCCCGGTTGGAAGGAGCACGACCATACTTCCTCTGGAAGATAACGAAGAGGCTCACCAGTATAGCATAGGAGTTGGGTTGAAGCTGGAATGGGGCCACCTTTAGATATGTGAGGAAGCTGGCTACCCAAGCGTTAAGAGGCGGAATGGCACCACACATGCAGTGGTATCTGCTGTAGGCAAAGTACCCTTCAGGAGGGTCGTATGGCATAACTTCTCTCCCTGGCAACAGCATTCGCGTCCTATCAATTCTGAAAGAACGGGAGATGACATCAAGCTGCTCTTCCTTAAGGGAGCTGGGAAAGCAATCGGGCGGGGAGTTCAGAAGCTCCTGAGGGCCGTACCCGTCCACTAGTGATCTCGGGGTAGATCCATGACGTTCCGAACCTGGCTGAACAGGGGGCACAAAGGAAGATTCTCCTTCGCCCTGGGACTTCTTTTTGTCTGATCGAGATTCTGCTTTTTGAGACATTTATCTGCAACATAAAAAGCGTACTGTTAGAACGGAGGATGTAAACAAGCAAATGCAAAGGTTCATTCGGTAGGACAAATGCGAAGGTTCATTCGGCAGGGAAAATGCGAAGGTTCATTCGGCAGGTCAGATGCAAAGGTTCATTCGGTAGGATAGATGCAAAGGTTCATTCGGTAGGATAGATGCAAAGGTTCATTCGGTAGGATAGATGCAAAGGTTCATTCGGTAGGGTAGATTCGAAGGTTCATTCGGTATCAAATTTATAGGCCATTCGGCATTCAAACATACCTGGTTCGGTACTCAGGTTGGTTTGGTAGTCAGGTTGGTTCGGCTATCTCAAAACGATAAAGGATAACAGTAACCTAAAACCTCTATTTATAAGCAAAACAAGTCGTCCGGACCAACCGGTTCTGCACACCCAAGACCGAATGAAGCTATCTCAGCTACAAGAAAACAAAGTGTGGCACATACAAGCACGTACCCCACTTTGGGGGGCAAGTGTTGGATATATTTCATCCGGTCTTTGCCGAACCAAATACCATCTCCCCCATCACCAAACCAAGGCCTTTCCATCCCATTACCGAACCAAGTAAGCTGGTCCACGAAGTAAGCCGGACCACTCTCCATGCTTCACCGAACCAGCACACTCTCCATGCTTCGCCGAACCAGCTCACCTCCAAGCTCCTCCGAACCAGCTCACCTCCAAGCTCCTCCGAACCAGCTCTCCTCCAAGCTTCGCCGAACCAAGCTGCTCACTCACCACCGGTCCAAGCAACTACCGGTCCAAACTGCACTTCTCATCCCACCACCGGTCCAAGCAACTACCGGTCCACTCTACACTCCAACCATCTCCGAACCAAGCGATGCCGAACCAAGACGTATCAGGCCAGATCATGTCAGCCCAGGCCCATCAGCAACTATACACATCCTAGACTCCTAGCCCCAGCCTCACTCTATAAATAGAGGGGCAGGGGTACAACAATGGGGACAAGTTTGAGAGATCAAGCACGGAGAGAACTTTCAAAACAACTTTCTTTTACTTGTATCAAAGCTTTGTACTTGTAATCAAAAGAAGAGAAGAGAAATAACATATAAAGTGGACGTAGGCACATTCTGGCTGAACCACTATAAATCTGCGTGTCTTTTTACAGTTTAGCCCCTGCTTTTCATATATTTGCATAAATCACTAAAATCACTAAGAACAACATAAGATCTACTAAATTATACAACTTTGAGGTGTTTGTCCATTTTTTGTGCAAACAGTGAGAAACCCCTTAGGGTCTCTCTACAAAAGTCCCCTGCAAAACAATGGTTATTTATACAATCTGCTTTTCAAGCGGGAATCCAAATCTAAATAAACAATTAAATAATAATAACAAACATATTATTATCAACAATTAGCACTCAATAGCTAACATATTATTTATTAATTAATCCATATATTGATTAACTTCAAAATAATCTTTTTACTTTGCAAGCACAAAATAGTGATTTATTCTGCTCGATAGATGTCTAAAACAATCTATTCAATTTAACTATAGGAGAACAGTGTATTATTCTACTAAATAGATATCACAAATGGAGTACAACTAATTTAACTACGTTAAATGTAATTAAATTAAATCACAATAATTTTATCATTAATTTATACTTTATTAAAACTATCAACTTCATCCAATCATTCAACACTAATCTATAGAAACATAGATATCAAATATTTTATTTAAAGGTAAGTAAACTCACCAAAATTCCAGTTGACGCTTTCGCGTTCAATTTGGCCTAAAATCGAACAACTTTCAATTTTAAACCAAAATTCTACTAACTTCAAATCCAACGAAATTGGTTCCAACATGTAGATAACATTAATACGAGTCCAACGCAAAACAACGTGTCCAAATCTGACCTCATTTGAGAGAGTTATTTAATTTATAAGATGTTGGATTAATTAAGATCATTAATTACTTTAATCACTTAATAAATAATTACCCCATTTAATAAATCTTCGACAATCAACTACTCGTGCAAGCTAATACATTTGTGCAAACCTCCAGATTGATCCTTCCCTCTTCCCTCTCTCGATTGATACTCAACGAAATCGGCCATGGAAAATTGCAATCAACTCCACTACGCATTCTCTTCGCCCTGAATATGACAATGTTGAGCTCAAACATCTAGAATGAAACACAATTTCGCTAGCACCCCCCTCGATTGTACTAGGTCACACGTCCAAGAGTTTACCGTACTCCACCAAATGATCACCATCCACTCCAATGCACTCAACCAACTCAGATCCAAACTCCATTACACCTAACTCTGCCTAAATCTCCTTGAAAATCAAACCATAATTTACTATAAATGATCGAACAAACCAAACTATGGTCGAATATCACAAAACCTAGATAGATTCATATATCCCACTCATACGAATCAAAGAAGCTAGCTTTATAATTTTTCAATAAATAATTTTTTTTGAAGGTTGATGATAAACTTTGCTTTTGAAGGATGATGATAAACTTTGTTTTTGTTTCTAGGAAATGGTGAATAGGAAAGTGAAAAAGGAGAAGAAAAGTAAGCGTGTTGAAAAAGCTAAGTGTGGATTTCATTTCTTTCAAATTTTCAGCATCTCGCTACATAGAACTTCATTCGCGTATGAGCCGCTAACGGCAAAAAAAATACCATCGCTACAAAAATGTGATGCGACCATAGAACAAAAATAAAATACATAGATTATTTTATTCTATGAAATTTAAAAAATACCACCGTTTCCCACAAAATACGTCAAATGATAATTTAAATATTTTTTCAAGTTAGAATTATGGAAAAATCCTATAAATTCATTTTAAAAATATGTCATTAAAAATCAAGTCATTTTATTAACCATTGGTTCATGTTATTTATTCGAATTATTTATTATTGTAAATAAATTTATAAAATGGATTCACTTTTATTATTTATAAATTAAAAGAAGTTAAATAAGGTTATTTAAGTGGAAATTAGGTTAGAGGGCTTCTCATTCTAGGGCAATAAGTTTTAAGGACAACATTTATGAATAATTAGTTTTAAGGACAATTTACAGGAAGTTGATAAATTCATTTATATTTTTAAGTTATAAAGGAAAATGATAAAGTTTTATCATTATTTTTGTATGACTGAAAATGTAACTTCATTTATCTGTTTCCTGTAAATTGTCCTTATAGCTAATTTTCCATAAGTGTCATCCTTAAAACTTATTGCTCTGCACAAAGAAACTCTTTGATTGAAAATCCCCGGGATTTAATCCATTTAGTTCACGATTCAATTATCTAAATAATCACTAAATTTGAATATAAGTTATTTAAACTCTAAAAACCAATTATTTAAATATTCAAATTAATTAGATATTCAAAAATCAAAACGATAAAATTCTGCGATGTTACATTCCTTCCCCTTAAAAGAATTTCATCCTAAAATTCCCAAAGGAAGAAAAAGTCTCCAAACCCTTAAGATTTTAAATTTTTATTAATTAAAATGAGTTATCAGGCTTCTAAAGTCTCTTATGTCAAGGAAAATTTTGACAGCACCTCCTTTGTGCCGCTAAATCTGAAAAACTACAACTCATCACAACTGGCCCAACCCAATCAAAGAAAACAAAAGCTAGGTGGCCTCCCATATCAAAGGCATAAAATCATCAATCAATCAAAATACCAATTCCTAAATCTACTACATATCACTTTTTCATTTGATTTTTATTTTTACAAGCAACTCACTATCTTGACGCAAATGCAGGTGGGCAAAAAATCAAATAGTAATCTTTTGCTTCCCTGTACCTATCTTGTACTTACATAACCCTAAAGAGTACCATGCTAAAATAAGAGTAATACACTAGCAACATAAACAATATAACAACCATATTCAACAAAAGTACAAAGGATACTCTGTAATAGAATTCTATGCTTTCAACTTTTCAAAAGATAAATTTAGAACTAAATGCATGGGATTTAATATTAAAAATATATTTTAAAATTCCTCCGAAGAGAAATAAATCAAAACCAAAATCAATTATGACAAGGAGGGGGCTTCTCCTACCGAAGCATGGTATAACTCTAGACTCAAAACAAAATGGAGCATCTGTGGTGTTTCGATTCCTTCCAAAATAATAACTAGAGTAAACAAATATACCTGGTGAGTCTTCCAAATTGAAAACTCCCAATTGCCCGACTTTAGTCATAACCAAAATACTTGGAAAAATCACTTCATAAATACTCCTTCCAAATATCCTGAAATAATAATACTTCACCAAAGTTTCAAAATAATATTATAATTTCTTTTACAAAAATTTTTTAAATCATTTTTTCGTAAAATCACTAGGATTTAAGTCCTAATAAACAACATCTTTATTAAACGTAGTCAATAAAATCACACTATCAATCAAATTAAATTCCATAAAGGAATAAACTAACACTTAACATTATTTAAAATGTTGAATAAATATCAAACAAAATTTAGAATTTTGCTTAGGTTTACTACTTCTCGATCGTCTAACCATATAAATAATTTCCTAAGCATACCGTTATGCTTATCAGCCTTTGGTTATTGTTTAGAAGATTATCTAAGCTATCTTAGAGAAAAATTGAAAGTCATTCCTGAACTTCCCTAAGCCACCAAAACAAAGCATACAAATAAACTTAAGCTTGTATGATGTACATAAATCATCTGTAAGCAATATCTAATCCGACCACTCGCTTAGATACATAAACTTTAACTCCAAACTAGTATCTCTCACTCGACTTTCCTATTGCGAACTCCAATCGGGTTTCTCGATTAGAAACTTCCGTTCTCCTTACATAGCCATATATTATGATAGAAAACTTCGGTCTCATCTCAAGAATCTGAATCAAGTGTCCATTGACAAGAGCCAAGTGAGAAATCCTTTTTCGGACTGGTGTGAATCACCCCGAAGTTATGTACTCAAATCCTAAATCAAGAACCATGCAAATAAAATGATCTACGTATAACTTACGTACTTAATCTTATTTGTTTTTTAACTACACTAATCTTTTCTATATCACTTTCATTTTCATTTATAATATTTTCATTCAATACTAAAATTATTTATGATTATTTCACAAATTTCCACTTAAATTTATAAACATTTAATAAAGACACAACTTTACAAAACATTAAATTAAAAACTTGCTTTACTATTATTTACTTGTATAATACTCTTTTACATCCTAAGGGTATATACAAAATGTAAATTTTATTTTATTTATTTATTTTTATTTTTCAAAATTCAAATGGAGGCCCACACAAAACATGGGTCTTAAAACTGAGTCAACTACTTTGACCTGTTTACCTATCTAGTCCGTTAAGTAGCTAAGAAGAGTAGGATGTTGGTATCTAAACTCGATCCTAGAATCTACTTTCCTTAGACACAGTGTTTTAAATCTCGGATTTTAGCCAATATCTCGGGAAAATATCTCGGCTATCTCGGGCGATATTTAAAACACTTATAACTAAATAGGCTGCCAAATCTTGGATTTTGGCTGATATCTCGGATTTTTCATCTCGGCCATCTCGGGGAGATTTAAAAGCCTGCTTAGACATTCCTAAGGTAAACATGTTTATTAGTCGGCCCAATAACATTAAGTAGTTTACGAGACTTGGATGTTTAAACTAAACTATGGTTTTAATAAAATCATGCTTATTAAAATCTTCCTATCCAATTTAACCCAAAAAAAACTTGAGTTGTATTATCTTTTTTCTATCTAAGAGTTTTAAATTTTCACTTATCAAAACATTCTTTTATCAAAATACATTTTATGTTAAATCAATCTCCTTTAAGGAAACTTAAGAACTAAATACCTGGTTTTTATTTCAAAACCCTTTTTGAAATCATACAACATATATTTCTATATATAAAATAACTTTAACAGTTTATGTAACGACCCCGAATTTTAATCTATTTTAAATCGATAAAATGGAGCGAGTTTCCCCGAATCCAATTATATTCTGTATAAATCATTTAAATTTAAAATATTGTATACTTGAGCATATATGAGAAAATTTGAAGTTATAAATATATGTATATAATTGATTTAATAAATGAAAATAAATGAATGCAAAATACTTAAGCTAATAATATAAGACAATAAATATGAAGTAAAATAATTATAGAATCTTATTTAAAATAATAGAACAAAAGCATAGAAATAAAACAATACATAAGTCAATTCTTTAAAACAACATATAAGAAATAGAAATATATGTAGATAAGTATTTTTAGCCACCAAATATCTTTATATATGTATACGGCTGGAGTATGGAACAAGAAACAAAGTTAAAGAAAGGAAGACATAAAGTACAAAATGTAATACTTACCAGCCACCAAAAGGTTTTCATATCAGCCGAAGTATTGCAAATGCAAAACACAAGGTACATTAACATTAAATGTTTACCTCTCTAAGTACACACAACAAATTATCATCAGCCTACAAGCAAGAAAATCTCTGCGTATAATTGTACCAGAGGAAGGAAAAAAATATAAACTTTGTACAACAAAATATGATTACCTGTACAAGCTTTATCACTTGTAAACTTATTCTTTTATCAAGCCTTTTCATCTCAGTCTCATTCATTCGAAGCTAAGTAAAACTGAGATGAAGCTTTCATTTAAAATATAAACAAGCATTCAACATCATCAAACAAGTCAATATAACAGTGGAGCAAGATGATTTGAAGATCAAGGTTAAAAACACTTTCCAGTTTTCTAAAATTCAAACTACTTCAACAATAAGGTGCTCTGTTCTCCATAGGACAGGTGAGCAACTCCTTGTTTTTAGAAGCTTAACTTGTTTTGTTTTCTTGATGCTTGTGAGTAAACATACTATTGTTGTTAGAGATTTAAATCTTGGTATCTAGTTCCTGAGAATTTTTATGCTTGCCATGTATTGTAAATAAGAAGTTTTAAATGTTCTCTGTTATACTGGAAGTTTAAATATGTGATGTGCTTCAGTAATTCTAGTGTCTGAGCAAACCAACCTATAAAAAGAAAACTTTAATCTGAGTTTATACTGTGGTTTAGGTGTTTAATCCTGTTAGTATAGAGGTGACAATTGTTTGCATGGATGAATTCTGTTTGAATATGGATGTGAATATGCTTGCAAGTATATATTTTATGGTGTGAATGTCTGTATATATGTATACCAAGCTCTGTTCTAAGTTTACAGGGTTATGACCTGTTCAAAAATCAAAAGCACTTCCTCCAATTCTTTTTAGGCCTTAAGATCTAAACAAAATATGCTTATATCATTAAGATCTAAGTTTAAAAATTTTGCTTAAGTCAAAATGGTTAGAGTTTCTTGGAAAAAAATCAAGATACACAGGGAAACTAAATGCATGTGTAAGATTCGACCTTCTTAATTTCTTAATTCACTTGCACCATCTAAAACGTGTTCGAAAACTATGAATTTCAAGAACAAAATCAAGATTTGTAGTTTGTTAAATTTTGGGAAATCATGAGTTGAACGGAAATAGTAATTTGGGCAAGTACTGGTGATCGTGGAGTTTAGACGCTTCGGGATCTCTACTGGAGATGCGGGGGTGTTCGAGAAGTCTAGGAAAAATGGCCGGAGGGTGATCAGAACGTTGAGGCGGCGACGGCGATAATTTTTCGTTGATAACTCTAGTTTTGATTGGGTTTAATATTTCGATCGGCAGGGCTGCTATGGTGGATCGAGTTCAACGGTATTCAGAGGGAGGCTAGTTTGGGGATTGTCGAAGACGTGGCCGGAGGTAGCGAAGCTCTGATGGTCGGAGGAGTGCGTGCGAGGCGATATTGGGCGACTGGTTGGGTTCCAGTTTTTGTTAAATTGGTTCAAAATTCGAATTCGTGACGAAATGGTTAAACTGGGTAGGGGAGTTCGTCGTCGAGGTCGGGGATGACTCGTGGGTGGTGGCGACGTTGATCGGAAGACGTCAGAACGTTCGTGCACGTGCACGCGTCGACCTGCGTATTAGTGGTGATTTTGTTTTGGGGAAGAAGATAAGAAACGCGGAGTCAAGCACGTGAAAACGAGAGATTTTCTCAAAGCAGTTGGGAACGTGGTTTTACGCGGGGTCAAGCTCGGGTAGAACGAAATTTGTCTCGGGTCTGTTGATTTCTATATAAAACAGTTTCAAACTTCAAAAGGGAAATCAATTTATTTTGTTAAACCAATTTTCTTTCAATGTTAAATGTTGTCTAAAGTTTTTAAAATTGGTTAAGAAGGTTTTAAATAAATTGTTTTAATTAACCAAGTTTTAAATTGGTTTAAAATAAATATAACTTTTATTTTGGAAAGTTTGTTTTAAAATAAACTTAATAATATTAAAGGTTAGTTAATTAATATAAAGAATGTTTGATTGTTAATTAACTCTTAAAAGTTTTAGTTAAATTTATTTGTTAAACGAAATTAATTACCTGAAGTTAATGACCTAATAAAAGTGATTAAGATAAATTAATTAATGAATTTAAGTTTGATTTATCAAGAATAATTAAAGGATAACTAATTAGTTAAGATTAACTAAAGTAAGGTAATTAATTACTTAATCAAAAGTAATTAACTAATGATTTAAGTTAAGTAATCAAGTGGTTAAGATTAATTTTTGATTAAGGATACTCATTTATTAATTTGGAATAATTAAAAAAAATGATGATCAATTAGGAGGTTGATTAATTAATTAAAGATAATTAATTAAAGGATAATTAAATAATTAAAGGTTGATTATTTAGTGATTAAAGATTGATTTAATTATAAATTACGGTTGATTTATTAATTATTAAAGGTTAATTAATTTGTTATGAGTGATTAATTAATAAATGACTAAAGGAAAATTAAATCAAAATGATTTGTAACTTATTAATGTTAATTAACCAGGATTAGTGACTAATCTGATTTAATTAAATCAGATAATTAATTGATCTTATCTATGGATATTTGAATTGTATTGAATGTGAATTGTTGATATTCCTTGATATATGATGCTTTGTGATACATCCTGATTTATGTTGTGATCTGTAGTTTACTTACCTGTGATATATATCTATGATCTGTGAATGAACGATAAGCATATACCGCTTATCAAATTTTATTTCTGTATTTTGATCTGTGATGATTCATTGTGTTGCACTATTGTGTGTGAAACCCCTGGACTACACCTTTACACACACAAATATGGATTTCACGTGGAAATCGGTTAAGTCACAGATAATTTAAATTTGATATTTTTGAAATTGAAATTTTAATTTCAATTGATTTTGAAATTAGAAATTCGGGTTTAAAGTGAAAAAGCTTTTGAAATAGAATTTCAAAGACAAAAGTTATTTTGAATAACTTAATCGAGTTTTGAAAATTTAAATAATTTGATTTAAATTTGAATTCAAGTTTAAAATTGAATCCTATGATTTGAAACTAGGGATTAAAAATGTTATAAATGTGTTTATCTGGATTTAAACCATTTAAAAGTATAATTTTGAGAATTTGGATTTAACCCAAGAACTTTAACTCGTATAAATGAATCAGATTTTTTGAAATGAAACTATTTGTTTTCAAAAGATAAAAGCTTTCAGATAAGAAATGAAATTCCAATTTGATTAAAGGAATTTCAAGATTGAATTGAAGAATGGTTTTCCAAGTTATGAATGAATTGTTTTTGAAAGCTATGAATTGAATCTGTTTATTTTTAACAGATTTAAAATAATGTTTTGTTTAAATCATTTGAAATGAAATTGTTTTGAAAGCTACAAGTTAAATCTTTGTTTTAAAGATTTAACGAGTTAATCAAACTGAAAGGGAAATTAATTTGGAAAATCCGTGAATGAATCTTTTATTTAAAAGATTTAAATGTGGAAACTGTTTAAACCGTAAAGGATGAATCTTTTTGTTTAAAGATTTGAAAATGGCAATTTGTTAAACCATTTGAAAAGAAAGATTTTGGGTAATAAGTTGTGACTTAATTGAAATCCCATATCCATATGTTTTTAAATATTACGCTCACTATTCGGTTTAGCCGGGAGAGGACCTTTGGGTCGTATAACCCATTCCGAATATGTGATACGTAGATATGGATAGCATTTGAAGACCGGTGTTGAAGACCGGATATTTTTGAAAACGGAAGGATTACCGTCGAGTTACTCTGCATCGGCTGATCCCCGATATAGAGGTTTTATCATCCTTAGTGACGGGAAGTCCGGACGTGATTGGAAATTATCCGGAATTGCAAGGGCTTCGTGAGAAGTGCCTTCGGTTCTGTTCGATCCCGGAACAGACTTGTATGGATTGTATGTCTGACATTACACTTTGAGATATAAAGCCGATTTGTTTCAAATACATTTCTGTTGGTGGCGGAGAATTTATTCTCTTAGCTTAACACCCTTCTCTGAGATGTACGAGCTCAGAGGTTATGTAGTTGAAATTTATCAGCGATATATCCCAATTTGGTAATGTGGCATGCTGAGTGCTGCTGTGAAATGATCACTGTTTGATCATTTGTGATATGATCATTTGTTTGATCATTTATCTTTGTGATCATAGGTTGATCATCTGTTGACCCAAAGCATGGCTTTGTGACAAAGTGTAGCTTTGTGGACAAGACTTCATCAGGACCTCACAACCCGGAAATGGTCGAAACAGGATCGTTGCGGCAAGGTTATGAGGGTCGCGCCCTTTAGGGTATGTCATTTCCTTCTGGAAAAGGGTGGTATTATGGTATGGAGCCCTGATACTTACTCATGTGGATACACTTCCTTTATGATGTGTGATGTTGGATACCGAGCTCGGATAAAGGTCCCAAAGGACCGGGAGGTGGCATATTCGTGAGTTACCTGTTACAGGGGTAACCCGGCCTTGTTGGCAGAGAGCAGTTTGTCTCTCGGAGCGTCCCGCCAGAGGCGTTTCCTTCGTGGCATAGGAAGTTCCTTAGCCTGACCATTTGTTGGAAATCCATTTCTCCAATACGGAACTTGTACGGTTTTAGTTGTAGAACCTGCCATTCACTTATGGTGGCGCCCCACTGTTTGGATGGTAGCTATAGTAGGCATAGTTCGGAATGTCTATGCTAGCTAAGATTAATATTATACTTTCGAAATGTTTCTGCACTATGCACTAATAATAATAATTCAATGATTTTGCGTAGTAAGCATCTTTGACTATCATAAGAAGAAATCTCCTCCAATTCTGCGTTTGCATTGTGTGTGTGGCGGGAGGTCTTATGGTAGTTTCATTTTCCAAAAGCATTGCGGATTTCAATGTTTAAAATCTTTTGTTGATTGTTTAAAGATAAACTGTTTTTGTTGCTCACACCAGTCCCATGACTGATCCGGAGTTTATTGTTCCTTTCCTAAACTCTGGGTGCTCATAATTTTCCACACGAGCAGTCTAGAGTTGGGTTTCTTTTCAGATATTCAGGTTTAGTAGATTATCTGGAGCTAGTTCATTCATCGGAGTTGCTTATCTTGGAGTTGTGGATTCATTCTGTCTGAAGATCATTTTGGAGTTATCACTTCTATTGATATTGTTCCGCTGCTGTTAGTTATCTATTTTTCTTTTCCGCTGCTATTTCTTGTATCATATCTCTGATGTATATTGATATTCATTGTATCACTCTGTTGTATCAGATATTATATATCAATGTATTATTCTTTTCTTCCGCTGTGTTATTTACTTAATTGTGTTATAGCTCCGGCGAATCGGATTTGTACGGTCGAATCTGCGACATTCTAGTACAATGTGAAGTACGGATGTTGATTTTCGAGCGGGCAAAACCCGAGCCGTCACATGTGGTATCAGAGCTAAGGTTGAACTTTAGTTCAGGAGTATAACACGTTAAGTAGCTCATTAGAGATAGAGTGAAGTAAACTCTAGAATGAGTAATTCTCAGATATCCGTCCGAATGCCTCAGTAAATTCTCTTGCTATCCACTGATAGTAAGTATGAGTGTAAGAAGAGGATGAGATAGGGGACAGGGGAATACGACTATAAATGGTCAATACTCTGTAACAACAAGGAAACAATATTTTCTCTATCAATCTCTTTTGTTCAGCATCTCTTCTCTATTCTTCGATAATTTTCTGGTAGATCCAGAAAGAAAATTCGATATATTTATATGGGACATAAACTCCGATTGGACCAAAATTGTTTGTTTGGATGTATTGGTTGCTTTAATTGTCATGATTGATAGGTATACTTTAGTTTTAAAACTAAAAGTTTTGAAATTGTATCGATATATCTATCAATTCTTTTGGGTCCCAGTATATTCTACGAATGGTTAGTTATTCCTTCGAACTGACCGATGCCCCTGCATATTTCGTAGATCTGGATAACCCGAGTATCGTGTGAAAGAATTCAACAGATTCGTTCTTGTGTGTATTATCGATATTCTGATTTGGTAAGCCAAATGCAGAATTGATACTCAGTTTGATTCAATGAAATATTCTTCATCTATCTTTTTGTCTCCTTGGTAATTTCGAGGACGAAATTCTTTTAAGGGGGGAAGTCTGTAACGACCCCGAATTTTAATCTATTTTAAATCGATAAAATGGAGCGAGTTTCCCCGAATCCAATTATATTCTGTATAAATCATTTAAATTTAAAATATTGTATACTTGAGCATATATGAGAAAATTTGAAGTTATAAATATATGTATATAATTGATTTAATAAATGAAAATAAATGAATGCAAAATACTTAAGCTAATAATATAAGACAATAAATATGAAGTAAAATAATTATAGAATCTTATTTAAAATAATAGAACAAAAGCATAGAAATAAAACAATACATAAGTCAATTCTTTAAAACAACATATAAGAAATAGAAATATATGTAGATAAGTATCTTTAGCCACCAAATATCTTTATATATGTATACGGCTGGAGTATGGAACAAGAAACAAAGTTAAAGAAAGGAAGACATAAAGTACAAAATGTAATACTTACCAGCCACCAAAAGGTTTTCATATCAGCCGAAGTATTGCAAATGCAAAACACAAGGTACATTAACATTAAATGTTTACCTCTCTAAGTACACACAACAAATTATCATCAGCCTACAAGCAAGAAAATCTCTGCGTATAATTGTACCAGAGGAAGGAAAAAAATATAAACTTTGTACAACAAAATATGATTACCTGTACAAGCTTTATCACTTGTAAACTTATTCTTTTATCAAGCCTTTTCATCTCAGTCTCATTCATTCGAAGCTAAGTAAAACTGAGATGAAGCTTTCATTTAAAATATAAACAAGCATTCAACATCATCAAACAAGTCAATATAACAGTGGAGCAAGATGATTTGAAGATCAAGGTTAAAAACACTTTCCAGTTTTCTAAAATTCAAACTACTTCAACGATAAGGTGCTCTGTTCTCCATAGGACAGGTGAGCAACTCCTTGTTTTTAGAAGCTTAACTTGTTTTGTTTTCTTGATGCTTGTGAGTAAACATACTATTGTTGTTAGAGATTTAAATCTTGGTATCTAGTTCCTGAGAATTTTTATGCTTGCCATGTATTGTAAATAAGAAGTTTTAAATGTTCTCTGTTATACTGGAAGTTTAAATATGTGATGTGCTTCAGTAATTCTAGTGTCTGAGCAAACCAACCTATAAAAAGAAAACTTTAATCTGAGTTTATACTGTGGTTTAGGTGTTTAATCCTGTTAGTATAGAGGTGACAATTGTTTGCATGGATGAATTCTGTTTGAATATGGATGTGAATATGCTTGCAAGTATATATTTTATGGTGTGAATGTCTGTATATATGTATACCAGGCTCTGTTCTAAGTTTACAGGGTTATGACCTGTTCAAAAATCAAAAGCACTTCCTCCAATTCTTTTTAGGCCTTAAGATCTAAACAAAATATGCTTATATCATTAAGATCTAAGTTTAAAAATTTTGCTTAAGTCAAAATGGTTAGAGTTTCTTGGAAAAAAATCAAGATACACAGGGAAACTAAATGCATGTGTAAGATTCGACCTTCTTAATTTCTTAATTCACTTGCACCATCTAAAACATGTTCGAAAACTATGAATTTCAAGAACAAAATCAAGATTTGTAGTTTGTTAAATTTTGGGAAATCATGAGTTGAACGGAAATAGTAATTTGGGCAAGTACTGGTGATCGCGGAGTTTAGACGCTTCGGGATCTCTACTGGAGATGCGGGGGTGTTCGAGAGGTCTAGGAAAAATGGCCGGAGGGTGATCAGAACGTTGAGGCGGCGACGGCGATAATTTTTCGTTGATAACCCTAGTTTTGATTGGGTTTAATATTTCGATCGGCAGGGCTGCTATGGTGGATCGAGTTCAACGGTATTCAGAGGGAGGCTAGTTTGGGGATTGTCGAAGACGTGGCCGGAGGTAGCGAAGCTCTGATGGTCGGAGGAGTGCGTGCGAGGCGATATTGGGCGACTGGTTGGGTTCCAGTTTTTGTTAAATTGGTTCAAAATTCGAATTCGTGACGAAATGGTTAAACTGGGTAGGGGAGTTCGTCGTCGAGGTCGGGGATGACTCGTGGGTGGTGGCGACGTTGATCGGAAGACGTCAGAACGTTCGTGCACGTGCACGCGTCGACCTGCGTATTAGTGGTGATTTTGTTTTGGGGAAGAAGATAAGAAACGTGGAGTCAAGCACGTGAAAACGAGAGATTTTCTCAAAGCAGTTGGGAACGTGGTTTTACGCGGGGTCAAGCTCGGGTAGAACGAAATTTGTCTCGGGTCTGTTGATTTCTATATAAAACAGTTTCAAACTTTAAAAGGGAAATCAATTTATTTTGTTAAACCAATTTTCTTTCAATGTTAAATGTTGTCTAAAGTTTTTAAAATTGGTTAAGAAGGTTTTAAATAAATTGTTTTAATTAACCAAGTTTTAAATTGGTTTAAAATAAATATAACTTTTATTTTGGAAAGTTTGTTTTAAAATAAACTTAATAATATTAAAGGTTAGTTAATTAATATAAAGAATGTTTGATTGTTAATTAACTCTTAAAAGTTTTAGTTAAATTTATTTGTTAAACGAAATTAATTACTTGAAGTTAATGACCTAATAAAAGTGATTAAGATAAATTAATTAATGAATTTAAGTTTGATTTATCAAGAATAATTAAAGGATAACTAATTAGTTAAGATTAACTAAAGTAAGGTAATTAATTACTTAATCAAAAGTAATTAACTAATGATTTAAGTTAAGTAATCAAGTGGTTAAGATTAATTTTTGATTAAGGATACTCATTTATTAATTTGGAATAATTAAAAAAAATGATGATCAATTAGTAGGTTGATTAATTAATTAAAGATAATTAATTAAAGGATAATTAAATAATTAAAGGTTGATTATTTAGTGATTAAAGATTGATTTAATTATAAATTACGGTTGATTTATTAATTATTAAAGGTTAATTAATTTGTTATGAGTGATTAATTAATAAATGACTAAAGGAAAATTAAATCAAAATGATTTGTAACTTATTAATGTTAATTAACCAGGATTAGTGACTAATCTGATTTAATTAAATCAGATAATTAATTGATCTTATCTATGGATATTTGAATTGTATTGAATGTGAATTGTTGATATTCCTTGATATATGATGCTTTGTGATACATCCTGATTTATGTTGTGATATGTAGTTTACATACCTGTGATATATATTTATGATCTGTGAATGAACGATAAGCATATACCGCTTATCAAATTTTATTTCTGTATTTTGATCTGTGATGATTCATTGTGTTGCACTATTGTGTGTGAAACCCCTGGACTACACCTTTACACACACAAATATGGATTTCACGTGGAAATCGGTTAAGTCACAGATAATTTAAATTTGATATTTTTGAAATTGAAATTTTAATTTCAATTGATTTTGAAATTAGAAATTCGGGTTTAAAGTGAAAAAGCTTTTGAAATAGAATTTCAAAGACAAAAGTTATTTTGAATAACTTAATCGAGTTTTGAAAATTTAAATAATTTGATTTAAATTTGAATTCAAGTTTAAAATTGAATCCTATGATTTGAAACTAGGGATTAAAAATGTTATAAATGTGTTTATCTGGATTTAAACCATTTAAAAGTATAATTTTGAGAATTTGGATTTAACCCAAGAACTTTAACTCGTATAAATGAATCAGATTTTCTGAAATGAAACTATTTGTTTTCAAAAGATAAAAGCTTTCAGATAAGAAATGAAATTCCAATTTGATTAAAGGAATTTCAAGATTGAATTGAAGAATGGTTTTCCAAGTTATGAATGAATTGTTTTTGAAAGCTATGAATTGAATCTGTTTATTTTTAACAGATTTAAAATAATGTTTTGTTTAAATCATTTGAAATGAAATTGTTTTGAAAGCTACAAGTTAAATCTTTGTTTTAAAGATTTAACGAGTTAATCAAACTGAAAGGGAAATTAATTTGGAAAATCCGTGAATGAATCTTTTATTTAAAAGATTTAAATGTGGAAACTGTTTAAACCGTAAAGGATGAATCTTTTTGTTTAAAGATTTGAAAATGGCAATTTGTTAAACCATTTGAAAAGAAAGATTTTGGGTAATAAGTTGTGACTTAATTGAAATCCCATATCCATATGTTTTTAAATATTACGCTCACTATTCGGTTTAGCCGGGAGAGGACCTTTGGGTCGTATAACCCATTCCGAATATGTGATACGTCGATATGGATAGCATTTGAAGACCGGTGTTGAAGACCGGATATTTTTGAAAACGGAAGGATTACCGTCGAGTTACTCTGCATCGGCTGATCCCCGATATAGAGGTTTTATCATCCTTAGTGACGGGAAGTCCGGACGTGATTGGAAATTATTCGGAATTGCAAGGTCTTCGTGAGAAGTGCCTTCGGTTCTGTTCGATCCTGGAACAGACTTGTATGGATTGTATGTCTGACATTACACTTTGAGATATAAAGCCGATTTGTTTCAAATACATTTCTGTTGGTGGCGGAGAATTTATTCTCTTAGCTTAACACCCTTCTCTGAGACGTACGAGCTCAGAGGTTATGTAGTTGAAATTTATCAGCGATATATCCCAATTTGGTAATGTGGCATGCTGAGTGCTGCTGTGAAATGATCAGTGTTTGATCATTTGTGATATGATCATTTGTTTGATCATTTATCTTTGTGATCATAGGTTGATCATCTGTTGACCCAAAGCATGGCTTTGTGACAAAGTGTAGCTTTGTGGACGAGACTTCGTCAGGACCTCACAACCCGGAAATGGTCGAAACAGGATCGTTGCGGCAAGGTTATGAGGGTCGCGCCCTTTAGGGTATGTCATTTCCTTCTGGAAAAGGGTGGTATTATGGTATGGAGCCCTGATACTTACTCATGTGGATACACTTCCTTTATGATGTGTGATGTTGGATACCGAGCTCGGATAAAGGTCCCAAAGGACCGGGAGGTGGCATATTCGTGAGTTACCTGTTACAGGGGTAACCCGGCCAGGGTCTCTCGGAGCGTCCCGCCAGAGGCGTTTCCTTCGTGGCATAGGAAGTTCCTTAGCCTGACCATTTGTTGGAAATCCATTTCTCCAATACGGAACTTGTACGGTTTTAGTTGTAGAACCTGCCATTCACTTATGGTGGCGCCCCACTGTTTGGATGGTAGCTATAGTAGGCATAGTTCGGAATGTCTATGCTAGCTAAGATTAATATTATACTTTCGAAATGTTTCTGCACTATGCACTAATAATAATAATTCAATGATTTTGCGTAGTAAGCATCTTTGACTATCATAAGAAGAAATCTCCTCCAATTCTGCGTTTGCATTGTGTGTGTGGCGGGAGGTCTCATGGTAGTTTCATTTTCCAAAAGCATTACGGATTTCAATGTTTAAAATCTTTTGTTGATTGTTTAAAGATAAACTGTTTTTGTTGCTCACACCAGTCCCATGACTGATCCGGAGTTTATTGTTCCTTTCCTAAACTCTGGGTGCTCATAATTTTCCAC
Organism: Allium fistulosum; assembly: GCA_030737815.1. Classification (NCBI taxonomy): domain Eukaryota; kingdom Viridiplantae; phylum Streptophyta; class Magnoliopsida; order Asparagales; family Amaryllidaceae; genus Allium; species Allium fistulosum. The sequence goes on from CM060902.1 coordinate 1,393,921,269, forward strand.
ACGAGCAGTCTAGAGTTGGGTTTCTTTTCAGATATTCAGGTTTAGTAGATTATCTGGAGCTAGTTCATTCATCGGAGTTGCTTATCTTGGAGTTGTGGATTCATTCTGTCTGAAGATCATTTTGGAGTTATCACTTCTATTGATATTGTTCCGCTGCTGTTAGTTATCTATTTTTCTTTTCCGCTGCTATTTCTTGTATCATATCTCTGATGTATATTGATATTCATTGTATCACTCTGTTGTATCAGATATTATATATCAATGTATTATTCTTTTCTTCCGCTGTGTTATTTACTTAATTGTGTTATAGCTCCGGCGAATCGGATTTGTACGGTCGAATCTGCGGCATTCTAGTACAATGTGAAGTACGGATGTTGATTTTCGAGCGGGCAAAACCCGAGCCGTCACAGTTTATTCACTAACACTAGCGTTGGGTTCATTCGGATTTTAACTCATTTTCAATCGCACAATGATAAAAGAGAATAATTTAATAAGTTCACTACAACGTTCGCGAAAACAAACATTCAATCGTCACATAGAAGATTATTCATATTACCACAAAACCAATCGAGATGTTTTCGTTAAACTATCCAAAGAAAATGTATCTTTCAAAAAAATTCTCTTTAAAATATTTATACTCATAAATACTTCCAAGTAATACCATTATTACTTTTCTCAAATCCTTTTGGAATCAATTCAAGCAATGCCGGGATTTAATTTCTCAAAAACCCTTTTTACTTATAAAACACCCTTTATAAATAATTATAAATCATTTTACATATACAATACTCCTATAAAAGGTTCCTTAAAAATCATTTTATATTATAATAATTTTCCTTTATCATAACAAACTTTTCACAAATATTTATCCTCTAAATGTTTTATCTTCCCATTAGATTAAGTTAAACAATTTTATTAAAAGATGACTTTTAACTTTACATTTTCAGTGAACACCTTATAGTCAAATTATGACACTTAATCCACAAGGGGTTCGTTTTAACGCACTCATAAATATCAAAATAATAAATGCTTATAAACTGATCGAGCATAAATTAACAATCAACAAACAATAGTCAATTCTCCAAAACTATCTGAGCATGACAAATCAAAAAATAATGATAATAAAGAAATATTATCATTAATGAACCAACACACTATGAATAACTATATGAATTTGAAAATTACTTTTTATATATATAAAATATATAATCTTAGGTAAAATATTCATTACAAATTTTCAAAAATCAATATCATGTCTGTTTGCCTTGTTTAAATGTTTAGAAATCCCTATCAACGCCGTGGTATACCATATCTCAACCAGAATTCATAAACCACTCAACAGACCAATTAACACTATACATTTTAATAGCAATAAATCACATACGCTATCGTATATATATACACTCAAACTTATTCTAGGGTGTCACTTATCCGATTTCAAATGAGATTAACCACCAAAGCCGAGGTTCTCACTTAACCTTCAGCACTGTTAGCAGATGTAACAACCTACCTCTTCAACCCTCGAAAGTTGGCACTCAATACATCCATGTATTTAAATGTTGAGCATCCACCTGCCGGAGAGGTAGATTGTTAGGGTAAAAAGAAAAAGAAAAAGAAAAAGAACAGGGGAAACAGAATCTCACGGCGGAACGACAACATATAATATAACAAAGATAGTAAAAACTGTCACTCTAAAACACATGGTATATCAGAGTTAAAAACAAACCTCATCGGTCTGGATAGTTATAAGATTCTAACCGTGCAATTGTTGATGGGTGTATGTAATAATACAGCGGAAAGTAAAAATACTACAACAATAAACTTCCAGCTCTACTCCACAAGCTCCATGTTCCATTAATGACAATGTGGAAAAATACTTGGTCTGACCTAAGCATTATAATAAAATAACAACCGGATCAGTCTGGAAAACCAGCATGAGAAAACTCAAGGAATATTGAGAAAATATAATAATTCTATGAGACCACATGCCGCTAAACATGGAACAGTTTTTACCTCATAAGAACAACATCCATACAAGAATAAATGGAAAGAAATTAGAGCAAAGCCCAAACTTGAAAGAATGGGCATAACTAACAACCCGCATATTTTTACGATAATATATTTAAATGATTTATTTAAATATAGCATCGTTAGTTGAATTTAAAAGTCCAAAACATGACTTTTTGTAAACGATCGAATCCAGACTCAGGACCACTTCCATTGAGTCCAAAATGGCATTTGCGACCTTTTTGAGTATAAACAAAGATATGTTTGGAGTTGAGTAGAATTTTGCTATTTTTCTATTAGGCTTTGGATTTGGGTTTCAGCCCACTAACCTAACAAGGTAACCCCAACTCCTCTACCTAATAACTCCCACTCCTCTTCATTCATTCATAACATTTCCTAACACTCAAGCTAAAGGAAAGAATGGGGGAAAAGATGGGAAATTAAAATTCCTAAGCCCTAGTTTCTTAGGAAATTCAAGTTCTTGCTCTAAAATCAAAAAGAAGCTTAGGTAAGCATCCTCTTCATCTTCTCCATCTCAATCTCTCTTCAATTTTCAGAAATTCCTATAACCTAACTTAGGAAAAACTTCACCTTTGTTAATAGATTGAAGATTCTAGAGGTGTATTGAAGAGGAATTGATCTTGCATTGTTTTAGACCTTCTCATTCGTTGTTTTTTGAGTTTTAAAGGTGAGTTTTTGAACTCACATCTACGTCTATAGCTTTCATTGTTGTTAGGTATGAATTTCTAACATCTATTTCATGTTCATTTGCTTTTGATTTGAATTGATTTGGTAAATTTTCCAATTTTTGGTATTTTGAAGTCAAAATCTTTAAAGATCCTATCTTGGATATTTGGACATGTTGTTTGAGGTGTACCGAAGAGTCTATAAGGCTGGGTTGTCACTTGGCATAATTCCCTAGCCTCCGTCGCTCGTCTGATCTATTTCGGTTTGGATTTTTGCCCTCTTTGGGCTAGGTTGATTTTTGCCTAGTAGAAAATTTCAGACGTCTGGAAGGAAATCCAGACGTCTGGTTGAAAAATCCAAACGTCTGGAATTGGCCCCTGGAAAAAGAAAAAGGCAGAGGCAAAATCCAAACGTCTGGAAATCCAACCAGACGTCTGGTTAATGGTTCAAACGTCTGGTTGGTAATTTCAGACGTCTGGATCTGTGCAGTTATGCCTATTTTGGCTGTTTTTTAGTGGATTTCCAATTTTTATTGATTTTTGTTGATCTGGTTAGTTGTTGTCAATTATTATCGACTTTGATGACTTCATTTATGGATTTTTGGGAATATCCATTTGATTGGGATTTGATATCGATTTTTATGGTTGGAATTCACGTCGTCAAATGTGGATTTTTGGTGATAGATTGTTTTTACAATCATTTCAGTGTTTTGTCACTTTAAAATACAAAGTTTTCTATATAGTAGTAAATACTCAAACTCTTTCACAAAAATGATTTCAACATTACTTTTAATACAAAGCTTGTTTTTAAAACCGTTTTCCAATCTATTAGTATATACAAACCTTTACCTCATTCGTATGAGAAATCTAATTAAACGGCTTAAAAAACAAGTGGTATGAAACGCTTGCGTTTACTTCGTCGGTTAATTCTTGGACATGTTCGATTGAAATCTCGTGACAATCTTCGAGTGGAAATCTATAATTTGTTCGTAAATGTTTAAGTTAAGCCAGCGGTTATGGGACATGAAGCTAAACTCATTTAATTACTAGCTTAGTGTAATTTACACTTATCGATCAATGATGATCCTTTAGTGATTTAGACTAACGATGTGCGATGTCTCTTTGTCCGTAAAAGGGGGACTATACCCAGTTAGGAGGAGCTATGGCTCATAGTCCGCAAAGGGGGACTATACCTTGTTTGGAGGAGCTTCGGCTCATAGGAGGAGCTACGGCTCATAGTCCGCAAGGGGGGACTATACCCTGTTTGGAGGAGCTTCGGCTCATAAGAGGAGCTTTGGCTCATAGTCCGCAAGGGGGGACTACACCCAGTTTGGAGGAGCTCCGGTTCATTTAATGGGATAGCGACCCATTTGTGATACACGTGTTGGTGAGTTTTCATGCTTTCGTTTGTGATAGGCCTTCCCCTTTTTGTGATTTCTGGATTTCTAGTTTATGATTTCTAGAATTTGTGTTTCACCAATTTTGATGATATGCATTGATAAGCTCTATCAATATTTGTGTTTTTGTGAATAATTTAAAGAATATGACATTCTTTTTAGTGTTTGAGAATATTTGAGATATTGTATGATTTTTGTTGTTATCTGATGTATACTAGTCACAGTATGGCATTATTGTTATCATACGTTTTTGTCATATCTCTTATCCTATCTCATTTTATGTGATATTTATAGATAGACTGATCCGTTTATTATTTTTCTTCTTAAATAATACTCAGGTCAGACCGAGGTATTTCAGGTGCTTCTACTTGACTTCTTATTAGGGACCATCATCTGATTTTTGGCTAACTACTTTAAATTAGTAGTTTTTGCTTTTATACATTCGAGATAGAGACTCCTTGATGTATACTTATTGTTTTGTCTAGCACTTGTACCTATTCTTTTGTGATGTAGTGGATCTTGTATGACCACTACTTTGATGTACACTTCTATGTGTTATATTCATATTTGTTTCCGCCTTTGTGATATGAATATCTATGACTGATTTGTGTTATGCTTATTTCTATATTTGTTTTCGAAGGCCACATAGCCACTGTGTGGTAGCTTTGAGTTTGTATTTGATATGTCAGATTTCCTCTTGAAATGAAATGCATGTCATACTATCTAACATATCCATACTCGCACAAAGCAATTACACAGATGGTCGCTCCTCAACAACCTTATTCTTCACGCTAGTCGACGGCATTACCTCGTAGTGTCCTTGGCCAGTGTGAGTATAGAGGTGGGGCGTCACAGCTTGGTATCAGAGCCAAACTTTGGTACAATGTAGAATAATCTAGCAAGGATCATTTTCCTAAGTCTCTCTTAGGAATCGTGCCTTAGGATTTAATTCGAGTCTTAGGACTCGTTCTATCCTATTTCCTTTTATGATGCCTTGTTTTATCAATCAAGTTTGTTTGATATTCATTATAAGAGTAACCTTTTTCCTCTTATTTCTTTCTTTCTTTCTTTCTTAAAGAAGAGAAATGGTTAGATCTGGCAGTCCTAGAGTTGGTCAATCCAGTGGTCCTCCTTTGGATGGCATATTCTTGTTTGCCCAACAACTTTTGGATCTTGTAAAGAATCAAAGGTTTATTTGTGCTTTGAATAAGAACCCTAAAAAGGTTTTACCTCTGAAATTAGAAGTGCCTTTCGACCAGTTTGTAAATATCACTCTTTGACTTGAAGAGGCCGACAAAGGAAGTGATGGTGATATTGGGGTTTCCAAGAAGAGGCATATTAAGTTCAAAAGCCCTAATCCCAACAAGAAAGTGAAGCAAGCAACTTTGGTATCAAAGACTCCAATCCCTAATTGTGGAGTATTCTACAATTGTAGTTCTAAGGACCACTATGCAAATAAGTGTCCGAAGCCCCTTACTTGTCGCTATTGCAAAAGTTCGGGTCATCTTTTATCTTCATGCCCCAAACTTCCAAACAAGAAAGAGGGAAAGCTGAATGTTGTTCAAGCCCCTAGTAACACTTCTCTTGGTCAAGGTATTTTTCATTCAGTCCTTGATGGCATTATTTTGTTTCGTGATCTTCCTATTCGAGTTCTTTTTTATACGGGTGCATCTCACTCTTTTATATCAAAAGATCTTGTTGATGCTTTGTCTTTAAATATTATAGGCTTGATGACTTCACTGAGAATTGCGAATCCAGTCGGTGGATCTGCAACACTCAGTTTACTTTGTAAAGATGTCGAGATTATTTTATGTAATTGTGCTTTCCGATCCGATTTGCATGTTATGTGCTACTTAGGCTTCGGAATTGATTTTTGGGAAAGGATTGGCTTAATCGTTATGAAGCCCATATCCTATATCCCGAAAGGACTACCCATCTTCGACATCCTCAATCTGTAAGAAGATTTCTATTTTTCTTAATGATTTCGATTCCAATTCGGTGGCATCATTTTATTCTTTAAACCCACATGATGAGGAAAATGGTATTTCTCTTATTTAAGTAGTTTGTGAATTTTCTGGTATTTTTGATCTAGTTTTAGGATTACCACCTAAGCGATCTATTGAGTGGTGCTAAGGTCTTTTGAGCTCGACCTTACCACCGGTTTTTATCAGCTTTGAATTGCAAAGGATAGCATTCCTTTGACATCGTTTTGTACTCGTTATAGATCTTATGAATGGCTTGTTATGCCATTCGATTTGACAAACCCTCCAGCTTATTTCATCCATCTTATGAATCGAGTATTCTGCAAATATCTCGATGAGACCATCCTTGTATTCATTGATTATGGATGAAAACAACAATTTAAAATTTGCAAATATTTTTAATAAGATATATTTATAAGTATAATTGGGTTTTGTTCTTAAAACGAGCAAAGAATATTCGTAAAATTTTAAGAGACATGTTTATCATATAGAAGATGATTTTGTGTTGTATTGCCCATTGAGTGCTTTAAGAATTCTAGTCGATGCGCTTGATCAACGTTATCGATAGGAATCTCCTAAACGCTATGATGAGACAGTCAGACACAGTAAATTGACTTGTAATAAGTAAATTTTCCTAAAAAGATGATTACATAAAGTTAATTATAATTTTGAATGTCTTAGCTTTTCGGGAAAGAGGATCATGAAATAAATAATTTAGCATAGAAGCTGCTTTTCAAAAAATTAAATGAACACTTTTCCGATGCTTCTATTCTTGAGATTCCCGAAGGAAACCAAGACTTGATTGTTTATACCGATGCTAGTCGTATTGGTTTGAATGCCGTTCTCATGCAAAAGGGAACGTGTTATCGCTTATTATTCTAGACAAGTAAAGCCTGCCAAGACTAGATATGCCACTCATGATCTAGAGCTCGCGGCCATTGTTTTCGCTCATAGAATTTGGCGTCATTATCCTTTGGGAGAGAAAATTGTTCTCTACACCGATCATAAATCTTTGAAGTATTTATTTTCTCAAAAGGAACTTAATTTGGGTCAACAACGTTGGCTCGAATTCCTTGCATCTTATGATCTTGATATTCTCTATATTCCCGGAAAGGGAAATCGTGTTGCTGATGCCCTTAGTCGTAAGCAACAAGCGGTTGTTTCCATGATGATATCCGAATGGAATGATCTCGAGACTTTGTCCACTTGTGAGATTCGAGATCGTGAATCTGATTCGTGTTCATCTCTTGTTTTGTGTAGCCTTGTGGCTCATCCTTCTCTTTTAGACCGCATCCTTGAAGCTCAAAAGCATGATCCCGAATTGGCTCTTCTTAGCCAAAGGTGTAGGGATAAAAATAAGGTTGATGGTTTGAAGGACTTTAATATTGATGCTCGTGGAGGTATTCAAAAGTTTGGTAGACTTATTGTGCCAAACATTTGTGATCTTCGTAAAGACATTTTAGAATATTTTCATCGTTCAAAATTTACCATTCATCCCGATAGTAGGGAAATGTACGCGGACTTGAAGCGACTTTATTATTGGGATGGAATGAAAACTGATATTGCTAACTTTATTAAGCGTTGCATAACTTGCCAAATTGCAACCTTTAGACATTCTCGTTTGGAAGTGGGATCAAGTCTCTATGGACTTTATTGACGGTCTTCCCCGTTCTCATTTGGGTCATGATAGCCTATGGGTGATAGTAGATAGACTTACAAAATCTACCTATTTTATTCCCGTTCGGTCCGACCGGACCGTACCTCTTTTGGCCAAACTCTATGTTAAAGAAATTGTTAAATTGCATGGAGTTCCTACTTCTATTGTTAGCGATTGTAATCCATTATTTACTAGTGGATTTTGGAAAGGTCTTCAAAAAGCTTTGGGAACAAAGCTTAATTTTAGCACCGCTTATCATCCTTAGTCCGATGGTCAAACAGAGCGTGTGAATCAAACTCTTGAAGATCTCCTTCGTGCATGTGTTCTTGATTTTGGTGGAAGTTGGGAAGTTCGTATTTCTCATGTTGAGTTTTCCTATAATAATAGCTTCCAATCTAGTATTGGTATGGCACCTTTCGAGGCACTCTATGGAAGGTCATGCCGATCTCCTTCTTGTTGGCTTGAAGCCGGTGAGAAGCTGGTTTTAGGTCCAGATTTTATTCGTGATTTCACAGAAAAGATTGGCCTTATTCGTCATAGGATGAAAGAAGCTCAAAGTAGACAAAAATCCTATGCCGATAACCGACGAAGGAAATTAGACTTTTCTGTGGGAGATTTGGTGTTCATTCGTGTTTCACCTATGAAGGGTGTTGTGCGTTTCAGTCGTTCGGGGAAATTAGCACCTCGATATATTGGTCCATTTCCCATCACCGAACGTATTGGTTCCATTGCTTATTGCCATTTGTTACCGGCTCAATTTTCTGCTATCCATGATGTGTTCCACATTTCTCAACTACGGAAATGCCTTAGGGATTCCGATTCTATTCTTGAGCCCGGTGTTATTGAAGAAATTAAAGTTTCGCCTAATTTGACTTATGAGCAACATCCTATTCGTGTCATTGCTACGGAGGTTAAACGCCTTCGTAATAAAGATGTCCCGCATGTGAAAGTCCAATGGTCCTCAAATTCTAAGGATTGCTCTTGGGAATCCAGAGAATTCATCGAGCGAACACATCCAGACTTACTCTCTCGTGCTCCTTAAGGTGAACTTCTCATTTCAAAATTTCTTCTTTTGTGTTGTTATGCCTTAGTATGGTTGTTACTTTTTATATTCTCCTTAAGTATTATGAGGACGCAATTTCTTTAAGGAGGGGAGTCTGTAACAACTCGCATATTTTTACGATAATATATTTAAATGATTTATTTAAATATAGCATCGTTAGTTGAATTTAAAAGTCCAAAATGTGACTTTTTATAAACGATCAAATCCGGACTCAGGACCACTTCCATTGAGTCCAAAATGGCATTTGCGACTTTTTTGAGTATAAAACTTGATATGTTTGGAGTTGAATAGAATTTTGCTATTTTTCTATTGGGCTTTGGATTTGGGTTTCAGCCCACTAACCTAACAAGGTAACCCAACTCCTCTACCTAATAACTCCTACTCCTCTTCATTCATTCATAACATTTCCTAACACTCAAGCTAAAGGAAAGAATGGGGGAAAAGATGGGAAATTAAAATTCCTAAGCCCTAGTTTCTTAGGAAATTCAAGTTCTTGCTCTAAAATCAAAGAGAAGCTTAGGTAAGCATCCTCTTCATCTTCTCCATCTCAATCTCTCTTCAATTTTCAGAAATTCATATAACCCAACTTAGAAAAAACTTCACCTTTGTTAATAGATTGAAGATTCTAGAGGTGTATTGAAGAGGAATTGATCTTGCACTGTTTTAGAGCTTCTCATTCGTTTTTTTTTTAGTTTTAAAGGTGAGTTTTTGAAATCACATCTACGTCTATAGCTTTCATTGTTGATAGGTATGAATTCCTAACATATATTTCATGTTCATTACTTTTGATTTGAATTGATTTGGTAAATTTTCCAATTTTTGGTATTTTGAAGTCAAAATCTTAAAAGATCCTATCTTGGATATTTGGACATGTTGTTTGAGGTGTACCGAAGAGCCTATAAGGCTGGGTTGTCGCTTGGCATAATTCCCTATCTTCCGTCGCTCGTCCGATTGCTTCCGATTTGGATTTTTGCCCTTTTTGGGCTAGCCTGATTTTTAACTAGCGGGAAATTTCAGACGTCTGGATTAAAAATCCAGACGTCTGGAAGGAAATCCAGACGTCTGGAAGGAAATCCAGACGTCTAGTTGAAAAATCCAGACGTTTGGAATTGGCCCCTGGAAAAAGAAAAAAGGCAGAGGCAAAATCCAGACGTCTGGAAATCCAACCAGACGTCTGGTAATGGTTCATACGTCTGGTTGGTAATTTCAGACGTTTGGATCTGTGCAGTTTTGCCTATTTTGGTTGTTTTTCAGTGGATTTCCAATTTTTATCGATTTTTGTTGATCTGGTTAGTTGTTGTCAATTATTATTTACTTTGATGACTTCATTTATTGATTTTGGGAATATCCATTTGATTGGGATTTGATATCGATTTTTATGGTTGTAATTCACGTCGTCAAATGTGGATTTTTGGAGATAGATTGTTTTTACAATCATTTCTGTGTTTTGTCACTTTAAAATACAAAGGTTTCTATACTAGTAGTAAATACTCAAACTCTTTCACAAAAATGATTTCAACATTACTTTTAATACAAAGCTTGTTTTTAAGGCCGTTTTCCAATCTATTAGTATATACAAACCTTTACCTCATTCGTATGAGAAATCTAATTAAATGGCTTAGTAAAACAAGTGGTATGAAACGCTTGCGTTTACTTCGTCGGTTGTAACGACCCGATATTTTCAACCATTCGCATCCACACATGTCGGACTTGAATTTCTCAAAATACCGTGTTATAAATAAAATTTGGCAAATCTCAGAATATACAGTAAATAAATAATCACAGATCACAGACACAGAGTAAGAAGTGCAGCGGAAGTAAAAGAAATAGTAGTTCATGAAGCTACTATGTAAATATATCAGAGTTAAATAAGATACAATAGAAGAAATAAAGTACAACAGAAGTCTCAATATGATAACCAAGTACAAGCTGAATAGAACAACAGAACTGAGATAGATAAAACTAGATAAGCAGATAATCTCCAGCGATTCCAATCTATAGAAATTGAATCCAAATCTGTGAATACTAAGGCTGACCCGAGCGTAAATAAAAATACAAACACTCGAGTCAGGACATACATACTTATACAATGTAAACCAACTCAAGTGAACTGTAGTAAAAGTACAAGTAACTTAAAGAATGCTTGGGATCGCCCATTCTTTAAGGATCCGTTAAACTATCTACTAGGTAGTAATATTCGCTATTATAATAATGTCTAATATAAAATAAACATACTTTTAAATAGCATTAAGGCTTTACATTTTCCACCTTAACACGTAATAGTCCCAGTAGTCTATCCAGTATTAGCATACTCCCAAAATGGGGGCTACCCTCGATACTCCACAGGCTACGGGAGAAATCACAAATCGTAGTAAAGCTCGATATGGTAGGTGACACGGCACACAAGGAAATGCCAGGGTAGATATACCAATTACGCATCCGGACTGGTGATGTGCTCATAGCATCCTAAGGTATCCGGACTGGTGGCGACGATCCAGACTGGTGGTGACGGATAGCAGCCATGTACGCATAGCAGCCTTATGCCCATGTATATATGCTTGGCCCATCGATCGCTCCTGTTTTAGCCACCTTATGCCTACTCACGGGAGTTGGGTCCACGTATATACCTTAGGATCGTCGCCACCATCCTACTTCATTCTGGAAACTCCACCGCGTACACAGTTGTTAAAGTGGTTTTCGGTATCGATAGAGAGTATGTCCATATCTGATCCCGGTCTCTTTAACAACCAATCGTTATTATAACCTGTGGTTATAATTTTAAAATAATATTTTATACTTCAAAATAGAATGTCATTTCAAATCCAAATCTTTATCAAGATGAAGATTAAATCAATTCTAAACCATTTCCATATATTTAAAATATCATATCATTTCAAAACTTCATTTCAAATCATTTCAATATATCAAAATATCATATCCTTCCAAAACTTAATTTCAAATCATTTTAATATATCAAAATATCATATCCTTTCAAAACTTCATTTCAAATCATTTTAATATATCAAAATATCATACCCTTTCAAAACTTCATTTCAAATCATTTCAATATATCAAAATATCGTATCTTTCCAAAACTTCATTTCAAATCATTTTAATATATCAAAATGTCATATCCTTTCAAAACTTCATTTCAAATCATCATTTGAGTTCAAATCCAAATATTCAACTTTTAATACCTTTTTAAATTCAAAGATATCATTCATTTATTATCATTTCAAGTCACCCTTTTAAATAGTTTATATTTCAATCAAAATAATTCATTTAAACCATTTAAAAGTGTAATTATTATACTTTCAAATAAAGTATTCAATTTCCAAAGTTTTAAACTATTATGAGTTCATTTACTAAGTTAAAAACCATAAACATTGAAAATTTCAGCCTTTCACAGCATTCAGAAAAAGCTATTATAAGTTATTCTAGAAGACATTTTAATTCAGCAAAGACAGCATTTTAAAACTGCTGTTAAATCTCAGTTTAGTTGAAATTTAGTTTAAAACAGCAAAGACAGCATTTCCAGAAATGCTGTAATAGCTCAGGTTTCAAATTAAAGGGTTTCATTAAATTTATTCAGCAAAGACGACAGACCACTACAAAAGTTACAGAACTGTTGTAATAGACCTGAGTCAAATTTTAGTCTATTTAGTTTACTTCAGCAACTACAACATTACACAACTGCTGTAATAGCCTCTTATTTAAGTTTTAGTTCATTTACAGAAATCATAACATTTCTGAATGCTATAAAAGTAATTTCCAGATTTTAGTGTATTTTCAGCAAATAATAACCTTCAATATTAAACCTTTTAAACAATATAAAATCATATTTTGACATTCAAAAATGTTCATTAAAGGGGATTTTCACTTCAAGGGCTTATTTGTGTAGGTAATAAGTTTCAAGGACACTATTTCTAAAAAAATTAGTTTTAAGGACATTTTACAGGAAAAAGATAAAAGAATTTATCATTTTCAGTTATACAGAAATAATGATAAAAAGATTTATCATTTTCCTGTATAACTTAAAAAGATAAATGAATTTATCATTATCCTGTAAATTGTCCTTAAAACTAATTATTTAGAAGTGTTGTCCTTAAAACTTATTACCCTGAAAATAGAAGCCCTTCAACATAATTTCCACTTCATTAAAATTACTCTTTTAATTTATGATTTTTATAAGAAACATTTACAGAAAAATCCAAATTTCCAATAATTTTACTTAACAAATCCAAATGTATAATTTTCTTTTCTTCACATTTTTAACAAATAAACTTAACACTTATATTTTATTTCCATTTCACAAATTAAACTAAATTTTCAATTTTATTTAATTAACTTGAACCTTTATTTAAAACCAAATTTCCCATTTCTAAGTCAAGTTATATTTCAAAATTTCACATTTAAGCATTCATTCATTTAACCATTTTGTTCATAGAAAAATCAATAATACTTTATAAATTCAAATTTAAAATCAAATTATCATAATTACCATTTTCCGAATATAATTAAGTTTCCATTTTATTTATATAACTTAAATTTCAATTTAAACCAAAATTCCAAGTTTCCAACTTAATTTATATTTCCAAAAATTCACTTTAACTAGTCATTTATTCAACATTTTTAACTTATAGAAAAATCATAAATTCTTTATTCAAACCATTTAAAAATCTATTTAAATCAATTTTCATAAATTTACATTTTTAAAATACTTAAAAATATTCCAAAAACACTTTATAAAATAACCACGGGCCTGTATATAGTTTTCTGACCTAGGTCAAGTGATACGGATATGTATCATTTCAATCTGCAGTTTACAAAGAAAAACCGGGTTCTATCATTTCGCACCCGCAATCCCAAGTTAAATAAAATAAATAAAAACCATTCAGGCCTATCATTTCAGCCCATAACGATTTTTCCCTATTCTAAAGTCCGTTCGGGTATGTATCATTTCAACCCATAGTGATTTTTTTACTAACAAGGAACTTGCAGTGTGATAAACAGATGTGAATGAACAGAATAACATCATATAACAGTAACTGATGATATAACATGTGTAATAACAGCGGTGAGCATTGTATGATCATAATATAACAGTTATAACAGGATGATATAATTTTACAGATTCAAATGGTGTCAGTTTACTAGTTATATAAGTACACATCATCTGGTGAGAATTTCTCACCTATTCAAGCTGGAGATGACAACACAAACACACAACACAAAATCCACAAAGGCACGAGAGCACGACAATGATTTGAGTGTGAGAGAGACAAGGTTAATTGCCTTGAACAAATTCAAACAAAACAAGTATAAACAACATAAGTTTCAAATAATATAAACTTAACAATGCTAGAAATGATTGACTAAATCAAAACCAAAGACTTTGCACTTGCTCTCAACATCATATGCTTCAGCTATAGATCAGGTTTGCATGGCCAAAGCAGGTATTTGGATCTGGTTTGGGTTGAACATGGGTCGGCCTAGCATGTATTGGATGGTGGAGCAAAGGTATGAGCATGAACTATGACTACAAGGCAATACAACATGATTTCTAAGCAACATAAGGGCTCGGCCAAGGCATCATGGGCACGGCCACTTCAGGTGGGGTCAGTAGGGGATGTGCAGGTGTGTGTCAGGTCGAGATCAGGCCAGTGGTGGTGATGGTTGGTCGGACTAGGTGGTGGAGAGAGGTGGTGAAACCAAGGTTGGCTCGGCTTGGTATAATCAAGTGAAGTTTGTGCAAACTTTGGTGGAGTTTCATCACATAGGGGCTCGACTATGGCGTGGGAAGGTGCTGGAGGTGCTGTTGGTCAAAGGGGATGGTAGTGGAGGCGGCCAAGGTGGAGGAGATGGGAGAAGCCGAGCCTAGAAAGATGAAGAAGGCAAGTGTAAATCACAAAAGAAAACAAAGAAAGAGAAGAAGAATTTACCTAAAACTTTGATCAAAAGTGATGTGGCCGTGATTTTTTTTGTTGAGAAATGTTTTGAGAAAGTTGTTCACGTGAAAAATGAAGATGAGGCTGAAGGGAAAAGGAAGTATACGGCCAAAAGAGAATGAATGCAAGAGTTAAGAAAATGAAGAGACGGGAAAACAAAAGGTCTTAAGCAAATCAAGAGTCACAACCTTTCAAATTTCCTTTTTATATATTTTGTAATTTATAAATACCAATAAAACTGATAAATAAAGATAACAAATAAGAAAAGAAAATAAATATATAAAATAAATAATTAAATTTTAATTAAAAAGAATTTAAATTAAGAAAATGGTTTAAAATGCAAACTAGGCTTTAAAAATTAGAAATAAATTCAATAAGCTTTAGAAAAATTTTATAATCACTTTAAAAATATTTAAAAGTCAAAATATATATGATATAACCTAAATATACAAATTAGAGTAAGGTATATCAAATAAAATGTCATTTATATAAATTAAAAATAAAGAAAATTGTTAAATAACTCAATATACACACAATATTGAAAACAGTATAACTTTCACAATTTAAATCCGTTTTCAACGAAACGAAAAGTAGTATTCATGTTATTAAATCTATTTTCATAATAAAAGATAAAATATAAGAATTTAAATATTTAAATTTAAAATTTAAAAGTCAAAGTTTGACCAGAAGTCCACTTTTCAGGAAAATATTCAATTTATACAAATTTGAAATTATAATTCACATAATAATCAAGATTTATATTTAAAATGAAATATTGAAAATAAAACAAGTTTAAAAATAATTTCAAAATAAAATAAAGTCAAATTTAAAATATATGCAAAAATCTAGGGTTGTTACACTCTCCCCCACTCAAAACTTTTCATCCCCGAAAAGGAATGAGGTACGAGGAAACACAGGAAAGATAAAATTGAAATGAGATTAAGACAAGATGACAAAAGATTTAAATTATACCTGATAACTGTGGTTATAGGTAAGTTTAACAAGGTGGAGATGGTCTTCCCAAGATCCTCCGAAATCAAGGACACAAGCACGAAAAAAAATCTTCTAGAATCTGATTCACCCTTTCCGCTTGACCGACAGTCTGTGGATGGCAAGAAGTGCTCAGATTAAAAATAGGTACCAAAGATTATAAAGATTATAGAAAGATTTCTAAACAGAAAGAGTATAGAAAGATGCCTATACCAGTCTATAGCAAGATAAGGAAAAATAAGGACAACTAACAGACAGTTTGAAAACAAAATAAGATAATAAGTTTGAAACCATGGAAATTTCAACTTAAATAGATAATTAATTTTACACAAGTTAAATAAATCTTAACTATTTCTAATTTCATTATCTTATCATCTAATTTTCTTAACTAACAATTTCAAAAATCATGGATTTGCAAATTCATTATTTATTATACTTATAATGTACTTAATAAATTTAATTCCTCTTTATTCCTAATTAAAATTAAATTTATCCCTCTCAATATATTTTATCACCTATGTTAAATATACTTACACTTATTATAACTGTTTTAATTTATTCCTAATTCCCTTAACATCATTTTATTGTGTAAATTATTCCATTACTCTTTTACTTTATTTACCTCTGTTAATCTTTTTATAACTAAAATTTAAGTGTATAACATTTATTATAACCACTCAAATTTTATTTATAAAATCTTTTTATATTGTATATTATCCAGTTACATTGTTAACTTCTAAAATTAAGGTAAGTTATATTGGAATGCAATTGAGAATTATACAAATAAAACTTTCTAAAATTAATATATAATATAAACATTCTAATTCAATCATTTCAAGCTTGAATATTTATTCAAAATTTTTATTTTCTTTTTATACTTGAAGTTATTATTTAAGATAGAATTTAAGAATAAAATTTCCGATTCCTTTCAAACCATTTAGAGATAAATAAATGTATGTACATAATTTGTCAAATAAAATTTAAATCATATATCTATATATATTATAAATCAAATCATATTTTAGAAATTCAAATCAATTAAATTTCCCAAAACAAAGCTATAGCAAGACTACAGAACGGTCTCTTCACTTCAAAACTCAAAAATGAACGTCGATGATGCCGCGGTCATCACCGAAATTATTTTCCAGCGACAAAGAGAAGAGCACTAAAATTTTAAAACTTTAAAATTCTTTGGAAACAAATTTCTATTCACAAATACTTTAAATAATATATCCTTTTAAAACTTTAAACACAAGGTTAGAAACCATCGGAAATTAAATTCTCAAATTCTTGATTTAAATTCATTTCAGTTCCCAAATCAAATTTATAAACAACTATTTATAAATTCATCTATAGAATGATAAATCAAGTATTATCAATTCAAATAATCAATTCAAATCAATTTATTAAGTTCCATAATATTTACTTATATCAAAATTTATTTCATTAACCAAATTTTAAAATAATATTGTGTCAGTTTGTTCTGTCAAAGTGTTTTAGAAATCCTATCGATAGCGTTGATCAGACGAATCGATCAGAAGCCCAAATCAACATCAACAAATCAAACAACACAATATATAAAACAAACATAGATTTACAAGTACAATTCAAAATGTTTGGAGATATTTTGGAAACAAAGACAAGATGATTAATTAACAAAATATGAAGATGGATAAGCTTAGACAAATCGCGGGCAACCTTAACCGGGTCAACTGTAACTTAATGAATAAGATCAAATGTGTATTTTTTTTCTGGGGTAAATCTATATCCGATCTCAAGAGATAGAGTTTGGAATACCAAAAGATATTAGCATCTGTTATCCCGCCTTTTGGCAAGGCCGTGACACCAAAAAATTGACTAGAAATCAATGACAGTCCATCCTGTAGGACGGTTACATCACAAGTTCACCATGGATATCGATGAATTTTGTCCGAGTCCGGATTAGGCTACAATTGATAAGACACGTCAGGGAAAGCCATAGGAGCCAGCGTTCCAAATCTCGAGTCAATCCGAGTTCGTACGCCCAAGATATCATCGATGCAAGTGAAGGACATAGCCTTGTGTTCGTCTCCATATGGTTCGTATCCATCAAGGTCGACTCCATCAAGATCGACTCCATCCCCTTCGTATCCCTCAGAACAAACCCTTAGCTCGAATCCATCGTCCCTGCATTACTTCGAATCCATGAGAAGTACCATTGCTTCGACTCCATCAAAACACCCTCCACGTTCGAATCCATCCAAGGCCTCCCGTGGTTCGAATCCATCAAAATATTTCCAGCTTCGAATCGAACAATGGGAAGGTCTTCGAATCCATGCAGTTGAAGCCTTCGAATCCATCCAGACATAGTTGCTTTGTATCGATCGAATGGAACACGTCACGATCGATACGAACGAACCCTTGTTCGAATCCAGATATGATCACTGTCATCGAATCCAACGTCTCGAGTCCACACAGCTAAAACCCCGAGTACGACTCAGTAAAACTCGGAGATAAAACGGGGTTGACCCGAGGCATGCGCACCACGCCGAAGTCTTCGCATACGGGGGGGTCGATTCGAACGAATCGATTCGAACGTATCGATTCGAACGACTCCAGGAAACGAAAAACACCAACTTGAATCGATCATAACTTGAGATCCACAAGTCCAAATGCCATGAAATTTTCACAGAAGCTTAAGCACATGATGAAGAATGTTCACTCCAAATTTCAGCTCGATCGGATGATTTCTTGATCGATTCGAACCAAGGGTCGAATCGATCCCAAAGTGGGCCCGGATCTCCAGATTTCGGCCATGTGGGCCCCCTGACGTACCAGAACTGGTCTCCCCTCATTTTAGGCGAAATATCAGCCTCCTACACCTATAAATAGAGCCCCTAGTCATTCAGAAAAGGGGTCGGAGAATTCTAAGTACTAAAGAGCGCCCAGATTCTGCCAGATTTACTCCAGAACACCACTGCTTCCTTAGATTCAGATTGTAATCATATAATCAGTTGTACTATCTCAGAAGAAATTGTAATCATCAAGTAAACATCAATAAAATCATCAACTTCAGAGTGGACGTAGGCAAGATCGCCGAACCACTATAAATCTCGTGTTTCTGTTCATTATTTCTGAATTGTGATACCCTGTTTGCTTAGATTTGAGATTTGTATGTGAATATTGTTGATTTATATTCATATACTGGTGCTTTCACAACATTCGGGGTTTGTGACCAATTTTGGCGCAAACACTTTGGTGCTTTCACTGAGAACTGAACTCAGGGAGTTCTATCATTTGAAAGTTGAATCAGAAGGCTAAGAGATTCAGATCCGAAGAATCATGACAAGACAAACAAGTAAAAGGCAGAGGCCAGAGCGAAGTCAGCATGAAGGGAGTCAAGAGGCTTCCTCAGGAGCAAACCAAGCTTCAGTTTTCATCACTAGGGAAGAGATGGAGACAATGATGAAGAGACAGGAGGAAATGATCCAGAATTTGCTTCAACAGATTGGGAAACTTGGAGCGCAAAATCAAAGAACAACCGGGGCCCAGAACGAAGTAGGACCATCCAACGCAGCGCCGGAGCTGGGGGGCACACACTTAGGACATGTTGATCCGAACACAGGAAGAGAGACAAGGACATCCGAGCAACCTGACAGCAATAGAGGGATGAACGCTCAATCAGGGGGGCAAACACCTGAAAGCTCACACGGACTCGGGGTGCAGATCGAAGGTAGTGAACGAGGACTACAGCTTGGAGACAATGATAGGTTGGCAGAGATGATCAGGCGAGCCATGAGAGGTGGATTAGTAAACAAAGATCTTGAAGACGTGAACAAGAGTCCCTTTTCTCCTGCGATTAGGTTGGCTAGGAACCCACCAGAATTCAAGCTGCCAACAGTAGAAAGGTATGATGGGAGGACAGACCCTGCGGTCCATCTAACGAGGTATATAAGGCACATGGAAGTGCTGGGGGCATCACAGGAAGTCATGGCCCGATGCTTCCCAATATATTTGACAGACATAGCAGCTTTATGGTTCAGACAGCTAGAGAGCGGCTCCATCGGGACATGGACCGATTTGATTGAGAAATTTATGAGGCAATTCAGGGTTCACATTTCAAGACCCAAGAATGTGATGAGTTTGGCAACGCTAAAACAGAAAGCTGGAGAGTCTTTGAGGAATTTCCTGACGCGATTCAATGCGGCAGCAGCATCGGTGTATCGGCCAGATCCATCCATGGTTATGATGGCAGCCGTGTCCGGAATAGCTGACGGCACAGAGTTCAAAAATTCATTAACTAAGGATCCGCCTATGGATATAGGGGAATTCTATCACGAGGCAGAAAAGTTTTTGCGATTGGAAGACGCTAATGCTGAAAGAGAAGAAGGAGAGGGAATAGAAGTTTATGCACTTAAAGACAAAAAGCCTCTCGAAAATGATTCAGGCAAGGATAAAGGAAAACGAAAGGCTGAGGACAATGGTGACAGGTCAAAGCGACTGCGAAGAGAGCCACGATTCACCACTTATTCAGAGCTGAATGAGAGTTTGGAGCGAATCTACCAAGATACACGAGAGCAAGTTCCCTACCGTAGGCCAATACGAAGGGATCCCACTGTTGACGAGAGGAAATCAGACAGATACTGCTTATTCCACGAACTGAATGGTCATAACACTAACGACTGTAGACATCTGAAGGATGAGGTGGAAGGGCACATCAGGAACGGTATGCTACTTCAGTATGTGAGAAGGCGAGCTCCAGCAGTGGAGCCAGAGCAACCGCCGTCTACATCAGCCAGGGGTGCCCCCGAACCGGGGCATCGTATGATTATCAATTAGTTAAAATAACGATGGACAAGTCGTAAACCTCTCACCAACACGGGTAAGTCATTTACACATATGCGATATCACGAGCGGTCCATAGGCATGCTCTGAATGACTATTAACCCTATCGTTGTGGGAGTTTACACTTCAACATCCTTGCTTTGCTTTTGTTTCATCTTGATTTGAATATTTGAACTTGATTTTGTTTAACATTTCTGCTAAAGACTTATTTTCAATGAAAAAATGCTACTTGTGATTTCATAACAGCTAAGCCACTTACACATGTACGGGATCACGAACGGTCCCTAGGCATGCTCTAAGATGGCGATAAACCATTGCAACAAACAATCCGGGAATTCACCCGAACGTGAAACCTGGTACGGATGATACTAAGTCCCTCCTCGGGCACACTCAATTCGCCTCGAACGGCACCCGACCGCGAACGGTCACAATTCGATCACGAACGATCACACTTCGCCACGAACGGCACCCGACCTCGAACGGTAAACATTAGCCTCGAACGGCGCTCGACCACGAACGGTCACAATTCACCTAATACGACATTCGATCGCGAACGATCACATTTTTGCCTCGTACGGCACACGATCGCGAACGATCACATTCCTCTTTCCACGTCACTCGACCATGAACGGTCACAACTCGCCTCGAATGGCACCCCTCACCTCAAATGGCTTGATCACGAACGGTCGTCATTTGGGGCCATATAGAAATGCTAGATCGCGAACAGTCGCATACCACCTCAAATGACTAGATCGCGAACGGTCGTCCTTTAAGGTCATATAAAAACTGTCAATCTCTTCGCAGGTCGTACCACAGGTCATCAACGGGATATGAACATCCAACTTATGGAACTACAAAACACACCTCCCTATTGCAAGGCATGTTTTGGGGGGCAAATGTTATCCCGCCTTTTGGCAAGGCCGTGACACCAAAAAATTGACTAGAAATCAATGACAGTCCATCCTGTAGGACGGTTACATCACAAGTTCACCATGGATATCGATGAATTTTGTCCGAGTCCGGATTAGGCTACAATTGATAAGACACGTCAGGGAAAGCCATAGGAGCCAGCGTTCCAAATCTCGAGTCAATCCGAGTTCGTACGCCCAAGATATCATCGATGCAAGTGAAGGACATAGCCTTGTGTTCGTCTCCATATGGTTCGTATCCATCAAGGTCGACTCCATCAAGATCGACTCCATCCCCTTCGTATCCCTCAGAACATACCCTTAGCTTGAATCCATCGTCCCTGCATTACTTCGAATCCATGAGAAGTACCATTGCTTCGACTCCATCAAAACACCCTCCACGTTCGAATCCATCCAAGGCCTCCCGTGGTTCGAATCCATCAAAATATTTCCAGCTTCGAATCGATCAATGGGAAGGTCTTCGAATCCATGCAGTTGAAGCCTTCGAATCCATCCAGACATAGTTGCTTTGTATCGATCGAATGGAACACGTCACGATCGATACGAACGAACCCTTGTTCGAATCCAGATATGATCACTGTCATCGAATCCAACGTCTCGAGTCCACACAGCTAAAACCCCGGGTACGACTCAGTAAAACTCGGAGATAAAACGGGGTTGACCCGAGGCATGCCCACTACGCCGAAGTCTTCGCATACGGGGGGATCGATTCGAACGAATCGATTCGAACGTATCGATTCGAACGACTCCAGGAAACGAAAAACACCAACTTGAATTGATCATAACTTGAGATCCACAAGTCCAAATGCCATGAAATTTTCACAGAAGCTTAAGCACATGATGAAGAATGTTCACTCCAAATTTCAGCTCGATCGGATGATTTCTTGATCGATTCGAACCAAGGGTCGAATCAATCCCAAAGTGGGCCCGGATCTCCAGATTTCGGCCATGTGGGCCCCCTGACGTACCAGAACTGGACTCCCCTCATTTTAGGCGAAATATCAGCCTCCTACACCTATAAATAGAGCCCCTAGTCATTCAGAAAAGGGGTCGGAGAATTCTAAGTACTAAAGAGCGCCCAGATTCTGCCAGATTTACTCCAGAACACCACTGCTTCCTTAGATTCAGATTGTAATCATATAATCAGTTGTACTATCTCAGAAGAAATTGTAATCATCAAGTAAACATCAATAAAATCATCAACTTCAGAGTGGACGTAGGCAAGATCGCCGAACCACTATAAATCTCGTGTTTCTGTTCATTATTTCTGAATTGTGATACCCTGTTTGCTTAGATTTGAGATTTGTGTGTGAATATTGTTGATTTATATTCATATACTGGTGCTTTCACAACATTCGGGGTTTGTGACCAATTTTGGCGCAAACAGCATCTAAACCAAGGATAGATATAAATCTCCGGTGAATCGATGCTAATTGTAAAGGAGTTCCCTTTTTACAAGTCATTAGAGTATTGGTGAGACCGCCAATTCATTAGAAAGATTATTCAGAGTGGAGTTATGGGACACTCCAAAATCAAGAAGACACGAATAGGGGAGGACAAGAATGGATTTTGGAACCGCAGGGAACGTTCCAAAATTCAAATGAAATCAAATAAAAATGAAGAGATTCAAGCTCGAATGAAAAGTGATTCTGTAACTAAATTTACCATACATTCTAAGTTTTGCCTCAAAGCCAAAGCTCTGATATCAACTATAACGGGACATCGCCAGTGGGGTAACGCCCACCGTAGCATACAGCTGTACCTGTGTTCTGCCTTTACGGCCAGCATCTCGAATGCACCAACCCCGCAGGGACATGTAGGAGTAAGAGTTATCCGCTCGCTACCAAACCCAAATGCAAGAACCCGCTATCATGCTGCACCCGCCAAGTGCATAAGTAGACACACATGTTGGACTTGAATTGCTCAAAATACCGCGTTGTAAATAAAATTTGGCAAATCTCAGAATATACAGTAAATAAATAATCACAGATCACAGACACAGAGTAAGAAGTGCAGCGGAAGTAAAAGAAATAGTAGTTCATGAAGCTACTATGTAAATATATCAGAGTTAAATAAGATACAATAGAAGAAATAAAGTACAACAGAAGTCTCAATATGATAACCAAGTACAAGCTGAATAGAACAACAGAACTGAGATAGATAAAACTAGATAAGCAGATAATCTCCAGCGGTTCCAATCTCCAGAAATTGAATCCAAATCTGTGAATACTCAGGCTGACCCGAGCGTAAATAAAAATACAAACACTCGAGTCAGGACATACATACTTATACAATGTAAACCAACTCAAGTGAACTATAGTAAAAGTACAAGTAACTTAAAGAATGCTTGGGATTGCCCATTCTTTAAGGATCTGTTAAACTATCTACTAGGTAGTAATATTCGCTATTATAATAATGTCTAATATAAAATAAACATACTTTTAAATAGCATTAAGGCTTTACATTTTCCACCTTAACACGTAATAGTCCAAGTAGTCTATCCAGTATTAGCATACTCCCAAAATGGGGGCTACCCTCGATACTCCACAGGCTACGAGAGAAATCACAAATCGTAGTAAAGCTCGACATGGTAGGTGACACGGCACACAAGGAAATGCCAGGGTAGATATACCAATTACGCATCCGGACTGGTGGTGACGCATAGCAGCCACTACCGCCCACCTCGAACAACACTCCCAAATCAAGGGTGCGCACCAAATTAATCACAAGTAATAGAATGGTATCGAAGAAGTGTGTCCGATCAGAGGTGCTACCTCCTTGGCCCGTCGATCGCTCATGTTTTAGCCACCTTATGCCAACTCACGGGAGTTAGGTCCACGTATATACCTTAGGATCGTCGCCACCATCCTACTTCATTCTAGAAACTCCACCGCGTACACAGTTGTTAAAGTGGTTTTCGGTATCGACAGAGAGTATGTCCATATCCGATCCCGGTCTCTTTAACAACCAATCGTTATTATAAACCGTGGTTATAATTTTAAAATAATATTTTATACTTCAAAATAGAATGTCATTTAAAATCCAAATCTTTATCAAGATGAAGATTAAATCAATTCTAAACCATTTCAATATATTTTAAATATCATATCATTTCAAAACTTCATTTCAAATCATTTCAATATATCAAAATATCATATCTTTCCAAAACTTCATTTCAAATCATTTTAATATATCAAAATATCATATCCTTTCAAAACTTCATTTCAAATCATTTTAATATATCAAAATATCATATCCTTTCAAAACTTCATTTCAAATCATTTCAATATATCAAAATATCATATCTTTCCAAAACTTCATTTCAAATCATTTTAATATATCAAAATGTCATATCCTTTCAAAACTTCATTTCAAATCATCATTTGAGTTCAAATCCAAATATTCAACTTTTAATACCTTTTTAAATTCAAAGATATCATTCATTTATTATCATTTCAAGTCACCCTTTTAAATAGTTTATATTTCAATCAAAATAATTCATTTAAACCATTTAAAATTGTAATTATTATACTTTCAAATAAAGTATTCAGTTTCCAAAGTTTTAAACTATTATGAGTTCATTTACTAAGTTAAAAACCATAAACATTGAAAATTTCAGCCTTTTTCACAGCATTCAGAAAAGGCTATTATAAGTTATTCTTGAAGACATTTTAATTCAGCAAAGACAGCATTTTAAAACTGCTGTTAAATCTCAGTTTAGTTGAAATTTAGTTTAAAACAGCAAAGACAACATTTCCAGAAATGCTGTAATAGCTCAGGTTTCAAATTAAAGGGTTTCATTAAATTTATTCAGCAAAAACAACAGACCACTACAAAAGTTACATAAGTGTTGTAATGGACCTGAGTCAAATTTTAGTCTATTTAGTTTACTTCAGCAACTACAACATTACACAACTGCTGTAATAGCCTCTTATTTAAGTTTTAGTTCATTTACAGAAATCATAACATTTTTGAATGCTATAAAAGTAATTTCCAGATTTTAGTGTATTTTCAGCAAATAATAACCTTCAATATTAAACCTATTAAACAATATAAAATCATATTTTGACATTCAAAAATGTTCATTAAAATTACTCTTTTAATTTATGATTTTTATAAGAAACATTTACAGAAAAATCCAAATTTCCAATAATTTTACTTAACAAATCCAAATGTACAATTTTCTTTTCTTCACATTTTTAACAAATAAACTTAACACTTATATTTTATTTCCATTTCACAAATTAAACTAAATTTTCAATTTTATTTAATAAACTTGAATCTTTATTTAAAACCAAATTTCCCATTTCTAAGTCAAGTTATATTTCAAAATTTCACATTTAAGCATTCATTCATTTAACCATTTTGTTCATAGAAAAAACAATAATACTTTATAAATTCAAATTTAAAATCAAATTATCATAATTACCATTTTCTAAATATAATTAAGTTTCCATTTTATTTATATAACTTAAATTTCAATTTAAACCAAAATTCCAAGTTTCCAATTTAAGTTATATTTCCAAAAATTCACTTTAACTAGTCATTTATTCAACATTTTTAACTTATAGAAAAATCATAAATTCTTTATTCAAACCATTTAAAAAACTATTTAAATCAATTTTCATAAATTTACATTTTTAAAATACTTAAAAATATTCCAAAAACTCTTTATAAAATAACCACGGGCCTGTATATAGTTTTCTGACCTAGGTCAAGTGATACGGATATGTATCATTTCAATCCGCAGTTTACAAAGAAAAACCGGGTTCTATCATTTCGCACCCGCAATCCCAAGTTAAATAAAATAAATAAAAACCATTCAGGCCTATCATTTCAGCCCACAACGATTTTTCCCTATTCTAAAGTCCGTTCGGGTATGTATCATTTCAACCCATAGTGATTTCTATACTAACAAGGAACTTGCAGTGTGATAAACAGATGTGAATGAACAGAATAACATCATATAACAGTAACTGATGATATAACATGTGTAATAACAGCGGTGAGCATTGTATGATCATAATATAACAGTTATAACAGGATGATATAATTTTACAGATTCAAATGGTGTCAGTTTACTAGTTATATAAGTACACATCGTCTGGTGAGAATTTCTCACCTATTCAAGCTGGAGATGACAACACAAACACACAACACAAAATCCACAAAGGCACGAGAGCACGACAATGATTTGAGTGTGAGAGAGACAAGGTTAATTGCCTTGAACAAATTCAAACAAAACAAGTACAAACAACATAAGTTTCAAATAATATAAACTTAACAATGCTAGAAATGATTGACTAAATCAAAACC
The DNA here is from genome assembly GCA_030737815.1 of Allium fistulosum. NCBI lineage: Eukaryota > Viridiplantae > Streptophyta > Magnoliopsida > Asparagales > Amaryllidaceae > Allium > Allium fistulosum. The sequence continues at coordinate 1,393,948,068 of CM060902.1, forward strand.
AAAGACTTTGCACTTGCTCTCAACATCATATGCTTCAGCTATAGATCAGGTTTGCATGGCCAAAGCAGGTATTTGGATCTGGTTTGGGTTGAACATGGGTCGGCCTAGCATGTATTGGATGGTGGAGCAAAGGTATGAGCATGAACTATGACTACAAGGCGATACAACATGATTTCTAAGCAACATAAGGGCTCGGCCAAGGCATCATGGGCACGGCCACTTCAGGTATGGTCAGTAGGGGATGTGCAGGTGTGTGTCAGGTCGAGATCAGGCCAATGGTGGTGATGGTTGGTCGGCCTATGTGGTGGAGAGAGGTCGTGAAACCAAGGTTGGCTCGGCTTGGTATAATCAAGTGAAGTTTGTGCAAACTTTGGTGGAGTTTCATCACATAGGGGCTCGACTATGGCATGGGAAGGTGCTGGAGGTGCTGTTGGTCAAAGGGGATGGTGATGGAGGCGGCCAAGGTGGAGAAGATGGGAGGAGTCGAGCCTAGAAAGATGAAGAAGGCAAGTGCAAATCACAAAAGAAAACAAAGAAAGAGAAGAAGAATTTATCTAAAACTTTGATCAAAAGTGATGTGGCCGTGATTTCTTTTGTTGAGAAATGGTTTGAGAAAGTTGTTCATGTGAAAAATGAAGATGAGGCTGAAGGGAAAAGGAAGTATACGGCCAAAAGAGAATGAATGCAAGAGTTAAGAAAATGAAGAGACGGGAAAACAAAAGGTCTTAAGCAAATCAAGAGTCACAACCTTTCAAATTTCCTTTTTATATATTTTGTAATTTATAAATACCCATAAAATTGATAAATCAATATAACAACTCAGAAAAGAAAATAAATATATAAAATAAATAATTAAATTTTAATTAAAAAGAATTTAAATTAAGAAAATGGTTTAAAATGCAAACTAGGCTTTAAAAATTAGAAATAAATTCAATAAGCTTTAGAAAAATTTTATAATCACTTTAAAAATATTTAAAAGTCAAAATATATATGATATAACCTAATTATACAAATTAGAGTAAGATATATCAAATAAAATGTCATTTATATAAATTAAAAATAAAGAAAATTGTTAAATAACTCAATATACACACAATATTGAAAACAGTATAACTTTCACAATTTAAATCCGTTTTCAACGAAATGAAAAGCAGTATTCATGTTATTAAATCTATTTTCATAATAAAAGATAAAATTTAAGAATTTAAATATTTAAATTTAAAATTAAAAAGTCAAAGTTTGACCAGAAGTCCACTTTTCAGGAAAATATTCAATTTATACAAATTTGAAATTATAATTCACATAATAATCAAGATTTATATTTAAAATGAAATATTAATAATAAAACAAGTTTAAAAATAATTTCAAAATAAAATAAAGTCAAATTTAAAATATATGCAAAAATCTAGGGTGGTTACATCGGTTAATTCTTGGACTTGTTCGATTGAAATCTCGTGACAATCTTCGAGTGGAAATCTACAATTTGTTCGTTAATATTTAAGTTAAGCCAGTGGTTATGGGACATGAATCTAAACTCATTTATTTACTAGCTTAGTGTAATTTACACTTATCGATCACTGATGATCTTTTGGTGATTTAGACTAGTGATGTGCGATGTCTCTTTGTCCGTAAAAGGGGGACTATATACTGTTAGGAGGAGCTATGGGTCATAGTCCGCAAAGGGGGACTATACCTTGTTTGGAGGAGCTTCGGCTCATAGGAGGAGCTACGGCTCATAGTCCGCAAAGGGGGACTATACCCTGTTAGGAGGAGCTTCGGTTCATAGGAGGAGCTTTGGCTCATAGTCCGCAAGGGGGGACTATGCCCTGCTTGGAGGAGCTTCGGCTCATAGGAGGAGCTTTGGCTCATAGTCCGCAAGGGGTGACTATACTCTGTTTGGAGGAGCTCCAGCTCATTTTATGGGATAGCGACCCATTTGTGATACACGTGTTGGTGAGTTTTCATGCTCCCGTTTGTGATAGGCCTTCCCCTTTTTGTGATTTCTGGATTTCTAGTTGATGATTTCTAGAATTTGTGTTTCACCAATTTTGATGATATGCATTGATAAGCTCTATCAATATTTGTGTTTTGGTGAATAATTTAAAGAATATGACATTCTTTTTAGTGTTTGAGAATATTTGAGATATTGTATGATTTTTGTTGTTATCTGATGTATACTTGTCACAGTATGGCATTATTGTTATCATACGTTTTTGTCATATCTCTTATCCTATCTCATTTTATATGATATTTATAGTTAGACTGATCCGTTTATTATTTTTCTTCTTAAATAATACTCGGGTCAGACCGAGGTATTTCAGGTGCTTCTACTTGACTTCTTATCAGGGACCATCATCTGATTTTTGGCTAACTACTTTAGATTAGTAGTTTTTGCTTTTATACATTCGAGATAGAGACTCCTTGATGTATACTTATTCTTTTTTCTAGCACTTGTACCTATTCTTTTGTGATGTAGTGGATCTTGTATGACCACTACTTTGATGTACACTTCTATGTGTTATATTCATATCTGTTTCCGCCTTTGTGATATGAATATCTGTGACTGATTTGTGTTATGCTTATTTCTATATTTGTTTCTGAAGGCCACATAGCCACTGTGTGGTAGCTTTGAGTTTGTATTTGAAATGTCGGATTTCCTCTTGAAATGAAATGCATGTCATACTATCTGACATATCCGTACTCGCACAAAGCAATTACACAGATGGTCGCTCCTCAACAGCCTTATTCTTTGCGCTAGTCGACGACATTACCTCGTAGTGTCCTTGGCTAGTGTGAGTATAGAGGTGGGGCGTCACAAATAAGATCAAAATCCAAACTTAAATAATGGACACAAATAATTAAACATCGAGAAGAGCTCCAGGCACTTGGCGATGCAGTTAAGAAAACAATTCAAAGGTTTGATTCAAAAACAAGGAAATGGAATTTTTCCAACAATGACTAGGAGTGTACATCCTGCTCACCGAAAGTATACCTCTATAAAATATACTTGAGAGTTACGATGGCTCTCGGACATGTCTAAGCTGGACCCGCCAATCTTACCGAGAATCCAAGTATTTCACATCTTAGTGCGCATATAACCGAAATCAATCTAGAGCAGATGTGATAATACCTTAATGGAAGCAACCACACATAGCTTGACTTCCTCTCGCTCTTTGGGTTTAATCATTTCTGACAAAGGATATCAGTGCTTAAATGAGCAACAAATCATCTTGGATCGATGATACACAAAGGTGATAGGGGAATCGATAATCAATATATCAACTACCAGGGATAATTAAAACGATCGTATGTGACAATTAAATCTATTAAAACATTCGACTCGCACTTATGCTTGATTTTCACATCATAAATATTTGTAAAACACTTTAAAACACTCTTTAAAAATCTTTTTAAAGATCAAATTTATATTTCTAAGTGTATTAAAGAGAAGAGTCAAAAAAAATGTCATTAAACATCGTTTACTATAAATCTAAGAAAATTTACACTTAGCTTTATTTTCAAACAATTTATTTTAAAAGATTTTCTCATATATAAACTATCATTTATAAATTTCAAACAACGTTTATTACCTCAGAAGATAATCAATCAATTAAAAATTCTTTTGTAAATTTAAAACAATGTTATTCATCCTAAAAGATAATTGATATAATTCTTTTATAAATTTAAAACCACATTAATTATCCTAAGAGATAATTAATCAAATTTGTAACTTCTTTAATAAATCAATTAATTAATTTTAAACACCTTTATTAAATCGGTTAATTAACTTTAATCACTTTTATTAACTCAATTAATTAACATTAAAACACTTTTACTAAATCAGCTAATTAGCTTTAAAACACTTTTATTAAATCGGTTAATTAACTTTAAAACACTTTTATTCAATAAGCTAATTAACTTTAGAACACTTCTATTAAATTGGTTAATTAACTTTAAAACTTTTTTTCACCATTGATAAATTTATCAATTAACTTTATTATGGTTAAATAAACTTTATTATGGTTAAATAATAATTAAGTATATATTTAACATCCAATTCTTTCAAATACTTATATAATCCTTACAAATACATTTGAAAAGAATTTACAAAATATTTTAGGTAAATATCCTTTATAAATTTAAACAAAATTAATTATCCTAAAAGTTAATTAAATCCAATTTATAATCTTACTTAAATTTAAAATGATATTAGTTTTCTCGAAAGATAATTAATCAAATTTATAATCTCTTTATAAATTTAAACAGCGTTAATTATCCCGAAAGATAATTAATTAAATTTAAAACTCCTATTATAAATTTTAATCAACACTTATCCTCTATTTTCAAATTTTCAAAATGCTTAAAATATAATTTAAACAACATTCAAAGTTCAAAAACACAATCAAACATTTATTTTGTAAAAATACAAGCTCAAGTTCCACACATACAAATGTTTAAGAGGATAATATTTTATACAGTATGTCATAAATATTTCAACCAAATATTAATATAAATAACATAATAATATAAGTAAGATGCATATAACAGTAAATTACAACCCTTTAGGGCCTCTCTACAAATTCCCCTTTAAAAACAATGGTTATTTATGCAATTCGCATTTTGAGAGGAATACAGATCCAAACAAACCGTCAAACAATAATAACGAACATAATATTATCAATACTTAGCAATCAATAGCTAACATATTATTTAGTAATTAATCCACATATTGATTAACTTCAAAATAATCCTTTTATTTTGCAAGCGCAAAGGGTGATTTATTCTACTCGATAGATATTCGATATAACCTATTCAATTTAACTATAACATATAGTGTTTTAGTCTGCTAAATAGATATCATAAACGAAGTATAACTAATTTAACTTCGTCAAATGTAATTAAATTTAAAACGAAAATTTTATCATTAATTTATACCTCACTACTATCAACTATCATCTAAGCATTCAATAATAATATACACCAATATATATATATCATATGGTTTATTTAGAGGTGAGTAAACTCACTAAAATTCCAATTGATGCTTTCACGTTCAAGCCTAGTTAGCTTCAAATCTAACAAAATAAGTTCATGCACGTAAATAACGTCGATACGAGTCCAATGCAAAAGATCACGTCAAAATCCAACCTCATATGAGAGAGTTATTTAATTTATAAGATGTTGGATTAATTAGAATCATTAATTACTTTAATCACTTAATAAATAATTACCCCACCTAATACATCTACCCTAATCCACTAATCGTGCACGTTGAAACATTTTTGCACACCTCCAAGTCGATCCTTCCCCTTTCCCTCTCTCGATTGATACTCGACGAAATCAGCTATAGAAAATTGCAATCAACTCCACTATGTATTCTCTTCGCCCCAGACACGACAAAGTCGAGCTCGAACACCTGGAAGGAATGTGACTTTGACAACACCCCATCGATCGTACTATGTAACACCACCCAAGACTTGACCATACTCCACTAAATTATACCATCCACTCCAATTCACTCAACAAACTCAATTCCAACTCCATTATGCCTAACTCCACCTAAATCTCTTTGAAAATGTAACTCTAGTTTACTGTAAATGTTTGAACAAACCAAACTATGGTCAAACGACACAAAACCAACATAGATTCATAGATCCCACTTATACGAACTCAAAGAAGCTAGCTTTATAATTTTTTGATCAGTAATTACTTTTATTTTGGTTTTTGAAGGTTGATGATAAACTTTATTTTGTTTTCCATGAAATGATAAACAGAAAAGTAAAAGAGGAAAAGAAAAGTAATTATGTTGAAAAAGCTAAGTGCGGGTTATGTTTATTTACAAATTTTTGGCATCTCGCTGCATAGAATTTCGTTCACGTATGAACCGTGAACGACAAAACAAAAATATGATCATATGTAAAAATGCGATATGATAACATAACAAAAATAAAATACATATATTATTTTATTCTGTGAAATTTCAAAATACCATCGTTTGTCGTAAAATATGTCAAACGATCATTTGAATATTTTCCAAATTAAAAATTATGGAAAAATCCTATAAATTCATTTAAAAAATACGTCATTAAAAATAAGTCATTTTATTAACCATTAATTTTCTTGTTATTTATTCAAACAATTTATTATTGTAAATAAATTTATAAAATAGATTCACATTATTATTTATAAATTAAAGTAGTTAAATAAGTTTATTTAATCCATTTAATTAGTATTTAATTCATGATTCAAATATCTAAGTAATCACTGTACTTGGATATAAGTTATTTAAACTCTAAAAAGCAATTATTTAAATATCTAAATTTAATTAAATATTCAAAAATTAAAATGAAAAAATTATGGGATGTTTCAAGTCTGGTAGTAATAAACTTTCTGAAGCAACGGTAAAAGAACTAAATGATTGCTTATTAAAACTAGATTATGCAAACTTGAAGGAGGTAGTTTTAGTTATACAAGGAGATCAGGCCCTGGAAAAAAATATTGCATGAAAACTTGATAGAATTTTGGTCAATCTAAACTAACTAAACTCATTCACACAATCTACAGTGTAATATCTACCATCTAAATCTAGTGATCATACCCCTATGTTGCTTAGCATTTTTAACAAAGAAAAATTTAATGGGTTTAAGCTTTTTAGATATAAAAACTACTGGAATTTATACAGCGGATATGAACAATTAGTCAAAGATAATACCAAAATCAATAGGATGGGTAATCTACTATATAATTTTGTCTCTGCTTAGAAGAAACTTAAATTTGCATTTAAAACATGGAGTAAACAAATTAAAAAAGTTAACCCACTAGTAGAGCTTAACAGAAAAAATTATGCTCGTTTGCAAGCTTTGTATGATCTACACCTAACTGTTTTGAATGTTAAAGCTTTTGACGAAAGACAAAATAGTTACAGACATGCCTACACATGCTTGCAAAAGATAATAGACAAAAATAAAAAATCAGTTGGTTTAGAATGGGAGATACTGCATTAAATTTTTTCATGCAAAAATGAGTACAAGATGACACATGAATAACATGGATAGTTTACTTTATGAAGACATTAACTAACACTGTAGTTTATGTGCTAAAGCAGTAGAGTTTTATAAAGAGTGTACAATGGTGGCTTGATGTGCTTTGAATTTATAGTAGTAAGTTGCAAGAAGATAGTGAATAGCTGCAGAAAGTGTTATTTGAACTGTCTTATTGATTTGAATGAAATTAAAATAATAGTCTTTTCTACACAAGATGATAAGGCACCTGGGCCTGATGGATACAATGCCAAATTTTATAAGTTACATTGGAACAGTTATAATAAACTACTACTGAAAACATTCCAAAGTGCTTTTAATAGTGATAAAATTGTAAGAGAACCAAATAATACCTTTTTGGCATTAGTACCTAAAGAGTATCCTGCAAATAGTTTATCTAGTTTTAGACCTATAGCTTGTTAACGCTAAAAATATACGCTAACACCCCGGTGTGAGTTGTAATAAAGTGAAAGCACCACCCGTTAATACAGGAACTAGTAATAAGCAGAGAATAACCGAAAACAGTAAAGAGACAACAGTTTTTATAGTGGTTCGGCTCAAAGTCAAGCCTACGTCCACTTAATCTTTTTTATTGTTGATTTGATTACAACTTTTTCAATGATTCCTCGATTACAACACGATTAAGACGAGTAGCTAGAACTTCGATGTAGAAAAGCTCCTTGAATTCATGTTGAATGATTTAGATCTTTTCCAAAAGTTCGTTGAAGCGTCTTCAGTGTTTGAAGTGTTGAAGGAGTCGAGAAAACAGCAAAGTATTGGCATTCCAGAAATGATCCAAAAGTCCTCTTCCAGGTGGAGCAGGCGGGGTATTTATAGGGAAAATCTGGAGGTAGGTCGTAGGTCGTGGACGACTTAGGGGTTAGGTCGTAGGTCATAAGCGACCTAATGGATACGGGCTATGGCTTATAATGGTTTCATTTTGATAATTGCTTTGGCTGGTAGGTCGTAGCGACCTAAGAGGAACGGAAGGCGACTTAAACATGTCAAGGCATCAAGTGGAGCGACCTAGGCCAGGCTTAGGAATGGCAGCAACCTAATCTTGATGCGATCTATGAACAAACGACAAAAGGATATGCGGCTTGTCAACTTGCTAGGTCGCTGGGCCATTAACTCGCTAGGTCGCATAGATGGCTTGTCAACTCGCTAGGTCGCTGGACCATTAACTCGCTAGGTCGCTGGACCATTAACTCGCTAGGTCGCATAGATGGCTTGTTAACTCGCTAGGTCGCTGAGCCATTAACTCGCTAGGTCGCATAGACGCTGCCGCATTCATTCCATTGTTGTGCTAAATCTCTATGCCGTTGATCTGCTTGAATCGTTGGGTCGTTAAGTCGCTAAGTCGTAGCCAAACTAGCTCGTTGTAGATCTATGTTAGCTCGCTTAGACATTTAGGTCGTTAGGTCGCTGAAACATTGTGAACTTGTTAAGTCGTGCTTGTTAAGTCGTGTGCTTTCCTTGAATAGTTGAGTCGCCGTTCAGAAAGGGGTTAACACTTGCCCCTCGAAGTACACGCCTAGGTTATAGGTCGTGTGCTTCGATTTAACTTTTCCAAGTCGTGGGCGACTCAAGTACCCTGTTAACTCGCACCATCTTGAATCGCTAGGTCGTGAGCGACTTATGAGGGAGATAGGTCGTTCGCGCCGATTCGAGTTTCATTGCCCATGTATATAAGTCGCTTAGGTCGCTTCTTCTCCTCACTTTTCTGCCTATCACTTTGCCGCCATTGCTGTACTTGAGCTCAAGAACTTCAAAGCGAAATTCCACTCCTCGTTATTTCGATCATCATTTCCAACAGCGAATTTAGGTAATGCTGACCATCCATCCATTGCGTCTTCCATCGATTCTCCTATCATCAGTTCTACGCAATTTCTGTTACCATATTATAAAATTGTACTCCGTTTCGCCCTCGGATCATCGTCGAATCGTTGGTAATTGCTTTTAAAAAATGAATCGGCTCAGGATCTCATGGGATTATTTGGAGAATGTTAGAATTTGTCGAGTTAGCGATGATTTTTTTGGAAAAATGATGAGGTTTTAGGTGTACGGGTTAGTGGATAGCGGGTTATGTTGCGGCGTTTCTGGTGAGGTAAGGGGGATGGACATGCGGCAACATGCGAGTGGAGAGCAGGACTTAGGGTTTTTTGATGTAAGAAAACTCGGCATTTCCGAGTTACTCTTAGAGCGACCTAATGAATTGAACGACCTAAGAGCCTTGCGACTTAAAAGAATCTGAACGACTTACGAACTTGCGACTTAAGGCGTGTAGCATACTTCTTCGGGCATGATAACTCTCCTTATGACCTATCTTTGGGTCGCACTATGATCTGGGCGACTTAACTTCTTGCGACATAACCTTTAGGTCGTGGGCGTACTTGGACGAGCTAACACTTAAACAAATTTGCCTTGTCTTGGCTTAAAGCCTTATGCCTTAACTTGCAGCGTAGGTTTAACTCGTAGGAACATGACTAATGAACTTCATAACTCAAGCAGAGTGACTTAAGGAAGCTCGACCTATGTTAAGTCGTTTGAACTCGATCTGGGCGACCTAAAGATTCCCGAGCTAACTTAAGTCGTTCCGGCGACTTAAGGAATGAACAGAACTTGAACTCTTGTAGAATTTGACAGAACTTGATTGAAATTTCAACTTGAACTGCCCGAATGAACTGCTTGAACTTGTTGCACTCTTTCACGAATTGTATTAAATTTTAAGCTAACAACCTGTTAAATACAACATTTGCAGAAAAATGGGACGAATATACTCATCATCGACTGCCCACATCGAGTGATGGATTAGTTCAAAAAGACAATATTTTACTCAAGTAAAATAATATGAAGCTAATTAAAAGTGAAATGTTGTGAATCAACTGTTTTAAATGAAGCATCAACGCAAAATTCATACAGTTATAACTGCTTATTGTTGAATATTATTTGCATTGATACTACACTTAACTTTGATTTAATAACAAGCCTTGAACCTTCCTGAATTGACGTGCGCCAACCAGTATTATTTCAAGTTTTGCTTTGTTTACTTGTCATTTCAGTAGCTTTGCACAACACTTCACATGCTTTTTAGGAAACGTGCACCTTCATATTTGAATATCCAATTCCTTGTGTAGAATGGCTTCCCAACAAATGCGAGAAGAAATAGTAGAGCAAGCTGATGAAGTTTTCCCGATAGCTGACCCTTTGGAGAATCCTCCGGAAAGAGTTCCAACTTCATTAAACCAACGGGCTTTCAGCCAACTTTGTTTTTATTTTGGAATTGCTGAAGCGGATGCTTTGCTTCCTAGGGCAAATGATACTGCCGATAGGCCACCTCCTGGCTTCGTTGCAATTAACCGTCAAATGTGTCTGAATGGAGCTATTCCTCCCTTCAACGACTTTCTTCGAACACTACTCCTTCGATTAACTATCTCTCCATTTCAGTTGCACCCCAATGGTTATGCCATCTTGATGGGATTGTGTGTACTGTTCAGGAGGACGCTCGACCGTCTTCCAAGCTTTGAAGAGATTGCTATTTGTGTTCGTTCGGGAGGAATAAAGATCATCCTTCCATCACACTTATAAGGAGCGCTAGAAATCGTAAATTGATTACAGACTTGCCCGACAGCGCTCACGGGTTCTTAAATCAGTTTTTCTTCGTTCGTTGCCTTCCAGGATTCTATGGCATCTGGAGAGTAGGAAGTAAGATTGTCTATCTCCATTCACTCCATTTCTGAGCCTTTCAGAATTCGGGTTGTCAAGTATTAACTTCATTTTTACTCTTGTAGCACTTCCTCCCCCTTCTAAAGACTCCAGTCACAAGTCAACTTTTGGAAGACTAAGTGTGGTAGCCGTCGAGGGAAGGAGTATCAAATTTCTTTCGAAAGATGAATTTCTACATCAATTTGGCCTTTTACATCCTTAACGATCCCTTCAGCTTCGCGATGCCCCTGCTTCTCAACCGGAAACATCTGACGCCCCAGCCCCGCAAAAGAACTTGCATCGAAAGAACTTGTTGAAGAAGCTTCATTAATAAAATGCTCTGGTTTTGCTGAGGGTGCAGAGTTTTCCGGCAAGTCTAAACTTCTTCCGGTTATCGAAGAAGTGGAACTCCCTCAACGTCCCGGGAAGGCCGCCACGGAAGTTGATGAGGGGGCGGAGAAGGAAAGTTCTGCCACAAAAAGTGTTGAGCATGCTGAAGAAGGAACTGCTGGTGTGACTCACTCGGCTGGGCATGACGGTGACGACATCTTCGGGGGGTTAAGCGATTTTATGGTGACCTCTCAAGAGCTTTTTAAAGATGATACCATCGCTGCTAAGCTTGTCTCTCCATCGGTTGAAGCAACATCCGTCTTGCGACCACTTCCGTCAGCCCAAGAGTTGACCCCTATTGCAAAAGCCAACATCACATTTAAGCTGAAGAGTGGTTTGTAGCTTGACGTGCGTAGTTTGCACGCCACACACACTTAGGATTTTTAGCAATTACTCGCACTTAACTTCCTTTTTCTGGAGATTTCTAAATTCTATCTCTTTTTTCATTTTCAAATTCTCCAATGGGACGAAGCGGCTCATATTATGATGATTTTCAACGCTATGGAAGGCGTGACTTTTATGATCCCCAGCGCTATCTCTCTGCCTCCAGGGAAACTGATGAGGAACGAGCGGCTAGGAAAGCTCGTGAGAGGCAGGCTCATGAAGAGCGGTATGGAAGAAAAGATGAACGCCATGACCCCTACCAAAGAGATGACGACTCTCTCAAAAGAAAGTCTCATGATGATAAGGGAAAGAGTCACATAACTGAGGATCCAAGCAAGCGGGCCAAACTCGACGACAAGTCTTCATCTGAAATCTCTAAAGTGCCCGCTACTTCTATCTCTTTAGACATCCCTTCCAGCTCTCCTGCCCTCAAAAGAACTGATATCCAATCAATCATCAATAGGCCTCCCTATTAAGTCGAGAAGCCTCCGCCTACACTCCGCAGCCGATTTCCGAACTGGTGTTTGAAAGGAGTGCGTTTTGACTTGGACTTGGTACCGATTGACAAGCAAGCCATGCTGAGAAATCTTGATGCTGTCAAACTCGATATCGAAAGAATGTACAGCTGGCAAAAACTGGTCAATGAGCTTCAAAGAGTAAACCGTGCAAATCTTGAGGCTATGCTGACCATTGAAAATGATAAGTCTGAGTGGCAGAAAATTGTTGATCAGCACAATGCGGAAATGAAGAGCATCACTACTTACAACGAGGAGCTTGAGGCCGAAGTTAAGAAACTTAAAGATGAGCTCGCCACCTCTTCCACTTCTTATACACAAAAGGAAGAGGTGCTCCAGAAGCATGTAAGAGTTGCACACGCTGCTCAGCGAGATGTTGAGGCCAGACTTGAGGCAGAGCAGAATATTGTTGAAAAGTACCGCAAAGATGCTGCTCAGCTGCGGGAAAAAACTAGCACTCAAGACGCGGAGATTGCGATGCTAAAGATCTAGCTTGCTAAAGCTGAAAAAGAACGCGACGACGCCATTTCTGGAAAAGTGGCAGTTGAACATTCGCACGAGGCGACTAAAGCCAACATCAGCTCCACTTTATTTAAGTTTTACGTCCTCAGCGTCTTGGGGAAAGGCCGTCTTTCTTTCTTGGGCTCGAAGTATGAAATTACATTGGCTGAAGTATGTGAAGCAGCGGTTGAAGTGCTCAAAAATGCTGGCTACACCGAAGAGGATTTCAAGGCTAATTTTTTGGACGACGAGGGTCGTGCCGCCCTTGCGAGAGGGAAAGAACAACTTGCTAATCGGCGAGCCGAAGTAGCGGAAGGAGAGCGTCCAGGGAAGGCACCTTTGACCGACCTAGCCCGTCATTCGTCCCCGGTCGACGTTGACATTATTGGCTCAAGTTCCCACTCTCTGCCTCTTGCTAAAGTCGAAATCAAAGCTAAAACTGCTCATACCGAAGAAGAGGCCCAAGAAAGTACTGAAGCTCAAGATTATGAAATCGACATGATCAAGCCAACTTCTCCAGGTAACTTCAACATTGATCTAGCTCAAGTGGACTACTCGTTCGCCTCACATGAGCTCGATGAATTTCTTGCTTATTACTTAAGCCTCGACGTGCCACTATCTCCTCTCTTTTGCGAGGAATACTGATGTTTAACTTTTCTTCTTCTGTAGTGAAACCAATAAGCGCTGTACAGGCTTCGCCTCCTCCCGCCGTTGTCCCCCCACCTCTTCAAGCTACTCCTCCTTCTGCTTCTCAACCGGGATCTCAAGAAGAAAAAATAGAAGCTCTTCAAGGTTTAGATGACCCGGCGGCTTCACAAGAGCAGAAGGCCGAAGAACTTGAGGAGGGTGAGAAGACCCCAGAGAGATTCACTACCGATGATACAAAGCTTTCTGATCTTATTTCTCTGGGTAGCGAATCTTCTTAGAATAAGAGGGGAAAGCGCGGAGCTTCAAAGAAAAAGAAGGACGCTCCTATTGGCGATGAGAAAGCAGAAGAGGACCCAATTGCACCTCTTTCTCCTTCTTCCCCGAAGAGTTCAAACCGACCTAAGAAATTAATCATTAGGCCGGGTGAGGACTCGAAAGGCGGCGGGAGGAAGAAGAAATGAGTCTGGCTTTTATCCTTCTTGCTCTCCTTTTTTGGTTGTATCTAAAGATTTGTATCGACCGGAGATTGTGCGGGTACCGGCCCCCGCTTTTTTGAATCTGCACATGTATAAAAACTTTTTATCGTATGGAATAAAATGATTCTTTTTACCTGTACAATCTTTTGTCAGTATTTGTGAATGCATTTATTCCCTATTTTAGCACAAGTTTCTTTATTTTCTTTGTACGATACTGCAGTGAGCTCGTGGTATGCTTGTTTGAACGTTGTTTTTATTAATGTAGCTATATTGCCCCCATACCACGGCTTATTGCAATATTCTGCATTTTGAAAAGACTTGTACTCTTATTTTAGAGAATAATCCTTCCGTTTTGAGGAAATATTATTCTGCTTTAGTAGAGTGTGCTTGGTATTGAAGAAGTTTTCTTCTTTTTCTTTTCTTTTTAGAAAGAGTTAATACACTTCTTTTATTTTTTGGACATGCCTCCTTAGAGGGATTTGTTTAGCACTTCACCGTTGAGGGTGGAAGTGTGTCTCCGAAGAGGGCTTGTGCCTCCGAAGAGGGCTTTTTTGTTGTGCCTCTGAGGAGAGGGCTTTTGTTTTTTTTGTGCCTTTGGGGAGAGGGCTTTTTGGTGTGCCTTTGGGAAGGGCTTTTTTGTTGTGCCTCTGGAGAGGGCTTTGTTCTGTTTTTCCTGAAAGTTACTTTCTCATAGTTGAATGGTCCCACGGAGCAGACGCAAGCTACCCGATTGGATGTTCGTTTGCACAAACGATCGCAATCAAGTAACAAGGGCCTGGAACCTTCTATCTTGGGAAGGTGCCCCCTTGGGTGGTCCCACCAACATTCTTGGGTGAGAGAAGCATTTCAATTTGGCATGCCTCGTTAGAGGGCTTTGTGCCTCCGTAGAGGGCTTGTGCCTCCGAAGAGGGCTTTTGCCTCATTGGAGGTCTTTGTTTGTGTGCCTCCGAAGAGGGCTTGTGCCTCCGAAGAGGGCTTTTGCCTCATTGGAGGTCTTTGTTTGTGTGCCTCCGAAGAGGGCTTGTGCCTCCGAAGAGGGCTTTTGCCTCGTTGGAGGTTTTTGTTTGGTTTGCCAGGAAGGTTGCATCTCACAGTTAAGTGGGTCCACGGGGCAGACGCAAGCTACCCGACTGGATGTTTGTTTGTATGAACGATCACAATCAAGTAACAAGGGCTTGGAACCTTCTATCTGGGGAAGGTGCCCCCTTGGGTGGTCCCACTAACATTTTTGAGTGAGAGACAAGATTCCATTTCGGCTGTTTTTGTCTGCTTGTCCATGTCTTTTCATCAACTGCCGCTTAGCGATTCCTCGTTATCATTCTCAAATACATGTTCCTTTCTTTGGTAGGCTGTTTGATTTTTCCAGAGAAGTGTACTTCATGGTTGAGTGAATCCACGGGGCAGACGCAAGTCACTTAACCGGATGTCTGTTTGCACAAACGATCACAATCAGTTAGCAAGGACCTGGTGCCTTCTCTTTGGGAAGGTGCCCCTTCGGTGGAATCACAATCCGTTTGTGTGAAGCCCTTCTTGTGTATGAATTGAGTCTGGAATTTTTTATGGCTTGACATTTGTTTGTTGAGTGATTTATGGGAATCGCTTGGGTTTGTGACGTGTTGAATAGGTAAGCTTTGCTTTGATTGCTTGCAATATTAAATCGATATTTTAGCAACATATTTAAGATATTTGCATATCGAAATGAGACAGACATTTTATAGTAGTAGAAGACACAAAATTTATAGTGGTTCGGCCAAGAATTGGGCCTACATCCACTTTATAGTTCTTATTGCTGAGTCACACTGATTTTACAATGGCTTACAATACAAGAATGATACATTCAGAATTATTTTACAAATTTAAGCATCGCTTTTAAGTAAAATATGGACGCAAGTGGTTGCTGTTCCAGGCTCTCGGGATTGGATCTCCTTCGACAGTTGTGAATTTGAAAGTGCCATCAAGAAGTTTTTTTCCTATGACATACGGCCCTTCCCAGTTTGGCCCAAACACTCTTGTTGCTGTCATGATCCTTTTCAAGACTAGATCCCCAATTTCAAAGCTACGTCGATGAACTTTAGAATTAAAGTGCCTGGCTATCCTTTGTTGTTGAGCTGCGACTCTGAGTTCAGCTTCTTTCCTTCTTTCATCAAGCAAGTCAAGTGCTTCAAGTTGCAGCTTTTCATTTTCAGCTTGGTTTAAATGAATTCTCCTGTGTGAGGGGACCTCTATTTCCACTTGAATCATTGCTTCTGATCCATATGCTAATGAGAATGGAGTGTGCCCAGCCGCAGTTTTGTGGGTAGTCCTATATGCCCATAGTGCTAATGGCAGCTTATCAACCCAACCACCTTTTGCTTTTTGCAGTTGCTTTTTGATGGTTGATTTGATGATTTTGTTCACTGCTTCCACTTGCCCGTTTGCCTGTGGATGAGCCACTGCTGAGAAGCTTTTTCGGATCTTGAATCGCCTGCAAAATTCCTGGAATTCTTCGCTTTCGAATTGGGTACCATTGTCTGTTATTATCTTCTGAGGCACACCATACCTGCAAATGATATTTTTAGTCACAAAATTTATCATCTTTTTAGAGGTAATAGTAGCCAATGGTTCAGCTTCAGCCCATTTAGTGAAATAATCAACAGCAACAATGGCATATTTGATTCCAGATCTGGCAATCGGCATAGGCCCAATGAGATCTATTCCCCAAATGGCGAATGGCCATGGACTGACCATCTATGTTAGTACGGTGGAAGGTGCTCTTGGGATTTTTGCAAACCTCTGGCATCTGTCACACTTTCGGGAGTAGCCAGTAGCATCTCGATTAATATCTGGCCAAGAATACCCATAGCGGAGAATTTTCTTTGCAAGAGTTTGGCCACCTGAATGATCTCCACACTCTCCTCCGTGCACCTCAGCTAAAATTGCCTTAGCCTCTTCTTTGGTTACACATCGAAGTAATGGCATCGAGAATCCTCGTCTGTACAAATGGCCGTCTTGAATTACATATCTCGGGGCTTTTCTTAACAGCTTCTGGCGCTCTTTTTAGTTTCTGGCAAGGAGCCGTTGAGTAGATATTCCTTGATAGGGGTCATCCACGACTCCTGTTCTTGAGATACAGTCATGATCCAGTCAATATCCATTTCATCAGTACTTGGAGCTGACAAGACTTCCACAGGGACCAATCCTAATAACTGAGCTTCGCCAGAGCTTGAATATTTTGCGAGAGAATTTGCCTTCATGTTCTCTTCCCGGGGTATATGGCTTATGGTATAATGATCAAAAGCATCGAGAAGCTCCCAGGCCTTTGACAAGTAAGCAGGCAGATTTCCTCTTTTAGTCTGAAACTCTTTCTTGACTTGGCAGACAATAAGCTGGGAATCACTGAAAATCTGCAATACTTTGATGTTCAATTCTTTAGCAATCTTCAAGCCGGCAATAAGAGCTTCGTATTCTGCTTCATTATTTGTCGAAGGAAATTCTAATCTCAATGCATAACACAATGACCGCCCTTCAGGGGTTTCAAGCACAACCCCAGCTCCGGAACAATAATCATTTCTTGCACCGTCAACATACAATTTCCATCGGATCGGGATGTTATTAATCACTTCTTCCTCACTGCCACCTTTATCTGTGTATTCTGCTATGAAATCTGCTAAAGCTTGTCCATTGATTGCTCTTCGGGGATGGTAGGTGATATCATATTGGCTGAGCTCAATATTCCACTTCAGAAGACGATCCGAAGTTTCAGGGCGAAATAGGACTTGCTTTAGAGGTTGATCAGTGAGGACTTTGATAGGATGAGCCTGGAAATATGGCCTCAACTTTCTGGAAGCAATTAACAAATAATAGGCGAGCTTTTCCAGCTTTGAATAGTTCATCTCTGCCCCAGTGAATCTTTTGCTGATGTAATAAACCGGGTGCTGAACTTTTGCGTTTTCCCGTACCAATGCTGCACTGAGTGCATGAGATGAAACCGCTAAGTATATGAAAAGATCTTCCCCATTGCTGGGCTGAGAAAGTATTTGAGGCTTTTCCATGTGACGAATTAGTTCTTCAAAAGCTTTCTGACATTCGGGAGTCCACTCAAAGTTTTTCTTTCCTTTCTTCAGAGCATCAAAGAAGGGAATGCATTTATCAGTGACTCTAGAAATAAATCGACTCAAAGCAGCGACTTTCCCATTGAGGCTTTGCAATTCCTTCTTTGTTCTAGGGGCTTTGACTTCTCTTAAGGCAGTAATCTGAGCAGGATTAGCTTCGATGCCCCTAGCACTCACAATGAAAACCCAAGAATTTTCCGGACTATACTCCGAATGAACATTTCAGAGGATTTAGCTTCATCCCATACTTTCGGATAACCGCGAACATTTCTGCCAAATGATCCATGTGGTCTACTGCCTTTTTCGATTTCACCAACATATCATCAACATACACTTCCATAGTTTTCCCAATCTGGGGTTTGAACATGGCATTCACAAGTCTTTGATAAGTTGCCCCTGCATTCTTTAGTCCGAAGGGCATGACTTTATAACAGTAAAGACCAACATCAGTGATGAAGCTCGTGTCCTCCTGATCTGTCTCATGCATCATGATTTGGTTATATCCTGAGTAAGCATCCATAAAAGACATTAATTCATGCTCGGCTGTTCCATCCACTAACTGATCAATTCTGGGCAACGGGAAACAGTCTTTGGGACATGCTTTATTCAAGTCTGAAAAGTCGATACAAACTCTCCACTTCCCATTTTCTTTTTTAACCAACACTGGATTAGAAACCCAATTTGGATAAGTGGATTCTCTGATGAAGCCATTCTTCATGAGCCGATCTACTTCTTCTTTTAATGCTGTCGACCTTTCAGGACCCTGGGTTCTTCTTTTCTGCTTTACGGGTGTGAACTTCGAATCAATATTCAAAGCATGCACTGCGATTTCTGGAGATATTCCACACATGTCGGCATGACTACAAGCGAAAACATCCAGGTTTGCTTTCAAGAATGCTATTAGTATATTCTGAACCATCATACCAAGTTGTGAACCCACATTCAGCACCTTGTTTGGGTCATTCGGGTCAACAGGTATTGGCACTGTTACTTCTACCGGCACCACTCTATTCTCCCCTGCACTGGTCTTTCTGGGATCAATTTCTTTTCGTGCACCACTATGCTCACCAGTGCAGGGTCCACCCCGTAATTGCTACAAGGTGGGTTCTTTGATGCGGAGCGGAGCTGCCGCACCCTTTCCCATCTCTCTCTTCTTCGCCTCCCGCAACTCTGTGAGATAACACTCCCGCCCAGCATTCTGGTCCCCCTTCAAAACACCAACGCCGTTATCAGTGGGGAGTTTCATAGTTAGGCACCACGGGGCGAGAATAGCTTTGAATGCAGCAAGAGTTGGTCGTCCCAAGAAGGCGTTATAAGCAGAAAATTCATCAACAATAACAAAAGTTTGCTTACGGACCACTTTTATTTCGCCTTCACCAAGTTCTACAAATAAGTCGACGGTTCCGATGGGCTGTTTTGGTTCCCCAGTGAACCCAACATTTTTTTGCAAAGAAGCTTGAACATCAGCCATCGGAATTTTCATTTGATCAAATGTCTTTTTGAAGAGGATATTACAAGAAGCGCCGCAATCAACAAGCACTCTTCTCACAATAGATGGTCCGATACCGGCGGATATTACCAAAGGATCCATGGTGGGAGCCTCAATTCCCACAGAATCTCTAGCTCTGAATACGATGTCACCATGAAAATTTCTTTGTTGTTTTGAAGGCACAGCATCTTCCAAGACAAAAACAGTTTCTTCTTTCGGGGCATGTCTCAGAGCATGAGCATACCTCTCCATCTCTCCTCAACTTCTGCCTGCTGGATGAGGACCACCTGTGATTACATTAATAACAGGCCTTTCAGATTCCTACACCACAGCCTTTTCACCTGAGCCAGATTGACGAGCAGGAAGTTGCTACCCCTGAGTAGATGAGGCCGAAACACCTCTGTTTCTCTTGACATACTGTTGCAGTTTATTCTATCGCAGCAGCTCTTCAATTAAATTCTTCAAATAGCGACACTCATTAGTGTCATGGCCAGGCTGATTGTGAAATCGATAGAATCTTCCATTAGGCACAAAAAATTTCCCAAGCTTCATTTTAGGTGGCTTAGGGTACTCGATAGCATCCTTGGTTGCGAAGAAGATGTTCTCTGGAGTCTCAATCAAAGGAGTAAAATCCGAAAAACGGCGAGGTTTCTTCATATCTTTCTGCCTTTTCCCACCGTTATTTTCCCTCTTCTGACCACCAGATTCTTTCTTATTAGAAGCTTCAGCCACATTGTTGTTTTCAATTTCAGCCACAACCACCTTTGCTGGTGCAGGAAGATTCTCCAGACGCATAAATTCATCAGCCTTCTTATAAAACTTCTCAAGTGAATTTGGTTCCTTCATCTTCAACCATTTTCCAAACTCACTTGTTTTATCGATGGATCACATCAAGTAAGTTAGAATCATTCGAGGCTCAACATTATCCACTTCGGCCAAGGCTATATTGAAGTGGTTCAAGAAAGATTTGATAGATTCTCCGGGAGCTTGTTCGAGGCTGGACAGTGACATTATGTCCTTGGCCTTTGAAGCATACAACCTGAACTGATCCTTGAATTTACGAGTTAAGTTAGAGAATTGATCCACAGATCAGACTGGTAGCTTTGTGAACCAAAGTAGAGCCACCCCCTCCAAATAGACAGGAAAATATCTGCATTTAATCACATCTGTTGCCCTGGCACCTGTCATATGCCAGTCATACTTGTACAAGAACTGATTAGGGTCGCTTGTCCCCCGATAGGCTGGGATAGTAGGGGGAACAAACTTCTTTGGAAATTCAGCTTTTAGAATTCTTTCGGTAAACGGAGTCTTGCTTGGAGCAAACCCCCAGTCATTTTCATCTTCATCCCTTTGCATACTTTCTTTCATAATTTGGTGAATCATTCCTGATAGGTATTCCTCATCATTCAGAGGCCTTGCCGGGCAAACGTCAGCCACTTTTTCGAAAGTTTGCCTGAACAAACGTTCGCGAAGAGGTGGCTGCGGCCTTGAACCTCCAGCTTGGGGAGGTGCCCCTTCGGCGGTGCCAGCTGCCCTTTGAGGAATAATTTTCTCTTGGGAATCATGAGCATCTTCAACAAAGGTTGGTTCATTATTTTTTGGTTGTTGGTTAACCCCAAGCAAAGCGTTTAACCTGTCCATCATCAAAGCATTTTGAGTTTCCATTTGTTGGTATAACCCAAATACAACAGCATCAAGATCAGCCCTTGTGATTCCAACAGTAGGAGTCGCCTGATTTGGCGCTGGAGAAGTGGCGGTCCTGTCATAAGCATCTCCGGATCGAGTAGATCTACTCTTTCTTCCAGGAGCCATGATTTCAGATAGACTTCTGGTTTTTAAGGAGAGTCTTTCAACAAATCTTTGCGAAGCAATGGTGAGAACACACCTGAGTTCGATGTTCTCAGTGAAAGCACCAAAATGTTAATGCTAAAAATATACGCTAACACCCCGGTGTGAGTTGTAATAAAGTGAAAGCACCACCCGTTGATACGGGAACTAATAATAAGCAGAGAATAACCGAAAACAGTAAAGAGACAACAATTTTTATAGTGGTTCGGCTCAAAGTCAAGCCTACGTCCACTTAATCTTTTTTTATTGCTGATTTGATTACAACTTTTTCAATGATTCCTCGATTACAACACGATTAAGACGAGTAGCTAGAACTTTGATGTAGAAAAGCTCCTTGAATTCATGTTGAATGATTTAGATCTTTTCCCAAAGTTCGTGGAAGCGTCTTCGGTGTTTGAAGTGTTGAAGGAGTCGAGAAAACAACAAAGTATTGGCGTTCCAGAAATGATCCAAAAGTCCTCTTCCAGGTGGAGCAGGCGGGGTATTTATAGGGAAAATCTGGAGGTAGGTCGTAGGTCGTGGACGACTTAGGGGTTAGGTCGTAGGTCGTAAGCGACCTAATGTATACGGGCTATGGCTTATAATGGTTTCGTTTTGCTAATTGCTTTGGCTGGTAGGTCGTAGCGACCTAAGAGGAATGGAAGGCGACTTAATCATGTCGAGGCATCAAGTGGAGTGACCTAGGCCAGGCTTAGGAATGGCAGCGACCTAATCTTGATGCGACCTATAAACAAACGACATAAGGATATGCGGCTTGTCAACTTGCTAGGTCGCTGGGCCATTAACTCGCTAGTTCGCATAGATGGCTTGTCAACTCGCTAGGTCGCTGGACCATTAACTCGCTAGGTCGCTGGACCATTAACTCGCTAGGTCGCATAGATGGCTTGTTAACTCGCTAGGTCGCTGAGCCATTAACTCGCTAGGTCGCATAGACGATGCCGCATTCATTCCATTATTGTGCTAAATCTCTATGTCGTTGATCTGCTTGAATCGTTGGGTCGTTAAGTCGCTAAGTCATAGCCAAACTAGCTCGTTGTAGATCTATGTTAGCTCGCTTAGACATTTAGGTCGTTAGGTCGCTGAAACGTTGTGAACTTGTTAAGTCGTGCTTGTTAAGTCGTGTGCTTTCCTTGAATAGTTGAGTCGCCATTTAGAAAGGGGTTAACATAGCTTGTTGCAATTTTCTATACAAATTTTTTGCTAAAGTCTTATGCAACAAATTGAAACCAGTAACGTAGCATCTGATATCCCAAAATCAATGTGCATTTATCCCTAACAAAAATATCACTGGTGGCATAATACGTGTACATGAACACAAGAGGGGGTTTCATAGTTTTGGAGCAGGAAAGATGTGCATCAAAATTGATCTTAAAAAGCATATGACAAGTTAAACAAAAAAAATATTTTGCATATGCTCAGAATGTTAGAGTTTCCTAAAAATTGGCTGATATTAATAGAGGAATTAATTAATACCCCAAGTTTTGGGATTTTGTATCAAGGTATTCCACATGGATAATTTTTTAGTAATAGAGGAATAAGACAGGGTAACCCTCTCTCCCCTTATCTATTCTCTATTTCTATGGAGTACTTAAGCATTAAACTGGAGTTAAAAGCAGCTAATGGGCAAATTAAACATATTCATTATGTAATGCCAAGTTTAACACATTTAATTTATGTTGAATATACTGATATTCATGAAAGCAAACACAAATGGAGCCCAAGTAGATAAGAAACTTTTTCAAAAACTAGAAAAATATGTTGGCTTACAAGTTAACACTGAAAAGACCAAAGTCATGTTGAGTAAGTAGTGTGCTTATAAGGAGGAAATTCTTAGCATTCTGTCCCTCAAGAAGGTGAACTTCTAATTAAATATTTAGGTGTGCCTTTATCAATGCAATATATTAAGGATGAAATGTGTAGTGGGTTATTAGTTAAAAACAGAAAGAAAGTTACAAGGTGGAATGCAATCTATTAACTCTTGTAGGAAGAATTGAGATAATAAGGGAAGTCATATATCCTATGTTATAATTTTGGACACAAAGTTTTCAAATTACCAAAGGCAACAAGTAACAAAATAATATATTGCTCTAACTTCCTTTGGAAAGGTAAAATTGCTAAAATCCCATGGACTACAATGTGTTCCCTTAAAGGAGAAGGAGGTATGAGTCTGAAAAACATAATAGAAATGAATGAATCAGCATGCATTAAACTTATATGGAAAGTGCTGAATAAACATGGATTGCTTGGTGAATGGTTACATAATAGATATGTTAGTGATAAGTCTCTATGGGAGATGGACTTCAATAATAGCTTTTCAGGTACTTTTAAATACATATTAATGTTAAAACATAAAGCATTACATGTTATAGAAAGAAGAATTGTTGATGGTAAATCTACTAAAATATGGTTTGACCCATAGATAAATGGAAGCAATCTGCTAATTAAGCTTGACATGAAATATTTGGCAACTTTAGTGGGTGAGGACTTCGAAGTGCACAGGATTATTAGCAATGGAAGATAGGAAAGTTACAATTTGCCTCATAATAAAAATATAAACACTGATATTTCCAACGTTAAGATCTACACTGATAGAATTGAAGAATGTTGGTTTGCAAAAATACAATCAATGGTGATTTTCAGTTTAAACAATATTAGGAAAATATCAAAGCTGCATTTTCTAATGTCAATTGGGCTAAAATTGTATGGATAAGATAAACAACCTAAGAATGTCTGTTTGCACTTACATAGCACTTACTAGTAAGCTATCCACTGTAGATAACTTAATATAGAGACATATAATTGTTGATAGCATCCATGTGTTGTGCAACCAAGAAGAAGAAATAGTTAAATATTTATTTTTCAATGCAATTACACAACATATGTGTGGCAATGGTGTAGAACTAGACTAGCGACGCCATTTTCTAACATTGTAGATTTGTATCAGTATGCAAAATAGCAAAAAAAAAATTGTGATAAGGATAGACTAAGAGATCTTTCTATAGTGGTATTTAAAACATGCATGTGGAGCTGTTGGTTAGAAAGAGATAACATAATATTTAAGCAAATCGAAAGCAACATGTTATCTGAGTTTTTGATCCAACAGAATTCAAAGGAAGCTAGGACATCTACGCCAACTCAGAACAACTCAAGAATAAAAAAAAGACAAGAAGAAGGAATCAAGAAAGACTCAAGGAAAAAAGTCAAAAATCCTCTAAGGTGATGGATCGCTAGTGATCCATGAGGATCGCTCGTGGATCCTCCAGTCCTCTTGCACCATGACCTAATAAGTTTTCTTAGAATGTCTGCTAAGTTTAAGGGCATTCCAAGCTAGTTAGATCGAGAAGTGAGCATCCGTCTAATTCCATCAGCAGTTCAATGCAATCAGTACATGAATCATCACCAAAACAAAGCATCCAGTCATGAAATTACATGGAGCGCATCTACACAAGGCAGGAAGCATGATCCAAAGAGAGCAAGCCAAAAATATTCTAATCCTATGGATCGCTAGCGATCTATCAGATTGGGTTAGGTCATTTTGGAATTTCTAGAGCGCCTTCCTACCTTCAAATGTAAGTCTCTAACCAAGAGGCTTTAGCCCAACTACTTTCCAACCCCTATAAATACAATCCTACCTTCAACATAGAGAGGATCTTCTAGACAGGTTGCTAAAGCTTTGTAGAAACTATTCTTCACTCTTATTCTCCTACACAACTGTCATCGAAAGAGTTCACTGTGATTCTCCAGTGAATTCTAATATTGGTGACTTGATCTAACTGCAAGATCTAAGCTAATTGTAATCATATTCAACTTGTAATTGCAAATAGTCAATAACAAAAGTTATAAAGTGGACGTAGGCTTTGTTAACAGCCGAACGACTATAAAAATCTCTTGTCTCTTCACTTTATTTACAAGTTGCTATTCCTTATTTCTATTTTATTTTCCTTGATAAACAGGGCCAGTGCTTTCACATTCAATCTGAGGTGTTGATCCAATTTTAAGGCTAACATTTTGGTGCTTTCACTGAGAATTAACTTAGGTTCAGATCTAGCTATCTACTTTGGATCAGATAGGTTCAGAAGTTAGATCATCAATTTCTATTTAGAAGATTTGTTGTTGAGAATCAATGGCACCAGGAAGAAAGAGAACAACTTCATGAAGATCCATAGGAGCTACCATTACTGGATAAGAAACAAACCTCAGCAAACTGAAGTCAACAATCCCAACAATCCACGGTTAGGAACTAACTCCGGTGATCAAATTCCACGATCCTCCGTCCAGCGTGAAGTTGTCACTAGATATGAATTATCACGAGAGATGAATTAAATAAAATGGTTGACGAAATTAATCAGAAAATGAAAAACAGCCAAAGGGCTCTCATGGATAAACTAAATGCCCTATTGACCTTGCAGTTGCTTCAAGGACCATGGCAGTGCCTACGGCTACCATGGTACAAGAGAATTCTTCAGTTTCTGGCCTAAACAAGAGAAACGAGAAGCAGCCACAAAAAGAAGTAATAAGTCGAACCATGGGAATCAACATGGAAGGAAACACAAGCACTCCACCAACTGCGAGGCAACTCGCTACGAACTTAAATCTAGGGTGAAGTACCCATAGGAGGATATAGTCATGGATCTCTCTAACTCAGAAGATAGTGAGCGACTTCACAATGGCATTGGAAGGAAATACCAATGCAATCAATAATGCCAGGGAGATCCAAACTGCCCTCATTAGACCAACCGCAAGCCAACGGAACCCTAAGGGAGTAGCTCTCATGAAGACAGGAGATCGTAGGCTTCGGCTCATTCACCAAGATCGTTTGTAAAGCCAAACACTCGATGTATTTACAGACATCCTACCCCCGGATTACCGAACATCTGAGGCATATATCACGGACATGGTTAAGCGATTGATGGATGAAAGTATGGATACAAGGGATGATGAATGGGGATCCACTCCAAGTCAGACTCCTTTCACTAATGAGATTTTGAATCAACAGTACCCCGAAATGTTCATTATGCCAACTATTCCATCTTATGATGGAACGAGAGACCCAAAACCCCACTTATATAAGTATAGTTGGTACATGGATGGAGCGAATTGCTTCCATGTGGTTCACCATGCTCCCACCAAGATCCATCTCCACCTTCAATCAACTGGCAAAAAGATTCCTTGATCAATTTAGACTTCACATGGCACAACCAAAAGATGTAATGTCCTTGTCCGGCCTATTCCAGGGATGGAACGAATCTCTAAAGTCATTCATGAATAGGTTCAATACTGCGGTAACTGAAGTAAGTAATCTGAACGAGGATATGGTTTTCATGGCTTTAGTTCACGCAATTCAACCCAGGACTGAATTTGGAAAATGGATCAAAATGAAACAACCTACCACTAGGAAGGACTTCAACCGAAAGGCGAGTCAGTATTTGAGACTGGAAGAAGCACATGAATTGGAAAGGAAATCCGCTAACCTTCAACCAACTAACGTTAGGCAGAATGGTATGGTGATGAACCAAGATATAAACACCTCCGGGACCTCTGAAGGGAACATGGGAAAAATTGGAAATCGGAAAAGAAAGAACCAAAGTACTAACAAGCGAAATGGAAGTAGAAAGCGACTCCAAGGTTTGCAGCCCGAAGAATACACCCTACTCAATGATACTTCAGAAAACATCTTTCTCGCGACAAAAGGGACGGAAGAATACAACAAGCCACTTAAAAAGGAAGCAACCAAATAGTATAAGCATTCCGAAAAGTACTGCCGCTTCCATGAAACACATGGCCACAACACGAACGAGTGTCGTCACCTGAAGAACTTGATTGAGGAGTTGATCTGGGAAAACAAGCTTCAGCAGCGTGTGAGGAAACCACTAAATCCTGAACAACCCGTAGCTACCTAAGCTTCAAGAAACCAAGCGAACCAAGCTAGAACCAGCAAAAGGGACACAAATGGACTGATCAGAGACTCATCATTGAAACGATATCTGGAGGGCGTATCCTGCGCAAAAGAGATGGGGAGAAATGGAGCGGTATGTGAGCTCATTAAAGCACGCTCCAAAAGATTCATGCTTTGCGATCAAAATTAGAGCCCCTACTAAGCAACAGAGAACCCTAAATGACGACATAGTATTCCAAAATCGAGTAACTGAGGGAACAGAAGCTCCAACTCTCGACCTCATGTTCATGACAGTAGGAATCAGACCCGCCATGGTCTGATGAGTATTGGTAGACAATGGCAGTTCTGTGAATATCCTTTTCAAACACATCTTTGATCAGATGAAGATCAGTATGAAATATGTATCCACCTGCCAAATAAAGATCCAAGGATTCACAGGTGAAGCCAAGTAACTCATCAGAACGATCTAATTACCCGTAGAACTCGGATAAAGCGATCGAAGGGTCGCCCTTATCCAGACCTTTATGATCGTAGATGAGATGTCTGCTTACAATGCCTTCTTAGGTCCACGGCCTTGGCAGACTTTAGAATTGCTTTAGCTCAATGGTGTTTAACTATGAAATTTCCGATGCAGAATGGAGTCGAAGTGATCAAGAGAGACCAAAGTGCCGCTAAGGAATGTTATATCACGGAACTACACGAATCTAAAAGAAAAGAAAAAGGGAAGAATGTGGAGAGAACTCTCCACATTCGTGAACCCGCTGAATAGAAACTATAGAGCCGCCCCTGGCTTGGGGACCATAGCCGATTCGATAAGTCTTTGGACCCAAGAAAGAAGAGTTCAAGGGAGGAACGAGCAGCACCGGCAGAATTGACGGTGTCCATCCAAGTTGACATGGACGACCCAACACGGGCTCTCAAAATTGGATCGCATCTTGGAAACAGGATGCGACTTAAACTCATCAAATTTCTTCACGCTAATCTGGATGTGTTCACTTGGATGCATTTCGATATGTGTGGGGTGTCGCCAGAGATAGCCCTCACACACTTAACATTGATCCCAAGCATACGCCCGTGAAGCAGAAAAGACGCAGCCTGGGGCCCGAGCGGTCCAAAGCACTAAGAGAATAAGTGGACGAGCTGATGGTGAATGGCTTTATCCACGATGCAACTTACCCTGAATAGGTATCTAACCCAGTCTTGGACAAGAAGTCCAATGGGAATGGCAAACCTGTATTGAATACTCAGGTCTGAACAAAGCTTGCCCGGAAGACAGCTTTTCTCTACCCAAAATCGATCAGCTTGTGGATAAGACAGCTGGACATGAACTGCTATAATTTATGACTGCATACTCGGGGTACAACCAGATCATGATGCACGAACCGGATCAAGAATATACCAGTTTCATTACCAATCTGGGACTGTATTTCTACAAAGTAATGTCGTTTGGCTTAAAGAATGCTAGAGCAACTTACAAGCAACTAGTAAATGCCATGTTTAAACGATAGATTGGGAAGACAATGGAAGTTTATTAGATGATATGTTGGTTAAATCATGCATAGTTGCAAATCACTTAGACAACCTCGTTGATATGTTCGAAATACTCCGCAAATATGGAATGAAGCTCAATCTATCATTTTAAGGTAGCCACGGGAAAGTTCTTAGGATTTATCGTAAAGGCAAGAGGCATCGAAACAAGTCCTGAGTAAATAACCGCCTTGCGGGAAGTTAAGTCCCCAAGGTACAGGAAAGAGCTGCAAAGCCTGAATGGAAAGGTTGCCTCATTGAGCCGATTCATCTCAAAAGCAACTGACAAATGTATACCGTTCTTTGACGCGCTAAAGAAGGGAAAGAACAACTTCGAGTGGAATCAAGCTTGTCAAACTACGTTCGAAGAGCTGCTGGGACATATGGAAACCCCACCAATCTTATCTAAGCCAGTAGATGGATAAGGTTTGTACATCTAATTAGCAGTCTTGCCACATGCATTGAGTGCCATGCTCATAAGAGAAGAAGCCAAGATCAGCTACCCGTATATTATATCAGTAAACGGTTCACTAGAGTAGAAAAGAACTATACAAAATTGGAGAAACTGACATATTGCCTCTTAATCACATCTAGAAAATTACGACCATACTTCCTGGCACATCCTATCAAATTGTTGATAGATCAACCCTTGAAGTAAGTGTTATACTGCCCCAAGACCTCTGGATGGCTTATCAAATGGAACATCGAAATGAGTCAGTAAGAAATCACATACCCTCCTCGAAAGGTGATCAACGAGCAGGCACTGGCAAATTTTATTGCCGAATTTACAATACGAGATAGCGAGAAGGAAATGACTCCAAAAGTGGAGACACGTTGGAAGCTGTTCGTCGATGGTGCATCTAACAACTTCTGCTCGGGAGCAGGGGTAATGCTCGAGACTCCCGAAGGACGATCCGTTTGCTACGCATTGCGCTTGGCATTCATTACAACAAATAATGAGGCAGAATATGAAGCATTGATAGTTGGGCAAAAGATTGTGAGGGAACTTAAGACAAAATTTGTGCACATCTACAGCTACTCTCAGCTAGTGGTCTGTCAGGTGAAAGGTGAATACCAGGCTTGGGGGAGAACCTCACCCCGTATCTATCTAAAGTGCAGGAATTGCTAAACGACATCAAGCATTACACCATAACTCTTATCCCGAGGGAGCAAAACATGAAGGCGGATTATCTAGCCAAACTGACCAGTTCCAGAGAAGCTTAATCATTAGGTCTAGTCCTAATGGAGACCCTGACCACTCCGAGCATAAGCGAAATTGACATCGACTGGATTTTTAAGACAACCAAGGAACCAAAGACATGGATGACCCAATTAAAGACTACCTGCTCATGGGAGCTCTCCTCGTAGACAGGAACCAGTGGAAAAAGCTTCTTCGGAAGGCACCATGATTTGTAATGCAGGATGGGATACTCTACCTAAGGAGATTCTCTACCCCCTTGCTCAGATGTGTGACCAACGGCGAAGCTCGAAGGATCCTAAAAAAGTTCATGAAGGTGACTGCGGAGATCATACCGGGGGGCAAACCCTTGCAAAGAAGGTTCTCCGGTATGGCTACTTTAGGCCAATAGTGAACCGCAATGCAGCAGATTATGCCAAACGGTGCGATCAATGCCAAAGATTCAGCAAGATCAAGAGAACCTCCTCGATGGAGCTAACAGAAATGGTCAGTGTAACACCCTTGATTTTTGGTAACATTATTTAGAATATTTAATTAGTTGAATTGAATAAAATAATGTGTTGATTAGGGGATTGAGATTTGATTTTAATTAAGGTGTAGCCGTGCCATTTAACCATGAATTAAAATAAGAGTTAACTTGAAATAGAGGAGGGGTAAAATAGGAAAGAGGCCATTCCTAGATCCTCCAACCTTAGTCATGTAAAGCTTTACACGTTCATTTCATTTTGCAAACAACAAAAACAAGGGGTCGGTCACTATTAACAAGGAAGAGAAGAAGAAAAGCTAAGAAGAAGCTATTTCAAATCAAATCTATTCACATCTCAATCTCCATAATCTCTAAAGCTAAGGTGAATAATGTTTACATCTCAATTTTGATTGTGTTTTTGGTTTTAATATGAATCCCAAATATTTTGCAATGATTTGCCATATTTTTGAATATTGGAATGAATATGTATACTTGTTGATGAATTATGGTTATTCATATTGAATTTATGATATGTTTTAAGATGAAAACCCTATAAAATGACATCCAAATGCCTTGAGAATTTTTCTAAATGTCATAAACATTATTTTAGAGATGGGTTTCAATTTCCATAATTTTCTGAAATTATGTGGAATTTATATGAATTTTCTAGTAAATAAAATGCTAATCTGGTTAATAATTATTTTTGGTTAAATAATAAAAGATTGGGGTGTGAAATTTTTATATGTTGGAAAACATATATAATGTGTTTTCTAGAATTTTTCTAGATTTTTCCTAAGTGTTTTAATGGTTATATAAAATTATTTAAGGTATGGGACTTAAATGTTTTATATAATTAAAAGAGAAGAAGGGGCTATTTGTAAAATGATTTAAATTATAAAATCTGGAAAGTCGACGGCCCTTTTGACAAAATGCAGTACTTTTATTGGTAAAGAAAGAGGCAACTAATCACAATTAGACATATAAGGCAGGTTAGATGAAAAGAACTATTTGCTATATGTTTTTCACTGTTTCGACACTGTCGGCACTAGATTCCGCCTCCTCCTCTTCGCTTCTGACACAATCAAAACCAATGCACGTTGTATCGGTTTACTGGTACGTAGTGAATTGGATGTAGGCAGAAGGTAGTGAGTCGAAACCAGGGGTTTCGAAAAGGTTGAGGCAGTCCTTTGTTTCAAATTAAAGAAATACGCCTGCTTGCTTTCAACAAGGTAGCTTTCGACCAGGTCAATTGATTTAAAGGAAATGGTTTCAATTGGGTTGCGCCTCTATTTTTAAATAATTACTTTCGACTAAGTCGACACCTTCTTGCTGCCACCTTTTTACCTTTCAACCCAAATGTTTTCGAAAGGGTTGTTTTGTTTTCTAAAAACCTGGCCACCTCTCAAAAGCTTTCGAAAGGATGGTTTCGACACCATCACTTCATTACTTAGGAAATGGTTTCAAAGCAGTTGCTTTCAACTTAAATATTTTAAGACCTTTTTATATAAGTAAAGTAAAGCCAAAATTGGTTTCGAAAGTGATAGTTTTAAATGGTTTCGAAACAGATGCTTTCGACTTTAATGGGTTTCTGATCCTTTTGCTCTACTTGAAGGCAAAATCCAAATGGTTTCGACCGACACATTTTTGAATGGTTTTGAAAGGTTTCTATCAGTTTTAAATTGAACCCAAAGTGGTTTTGAAAGGATTGAGTTTTGACTGTTTTGAAAAGTTTTAATGAATGGTTTCGAAAGGGGTGGTTCCCCAAGGTTTCGAAAGGATTGAAAGGAAGGTTTTCCTACATTTTCGAAAGGCATTATTTAAAAGGTTTTAAAGGGGGATTTTTGATATTTTGAAGCTTTCGGAGAAAAGAAAGGAAAGATTTACCAATGTTTTCGAAAGGGCCTTTCAATGGTTTCGAAGAGGTTACCCTCAGGGGTTTCGAAAGGGTTGTTTAAAGGTTTAAACAAAGGTTCCGAATGTATTGAATAGGCAATATAGACTAGGTAATTCCAAGTTGAGAAAGGGTTTTAACTTGTTTTGGAAGGATAGTTAATCCTTATTAAATCTCATCAACATTATTTTGGGTAAAGTGTATATAACATGACAAAATGGCTTAGAGTAAAGCTAAAGATATATTTTCCTTGTATGTATATATGATTTGAAGGAGTAAATCATTTGAAAAGGTTTTTAAGGAAAATTTAAAGGGTAGTTAACCCTAAGAAAATAATTTGGATAGTTAGTCCATTTTTTAGGCAGTCAGCCTAGATTTCGGACAGTTAGTCCAGTTTGCGGGCAGTCAGCCCAGTTGTATGGACATATAGTCCATTTGTAGCATAACGGACCTTGCTATTATGTGTGGGCAGATAGCTCACATATTACTTGTTTTATGAACAGATAGTCCATTTATTAGCATAAAGGATATTGCTATTTTGATATAATCAGTTTGATTAACCAGTTTGGTTGTAGGAAAGGATTTGCAAAATATATGTTTTAAAGAGGATATTTGTAAGGGGAAACCCGTTCTGCTAAGTGGTGTGGTCTCACTTAATATCAGTAAACCGAGATGTAACAAAATTATTCACAATAGGCTTTATGTCTGACTTAAAGTTTTTGTCTCCCTTTAAACACTCGGGTACTCAAA
This sequence comes from Allium fistulosum, assembly GCA_030737815.1. NCBI lineage: Eukaryota > Viridiplantae > Streptophyta > Magnoliopsida > Asparagales > Amaryllidaceae > Allium > Allium fistulosum. The sequence goes on from CM060902.1 coordinate 1,393,980,883, forward strand.
ATTGATTTGAGTAGGATGAGGGTTAGAGTTTTTAGGTTTTAGTATTTTGGCCAATAAAGCTTCCAAAGATGAGCAGGTGGCTGACGGATAGATAATTGGGATTGCAGTTTCATTTTGTTTTGATTCCTCTATGTATATAAGTCAGATATGACTATATTGCTTTGATCAACCAAGGGGGCATCGTCATATGTCGCTCTTGGCATATTTTTGTAATGATATATCTAACAATTTCCTAGGAAAAGTTAAGGGATTATGTATTATGGATATGAATTATTGTTTTGAAATGTAATCAACAAAATGTTGTTTTTGAAATATGTGATTTTGTTCATATACATATGCTTCTGATATTATGGATACCATTATCATTACCTTATCTTGTCACCAGAAGTAAATACCATGTATGACTATAGCATCTATAGCGCTTAACTTTTGGCCTCCAAATATGGGATGTTACAACTTGGTATCAAAGCATGGTTTATGAAAAACTTTAAACTAAAAACGGTTTTTAAAGCATAATCCTAAGGAATTAGAGTAGGATTGGGGTATGGGATAACGCTATAATAACGTACTTGTACTTGTTATATATAAGTATATGCTTTATCTCTAGTCTCCTATCCTTGTTAGATTATTTTTCTATATCTCATAAGGTTTGAATACAGATATGGAAGGAGGAAGAGTTAACTAAGGAGGGGAGGGCACCGAAGGAAATGTCAGGCCTAATGTGAGAAGAGGTCAAGGTCAGGCACAAGCAGAGAATACAGGTTCTGGAGTCCCGCAAGTGGACATGGGGGCTATGTATAAGTTTTTTGTGAATATGATGCAAGCCAGAGTTGCAGTTGGAATAGTATGAGGAGATGCTGCTGGGGTAGATGTTCTGAAAGTTCCGGTAGTTAATCATTATGCTAAGCTAAGTGGGGATTACGTTAAGCTTGGATGGAAGCCTTTTCTGGGGATAGAGGATGCTATAGAAGTGAAAAATTGGTTGTTTCACTGCGAATGGATTTTTGCCGATTTAGGGCTTAATGATGAGCAAAAAAGGAGGTTGGCATCCAGGAAGCTTCAAGGAGCCGTATTGTTTTGGTGGAATAGTGTGACTGTTGGTATGGATGAGGAAACTTTGTCATGGGAAGATTTCAAGGGAAGGTTCCAAGAGAGGTTTATGTCTACAATGGCATATTAATCTCTGATCTGGAAGTTTGCTGAGTTAGAGCATGGGGAATGTCAGTTCTGGAGTATGCAAGGAAGTTCGAGGAGTTGGCCCGGTATGGGTATGCCTCAGTGGATATACTCATGAAGAGGAGCGAGAAGTTTATCCGAGGGTTGAAGCCTGAGTTACCCAGGGCCACATTCCCTCATATTAGAGATCCTTTTGACTTTGATGTGGAGATGGCCTTAAGACATAAGGAGTTTCTTGATTCCCTATAGAAGAGTAAGGCTAAAGAAGTCCAGGTTGGGCAGAATCAGAAGAGGAAGTTCTTTCTTAAGATAGGTGCTCAGAAGGGTGGAGCAGCTAAGAAGGGGAAGTCTGAGATTGTCTGCTTCAAGTGTGACAAGAAGGGACCCTTTGCAAATGAGTGTCGTGCTGGGAAGGCTAAGGAAGTGGTTGGAAAGAAGAATGTCAGGTGCTACAACTATGACCAGATTGGCCATTATAAGAGCCAATGCAAGGAGCCTGCAAAGGATGGAAAGGGCAAGGTGTATGCATTGGAGCCTGCTGCTTCTAAGTCTACATCTCAGCCTCAGGAAAAAGGAAAGGTAGGCTTGGGAAATTTGCTTCAGATTCATGGTATGACTGTTAGCTTTCCATTTGATATCGGTGCATCACATTCTTTTATATCTAGATGTTTGATAGATAAGCTTAACCTAGAACCCATTTATTTAGTAACTTCCTTACGGGTTGCGAATCCAGTAGGAGGGTATGCAACTCTAGGATTGAGATTTGACTAATTAGAGTTTGACCTGTTAGGTCATACTTTTGTTTGCAGTTGCATGTATTTGATTTTGTGGGGTTCGGGATTATTCTTGGGGTGGATTGGTTAAGTGAGTACGATGCTAGGATATTTTGCCAAGATAGGAAAATATCGCTTAGACACCCAAATTGTAGTGACCGGATAATTTATATCGAAGGTTCTTGCGGTGAGATGTATTCTTTGTTGGGTGCTATGGAGTTGGATGATGAGTTGAGTCGAGTTTTTATGGTTAGGGAATACGTGGATGTTTTTGAGCCTGTAGTTGGATTGCCACCGAAACGGACCATTGAGTTATGGATAGATTTGGTTTCGGGATCAGAACCAGTGAGTATACCGCCAAGCGGGATGACCTCTACAGAGATGAGGGAGTTGAAGGTGCAGTTGGTGGATTTGGAAAGCAAGAGTTTTATTAGGCCCGGTAATTCACCATGGGGAGCAGTCACAATGTTTGCTAAGAAGCCGGATGGATCGTTAAGGCTATGTATCGATTATCGTAACTTGAATGAGAGGACGATAAAGAATCGATATCCATTGCCATGGATTGACGAATTGTTCGACCAGTTGAGTGGAGCCAAGGTATTTTTGAAGTTGGACTTAGCGACAGGTTTCTATCAGCTTTGAGTAGTAGAGGACAGTATACCTTTAACGGCGTTTAGGACCAGGTATGGGTTGTATGAATGGTTGGTTATGCCATTCGGACTGACTAATGCGCCAGCTTTCTTTATGGATTTGATGAATCAGTTTTTCCAAGAGCACTTGGATAGATTCGTATTGGTTTTTATAGATGATATCTTGATATACTCTAAGGATGAAAGTGAGCATGAGGTTCATCTTAGAGTGGTGCTTGGGACGCTGGGACAACATCAGCTGAAGGCGAAGTTCTCAAAGTGTCATTTCTGGAAGAAAGAAGTGAAGTTTTTAGGTCATGTAGTCTCAAGGGAAGGGTTTTCAGTGGATTCGATTAAGATTGAAGCAGTGAATAGTTGGAAGAGACCCGAGACATTGACAGAGATTTGGGTTGGCTGGTTATTACAGAGGTTTATTAAGGATTTTTCGCGGATGGCGTCACCGATGACCAAGCCGACGAGAAAGGATGTCAAATTTATTTGAACTGATAAGTGTGAGAAAGCATTCTAGAGTTTGAACACTTACTGACCCATGCGCCTGTTTTGGTTGTTCCGGAAGGGAATTAGGATTTGATGGTTTATACCGATGCATGTGGAACAGGATTAGGAGTTGTGCTGATGAAGAGGGTTAAAGTGATTGCCTACGCTTCTAGACAGCTTAGACCACATGAGTTCAGGTATCCGACGCATGATTTAGAATTGGCTGTAGTGATTTTTGCTTTGAAGGTGTGGAGACATTACCTTTTAGGAGAAAGGTTTGAGCTATATACAGATCATAAGTCGCTGAAGTATTTGTTCTCTCAGAAGGAGTTGAACATGAGACGGCAAAGGTGGTTAGAATTTATTGCCACTTATGATTTTGGGATTGAGTACACACCAGGCAAGGGAAACAAGGTTGCAGATGCACTTAGCAGGAAATAACAGAATGCAATTTTAGAGATGATTGCTGAGTTGAAGGACTTGGAAGCATTAGCAGATTGCAGAGCGCAGCAGAGATCCAAGGCTGGGTCTAGTGGAGATACGGTTGTATTATCTTGTTTGGAAGTTCGACCAGTAATGATCGAAAGGATTGTTTCTAAATAGGAAGAAGATCCGATATTAGCTGAACGGATCAGGAAGTTAAGAGAAGGAACTGAGTGCGATGACTTGAAAGATTTCAGTCTTGACCAGAATGGCAGAATGGAAGGTTGAGAAAGAAAAGAAGATTATGTGTTCCGAGTGTAGGAAACATAAGGAAAGAAGTCTTAGAGGAATGCCATCGTTTGGAGTTCTCTATTCACCCAGGAGGTACTAAGATGTATAAAGATATGAAGAGGAGTTTCTTCTGGGAAGGTATGAAGCGGGATATTGGGTTATGTGTGAAGCAATGATTGATTTGCCAGCAAGGAGCAGGCAAAGGCCAAACACCAAAAACCAAGTGGTTGCTTTAGCCATTAGATATTCCAATATGGAAGTGGGATTCTATCTCCATGGATTTTATTGACGGGTTGCCAAGGTCGAATAAGGGAAATGATAGTATATGGGTTATAGTGGACAGATTGACCAAGAGTGCCCATTTCATTCTAGCTAGGTCAACCAGAACAACACCTATTTTCGCAAGGTTATTCCTGAAGAATGTGGTTAGATTATGTGGAATTCCTAGTAGCATAGTTAGTGATAGAGATCCTTTGTTCACCAGCGAATTATGTAGGAGTCTGCAGGATGTTTTGGGAACCAAGCTCAAGATGAGTACCGCTTACCATCTGCAGACAAATGGGCAAACAGAAAGAGTTAACAAGATCTTAGAAGATTTGTTGAGGGCTTTTGTATTAGATTTCGGGGGATCATGGGAAGACCATCTGCATTTAGTCGAGTTTTCGTATAACAACAGTTATCAGACTAGTATTGGGATGGCACCGTTTGAAGCTTTGTATGGAAGGCCATGCAAATCTCCTATATGTTTGCTAGAGACTGGGGATAGGTTGGTTCTTGGTCAGATTTAGTCAAAGAAGCTGCAGAAAAGATTGAGGTTATTCGGGCTAGAATGAAGGAGGCTCTGTCTTGGTAAAAGAGTTATGCAGATAAGAGATGGAAAGATCTAGGGTTCTCAGTTGGAGATCAGGTTTTCGTCAAAGTATCACCGATGAAGGGTGTGATTAGATTTGGGAAATCAGGGTAGTTATCACTAGGATTCGTTGGACCATTTACTATTGTTGAGAGGATCGAGAAACTCGCATATAGAGTTGAGTTACCGAGCAGTTTGGTAGGATTCCACGATGTTTTTCATGTTTCTCATCTCAAAAAGTGTGTTAGAGACCCGGAGACTACTATTGCACCGATTGTGCTAGATGACTTAGTAGTAGAACTGGATTTAACTATAGTGAGAAAGCCAGTTCGCATAGTTGCGAGAGATGAGAAGAGGCTTAGAACCAAGATGGTCAAATTGGTTAAAGTCCAGTGGAGCGATGATGACAGGGACCGTACTTGGGAGATTGAGAGCAGGATTAGAGATACTTATCCTGACTTGTTTGATGGTATGTTTTACCTCCTTGTTTGATTTGTTATGTACCTTATCGTAATTTCATGGATGAAATTCTTTAAGGAGGGGAGTCTGTAATACCCCTGATTTTTGGTAACATTATTTAGAATATTTAATTAGTTGAATTATATAAAATAATGTGTTGATTAGGAGATTGAGATTTGATTTTAATTAAGGTGTAGCCATGCCATTTAACTATGAATTAAAATAAGAATTAACTTGAAATAGAGGAGGGGTAAATTAGGAAAGAGGCCTTTCCTATATCCTCCAAATCTTAACCGCGTAAAGCTTTACACGTTCATTTCATTTTGCAAATTATAAAAATAAAGGGTCGGTCACCTTTAACAAGGAAGAGAAGAAGAAAAGCTAGGAAGAAGCTAATTCAAATCAAATCTATTCACATCTCAATCTGCATAATCTCTAAAGCTAAGGTGAATAATGTTAACATCTCAGTTTTGATTGCGTTTTTGGTTTTAATATGAATTCCGAATATTTTGCAATGATTTTCCATGTTTTTGAATGTTGGAATGAATATATACACTTGTTGATGAATTATGGTTATTCATACTGAATTTATGATATGTTTTAAGATGAAAACCCTATAAAATGACATCCAAATACCTTGAGAATTTTTATGAAGGTCATAAATAATATTTTAGAGATGGGTTTCAATTTTTGGAACTTTCTGAAATTATATGGAATTTATAAGAATTTTCTAGTAAAGAAAATGCGGATTTGGGTTAATAATTATTTTCGGTTAAATAATAAAAGATTGGGGTCTGAAATTTTTATATGTTGGAAAACATAAATAATGTGATTTTCTATAATTTTTCTAGATTTTTCCTTAGTGATTTAATGGTTATATAAAATTATTTAAGGTTTGGGACTTAAATGTTTTATTTAATTAAAAGAGAAGAAGGGGCTTTTTGTAAAATGATTTAAATAATAAAATCTGGAAAGTCGGCATCCCTATTGACAAAGTGCAGCACTTTTTATTAGTAAAGAAAGAGGCAATCAGTCACAATTAGACACGTAAGGCAGGTTAGATGAAAAGAGTTATATGCTATATGTTTTTCACTGTTTCGACACTGTTGGCACTAGGTTCCGCCTCCTTCTCTTTGCTTCTGACACAGTCGAAACCAATGCACATGGTATCGATTTACTGGTACGTAGTGAATTGGATGTAGGCAGAAGGTAGGGAGTCGAAACCAGGGGTTTCGAAAAGGTTGAGGCAGTCCTTTGTTTTAAATAAAAGAAATACGCCTGCTTGCTTTCAAAAAGGTAGCTTTCGACCAGGTCAAATGATTTAAAGGAAATGGGTTCGATTGGGTTGCGCTTCTATTTTTAAATAATTGCTTTCGACTAAGTTGAAACCTTCTTGCTGCCGCCTTTTTACCTTTCGACCCAAATGGTTTCGAAAGGGTTGCTTTGTTTTCTAAAAACCTGGCCACCTCTCAAAAGCTTTCGAACGGATGGTTTCGACACCATCACTTCATTACCTGGGAAATGATTTTCAAAGCAGTTGCTTTCGACTAAAATATTTTAAGACCTTTTCTATAAGTAAAACCCAAATTGGTTTCGAAAGAGATAGTTTTAAATGGTTTCGAAACAGATGCTTTCGACTTTAATGGATTTCTTATCCTTTTGCTCTACTTGAAGGAAAAATCCAAATGGTTTCAACCGAGATGTTTTTGAATGGTTTTGAAAGGTTTCCACCAGTTTTAAATTGAACCCAAGTTCTTTCGAAAGGATTGAGTTTCGACTGTTTTGAAAAGTTTTAATGAATGGTTTCGAAAGAGGTGGTTCCCTAAGGTTTCGAAAGGATTGAAAGGAAGGTTTTTCCTACGTTTTTCGAAAGGCGTTATTTAAAAGGTTTTAAAGGGGGATTTCTGATATTTTGAAGCTTTCGGAGAAAAGAAAGGAAATGTTTTCCAATGATTTCGAAAGGGCCTTTCAATGTTTTCGAAGGGGTTACCCTTAGGGGTTTCGAAAGAGTTGTTTAAAGGTTTAAATAAAGGTTCTGAATGTATTGAATAGGCAATATAGCCTAAGTATTTTCAGGTTGAGAAAGGGTTTTAACTTTTTTTTGAAGGATATTTAATCCTTATTAAATCTCATCAACATTATTTTGGGTAAAGTGTATATAACATGGCAAAATGGCTTAGAGTAAAGCTAAAGATATATTTTTCTTATATGTATATATGATTTGAAGGACTAAACCATTTTGAAAAGATTTTCAGGGAAAATTTAAAGGGTAGTTAACCCTAAGAAAGTAATTCGGATAGTATGTCCCTTTTGTAGGCAGTCAGCCAAGATTTCGGACAGTTAGTCCAATTTGCGGGCAGTCGGCCCAGTTCTATGGACATATAGTCCATTTGTAGCATAACAGACCTTGCTATTATGTGTGGGCAGATAGCTCACATATTACTTATTTTACCAATAGATAGTCCATTTATTAGCATAAAATATATTGTTATTCTGATATAATCAGTTTGATTAACCAGTTTGGTTGCAGGAAAGGATTTGCAAAATATATGTTTTAAAGAGGATTATTAGTGAGGGGAAATCTGTTCTGCTAAGCAGTGTGGTCTCACTTCTTATCACTAAACCGAGATGTAAAAAAATTATTCACAATAGACTTTATGTCTGACTTGAAGTTTTTGTTTCCCTTTAAACTCTTGGGTAGACAAAATTGATTTGAGTTGACTGAGGGTTAGGGTTTTCAGGTTTTAGTCTTTTGGCCAATAAAGCTTCTGGAGATGAGCAGGTGGCTGACAGATAGCTAATTGGGATTGTAGTTTCATTTCGTTTTGATTCCGCTGTGTATATAAGTCAGATATGACTATATTGCTTTGATCAACCAAGGGGGCATCGTCATATGTCGCTCTTGGCATATTTTTGTAATGATATATTTAATCATTGCCTTGGGAAACGTTAAGGGATTATGTATTATGGATATGAATTATTGTTTTGAAATGTAATCAACAAAATATTGTTTTTGAAATATGTGATTTTGTTCATATTCATGCGCTTCTAATATTATGGATTTCTTTATCTTTACCATATCTTGTCACCAGAAGTTAATACAATGGATGACTGTAGCACCTGTAGCACTTAACTTTTGGCCTCCAAATACGGGATGTTACAACTTGGTATCAGAGCATGGTTTATGAAAAACTTTAAACTAAAAACGGTTTTTAAAGCATAATCCTATGGAATTAGAGTAAGATTTGGGTATGGGATAACGCTATAATAACGTACTTGTATTTGTTATATATAATTTTACGCTTTATCTCTAGTCTCCTATCCTTGTTAGGTTATTTTTTTGTATCTTATAAGTTTTAATACAGATATGGAAGGAAGAAGAGGAAGAGTTAACCAAGGAGGGGAGGGCACCGAAGGAAATGCCAGGCCTAATGCGAGAAGAGGTCAAGGTCAGGCACAAGCAGAGAATACAGGTGTTGGAGTCTCGCAAGTGGACATGGGGGCTATGTATCAGTTTTTTGTGAATATGATGCAAGCCGGAGTTGCAACTGGAATGGTAGGAGGAGATGCTGCTGGGGCAGGTGTTTCGAAAGTTCTGGTGGCTAATCATTATGCTAAGCTAAGCAGGGATTAAGCTAAGCTTGGAGGGAAGCCTTTTCTGAGGATGGAGGATGCTATAGAAGTGGAAAATTGGTGGTTGCACTGCGAATGGATTTTTGCAGATTTAGGGCTCAATGATTAGCGGAAAAGGAGGTTGGCATCCAGGCAGCTTCAGGGAGCTGCATTGTTTTGGTGGAATAGTGTGACTGCTGGTATGGACGAGGAAACTTTGTCATGGGAAGATTTTAAGGGAAGGTTACAGGAGAGGTTTATGTCTGCAATGGCACATTCAGCTCTGATCAGGAAGTTTGATAAGTTAGAGCAGGGGGAATGTTAGTTCTAGAGTATGGAAGGAAGTTCGAGGAGTTGGCTTGGTATGGGTAAGCCTCAGTGGATATAGTCATGAAGAGGAACGAGAAGTTTATCCGGGGGTTGAAGCCTGAGTTACGCAGGGCTACATTACCTCATATTAGAGGTTCTTTTGACTTTGTTGTGGAGATGGCCTTAAGACATGAGGAGTTTCTTGATTCTCTATAGAAGAGTAAGGCTAAAGAAGTCCAGGTTGGGCAGAATCAGAAGAGGAAGTTCTTTCTTAAGAAAGGTGCTCAAAAGGGTGGAGCAACGAAGAAGTGAAAGTCTGAGATTGTCTGCTTCAAGTGTGACAAGAAGGGGCACTTTGCAAATGAGTGTCATGCTGGGAAGGCGAAGGAGGTGGCTGGAAACAAGAATGTCAGGTGCTACAACTATGACTAGATTGGCCATTATAAGAGCCAATGCAAGGAGCCCGCAAAGGATGGAAAGGGCATGGTGTATGCATTGTAGCCTGCTGCTTCTAAGCCTTCATCTCAGGAAAAAGGAAAGACAGTTTTGGAGATACGCTTCAGATTCATGGTATGACTGTTAGAGTTCTATTTGATACTGGTGCATCACATTCTTTTATATCTAGATGTTTGATAGATAAGCTTAACCTAGAACCCACTTATTTAATAACTTTCGTATGGGTTACGAATCCAATGGGAGGGTATGCAACTCTAGGGTTGAGATGTGACTAGTTAGAGTTTGACCTGTTAACACATACTTTTGTTTTCCGTTTGCATGTATTTGATTTTGTGGGGTTCGGCATTATTCTTGTAGTGGATTGGTTAAGTGAGTACGATGCTAGGGTATTTTTCCATGATAGGAAAATATCGCTTAGACACCCAGATTGTAGTGACTGGATAATTTATACCGTAGAAGGTTCTTACGGTGAGATGTATGCTTTGTTGGGTGCTATGGAGTTGGATGATGAGTTGAGTCGAGTTTTTGTAGTAAGGGAATTCACAGATGTTTTTGAGCCTGTAGTTGGATTTCCACCGAAATGGGCCATTAAGTTTCGGATAGATTTAGTTTTGCCAGTGAGTAGACTGCCAAGCACGATGACTCCTACAGAGATGAGGGAGTTGAAGGTGCAGTTGGTGGATTGGGAAAGCAAGAGTTTTATTAGGCCCGGTAGTTCGCCATGGGGAGTAGCCACAGTGTTTTCTAAGAAGCCGGATGGTTCGTTAAGGCTATGTATCGATTATCATAAGTTGAATGAGAGGACGATAAAGAATCGATATTCATTGCCATGGATTGATGATTTGTTCGACAAATTGAGTGGAGCCAAGGTATTTTCGTAGTTGGACTTAGCGATAGGTCTCTATCAGCTTAGTGTAGCAGAGGATAGTATACCTTTGACGGCGTTTAGGACCAGGTATGGGTTGGTTATGCCATTCAGACCGACTAATGCGCCAGCTTTGTTTGTGGATTCGATGAACCGGTTTTTCCAAGAGCACTTGGATAGATCCGTATTGGTTTTTATATATGATATCTTGATATACTCTAAGGATGAAAGAGAGCAAGAGGTTCATCTTAGAGTGGTGCTTGAGACGCTGAGATAGCATCAGCGGAAGGCGAAGTTCTCAAAGTGTCATTTCTGGAAGAAAGAAGTGAAGTTTTTAGGTCATGTAGTCTCAGAGGAAGGGTTGTCAGTGGATCCGACTAAGATTTAAGCAGTGAACAGTTGGAAGAGACCTGAGATAGTGACAGAGATAAAGAGTTTTCTTGGGTTGGCTGGTTATTAACGGAGGTTTATTAAGGATTTTTCGCGGATAGCGGCACCGATGACCAAGCTGGCAAGAAAGGATGTGAAATTTGTATGGACTGATAAGTGTGAGGAAGCATTCCAGAGTTTGAAACACTTATTGACCCATGCGCCTGTTTTGGTTGTTCTAGAAGGGAATTAGGATTTGATGGTTTATACCGATGCATGTGGAACAGGATTAGGAGCTGGGCTTATGCAGAGGGGTAAAGTGATTGCCTACGCTTCTAGACAGCTTAGACCACATGAGGTCAGGTATCCGACGCATGTTTAGAATTGGCTGCAGTGATTTTTGCTTTGAAGGTGTGGAGACATTACCTATTAGGAGAAAGGTTTGAGCTATATACAGATCATAAGTTGCTGAAGTATTTGCTCTCTCAGAAGGAGTTTAACATGAGACAGCAAAGGTGGTTAGAATTTATTGCCACTTATGATTTTGGGATTGAGTACACACCAGGGAAAGGCAACAAGGTTGCAGATGCACTTAGCAGGAAACAACATAATGCAGTTTTAGCAATGATTGTTGAGTTGAAGGACTTGGAAGCATTAGCAGATTGCAGAGCGCAGCGGAGATCCAAGGCTAGGTCTTTTGGTGATACGGTTGTATTATCTTGTTTGGAAGTTCGACCAGTAATGATCGAAAGGATTGTTTCTAAACAGGAAGAAGATCCGATATTAGCTGAATGGATCAGGAAGTTAAGAGAAGGAACTAAGTGCGATGACTTGAAAGATTTCAGTCTTGACCAGAATGGCAGAATGGGAGGTTGAGAAAGAAAGGAAGATTATGTGTTCCGAGTGTAGGAAACATAAGGAAAGAAGTCTTAGAGGAATGCCATTGTTTAGATTCTCTATTCACCCAGGAGGTACTAAGATGTATCAAGATATAAAGAGGAGTTTCTTCTGGGAAGGTATGAAGCGGGATATTGGGTTATGTGTGAAGCAGTGAATGATTTGCCAACTGGCAATGGCCAACTACCAGAAACAAGTGGGTTGCTTCAACAATTAGATATTTCCAGTATGGAAGTGGGATTCTATCTCCATGGATTTTATTGACGGGTTACCAAGGTCGAACAGGGGAAATGATAGTATATGGGTTATGGTGGACAAGTTGACCAAGAGTGCCCATTTCGTTCCAGTTAGGTCAACCAGAACAGCACCTGTTTTGGCAAGGTTATTCCTGAAGAATGTGGTTAGACTACGTGGAATTCCTAGTAGCATAGTTAGTGATAGAGATCCTTTGTTCACTAGCGAATTATGTAGGAGCCTGCAGGAAGTTTTGGTAACCAAGCTCAAGATGAGTACCACTTACCATCCAGAGACAAATGCGCAAATGGAAAGAGTTAACAAGATCTTAGAAGATTAGTTGAGGGCTTTTGTATAAGATTTTGGGGGATCATGGGAAGACCATCTGCATTTAGTCGAGTTTTCGTATAACAACGGTTATCAGACTAGTATTGGGATGGCACCGTTTGAAGCTTTATATGGAAGGCCATGCAAATCTCCGGTATGTTGGCTAGAGCTAGGGATAGGTTGGTTCTGGTTAGATTTAGTCAGAGAAGCTGTAGAAAAGATTGAGGTCATTCGGGCTAGAATGAAGGAGGCTCAGTTTTGGCAAAAGAGTTATGCAGATAAGAGATGAAAGATCTAGATTTCTCGGTTAGAGATCAGGTTTTCGTCTAAGTATCATCGATGAAGGGTGTGATTAGATTTGGAAAATCGAGGAAGTTATCACTGAGATTCGTTGGACCATTTCCTATTGTTGAGAGGATCGGGAAACTCGCATATAGAGTTGAGTTACGGAGTAGTTTGGCAGGATTCCACGATGTTTTTCATGTTTCTCATCTCAAAAAGTGTGTTAGAGACTCGGAGACTACTATTGCATCGACTGTGCTAGACGACTTAGTAGTAGAACCAGACGGTCAGATTGGTCAAGGTTGGTCAGATTGGTCAATGTCCAGTGGAGCGACGATGACAGGGACCGTACTTGGGAGATTGAGAGCAGGATTAAAGATACTTATCCTGACTTGTTTGATGGTATGTTTTACCTCCTTGTTTGATTTGTTGTGTACCTTATCATAATTTTGAGGACGAAATTCTTTAAGGATGGGAGTCTGTAACACCCCAGATTTTTGGTAACATTATTTAATATTTAATTAGTTGAATTATATAAAATAATGTGTTGACTAGGGGATTGAGATTTGATTTTAATTAAGGTGTAGCCGCGCCATTTAACCATGAATTAAAATAAGAATTAACTTGAAATAGAGGAGGGGTAAAATAGGAAAGCGGCCATTCCTATATCCTCCAAACCTTAACCATGTAAAGCTTTACACGTTCAAATCATTTTGCAAATTATAAAAATAAGGGGCCAACCACCATTAACAAGGAAGAGAAGAAGAAAAGCAAGGAAGAAGCTAATTCAAAGCAAATCTATTCACATCTCAATCTCCATAATGTTTAAAGCTAAGGTGAATAATGTTTACATCTCAGTTTTGATTGTGTTTTTGGTTTTAATATGAATTTTGAATATTTTGCAATGATTTGCCATGTTTTTGAATGTTGGAATGAATATATATACTTGTTGATGAATTATGATTTTTCATATTGAGTTTATGATATGTTTTAAGATGAAAACCCTATAAAATGACATCCAAATGCCTTGAGAATTTTTATAAAGGTCATAAATAATATTTTAGAGATGGGTTTCAATCTTTGGAATTTTCTGAAATTATGTGGAATTTATATGAATTTTCTAATAAAGAAAATGCTAATCTGGGTTTATAATTATTTTCGGTTAAATAATAAAAGATTGGGGTCTGAAATTTTTATATGTTGGAAAACATATATAATGTGATTTTCTAAAAAAAATTCTAGATTTTTCCTAAGTGTTTTAATGGTTATATAAAATTATTTAAGGTATGGGACTTAAATGTTTTATATAATTAAAAGAGGAGAAGGGGCTTTTTTGTAAAATGATTTAAATTATAAAATCTGGAAAGTCGGCAGCCCTTTTGACAAAGTGCAGTACTTTTTATTAGTAAAGAAAGTGGCAACCAATCACAATTAGACACGTAAGGCAGGTTTACCGGTACGTAGTAAATTGGATGTAGGCGGAAGGTACGGAGTCGAAACCAGGGGATTCGAAGGGGTTGAGGTAGTACTTTGTTTTAAATTAAAGAAATACCCCAGCTTGCTTTTAACAAGGTAGCTTTCGACCAGGTCAAATGATTTAAAGGAAATGGTTTCGATTGGGTTACGCCTCTATTTTTAAATAATTGCTTCCGACTAAGTTAAAACCTTCTTGTTGCCGCCTTTTTACCTTTCGACCCAGTTGGTTTCGAAAGGGTTGTTTTGTTTTCTAAAAACCTAGCCACCTCTCAAAAGCTTTCGAAGGGAAGGTTTCGACACCATCACTTCATTCCTTAGGAAATGGTTTCGAAGCAGTTGCTTTTTACTTAAATATTTTAAGACCTTTTTCTATAAGTAAAGTAAAACCCAAATTGGTTTTGAATGAGGTAGTTTTAAATGCTTTCGAAACAGATGCTTTCGAATTTAATAGGTTTCTGATCCTTTTGCTCTACTTGAAGGCAGAATCCAAATGGTTTCGACTGAGACGTTTTTGAATGGTTTCGAAAGGTTTCCACCAGTCTTAAATTGAGCCTAAGGTGCTTTCGAAAGGATTGAGTTTTGACTGTTTCGAAAAGTTTTAATTAATGGTTTCGAAAGGGGTGGTTCCCCAGGGTTTCGAAAGGATTGAAAGGAAGGTTTTTCCTATGTTTTCGAAAGGCATTGTTTAAAAGGTTTTAAAGGGGGATGTCTGATATTTTGAAGCTTTCGGAGAAAAGAAAGGAAAGGGTTTCCAATGTTTTCGAAAGGGTCTTTCAATGGTTTCGAAGGGGTTAACTTCAAGGGTTTCGAAAGGGTTGTTTAAAGGTTTAAACAAAGGTTTCGAGTGTATTGAATAGGCAATATAGCCTAAGTATTTCCAATTTGAGAAAGGGTATTAACTTGTTTTGGAAGGATAGTTAATCCTTATTAAATCTCATCAACATTATTTTGGGTAAAGTGTATATAACATGGCAAAACGGCTTAGAGTAAACCTAAAGATATATTTTCCTTGTATACATATATGATTTGAAGGACCAAATCATTTTGAAAATGTTTTCAAGGAAAATTTAAAGGGTAGTTAACCCTAAGAAAATAATTCGGACAGTTAGTCCATTTTGTATACAGCTAGCCTAGATTAACAGTTGGTCCAATTTGCGGGCAATCAGCCCAATTGTATGGACAGATAGTCCATTTGTAGCATAACGGACCATGCTATTATGTGTGGGAAAATAGCTCACATATTACTTGTTTTACAGATAGATAGTCCATTTGTTAGCATAAAGGATATTGCTATTTTGATATAATCAGTTTGATTAACCAGTTAGGTTGCATGAAAGGATTTGCAAAATATATGTTTTAAGGATGATATTCGTGAGGGGAAACCCATTCCGCTAAGTAATGTGGTCTCACTTAATATCAGTAAACCGAGATGTAACCGAATTATTCACACCAGGCTTTATGTTTGACTCGAAGCTTTTAGTTTCCCCTTAAACTCTCGGTTACTCAAAATTGATTTGAGCAGGCCGAAGATTAGGGTTTTTAGGTTTTAGTCTTTTGGCGAATAAAGCTTCCGTAGATGAGCAGGTGGCTGATGGATAGCTAATCAGGGTTGCAGTTTTGTTTTGTTTTGATTCCGCTGTGTATATAAGTCAAATATGACTATATTGCTTTGATCAACCAAGTGGGCATCGTCATATGTCGCTCTTGGCGTATTTTTGTAATGATATATTTAATAACTGCCTGGGAAACGTTAAGGGAATATGTATTATGGATATGAATTATTGTTTTGAAATAATCAGCGAAATGTTTTTTTTGAAATATGTGATTTTGTTCATATTCACGTGCTTCTGATATTATGGATACCATTGTCATTACCGTATTTTGTCACCAGAAGTTAATACTATGGATGACTGCAGCATCTATAGCGCTTAGCATTTGGCCTCTAGATATAGGATGTTACAGTCAGCCCATGATTGTTCGCAATTTGGGAAATTGATTTGATTGGCGCATTACCAATGGATAATGGGGGAGCCAAATATGCTATTGTTGCTATTGGCTATTTCACCAAATGGGCCAAAGCGGAACCACTGGCCACTATTACTATAAAGAAAGTCATTAAATTTATTACTAAAAATATTATTCGCAAATTTAGGGTGCCGCAGAAAATCGTCACAGACAACGGGACCCAATTCAAAAGCATAAGTACAAAAACTTTTGCAAACACTTCTGAATCGAGCGCATCCGTAGGCAAACGGGCAAGTGAAAGCAGTAAATAAGATCATCAAGTCCACCATCAAAAAACGGCTAACTAAAGCAAAAGGAAATTGGGTCGATGAACTTACACCCGCACTATGGGCCTACAGGACAATGCACAAATCTGCAACTGGGCACTCTCCATTCTCATCGTAGGCGAAACTTCGATCAAAGACAAAACGAACAACTCCTACTCGAGTCACTCGATATGATCGATGAGAAGAGGGAAGAAGCCGAATTAAGGACTGCCGCTCACCAAAAAAGGGTCGCACAGTACTTCAACTCCAAATTTCATAATCGCACCTTTGAAGTGGGAGACCTTGTCCTTAAGAGGGTCTACCCTGTGGTGCACTCAGACCAAACTAGGAAGGACCCTATGTGATCGGTCAGAAGATAGGGGATGGAACATTCAAGTTAACAATCGTTAATGGAATCCAAATTCCCCAAGCATGGAACAGCGAATCGTTGCATCGTTAATTTATCTAAGATTATCTTATGTATTTCCTATTTCCAGCAAATAATCCATCTCGGGATACCGGAGGCATTGTAAATAGAAAAAACTTGCCCAACTTTCATTAGTAAAAATTGCTTTGCTTTCTAAATCAATGAAACTGTGTACATAAAAGTAACCTGCCGAGTCGACGGGTTCAAATCGACTCAAAATCATTCGACCGCTGCTTGAGATGGTGGAATCACGCTCAAGTACGCCCCACTTACCCGCCGGGTCGACGGAAGAAAATCGACTCAAACCGTTGGATCCTTGGAACCCGATCCTCGCCTTCTAGGAATTGGTGTTGTTCCGGTAATGCCGAGAAGGCCCGAATAAAAGCCGTGCATTTCGTAAGATGTGCACCGCTTCTTAGATTGTGGAATCACATCCAAGCAAGCACAACCTTAAAAGTCACTCACTCCCTTGAGCCATGCATTACTTTTTGAGCCATGAAATCATGCTCTCAAAACATGAACTCCCCACGTTGCCCGAAGATTGGTAGCATCGAGAAATTCCAAACCATTCTGGATCGACGGGTCATATCAATCCCAAAAGCCACGCATCTCATAATCCACGTCACTCTTAAGTACCGGTATTGTCCCGGCAATGCCAACTCGTCTATTATAGGACTAACAAGAATCAATCCACTCCCACTTTCAGGAGTATGGGTATGAATCCAACAATGTCAAATGACCATGAACCGGCAGAGAATTCTGATTGATTGACCGACAATGTCTCTGGCTATCGAGGCATTCATGTCATAAGTTACCAAAGATAGGGCTGCAAAACAAGTTCGGTTACAGACATCCGAAAAATCACTTGGATCAACCGGTCATTCGTTAAATGTTCGAAGTAAACGACCCCGTGAACTGGAGGAGGCACACTGATACTCAAAAAAAACAAAAAACCAAGTACTTTATAGTTTTGTTACTCCAAACAAAGAATTTTGGCGGTAATTACAGGACTAGATAAAATAAAATAGCAGTAAATAAAATTGGCATAAGTGTATGAAAGCAGATAAGTA
Source organism: Allium fistulosum (assembly GCA_030737815.1). Taxonomy (NCBI): domain Eukaryota; kingdom Viridiplantae; phylum Streptophyta; class Magnoliopsida; order Asparagales; family Amaryllidaceae; genus Allium; species Allium fistulosum. The sequence continues at coordinate 1,393,998,576 of CM060902.1, forward strand.
GACAAAAAAGTTACAATCAAAATATAAAGATTATATTACTTATAGAATTTTCTATACAAAGTCAAAAATGTGGGGGTCGTACCCACACAATGTCGGCCACTAAAAAGGAAAATACAGATGCTACAATAATCAAAGCAGTAAGTGCAGACTCTACACTTGAACAAAACATGCATCAAACAAAATATAATGTCCCAAAATCTGGCTCCACAGTTGCTCGAGCCTATCAATGCCTCTTTCCACCGCTCCCCTTCCCACCTTTGGAGTTTCTTCTTCCTCTTAGAATCCCTACTAGGAGTACAATCGTTGCCTAAATATCTACTATCTCCTCGGAGCCAGCATCTCCTCCCTGCTTTTCGACCATCTCGGAAGACACCCCTTTGGACTTGCACTTTCGAGATTTGCAAGAGCTCCTCGAAGATTTTCTCTCCTCGACCTTTTCCTTCTTAACGGCCACCATTTGCCATTCAGACTTATGTAGCTGGCCAGTTTGGTCCTCCTGCTCTCGAGCTTCAACTACCATGAAATCACCCTCCAAAGATACGGAAGGGTCGTTTAGACTGTGCAATGCAGTAATCTCCTCGGATTCCAACCCTGGTTGTAAGCTAGACATGGGTGCAGCGATCGGAGCAGCTATAGAAACAAGCGTCGAGGCAGTTGAAATAGCGGCAAGCCCATGCATCGAAGAAATCGGCAGGTCAGTAGGTAAAGAAGATGAACCTATAAGACTAAAAATGAAAGCATAGGTTCGTCTTGTTTTTGCGGCGTGAGCTGAAAATTCTCAAACTCGGAGGAAATAAGAAGGTTACCTGCATGAGAAGAATGACCGAGAATTTCAATCTCATCTTCCCCGCCTTCTCCTTCTTTTGATAGCTGCACAATCTTCGAAGAAGCTCTAGGGCCACCCGAAATTTCAAAGATAGCTGTCGGAGGAGCAGATGACAAAGCAGAACCGACAGAACTCGCTAACTGATCGCGAGGCTGTTTCGATGATTCGCTAGGCCCAGAAATGAAAGGCTCTGGCAATGTTTTGGCAGTTGCAGCCATAGCTGCATCGGCAGCCTTCTGTTCCCTCTCAATTCGAAGGATCTCTCGACCCTATATCAGATCTTTCTTCGACTCCTCATTGAGATAGGGATCCTCCAACACTTGCTCGGTATATACATCCCCGTTCTCTCAGAAACAGGCTATAACTTCTTCCCAAACTACAGCAAGAGTACGTGGGAATTTGGGGCCCAAATAGTTGAGGCTCCCTTGATGCAGTAAGGAGTTAACACAGAAATTTAAGATGTTATCTTCCATCTTCTCTATCTTCTTTTCAAAAGTATCCTACAACTCAAAGTAATCCACTATTACGGCAGCCTTCTCGACTTCCACTCGGGTCTTCTCGGTGCTAAGCTACGCGACTCTTTCCTGTGGCGAAGCGATCATTTAAGCTTGATTTGAAACGGTCTTGTCATGGGATTCCACAATTCCCGCTTATTTAGCAATTGTCTTATTATGTCTTTCAACAACTTTGTCATGATCAACGATAGTCTTTTGAGCTTCAATAATCATGTCATGGGCTTCAAGCTCCTATTTCAGCTTAACTTCATCCGTGTGGGCCTTCTTAATTTCATCTCGAAATACGATTTTTATTTTTGCATGGGCCTCTTTCAGTTCCTTCAACAAGTTGGCGTTGTTCTTACCCTCTCAGAGTGCAGCGTCCTTCTCTTGCATCAATCGCTTGATTCTAGCATCATGTTCCACTAACGCCCTCTCGGAATCATCTTTCTCTAATTCAAAAGTGAGGATCACATGATAATTATTGTGGTTTGTGTCTGCCAGCTGCTTGCATAACTTTTCCAATCCCTCGGCTTGATTTAATCACTTTGAGTCGCCTGAAGATAGGGCATACAAAATTCTTTGTGATTTGGATGCAAGTCACGGTCAAACTTAACTCCTTTTAGAAACCACCCAGGGAGCGCAGCTTCGAGTCTATGGGGAACAGATGGAAGAATATAAGCTGGCCTCCTATGAGGACGTGAAGGACCAGAAGCAGGCACCATGTGAGTCAATGGAGCTTGGGATGAAAATGAAACTTGAACAGTGGAAGACGAAACTCCAAGTCCGACAGAGATCGAGGTCGGGGCGAAAGCTTGATGCTCAAAGAGATGAGAACAGCGATCTGCCTTCAGCTTCTTGGATGGCTCCTCTCAACCATCGGGAGTTTTTCTCTTCTCGTAACCACTCTTATAAATCCTACCCCATTCTCTGTCATCTCGGTGATGTGCTTTGACTTCCAAGTCTTTTTTCCTTCTCCACTCTTCTTCGGTTTCACGAGGCTGGTGGCGGCTTGAAGATCGTTGTGACCAACGTTGCGAATTAGTGAATTGTTCGAGATCCTCGTAAAGTCCACGGCCTCTCATGGTTCCTGATATAAAGAATAAATAAAGAGCTTTAGCAACAAGAAATGGGCCTAAATAATGCATGTGTAAGTGAATGTGACCCTAGTGAAATGTGTAATATATCTTAGGCGACCTAAAACGACGTCACAAATTGGATCAGGAAGCCATCGCGGTAGAAATCGAGGCTGACTCTAGACCCAATATGAACAAGGAGAGGAGACGATCCCTCGAATTTGAAACCTTCTCCCATGAGTTCATCGATATCTACATAAACGTTGCTCAAATCCCCAAAATCAATACCAGTTTCTTTAAGCGTGGAATCCTGAAGTAGCTCGGCTGATGGGGAAGCATCTTTATCGCGAATCTCACGAGAAGCCGAGAAGGCGAATCCGAGAGAGCGGGACTCATTCCTGGAGTTTCATCGCACGATTCAAAATCTACATCATCGGAACTTGCATTGAACTCATTATCGCTAGAGGAGGAATCATAACCCCTGCTGCCCTCACGCTACTTGAATTCTTCTTCCCTGCCCTCTGGAACTGAGGGCATTTTGGCTGGGCAGCTAGCTTAAGTCGGAACACCCCTTCCTTCATTAATTTCTTCGGTTGACTCGCCAGACGGACCTTCTCTTTCTAGGAGATCGCCCTCCTTCGAACCGTGTGATGAAGAAGAGGAACGTGTTCGTATTCTGGAATGGGAAGGAGACGGGACTTCGACGGCCACGGCGGATCTCCCAGGATGCAACAGCCCATACCGAAGCAAAATCTCATCCGTTCATAAAAACTTAACCGATCTATCCTTAACATCTACGGCCTTCAGAGTATGGAAAATCGGGTCGAGTGATGGATCTTTATTCGGCCTCAGAATAACTGCAAGAAGTATTTGATATATCAGAAATCCCATTGCGACGTATTGAAACTCAATGAGTGAAAGAGTGAACTTACCCCCCCCCCCCATCGTCCAAAGGTGATTAAATCCCTCAAGACACCTAACAAAGTAATACTGGGTCTTTAATTGAGACAGATTGCTGTGAAGCTGCAGCACAGTCTTGCGGTTTCTTTGAGCTTCGATGATGGAAAAGGATAGACACTCGTCCCTCTTCTTGAATGAGAGAAATTATCTCAACTCATCGAAACTCGAGGCACAATTAAATGTCTACATAAATAGGACGTGAAGGTAGGTCAAGATCGTGTACCCATTAGTATAAATCTGAAATGGAGCAATTCCCAAGTTCAGAAGAGTTTCTTTCAAGAAGTTATTGAAGGGGGCACTACTCCATTTAAGCATGTTTAACGACGAATTTTCTATCGGTTTAGAAAACCGTCGATAAATTTCAAATTAAAATAACCGCAAGCGCACGGCGTACAAAAGTTAGTACGTGATGAGTACGGGTCGATCCGTAGGGAATTGTTAGATTTTAAAAATCAATTCGATCAAATTATACCAAATGGAGAGGAAATTGTTAATTACAAGCAAAATGAAGCTAAACTAGAATTAAAATGAGATTAAAAACTATGAGATTAGAGAACAATTTAGAGGCAAATCCACTCTCATATTTTTGTAAATCAACAACAAATAATTTATGATCTCTAGTTTTGATATTAAGTGAAATAATTGTTGTTTATCATAAGTATGGTTTATTTATGTTATTAATTAACATAACTTAAACCATCAAACTATAATAAAACAAATAAACCACTTATAAATTCTCATGAAAATGAAGCCAAAGCAAAAGCTATTTAAGTATGATCTATTTACTATTGTAATTAGTAATATAGATCATCAAATTTTGTTTTTACTTTCATTTCAAAATCAAAAATCAATTAGCAAATGATGATGTAAATTGTGTTTATGTTGAATAAGAATATTTCATTTGCAAAAGCAACATAAGCTATCAAATCCACTTGTATAAACTTACATCAAAATCACTTTCATGAAGCATAAATAAAACAGATCATAAATCATAGAAATGTTGAAATTACATAAAGTTAGAGAGCTTCATTACCCCTAAATCAAAGTGGTTTAGCTACTCATTTGTGTTATCAAATCAAAACTTGTAAATTTCAACATTAAAAAGTAAAGAAATAGAAACTAAGAAAAGGATGAAAAAGAGATTAACTACTAACTATTTGCATAAAAATTAAAGCTACACTACTTACATGAATGTAAATCTAATATACTAACAAAGAAAATAGAAGAGCATAGAAATAAGCATAAGCATAAAAGTAAAGGGAAGCATGTAGAAAAGAGAAGGCTTAGGAAGCCATTTTTATTTCATGAAACATTGTGTTTACAACTTTCTAATTTCCTAAGTAAAATGAAGAGTAGGAAGATATTTACATGTACATAAGAGGGCTATTAATACATGCATAAAACCCTAATTCAATTTTTAGGGTGCTTCCCAAAATGCCCTTTAGGAAGTGTGGCCACCAAGTAAACATTAGCCATCGATTAATCCATCATTAAATGTGCATAAAGCTTTAACCTCCACTTAGTTATCCATTATCTTCTAATTGTAGATTTAGGTAAGTGGGTAGGTGGGGTCCTCCATGATCATGTATTTGAATTATTTCCATCATCCTTCCTTTGTATTCATTTGTGCATGCATGTATCTTTATAAAACCCTCTTCCATGTGCATCCAAATTCCTATAAAAATTATGAAAAATGTCCAAGTAAAAAGTTCCAAATTAACACATGCACAAAAATGACTATTTTGCCCCTGTATGAAGATGAATATATGATGATTTGAAAATAATTGAATTTTGGTTTAAACATGTTAAAATGCCCAAATATGACTTTTATTTAAATAAAAATAGATAAAATATGGATGTAAATATATACACATTTATGTGCACATCAAATACCCATACACTTATCTTTTTATTCGTCCTCGAATAAAGGAAAACTAAGATAAATCCACTTTCGTAGGGAGCACGATTCCACTGAGCGTATGCAATAAGCCGTTAAACCTCTGGGTGTCCCCAGTAGGACGAGTGTTGTCTCGTGAGGGTTTTCAGTAGATACTACCCACAAAATCCGAATGCAAAGTGAAAATATTTACAAAATGCAAGATTTATGTACAAAGAGATGAATGCAAGTTTTTGAAAATATTTACAATGAAGGGTTTACTTTTAAATTGACACAAATAAGTTAAATATAGGTTTTGGTCATTATCTTGAAAATTTAAGTCATTTACTCGTCAAAATTTCCAATAAAAACTAAGTTGTCATAACAGATAGACTATAGTCTAGCTAGTTGTTTCGGTTGATAACACAATGTAATTATTAAATGGATCCTTAGTTGATTATCAAAGTTTGTCAAAGTGGTATTCTCATTTCTTTTCAATAACAAGTTAAATCAAACAAGTAAAAATAGTGCTTAGATTTCCATTGCTTAATCTCTCTTATTTGAAAATTTTGTTGATATTAACAATATTTACATATGCCTAACTCAGATAAACTGAAGCCCGATATATCACCCATGCACTGCCTTTCATGCTTACGTGAGGGGAATATAGAGCGTGGCGAGTGAACACACAAGTGTGAACACTTATTGACTGTAGGCGTTATTAGTAAAAGAATTTTTATATACTTACACCTAACTCAGATAAACTGAGGCCAGATATACCGATCGTGCACTGCCTTTCGGGCTTACGTGAGAAGGGTACAAAACATGGCGAGTGAACACATGAGTGTAAACACATGACTCTAGGTGTTAAAAATATATACATATATGCAAATGTTTTTTTACTTATATATATTTTTTGTGTTTTTTTTTCTATTTTTTTTTAGAAAGAGAGGATTTTGCAAAATCATCTTTGCACCATTTAACTTAAAAGATAAAAATGTTATATCCTTTACTTTAAATTTACCACTTTTTTTTAAACAAAGATTTTCATTTAGAATATACTTCATAATTAACACACATGAACCTTCCTATATACTAGTTAAACCATTGTTATTTGTAATCAAACTTTATTTTTATTTTTGTTAAGACAAATAAATTTTCAATTTAACCATAACTTATACTCATCCTATAGTGTTTCTTTAAAAATAAATCAAAATGCTAAAAAGAAAATGTTTTTGAGATTTAGAAATTTTGAGATTTTTTTTTGGTTAAAAGAAAATGAAAATTCTAAAATGCCATGAAACTTTAAAAAAATGAAAATAAGACTCCCCTGTTTACTGTGTCCCCACAGTAAGTGCATGATATAATGAGTGTAACGGGGAAAAATATGTACATATTTACGAAAAAGGGTTAACATTCTTACTAGACGTAGCTTGGCTCATGAAGGATTATGAGCTCCTCCTCTTGGTTATTTGGCAATTCCAAGAAAGGTTTAAAATGATGACCATTGACTTTGTAAATCGATCCATCCCTGGGGTTTTTTATTTCTACGGCACCATGTGGAAAAATAGTTCATACCACAATGGTCCGGTCCATCTTGATTTAAGTTTCTCAGGGAATAAATGAAGTCTTGAGTCATATAAAAGAACTTTTTGGTTAGTCAAAAACGTTTTTCTTAGGATTGACTTGTCATGAAAAACTTTTGTTTTTTCCTTGTAAATTTTCTCGTTTTCATACGCGTCGTTCCTAAGTTCTTCTTGTTCATTGAGTTATAGTTTTCGGTTTTAGCTAGCTTTATCGAGGTCAAAGTTTAAGTTCTTTACTGCCCATGAGGCTTTGTGTTCGATTTCAACCGGTAAATGGCAAGCTTTCCCGTAAATCAAACGAAATGGAGACATCCCAAGGTTTGTTTTAAAAGCAGTACAGTAAGCCCAAAGCGCGTCGGTCAATTTCTAAGACCAATCTTTTCGATTTTTGTTGACAGTTTTCTCCAAGATTTGTTTTATTTGACGATTTGAAACTTCAACTTGCCCACAAGTTTGAGGATGATATGGAGTGGATAACTTGTGGGTTATCGAGTATTTCTTCATTAATGTTTCAAAAGATCGATTGCTAAAATGGGTTCCGTTATCACTGATTATTGTGCGAGGTGTGCTGAACCTCAAAAAGATGTTTTCTTTGAGAAATTTCACAACAATTCTATGGTCGTTGGTTTTACAAGGAACAGCTTCGACCCATTTTGAGATGTAATCGATAACGAGAAGAATAAACAAATTTCCAAAAGAATTGGGAAAAGGTCCCATAAAGTCGATACCCCAAACATCAAAGATTTCGATCATAAGAATAGGTTTTGAGGCATCATATTTCGTCGAGAAATCCTTCCAATCATTTGACATCGATCCCAAGTTTTACAAAATTCAAATGAGTCTTTGAAAAGAGAAGGCCAATAAAAACCACACTGAAGCACTTTTTTTGCAGTTTTTCAAGGACCGAAATGTCCACCACGTGCTTGATCGTAGCAAAACGAAAGAACACTCCTGATCTCATTATCCAGAATGCAACGTCGGATGATTTGGTCGGGACAATATTTGAACAAGTATGGATCGTCCCAATAAAATATTTCACTTGGGACATGAATTTGCATGTCCTGTTTGGACCAAGATGAGGGAGTTTCTTTAGTGACTAAGTACTTCACTATATCAGCGTACCATGGATCGATAGAAATTGAAAGAAGTTGTTCATCGGGGAAGTTTTCATTGATTGGCAAAGAAGATGGTGCGTTCGGAAGACGAGACAAGTGATCGGCTATGACGTTATCAGATCATTTTTTGTCTTTGATTGTACGATCAAATTCTTGAAGTAAAAGGATCCAATGAATCAAACGAGATTTAGCATCCTTTTTGGCAAAAAGGTATCGAATAGCAGTATGGTTAGTGTAGACCGTGAAGTGTGAACCAATTACGTAAGGTCGAAACTTTTCGAGCGCAAAAACGACAGCTAGAAGCTCTTTTTCGGTTGTTGTGTAGTTGAGTTGAGCGTCGTTCAAAGTCATACTCGCGTAGTAAATGACATGAAGGATTTTGTTGATGCGTTGTTCTAAGACAACACTAACCGCAAAGTTAGAAGCGTCACACATTATTTCAAATGGGAGATCCCAATTGGGTGCGCAAATGATTGGAGCGAAAATGAGTTCGTTTTTTAGACATTCGAAAGAAGAGATACAATTAGAGTTAAAATCGAATGGAACGCCTTTTTCAAGAAGAGTCGTCAAAGGAAGGGCGATTTTGCTAAAGTCTTTCACAAAGCATCGGTAAAAGCCAGCGTGTCCTAGAAATGATCGAATGTCCTTAACAGATTTGGGAATGAGTAGATTTGCAATTACGTCAATTTTCGTTTTATCTACCTCAATGCCTTTATTTGAGATGATATGTCCAAGGACTATGCCTTGTTTGACCATAAGTGGAATTTTTCCCAATTCAAAGTCAAATGTTTTTCTTTAAATCGATTTAAAACCAACTCGAGATGATGTAAACATTCGGAAAAGGAATCACCAAAGATAGAGAAATCGTCCATAAAAACTTCTAGAAAGCGTTCAATCATATCATAAAAGATGCCAACCATGCATCGTTGGAAAGTAGCAGGAGGGTTACAAAGTCCGAATGGCATACGTCGATAAGCAAAGGTACCGAATGGACATGTGAAAGTCGTTTTCTCTTGATCTTCGGGAGCGATTGGAATTTGGTTATGGCCAGAATAACCATCAAGGAAGCAGTAGAATTCGTGGCCGGCTAAACGTTCGAGCATTTGGTTAATGAAAGGAAGAGGGAAGTGATATTTTCATGTTGCAGCATTTAATTTTCGATAATCAATGCAAACACGCCAACCCGTTTGAGTATGAGATGGAATAAGTTCGTTTGAATCGTTCATGACAACAGTTAGCCCAGACTTTTTCGGTACAACGTGAATTGGGCTAACCCATGAACTATCGGAGATGGGATATATGATACCGTTATCGAGGAGCTTAAGAATTTCGTCACGAACCGCATCTTTCATTTTTGGGTTAAGCCTCTGTTGCACATCACGAGTGGGTTTGGCTTCGTCAATTAAGTGAATGCGATGTTGGAAAATAGCAGGGCTTATTCCCTTAATATCGGTAATGGACCACCCAATTGCTTCTCTGTTTCTCAAAAGAATAGAGAGAAGATAAGCTTCTTGGTCAAGAGAAAGATCGTTAGAAATTATGACAGGACAAGTTTCGTTTTCACCTAAGTTACAGGCTTTTAAATCTCCCCGAGATGGCCGAGATGAAAAATCCGAGATATCAGCCAAAATCCGAGATTTGGCAGCCTATTTAGTTATAAGTGTTTTAAATATCGCCCGAGATAGCCGAGATATTTTCCCGAGATATTGGCCAAAATCCGAGATTTAAAACACTGCCTAAGTATGCATACTTAAGGTGATTGGGAAGTGGTTTGAGGTCCAACTTAGGGAGTCGCTCGATCAAAGAATTGGATTGAGATTCAGACTCAACTGGAAGCGATTCAAAGGGAAGAGTATATTCAATCTCGTTGGGGATTTCGTTAAACAACTTTTCGTATTCAGCTTCTCATTCATCGTTAAGGTCAAGTGTCTCATTTTCAAAATTTTCGTGAATGGCACTAACTTCCAATGTTTGGTCGCGGGGTTCATTGATTGGCTTTCAAAATTGAAAATGTTGAGATCCAAAGACATGTTTCCAAAAGAGATTTTCATCGAACCGTTACGACAATTGATTAAGGCATTTGATGTGGCTAAGAATGGTCGGCCTAAAATCAATGGAATTTGTCACGGGTTGTGTTTCGAGAATGATAAAATCAACGGGGAATATGAATTGCCCTACTCGAATGAGCACGTCCTCGATTTCTCCCACGGGCTTCTTAATGGAATGATCGGCGAATTGAAGCGTAACTTTTGTGGGTTTGAGCTTACCTAAGCCTAATTGTTCGTACATGGAGTATGGAATCAAGTTGACACTTGTGCCTAAGTCTATCAAACATTTGTTAATCATCTTGTCTCCAATTGTACACGAAATCTTAAGGCAACCAGGATCTTTGTATTTAACAGGCATGGATTGGGACAAGATTTCACTCAAACTAGCGGCTAAGAAGACTTTTTTGGGCACTTGAGTGTGTTGCTTTTGGGTCCATAAGTCCTTAAAAATTTCGCGTACGTGGGGACTTGCTTGACGATGTCAAGAAGCGGGATGTTAACTTTCACTTGTTTAAAAATTTCCAACATCTTTTCCATTTGGTCCGAATGTTTCTTAGGTCGAAGACGATGTGGAAATAGGACGCGATACTCAGTAGGCAGGTCAAGTTGAGTTGAAGAAGAAGAATTTTGATTGGCATTCGATTCGACGATTGGCTCCCCGTTCTATTCAGAGTCGTTCGTTGCATTAAATGTGTCGAGAGAGGTTTCCAGTAAATCGTTTGGATTAACGACTTGATTATTGATTTGTTTACCGAAACGTAGAGTTGTGATAGCATTCAATTGGATGACGTTGCTATCTTAAACAACATGGGCTTGATTTGAATTTGCGTTTTGATTTTTGTGATTTGGAAGGGGCTGGCTTGGGAATGTTCCTCGTTCGCGTTCACTTACAGACGTGGCTAATTGACTCATTTGCATTTCAAGTCTTGCAATCGATTGGTTTGTGTTTTGCATATATGAGGTCAATAAATTTTGCAAATTATTATTTTATTGAAGGCTTTGAGTAGTTGCTTTAGCCAACATTTCAAGAGTTTTCTCAAGTGAACTTAAACGTTTATTGTCTTAGAGAGGATGAGCAGAATTTGGTTGAAAATTTGATTGTTGCGGTTGATTATGAGACGGACCCGCAAAGTTTGGTTGAAAATGGTTGGGTTGAAAGGGAGGATTCGAAGCATTATTCGAAAATGCTTGAAAATTGGGACAAATCGTATTTGTGTTTGGATTGTTTTGGTTCCAAGCAAAATTCGGATGATTTCTCTAACCAGGATTGTACGTTGGAGAAAACGATTCGTTTTTGGCTTTATTGAAAGCATTGATTTGTTCGACATATTAGGGCACTGATCGGCTATATGATTAGGATCGTTGCATTTATAACACATAGGTTGGGAAGCTTGATTCATTTGGTTTGATGAGAAAACGTTGTCGAATTTGTTAATCATTGCATCGATTTTAGCTTCTGAAGCCAAAGATGATCCCATCGAGTGTGCGCTCGATCGTGAGTAAATTGATTTTTCGTTCGAACGTTCCCATTGGGATGACTTTTCGGCGAGGTTTTCAAGATATTGCCAAGCATCGTCATGATGTTGGGCAAGAAAGTTGCCTTGGCACATTGATTTGAGCATGGTTCGTGAGCTATTTTCGAGTCCATCGTATAAGATTTGGCAAATCGTCCATTTTTCGAAGTTATGGTGTGGACATTTTATCAAAAGCTCTTTGAATCTTTCAAAATATTTTCCGAATGGTTCTCCCTTGAATTGATGAAAATTTACAATTTCGTTTCAGATTCTACTCGTTTTTTCCAAGGGGTAGAATTTTTTTAAGAAAGCTTTTACGAATTCTTCCCAAGTTTTAATCGAGTTCGATGGTAAGCTGTACAACCATTTTTCAACGTAATCCGTAAGAGAGAATGGGATTAATTGAAGTTTGATTTCGTCATCAGAAAGTTGTTGGAGTTTAATGGTTGCGCAAACTTGTTCGAATTTAGTCAAGAAAATGTATGGGTCATCGTGCTCGAAATTGCCAAATTTCAGAAGCGTGGCAATATGGTTCGAGTGAATTTCAAAATGATTACCCGTAGCGGCAGGTAACGTGATGCAAGATGGAATAGAAATTCTATCGGGAATGATTCTATCCATAAGAGTTCGAGGGGCATTCTCGTTCGCCATTTTGGGAGGATTATCTGTTCGGGTTAAACGATTTGTAGAAGGGTCGCGAATCCAAGTATTCGTAGAAGTGTCACGAGTCTAAGTACTCATGCACTAGTGAAAGTTGAGAAGAAAAAGAAGTTAGAATCGAGTTTAGAGAATGAAACAGGATATGGAAAATGAAGTGAAAAATTGTTTTTGTTTTTTTTAAGAAAGGAAACTATTTACTAAGTGAAATTTATTTTCAAAAAAAAAGTTTGATTTTTTTTTGGCTTTTCAAATTTTTATATGTTTTTGTTTTTGTCTTTACAAAATGGGAATTTGATCTTTTGTTAATGTTTTTTGAATTTTAATTTTTTTTTCTTTTTAAAAAGATATTATATTCTTTTGGATTTTTGTTTTTGATTGAAAATTTTCAAAGGAAAGGAAAAAGGATTTTTTTTGGGATTAAAAACTAAGTTAAGTAAAATTTACAAATTTTTTTTTAGATTTTAGATTTATGGTTTTTTTTTAAATATGCATGAACTAATGCAACTAAATGAATGCAAAGGACTTAATTACAATTTTATGTCCTAGTAGCTCCTAACTAAAAATTGTATAATCACACTTTGTCTTAAATCAACAAAAATATTTCTCAGCCAGGTAACGGGCAGGAGTTATCGGTGCACCACGAATCACCGTAGCAATGCAACCGAAGGTTTAAGTACCTTTAGAGGAACAACCACTATAACATTTACGAATCACCATAATATTTATAAATGGTTATTACTCTGCCGTAGTCTAGACACCAAGAAATAAAATTATTCAAAGAAAACAGTTGTGAAGATACAATTAAGCCCTAGATGAGCTCGCGACACACTTAAGTCGAATGTCTAACCTTTATTATTAGTCAAATTCAACGATGAAATGCAATTTGTGGGCTAAGGAAAGGGTGATGAAATCCCTCACCTTATGTGAATTGGGGTATTGCCTTCAGAAAAGAAAATAAGATGGGATGAATGCAAAGCTAAAATTAAATGTGAATTTACAATGCAACTAAAATGATTTTTTTTTTTTTAATTTTTTTATATATAAATGCAAATGCAAGCAACCAACAATGCAAATCAAATTAAAAAAAAGAGATGAAAGCACGATACCAGAGCCTGTAAATTATTAGCAATTTTTTTATTTTATTTTAGCATTGATTTTTTTAAGCAAGCCAAGCAATTCTTTTCCTTGCAATTTTCTGCTTTGGCAACCTAAAAAGGAATCAAACAAGATATATACGATATTTTTTAGAGGATTAATTAAAACAAAGGAAAAATCAAAACAAATGAAATCAAAATAAGTGTAACAAAACCAAAGAAATTATTATATATATTTTTTTCTAAATAAAAAAAACAAAAAAATATGATAAACGAACACTCAAAACAAAGGAAAAACTAAACAAACCAAAACAAACATTTTTTTGGTCTTTTGATTAAAAAACCAAATGAATTTAATACAAAAACAAAGGCTCTCAAGCCCAAAACCAATCCCAACTAACAATTCACACACCGCCCAAACTAAAACCACGTGATACACAATTTCGAAACCATAACCAACAATAAAAAAAAGAATCGATTTGTATCTCAATTTCAAAACCAAAATTTGCCTCAAATTTCGCAATTTGGAGTTGGGGTTTAGGGGTATGAAGTGAATGCATGCTCACGATTTGTAGGTTGATGGGTGGTGCTGGGATTCGAATGTTGGCGATTGGGGATTGAATGGTCGAGGATGGGTTGCGGTGACTCGATTGCAAGTGGTTCGATTTGCGGTGGTTGGCGATAACTTTCTGAAGAGCTGATCGTAGGTTGTTGAAGCTCGAGTAGTTCCGGTGGTTGTGATGACTTTGGACAGGGGGGTTTGTTAAGGGTGATGTAAGCTCTGTCAGGGGTACCAATCTGGAGTTTGTGTGGCTGGAGTGTTGGAATTTGGGTGTGGTTCGATGATGGTGGGTGTTTTTGTTAAGGTGGTTGCTGGAAGTGTGTTGTTTGGAGAATGAAGAGGAGGAGTTGTATTGAGGTAAGTAGTCTTCAAAATGATGAAGGAAGTTGAAGCTGGAGGAAGGAGGAGGATGGTTGATGTTTAGACAAGAGGAGAAGGAAGTGTACTGGTGATGGCTGGGTTGAGTTTTGTATGTGGAATTTTGTGAAGTGTTGTAAAGAGGTTGTAGAGGTTGAAGGTGGATGAAGAGTATGTGGTATGAGATGTATGGTGGTAGTTGATAACAGGTATGGATGATTGATGGTTCTGGGTGATCTGTACACCGTGAATGTTTGTGCAACAGTTCTAGATGTCGGAGCAGTGAGATGAATATTGGATGCAGTGTGAAGTGATGTTGCACTTTATTGAATGTAGTGTAGTTTTGAAGAAGTGTAGATGAATGTTGATGGTGGAGAATAGTTAGAACAATTCAATGGTTTTGATCAGGTTGTATGGTAGCTTGAGGAGTGTATTGTATGTGAACTGTTTTGGCAGTTAACTATGAACTGTCAAGTATGGTCGAGGCAATGTTCGGTGGTCAGGGAAGTGGCAGCAGCTGTTATGGCAGAGGAGTTTATAATGTGATAAGGGATTGATGGAGTTGATGAAGTTATGAAGAGGGTTGGCAGGGGTTGTGTGTATGTATGGAGTGGTATAGGAACAGTTTTGGTGGGTAGAAGTGGTAGGTTCAGGAAACTTTTTCGAACTTGAAGAAGTATGGTTTGAGGGTTGAATTGTTGTTTTGTTTGAAAGGGGGAGAGGAAGTTGAAATGAGAAGGACAATGTGGTTGAAGGCGGGTTTGGTTGAAAGGCGGTGTAGTTAGCTGCTGATGTAGGGGTAGTAGTAGGCAAAGTTGTATGTGGTGAATGGTGCAGTAAGGAGGAGGAACTAGTAGCAGAGTAGATGATGGCAGAGCAAGTGGAAGTGTGTTGATGGCTTGCAATTGTGATTGTGGTGATGTTAATCAGAGTGTAGACGTATTGGAATGTGTATGTGATGAGGTGGTTGGAACTGTGACGGCAGTATTTACAGTGAAGATGCTGGAAATTTGTGAAGGTGACTAGTGATGGATTTGTTGGTTGATGTTGGTGGCACAGTAGTGACTGTGATATGCAGTGCATAGAATGCACAGTAGTGAAAGTAGTAAGGAAAAAAAATGTCTGTGTTGTAAGAAGAAATTTGTAATGCACTTGAACAGTGAATGAAAATTTGTTTTATTTTTAAATTTTTTTTCTCCATGAAATGTGTATGTTTTTTTAAATAGAATATGCAATGCAAAACAAACAAGATAAACAAGTGAAAGCAACAAACACACAATCAAAATGCAAGCAAAATTCACACAACACACAATTTTTCTTTTAAAAAAATGCAATACACACAAAACAAACACACAATAAAAATCACACAAAAATAATTTGAAGAATAGAAAATAAAATCAAAACAAATTTCCCGGCAACGGCGCCAAAAACTTGTTTAACGACATATTTTCTATCGGTTTAGAGAATCACCGATAAATTTAAAATTAAAATAACCGCAAGTGCACGGCGTACAAAAGTTAGTACGTGGCCAGTACGGGTCATTCCGTAGGGAATTGTCAGATTTTAAAAATGAGTTCAATCAAATTATACCAAATGGAGAGGAAATTGTTAACTACAAGCAAAATGAAGCTAAAACTAGAATTAAAATGAGATTAAAAACTATGAGATTAGAGAACAATTTAGAGGCAAATCCACTCTCATATTTTTGTAAATCAACAACAAATAATTTATGATCTCTAGTTTTGATATTAAGTGAAATAATTGTTGCATTTATCATAAGTATGGTTTATTTATGTTATTAATCAACATAACTTAAACCATCAAACTATAATACAACAAATAAACCACTTATAAATTCTCATGAAAATGAAACCAAAGCAAAAGCTATTTTAAGTATGATCTATTTACTATTGTAATTAGTAATATAGATCATCAAATTTTGTTTTTACTTTCATTTCAAAATCAAAAATCAATTAGCGAATGATGATGTAAATTGTGTTTATGTTGAATAAGAATAGCTCATTTGCAAAAGCAACATAAGCTATCAAACCCACTTGCATAAACTTACATCAAAATCACTTTCATGAACCACAAATAAAAGAGATCATAAATCATAGAAATGTTAAAATTACATAAAGTTAAAGAGCTTTATTACCCCTAAATCAAAGGAGTTTAGCTACTCATTTGTGTTATCAAATCAACACTTGTAAATTTCAACATTAAAAAGTAAAGAAATAGAAACTAAGCAAAGGATGAAAAAGAGATTAACTACTAACTATTTGCATAAAAATTAAAGCTACACTACTTGCATGAATGTAAATCTAATATACTAACAAAGAAAAGAGAAGAGCATAGAAATAAGCATAATCATAAAAGTAAAGAGAAGCATGTAGAAAAGAGAAGGCTTAGGAAGCCATTTTTATTTTATGAAACATTGTGTTTACAACTTGCTAATTTCCTAAGTAAAATGAAGAGTAGAAAGATATTTACATGTACATAAAAGGGCTATTAATACATGCATAAAACCCTAATTCAATTTTTAGGGTGCTTCCCAAAATGCCCTTTAAAAAGTGTGGCCACCAAGTAACCATTAACCACTAATTAATCCATCATTAAATGTGCATGAAGCTTTAACCTCCATTTAGTTTTCCATTAGCTACTAATTGTAGATTTAGGTAAGTAGGTAAGTGGGGTCCTCCATGATCATGTATTTGAATTATTTCCATCAGCCTTCCTGTAACAACCCGCATATTTCACGATTTTATATTTAAATATTTTTATTTAAATATAGCGTCGTTAGTCGGATTTAAGTCCGAAATGCCACTTTTGCAAACGGTCGAATTAGGACTCGGGACCACTTCCATTGAGTCCAAAATGATGTTTGTGACTTTTTTGAGTATAAGCTTTGATATGTTTGGAGTAAGTTGAAATTTTCTATTTCTAAGTGGCCTTTTGGGTTTGGGTTTGGGTTTCACCCAACTCATTCTATTACCCTAACTCAGCCCCCTCTTCATCCATTCACTTATTTCTTTTTGCAAACACTTAAGCTCAACTGAAATGGGGGAAGAGAAAGGGAGATAGAAACTCCAAGCCCCAGTTTTCATTTGCAAATCCAAGTTTTAGCTCCAAACTCTTGGAAAAGCTTTGGTAAGCATCTCCTTCACCTTCTCCATCTATCTCTCTCTCCAATTTCAGAAAATTCCTAAACCCTAATTTAGGAAATACTTGTTTTGATCTTAGATTGAAGCTTGTAGAGTTATAGTGAAGAGTGGTTGATCTTCTCCTTGTGTTTGAGCTTCTTATCATTTGCTTTTGAATTAAAAAGGTGAGTTTTTGAACTCACATCTACTTCTATAGATATCATTGTTGTTAGGTATGAATTCCTAACACTTATCTATGTCTGTTTGCTTTTGATTTGAATTGAATTGGTGAATATTCCAATTTTTTTGTTTTGGTCCAATCTTATGAAAATCCTCATGTGGATGTTTGGACTTTGATGTTTAGGGTGTATCGAAGAGCCTATAAGGTCGGGTTGTCGTTTGGCATAAATCCTTGGTCGTCGTTGCTCGATCGATCGATCCCGAATCATTTTGGCCATCATGGCTTAGGCAAATTGTTGCCCATACCAGGTCTTCAGACGTCTGAAATGCAAGTTCAGACGTCCAATTTTAAACCTGGAGCAAAAGTTTAGACGGCGGAAATTTATAAAAAAATGGCAGAAAACAGAGTCAGACGTCTGAACCACCCTGTCAGACGTCTAAAGCCACCCTCCAAACGTCTGGATGGTTTCTGAATTTCCAGAACCTAAATCCAGACGTCTATATTGACCCCCAGACGTCTGGGATTGCCTATTTTTGCCTGAATTTCCATTGTTTAATCGATTCGTGTTGATCCAATTAGTTTTTATTGCATTCTTTGACTTTGATGATTCCTTTTTGATTTGATACACGGGTTTTTATAAAATGATCCTTTCAAATTATATTAAAAGCTCGTTTCTCCAATTTATAATTTCTATTTAAAACAAATACACACAATCTTGCACTTCGAGCGAAGAGGGAGGAGAATTAAATGATTAGATAAAACACATGCTATGAACACGCGTGTTCGTCTTTTAAGTTAATTCCTAATCTATTCGTTTGACCGTTTTGACCTTTGGATCTGGTTTACCGATGAGATGAGGTGAACTTTGTACTGCTTTGAGTGTGAAATTGACTAACGGTTAGTAAACCGTTTAGTGCGAACGTGGGGTATGGAACTCACGTTAACATTTTCCGGGTTCCTTACTGAGAGTTGTGACACATTCCACCGGACAGTGGTGTCCAGTACCGCCACTACGGTTTGTTGCCTTCGGGTGTTGCCTTTTGGCGTTGCCTTCGGGTGTTGCCTTCGGGCGCTGTCTTCGGGCGTATGGATCCTTATTGTACAGTACTGAGCTCGAGCATCTTTTGTTTCTTTGACAATTATATTTCCCTTATGTATCGCATTTCGGTGCAGGTTCTTTGAACC
This sequence comes from Allium fistulosum, assembly GCA_030737815.1. Lineage (NCBI taxonomy): Eukaryota > Viridiplantae > Streptophyta > Magnoliopsida > Asparagales > Amaryllidaceae > Allium > Allium fistulosum. Next base: position 1,394,017,250 of record CM060902.1, read on the forward strand.
ACACGATATATAGAGATTACCTTGTGGAAACTTGTGTTACCTTTATTGGTATTTGTCATTTGCCTTTTGGCTTGTTTTGGGATAAGTATGTCCTTGGTTAATTTAAGTTGCCTATGATATGAGGCTTGTTATGATTCATCTTATGTTAGATGATTTGGTTATCTCCTTTGGAGATTATTGTGGTACTTTATGATCTTGTATGTTCATTATCATTTAGTTTATCTAACTGATTTGTTTAGCTAGACTGACCCGTGTATTTTATACTCGGGTCAGACCGAGATGTTTCAGGTTAGGTACATTGGACTTAGCCTATTTTGCTTCTGCATGGACTATTCTGCTAGCTCCTTTTTGTTCTAGCTTTTTGTGTGGTCCTTTTTAGGTGTAACTCTGATATGTACTCTATTGACTCGTTTGTATATTGTGGTTTGCTTTACCACTTGACATGTCTCATTTTGTAAACTCTGTAATGTACCTGTATATGTGTAAATGTATGTGATGATCTACTGTTCTGTGATGTGTATTACATTGGGTTGTTATATTTTATTCTGATAGATCCTTCAGCCACCTATGGCTTTGTATTAAGTACCTATTGGAGATGTCGATCCACTTGAGTAAGAAGTGGCAATAGTCGGCGTATTCAATAGATAATTAAGACAAAGTTATAGATGGTCGCTCCTATCCAGCTCTATTCTCCGCATTAGCAGACGGTGTTACTTAGTAATACTCTTTGCTAATGTGGGTCTCGGAGTGGGGCGTCACAGCTTGGTATCAGAGTTGAGTTCAGAACAAAATATGATAAACATAGAACAAAGACACATATTACGGTACATCAAAGGGTAGTACGAATGTTACAAATCTTTGAATCATTGTGCCTTATTTCTTTCCGTGCCTTCGGGGTAGATAGAATTTTGGGAATACGTCTAGGAATGCATTTTATTCCGTATTATTCCATATTTGAATTAATGATATCTACCTTGTGAATAATCTTTGTCTTATCTTATCTTTCAGCTAATGGCCGGAAGAGGCAGAGGACGATGCTCGGATACTGGACAATCCAGTGGCTCGCATCCGGACGGCGTTTATATGTCTGTCGATCAGTTCTTGGAGTTGTTTAGGAGCACTCAGCCTCCAGCTCCTATTCGTGCATCTCCTCGGCGCAAGTCTGCCTTTGCACGCCTGTGCAGTGATTTTCTCACCTTGGTGGAAAGCCATTCAAAGGCTCTGAGTCCGTTCTTGAGGTCCAAGCTTGGATTCGCACATGCGAACGTATCTTCTCTCGCATGGATCTTTCTGACCACGATCGAGTTCTTGTAACTTCTAGCTTATTGCAAGAGCGTGCCCTTGATTGGTACGAGCTTCTTATAGCCGAACTTGATGAGTCTGTTCTTTCTTGGACTCGGTTTCGGGAACGATTCGAACTCAAATTCGTTCCTAAATCTGAGAAAGTTTTATTAGCCCGTCGCTTCCTTGAGTTGAAGCAAGGGAAGTCTTCCGTTTCTGAATATGTTGCATCATTCGAGGCCTTATCTAAGTATGGTCTTGAATTCATTGGCACTTCTTATAAGAAGAATATGAAGTTTGTCTCTGGTCTTAAGAAATATCTTAAGAAGTCCTTAATGCTCCAGCTTAAGCTTTCTTTTGAGGAGTTGGTTGATTCGGCACTTCATCTCGAGGCCATCGAGAAGGAGTGTGATAGTGGTGATGATGTTGAGGTTCGCAGGAACCCCAATAAGAAGAAGTTTCCATTTCATAAGCAGGGATTTCTTCTTTCCAAGAAGAAAAAGCCTATTGAATATGGTTCTAACTCTCAATCTGCTGGAACACCTTCCATTCGAAAGTGTTTCAATTGTGGTTCTCTTGATCATATGATTCGAGCTTGTCCTAAGCCTCTCTTCTGCCATTATTGCAAGAAGGAAGGTCACCGTGTTTCCACCTGCCCTACTGCTCCTGCTAGTGCCAAGTCTTGCAAGCTTTATGTTGCTAAGGCTTTTGGAGGTTCTTCTTAGCCCGGAGGTATATCTCCATCTATTTTGGAAGGTTCTATTTTATTTCATGACCGTAGTATTCAAGTTCTTTTCGATACGGGTGCTTCGCATTCTTTCGTACAGAAAAAGCTCGTCGATGATTTGTCTTTGGATGTTTCTTGTATGGTTACTTCGTTGAGGATTGAGAATCCTATTGGGGGATCCGCAAGCCTTAGCATGCTTTGTGATGATGTTGAGATTGTTTTATGTGGCTTTTCTTTTCGTGCGAATCTGCACGTTATTTCTTCTTTGGGATTTAATATGATTTTGGGTATGGACTGGCTAGTGAGATACGATGCCAGAATTATTTGTTCTGAAAGAATTTTATATCTTCGACATCCGGATTCATCTACTCAGCTATCACTTGTTCTTCGGAATGTGGATAATTCCAAAATGGCTTTATATTCTCTTGACTCACGAGATGATGATGATATATCTCGTATTCCTATTGTTTGTGACTTCTCTGATGTTTTTGAGCCAGTTTCGGGTTTTCCACCCAAGCGAGCGATCGAGTTCCGCATTGATCTCATTCCAGGCGCGCAGCCAGTTGGCCGTCCTCCCATGAGGATGTCTACAAAGGAAAATGAGGAACTCAAGAAGCAGCTTTTAGAGCCTGAGTCCAAACAGTTGATTTAGTCCAGTTTTTCACCGTGGGGTACCGCGGTCGTCTTCATGAAGAAGTCCGATGGAACCCTTAGGCTCTGCATCGACTATCGCAAGCTTAACGAGTTGACCATCAAGAATCGGTATCCATTGCCTAGGATCGATGATATGTTCGATCTATTGAGTGGCGCTAAGGTCTTCTCTCAGCTCGACCTTGCCACTGGTTTTCATCAGCTCCGAGTCGCGGAAGATAGCATACCTCTTACAGCTTTTCGCACTCGATATGGTTCTTTCGAGTGGCTCATTATGCCATTCGGCTGGACGAACGCTCCTGCTTTCTTTGTTGATCTTATGAATCGAGTATTCCAGGAATATCTCGATAAGTTCGTCCTTGTGTTCATTGATGACATTCTTGTTTATTCTAAGTCTGAAGCCGAGCATGCTAATCACTTGAGAATTGTCTTAAGTACTCTTCGTCACCATCAGCTTAAAGCCAAATTCTCCAAGTGCCATTTTTGGGAGAATAGGGTTAAGTTCTTAGGCCATGTTGTATCTTTCGACGGCATTTCGGTCGATCTCTCAAAGATCGAAGCTATCCAGAATTGGAAGAGGCCTGAGAATGTTCATGAGATTCGTAGTTTCCTTGGATTGGCAGGTTATTACCGTCGGTTCATTAAGGATTTTTCCCATGTTGTGCTTCCTCTCACCTGCCTTACTCGAAAAGGCATTCGTTATATTTGGTCCGATAAGTGTGAAGCTTCCTTTTTGACATTAAAGGAACTTCTCACTAATGCTCCTATTCTTGTGGTTCCCGAGGGGAATCATGATCTTGTTGTCTACACCGATGCTTGTGGTAGTGGTCTCGGTGCCGTGCTTATGCAGAAGGATCAGGTAGTTGCTTATGCTTCTAGGCAACTATGTCCGAATGAGGTTCGCTATGCCACTCATGATCTTGAGTTAGCTGCCATTATCTTCGCCTTAAAGATTTGGCGACACTATTTATTAGGCGAGCACTTCATTCTCTATACCGATCATAAATCCTTGAAGTATTTGTTCACTCAAAAGGAACTCAATATGAGGCAACAGCGTTGGCTCGAGTTTCTTGCCTCCTATGACTTTGATATCCAATATACCCCTGGTAAGGGTAATCGTGTTGCTGATGCACTTAGTCGTAGACATTCGACTGTCGTTTCTATGATGTTTGCCGAATGGGATATTCTTGAGACTCTATCTTTTTGTGATATTCGTGATCGAGCTCCATCCTCTGATTCTCTGATAGTATTATTCAGTTTGGAAGCTCGACCCTCTCTATTGGATCGTATTGCCGATGCTCAGTGGCGTGATCCTGATCTTGTGCATCTTATTCAGCTTTGTGAGACTGAACCCCATGATAGGGCATTGCGGGATTTCAGCATTTATCTTCATGGGTGTCTTCGCAAGAAAAACCGTCTTGTTGTGCCTTTTGATTCTGCACTTAGGCATGACATTCTTGATGACTGTTATCGTTCTAAGTATACTATTCATCCTGGCAGTAGTAAGATGTATGTCGATATGCATGGCCTTTATTATTGGGAAGGCATGAAGCGCGATGTAGCGAGTTATGTGAGTAATTGCATGACTTGTCAACGTATTAAAGCCTAACATCAGCGCCCTTCTGGTCTTCTTCAGGCTCTAGAGATTCCATTGTGGAAATGGGATTAGATTTCGATGGATTTCATTGATGGCCTACCTCGTACGAGATCGGGCCATTCTATTATTTGGTTATTGTTGATCGCCTCACCAAATCAGCTCATTTTGTTCCTATTAAATCTAATAGGACTGCTTCTCTTTTGGCTAAGTTATTTATCAAGGAAATCGTGAGACTTCACGGTGTTTCTAGTTCGATTGTGAGTGACCGTGATCCTTTATTCACCAGTTGTTTCTGGCAGAGTCTTCAGCAAGCTTTGGGAACAAAGCTTAATTTCAGCACAGCTTATCATCCATAGTCTGATGGACAGACTGAACGGGTGAATCGTATCTTAGAGGATCTCCTCCGTATTTGTATTCTTGATTTTGGAGGTAGTTGGGAGGATCATCTGTTGATTCATGAGTTTTGATTCATGACACAAGCTTCAGAGATCATACGACGAAATACAAAAAGAATACTATATGAAAGCGACAAAAAGAGAATAAACGTATATTGTGAAACTACAAAGGAGATAAGACTACAATCCAGAGATTAGTATGAATATTTTATTTTATTGAGTCTTAGAATATTGTTAAAATCATTCCTCAAATAGTCACACACACACAAAACAATTTATATTAAAAACTGTGTACACTGTGCAATTAACACCAGGTCGGCCGACCGACCAGGATCCTCGGTCGACCGACCCTGTGTTATGTGCACGGTGACTTTCTGTTTTATATACGATTTCAAACTCAGCTGACCGGCCAGGTTTTCCGGTCGACCGACCAGAGAATAACGGCTAGTTTACTGAAGAGATGCGATCATTTCATGAAGAGGAATGTCCTCTAATTCAAGAGGTATGGACACAACTGTTAACTAAAACTCTTCATAAAAGATTACAACTCTTCTACAACTATATAAACATATTCAATTCACTTCTACAATCACCAATTCTTGTTTATATTTCTGAAATCTAATCTCTATTCATTTCTGCAAATAAAAGTTTTCATTCTTAATTAATATCACTAGAATCCTTGTTTTAATTCATATACTTCGATTCTACGTGATTATCTTCCTTCTAAATCTTCACACACATACATACTCTTGAGGATTTGATTATAGGAAAGTTGTACTATCAAAAGACTATCAGTGTTATTCAGAACACATTCGTCAAAAAACATTTTGTATTAAGTTAAAGTCCTCTTCGGCTGTTGAGGTGGAAAAATTCCTGTTCGGCTGCTCAGGTGTCGTATACCTATTCCTCCGGGTTAAGTGAGGGGTTTAGTTTAAATCCAGAGGGTATTCTGGGACTGGACGTAGAACGGGAAGTTCGAACCAGTATAAAAATTCCTGGTGTGCTTACTTTAATTTTTTACTTTACTGTTATTACCAGTTTCCGCATTAATATACCATATTACACGATCCTTAGTACTACACGTACACTTTTATTTGGTATCAAAGCAAGGTCATTCTATAACCATCACAAAGTTATTTGATATTTATTTCTAGTAATATGGCAACCACACAAATTAACGATGTTAACACTCACACTAATTCTAGTTTCACAGAAGGTCAATCGACTTCATGACCTCCACTTTTCAATGGTATAAATTACAATTATTGGTCAACTAGAATGAGAATCTATATGCAATCAAGTGGATTTGATATCTGGAATATTATACAAAGTGAGTACACAACTCCTACTGGAGAATACTCAACTTGGAGTAACACACAAAAACTAGATGCTACATCAAATGCTAAGGCTATGAATATTTTATTTTGTGCATTAGATAGAAATGAATTCAATAGAGTTAGCATGTGCACTTCCGGTTATGAAATTTGGAGAACTCTTAAAGTTTCACATGAAGGAACAAACAAAGTTAAATTAAGCAAAATTTCTATGTTGAAACATCAATTTGAAAATTTTAAAATGAGGCCAAATGAATCTATAAATGACATGTACTCTAGATTTCAGGATATTTATCATGCTTTATTATCACTAGAACAAAAGTTTACTGATTTTGATGTTGTTACAAAAATCTTAAATTCTTTAACGGACGAATGGGAACGAAAAGTCCTAGCTATTGAAGAAGCGACTGATTTGTCAACATTAAAACCAGAAGAATTGATAGGTAATTTAATGTCCTACAAAGTAAATTTGCAGGCAAAACGAAATGGTGCACAAGAAAAGAAAAATGTGGCATTCCAAGCAGAAAAAGATGATTCCGACTCAGATAATGAAGATATGGCAATGATAGCTAAAAATTTCAAAAAGTTTTTGAAATTCAACGGAAACAAATTCAAGGGAAACAAAAATAATTCCAACAACAATTCCAATAGCAGCAAACCATCATCTTCAACAATGGAATGTTATGAATGTCACAAGAAAGGACACATGAAGAAGTGATGTAGGCCAAGCTATAATTGCCCAAGGCATAAGTCGTGACATAAGTCGTGATCGACTCAAAGAAGGCAAAGACATAAGTCAAGTAAGTAGTGAGGAAGGTGAAGGCATAAGTCGTAAACGACTTAAGGAAAGGGGTATAAGTCGTGACCGACTTAAGGAAAGAGCTACGAGCTATCAACGACTCAAGGGACGTGCTGGGTTACGACCTAAGACCACGGGAAGAACATCACCAATTGGAAAATGCGAAGGTTTAAGTCGTTGCCGAGTTAACAACTTAGTTTTGGTGAGTGTACGACTTAACAAGGCAGGGAATAAGTCGTTGCCGAGTTACGACTTAGTTAAGTCTCGTGAACGACCTAACGAGTCAGGAGTTAAGTCGCTGAAGACTGAAGCGTGGGATCTTCCTCCGAGTTAATCTCTACCGTTGTTCTTTAGGTCGCTGATATGAGATGCGCCTATTCTTAAGTCGCTGAAGCACATTGCCGTTGATCCTTCTACGAGTTAATCTCTACCGTTGTTCTTTAGGTCGCTGATATGGGATGCGCATGTTCTTAAGTCGCTAAAGCCTGTTGCCGTAGATTCTTATGCGAGTTAATCTACACCGTGGATTCTTAAGTCGAAGGAAGTGGCTGTTGTGTTGGTTGTTAAGTCGCATCTGTTATAAGTCATTTGTAATTTTGTTTTTAAGTCGTATGATTGTGTTGTAATCTGATAAGTCGTAAACGACTTAAGATGAGTCGTCTGTTATGAGTCGTTTACTTTTGAGTCGTGTTGTAGGTTGATAAGTCGTTAAAGGCTAGTATTGTAATTGTTTGTCTTAAGTCTTGAGTCGTGAGCTATGAGTCGGAAACGACTTAGGAGTTAGAGAAATTTCTATTGTAAAATTGTTCGCCTATAAATAGGCGTGTATGATCATTTTGTAAAGGTTGTTGATTTTTGAATAAAATTCTCTTTTGATTGCTTTGTGCTTTCATTCAAATTGGTAGTTGAGTGTAATCTCCTATCTCCTCTTTCGGATAATCGAGTGCGCTCGATTCAACGATTGTAGAAGCCGATTCACGGAATCTAGTGCGCTAGATCAACGCTCGAAGAATTGAAGATCTTTGAACCCGGTATCGTGCGCGATCAACGAGTTCGAGATAGCTAGAGTTCGGTATCTTCAGATCAACGAATTCGGGCATTTCAGTATCTTCCATTCCACCGATTGCTACATTCAACGATCGACATTGTTTTTGTAATATCCGCTGCGTCATTTGGTATCAGAGCTTGTTCTAGCCAATCATAGCTAGATCGAGACTTGGAGCCTAACCATTGAGAAGTTTGAAGTTGAGCCGTGAGCAAGTGAAGTTGTTCATCATTGTTCGAAGTTGTTTGATCGGATTTGAATTGGAGGCCGAAACTTTGTCCATCGTGATCATCGCGATTTGCTACAAAGTGGAAGTTTTCGATCCGTTTCATTTTGGATCAAAGTCCGAATTGTGTTTGAATTTTGAAGTTTGTGAAATTTTCAAGTATGCCGCCAAGAAGAGCTAATCGCCACCAAAACGTAGAAGCGTTGTATCGAAGAGAAGAGGCTGATGAGATGGAGCAAAGAATCAATGAAAACTTTAGTGAGAAGCTTAACGAAGGAATTGGCCGGTTAGAGAAGCTTATGACAGAAATGAATCAAAATCGGAGAAGGGTTTCACCTGAATCTAACCATGGGGGTAGTAGAGTCTCACCACATTCCAATCGAGACCGAAGTGTTGAAAATGATCAAGGGCGTGGGAGGAATGTGAATGATCATGAACGGAGGAATGTCGATAGAAGGGATGAAGGTGGAAGGCGTAATGGTAGTAGAGATGTGGGTGGACGAGATAGACAACGAAATACATCTGATTTTGAAGAGGAGTATGATGGTGATAGTGTTCGAGGACAAGGACGAGGCCAAGGAAGAAATTACTCTGAGTATGATCACAAGTGGGAGTCGGGGATGAAGACTGAAATTCCTGAATTCAAAGGTGGTATGCAAGCGGAGGAGTTTCTAGATTGGGTAGCTAATGTCGAAGAGATTTTTGACTTCAAAGAAGTTCCAGAACATCGTAGAGTGAAGTTGGTTGCTACAAGGCTGAGGGGTAGAGCTTTGGCATGGTGGCAGCAAACCAAGCTTACACGTGATCGGATGGGAAAGTCAAAAGTTGAATCTTGGGAAAAGATGAAGAGATTGATGAAAGCAACGTTCTTACCATACAATTATCAATCTTTGATGTATCAACGTTTGCAGAACTTGAGGCAGGGCACGAAGACAGTTAATGGCTATGCTGATGAATTTTACCAACTGATTGCTCGAAATGATATTATGGAGAAGGAAGAACAACTGACAGCTAGATTTGTTGGGGGACTACGAATGCAGATCCAGGATATGGTTAATATGTTTGATCCAAGATCTGTAGTGGAATCACATCAGAAAGCGTTGGCTTGGGAGAAACAGGGACGACAGGGAAGTGGTGTGTTTACTAATTCTAACAATCAAGCGAAGAGTGTTGGAGGAAGTTCTAATGTTTCTAAACCTATCAGTAGACCAGTGGTGAAGGAGGCTGAGAAGACGAAAGTTAACAATGGTTTCAAATGTTACAATTGTCAGGAATTGGGTCATAAAAGCAGTGAGTGTCCAAAGCCAAAGAAGAGAACCATGATTGCAGAAGTTGAGGATGAGGATGGTGATGGGGATTGTTCTAGTCCAGTTGAGGAGGATGAGCAGGATATTGCGTCAGGAGATGAAGGTTGTAACCTAATGCTGAGGAGATCGTGTTTAACACCAAAGCAGGAAGAAGCCAGTTGGTTGAGGAGTAATATCTTTCAATCAACATGTACTATTCTGGGGAAGGTGTGTAAGTTTGTGATCGACGCAGGAAGCTGTGATAATATTATTTCAACCGAAGCTGTGACAAAGTTGAAATTGAAGACAGAGAAACATCCGAGTCCATACAAGTTAGCATGGTTGAGAAAAGGAGGAGAAGTGAAAGTGGATAGACGAGTTCGAGTTCCATTCTCTATTGGGAAGAAATACAAAGACGAAATCTGGTGTGACGTAGTAGAGATGGATGTTTGCCACTTATTATTGGGAAGACCATGGCAGTATGATCGAGCAGTACTACATGACGGTCGGACCAATAGCTACAGTTTTATGTTTGAAGGCACGAAAATTATCCTAGTTCCGAAGAAGAGATCACAAGGGGAAAGTAAGTCAGAAGAGATTGAAGAGTTGAAAACTTTATTATCTTTGAAAGAATTTGTTAAGGAGGTTGAGGAAGAACCTGAAGTGTTCTTGTTAATTGGGCGAGAGAGTCAGGAAGTGGTTGAAATTTCAGAAGAAGTTAAACCAGTTTTGAAAGAGTTTGACGATGTATTTCCAGAGGAGTTACCAACGGAGTTGCCACCGTTGAGGGATATACAACATCAGATAGATCTTGTTCCAGGTGCTGTGTTGCCACACAGACCACATTATCGAATGAGTCCGAAGGAACATGAAGAGTTGCGGAGGCAGGTAGAGGAATTGCTTGAGCAGGGGCATGTGCAGGAGAGTTTAAGTCCTTGTGCTGTACCAGCTTTATTGGTACCCAAAAAGGATGGAACGTGGAGGATGTGCACTGACAGTCGAGCATTGAATAAGATTACTGTGAGATATAGATTTCCAATGCCGAGGTTGGATGACTTGTTAGATCAAATAAGCGGAGCTACTATCTTTTCGAAGAATGATTTGAAGAGCGGATATCATCAAATTCGTATCAGACCAGGAGATGAGTGGAAAACTGCTTTTAAAACCAGGGAGGGTCTATACGAGTGGTTGGCATGCCGTTTGGCTTATCAAATGCACCAAGTACTTTCATGAGGGTGATGAATCAGATTTTTAGACCGTTTATTGGGAAATTTGTGGTGGTGTATTTTGATGATATTCTGATTTACAGTGGGAGTCCAGAGGAACATTTGAATCATCTTAGAGAAGTACTGATGGTATTGCGACAAGAACAATTTTATGCTGCTACGAAGAAATGCGTGTTCATGACGCACAGTGTTTTATTTCTGGGGTATGTTGTTTCAGAGAAAGGAATACAGGTTGACCAAAGTAAAGTTGAAGCAATTAGAGATTGGCCACAGCCCAAGACGATAACGGAAGTTCGTAGTTTTCATGGGTTGGCTTCATTTTATCGGAGGTTTATTCCACACTTTAGTAGTGTGATGGCACCTGTTACAGATTGCATGAAAGGTAAACAGTTTAAATGGACAGAGGAAGCAGGGAGTGCTTTTGGGAAGATCAAGGAATTGCTGACGTCTGCACCAATTCTAGTGCTACCTGATTTTCAGTTAGTGTTTGAACTACATACTGATGCATCCAAGGTTGGGATTGGAGGAGTGTTGAGTCAGAAGGGACGTCCTATTGCATATTTTAGTGAGAAGTTGTCAGGAGCGAAGATGCGATACAGTACATATGATGTGGAGTTCTATGCTGTTGTACAATCTATCAAACACTGGAGACATTATCTATTTCAGAAAGAGTTTGTTCTGTATACTGATCATGAAGCATTGAAGCATTTGCAAGGGCAAGATAAGATTTCAGCGAGACATGCATCATGGATTGCATATCTACAGCAGTTTACTTTTGTTGTTAAACACAAGTCAGGGGTGACAAATCGTGTGGCTGATGCTTTGAGTAGGAGGAGTCATTTGTTGACTACACTAAAGGTTGAAGTGACGGGGTTTGAAATATTGCCAGAATTATTTACTGATGATCCTTACTTTGCAAAATTTGTTGATAAAGTCAAGGAGGGAGAGACGGATGACTTCGTGATGGTAGATGGTTTTATGTTCAAAGGAAATCGATTGTGCATACCTGAGGGTAGTTTGAGAATGAAGATTATCAAGGAGTTACATGAAGAAGGGCATGTTGAAAGAGACCGTACCTTACAATTAATTTCACAATCCTACTTTTGGCCATCGATGAGGAAAGAAGTGGAGAGGTTTGTTGAGAGATGTCATATCTGTCAAGTTTCGAAAGGAACTGCGACTAATGCGGGTTTATATATGCCGTTACCTGTACCCGATTAAACCATGGGTTGATGTGAGTATGGACTTCGTGTTGGGATTGCCAAGAACACAGCGAGGAAACGATTCCATCTATGTGGTAGTGGATTGATTTTCGAAGATGGCACATTTTATTGCTTGTAAGAAGACGACAGATGCTGTTCATGTTGCTCGGTTGTTTTTCAAGGAGATCTATCGACTTCATGGATTGCTAGAATCTATTGTGTCGGATAGAGATACTCGATTTCTGAGTCACTTTTGGTTGAGTTTGTGGAAAATGGTGGGAACAAAGCTTAAATTTAGTAGTGCTTATCATCCGCAAACTGATGGACAAACAGAGGTGGTTAATAGATCATTGGGAAATTTGTTGAGGTGTCTTGTTCAAGATAATCTGAAGAGTTGGGATGTGAAGTTATGCCAAGCAGAGTTTGCCCATAATCATGCTGTGAATCGAAGTACTGGGTTCAGTCCATTCCAGATTGTTTATTCGAGCTTACCAAAGGGACCGTTGGATCTAACGGTAGTGCCACAATCAAAGAAGACAATTAAGAGAGCTGCTGATTTTGTTGAAGGGCTGACGGAATGTCATAAAATCGTTCAAGAACGATTAGAGAAAGCAAATGAGAAGTATAAACAATCTGCAGATTTGAAACGAAGAAATGTTGAATTTCATGAAGGTGATATGGTTTATGCAGTGTTAACAAAAGATCGTTTTCCAGTGGGCGCTTACAACAAGTTGAAAGCCAGGAAAATTGGTCCGGTGGAAGTTGTGAAACGAATCAATGAAAATGCTTATAAACTGAAGCTGCCAGATGATGTGTATACGTCTGAAGTGTTCAATGTTAAACATCTCGTACCATATCACGGGGATGAACGAACTGATGTTGAGGAAGATGCAAATTCGAGGACGAATCTCTTTCAACCTGGGGAGGATGATGTAGGCCAAGCTATAATTGCCCAAGGCATAAGTCGTGACATAAGTCGTGATCGACTCAAAGAAGGCAAAGACATAAGTCAAGTAAGTAGTGAGGAAGGTGAAGGCATAAGTCGTAAACGACTTAAGGAAAGGGGTATAAGTCGTGACCGACTTAAGGAAAGAGCTACGAGCTATCAACGACTCAAGGGACGTGCTGGGTTACGACCTAAGACCACGGGAAGAACATCACCAATTGGAAAATGCGAAGGTTTAAGTCGTTGCCGAGTTAACAACTTAGTTTTGGTGAGTGTACGACTTAACAAGGCAGGTAATAAGTCGTTGCCGAGTTACGACTTAGTTAAGTCTCGTGAACGACCTAACGAGTCAGGAGTTAAGTCGCTGAAGACTGAAGCGTGGGATCTTCCTCCGAGTTAATCTCTACCGTTGTTCTTTAGGTCGCTGATATGAGATGCGCCTATTCTTAAGTCGCTGAAGCACATTGTCGTTGATCCTTCTACGAGTTAATCTCTACCGTTGTTCTTTAGGTAGCTGATATGGGATGCGCATGTTCTTAAGTCGCTAAAGCATGTTGCCGTAGATTCTTATGCGAGTTAATCTACACCGTGGATTCTTAAGTCGAAGGAAGTGGCTGTTGTGTTGGTTGTTAAGTCGCATCTGTTATAAGTCGTTTGTAATTTTGTTTTTAAGTCGTATGATTGTGTTGTAATCTGATAAGTCGTAAACGACTTAAGATGAGTCGTCTGTTATGAGTCGTTTACTTTTGAGTCGTGTTGTAGGTTGATAAGTCGTTAAAGGCTAGTATTGTAACTGTTTGTCTTAAGTCTTGAGTCGTGAGCTATGAGTCGGAAACGACTTAGGAGTTAGAGAAATTTCTATTGTAAAATTGTTCGCCTATAAATAGGCGTGTATGATCATTTTGTAAAGGTTGTTGATTTTTGAATAAAATTCTCTTTTGATTGCTTTGTGCTTTCATTCAAATTGGTAGTTGAGTGTAATCTCCTATCTCCTCTTTCGGATAATCGAGTGCGCTCGATTCAACGATTGTAGAAGCCGATTCGCGGAATCTAGTGCGCTAGATCAACGCTCGAAGAATTGAAGATCTTTGAACCCGGTATCGTGTGCGATCAACGAGTTCGAGATAGCTAGAGTTCGGTATCTTCGGATCAACGAATTCGGGCATTTCAGTATCTTCCATTCCACCGATTGCTACATTCAACGATCGATATTGTTTTTGTAATATCCGCTGCGTCAAGAAGGATTGTCCATATCGTAAAAAGAATAACTCCAAGAAGGATAAAACCAAACGAAAGGCTTTTTCAGTCACTTGGGACGACACTGACTCATCATCCTCATCAGAGAGTGAAAGTGATAATGAACAAGCAAATGTATGCTTCATGGCTTCGTCAGACGATGTAAGTGATTTTACTTTTGAAGATTTAATTGAAATAAATTCTGAATTAGTAAATTTAACAAAACAACTTAAAAAGAAAAATAAAGAATTGCAAAGAAAGTTAGATAGAACAGTTTTAGAAGTAGATATGTTAAAAGATGAGAAGATAATATTGGAAGAAGAACTTGAAATTTCTCAACAATCGAATTCTAACTTATCTTCTCAAATTACGTCAATATCTGAAGAACTAGAAATTCAGAAAAATAAAAATGATATTTCACTTTTCGAAAATAATAGTTTAATATCTAAGATTAAGGATTTAGAGTTAGAAAAATCTAGTCTGAAAATAAAATTTGATGATATTTCTAAAAATGTTTCTAATTTCAATAAAGGAAGAGAAAATCTTTCTAGTATACTAGAAAACTCTCAATCCTCTAACAATAAATCTGGACTAGGATTTAAGAAACAAAATAATTTTGCTAAAAGTAAAATTAATAATAAAATTAAGAAAGATATTAAGAAAACAGTTTATTCAAATACTAAAACTATTAAGATATGGATTCCAAAAACAAATAATATATTGATAAGGAATAAACATATCAAAAATTTTATGGAAACTGTTCATAATAACCAAAATTATGTTTATAAAGGGAATTCTGAACCCGTATGGGTTTGGCTTCCTAAGATCTAACTCTTAGGACCCTAAAAAGATTGGGTACCAACTTTTTATAAACTTTTTGCAGGTACCACATAAGAAGAGAGGAAAATGGATTTTAGATAGCGGTTGCTCAAAACATATGACTGGAAACAAAGAAATGTTGTCAAACATTATATACTCAAATGGAGGAGCAGTCACCTTTGGAGATAACTCAAAAGTATATATCATCGGCAAAGGCAATGTCAATAGCAACGGTACATCTAATTTACCTCTCATTACTGATGTTTTATTAGTTAAAAATTTAAAACATAATTTATTAAGTATTAGTCAACTTTGCGATAAAGGTTTTAATATAACTTTTTCAGAAAATAAATGTAACATTTTTGATAAAAATCATAACATTATTTTCGAAGGAAAAAGAGATAAAAATATTTACATCTTAAATATGAACGTTAATAATAATTCAAATCTGTGTCTAGTGGCTAAAGAAAATGATTCTTGTCTTTGGCACAAAAGATTTTGTCACATCAATTATAATACCATCAACAAACTAGCTAAAAATAAAATAGTTAAAGGTTTACCCAATATAAAATTCGAAACTAACATATTTTGTGATGCATGTAAATTAGGAAAATTAACAAAATCTTCTTTTAAATCAAAGAAAGTAATATCTACAGAACAACCACTTGAACTTTTACACATGGATCTTTTTGGTCCAACTCAAGTGCAGTCTATTAATCATAATAGATATGTTTTTGTTATTGTAGATGATTTCTCTAGATATACTTGGATTTTCTTCTAATAAGTATTCCTTTTTGTCGATGACAAAGGGGGAGAAAAATGTATGAGAGCTAACATATGTTTTGCAGAAAAGTCGCCATATATTCAGGGGGAGAATTATAAAATAGATAAGTTTTACTTCGTCACATAAGTATTGTCATCAATCAAAAAGGGGGAGAATGTTGATTCATGAGTTTTGATTCATGACACAAGCTTCAGAGATCATACGACGAAATACAAAAAGAATACTATATGAAAGCGACAAAAAGAGAATAAACGTATATTGTGAAACTACAAAGGAGATAAGACTACAATCCAGAGATTAGTATGAATATTTTATTTTATTGAGTCTTAGAATATTGTTAAAATCATTCCTCAAATAGTCACACATACACAAAACAATTTATATTAAAAACTGTGTACACTGTGCAATTAACACCAGGTCGGCCGACCGACTAGGATCCTCGGTCGACCGACCCTGTGTTATGTGCACGGTGACTTTCTGTTTTATATACGATTTCAAACTCAGCTGACCGGCCAGGTTTTTCGATCGACCGACCAGAGAATAACGGCTAGTTTACTGAAGAGATGCGATCATTTCATGAAGAGGAATGTCCTCTAATTCAAGAGGTATGGACACAACTGTTAACTAAAACTCTTCATAAAAGATTACAACTCTTCTACAACTATATAAACATATTCAATTCACTTCTACAATCACCAATTCTTGTTTATATTTCTGAAATCTAATCTCTATTCATTTCTGCAAATAAAAGTTTTCATTCTTAATTAATATCACTAGAATCCTTGTTTTAATTCATATACTTCGATTCTACGTGATTATCTTCCTTCTAAATCTTTACACACATACATACTCTTGAGGATTTGATTATAGGAAAGTTGTACTATCAAAAGACTATCAGTGTTATTCAGAACACATTCGTCAAAAAACATTTTGTATTAAGTTGAAGTCCTCTTCGGCTGTTGAGGCGGAAAAATTCCTGTTCGGCTGCTCAGGTGTCGTATACCTATTCCTCCGGGTTAAGTGAGGGGTTTAGTTTAAATCCAGAGGGTATTCTGGGACTAGACGTAGAACGGGAAGTTCGAACCAGTATAAAAATTCCTGGTGTGCTTACTTTAATTTTTTACTTTACTGTTATTACCAGTTTCCGCATTAATATACCATATTACACGATCCTTAGTACTACACGTACACTTTCATCATCTACCATGGTAGAGTTCTCCTACAACAATAGTTTTCAGTCTAGTATCGGTATGGCTCCTTTCGAAGCCTTATACGGAAGGCCATGTCGATCACCTTCTTGTTGGTTGGAATCTGAGGAGAAGCTTATTCTTGGCCCAGAGTTTGTTCATGATTCTTCTAAGAAGATTGATCTTATTCGTCAAAGAATGAAAGAGGCACAGAGCCGCCAGAAATCCTACGCAAACAACCGTAGAAAGCCTCTCGAGTTCTCGGTTGATGATCTCGTCTTTATTCGTGTTTCTCCGTTGAAGGGGGTTATGCGCTTCAGTATGACAGGGAAATTGGCTCCTCGCTTTGTAGGACCATTTCCTATTACTGAACGTATTGGCCCTATGGCTTATAGAGTTTCACTTCCAGCTCATTTGTCCGGAGTTCACAACGTGTTTCACGTCTCTCAGCTTCGGAAGTGTCTTCGAGAATCTGATTCTGTTATTGACTCTCCTGATTTGCAAGGGCTTGAGATCTCACCAGACTTATCTATTGTACAGCAGCCTATTCGCGTACTTGCCACGGAGGTGAGACACCTTTGAAACAAGGACGTGCCGCTCATTAAAGTTCAATGGTCCGCTAATCCCAATGACTGTACTTGGGAAACCAGAGAGTTTATCGAGCGATCCTATCCGGGTTTTCTATCTTCGCTTAGCAATGGTGAGAATATCTTTTATCTCAAGCTTATTTTTTCTTTCCTTTTTGGGTTATGTAATATGTAGTTGTTACAAATTCTTCTCTAGGAATTGCGCGGACGCAATTTTGTTAAGAGGGGGAGATCTGTAACAACCCGCATATTTCACGATTTTATATTTAAATATTTTTATTTAAATATAGCGTCGTTAGTCGGATTTAAGTCCGAAATGTAACTTTTTGCAAACGTTCGAATTAGGACTCGGGACCACTTCCATTGAGTCCAAAATGACGTTTGCGACTTTTTTGAGTATAAGCTTCGATATGTTTGGAGTAAGTTGAATTTTGCTATTTCTAAGTGAGCTTATGGGTTTGGGTTTCACCCAACTCATTCTATTACCCTAACTCGGCCCCCTCTTCATCCATTCACTTATTTCTTTTTGCAAACACTCAAGCTCAACTGAAATGGGGGAAGAGAAAGGGAAATAGAAATTCCAAGCCCTAGTTTTCATTTGCAAATCCAAGTTTTAGCTCCAAACTCTTGGAAAAGCTTTGGTAAGCATCTCCTTCAACTTCTCCATCTATCTCTCTCTCCAATTTTAGAAAATTCCTAAACCCTAATTTAGGAAATACTTGTTTTGATCTTAGATTGAAGCTTGTAGAGTTGTAGTGAAGAGTGGTTGACCTTCTCCTTGTGTTTGAGCTTCTTATCATTTGCTTTTGAATTATTAAGGTGAGTTTTTGAACTCACATCTACTTCTATAGATATCATTGTTGTTAGGTATGAATTCCTAACACTTATCTATGTCCGTTTTGATTTGAATTGAATTGGTGAATATTCCAATTTTTTGTGTTTTGGTCCAATTTTATGAAAATCCTCTTGTGGATGTTTGGACTTTGATGTTTAGGGTGTATCGAAGAGCCTAGAAGGCAGGGTTGTCGTTTGGCGTAAATCCTTGGTCGTCATCGCTCGATCGATCGCTCCCGAATCGTTTTGGCCATCATGGCTAGGCAAATTGTTGCCCAGACCAAGTATTCAGACGTCTGAAATGCAAGTTCAGACGTCTGGTTTTAAACCTGGAGAAAAAGTTTATACGGCGGAAATTTATAAAAAAAAATGGCAGAAAACAGAGTCAGACGTCTGAAATAACCTTTCAGACGTCTGAACCACCCTTTCAGACGTCTGAACCACCCTTTCAGACGTCTGAACCACCCTGTCAGACGTCTGGATGGTTTCTAAATTTCCAGAACCTAAATCCAGACGTCTGGATTGACCCCAGACGTCTGGGATTGCCTATTTTTGCCTATTTGCCTATTTTTGATTGAATTTCGATTGTTTAATCGATTCGTGTTGATCCAATTAGTTTTTATTGCATTCTTTGACTTTGATGATCCTTTTTGATTTGATACACGGGTTTTTATAAAACGATCCTTTCAAATTATATTAAAAGCTCGTTTCTCCAATTTATAATTTCTATTTAAAACACATACAGACAATCTTGCACTTCGAGGGAAGAGGGAGGAGAATTAAATGATTAGATAAAACGCATGCTATGAACACGTGTGTTCATCTTTTCAGTTAATTCCTAATCTATTCGTTTGACCTTTTTGACCTTTGGGTCTGGTTTACCGATGAGATGAGGTGAACTTTGTACTGCTTTGAGTGTGAAATTGACTAACGGTTAGTAAACCGTTTAGTGCGAACGTGGGGTATGGAACTCACGTTAACATTTTCCGGGTTCCTTACTGAGAGTTGTGACACATTCCACCGGACAGTGGTGTCCAGTACCGCCACTACGGTTTGTTGCCTTCGGGTGTTGCCTTTTGGCGTTGCCTTCGGGTGTTGCCTTCGGGCGCTGTCTTCGGGCGTATGGATCCTTATTGTACAGTACTGAGCTCGAGCATCTTTTGTTTCTTTGACAATTATATTTCCCTTATGTATCGCATTTCGGTGCAGGTTCTTTGAACCACACGATATATAGCGATTACCTTGTAGAAACTTGTGTTACCTTTATTGGTATTTGTCATTTGCCTTTTGGCTTGTTTTGGGATAAGTATGTCCTTGGTTTATTTAAGTTGCCTATGATACGAGGCTTGTTATGATTCATCTTATGTTAGATGATTTGGTTATCTCCTTTGGAGATTATTGTGGTACTTTATGATCTTGTATGTTTATTATCATTTAGTTTATCTAACTAATTTGTTTAGCTAGACTGACCCGTGTATTTTATACTCGGGTCAGACCGAGATGTTTCAGGTTAGGTACATTGGACTTAGCCTATTTTGCTTCCGCATGGACTATTCTGCTAGCTCCTTTTTGTTCTAGCTTTTTGTGTAGTCCGTTTTGGGTGTAACTCTGATATGTACTCTATTGACTCGTCTGTATATTGTGGTTTGCTTTACCACTTGACCTGACTTATTTTGTAAACTCTGCAATATACCTGTATATGTGTAAATGTATGTGATGATCTACTGTACTGTGATGTGTATTACATTGTGTTGTTATATTTTATTCTGATAGATCCTTCAGCCACCTATGACTTTGTATTAAGTACCTATTGGAGATGTCGATCGACTTGAGTAAGAAGTGGCAATAGTCGGCGTATTCAATAGATAATTAAGACAAAGTTATAGATGGTCGCTCCTATCCAGCTCTATTCTCCGCATTAGCAGACGGTGTTACTTAGTAATACTCTTTGCTAATGTGGGTCTCGGAGTAGGGCGTCACACTTCCTTTGTATTCATTTGTGCATGCATGTATCTTTATAAAACCCTCTTCCATATGCATCCAAATTCCTATACAAATTATGAAAAATGTCCAAGTAAAAGTTCCAAATTAACACATGTACAAAAATGACTATTTTGCCCCTGTATGAAGATGAATATATGATGATTTGAAAATAATTGAATTTTGGTTTAAACATGTTAAAATGCCCAAATATGACTTTTATTTAAATAAAAATAGATAAAATATGAATGTAAATATATGCACATTTACGTGCACATCAAAGCACATATGCCGGTGGCAAGCAGTATACCTCGAAGACAGCATATGTGCAAACTTGTTCTTCGATAAAGGTGCACATCATCGTTTGGAATGTCGTGTTTTAAGAAAATGTTATGTAAAACTTTAGCGGAGATTACGGAGGAAGCTCTCTCTAGGGGATTCAGTAGAACTTTGAAATTTGGAGTAGTTCGATCTACAACCGGACCAATTGGAACCAGTTGACCGTATTTAGCTCGCAGAACTAAAGAGGTAGGCGCAATGGATGACGATTTAGCTTTTGAAATTACTAGACTTTCTCCACTGGACTTACAGCGAGAAGACGGGTGCTTCATTCTATACAACAGAACTTGCATCTAATGCAGTTTGGTAATTCTATCTTTAACTAAAAGACCCCCTATGACACTTGAACTCCAAAAAAGTATCGGTTTATGCCGACATATTGGGTTTCAATTGTTGACTGGGGCAAGTGCAGTGTGTTATCTATGTGGGATGAGCTCAGTGTCCTGAACACTACAAATGCTCTATCATGCGTAGATAGTTCACTCGTAGTGAAGAAAGAAAAGAGCTTCTCGTATCATTTGTTGAAGTTATTTCTCCTACACTTACCTGTTATCGATCAACAATCGATAACGGATCCACTGTCTGAAGCGACGTGGGAAGCTCTTCCCATTTCAGGTATACCAGGCGTGCAATAAAAGGACCAATCCGAAGTAAGCAACTATAGATTGATGAGTCCAAATCAAGTGGACAATTCTCAGCATAAATCAGTTTTCGCTCTCCGGAAGGTGATAATAGCATAAGCTACACACGAGACGCTGCCCTAAGATATTATCACCCCCTAGAAAAACCAAAGCCAATTCGCAAGATGTCGTGTCGGATTAACAATGTAACTCAGTGCAAGTCAATTTTGATTCTATGGACGAAGATAGCAAAACATGTCAAGTACTGGGGCAAAGCCCGAGTTTCGTTCCGTCAAGAACTCAAGACTCGATGTACTATCTTCTTTCACAAAATCACAATCAACTCGAATCCTCCATAATGATCATCACTAATCCAACCTCATCACCAAATTGCTAAACAAATGCCAAATTCCATACCACCCACCTCAAGTCAAAAATCAAAGGGCGAGAATGGTCAAAGTTTAAATCGGCAGCGATCCAAGGTGGGTAGGTTGATGACGATCCAAATAGGCAAAGTTTCGGGTACTGAAGGTTGGCCCAAGACAGTGGCAAGGCAAGACAAGGTCGACGGTAGGAGGCTTCGACGAGATGGCCGACAACGGTGATGGCGCAAATGGAGTTAGGGTTTGGATTGGAATTAGATCAGGTTGTAGGAGAATTGGCTCGAATCGTAAAATGGAGATATGTGGGAAAGCAGATCGGCTCGAATGGAATAAATAAGGCAGATTACCAGAAAAATATGCTAAGTCCTTGGATCGCTAGCAATCCATGGACTATGGATCGCTAGTGATCCATATAGTAGCAAACAAATTTTCCCAACTCACCAAGCATGATCTAAGTACCTTTTGCAAGCCTCTTGAAAGTCATGGAATTGAAATTGGTTTATTGTTATACGTTATGACGATTCCAATTAGAATTCAGCGGACGGTTGAATAACCAAAGCCAAATTCGCATGATGGCCTCGACGCGATCACTTGAACCTCACCAAATGGGAACTCAAAAGCAATAACTTCCAAAGAACGCCTTGTTTCCAACAAAAGCATACTTTGGAGGGAAAATGTTATCCATTTTTTGACCTATGGGATTCAAAGGAAGTTAAGACATCTACGCCAACTCAGAACAACTCAAGAATTAACCAAAAGGACTAGAAGAAGGGATCAAGAAAGACTCAAGGAAAAAACTCAAAAACCTCTGAGGTGATGGATTGCTAGCGATCCATCTCTTATGGATCGCTCGTGCATCCTCCAGTCCTCTTGCACCATGATCTAATAAGTTTTGTAAGAATGTATGTTAAGTTTAGGGGCATTCCAAGCTAGTTAGATCGAGAAGCGAGCATCCATCTGATTCCATCAGCAGTTCAATGCAATCAATACATGAATCATCACCAAAACAAAGCATCTAGTCATGAAATTACATGGAGAGCATCTACACAAGGCGGGAAGCATGATCCAAAGGGAACGAGCCAAAAATATTCTAACCCCATGGATCGCTAGCGATCCATGCCCCATGGATCGCTAGCAATCCATCATATTGGGTCGGGTCATTCTTAAATTTCTAGAGCGCCTTCCTACCTTCAAATGTAAGTCTCTAATGAAGCGACTTTGGCCCAAGTACTCTCAACCCTATAAATACAATCCTACCTTCAACATAGAGAGGATCTTCTGTACTGGCTACTGAAACTTTGCAAAAACTATTCTTCACTCCTATTCTCCCACACAACAGTCATCGAAAGAGTTCACTGTGATTCTCCAGTGAATTCTAATACTGGTGACTTGTTCTAACTTATAAAATACAAGCGAATCATAATCATATTCAACTTGTAATTGCAGTTAGTCAATAATTAAAATTATAAAGTGGATGTAGGCTTCGTTAACAGCCAAACCACTATAAAAATCTCCCGTCTCTTCACTTTATTTGCAAGTTGTTATTCCTTATTACTATTTTATTTACCTTGATAAACATGGCTGGTGCTTTCACATCCAATCCAGGATGTTGATCCACTTTTTGGGTTAACACAACAAGTTCCAAACTTGTAAGAAAATTGACGAACTTGTAAGAATCATTATGTCGAAATCAAGAAGAAGAAGAAGTGTTTCACGAGACTTTGAGCAAATATGTGATTATTGGTAGATTTCACCTTGTTCCACTGATTCCCCTAAAATCGAAGTGAGCAGCGATGAGGAGGCAGTGAGTCCCAAAGATGAGGTTCGACATGGAGGATTGCTTGATGTTGATGAACCAGGTCGAAGTTATCAAGGTGATGGAACCAAGCTTCCACTGCAGCCATGAAGCTGATCGATTATCTCGCTTTGTTTTTTCGAATAAACCCTAGTTTCTAAAAGGAATGTATTAAATGAAGAAGTTCGAAGTAATTCAAGTATATGGTTTGTTTATATGTATGCATAGTTATTCTTTGGGCTGTGTTTCTGGGCCCTATGTAACTCTTTATTAAGTTTTTGATAAAGATTAATGTCTTGGCCTTCAAAAAAAAACATCCAATCTCAAAAATCACTCTCACGGTGGTCACATTTTGTAATCGGTTACATATTCAGGACAAAAAGGTTGAAAATCTGTAAATGTATTGAGCGTTTGTTCAACACTTGTCCAATGGTTATGCATATGTTGACAAAGCGTCTGACATCAGAAGTCTGTTCAACATCATATGCTTGTTCAACAAACGCTTAGTGATTAGGCATCTATTCAATAATTGAACGTGGACAGTTGTTCAACAGACACACGAGAAATAAGCGTCTTTTGAAGAAGCTCCGATCACTTACCCAACTGCAGACGTGGTTTGAACAAGCATTTGTTTCGGTTCTGTTGGAAAATTACATGGATTACAATTTGAAATCCATGAAAATGTAATTTTGAACCACAAAGCAGTTGGAGATGCTCTAACCGTATTCAAATTTCATTTGACTAGGATCTGATCATTAAGAAATTGCTAGGAAGAAAAAGGGCTCAAACTAGATGGCCATAGAATAACCGCTAGGCCCAATTGAAAATGATTAGCCGTTAACTCTTTTTAAATCTCATGCCTGCGTGTCCTTTTTTCAATAATCTTTTCCTTACGAAGTGCCATTATTATTCATATTCTCTTTCTTTTCCCCTTTATATTAATCGCAATCCTCTCTTCAAAGAGAGTGATTTGCTTGGAGAAAGAGGGAGGAGAAATATCTACTGTTTTTGCAATCTTTTCTCCCTTTTTTAATTTGGTTCTTTTGATTATTGTACCAAAGTTTTTGAATTGGTCGTTTTTTGTTGGATTGAGTTGATTTGAACATAATGGAAGGAGCTAATGAGAACAGAGGTACATTGAAGCCCGTAAACCTTAAAGGTATTGTTCTTAGATATTTCTTTTCAGATCTGGTTGATTCAAGATTTATTTTTTTCTCTCTTTTAATGAGTTTGATTTGTTTTTATAGAGCCTGGAAATAGGAAAGCATTGAAGGATATCAAGAATGTAGTTGGAGTTGCTCCTCGTCAGTGCGTAGCAAATAAGAAACCATTAACCGAGTAAATAACATCAATCTCTTTGATTAGTTTTCTCTATCACGACTTTGTTTATTATGATTTTTTTTTTGAATCAATCCATTAACTTTTTTATTCTTTGCTTTTTGATTTTGCAGCAAGAATGCAGTTGTGGCACGCAGACCTATGACAAGGTTAGGAAGAAAAACAAATTATTTATTTATATTTGTTTATTTGTCTGTTTTATTTTTTCAAGTAGTTTAGTTTTCCAAGTTTTAATAGATATTGGTTCGAATGATTATATAGGAAATATGCAGCTACATTAGCAAACAAATTAACATCTAGTGATGAGGTATACACTCATTATTCTTTGAACTTGCAATGGAGTTAAGCCTACAACATGTTTGGCTTTTTGCCTAATTGAGTTGGGTTTTGAATTTTCATGTAGGAAGCTAGGAACAAACATGAAATTAATGAAAAAGATAAGCAAAAGAAAGCAAGTATTGAAAAAGTTTGTATTGTTGATGTGGAGTTACCAACGGTTGAAGAACCACAACAAATGGTTTGCTTTTGAATCCCACGATTTTTTGTTCACGTCAGTTTTCACTCAGGCGTATTTATATATTAAATATGAACACATACTTATCTAATTTCATATTTGTAGGAGCGATGGGAGCTCATCACAGAAGATTCCTTGGAGGACTTACCTGTGCAATATGCAGTTGATATTGATAGCTTGGATTCAAACAACCCATTAGCAGTTGTAGAATACGTTGACAATATCTATGAGTATTACAGAAGGAATGAGGTGAATCCCAGGTTTTGCTACTTTTTTTGTTGAATAGTAGTTCATAGATCTTGAATTAATTCCAACAATGAGAAAGCCCACTAGATATGGCTTTTAGTATTCCAGGTCATTGCTGTCAAAAATCTTAGAATTCTTGAATCCCGTTTCAAATTGAATCTTTCACTTTACGCTTCGATTAATATTCGATTTATATTCCGATTTAAACCTAGCTAATATCACAGTTTAGAAAAATTATTCAATCCAAACTAATTATTCAATATACTTATTTGGATCTACAATTCCAATTATGATCATTTCCAAACAATATAAAATTGGAAGAAGAGAGAAAATGAAGTTTTAGGTTTGGACGTAGAAGTTCAACCATCAAAATCAATTTCAAAGTGAGTGCAAACTTTAAAAATAGATTTTTGAATCTATGGTTTGCGATTTTAATTCCGTTTCGATTTGAATTTTGAATTTTACAAATACGACTTGAATCTCATTTTTGAAAACCGTGTTCCATGTTAGTATGATTTTGTTTGGAAAAAGGGACATCATTAAGATGGTGCTTATAAAGGTATACTATCCCTTATGAAAAACAACTAGATAATTTTTTTTATACAATTTGAAAATGTTAATAAAATCTCTTTTCAATTTTGTTAGAAAAATAATAAATTCATTTAATTTTAATTTCTTAAGAACTTTGAAAATTTTGAATTTTTAAAATTATAAACTGTAAATTTTAATTTTATTTTGGAAATATTACATTTTGAAGCTAGAAATTTTTAATGCTATAAAATTTCATTTTATTTTAACATTAGATATTGTCATTTACTAATTTCAAAGATAAATATCAGCGGTATTTAGTTAAAGAATAGTATTAAACAATATGACCAAAGATACCTTTTCCCCTTACCAATAATTTTAATTTCAAAGTTCTTCCCTAAGCCAATCAATGGCGCTTATCCAGTTTGTTTTATCCCTTGAACAATCTGCATATATCTAGTATTAAAGCTTATTATATAATTTTGAAAAGCATTCTTCTAATCATACAAAAAAGTGGCAAGGTTCCAAACCAGAGATTCATTCAAGAATCTAAACCCAGCTACCCAGAATTCAAATCATATGCATTGATTTTGAATCTTATTTTTGGATCATATTCTGGAAATCTAAACCAAAATATTTAAAAATGTGATGAATTTTGAATCTGAATGTTTAGACTACAATGCATTTATTGCAATTGAATGAATCCAACCTCCCAAGATCAGAATCATGAAAACGTTATACTTCATCGGTTTTGTTAAGTGGAATTCAAATCATATGCATTGATTTTGAATATGATTTTTGGATTATATTCTGGAAATCTAAACCAACATATTCAAAAATGTGATGAATTTTGAATTTGACGGGGATCAATCCCGAACCCACCGTATCATGCGTCATTTACTAATTTCAAAGATAAATATCAGCGGTATTTAGTTAAAGAATAGTATTAAACAATATGACCAAAGATACCTTTTCCCCTTACCAATAATTTTAATTTCAAAGTTCTTCCCTAAGCCAATCAATGGCGCTTATCCAGTTTGTTTTATCCCTTGAACAATCTGCATATATCTAGTATTAAAGCTTATTATATAATTTTGAAAAGCATTCTTCTAATCATACAAAAAAGTGGCAAGGTTCCAAACCAGAGATTCATTCAAGAATCTAAACCCAGCTACCCAGAATTCAAATCATATGCATTGATTTTGAATCTTATTTTTGGATCATATTCTGGAAATCTAAACCAAAATATTTAAAAATGTGATGAATTTTGAATCTGAATGTTTAGACTACAATGCATTTATTGCAATTGAATGAATCCAACCTCCCAAGATCAGAATCATGAAAACGTTATACTTCATCGGTTTTGTTAAGTGGAATTCAAATCATATGCATTGATTTTGAATATGATTTTTGGATTATATTCTGGAAATCTAAACCAACATATTCAAAAATGTGATGAATTTTGAATTTGACGGGGATCAATCCCGAACCCACCGTATCATGCCTTTTTTCAGCATATGAAATACTAGACTTTACTAACTCAGTTTTTGTGAAATTTTGAATTAGATTATTTGCCCTTACCTCATTAAGAGAAGCATGAACTTCTTCTATAGAACCATTTTTTTCTTGGTTTCAATTCAATACTAAGCAAGTCCGAACTAATTGAATGCTTATATGAAAAATCCCGCGAATTGACTTATCGTTTCCATAAAGGATATAATTGACAATTCTAAGTTGGGCATTATCTTTTCCTGCCAGGGATCTTAAGCGAAAAGCTTTGCTAAATTTATCCCCATTAGCTATATCATATTTGATTACGGGCTGAACCAAAACAAAATACTTTTGTCTAATGGGTGTGATTCGTTGAACATAAATCCAACTTTTCAAAAAAAAATTATTCCTTAGAATTTTTTTTTCATTTCTAGTGGTATTAAAATGTCGTTGTGTCTAGATATCTTATCTGTCTCCCCGAAAAAATGAATATCCTAAAAAAAAAATTCGGTTCAATAGTTTATTTTTTATCTCCACTCTGAGTAACCCACCTACTTGGCTTCTTATATTTATATTTAAAGCGAGTTGTGTATCTACTTCAATGAAACTATTGTTCCGGATCAATATGTACGAAGATCCGGGTATGATATGAACCTCTTCAGGAATAAAAAAGCAATCCACTTTCATTTTGTATTTTGGACTAAATTTTTTTAGTGTTCGATACTCAATTAAATCCTTTTTTTCGATTGAATCCACCTTTACGATCTTCGTAACTCCCGAACTGTTTCTTATATATTGTGGATCGTCAAAGTAAGCAAGAACACTAATTCCATGTAAAACACCATTGTGGATATTTCAATTGAAACATGAAAAGGGAGTATTAGTTCATTCTCTCCTTCCGGATTAGATTGTAATGTAATGATAAATCTATTTCTTAGTTTTTCGCTAATAATTCAGAATTCTCTTGGGGAATCGAATGGATATATAAAATCCAAATGTCTATTGGAGATGATTTGATTCAGACTTGAATAGCCAAAAAATTTCCTATCTTTTTTAATAGAACGTTCCAACAATTTATGCCTTACTTGATCAATAGTAATAGAAAAGTTAGTGGTATATCTTTCGTCGATATAGAAGAAAGAAAATTTATTTGATCTTGATCTTTATGGAGTAAAAAAGACACTATACTGAGTTCGCACGAGCCTCCTGCTAATAGCCATAAATGCCTTTTTTTGGTAATAGATGAACGTTACTATATATATATATATATTCGGTTGCATGGTAGACATTGGTACTCCAGTGCATGTCTCCCTCTAATTCAAAATAAATATGTTTTCGGACATTCTCTTTAAAATGAAAAGTAGACATTCTAGTACGAATCTCAGCAATAACTTGTTCAGATTCTACATATTTTAATCATTTTAAACTAAGATCAAACTTTTGGGAAAAATATTCACACTATGTAGAATATCCCGATTCTCAATAGTTACATACAAGTCTATAGAACATAGAAAAGAAGGATGCCCATGACGGGCACGGGTGGGATAAACCAAATGCTCGTGAATTTTATTTTTCTGTTAGAAGGAGCTCGTACATGTTCAGCAATACCGTCCGCCAATACTCCACCCGTATGAAAAGTTCATAATGTTAATTGGGTCCTTCATTCCCTAGTTGATTGCCCTGCTATAATAACTTTAGCTTCCCTCAATTCGATTAGATCGCCGTGAGTGGAACTTCTATCATAACATAATTAATAGATCCAAGATGTAGCCCTACAAGTAAAGGGGGGTTCGAATATACACACATATATATCGACCGCTAATACACGAAAGATTAAGGTTTTGACCAAAAAAAATTTTGCCGCCCCATTTCGAGGATTCACGGAAATACCTCAGATAGTACACAATCTTTTCTACGTACAATAATGCGTTGAACTACTTCAACAAGTCTATGCGTGAGGTATCCAGCATCTGATGTTCGTACAACATATGCATGATTCCTTTTCGCGCTTCATAGTAGGAAATTATATATTCTATCAAAGAAAGTCATTCACGTAAATTGCTTTGAATGGGCTAATCAACCATTTCCCCTCATACCTACTAATTGAAATACCTGAGATGTATTTCCTCGAGCTCCCAAAAAGCATATTAGGTGGACTGGATTAAATGGATCAGTCATCCGAAAATTAAGATTCATTTCTTGTCTCAAGTATTCACTTGTACCATACCATATCTCAATGGATTGATATAATTTTTCTACCGTATGTACATTTCCGTAATGATGGTGTTTCTCCAAAATAAAACTTTGTTCAACATCTTGGACTAACCATCCCTTAGAAGGTATTGTTAAAAGATCATCAATCCCTAATGAAATAGATGTAGTGATGGCTTGTTAGCCAATAGTCTTCGCTTGATCCATGATATGTGATGTATATGCCATTATAAAATGATCTATTAATTTGCCAATAAGTCGTTTCATAGTAATTCCATCTATCACTTCATTGTGAAAGACTAGATCGGCTCGTTCTACCATAAGTATCTCCATATTCGGTTGAATAGGATTCGACAAATGTATTTGAGTTAGTGATTCGAAGATCTACTTTCCTCAATCTTAATTCACATAGAAATTAAAAAAAATTCTTATAATACTAATGAAATTGGATAAACCCGACTTCCCAAGTAAGGACGTCTAATCGAATTTATTTATTTTTAGGGCATATTCGGGTAGTGTATAAATATTAGATAGCGTATAAACAGGCTTGATAAAAACCCTGTATGACTTTTTTTATTTCTCGACAAAAAGAAACATGACCAACAGTAGTTAGAATGTATATACAACGGATTTCCTTTTTAATACCTCCTACTATTAGATAGGGTCCATAAATCTCAAGTACCAAAAGATTCATATTGAACTTCGATTGGAACCTCTTTAGACTACATGCATTAATTGGAATTGAATAAATCCAACCTCCCAGAATCAGAATCATGAAAAATGTTTGACTTCATCGGTTTTGTTAAGTGGAATTAGATCAGGTAGTCTAGTTCAAAGCCAAATATTAGTACACCAATAAATTTGGATCCATTAGATTTTAAATTTAATGGCTTTAAGGAATCTAATGCATCAGTTCAAAGTTAAATCTACTAAAATGAAATTAGATCAGGTCTAGTTCAAAGATAAATCGACTAAAAAATATTCTGCTAAATGCACTGAATTTATTACAGCTATTGGTATTATCAAATGTCCATTCAAAAATATAAACCATTGCATTTTGAATCCGATTGGTTAAACTATACATATGCAATAATTAGATTCAAATAAACTCAACTACTCAGAATTATCAAACTTAAAGTTTGGTTGGTGGTTCATAAAAGCGGATGAAATTTTTGCTCTGGTAAACTGCAACAAAAATAAACGAGTGTTAAAATACATTCATCTACATTATTTGATACAACTGTGATATAATTTGATATGATGAAAATTTATCAAAATTATCTTAATTCAATTATTAACCTGTGCAGTCTAAGGGATGTGTGAGTCCCGACTACATGTTCATCCAATTCGACATTAATGGGAAAATGAGAGCTATTCTCATCGACTGGCTCATAGAGGCAAGTATATATACACCTCTTGTTTCCATAAATGACCTGAGCTTGACTTGCCTAAATTTTTTAATATTAATTATATAACTCAGGTACACTACAAGTTTGAACTAATGGATGAGACAGTCTACCTCACTGTAAACCTCATAGATAGATTTTTATCAAAGCAACCTGTAGTCAGAAAGAAGCTTCAGTTGGTTGGCGTGACTGCTATGCTTCTGGCTTGCAAATATGAAGAGGTTTCTGTTCCTGTGGTCCAGGATTTGATTACAATCTCTGATCACGCTTACTCTAGAGAAGACATTTTATCCATGGTTATTATCTCTCTTTTTTATCCTTTTTTTCCCTTCATGTAGTTTCATCATGGTAAGTCCATAAGAAACAGTGGCAAAGATATTAGTTATGCAACCAAAAGTCTTGTTTTTGAAACTTCTCTGGACGTATATAATAGGCAGTGAAGTTGAAAAGGAACTATAGAAGAAAATAAATAAGTTTATATACTAATTGTGTGTAATGCTGAATCTTCCTGTACAATGGTGAAGGTCATGTAAGACAACAAATCATCTTATGTGTTAATTGCGTGTTCTTGAATCTTTATGTAGGAAAGAACGATGGCGAACACTTTGAAGTTTGATATGTCGGTGCCAACTCCATATGTTTTTATGAGGAGATTTTTGAAGGCAGCTGAGTCCAATAAAAAGGTTTTGAGCTATTTTCTTTAACTGATTGAGTATTTATATGATAATTTCAATTTAAAATTTAGATTTTTCTTTCTTTCAGTTGGAGCTGCTTGCTTACTACATTATTGAGCTTTGTCTTGTGGAGTACGAAATGCTTAAGTTCAAACCTTCTATGTTGGCTGCTTCCGCAGTATTTACTGCTCAATGCAGCTTAAAGGGATTTAAGGATTGGAGTAAGACTTGTGAAGTTTACACTAATTACACTGTTGATCAGTTAATGTATGCTTTTGCTTAAACCATCTTCCTTAGCTTCTTTTGCGTTCGCTTTTGAATTTCCAGTCAATAAGATTAATGTTTTATTTATAGGGAATGTTCAAAAATGATGGTTGATTTTCATAAAAAGTCTGGAACAGGAAAGCTAACAGCAGTTCATAAGAAATACAGTACTTTGAAATATGGATGCGCCGCTAACTCTGAACCAGCACTATTCTTGCTTGATGATGATGATTCAAAATTGAATCTCTAGTTGTTGCCGCTATATAATTTGAAAATTATAAATACAATCCTTTGACTTTGAAATTTGAATTTTGGTGCTGGATAATTTAAAGGGAATAAGAAGAGCTCAAATATCTTTATGCGGCAACAAGTGTTGCCAGCTAAAGTTGCAGGATCTTGAAACTAGCTTCGTTC
Source organism: Allium fistulosum (assembly GCA_030737815.1). Lineage (NCBI taxonomy): Eukaryota > Viridiplantae > Streptophyta > Magnoliopsida > Asparagales > Amaryllidaceae > Allium > Allium fistulosum. Next base: position 1,394,049,615 of record CM060902.1, read on the forward strand.
TTGTACTCCTTGCTGTTTTGATTCTAAGAGTTATGTTAATAAAATGGATATATTGTTGTAATTTGGTATATGGAAAGTGCAAATGGTATTTCTTCATGTCATTGCTAAGTCAAAATATTGAAGTAGTATTGTTTGCACAAGAAATGGACAAACACCTCAAAGCTGTATGATTTAGCAGATCTTATGTTGTTCTTAGTGATTTGAGTAATTTATGCAAATATATGAAAAGCAGGGGCTAAACTGTAAAAAGACATGCAGATTTATAGTGGTTCAGCCAGAATGTGCCTACGTCCACTTTATATGTTATTTCTCTTTTCTTGTTTTGATTACAAATACAAAACTTTGATACAAGTAAAAGAAAGTTGTTTGAAAGTTCTCTCCGTGCTTGAGCTCTCAAATTTGTCCCCCATTGTTGTACCCCTGCCCCTCTATTTATAGAGTGAGGTTGGGGGTAGGGGTCCAGGATGCATACAGCCGTTGATGGGCCCGGGCTGATACGATCTGGCCCGGCAAATCTGGTTTGGCATCGTCTTGGTCTGGTAGTAGATGGGTGGAGATGAGGTTGTGGTTCGGCAATGGAGCTGGTCCGGCTGTGGGGTTGGTCCGGTTGTAGGGCTGATTCGGTTGCAGTGTTGGTCCGGTTGTAGGGCTGGTCCGGTTGCAGTGTTGGTCCGGTTGCAGTGTTGGTCCGGCTGTAGAGACTTAGTTGGTTCGGCAGTAAGGTAGGAGGTATGTTGGTCCGGGAGTTACTTGGTTCGGTGGAGAGTGGCCGGTTGGTTTGTTCGCTTGAGGCTGCGTTGAGCTTGATCCGGGGATGATGGTTCGGCTAGGCTGGTTCGGTGGTAAGAATCCATCCAACACTTGCCCCCCAAAGTGTGGCATATGCTAGTCTATGCCGCGCTTTGTTTTAGCTGGGGTGTATTCATTTGGTCCCCGAGTGCTAAGCCATTTGATCCGGTGTTTTGTATCCGCTTATAAATAGGGGCTACACCCCTTCGTCATTCCTTACCGAACAGAGAGAGCCGAATCAAATTGAACACCGAATTACTTGAGTACCGGATCATCTGAGTACCGAATCATCCAAGCTTCGAACCAGGTATGCACTCTTCTGTCGAATGAGCTTATAATTTCAGTACCGAATGATCCCTTGCGTTGGAATGCCGAATGAACTTTGTCCCTGGAACTATTGGACGGAACCGATGGTTTCTAAGTACCGAATGAACCTTACACCGGATGAGTTTTAATACTTGCACTATCAGTGAAGTTCTAGGTTATATAATTCATGCACTTTGGCGATGTACTTTCTGTGTTTGCAGATAATGTCTCGTAAAGCGAAAACTCGCTCGGATAAAAAGAAGTCCCAGGGCGAAGGAGAAACTTCCTCAGTGCCCCCTGTTCAGCTAGGTCCGGAACGCCATGGATCTACCCCGAGATCACTAGTGGACGGGTACGGCCCTCAGGAGCTTCTGAACTCCCCGCCCGATTGCTTTCCTAGCTCCCTTAAGGAAGAGCAGCTTGATGTCATCTCCCGTTCTTTCGGGATTGACAGGGCTCGAATGTTGTTGCCAGGGAGAGAAGTTATGCCGTACGACCCTCCTGAAGGGTACTTTGCCTACAGCAGATACCACTGCATGTGCGGTGCCATTCCCCCTCTTAACGCTTGGGTAGCCAGCTTCCTCACATATCTAAAGGTGGCCCCATTCCAGCTTCAACCCAACTCCTATGCTATCCTGGTGAGCCTCTTCGTCATTTTCCAGAGGAAGTATGGTCGTGCTCCTTCCAACCGGGAGATCCGGTACTTGTATAATTTGAGGGGCTATAAGAAGGGGTCCCCATACATTAGCTTGGAGTCAGCTGTGACCTTCAAACCGGTCTTGGATCTGTATTCTAAATTCAGCATGTTCAAGAAAGAGTGGTTCTTTGTTAGGGACGACTCCGTTTCAATCCGGCGCTTTACTTCTGGATGTAAGTTGATGCTTTTACTTATAATTTCTATTCCGATTGCGATGCTTCTTCTCATACTTTCTCATTTTTGCTAGCGATAGGTGGCTTTCCGGTTGTGGAGACTGACCGCCTGGTTCAGACGGCGGCTGAGATAGAAGCTATTCTTGGGAAATATAGATCATCTGCCTTCTTGATCAGAAATGCGATTCTTCTGGAATATAACTTAATCCTTCCGCAGCAGTCAGTAGTTAAGCTGAGGGAAACGGCGGAGGAGAGGGCGGCTGCTCAGACCAAGGAAGGTGTTACGGTAGAGAGTAGCAAGAGGAAACCTTTCACAAAACCTCCAGCTGTCGGAGGTAAGAAACTCAAGAAGTCGGACGGTCCTTCCCCCAGCAATTGTCCACTTACCCGGGAGGAGGAAGACATAGAGGAGGAAAGAGGCGAGGGTGGAGATGGTCGGGAAGGTGATAAAGGTGGCGATGGCATCGGGGCCTTGCTTCCTGGGCAAGCGGGCGAGATTCAGGAGTGGACGGACGATGCGTTCCACCAGGCTTTCGAGGGGCTGGACGGAGATCCGGCTTTGGTAGAGAAAACCGGGAAAGCGGACAAGGCCGGGACCGGTGCAAGCGAGTCTTCCCAGACCATTCCAGCCAGGGTGGCTCCGACGACTCAAGGTGAACTCTTGACTCCTGCATGCTTCACTAATGATAGGGACTTAGGAATATTTTATGACCCGCTCCCGTCCTGGAATGAAATCCAGGACCTATTGCAGTATCCTACTCCTCCCCAGGGTTTGTACAACCACAGATGTGTTTCAATTCTTTTAACTTGCCGTGTTTTCTCGAAGTATAGAACAATATATGCTTGTGACACTTTTTCTTCATATCAGGAGCAGGTAAAACGGTCAAAGCCTTAGATTTTCGGCACAGGCTTGAACAGTACAAGCTTTCCAGAACTTCTGTCAAGCCGAAGCCTTCGACCCACCGCTCCGGGGATGTAGTCGGCTACCGTCCTCTTCTCGGGGTTATCGAAGAGGGTATTCAGCAGAGAAAGAGGAGTCGTCCTTTATCCGAACCTTCGCCTGGTCCTCAGCTCCCGGCTCAGCCTCTTCATGATATCACGGAGGAGGATAGCGAGTTTGTGCCTTCTCCGCACCCGTCCGGAAACCCTTCTGTTATTCATATCGACCGTCCTAATTTGGCTCGTAATCCATTTGCGGGTCATCCTGATCTGGATCCAAGCTCTCATGATATTACCTTTGACGAAGTCACTGGTGAACACCTTCTCCCCCGCAACCCCATGGTACGGGTACTTGATGAAGCTAAGTCCTTAGATCTCGATTTACTCACTACTCGTATAATCACTATGGGAGACGAGGCCAAGGCTAATATTGATCGGGTGGCGGAGGAGACCAAGAAGCTGATGGGGCATCATGCCCGGCTGGTTAAGGCCGGAGAGGAGATTGGGAGCGCCAATATCCGACTTCGATTGGTGGTTTCGGATCAGGCCAAACAGCTTGCGGATCAGGCTGTTCAGATTTCTCAGCATGAGGCTGCTACTGGACGATTAAGGAAAACCATGGAAGAGGCCAGTCGGGCCGAATTGCGGAAAATGGAAGCTACTTGCAAAGAACGGATTGACATGGCTATTGCCACGGTGGACGAGGTTCGGAAAGCGGATCTCGAGTAGGTGGAGGAATTGTCCGGGAAACTTGAGGCTGCAGAGCTTGCTCAAGCTAAGTTGAGGGAGGAGATGGAGGCAATGCAGGGATCCCTTCTAGCCGACTGCTCGAGATACCAATCGGAGAGAGATGCTGCCGTTGGGAGGTTGTTGGCTTCCGAGGCCCGGATGAGGGAGTTTGAGGAGAATGAGGGGATGATGGACGAAATGCTCCAGGACATGTACTTCCGAACCTGGAAGCAGGGCAACCTATCCTGGATGGATGATTATCCCAGGATCATGGCTAAGATCTATCTTCGGGCTCTAGAGGAGGCCAAGGCCGATGCGGATAAAGATGGTGGCGTGGCCTTCAGCATGGATGCGGTCACTGCCCAATTTGCCAAGGAGGAGAAGGTGGCGGTGAAGGAAGGTATGCGGTTGCTTGCCGCTGAGGAGGTAGGCGTGCAGGTAGAGGATGACGATCAGGATAGTCAGGAAGCAGGCGCTGGTAAGTCTCCCTTTTTAGTTTCTCCATCAACTTGGTTGCTTATTGCTAATGAGTCCTTTTTTTTTGACTGGACAGGGGGTCATCAGGGCAAGGATAAAGCTCCACTGCAGCCGGCTCCTTGATTATACCTGGAAAAACTCTTTTTGTGGATTCGACAGTGTTGTATATGTTAGTCGAAAAAATAGTAACGTAGCCTTTAGGTTGTAATATTTTGCCACTTGTAATAAATAGTCTTATTTTTGACGTGTAACTCTTTAACTTAAGCTGATATTGTCGTCTTTTGAATGTTCGTTGCCATTTTGACATGTCGTATGAGAAATATATCTGTGTATATTCTCGCAATTGAATTGTGTTTGATGTCAGATTCTGGTTTTAAATCATAATTTCATGACTTGCAATATTAGCGTGTGGTGTGAACAAATTATAGTCATGTATTTGCACACAAAAGAAGAAAATACCGCCTTTCATGTTTTAATCGTAGATGGCAGTCTTGAATATCTTGTATGACCGAGCATGGAATGTAGTCGAATGTCCTGCCACTGTGAGTCCCTACATCCATTGGCGAGTATCTCCTACTCTGTATCCTGTACTTTAGGGATTGTTATAGAGGATAGGGAAAAAGCTTTTTAAGTAAAATTGAAATACGTGAAAAGGTAAAACTTCCAATCACGGAAGGCCTTCGATGTGCTTAAGTTCGTGGCAAACGGGTTTTGTAGTCACTTTCCCTAGCTGTGGGTCTTGGAGACATTCGTCACCCATCTTACGCCTCTACGGGGAGTTATTTTTTTTTACCACAGCCGCACTTAAGACACATCGGAGCCGAGATCGCGCACAGTAACTACCCGGGCCATTATGGCCCGTAATCGTGGGTATTATTCGATTTACTATGGCCGGCTAGCGTGGGTGCCGATCGTCAACTGTGAACTGCCCCTGGCTGGCCACACCTTATGTTGGGGCTTATAGTCGGTTCACAGTTGCCGGCGAGCCTAACGCCGTAATGAGCTGCCTCGGCTATATTCGGCCTTCTCGGTGGCTTATAATCGGCTCATTACAGTTGGCTTTAAGGGCCGTCGCGAGCAATGAGTTAACCCGCAGCAGAGGAATGCTGGAGCGAAAGTGTCTCATTGGCGAGGGCATAGATTCGCATAGTACCTGCTAGGTCTTGTCCAGGTGAAGTTGCATTGTGGAGTGCTTTGAATAGAAATGCTATATACTCAGGATTTTGTTCAACAGAAAAAGGATAAAGTTAACAGGCAGCTAAGATACAAAGGAACAAGTTAAAAAAGAGACAAGGTTTTTCAAAGTGGTTCGGCACGAAGATGCCTACGTCCACTGATTCTCTTTGTTAATTCACTTTATATGGGCAATACAAGTTAAGAAAAGTATCGACGGAGGTGTTGGATGTTCCATGGCCTCTGGAACACCTCTCCGTCCACTGTTGACAAAATATAGGCTCCGTTGTGGAGATCTTTATGAATTACATATGGACCATCCCAGATTGGGTCTAGTGCTCCGGGGCGAGGGAAGATTCGCTTGAGGACAAGGTCCCCTTCCTGTAAGGTACGATGCTTGACTTTGGAGTTGTAATGTGCCGCCACTTTTTGTTTGTGGGCTGCCGCTTTAAGGACTGCATCATTTCTTCTTTCCTCGACTAGATCCAAAGACATGTTGAGGAGCTCTTCATTCTCTTCTTGGTTATAGTGGATCCTACGGTGGGAAGGCACAATGGTTTCAACTGGGAGCATAGCCTCCGATCCGTAAGCCAAAGAGAAAGGAGTGTGCCCCGTTGATGTTCTGAAAGATGTGCGGTAAGCCCACAGTGCCGTAGGGAGTTCGTCCACCCAAGCGCCCTTTGACTTTTCAAGCTTCTTTTTGATCAGAGTCTTCAGAATTTTGTTGACTGCTTCGACTTGTCCGTTTGCCTGGGGATACGCTACGGATGAGAAGCTTTTATGAATTCCGTGCTCTCGGCACCAGTTGGCGAATTCCTCGCTGTCAAACTGAAGTCCATTGTCTGATATGATTTTGAGTGGGATTCCATACCTGCACAGAACATTTTTGATCAAGAAGTTAATAACTTTTGCTGAAGATACTTTATTCAGAGGTTCTGCTTCTACCCATTTGGTGAAATAATCAACTGCCACTATAGCATATTTGGCCCCGCCTCGGCCCATCGGTAGCTCGCCGATTAAGTCAATTCCCCATATTGCGAAGGGCCAAGGGCTGGTCATTTGAGTAATCTCAGTTGTTGGTAGCCGTGGAATCTTAGCAAATTTTTGGCATCTGTCACACCTCTTGACGAAATCTAAGGCGTCCTTGCTTAAGGTGGGCCAGAAATATCCGTATCGGAGTATCTTTTTTGCTAATGTTTGCCCTCCGGTGTGATCTCCACAGCTCCCCTAATGGATGTTGGATAAGATTTCCTTGGCTTCCCTTCCGGCGACACACCTTAACAATGGGTTAGAGAAGCCGCGCCGATAGAGGATGTCTTCTTGTATTGTATAGCGGGACGCTTTCCTCAAGATTTTCTTGACTTCATTACGCCCGTCGGGTAGTGTGCCACTTTGTAGGTAGTTTCGGATGGGAGTCATCCAAGTTGCTTCCTCGGTTGCAGTTATCAGATTCACTTGTTCATAACTTGGCGCCATTTGCTTTGAGATGGTCACTGCCCCGAAGATGGTGTCTCTCACACTTGCTTGCTTTGCTAATTCGTCGGCCTCTCGGTTCTCCTCCCGAGGGATGTGTTTGACTAAATAGTGGTCCAATCGGCCGAGAAATAATTTGGTCTTCTTTAGATATGCTATGAGTCGTTCTTCTCGAGCTTGGAATTCCCCTAGTATTTGATTAACAATAAGCCGAGAATCGCTGTGAAGACACAAAGAATTGGCTCCGATCTCGATGGCAATTTCTAGTCCAGCTATCACTGCTTCATATTCTGCATCGTTGTTGGTGGCAGCGAACTCCAACCTTATAGCATAGTGCAGTTTATTCCCCTGGGAGTGATTATTACAACACCTGCCCCCGAGCCCTGTTCGTTCGACGCGCCATCCACAAAGAGATTCCATTTGATGTCTCCTGTTATCTCCAATTGCTCCTTATCTTCGTTGGTAGTGAATTCTGCAATGAAGTCAGCCATGGCCTGTCCCTTGATGGCGGTGCGAGGGTGATAGGTGATATCATACTGACTCAGTTCAATGCACCATTTAAGTAGTCGCCCAGAAGTGTCGGGGCGATGGAGTACCTGCCTCAGTGGTTGATCGGTCAGAACTTTGATGGAATGCGACTGGAAGTAGTGACGCAGCTTCCGTGATGTGATAAGTAAACAGTATGCTAGCTTTTCAAGTTTAGGATATCTGACTTCTGCCCCAGTAAACCTTTTGCTGACGAAATAAACTGGCCGCTGCGTGCGGTTATCTTCCCTTACCAAGGCGGCGCTTAGGGCGTGGGATGACACAGCGAGGTATAGGTATAATTCTTCTCCTTCGCTTGGAGTTGAGAGCACCGGTGGTTTCTGGAGGTGTTCGATTAAGTGAAGAAAAGCGGTCAGGCATTCGTCAGTCCATTCGAACTTTCCCTTGTCTTTCTTTAGAGCTTCAAAAAAGGGGACGCACTTGTCCGTTGCCTTGGAGATGAATCGGCTTAGAGCGGCCACTTTTCCGTTCAAACTTTGCATTTCCTTCCGAGTGGAAGGTATCTTGATATCCCTTAGCGCTCGGACTTGTTCAGGGTTTGCTTCTATCCCCCTGGCATGAACGATGAATCCTAAGAACTTTCCAGATGACACTCCGAAGGAGCATTTTAGCGGATTCAACTTCATTCCAAATTGTCGAAGTACTTGAAACATCTTGCCTAGGTGGCTCACGTGATCTATGCCTTTCCTTGACTTTACTAGCATGTCATCCACATATACTTCCATAGTTTGTCCTATCAGCCCTGCAAACATCTTGTTGACGAGGCGCTGGTAGGTGGCTCCTGCATTTTTAAGTCCAAAAGGCATTACCTTATAGCAGTACAAGCCCCGGTCGGTGATAAAACTAGTGTGGTCTTGGTCGGGAGCATGCATAGGAATTTGGTTATATCCTGAGTATGCATCCATAAAGGATAGGAGTTCGTGCCCGGCTGTGCTGTTTACAAGTTGGTCGATTCTGGGAAGTGGGAAGCAATCCTTTGGGCAGTCATCGTTTAGGTTGGAAAAGTCAATGCAGGTTCGCCACTTCCCATTAGCCTTTTTTACCAGCACCGGGTTTGCGATCCATTCTGGGTAGATAGCTTCTCGTATGAAGTCATTGGCGAGTAGATTCTTTACTTCTTCATCGAGGGCCGCTGATCGCTCTGCCCCCATACTTCTCTTTCTTTGCTTTACAGGCGCCTTGGTAGGATCAATGTTTAATACGTGGCATGCTATGTCGGGGGAGATTCCGGTCATGTCAGCGTGTGACCAAGCAAACACATCCAAGTTGTGGCGGAGAAAATCGATGAGTTGTTCCTTCAACTCGGTTTTTAGTTGGGACCCAATTTTCAGTAGCCTACTTGAGTCGTGCTTGTCTACAGATATAAACTCCATAGCCTCTGCAGGCTCGGCGGTGGCCTCCTCCTCTTTGTCCCTAGGGTCTAATTCATTGAAAGGGTCGCTGGTGTATCGAAGAGGAGGGGCTTTCTTTAGTTGCTATGCTTCAAGGCTTTTTGTGCAGAGGGCAATCTCTACACCTTTCCCTTTATCCTTCCTGTGGTTGTTGCGAAGTTCGGTTACATAGCAGTCTCGTGCAATATCCTGGTCTCCTTCCACTTCCCCTACCCCATTGTCTGTTGGAAATTTCATTTTCAGGCACCATGGGGCTAGGACAATTTGGAAGTCAGACAAGGATGGCCTTCCCAAGAAGGCGTTGTAGGCTGACTAGTTTTCTATTAGCACAAATGTTTGTTTCCGTACAGCAGAGCGGGGATGGCTTCCAATCTCAACAAAAAGGTCCAGTTGCCCGAGGGGCATCTTCGCGTCTCCAGTGAAGCCGTGTAGTGGTTTATCGCAGGGGGATACATCCTTCATTGATAGCTTCATTTTGTCGAATGCGTGTTTGAACAGGATGTTTACCGAGCTTCCAGTGTCTACCAGGATTCGGTAGACTTCGGCGGGACCAAGTCGGGCAGAGATGACCATGGGATCCATGTGAGGGTACTGCCTTCCTTCTAGGTCACGCTTACCGAACGTGATGTCATTACTTTCTTTCCGCTTCGGGTGGCGCTCTTCTATAACCGAATTGACATAGTCTCTATTGTCTCTAAGCGACTTTCCGTATCTTTCCATCTCTTTCCAGCTTCTGTCTGCGATGTGTGGCCCTCCTGAGATGGTATGGACCACTATCTTTTCCTGACTAGAGCTGCTAGCGTTGCGGTTCCCCCTATCGGCCCCCGGGGAGGGTAGCCTTGGGTTTTCATTGGTAGGAGCTGGGGTCCTGTCCTGACCTTTTACATAACGTTCCAGTTTCTTTCTTCTGATGTGTTCCTCAATCAGATCTCGGAGATGATGGCATTCGTTGGTATCATGCCCGTGAGATTCGTGAAAGCGGCAGAATTTTCTAGACTTTTGTGCGTTATCTGATTCCTTCTTGTACGGTGGGCGTTTGTACCTAACTTCGCCTTGGGTGGCAAGGAAGATATTTTCGACGGTCTCGTTCAAAGGGGTGTAAGTGTCGAATCTTGGTCCTGACCGATATAGGCGCTTTTCTCCCTTCTTGCCCCCAGCATTGTCTCTGGAATCATTTCTTCGAACGTCCCTTGCCACAGCAGGGGCGTTGCCATGGGTTGTCTTATTTTGCTGTCCTGACTGCCCCTCAACGGCAGCATCCTCAAGCCTTATGTATTTCCCGGCTTCATGGAAGAAATCGGGTAAAGTAGCTGGCTTTTCTTTTGTCAACCTTCTAGCAAATTTAGTGTCCGGATGCACACCACTGCAGAGGGCCATTAGGATAAGCTTCTCATCGGCATCTTGGACTGCGGCTGCTGCGGCGTTGAACCTGGTTAGGTATTGCTGCAGCTTTTCTCCAGGTTTCTGTTTGACGCTGGATAAGGAATAAGCGTCCTTAGGTTGCTCCACATGAATGCGGAACTGACTGATAAATTTTTCTTTCAACATTTCCCACGAGCTGATGGATCCTTGGGGTAGATGACAGAACCAGGAGGTAGCAAGATCTGCTAAGAAGAGCGGAAAGAATTTGCACAGTACTCCCTCTGTTGCTCCACTCATGAGCATATGCTGCGTGTAACTTTGTAAGTGTACAACGGGATCAGAGGTTCCTTTGTAGGGTTCCATTGTTGGCATCTTCCATTCTCGGGGGGTGATAGCAACTTCGATATTGCGGGCGAAAGGACTGGTTACCCTAGCGCCCATCCCTCGATCTCTTTGCTCCCGTTGGACACACTCTCTGAATAAGCGTGCCATCCTTTCATCAGAACTTGGAGTAGACAGAAATGAGTTTGGTTCTGTTCTTTGGGATTGATTCCGTCCAGATGACCTGTAGGGATGGTATCGTCTATCATTCCTCATATTTTCCAGTGGCTGCCTTTGATCTTCTGGGAGTATGCTTGGGTCAGCTATAGTTGGCCCTTGCCTTGATCTCCCCCTGTTGGGTTCTGATCTGAGCACTTCCTCGGGTTCAACTTCGGGCTGGACTCTAGCTCGGCCCCGTTCACTGGCGTTTCTGTGGTTAGGCAGCATGACAGGCTCAGCTACAGTTGACCTTCGCCCGGTACCTTCCCTGTTGGGTTCGGTACCAAACGTTTCCTCAGGCCTAACTTCGGGCTGTGCTCGGTCTCGGCTCCTACCACGGCTACTTCTGCCGTTAGCTCCTTCGAAGAAGGGAGATCTTTGTTGTATCTGAGATCCTCCAGACTAGGACTCGCCCCATGATTCAGTGTTGCGGTTGGATTCTTCAGCGTCCCTTAAGCGTGACATGAGATGATCCACCAAGGCTTCCTGCTGGGACGTGAAGCGGTTAGTTACTTCAACCACAACTCTGTCCAGATCTGCTCTAGTAATTGCTGCAGGCTGTTCTATGGCAGGAGTAGTTGGGTTAGCCTGTTCTTCATTGGTTACTGTTGCTGGAGGAGGACGATCTACTTGGTTCGTGACAGTTGGATCTGGAAGGCTGCTAGATGCGATGTTTTTTCCTTTGCTAACATCTTTTCTCTGTTTGGGAGGCATGTTTTCCAAGCGGCGGACAATGCTGTTAGGAAAACTTGTTAAGTGGATGAAGCTGAAGCTTCGAGCTTCTAGCTCTCAATGAAAGCACCAAAAATGTTTGCACAAGAAATGGACAAACACCTCAAAGCTGTATGATTTAGCAGATCTTATGTTGTTCTTAGTGATTTGGGTAATTTATGCAAATATATGAAAAGCAGGGGCTAAACTGTAAAAAGACACGCAGATTTATAGTGGTTCAGCCAGAATGTGCCTACGTCCACTTTATATGTTATTTCTCTTTTCTTGTTTTGATTACAAGTACAAAGCTTTGATACAAGTAAAAGAAAGTTGTTTGAAAGTTCTCTCCGTGCTTGAGCTCTCAAACTTGTCCCCCATTGTTGTACCCCTGCCCCTCTATTTATAGAGTGAGGTTGGGGGTAGGGGTCCAGGATGCATACAGCCGTTGATGGGCCCGGGCTGATACGATCTGGCCCAGCAAATCTGGTTTGGCATCGTCTTGGTCTGGTAGTAGATGGGTGGAGATGAGGTTGTGGTTCGGCAATGGAGCTGGTCCGGCTGTGGGGTTGGTCCGGTTGTAGGGCTGATCCGGTTGCAGTGTTGGTCCGGTTGTAGGGCTGGTCCGGTTGCAGTGTTGGTCCGGTTGCAGTGTTGGTCCGGCTGTAGAGACTGAGTTGGTTCGGCAGTAAGGTAGGAGGTATGTTGGTCCGGGAGTTACTTGGTTCGGTGGAGAGTGGTCGGTTGGTTTGTTCGCTTGAGGCTGTGTTGAGCTTGATCCGGGGATGATGGTTCGGCTAGGCTGGTTCGGTGGTAAGAATCCATCCAACAAGTATTATTAGCATATCTGCTTGTTATTGTAACTGGATGGCTGATAAGTGATAATTTCCTTCTGTGTTTTTGCCCTTCTTAGAATTGGTATACTATTTTTGAGTGTAAGATTCTATGAGTGTCAAGGTTGTGTGGATAAGACCATCCGAGTATGTGCACAATTACAAGCAGAGTTAGCCGTAGAATCCTTCAATAAGACTTTAAACAAAGAATTTTTTGAAGCTTAATCAGAACTGAAAAGAAACCTTAGCATTCTAGCCATAGCTTGTAAAACAATTATCCAAAGAGAAATGGTTTAACTGATGGAAATGGATGCTCTATGTTTTCCTATAGAAAAATTACAATAACGCGGCTAGTGTGTCTACGTTTAATACAAAGGAGGCTGAAGCTATACCTATTGTGCACCTTTACAGAGCGTTACTTAGGTAGAAAGTAAACTATATTCGATCATTATCACCTTGAACCCAGAACAATCAATTCCTTCGAAACGCATCACTAGGGTTGCAATTCCAAAGGATAAGATGACTATACTTCGAAAATATATCTTCCATTGTCTTACAAAATTTCCTCTGGAATGCTTAGAGCTTGAAATAGGAAGAAGGGAATAATTTTTCGACGCTCAAATTGAGTTGGCTCAAGCTTACGTAGACGAAGAGACAAGCACATCGGACTTTGAATACATGGTCTTTTGATTTTATGAGATAGTATTATAGACGAAGAACCTCCGATGGCTCGGAGAGGACTATGATCGCATCCTCTTTGCTATCCACGCTAAGCTTATGAAAGAAGAGCGCAATCAAATTGAGATAAAGAGCTATCCATTTGTGGAATTAGATGCTCTTGATGAATTCTTTGATCTTGAAGTTTGAAAGCCCTAGAGAGAGTCTGAAAGCTCCAAGCACAACAGGAGGCAAAGCACGCTGCAGAAGGAATCACTATTGACCTCTAGACTAAGGAGTCAATAGATGGACCCATTATAGAATTCATGTTGATTCTGCTTTTGCATCATCCACGGTTCTAATGATTAGCTCTGTAGTTATTGATGTTCACATGTTGCTTCCTCAATCCTCTGAGGCCTCCATAAGCATCACCGGGAAATATATCCATGCACTTGTTATTTCTCATCCTCTGGAGTCAAACTATTACCTATTGCGATGGGGTAGATTCCAGATTCTGAAATTCCTACTCCAACCTAAGTAACTCCAATGGATGCCGACCCACCTTCTACAGAAGGTATTTCCATCCACTAGCCTTTTCTTAGAAATTGCACTCATCTCCCCTTGAAGCTTATAACATTTACCAATCTATCTTTCATGTGTTCAACGCCTACCGAAGCTCCACCCACCATTGTCCCTTCTCCCAACTTCTACAATTACTAAGGCGACGAGGTTCGAACTTGGACCAATGCTGAAATGATAGAAGGTCTCCTTTATGGGGATGATCCTGTCATAAAACATGAAGAGGAAGGCAAGGTTAGCCCTAAGCAAGCTCGTGGGAAGGATATGACTGATTCTAAATTCTTCACTCGACGGGAGATTGCGCTGATAAAGGTTAAGGAGGAGTATTGGAAGAGAATTGAGCTTGCCAATCAACACTCCTCCTCCTACCACTAACCCTAAGGAACCTGGAGACAAAGGAAAGCAAAAGCATAAGCAAAAGCATACCACATCCGCTTTTGGGACAACGCATCTGGCAATCCATATTTTACCCTGTGGAAGGAGGAACACCGAGGAAGAAGTAGAAGAAGCTCAGGCTTCGTTTGTTTTTTTGGCTGAACGCTGAATGCTTAATGCTTAATGCTGAATACTGAAATGTTGTTTGTTTTTGTTTTTGTTACATTATTAAAACTTCGGGAACTAAACGAAATTCTTCTCAACTCTAATTCAATACTTATTACACTATTGATGGAAATAAAATAGAAATACATCCATCGTAGACAAAAAAAAATCATACATGACTATTACTTGTTTATTTATTTCCATGACCTACTAATTACAGGCAATTGGCAATTTGATCACGCATATTATTCATGAACATTTGTGATTGAGTAGAAAATATATCACTGTGGCTAGGTGGTACTGGTGGCGGTTCTGATTCGTCCATGTTGCAGTATATTTCATTACTATCGTTCTCATCTTCCTCATTTTGTTCGGCTTGCTCAAATAACTCATCACGACGAGACATACGACGTAAAAAATTATGTATTGCCATACAAGCAATAACTATGTCTCGTTGTACAGAAAACTTGTACGGAGGCATTTTATTTAGAATGGGAAACCTCTTTTTTAACACACCAAAGCTTCTCTCAATAACATTTCTTAGTTTTGCATGAGCATGGTTAAATTTTTCCTTCCTATTTGTAGCAGTATTACCTCTGTAGGTTCTTAACCAATAACGAGTGTTGCGATATGGAGATAAGAATCCTCTAGTGTTAATATACGCCGCATCACAAAGGTAATACATACCTACAGTAGCGTAATTGCGAAGTTAATAATAGTATTCAATCAACATGTTATTTAAATTGTAAAGTACTTACTTGGAGGTGGTGTAGGAAAATTATTTGTAGGATCACGCAATGTTTCATTTAAGACCTTTGAGTCATGCGCTATTCATTCCCATCCAGCCATCACGTATATAAATTTCATGTCAAAGTCGCAAATCGCCATTACATTTTGATAACAATTTCCTTGACTTCGTCCTCGAAATGGTACTTGCTCATCTATTGGAATGTTTGCATCTATTAATGTGCCATCTAAAGCTCCAACTGCACCTATGAAAGCCCCTTCTCGTAGGTCAATATGAGATCGAATATTTTCAGTAGGACTGGTAAAATCTGGAGGAACGATCATTTCTTGAGCAAAATTCATCATCGCATTTAATACCTCATGAAAGTATTTGTGAACCGTTTGTCCAGAGTGTTGAAATCTGTACCTTATTATACGATTTCGGTTGTTATGACTTACAGTGGATAGAAACATTGCCATTTTTTCTTCGACGTCTATATGTTTGCTATTAAAAAGCCAATTCTTCTGCCGAAAGTAAAGACAAAGGTTTTTAAAAGATTGCTTATCCATTCGAAATTCATCGTATATGACAATGGAAGGACCCTCCAACAACTCCTTCATGTACCGTTTTCCAGAAAGTGATGAAGTCAACACTTTTTGCCGCATTACCCTATGATTTCTGTGTTTAAGTAATATTAGTAGTAGGTGCCAACCAACGAATATCCAAAACTTCGGTGTCATTATGTAATATTTAAACAATCTATCAGTATTAGGCTTAATTGTAATAACTACAATTGTAAATTCAAACGAAACTTGCAAATTATTCCGATGGATGGTACAATAAATTATTCAGTCATCATACATTATGAGAACAGACACTAGACAACTACTGATATAGAACATAATTCAAAAATTCTACTTTCTCGTCAAAAGTAGGTTCATCCATGAAAGCAATCTTTAGTTCAGGTTTGTCACAAAACAATACTTTTGCTTGTCTATATTCGTCTTGTGATAAAAGACCCAAATTTTTCATCTCTCTTAGAGAAACTGTAATATCCGCGTACGAAGGTCCTTTGCTAGCCTTCTCTTCATCAATTTGTTGCTTCAAGATGCCAAGTAATCCCTGTATTTGATTTTCTAATGTTTCGCCATTTGAGTTATTTTGCTGTTTTTTATTAGGTCGACGCGGGGCATTGCCTTCGAAGGTCGAGTGCGATTGGTGTCTTCGTCATATGGGGTATTATCCGTATCTTCAGTAACCCTTATACCATCAAAGTAGTCGTCATTTATATTGCTGTTCAAGTCAGCAGTATCTACATTTGCATCGTCTTCCATTTCAACATGGTCAGCATCATCTTCAGTACCGTTGGTAGGACGAGGGACTGATGATGAAGACGACCAAGCATATGATCCTTTTGCTAGCGTTTTTTCAAACACGCCTTTAATTAGATCAGGATATTTAAGAGAGCCATTCCGAAACTTCGCTGCTCTTGGATTTTGCTGCTAAAGGTAAACATTTACAATATAAATATATCATCATAATACACGAACAATAAAATGCTTGTAGAATTGATTAACTTGCCTGAATAACGTCCTTCCACTTTTCAGGTGGCAAGTGTACAAAGTTGGTAGCAGCACAAAAGTCATGTCCAGATAGTCCAATAATTTTTTACCCATGCATCGTAATCTCTTCGCAAATAGTCGTAAGGATTTTTAAAAATTTTATGGGCAAAATTCACATTCCATTTTTCGTTAAACTCTGTCTCCAACCTTGTACAGGAATCTTTCGTAAGAGACATTCCTTTATAACCTTGGCGCTCAACTTCCCTAAAACACAATTCAAGGAAGTCTTTTTCCATTTCAGGATCCTTTGTGAAAGCAGCCCTGTCGTCGCAACTCTCACTATCTTCATCGTTGTCACATATTCTTGTCTTTGTTTTTCTCCTTGATGTCATAACTGTTTACTACCACTAATGAAAATATTTTTTGTTACATCATAAAAAATTTCTGATTTTTTTCATCGACGATAGAACTATAAACAAATATATACGGTAATATTACAGAAAAAAATTGGTACGAAACTAACTACTGTCTAGTTTTTTTTGTAGTACACGTCAGTTGTAACACACTTTGTGTACTTATATTCGCTGCTATTAAATTATTTGTGTGTTGTAAACGGTCAAACAAAATTTTTTATTACTAGTACCTGTTGGATACAAAAAACACTAATTAGACAGTAGTATAGCATACAACAATTACAACAGAAAGAACATCAATGGTGTCTTTGAATGGTATCATTGTGCTTACTGATAATCTTAGCTTACAACAAATAAAAAGAAATATTTCAGTTTGTGCGTACAGTACTAGTTCATATCAAATTACAGCACATCAATTGAACTTTGCATTTCTCTTTACATTCATAATCACATGGTATATCATACAGCAATTGCAAAAAACATCACATCATGAAGCTTGCATAATATCCATACCTATCTTCCACTAGCATATTAACATACAATAAACAAAATACAGCTGCAAAAATGTACCTTACAGTATGAGTTCAGCTGGTTTGCAGAAGCAGACTGACGTATACTTTTTTGAGATAAGAGAGATAGTGGAATAAATAGCCTGCAGTCTATTATTTATATAAATGTTTCATCGGTTCGAGACTGCAAACCAAGAAGAAATGTTCAAAAGCTTAAAATCAGCGATGAATTTTTGCTTAAAAATAATATCTGAATTGACCAGGTTATTCAGAACTTATGCATCTGGGCAAACGACCCCAAATGTTCTGAACGCTGAAATTTTATAATTTCAGAACTAAATTCAGCAGTTCTGAATTAAAACAAACGCAACCTCAAACCCAGGTGCAGCATCAAGAAATGATCATTCTTACATTTTGCACTTGTTATTATATTTTACCGTTTGCATCCATTATTCTGTAAGGCATATCTCCTAATTTTGTATCAAAATGGTTTTGTAATTAATAAAGACACATTTCTTTTCAATTGCATCTTTTCCTTTCACATGTTTACTTGGCTAGTTATCATCACTATACTTGAAAATGTTCAAATATATATCAGCAATATTGTAATGTTTATGTTATACTATACCTTCCTATGTGTATATGACTCTATGTAACACATCTAGTTGTTGTAACCCTGTGCTTTACTTGGCTTTATTTACTGGCAGCTAAAGTTTTTTGTTCAATCATAGATATAAATCTGTATGTATTACTTATCTCAATGATTTCCCTCTCATGATCGCATGAGCACCATTATAGTTTACGAGTACGAAGGCACATTCGATGGACGTCCACATAGAAAAATGCGAGTTAATGTATTATAATGCAAAGCATTTGGAACGCACAAAAATTCATTTCAATAACATTTTTGTAATGCACCTACTTAAAACATGAATAAATACGAAAAAAATCAAAATAGTTAACCTTCATATTCCTTGTCTAATATTTTTTTTATGAAAACATTAATAATAGTTGATTGTCAGCTTCTTCTCTTGCACAAAATTAGACTATTTTCTAGATAGAACATAGAAATTTTAAAAAAAATTATTCCTTACATTGAAAAATAATACTCTTAGAGCGACCTCCAATAGGAGGTTAGTCAGTCGACAACTCAATCTAAATGGGGTTTAGGTCGGTCTACTTAGACCAATCAAAGCAACTCCTACGGTCACTTAAGCAACCTTGGAGATGCTTTCTTATCCAAACGTTTATGTTGTTGGATAAAGATGTGCAGTTGAAAATAATTGCTCTTGACATGGAGTGCAATCGTGGTGACACATCATTATTTGGCATTTACAATGTCTAATAAACTTATGTATAGTCAGTGAGTTGAGGGTGAATGAATGTGTATCCATGAAGAATATAAATTTGATTGACCACACTTCTGTAGTGAGCATGCTCTTTCATGGATTCATGAGGTTCACATCCTTGCTTCCTTTTTTTCTTCAAAAACACTCCAACTTTCAAGTCTAATCTTTTAAGCACGGTAAGCAATGAAATGCTATTGTTTTGTTAATAGGTCAAGTTGTGCGAACTACATCTATCACATGCTTCAATATTTATATGGAGTATGGTTAATTGAGAATGCATTTGTTGGCCATCTAAATTAATGTTCGATACAAATTACTAATAAAACTAATAAACAGAATGAATATTAGTGGTTACAACATTAATAATAAAATGTTTAGAATTTTCGTTATCTTTGGATCAGGTCAATAACACAATAATGCATTCACTACACCATACATCAATAAAGGTTCAACAACTACAAAAGTATATCAACTACTCCATACAACCTTAAAAAATAGTATAATCGTATAACATTGTTTTTCAATGGCACAATCATCAATCATAATTTCATACATTGACTATAAAAAACACTTCCACTCTCGCTAACAACAAACTTAAATCCGACAGAAATAACAAATACCCCATGGAGGAAAAATAATCAAATATTATAACTGAAAAAAGGTATTAAGTTGCAAATATAAGAAAACTGACAATAACTGGTTCAAAACATAATGATATGTACTCTCTTACTTCATATATAAAATTATTACCGACATTCTAACTTTTTCACATGCTCAATTTTAGATAATATTTACTAACCTTCCGACTAAAACTTTGAAATCTGCAAATGGCATGCACAGTTGGTAAGTACCAATTACATCACTTGAAATGAATATAAATATATAATGTTCACCACTTTGAAAACTGCACTTCTTTCCTGGCTTGCAAACTTAAGGATTAAACTATATTCCAGCATTGCTTCATTCGTGCATATGTGGTTGACATTGCTTCATTCGTGCATGTTCTTGCATTCTTTATCAGGAGGGGTATTTTTGGTATTTCATAAAGACACGGTTGAATTCCTATTCAAGGAATTTTCATTATTAGTAGTAGAGATGTTAAGTATATTTTATCCTGTATATTATTTATACAGTGAAGCTCGTCTTTGAGCATCGGTGTTTATTGATGCTTTCTCTGAGCACCTTATGTCCATTAACGCCTATCTCCGAGCGTCCATTCTTGACGACGCCTATCTCCGGGCATCAATTAAGGAGCTAATGTGTAGGGACGAATTATTCCATCTTCCTCCAATTAGATTATATATTAAGGAATCAGTCCTGATTCAAAGGAGTCTATTGACACCTATCTCTAGGTACCTTTAACCATTTGGTCTACTATGAGACGCATGATGTTTGCGTTACTAATCCTGTAATGCAAAGTTTAGCTTAATGTATACGGTTTCATTGATCCCAAAAAACAAAATTTATTAAAATCTCTATGACAAATGTTGCCTTATTACATAAAATTGAGGTCTAAATATGTCCATAAGGAAAACACCTAAGAAAGTAAATTAAGTGAAATAGTGGTCCAAATGCTCGCTATTCAATACTTATAGAATTAGGTCCCCATCTGTAGTTGATAGCTGGAAATTGTCATCTCCAAGCTTCCAATTTATCACATAATTAAGGTCCTTTCCAATTATGACCAAGTGCCATTAGGTTTGGAAAGACTCATTTCAAAACGATGTTGCCTATCTCAAACTGACAATTATGAACCTTAGCATTGAACTGTCATGCCACTCTTCGTTGGTGAGCGACCACCTACAAATTTGCATCTTCTCCCCTTTCTTCCACCAAGTCAAGGGATGCTAGAAATAGCTCCTCATTCATTTTGAGGTCATAATGCCTTCATCGATGAGAAGTGGCTTCATCTTCAATAGGAACCATAGCTTCGTTTCGGTATGCCAGTGCAGATAGTGTATGTCCAACTATAGATTTCTGATCATCTGTTAAGCACACAATGCAAGTGGTAACTCTTCAATCCAATTTCCTCTAGCTTATTTAAACCACTTTTCGATGAAGGATTCGACGATTTTGTTCATCATCTCCACTTGCTTGTTCATCTTTGGATGTGCTACTGTTGAGAAATTCTTTTGAATTCGATACCACGTGCGAGATTCTATTAATTATGCACTCTCGAATTGAGTTATGTTGTCAATGATGATATTTACCAGTACTTTGAAGCTGTATAAAACATTTTAACTACAAAGTTAATCACTTTTATTGAAGTGATAGTGGTTAGTAGCTCTGTCTTAGCTCACTTAGTATTATAGTCCATAGTAATGACTACGTATTTCACTCCTCCTCATGCCATGCCATTAGTAGAACTCCAATTATATCTATTCCCCACACTACAAATGGTCACAGTATCCATCTTTGTAAGCTTATTGGATAGGGCTTTTGGTATCTTTGCAAATCTATGGAACTTGTATTAAGCAATTATACTTATATTGAGCAATTATGCTTATATTGAGCAATTATGCTTGAAAATTAGGTCTTTATCCTAACTATGCTTTTTTTAAAGAGAACTAGTCAAATTAGCCTTTTTATATTAATGTTGCAAAAATGGGCTCCAAAAAGCCTTGATTTAGTATGTGTAGTGGAAAGTAGAGGGACATAAAGCGGATCTAATGTTCAATAGCGCTATATTGGAAAAAGCGTCGTGATCAAAGAGTGCTATGCCCTATAGTATATATTTTGTGAGGCTTTAGCATGGGGCTTTAACTGCATAGACAATACCTATCTAAAGGTTGATTAGTCAACACTTGTTAATTAGAATTTTCATTCCCACAACACTGACAAGAAGTAGTCGTGTCATTGTATGTTTACACAATTATGAATTAGCAGGTTAACTATTTGTTAAAATGTTGTTAAGGATAGTAATTATAATGTAGAAAACACAAATTTAAGAGGTTGTATATTAACTATTAATTAATATGCTTAAGTGGGTTGTATCCAAATCTAACACAGAAAAAGCATAGGAAAAATAAAAATCAGTTGAAAGGTATAGAATACAAGAGATTTGCATGGTCCAGATGTGAAGGAATCACACGTCATGGGTCGAATTTAATAATTTTTATGTATTCCAAGCACAAAAATCTAGGATTTTGTTTATAGCTTTTTCAGTGATAATTTTCTATGTATTGAAAAGTTCCTTCCTTTTCTTCTACTACAAGTCTTTCCTTTTATGGATGAAATATCACATGGCTTGCGGACATCATTCCTCGTACTCTATTATTTCTGTTGGATTTACCGCATGTCCTTCATCCATGCAGTTGTGATTGTATGCAGCGGACTGATGACTTGGATTTAGGTGGGATAACTTGACTTTAGAGCAATAATTTTGGCTTTGGCAAGATAACGTGGTTTAAGGGGGATAATTTGATCTTGGTGGGATAATTTGATTTTGAAATGTTGATATGTGCATAATTTCATCGGATGCTTGCCACCTATCTAATGTTTAAGTTGTTTGTTAAGGCACTCTGATTTGCTGTAGTATATATGTGGTTAGATGATGCATTGGTAATGACCAATGGTCCTTCTTAGTTGGGCACTATAACAACCCAAAATTTAACCCATAATAATTAATTCATTAATGAAATGACAAAATAAATTTGTGAAATTATCATAATTGAGCCATGGGAGTTGCACCATTGTGTCTGTGGTAATTTTCTGGTCAATTTCCATATATAGAACGTTAAAATCCGAGTTAATATGAGCAAGATACGAGACGAACAAGAAATCGAATATATATATATATATATATATATATATATATAAATATTGGGCTAGGTCGACCTAACCACGCCGTAGGTTGACCGGCCTGTCGACCTAGGAGGAGAGGCGATCGACCGCCCGGTCGACCCGCCTTGGGTTATGGACGAAGGAAATTTTCCTTCGTCCAGTAACGTTCGACAGCGAATTTTGGTCATCATTTGCATTCTTTCAGCTCATCTAGTCCTTCCATTCTGGCATCCGACGGATCCTATTCAGCCTATGAAGTGGTTGCATCTTATTCAATCCCCAAATCCAACGATCTGAGATCCACTTCTACCCCTATAAATAGAACTCTAGGCCTAACACTTTTTCTCATTCTAGATTTTCTCCCATTGGGTTCACCTTTTAAGGAAGGGCCCTAAATGGAATAATTTTCCAAGGAGAAAGTCATTTTAAATTAAAATATTTACCAACACCAAGTGGATCCGGGAAGGCCTAAAGGGAAGGGCTAAGGACCAGAGGTGAATGATTGTAATTATTTTAGATTTCTTTAAGTAATTTAAAATAATAGGGTTTCCAATAGTTGTAGTTTTACTATGATTTTTGGAATAACCTTTTTAGTAGTTTATTTACAGTTTTTAGAATTATTTTCAGTCTATTTCTTTTAGCTATTCTTTTCAGTTAATATTAGTTTATTTCTGTTAATTATAGCTTTTCCATTTATTTACAGTTTATTTACAGTATTTTAATTTATGTACTGTTATTTATGCGTTATTTACATCTTTTTCCTACGCTTTGGATTTTCTTCTATTTTCAGTTTTCTTTTATTTCTCCTTCTTCTTCGCATATGGATTAGAATAGATTAAACGCGAATATGGATTAAAATTATAAGAATACTGAAATAATGGAAGATAAGATGTAAATTGTAAAGATTGTAATAAAAATGGAATTAAGACTGAATTGAGCCTAATTTTGATATTGATGTTAGAATTGGATCAATTAAAGATAATTAGCCTAGTTATAACTTAGAAATATAACTATAAGATGAAAGGAGCTTATTTTTACACTTAGACCTTGGGTTAAGTAATAAGCATGATTATAACGTAGGTTATAATAAGAAATAGAATAGAGCGAGGCTTATTTTAAGACTTAGGATAAATTAATAAGCACAGATAGTAAGAACAAAAGTAAAGGCTTATTTAAATAATTTATCTAAGTTAATAAGCAAAGAATTAAAGTAGGACATGTACCAAATAACATTCTCCTATTTCTATGGACACGGTGTTTCACATAATCCTGAAGTGAGATGAGGGGCACGCTTATGTTAATAACGGCAGTAAATGGTCAATAAGTAGAAGTCCAAATCATGGGGATTTGGGCAAGGGGCGCAACTAGATATTGTTTGGATGACGGACCAGTACCAACAACATTTCTCCTATTATTTCTATGGACACGGTGTTTCACATAACCCTGAAGTGAAACGAGGTGTCTCACATAACCCTGAAGTGAGATGAGGTGTCTCACATAATCCTGAAGTGAGACGAGGGGCACGATTATGTTGGAGCTTGAGGTAATAAGAAGACCCAATAGGTGGAACAACAGGTAACATGAGCATGGTGGCTGTTACGCGTGCGACTTCCATTCGGGTGCTCAGTAATCGTTATGAGTTCTAAGTGCTTAGTGTGTGCCTTTCATAGGCACCAATGTCTACTGCGTAGGGAGCTTTAGTGTCTGTCCATAGTAGATTCTATGGAGTAGCAGGCCGATCAAAGGGTAGTATTAGAAATTCAGCCTAATCTAAGGAGCTATCAAAAACAAGTGCAAACAATCAAAGTTAATCAATTATGTTGATCTAGTTAATTCGTATTTATTTCCAGCTTATTCCTTCTCTCTATTTCCTTTGTTTCCTTTTATATACTAGAACCGTTGTAAAGTCTATTACATTTATTTTGCTTAAAGGTTCTAGTAATTACTATCATTCACCGGACTTTTAGTCTGACTCACTCCTCCATTTTCCCCTTTTCCCCCATAGGCAATTAGTGGTAAGAACGGTAGAATGTAGGCATTTGGAAATTTCTTTGAAGGAGATTCTATCATGTATTTCTTTTCATCAGTTTCAGTTTTTAGTTCTCTTTGTTGAGCTGGCATTTTGTGAGGGATGTATTGTACTCTGATATTATTGATACTATGGATTTTATTTCGCAAGACACGTAAGGTTATTTTGACATTTGATGTATTTGGTACTTGGTGACTTATTTGATTTATAAAGTAATTCTGAGGTTTTTTTCTAAATAAATTATTATTATTATAATTATTTCCGCTGTTTATATATTTTTGTCTTGTGAATCTTAGTCTCTGCTAGTTTTAGTTATACCTACAATGCAACATGCCTTTTAGTGTGCACTTTTGGGTATACTAAGAGGTGTGGGGTGTTACATTTGGTATATGAGCCTAAGGTTACAGGATTCCTAAAAATTTATTTTTAAGTAAAGTATTTTTCAAAAATAATAATAACTTGTTTTAAAAATAGTTTTTAGAAAAGAACTCTTAGAATTAGTTTCTGAGTATAAAAGAGTTTTTATAAAAATCCCCTCAAAAGTCCAGTTTAATCTCCTTTTGACTCTTTCCTAAACTATCATTTTCTTTTCGTAGAATGGCGGATGCCCCGAACCTTCCAGAGGACATTCCAGTCCCAGCCTGGTTTCGTAGGTTTCTACAAGCCACAACTCCAGAGGGACACGGGCAAGTGCCCAACCCAGCACCAGCGGGTGGGAATCCCATCAATCCACTTGCCTCCATCAATTTCTCTAAGCTTTGTAAGGATTTTGTGAGTTTGGGTGGAAAGACTTTTTCTAGTAAAGAGACTTTTGTGGAGGCGAGAGCTTGGCTTAGAGACATAGAGAGGATATTCGGGCTATTGGGATTGGATGATCAGTAGCGAGTTCAGCTAGCATCTTGGCAGCTGAAAGAGGAGGCTTCGTATTGGTGGGAGGTCATTGAGTTAGAAGGAAGAGAGGTGACTTGGAATAGATTCCGGGAGCGATTTGATAGGAAGTTTTTGTCTCAAGCAGAGGAGAGTATTAAGTTAGAGTGGTTTATCAATTTGAAGCAAGGAATTTTATCGGTGAAGGAGTACATCAATCAATTCAATGAATTGTTGCGGTTCGGAATGTATTTGGTGAATACGCCGCACAAGAAATCTATGAAGTTTGTGAAGGGATTGAATCAGCCCTTTCAGGGATTAATGTTGACTCACGTGCCGATGAGAGCTACTTATGAGTCTTTGGTGGAGATGGCACTTATGTCTGATGCAGTCAAGGAAGGAGAGTAAAAGGAAGTTGTTAAGTCAGAAGGTTCGAAGAAGAAATAGTGGAGGAACCATAAAGAGAAGAAGAAAGGCGATGACCCTCAGAAGCAGATTAAGAAAGGATTGAAGTGTGGTAGCTGTGGAATTATGGGACATATCGCCAGGGATTGCAAGAGGGGGAAGATGAAGGGAAAATGTTTTAATTGCGAGCAGTCCGGTCACTTGAGTAGGAATTTTCCCCAAAAGACGGGACAGGGAACTAGTACACCGGTCGCGCAGATTCAAGCATTAGACCCAACACCTTCAGGCAGCATTCCAGATAGAGGCAGGAAAGTCACAGTTGAAGGTTTGATTTCTATTCCTGATTTTCCCATTCGAACTCTATTCGATTCTGGAGCATCACACTCTTTTATCTCTAGTTCTCTTGTGGATTGTTTGCACTTAGACATCTCTTTAGTAGTAGACCCCATTATTGATTCAAACCCCATAGGAGGATCGTCACACTTATCTATGGTTTGTAGAGGTTTGAAATTTTTTATCCTAGGCATGGAATTTGACTGTGACGCCTATGTATTGGGATTTTTGGGGTGTGGGATGATTTTGGGGATGGATTGGCTATCCACATATGGAGCTATATTAGACTGCGAGAGGAGAGTCGTTAGACTAGAGACATGCAGCGGTAGGACTCTCTAGATTTCTTGCGACCCGCAAGGGTCAGTCATGTTGAGTTTCCTATATTCCCTCGATTCATCTTCAGCAGAGCTAGATTCGGTCCCTGCCGTCAGAGATTTTCCAGATGTCTTTGAGGAGGTTAAGGGACTACCCACTAAGAGAGAGATTGACTTCAGGATTTATTTAACTGAGAATGCTAAGCCAGTAGCATTACCTGTGAGGCACATGGCACCTAGGGAGAGGAAGGAATTGAGCAAGAAGATTCGTGAGCTTTTGGAGAAGGGTTTCATAAGGAGGAGCATATCGGAGTGGGGAGAACCAGTCATCTTTGCTACTAAGGCGAATGGTTCTCTTTGACTTTGCGTTGATTATAGAGAATTAAATAAGCTCACAAAGAAGAACCAATATCCACTCCCTAGGATTGATGATCTTTTTGACTAGTTAGTTGGCTCTTCGGTATTCTCCCAGCTTGATTTAGCCACAAGATTCCATCAGCTTAAGGTCGCCGATGATAGCATAGATAAGACCGCATTTAGGACACCAGATGGATTCTTTGAGTGGTTGGTTATGACTTTTGGCTAACCAATGCCCTAGCCTACTTTGTTGATTTGATGAGCCACGTCTTTAGAGAGGTCCTAAATAAGTTTGTGGTGGTATTCGTGGATGACATCTTGGTGTTTTCCAAGAATAGAGAGGAGCATGTTGTTCATTTAGAGGAGGTTCTTCGCACACTTCGTAGTCATCATTTAAGAGCTAAGTTTTCGAAGTGTCACTTTTGGAGAGAGGAGGTACGTTTCTTGGGGCACATGGTCTCGTAGGAAGTTTGTCTGTTGACCCCGCTAAGGTGGTTGCAGTGCAAGATTGAAAGGCCCCCATAAACGTCACCGAAGTTAGGAGCTTCCTAGGATTGGATGGCTATTATAGGAAGTTCATTAGAGATTTTTCCAAGATCTCAGCACCGCTCACGTGACTTACCAAGAAGAATAAAACATTTGTGTGGGACGTGGATTGTGAGGATTCCTTTATGAAACTTAAAAGAGCCCTTACTAGTGCACTAGTGTTAGTTCTACTAGATGGAGCTAAACCTTTTACAGTATATACTGATGCATGTGGGATGGGTCTAGGAGCTGTGTTGATGTAAGAAGGGAGGGTGGTATGTTATGGAAGTAGGCAGTTGAGGACGCATGAGAAGAACTACCCTACCCATGATTTGGAGTTAGCTGCTATAGTTTTTGCACTCAAGTCTTAGAGGCACTATTTGCTTGGAGAGAGGTTTGAGCTTTTCACCGACCACAAGTCATTGAAGTACCTATTCTCGCAGAAGGACTTGAACTTGAGGCAGCAACAGTGGATGGAGTTTTTGGCGTCGTATGATTTTGAGATAGCTTATACCCCTGGCAAGGGTAATGTGGTTGCGGATGCATTGAGTAGGAAGAAAGCAACCCTTAGTCCTTTGTTTTAGAGTGGAAGAGCTTGGAGTTTATTTCTACTTTTTATTTTAAGCCCTCTATGGACATTACCCCTGGGTTGTTAGCTACGCTTGAAGTGAAGCCTTCCCTTATGGATCAGATTGGCTCGAGGCAGCGAGAGGATTCAGAGCTCATGGATATTATGGATAGGATTAGCCGAGGAGAGGTCTCTAGACATCTCCAACGTTATTCCATAGATGGCAGAGAGTGGCTTAGGAGAGATGGAAGGCTTTGTGTTCCCCACACTAGTGACTTGTTGAGAGCAGTTTTAGAGGAAGCACACCATTCCCGGATGACTATTCATCCGGGTGGTGACAAACTGTATAGGGACATGAAGAGGATGTTTTATTGGAATGGCATGAAAAAGGATGTGGCGGAGTTCGTAGCTAAGTGTCTTGTATGCCAAAGGGTTAAGGCAGAGCAGTAGAAACCCGATGGATTACTTCAGCCTTTAGATGTGCCAGAGTGGAAGTGGGACAACATTTCGATGGATTTCATAGATGGTTTACCCCGTTCTAGAAAGGGGAATACTAGCATTTGGGTAATCGTAGACCATTTGACCAAAAGTGCCCACTTCTTTCCTGTTAAGAGCAAGAGGACGGCATCTTATTTGGCATCCCTATATGTTCGAGAGATAGTCCGACTACATGGAGTTCCCTCTAGCATAGTGAGCGATAGAGACCCTATTTTTACTAGCGAGTTTTGGGGAAGCTTGCAAGAGGCTTTAGGGACGCGACTTAGGTTGAGTACGGCCTACCACCCCCAGATAGATGGCCAAATGGAGAGAGTCAATAAGGTTCTTGAGGATTTGCTGCGGATGTGCATTTTGGATTTTGGAGGAACTTGGGAGGAGCATCTTCCATTGGTGGAGTTTGCATATAATAACAGTTACCAAGCAAGCATAGGAATGGCATCATTCAAGGCTTTATATAGGAGACCTTGTAAGTCACCTTCATGTTGGGTAGAGTCTACGGAGAAGTTGCTGCTTAGGCCTGACATGGTGAGGGAGACATCGGAGAAAGTGGATTTGATTCAGAGAAGGATGAAGATAGCTCAAGATAGGCAAAAATCTTACGCGGACAAGCGGAGGAAAGACATTGAGTTTGAGGTTGGAGACTTAGTTTTTATCAAAGTATCCCCACTTAGGAAGGTGGTAAGGTTCGGATCAAATGGAAAGTTAGCCCCCAGATTTGTTGGACCATTTCCTATCATGGAGAGAGTTGGGAAGATGGCTTACCGAGTGAAGCTACCAGAAAGGCTCGCAGCAGTGCACGACGTTTTTCATGTTTCGCACTTGCGAAAGTGCTTACATGACTCAGCGGAGGTCGTATAGCATAGTCAGTTGGAAGAGGTGGAGGTAGAAAGGGAAGCATTAGTTTGATGTATCCCCATGAAGATTGTTGGAAGAGACACCAAGCGATTGAGGAATAAGGAGGTTCCGCTAGTGAAGGTGCAATGGGGAGATGATGTTGTAGATGTTACTTGGGAAGCTGAAGAGAAAATTCGTACTTCCTATCCTCATCTTTTCGATAGTAAGTTTTAGAATTTCCTATTTTCCATCTTTAGTTTTGAATAGGTTCTTTCCTTTATTATCCTTTGGGAAGGTAGAACTTAGGATTCAACCTATAGAAGGTAGGGTTTGATGTAAGCATGTTATTAGAACATGTTATGTATGATGTATGCTAGTGGTTGCAAGTGTTTGCTAGTGGATGCTATGGACGCATATACTTACACTAGGCACTATTATCTCTTAGGGATCGGCCAAACTAGGACACTAGAGCATATGCATATGGATGTGCGTGCATTTTTATCCTATTTTCCATGGTTGCTATAAATGGATGATTATCATATGATTGTTGCATTCAGATGATGATTGTAGCACGCATATAGAACTATCAGTTATGATTAGGGAATTTTTGCATTCATTTGGATACATGGCACATACATGATTGCATAAAAGGAGGTCAACTGAATCAGTGGACCGCCTAATCTTTTGCATTAGTTAAGGACATCGACACTACCCAGTTTGCATAAGTATCATATATCGCATTAGAAAAACTTAAGGACAATGGATGAATGGGTGATGATTGAGTAGTTGGTTGTAGAAGTTGGATGAAAATATTTAGTTCATTCTTCTATCCTTAGAGATTTCAGGGACGAAATCCCTTAAGGAGGGAGAATGTAACAACCCGAAATTTAACCCATAATAATTAATTCGTTTAATGAAATGATAAAATAACTTTGTGAAATTATCAGAATTGAGCCACATGAGTTGCACCATTGTGTCTGTGGTAATTTTCTAGTCAATTTCCATATATAGAACGTCAGAATCCGAGCTAATATGAGCAAGATACGAGGCGAACAAGAAATCGAATATATATATATATATATATATATATATTGGGCTAGGCCGACCTAGGGGTCGACCTAACCATGCCCTAGGTTGACCGGCTGGTCGACCTAGGAGGAGGGGCGGTTGACGCCCGATCGAACCGCCTTGGGTTTTGGACGAAGGAAATTTTCCTTCATCTAGTAATGTTTGACAGCTAATTGTAGTCGTCATTTGCATTCTTTCAGCTCATCTGGTCCTTCCATTCTGCCATCCGACGGCTCCTATTTAGCCTATGACGTGGTTGCATCCTATTCAATCTCCAAATCCAACGGTCTGAGATCCACTTCTACCCCTATAAATAGAACCCTAGGCATAACACTTTTTCTCATTCTAGATTTTCTCCAATTGGGTTCACTTTTTCAAGAAGGACCCTAAACGGGATAATTTTCCAAGGAGAAAGTCATTTTAAATTAAAATATTTACCAACCCCAAGTGGATTCGGGAAGGCCTAAAAGGAAGAGCTAAGGACCAGAGGTGAGTGATTGTAATTATTTTAGATTTCTTTAAGTAATTTAAAATAATAGGGTTTCCAATAGTTGTAGTTTTACTACGATTTTTAGAATAACCTTTTTAGTAGTTTATTTATAGTTTTTAGAATTATTTTCGGTCTATTTCTTTTAGCTACTCTTTTCAGTTAATATTAGTTTATTTCTGTTAATTATAGCATTTCCATTTATTTACAGTATTTTAATTTAGTGGAAATTAGCCACAAGGGCCTCTTAAGCAAGTGGAATTAGTTTCTAGGACACACAACTGAAATAATTACTTTCAAGGACAAAACGTAAAATAATTAGTTTTTAGGGCCTAAAAACCTATGAAATTATGTCCTTGAAAGTAATTGGACTGCTGACTTTGTCCTCGAAAGTAATTATTCTGCTGACTTTGGCCTTGAAAGTAATTTCTTTGAATGCGTGTCCTAGAAACTAATTGGACTGCATAGTTTGTCCTTCTAGTGAAATGCCCCTTTAATTTATGTACTGTTATTTATGCATTATTTACATCTTTTTCCTATGCTTTGGATTTTCTTCTATTTTCAGTTTTCTTTTATTTCTCCTTCTTCTTCGCATATGGATTAGAATAGATTAAACGCGAATATGGATTAAAATGATAGGAATACTGAAATAACGGAAGATAAGATGTAAATTGTAAAGACTGTAATAAAAATGGAATTAAGACTGAAATTGAGCCTTATTTTGATATTGATGTTAGAATTGGACTAATTAAAGATAATTGGCCTAGTTATAACTTAGAATTATAACTAAAAAGAGTATAAGATGAAACGAGCTTATTTTTACACTTAGACCTTGGGTTAAGTAATAAGCATGATTATAACCTAGGTTATAATAAGAAATAGAACAAAGCGAGGCTTATTTTAAGACTTAGGATAAATTAATAAGCACAGATAGTAAGAACAAAAGTAAAGGCTTATTTAAATAATTTATCTAAGTTAATAAGCAAAGAATTAAAGTAGGACATGTACCAAATAACATTCTCCTATTTCTATGGACACGGTGTTTCACATAATCCTGAAGTGAGACGAGGGGCACGCTTATGTTAATAATGGTAGTAAATGGTCAATAAGTAGAAGTCCAAATCATAGGGATTTGGGCAAGGGACGTAATTAGATATTGTTTGGATAACGAGCTAGTACCAACAACATTTCCCCTATTATTTCTATGACACGGTGTTTCACATAACCCTGAAGTGAAACGAGGTGTCTCTCATAACCCTGAAGTGAGACGAGGTGTCTCACATAATCCTGAAGTGAGATGAGAGGCACACTTATGCTGGAGCTTGAAGTAATAAGAAGACCCAATAGGTGGAAAAATAGGTAACATGAGCATGGTGGTGGTTATGCGTGCGACTTCCATTCGGGTGCTCAGTAATCGATATGAGTTCTAAACGCTTAGTGTGTGCCTTTCGTAGGAACCAATGTCTACTGCGTAGGGAGCTTTAGCGTCTATTCCACAGTAGATTCTATGGAGTAGCAGGTCGATCAAAGGGTAGTATTAGGAATGCGGCCTAATCTAAGCAGCTATCAAAAGCAAGTGCAAACAATCAAAGTTAATCAATTATGTTGATCTAGTTAATTCCTATTTATTTCCAGCTTATTCCTTCTCTCTATTTCTTTAGTTTCCTTTTATATACTAGAACTGTTGTAAAGTCTATTACTTTTACTTTGCTTAAAGATTTTAGTAATTACTATCATTAACCAAACTTTTAGTCTGACCCACTCCTCCATTTTCCCCTTTTCCCCTATAGGCAATCAGGGGAAAGAACGGTAGACTGCAGGCATTTGGAGATTTCTTCAAAGGAGATTTTATCATGTATTTCTTTTCTTCAGTTTCAATTTTTAGTTCTTTTTGTTGAGCTGGCATTTTGTGAGGTATGTATTGTACTCTGATATTATTGATACTATGGATTTTATTTCGCAAGACACATAAGGTTATTTTGACATTTGATGTATTTGGTATTTGGCGACTTATTTGATTTATAAAGTAATTCTGAGGTTTTGTTCTAAATAAATTATTAGTATTATTATTGTTTCCACTATTAATGTATTTTTGTCTTGTGAATCTTAGTCTCTGCTAGTTTTAGTTATATCTACAACACAACATGGATTTTAGTGTGCTCTTTTGGGTATACTAAGGGGTGTGGGGTTTTACAAATGCGCCATAAGTTGGGCCTTCGGTGTAATCCATTAGTTTTCTTAACACCGATCCTTTTATGGGACTTTCTTTCTCTTAGCCAAAAGTTGTAATTTTTTCTATTCTTTACTAGTATATTGTAGCTTTAATCATCGCTTCATCACTTCTTTCATTGATAATGCCTAGGGTAGTTTCTTTTAATTGCTAATTTTATACTATGACATAAGATAAGAGTCTATGAGATGGAACTTTTACTTCTTTTGAAACCATCGCTTCATAGCCATAAGACAAGAATAAAGTGTTCATGTAGGTGATCGATTGGGTTAAAGTCCAGTAAGCCCACATTACTAAAGGTACTCCTCTTCCCATCTTCCCTTGGCTTTGATCAGTCTTTTCCTAAGTAGGTTTCTAATGGTTTTTTAGCTGCCTCAATTTGCCCATTTGATTGAAGATGTGTGTCAAGACCAGATTCTTCGACTTTCGAAAATCGACATTAATATGTCCACTGTATCAACTGCCGAGCAATCGAATGCCGGAAAACCGAACCTTGAGGGTTTTTAAAGAAGAGGTAGAAGAAAACAGAAGAAAAAGAGAATAGAAAAACACAGAAACAATATCAGAATCTCACATTCGCAGCGAAACAACATATAATAGATAAATAAAAAATCTTTAAATCAAGAACTATATCATTTTATATATTACATCATCATCAGAGTTTACAACAACAATATACAACACAATTGGACAGTTATATAAACTTGTCCTCATACAGAATACACAGCGGAATAATAATATCATATACAAGTGATACGTCTCGCCATCCAGCTCGCCACTGAGCTCCACAGCATCTTCTGAATCCAGAATGACCTGATAACCTGACTCTAGACTGCGCATGTGGAAATTGGTGGGCACCCAGAGTTTAGGAAGGAAACAATAAACTCTAGGTCAGTCATGGTGACTGGTGTGAGAACTTAAACAGTTTTTATCTTTAAAACAACAACAAAAAAAGGAAGTGGAAAATATCCGCAAAGCTTTTTGGAAAATGAAACTACCATAAGGCCTCCCGCAACACACACAATGCAAATGCAGAATTGGAGGAGATTTCTCCTTATGATAGTCAAACATGCTTACTACGCAAAACAAATCAATTTTTGATATTATTATTAGTGCATAGTGGAAAACATTTCGAAAATACAATATTAATCTTAGCCAGCATAGGTACCATTATATTATGCCTGTTATAGCTGCTATGTTAAATAGCAGGTTCTACAACTAAAACCGTACAAGGTTCGTATTGGAAGATGGATTGCCAACAAATGGTCAGGCTAAGGAACTTCCTACTGCCACATGGGATCGCCTCTGGCGGGACGTCCCGAGAACTAACTAGCTCTCTGCCAACACAAGGCCGGGTTACCTCTGTCACTAGGTAACTACTACACGAATATGCCACCCCCGGTCCTTTGGGACCTTTATCCCAGGTGCCTCGATCAAACAACAATCACACAGTAAATGAGATTGGAGTATCCACATAGGTTAAATACCAGGGCTCCATACCTGATACCACCATTTTCCAGAAGGAAATGACGTACCCTAAAGGGAGCGACCCTCATAACCTTGTCGCATCATTCCTGTTTCGACCATTTTCGGGTTGTGAGGTCCGAAGAGGTCTCGTCCACAAAGCTACGCTTTTTCACAAAGCCACGCTTTGATCACAAATGATCAATAAATGATCATCACACAACAACACTCAGCATGCCACACTACCAAATTGGGAGTATATCACTGATAAATTTCAACTACATAATCTCTGAGCTCGTATGTCTCAGAGAAGGGTGTTAAGCTAAAAGAATAAATTCTCCGCCACCAAACAGAAATGTATTTGAAAGAAATCAGCTTTATATCTCAAAATGTAATGTCAGACATGTAACCATACAAGTCTGTTCCGGGTTCGAACAGAACCGAAGGCACTTCCGAAGAAGCCCTTGCAATCCGGGTATTCACAATCCCGATCGAACTTCCCATCACAAAGGAAATCTCTATACCGTAGCTAACGGTGCAGAGACAATCGATAGGTCATCCTATCGTTTTCACAAATACCCGGTCTTCACCACCGGTCTTCAATACGATCCATATCGTCGTATCACTAATTCGGAATGGGTTATATGACACAAAGGTCTTTTCCCGGCTAACCCGAATAGTGAGCACAATATTTAAAACATATGGATATAGGGATTTCAATTAAGTCACAACTTATTACCCAAATCCTTTCCTTTAAATGGTTTAAACAAATTACCATTTTAAATCTTTAAACAAAAAGATTTACTTCACAAAGTTTACCCAGTTTCACAAAGATTCATTCACAAATTTCCAAATCAATTTCCATCTCAATTTGATTAACCCATTAAATCTTTAAATCAGATTTAACTTGTAGCTTTCAAAACTATTCACAATTCAAGTCTTTTATAATATAAAAGATACACCTTCTTGAAATACTCTTTTATTTCAAAACAAGATTTAATCATCGTCACAAAGGTTAATTCATAGTCTTTCCAAACTATTTACAATTTCTTTTCAACTTGAAATATTTCAATACAAATTGGAAATCTTTCCACTTTATGAAAGCTATTATTATTTGAAAACAGATAGTTTTCATTTTGGGAAAAACTGATTACAATTACACAGGTTAAAGTCATCCAAGTATAAATCTTGGATTTAAATTTTAAATTTGCAAAACCATATTTTAAATGGTTCAAAACCCATATAAACACCTTTTATACTTGCAATATCTTTTAGACCATAATTCCCAAATTATTGAATTCAAATTCAAAATATTGAATTCAAAATTTAAATCAAATGATTTAAATTCCAATTTTTATTAAGTTATTTAAAATAACTCTTATTTTGAAACTCACTTTCAAAACTTCCAATTCAAATTCCAAAACTATTTTGGATTCAAAAATTCAATTTTCAAAATTGATAAAAATCTGCGACTTAACCGATTTCCACGTGAAATCCACATTTGTGCGTGTATTGTGTAGTCCACGGGTTTAACACAATAGTGCAACAACATTAAACCATCACAGATCAAATATAACAATATAATTTGATAAGCGGTATAAACGATAACGCTTATCTTTTATTTACAGATCACAGATATATAAATCACAGATAAACAATTCACAGATCACAACACAAATCAGGATATATCACAAAGCATCACATATCAGAGATGTCAAACAATTCAACATCCAATATAATCAAAACATCCATAAGTATGATTAATTTAATTATCTGATTAATTCAAATCAAATAAATTTCTGTGAATATATTTTACTGGTTATGGTAAATTAAAAAATCAATTACCAAATGGATTTCTAATTTTTTTTTTAAAATAACTTCCTTTTTAAGAAGATAAATTCCTTTATTTTTCAAACTATTTGAAAATCCAAATTTTAA
The DNA here is from genome assembly GCA_030737815.1 of Allium fistulosum. Lineage (NCBI taxonomy): Eukaryota > Viridiplantae > Streptophyta > Magnoliopsida > Asparagales > Amaryllidaceae > Allium > Allium fistulosum. The sequence goes on from CM060902.1 coordinate 1,394,085,787, forward strand.
ATAAATTCCCAATTTATAAATAATATTTTCGAAATCCATTTATTAAGCCTTTTTTCCAAATTTGAAATTTAATTCAATACAGTTCAAAAATAAGACTTTTACCTTTTGAAAACCCCTTTTTAATTTCCAAATTATCAAAAATAATTTTTCAACTTAAATTTCAAAAATCCAATTTTATTTATTTTCGGTATCCAACGATACCAAAAATATATTCGGTTAAATTATAGCCTTCAACCATTTCAATCACAATATAATCACACGGCGATTATAAATAAATCAACACACAATATTGAAATAAATTGAATTATTTGAGGAATCCAGTTGGATCCCTCCAACCTGTTTCCCTGCATCCACAGATGTTAGCACAATACCAATTCCACTTCAATGTGGAATATCGCGGTATATGAGATTTATAAATATTATCCGCTATTATGCGGCGCAATAGGGTCTCATCCACTATATAATGCGGGAAATCAACTCCAAATACATATATAATACCAATTCCACTTCACAGTGGAATTATCGCGGTATATGTTTTTAATAAATAACCTCCGCTTAATATACGGCGTATAGGGTCTATTTTAGCATAATGGATAATAATTTATCATCCAATTCACACAATCAACATAATTAATAATTTTAAATCTAACTATTTAAAATTTAAATCGAAACAAATATTCGATTGAGTGAGGAGTTCTCACCTTGCTTTCAATAACGGTTGAAGTATTTTATTTCGAATAAAATTAAACACGCGTTTAATTTTACCCAAAATTTTCACTATCTCCAATCGACTCCAAACTAGCTCCATTGCGTAGTGCTCGACAAAACGAACCCAACGCAAGTCGTTTCGTCAAATTCCGACCTCGTATCAAAAAGTTATGACGGTTTAAAGTTTATACGATATATAATATAATAATAAATCAATTTCCTTTTCTTTTATTTAAATTTTAACGTAGATTCATATCTGGCCGCACGTTTCTTCCACTACAGATCTGGCCGCACCCCCTCTTTCTTCCTCAATGTGAAAATCACGTTCAAACTAACCCATAGCCGCCGTTCTTCCCCAAATTTTTGCGCATCACACGCTCATCTTTACGTCGATCAACCACCTCCATTTCGAAGCCAACGCCAAGCTCCACCTTCACCATCAAACACTTGCAACTCATCCCTCCCCTTGCATTGAAAAACGTGAAAGAACGCACAACTTCAAGCTTCGATTGTCGTCGATCCGTTGCTCCGTTTCCGATCACAGCCGTTGAGATCGAAGATCTCGTCGTCCTCTACCTCTTTGTAGTTGAACATTTTTCGAATCGTTTGATGGATGGAGAGATAATGGAGGAGGAAGTTGAGTTTTCTGGCCATTGAAATTATTAGGACCGGCTGGAAGAAGAGAGAGGGTTTGAGTGCAAATGTGAATGTTGAGGTCCTTTTATACAAAATTCTCAAAACACTATTCACTCGAAATTTTCCGAACTCCAAACGAAGCATGCCGGCTGGCGTTTCAAAGGTTTACCCCGCGTTCCGGACATAATGGAATGTGTTTCGGGAGCTAATTTGGTCATATGTGCGAGTTATGGAAATAAACGATCAATTTAAAATTAAATCGATTTAAAACGATTTCGATGTGTTTTGGCTTGCCCCGGACAAACCGTACATCCGATTGACACGAAATTTGAAACCTCACAATAATTTCACATTACGGATCCGGTGAAACTTGTTTCGTCAAAATCCGAGACTGTTTGAAAAATGACTATTTTTAATCGTCAATTAAATATTAAAATATTCAATTTTCACAGATTAACTTTTAATCCAATTTTAAAAGTTCTATAACATCATTCTAATTCCAATATGATTTAATATAACTTTATAAATCATTTTTAATCACATTAAACCCGATTTCCAATTATTTCTGGAATTTCAAATATTAAATTATCGATTTAATTTAACAATTAAATCACTATATTCAAAATTAAATTATTCGACTTACAAATCTCACTTGTTAATATTTGAAATCAATTAAATACACGAATTTCAAATGACAGAAATTCTGGGTCGTTACAACCTTCCCTCCTTAAAAGAATTTCGTCCTCGAAATTGCAAAGTAAGAAAAATGCCCCAAAATTCATTAGCTTTTTCAAACAATTCGTTCAAATTAGATTTACAAATCTCTTAAGTGTTTAACTTTCCCAAAAAATCCAATAGTTAAACTCTTCCAAAAACTTTACTAAGTTCTTCAAATCTATACTTAGTTATACTTTTCAAAACAAACTATATCGTTTAACTTTTAACTCCAAATCCAAAATTTTGTTTTCACAAATTTTCCAAAATTTCCCGAAAATTTTCTAACGCCTTAAATTTTCAGAAAAATTCGCCATAGCCTCCTTTGCGTGGTTCGATCGTAGTAGGATCACAATAGACATAAATATATATACATCGACCCACACGGTCGGAAAAGCAGAAAAACAGTTCATATTTTCTATTTTTATTGCGTAGGCGTACCTTTTTAGCAGTTTTTTATAAGCAAAGCAGTTATTAATTTAGCATTTTAGCGCAACCAAACCAGTCGAACGGCAGCCACGGCACCTGTACTTACTCATTTTAAACATGTAAGTGACATATATAGGAAATTCATTTACATTTCATTAATTTTCAATAACAAACACAAAGTTTCCATAAGCAATGCAATCAAATAATTCCCATAAGCAATTTATAATGTTTCGATACAAATTGTAATTGCTTACTACCAATTCACATTAATTTACTTTCAATTCAAATTCAATTACATAGCTTTCATTTATCAATTCAATTTCATTAACACTTAATGAATTATACTATATGCAATCAACCAACAATCATATAACAATCAATGTATATTAAACACAACCAAATTTATTAAATTTAACTTCCTTCACATTCAATTTGGTTCAACACTTTCAATTAGCTTTAATGAATTAACACTTACATCCATTATTCCATATCAATTTATTCACATTCGATTGATTAACATTCAATCCATTTATTAATTCAACTGCTAATTCATTTTTTTCAAATAAAGTTGAATTTCATTCATATAACTCAAGTTCATATTCATCACTTCATTTCATTAATTCACTTTATTAATTTACTTTGATACCAAAATCAACTTCATTCAACATCACTTAAGTTATATTCCAATTAAACATCATTTGTTTAACTCAACTTAAATTTCCACTTATAAATCTAATTCAGATTCCAATTCTAAAGTAAATTCTATTTAACTTTTACCAAAGTCAAATTTCATCAATTATTCAAATTCATATCTCATTTTGCTTAACAAAATTGTTTAACCATTTTATCATTTGGTTTCACTTACATCTTCTCATTTTTTATAAGTTACACGGCTTATTCATTTAACTTCCAAATCATATTATAAGTATAAAACTCATTTCACTTATATTCATCAATTACAACTTGGATTTTAATTTCAAATTTGTTTATCACAACAAAACTTCAATTTCCAATTTATTATGGTAGCAAATCCATCACACAAAACTCGAAAATGATACCGATGATGCTGCAGTCATCACCCTTATTATTTCCAGCAACAGTAATGAATCCAGTGCTTTAAATTCTTTTAAAATTTCCTTTTATTTATAAATCACATCTATAAATCTTTTTACTCATATAATTTCACTATTTCACTTTACTTATACAAGATTATTTCACAATTATAAATCATATTATTTATAATTCCATACTTCATCCTTTTACAATTGTTGTTTTTATATAATTTATTCAAACAACTTTTATTAATTCATATATATTCTTACATTTTCAACAACCAAACAATTAATTTATATACACTTTAATATTTCTGAAAAATTATTTCCTTTATATACAAAATATAACCGAGGTAAAATTATTTCATTTATCCAATTTAAAATGATACTATGTCGACTTGCCTCATTTAAGTGTTTAGAAACCCCTATCGATAATATGGCGTCCCACATACCGACCAGAATTCATAAACAGCTCAACGGATAAGCAAACACAATATAAAACACTTTTATATTCACTACAAATACGCTCTTAGCTATTATTACACTCACACTCATTCTAGAGTACTACTGACTCTATCTCTAATGAGTAATACCCAACAGAACCTAGGTTATCGCTTAACCATATGCTCTAATACCACATTGTCAAGACCAGATTCTTCGACTTCAGAAAATCGACATTAATACGTCCACTGTATCAACTGTCGAGCAATCGAATGCCGGAAAACCGAACCTTGAGGGTTTTTAAAGAAGAGGTAGAAGAAAACAGAAGAAAAAGAGAACAGAAAAACACAGAAACAATATCAGAATCTCACATTCGCAGCGAAACAACATATAATAGATAATAAATAATCTTTAAATCAAGAACTATATCATTTTATATATTACATCATCATCCGAGTTTACAACAACAATATACAACACACTTGGACAGTTATATAAACTTTTCCTCATACAGAATACATAGCGGAATAATAATATCATATACAAGTGATACGTCTCGCCATCCAGCTCGCCACTGAGCTCCACAGCATCTTCTGAATCCAGAATGACCTGATAACCTGACTCTAGACTGCCCGTGTGGAAATTGGTGGGCACCCAGAGTTTAGGAAGGAAACAATAAACTCCAGGTCAGTCATGGTGACTGGTGTGAGAACTTAAACAGTTTTTATCTTTAAAACAACAACAACAAAAGGAAGTGGAAAATATCTGCAATGCTTTTTGGAAAATGAAACTACCATAAGGCCTCCCGCCACACACACAATGCAAACGCATAATTGGAGGAGATTTCTCCTTATGATAGTCAAACATGCTTACTACGCAAAACAAATCAATTTTTGATATTATTATTAGTGCATAGTGGAAAACATTTCGAAAATACAATATTAATCTTAGCCAGCATAGGTACCATTATATTATGCCTGCTATAGCTGCTATGTTAAATAGCAGGTTCTACAACTAAAACCGTACAAGGTTCGTATTGGAAGATGGATTGCTAACAAATGGTCAGGCTAAGGAACTTCCTACTGCCACATGGGATCGCCTCTGGCGGGACGTCCCGAGAACTAACTAGCTCTCTGCCAACACAAGGCCCGGTTACCTCTGTCACTAGGTAACTACTACACGAATATGCCACCCTCGGTCCTTTGGGACCTTTATCCGAGGCGCCTCGATCAAATAACAATCACACAGTAAATGAGATTGGAGTATCCACATAGGTTAAATACCAGGGCTCCATACCTAATACCACCCTTTTCCAGAAGGAAATGACATACCCTAAAGGGAGCGACCCTCATAACCTTGCCGCATCATTCTTGTTTCGACCATTTCCGGGTTGTGAGGTCCGAAGAGGTCTCGTCCACAAAGCTACGCTTTTTCACAAAGCCACGCTTTGATCACAAATGATCAATAAATGATCATCACACAGCAACACTCAGCATGCCACACTACCAAATTGGGAGTATATCACTGATAAATTTCAACTACATAACCTCTGAGCTCGTACGTCTCAGAGAAGGGTGTTAAGCAAAAAGAATAAATTCTCCTTCACCAAACAGAAATGTATTTGAAAGAAATCAGCTTTATATCTCAAAATGTAATGTCAGACATGTAACCATACAAGTCTGTTCCGGGTTCGAACAGAACCGAAGGCACTTCCAAAGAAGCCCTTGCAATCCGGGTATTCACAATCCCGATTGAACTTCCCATCACAAAGGAAATCTCTATACCGTAGCTAACGGTGCAGAGACAATCGATAGGTCATCCTATCGTTTTCACAAATACCCGGTCTTCACCACCGGTCTTCAATACGATCCATATCGTCGTATCACTAATTCGGAATGGGTTATATGACACAAAGGTCTTTTCCTGGCTAACCCGAATAGTGAGCACAATATTTAAAACATATGGATATAGGGATTTCAATTAAGTCACAACTTATTACCCAAATCCTTTCCTTTAAATGGTTTAAACAAATTACCATTTTAAATCTTTAAACAAAAAGATTTACTTCACAAAGTTTACCCAGTTTCACAAAGATTCATTCACAAATTTCCATCTCAATTTGATTAACCCATTAAATCTTTAAATCAGATTTAACTTGTAGCTTTCAAAACTATTCACAATTCAAGTCTTTTATAATATAAAAGATACACCTTTTTGAAATACTCTTTTATTTCAAAACAAGATTTAATCATCGTCACAAAGGTTAATTCATAGTTTTTCCAAACTATTTACAATTTATTTTCAACTTGAAATGTTTCAATACAAATTGGAAATCTTTTCACTTTATGAAAGCTATTATTATTTGAAAACGGAAAGTTTTCGTTTTGGGAAAAATTGATTACAATTACACAGGTTAAAGTCATCCAAGTATAAATCTTGGATTTAAATTTTAAATTTCCAAAAACATATTTTAAATGGTTAAAAACCCATATAAACACCTTTTATACTTGCAAAATCTTTTAGACCATAATTCCCAAATTATTGAATTCAATTTCAAAATATTGAATTCAAAATTTAAATCAAATGATTTAAATTCCAATTTTTATTAAGTTATTTAAAATAACTCTTATTTTGAAACTCACTTTCAAAACTTCCAATTCAAATTCCAAAACTATTTTGGATTCAAAAATTCAATTTTCAAAATTGATAAAAATCTATGACTTAACCGATTTCCACGTGAAATCCACATTTGTGCGTGTATTGTGTAGTCCACGGGTTTAACACAATAGTGCAACAACATTAAACCATCACAGATCAAATATAACAATATAATTTGATAAGCGGTATAAACGATAACGCTTATCTTTTATTTACAGATCACAGATATATAAATCACAGATAAACAATTCACATATCACAACACAAATCAGGATATATCACAAAGCATCACATATCAGAGATGTCAAACAATTCAACATCCAATATAATCAAAACATCCAGAAGTATGATTAATTTAATTATCTGATTAATTCAAATCAAAAAAATTTCTGTGAATATATTTTACTGGTTATGGTAAATTAAAAAATCAATTACCAAATGGATTTCTAATTTTTTTTTTAAAATAACTTCCTTTTTAAGAAGATAAATTCCTTTATTTTTCAAACTATTTAAAAATCCAAATTTTAAATAAATTCCCAACTTATAAATAATATTTTCGAAATCCATTTATTAAGCCTTTTTTCCAAATTTGAAATTTAATACAGTTCAAAAATAAGACTTTTACCTTTTGAAAACCCCTTTTTAATTTTCCAATTATCAAAAATAATTTTTCAACTTAAATTTCAAAAATCCAATTTTATTTATTTTCGGTATCCAACGATACCAAAAATATATTCGGTTAAATTATAGCCTTCAACCATTTCAATCACAATATAATCACACAGCGATTATAAATAAATCAACACACAATATTGAAATAAATTGAATTATTTGAGGAATCCAGTTGGATCCCTTCAACATGTTTCCCTGCATCCATAGATGTTGTAACGACCCGTATTTTTACGGATCGAAAGATTGTAAAGCAGTTGTCATTAGGTTGATAGTGTTGTTAGATCGTTCAGAGTTAGATCGTCCAAGGTTAAGTCATGTAGAAGTTAGGTCATCTAGTAGCTTAGGTCGTACAGTAGTTTGGGACGACTTAAGAGATTGGAGCGACCTATAGGAAGTTAGCGACTTAAGAAATGGACCGACCTAAGAAGTTGACCGACCTAAGAAGGTTACCGACCTAGGGGTTAGCGGCATAGGAGTAGCGACCTAGTAGACTGTGTGAGTTAACGACCTAAGAAAGTTAGGTCGTGGATGAGTTAAGTTAAGTCGTTGAGTTGCTATGCCGTGTTAGTTAGGTTGTAGACGACCTATGTTAGTATGCTGCGTGTAGTTAGGTCGTTAGACGACCTAAAGGTGTTAAGTCGTATCCCAGTTAAGCCGTTAGGTCGCGTAAGGACTTAAGTCGTTGGATCGTGAGTGTTAGGTCGGCATTGTTGTTAGGTCGCGTGTGTGTTAGGTCGTGACATCTGTTATGTCGTTGAGTCGTAAGTCATTAAGTCGTCCAAATGACTTAGGTAGAAATGCGGCAGTGTGATAAGTCGCTAAGTCGTATCCCGTTGAGTCTTAGGTCGCACGTATGTGTTAAGTCGCGCAAGTGTTAGGTCGGGGAATCTGTTGGGTCGTAGGTCGAAGGGGATGGTTAAGTCGTAGGATCTGCTAAGTCGTAGGTCGGAGGATTGTTAGGTCGTAGGTCGGAAGAGTTAAGTCGTGGACGACTTAAGGGGGCGGACGACCTAAGGATCTGCCTATAAATACGCGGGGTTTCTTCACTTTTTGGGGATCCGGATTTTGAAGCGACGAAGTGCTGACATTTTGAGAGCTCGAGAACTACACTTCTTCACTTCTTTTCTCCACTCTAATCTTGTGATTCCTTCCATCCAAATCGAAGATCAAATCGAAGATCCAAGAGCTTAGATTGAAGATCTTCAACCATCGAAGAGAGATTTCATCGTTTGAAGCGGAATTTTGGCGGATCAAGCTAAATTCTTCGCTGTCCAGATCTGAAGTGTGTTGCTTTTGAAGTGTTTAGGTGATTCGGTGAGTGGTGGTTATCTCTCACACGGATCCAAAGGAGTATATCAGATTGGTGGCTTGATTATGTGTTTAAAATAGTGATTTCATGCATCTTCGTAAACTTAAGTATAGATCCATTGTTCATGATGATTTGACATCCATTTTATTACATGTTAATCTATGCAATTACACTCATCAAGTTGTAGAGATATTACTCATGATTCATACTTGTTAGATTTGGACTCTTTATTTACAAGATTGCCATTATTGTTATAATTGTTTATTAGATTATGTTTGAATGCTTGATTACTTGGATTAATGATTGACTTGATTGATTGTTATAAATTAGTTGATTGATTGATTTGATTTGGACAAGTTGGTCGAAGATGATTCAAAAGCTAAGGGAAAGGCTCTTGAATAAGAAAAGCCGCTCGTGGCATATGACGCAGATGATAAAGCTCATATGGATAGATTTGATGATGATGTTGAGATGAGGCTTTGCTATGATGTGATGAAGCGAGGCATGATGTGAGATAGCCTTGGTTAAATCCAGACGGGATCATTCCAAGCATGTTGATGACTCGGTGAAATGGTTCGAGTTTGAGGATAATGGTTGGCTCGAGAGGCGCTTGAGCTAGTATGAGAATAGTCGTCGAGGAGGATGACTAGAAGGCTGAGATTTCATCGTTGTTGAAGGTTCTAGTAGGCTCAAAGCAAGAGTACGCTGGGCAGATTCGATAGTCCCAAAAGACTACAGTTGGTGGTCGAGTACTCTGGGCAGATTCGATAGTCCTAGGCACGGGCTGCGACGACGTGCGGAGTTCTGTCTAGAACCGGGTTACCATTGGCCCTTGACGGACGGCTGAAAGAATGTGCCGGTCATTCAATTAACGGTGGTATCGAAGCAATGATAACAGTGATAGCCAGAGTCATGGATGTTTGGTTGTTTCGTCATTCGGTCTCAAGAGCGATATTTTCTGGGTGCTTATCTGATCTTGGTTTAGGCCTTGGGGGTTTGTGCTTAGAAAACATCGACCTTGACTCGAGTGATAATTGCTTTACTTTAAATGTTTGCCTTACTATGTTTACTTCTGCTTAGTGTGTCTGGGAGGCTATCACTGTAGAAAGAGGTGGAGTGGGAGGGTTGGGTTCCTATTCCTTTTACCTTTATGCTCTTTTGGTATGTTGTTAGTTAATTAACCGCTCACTAAGACTGTTGTCTGACTCAAGGTTTTATGTTCAACTCTTATTACCTTGGGCTGTTCATCCATTTTGGGATGGGCAGACTAGGTAGCAGGTGACAGGTGCTGTTCTTAGTTACCGACGATGCTGATGACGAAGACGAGCTGGAGGCTTGCATATTATATCTTACTATATGTACTGGATGTTCCGCTGCTTGTATAATTCTCTGAGTGATATGTAGTGAGGCTTGATGTATTGACTATTCAGATGTTTGTATCCAACTATTATGAAGCTTAATTGATGAGATTCTATTTTGTGAAGCTTCACTATATATATTCTCTATTGTATTTTATCCATGCGCTATGAGTAATACGATAGGTTCTGCTATTTTAACTTACCTTGGTGATCGTCCATGGCTGCCTGTCACACTTTTTAGCGCACTATTTCTATGTTTAGTACAGGGGTCATGGGCGGTCGTCACATTTGGTATCGTAGCCTTGGTTAATCGATTTTACCCAACGCTCGCTGACGTAACTACGTATGAGAGACGTAATTGTATTTTGATGGATGATTACTATATATAATATAGTAGCTTAGAAGGATTTGAACCCCTTATGCAGTTGTTCTCAAGGTGTATTAATTATTCCTTTTTATAGATATTAAGAATGAGTCGAAGAGGGAGACCAGCTGCTAGGGAAGGCCGTGCTACTGAGGGGGCTGCTGATTATGCTGCTATGTTCGAGGCTATGATGACTTCGATCATGAGAAGGATGCCAGCTCCGGGGTCAGCAGTTGATGTTGGAGTTCAAGTTCAAGCTCCAAGACTGGTGGATTTTGCTAAGCTGTGTAAAGACTATACTGCTCTTGGAGGGAAGGTTTTCATGGGAACAGAGTCAACCATTGAAGTCCAGAGATGGATAGATGCTTGTAGAAGAATCTTTGGTGATTTGGGAATCGAGGATGCAACTAGAAGGAAGCTCGCATCAAGACAGCTTCAAGGGAGAGCTTCTGACTGGTGGAACTCTATCACCATTGATACTCCGGAGGAAGAAATTACTTGGGAGCAATTCCAAGCCAGATTTGAAGCTAAGTTCATTTCTACAGCTCAGAAATCTGTTCTGTTTAAGAAGTTTGTAGAGCTCAAGCAAGATGGAAGACCAGTTCTTGAGTATGTTTCTGAGTTTGAAGCTTTGTCCAAGTATGCCCGGTCATATATTGAATCTCCTTATCAGAAGAACGAGAAGTTTATGACAGGTTTGGACATTTATCTTGGGAGGCAGTTGGTGGATCATCTGGACGATCCATTTGAGAAGCTTGTGGAGAAAGCTCTCAGGCACGAAAATCTGTTTCCTAAAGAAGGATCTGTTGTTGCTATGGCCAAGGAAGAGTCTAAAGCACAACAGGGTGGAAACAAGAAGAGGAAGCAACATCAGCAAAAGGGTAAGGATGGCCAGAAGAAGCCGAAGGGCGAAGTGACCTGCTACAATTGTCAGCAGAAGGGCCATTTCTATAGAGATTGCAAGAATCCAAAGGTGCCGGTGAAGTGCCACAACTGTGACAAGCCGGGGCATATTAAGAAGAATTGTCCAGTACCGCGAAAGGACAAGCAGATTGTGCAAGCTTATGCTTTGGGGGCTGTTCCATCATCTTCAAAAGCTCCTACCATTGAAGAGAAAGGAAAGAGTGTGGTGGTTCAAGGTACTCTTTCCATATGTGGTGTCCCAGTTAGAGTGTTATTTGATACTGGAGCGTCGCATTCTTTTGTTTGTAATGAACTTGTAGGCCGGTTAGGTTTAGAACCAGATATTGTTGATAGACCATTGGTTGTGACTAATCCAGTTGGGGGTTCGTCCTGTCTGTGTATGCTATGCCGTGGTTTGGTTATATCGAGTCATGATTGCTCTTTTGTTTGTGATTGTTTTGTTCTGAACATTGCGGGGTTCGGAATTATTTTGGGTATGGACTGGCTTAGGAAGTATGCGGCAAAGGTTGATTGTGAAAGGTTGGAGGTGACAGTCGAGAATGTGGAAGGGCGAAAGGTTGTGATACGATGTAAGCATGAGGAAGGCGTCTTCATGAGCTTCATGTATTCGTTGGTTGTTCCACGGGATGGACTGTCATCGGTGCCAATCGCTAATGGATTTGAGGATGTCTTTGATGAGGTCAAAGGGTTACCGCCGCATAGGAAGATCGAGTTTCGTATCGATTTAGTTGAAGGAGCCAGACCTGTTGTGATGCCTCTTAGGCGGATGGCGCCTAGGGAACAACAAGAGTTGAGGGTGCAAGTTGATGATCTTTTACAGAAAGGATTCATTCGGCGTAGTGGGTCCGAATGGGGTGCACCAGTTGTGTTTGTAACCAAAGCGGATGGATCGTTGAGGTTGTGTGTGGATTATCGTGAGCTGAATAAAGTGACTAAGAAGAACAAGTATCCATTGTTGAGAATAGACGACTTGTTTGATCAGCTTCACGAAGCCAAGGTGTTTTCTCAGATGGATTTAGCTACGGAATTTCACCAGTTAAGAGTGGCTAAGGATAGTGTGCCGAAGACTGCTTTCAGGACATCATCCGGTTTCTTTGAGTGGCTGGTAATGCCGTTTGGATTGACCAATGCACTAGCATATTTTGTGGATCTTATGAATAGAGTGTTCAGAGATCAGTTGAACAAGTTCGTACTAGTGTTCGTGGATGATATTTTGATTTATTCCAGAACTGAAGAAGAGCACAAGACGCACTTGCATATTGTTTTGGAAATCTTACGGAAACATCAGCTGAAGGCTAAGTTTTCGAAGTGTCACTTCTGGAAGAGCGAAGTGAGGTTCTTAGGCCATATTATCTTTGGAAGCGGAATAGCGGTTGATCCCGCCAAGATAGCAGCAATCCAGGACTGGGGTAGACCTAAGAATGCATCTGATGTGAGAAGTTTTCTTGGATTAGCAGGATACTATCGTCGATTTATCAAAGATTTTTCCAAGGTAGCTGCACCATTAACAGGATTAACGAAAAAGAACCAAGTATTCAGATGGGATCCTAAGTGTGAGCATGCTTTCGGAATCCTGAAAGGGCTACTGACAAGTGCTCCTGTTTTGACTATTCCAAGTGAAAATGATGAGATGATGGTTTATACCGATGCATGTGGTACTGGACTTGGAGCAGTGCTGATGTAGAAAGGTAAAGTTGTTGCGTATGCAAGTCGACAACTGAAGCCACATGAAAGGAATTATCCGACTCATGATTTGGAGTTGGCAGCGATTGTATTTGCTCTGAAGATGTGGAGACATTACCTATTGGGAGTTCGATTCGAGTTGTTTACAGAGCATAAGTCGTTGAAGTATCTTTTCTCCCAAAAGGATTTAAATCTTAGGCAGCAACAATGGCTAGAGTTTTTGGCATCATATGATTTTGGTATAGCCTATACTCCGGGAAAGGGTAACGCGGTGGCAGATGCGTTAAGTCGAAGATATGCAGGATTGGGAGCCATGTTTTCAGAATGGAAGAGTCTCGAGTATTTGGCTGGATTTGACTTCAGGCCCAGATGTGAATTGGAATCTGAGATGTTGGCAAACTTATCTATAAGACCTACTCTTGTGGAAAGGATTGGAGAGAGCCAAAAGCGAGACGATAAGCTTGTCAAGATTATCCGTGATTTGGAATCTGGGTTGGACCCAGAAAAGGATAAAGGATTCGGAGTCGATCGAGAGGGTTGGCTTCGGAATCAAGGACGACTAGTTGTTCCCGATATAGATGAATTGAGAAATGAAGTTCTGAAGGAAAGTCATCACTCGAAGCTGACAATTCATCCAGGTGGAAATAAGATGTATCGGGATATGAAGAGAACCTATTACTGGGAAGGTATGAAAAAGGATGTTGGAAATTTTATTTCCAAGTGCATGAACTGCCAGTTGGTAAAAGCTGAGCAAAAGAAGCCCAGTGGATTGCTTCAGCCATTAGGAGTTCCTACATGGAAGTGGGAGCAAATATCGATGGATTTTATTGATGGGCTACCTAGAACAAGAACGAGAAATGAAGGGATTTGGGTCATCGTAGATCGTTTGACCAAGAGTGCAAGATTCATTCCTATTCGATCAACCAGGACTGCATCAAAGTTGGCTGAGCTGTATGTTAAGTGGATAGTTCGATTCCATGGTATTCCGAAGAGTATAGTGAGCGATCGAGACCCATTGTTCACTAGTGGATTTTGGAAGAGCTTTCAGGAAGTTCTGGGAACCGAGTTGTGTTTGAGTACAGCTTATCATCCCCAGACAGATGGTCAGACCGAGAGAGTCAACCGAGTTTTGGAAGATCTCCTTAGAGCTTGTGTTTTAGATTTCGGAGGATCATGGGAAGATCACCTTCATTTGGTGGAATTTTCATATAATAACAGTTACCAGTCAAGCATTGGTATGGCACCGTATGAGGCATTGTATGGAAGACCGTGTAACTCTCCGACATGTTGGTTAGAAACAGGAGAAAAGCTGATACTTGGGCCAGAAATGATTCGACAGACTTCAGATTGCATAGAAATCATTCGGCAACGAATGAAGGCAGCCCAAGACCGTCAGAAAAGTTATTCCGATAAGCGTCGTAAGGATTTGGAATTCAACGTAGGTGATATGGTTTTTGTGAAGATTTCTCCACTGAAGAATGTTATTCGATTCGGGAAGAAAGGAAAATTGACTTCGAGATTTGTTGGACCATTCCCGATCATCGAGCGAATTGGAAAGCTCACCTATAAATTGGAGTTACCAGAAAAGATGTCGGGTGTGCATAATGTTTTTCATGTATCGTATCTATGGAAGTATGTGCACGACTCGAATACCGTGGTTTCTGCAGATAGCTGTGAAGATTTTGAGGTTGATCCAGTTGTTAAGAGACCTCGTAAACCACTTCGTGTTGTGGAAACTGACACGAAACAGCTTAGGAGGAAGGTAGTTAGGTTGCTCAAGGTACAATGGAGTGATGATGTTAACGACTGTACATGGGAGGTGGAAGAGAGGATGAAGGCAGCTCATCCTGAACTCTTCAAGGTATGGCCATAAGGTGTCGTGTCATCTCACGACATTGTAACTTGTTCTAGTTTTAGAATTCTGCATGCTAGGCTAGAATTGGACGCATGGTTTGTTGATTGCTATGGATGGTAGGCATGCGGAATAGTTTTTGATTGCTCTTGTTTTTTGGAATTTCGGGGGCCAAATTCCTAAGGGGGAGAGAATGTAACGACCCGTATTTTTACGGATCGAAAGATTGTAAAGAAGTTGTCATTAGGTTGATAGTGTTGTTAGATCGTTCAGAGTTAGATCGTCCAGGGTTAAGTTGTGTAGAAGTTAGGTCGTCTAGTAGCTTAGGTTGTACAATAGTTTGGGACGACTTAAGAGATTGGAGCGACCTATAGGAAGTTAGCGACTTAAGAAATGGACCGACCTAAGAAGTTGACCGACATAAGAAGGTTACTGACCTAGGGGTTAGCGGCATAGGAGTAGCGACCTAGTAGACTGTGTGAGTTAACGACCTAAGAAAGTTAGGTCATGGACGAGTTAAGTTAAGTCGTTGAGTCGCTATGCCGTGTTAGTTAGGTTGTAGATGACCTATGTTAGTATGCTGCGTGTAGTTAGGTCGTTAGACGACCTAAAGGTGTTAAGTCGTATCCCAGTTAAGCCGTTAGGTCGCGTAAGGACTTAAGTCGTTGGATCGTGAGTGTTAGGTCGGCATTGTTGTTAGGTCGCGTGTGTGTTAGGTCGTGACTTCTGTTAAGTCGTTGAGTCGTAAGTCATTAAGTCGTCCAAATGACTTAGGTAGAAATGCGGCAATGTGATAAGTCGCTAAGTCGTATCCCGTTGAGTCTTAGGTCGCGTGTATGTGTTAAGTCGCGCAAGTGTTAGGTCGGGGAATCTGTTGGGTCGTAGGTCAAAGGGGATGGTTAAGTCGTAGGACCTGCTAAGTCGTAGTTTGGAGGATTGTTAGGTCGTAGGTCGGAAGAGTTAAGTCGTGGACGACTTAAGGGGGCGGACGACCTAAGGATTTGCCTATAAATACGCGGGGTTTCTTCACTTTTTGGGGATCCGGATTTTGAAGCGACGAAGTGCTGACATTTTGAGAGCTCGAGAACTACACTTCTTTACTTCTTTTCTCCACTCTAATCTTGTGATTCCTTCCATCCAAATCGAAGATCAAATCGAAGATCCAAGAGCTTAGATTGGAGATCTTCAACCATCGAAGAGAGATTTCATCGTTTGAAGCGGAATTTTGGCGGATCAAGCTAAATTCTTCACTGTCCAGATCTGAAGTGTGTTGCTTTTGAAGTGTTTAGGTGATTCGGTGAGTGGTGGTTATCTCTCACACGGATCCAAAGGAGTATATCGGATTGGTGGCTTGATTATGTGTTTAAAATAGTGATTTCATGCATCTTCGTAAACTTAAGTATAGATCCATTGTTCATGATGATTTGACATCCATTTTATTACATGTTAATCTATGCAAGTACACTCATCAAGTTGTAGAGATATTGCTCATGATTCATACTTGTTAGATTTGGACTCTTTATTTACAAGATTGCCATTATTGTTATAATTGTTTATTAGATTATGTTTGAATGCTTGATTACTTGGATTAATGATTGACTTGATTGATTGTTATAAATTAGTTGATTGATTTATTTGATTTGGACAAGTTGGTCGAAGATGATTCAAAAGCTAAGGGAAAGGCTCTTGAATAAGAAAAGCTGCTCGTGGCATATGACGCGGATGATAAAGCTCATATGGATAGATTTGATGATGATGTTGAGATGAGGCTTTGCTATGATGAGATGAAGCGAGGCATGATGTGAGATAGCCTTGGTTAAATCTAGACGGGATCATTCCAAGCATGTTGATGACTCGGTGAAATGGTTCGAGTTTGAGGTAAATGGTTGGCTCGAGAGGCGCTTGAGCTAGTATGAGAATAGTCGTCGAGGAGGATGACTAGAAGGCTGAGATTTCATCGTTGTTGAAGGTTCTAGCAGGCTCAAAGCAAGAGTACGCTGGGCAGATTCGATAGTCCTAAAAGACTACAGTTGGTGGTCGAGTACTCTGGGCAGATTCGATAGTCCTAGGCAGGGGCTGCGACGACATGCAGAGTTCTGTCTAGAACCGAGGTTACCATTAGCCCTTGACGGACGGCTGAAAGAATGTGCCGGTCATTCAATTAATGGTGGTATCGAAGCAATGATAACAGTGATAGCCAGAGTCATGGATGTTTGGTTGTTTCGTCATTCGGTCTCAAGAGCGATATTTTTTTGGTGCTTATCTGATCTTGGTTTAGGCCTTAGGGGTTTGTGCTTGGACAACATCGACCTTGACTCGAGTGATAATTGCTTTACTTTAAATGTTTGCCTTACTATGTTTACTTCTGCTTAGTGTGTCTGGGAGGCTATCACTATAGAAAGAGGTGGAGTGGGAGGGTTGGGTTCCTATTCCTTTTACCTTTATGCTCTTTTGGTATGTTGTTAGTTAATTTACCGCTCACTAAGACTGTTGTCTGACTCAAGGTTTTATGTTCAACTCTTATTACCTTGGGCTGTTCATCCATTTTGGGATGGGCAGACTAGGTAGCAGGTGACAGGTGCTGTTCTTAGTTACCGACGATGCTGATGATGAAGACGAGCTGGAGGCTTGCATATTATATTCTTACTATATGTACTGGATGTTCCGCTGCTTGTATAATTTTCTGAGTGATATGTAGTGAGGCTTGATGTATTGACTATTCAGATGTTTGTATCCAACTATTATGAAGCTTAATTGATGAGATTCTATTTTGTGAAGCTTCACTATATATATTCTCTATTGTATTTTATCCATGCGCTGTGAGTAATACGATAGATTCTGCTGTTTTAACTTACCTTGGTGATCGTCCATGGCTGCCTGACACACTTTTTAGCACACTATTTCTATGTTTAGTACAGGGGTCATGGGCAGTCGTCACAGATGTTAGCACAATACCAATTCCACTTCAATGTGGAATATCGCGGTATATGGGATTTATAAATATTATCCGCTATTATGTGGCGCAATAGGGTCTCATCCACTATATAATGCGGGAAATCAACTCCAAATACATATATAATACCAATTCCACTTCACAGTGGAATTATCGCGGTGTATGTTTTTAATAAATAACCTCCGCTTAATATACGGCGTATAGGGTCTATTTCAGCACAATGGATAATAATTTTTCATCCAATTCACACAATCAACACAATCAATAATTTTAAATCTAACTATTTAAAATTTAAATCGAAACAAATATTCGATTGAGTGAGGAGTTCTCACCTTGCTTTCAATAACGGTTGCTGTATTTTATTTCGAATAAAATTAAACACACGTTTAATTTTACCCAAAATTTTCACTAACTCCAATCGACTCCAAACCAGCTCCATTGCGTAGTGCTCGACAAAACGAACCCAACGCAAGTCGTTTCGTCAAATTCCGACCTCGTATCAAAAAGTTATGACGGTTTAAAGTTTATACGATTTATAATATAATAATAAATCAGTTTCTTTTTCTTTTATTTAAATTTTAACCTAGATTCAGATCTGGCCGCACGTTTCTTCCACTACAGATCTGGCCGCACCCCCCTCTTTCTTCCTCAACGTGAAAATCACGTTCAAACTAACCCATAGCCGCCGTTCTTCCCCAAATTTTCGCGCATCACACGCTCATCTTTACGTCGATCAACCACCTCCATTTCGAAGCCAACGCCGAGCTCCACCTTCACCATCAAACACTTGCAACTCGGCCCTCCCCTTGCATTGAAAAATGTGAAAGAACGCACAACTTCAAGCTTCGATTGTCGTCGATCCGTTGCTCCGTTTCCGATCACAACCGTTGAGATTGAATATCTCGTCGTCCTCTACCTTTTGTAGTTGAACATTTTTCGAATCGTTTGATGGATGGAGAGATAATGGAGGAGGAAGTTGAGAGTTTTCTGGCCATTGAAATTATTAGGGCCGGCTGGAAGAAGAGAGAGGGTTTGAGTGCAAATGTGAATGTTGAGGTCCTTTTATACAAAATTCTCAAAACACTATTCACTGGAAATTTTCCGAACTCCAAACGAAGCGTGCCGGCTGGCGTTTCTAAGGTTTACCCCATGTTCCGGACACAATGGAATGTGTTTCGGGAGCTAATTCGGTCATATGTACGAGTTACGGAAATAAACGATCAATTTAAAATTAAATCGATTTAAAACGATTTCGATGCGTTTTGGCTTGCCCCGGACAAACTGTACATCCGATTGACACGAATTTGTAACCTTACAATAATTTCACATTACGGATCCGATGAAACTAGTTTCGTCGAAACGGGAGACTGTTTAAAAAATGACTATTTTTAGTCGTCAATTAAATATTAAAATATTCAATTTTCACAGATTAACTTTTAATCCAATTTTAAAAGTTCTATAACATCATTCTAATTCCAATATGATTTAATATAACTTTATAAATCATTTTTAATCACATTAAACCCGCTTTCCAATTATTTCTGGAATTTCAAATATTAAATTATCGATTTAATTTAACAATTAAATCACTATATTCGAAATTAAATTATTCGACTTACAAATCTCACTTGTTAATATTTAAAATCAATTAAATACACAAATTTCAAATGACAGAAATTCTGGGTCGTTACAATGTGCTATTAAAGAGAAGCTCTTGATTATTCCACTTCTTTAAAAGAGTCAAGTGAATTCCTTACTCTCAAATTGCATATCGTTGTCTGATATGATCTTGTAAGGGATATTAAACTAGGTTTTAATATTCTTGGATATGAAGTTTATAATTTTCTTTAATGTAATTGTTGCAAGTAGTTCCACTTCAACCCACTTTGTGAAATAGTCGATGGCCGATACTATATATTTGGCCCCTCCTTCGAATATTGTTAGTGGTCCAATCAGGACAATTACCCATAAGTCAAATGGTCAGGGGATGGTCAATGAGAACATTTCATTTAATGGAAATTTTGGGATACTAGCACACTTTCAGCATAAATCAAATTTGCGAAAGAAATTTTATGCGTCTTGGTGCATTGTTGGTCAATATTAGCCTTGTCACGACACCTTTTTTCCAAATTAAGTCCACCAGAGTGATCTCCATAGTATCCCTTATGAACTTCCCTCAGTATTATAGGCTCTTCTTCTATAGTGTCATGTCTTAGATATAGGATTTAATATCCCCTTTTATATAATATGGAGCTTGATACTTGACTCTACAAGTTGCATTCTTGTCTACCGGTAGCACAACATTTGATAAGAACTCCTTCATTGGTGTCATCTAGGATTCTTTTGATCTTCCTACACAAGCATGGCAAGAGGATTTTCCTACATGGGGATAGTTACATTTTGACCCTTCTCTGTTTGAACTCTAGCTTGCTAAGCACGTGTCAAGTCCAAAAAAAAATTGCTTAGGTAATGCTTTGTTTAGACATATAACCTATTTGTACTACCTTCATTTCTTGTTAGCTTTAACATCGCCTAACTTCGACAAAAAATCTACCAATGAGATTTTTGCGAGGACTTTGTTCAATATTGAACTGCTTAAATTGGCTAAGTAGATTCTTAGATAACTTTGCATATTCAGCAAAGGTTGACTTCTTTTCTTGGCAACTCCCTTGCACTTGTTTTCCAACTATTGGGAATCACAATAAATTTTAATATGCATTACCCTCATCGCATGCACCATTTTCAATCTCAAAAAGAGTGCTTCATATTCGGCCATGTCGTTAGTGGCTTTAAACATTATTTGTACGACACCATTTAGCTTTTGTTTATTTGGTGTGATCACTACGTATTAGATTCCTTCTCCTTGTTAATTTGAAGCTCCATCTATGTACAGTTTTCACTTGTGAGATTCTTCTTTTAGTGCTTCAATTGGTTGATTATCTCAATGAGTGCACTCAACTATGAAATCAGTTAAGGCCTGCCCTTTGATTGAATTTCTAGGATAGTATGAGATGGTGTATTGGTTAAGTTTAGTTGCCTAATTCGGTAACTTTAAAGTGGTCTCAGGTTTTTGCAGTATTTGTTTCAAAGGTTGACCAGTTAACACTTTGATGGAAAGAACTTGAAAGTTAGGATGTGATTTTATAGTTGTTCGTAGATGTTATAAGCCAATTTCTCTATCAAGGTATAGTTCAATTTGAAACCAATTATACTAGAAATTTTTTCAAACTATCACGGGTTGAAGAAAGGATGTCGCAAGTTGATGGTTACCAAGAAAATAACGCAGATTGAAGGTTGCCAAAGGCAATTGATGGCTGATGCTAATAGAGCTATCACATATTGATGATTAATGGAGCAATCACTTATTGATGAGTAATATAAAGCTATCCCAAGTTGATGTAATAAAGAGCTATCGTAGACTGATGCAATAGCAAGCTATTGCAAGTTGGTGCAAAAGAAAGTTGTCGCAAATTGATGAAATAGGAAGCTATTTCAAGTTGATGCAAAAGAGAGCTATCACAAGTTAATGTAATAAGAAACTATTACTAGTTGATGAGGTTGATGATGCTATTGAAGATGATGATATCAATGAAGTTGTCACAAGTTGAAATCCATAAAGCTATCATAAGATGGTGATATCAATAAAGTTGTTGCAAGTTGATATCCATGAAGCTATCATAAGTAGATGAAGCTATCACAAAATGACACCCATGAAGCTATTGTTGATGATGACGATGAAGCTATCCAAAATTGACAGTTGAAGCTATCGCATCTTAAAGAATTCATTTGAAATCAATACCCCAGCTAGCCACATGGCATTCCCTGTTGGAGTAACCATGCCATGTCATCATAAAGAAATTAGAGGAGGGCTGTGTCACATATCAAACCGAGCATGTGCCACGTTAGCTAATCACGACCGTTCATTTTCTATAATTGACACATGTCAAAATCCAAAGGCCTAACTTCTCTATAAATAGGCATGTATCCCTTTACTAAAAGGGAGCAAATTTCGAATTGTACTTGTCCCTCATTTCCCATTTTCTCTTATGCATAATAAAAAGCTTGAAATTAGGACTTTAATAGCAATAAGGTCAAATTTAATTTGTGACTCTATGACCAAGGACTTAAGCAAATCCCTATTTGCATAATTAACTTCATATGGACTTAATACAAGCATACTTGACTAAGAGACTCGCCTCACTCAAGTACCATCGATTCTCTTTGACCAAAGCACATAGATTAGAACCATATTTTGACCTAACATTTTGTGGTGCTTTCACTAAGAATTGAACTCAAGGAAAGTAATAATTAATCCTATCTAAGGAATGCCTATGATGAATATTTTTCTATAAGGATCTTTATAACCTAACTTGGACTTCTTAGCCTATCGACAAAATGCCCCACAGTTTAGTGAATAATAGGTGTTAAACCTAAGGAACTTGGCCCTTCAAACTTTAGCAGAAAAAAGAGAGTCACTCATTATGGTCCGAGTAAATGGAGTTTGAACCCTTTTCACATAGGAGAATCTTTTCCTTAATGAATGAACTAAATAAGGAAGGAGCGACTCGCAAATACAGGTAAGATGAAAAATTGGAAATGACCTTTTTGCCCAACTAAAGGAAAGAATTGGAAAAACCAAGTGTTGTTACTATCATAAAGTAAATGGACACATAACTAATGATTGCATATCCTTATCTTATATTATAGAGTATTATACAAGGCAAGGAGAATTATGAGAATTTGTTGAATATGAACTCTCAAGAAGCTAGAGGAAGAATATATGGTACTTTAAACGGTGGTAGTTGTACAACTCTTTCATAACTCTTAAGACTGGAACTAATATTCAGAAACACATTTTCAGAAGGGAAAAAAATTCAAATAGAACAATGAATCAATAAAGCCATTGGTCCCGCCTTATGGCCCGACCATAGCACCCATCAAAGGGAGATGGTCAATAAAGCCTTTAGTCCTGCCACCAGGCCTGGTCAAAACACCCATCTCAATTAAGCCTTTGGTCCCTGCTTAGGGCCCGGCCAAAGCACCTATCCAAGGGGCATGGTCAATAAAGCCATAGATCTAACCATCGGGCCCAGCTAAAGTACCAACTCAAGGGAGATGGTCAGTAAAGCCCTAGGTCTCACTGACGGGTTCGACCAAAGGGCTATGATTAATAAAGCCATTGATCCTACCACAAGGCTCCGCCAAAACACCCATGCAAAGAATGACAATCAAGCTAAATTTTTCAGCTTAGAACATCCAACTAAAGAAGAATAAAAAAAAGCATGAACAAGACTCCATTAACCATATTCATGGGCATATATAAATAGTTCATCACAAAACTGGTATGCAAAATAATTTATTATTATTACACAATCATTATATTATAAAATGTGATTTTTACAAAAAATAGCTTGTACAAAATTTATGGTTCTCGAGAATGAGGAAGAGGGTGATGTAACTCTTTTCCTTTCCCTTTTGTTTTCAAAACACAACAATGGGTTTCGCCTGACGAACCTGCACTTTTATATAGAATAGGAGGACGTCGATTTCCTTGAGAGCATCCATATAGTAAGAATTATCGATATCTACGATAGCTAGAAGCAGCTGTTTCCTCAATTGAAAATTTCTTTATAGGCCCCAAAATGAGAAATCAGTTTTTAAGTCAAAGGCAATATTGACTTTAATTAAGTAATCTACTAACGAATCAAGTTGGAATGCTCTAGTGTTATAAAACTGCAACAATTACAGTTGATATTTATGTTCCTTTACCTCTTTCATCAAAGTTTCTACCACGGAAGGAGAGTCAATAATATGTTGGATCGCCACAAGAAGATATTTCTTTAGTTTCTTTTCCTTATGACAAATGATGTTAAGGGAATCTATATAATCAATTTGTGAAGCTAATGCCATTTCATAAGTTTTGTCATCACTCTTCAACTGGGAAATTTGGTAAGATAAGCCTTTTTGATCGGTCTCAAGCTTTTGAATTTCAATGTAAACTAGTTCTTCTTGCACTCTAAAGTTTCCACCTCTAATCTAATATTAGAAAGTACTTCTGTATACCTTTAATTCCAATACTCTTTTATTTTTTGGTTGAATTCAAATTTGAAAAACCTTCTTAGCCTAGCAAGTTCACCAAAATCACTTTTTGACGGTGAAGATGCCAGAGAAGGAATGGGTACACTAGCCTATGTGTTTGTCAGCCCTTTTTTGGAAGATTTTTTTAGTGTTGGTGTAGGGAGTCCTTCTTTACTTTTAGTTAAAATGAGTTCATACAATTAACATTCATTCCTAGACCTTAGTAAATCTATCTCCAAATCAAGTATTCAGTGATTAAGGTGGGCGATCTTTGTATCATACTCCAATTGCTAAGGGTCAAATCTTTATTTATGTCTCCCCGTCAAGTTGAGAATTTCATTATCTCTAGAAGAAATCTTCTTTTCAAGTTCAATGACCGTTTCTTTGGAAGCTCTCAGATTTAATCAAATATATTTCTTGTACCACTTGTTAGCCTTAGCATTGTTAATAAATGACAGCCCAATAAAAAATGGGAAAAATGATTCCCCATGGCTATAACTAACCTGGATTAATGCTATCGAGACGTTGTGTAAGGTTAGGATCGTCAAGAGATAAAATCGATTCTTTATCCAAGATCAAAACATAAATAACAACAAACCCTAGTAAAAGGAAGAAACATCAACAAAATACATTATTAATTGTTTAAAGTGCAACTAATATCATCACATTCATGTAATAATAATAATGATGATGAAAATAGATAGGTTTCTTTTTCATTAATCTTAGGATTAATAAAGCGCGTCTCATATTTTCTTAATTGACGAAGGGGAAATGAAAATAAAGTAGCAGAAGGAGCTCCAATGCTAAGAGAACTTTTGATGGGGGAAGCCTCAATAATCTCACTCTTTATGGAGGGACTGACCTTGCTAGACAATAATTTCACATAATTGGTTCGTTTCTTGTGAAGGTACTTATTTTTTCGGTCTCCTAAGAAATTAAAATCCAAATTTGTGAATCGAGTGTACATGTAATGAAGGTCGTAGAGAAACAATATTGCAATAAGTGAGTATTTTAAATTAAAGAAGAAGTTTTCGTAAAGTCCTTTTCAGTCTAACCAATTAACCTAAGATGTCCTTAGGAATAGGAGATGGAGAAGAAATAGAAAAATTTTAGAAACCTGCATATTGATGATATAATAGAACCAAGAGTCAAAATATAGATCTTATATAAACAAGTTATAATTACATCAACTAAAACACAAATTAACACTATACAACAATGTCACGAAGGCTCATAAAGTGTAGACTCCTAATAATATTCGACAATGAATTTTAATTTATTAAATATGACCCTACTCGAAGGAAGTGAATTAATAATCAAGCGAGTAGCATATAATGTAGGTAAATTTCAACATTCTCCAGGATGTGGATCTGATCCATGGTCATTCAAATATCGTTTGTGTAGCAGTCCGATTAAGCCTTGGAAGGACCCAGATGTGTATGCTGCCATTGTCATGGTGGACATGAAGGTTTTCTGGAAAAGAAGATGAGATAGAGGCTGCTTGATATTATTTTCTTTTTTTATTTAGCCAAGTATCAAGAAATTGGTGAACTGGAGCTTGCTTATGGCACAAGCAATATGTCTGATTCAAGAATTGTGGCAAATTATGATGAATAATCACAAGAACACACGAATTAGCAAGAATTAAGGCTACAAAGACAGAATGGTCAAGAACAAGAATCAACGCAAATGAATTAAAAAGAAGAATGAACTGGAGAATTAAGAACTGAAGTAAAAAACTAAATTGCAATAAGATATGTAATGAAGAGGAGGATGCAGTTTGAAATGCAATGAAAGAAGTTTGGCAAGAATTCACAAGAAATGATTGATATTTATGAAATGATGATGATGCAAAAGAATGAATTTGAAGCCAGAATTTGAAGAAAACAGATCAGGTTTTGCAATCTGATGATGCATTTGAAGTGGACACAACAGATACATATATCATGTACGAGAACAAGATTGAACATGCAAATTGAATGACAGTTTAATGAGATTTAAACAAGAACTGGATACAAGATCAACTAATTAGGCACCAGATCAAATTGCAGAGATTAAATGGACACAGAACATAAAATCTACTCGAATCAAAGCAAGAACAAGCATCAATAGGGAAATCAAGAAGCTTATTAACTAGAACTGATAATAGAGAAAACAAAAGATCAAGAAGAACTGAAAAAAAAAGAATATGCAGGCAAATTAAATTGAACAAGAAAATGCAGAAGTTTAAACTAAGTGAAGATATAAACTGAACTAGAAATTCTGATCTAATTAACAAGAATTAACTAAGTAATCAAATTCAAAGAAGAAAGGAATTTTTTCTTACAATTTGCAAAGAACTGGAAATGAAAAATGAAAGTATATTGCTTCAGATTTTCTTCTCTTTGATTACATCGCCTATACCAGTATATATAGACATATTCGAGTACAACTCCACTTGATTCAGCTCGGCCCAATTACAACCCATATAAGAAGTGATCAATGTTTTTAGGGCTGTTACAACTCCTCTCCCCTTCAAAAACGACCTTGTCCTCAAGGTCGGGTGATAGCAAAGGAGGTGGCCATGGTGATTTATATGGTTTTCCTCCATCTCCGTATACCTTTTCAATATCTCCATATTCATTTTCAACCTGAGCTAAAATGATATGACCCCCTTGAGATGCCAATAATTTCTCTGCTTTCATCATGTTGACTATATATGTTGTAAAATTTTGCATATGTTTCTTAAATGGTTCGTTATTCGTCCGAAAAACAGTTCCAGGAACATAATGCAACCAAACAGGCACCCCTCCATAATTATATTCAGCAGCTACAAAAGGCCCAATCCTGAGAATCATATACAGTCCAACATCTTTTATAATCTTCACAAACTTTACAAGATCAAACCGGTCCTCAAAGTAATAATTGCCGGGAGAAAGCTCGTCTCCATTCCAGAAAACATAAGTCTCGATAGTATTAACGCCGCCTTCTTTTGCAGTAGCAATCAATCCAGGACATATTTCGTCAAATTCAATAGCTGAAGGAATAGGAATTGTTGGCTCTGAACGATGAATTGTTGGCATATGAACTGGATTGACAGTGGTATATGGGTTAGATGGGAGAGGTTCTAGTTGATGATCAGCTGCAGTCTCATGATCTTTGGATTTGCCAACACCCTCTTCTTCATTTCCAATCAAGTTTTCTAAGTCCACAGCCCCGCCATGTATGTAAACCTGGTTTTTACATTGATGCCCCATATGCATTTTTTCATTATAGCGGCAACTTAGTTCATCTCTTCTCCTTTCCATCTCTTCAGGGTTGAATCTGATCACAATTTCTTCCTTGAATACTTGCCATGATCTATGATTTTGCACATTCTTTGTATACCAGATATACCATCGCATTGGCTCCTTCTTGAGATAAAAGGAACACGTATCCACCCAAAATCTTTCATCTGTTTGATGAAATCTGAAGTATTGCTCCACCTGTATGATCCAATCAGTCACACTCTCCTCATTATCAAACGCAGGAAAATCAAGCTTGCGGATGGTCATTGGTGTATTTCTTAGATCTGTGTAGTAGTGATTTTGGTAAGGTGGTCTATACTCATAGGGCAGTGGAGGTTCTTGAGGATAGTTTAGGGAGTTTTGATGATTTCTTGGTGGTTTTGCAGGCATTCTTGGAGGATGTGGCTGCAGTACTGGCTGAGGGTACATGACTTGCATAGGGTAAGGGTTTTGGTAAATTGAGGAATGTGGTGGTGGTGTAGGCTGTTGTAGAAAAGGATGGAAGCGCTGATTCTTAATTAGCTGGACATCTTGAACTAAAGTGGTGAGTGTATTGCATATACCATCAAAATTTGTATTCAAATCTTGATTTAACCGCTCCAAATTTTTGATAGATTGCTCGTCTAGATCTTTTGGAAGATGAGGGTCAGAAATATACTCATCTTGAGGCTCCGATACCAATTGGAAGGACCCAGATGTGTATGCTGCCATTGTCATGGTGGACATGAAGGTTTTTTGGAAAAGAAGATGAGATAGAGGCTGCTTGATATTATTTTCTTTTTTTTATTTAGCCAAGTATCAAGAAATTGGTGAACTGGAGCTTGCTTATGGCACAAGCAATATGTCTGATTCAAGAATTGTGGCAAATTATGATGAATAATCACAAGAACACACGAATTAGCAAGAATTAAGGCTACAAAGACAGAATGGTCAAGAACAAGAATCAACGGAAATGAATTAAAAAGAAGAATGAACTGGAGAATTAAGAACTGAAGTAAAAAGCTAAATTGCAATAAGATATGTAATGAAGAGGAGGATGCAGTTTGAAATGCAATGAAAGAAGTTTGGCAAGAATTCACAAGAAATGATTGATATTTATGAAATGATGATGATGCAAAAGAATGAATTTGAAGCCAGAATTTGAAGAAAACAGATCAGGTTTTGCAATCTGATGATGCATTTGAAGTGGACACAACAGATACATATATCATGTACGAGAACAAGATTGAACATGCAAATTGAATGACATTTTAATAAGATTTAAACAAGAACTGGATACAAGATCAACTAATTAGGCACCAGATCAAATTGCAGAAATTAAATGGACACAGAACATAAAATCTACTCGAATCAAAGCAAGAACAAGCATCAATAGGGAAATCAAGAAGCTTATTAACTAGAACTGATAATAGAGAAAACAAAAGATCAAGAAGAACTGAAAAAAAAAAGAATATGCAGGCAAATTAAATTGAACAAGAAAATGCAGAAGTTTAAACTAAGTGAAGATATAAACTGAACTAGAAATTCTGATCTAATTAACAAGAATTAACTAAGTAATCAAATTCAAAGAAGAAAGGAATTTTTTCTTACAATTTGCAAAGAACTGGAAATAAAAAATGAAAGTATATTGCTTCAGATTTTCTTCTCTTTGCTTACATCGCCTATACCAGTATATATAGACATATTCGAGTACAACTCCACTTGATTCAGCACGGCCCAATTACAACCCATATAAGAAGTGATCAATCTTTTTAGGGCTGTTACAAGCCTCCACAATCATTGCCTAAGAAAGAAAAACTAGTCATAGGGAACCTGACATAAACTAAGCAGAGGCATTCCATCAGTTTGGTTCCGTCTTCAATCAGCGTCCAAAAGAGTTTAGTAAGTTCTTTGTTTGCCTTACGAAACTTTGACTGATGAAAATGAGATTTTTGATGAAGGGTTGCAAATCATTTATTCCTAAAGTCTTCTATGTATTTTAGGTGTATATGAGTCTCATATATCAAATATTCGACTCATTCAAATCCTTTCATAGCTTTTCCCTTCTCTGTTCAGTCTTAGAATTTCATCTCTATTTTTACTTAGCAACATCTCAAAATAATTTCTAATTTTCTTCCTATCTAGTAATTAAAATAAAGCTTTTAAGACTCTATAAAGGTAATTTAGAATGAGAAAATAGGATTCAAATGGTAATTTTTCTATAGAGGAGTTGTTGAGGACCTTGGTTTGAAGGGTTGGGATCTTTGAATACCAAAAGATGAATGATCAAGTTTGGTTAGGCTAGATAAAGTGGGGCCACCAGAAGGACTTTTGGGTGGCGGTGTATCACTGGTTCCGTGATCAGCATTGGGAGAAGGAAAGTCAGTAGCATGACCCAAATCATAAAGAGCCCTTCATCTACCTTGGCCATTACTTCTTGATTCACCATCCCCATCCCTTTTTGATGAACCATCTTTAGCATAATCATCGGCGGTACCATCTTTATCACCATCGTTGTCGTCATTGTTTTTGTAAAGTTTGTCTTCCTCATTCTCTTATTCATCATCATCGGTTGAGAGATTGTCAAAAGCCAAAAACTTCTCGAGATCAACAAGGTCGTTATCCCCTAATTCAGAAAGATCTCTAGGAATGTGATCGAGAAGGATGTCAAATTTCCTTTTGCAGTCCACACTAGTAAAGCAAAGAGAAGGAAGTCCAAATCTTGGCATCGGCCAATGTTATCTTTGGTACAGTAACTAAAACAGCCTTATTATATTGATCCTTCCAACGGGAACGACTTCATTCTAGAAAGAAGATACCCTAGTTTTTATGTCATATAAAGATACCTTTGATTTCCTAAGCAAGAGATTCTTCTTTGTTAACTTCTTTTCTAGGATAGAAATTTTAGCTAAAACTTCTTTAAGGTTGGAAACCTCAAGGTAGGCTTGTTTTGTCTCCTTACGAATCAATGAAAGCTCATTGTCAGGAATTTTTAACTTTTCCTCCAAATCATGAATTTTGTTCTTCCCTAAATCCAATGAAGATATGATCTACTCATTTTCGTAGGAAAGAGAGCCATTATTAATTTGGAGATTCTTAACTTCATAAAGTCTTTAAATTCTCAAAAAGGGAAGATATCCGTTCTTATAGTGATGACATGTCTTGAGAAGAAGGCAAAGATGATTATTGTAGGATGAATAAGTGTTTTCAATCTAAAAAGAATCATAGAGGTCAAAACTACATCAATTAATTAACTCAACATGCTAAAAGAAAGTAAAGCATACCAGAATGAGTTTTTGTAAAAGGAAGATAAGGACATCTTTTGAAAAAGGAAAGGAAGCCTCGGTTGAACCTAAAGCAGTGATGACAGGAGATTGAAGGATAGGTGCTAATAGTTCTTCGAATTTAAGGAGCAAGAAGCCCCCATGCAAGAACCCGAGGGAGGTACAGCTTGCAAAAAGGCGAATAAAGCCCAGTTGCTAGTGAAGGAAGGCTAGGAAATTATTTAGTGGAGTACTCATGCCATCAACAACTGGATTTTGAGTGTGAAGTGAAGAAGAAGTGGAAGTAGCATCAACCTCTTTAGATTTTTTAAGTGAAGGTTCAAAAGAGATTTGTGTATCGCCAGATTCCTTATGCTTCTTAGTTTTAGCTAATAAGAAGGTGTACCCCATTGCGGCAGTTAGAGACAATGAGCCAGCTTTAGATGTTGGAGGTAGATGTGGTTTTCTAAAAGATTTTGGAGAAGGATGCAAATTCGAAGGATCCTTGCTCAATGACAAAAGAGTCGGGTCAACTAAGCTAACATCTAAAACAATAGAAAGTATGAATAGTCAAATAAAAGAAACCACTATTTCCTCAACATAAAAATAGAAGGAATAAAACCAGGAGAATATCCAAGACTACAGGCGGATGAGCGTTGGATCAGAGAGTTAATCGAATAAACTTTAATCTTTATGATGGTGATGGATGAGGAGCCAAATATGTTCCCTTTTATTATGTGAGGCTCACCAATAGTCGATGAAATGTATGAATTAAAGAATATCTTCTTTGATTTTCATTGATGGGGAGCCTCAAGCAGCTCTTAAATATTTGGTGACATCTCCTAGTTTGTCGATTTTGGCCAGAACTTTAGGGTTGATTTCTTTTGAAGCAGAATATAAAGGATAAAAATTAGCATAACTAAAAACAAAATAAAAAAGTAAAAGGTATGGGTCCAATGATGTACTGGGAGTGGGGAATTTTTTGGGAATCTCAAGAGAGAAGAATCACATATATATAAAAGAATTAATGGCTCTAGTCCTTAATCTTATTAACCGAATCAGAAACTTTTGCACCATCAATAGAGTAGAGGTAGAATATAGAACCATCGTGTTGGTACTTGACGTTTTGGAGGGCGGTAAGCGAACATAAGGTTGAAGGGGTCAAGTCCTCTAGCTTGAGTTCTTTGAACAACACAAAAAGAGAATGATTATAGCTGTAGGATTTCAGGGCAAGATTGATAGGAGCAATCCTGAGAAAAGATAGAGTTCTAGTGCTGATATCGTTGAAGGGTAAATGGTAGAAATGCCAGGCATGAATAGGAGTAAAGGCGAAGAATCCCCCAAGAGAGGCGTTGATCATATCAAAAAGGCCAGGAACTCTAGTTTTGATGCTGAAAATTCCAAAGTGGTTCAATAAGGAATCTATGTCTTCTTGTTTTGAGAAGTAAGATTGGCCATTGCTATAGAACTTCTCCTCAAAAGGCCCTTCAAACTTGATACTACTGGGAGATGCCTTAGAAGAACCTTTCTTATTTCTAGCCATGATACCTAAAAGTTTAAATTAGTTAGTCAAGCATATTAATTAATAAACTTTAACTGATAAGAGGCTAAAACTTGAATATAACTTACTCCAAGTTTACTCACATTTTTCAATAATAAGTTAAGAAGATCGTGAGTGTTGGTAATACTCTTAGGAAATAATAGTTAAACAATTATAAGTAGCATCACAATTAGCATATGGGCTATGAACCTTTTTATATAATTTATTTCGAAGTAATGTAATAATAATAATACATATACATATTGATATTATGTAACGATTCAACATGGCTAAGCTCGTAATTCTTCAAGTAATGAAAAAGTGAGAATAATGAAATGGAAGTTCGTAGGTTGAACAAGAATATTGGCCATTGCAAGTTGGTGAATAAATAAGCCATAGCATGTTGAATAAAATGAATAAAAGGGGTTGTCTCATGTTGAACAAGAATATTGGCAATCGCAAGTTAATGAATAAATAAGCCATAACATGTTGAATCAAATGAATAGAAGGGGTAGTCACATGTTGAATAAAATGAACGAAAGGTGTTGTCGCATGTTGAATCATCGCATTTTGAATAAAATGAATAAAAGGACTGTCGTATGTTCAATAAAATGAGAAAAAGTGGTAGTCGCATGTTGAGTTTTCACGTGTTACAAAAATGAATGAATAAAATGCTATCATATGATTAAGTGAGAGAAGTATGCTATCGCATATTAATAAATAAATAGGTTGTCGCATGTTGAGTTATTGCATGTTGAATAAATTAAATAGATGGGTTGCCGTATGTTAAGTTATTACAAGTTGAGTAAATAAATATGCTACCGCATGTTGAATAAACAATTGAGTTATCATATATTGAATAAACAAGTTATCGCATGTTGTTATCACGCGTTGAATAAACAAGCCATCATGACTTGATTTTGCATGTTGAGGTGTTGATTGAAAAAGTAAACAAGCAACAACTGTAGAGTACTCAAAGTAAAGCGGGTATTGAATAATAAAAACTGAAACCCACTAACAAAATAAGTGATTTAATCCAAAATAAAAAATGATCAAAGAAAAAATTATGAAGAACTTCAGCAAAACCCATATGAATGTTTAAAATTGATAGCTCTAAAAGGTCTAAAATTAACGAAAAACATAGAATCGAAATTCAAAACTAGCGAATTAATAATAACAATAACAAATGATGAATTACCAAGGAAATTTTTTATCTGAGAATTAATAGTCTTCAAAGAAAGTTTGATTTTTTGGATTGATTAGTTCTGAATGAACTAGTAAGAATGGAAGAAGAAGTGGGACTATTTATAGGAGAAGAGAAGTAATGATCTACCATTTGTTTATGAGAGAGGGAAAAATCTTCATGGCTAAGGTAAAAAACTAAAGGGATACAAAGAGTTTAATTGGAAAGGAAACAAAGAATGGGTATTTATACTAAAATATAAAATGATTTTATTAAAAGAGGGGGAGGGGGTTAATTTTATACTAGAAAAAATTTCAAACTATCGCAGGTTGAAGAAAGGATGCTGCAAGTTGATGGTGACCAAAAAACTATCGCAGATTGAAGGTTCCCAAAAGCAGTCGAGGGATGATGCTAATAGAGCTATCACAAATTGATGATTAGTGGAGTAATCACTCGTTGATCAGTAAGAGAAAGTTAACGCAATTTGTTGTAATAAAGAGCTATCGTAAGTTGATGCAATAGGAAGCTATCACAAGTTGATGCAAAAGGAAGCTATTGCAAGTTGATGCAATTGGAAGTTATCGCAAGTTGATGTAAAAGGAAGCTATCAAAAGTTGATGTAAAAAATAGCTATTGCTAGCTAATGATGTTGATAAAGCTATCGTAAGATGATGATGTCAATGAAGTAGTAGCAGGCTAATATCCATAAAGCTATCATAAGACGGTGATATCAATAAAGTTGTTGCAAGCTGATGTCCATTAAGCTATATTAAGTTGATGAAGCAATCACAATATGACATCCATGAAGCTATTGCAAGTTGATGATGATGAAGCTATCGCAAATTTATAATTTAAGCTATCACATGTTGAAAAATTCATCTGAAATCAATACCCCAACTATCCATATGGCATTCCCTATTTGGATTAGCTATGACACATCATTATGAAGAAATTAAAAGAGGATTGTGCCACAAGTCAAACCGAGCATGTGTCACGTTAGCAAATCACGACTGTTCATTTTCTATAAGTGACACATGTCCAAGGGCCTAAGTTCTCTATAAATAGGCTGTGCCCCTTGCTAAAAGTGGCAAATTTTTAATTGTACTTCTCCCTCATTTTCCGTTTTCTATTATGCATAATAAAAGCTTGAAATTGAAAATTTTAATGACCAATAGGTAAAATCGAAATTGTGACTTTGTGACCAAGGATTTGAACATATCCCTATTTTCATAAATGACAAAATATGGACTTAAGACAAGCACACTTGACTAAGAGACTCGCCTCTCTCAAGTATCATCGATTCTCTTAATCAAAACACATAGGTCAGAACCATATTTTGACCTAACAACAATGGACAAGAGTGATTAGAGAACATAGGTTGTGCTAATAGCTTGATTAGTTACAACTAAGTGAAGAAATATATCCTCACCTGCAACATGTTTTGAGAGGATGGATGGTGTGGTCAGATGATCCTTTAACATTTAGAAGCATCCTTGCATTCTTTGGTCCATTCAGAGTTTCTGCTTTTATTTATTTGACCAAAAAAGGGTTGCGCTTGTTTGTTGATTTTAAATGAACCTACTAAATGTGGCTACTTTCTCATTTAAGCTCATTACTTCTTCTAGCTTCGCCAAAACTTTCATTTCGACGATTGTGTCATTTTTTCAAATTAGCCTCAATTCCTCTAGCACTTACTATATATCCTAAATACTTCCCCGACTGAATGACAAAGTACATTTGGGAGGATTTAGCTACATGTTGAACTTTTTAAGGGTTGCATTTCTTATAAATCCTGCACATGACTGGGTGCTTCTTTGGACTTCAATGGCATGTCATCTATGAACACTTCTACGTTCCTTCCAATTTTCCCAGAGAACAATTTGTTGACCAGTCTTTGATAATTAGCCCTTGCATTTTTCAGTCTAAATATTGCCTTAATATTTGTAATAAAGTTGGTGTTCTCTTGATCAGGTTTGAACATAGAGAACTATTTATACCCTAAATGTGCATCCAGGAAGTTGATTAGTTCGTGACTATTGGTTTCATCCACTAGCTAGTCTATTTTGGGCAAGGAAAAACTATATTTTGGGTAGGCATTGTTAAGGATAGTAAGGTCTATGCAGGTTTACTATTTTCCATTTAGCTTCTTCACTAGAAATCAATTTGTTATCCGCTTGGGGAAATTAACTTCTTTGATGAAGTTGTTTTTCTTTCTACTTCTGTACTTCCTCAGGTAGTGTGTTGTACCTTTCCTGCTCAAGAGACCAACTCTTTTGTAGTACTAGATGTGCATCCGGACAATTACTAAGCGCATGATAAATTATTGATGGATCAATCCCTACCATTCCCGAATGAGTCTAGGCAGCTGAATTCTCTAGAAAATTAATCAGTTCAAAGAAAAGTTTCTTATTCAGATTTCTACCTATCTTCATTACCTTCTCTGGATCATTAGGAACAACTGGAAATCCTCTAACTCGTCTACAAACTTGAGTTCTTTGGGGTTCATGCTCATCTTAGATCCACTTCATCTTCTACAAGGACTGAAGAATTTGTATTGATCAAAATCTATGTAGCATCATGAGGTTGCATGGACATATTGAAGCATAATCATTTATGCCTATCATGTGAAAGTAATCACTCTTCTTTGATAGTGCAAGCCTTATGGTCATAGATTGACCCATTTTAGTGTGGGGGTTCAATTTAAGGTTGCACTTTCCTTAATTGTCTAATCACTCGCTAATTTATAATTTTTACATGTAGTAGAAGATACAAGAGTATAATTGGAAATAGTTTTATTACTTGGATTAATTGTTATAGAGTAAAGTCCACTAAGGCTTCTTATCCCGCCAGGGGTCTGGAACTCCATACGTTAATATTTTAGGAGATTACTATCCCCATATTAATTTGTGTTGGCCTTCCCAAGAATGCATTGTATGGTTAAGGGTGGTTCACAATTAGGAAGGTTGCATATGAAGACTTAAATAGCGGTGCAGTGCCTGTTGTGACCAGAAGCCTTGCCAAACCCACTAGGATTGAAGTAGTGTTATTGAACCCACAGATCGATTTTTGGCTTGGTTATATGATTTCTGTCGATAGCTTCATGTGGCAGAAAGCATCTTTGAAAATTACATTTATTAAGCTTCCTTAGTCAATAAGTACTTTCTTCACTATGCAATTTTATATTTACATAGTGACAACTAGCGGGCATTGATGAGGGAAGATCACTCTATGTAATGACCCATATTTTATATATTGAAGGATCATAAAATATTTTTATTTTATTCATATGAGGTCATATGACTCTAAATTTTTTAAAAATGACTCTTAGGAACATTTTCCACATTTATGGTTTTTTCCAAATTTCAGTGGGACCATTTTAACCCTAAAAATCTTGTATGGACTATAACTTTTGATAGGTGCTGAATAGGGTCTCAAATTACTTCCATTGCTTAAGAATGATGGTTTTCCATTCCGTAGAGTGGTCATAATAGAAAAACAGACTTATCGTTTGAAAGTTATAGATGTTTCAGTTTTGACTGGTGTTGGTCTGCATTAGTGGGTAATTAACTCAACACGTACTTATGTCCATTAACCTACCTCGAAAACTGTGCTAAGGGAGGCTATATAAACTAATCTATGTCATTTCCATCTTTCCCAAAATAGCTCTAACCTTCATTAACCCTAATTTTATCAAAAATATTACCTCTATCTTAATAATCTTAGCCAAATCATCAATTAGATAGTTAATTAGCACAGAAAGGCTAAAGATAATCATTTTGGCTAATTTGCATCTTTCTCCGTTGCTATCCACTTAAGTTCTAAGAGGAGAGATTGGTATTTTGGGTATTTGGTGAGTGGTTCTTGGCCTCTCCCTATACTATGCATGTTTATATCATAAAATTTGATGTTTTTAACATGATTTTGACTTTAGACCACTTTCTAACTTTAATCACATGTTAATAGATGTTTATGGCCAAAATTCGAAGATTCTAAAGTGGTTTTCAAAATCGTTTCGCAACCCCTTTTGTTCATATTCATATACTTGCATAAAAGTCAGATCTAGACTGGGATTTGCTTGATTATCATGTTCTTATGTATTGCATGTATGAATGGATGTATATGTATGATATTCCATGTTTTTATGTTGTGCTTTGATGTAGTCTTCTAGTGCTTTTAGGTAGTTAGGGAAGAGGTTGGCGAATTAAGCAAATTGAAGGCAAATATTATCGGAATTGGATGTACTAGGAGAAGGTGCTTTGAAGTACAGGAGGAGCCTAGGATTCAAGTCGCACTAAAATTGGAGCTAAGTAGAAGACTCAGTACTAAGAGCTTATTATCTGCACTGAGAGATTATTACCAGTACTAATAGCTTTTTCTTTGTGGAAATCATCCTGGTGGGAGGTGCTGCTTTAGGTCAAGTCTAGGGGTGATGAGTGAAGATCAAGTGTAAGAATTTGCCTAAGTACTAGACTTGGTATCGAGAGCTTTGGATGGCATGGAAATGAGAGCTTTTGGAGTTAGTACCAAGAGCTTTTGGAGTTGGTGCCAGAGTTTTCAGGAGGAGTGGTCGGGGTCCAAGCATTTAGAAGATGGAGTTCTAGGGGACATGGAAAGAGCTTAGTTAAATATAACTATTGGTACCGAGAGCTTATTATCGATACCAAGAGCTTATTATCGGTACCGCAAGGTCGGTCCTTGCTAAAAACATGGTGGAACTTCTAGGAGGGGAAGCTGAGGCTCTACAGGTCATGCTGAAGATGTTTGTTTGAGATAGTAGCATGATGATAGCTTCGGGATTTTGGTGATGGCAACTTGATGGTGAATGGAGTTAGCTTCCGATGATGGCAGCTTGATGTGGAAAGGAATCGTGAGAATGTTTGTCCATAAAGGGCAAGTTCTAGGAAGGGTTATCCATGGATAGAACGTGTGAATGGTTCTATCGTGAACAGGAGGAATGTGAAATGGTTCCTCGAGAATAACAGAAACTAGATGAAGCAAGAAAGGGGATCAGATACGCATGCTAAGGGATCGTTGATACTGGAAGTGTTTTCTGACGTATTCAAAAGCATGCTTATTATGAGTGCACTCATGGGTACTTGTAAAGGCTATCTCGAATCATTCAAAAGGATATGTATACCTTGGACCATGGTAAAGGGTCTAGTATTAGCTTCGGACTAAAAAAGAGTATACTGTAAACCCGGATTTCCATTAATCCCTGGCAGGAGAAAGTCCATACAGGTTATTATATATCAAGAGCACATTGAGTGATAGTGAGGATTGTTTAATGGATGCTATGGTTTTTTTCTTCTGTAATCTATCACTCTAGCGATGTCACTATAGATAGGTATTTGGGATTGGGATACCTGGACACCCGTCATCATACTTAGTTTGCGGTATACCTTTATAATATTCATAGAGTAGCATATTATGTTTTTTATGTGCTAACTCTTTGGTTGCAGGGACAGGTAGGTATGGTTTGTATACCCTTGTTCCTTACTATATCTACTTTTATAGTATTTTTAGATCTATTTACCGCTCACCCCAAAATTTTGTTTGACTCGAGGTTTTATGCTTTGCTTCTTATTGTCTTGGGTACTCTTAAATGAGTAAACTAGGTAGCATATCTAGATGCGACATGGTAGCTATGTAGATGACGAACTAGATGGAGTTATCTCGTATAATATATATTTCTAGGCTTATTCCGCTGTGCAATACTATAGAACCTTGATAGTGCTTGCTTACTACTACTATTATGAGATAGCTATTTGATTTTATTTTCAATTTGTATAAACTCTGTTACTTGTTATATAATTTTTTGGATCTATACTCCGATATCTGGATCACTTTGATATTACTGTCTCTTCTGTTTTATATATGTGATGTGTATTATATTTTATTCCATGCACTATGAGATATACAACAAGTACTATGTGATTGTTTTCTTTGCTTTTAATCCTTGATGACCGTTCTACATCGACAGGGCACGTCAACAGTGCATTGTATAGTTATATTAGGTGCCCGTAGTGTAGCACAGTCATCACATTTGGTATCAGAGCTTAGGTTACATGATTAACCCAAGTTGATACCATAGTCTAGTAGAGATAGGTAACGAGTTATCACCCTAGACTGGATCAAGAGTATATAATACAAGCGAGTTTGTACTTGTTATATATTTTGGTTTTCAAAACTATATAGTAGTATTTATAATTTATAAGTCGCATGCGCACATGACTACCATTGATGTTGTTGTCCTCTATGAGAGGCTAATAATTCCTATTATAGTTTGTAAGGATGGACTTGAATACAGGGAATTCGACACTGCAAGCTAAGGATGGAAGGGCCACCAGGATAGCAAATGATCTAGAAGTGCAGGCAGCATTCATTCATACGATGATTGGCATAATGCGAGCAACCCAAAGAGGCATTGTAGGGACAGTAGATGGTGGTGCTCAAATGCAAATGCAATAAGTTGTTATTCCTCAAAAGGAAGCTAAACTACAAGTAGGTGTGAGCAATAAGAGAAAGAGGGACAATAAAGGAACGAAAAGTCCCAAAACAAAGATGACTAAAACAAAGTTAAGAGGGAGCCGAAGTGCTTCAATTGTAGTAAGAAAGCTCATATTAGTAGGGATTGTAAGGCCTGAGGGGTGGTGAGAGAAAGTGCTTTAACTATGGTAAAACTAGGTACGTTAAGGTGGACTATCCAGATCCGGTTAAGGAGGAGCAACCTCAAATAGAGAATGGTCCAAAGAGGAGCAAATTGGAGCCTATTTGCTATAGTTATGGGGAGAAGGGCCATATTGCCAAGGAATGTAAGGCGAAAGGCAAGAAGTGCTACAACTGCAACAAAAATTTGGGCATATCAAATGGGATTCCTAGAACCAACATAGTAGAAGCAGGCTATGAAGGTGTATGCTTTGGATGTTATTTTGACTTCATCGAGTGCTCCATCGGCGAATGAGAAGGGTGTCACTATTCAAGGTATGCCTTCCATTTATGATGTTCGCATACGTGTTTTATGCAATACTAGGGCTTCGCATTCCTTTACATCCATTGACCTAGTAGATAGGTTGGGATTGAAACCCAAAATAGTTGACCAACCTTTGATTGTGACGAAACCTATTGGAACCCTATTGGAGGCTACACTAGCATGTGCATGGTTTGTTATGGTTAGATCTTATCAAGTCATGGATGCTCTTTTGTTCGTGATTGCTTTGGTTTGAATTTTGTTGGGTTCAGGATTATCTTAGGGGTGGATTGGCAAAGGAAATATATGGTAGCAGTGGATTGTGAGAAGTTGTTGGTGACGATCAGGGCTGTGGAGGGGTGAAAGGCAGTGATTGGCTACTTGCTAGGGAATGAGGTTATGGTTGGCTCACTATATTTGCTCAAGGTTCCATTAGATGGGTTGTCATTTGTGCCTACTGTTAGAGAGTATTTGGAAATGTTTAGGAGGTGACCAGATAATTGTCGCATCGGGAGATTATATTTTGGATAGATTTAGTGAAGGATGTTAGATCGATGGTTATGCCTTTGAGGCATCTGGCACCCAGAGAGAAAAAGGAGTTAAAGGTGTAAGTAAGAGGGTTTGTTTGTAGAAGTATATCTGTTTGGGGTGCACATATAGTATTCACCTTTAAGGCAGACAACTCTCTGAGGTTGTGTGTAGATTAAAGAGAGGTGAATAAAGTGACAAAGAAGAACAAGAATTCACTTCCATGTATTAACGATTTGTTCGATCAGCCTCTTGGAGCAAAGGTGTACTCCCAATTGGATTTGGCGATGGGATTTCACCAGTTGAGAGTGGCGAAGGAGAGTGTGCCAAACACTGCATATCATATGCCGTAGGTTTTTATAAGTGGTTTGTTATGCCATTTAGGTTGACCAATG
The DNA here is from genome assembly GCA_030737815.1 of Allium fistulosum. Classification (NCBI taxonomy): domain Eukaryota; kingdom Viridiplantae; phylum Streptophyta; class Magnoliopsida; order Asparagales; family Amaryllidaceae; genus Allium; species Allium fistulosum. The sequence goes on from CM060902.1 coordinate 1,394,126,739, forward strand.
CTCTGGCATACTTTGTTGATTTCATGAGCCGCGTCTTTAGGGATTAGTTAAACAAGTTTGTACTTGTGTTCATGGATGATATTCTGATCTATTCTAGGATAGAAGAGGAACACAAGACGTACTTTAGGATTATGCTTGAAGCGTTGAGGAAGCACAGGTTGAAAGCGAAGTTTTCAAAATGTCCCTTCAGGAGAAGGGAAGTGAGATTCTTTGGCCATGTGATCTCTAAGTAGGGATCGTAGTAGATCCTGCCAAGCAGTGGTTTAGGATTGGAGCCAACCCAAGAATGCTATAGATGTGAGGAGTTTCCTAGGACTGGCGGGATATTATAGAAACTTTATCAAAGCCTTCTCGAAGGTAGCCGCATCGTTAACCAATTTGACGAAGAAGAATCAGACTTTTATTTAGGATCCAAAGGGCGGGCATACATTTGTGAGTTTGAAGAAGAGGTTGACAAGTCCATCGATATTAACCATTTCGAGCAGGAATGAAGAGCTGACATTATACATGGACATCTATGGTACCGGATTAGGTGTGGTATTGAGGTTGAAGGGAAAAGTTATCGCCTATGCTAGTTGACAGCTGAAGGTGCACGAGAGGAAGTGCCAACTCATGATTTGGAGTTGGTGGGGATAGTGTTTGCTTTTAAGATTTGGAGGCACTACTTATTAGGGGAAAGGTTCGAGCAGTTCACGGACAAAAAATCTTTGAAGTACCTTTTCTCCCAGAAGGATCTCAACCTTCATCAACAACGATGGTTGGAATTCTTGGCCTCTTACGACTTTGACATTTCCTATACAACTAGTAAGGGAAATGCGATTGTCAATTCATTGATTAGAAGACATGCCAGTTTGGCAGTGATATTCCTAGAGTTGAAGCAATTGGTGTATATTGCTGGCTATGACTTCAGACCTCATTGAGAATTAGAGCCAGAGATGTTGGCAAGTTTAATGATCCGACATATTTTGATTGAGCAGATCGGTACTAGTCAGAAGCAAGATGCTAGATTAGCAGAGATCATGGTGAAAATCGAAAGCGGATAGAGCCTGAAGATATGAAGCAATACAGACTCGACCGAGAAGGTTAACTTTGTAAGGATGGGAGATTGTTTTTCCTTGATGTTAGATGGATTGCAAGACGAGGTGCTACGAGAGTGCCACCATTCTAGGTTAATGATACATCCCAACGGTAATAAGATGTACCATTATATGAAGCGGACCTATTATTGGGAGGGGATGAAGAAGGATGTAAGGACATTCATCTCGAAGCGTATGAACTACCAGTTGGTGAAGGCAGAGCAAAAGTCGCTAAGTGGGTTGTTGCGACCGTTTAAAGTTCCCGAATGGAATTAGGAGCAATTATCGATGGATTTTGTTGATGGACTACCAAGGACTCGAGCATGATATGATCGCATTTGGGTCATTGTCGATCAATTGACCAAGAGTGCTAGTTTATACCCATCAAGTCAAGTGGAACAGCAGCCAAACTGGCTGAGTTGTATATGAAATGGGTTGTATGATTTCATGGTGTACTAAAGAGCATTGTGAGCTACCAAGACCCATTGTTCACTAGTGGGTTTTGAAAGAGCTTATAAGAGGCATTAGGGATCGAGCCGCATCTCAATATGGCTTATCATCCACAAACCGATGGGCAGACTGAGAGAGTGAACTGTATAATGGTAGATCTCTTGCGGGCATGCATACTTGATTTCGGAGGCTCGTGGGAGGATCACTTGCATTTGGTGGAGTTTGCATTTAATAATAGCTATCAGTCTAGTATTGGTATAACATCATATGAAGCATTGTATGGCCAACCGTGTAATGCCCCTTCATGCTAATGAGAGTCGGGTGAAAAACTAATACTTGGGCCAGATATGATTAGAGAAACCTCAAAGAACATAGAGATCATTCGGCAACGAATGAAAGCTGCTCATGATATGCAAAAGAGCTATATTGATAGGAGGCATAGAGATTTGGAGTTCTCCATCGGCAATATGGTGTTTGTGAAGATTTCTCCTCCCAAGAATGTTATTCGATTTGGTAGTAAGGGGAAGTTGGCGCCAAGATTCATAGGTCCTTTTCTAATACCAAAGAGGATTAAGAACCTCGCATATAAGGTCAATGTACCTTAGCAGACCGCCGACGTGCAAAACGTCTTTCATGTTTCCCATCTACAGAAGTTTGTGCATGACTCAGATATGAAGATTGTACTGGGTCAGCTTGATGATATCGAGGTTGAACCATAAGCTTTGAGACCTCGTAGGTCAGTTTGTATTATCGTACGCGATACAAAACAACTTAGGATGAGGACATTGAAAGTCGACACCGAACACTACCACTGTGTTCGAATGTCACGCATCCAATCGACAAAATGGCAGATTGATAGGGTAAATAATAAGAAAAGAATAGAAAAAATCAAAATCTCACAGTGGAATCGACAACATATAGTAAACAAGGACAGTAGAACTGTCACTCCAAAAATAAAGAGTAAATCAGAGTTAGAAAACAACCGTTTCAACTGGACAGTTATGAAATCCCGACCTTACAATTGCTGATAGGGATACTATATAATACAATGAAAAATAAACACTATGATAGGTGAACCTCTAGCTCCTCTTCAAGATCTCCATAACACCAAAGATAACCTTGGAAAATACTCGGTCCGACTCGAGCATTATAATAAAATAACACCCGAATCAGTCACCAGCGTGAGATAACTCAAATAATGGGGAATATTTTAAAGTTCTGTGAGACCACGCAGCTAATGCAGAATGGGTTTTTTTACCTCACATGAATAACAACCATACATGTACGAGCAGAAATAAACATCAGGAAACAATTTCAAACAAGAATGGGCATAAATAATATTAAAACCAGACTTGAAAGAATGAAAATAACTCGAGTAAAATCCAAACTAGGTAGAATGGATAAAACAACGTAATAATTCAAACTTGATAGAATGGACAAAATAAGGTAAAAGTTCAATCTTGATAGAATGAACAAAGCCTATAATTAAATATTGTGAAGAGTGGTTGACTCTTCCCGTTGTAGTTACAGAAAAACAATTCGAAGGTTCGAATTAAATAAGGAAAGGAAATTTCCAACAAATGACTAGGAAGGTGCACCCCCCGAAGTATATCTTTAGTAATATACTTCTGAAAAGCTCATTTACTCTATGATACTTCTCGAAAACCTCCAAGCTGGACCCTACCAAACCTTACCGAGTATCCAAATATTTCACATCTAAATCTTAATCATTTTAAGGTGATGGTACACCAAAATCTAGATGAGATGTGAAAATACCATAATGGGAGCAACCCCACATAGCTTGGCCCCCTCTCGCGCTTTGGTTTTAGTCATTTCCAACAAAGGATAACATCTCAAAGAGCAGCTAATCCTTTTTAAGGTGATGATACAACATGAAGAAAGCTGAATCCAACAATTAATAAATCAAATATCAGGGATAATTAAAATGATCGTAAATGGAAATTAAATATCAAATGTTTAACACTACTCATCGATTCCAAACAAGTGATATCTCTCGGTTGAAAATGAAGGCAGGCAAGTTGAGATAGTGTCGCCTCTAGGCATTACCTTGACGAGATTTTTAAACTTCGATATAGAAACGAGTCCAAGCCTCAACGTTTAGCGTTAAAAGTATGACTAGATCCTTTCCATATAAGCAATATCGATTACCGAACTATTTTTCCATAACTGAAATCGAACTTTACTTTTAAAAACTGAACTTGTGCTTGGTTTCCATATTACAGTATTTATAAAAACACTTTGGAAAACACTCTTTTAAAATGTTCTTTTATAAGACAAAATTTATAATATTAAGTGTATTTAAAACAAGGGTAAAAAACAATGTCATTAAAACCTTGTTCACTATAAACCCAAAACAATTTACACTTAGCTTTATTTATTGTAACATCCCGATATTTTCAACCATTCGCATCTGCACACGTCGAGCTTGAATCGCTCAAAATATCAGATTGTTAATTTATATTTGGCAAAACTCAGCATATACAGTAAATAAATAAATCACAGAATCACAGACACAGAGTAATATAACAATAAGCAGCGGAAACAAATGAATAGTAGTTCATGAAGCTACTATATATATAACAGAGTTAATCAAGATACAACAGAAGTCACAAATACATAGAAGTCTCAATACAATAGTCAAATAACAAAATCTGAATATATCACTGGAGTCAACTGAATAACTGAAAGCTGAATAGATAGATGAATCTCCAAGCGAAGCTCCATTTCCAAAGGTGAGTCAAATGCTGTGACGCTCAGTCTATCCCGAGCATAAAGCAAAACACAAAACACTCGAGTCAGGATTAACATTCTTATATCAATAAATCCAACTCAAGTGAAATATCAACTGAAATACAAGTAACTTAAAGGATGTTTGGGATACCCATCCTCTAAGGATCCGTGGAACTATCTACTATGTAGTAATATACGCTATTATAATATGTCTATGGTAAAGTAAACTATTAAAATAGCATTAAGGCGTTACCCATATCCCCTTTAACACATTTTATATATTCCCATAGTCTATATAGTACCATAATCTCCCTCGTATTGGGCGTTGTCAAAGGGCACTCCATAGGTATGGTACAAAACAAACTTGTAGTGGGCTCGATATGGTAGGTGACACGGCACAACTAGGCAATGCCAGGGTAGATATACCAATTACACTTCCGGGCTGGTGGTAACACATAGCTGCAGCTACCGCTCACCTTGATCCACACTCCCGAAAATCCAAGGGTGCACCCAATCAATCACAAAGTAATAGAATGGTATCGAAGAAGTGTGTCCGATCGGAGGAGCTACCTCACTTGGCCTATCAATTGCTCCCGTTTTACCCACCTTAAGCTAACTCATGGGAGTCAGGTCCACGTATATACCTCAAATAGAATCGTCGCCACCATCATACTTCATTCTGGAATCTCCACCGCGTACACAGTTGTTAAAGTGGTTTTCGGTATTGGCAGAGAGTATGACAATGACCGATCCCGGTCTCTTTAACAACCAAACGTTATTATAACACCGCGGTCATTACATTTCAAATAATTCATATTTCAAAATCAAAATATTGTATCCATTTCAAAACCAAATCAATACGATATCATTTCTCACTTAAAATAATATTCATTTTCAAAATCATAACACTTTCCAAAATTATAACTCTTTCGAAATTATAACACTTTGAAATTATAACACTTACCTCTTAAACAGTTTAGATATTAATAATAGTATATATATATATATATATTAAAATAGTTATAAATAGAATAGTTAATATAATAAAATAATTTGTATATAAAATAGTTATAAATTAAATAGTTTATTTTAAAGTAATTAATATATTAAAAATAGTTTAATTAAAATAGTTTATATTAAAAATAGTTTATATTAAAAAAAAAATATATTAAAATAATTTATAAAGTAAAATATATATATATATATATATATTTAAAATACTTAATATAATAAAATAGTTTCCTCAAAGTTCACAAATCGATTCAAATCAATTCAAATTCCAAAAAAAATCAATTTAATTCATTCTCAATTCATCAATTTCAATTCAATTCAGTTTCTCAATAAACCATTTCAAATTATATCGATTTCAAATATAGATTTGAACCACAAAATTTACCATTTAATATCGATTTTCAAACATAGATTTCAAAGTTTAAAACATTTAAACCTTTACAATAACTAAATTTGACCAATTCATTTATATTTCAAAATTCAACTTTACCATTATTAAATATTGAAATATTCACCTAATCAATCCAATATCATTTAGATAAATAAAATTTAAATAAACTAATTCTCCCCTTTTGAAAATATTCATTTAATCTCCTTTATTCAAAATCAAGTCATAAAATCATATCCTTAAAATCTCAAATATAATAAGTGTCAAATCAATCTTATTTAAATATAATTCTTAAAAGAATAGGATTTTAAATCAATCTCAAATTTATCTTCCCAACCTTAACTTATAAAAATTATTATAAAAATCTATTTTTAAAATATAATTTCAAAAAATACTTAAACATATTATATATTAATTTAATTAAACTTTATTAAATTAAATCTTATTATTAAACTTAATTTATATTAAAACTTAATTTATATATATTTTAAAAATAGTAAAATTATAAGTAAATTCTTAAAATTTATAATTTCAAAACTAACTTATAATAATAAATTTTCAAACATATAATTTTAGAAATCTAAAATTTAAACCTTTATAAAAACATATTTATATATAATATCTTAAAATCCATATTTAATAAAACCATATATTCCTTTTCAAAACTTTGGAAATCATTTCCAAATATATATATATATATATATATACACACAAACCAATAGTGTCTGTATATAATTTTCTATCCCATGGTCAAGTGATATGGATATTTATCATTTCAATCTGCAATTTAAATATCTACGGGTATATATCTTTTCAACCCGCAATCCCAAAATTCAATTCAATGAAAATCGCTTGGGTTTATCATTTCAGCCCATAACGATTTTCTCCTATTCTACAAGATCGTTCGGGTATGTATCATTTCAACCCATTGGGAAGTCTATACTAACAGGGAACTTGCAAAGTGACAACATATATGACAATAATATAATAATCAACAACATGCATATATCATCAGTGATAAGATAAATAACAGATCATGGTGTCAGATGTCACATGTGAACAGATATAGATAATAGCATATATATAGCAATTTAAATAATTAACAACAGCATATTTCAATTGTCGTTTCAATTGAAATCAAATTTAACAAAATATAAGAACATTAATCGTGAGTGATGTTAACTCCCTTTTCGCAACGAGTTACGAGTTAAGAAATGGATGACTCAGATTGCCGTGATTCAAGAAGCTAACGAGTTAAAAAGCCTACGACCTAAGTGGTCTTGACGACTTACGACTTAGCAACTGAAGAGAACTTACGACCTAAAAGTTTTAACGAGTTAGCGGACTACAACCTACAGCGGTTTACGACTTAACAAGTTGACGACTCAGCAAGTTAAGCGACCTACGACTTAAGAGGTTAAGAAGTCTCCGACTTAACTACTCAACGAGTTAAAGTCTATACGACTTAAGAAGGTTTCGACTTAACATGCTACGACTCATCAGGCCTACGACTTAAGAGACTCAGTGACCTAACTTGCCCAGCGACCTAAGGCTACAGAAGACCTTGCGACCTAAGGCTACGGGAAAGTTCACGACCTTGCAACAGAAAGGATTGCGACCTAAAGGAACTTCACGACCTAGAAGCTTGCGACCTAAAGGAACTTCGCGACCTAGAAGCTTGCGACCTAAAGGAACTTCGCGACCTAGAAGCTTGCGACCTAAAGGAGCTTGCGACCTAACTATTTAAGATATGTGCCGACCTAAAAGCCAACCGACTGAACAAGTGGTCGACTTAAGATTGTGAGTTAACTCTGCTCCGACCTAACAATGCCGAGCTATGAAATGCTCCGACTTAAGAGATTCACAACCTACGACTCAAGGTCCTAACGACTCAACGAGTTAAGTTATCTACAACTTAAAGAAAGGGGGTTCCGACTTAACGACTCAGCGAATTAAGGTCTTACGAGTTAAGGTCTGATAAGTCGGCTACGACTTAATACTTGTCAAAGACAGCCACAGGATGGGCCCATAACAACCATCCCTTAACTCATCACCGACCTAACCCTATTCCTTAACTCGTCACCGATCTACCCTAAGTCGGCTACGACTTAAAGACTTAGAGAAATTTCCTGAGTCCAGATCAGCTCCTATAAATACCCCATCACTTCCAACATCAGGGGGACTTTTGGGCCATTCATTTCTCCAAGCGCCGTTACGCTGTCGAAGTCTCCTCTCATTCAGCAATCAAAGATCTTCAAGCATTCGAGACACTACAACAATCTTCGAGAAGAGCTCCTAACATCCAACACGGATTCGTCGAGTTTCATCATCAAAGATCGAGCTAGTAGTCAAGAGTGCTTTCATGATCAAGTTGTATCGTTTTTAGAAAGATATTGTATCAAATTGTAACCGAATCAGCAATAAAAGACTATAAAGTGGATGTAGGCTCAATTACGGGCCGAACCACTATAAATCTGTTGTTCATTTACCGCTTTTCTGCTATTTTCAGCTTATATTCTGTTCCCGTACCAACGGGTGGTGCTTTCACAATTCTATTACACACACCGGGTGTTAGCGTTCACTTTTTACCGTTAACATTTTGGTGCTTTCACTGAGAACCCAACTCAGGCGATCATCCACCGTTGCTTCGCAAAGATTCATAAAAAGAACCTCTCTTAAAAAACCAGATCCTAAATAATGGCTCCTGGAAGAGGAGGTAGACCTATCAGATCCGGAAATGCTCACGAAGGAACTTCCGCTTCCCCAATAACAGACCAAGCAACTCCAACCGTTGGAGTCACCAGGGCTGAATTGGATGACGCAGTTTCTGGATTATACCAACAAATTGAAACTCAAAACGCTTTGATGATGGATAGATTAACTGCTCTGCTCGGGGCAAATCGTCAACCAGAAAATCATCGAACTACTCTTCCTGAAATGCCACCTTTCCAAGCTGATGGTTCTATGCCGCAACCAACTTGTCATGAGCATATGCCCAGGCAAACTTCCGAGGGAAGAACTAATGCTTGCCCGGAGGTGTCTTTGAACAATAAAGAGTACCTATCTGAAATGGTTGGCCGCATCATGAAAGAGAGCATGCAAAGGGAAGAGGATGAGGCTGACTGGGGATTTGCGCCAAGCAGAACTCCGTTTACTGAAAGGATCCTAAGAGCGGAGTTTCCAAGGAAATTTGCACCTCCTACTATCCAAGCCTATAGGGGAACCAGTGACCCTAACCATTTCCTCTACAAGTACGACTGGCATATGACCGGTGCAAGAGCGTCAGACGAGATCAAGTGTCGATACTTTCCGGTATACCTAGAAGGTGTGGCTTTACTTTGGTTCACAAAGCTTCCAGTTCGGTCTGTAGATAAATTCTCCGACTTAACGCAAAAGTTTAAAGAACAGTTCAGATTGTATGCTTCAAAAGCTAAGGATATAATGTCATTGTCTAACCTTGAACAAGCGCCCGGAGAATCAATCAAATCCTTCTTGAGCCGTTTCAATATAGCTTTAGCCGAGGTAGAAAATGCGGAACCACGCATGATCCTGACTTATTTGATGCGAGCCATTGATAAATCGAGTAAATTTGGGATATGGCTAAAGATGAAGGAACCGAACTCACTTGATAAATTTTATAAAAAGGCCGATGAGTTCATTCGCCTTGAAAGCCTTTCTGCAACATCGAAAGTGGTTACTGCCCAAACTGATAATGACAATGTCCCACCTAAGAAAAGAGAATCTGAAAGTCCGAAAAGGGAGAATGAAGGAGGAAAAAGCTAGGGAAATGAAAAGAAACCTCGCCGCTTTAATCCTTCGGACTTTACTCCTTTAACTGATACACCAAGAAATATCTTTTTTGCAACAAAGGACGTTGTCAGGTATCCTAAGCCACCTGAGATGACAAGAGGGGCAAAGCGTAATGGAAAATTCTGCCAATTTCACAATCAACCTGGCCATGACACTGACCAATGTCGCCAATTAAAGAAGTTGATTGAAGAATTGCTAGAGCAGGGTAAACTCCAACAATACGTTAAAAGGAACGGAGTCGATCCAACCTCATCCACTCGGGATCAACAACACCCTACCCATCAATCCGATTCTCACAACAACACTGCAGTGCAAGATTCAGAAAAGCTTGTCATTAATGCTATCACAGGGGGACCATACCCAGCAAGCAGAAGTTGGGATGACTACTAATTACCCACAAAACTGCGACTGGGGCATCTCTCACTTTCTCTGACATAAAAATCCAAAAGCTATGAATCAAGCACAAATGGAAATCCAGCTTGGAGATTCTGAAACAACAATAACTAGCATTCATTTTTACTTAACAGCATTGCTTGAATTTGTAAAGATAATGATGGATGTGTAACTTCTGCATTGTAAACCGCTGAGAAATCAGCGTGACTCAATAATGAAAAACTATGCATTGTGTTTTCTATTATAAAATGCCTGTTATATTTCGATGTGTAAATACTCTAAATGTATTGCTAAAATATCGATCTAATACTGCAGGTCATTAAAGCAAAGCTCACCCATCGCAAAGCTAAGCGAGCCTTACAAATCATTTATTAAAGAAAATTTCAAGCAACAAAAATTTCAAACTCAAATCCCATACAAGAGGAACTTCACATAAAAAGTTGACGGCTCCACTATGTCAAGCCCTTGTTAACTGGTTGCGATTGTTGATATAAAAAGGCATCCAACCAAATAACTTGCGTTTACTCTGTGGAGTCATTCAACAGTGAAGTCTACTTCTTCGGATAAAGAAATTTACTTGCAAAAGAAAGGAACACGCGCTTGGAGATGATGATAAAGGATCGCAGATTGGCGGATGATGATACAACATGAGCGGGCAAACATGGAAGCAGCCAAAGGAAGGTATGCCTCTCAACAGGAAAGCAGGTAGATCCACTAAAGGGATACCTTCCCAAGCAGAAGGAATAAGACCCTCGCTAACTGATTGTGATGCATCCGATCAGGCAGCTTGTGTCCATCCCATGGATCTACTTGCCCCTAAGACGCAACCTTCCTGGCACACCAACCAACTGATGCTCCTTCCCAAGGGTCAACAAAGCCCTCTAACGAGGCACGCCAATAAATGGAGAGCTTTCCTCAATCAAAAAGATCGGTGGGACTACCAAAGGGGCACCTTTTTAATTGATTGCGATCGTTTGTACAAACAAACATCCAATCAAGCAACTTACGCCTGTCCCGTGGACCCCTCCGACCATGAGAAAGTAACTTCCAGGCAATCACAAGCCCTCTTCGGAGGCACAAGCCCTCTTCGGAGGCACAAGCCATCTTCGGAGGCAAAAGCCCTTTTCGGAGGCACATTTCACCCGTGTAGAAGTGCAAAATGCTTCTCTTCGGAGACCCACTTCACCAGTGATGAAATACTAAAAAGCCCTTTTCGGAGGCACATTTCACCCGTGTAGAAGTGCAAAATGCTTCTCTTCGGAGACCCACTTCACCAGAGATGAAATGCCAAAACTGCTTCTCTTTGGAGACCAAAATTGCTTCTCTTCGGAGACCAAAATTGCTTCTCTTCGGAGACCAAAATCGCTTCTCTTCGGAGACCAAAAGACCTCTTCAGAGGCGTACTTCACCTTGCTTGAAGTACCAAAAATAAACCCTTTACTGGGGCACAAAAACCAAAACCTTCTTCAGAAGCTCATTTCACTGTGCAGGAAAATTCACTTTCAAACAAATAAAAGTGATCATTCCCAGAAGTCGAAGTGTTCTTCAGGAAGAAAAAGAAAATAAAAATTTCTCCAAAGACAAGATATACTCTATTAAAAGCAGAATAATTCTTCCCTGAAAAAGTGGAAAGTTATTCTCTAAAATAAGAGTATCGGTCTTGTGAAAGCAAGAAATATTACAATATACTTGTGGTATGGGGGCAACATTATACAATTCAGTTACATTAATAAAAGTAATATACAAGCGACATACCACAAGTTCATTGCAATATCACGTAATAAAGATATGGAGTAAATGCGTTCTTGAAACACAGACAAAAAGTTTGTACAAATAGAAAGAATCGTTTACTCTACACTTCAAATGAAAAACAGATGTATTCCTACATACACAAGGATTTGTACAAGAAAAATATCTATTTATTTCAACACTATGAGAAATTTTTTACATTGTACAGGTTACAAAAAGAAGCGGAGACCGGTATCCGCACAATCCCCGGTCAATACAAAAAGCAAAAAAGACAAAATTATACTCATTTCTCCTTCTTCCCACCCTTGGAGCTTTTACCCGGCCTGGTAATTAGCTTCGTAGGCCGTATCGGAGAAGAAGGAGAAAGAGACTCAGCCGGACCAATCTTTGCTTCATCCCCAGCAGCAGAAGAACTCTTCTTTCCTTTCTTTGAAACCGCATGCTTTCCCTTCTTCTTGGAAGAAGACTCGCTCCCCGGAGCAAGAAATGTAGAAAGCTTTGTGTCGTAGTCAAAAGACCGCTCCGGAGTCTTCTCGCTATCTTCCAGACCTTCTGCCTTCTGTTCTTCGGCAGCAAGTGGTTCGTCTAAACCTTGAAGGGCTGCTATTGGTTCTTCCTGTGAACCTGGCTGAGAAGCTGGAAGAGATATAACTTGAGAAGGAGGAGGAACGACAGCTGAAGAAGGAAGAATTGGTGCAGTTTCCGGCACGACTGCTGCATAATAAAAGAAATCAAAATCAGTATTCTCCGAGAAAAAAGAAGACCGTGAATCGTCAAAGTTACTTGGAGAAGCCGGTTTAGCGAGATCAATCTCAAATTCCCGAGCTTGGAAGTTCTTCATTGCCTCTTCCTCTGTAGGGGTGGTTACAGTTTCTTTGTCAACCTTAGCGGGAGGCGTGGAATGAGAACTAGAGCCAGTAATATCCGCATGAGCTAAAGCCGAAGTATAAGCAGGAGCAATAGGAGGTGTTTCTTTCTCAGGAAGCTTCTCTCCCGTCGCCTCGGCCCGCACTCGGATAAGCTGCTCTTTTCCTTTGGCAAGGGCAGCGCGATCGCTCTCACTTAAGTAGGTAGCTTGAAGATCTGTTTCAGAATATCCGGCACCACCAAATAAGTCAATGATTGCCTCCCATACTTCCGCTAAGGTGACTTCATATTCTGGTCCCAAAAATGAAAGGCTCCCACGCCCCAGGACACAATGCATATAAAAGTCGAACAGTGTCGCGTCAATGGTGGCTATGGTCGCCTTATGGGATTCTTCGGCTGCAGCTTTACCAGAGAGAACTTCATCACATTCTCTTTCAGCCTTCAGTAGCTGAGATTGCAGTCTTATAATTTCTAAATCTTGAGAGCTGAGATTCTCTCGAAGCTGAACGACATCATCGCGGTATTTTCTCGTAACCTGCTGTTCTGCTTCGAGTTTCACCTCAATATCTCTCTGAGCAGCATGGGCGTCTCGAACTTGTTTTGGAAGCATTTCTTCTTTCTGAGAATAAGAAGTGGAAGAAGTAGCAAGCTCTTTTTTAAGTTTTTCAACCTCAGCTTCGAGCTTCCCATAACCATCGCTAATGCTTTTCATCTCCGCGTCATGCTGCTTACGCCATTTGTCCCACTCAGATTTATCATTTTCCATGGTCATCATCGCCTCAAGGTTCATATGGTTGACCCTTTGAAGCTCATCAACCAGCTTCTGCCATCCAGACATTCTTTCGATGTCAAGTTTCACAGCATCGACATTTTTCAGCATCGCCTGCTTACCAATGGGAACCAAATCCAAATCAAAACGCACTCCTTTCAGACACCAATTCGGAAATCGGCTCTGGAGTGTGGGAGGACCATCTCCAGCTTGGTACTGTGGCCTATTAATGATTGTCTGGATGTCAGACTCCTTAAGGGCAGGAGAACCAGAAGATGTATTAGGAGGAATAGAAGCGGTAGTCTTTTCTGAGATATTAGATGTATCTTTCTCGCCAAGTCTGATCCGTTTGCTGGAATCATCGGAAGTATGACTCTTCCCCTTATCATCGTAAGATTTCCTCTTGTAAGGGTCGTCGCTTCTGCGGGAAGAGTCACGTCGCTCGTCCCTACTCCCATAGTATTCCTCATCTTCTTTCCGGCGACGCTCTTCATGAGTTCGCCTCTCGTGAGCCTTTCTGGCAGCCCTCTCCTCATCAGTTTCCTTCACAGCACCGATATAACTCCTAAAGTCATAAGCCTCACGGCTTCCGTAACGCTGGAATTTGTTGTAGTAAGAGCCGCTTCGCCCCATCAGAGAACCTGAAATTGAAGAAAAAGACCAGTTTTAGAAATCCTTAAGTTGAAGAAGCTAAGTGCATATAAGTGCCAAAATTCTAAGTGTGTGTGATGTGCAAACTACACGCATCAGACTACAAACCACTTTTGGGTGTAGAAATGGCAATAAGTTGTGTGGAAGGCGTTGTGTTTTGTTGCAAAGAAGAAGTTGCTTCGACAGCAGGAGGGACCACTTTAGAAACATCATCTTTAAAGAGCTCCTGAGAGGTTATCATGATGTCGCTCAGACTGCCAAAAGTATCATCGCCATGGTGCATGGGAGAATTATCTTTTTCAACTTCCACCTTAGCCGTCTTTTCAAGAATGTGAAGATTTTCCTCCTCTTCAATAACCGGGACAAGTGCTAACTTACTGGACGACCCCGTAGTGTCGGTAAGAGTAGAACACTTCACCAATGAAGTCTCAACGGTAAATTCTTTCGGTGAAGGTTCTTTAGCAGAAGCGGGGGCATCTGACTCCTCAGCCGAAGAATCAGGGACTTCATGTGGCTGAGTGGAATGGGAAGGATGTAAGAGTCCAAATTCGTGGAGGAACTCATCTCTCAATAGAAATTGAACACTCCTCTCCTCGACCGGCACAGCCATAAGCCTCTCGAAGGTAGTTTTGTGACGAGTTTCCCTAGAGGGAGGAGGAAGCGCTGAAACAGTAGAAAAAGAGGTTAACACTTGACAATTTGAACTTCGAAGAATTTTAGAAAAACACAGGGAAAAGATAGATAATCGTACTTCCCACTCTCCAAATGGCGTAAAATCCCGGGGGACAACGAACAAAGAAAAACTGGCTTAGAAACCCAGGAACGCTTTCGGGAAGACCAATAATCAGTTTACGATTCCTGGCACTCCTTACAACTGTGATAGAGGGATGGTCTTTGGTCTTTGTGAATGAGCATAGAAAGCAAATTTCTCCAAAACTGGGAAAACGGTCCAGCATTCTCCTAAAAAGCACACACAGTCCCAGCAGGATGGCGTAGCCATTAGGATGAAGTTGAAAAGGGGAGATAGATAATCGAAGGAGAAGTTCTCGGAGACAGTCATTAAACGGGGGAATTGCTCCACTCAAGCACATTTGGCGGTTCACTGCGATAAAGCCGTGGGGCGGCCTGTCAGCAGTGTCATTTACTCTAGGAAGCAAAGCGTCAGATACAGCGATGCCAAACTGGGTGCATAGTTGACGGAAGACTTTATGACTCAGAGTGGTAGGAGTCCTTTCCGGGGGGTCATTCAACGGAGTAGCGATTGGAAAAGCTTCTCCAGTTGGTTCCAAGTCTTCTTGACGAGATGCCATTCTACACAATCAGCTGAATGTTCAAAAGTGAAGGTGCACGTTTCCTAAAAGTGTGAAGTGCTGTGCAAAACTAATGAAAACAAGAAAAAACAAGTATAACTGGAATTAAACTAACTGACAATCAGTCGATTACGAGATTTCAGAACTTGTTGATACTCAAGTGTAGTGTTAATGCAGACAAATCAGTTTTAATTTACCATTACGATTTTGCTTTAATACTTCACTTGAGTTGGTTATTGTGTAGCATTTCACTCATACAGTTCATTTAATTTAATTTTCTCTTTATCAACTAATCTGTCATTCGATGTGGGCAGTCAGTGGCAGTATATTCGTCCCAGTATTCTGTGAATGTCGTGTTAAGCAGGTTATTAGCATTAAAGTCAAGACAGTGTGAGAGGTAACACAACACAGTTCAAATTCAAGAGTTCAGCCAACTTCTGTGCAAAATCATCTAAGTCTTAAGTCGTTAAACGACCTATCATAAGTTAAAACTTTTAGGTCGTGTTAGGCGAGTCAAGATGTTCAAGGCATGTTCTCTTAAGTCAGGTCATTCAAGTCCAAGAATTCAAAGTCATAATGTTCAAGTTATTAAGTCGTTCGGATGGGTTCGCGAGTTACGAGTTAAGGGCTATCTCATCCACGACCTAGTCATTCAGATGTGCTTGCAAGATTAAACCTCAAGTGCTAACTCGGCGACGACCTAAGGAAGATTCCCTATGAGTTAAGTCGTTGGTTGTCTAATTGTTCGAGTCATCAGTCCTTAAGTCGCACTGCAAGGAAAAAGTTTCAAGTCTGAATGCGAAAATGCAATGTCCTAGGTCATTACCAACCTACGACCTACGACCTACTTAAGGTCGTCAAAAATTAAGTCGCGATTTCCTTTCAAAGGTGTTAAGGTGTTCATTCTCCCCAGTACATCAATTCGCCGAACTCCTAACCCGTTAACCCATTAGCCTCTCCTTCAACCAAAACTCTCGTCCCCTCAACGCATTCAATCATCCCGAAATCACCATACACCTAGTGTAATGATATTCCATCACAAATCACAAATCAGTCAAATTGAATCGCCGCAATCCATTGTCTTGTTCTAATCGACTATCCAAAACCAGGACAGGCCGTCTCAAACCCATCAGTAATTAATTGAAACGAGGATTGCAGAGAAGCACGGCAGGAGAAAAGGGGGTCGATGGTGAAAATGGGATTCGTAATTAGGTGATAATCGAGGAATGAATAGCAATCGAATCCACTTACGCAATACGAAATTGAAGATGTCTGGCGATCGAGTAATTGAGTTTGTCTGAGAAAAACTTGAATGCTTGCAAATGACGGAATGAAACAGGTAAAGGGGAAGAAGGAACGACCTAAGCTATTTGTACCCTAACACAGTGAAAGGTGAATCGACACATCTGACTTACGACTTATGCTAAGTCGTTAGCGACCTACGACTCATCTTAGGTCGGTCGCAATTTAGCGCACTCATCAAGAAGCGAGCTAAGGAAATCGAAGCACACGACTTACGACTTAAGGCGTGTACTTCGAGGGGCAAATGTTAACTCCCTTTTCGCAACGAGTTACGAGTTAAGAAATGGATGACTCAGATTGCCGTGATTCAAGAAGCTAACGAGTTAAAAAGCCTACGACCTAAGTGGTCTTGACGACTTACGACTTAGCAACTGAAGAGAACTTACGACCTAAAAGTTTTAACGAGTTAGCGGACTACAACCTACAGCGGTTTACGACTTAACAAGTTGACGACTCAGCAAGTTAAGCGACCTACGACTTAAGAGGTTAAGAAGTCTCCGACTTAACTACTCAACGAGTTAAAGTCTATACGACTTAAGAAGGTTTCGACTTAACATGCTACGACTCATCAGGCCTACGACTTAAGAGACTCAGTGACCTAACTTGCCCAGCGACCTAAGGCTACAGAAGACCTTGCGACCTAAGGCTACGGGAAAGTTCACGACCTTGCAACAGAAAGGATTGCGACCTAAAGGAACTTCGCGACCTAGAAGCTTGCGACCTAAAGGAACTTCGCGACCTAGAAGCTTGCGACCTAAAGGAACTTCGCGACCTAGAAGCTTGCGACCTAAAGGAGCTTGCGACCTAACTATTTAAGATATGTGCCGACCTAAAAGCCAACCGACTGAACAAGTGGTCGACTTAAGATTGTGAGTTAACTCTGCTCCGACCTAACAATGCCGAGTTATGAAATGCTCCGACTTAAGAGATTCACAACCTACGACTCAAGGTCCTAACGACTCAACGAGTTAAGTTATCTACAACTTAAAGAAAGGGGGTTCCGACTTAACGACTCAGCGAATTAAGGTCTTACGAGTTAAGGTCTGATAAGTCGGCTACGACTTAATACTTGTCAAAGACAGCCACAGGATGGGCCCATAACAACCATCCCTTAACTCATCACCGACCTAACCCTATTCCTTAACTCGTCACCGATCTACCCTAAGTCGGCTATGACTTAAAGACTTACAGAAATTTCCTGAGTCCAGATCAGCTCCTATAAATACCCCATCACTTCCAACATCAGGGGGACTTTTGGGCCATTCATTTCTCCAAGCGCCGTTACGCTGTCGAAGTCTCCTCTCATTCAGCAATCAAAGATCTTCAAGCATTCGAGACACTACAACAATCTTCGAGAAGAGCTCCTAACATCCAACACGGATTCGTCGAGTTTCATCATCAAAGATCGAGCTAGTAGTCAAGAGTGCTTTCATGATCAAGTTGTATCGTTTTTAGAAAGATATTGTATCAAATTGTAACCGAATCAGCAATAAAAGACTATAAAGTGGATGTAGGCTCAATTACGGGCCGAACCACTATAAATCTGTTGTTCATTTACCGCTTTTCTGCTATTTTCAGCTTATATTCTGTTCCCGTACCAACGGGTGGTGCTTTCACAATTCTATTACACACACCGGGTGTTAGCGTTCACTTTTTACCGTTAACAAGTGATTTCTCACCTTTTGAGGCTAGAGATGAATGAGATGTGTTACAAATCCGAGCACGAATTCCAAAGCAAAGCAAGATTGGCACGAATTTGGACGAACAAAGCTGATAACGGGAATCGATGAAATAATTAAAATCAGCTTGATAAAAAACCCAGCAATTATATATATATATTATTATTATTTCCATGAAATCAATATTTAATTTAAAACAAATATTAAAATAACATATATAAAATTAAAAATCATTGTTTTTAAATTAAAACACATATATTAAAATCAAACATATATACAATATAAAATTTAAAACAAATACACACACACACACACACACACACACATATATATATATATATATATACATACACACACACACACACTAAAAAAATGAAAAACACTTACATAAACTTACCATACAATAATATATACCATTTAAATCTATTGTATAATACTACACAACATATGGATACAAATTTTCCAGACTTGATATGTATAACAAATAGGTACATGTAGACTTGATATTCACAAACCCATATATGTAGACCCATATTTTTAATAAATATATGTAGTACGAACATACATATATGCAAAACAAAAGAAGAGAAAGCTTTATATTCAAAAATACAAGTACACATAGATATTAGAGCTACATACTATACTGTAACATTACATATACTATATGTATATAATATATAAAATCTAAACATATTATATATAACTGAAATTAAAAATAAAACAAAGGAATCAAAATAGCCTAAAATTTACATACTTATAAACATATATAAGTTGCTGATATAAAGCTCATATACCCTAACAAACATGTTATATAACCCTTGAATATAAATACTCTAAGCAAAATTTATATTACACATATAAATAACTCACAGATTATGTGTATAGGCTTATACATAGATGAATAACAAATGATATAAACTTATGTAGTATATGCAAACTATATATAATATATAAACTAAACCTAACAACATATATAACTAATATATATAAGACTTAGTTTTTACACATATATCAATACCAGAAATCTGTTTTAATACAACATATCATATAATGTAAACATTTGAAACACAAATATAGTATAATTATATACTTTGAAAACAGCTTTAGATATATATATATATATATATCACGTAAAAAAATACTAGCAGGAACGATTTCATATATGTTTTATGTTCAAATATCAATTTAAGCATACATACATAAACAACAATATATATAATCTACTGTATATATTTGAAACCAAACCCATTAAATATATAACACAAAAATCTTCAGATCTAACTTAATTATAAAAATCAAGTAACTCATTTTATTAAAGCTTATATACACTAACAGATCCAATATAAACTTATAAAATTTACATACTTTAAAATAAAATTTAAAGCATAGATTGACACAAAAATTATATATAAACCCTTTATATTTTTACACATACCTCTACA
Source organism: Allium fistulosum (assembly GCA_030737815.1). Lineage (NCBI taxonomy): Eukaryota > Viridiplantae > Streptophyta > Magnoliopsida > Asparagales > Amaryllidaceae > Allium > Allium fistulosum. The sequence goes on from CM060902.1 coordinate 1,394,146,387, forward strand.
TATATACATATAGAGAAATATGGTTGCAGCTTCGCTCGAGTGACTGTTGCATGGCATGCGAGAAAAGCAAGGCGAGTGACGTGGGTAGGCTGCGACATGGGTTGGCTTGAGGCCGAAGTCATGAGGAAGGAGATGAAGGCGGAGGTTGGTCGCGGCTAGGGAGGCACGAAGTGGAAAGAGGTCGGGAAAGTGAAGGCTTGGGTTACGCGGAAGCTTGCATATGGAGTTTGTGGTGGGTTTACATGGCTATACTGTGCAAAAGTTGATATAGTGGAGAGGGAGAGGAGGTGATTGTTTGTTGAGGAGGTGAGGCCGATGGAAAAGCAACCATGGACAGTGAATGGATGTAAATGAGGAAATGAACAGATGACCGGGTATACATTGAAATCAAGGAAACAATAGTCAAATTATTAAATTTTAGGAATATAAAAAGGCTAGTGGCTATACAGTTTCACATAGATAACCAATGGTCACAAGAAAACAAAAGGTTCAAAAACGCGTACCGATCCGGTTAACCGTTCCACGGTTTCGTCGCGTACTGGACATCGAAACACAGATATGAATATACTATGGAGATCAGCACGACGAGACGATCAAAACGGTACACAGGTATCGGTGGTACGATCATCCTATCAAAAGTCAATAATCGGTACCGAAAACACTGCTAATTTGCCGAAAATAAGATAAATGGAGCAATAGCAGTTCAAATTTGGCGAAACGAAATATGACGTCTCACTCAGAAGATGATATACAAATTTATTATACAAAAATATTCAGGTTTGGAAAACATTTTATTATCATCTAATATTAACTGATTTAAATTTAAATAAAATTACACAATAAAATAAACTTCTATAATATCTGATGAAAATTTACCATTTGCTGTGTTTAAATAGACGTATTCCAAATATCAAATTTTCATTTACAAATTTAATTATTTAAAATTTCACAAAATTTCAGTTAATTACGTTAGTAAAATAAATAAAAATTTACGGGTCGTTACATTTATAAATAATTCCTTTTAAAGGATTTTCTCATATAAAAACCCTTATTTAAATATTTAAAACAACATTTATTACCTCAATGAAAATAAAACAATTTAAATACCTTTCTAAATTTAAAACAATATTAATTATCCTAAAAGATAATTAATCACATTTATAATCTCTTTTACATTGACCAATCCATTATCTATGATAAAATAGTTAATTATTACCAAACATTTATATATCATCTATAAATTAATTTTAAAACCTTTATCAAATCAGTTTATTAACTTTAAAACACTTTCATTTAATTAGTTAATTTACTTTAATCACTTTTATTAAATCAATTAATTAACTTTAAATATCATTAATTAAAAATATTTATTAAATTCAAATAATTATTAATTAAATGAATAATTAATCTCAAACATCATTAATTAAAATGATTAATAAATTTTGAATACCATTAATTAAAACAATTAATTAAGTTCAAATAATCGATAATTAATTGGATTGATTAAATTCAAACCACATTAGTTAAAATGATAAATTAAAACATCATTTGTTAAAATGATTAATTAACTATAAAACATCATAACTTAAAATGATTAAATAAATTTCAAATATCATTAGTTAAAACAGTTAATTAAATTTAAACAATCATTAATTAAAAATGATTAACTAAAGTTCAAAGTCATTAATTGAAATTACTTTATTAAATTCAAATCTCATTAATCAAATAGATTAATAAAATTTTCAAACATTATAAATTAAAACGATTAATTACATTCAAATATCAAAAATTAGGATGATTAATTAAAATCAAATATCTTTAATTAAGATAATTAATTAAACGCAAATAATCATTAGTTAAAATGATTAATAAAATCCAATCTCATTTAAATCTGTAACAACCCGTAAATTTTCGATAATTTAAATTATTAATTTAATAAGATTTTGTAATGTAATATTGGAAGGAATAAAATTTTGTAGTTTAATAATGGAATGAATACTAAAATGAAATGTAAAAATGTAAATTAAAGTTAATTATTTACAATTGAAATGAAATTACAATAATAAAATAATGTAAATTGTTATACTTGGCTATAAATTAAATGAAAGAAAAACAAAATGTAAATATTGAATTAAGGTATGAAATAGCATAATAAACGGTGATTGAATAAAATCAGTATTATATAAGAATTGTAACATTTGTTTGTGTAGAATGAATTCATAAGTGTAGGTAAAAGTTACGGTAACAATTGTTATAAGTTACCTATTTATTTAGTCTGTTAAATTTAATTAGAAATTAACTTCAATTAAATGATAGTAAAAGTTACATTAATGTGAGTAAAGACAATGACTGTAGATTGTGAATGTAATAAAATAAATAAAAATGTTAATTATATTCATATTGTAATGATTGATTTAATAAAATAGTGAAATCAAGATTTATCAATTTATTGGAATTTGAACTATAATAATTGGATTAATTGCAATTAAATGAAATTAAGTATTTAAATAGTACGTTAATGGAGATTAAGATGAAATTTGAGAATATTAGTGTAATAAATCATGAACCAATGTTAATTTCACCCATTTGATAATAATGGATTGAATAATAGGATGAAAGGTCAATTAAATGGAATTATTGGACATTTGATTTATAATTACTGAATTTATTGAAATTGTAAGTAAAGATGGTAATTATTGAAATAATTAACATTGAATTAACCTGAAAATTTGTTTTAAATTGTTATAAATGTCTAAGTAACCAAAAGTGATAAAATTTGTTAATTATAGAATTAGAATTGAAATGTGATTTAATTGACTTAATTATTAATTAATTTAATTAACTGAAATTTAGCCATTTTGGCCACTGACTTGGATTTCGACGAAACCAGTTTCATTGGATCAGTAACAGTGAATTGTTGTAGGATTTCAAGTTTCCTAACGATTGGACTTGTCGTTTGATCGTACGGGCTCGAAACACCTTGAAATCAATTTAATCGAAATCAATTGAAATCAATTTAAAATAAATTGATTTTACCACAACTTCTTCATACGATAGAATTAGAACTTGAAACCTCTTCCATTGAATTTGAAATCATCAAGAACATCTGTTTTAATATATGGGATGACCCAATTTCGTTCCAAAGACAAAATGGGCTTTTCGGGCCATTTATCGTTCAACTTTCAAACCGATTCGATCCATTTGTTCCTATTACTGATCTGCCTATATATATCCGATTATAAACCCTAGCAACCTTTCTATTTCTCATTTCTGTACGTACAGAAATTTCTGTTACTCCTCTTTCTCAATGGCTGAAAACCCTAAATTTCCCAATTCAATTTCAATACAAAATTCAACTTCAAAATTCAAACTCCTCAATATATATCGAATTATATATCGATTTGAAGCTCTCGATGAGCGCAAGTCAAATATGTGATTCGTTTTTCGATCTGGGTTTCGATGTGGCCAGAAATTGTTGATCTGTTTACGGCCGTTCATCGCTCGATGATGAACTTCGTCCGATCGGCTACTCATTGGCATGGGTGTGTAGAGAATCGAGGGTGTTGTGCATCAGTGTGGTTCGCAGGGGACGATGAAGGTCGGATTTTCCTGGATTTTGCTTAGGGTTTCGAAAACCCTATAAGACGTGGCGGCGGCGTGCCTTTTCTCCAACGTCGGAGGGTAGGTGGGAGGCATCGGTAGGTGCGGCGGAGTGTGGCGAAGCAGATGGAGGTGGGTGACGTCGATCTTATGGCCAGAGGCGCACGAATTCTGGTGGTCAATGCATGGAAGCAGCTGCGTATTTGGGTCTGGTAGTCGACTTTGGGCGCAGGCAAAGAGGGTGACGTGGCGAAGTACAATTGGGTGGTTTATTTAATTTAATTTTTTTAATCAAACGTTATAACCTTCATAACTTTTACATATGATGTCCGATTTACGCGCGGTTTCTTTTGTTAGGATCTTATTGAAAATCCGGACATTTTGACGGTAGTTTGGACGAATTCTGAGACTTTTCAAATTTGGGCTTAAATTGGATTTAAATTCGATTTAAATTCAAAGGTGAGTGTTTTAACCCACTCACAACTTCTAAAATTTCTTATGTTTGTTAAATTAAATTTATGATGTGATTAGAAATTTATTTATAACTGTTTGGTATATTTTAAATCATCATCTTAGTTAATTTGAATTTATGTGAATTAAATCGTTATTTAATTTATTATTGAATATAAATTACTAGTTAAATACCTATTATTGATTATCAGTTCTGTATTGATATTTATTGATTGATTTGGACGATGTTTGTAATGGATGCTGATTGTTGATACTGGATGAATGGATGTTGTATTTTATATCGTTATAAACTGCAAGTTCACTATAGGTTGAAATGATACGTACCCGAATAATCTTTAGATTAAGGAAAAATCATTATGGGTTGAAATGATAGACCCGAGCGATTTTATGGATTTAATATTTTCGGGATTGCGGATTGAAATGAAATATATCCGTAAATATAAAATTTTAAATTTTGGATTGAAATGATAAATATCCGTATCACTTGACCCTTGGGTAGAGAATTATATACGGACACCGGATTAGTTAAATTTAAATGATTTTGAATCCTTAAATTTTGCTTTGAATTAAATAATATTTTTGAAATAAAATCCGATTTATATAAATTGAATTTTTACCGAATTTCGAGTTTTATATAAAAAGATTGAATTGTTTAAAGGAATGGTTAAAGGAATAAAAAGTGAAATGTATAGTGAATTTTAAATACAAGTGAAGTTTATCAAAATTGAGTTATTAAAATCGTTGAAGTATAACTTTGAAATATATTGAAATTGGAGTAATTAAATCGATGTTTTAACATGGATTTAAGCGATATTGAATTTAATATTTATTTAGAATTCTAAATCGAAAATTGCAAAATTGGGTTTTGGGACATTGTAATGGTCAAAATGTGTTGGAATGAAATGAATAGTTCAATTTGATATAAATTCCAAATTCATGTTTTAATATAAACTGTTTTAAAAATATATTATTTCTAAAATTTCTAATTATTAAGTTTTCAAAGTATTAAACTATTCTAACCTATATTAATTATATTAAATCATTTTAACCTATTTTAAACCATTTAATTTATTTAAACTAATTAACCTGTTTTAACTTATTTTAAATATAATTAATCTATTTTAAAGCTATTTAATCTATTTTAATTATATTTAATCTATTTTAAATCTACATTAACTATTTATAACTATTTAAACTATTTTCTTCTAAATTCCAAACTAAGTAAAATGGATGGGTTTATATTCAAATTCTCGATTTTTAAAGTGAATGTGGTTAAGCGACATTATAACCTAAGTTGGGATCTAAATAGCATATTTGGTTTAATATGATAATTTTGAAATGAGAGTTTAACCTATTTCAGAAATATGACTTTTGAAAGGAAATATAATTTCGAACTATGATTTCAATGTGATATAATTTCGAAATTAAGTAAAGATTTCAAAAATGATATGATTTGAATTGAATATGATATTTTAATATCAATTATGAAATGATTTTGGAAATGTAAAAGAACCATCCGGTGTGTAATAAGCGATTGGTTGTTAAAGAGACTGGGATCAGATATTGTCATACTCTCTGCCAATACCGAAAACCACTTTGACAACTATGTACGCGGTGGAGTGTAACGACCCGTATTTTTACGGATCGACAAGTTCGACAATGTCTGGAATTTTAGAGTTTTTGAGCCATTTCAGATTTTAGGCGAAAATGGCTAAGTCCTGAGTCGTGAACGACTTAGTGTAAGTCGTGAGTCGTATACGACTTAGGGGATAGGAGCGACTCAGGGGTTTGGCTAGTTAGAGGTGTAAGGATAAGTCGTTTGAACGACTTAAGGGGTAGGCGCGACTTAAGGACTGGGCGAGATAAGGCTTAAGTTGTAGCAGTTAAGTCGTGACCGAGTTAAGGTGATGAGTCGTATCCGAGTCATCTCATGAGTCGTACCCCAAGTCATCTGATGAGTCGTATCCGAGTCATCTCATGAGTCGTACCCCAAGTCATCTGATGAGTCGTATCCGAGTCATCTCATGAGTCGTACCCCAAGTCATCTGATGAGTCGTATCCGAGTCATCTCATGAGTCGTACCCCAAGTCATCTGATGAGTCGTATCCGAGTCATCTCATGAGTCGTACCCCAAGTCATCTGATGAGTCGTATCCGAGTTATCTGATGAGTCGTACCCAGGTTTTCTGATGAGTCGTGGACGAGTTAAGGGATGAGTCGTAGCCTTTGTGATGAGTCGTATACGAGTTAGTAGTTGAGTCGTCTAACCAAGTAAGGCGTGCACATTTAAGTCGTAGACAAGGGGTCTGGTGAGTCGTAGGCGCATGCTATAAGTCGGAGACGACTTAGGAGATAGTTGATTTGTCGTGAGTCATAGGCTGAAGTGTGTTAGGTCGTTGAGTCGTAGGGCTTTGAGTCGTGAGTCGTAAACGACTCATGGAGACAGACGAGATAAGGATTTCAGCTATAAATAGGAGGGCTTCTCTTCATTTTTGGGATCCGAATTTTGAAGCGACGAAGTGCTGCCATTTTGAGAGCTCGACTTCTACATTTCTTCACTTCTTTTCTCCACTCTAATCTAGTGCTTCCTTCCATCCAAATCAAAGATCAAGATTGAAGATTCAAGAGCTAAAGTTGAAGATCTTCATCTTTTCAAGAGAGATTTCTTCGTTTGAAGCGGATTCGTCATAGATCAAGCTTGATCCTTCGCTGTCCAGATCTGAAGCGTATTGATTTGAGGTTGTTTAGGTGATTTGGTGAGTGGTGATTATCTCTCACACGGATCCAAAGGAGTATATCGGATTGTTGGCTCGATTTGGTGTTAAAATAGAGATTTCCATGCATTTTCTTCATCCTATGTGTAGATCCATATAGATCCATTGTTCATGATGATGTTACATCCATTTTATCATATGTTAACCTATGCAAGTTCATTCATCAAGTTTGTAGAGATATAATCCATGTCTTCATGCTTATTGGACTTTCAACTCTTTAATTACGAAAATGCCATTATTGTTATAATTGTCTACTTAGATCATTTTAGAATGCTTGATTGCTTGGATTGATGTTTGATTTGATTGATTGTTATGAACTAGATGAATTGATGATTAGATTTAGATCGAAGGTGATTCAAAAGCTAAGGGAAAGGCTCTTGAATTGGAAAAGTTGCTCGTGGCATATGTAGCGGGATGATGAAACTCTTATGCATAGATTTGATGATGTGATGTTGAGATGAGGCTTTGCGAGGATGTAATGAAGCGAGGCAATCATGTGATGAAGACTTGGTCTAATCCAGACGGGATCATTCCAAGCATGTTGATAACTCGGTGATATGATTCGAGTTGAGGATAATGAGTGGATATGAGAATAGTCGTCGAGGAGGATGACTAGGAGGCTTGGATAGCATCGTTGTTGAAGGTTCTAGCATGCTCTAAGCAAGAGTACGTTTGGGCAGATTCGATAGTCCCAACGGCTAACTGTTGATGGTCGAGTACTCTGGGCAGATTCGATAGTCCTAGGCACGGGCTGCGACGACGTGCGGGAGTTATGTCTAGAACTGGGGTTTCCATTAGCCCTTGACGGACGGCTGAAAGAATGTGCCGGTCATTCAATTAACGGTGATATCGAAGCAATGATAACAGTGATAGCCAGAGTCATGGATGTTTGGTTGTATCGTCATTCGGACTCAAGAGCGGTATTTTCTGGGTGCTTATCTGATTTAGGCCTTGGTACTTGGAAAACAGCGCCCTTGACTCGAGTGATAGTAGCCTTACTTTAAATTGTATGCTCTGCTATGTTTGCTTCTGCTTAGTGTGTGTCTGGGGGCTATCACTGTAGAATGAGGTTGGAGTGGGAGGGTTTTATTCCTATTCCTTTTCCTTTATGCTCTTTTGGTATGTTGTTAGTTAATTTACTGCTCACTAAGACTGTTGTCTGACTCAAGGCTTTATGTTTTAATTCTTATTGCCTTGGGCTGTTCGTCCATTTTGGGACGGGCAGACTAGGTAGCAGGTGACAGGTGCTGTTCTCTTCTCACGATGCTGATATCGAAGACGAGCTGGAGGGTTGCATATTATCTTCTTATTATATGTACTGGATATTCCGCTGTTTTGTATTCTCTGAGAGATATGTAGTGAGGCCAGATGTATTGACTATGTGGATGCTTGTATTCAACTATTATGGAGTTTTATATGATGTCATTTTGTTCTGTAAAGCTTCACTATACATATGTTCTATTGTATTTTGTCCATGCGCTGTGAGTAATACGATAGATTCTGTTGTTTTTAAATCTTACCTTGACAATCGTCCATGGTCGCCTGGCACACTTTACAGCGCTCTATCTTTAGATTCGGTGCAGGGGTCATGGGCGGTCGTCACATTTGGTATCAGAGCATTGGTTAATCGATTTTACCCAACGCTCGCCGTCGTAACTACGTATGAGAGACGTAATTGTATTTTGATGGATGATTACTATATATAATATAGTAGCTTAGTAGAGTTTGAGTCCTTTATGCAGTTGTTTCTCTAGATGTTCTAATCATTCCTTTTTATAGATATTGAGAATGAGTCGAAGAGGGAGACCAGCTGCTAGGGAAGGCCGTGCTACTGAGGAGACTGCTGATTATGCAGCCATGTTCGAAGCTATGATGACTTCGATCATGGGAAGGATACCAGTTCCGGGGGCAGCAGTTGATGTTGGAGTTCAAGTTCAAACTCCGAAACCAGTGGATTTTGCTAAGTTGTGCAAGGACTATACTGCTCTTGGAGGGAAGGTTTTCTTGGGAACAGAATCAACTATCGAAGTCCAGAGATGGATAGATGCTTGTAGAAGGATCTTTGGTGATTTGGGAATTGATGATGCAACTAAGAGGAAGTTGGCATCAAGGCAGCTTCAAGGGAGAGCCTCTGATTGGTGGAACTCTATTACCATCACTACTCCGGAAGAAGAGATTACTTGGGAGCAATTCCAAGTCAGATTTGAAGCTAAGTTCATTTCTACAGCTCAGAAGTCTGTTCTGTTCAAGAGGTTTGTGGAGCTCAAGCAGGGTGGAAGATCTGTTCTTGAGTATGTTTCTGAGTTTGAAGCTTTGTCCAAGTATGCCCGGTCATATATTGAGTCTGCTTACCAGAAGAATGAGAAGTTTGTGACCGGCTTGGATAGTTATCTTGGGAGACAGTTGGTGGATCATTTGGACGATTCATTTGAGAAGCTTGTGGAGAAAGCTCTTAGGCATGAGAGTCTGTTTCCTAAGGAAGGATCTGTTGTTGCTGTGACTAGGGAAGAGTCTAAACCCCAGCAGGGTGGAAACAAGAAGAGGAAGCAGCAGCAGCAGAAGGATAAGGATGGCTAGAAGAAGCCGAAAGGCGAGGTGACTTGCTACAACTGTCAGCAGAAGGGCCATTTCTCGAAGGATTGTAAGAATCCTAAGGTGCCGATGAAGTGTCATAACTGTGACAAGCCGGGGCATTTCAGGAAGAATTGTCCAGAACCAAGGAAGGACAGGCAGATTGTGCAAGCCTATGCTTTAGGAGCTGTTCCGTCGTCTTCGAAAGCTCCTACTGCTGAAGAGAAGGGAAAGAGTGTGGTTGTTCAAGGTACTCTTTTCCTATGTGGTGTTCCAGTTAGAGTTCTGTTTGATACTGGAGCATCGCATTCGTTTGTTTGTAATGAAATCGTAGGCCGGTTAGGTTTGGCACCGGATATTGTTGATAGGCCATTGGTTGTGACTAATCCAGTTGGGGGTTCGTCTTGTTTATGTATGTTATGCCGTGGTCTAGTTGTATCGAGTCATGGTTGCTCTTTTGTTTGTGATTGTTTTGTTCTGAACTTTGCGGGGTTCGGAATTATTTTGGGTATGGACTGGCTTAGGAAGTATGCGGCTAAGGTTGATTGTGAGAGGCTGGAGGTGACAGTCGAGAATGTGGAAGGGCGAAAGATTGTGATACGATGTAAGCATGAAGAAGGCGTCTTCAGGAGCTTCATGTATTCGCTAGTTGTTCCACGGGATGGACTGTCTTTAGTGCCAATCGCAAATGGATTCGAGGATGTCTTTGACGAAGTCAAAGGGTTGCCGCCGCATAGAGAGATCGAGTTTCGTATAGATCTAGTTGAAGGAGCCAGACCTGTTGTGATGCCTCTTAGGCGGATGGCGCCTAGGGAACAGCAGGAGTTGAGGGTGCAAGTTGATGATCTTTTACAGAAAGGATTCATTCGGCGTAGTGTGTCCGAGTAGGGTGCACCAGTTGTGTTCGCAACCAAGGCAGATGGGTCGTTGAGATTGTGTGTGGATTATCGTGAACTGAATAAGGTAACTAAGAAGAACAAGTATCCATTGCCGAGGATAGATGACTTGTTTGATCAGCTTCACGAAGCTAAGGTGTTTTCTCAGATGGATTTGGCAACGGGATTTCACCAGTTGAGAGTAGCTAAGGATAGTGTGCCGAAGACTGCTTTTAGGACCCCATCCGGTTTCTTTGAGTGGCTGGTAATGCCGTTTGGATTGACTAACGCGCCAGCATATTTTGTGGATCTTATGAATAGAGTGTTCAGAGATCAGTTGAACAAGTTTGTACTTGTGTTCGTGGATGATATTCTGATTTATTCCAGAACGGAAGAAGAGCACAAGACGCACTTGCGTATTGTTTTGGAGATCTTACGGAAACATCAGCTGAAGGCTAAGTTTTCGAAGTGTCACTTCTGGAAGAGTGAAGTGAGGTTCTTAGGCCATGTGATTTCCGGAAGTGGAATAGCGGTTGATCCTGCTAAGGTGGCAGCAATCCAGGATTGGGTTAGACCTAAGAATGCATCTGATGTGAGAAGTTTTCTTGGATTAGCAGGATATTATCGACGGTTTATCAAAGACTTCTCCAAGATAGCTGCACCATTAACAGGATTGACGAAAAAGAACCAAGTGTTCAGTTGGGATGCTAAGTGTGAGCAAGCTTTCGGAATCCTGAAAGAGCGATTGACGAGTGCTCCTGTTTTGACTATTCCTAGTGGGAATGATGAGATGGTGGTTTACACCGACGCATGTGGTACGGGACTTGGAGCAGTGCTGATGCAGAAGGATAAAGTTGTTGCGTATGCCAGTCGACAACTGAAGCCGCATGAAAGGAATTACCCAACTCATGATTTGGAATTGGCGGCGATTGTATTTGCTCTGAAGATGTGGAGACATTATCTGTTGGGAGTTCGATTCGAGTTGTTTACGGATCACAAGTCGCTGAAGTATCTTTTCTCCCAAAAGGATTTGAATCTTCGGCAGCAACGTTGGCTAGAGTTTTTGGCATCATATGATTTTGGTATAGCTTATACTCCGGGAAAAGGTAACGCAGTGGCAGATGCGTTAAGTCGAAGGCATGCAGGATTGGGAGCCATGTTTTCTGAATGGAAGAATCTCAAGTATTTAGCTGGATTTGACTTCAGGCCTAGATGCGAATTGGAACCTGAGATGTTGGCAAACTTATCAATAAGACCCACTCTTGTGGAAAGGATTGGCGAGAGCCAAAAGCGAGATGATAAGCTTGTCAAGATTATCCGTGAATTGGAATCTGGATTGGATCCAGAAAAGGATAAAGGATTCGAGGTCGATCGAGAGGGTTGGCTTCGGAAGCAAGGACGACTAGTTGTTCCCGATATAGATGAATTGAGGAGTGAAGTTCTGAAGGAAAGTCATCACTCGAAGTTGACAATTCATCCAGGTGGAAATAAGATGTATCGGGATATGAAGAGAACCTACTACTGGGAAGGTATGAAGAAGGATGTTGGAAATTTTATTTCCAAATGTATGAACTGCCAGTTGGTAAAAGCCGAGCAGAAGAAGCCAAGTGGATTGCTTCAGCCATTAGAAGTTCCTACATGGAAGTGGGAACAAGTGTCGATGGATTTTATTGATGGATTGCCTAGAACCAGAACGGGAAATGAAGGAATTTGGGTCATTGTGGATCGTCTGACTAAGGGTGCTAGATTCATTCCTGTCCGATCGGCTAGGACTGCATCAAAGTTGGCTGAGTTGTATGTTAAGTGGATAGTTCGATTCCATGGTATTCCGAAAAGTATAGTGAGCGATCGAGACCCATTGTTCACTAGTGGATTTTGGAAGAGCTTCCAGGAAGTTTTGGGAACCGAGTTGTGTTTGAGTACAGCTTATCATCCCCAAACAGATGGTCAGACCGAGAGAGTCAACCGAGTTTTGGAAGATCTCCTCAGAGCTTGTGTTTTGGATTTCGGAGGATCATGGGAAGATCACCTTCATTTGGTGGAGTTTGCGTACAACAACAGTTACCAGTCAAGCATTGGTATGGCACCGTATGAGGCATTGTATGGAAGACCGTGTAACTCTCCAACATGTTGGTTGGAAACTGGAGAAGCTGATGCTTGGGCCAGAGATGATCCGGCAGACTTCAGATTGTATAGAGATCATTCGGCAACGAATGAAGGCAGCCCAAGACCGTCAAAAGAGTTATGTAGATAAGCGTCGAAAGGATTTGGAATTCGACGCAGGAGATATGGTTTTTGTGAAAATTTCTCCACTGAAGAATGTTATTCGATTCGGGAAGAAAGGAAAATTGACTCCAAGATTTGTTGGACCATTCCCGATCATCGAGCGAATTGGAAAGCTCGCCTATAGGTTGGAGTTACCTGAGAAGATGTCGGGTGTGCACAATGTTTTTCATGTATCATATCTGCGGAAGTATGTGCACGACTCGAATACAGTGGTTTCTGCTGATAGCTGTGAAGACTTCGAAGTTGATCCAGTCGATAGAAGACCTCGTAAGCCGCTTCGTGTTGTGGAAACCGACACGAAACAGCTTAAGAGGAAGGTAGTTAAGTTGCTCAAGATACAATGGAGTGACGATGATAACGACTGTACGTGGGAGGTGGAAGAGAGGATGAAGGCAGCTCATCCTGAACTCTTCAAGGTATGGCCCTAAGATGTCGTATCATCTAACAACATTGTAACTTGTTCTAAGTCTTAGAATTCTGTACGCTAAGCTAGAATTGGATGCATGGTTTGCTGATTGTTATGGTTGGTAGGCGTACAGAATAGTCTTCGATTGCTTTGTTTGTTTGGAATTTCGGGGGCGAAATTCCTAAGGGGGAGAGAATGTAACGACCCGTATTTTTACGGATCGACAAGTTCGACAAAGTCTGGAATTTTAGAGTTTTTGAGCCATTTCAGATTTTAGGCGAAAATGGCTAAGTCCTGAGTCGTGAACGACTTAGTGTAAGTCGTGAGTCGTATACGACTTAGGGGATAGGAGCGACTCAGGGGTTTGGCTAGTTAGAGGTGTAAGGATAAGTCGTTTGAACGACTTAAGGGGTAGGCGCGACTTAAGGACTGGGCGAGATAAGGCTCAAGTTGTATCAGTTAAGTCGTGACCGAGTTAAGGTGATGAGTCGTATCCGAGTCATCTCATGAGTCATACCCCAAGTCATCTGATGAGTCGTATCCGAGTCATCTCATGAGTCGTACCCCAAGTCATCTGATGAGTCGTATCCGAGTCATCTCATGAGTCGTACCCCAAGTCATCTGATGAGTCGTATCCGAGTCATCTCATGAGTCGTACCCCAAGTCATCTGATGAGTCGTATCCGAGTTATCCGATGAGTCGTACCCAGGTTTTCTGATGAGTCGTGGACGAGTTAAGGGATGAGTCGTAGCCTTTGTGATGAGTCGTATACGAGTTAGTAGTTGAGTCGTCTAACCAAGTAAGGCGTGCACATTTAAGTCGTAGACAAGGGGTCTGGTGAGTCGTAGGCGCATGCTATAAGTCGGAGACAACTTAGGAGATAGTTGATTTGTCGTGAGTCATAGGCTGAAGTGTGTTAGGTCGTTGAGTCGTAGGGCTTTGAGTCGTGAGTCGTAAACGACTCATGGAGACAGACGAGATAAGGATTTCAGCTATAAATAGGAGGGCTTCTCTTCATTTTTGGGATCCGAATTTTGAAGCGACGAAGTGCTGCCATTTTGAGAGCTCGACTTCTACACTTCTTCACTTCTTTTCTCTACTCTAATCAAGTGCTTCCTTCCATCCAAATCAAAGATCAAGATTGAAGATTCAAGATCTAAAGTTGAAGATCTTCATCTTTTCAAGAGAGATTTCTTCGTTTGAAGCGGATTCGTGATAGATCAAGCTTGATCCTTCGCTGTCCAGATCTGAAGCGTATTGATTTGAGGTTGTTTAGGTGATTTGATGAGTGGTGATTATCTCTCACACGGATCCAAAGGAGTATATCGGATTGTTGGCTCGATTTGGTGTTAAAATAGAGATTTCCATGCATTTTCTTCATCCTATGTGTAGATCCATATAGATCCATTGTTCATGATGATGTTACATCCATTTTATCATATGTTAACCTATGCAAGTTCATTCATCAAGTTTGTAGAGATATAATCCATGTCTTCATGCTTATTGGACTTTCAACTCTTTAATTACGAAAATGCCATTATTGTTATAATTGTCTACTTAGATCATTTTAGAATGCTTGATTGCTTGGATTGATGTTTGATTTGATTGATTGTTATGAACTAGATGAATTGATGATTAGATTTAGATCGAAGATGATTCAAAAGCTAAGGGAAAGGCTCTTGAATTGGAAAAGCTGCTCGTGGCATATGTAGTGGGATGATGAAGCTCTTATGCATAGATTTGATGATGTGATGTTGAGATGAGGCTTTGCGAGGATGTAATGAAGCGAGGCAATCATGTGATGAAGACTTGGTCTAATCCAGACGGGATCATTCCAAGCATGTTGATAACTCGGTGATATGATTCGAGTTGAGGATAATGAATGGATATGAGAATAGTCGTCGAGGAGGATGACTAGGAGGCTTGGATAGCATCGTTGTTGAAGGTTCTAGCATGCTCTAAGCAAGAGTACGTTTGGGCAGATTCGATAGTCCCAACGGCTAACTGTTGATGGTCGAGTACTCTGGGCAGATTCGATAGTCCTAGGCACGGGCTGCGACGACGTGCGGGAGTTATGTCTAGAACTGGGGTTTCCATTAGCCCTTGACGGACGTCTGAAAGAATGTGCCGGTCATTCAATTAACGGTGATATCGAAGCAATGATAACAGTGATAGCCAGAGTCATGGATGTTTGGTTGTATCGTCATTCGGACTCAAGAGCGGTATTTTCTGGGTGCTTATCTGATTTAGGCCTTGGTACTTGGAAAACATCGCCCTTGACTCGAGTGATAGTAGCCTTACTTTAAATTGTATGCTCTGCTATGTTTGCTTCTGCTTAGTGTGTGTCTGGGGGCTATCACTGTAGAATGAGGTTGGAGTGGGAGGGTTGTATTCCTATTCCTTTTCCTTTATGCTCTTTTGGTATGTTGTTAGTTAATTTACTGCTCACTAAGACTGTTGTCTGACTCAAGGCTTTATGTTTTAATTCTTATTGCCTTGGGCTGTTCGTCCATTTTGGGACGGGCAGACTAGGTAGCAGGTGACAGGTGCTGTTCTCTTCTCACGATGCTGATATCGAAGACGAGCTGGAGGGTTGCATATTATCTTCTTATTATATGTACTGGATATTCCGCTGTTTTGTATTCTCTGAGAGATATGTAGTGAGGCCAGATGTATTGACTATGTGGATGCTTGTATTCAACTATTATGGAGTTTTATATGATGTCATTTTGTTCTGTAAAGCTTCACTATACATATGTTCTATTGTATTTTGTACATGCGCTGTGAGTAATACGATAGATTCTGTTGTTTTTAAATCTTACCTTGACAATCGTCCATGGTCGCCTGGCACACTTTACAGCGCTCTATCTTTAGATTCGGTGCAGGGGTCATGGGCGGTCGTCACATTTGGTATCAGAGCATTGGTTAATCGACTTTACCCAACGCTCGCCGTCGTAACTACGTATGAGAGACGTAATTGTATTTTGATGGATGATTACTATATATAATATAGTAGCTTAGTAGAGTTTGAGTCCTTTATGCAGTTGTTTCTCTAGATGTTCTAATCATTCCTTTTTATAGATATTGAGAATGAGTCGAAGAGGGAGACCAGCTGCTAGGGAAGGCCGTGCTACTGAGGAGACTGCTGATTATGCAGCCATGTTCGAAGCTATGATGACTTCGATCATGGGAAGGATACCAGTTCCAGGGGCAGCAGTTGATGTTGGAGTTCAAGTTCAAACTCCGAAACCAGTGGATTTTGCTAAGTTGTGCAAGGACTATACTGCTCTTGGAGGGAAGGTTTTCTTGGGAACAGAATCAACTATCGAAGTCCAGAGATGGATAGATGCTTGTAGAAGGATCTTTGGTGATTTGGGAATTGATGATGCAACTAAGAGGAAGTTGGCATCAAGGCAGCTTCAAGGGAGAGCCTCTGATTGGTGGAACTCTATTACCATCACTACTTCGGAAGAAGAGATTACTTGGGAGCAATTCCAAGTCAGATTTGAAGCTAAGTTCATTTCTACAGCTCAGAAGTCTGTTCTGTTCAAGAGGTTTGTGGAGCTCAAGCAGGGTGGAAGATCTGTTCTTGAGTATGTTTCTGAGTTTGAAGCTTTGTCCAAGTATGCCCGGTCATATATTGAGTCTGCTTACCAGAAGAATGAGAATTTTGTGACCGGCTTGGATAGTTATCTTGGGAGACAGTTGGTGGATCATTTGGACGATTCATTTGAGAAGCTTGTGGAGAAAGCTCTTAGGCATGAGAGTCTGTTTCCTAAGGAAGGATCTGTTGTTGCTGTGACTAGGGAAGAGTCTAAACCCCAGTAGGGTGGAAACAAGAAGAGGAAGCAGCAGCAGCAGAAGGGTAAGGATGGCCAGAAGAAGCCGAAAGGCGAGGTGACTTGCTACAACTGTCAGCAGAAGGGCCATTTCTCGAAGGATTGTAAGAATCCTAAGGTGCCGATGAAGTGTCATAACTGTGACAAGCCGGGGCATTTCAGGAAGAATTGTCCAGAACCAAGGAAGGACAGGCAGATTGTGCAAGCCTATGCTTTAGGAGTTGTTCCGTCGTCTTCGAAAGCTCCTACTGCTGAAGAGAAGGGAAAGAGTGTGGTTGTTCAAGGTACTCTTTTCCTATGTGGTGTTCCAGTTAGAGTTCTGTTTGATACTGGAGCATCGCATTCGTTTGTTTGTAATGAACTCGTAGGCCGGTTAGGTTTGGCACCGGATATTGTTGATAGGCCATTGGTTGTGACTAATCCAGTTGGGGGTTCGTCTTGTTTGTGTATGTTATGCCGTGGTCTAGTTGTATCGAGTCATGGTTGCTCTTTTGTTTGTGATTGTTTTGTTCTGAACTTTGCGGGGTTCGGAATTATTTTGGGTATGGACTGGCTTAGGAAGTATGCGGCTAAGGTTGATTGTGAGAGGCTGGAGGTGACAGTCGAGAATGTGGAAGGGCGAAAGATTGTGATACGATGTAAGCATGAAGAAGGCATCTTCATGAGCTTCATGTATTCGCTAGTTGTTCCACGGGATGGACTGTCTTTAGTGCCAATCGCAAATGGATTCGAGGATGTCTTTGACGAAGTCAAAGGGTTGCCGCCGCATAGAGAGATCGAGTTTCGTATAGATCTAGTTGAAGGAGCCAGACCTGTTGTGATGCCTCTTAGGCGGATGGCGCCTAGGGAACAGCAGGAGTTGAGGGTGCAAGTTGATGATCTTTTACAGAAAGGATTCATTCGGCGTAGTGTGTCCGAGTGGGGTGCACCAGTTGTGTTCGCAACCAAGGCAGATGGGTCGTTGAGATTGTGTGTGGATTATCGTGAACTGAATAAGGTAACTAAGAAGAACAAGTATCCATTGCCGAGGATAGATGACTTGTTTGATCAGCTTCACGAAGCTAAGGTGTTTTCTCAGATGGATTTGGCAACGGGATTTCACCAGTTGAGAGTAGCTAAGGATAGTGTGCCGAAGACTGCTTTTAGGACACCATCCGGTTTCTTTGAGTGGCTGGTAATGCCGTTTGGATTGACTAACGCGCCAGCATATTTTGTGGATCTTATGAATAGAGTGTTCAGAGATCAGTTGAACAAGTTTGTACTTGTGTTCGTGGATGATATTCTGATTTATTCCAGAACGGAAGAAGAGCACAAGACGCACTTGCGTATTGTTTTGGAGATCTTACGGAAACATCAGCTGAAGGCTAAGTTTTCGAAGTGTCACTTCTGGAAGAGTGAAGTGAGGTTCTTAGGCCATGTGATTTCCGGAAGTGGAATAGCGGTTGATCCTGCTAAGGTGGCAGCAATCCAGGATTGGGTTAGACCTAAGAATGCATCTGATGTGAGAAGTTTTCTTGGATTAGCAGGATATTATCGACGGTTTATCAAAGACTTCTCCAAGATAGCTGCACCATTAACAGGATTGACGAAAAAGAACCAAGTGTTCAGTTGGGATGCTAAGTGTGAGCAAGCTTTCGGAATCCTGAAAGAGCGATTGACGAGTGCTCCTGTTTTGACTATTCCTAGTGGGAATGATGAGATGGTGGTTTACACCGACGCATGTGGTACGGGACTTGGAGCAGTGCTGATGCAGAAGGATATAAGTGATTATATAAATCGAAATGAAAATAAGTTGATAACTTATAGAATATTTGAAATCTGAGTGAAATGAAAGTTCAAATTGAAATAAAAGAATTTGTGAACAAATAAATAAATTTGCAATGGCAAATACGAGAAAATAAAATTGAATGTTAAAATTCATTTCGAATTTGTAGGCAATAAACTGGAATTGAATTTGATTTATGAAGTATTAAACTAAAATTAGTAAGTGAAACTAATTGAATATTGACCAAATGAATAAGGTATTGAACGAATTAAATTCAATAATTATGAATTGAAATGTAAAATTGAATGATAATGAATGTAACTTCAATAGTAAGCTAAAAAGGGTATAAGCAGTTTATATTGAAAATTTTGTAATAAGGTTTGCAAAATGGTTTGAATGTATAACTAGATATTATGGCTAGTAGGACATACAGGTGTATAAAGGAATTGGAATTGAATTGCAAAGATAAAATTGAATTGCTCGACAAAAGGTACGTATTTGAATTATAATATGAGTTTTTGATGATTTCTTGTTTAGCCGCTTGGCTTTTTCTTTTTCTTTTTGAAATCTGAGAGTCCGTAGGGACGTTTTGTAGTCGTGCCTTATTAGCCGCGCAAAGGAGACGCTGGCGAAATTTTTCGAAAATTTAGGGCGTTAGAAAAATTTTGGGAAAATTTGAAAGTTTAAAAATTTGAATTTGAATTTAAATTTGAATTTTGAAGAAAACAATGATGTTTGAAAACTATGAAAGGTTTAGAAATTTAGTTGCATGATAACGAATCTTTAGTAGAGAGATTTGTTTTGATAAATTGATAAAACTATTAGATTGTGAAAAACAGTAGACGAGTTAAGGACCATTTTTCCTAACTTGTAATTTCGAGGACGAAATTCTTTTAAGGGGGGAAGTCTGTAACGACCCAGAATTTTTGATAATTAAAATTCGAATATTTAATTAATTTTAAATATTAATAAATGAATTTAATAAGTCAAATATTTTATTTAAAGGATATTGGATTTAATTTGGTCAATTAAATCGATAAATTAAATAGTGAAATTCCAGAGATAATTGAAAATCGAGTTTAAAATGATTGAAAATGATTTGTAAAATTTTATTTAATCATACTGGAGTTATAGAAAGGTTATAGAACTTTCAGAATCGAATTTGGAGTTAATCTATGAAAATTGAATATTTTAATATTTAATTATCGACTGAAAAATAGCCAATTTTCGAACAGTCTCAGAATTGAACGAAACCAGTTCCATTGGATCCGTAATAGTTAGTTATTATCGGATTTCAATTTTCGTAGCAATCGAAGTTATCGTTTGACCGTGGCAACTCGAAACGCATCGATATCGTTTTAATTTTAAATCGTCGAGTTAAAATAGTCATTTTTCAAAAAGTCTCGGATTTTGACGAAACCAGTTTCATCGGATCCGTAATGTGATATTATTGTAAGATTTCAAATTTCGTAATTTTTGGATTTACCATTTGTCCGGTACAAATCAAAACGCCTCGAAATCGATTTAAATCGATTTAATTTAAATTGATCGTTTAATTCCGTAACTCGCACAGACGACCGAATCAGCTTCCGAAACACGTTCCATTGTGTTCGGAACGGGGGGTAAACCTTACGAACGTTAGCCGGCACGCTCGAATCGGAGTTCGAAAAAAATTCGATGAATAGTAAATCGTTAAATTTTCTATAAAAGCCCCTCTTCTCTTCATTTTGCAAAGGAAAAACAACCCTAGGGTCTTGAAACGTAGCCGCCAGTTCAAGCTATCAATGGCCGAAAATTCTCTTCAATCTTCTTCAATTCTTGATTAATCCACAAACAGTTAGCGAAAGTTGTCAACATGAAAATTGTAGAGGGTGAGAGGATCTTCAATCTGAACGGTTGTGATCGAATTTTATTAGGTGGATCATCGGCAATTCGATCGCAAAGGCACGCCGTTCGAACGCGTTTTTCGACGTGATGTGGCCACCGAGTGGGGTCGGCCTCTGGGCGTTGGTGGAGTTCGCCGTGCGCCTCGAGGTGATGGTCGTCGATCATCTTATCGTGCGACGTAGGAGGTTGCGTGATTAGGGTTTAGAGGCGGCGACGTGGGTTTCATGACCTGGAGAAATTATCGCGTGGAAGGAGAACGAAAGGAAGATGCGGCCGTGATTGCATGATGGAAATCTAACGGTAGATGATGATTAGGGTTTAAATTTTTAATTAAAATGTTAATTAAGTGATGTTTAAATTTGTATTAACTTCAAAGTGTTATAACTCTCTCATACATTATCAGAAAATGACGAAACAAAATGCGTTGGAATCGTATTCGCGAATACTACGTAATGCAATTAGTTTGGAGTCGATTGGAGTCAATGAAAATTTTGGGTAAAATTAAACGTCTGTTTAGTTTTATCCGAAAATAAACCGCTACGACTGTTATTGAAATCAAGGTGAGATCTTCTCACTCAAATGAAAGTGGATTTTCTTTTACAGTTATTGATTGATGATTGATTTGTTTGAATGTGCTATTAGATATGATAGGATATATCTATATATATAGCAATATATACATATTGGCATATGTATATATTGGATTGATTGATTTCCCGCCTCGTATAGCGGATGAGACCCTATTACGCCGTTAGTAAGCGGATTTTTATAAAACCCATATACCGTGATAATTCCGTACTGGAGCGTAATTGGTATTGTGCTAACATCTTTGGATGCAAGGAAACAGGTTGGAGGGATCCAACTGGATTCCTCACCAGTATTTATTTATTTACAAATATTGATGTATATTCTGTTATCATATTGATATATGATATTGACTGTTGTGATGGACTAATTGATGCGTTGCATCATTGGATTCAAGTTTTGAAATTTTAAAAATAACGATTTTTACTTTAAAAGAGACTTTAAAAGTGATTTTTGAAAATATACATTTTATTGAATTTTGGAATCGATTCATTTTAAATAAATGAATGTTTAAAATCGCGTGTTATGAAAATTGGGATTTTTGTGAAATATAAGCAAAATGTGAATTTTGAAACAAAAGTTGATTTATTTATTAAATTGTTTAAATAGAGATTTTTGAATTTATTTTGAAAGCTCTATATATAGGATTTATAAAATTTGATTTTTATAAATCAAAGTGATGAAATTTTAAAGGAGTTTTAAAAGACGTTTTAAATGATGTTAAAATGGTTTGTTATAAAGGACAGAATAAATGATTTGTGAAGTCCTAAAAGAACGATTTTTGTAAATAAACGAATTATAAGTGTTTAACTTATAGAATGGACTTTTGGTAGAAAATTGAGTTATAAATTGAATTGGATAATAAAAAAGGAATTTATAAGTTGAAGTAGTTATAAAATATAAAATTGTGATTTATAAACGTTGTTTATAAATCCGAAATCACTTATTTCGATAAGTGAATTGTAGAAGTTAATTAAAGGAATCATATCCACGATTTTGGACAGTTGATAAGCTTTTAAATAAAATGTGTAGAAATGTTGAATTTGGATAACGAAGTATATTCACGATTTTGGACAGTGAATATATTCTTAAATAAAATGGATATGTTTTGGAAAGTGATATTACGAAATGAAGTAATTGTTTAAAAGATGTTTTAAAATGTGTTAAATATCGAAACCATAGATTTCAACATTTTATTGTTGAAATAGACGTTTTCGAGAAGTAGAAGGAAATGGTGGACTATAACACTGTTGTTATAGTAAATGATTTTCGAAAGGAAATGTTTTATGTAGTATTGGGATTTATATACCTATCTTAATTTCGAATCCCTATACTAGTGATTTTGAGTCGTCGTAACAATGTTTTACGTAACATTCGTTTTGACTCAAATAAAATGTGTTTAAAGAATGATTTCCTTAAAGAATGAATATATACTTAATTTGATTTAAGTATATCGAATATTTTCCAAGTGTTGAAAATAAATGATTTGTGAAATACTTGTTATTAAATAAGTATGGAATTGCTTTTCCAATATGAAATGAACGTTTTTGAGATTTATCTTCTTAAAGATAAATCGAAAGTGAATATTGACATCGATTCGAAAATCGTATATCAGTAGATATTTTTAAAATATAAATTCACTATGGAATTTATAAAAGAAAAGGGAATCTGTTTAAAAATAAACGTCGATTTATTTTTGAAGTGTGGAAATTATATATCTAGTAAAGATATTTTTGAAGATACAATAATTTGGGAAAATTATTTGGGATCTGATGATGTTGCGCATCTTTATTGATAGTTAAATAACCGACTATCAATAATTACCTTTAGATAGGTATTTGTTGTGAATTGGATGAATTTGAATGCCACACTTATTTTTAAATAATCGCTCACTATTCGGGTTAGCCGGGAAAGGACCATGGGGTCGTATAACCCATTCCGAATATGTGATACGTCGTTATGAATTGCATTCGAAGACCGGTGTTGAAGACCGGATATTTTTGAAAACGGAAGGATTACCGTCGAGTTACTCTACATCGGCTGATCTCCGATTTAGAGGTTTTATCACCCTTAGTGACGGGAAGTCCGGACGTGATTAGAAATTTATCCGGAAATGCAAGGGCTTCGTGAGAAGTGCCTTCGGTTCTGTTCGATCCCGGAACAGACTTGTATGGATTGTGTGTCTGACGTTACAATTTGAGATATAAAGCTGATTTCTTTCAAATACATTTCTGTTGGTGGCGGAGAATTTATTCTCTTAGCTTAACACCCTTCTCGGAGACGTACGAGCTCAGAGGTTATGTAGTTGAAATTTATCAGCGATATATCCCAATTTGGTAACGTGGCATACTGAGTGTTGTTGTGAAATGATCAGTGTTTGATCATTTGTGATATGATCATTTGTTTGATCTTATATCTTTGTGATCATAGGTTGATCATTTTGTTTGACCCGAAGCAGGGCTTTTTGAGAAAGCGTAGCTTTGTGGACGAGACTTCATCTAGCCTCACACCCCGGAAATGGTCGAAACAGGAAGGATGCGGCAAGGTTCTAGGGAGTAGCGCCCCTTACTGTATGTCATTCCTTCTGGATAAAGGTGGTATCATGGTATGGAGCCCAGATACTTAACCTCTGTGGTTACTGCATTATTATTATCTATGTGGTTTGTTGGAAATCGGGGATCCTCGGGAAGATCGGTGACGATCGGGGGATGGCATACGCGTGTCAGTAGTTACCTATTTTTGCAGAGGTAACCCGACCTTGTGTTGGCAGAGATACGGTTAGGTTCTCGGGTCGTCTATTCCAGGGAGGTACCCATCGTGGATAGGAAGTTCCTTAGCCTGACCATTTGTTGGAAATCCAAAGAAACAATACGAGCCTTTACGATTTCAATTGTATAACCTGTCTCCTCAGGAGGCAGCTATAGCAGGCATAATATAATGGTACCTATGCTGGCTAAGATTTATATTCTACTTTCGAAATGTTTTCCACTATGCACTACTAATAACATCAAAAAGAATTTGATTTTTGCGTAGTAAGCATCTTTGACTATCATAAGAAGAAATCTCCTCCAAGTCTGCGTTTGCATTGTGTGTGTGGTGGGAGGTCTTATGGTAGTTTCATTTTCCAAAAGCATTGCGAATTGACTTTAAAATTATCTTGTTGTTGTTTTAAAGAAAATAACTGTTTTACGATCTCACACCAGTCACCATGACTGACTCGGAGTTTATTGTTTCCCTTCTAAACTCTGGGTGCCCACCAATTTCCACACGGGCAGTCTAGAGTTAGGTTATCAGGATATTCTGGATATTCTGGAGCTTGGAGATAAGCTGGATGACGAGACGTAGTATTTGTATCTGATAGTATTTATTCCGCTATGTATTCTGTATGAGGACAAGTTTATATAACTGTCCATTGTTGTATATTGACTCTGATTGATGTATGTATAAACTGATATAGTTCTTTGTTTTAAAAGACTAGTGTTTATCTATTATATATTGTTCCGCTGCGATATGTGAGATTCTGATATTGTTTTCTGTTCTGATGTTGTTCTGTTCTTCTTCTTCTTTCTTTCTTCTCTTTTTCTTCTACTTCTTCTTTCTAAAACCCTCACTATTGGAGTTTCCGGCGTTCGATTTCTCGGCAGTCGATAAAGTGAGTATCGATGTCGAATTTTAGAAAAGTCGAAAATTCCCGTACGTGACAGCGTGGTATCAGAGCATATGGTTAAGCGACAACCCTGCTCTGTTGGGTATTACTCATTAGAGATAGAGTCAGTAGTACTCTAGAATGAGTTGAGTGTAATAATAGATACGAGTGCGTATTTGTTAGTGAATATAAAATTGTTTTATATTGTGATGATTGGTTTGTTGAGTGGTATATGGATTCTGGTCGGTATTGTCCGTACAACTCTATCGATAGGAATCTCTAAACACTTATATAGAACAATTCGGCACAATATTGTTTTAAATAGGGTAAATGAAATAATTTTACCCAAAACTATTTTTGTATAGAAAAGAAATGTTTTTCTATAAAGTACTATAGTATATGGTTGCATGGATGTTAGGAAATAATAATAGTAAATTATTATCATTGAAATTGAATAAGAAATTGAAATCGTAACTCCAAAGTTAAGAAATAAATCCATATACAAATGAAATTTGAGAATATAAATTATAATTGGAAGTAGAATTCCAGAGAAGTTTTGGAAGTGTTGTGAAAAGAATTTGAAAATTTTGGAGATTTGGAAAGTTTAAATCCTTTTTGATTTGAAAATGAATTTCAAAGGTTTTGAAAAATATTCTGAAGGAATGAAAAGCTCTAAACTCTTTTCGGTCGCTGGAAAATAACTTCGATGATGACTGCAGCATTATTGATGTTCATTTTCGGGTTTCCAAAAGAGAAATTGCTGCCAAATTGTTTTAAAAGGAAGTTGTTTGAAAAATTTGGGTTTTGTTTTAGAAAATTCAAAGGATAATCAGAATTGTTTTCAAAAATGGTTTTGAAAAGATTGAAAAGACTCTGGAATAATATAAAAAGAATATTTATGGAATATTACGAAGTTGATAACTTGTAAAGTTTAAAGTTTAAATAAAAATCCATTTAACGAATGAAATTTTAAATATGAATTGGAAACATAAGGAAACGAATTCATATATGAATAAAATGGTAAATATGAATTGTAAATGTGATTTATAAATGAAAATGGAATTCCAGATAGATATTGGAATATTTAAAATTCATTAATGAAATGAATTTGTAATATGAATATATAAGTGATTATATAAATCGAAATGAAAATAAGTTGATAACTTATAGAATATTTGAAATCTGAGTGAAATGAAAGTTCAAATTGAAATAAAAGAATTTGTGAACAAATAAATAAATTTGCAATGGCAAATACGAGAAAATAAAATTGAATGTTAAAATTCATTTTGAATTTGTAGGCAATAAACTGGAATTGAATTTGATTTATGAAGTATTAAACTAAAATTAGTAAGTGAAACTAATTGAATATTGACCAAATGAATAAGGTATTGAACGAATTAAATTCAATAATTATGAATTGAAATGTAAAATTGAATGATAATGAATGTAACTTCAATAGTAAGCTAAAAAGGGTATAAGCAGTTTATATTGAAAATTTTGTAATAAGGTTTGCAAAATGGTTTGAATGTATAACTAGATATTATGGCTAGTAGGACATACAGGTGTATAAAGGAATTGGAATTGAATTGCAAAGATAAAATTGAATTGCTCGACAAAAGGTACGTATTTGAATTATAATATGAGTTTTTGATGATTTCTTGTTTAGCCGCTTGGCTTTTTCTTTTTCTTTTTGAAATCTGAGAGTCCGTAGGGACGTTTTGTAGTCGTGCCGTATTAGCCGCGCAAAGGAGACGCTGGCGAAATTTTTCGAAAATTTAGGGCGTTAGAAAAATTTTGGGAAAATTTGAAAGTTTAAAATTTTGAATTTGAATTTAAATTTGAATTTTGAAGAAAACAATGATGTTTGAAAACTATGAAAGGTTTAGAAATTTAGTTGCATGATAACGAATCTTTAGTCGAGAGATTTGTTTTGATAAATTGATAAAACTATTAGATTGTGAAAAACAGTAGACGAGTTAAGGACCATTTTTCCTAACTTGTAATTTCGAGGACGAAATTCTTTTAAGGGGGGAAGTCTGTAACGACCCAGAATTTTTGATAATTAAAATTCGAATATTTAATTAATTTTAAATATTAATAAATGAATTTAATAAGTCAAATATTTTATTTAAAGGATATTGGATTTAATTTGGTCAATTAAATCGATAAATTAAATAGTGAAATTCCAGAGATAATTGAAAATCGAGTTTAAAATGATTGAAAATGATTTGTAAAATTTTATTTAATCATACTGGAGTTATAGAAAGGTTATAGAACTTTCAGAATCGAATTTGGAGTTAATCTATGAAAATTGAATATTTTAATATTTAATTATCGACTGAAAAATAGCCAATTTTCGAACAGTCTCAGAATTGAACGAAACTAGTTCCATTGGATCCGTAATAGTTAGTTATTATCGGATTTCAATTTTCGTAGCAATCGAAGTTATCGTTTGACCGTGGCAACTCGAAACGCATCGATATCGTTTTAATTTTAAATCGTCGAGTTAAAATAGTCATTTTTCAAAAAGTCTCGGATTTCGACGAAACCAGTTTCATCGGATCCGTAATGTGATATTATTGTAAGATTTCAAATTTCGTAATTTTTGGATTTACCATTTGTCCGGTACAAATCAAAACGCCTCGAAATCGATTTAAATCGATTTAATTTAAATTGATCGTTTAATTCCGTAACTCGCACAGACGACCGAATCAGCTTCCGAAACACATTACATTGTGTTCGGAACGGGGGGTAAACCTTACGAACGTCAGCCGGCACGCTCGAATCGGAGTTCGAAAAAAATTCGATGAATAGTAAATCGTTAAATTTTCTATAAAAGCCTCTCTTCTCTTCATTTTGCAAAGGAAAAACAACCCTAGGGTCTTGAAACGTAGCCGCCAGTTCAAGCTATCAATGGCCGAAAATTCTCTTCAATCTTCTTCAATTCTTGATTAATCCACAAACAGTTAGCGAAAGTTGTCAACATGAAAATTGTAGAGGGTGAGAGGATCTTCAATCTGAACGGTTGTGATCGAATTTTATTAGGTGGATCATCGGCAATTCGATCGCAAAGGCACGCCGTTCGAACGCGTTTTTCGACGTGATGTGGCCACCGAGTGGGGTCGGCCTCTGGGCGTTGGTGGAGTTCGCCGTGCGCCTCGAGGTGATGGTCGTCGATCATCTTATCGTGCGACGTAGGAGGTTGCGTGATTAGGGTTTAGAGGCGGCGACGTGGGTTTCATGACCTGGAGAAATTATCGCGTGGAAGGAGAACGAAAGGAAGATGCGGCCGTGATTGCATGATGGAAATCTAACGGTAGATGATGATTAGGGTTTAAATTTTTAATTAAAATGTTAATTAAGTGATGTTTAAATTTGTATTAACTTCAAAGTGTTATAACTCTCTCATACATTATCAGAAAATGACGAAACAAAATGCGTTGGAATCGTATTCGTGAATACTACGTGATGCAATTGGTTTGGAGTCGATTGGAGTCAATGAAAATTTTGGGTAAAATTAAACGTCTGTTTAGTTTTATCCGAAAATAAACCGCTACGACTGTTATTGAAATCAAGGTGAGATCTTCTCACTCAAATGAAAGTGGATTTTCTTTTACAGTTATTGATTGATGATTGATTTGTTTGAATGTGCTATTAGATATGATAGGATATATCTATATATATAGCAATATATACATATTGGCATATGTATATATTGGATTGATTGATTTCCCGCCTCGTATAGCGGATGAGACCCTATTGCGCCGTTAGTAAGCGGATTTTTATAAAACCCATATACCGCGATAATTCCGTACTGGAGCGGAATTGGTATTGTGCTAACATCTTTGGATGCAGGGAAACAGGTTGGAGGGATCCAACTGGATTCCTCACCAGTATTTATTTATTTACAGATATTGATGTATATTCTGTTATCATATTGATATATGATATTGACTGTTGTGATGGACTAATTGATGCGTTGCATCATTGGATTCAAGTTTTGAAATTTTAAAAATAACGATTTTTACTTTAAAAGAGACTTTAAAAGTGATTTTTGAAAATATACATTTTATTGAATTTTGGAGTCGATTCATTTTAAATAAATGAATGTTTAAAATCGCGTGTTATGAAAATTGGGATTTTTGTGAAATATAAGCAAAATGTGAATTTTGAAACAAAAGTTGATTTATTTATTAAATTGTTTAAATAGAGATTTTTGAATTTATTTTGAAAGCTCTATATATAGGATTTATAAAATTTGATTTTTATAAATCAAAGTGATGAAATTTTAAAGGAGTTTTAAAAGACGTTTTAAATGATGTTAAAATGGTTTGTTATAAAGGACAGAATAAATGATTTGTGAAGTCCTAAAAGAACGATTTTTGTAAATAAACGAATTATAAGTGTTTAACTTATAGAATGGACTTTTGGTAGAAAATTGAGTTATAAATTGAATTGGATAATAAAAAAGGAATTTATAAGTTGAAGTAGTTATAAAATATAAAATTGTGATTTATAAACGTTGTTTATAAATCCGAAATCACTTATTTCGATAAGTGAATTGTAGAAGTTAATTAAAGGAATCATATCCACGATTTTGGACAGTTGATAAGCTTTTAAATAAAATGTGTAGAAATGTTGAATTTGGATAACGAAGTATATTCACGATTTTGGACAGTGAATATATTCTTAAATAAAATGGATATGTTTTGGAAAGTGATATTACGAAATGAAGTAATTGTTTAAAAGATGTTTTAAAATGTGTTAAATATCGAAACCATAGATTTCAACATTTTATTGTTGAAATAGACGTTTTCGAGAAGTAGAAGGAAATGGTGGACTATAACACTGTTGTTATAGTAAATGATTTTCGAAAGGAAATGTTTTATGTAGTATTGGGATTTATATACCTATCTTAATTTCGAATCCCTATACTAGTGATTTTGAGTCGTCGTAACAATGTTTTACGTAACATTCGTTTTGACTCAAATAAAATGTGTTTAAAGAATGATTTCCTTAAAGAATGAATATATACTTAATTTGATTTAAGTATATCGAATATTTTCCAAGTGTTGAAAATAAATGATTTGTGAAATACTTGTTATTAAATAAGTATGGAATTGCTTTTCCAATATGAAATGAACGTTTTTGAGATTTATCTTCTTAAAGATAAATCGAAAGTGAATATTGACATCGATTCGAAAATCGTATATCAGTAGATATTTTTAAAATATAAATTCACTATGGAATTTATAAAAGAAAAGGGAATCTGTTTAAAAATAAACGTCGATTTATTTTTGAAGTGTGGAAATTATATATCTAGTAAAGATATTTTTGAAGATACAATAATTTGGGAAAATTATTTGGGATCTGATGATGTTGCGCATCTTTATTGATAGTTAAATAACCGACTATCAATAATTACCTTTAGATAGGTATTTGTTGTGAATTGGATGAATTTGAATGCCACACTTATTTTTAAATAATCGCTCACTATTCGGGTTAGCCGGGAAAGGACCATGGGGTCGTATAACCCATTCTGAATATGTGATACGTCGTTATGAATTGCATTCGAAGACCGGTGTTGAAGACCGGATATTTTTGAAAATGGAAGGATTACCGTCGAGTTACTCTACATCGGCTGATATCCGATTTAGAGGTTTTATCACCCTTAGTGACGGGAAGTCCGGACGTGATTAGAAATTTATCCGGAAATGCAAGGGCTTCGTGAGAAGTGCCTTCGGTTCTGTTCGATCCCGGAACAGACTTGTATGGATTGTGTGTCTGACGTTACAATTTGAGATATAAAGCTGATTTCTTTCAAATACATTTCTGTTGGTGGCGGAGAATTTATTCTCTTAGCTTAACACCCTTCTCGGAGACGTACGAGCTCAGAGGTTATGTAGTTGAAATTTATCAGCGATATATCCCAATTTGGTAACGTGGCATACTGAGTGTTGCTGTGAAATGATCAGTGTTTGATCATTTGTGATATGATCATTTGTTTGATCTTATATCTTTGTGATCATAGGTTGATCATTTTGTTTGACCCGAAGCAGGGCTTTTTGAGAAAGCATAGCTTTGTGGACGAGACTTCATCGAGCCTCACACCCCGGAAATGGTCGAAACAGGAAGGATGCGGCAAGGTTCTAGGGAGTAGCGCCCCTTAGTGTATGTCATTCCTTCTGGATAAAGGTGGTATCATGGTATGGAGCCCAGATACTTAACCTCTGTGGTTACTGCATTATTATTATCTATGTGGTTTGTTGGAAATCGGGGATCCTCGGGAAGATCGGTGACGATCGGGGGATGGCATACGCGTGTCAGTAGTTACCTATTTTTGCAGAGGTAACCCGGCTTTGTGTTGGCAGAGATCCGGTTAGGTTCTCGGGTCGTCTATTCCAGGGACGTACCCATCGTGGATAGGAAGTTCCTTAGCCTGACCATTTGTTGGAAATCCAAAGAAACAATACGAGCCTTTACGATTTCAATTGTATAACCTGTCTCCTCAGGAGGCAGCTATAGCAGGCATAATATAATGGTACCTATGCTGGCTAAGATTTATATTCTACTTTCGAAATGTTTTCCACTATGCACTAATAATAATATCAAAAAGAATTTGATTTTTGCGTAGTAAGCATCTTTGACTATCATAAGAAGAAATCTCCTCCAAGTCTGCGTTTGCATTGTGTGTGTGGTGGGAGGTCTTATGGTAGTTTCATTTTCCAAAAGCATTGCGAATTGACTTTAAAATTATCTTGTTGTTGTTTTAAAGAAAATAACTGTTTTACGATCTCACACCAGTCACCATGACTGACTCGGAGTTTATTGTTTCCCTTCTAAACTCTGGGTGCCCACCAATTTCCACACGGGCAGTCTAGAGTTAGGTTATCAGGATATTCTGGATATTCTGGAGCTTGGAGATAAGCTGGATGACGAGACGTAGTATTTGTATCTGATAGTATTTATTCCGCTGTGTATTCTGTATGAGGACAAGTTTATATAACTGTCCATTGTTGTATATTGACTCTGATTGATGTATGTATAAACTGATATAGTTCTTTGTTTTAAAAGACTAGTGTTTATCTATTATATATTGTTCCGCTGCGATATGTGAGATTCTGATATTGTTTTCTGTTCTGATGTTGTTCTGTTCTTCTTCTTCTTTCTTTCTTCTCTTTTTCTTCTACTTCTTCTTTCTAAAACCCACACTATTGGAGTTTCCGGCGTTCGATTTCTCGGCAGTCGATAAAGTGAGTATCGATGTCGAATTTTAGAAAAGTCGAAAATTCCCGTACGTGACATATTATGTCACCCATTTTCTAAACGGAAATTCAACCGAACAAGCAAATCAAACAACTTAACTAACATCCAAACAATCAATAATCATTTACAACATCATAGATATGTTATAGTAAAATTGAATGTGAGATAAACTCACATTGATTTTCGTCTTCATCGAAACGTTCCGATTTGGACTAAAACCGAACGGCCGTTCGATTCTACCATAAATTCCAACAAGCTCCAAATCCATCCAAACCAATTCCATAATGTAGATGTCGTTATTACGAACCTAAGGTGATTGACCGCGTTCAATTTGGGCGTAGCATGGACAAGTTATTGGGTTTATAAGATTTAGAAATATCCTTCAATTACCAAATTAACAACTAATCCCCAATCTAATTCAAAGCTCCAGGCTACTGAAAACAAAACTCGACATCGACTTTCAATCGCAAGCCATCACCGCCTCAGGTGATTTTACACCGTCGCTCCACCACCGTGGGTCGCTCTACCCTAGATGTCCCCAGTGCCGCCAGTGCTGCCTCCTCCCATCACGTGTAGCTCGAGAACGAGCCAAAAAAGCCACCGCCGTTCAAACGCCTTTCTCCACCGCCATGCTACGAATTAGCATGATCCAACCGATCAACATCCACAACTCATTGAGGCGCATACACTCTTGTGCTTTTAGTTTAGTCATTTCCGGCAAAGGATAACAAAGCTCAAGAGCAACAAATTGTTTTTAAGGCGATGATACACCATGAAGAAAGGTGAATCCTATAATTAATAAATCAACTATTGGGGATAATTAAAATGATTGTATATGGAAATTAAGTATCATATATTTACCACTACTCGTTGATTCCAAACAAGTGCTATCTCTCAGTTGAAGATAAAGCCAGGCAAGTTGAGGAAGTGTTGCTGTAGGCATCGCCTTGACGACATTCTTAACCATTGAGATAGAAACGAGTCCAAGCCTCAACGTTTAGCGCAAAAGGTATGACTAGATCCTCTCCATATAAGAGATATCGATCACAGAACTATTTTTCCATAATCGAAATCGAACTTTTACTTTTAAAAATAGAACTTATGCCTAATTTCCATATTACAGTATTGCTAAAACACTTTTCGAAATACTCTTTCCAAAACGTTCTTTTATAAGACAAAATTTATAATACCAAGTGTATTAAAACAAGTGTAAAAATATGTCATTAAAACATTGTTTACTATAAACCCAAAAATAATTTACACGTAGCTTTATTTATAAATAATTCCTTTTAAAGGATTTTCTCATTTATAAACCCTTATTTATAAATTTAAAAACTGTTTATTGTCCCAAAAGATAATAAAACAATTTATATACCGATAATTTTTTTTAAAAATTATTAATTATCTCGAAAGATAACTGATCACATTTATAATTTCTTTTAATTAAACGAATCCATTATCTTTAATAAAATAGTAAATTATTTCCAAACACTTTTATATCCTTAGTAAATTAACTTTAAAATCTTTATTAAATCAGTTTATTGACTTTAAAAACACTAAATTAGTTAATTAACTTAAAACACTTATATTATATTAGTCCATTTACTTTAATCACTTTTATTAAATCAATTAATTAACATTAAATATCAATAATTAAAAATATTTATTAAATTCAAATAATCATTAATTAAATGAATAATTCATCACATCATTAATTAAAAAGATAAATAAATTTTAAATACCATTAATGAAAACAATTAATTAAGTTCAAATAATCATAAATTAATTGGATTAATTCAATTCAATTCATCATTTAGTTAAAACGATTAATTAAAACATTATTTGTTAAAATTATTTATTTAACTATAAAACATCATTACTTAAAATGATTTAACTGAATTCCGAATATCATTAGTTAAAACATTTAGTTAAATTTAAAACAATCATTAATTAAAATGATTAATTTCTTTTAAATATCATTAGTTAAAATGATTATTAATTTCAAATATCATTAATTAAAATGATTATTTAAACTCTATTTTCAATAACTAAAATAATTGATTTAAACTCGAATGATCATTAGTTAAATGATTTATTTAAACCCAATCTCATTTAAATAAACCAATTTTAAAACTCATTTATTAAATTAGTTAATTGATTTCAAAATCATTAGTTAAAATGATTACTTACTTTAAATTATCATTAATCAAAATGATTAATGAATTTTAACATTCTTTTTAGTGAAAACACAAGCTCAAGTTCAAAACATACGACAGGGTTTTGGGGATGAAAATTAATAAATGACGATATAACGAAATCGCTATAACGACACTTAACAAATTAAATGGAAATATGAAGATTTATTTCAATTAAACATCAATATAATAGCAAAATGATATAAATAAATAATTATTGGCGAGAAGCCCCTCAGGGTCTCTCTATAAAATTTTCCTACAAAACAATGGTTACCGATAATATATATATAATCATATGGATTCATAATAATCAAATTAATATATCATTCATTTCCAATCGGAAATTCAGCCAAACAATCAATCAAACAATTTAAATAACAAATAAACAATCAGCAAAAGTTTATAACACATAGATATGATATAGTAAAACTGAATGCGAGTTAAACTCACATTGATTTTCGTTTTTTTCGAAACATTCCCATTTTGGATTAAAACTGAACGGCCGTTCGATTTTAGCATAAATTCCAACAAGCTCCAATCTCATTCAATCCAACTCCATAGCGTAGATCTCGATGACACGAGTCCAAAGCAGAAAATGGCATCCAAATTCGACCTTGTATGTGTGAGAAACACAATTTATAAGTTATCGATTAATTCAAATTTATAAATAACTAATCTATTCAAAAATTTCAACAATGCCCCTCACCCAACCTCCATCTTCTTCCCTAACATATTAAACATGCATAGAGACACCGAACCAACAAGCTGTGCATGAAAATGGAGTGATATGGAGCTATGCTCCCCTAAACTCGAATCCTTCTTCGCTGTTGAACTTCTCTCGCCGAACTCGACCTTCCCGACACCATGGATCAACGCCCATCCCTTCAAATAAAAACGTGACATCAGTTCCTCCTCATGAATCCATCAGGTCACAATCCCCTCTGCAGCTCTAAACACCCCAAAAAACTCAATATTGAAGCCTAAATTTCTCACATACTCGAATCCAACCTCCGTTTCCACCAGTACTTCTTGAATTAGGAAAAATCAAGAACCTTAGCTGCATTGTCATAATCGAATATTGCAAAATATCGACTGAAACTCATGAAACTAATAAAGAATGGAAGATCTAGTCTATATGAATTCATTGAATCTAAAATTATGATTTTTAGTTGTTTATTTTATTTGATTTTGAATTTAGAAATTTTGAAACCAGCTTTCTTATTTACAGGCAAGAATAAGTAGGGAGAAGAGGGTATGGGTCATACATGGGTGTAAGGGAATGAAATGATAGGGATATGGCCGAGCATGGTAATCTAATAGGGTATATATATATATTATTTCTATTTTATTCTAAAATATTCAACATAACATACCCAAAAATCTTGAACTCCAAACGAGACATGCCGCCTGCCGTTTTATATGTTATACCCCTATTCCGAACACAATTGAACTAGTCCCGATCCCTAATTCGATCATATGTAGAAGATATCTTTCCAAACCAAATTATATTATAAATTTTTGAAAATAATTTCTACGCGTTTCAAACTCGCAGGACCAAAGGATTCGTCTGATCGCCATGAAATTTGATGACATATTTTAGTTCATTGTTACAGATCCAATGAAACTGGTTTCGTCGAAATCCGAGACAGTGCCCCAAAAGGCTAATTTCATAGATTTAAATATTGTTTTATATTTTTGATCCAATTGTTGATATTTATCTAATCTATTTACTTCTGTAAATAAATTTATAAATTGAATTCACCAATATTATTTATTAATTAAAGGAGTTGAATAAAATTATTAAATCCATTCAATTAATATTCAATTTAGCAATTCAAATATTTAATCATTCCCTATATTTGAATTATATGCTATTAAATTCCCAAATCCAATTATTTAAATATTTAAAATTAGTTAGGCATTTAAAATCAAATTACTAAAATTTTGGATTGTTACATTCTCCCCCACCCCAAATGAATATAATCTTCGAAATCCCTAAGGAAGAAAATGTTTCCAAATAAAACTATTAATTAAAATGAGTTATTAAACTTATTAACTTTTCAAAATCAATTAGTTGGAATAGATACTAAAAAAATCAAACTTTTAGTTATCTATTTTTTTCCAAAATTCTCAAAAAATTTATAACTCTTAAATTTTCGAAAATTTTCGCCAGCAGCTCCTTTGCATGGCTCAATCAGAACAACTACAAATTGGCACTATGGGCTCCAAACCAACTTTAGAAAACAAAAGCCAAGTGGCCTCCCATATTTGGGGCATAAAATCATCAACCAATTTAATTTTTCTAAATCTATTACGTATCCTTTTGCATTTGATTTATAATTTGGGAAGTAATTTATTATCACTATATAAATGCAGGTGGGCAAGAAGTCAAGTGGAAATCCCTTACTTCCCTGTACTTATATAATATAAAAAAAATCAGGCTGACAAAATCAATGTGATGTAACTCTTTATGCAAAGAAAAGTCTGATATAAATCTATATGCAATCAACAACCATATCTCAATCATATGCGACAAAATATAGAGAATATTCTATAATAGATGCAATGCATCCAAAATTTTCAAATGATAAATTTTAGATCTAACTGCCCAGATTTTTCAATTCAAAAATTTATTTTCAAATTTCTCAAACAGGAATTAAATCAAAGATCAAAAATCAAACTGACAAAGAGGGAATTCCTCCTAATAAAGTATGGTGAAACTCTAGAATCAAAACAACATGGAGCATCTAGTGGTATTCTGGTTCCTCCAAAAACATCTACTAGAGTAAATAAATACTATTTCCTTCCCAATATTTTTGAAATCCCTTCCTTTTTTTTCAAAAATCACCGGGATTTAGGTCTAATAACCACAAATCAAAATCCTTTGTAACGACCCACTATTTTGGACCATTCAAATCGACAATAAATCCACACATGTTGGACTTGAATAATTCAAAACAATAGATTGTAAATAAAATTTGGCAAAATTCAGAATATATAGTAAATAAATCACAGATCATAGACACAGAGTAATATAACAATGCAGCGGAAGCAAGAAATAGTAGTTCATGAAGCTATTATATATATATATATTATAAGAGTTAACAAGATACAACAGAAGTAACAAGATACAACATAAGTCTCAATATAATAATCAAGTATAAATCAGAATACATCACTGGAATCAACTGGATAACTGAAAGCGAAATAGATAGCTGGATCTCCAAGAAAAGTTCCAACTCCAAAGGTGAGTCTCGAATGCTGTATCACTCAGTCTGACCCGAGCATAAAGCAAAACACAAAACACTCGAGTCAGGATATACATACTTATAAAATGTAAACCAACTCAAGTGAACTGTAATAAAGATGCACAAGTAACTTAAAGGATGCTTGGGATCGCCCATCCTTTAAGGATCCGTTAAACTATCTACTATGTAGTAATATATGCTATTATAATAATGTCTAATAGTAAAATAAACTTACTTTTAAATAGCGTTAAGGAGTTACCCATATCCCCCTTAACACCTAATAGTCACAGTAGTCTATCCAGTATGAGCGCACCTCCAGATCGGGAGGCTACCCTAAATACTCCATAGGCTATGGCACAAAACCAAACTCGTAGTAAAGCTCGATATGGTAGGTGACACGGCACAACTAGGCAATGCCAGGGTAGATATACCAATTACGCATCCGGACTGGTGGTAACGCATAGCAGCCACTACCGCCCACCTCGGAACACACTCCCAAATCAAAAATCGAAGGGTGGCCACCAAATCAATCACAAAGTAATAGAATGGTATCGAAACTAGTTTATACTTCAAAACCAAAATATCATATTCAAAACTAGTTTATACTTCAAAACCAAAATATCATATTCAAACTAATTTATACTCCAAAACCAAAATATCATTTGAACAAACCCAAATTTCCAATCACTGAATATTTCTTTCAATTTATTTAAACTTGAAATATACCTTTTTAAATCATCTTAAACCAAAACCACTTTATAAAGCCATATTCTTAAATCTTAAATTGCAAATCAATATATTCAGAACAATTCTTAATTAAATACTATTTCAAATAAATTCATTTCCAAAAGTCATAGTACTTCCAAAGTTATAACACCTTTGAAACCAAACACTTTGAAACCATAATACTTTGAAACCATATCAATTTAAAATGTTATCATTTGGAAATCATAATATTTAGAAAAATCATAACACCCTTAAAAATAATATTCATCACCAAAGTTATAGCATTATTAAGTTCATTCGTTCAATTATACCAATTTCGAAAACATTGTATTAACTTATAAATTTCAAAAATGGTTTATATTTCACCTCAAAACATATTCATTTAAACCATTTAAATTCAATGTCAAAATCTTCCAAAATAATATTCATTTCCAATGTTCATTGAAATTTCAGCAACAACAGCACTTATAAAGTGTTACGGTAAATATATTAACATTTCAAAACATTGTTAAATTCAAAACATCAGCACTTATAAAGTGCTACAGTAGATATTTTAGTGTTGCAAAACAGTTCAGTTTCAAAAACAGCAGCACTTATAAAGTGCTATAGTAGTTATTTAGTTATTTTCAGAAATGGTTCAAATTCAGAAACAGCAGCACTTATAAAGTGCTGTAATAGATATTTAGTTGTTTCAAAACATAGTTAAATTTCAAAACAGCAGCACTTATAAAATGTTGTAATAGTATTTGGTTATTTCAGAACTTAGTTAAATTTCAGAAATGATAGCACTTAACAAATGCCATCTTAAAACCACAACATTTTATAAATGCTACCAATAAAATTCTAGATTTTATTATAACCTTTCAGAAACATTAAAACTTCAATTTTAGCCATTTTAACTTATAAAAAAAATCATATTTCATGCTTCAAAACATTCATTTGGATATCATTTAACTTATGATTTAATAAAATAAAATTTTATAAATAAATATCCAATTTAAACCATAATTCATTTATTAAGTCAAAATACACTATTTTACTTAACTTTTATTTTTTTAACCACTAACCTAACACTTTATTTTAAAATACCCATTTCATAAATAAAACTAAATTTCTATTTATTTACTTAACTTAAAATTTCCATTTGAAAAACCAAATTTCAAATTATCAAGTTAGGTCATAATTAAAGTTACATTTTTCCATTTAAAAATCATAACTATTTATTTTACGAAACATAACATTTCACAAAAGAATATTTTATCATAGTTAATATAACAATCAATTTTTTTTAGATCTATTCATTTAGATATCAATTAACTATGATTTTCTAGTTAAATAAATTTTATTACAAAATGTCCAATTAAAACTGTATTCCGTTTTATCAGTTCAAAATACATTATTTATTACACAAAACATGTCCGTTTCATAAAGTAAAATTCATAACAATTACTAGGTTAGATTTAAAATTCCATATTAAGTTATTTAACATCAATAAATGTCTTTAAATTCTATTTAAAACCAACACATCTTTATAATTTCAATTAAAGCCACTTATAGACTTATAAAATCTTAAATTATAGAAAACCAACATCTTCTTATATTTAAATCATTAAATCAAATCTTTTAGCTCAAATCTCATATATTTAAAAATTCAAAATACTTAATAATTTATTTTAGGAAAATATAATTTAAAAATATAACCATGGGCCTGTATAATATTTTCTAACCTAGGTCAAGTGATACGGATATGTGTCATTTCAATCCGTAATTTTAAAAGAAAAATCCGAGTTCTATCATTTCAAACCCGCAATCCCAAGTAAATCAAATACAATAAAAATCACTCGAGCCTATCATTTCAGCTCATAATGATTTTTCCTTATTCTAATGTCCGTTCGGGTATGTTTCATTTCAACAGCAAATAAAATAACAGTATATCATATCAAGTGATGTAACAAATATATAAGCAGAATTTAACCTCATATAATCATATCCCAGGCATATATGAACATATTTACATAACATAACAATTTCTACAATTCACATGTCATTGTTTCACAATTATATAAGTACGAATGTCTAGAGTGAATAACTCACCTTTTAAAGCTAGAATTGACAAACTAGAGATACACAACATGTGACGCCCCACCTCAATACCCACGCTAGCCAAGGACACTACGATGTAGTGCTGTCAACTAGCGCGGAGAATAAGGCTGTTGAGGAGCGACCATCCATGTAATTGATTATCACACGGTGGCTATAAAATAATCTTCGGAAACAAACATAGAAATAAACATAACACAAAGCAGTCACCGACATCCATATCACAAAGGCGGAA
Source organism: Allium fistulosum (assembly GCA_030737815.1). Taxonomy (NCBI): domain Eukaryota; kingdom Viridiplantae; phylum Streptophyta; class Magnoliopsida; order Asparagales; family Amaryllidaceae; genus Allium; species Allium fistulosum. The sequence continues at coordinate 1,394,186,861 of CM060902.1, forward strand.
GAAGATATGAATATATAACTAACACATGAAAGTGTACATCAGAGTAGTGGTCAAAAAGTTCCACAATAATACAAAAGAATAGCAACATGTGCTATACAAAAAAGAATACAGCTATGAGTCTATATCTCAAGTGTATACAACAAAAACTGCTAAACTAAATAGTCAGCCAAAAGTCAGAGTAGCAAATCCCGGAAGGAAGTCAAGCAGAAGCACCTGTAACATCTCGGTCTGACCCGAGTATTATTTAAGAAAATAATAAACGGATCAGTCTAACTATAAATATCAGATGACATGATATAGAATAAAAGATATGGCATAAACATAGAATATCCATACAGACATACTACTATAAGTATGAAAATGATGATCAATAGGAGATCAACCGATGAGAAATGATCAATATCACGAGAATCTTCTCAAAGATCCAAAGAGGGCATCATACCCTAAACTTGTACTCATAACAAGTCAATGACATAAAAATCCAGAAATCAAACAAGAAATCCAGAAATCATAAAAAAGAGAAAGAGGCCTATCACATGATGGTCCGAAGACCATGGGGCGCTACCCCATATGTGTGAGTCGGAATCACACTGATTGAGGCCTAGGCTAACCAAAAAGCAAAAAGGTATGTGTGAATGGAATCACACAAGTGGTGTCTAGCCTAACCTCGCAAACAAAAAGATATGTGTGAGTCGGAATCACACTACTGCGGTCTAGACTAACCTTGCGGACAAAGAGATATGTGTGAGTCGGAATCACACTACTGCGGTCTAGTCTAACCTTGCAAACAAAGAGACATCGCACAATTGCTAGTCTAAATCATAAAATGATCATCATGATCAGCGAGAAGTGTCAATCACACCAAGCTAGTAAATATACGAGTTTAGCTTCATGTCCCATAACCACTTGCTTAACTTAAATATTTACGAACAAGCTGTAAATCTTCACTAGGAAATTGTCACGAAAAGGGTTCAATCGAACAAGTCCAAGAGCTAACCGACGAAGTGAACGCAAGCGTTTCATACCACTCGTTTTACTAAGTCGTTTAAGTCGATTTCTCATTCGAGTGAAGTAAAGGCTTATATATATTAGTAGATTGAAAATCGGTTTGAGAAAACGAGCTTTTGATATTAAAAATAGTGTTGAAATCGATTTAATGAAAGAGTTTTGATATTTACTACTAGTATTAAAACCTTCATATCTTTAAAGTGACAAGTCATAAAATGATTGTTGGAACAATCTATCACAAAAATTCACATTCGAAGACGTGAATAAAATCCAAGGAAATCAGCTCAAAATGCATCAAAGTGGAAGTTCTGATGAATGCTTTTCAGATAAGATTGCCTACGCAGAGTAATACTGGCCGACCTAACTCGAGCGACTTAAAGACTTAGCAGGGTCGAGCGACTTACGAGCTACGACCTAAGGTGACGAGGGGCGTTAGGTCGGAGACGACCTAACACTTGACTCACGAACGACTTATGGAAAAGAAGCTTAGGTCGGAGACGACCTACGAGATAAGCCAGTGCGAGCGACCTAAAGTTTGCCTGGGGGATTATAGGTCGGCAACGACCTAAGACTTAAGGGCGAACGACCTATGACTTAAGAGCAAATACGAGCTACGACTTAAGCTCAAATACGAGCTAAGGTCTATACGACTTAACGACTTATCCCAGTACGACCTAAGCCAGGACGAGGTAGCTGAAGGCAACGACCTAACTCTTAACTCGCGCATGACTTAGCACTTAACTCGCGAACGACTTAGCACACCCAGAACGACTTAAGGCCTGGAACGACTTATGCTCCGTGTGACTTTTTCAACACGAACGACCTACGACTTAGGCTTAACTCGCGAACGACCTAGCGAAGGCAGAACGACCTAAGTGTAGTTTTTTCACCAAAAACACTAAAATTTTGGGTTTTTCACCAATCCAATCCAAACCAAATGCAAATGCTGATGCTAAAATGATAGGGAACCATTCCCAACAGTCCAAGATAGATATAGGCAAGATGTGAGATCAAAGATCTCACCTTTTGCACGAAATTGATGTTGGAGAGCTTAAGAGCAAAGCAAGAATCAACCCCTAGCTTGAATCTATGTTCTTCACCTTGAATTCGGAGTTTGATGTTTAATTTACTAAAGATCCCGAGCTTGGAATTTTAATTTCTCTTTCCCTCCACCATTTTTAAAGAAGCTTGAAGTGTTTGATGAAGTGATGAAGAGAAGAGGGGGTTGGGCTGAGTTAAGAAGGTGCAGTCCCAACCAAAGTCACAAGTGGGAAAAGTGACGAAAATTTCACTATCTCCAAACATATCGAAGTTTACACTCAAAAAGATCGCAAACGTCATTTTGAACTCAATGGGGGTGGTCTCGAGTCCTAATTTGACCGTATGCAAAAAGTAGCTTTTCGGACTAACATCCGACTAACGATAAAATATTTAAATATAAAATCGATAGATATGCGGGTTGTTACACAACAACTCCGAAAAACACGACAAGGCACGATTATATTTTTGAGTGGATGAAGAGTCAAGATCCAATCTTGTACATAGACAAATACACAAACAAATATAAGTATAGATTCAATATAAAAGAATAGATATTAAAACCATGTAAAGGTGTGAAACCAAAATGACCTAACTTTGCTTTCATCAACAAGTGGGCTCGGCTATGGTCGCAATAGGCTAGACCACCATCAATACATGGCTCGGCTAGGAGGGGATGGTGGAGGAGGTGATGGCCGGTCATATGTGGAGGTGGAGAGGAGATGGTGGTTGGCACAAAGGTGGAGGCGGAGCATACTTGATGAAGAAACAAAGGAAAAATAAAAATAGAAAAAGAGGAAGAAGGTGGAGGCCATGAAAACTTACTGTATTTTTTCTCTTCAGGAAGCAAATGAGAATTGAGATGGGATGAGATGTTTTTGTACGTGATTTGCAAAAGTAAGAGGTGACTATGGTAAGAAATAAAGAGGCTAGGCAATTAAAGGCAGGAGTTTGAATGGTTTGGAAAATAAAAAGGCAACAAATAACTTGATGTATTTAATTCTTTTTATTTGTTAGGAAATGAGAAATGTTTGCACGTGAATAATGAAGGTTTCTCACGGCTAGAAGGAAATAAAAAGAAACGGCTAAGGAGGAGTAAATGCTAGGAAACAGAAAAGGCAAGAATTAAGGAGAAATAAACTTACATATATTTTATTCTTAAATGCAAATGAAAAATGAGGATATGGAGATCAGAAAGAAATATTCTTGTACGTGATTGATAGGAATACACGGCCAAGAAAGACAAGAGTGAATGTCTATGGAGTGTAAATGCTAGGAAAATAAAAAGGCAAGAATTCAAAACATGTAACCTATGTCTCTTAAATTTCTCCAAGCCATTTATTCGCACAAATTTCTTTCTAGAAATGAAATGAGAAGTAAATGTGTACGTGAATTATGAATTGGAAAGCACGGCTAAAAGATGGTTTGGACGATAAGCAAAGGAGTGAATGCTAGGAAACGGAAAAAATCATAAGTTAAGGAGAAAGAAACGTATGTCTCTTGAAATTTCCAAAGCTATTTATAAAAAGATATACACAAGTAAAATCCAATAAATAAAATAAAGTCCAGACAAAACAAAATAGAAAAATAAAGAGATGGACATAGGGAAAATATAAAATAAAATACAGAAATTATTTACGTGTAAAACGCTGTATTTTATCCAATTTAAAAAGTATAAATCAGAATTTAACGAAACGAAAAGCAGAACGGATATCAGAATTATATCCAGCTTCAAACAAAAAGATTAAAATTCAAAAATTTAAATTTAAAATTTTCAAATGTGGTAAAACTTTGACTTTCAGTTGACCAAAATATAAAATTTTCAGAAAATATTTATTTTGTTATATTTGGAAAATAAATTACAAACAAATTCCAAACTTACTTTGGAAAATTCTAAAAATTCACTTTTAAATGATTTTAAAAATCAAAGTTTTCAAATAAAAATTAATTAAAAATATTTACAAAATTATGGGTTGTTACATCCTTTGTATATAAATTTAAACTTTATAATCAATGGTATATAAAATCACACAACCAATCAATTCAATCAATCAAATCAATCAAATTCGGTAAAGGAATAAACTAACACTACCAGTCAATCAAATTACATAAGGGAAAACTTATCACTTAACATTGTTTCAAAATGTCAAATGACTAACAAACAAATTTTATGTAACGACCCGTATTTTTACGGATCGACAAGTTCGTCAAAATCTCGAATTTTCAGCATTTTAAGTCATTTCAGATTTTAGGTATAATTTGTCTAAGTCCTAGGTCGTGAACGACCTAAGAGCTAAGTCGTGACCGACCTATAGGATGGTAGCGAGTTAAGAGCTATGTTGTAGACGACTTAGGGATGTGGTGCGACCTAAGGATGTTGGGGTTAGGTCGTATGATGGATGGTAAGGGTTTAGGTCGTAGACGACCTAAGAGAGAAGACTTAAGAGTTTTTGGTGAGTTAAGGTTTCGAGCGATCTAAGGAATAGGTCGGCAACGACCTAAGGAGGACCAGCGGTTAGATTGCGTAGTGGTTTAGGTCGCGAGTTAGTTTGGGACGACCTATAGAATGTTAGCGACCTAAAGGAAGCGCGAGCTAAGGAATGTACGACCTAGTGGTTAGTGTGTTAAGTCGTAGACGAGCGATCTATAGAGTTAGGCGACCTATAGGAGAGCGACCTAAGGAACATGCGACCTAAGAGAGGTATAGAAAACAGGATAGGTCGGCAACGACCTAAGGTAGTTAGGTCGTATGACTTATGTGTAGTTAGGTCGCTAGGCTTTTAGTCAGTTAGGTCGCTGATATGCTTTGCTATTAGGTCGCGTAGGTTGCTAAGCCGTTAGGTCGTAGGAGTGTTAAGCAGTTAGGTCGTTGAAGCACCTGGGTTGTTAGGTCGCGAGAAAACACTTATGTGTTAGGTCGCTGAGGGTTAAGTCGTAGCTGTTAGGTCGCTGGGTGCTTGGATGCGCAGAAGTGTTAGGTCGTAGGCTGGGTCTGTTAGGTCGTAGTTGTTGGCTAAGGCTTAGGTCGGAGGAAGTCTTAGGTCGTAGGTCGGAAACGACCTAACTCCGAGTTACGACTTAAGAGAATTTCTGCCTATAAATAAAGGGGGTTGGCTTCATTTTTGGGATCCGGATTTTGAAGCGACGAAGTGCTGCCATTTTGAGAGTTCGACTTCTACACTTCTTCACTTCTTTTCTCCACTCTAATCTAGTGCTTCCTTTCATCCAAATCGAAGATCAAGATTGAAGATTCAAGAGCTTAGATTGGAGATCTTCATCTTTTCGAGAGAGATTTCTTCGTTTGAAGCGGATTCGTGATAGATCAAGATTGATCCTTCGCTGTCCAGATCTGAAGCGTGTTGATTTGGGGTTGTTTAGGTGATTTGGTGAGTGGTGATTATCTCTCACACGGATCCAAAGGAGTATATCGGATTGTTGGCTCGATTTGGTGTTAAAATAGTGATTTCCATGCATCTTCTTCATCCTAAGTGTAGATCCATATAGATCCATTGTTCATGATGATGTTACATCCATTTTATCATATGTTAACCTATGCAAGTTCATTCATCAAGTTTGTAGGGATATAATTCATGTTTTCATGCTTATTGGACTTTCAACTCTTTAATTACGAAAATGCCATTATTGTGATAATTGTCTATTTAGATCTTGTTTGAATGCTTGATTGTTTGGATTAATGTTTGATTTGATTGATTGTTATGAATTAGATGATTGATGGTTTGATTTAGACCGAAGACGATTCAAAAGCTAAGGGAAAGGCTCTTGAATTGGGAAAGCTGCTCGTGGCATATGTAGCGGGATGATGAAGCTCTTATGCATAGATTTGATGATGTGATGTTAGAATGAGGCTTTGCGAGGATGTGATGAAGCGAGGCAATCATGTGATGAAGACTTGGTCTAATCCAGACGGGATCATTCCAAGCATGTTGATAACTCGGTGATATGATTCGAGTTGAGGATAATGAATGGATATGAGAATAGTCGTCGAGGAGGATGACTAGGAGGCTTGGATAGCATCATTGTTGAAGGTTCTAGCATGCTCTAAGCAAGAGTACGTTTGGGCAGATTCGATAGTCCCAACGGCCAACTGTTGATGGTCGAGTACTGTGGGCAGATTCGATAGTCCTAGGCACGGGCTACGACGACGTGCGGGAGTTATGTCTAGAACCGGGGTTTCCATTAGCCCTTGACGGACGGCTGAAAGAATGTGCCGGTCATTCAATTAACGGTGATATCAAAGCAATGATAACAGTGATAGCCAGAGTCATGGATGTTTGGTTGTATCGTCATTCAGACTCAAGAGCGGTATTTTCTAGGTGCTTATCTGATTTAGGCCTTGGTACTTGGAAAAACATCGCCCTTGACTCGAATGATTATTACTTTACTTTAAATTGTATGCTCTGCTGTGTTGCTTCTACTTAGTGTGTGTCTGGGGGCTATCACTGTAGAAAGAGGTGGAGTGGGAGGGTTGTATTCCTATTCCTTTTCCTTTATGCTCTTTTGGTATGTTGTTAGTTAATTTACTGCTCACTAAGACTGTTGTCTGACTCAAGGCTTTATGTTTTAATTCTTATTGCCTTGGGCTGTTCGTCCATTTTGGGACGGGCAGACTAGGTAGCAGGTGACAGGTGCTGTTCTCTTCTCACGATGCTGATATCAAAGACGAGCTGGAGGGTTGCATATTATCTTCTTATATGTACTGGATGTTCCGCTGTTTTGTATTCTCTGAGAGATATGTAGTGAGGCTTGATGTATTGACTATTTGGATGCTTGTATTCAACTATTATGGAGTTTTATATGATGGCATTTTATTCTGTGAAGCTTCTATATATATATATATATTTTCTATTGTATTTTGTCTATGCGCTGTGAGTAATACGATAGATTCTGTTGTTTTAATCTACCTTGACAATCGTCCATGGTCGTTTGGCACACTTTACAGCGCACTATCTCTAGGTTCGGTGCAGGGGTCATGGGCGGTCGTCACATTTGGTATCAGAGCATTGGTTAATCGATTTTACCCAACGCTTGCTGATGTAACTACGTATGAGAGACGTAATTGTAATTTTGATGGATGATTACTATATATAATATAGTAGGTTAGTAGAGTTTGAGTCCTTTATGCAGTTGTTTCTCTAGATGTTCTAATCATTCCTTTTTATAGATATTGAGAATGAGTCGAAGAGGGAGACCAGCTGCTAGGGAAGGCCGTGCTACTGAGGGGACTGCTGATTATGCAGCCATGTTCGAAGCTATGATGACTTCGATCATGAGAAGGATACCAGTTCCAGGGGCAGCAGTAGATGTTGGAGTTCAAGTCCAAACTCCGAAACCAGTGGATTTTGCTAAGTTGTGCAAGGATTATACTGCTCTTGGAGGGAAGGTTTTCTTGGGAACAGAATCAACTATTGAGGTCCAGAGGTGGATGGATGCTTGTAGAAGGATCTTTGGTGATTTGGGAATTGAGGATGCGACTAAGAGGAAGTTGGCATCAAGGCAGCTTCAAGGGAGAGCTTCTGATTGGTGGAACTCTATTACCATCAATACTCCGGAGGAAGAGATTACTTGGGAGCAATTCCAAGTCAGATTTGAGGCTAAGTTCATTTCTACAGCTCAGAAGTCTGTTCTGTTCAAGAAGTTTGTGGAGCTCAAGCAAGGAGGGAGACCAGTTCTTGAGTATGTTTCTGAGTTTGAGGCTTTGTCCAAGTATGCCCGGTCATATATAGAATCTGCTTATCCGAAGAACGAGAAGTTTGTGACTGGCTTGGATAGTTATCTTGGGAGGCAGTTGGTGGATCATTTGGACGATTCATTTGAGAAGCTTGTGGAGAAAGCTCTCAGGCATGAGAGTCTGTTTCCTAAGGAAGGATCTGTTGTTGCTGTGACCAGGGAAGAGTCTAAACCCCAGCAGGGTGGAAACAAGAAGAGGAAGCAGCAGCAGCAGAAGGGTAAGGATGGCCAGAAGAAGCCGAAAGGCGAGGTGACTTGCTACAATTGTCAGCAGAAGGGCCATTTCTCTAAGGATTGTAAGAATCCGAAGGTGCCAATGAAGTGTCACAACTGTGATAAGCCGGGGCATTTCAGGAAGAATTGTCCAGAACCGAGGAGGGACAAGCAGATTGTGCAAGCTTATGCTTTGGGAGCTGTTCCTTCGTCTTCGAAAGCTCCTACCGCTGAAGAGAAGGGAAAGAGTGTGGTTGTTCAAGGTACTCTTTTCCTATGTGGTGTTCCAGTTAGGGTTTTGTTTGATACTGGAGCGTCGCATTCGTTTGTTTGTAATGACCTCGTAGGCCGGTTAGATTTGAAGCCGGATATTGTTGATAGGCCATTGGTTGTGACTAATCCAGTTGGGGGTTCGTCTTGTTTGTGTATGTTATGCCGTGGTCTAGTTGTATCGAGTCATGGTTGCTCTTTTGTTTGTGATTGCTTTGTTCTGAACTTTGCGGGGTTCAGAATTATTTTGGGTATGGACTGGCTTAGGAAGTATGCGGCTAAGGTTGATTGCGAGAGGTTGGAAGTGACAGTCGAGAATGTGGAGGGGAGAAAGGTTGTGATACGATGTAAGCATGAAGAAGGCGTCTTCATGAGCTTCATGTATTCGCTAGTTGTTCCACGGGATGGACTGTCATCAGTGCCGATCGCTAATGGATTCGAGGATGTCTTTGACGAAGTCAAAGGGTTGCCGCCGCATAGAGAGATCGAGTTTCGTATAGATCTAGTTGAAGGAGCCAGACCTGTTGTGATGCCTCTTAGGCGGATGGCGCCTAGGGAACAGCAAGAGTTGAGGGTGCAAGTTGATGATCTTTTGCAGAAAGGATTCATTCGGCGTAGTGTGTCCGAGTGGGGTGCACCAGTTGTGTTTGCGACCAAGGCAGATGGATCGCTGAGATTGTGTGTGGATTATTGTGAGCTGAATAAGGTGACTAAGAAGAACAAGTATCCATTGCCGAGAATAGATGACTTGTTTGATCAGCTTCACGAAGCTAAGGTGTTTTCTCAAATGGATTTGGCAACGGGATTTCACCAGTTGAGGGTGGCTAAGGATAGTGTGCCGAAGACTTCTTTTAGGACACCATCCGGTTTCTTTGAGTGGCTGGTAATGCCGTTTGGATTGACTAACGCACCAGCATATTTTGTGGATCTTATGAATAGAGTGTTCAGAGATCAGTTGAACAAGTTCGTACTTGTGTTCGTGGATGATATTCTGATTTATTCCAGAACTGAAGAAGAGCACAAGACACACTTGCGTATTGTTTTGGAGATCTTATGGAAACATCAGCTGAGGGCTAAGTTTTCGAAGTGTCACTTCTGGAAGAGTGAAGTGAGGTTCTTAGGCCATGTGATTTCTGGAAGTGGAATAGCGGTTGATCCCGCTAAGGTGGCAGCAATCTAGGATTGGGTTAGACCTAAGAATGCATCTGATGTGAGAAGTTTTCTTGGATTAGCAGGATATTATCGACGGTTTATCAAAGGCTTCTCCAAGATAGCTGCACCGTTAACAGGATTAACGAAGAAGAACCAAGTGTTCAGTTGGGATGCTAAGTGTGAGCAAGCTTTCTTAATCCTGAAAGAGAGATTGACGAGTGCTCCTGTTTTGACTATTCCTAGTGGGAATGATGAGATGGTGGTTTACACCGACGCATGTGGTACTGGACTTGGAGCAGTGCTGATGCAGAGAGATAAAGTTGTTGCGTATGCCAGTCGACAACTGAAGCCGCATGAAAGGAATTACCCGACTCATGATTTGGAGTTAGCGGCAATTGTTTTTGCTCTGAAGATGTGGAGACATTATCTATTGGGAGTTCAATTTGAGTTGTTTACGGATCATAAGTCGTTGAAGTATCTTTTCTCCCAAAAGGATTTGAATCTTCGGCAGCAACGATGGCTAGAGTTTTTGGCATCATATGATTTTGGTATAGCTTATACTCCGGGAAAAGGTAACGCAGTGGCAGATGCGTTAAGTCGAAGACATGCAGGATTGGGAGCCATGTTTTCAGAATGGAAGAATCTCAAGTATTTAGCTGGATTTGACTTCAGGCCTAGATGCGAATTGGAACCTGAGATGTTGGCAAACTTATCAATAAGACCTTCTCTTGTGGAAAGGATTGGCGAGAGCCAAAAGCGAGACGATAAGCTTGTCAAGATTATCCGTGATTTGGAATCTGGATTAAACCAGAAAAGGATAAAGGATTCGAGGTCGATCAAGAGGGTTGGCTTCGGAAGCAAGGACGACTAGTTGTTCCCAATATAGATGAATTGAGGAGTGAAGTTCTGAAGGAAAGTCATCACTCGAAGCTGACAATTCATCCAGGTGGAAATAAGATGTATCGGGATATGAAGAGAACTTACTACTGGGAAGGCATGAAGAAGGATGTTGGGAATTTTATTTCCAAGTGTATGAACTGCCAGTTGGTAAAAGCCGAGCAGAAGAAGCCAAGTGGATTGCTTCAGCCATTAGAAGTTCCTACATGGAAGTGGGAGCAAGTGTCGATGGATTTTATTGATGGATTGCCTAGAACCAGAACGGGAAATGAAGGGATTTGGGTCATTATAGATCGCCTGACCAAGAGTGCGAGGTTCATTCCTGTTCGATCAACTAGGACTGCATCAAAGTTGGCTGAGTTGTATGTTAAGTGGATAGTTCGATTCCATGGTATTCCGAAGAGTATAGTGAGCGATCGAGACCCATTGTTCACTAGTGGATTTTGGAAGAGCTTCCAGGAAGTTTTGGGAATTGAGTTGTGTTTGAGTACAGCTTATCACCCTCAAACAGATGGTCAGACCGAGAGAGTCAACCGAGTTTTGGAAGATCTTCTTAGAGCATGTGTTTTGGACTTCGGAAGATCATGGGAAGATCACCTTCATTTGGTGGAGTTTGCGTACAACAACAGTTACCAGTCAAGCATTGGTATGGCACCGTATGAGGCATTGTATGGAAGACCGTGTAACTCTCCGACATGTTGGATAGAGACTGGAGAAAAGCTGATGCTTGGGCCAGAGATGATTCGACAGACTACGGAGTGCATAGAGATCATTCGGCAACGAATGAAGGCAGCCCAAGACCGTCAGAAGAGTTATGCCGATAAGCGGCGAAAGGATTTGGAATTCGATGTTGGTGATATGGTTTTTGTGAAGATTTCTCCACTGAAGAATGTTATCTGATTCGGGAAGAAAGGGAAATTGACTCCGAGATTTGTTGGACCATTTCCGATTACCGAGCGAATTGGAAATCTCGCTTATAGATTGGGATTACCAGAGAAGATGTCGAGTTTGCACAATGTTTTTCACGTATCGTATCTACGGAAGTATGTGCACGACTCGAATACAGTGGTTTATGTCGATAGCTATGAAGATTTCGAAGTTGATCCAGTCGATAGAAGACCTCGTAAGCCGCTTCGTGTTGTTGAAACTGACACGAAACAACTTAGGAGGAAGGTAGTTAAGTTGCTCAAGGTACAATGGAGTGATGATGATAATGACTGTACGTGGGAGGTGGAAGAGAGGATGAAGGCAGCTCATCCTGAACTCTTCAAGGTATGGCCCTAAGGTGTCGTGTCATCTCGCAATATTGTGACTTGTTCTAGTGTTAGAATTCTGAACGCTAAGCTAGAATTGGATGCATGGTTTGTTGATTGTTATGGATGATAGGCGTACAAAATAGTCTTTGATTGATTTGTTTGTTTGGAATTTCGGTGGCGAAATTCCTAAGGGGGAGAGAATGTAACGACCCGTATTTTTACGGATCGACAAGTTCGTCAAAATCTGGAATTTTCAGCATTTTAAGTCATTTCAGATTTTAGGTATAATTTGTCTAAGTCCTAGGTCGTGAACGACCTAAGAGCTAAGTCGTGACCTACCTATAGGATGGTAGCGAGTTAAGAGCTATGTTGTAGACGACTTAGGGATGTGGTGCGACCTAAGGATGTTGGGGTTAGGTCATATGATGGATGGTAAGGGTTTAGGTCGTAGACGACCTAAGAGAGAAGATTTAAGAGTTTTTGGTGAGTTAAGGTTTCGAGCGATCTAAGGAATAGGTCGGCAACGACCTAAGGAGGACCAGCGGTTAGGTTGCGTAGTGGTTTAGGTCGCGAGTTAGTTTGGGACGACCTATAGAATGTTAGCGACCTAAAGGAAGCGCGAGCTAAGGAATGTACGACCTAGTGGTTAGTGTGTTAAGTCGTAGACGAGCGATCTATAGAGTTAGGCGACCTATAGGAGAGCGACCTAAGGAACATGCGACCTAAGAGAGGTATAGAAAACAGGATAGGTCGGCAACGACCTAAGGTAGTTAGGTCGTATGACTTATGTGTAGTTAGGTCGCTAGGCTTTTAGTCAGTTAGGTCACTGATGTGCTTTGCTGTTAGGTCGCGTAGGTTGCTAAGCCGTTAGGTCATAGGAGTGTTAAGCAGTTAGGTCGTTGAAGCACCTGGGTTGTTAGGTCGCGAGAAAACACTTATGTGTTAGGTCGTTGAGGGTTAAGTCGTAGTTGTTAGGTCGCTGGGTGCTTGGATGCGTAGAAGTGTTAGGTCGTAGGCTGGGTCTGTTAGGTCGTAGTTGTTGGCTAAGGCTTAGGTCGGAGGAAGTCTTAGGTCGTAGGTCGGAAACGACCTAACTCCGAGTTACGACTTAAGAGAATTTCTGCCTATAAATAGAGGGGGTTGGCTTCATTTTTGGGATCCGGATTTTGAAGCGACGAAGTGCTGCCATTTTGAGAGTTCAACTTCTACACTTCTTCACTTCTTTTCTCCTCTCTAATCTAGTGCTTCCTTTCAGCCAAATCGAAGATCAAGATTGAAGATTCAAGAGCTTAGATTGGAGATCTTCATCTTTTCGAGAGAGATTTCTTCGTTTGAAGCGGATTCGTGATAGATCAAGATTGATCCTTCGCTGTCCAGATCTGAAGCGTGTTGATTTGGGGTTGTTTAGGTGATTTGGTGAGTGGTGATTATCTCTCACACGGATCCAAAGGAGTATATCGGATTGTTGGCTTGATTTGGTGTTAAAATAGTGATTTCCATGCATTTTCTTCATCCTAAGTGTAGATCCATATAGATCCATTGTTCATGATGATGGTACATCCATTTTATCATATGTTAACCTATGCAAGTTCATTCATCAAGTTTGTAGGGATATAATTCATGTTTTCATGCTTATTGGACTTTCAACTCTTTAATTACGAAAATGCCATTATTGTGATAATTGTCTATTTAGATCTTGTTTGAATGCTTGATTGTTTGGATTAATGTTTGATTTGATTGATTGTTATGAATTAGATGATTGATGGTTTGATTTAGACCGAAGACGATTCAAAAGCTAAGGGAAAGGCTCTTGAATTTGGAAAGCTGCTCGTGGCATATGTAGCGGGATGATGAAGCTCTTATGCATAGATTTGATGATGTGATGTTAGAATGAGGCTTTGCGAGGATGTGATGAAGCGAGGCAATCATGTGATGAAGACTTGGTCTAATCCAGACGGGATCATTCCAAGCATGTTGATAACTCGGTGATATGATTCGAGTTGAGGATAATGAATGGATATGAGAATAGTCATCGAGGAGGATGACTAGGAGGCTTGGATAGCATCGTTGTTGAAGGTTCTAGCATGCTCTAAGCAAGAGTACGTTTGGGCAGATTCGATAGTCCTAACGGCCAACTGTTGATGGTCGAGTACTCTGGGCAGATTCGATAGTCCTAGGCATGGGCTGCGACGACGTGCGGGAGTTATGTCTAGAACCCATTAGCCCTTGACGGACGGCTGAAAGAATGTGCCGGTCATTCAATTAACGGTGATATCGAAGCAATGATAACAGTGATAGCCAGAGTCATGGATGTTTGGTTGTATCGTCATTCGGACTCAAGAGCGGTATTTTCTGGGTGCTTATCTGATTTAGGCCTTGGTACTTGGAAAAACATCGCCCTTGACTCGAATGATTATTACTTTACTTTAAATTGTATGCTCTGCTGTGTTGCTTCTACTTAGTGTGTGTCTGGGGGCTATCACTGTAGAAAGAGGTGGAGTGGGAGGGTTGTATTCCTATTCCTTTTCCTTTATGCTCTTTTGGTATGTTGTTAGTTAATTTACTGCTCACTAAGACTGTTGTCTGACTCAAGGCTTTATGTTTTAATTCTTATTGCCTTGGGCTGTTCGTCCATTTTGGGACGGGCAGACTAGGTAGCAGGTGACAGGTGCTGTTCTCTTCTCACGATTCTGATATCGAAGACGAGCTGGAGGGTTGCATATTATCTTCTTATATGTACTGGATGTTCCGCTGTTTTGTATTCTCTGAGAGATATGTAGTGAGGCTTGATGTATTGACTATTTGGATGCTTGTATTCAACTATTATGGAGTTTTATATGATGGCATTTTATTATGTGAAGCTTCTCTATATATATTTTCTATTGTATTTTGTCTATGCGCTGTGAGTAATACGATAGATTCTGTTGTTTTAATCTACCTTGACAATCGTCCATGGTCGCCTGGCACACTTTACAGCGCACTATCTCTAGGTTCGGTGCAGGGGTCATGGGCGGTCGTCACATTTTAATTTTTGGTTCAAGACTTTCTCGATTGTCCAAGAATATAAAAAATTCACTAAGCGTACTATTTTACTAATTAGCCTTTGGTTATTGCTTAGAGGATTATCCAGACTCCCTCGGACAATATGGGAAGCTATACTCTAAATTTTTATTAGTTTCTTAATTACAGTAAAAAAATTTCTAAATCAATTATATTTTCACTTAGTATTTTATTCAATTCTAAATTTATTTATGAATCATTTCATAAATTTTTCACCCAAGTTTAGAAATATTTTATAAAGTCATTTCTTTATAAAACATTAAATAATAACTTATTTCTACTTTATTTACTTGTATAATACTCTTCTACATCCTAAGAGTACATACAAATTTTATTTTACCTTTTCACAGTTTAGGTGAAGATCTAATCAAAATTTGGGTCTTTTAAAACTAAGTCAACTTATTGACCTCTTTAACTTAGAGTGTTAAAACGGAAGATATTTATGGGTTAACAAAATGAAGAAATAATTTACGCTACTTAGATGTTTTAAACAATTATATGGTTTTAAATAAAATAGTGTTTATCAAAACTTTCTTATCCAATTTAATCCATTTTAAACATGTGTGGATTATTTTGATATATAATAACTTTAAATTAGATACCTGGTTTTAATTTAAAAAAAAAACATTTTTGAAAGCATACTACATTTATTTTGATATATAATAACTTTAAATGATTTATTTATTAAAAATCATTTGGGGTTCATTCGGGTTTTGAACTCATTTCGATCACACAATAATAAAGAGAATAATTTACTAACCACAATGTTCGCCTAAGCAACCATCTGATCTCACTTAGAAGATTATTCATATTACCACCAAACTAATCAAAACGATTTCCTTCTAATTATCCTAAAGGAAATACATTCTACCTAAATTTTACTTCCCAAAATACTTTTACTTTCAATTACTTCCAAAAATATTACTATTTCATTTCTCAAAATCCTTTTAAATTATTTTCAAACATTTCAGGATTTAGATTCAAAAATCCTTTTAAACACCTATTACAGACTTAATTTATGCAAAATTTCCTTTATATAAAAATCATTTCATATTATAAAGATTCTTCTTTATTCTAATAGAATTATCTCAAATATTTATTCTCTAAAGGTCTCATCCTACCATTTAGATTATATTCAACAACTTTTTATTACAGTTTAATCCTTAACTCACCATTTTTAAAAGGTGAATTTTAACTTAACATTTTCTCGGAACACCTTATAGTCAAATTTTGAAAATCAATTCACAAAGGGTTCATTTTAAATCAAAGCGACAAATGCTCTTAAATAAATCGAGCATAATTTAACAAGTAACAGACAACAGTCTATGCTTCTAATTTAATTAAGCATAACTGAACAAATAAAAGCGATAATAAATAAATATTATCACATTCAAACAAACACACACTAAAACTATACAAAGTTTTGAAAATTATTTCTTTATACATATAAAATATAATCCTTGGCAAAATATTTCATTTGTCCAATTTTCAAAAACTCAATATCATGTCTGTTTGGCCTTTGTCGAGTGTCTAGAAATCCCTATCAATACCGTGACATCCCACGTTGTAACAACCCGCTTGTCCATATAGTTCAATTTGACAATAAACCACACATGTCGAACCCAAATTGAATGGAAAGGCAGATAGTTAGAGGAAAAGAAGAAAAAAGAAGAAGAGAAGAGAAAAGAAACTAAAAACAACACAGAATCTCACAATCGCAGCGGAACAATATATATAATTTAATATCAATGATCTTTACAAAAGAGAAACTGTTATATACATACATCCATCAGGGCACAATAACAAATCACAATCATCAGCCTGAACAGTTATAACAACATGTCCTCACAATTGCTGATGATTTCAACAACAACAAGTAGCGGAAATTAAACATATATGGGAATACTACTTGAAGACCTCCAACTCGTTTCCAGAGCTCCAATATATCCAAAGCTATCTGTAAAGATACTCGGTCTGACCTGAGCATTATGATAAAATAACACTCGAGTAAGTCTGGAAAATCAGCATGAGAAAACACACCCAACTGGATTTTTAAAGTTATAAAAACCTTTGAGAAAAAAAGTATCACGTAAGACCACGCCGCACATAAACACAGACGGGTTTTTACCTTATGATACCCAAAACATTTCATATGAAATTCTCTGATATTATAATAGTGTATAAGATACATATACTTATTAATCATAGCCGAAATTGTTACATTAGTTAAATTCCAGCATACTAGGCTCTACAACCAAAAACCGAAGGCTCGTAGTGGATAATGAATTCCAACTATGAAAGGGTAAGAGTCTACCCGTCGAATCCGTACACCTATAGATAAAATATACGGGAGGCTATAATACATTGCACCTCTGCTACTCAAGACCGGCACTACTCCCATCTCGAGTAGCACTTAATATGATCACCTCTTGGTTGCGACCAACAACCATACCATGAGATCCCAAAGCATACATGAATATCATTCTAGATTTGGGATGATCATACCCTACTTTGGTGCGACCCACTTAGCCCTGCTGCATGTCCCTGTTTTATTCATTTCCTTGGTGTGAGGCTCAAAGCTACGTTTTACCTTTTATATAACACTTACCACTTGGAATGTTAACACTACCCTCTAGGCAGCAATGGAATACTAGCATTCATCCATACAAGTTAGTTCTGGGACCGAACGAAATGTTTGAGAGCTCCATCTTCAATTCCATCTTCTTCGAGATGCCTTTACTTCGAAACGCTTGAGTTGAATCGAAGTGGTTATAAGATAACATATCTGATCCCTGTCTCTTCGGAACAACTTTGGATAGTTTTCGGTAAACTCAACCCCGGTTCTTTAGGAAATAAATAGTCGAAGATAAGAACAGAGATCACCTCCTAACCGTCAGTGGACAGATTTCCTTATCATTTGTCCTAGAAGAATGAAACGAGATTCACATGCACAGTACATCATCATCGAAGATGAATGTGCCATATAACTCACGTGTTTCTCCTGGATATTTTCAAAGTTACATTTGGGTCCACATTTGGTAGTCGGTTATTTAACTATCAACAAACACACATTCAAATCAGGATTTATTTCCAAAGGAAAAAACAACATTGGTTAAGCACATAACCAAACACTTGCCTCCTTAATTAATATTTTCATTGATTAAAGTCATCTTGTAAATACTTGTATCAAAATACTTTTACAAAGATATATTAACAAACCCTTATATTTTCAATACTTAAAAAATATCAATATACTTACCTCAACGGTATAAGTATATTTACCCAACACTAAGGGAGATCTCGTTTTTTACCCAATTCTAAGATCATTTTTAAACTCCATTATAAATCTATAAAACCCTTTATAAACCATATATAAATTATTTCTCGAGTCATTTATAAACCCTTTATAAAACCATGCAATTATTTATAAATTCTTTTTCTAAATTTATAAACCCATTTATAAAAATTGCTTTATAAATATCTAAATCCCTTTACAAAGCCCTCTTATTACATTGTAAATAATTCCTTTTAAGTCTCCAAAACACATAATAAAACTCCTCTTATAATTCTATAAACTTATTCATAAAATTCATTTATAAATTTCCATCTATTTATAAACTTATTTACCTTCTAAAAATAACAACCTTCCTTTAAGTCTTCAAACCCTTTTATAAGATCCTCTTCTAAAATCCAAGTCCGTTTATAAAACTCTATTTATGAATCTCGAAAACTTCATAAATAAATCAGAATTACTTCTTTAAAACAGTATTATATAATAGTAATTATAATCACAAACATCATAAATAAATAGTAATTATTAACTTTTAACATCTCAAAAATAATAACTAATAATTCAAAACATTGTAAATAAAACCATAGTTAATCTTTACCACTATTATAGATAATAATAATAAATTACCAAAATATTATTAATAATCATTATTATTAATTTCAAATCATATTAATAATTTAAATAATTAACTTTTTAAAATATTTAAATACTAATAAACAACTTTAAACAATATTAATATAGATAACCAACTTTTAAAACATAATATTTTTCCTTGATAAAAATCCAAACTTAAATTTTCAGCACAATCATTCCCATATTTATAAAACTATATTTAAAAATCTCTTTCTATTTTATATAACTTTTTTTCATAAAACCAATTTATTTATGAATTCCATTTATAACTCTATTTCCTTTATACATCTCACTTATTCATAAATCTCATTTAAAAACATCAATCACCATCCATTTTTAACATTGCCCTCATATGGATAAATTCATTTTATAAATTCCTTTCTATTTATAAAATATTGTTTAACACTCCGAATTTACCCTCACCTTCAATTTCCATAATAGAGTCAACTATTTTCTAAAACATCATTCTGCGTCTTATAATAAATCCACCGTTTGATTTTTTACCAGTTTATTAAATGATAATGGTTTCCTTTAATTTATTAACATCGTTTATAAATCCATACTTTTATTAACAAAATACGATTTTACAAATCTTCACTTCATTTATAAAATATCACATTTTTATCACACTTATAAATCCCACATTTGTAAATAATCTTTAATATACGTACATATACATACACACACACACACATATATATAATGGTTAATAAATATTTATATCAAATATTTCTATTTCCCTTAAAAACATATCCCTTTATTATAAAAGAAGGACTTATTTTAAGATTTTAAAAATCTTTAATTTACAGTTTGAAAATCTCTAATAAAAATATTTTATAAAACTATTAAATTATAACATCTAAAAATCATACCTTTGATTTTAAGATAAATTACTTCTTTAACTAATTCTGCATAATTATTTAAAACATATATAATTTCCAAAATCACATTGAAATCCCTTTTTTAGTCAATCACTATTTTTGGGTATTTTAAATACCAAAAAGTAAGCTTCAGTGTTACAAAATCACTAAATAAGCAATGCCAGGGTAGATATACCAATTACACTCTCGGACTGGTGGTAAAGCATAACAGCTACTACCGCCCACCTCGTGACACACTCCCAAATCAAAGGTGCACCCAATCAAATCACAAAAGCAATAGAATGGTATCGAAGAAATGTGCCCGATCGGGGGGATGACCCCATGTAACGACCCAGAATTTTGACCAAATTTAATTGAGAATATTTAATTGATTTTAAATATTTGAACGATGATTTGATTTGAATCCCCGATTCAATTTTTGAATCTGCGATTAAATTTTAAAATTTAATCTAGTGAATGCTGAATAAAAAAAATTGTATCTTCAATTTTAAGTTGAAGAAAAATATTTCGAAAACTTTTAAAATTCGTATTGATAATTCTGAAGGTAATAGAACTTTCAGAATTGAATTGGAAACTGTTCTGTTCAGTTTTGAATTTAATCGTTCGAATCAATATTTAAAAATAGCCGTCCGAGGCGCAGTCTCGGAATCCGACGAAACCAGCTCCATTGGATCCGTAACGTTGAATTTTTATCGGATTTCGATTTTCGTATTTTTCGAAGTTAATACGTGATCGTACGGCGAGCAAACGCATTGAAATCAAATCAAATTCAATTTAAATTTAATATTTAAATTGGTCAAACATCAGCCACTTTCGTTCCATTTTATCACGCCTAAAATCACGCCTAAAATCACGATACAAAATCGTGTATGCACGTTCTTCTGCAAAGAAATCACGTATGCTCGTCCCTTCCCCCCTTTCGTTCTTTAAATGCAGACCGATCCCTATATTCTTCTTCCCTCCTTCAAAAATGAAATCTTCAGAGAAAGAAAAATAAACGAGTTCGTTCTCGTTCAAAAATAAACCATGGCCGCTTCCATTTTCTTCTGGTTGTTCGAAATCGAATCGACAATTGGTGGCGCGTTCGTGGATTTTGTGTTCGGGAGTAGGGGTCTCGCGTGATACTGGTAAGGGAAGTAAGCGAAGGTCGCGGCTGCGACTTAGGGTGGTTCGAGTGGATCTCGACTGTGGAAGCGAGTGCTCTCGCACCCAAAGATGAGGTGGAGGCAGTCGAGACTAGGAGTTGATGAATTCGCGTGCGATGATGGTAGTGGCTCTCGCGATGGCAACAATAAGGGTTTCGTGAGATCGATTAGGGCTGAGGCGACGTGGTCGCGAGAGGAGGGAAGCGCAGCGTTGCCTGAGTCGAAATTTTTGATTCGTCGAAGTGGAGGCAGCGATTTCTCAAGCGATAAGGGCTTCGGTTGTTTCAGGCGGAGGATCAACGACTTCGATTTTTCTTGGAATCGATGGGAGGCCAGTGGGTAGGAGGCTGCATTTCGATGGAGTTCGTCAAGGCTAGAGTCGCGAACGATGGTAATTACAGAAGTCAGAGCACGAGTTCATTCGCGAGGCTGAGGGGATGCATCTTCGAGTTTGAGTTAGTGAGCAGTAAGTATATTTACGAGTTTCGTCTTGATTTCAGATTAATGTTAATATATATATATATGCAGAAAAATATAAGTAAGATTTTGAAAAGTTTTAAATTCATATGAATTATCGTTTTAATATAGATATATATAGTTCAAGTAAGAAAGAAATAAAAATACTTATTTAAAATCGCTAATTTGAATTATTTTTTGATACTAAAGATTTTCAAAAAGGGAATTTGTTTAGGAAATTAAATCACTAGTTTGAAATGAGTTTTATTTAGTTGAATTAAAATGTTAAAATGGTAAATTGAATTGTTCGGATTTATTTCGAATATTAATAAAACCTTATAATGTCTGTTACAAGGTTTAAAATGGAGAAATGGTCAAAATGGAAATGGGATTGCAAATAAAAAGCTAAGGTGAGATTTCCTCACTCAATTGAAAAGTGGAATTTTCATTTATTGATTGATTGCTGTTTGTATTAGATATGATAGGATATATATATATATATATAGCAGTATATACATATTGGCATATGTATATATTGGATTGATTGATTCCCGCCTCGTATAGCGGATGAGACCCTATTGCGCCGTTAGTAAGCGGATTTATAAAAACCTATATACCGCGATAATTCCGTACTGGAGTGGAATTGGTATTGTGCTAACGTCTTTGGATGCAGGGAAACAGGTTGGAGGGATCCAACTGGATTCCTCAACTGTATTTATTTATTTACAGATGTTGATATATATTCTGTCATCATATGATGATATATGATGTTTGATGTTGTGATGGACTAATTGATGCGTTGCATCATCGGGTTCAATTTTAAAGTTTAAAAAATAAACGATTTGTACTTTAAAAGGGATTTTGAAGTGATTTTTGGAAAGTATACGATTGGAATTTATTTATCTTAAATAAATAAATAAATGTTATAAATTTAAAGTTATGAAAATTTTAAAATTGTGAAATATACCTGAAAGGTGATTTTGAAATAAATAGTCAAGTGATAAATAAAATAGTTTAAGTTGGATTTCTTTTGAATTATTTAAGAATGATATATATAAAAGATGTACAGAATTGATATTTATCAGTTAATAGTATTGGAATTTTAAAACGAGTTTCTATAAGTGTTAGAAATTTATAGAATTATAAATTGTGAAGACATGAGATTTTTAGAATTATAGATTGTGAAGATTTGAAGTTTATAGATTTATAAAGATTGAAGTTTATAGATTGATAAAGATTGAAGTTTATAGATTTATAAAGATTGAAGTTTATAGATTATAAAGAATGAAGTTATAAAATGAATGAAGTTGTAGAATAAAGACTGATAAGAAATTTACTTGTAACTTGGATTGTTGCCTTTAAATGGGATATTGATTGAATTATCAATAGAGAAGATTTATTAAATTGAAGTCGTTAGAAAATAGAATTTATAAACGTTGTTTTATAAATTCGAAATCAATTGAATTTGAGAAATTAAATATAGAAGATTTTTAAAGAAGGTATATTCGTGATTTTGGATAGCGAATTTTTATTGAGATAAAAATGTGTAGAAATGATTGAAATTGGGTTAAGTGAATTATATTCACGATTTTGGACAGTGAATATATTATTAAATAAAATGGATTTATTTTTGAAGAAGTGATATTAAAAATGAAGTTAAACATTTTAAAGATGTTTTAAAATGTATTATGAATCGAAAGCATAGATTTCCGCAGTTCTTGTTGAAATAGACGTTTTCGAGAAATTTAAGGAAATGGTGGACTATAACACTGTTGTTATAGTAAATGATTTCCGAAAGGAAATGTTTTTATCTAGTATTGGGATTTACATATCTATCTTAATTTCGAATCCCTATACTAGTGATTTTGAGTCGTCGTAACGATGTTTTACGTAACATTCGTTTTGACTCGAATTGATGTTGTTATAGAAAATAGATTTCCTTAAAGAATGAAATATATACTTAATTTGATTTAAGTATATCGAGTATTTTCAAATGTTGAAAATAAAAGATTTGTGAAACACTTATTATTAAATAAGTATGGAATGTTTTCCAAAATGAAATGAAACGTTTTGAGATTTTATCTTCTTAAAGATAAAATGAAATTGAATATTTGAAATCGATTTGAGAATCGTATTTCAGTTCATATTTTGAAGATATAAATTCACTATGGGATTTATAAATGGAATGGGAATTTGTTTTAAAAATAAACGTTGATTTATTTTTAAAGTGTGGAAAATTTATATCTAGTAAAAGATATTTTTGAAGATAAATAATTTGGAAAATTATTTGGAATCTGATGATGTTGCGCATCTTTATTGATAGTTAAATAACCGACTATCAATAATTACCTTTAGATAGGTATTTGTTGTGAATTGGATGAATTTGAATGCCACACTTATATTTTAAATAATCGCTCACTATTCGGGTTAGCCGGGAAAGGACCATGGGGTCGTATAACCCATTCCGAATATGTGATACGTCGTTATGAATTGCATTCGAAGACCGATGTTGAAGACCGGATATTTTTGAAAACGGAAGGATTACCGTCGAGTTACTCTACATCGACTGATCTTCGATTTAGAGGTTTTATCATCCTTAGTGACGGGAAGTCCTGACGTGATTGAAAATTATCCGGAAATGCAAGGGCTTCGTGAGAAGTGCCTTCGGTTCTGTTCGATCCCGGAACAGACTTGTATGGATTGTGTGTCTGACGTTACAATTTGAGATATAAAGCTGATTTCTTTCAAATACATTTCTGTTGGTGGCGGAGAATTTATTCTCTTAGCTTAACACCCTTCTCTGAGACGTACGAGCTCAGAGGTTATGTAGTTGAAATTTATCAGCGATATATCCCAATTTGGTAACGTGGCATACTGAGTGTTGCTGTGAAATGATCAGTGTTTGATCATTTGTGATATGATCATTTGTTTGATCTTATATCTTTGTGATCATAGGTTGATCATTTTTGTTTGACCCGAAGCAGGGCTTTGTAGAAAGCGTAGCTTTGTGGACGAGACTTCGTCGAGCCTCACACCCCGGAAATGGTCGAAACAGGACGAATGCGGCAAGGTTCTAGGGAGTAGCGCCCCTTAGTGTATGTCATTCGTTCTGGATAAAGGTGGTATCATGGTATGGAGCCCAGATACTTAACCTCTGTGGTTGCTGCAAAATTTATTTCTTTGTGGTTGTTGCGAATCGGGGATCCTCGGGAAGATCGGTGACGATCGGGGGATGGCATACGCGTGTCAGTAGTTACCTATTTTTGCAGAGGTAACCCGGCCTTGTGTTGGCAGAGATCCGGTTAGGTTCTCGGGTCGTCTATTCCAGGGACGTACCCATCGTGGATAGGAAGTTCCTTAGCCTTACCATTTGTTGGAAATCCAAAGAAACAATACGAGCCTTTACGATTTCAATTGTATAATGTCTCCTCAGGCTGCAGCTATAGCAGGCATAATATAATGGTACCTATGCTGGCTAAGATTTATATTATACTTTCGAAATGTTTTCTACACTATGCACTAATAATAATATCAAAAAGGATTTGATTTTTGCGTAGTAAGCATCTTTGACTATCATAAGAAGAAATCTCCTCCAAGTCTGCGTTTGCATTGTGTGTGTGGTGGGAGGTCTTATGGTAGTTTCATTTTCCAAAAGCATTGCGAATTGACATTAAAGTTTTCCTGTTGTTTATTTTAAAGAATAACTGTTTTACGATCTCACACCAGTCACCATGACTGACTCGGAGTTTATTGTTCCCTTCTAAACTCTGGGTGCCCACCAATTTCCACACAGGCAGCCTAGGGTTATATTATCAGGATATTCTGGATATTCTGGAGCTTTGGAAGCAAGCTGGATGACGAGATGTAGTATTTGTATCTGATAGTATTTTTTCCGCTGTGTATTCTGTATGAGGACAAGTTTATAAAACTGTCCATTGTTGTTTATTGACTCTGATGATATGATGTGATGTAATGTAATAACAGATATAATTCTTTGTTTTTAAATGATATTCATTTATCTATTATATATTGTTCCACTGCGATATGTGAGATTCTGATATTGTTTTCTGTTCTGAAGTTGTTCTGTTGTTCTTCTTTCTTTCTTCTCTTTTTCTTCTATCTTCTTCTTCTTCTACTTTTTTTCTTTTTCTTAAAACCCTCACTATTGGAGTTTCCGGCACTCGATTTCTCGGCAGTCGATAAAGTGAGTATCGATGTCGAATTTTCGAAAGTCGAAAATTTCAGGATGTGACAGCGTGGTATCAGAGCATATGGTTAAGCGACAACCCTGCTCTGTTGGGTGTTACTCATTAGAGATAGAGTCAGTAGTACTCTAGAATGAGTTGAGTGTAATAATAGATATGAGCGCGTATTTGTTAGTGAATATATACAAATGTTTTATATTGTGTTTGCTTATCCGTTGAGATGTTTGTGAATTTCGGTCGGTATGTGGGACGCCATATTATCGATAGGGATTTCTAAACACTTAAACGAGGCAAGACGACATAGTATTGTTTTAAAATAGGGTAAATGAAATAATTTTACCCAAAACTATTTTTGTATGGAAAAAAAAAGAAATGATTTTTCTATGAAATACTATAGTATATGGATGTTTGGTTGTTAGGAAGTAATAACATTGAAACATTATCATTGTTATCTGAAATTGAATAAGAAATTAAAAATAACAACCAAAGATTGGAAATAAATTCATATAAGAATAAAATTATGGATATGAATTGTAAATGTGATTTACAAATGAAATTTGAGATTATAAATTATAAATGTGACTTATAATTTAAAATGGAATTCCAGAGAAGTTTTTGGAAATGTTTTGAAAGGAGTTTGAAAATTTTGGAGATTTGGAAAGTTTAAATCCCTTTTGATTTGAAAATGAATTTCGAAGGTTTTGAAAAATATTTTGAAGAGATGAAAAGCTCTAAACTCTTTTCGGTCGCTGGAAAATAATTCCGATGATGACCGCGGCATCGTTGGTGTTCATTTTCGGGTTTCCAAAAGAGGAATTGCTGCCAAATTGTTTTAAATGGAAGTTGTTTGGAAAATTTGGATCTTGTTTTAGAAAATTCAAAGGATGATTTGAATTGTTTTCAAAAATGATTTTTGAAAATGTTGAAGAGACTCTGGAATGCTATATAAAGATATTTATGAAATATTATTAAGTTGATAACTTATACAAATTGAATTTTGACAGAATAAATTTAACTTAAAGAATGAAGTTAAATTAAAGAAAATATAAGTGAATCCATTAAATGAAACTGAAATTGAAAGTTGAGATTCATTGCGAATCTGTAAGCGATAGAATTGAAATTGAAAATGAAATGAGACTTGAATCCGAATAAGCTACTTTGATAATTTATTAATTCACGAAATACAGAAATGGAAGTTGAATTAGTTAAATTGAAACTTGAATTGTGAACTAAATAAAAGAATGGTTCGGAATTGCAAATAAATTCAAGTAAGAAGAAATAAATTTCAAATGAATGGAATTTACAATTGTAAGTGAATAAAATTGAAACTGAATGTTGAAACAAATTTGAATTGTGTGAAATAAAATGAAGCTTTAAGATTAGTTTGAAGCGAACTAAAGATAATTGATGAAATTCAATATTCAGAAGTAAACTGAATCTAAATTAGATTGAAAGTGTAGATTAAATTCAAATGAATGTGAAATGTGAAATTGAATGATAATGGATATAACTTCTATAGTAAACTAGAAATGGTATAAGAAGTTGATATTTGAAGTTTGTAATAAAATTTGCAAAATAGTTGGATGTTATAACTAGATATTATGGCTAGTAGATATACAGGTATAAAAGGAATTGAATTTGATTTCACAGATAATTTGAATTGCTCGACAAAAAGGTACATATTTGAATTATAATATGAGTTTTTGATGATTTCTTGTCTAGCCGCTTGGCTTTTTCTTTTTCTTTTTGAAATCTGAGAGTCCGTAAGGACGTTTTGTAGTCGTGCCGTATTAGCCGCGCAAAGGAGACGCTGGCAAAATTTTTCGGAAATTTAGGGCGTTAGAAAATTTTTGAGAAATTTTGAAAGTTTAAAATTTGAATTTAAACTCGAATTTGAATTTTGAAGTAAACGATATTGTTTGAAAACTATGAAAGGTTTAGAACGTTAGTTGAGATAATAACGAATCTTTAGTAGAAAGGTTTGTTTTGAAAAATTGATAAAGTTATTGAATTTGAGAAAAAGAGTAGACGAGTTAAGGACCCTTTTCCCTAACTTGTAATTTCGAGGACGAAATTCTTTTAAGGAGGGAAGTCTGTAACGACCCAGAATTTTGACCAAATTTAATTGAGAATATTTAATTGATTTTAAATATTTGAACGATGATTTGATTTGAATCCCCGATTCAATTTTTGAATCTGCGATTAAATTTTAAAATTTAATCTAGTGAATGCTGAATATAAAAAATTGTATCTTCAATTTTAAGTTGAAGAAAAATATTTCGAAAACTTTTAAAATTCGTATTGATAATTCTGAAGGTAATAGAACTTTCAGAATTGAATTGGAAACTGTTCTGTTCAGTTTTGAATTTAATCGTTCGAATCAATATTTAAAAATAGCCGTCCGAGGCGCAGTCTCGGAATCCGACGAAACCAGTTCCATTGGATCCGTAACATTGAATTTTTATCGGATTTCGATTTTCGTATTTTTCGAAGTTAATACGTGATCGTACGGCGAGCAAACGCATTGAAATCAAATCAAATTCAATTTAAATTTAATATTTAAATTGGTCAAACATCAGCCACTTTCGTTCCATTTTATCACGCCTAAAATCACGCCTGAAATCACGATACAAAATCGTGTATGCACGTTCTTCTGCAAAGAAATCACGTATGCTCGTCCCTTCCCCCCTTTCGTTCTTTAAATGCAGACCGATCCCTATATTCTTCTTCCCTCCTTCAAAAATGAAATCTTCAGAGAAAGAAAAATAAACGAGTTCGTTCTCGTTCAAAAATAAACCATGGCCGCTTCCATTTTCTTCTGGTTGTTCGAAATCGAATCGACAATTGGTGGCGCGTTCGTGGATTTTGTGTTCGGGAGTAGGGGTCTCGCGTGATACTGGTAAGGGAAGTAAGCGAAGGTCGCGGCTGCGACTTAGGGTGGTTCGAGTGGATCTCGACTGTGGAAGCGAGTGCTCTCGCACCCAAAGATGAGGTGGAGGCAGTCGAGACTAGGAGTTGATGAATTCGCGTGCGATGATGGTAGTGGCTCTCGCGATGGCAACGATAAGGGTTTCGTGAGATCGATTAGGGCTGAGGCGACGTGGTCGCGTGAGGAGGGAAGCGCAGCGTTGCCTGAGTCGAAATTTTTGATTCGTCGAAGTGGAGGCAGCGATTTCTCAAGCGATAAGGGCTTCGGTTGTTTCAGGCGGAGGATCAACGACTTCGATTTTTCTTGGCATCGATGGGAGGCCAGTGGGGAGGAGGCTGCATTTCGATGGAGTTCGTCAAGGCTAGAGTCGCGAACGATGGTAATTACAGAAGTCAGAGCACGAGTTCATTCGCGAGGCTGAGGGGATGCATCTTCGAGTTTGAGTTAGTGAGCAGTAAGTATATTTACGAGTTTCGTCTTGATTTCAGATTAATGTTAATATATATATATATATGCAGAAAAATATAAGTAAGATTTTGAAAAGTTTTGAATTCATATGAATTATCGTTTTAATATAGATATATATAGTTCAAGTAAGAAAGAAATAAAAATACTTATTTAAAATCGCTAATTTGAATTATTTTTTGATACTAAAGATTTTCAAAAAGGGAATTTGTTTAGGAAATTAAATCACTAGTTTGAAATGAGTTTTATTTAGTTGAATTAAAATGTTAAAATGGTAAATTGAATTGTTCGGATTTATTTCGAATATTAATAAAACCTTATAATGTCTGTTACAAGGTTTAAAATGGAGAAATGGTCAAAATGGAAATGGGATTGCAAATAAAAAGCTAAGGTGAGATTTCCTCACTCAATTGAAAAGTGGAATTTTCATTTATTGATTGATTGCTGTTTGTATTAGATATGATAGGATATATATATATATATAGCAGTATATACATATTGGCATATGTATATATTGGATTGATTGATTCCCGCCTCGTATAGCGGATGAGACCCTATTGCGCCGTTAGTAAGCGGATTTATAAAAACCTATATACCGCGATAATTCCGTACTGGAGCGGAATTGGTATTGTGCTAACGTCTTTGAATGCAGGGAAACAGGTTGGAGGGATCCAACTGGATTCCTCAATTGTATTTATTTATTTACAGATGTTGATATATATTCTGTCATCATATGATGATATATGATGTTTGATGTTGTGATGGACTAATTGATGCGTTGCATCATCGGGTTCAATTTTAAAGTTTAAAAAATAAACGATTTGTACTTTAAAAGGGATTTTGAAGTGATTTTTGGAAAGTATACGATTTATTAAATTTTGGAATTTATTTATCTTAAATAAATAAATAAATGTTATAAATTTAAAGTTATGAAAATTTTAAAATTGTGAAATATACCTGAAAGGTGATTTTGAAATAAATAGTCAAGTGATAAATAAAATAGTTTAAGTTGGATTTCTTTTGAATTATTTAAGAATGATATATATAAAAGATGTACAGAATTGATATTTATCAATTAATAGTATTGGAATTTTAAAACGAGTTTCTATAAGTGTTAGAAATTTATAGAATTATAAATTGTGAAGACATGAGATTTTTAGAATTATAGATTGTGAAGATTTGAAGTTTATAGATTTATAAAGATTGAAGTTTATAGATTTATAAAGATTGAAGTTTATAGATTTATAAAGATTGAAGTTTATAGATTATAAAGAATGAAGTTATAAAATGAATGAAGTTGTAGAATAAAGACTGATAAGAAATTTACTTGTAACTTGGATTGTTGCCTTTAAATGGGATATTGATTGAATTATCAATAGAGAAGATTTATTAAATTGAAGTCGTTAGAAAATAGAATTTATAAACGTTGTTTTATAAATTCGAAATCAATTGAATTTGAGAAATTAAATATAGAAGATTTTTAAAGAAGGTATATTCGTGATTTTGGATAGCGAATTTTTATTGAGATAAAAATGTGTAGAAATGATTGAAATTGGGTTAAGTGAATTATATTCACGATTTTGGACAGTGAATATATTATTAAATAAAATGGATTTATTTTTGAAGAAGTGATATTAAAAATGAAGTTAAACATTTTAAAGATGTTTTAAAATGTATTATGAATCGAAAGCATAGATTTCCGCAGTTCTTGTTGAAATAGACGTTTTCGAGAAATTTATGGAAATGGTGGACTATAACACTGTTGTTATAGTAAATGATTTCCGAAAGGAAATGTTTTTATCTAGTATTGGGATTTACATATCTATCTTAATTTCGAATCCCTATACTAGTGATTTTGAGTCGTCGTAACGATGTTTTACGTTACATTCGTTTTGACTCGAATTGATGTTGTTATAGAAAATAGATTTCCTTAAAGAATGAAATATATACTTAATTTGATTTAAGTATATCGAGTATTTTCAAATGTTGAAAATAAAAGATTTGTGAAACACTTATTATTAAATAAGTATGGAATGTTTTCCAAAATGAAATGAAACGTTTTGAGATTTTATCTTCTTAAAGATAAAATGAAATTGAATATTTGAAATCGATTTGAGAATCGTATTTCAGTTCATATTTTGAAGATATAAATTCACTATGGGATTTATAAATGGAATGGGAATTTGTTTTAAAAATAAACGTTGATTTATTTTTAAAGTGTGGAAAATTTATATCTAGTAAAAGATATTTTTGAAGATAAATAATTTGGAAAATTATTTGGAATCTGATGATGTTGCGCATCTTTATTGATAGTTAAATAACCGACTATCAATAATTACCTTTAGATAGGTATTTGTTGTGAATTGGATGAATTTGAATGCCACACTTATATTTTAAATAATCGCTCACTATTCGGGTTAGCCGGGAAAGGACCATGGGGTCGTATAACCCATTCCGAATATGTGATACGTCGTTATGAATTGCATTCGAAGACCGGTGTTGAAGACCGGATATTTTTGAAAACGGAAGGATTACCGTCGAGTTACTCTACATCGACTGATCTTCGATTTAGAGGTTTTATCACCCTTAGTGACGGGAAGTCCTGACGTGATTGAAAATTATCCGGAAATGCAAGGGCTTCGTGAGAAGTGCCTTCGGTTCTGTTCGATCCCGGAACAGACTTGTATGGATTGTGTGTCTGACGTTACAATTTGAGATATAAAGCTGATTTCTTTCAAATACATTTCTGTTGGTGGCGGAGAATTTATTCTCTTAGCTTAACACCCTTCTCTGAGACGTACGAGCTCAGAGGTTATGTAGTTGAAATTTATCAGCGATATATCCCAATTTGGTAACGTGGCATACTGAGTGTTGCTGTGAAATGATCAGTGTTTGATCATTTGTGATATGATCATTTGTTTGATCTTATATATTTGTGATCATAGGTTGATCATTTTTGTTTGACCCGAAGCAGGGCTTTGTAGAAAGCGTAGCTTTGTGGACAAGACTTCGTCGAGCCTCACACCCCGGAAATGGTCGAAACAGGACGAATGCGGCAAGGTTCTAGGGAGTAGCGCCCCTTAGTGTATGTCATTCCTTCTGGATAAAGGTGGTATCATGGTATGGAGCCCAGATACTTAACCTCTGTGGTTGCTGCAAAATTTATTTCTTTGTGGTTGTTGCGAATCGGGGATCCTCGGGAAGATCGGTGACGATCGGGGGATGGCATACGCGTGTCAGTAGTTACCTATTTTTGCAGAGGTAACCCGGCCTTGTGTTGGCAGAGATCCGGTTAGGTTCTCGGGTCGTCTATTCCAAGGACGTACCCATCGTGGATAGGAAGTTCCTTAGCCTGACCATTTGTTGGAAATCCAAAGAAACAATACGAGCCTTTACGATTTCAATTGTATAACCTGTCTCCTCAGGAGGCAGCTATAGCAGGCATAATATAATGGTACCTATGCTGGCTAAGATTTATATTATACTTTCGAAATGTTTTCTACACTATGCACTAATAATAATATAAAAAAGGATTTGATTTTTGCGTAGTAAGCATCTTTGACTATCATAAGAAGAAATCTCCTCCAAGTCTGCGTTTGCATTGTGTGTGTGGTGGGAGGTCTTATGGTAGTTTCATTTTCCAAAAGCATTGCGAATTGACATTAAAGTTTTCCTGTTGTTTATTTTAAAGAATAACTGTTTTACGATCTCACACCAGTCACCATGACTGACTCGGAGTTTATTGTTCCCTTCTAAACTCTGGGTGCCCACCAATTTCCACACGGGCAGCCTAGGGTTATATTATCAGGATATTCTGGATATTCTGGAGCTTTGGAAGCAAGCTGGATGACGAGATGTAGTATTTGTATCTGATAGTATTTTTTTCGCTGTGTATTCTGTATGAGGACAAGTTTATAAAACTGTCCATTGTTGTTTATTGACTCTGATGATATGATGTGATGTAATGTAATAACAGATATAATTCTTTGTTTTTAAATGATATTCATTTATCTATTATATATTGTTCCGCTGCGATATGTGAGATTCTGATATTGTTTTCTGTTCTGAAGTTGTTCTGTTGTTCTTCTTTCTTTCTTCTCTTTTTCTTCTATCTTCTTCTTCTTCTACTTTTTTTCTTTTTCTTAAAACCCTCACTATTGGAGTTTCCGGCACTCGATTTCTCGGCAGTCGATAAAGTGAGTATCGATGTCGAATTTTCGAAAGTCGAAAATTTCAGGATGTGACACCCCACTTGGCCTGGTATAGCTCATGTTTTACCCACATCAAGCTGACTCATGGGAGTCAGGGCTACGTAAATACCATATAGAATCGTCACCAAACCATCCTACTTCATTCTGGAATCTCCACCACGTGCACAGTTGTTAAAGTGGTTTTCGGTATTGGAAGAGAGTATGACAATATCCGATCTCGGTCTCTTTAACAACCAAACGCTTATTTCACACCGTGGTCATTTTATTTCAAATAGTTCATACCTCATATAAAAATATCATATTCATTTCAAAACCGTATCAATTCGATATCATTATTCACTTTAAATAATATTCATTTCCAGAATCGTAACACTTTCAAAATTATAACACTTTCGAAACCATAACTCTTTTGAAATCATAACACTTTGAAATCATAACACTTTGACTTAAATAGTTTAGATATTGAAAATAGTATATATATTAAAATAGTTATAAATTAAAATAGTTTATATATTAAAATAATTTATATATTAAAATAGTTTATATATATTAAAATAGTTTATATATATTAAAATAGTTTATATATATTAAAATAGTTTATATATAAAAATAGTTTCCTCTAATTTCACAAATCGATTCAAATCAGCTTAAATTCCAAAATTCAGTTTAAATCAATCCCTGTTCAGCACTTTAAATTTTAAAAGGTTAAGGTTTAATTCAAATTCTCAATAAACCATTTCAATTTTTATCAATTTTAAATCTAGGTTTGAACTATCACTTCAGTTCCAATAAGATTCAAAGTTTAATTTTTCAAACATTTACAATATAAGTTTCATTTATATCTCAATTTTAAATTTTATTCAAATTGGAAAATATTCACTTAATCATCTTAATAACAATTTATTAAAATCTCAAATCAATATTAAATATTCAGTCTCAATTTTATTTAATGTTGAGAATATTCATTTAATCATTTTTATCAAATCAAGTTATAAATCATACCTTTCAAATCTCAAAATCAATAAGTTCAAATAAATTCTTATTTAAATTCAATTGTTAACCAAATTAAATTTCAAGTCAATTTACTTTATTTTTCCAACCTCTATTTATTTAAAGTCATTACAAAAATATATTTAAAAATATTAATGTAAATTTTTAAATAAATATTTAAACAACATATATATTAATTAAATTAAATTTTATTTAAATAAATTATATCAAATTAAATCCTATTAATAAATCTATTTTAAATCTTATTTTATATATATTTAAAAATAATAAAATTATAAGTAAAATCTTAAAATTTATATTCTAAAAACTAACTTATAAATTTAAAATTTCCAAACATAAAATTTAAAAATCTAATTTTACAAAGTAAAATATCTTTATAATATATTTAAAAATCAATATTTAATAAAACCCTTTCTTCCAAAACTTTGGAAATCATTCCAAAATATAGACCAACGGTGTCCGTATATAATTTTCTATCCTATGGTCAAGTGATACAGATATTTATCATTTTAATCCACAAATTAAATATTTACGGGTATATATCATTTCAACCTGCAATCCCAAAATTTCAAAATCAATGAAAATCGCTTGGGTTTATCATTTCAACCTATAACGATTTTCCATTAATCTATAAGATCGTTCGGGCATGCATCATTTCAACCCATAGGGAATTCTAAATTAACAGGGAACTTGCAGAGTGAGAACCATTATGATAAAAATATAACATATCAACAACGGTATATATCATTTGTAACAAATTAAATAAAATATACACAACAGGATATAGCGTCATATATCACAAATAAACAATTGCAGATAATGGTATATCATATTTAAAAATTAAATAACTAGCAATTTAAATTTAACAGCATATTTCAATTGTCGTTTCAAGTGAAATCAAATTTACTAACTATAAGAATGTTAATTGTGAGTGATTGCTCACCTTTCGAGGCTAGAGAAAATAGATAACACGACAAGCTATGATTTAAATCACGATCTAGACAATCGACCAATCCAACAACAAATCTCAAAGTGAAGTAAGCTGAACACGGATTTGACGGACAAAGCTGATAAATAGGAATTCGAAAATTGAAGAAAACAAAATATAAAAAAATCTTAAAAATCTAAAATTTGCTAATATAAGATTTTTCTCTCTCTTTTAAAATCAATATCCAATTAGTAACACATATCAAAATTAATTCTTTATATATATATATATATATTAAAACCAAACTCATATATACTTATATATATAAACTAATATATAATTTACATACATTAAAACCAATATTTATTTTATAATCAATATAAAGTCCAACATATACATGCTGTAACCAAACGAAAAATGTAAATATATATGTACATTCCAACATATACTTGTATAACTTACATATTATAACAACAAACAGATCACATACAAATCTTATATACATACATACATATATATATATATATCTTATATAAACTTTTCCATATATAAGCAGACAGATTATATATAACCAATGTATATACAAACGTTATACATAAGTGTTAAAAATCAAAGTATATATACACAGCAAAGCCTGACTATTATGCTATAACTATATATATATATAACTATATACAACTTACATATATAGTATATCTTTAAAATCGATGTTTAAAATAAGATTAATATAAACTTACTTTGTTAATATATATATATATATGGACTCAAAACAGATTATATAAAAACTGATGTGAATTTGTATATACAACAAACATATTATATATAACTAATATAAATTTATATTCATAAAGCAACAGATCATATATTTCTTATACATACTTATATTATAAACATCGTTTTTCTTAAAGATCAAAACATAAAAAAACAATATATATATTTACATAGAAGAGTGTTGTACCATATATATTATTTTATATAATAACAAACAATATATACTGTGAACATATAACATACCTTAAAAATACAAAAAATAAAAATGAAGAAGCTTGCTCGGGTTGGAATTTGAAGGAGAGTGGGGTGGACGTGTCTAGGGGAACACGGTCGGTCAGAGGGGACTTCGGGTCTGGTGGCGGTCACATGCTCAGGCGAGGGTTTTCAGCAGTGGCTTTACGACAGTGGTTCGTTTGGAGACGGCAGGTGGGCAGTGGTCATGTGGAGGCTGTTGAGGGGGAACTGGTGGTGGTTGAGCCGTGCATGCATAGGCGGAAGGTGGGGTCAGAGTGGATCCGTCATGCAGTGATGGGTTCGGGTTTCGGCGATGTATTCTATGGCGGTTTACGGTGGAGGGTTGTCAGAGTTTTCTTCGGCGAGGCGATGCGGCAGTGGGTTATCTGGAGGGCGGAGGGAGGTTGAAGGTGGGTCAGGTTGCTAATGGGAGACGCTTGGCATGGAGTGGAGAGAGAAAAATAGTGGGAGGGAGGTGCTCTTCGGGTTCAGGCTGGTCGGCGGAGGCTTGATGGTGATGAGTTGTCGGGTGGGAGGTGGATGCAGGCACACGGCTGTGCTACTATCGTTGATGTGGTGAGTAGGCTATGGAGAGTGGAGATGGGCGAGTGGATGTAAATGAAGGGGTTGCCATGGAAAAATATGAACACAGTTTCAGAAAGAGAAAATAATATGCTTTATAGTGAAAAAATTAAAAAGTCAGGCACGTGAACAGTTTCAGAAGATAAAGTAATGTGAAAAGCCAATATGTGACAGAGCAAAATATATAAAGCTTTGCAATATAAACTTCTCACTTTATATATTTATATATTATAATAAAATGAACCGAGGGAAGAACAAAAGAATTGCGTAACTAGAATATATATTTTGAAATAGGGAATAGCAAAGGACAGAAGTTGAATCAGAAAATATTAATAACCAACGGCTATTTGGTTTACACGTTGGACAGTGGAAAGACCAAACCAAAAGGGTTCACAACGGGTACCGACACTACAAACCGTTTCGTGGTTTCGCCGCGTATCAGACACCGAATTACACAAATGAATATACTACGGAGGTCAGCACGACGAGACGAACAGATTGGTACATAGATATCAGCGATATGACCATCCTATCAAAAGTTGATATTCGCTGCCAAACTGCTGCAAATTCACTGAAAATAAGATAAACGAAGTTAGAGAAGTCCAAATTTTATGAAACGAAAGATGACGACTCACTCAGAAAATATTAAACATTTTTCTTATATAAAAATATTCAGATTTTGAAAATATTTTAATTTCATCAAATTTAACTGATTGAAATATAAAAAATTACACAAGAGAACTTACTTTCATATTTACTGATGAGAACCTAACATCTGTTACGTTTAAATAGACGCATTACAAATATCAAATTTTCATTGCTAAATTTAATTGTTATATTTTCAAGAAAAATTCAGTTAATTACGTTATAAAAACCTTTAAAATTTACGGGTCGTTACACTCTGATTGATGTATGTATATTACATTTCTTCTTTTCTAATAATTTATTGTATATTATAGATTATTCGTTCTGTTATGAGATTCTGTGCTATTTAGTTCTCTTCATGTCTTCTTTCTTCTTTCTATTCCTTGAGTGATCGGTTTTTCCAGCATTTAATTGCCCGACACACAATACAGTGGACGTATTAGTTATGGGAAAATCTCGGCTGTTACATTTTGTGACGACCCGCCAATCCGAACAACTAAAGCTGAGAATAAACCACACATATCCAACCTAAATCGAATGAAAAGGCGGATAGTTATGGGAAAGAAAAAGGAAAGAAGAAGAGAAGAGAAGAAGAAGCGGAAGAAACTAAAAATAACACATAATCTCACAATCACTGCGGAACAATATAAAATGTAATGTTAATGATCTTTACAAAAGAGACTATTATATACATGCATCCATTAGAGTACAACAACAAATCATAATCATCAACCTGGATAGTTATAACAACCTGTCCACACAAGCTGATAATTTCATAACAAAGCAGCGGAAAATAGACATATACATGAATACGACCTGAAGACCTCCAACTCATCTTCTGAGCTCCAATGCATCTAAGGCAAATATGTAAATATGCTCAGTCTCACCCGAGCATTATAATAGATGTAACGACCCTGAATTTTATATAAATTTAAATTGATAATTTAAAGAATTTTTGAATAAAATTTGTGAAATAAATCGATTTAAGTGATGCGAGTTTCCCCGATCGTCGAATAAATTTTGGAAAAATCATTTAAATTAAAAATATTGTATATATACTGAATTTGAGTTTAAAGTTAAAATAAATGGTTTTAAAAATAAATATAGAGATAAATATATAACAACAAAATAATAAAATCTAACAATATAATAATAAAAGAACCTCATTTAAATTTCAAAGTATATGACCAAACAAAATACACTATAAGTATAACTATAAATGAAGATTTCACAAGTTCAAACCATGTAATCAAAACAGGTGAATAAAGAACATTAAGTAAAATATTTAACAAGTTTAACAAATTAGTACCATCCCAGAAACAAGAAAAATAGAATACAATGCATGAACTAAACAATACATATAAACATATATAATTGAAAAGAGGAGTGAAAGCAAGCTATTAACCTGGAAACTACTACCAGCCTAGCAAATAAAATAAGACAAATATCTTTAGCCATCAACAACAAATCATCTCTAGTATACAACATACTTACATCAGCCACTACAAAATAAAAATATACTTGTACAGCCGAAGTATGACATTGACAAAAGCAAATAGAAAAAAATGTAACCTGGAAGCAAAGAAGACATAAAAGACCATGGTAATAAATGCTACATACTTTCATTTAATGCAAGATCAACTTCAGCCCCCATTCGTTTGAAATATCCCTGTATTGTTGTACAAAACCAATACAAATATCACTTACATTGTACCAATATTATCATCACCCTGTAACCCAATTTTTATACACCAAGCCTCTCCATCTCAGTCTTATTCCTTCGAAGCTAAGAAAGAAAAAAAAATGTCTGAAGCAAACCAGAGATGTAGCAAGCTTTTAAATTTAAAAACTTAAGTATAATTTACAACTTCATCTCAACAAGGCAAAAAGATTTAGGATCAAAGGCAAGGCATTTCTCAGTTTTAAAGGTTCTAATAGAAGAAGCTCTGTTCTTCTCTGCCATTTTTCAAGG
The DNA here is from genome assembly GCA_030737815.1 of Allium fistulosum. Lineage (NCBI taxonomy): Eukaryota > Viridiplantae > Streptophyta > Magnoliopsida > Asparagales > Amaryllidaceae > Allium > Allium fistulosum. Next base: position 1,394,225,863 of record CM060902.1, read on the forward strand.
TGAGCAACTCTTCCTTTAAAACCCTGCTCTGTTCTTTCTTCTTGTCCAAGTGAGTAACAATTTTATTTAAACTTATAACTTAAGTTAATATTGTATGCTTCCCTCTGTGATGACATGTATCTTGTATATATGTATGTTGTGCGTATCTGTTCTGTTCTTTAATTCTATGTTGCCTGTTGCTCATTTCTTTGAGTAGATTAGGAAATAAACTTTTATCTCATGATCTAATCATTGTATGACCTTAGAATATAAACTAATATGGTCTGTTTGGTCATAATATAGGTGTTAAAATTTTAGCAAGGCTGAAACAATATATGTTGTTTCTGGAAACTAAGAAAAACCGGGGTAACTTTAAATATGTTAAAAACAAATTCTCTGGTTTTAAGGATTCAATAGTATAGGGTGAAACTTTATACAAAATCATGATTTTTAAAACAAGTTTTAAAATTTTTAAAGCCTGGGTGAAAGAGCAGTTTAGTTTTACTGTGATAAGCAATTTGGTGTGTCGTGAGTTATCTCGTCGACTGGGGATGACGTGGTTGGGTCAAGAGATAGAGGAGTGATGAGGGAGCATGGGAAAAATGGTAGACTAGTCAGCAGTTCATCGTGGTGGCAGTAAGGAGCAACTAAAATCTGGTGACCTAGTTTGCGTGGCTGTCGATTTTTTTGGTCTCGTTCGAAGCCAGGAAACGATCGAGTGTTTCGAGCTTCTGGTGGATGGAAGAGGGGTGGTTGGCGAGTGTTGGGCTGGAGTTTCCGATGTAATGGTGGTCGGAGGTGCGAGAGTGAGGTGATAACAGGCTCTGATGATGGTTCCAGTTTTTGGTTCCAGTTGGGTTTATAGTCTCGAATTTGATTACGAGCTTTGGGGGACGATCTGATGATCGGAAATGGGGGTGTAGGTGATCGTCGACTTGTTCGACGTGGTGACACTGACCGGAGGCGAGCGACGGCGGTGTGCACGTGCACGGTTAAGTGATCTGGTGGCAGTGTTTTCGTGGTGGTGATAGGAAAGTGAACTCGAGATTTTCTCGAGTAGACCCGTGATTTGTTCGGGGAATTTGCAGTTTTTCTCGAAGTAAAATTTGAAGATCTCGGGTAGGATAGTTTAGCACAGAATCAACAGTGCCAGGCTTAACTCGAGTAAGTACTCGGGTAAATTTCGTTCTGGCCCGGGAAACTTCATGATTTTCTCGAAGTAAGTATGGGTGAAACTCAGAAAAATTTTGTTTCCAATTTAAACAGTGCCAGTTTTAACATTTTAAGTTATATAGGTTAAATTTGTAATTAAAGTTAAAACTGAGTTTAGTTTAGGTGTTTAAATCCCGATTTTCGAAATAAAAGAAAAGTTTAAATTTTTAAATATTTTTTTTATTTAAATATTTAATTAAGGTGGTTTGATTTAAAAGCACTTATAACTAGATTGTTTTAAAATTGTAATTTGTAATTTAAAATTTTGAAGGTCAGTTTACAAAGTGATTAAATTTAATTAGTATTGGTTTAAACTTGAAGTTCAAAATGAGTTGTAATTTATTAATGATTAAAGGTTAATTAATAGATGATAAAGGATAATTAATTAAAATGGGTTGTAATTAATTAACCAGGATTAGAAATTCATAAGAAATTTATTTGAATTGAATTAATCAGACAAATTAACTGATTTTACTTATGGATAATTAGATTGATTGAATGATATGAATTGTTTGATATCCCTGTTTGTGATGGTGATGCTTTGTGATATAAATTACTTTGTGCTGATCTGAAATTTCTATTTCTGTGATATCACTATGTGAATATGCAACCCATGGCCCGTAACACGGCACTTGAATTTCGATGCGACAGGGAGTCAGATTCCAGTTGGTTATCCGAAACCCACATCGAATTGTAATAGTGAATCTTTGTGACCGATAAATTTATTTTATCTATGAATCTATGAATGAAGATAAGCGTTGTGGATTATACCGCTTATCGATATTGATATATCTATGATGATTGATGATGTTGCACTATTGTGTGTAAAACCCCTGGACCACACTCTTACACACACAAAAATGGATTTCACGAGGAAATCGGTTAAATCACAGATGATTTAAATTCAATGTTTTTGAAATTTAAAATTTTAATTTCAATTGATTTTGAAATTGGAAATTTGGGTTTAAAGTGAAAAGCTTTTGAAATGGGATTTCAAAAATAAAAGTTATTTCGAATAACTTAATCGAGTTTTGAAAATTTAAATAATTTGATTAAATTTGAATTCAAGTTTGAAATTGAATTCTATGATTTGAAATTAGGGATTGAAGATGTTGTACAAGTTATATATGGGTTAAACCATTTTAAAGATATTAATTTGGAAATTTGAATTTTTATTCAAGGGTTTTAACTCGTGTAAATATATAACTGGATTTTTCTGAAATGAAACTATTTGTTTTTCAAATAGTAAAAGCTTTCACAAAAGTAATGAACTTCCAATTTGTGTTGAAAGAATTTCAAGTTTGAAATAGAATTGAAATGTTTTGAAATTTATGAAATGAGTCTTTGATTCAAAGACCGAACGAGTTAATCTAACTTGAAATAAAATTGTTTTGAAAGGCTATGAATGAATCTTTGGAAACGAGTTTTGAAAGCTATAAGTTAAATCTTGATTTAAAGATTTAACGAGTTAATTCAATTGAAATGGAAATTGTTTTGAAATCCATAAATGGATCTTTGTGAACGGGGTGAACTTTGTGAATTAAATCTTTTTGTTTAAAAGATTAAAAGTGTGGAAATTGTTTAAACCATTGAAGGTTTTTGAAATAAATCTTTTTGTTTAAAAGATTGGAAATGGTAATTTGTTTAACCATTCGAATGAAAAGTTTTGGGCTTTAAAGCTGTGATTTAACTGAGACCCCAGTATCCATATGATTTTTAATTGCGCTCGTTATTCGGTTTAGCCGGGAGAGGACCTTTGTGTCATAGAACCCATTCCGAATAGTGATACGACGATATGGATAGCATTTGAAGACCGGTGGTGAAGACCGGGTATTTGCGAGAGCGATATGATGACCTATCGATTTTCTCTACATCATGGCTCCGGTATAGAGATTCCCTAAGTGATGGGAAGTCCGATCGAGATTGTGAATACCCGGAATTGCAAGGGCTTCTTCGGAAGTGCCTTCGGTTCTGTTCGAACCCGGAACATACTTGTATGGATGTGTGTCTGACGTTACACTTTGAGATGTAAAGCTGGTTTCTATCAAATACATTTCTGTTGGTGGCGGAGAATTTATTCTCTTAGCTTAACACCCTTCTCTGAGACGTACGAGCTTAGAGGTTATGTAGTTGATGGTTACTAGTGATACATTCCCAGTTTGGTAATGTGGCATACGAAGTGCTGCTGATAATTTGTTGATCGAAGCGTGGCTTTGTGAAAAAGCGTGGCTTTATGGACGAGACTTCGTCGAGCCTCACAACCCGGTAATGGTCGAAACAGGAATGTTGCGACAAAGGTTTGTAGGGGTAGCGCCCCTAGGGTATGTCATTTCCTTCTGGATAAAAGGGTGGTATCATGGTATGGAGCCCAGATACTTACTCATGTGGATACACTTTATTTATTATGTGTGATGTTGGTTATCGAGCGCTCGGACAAAGGTCGGTAACGACCGGGGGATGACATGACTCATGTGTTAGTTACCTAGTTACAGCTGTACAGCGTGAGGTAGCGTCAGTGTGTTAGTTACCTAGTTACAGCTATACAGCGTGAGGTAGCGTCGGCCTTTTGTTTGCAGAGATCCGGTTAGGATCCGGGGCGTCTTTCCAGAGGCGTTTCTATTTCGGTAAGCAAGTTCCTTAGCCTGATCATTTGTTGGAAATCCAAAGAAACAATACGAACCCTGTACGGTTTTAGTTGTATTACCTGCTATGGAATGTGGCGGTAACCTGCTATTGAACATGGTAGCTATAGTAGGCATACGATGAAATGTTGTATGCTGGCTAAGATTAATATTATATTTTCGAAATGTTTTCGACACTATGCACTAATGATAATAATATCGAATGATTTTGCGTAGTAAGCATTTTTGACTATCATAAGAAGAAATCTCCTCCAATTCTGCGATTGCATTGTGTGTGTGGTGGGAGGTCTTATGGTAGTTTCATTTTCGAAAAACATTGCGGATTTCAATGTTTAAAAGCCTTTTGTGCTTGTATTAAAGATAAACTGTTTTTGTTGCTCACACCAGTCCCATGACTGATCCGGAGTTTATTGTTCCCTTCCTAAACTCTAGGTGACCACTATTTTCCACACGGGCAGTCTAGAGTTGGGTTTTCTCAGATATTCAGGTTTGGTAGATTATCTGGAGCTATTCAGTTCTTGGAGTTCATGGATTGACGTTGCTTATCTAGGAGCATTCTATTGGGGACATTCTATCCGCTGCTGATGTTATCATTTTCTTTTCCGCTGCTATTTCTTGTATCATATCTCTGATGTATATTGATATCTGTTGTATCACTCTGTTGTATCAGATTTTGTATCTGTCATTGTATCAATGTTATATATATTGATATCATCTATTTCTTTCTTCCGCTGTGTTGTTATACTTAATTGTGTTATAAGCTCCGGCGAATCGGATTTGAACGGTCGAATCTACGGCATTCTAGTACAAGGTGAAGTACGGATGTTGATTTTCGAACGCGAAAAATCCGGATCGTTACATGTGGTATCAGAGCTAAGGTTGAACTTTAGCTCAGGAGTGTAACACATTAAGTAGCTCATTAGAGATAGAGTGAAGTAAACTCTAGAATGGGTATTCCTCAGATATCCGTTCGAATGCCTCAGTAAATTCTCTTACTATCTACTGATAGTGAGTATGAGCGCAAGAAGAGGATGAGATAGGGGACAGGGGAATACGACTACAAATGGTCGATACTCTGAACAACGAGGAAACGATCTTTTCTCTATCAATCTCTTTTGTTCGTCATCTTTTCTCAATTCTTCGATAATTTCTGGTAGATCCAGGAAGAAATTCGATATATGAATATGGGACATAAACTCCGGAAAGGCCAAAATTGTTTGTTTGGATGAATTGGTTGCTTTGTTTGCTATGGTTGATAGGTATACTTTGGTTTCTAAACTGAAAGTTTTGAAATTGTATCCATATATCTATCTATTCTTTAGGTCCCGATATGTTCTACGAATGGTTAGTTATCCCTTTGAACTAACCGATGCCACTGTATACTTCGTAGATCTGGATAACCCAAGTATTTTGTGGAGTGTCAAACAGATTCGTTCTTGTATCTGTTATTGATATTCTGATTCGGTAGGCCAAATGCAGAATAAATGTTCAGTTTGATTTGATGAAACATTCTTCATCCATCGTTGTTATCTCCTTGTGCAAATTTCGAGGACGAAATTCTTTTAAGGGGGGAAGTCTGTAACGACCCCGAATTTTATATAAATTTAAATTGATAATTTAAAGAATTTTTGAATAAAATTTGTGAAATAAATCGATTTAAGTGATGCGAGTTTCCCCGATCGTCGAATAAATTTTGGAAAAATCATTTAAATTAAAAATATTGTATATATACTGAATTTGAGTTTAAAGTTAAAATAAATGGTTTTAAAAATAAATATAGAGATAAATATATAACAACAAAATAATAAAATCTAACAATATAATAATAAAAGAACCTCATTTAAATTTCAAAGTATATGACCAAACAAAATACACTACAAGTATAACTATAAATGAAGATTTCACAAGTTCAAACCATGTAATCAAAACAGGTGAATAAAGAACATTAAGTAAAATATTTAACAAGTTTATCAAATTAGTACCATCCCAGAAACAAGAAAAATAGAATACAATGCATGAACTAAACAATACATATAAACATATATAATTGAAAAGAGGAGTGAAAGCAAGCTATTAACCTGGAAACTACTACCAGCCTAGCAAATAAAATAAGACAAATATCTTTAGCCATCAACAACAAATCATCTCTAGTATACAACATACTTACATCAGCCACTACAAAATAAAAATATACTTGTACAGCCGAAGTATGACATTGACAAAAGCAAATAGAAAAAAATGTAACCTGGAAGCAAAGAAGACATAAAAGACCATGGTAATAAATGCTACATACTTTCATTTAATGCAAGATCAACTTCAGCCCCCATTCGTTTGAAATATCCCTGTATTGTTGTACAAAACCAATACAAATATCACTTACATTGCACCAATATTATCATCACCCTGTAACCCAATTTTTATACACCAAGCCTCTCCATCTCAGTCTTATTCCTTCAAAGCTAAGAAAGAAAAAAAAATGTCTGAAGCAAACCAGAGATGTAGCAAGCTTTTAAATTTAAAAACTTAAGTATAATTTACAACTTCATCTCAACAAGGCAAAAAGATTTAGGATCAAAGGCAAGGCATTTCTCAGTTTTAAAGGTTCAAATAGAAGAAGCTCTGTTCTTCTCTGCCATTTTTCAAGGTGAGCAACTCTTCCTTTAAAACCCTGCTCTGTTCTTTCTTCTTGTCCAAGTGAGTAACAATTTTATTTAAACTTATAACTTAAGTTAATATTGTATGCTTCCCTCTGTGATGACATGTATCTTGTATATATGTATGTTGTGCGTATCTGTTATGTTCTTTAATTCTTTGTTGCCTGTTGCTCATTTCTTTGAGTAGATTAGGAAATAAACTTTTATCTCATGATCTAATCATTGTATGACCTTAGAATATAAACTAATATGGTCTGTTTGGTCATAATATAGGTGTTAAAATTTTAGCAAGGCTGAAACAATATATGTTGTTTCTGGAAACTAAGAAAAACTGGGGTAACTTTAAATATGTTAAAAACAAATTCTCTGGTTTTAAGGATTCAATAGTATAGGGTGAAACTTTATACCAAATCATGATTTTTAAAACAAGTTTTAAAATTTTTAAAGCCTGGGTGAAAGAGCAGTTTTAGTTTTACTGTGATAAGCAATTTGGTGTGCCGTGAGTTATCTCGTCGACTGGGGATGACGTGGTTGGGTTGAGAGATAGAGGAGTGATGAGGGAGCATGGGAAAAATGGTAGACTAGTCAGCAGTTCATCGTGGTGGCAGTAAGGAGCAACTAAAATCTGGTGACCTAGTTTGCATGGCTGTCGATTTTTTTGGTCTCGTTCGAAGCCAGGAAACGATCGAGTGTTTCGAGCTTCTGGTGGATGGAAGAGGGGTGGTTGGCGAGTGTTGGGCTGGAGTTTCCGATGTAATGGTGGTCGGAGGTGCGAGAGTGAGGTGATAACAGGCTCTGATGATGGTTCCAGTTTTTGGTTCCAGTTGGGTTTATAGTCTCGAATTTGATTACGAGCTTTGGGGGACGATCTGATGATCGGAAATGGGGGTGTAGGTGATCGTCGACTTGTTCGACGTGGTGACACTGACCGGAGGCGAGCGGCGGCGGTGTGCACGTGCACGGTTAAGTGATCTGGTGGCAGTGTTTTCGTGGTGGTGATAGGAAAGTTAACTCGAGATTTTCTCGAGTAGACCCGTGATTTGTTCGGGGAATTTGTAGTTTTTCTCGAATCAAAATTTGAAGATCTCGGGTAGGATAGTTTAGCACAGAATCAACAGTGCCAGGCTTAACTCGAGTAAGTACTCGGGTAAATTTCGTTCTGGCCCGGGAAACTTCACGATTTTCTCGAAGTAAGTATGGGTGAAACTCAGAAAAATTTTGTTTCCAATTTAAACAGTGCCAGTTTTAACATTTTAAGTTATATAGGTTAAATTTGTAATTAAAGTTAAAACTGAGTTTAGTTTAGGTGTTTAAATCCCGATTTTCGAAATAAAAGAAAAGTTTAAATTTTTAAATATTTTTTTATTTAAATATTTAATTAAGGTGGTTTGATTTAAAAGCACTTATAACTAGATTGTTTTAAAATTGTAATTTGTAATTTAAAATTTTGAAGGTCAGTTTACAAAGTGATTAAATTTAATTAGTATTGGTTTAAACTTGAAGTTCAAAATGAGTTGTAATTTATTAATGATTAAAGGTTAATTAATAGATGATAAAGGATAATTAATTAAAATGGGTTGTAATTAATTAACCAGGATTAGAAATTCATAAGAAATTTATTTGAATTGAATTAATCAGACAAATTAACTGATTTTACTTATGGATAATTAGATTGATTGAATGATATGAATTGTTTGATATCCCTGTTTGTGATGGTGATGCTTTGTGATATAAATTACTTTGTGCTGATCTGAAATTTCTATTTCTGTGATATCACTATGTGAATATGCAACCCATGGCCCGTAACACGGCACTTGAATTTCGATGCGACAGGGAGTCGGATTCCAGTTGGTTATCCGAAACCCACATCGAATTGTAATAGTGAATCTTTGTGACCGATAAATTTATTTTATCTATGAATCTGTGAATGAAGATAAGCGTTGTGGATTATACCGCTTATCGATATTGATATATCTATGATGATTGATGATGTTGCACTATTGTGTGTAAAACCCCTGGACCACACTCTTACACACACAAAAATGGATTTCACGAGGAAATCGGTTAAATCACAGATGATTTAAATTCAATGTTTTTGAAATTTAAAATTTTAATTTCAATTGATTTTGAAATTGGAAATTTGGGTTTAAAGTGAAAAGCTTTTGAAATGGGATTTCAAAAATAAAAGTTATTTCGAATAACTTAATCGAGTTTTGAAAATTTAAATAATTTGATTAAATTTGAATTCAAGTTTGAAATTGAATTCTATGATTTGAAATTAGGGATTGAAGATGTTGTACAAGTTATATATGGGTTAAACCATTTTAAAGATATTAATTTGGAAATTTGAATTTTTATTCAAGGGTTTTAACTCGTGTAAATATATAACTGGATTTTTCTGAAATGAAACTATTTGTTTTTCAAATAGTAAAAGCTTTCACAAAAGTAATGAACTTCCAATTTGTGTTGAAAGAATTTCAAGTTTGAAATAGAATTGAAATGTTTTGAAATTTATGAAATGAGTCTTTGATTCAAAGACCGAACGAGTTAATCTAACTTGAAATAAAATTGTTTTGAAAGGCTATGAATGAATCTTTGGAAACGAGTTTTGAAAGCTATAAGTTAAATCTTGATTTAAAGATTTAACGTGTTAATTCAATTGAAATGGAAATTGTTTTGAAATCCATAAATGGATCTTTATGAACGGGGTGAACTTTGTGAATTAAATCTTTTTGTTTAAAAGATTAAAAGTGTGGAAATTGTTTAAACCATTGAAGGTTTTTGAAATAAATCTTTTTGTTTAAAAGATTGGAAATGGTAATTTGTTTAACCATTCGAATGAAAAGTTTTGGGCTTTAAAGCTGTGATTTAACTGAGACCCCAGTATCCATATGATTTTTAATTGCGCTCGTTATTCGGTTTAGCCGGGAGAGGACCTTTGTGTCATATAACCCATTCCGAATAGTGATACGACGATATGGATAGCATTTGAAGACCGGTGGTGAAGACCGGGTATTTGCGAGAGCGATATGATGACCTATCGATTTTCTCTACATCATGGCTCTAGTATAGAGATTCCCTAAGTGATGGGAAGTCCGATCGAGATTGTGAATACCCGGAATTGCAAGGGCTTCTTCGGAAGTGCCTTCGGTTCTGCTCGAACCCGGAACATACTTGTATGGATGTGTGTCTGACGTTACACTTTGAGATGTAAAGCTGGTTTCTATCAAATACATTTCTGTTGGTGGCGGAGAATTTATTCTCTTAGCTTAACACCCTTCTCTGAGACGTACGAGCTTAGAGGTTATGTAGTTGATGGTTACTAGTGATACATTCCCAGTTTGGTAATGTGGCATACGAAGTGCTGCTGATCATTTGTTGATCGAAGCGTGGCTTTGTGAAAAAGCGTGGCTTTATGGACGAGACTTCGTCGAGCCTCACAACCCGGTAATGGTCGAAACAGGAATGTTGCGACAAAGGTTTGTAGGGGTAGCGCCCCTAGGGTATGTCATTTCCTTCTGGATAAAAGGGTGGTATCATGGTATGGAGCCCAGATACTTACTCATGTGGATACACTTTATTTATTATGTGTGATGTTGGTTATCGAGCGCTCGGATAAAGGTCGGTAACGACCGGGGGATGACATGACTCGTGTGTTAGTTACCTAGTTACAGCTGTACAGCGTGAGGTAGCGTCAGTGTGTTAGTTACCTAGTTACAGCTGTACAGCGTGAGGTAGCGTTGGCCTTTTGTTTGCAGAGATCCGGTTAGGATCCGGGGCGTCTTTCCAGAGGCGTTTCTATTTCGGTAAGGAAGTTCCTTAGCCTGATCATTTGTTGGAAATCCAAAGAAACAATACGAACCCTGTACGGTTTTAGTTGTATTACCTGCTATGGAATGTGGTGGTAACCTGCTATTGAACATGGTAGCTATAGTAGGCATACGATGAAATGTTGTATGCTGGCTAAGATTAATATTATATTTTCGAAATGTTTTCGACACTATGCACTAATGATAATAATATCGAATGATTTTGCGTAGTAAGCATTTTTGACTATCATAAGAAGAAATCTCCTCCAATTCTGCGATTGCATTGTGTGTGTGGTGGGAGGTCTTATGGTAGTTTCATTTTCGAAAAACATTGCGGATTTCAATGTTTAAAAGCCTTTTGTGCTTGTATTAAAGATAAACTGTTTTTGTTGCTCACACCAGTCCCATGACTGATCCGGAGTTTATTGTTCCCTTCCTAAACTCTGGGTGCCCACTATTTTCCACACCGGCAGTCTAGAGTTGGGTTTTCTCAGATATTCAGGTTTGGTAGATTATCTGGAGCTAGTCAGTTCTTGGAGTTCATGGATTGACGTTGCTTATCTTGGAGCATTCTATTGGGGACATTCTATCCGCTGCTGATGTTATCATTTTCTTTTCCGCTGCTATTTCTTGTATCATATCTCTGATGTATATTGATATCTGTTGTATCACTCTGTTGTATCAGATTTTGTATCTGTCATTGTATCAATGTTATATATATTGATATCATCTATTTATTTCTTCCGCTGTGTTGTTATACTTAATTGTGTTATAAGCTCCGGCGAATCGGATTTGAACGGTCGAATCTACGGCATTCTAGTACAAGGTGAAGTACGGATGTTGATTTTCGAACGCGAAAAATCCGGATCGTTACATCTGGTATCAGAGCTAAGGTTGAACTTTAGCTCAGGAGTGTAACACATTAAGTAGCTCATTAGAGATAGAGTGAAGTAAACTCTAGAATGAGTATTCCTCAGATATCCGTTCGAATGCCTCAGTAAATTCTCTTACTATCTACTGATAGTGAGTATGAGCGCAAGAAGAGGATGAGATAGGGGACAGGGGAATACGACTACAAATGGTCGATACTCTGAACAACGAGGAAACGATCTTTTCTCTATCAATCTCTTTTGTTCGTCATCTTTTCTCAATTCTTCGATAATTTCTGGTAGATCCAGGAAGAAATTCGATATATGAATATGGGACATAAACTCCGGAAAAGCCAAAATTGTTTGTTTGGATGAATTGGTTGCTTTGTTTGCTATGGTTGATAGGTATACTTTGGTTTCTAAACTGAAAGTTTTGAAATTGTATCCATATATCTATCTATTCTTTGGGTCCCGATATGTTCTACGAATGGTTAGTTATCCCTTTGAACTAACCGATGCCACTGTATACTTCGTAGATCTGGATAACCCAAGTATTTTGTGGAGTGTCAAACAGATTCATTCTTGTATCTGTTATTGATATTCTGATTCGGTAGGCCAAATGCAGAATAAATGTTCAGTTTGATTTGATGAAACATTCTTCATCCATCGTTGTTATCTCCTTGTGCAAATTTCGAGGACGAAATTATTTTAAGGGGGGAAGTCTGTAACGACCCCGAATTTTATATAAATTTAAATTGATAATTTAAAGAATTTTTAATAAAATTTGTGAAATAAATCGATTTAAGTGATGCGAGTTTCCCCGATCGTCGAATAAATTTTGGATAAATCATTTAAATTAAAAATATTGTATATATACTGAATTTGAGTTTAAAGTTAAAATAAATGGTTTTAAAAATAAATATAGAGATAAATATATAACAACAAAATAATAAAATCTAACAATATAATAATAAAAGAACCTCATTTAAATTTCAAAGTATATGACCAAACAAAATACACTACAAGTATAACTATAAATGAAGATTTCACAAGTTCAAACCATGTAATCAAAACAGGTGAATAAAGAACATTAAGTAAAATATTTAACAAGTTTAACAAATTAGTACCATCCCAGAAACAAGAAAAATAGAATACAATGCATGAACTAAACAATACATATAAACATATATAATTGAAAAGAGGAGTGAAAGCAAGCTATTAACCTGGAAACTACTACCAGCCTAGCAAATAAAATAAGACAAATATCTTTAGCCATCAACAACAAATCATCTCTAGTATACAACATACTTACATCAGCCACTACAAAATAAAAATATACTTGTACAGCCGAAGTATGACATTGACAAAAGCAAATAGAAAAAAATGTAACCTGGAAGCAAAGAAGACATAAAAGACCATGGTAATAAATGCTACATACTTTCATTTAATGCAAGATCAACTTCAGCCCCCATTCGTTTGAAATATCCCTGTATTGTTGTACAAAACCAATACAAATATCACTTACATTGTACCAATATTATCATCACCCTGTAACCCAATTTTTATACACCAAGCCTCTCCATCTCAGTCTTATTCCTTCGAAGCTAAGAAAGAAAAAAAAATGTCTGAAGCAAACCAGAGATGTAGCAAGCTTTTAAATTTAAAAACTTAAGTATAATTTACAACTTCATCTCAACAAGGCAAAAAGATTTAGGATCAAAGGCAAGGCATTTCTCAGTTTTAAAGGTTCAAATAGAAGAAGCTCTGTTCTTCTCTGCCATTTTTCAAGGTGAGCAACTCTTCCTTTAAAACCCTGCTCTGTTCTTTCTTCTTGTCCAAGTGAGTAACAATTTTATTTAAACTTATAACTTAAGTTAATATTGTATGCTTCCCTCTGTGATGACATGTATCTTGTATATATGTATGTTGTGCGTATCTGTTATGTTCTTTAATTCTCTGTTGCCTGTTGCTCATTTCTTTGAGTAGATTAGGAAATAAACTTTTATCTCATGATCTAATCATTGTATGACCTTAGAATATAAACTAATATGGTCTGTTTGGTCATAATATAGGTGTTAAAATTTTAGCAAGGCTGAAACAATATATGTTGTTTCTGGAAACTAAGAAAAACTGGGGTAACTTTAAATATGTTAAAAACAAATTCTCTGGTTTTAAGGATTCAATAGTATAGGGTGAAACTTTATACCAAATCATGATTTTTAAAACAAGTTTTAAAATTTTTAAAGCCTGGGTGAAAGAGCAGTTTTAGTTTTACTGTGATAAGCAATTTGGTGTGCCGTGAGTTATCTCGTCGACTAGGGATGACGTGGTTGGGTCGAGAGATAGAGGAGTGATGAGGGAGCATGGGAAAAATGGTAGACTAGTCAGCAGTTCATCGTGGTGGCAGTAAGGAGCAACTAAAATCTGGTGACCTAGTTTGCGTGGCTGTCGATTTTTTTGGTCTCGTTCGAAGCCAGGAAACGATCGAGTGTTTCGAGCTTCTGGTGGATGGAAGAGGGGTGGTTGGCGAGTGTTGGGCTGGAGTTTCCGATGTAATGGTGGTCGGAGGTGCGAGAGTGAGGTGATAACAGGCTCTGATGATGGTTCCAGTTTTTGGTTCCAGTTGGGTTTATAGTCTCGAATTTGATTACGAGCTTTGAGGGACGATCTGATGATCGGAAATGGGGGTGTAGGTGATCGTCGACTTGTTCGACGTGGTGACACTGACCGGAGGCGAGCGGCGGCGGTGTGCACGTGCACGGTTAAGTGATCTAGTGGCAGTGTTTTCGTGGTGGTGATAGGAAAGTGAACTCGAGATTTTCTTGAGTAGACCCGTGATTTGTTCGGGGAATTTGCAGTTTTTCTCGAAGCAAAATTTGAAGATCTCGGGTAGGATAGTTTAGCACAGAATCAACAGTGCCAGGCTTAACTCGAGTAAGTACTCGGGTAAATTTCGTTCTGGCCCGGAAAACTTCATGATTTTCTCGAAGTAAGTATGGGTGAAACTCAGAAAAATTTTGTTTCCAATTTAAACAGTGCCAGTTTTAACATTTTAAGTTATATAGGTTAAATTTGTAATTAAAGTTAAAACTGAGTTTAGTTTAGGTGTTTAAATCCCGATTTTCGAAATAAAAGAAAAGTTTAAATTTTTAAATATTTTTTTTATTTAAATATTTAATTAAGGTGGTTTGATTTAAAAGCACTTATAACTAGATTGTTTTAAAATTGTAATTTGTAATTTAAAATTTTGAAGGTCAGTTTACAAAGTGATTAAATTTAATTAGTATTGGTTTAAACTTGAAGTTCAAAATGAGTTGTAATTTATTAATGATTAAAGGTTAATTAATAGATGATAAAGGATAATTAATTAAAATGGGTTGTAATTAATTAACCAGGATTAGAAATTCATAAGAAATTTATTTGAATTGAATTAATCAGACAAATTAACTGATTTTACTTATGGATAATTAGATTGATTGAATGATATGAATTGTTTGATATCCCTGTTTGTGATGGTGATGCTTTGTGATATAAATTACTTTGTGCTGATCTGAAATTTCTATTTCTGTGATATCTCTATGTGAATATGCAACCCATGGCCCGTAACACGGCACTTGAATTTCGATGCGACAGGGAGTCGGATTCCAGTTGTGTGACGACCCGGCTTTTTCTCCACAAAAAGTCGTATCATCATGAAGAAAGAAAGGGATAGAAGAAGAAAGAAGAGAAAGAAAGAACAACAACACATCAGAAATCTCACAGCGGAACGAGAAATATATTATATCACATAAGATATTACATAGTATCATATACATCAGAGTACACAACTTATACATCACAATATAGACAGTTATAAACTTCTGTCTATTATACAACACAACTATATCAATACAATACATCATACACAGCGGAACTCTATATATCTACACGCTGAAGCCTCCTGCTCCACAGCTCCTCCAGTATTCGTCAAGACTAACCTGAATCCCTCGACTACTCAATACAATATTGAGTACCCAAGAGTTTAATAAAACAGAAAATAAACACTTGGGTCAGACATGGGTCTGGTGTGAGTAAACGGGTTAAAGTTGTTTAACTTCAAAACCCTTTTGAAAAACAAAAGGTATCACGTAAGACTTCCCGCACATAAACACGGAAAAGTTTTTACCTTACGCTAACCAAAACATTGATAGGAAATTCAGTTTTATTATAATAGGGTCTAGGGTTTTCAAATAAATATGAAATAGCCGAAATTGTTACATTCATTAAATTCCAGCATACATAGGTATACAATCAAGTCCGTAGGGTCTCGTAGGAAGAATGGATTTCCATCAATGGCAGGGCTACTGGGGTACCGCCCATCACAGTACGTGGCCTAGATCACCGTACCGAGGAGTACGCCCGCTCCCCTGCAACACAAAGCCGGAACCATCCCTTACTGGATAGTCCCGAACAAGACAACCCCAGTAGTTGTCGCGAATCAACTACCCACTAAGCCGAAATAAAAGAAGGGACCTCTAGACAGGGATATATCTTGCTCTCAGTGGGCGCTACCCACGAAGCCTTGCTGCACCTCCCCTGTTTTAGCCATTCCCGGTTGATGAGGCTTGAGGTTACGATTACCTTTAAAAGAACACATCTATCTTAGAATGCTCATCGCCCTCCTGACGATGTTCTGAAAGCATTCAATCCATACAAGTTCGTTCCGGGTTCGAACGAAACCGAAGACACTATCTCGTTACACTCGTTTTGGAATCACCCTCAGAGTTAACGACCATAGCCCTTGCACTCTGAATCTTCATCTCGAACCTATAAGTACCATCTCCGTCCAACTCATTACGGAATCACCCACAGAGTTATATTGACAAAGAATAGTTCTTACACCTCGAGTCTTCACTTGCTCCTCTTGGATTAACGACCTAACGTTTAATTTGGATCGATGTGGTATTCGGGTCTCCAGACCTGGAATACCGGTATACGGAAACCCGATCCCGGTCTCATCGAAATCCAAAACGTATCTTTTAAGGCCAAGTTGTTTAAGGTTAAAACAATTCAATTCTTATCTATACTACACACAGATAGATAATTTACAATATCACAATAGATATCAACATTATTATCACAAACAGATAATCCATCTCATTATCACTATGCAACCAATACATCCATATTACACAATACTAATCTCATATCTGAGATTCAAACCATTCAAGGAAATTAATATCATCCATTTATAAGCAATGATCTATAATAACATCATTTATAATTAATTTAAAATGAATTAAATTAATTACTTCCATCTCTAATTAATTTAAAGTGAATTAAATTAATTACTTATCTTTAATTAATTTAAAATGAATTAAATTAATTACTTCATCATTTTAAACCTTGCTTACTTAACCATCAACTTATTACAAATCAATTAGTTCATTATCCTCACATTAATCATCTTAATTAATCACCCTTGATTAATACCCCTTAATTACATTCAAGTAATTATCCTTAATTAATTTTATAAATTAATTATTCTTAATCAAATACAGTGATTAACCTTTAATTACTTTATAAATAAATTAACTATAATTTATTACATTAATCTTTAAATTAATTACATTAATTAATTACTCTATAATCACTTATTATTGATTAATTAATCTTAATTAATTAAACCTTAATTACATCATTAATTATATTAATTAATGATCCTTAATTATTACTTAATTATAAATTATATTTAAATTAATTATATTAAGTAATTAACCTTTAATCAAACCATATTTATTAATCACTATTGATTAACCATATTCAGTAATTAACTATCTTTAATTACTTCATTAAATAAGTTAATTACTCATTAGTTAATTTTAATTAATCCCTTGATTAATTCCAAAAAGTAATTAATCCAAATTACTTCCATAAATATACTTAACCATTTCTAAAATTGATTATCCTTAATTAATCTAATTAATTATAAAAATTAATCACATTAATTAATTACTCATCTCAACTTAATGATCTTCATTAATTCTTTAATTACTTTTCTTAAGTAATTAACTTAGATTAATTATTATTAATTACTATTTAATTTATCTTTATAATCATTTAATTAATCACTGATTAATTATTAATTAAGTGCTTAACTATAACTTAAACAATCTTAATTACTAGATAAATTATTTTCTAATCATTAATTAAAATTTAACCTTATTTAATTAATGATTCTTAAATTATAAGTCAATTATTCTAAGAATAATTAATCTTAAACCTTAAGTTTAACTCCTTAATTACTTTAAGTAATTATCCATTTCATTAATTTATAAAATAAGTTAATTATCCATTTAATTATCCTAATACTTAAATGAATAACAAAATATTAAATTCTAATTTTAAATTTCATTTAAATTCAAGTTTTTTTTTTTTAAAATGAACTCAATTTATCTTTAACAAAATTTAAATCAAATTAAAACCTATTAAATTTCCATGCTAAAGAATACCTTTCTTATAAAAGAATTTTATAAGAGTTTAAAACCTAGTTCTTTTTAAATTTAAACATTTAAACCATAACCTAACATTTAAATTCATTAAAACATTTAAACTTTAAAAACTTTATTTAAATCTTTTCTTTACATTTTCAATCTTCATTTAAATTCAATTTCTTTTAAATACACTAATTTCCTTAACACCTTTTAAGTTAAAAAAATTTGAATTTAAACTTAATTTATTTTCAAACTAAGATTCAAATTAAACTTGAATCTATTTTAAAATTTAGATTTAAACTTAGATTTAAATCTTCTTTACAAATTTAAAAACCCAGTTTTCAAATTTTCAAAACAGAGCAGATTTCCCTTAACCCAGAAATTACCCCGAGCCTTGCCTAATTTACTCCGAGTAAATTCCTACCTTGCTTCGAGTCAAGACTCAAATTACTCGAGATAACTCGAGTGTACTAATTCCTAAACAAACATCACCAGACATCAATCCATGCACACCGTACATATGCACCGGAGCTCCGATCATCTCCTGACATCGCCACTACCCTACGTAAGTCGGCGATCCTCCTCAGATCAGACAACGTCCATCGGAATCTCTCAATCACCTTGAAATCAAAATCGAGCATTATTGCTCAAATCTGGAAGCATAGCAGCACCTGGAAACTCCTCGTACTCCTCCCTCCGATTACCGGAGTGTCAGAAACTCCAGCCATGCCTTCGACCACCTTCAAGTTTCCATTTCCCAAAATTCCAGTGAACTCGATCCATTCTCTTTGCCGTGGGAAACAAATTTCCCTTTTACCATAAAACTAGGGCTACGATCTTCCCTGATCAACCACCACCTCCATAATGCTTTGATCATCCAACAACCATTTTTCCTGACATTCCCGATCATCCTTCCACCTCCAGAGAAAACAGCATACACCCCGAACACTTAGATCATCAGAACCCATCAAAAATGTATAATCTCTTCAAACTCAAACTGCTACCTCATTTTAATTCTAAAAATCGTGATTTAAGTTTTAAAAATCAAGATTTTGTATAAGTTTTCAATTCATAATCCTGAACCAATGAATTACAGAGATTAAATTTTTGTCAAAACTGATGTTTGCATATTCTTTTTAGTTTCCAGAGCCAATTCAAATTATTTAACTTAATTTAAAATTTTAAACCTTACCTTATGACTAAACAAACAAATTTGTTTTAAAGCCTATACTCTAATAGCTAATAGATCAAGAGGATATGAATTTAATAGAACTTGAGCCTGGAAATTTAAACAGAGTCTAGATATATATATGTGTGTGTTCACAATCAACAACATGTATATCACAGACATTTCATATACATAATATACATGCATTAACATCCATATAATTCATGCAACACAATCCATTACAATCATTCATCACATTCATCATAACAACAGATATTACAGAAAACTGTTTTTAAGATAAATTGTTTACTCACCTTTAAAGAAGAACAGAGCCTCATTTTGAAAAAGCTTTTGAATCTTTTAAAACTTGAGTTACTGCTTTGTTTGATTTTAAAACTTGCATGCTGTTGTTTTAGGCTTGTATGCAGGTCCAAGATCCTATATTGCTGAAGACAAACTCCAGATTTTGTTTGAGACAGAAATTGCAGGCTTGATTTTGGTTTTTGAGGAGTTTGGTTACTGATTTGTTTACAAGCTTGAAAAATGCTTTTTTCCAGGTTGCAAATTTGAAAATCTGTTCATGCTTGAGAAAAGAGGTTCGGGCTTGAAAAGATTACAGGGTTAAACTTGAAAATGTTTTCAGGAATTTGGGAATTGTTTGATTTTTTTCTTTTAGTTTGAGGAAGGCTTCAGATTTGTTTAGAAAGATTGTTTAGGTTTGAGTTTTCTCCTTAGCTTTTTGAAAAAGAATGGAAAAAGAAATGGAAGGAAGAAAACATGTTTACATGGGCTGAAATTTGATTTAATAAAAATAAAAGAAAAAAATCAAAATTAAAAATGCCACTTGTTAAAACACTTGACATTTGTCACATAAAAAGGTTTATTACTTAACACATGTTAAATTAAACTCTAAGATGTTTACACTTGTCTTGTAAGTAATTTGTGTTTATAATTAAGGGTTAATAAAAGTTTTTAACTTAATTAATTAGTTTTTAATACTTAGTTATATATATATATATAACTTTAAAGAATAAAACCAATTATATATATATATATATAAACCATTCATATATTTATTATTTGAAAATAACACACTTGACAATTTTTATATAATTTATAAAAGAGATTATAAATTACTTATTATTTAAATGAATTAATGTTTCATATTTTAATTTTAAACCTTCATAGCTAATTTACAAATCATATAAAAATAATAATGTTAAACAAATCATTTTGCTAATCTTATTTAAAATATGAATTAAAGATATTTTTAAACTAATAATATTTACCTTAAGTATTTGAAACCATATAGTTACTTATAAAAATATTTTTGAAATAGTTTAACTTTAAATAAATCATACTTTCCCTATTTACCAAAGATATTAGCATTTAAAACATTATTTATTTATTAAAAATTCAAACCAAATATTTCTAATTACAATATATACAAATATATATATGCCTAATAAATAGAAAACATTTTATTTAGCTTTTAAAAGATAAATTCACTAATTTAAATATTTATTAAAGAATATTATTAAATCAATTCCAATTAAATTTACAAAATTATCAAATCAATTAAATTTTTATATACAGATTATTAAAGTTATATTACCCAAAATTCCGGGATATCACATTCCTCCCCCCTTAAAATAATTTCGTCCCCGAAATTAAAAGCAAAGGTAATTTAATAATCTCATTTTAAAAAAATTAATTTTCAAAGCACAATCCTATATCAATCATATGCTAACAATCATAGCAACCAATTTATCTAATCAAACAAATTTAACTATCCGGACAAAATTCTGGATAGAATTTCCTTGAGTTTCCCCAAGTATATATATATACCGGGATACTCGTTCTACAAAATCCAAACAATCAATACTACTAAGCTACAGAGTTCCTACTCATCTAGTATACAGAACTAACAAGATATCAGACTACAAATGAGTCTGACTCAACAACCAAATCTCTAAACTGCTGGTTCCAAAACCAGAGATAGATCAAACACTTATCCAAATTAGAATACAGAAGAGATCCAAAATATCACAGAGCTGACTTCCCAGTCTTACCAAATCTTATAGCTCCTTCGATCGGAGAAAACTTATCCAAAATCAATCTCCGTCTTTGAAATCCAAATTCCCTTATCTCTTATCAAAAAATTTCTTCGGATGATCCTGGGCTGTCTACATCCTTACTGATCACCTCATCCTTTGCTGATGCCTTTAGAAACAAACTAGATCAAAAACAACCCATCACAATGATCTCCTCAAGATCAACCAAAACCAAAGACACCAATCCTATTCCTCAAACAACAGAAAACTAAACTTACTTCTTCAATCCAGAAAACAAACAGAAGTACTTGCCAAACTGCTTTCGCTGCACAACTGTGATCTGGAGCAGAAGAGAATACGAGCACAAACTAGAAAACATATCTCAGAAAAATGGTTCATCAAATCCATAAAAGAAATCTCAGATACTCCATCATAATTTGAGTTGCTTCACCAAACTCTGTCTCAAGGAACCATCCTTCTACTGGGCTGAACCACCCGTACTACTCCTGGAATCCAGTTGATAAGAAAACTCAATCTCCAATGCCGACAAATCTCTGACTTCCCTGAAGATATCCAGAAAAACTCTGATAACCTAAGAGAACACTTAGCAATCGCAAGTCGCTTTTGCGATTCAACCCTTCCTAATTCCAAAGAAAACTGTCCTCTCTTTACCAATTAGAACAGCTTATACTTAACTATCCAATCCATCGAAGAAATGGATCCACTCAGCTGCTTCTGAACTTCACTTTCAGAAAAACTACTCAGCCAGAAAAACTTCCTGCCAACACACAGAATACTCCGAGCTGCACTGCTGCCACGGATGCTCCTATCCAAAGCTCTTCGAGAAACTCGGACTCCAAACCAAAGCAGAAACACACCATGCTGAACTCAGCCACAACACCGAAGCATACACACTTCCTTAAACTCGTTCCAGAGAAAACATCTTTGGAAACATCCATAATCACTGCGTCTCATCACACAGCTACTATTACTTGAGGTATCAAGATACCATCACTCGCTTCTGCCTCATCGGCAGATCCAACTCTACTCATTCATATTTCAAAGATAAACTCCGAACCTTAACAGGTTTTCTTCAGAGATCGATGAAATCCTCACACCACTGCAAAGCTTGCTCGAGACGGTATTGGGTCTACAGTCTCGACAGATATACTTCCAACCTCAACACTCAGACTCCTATCATTGGTAGTCGTGTTACACACACCACTACCTCATCTACCTTTATAACTTATATTGGAAAACCTGTACGGGTAACCCAACAATATAGGTAGAAATAAATATATATAGTTATATAAAAATTACAAATACGCTCTCTCAAGATAGACACCATTCCAGAGCTTAGGTATTCGCTCAACCTATCGCTCTGATACCAACTGTGACGACCCGGCTTTTTCTCCACAAAAAGTCGTATCATCATGAAGAAAGAAAGGGATAGAAGAAGAAAGAAGAGAAAGAAAGAACAACAACACATCAGAAATCTCACAGCGGAACGAGAAATATATTATATCACATAAGATATTACATAGTATCATATACATCAGAGTACACAACTTATACATCACAATATAGACAGTTATAAACTTCTGTCTATTATACAACACAACTATATCAATACAATACATCATACACAGCGGAACTCTATATATCTACACGCTGAAGCCTCCTGCTCCACAGCTCCTCCAGTATTCGTCAAGACTAACCTGAATCCCTCGACTACTCAATACAATATTGAGTACCCAAGAGTTTAATAAAACAGAAAATAAACACTTGGGTCAGACATGGGTCTGGTGTGAGTAAACGGGTTAAAGTTGTTTAACTTCAAAACCCTTTTGAAAAACAAAAGGTATCACGTAAGACTTCCCGCACATAAACACGGAAAAGTTTTTACCTTACGCTAACCAAAACATTGATAGGAAATTCAGTTTTATTATAATAGGGTCTAGGGTTTTCAAATAAATATGAAATAGCCGAAATTGTTACATTCATTAAATTCCAGCATACATAGGTATACAATCAAGTCCGTAGGGTCTCGTAGGAAGAATGGATTTCCATCAATGGCAGGGCTACTGGGGTACCGCCCATCACAGTACGTGGCCTAGATCACCGTACCGAGGAGTACGCCCGCTCCCCTGCAACACAAAGCCGGAACCATCCCTTACTGGATAGTCCCGAACAAGACAACCCCAGTAGTTGTCGCGAATCAACTACCCACTAAGCCGAAATAAAAGAAGGGACCTCTAGACAGGGATATATCTTGCTCTCAGTGGGCGCTACCCACGAAGCCTTGCTGCACCTCCCCTGTTTTAGCCATTCCCGGTTGATGAGGCTTGAGGTTACGATTACCTTTAAAAGAACACATCTATCTTAGAATGCTCATCGCCCTCCTGACGATGTTCTGAAAGCATTCAATCCATACAAGTTCGTTCCGGGTTCGAACGAAACCGAAGACACTATCTCGTTACACTCGTTTTGGAATCACCCTCAGAGTTAACGACCATAGCCCTTGCACTCTGAATCTTCATCTCGAACCTATAAGTACCATCTCCGTCCAACTCATTACGGAATCACCCACAGAGTTATATTGACAAAGAATAGTTCTTACACCTCGAGTCTTCACTTGCTCCTCTTGGATTAACGACCTAACGTTTAATTTGGATCGATGTGGTATTCGGGTCTCCAGACCTGGAATACCGGTATACGGAAACCCGATCCCGGTCTCATCGAAATCCAAAACGTATCTTTTAAGGCCAAGTTGTTTAAGGTTAAAACAATTCAATTCTTATCTATACTACACACAGATAGATAATTTACAATATCACAATAGATATCAACATTATTATCACAAACAGATAATCCATCTCATTATCACTATGCAACCAATACATCCATATTACACAATACTAATCTCATATCTGAGATTCAAACCATTCAAGGAAATTAATATCATCCATTTATAAGCAATGATCTATAATAACATCATTTATAATTAATTTAAAATGAATTAAATTAATTACTTCCATCTCTAATTAATTTAAAGTGAATTAAATTAATTACTTATCTTTAATTAATTTAAAATGAATTAAATTAATTACTTCATCATTTTAAACCTTGCTTACTTAACCATCAACTTATTACAAATCAATTAGTTCATTATCCTCACATTAATCATCTTAATTAATCACCCTTGATTAATACCCCTTAATTACATTCAAGTAATTATCCTTAATTAATTTTATAAATTAATTATTCTTAATCAAATACAGTGATTAACCTTTAATTACTTTATAAATAAATTAACTATAATTTATTACATTAATCTTTAAATTAATTACATTAATTAATTACTCTATAATCACTTATTATTGATTAATTAATCTTAATTAATTAAACCTTAATTACATCATTAATTATATTAATTAATGATCCTTAATTATTACTTAATTATAAATTATATTTAAATTAATTATATTAAGTAATTAACCTTTAATCAAACCATATTTATTAATCACTATTGATTAACCATATTCAGTAATTAACTATCTTTAATTACTTCATTAAATAAGTTAATTACTCATTAGTTAATTTTAATTAATCCCTTGATTAATTCCAAAAAGTAATTAATCCAAATTACTTCCATAAATATACTTAACCATTTCTAAAATTGATTATCCTTAATTAATCTAATTAATTATAAAAATTAATCACATTAATTAATTACTCATCTCAACTTAATGATCTTCATTAATTCTTTAATTACTTTTCTTAAGTAATTAACTTAGATTAATTATTATTAATTACTATTTAATTTATCTTTATAATCATTTAATTAATCACTGATTAATTATTAATTAAGTGCTTAACTATAACTTAAACAATCTTAATTACTAGATAAATTATTTTCTAATCATTAATTAAAATTTAACCTTATTTAATTAATGATTCTTAAATTATAAGTCAATTATTCTAAGAATAATTAATCTTAAACCTTAAGTTTAACTCCTTAATTACTTTAAGTAATTATCCATTTCATTAATTTATAAAATAAGTTAATTATCCATTTAATTATCCTAATACTTAAATGAATAACAAAATATTAAATTCTAATTTTAAATTTCATTTAAATTCAAGTTTTTTTTTTTTTTTAAAATGAACTCAATTTATCTTTAACAAAATTTAAATCAAATTAAAACCTATTAAATTTCCATGCTAAAGAATACCTTTCTTATAAAAGAATTTTATAAGAGTTTAAAACCTAGTTCTTTTTAAATTTAAACATTTAAACCATAACCTAACATTTAAATTCATTAAAACATTTAAACTTTAAAAACTTTATTTAAATCTTTTCTTTACATTTTCAATCTTCATTTAAATTCAATTTCTTTTAAATACACTAATTTCCTTAACACCTTTTAAGTTAAAAAAATTTGAATTTAAACTTAATTTATTTTCAAACTAAGATTCAAATTAAACTTGAATCTATTTTAAAATTTAGATTTAAACTTAGATTTAAATCTTCTTTACAAATTTAAAAACCCAGTTTTCAAATTTTCAAAACAGAGCAGATTTCCCTTAACCCAGAAATTACCCCGAGCCTTGCCTAATTTACTCCGAGTAAATTCCTACCTTGCTTCGAGTCAAGACTCAAATTACTCGAGATAACTCGAGTGTACTAATTCCTAAACAAACATCACCAGACATCAATCCATGCACACCGTACATATGCACCGGAGCTCCGATCATCTCCTGACATCGCCACTACCCTACGTAAGTCGGCGATCCTCCTCAGATCAGACAACGTCCATCGGAATCTCTCAATCACCTTGAAATCAAAATCGAGCATTATTGCTCAAATCTGGAAGCATAGCAGCACCTGGAAACTCCTCGTACTCCTCCCTCCGATTACCGGAGTGTCAGAAACTCCAGCCATGCCTTCGACCACCTTCAAGTTTCCATTTCCCAAAATTCCAGTGAACTCGATCCATTCTCTTTGCCGTGGGAAACAAATTTCCCTTTTACCATAAAACTAGGGCTACGATCTTCCCTGATCAACCACCACCTCCATAATGCTTTGATCATCCAACAACCATTTTTCCTGACATTCCCGATCATCCTTCCACCTCCAGAGAAAACAGCATACACCCCGAACACTTAGATCATCAGAACCCATCAAAAATGTATAATCTCTTCAAACTCAAACTGCTACCTCATTTTAATTCTAAAAATCGTGATTTAAGTTTTAAAAATCAAGATTTTGTATAAGTTTTCAATTCATAATCCTGAACCAATGAATTACAGAGATTAAATTTTTGTCAAAACTGATGTTTGCATATTCTTTTTAGTTTCCAGAGCCAATTCAAATTATTTAACTTAATTTAAAATTTTAAACCTTACCTTATGACTAAACAAACAAATTTGTTTTAAAGCCTATACTCTAATAGCTAATAGATCAAGAGGATATGAATTTAATAGAACTTGAGCCTGGAAATTTAAACAGAGTCTAGATATATATATGTGTGTGTTCACAATCAACAACATGTATATCACAGACATTTCATATACATAATATACATGCATTAACATCCATATAATTCATGCAACACAATCCATTACAATCATTCATCACATTCATCATAACAACAGATATTACAGAAAACTGTTTTTAAGATAAATTGTTTACTCACCTTTAAAGAAGAACAGAGCCTCATTTTGAAAAAGCTTTTGAATCTTTTAAAACTTGAGTTACTGCTTTGTTTGATTTTAAAACTTGCATGCTGTTGTTTTAGGCTTGTATGCAGGTCCAAGATCCTATATTGCTGAAGACAAACTCCAGATTTTGTTTGAGACAGAAATTGCAGGCTTGATTTTGGTTTTTGAGGAGTTTGGTTACTGATTTGTTTACAAGCTTGAAAAATGCTTTTTTCCAGGTTGCAAATTTGAAAATCTGTTCATGCTTGAGAAAAGAGGTTCGGGCTTGAAAAGATTACAGGGTTAAACTTGAAAATGTTTTCAGGAATTTGGGAATTGTTTGATTTTTTTCTTTTAGTTTGAGGAAGGCTTCAGATTTGTTTAGAAAGATTGTTTAGGTTTGAGTTTTCTCCTTAGCTTTTTGAAAAAGAATGGAAAAAGAAATGGAAGGAAGAAAACATGTTTACATGGGCTGAAATTTGATTTAATAAAAATAAAAGAAAAAAATCAAAATTAAAAATGCCACTTGTTAAAACACTTGACATTTGTCACATAAAAAGGTTTATTACTTAACACATGTTAAATTAAACTCTAAGATGTTTACACTTGTCTTGTAAGTAATTTGTGTTTATAATTAAGGGTTAATAAAAGTTTTTAACTTAATTAATTAGTTTTTAATACTTAGTTATATATATATATATAACTTTAAAGAATAAAACCAATTATATATATATATATATAAACCATTCATATATTTATTATTTGAAAATAACACACTTGACAATTTTTATATAATTTATAAAAGAGATTATAAATTACTTATTATTTAAATGAATTAATGTTTCATATTTTAATTTTAAACCTTCATAGCTAATTTACAAATCATATAAAAATAATAATGTTAAACAAATCATTTTGCTAATCTTATTTAAAATATGAATTAAAGATATTTTTAAACTAATAATATTTACCTTAAGTATTTGAAACCATATAGTTACTTATAAAAATATTTTTGAAATAGTTTAACTTTAAATAAATCATACTTTCCCTATTTACCAAAGATATTAGCATTTAAAACATTATTTATTTATTAAAAATTCAAACCAAATATTTCTAATTACAATATATACAAATATATATATGCCTAATAAATAGAAAACATTTTATTTAGCTTTTAAAAGATAAATTCACTAATTTAAATATTTATTAAAGAATATTATTAAATCAATTCCAATTAAATTTACAAAATTATCAAATCAATTAAATTTTTATATACAGATTATTAAATTTATATTACCCAAAATTCCGGGATATCACAAGTTGGTTATCCGAAACCCACATCGAATTGTAATAGTGAATCTTTGTGACCGATAAATTTATTTTATCTATGAATCTGTGAATGAAGATAAGCGTTGTGGATTATACCGCTTATCGATATTGATATATCTATGATGATTGATGATGTTGCACTATTGTGTGTAAAACCCCTGGACCACACTCTTACACACACAAAAATGGATTTCACGAGGAAATCGGTTAAATCACAGATGATTTAAATTCAATGTTTTTGAAATTTAAAATTTTAATTTCAATTGATTTTGAAATTGGAAATTTGGGTTTAAAGTGAAAAGCTTTTGAAATGGGATTTCAAAAATAAAAGTTATTTCGAATAACTTAATCGAGTTTTGAAAATTTAAATAATTTGATTAAATTTGAATTCAAGTTTGAAATTGAATTCTATGATTTGAAATTAGGGATTGAAGATGTTGTACAAGTTATATATGGGTTAAACCATTTTAAAGATATTAATTTGGAAATTTGAATTTTTATTCAAGGGTTTTAACTCGTGTAAATATATAACTGGATTTTTCTGAAATGAAACTATTTGTTTTTCAAATAGTAAAAGCTTTCACAAAAGTAATGAACTTCCAATTTGTGTTGAAAGAATTTCAAGTTTGAAATAGAATTGAAATGTTTTGAAATTTATGAAATGAGTCTTTGATTCAAAGACCGAACGAGTTAATCTAACTTGAAATAAAATTGTTTTGAAAGGCTATGAATGAATCTTTGGAAACGAGTTTTGAAAGCTATAAGTTAAATCTTGATTTAAAGATTTAACGAGTTAATTCAATTGAAATGGAAATTGTTTTGAAATCCATAAATGGATCTTTGTGAACGGGGTGAACTTTGTGAATTAAATCTTTTTGTTTAAAAGATTAAAAGTGTGGAAATTGTTTAAACCATTGAAGGTTTTTGAAATAAATCTTTTTGTTTAAAAGATTGGAAATGGTAATTTGTTTAACCATTCGAATGAAAAGTTTTGGGCTTTAAAGCTGTGATTTAACAGAGACCCCAGTATCCATATGATTTTTAATTGCGCTCGTTATTCGGTTTAGCCGGGAGAGGACCTTTGTGTCATAGAACCCATTCCGAATAGTGATACGACGATATGGATAGCATTTGAAGACCGGTGGTGAAGACCGGGTATTTGCGAGAGCGATATGATGACCTATCGATTTTCTCTACATCATGGCTCCGGTATAGAGATTCCCTAAGTGATGGGAAGTCCGATCGAGATTGTGAATACCCGAAATTGCAAGGGCTTCTTCGGAAGTGCCTTCGGTTCTGTTCGAACCCGGAACAGACTTGTATGGATGTGTGTCTGACGTTACACTTTGAGATGTAAAGCTGGTTTCTATCAAATACATTTCTGTTGGTGGCGGAGAATTTATTCTCTTAGCTTAACACCCTTCTCTGAGACGTACGAGCTTAGAGGTTATGTAGTTGATGGTTACTAGTGATACATTCCCAATTTGGTAATGTGGCATACGAAGTGCTGCTGATCATTTGTTGATCGAAGCGTGGCTTTGTGAAAAAGCGTGGCTTTATGGACGAGACTTCGTCGAGCCTCACAACCCGGTAATGGTCGAAACAGGAATGTTGCGACAAAGGTTTGTAGGGGTAGCGCCCCTAGGGTATGTCATTTCCTTCTGGATAAAAGGGTGGTATCATGGTATGGAGCCCAGATACTTACTCATGTGGATACACTTTATTTATTATGTGTGATGTTGGTTATCGAGCGCTCGGATAAAGGTCGGTAACGACCGGGGGATGACATGACTCGTGTGTTAGTTACCTAGTTACAGCTGTACAGCGTGAGGTAGCATCAGTGTGTTAGTTACCTAGTTACAGCTGTACAGCGTGAGGTAGCGTCGGCCTTTTGTTTGCAGAGATCCGGTTAGGATCCGGGGCGTCTTTCCAGAGGCGTTTCTATTTCGGTAAGGAAGTTCCTTAGCCTGATCATTTGTTGGAAATCCAAAGAAACAATACGAACCCTGTACGGTTTTAGTTGTATTACCTGCTATGGAATGTGGCGGTAACCTGCTATTGAACATGGTAGCTATAGTAGGCATACGATGAAATGTTGTATGCTGGCTAAGATTAATATTATATTTTCGAAATGTTTTCGACACTATGCACTAATGATAATAATATCGAATGATTTTGCGTAGTAAGCATTTTTGACTATCATAAGAAGAAATCTCCTCCAATTCTGCGATTGCATTGTGTGTGGTGGGAGGTCTTATGGTAGTTTCATTTTCGAAAAACATTGCGGATTTCAGTGTTTAAAAGCCTTTTGTGCTTGTATTAAAGATAAACTGTTTTTGTTGCTCACACCAGTCCCATGACTGATCCGGAGTTTATTGTTCCCTTCCTAAACTCTGGGTGCCTACTATTTTCCACACGGGCAGTCTAGAGTTGGGTTTTCTCTGATATTCAGGTTTGGTAGATTATCTGGAGCTAGTCAGTTCTTGGAGTTCATGGATTGACGTTGCTTATCTTGGAGCATTCTATTGGGGACATTCTATCCGCTGCTGATGTTATCATTTTCTTTTCCGCTGCTATTTCTTGTATCATATCTCTGATGTATATTGATATCTGTTGTATCACTCTGTTGTATCAGATTTTGTATCTGTCATTGTATCAATGTTATATATATTAATATCATCTATTTCTTTCTTCCGCTGTGTTGTTATACTTAATTGTGTTATAAGCTCCGGCGAATCGGATTTGAACGGTCGAATCTACGGCATTCTAGTACAAGGTGAAGTACGGATGTTGATTTTCGAACGCGAAAAATCCGGATCGTTACAATAGAATAACACCCGAGTCAGTCTAGAAAACCAGCGTGAGAAACACACCAAACTGGATTTTAAAGTTATAGAAAACCTTTGAAAATCAGAAGTATCTCGTAAGACCACGCCGCACATAAACACGGATGGGTTTTTACCTTACGATAACCCAAAACATTTCATATGAAATTCTCTGATATTATAATAGTGTCTAAGGTACAAATACTTATCAATCATAGCTGAAATTGTTATATTAATTAAATTCTAGCATAATAGGTATACAACTAAAACCATAAAGGCTCGTATTGGAGAACGGATTCCATATAATGATTGGGCTACTAGGTACCGCCCGTCATGGTGCATCTCTAGATAAAATAACACCAAGGACCTCGCATAGATCCCTTGCCAACACAGAACCGACCTACCACTTGACTAGTAGTACCAAAAATGATCACCCCTCCGTTAATGGGCCCCGAAGCATACAAATGAGAGATAATATCGACTCTAGATAAGGATGATCATACCCTACCTAGGAGCGACCCACTTAGCCCTGTTGCATCTCCCATGTTTTAGTCATTCCCGGTTAATGAGGCTCGAGGCTATGTTTTATCTTTTATACAACACTTCCCACTTGGAATGCTAATACCGCCCTTCGAGCAACAATGCAATATCAGCATTCATTCATACAAGTTTGTTCTAGGACTGAACGAAACACTTGAGAGCTCCGCCTTCAATTCCATCATCTTCAAGATATTTTCACTTCTAAACACATGAGTTGAATCGAACTGGTTTTCGGATAACATATCCGATCCCAGTTTTTAAAAACAACTTTCAATAATCCCCAGTAAACTCAACCCCGGTTCTTTAGGAAATAAACAGTCAAAGATAAAAGCGAACATCATCTCCTAACTGTTAGTGGATGGATTTCCTTATCATTATCCTAGGAAACGAAATGAGATTTATACACAAAGTACAACGTCATCGGAGATCACTGTGCCATATAACTCACGCGTTTCGGTCTTGCACGACAAAACGAAAATGCATTTGCCACGAAAATTTTCGGGATACAATAACTCATTATTCAGATCCAATGACACTGGTTTCGTCGAAATCCAAGACAGTGCCCACGGAAGGCCATTTTCACACTTTAATTTAAAATTGATTATTATTAAAACCTACTTAATCACTTTTAATTCCAAATTAAAGGTATACTATCTTCATTCTTTTTTAAATATAATTTAAATCAACTTTCAAACTCATTTTTATTATTCACATTGAATTCGGGATTAAATTATTTAAACAATTCCAAATATTAGATTTAACAATTTAATTATCAGATAAATCACTATATTTGAAATTCTAGTTATTTAACTTATAAAATTAATTTTTCAATATTTAAAATCAATTAAATATTCCAAATTCAAATGACTGAAATTCTAGGTCATTACATTCTCCCCCAAATGAATTTCATCCTCGAAATTAGCAAGTAAGAAAATGTCCTAAACCCATTAACTTTTCAAAACCAATTAGTTAAAACTTTGTTATCACATTTTCTAAATCAGTAGATTCATTCATAATTAAATTTCCAAAACTAACTACTATCATTCCAAGTTATAGCATAAAAACCGAATTTTAGTTATCATTTTTTTTTCAAAATTCTCAAAAAATTCTAATGCCTTAAATTTATGGAAAATTTCGCCAGCGTCTTCTTTCTGTGGCTCGATCGGAAAAATTTACAATATATATATATATATATATAATCACAAATATACACCTCACCTTCAAGGATGAGGCATCTCATAGGGAAAAATATAAAAATACGATATGTAATCCAAGATGTGTACCTTATTTTAGTATTAGCAAGCATATACAACCCATATAATGCGAAAGCGAGCTCCAAATGCGAAGCATACACCATCCGCACCTACTAATAACTCAACAACCAATAAGAACTACTATATAGAAATAACATCACTATATAATATAGAATATACAATAACTATATTCAATTTTAGCAAATGCAATAAGAGACCATCCACCAAATAATATTCATCCAATTTATTTATCATCATACCAATTTGCATTTCCAAGTGTCAACATTATATTTATACACTTTCATTTCTTAGCAACGTTCAATTAATTTATATCCAATTTCAATTACATTCAAGTATTAATCTTCACTTTATTTTCATTCACTTTGGTTACATCCACTTTAAATTTAGTTTATGTTCAACAACATTTCATTGCATATTTAATTCATTTATGAATCATTTTCATACAGTAATTACTTAAGTTTATTACAACGTTTCACACTACACAACTCATGTTTATTTTTACTTCGTAACCTAAGTTCATATTCAATTTTTTCAAACAACATTCCAAACCATATTCAATTCATCTTACACTTGAGTTGAATTTCATTTATAACTTGAATCCATATCCATTTCACTAATTTATTTCATTAGTTCATTCATTAATCTATTACGCATCAAATTTAATTTAATTTAATTCATTTCATTACTCCACTTGGGTTAAATTTCATTTCAAAAATCATCTCACTTAACTTAACTTAAGTTAAATTCAGTTACCTATCTCAATTTATGATTTCATTTCTTAACATTCATATCCAATAGTTTAAAATTTTGTTTTAACTTATCATTTTCAAATTCATAAGTTGTAAACCATTTCTTATCTATACTATTTTTCAAATTATAAGTTACCAAAAACTTATTTTCATATATTTATCAAATAATATTTTAGTTTTTAAAGTCAAAACTTGTTTTACCAAGCATAACTTCAATGGAAAATCACTAAGGTAGCAATTTATCACTTAGAAACTCGAAAATGAATACTGATGATGCTGTAGTCATCACCAGAATTATTTTCCAGCAACCGAAGTGAGTTCAGTGCTTTCTATTTCTTTTAAATTCCCTTAAAAATATTTCTAATCAAAATATCAAAATATTTCCAAAATAATACCATTATTATTCTTCCAAAACCCTTGAAAAACAATTTCCAAAATCAATGGGTTTGAAATTCTGAAATTTCTTATTTTAAATCCATTTTCATTTACAAGTCATATTTATAGATCTACTTATACATATTCATTTCCTTTCCATTTATAAATCACATTTATATTTCACATTTATATAATATCACTTCTTATGTAATATCATTTTTACAAATGTTTATCTTTGTTATTTATTATAATAACAACTTTTATTAGAACACAAACAACAAACAACAAAGATAATAATCAAATATTATCATTCACTAACAACCAAACACACCATATATAACTATAATAATTTCTAAAAAATTATCATTTATATATAAAATATAATTTCAGGTAAAATTTGTTCATTTACCAATTTTCAAAACAATGTTATGTCGGTTCGCCTTGTTTAAGCGTTGAGAAACCCCTATCGATATCGTGGCATCCTACGTACTGACCAAAGTTCATAACCCACTCAATCGATAAATTAACACAATATAAAATATTTTTATATCACTAACAAATATGCACTCATATCTATAATACACTCAAACTCATAATAAGACATTCCATTACCTTATCTCTTATTGAGTTGCTACACCATGTGCTCTGTTACCAAGTTTGACAACCCACCATTCCACACAACCCAAGTCGACAATAAACCACACATGTCAAACCCAAATCGAACTGAAAGAAATATAGTTATGGGAAAGAAAGAGGATAGAAGAAGAGAAGAGAAGAAGAAGAGGAAGAAACTAAAAACAACACAAAATCTCACAATCGCAGCGGAACAATATAAAATATAATATCAATGATCATTACAAAAGAGAAACTATTATGTACATATATCCATCAAAGTACAACAACAAATCATAATCATCAACCTGAATAGTAATAACAACTTGTCCTCACAATGCTGACGATTTTGTAACAAAGCAGAAAATAAACATATACGTGAATACGACCTGTAGACCTCCAACTCGTCTCTTGAGTTCCAATGCATCCAAGGCAAATATGTAAATATGCTCGGTCTGAACTGAGCATTATAATAGAATAACACTCGAGTCAGTCTGGAAAACCAGTGTGAGAAACACACCCGGCTGGATTTTAAAGTTATAAAAAACCTTTGAAAATAAGAAGTATCTCGTAAGACCACGCCGCACATAAACACGGAAGGGTTTTTACCTTACGATAACCCAAAAATTTCATATGAAATTCTCTGATATTATAATAGTATCTAAGGTACAAATACTTATTAATCATAGCCGAAATTATTATATTAATTAAATTCTAGCATAATAAGTATACAACTAAAACTGTAAAGGCTCTTATTGGAGAACGAATTCCATATAATGACTAGGCTACTAGGTACCGCTTGTCACAGTGCATTTCTAGATAAAATAACATCGAGGACCTCACCTGGATCCCCTGCCAACACAGAACCAGCCCACCACGTGACTAGTAGTACCGAATATGATTACCCCTCCATTAATGGGCCCCAAAGCATACAAATGAGAGATAATATTGACTCTAAAAAGGGATTATCATACCTTACTTGGGAGTGAACCACTTAGCCCTGCTGCGTCTCCCATGTTTTAGTCATTCCTAGGTGATGAGGCTTGAGGCTACGTTTTACCTTTTATGTAGCACTTCCCACTTGGAATGCTAACAATGCCCTCCAAGCAGCAATGCAGCACTAGCATTCATCCATACAAGTTCGTTCTAGGACTGAACGAAACACTTGAGGGCTCTGTCTTCAATTCCATCATCTTCAAGATATCTTCACTTGGAAACACTGGAGTTGGATTAAAGTTGTTTTCGGATAACATATCCGATCCCGGTCTCTTCGAAACAACTTTCGATAATCCTAGGTAAACTCAACCCTGGTTCCTTAGGGAATAAATAGTCAAAGATAAGAGCAGAGATCATCTCCTAACGATTCTTTCACTATCGAGACATTAGATAAGGGGCACAACCAATTGGATGTTTAGATTGTTTGCAGTAGGGCACACCCACTTAGCTGTTGAAAGGTCTTTTGATTAGTTGAGGGGGGGCTGCGTGGGCTATAGCCATGATGAGAAAAGAGGCCGACCAAGTAGAATATCTGTATTGTAGGTCTAACGAAGCGAAGCTTTAAAGATATAGAAAATCCCTGATTGAGTTTTGTACAAGGTAGACCTTGTTGGCGGTATTCAAGGAGTAGACAGAACAATTAAGTGTAGTCCTCAAGGTACGCACTGGGTGGTACAATGTGGATGTCTGAGCACTAGTATATGCTAGTGCGGATGCAGTTTCACGTTTTCATAGTAGACGATGAAACATTTGTATTGTAGGCCTCACGAAGTTGTCCTTTATAGATCTAGTTATAGTACGCTCTAGTAGCGAGACGATGGAGTCCTTTTCGAGGAGGATACGGAAGGTACTATAGGTAGTACGTAGGACCAATGCGGTCTTTAGGCATGTAGCTACATATACATATATATATATATATATATATATATATTGGTTATTAGGTCTTAATCTACTAGGGAGTACATGGGTACGACTCACGTATAGAGGCGAGAGTATTATAAACCCAATAAACCTAATATAACAGAAAATGGAAATAGAACGTTATATATAGAATTATGCTTAGAAGTGTATAATTTGTCCATTCACTAGAACTTTAGTTCTGACCTCTCCTCATATCATCCCATAGATTATGTAGATGGTAGAGATTTTCCATCTTTGTGACACTTGTTTAGAAAGTGTTATTATCTTGGTGAGTATTTACTTACTATTATATTTTAGTCAGTTCCGTTGTGAGATATTTATTTGAGCTCTAATATATTTACCTTTTCCTATTTGCAGGATACCAGATACCCAACTCGGGCTTCAGTGGGCTTGTATTTTAGCATTTTTGTGAGAAATCTGAACCCATTGGAAATCGAGTTGTTACATTTGGTATCAGAGCTTAGGTTAGTAGATCCTAAGTAAATTAGGAAATATGAGTGAATGTATTTGTATTTTTTAATAAAATATACATATATTATCCAAATAGTCCCCAATTATAGATTTTAACATAGGAAAGTTTTTAGAAGTATGTTTGTGCATAGTTTGCTAGTTGGGTTTGGGATGACCCAAGGATGTTGAGCCCTATGTTATTGCCGATTTATAGTGTACAATAAGCTATGTTTTCAAAGAAGATTGGTATCCATATGTTATAGGAAGTGGGAAAGTTCCCTAGGGATAGTAGGGAGAGTATTTTTATTTTGGAAGGAATAAGAGATTTTAGTAAAGAAATGAGATTTCCAAGGTTTAGGAAGGGTATTCCTAGGGTAGTAAGAAAAAAAATCCACTTTATGTCTAGCCCAATAAAATGAAACTTTTGGAATAGAAAAGTTGAAAAATATAATTGTTAATATGCCCGAGGAAGTAAATATTGGGTGTTTGAAAAACAAATGGTATGAAATTTAAATTGGTTTTTATATGATGTAAATTTTGTTAAAAGTAAAATTCTTTTTGAAGAATTATAGAGCATGTATAGCTCGCTAGTTTCTTTGTAGGTAAACAAAGATTTTAAATATAAAAACCCAGAGTGTGTTAAGTATCAAAAACATAGGTTATAACATTTATTGTTGTAATAGATGTTTTCATGAAAAATAAAGGAAGCATAGATTATAACACTATTGTTATAGTAGGTGACCCCCTAAAGGAAATGTTTTTACATAGCATATGAGATTTATTAATATTTATTTTAATTGAATCCATATACTAGTATTTTTGGGTTGTAGTAACGATGTTTTACGCAACATCTGTTTTGACCCAAATAAAAAATGTGTTTTGAAGATAATTTCTAAGTATAGAAATAAAGTGGTTTGTAAGTACACTTATTATTTAAATAAGTATATGGAAATGTTTCTAGTTATGAAAATATTAAAACAGTTTTGAAAATGTGTTCTTCTGAAAACAGATGTAAGTTAAATATTAAGAAATTAATAAATTTCATAGGAAATGTCTATTGTAAGTGAATATAGATTAAACATGCTTTAATCTATTGGAATGAAATGAATAATGATATAATTTTCTATGAAACCAAATCACAAATAAAGATGTTTTGTGCAAGTTATAAGGAATACGTGAAAGTGATGTACAAGGTATGGAAAGCACCATATTTTGTATAGCCTATTTTGATAAAATATAAAATAAGTTCCTTCTAATTTCACATAAACATAAAATCCTCTTTTAAAGGATTCATAGAAGGTTTTAGCATTAATGGTTTCTCATAAGAGAAAGTAGTTCCAATTATTTAAGGTATAAAACCATTAGGTGTAATAAGAAGTGTAATAATTAGAGACAGTTTTAGTTAGGAGGGATATTATAGAGAGCCTTAGTAGGAAAGCTAAGCAATGAAAATTTCATATTTTTCCATTGATTATGCGCATTGGTTGCTTGCCTTTGTAGAAAGTCCCCATTTATAGTAAGTTAGAAAATCCTCCAAGGTTAGGTAATTGGAAGAGTAAGGAATTTAAGGGATCTTTGATAAAATAATTGTTCTTATCTACTCCAGTTTTTGTAAATTTGAGAAACTATGAAAAGAAGATGTTTTGAAAACATGTGAGGACATTTTTGGAAGTCAAGAAAAAAAATGTTTTAAGGACAAGCAAGACATGTTTTAAAGAAAAATGATTTGGTGAAAAAGTAAATAAGTTTTTGGAAGAGAAAAACATAGTAAACAGTTAAATTTAAAAATCCAATTTTTTTTATGGAAAGTTATAAAGGTCTTTAAAAGGAAAAGAGGAATAAGTTTTGAACTTAGAATTTGTAAGTATTCCCCTCTAGGTTTGGGGAATAATTTAAATTCAAAGTGCTGTAAAGATGCAAGTCTAAAAAGATAAAATGTTAAGTAACCAAGTACCTTTAAATTTAATAGAAACTTCAAAGTAACACTTTTAAAGGCAAGGATTTTGGGATTTTATGTTTCAGAAAAAAAGTTTAGAAGCTTTAATTTATGAAATGAAATGATAAATACCAAACAAACTTTTAAAATATAGAGTATACAGGAATCATTTCCTAGGTGTGACAGGAAAAGTGTTAGGCTATGTAGGATATAGTAGTGATTACTTTTAGTAGTAATAATAAAAGTTCCCGTAAAGTGTATAGGACACTAGTGAGAACCTAGGAATGTTGCTTCATGTGTGTAGACTATAGAAGAATATTGAAGTGATATTAGTAAGATAGTAAGACACACGTGGTTGGGATAGGTAGACCTTAGTTGGGGAAAAATGAAAGGTAAAGGTAAAGAGAAAATTTCCCCAAGCTTAGTTGCTTTTTTAGATAGAGACTGCATATATTGAAATCCTTATTCGTTGTAGTAAATGAGATTTGGTTATTCCATTTTGAGTATGGAATGGAAGAGGTGAATAGATTTTATTCATCATGAGTAATGCAGCATGAGTTAGTAACAAGTAATAGGCGGTAGGAGGAGCATATGAGTTACTTGGATTCCTAGAGTAGGACCTTTCTATGTCAGGGTGGACATGGTCCTAGGCCTCCTAGCCCTAGATGATAGCTGTGTTTAGCTGCTATATTTACCTATCTAGTACGCTTTGTAGTAGGACTTGTTTTCTCATATAGTTATGAGATTGTACTCCTATGTAAGCATTTAGTTCCTATTGTAGTAAATCAGTACTGATTAGTATGATGCTCTTTTTCTGTGATGTTCACAAGAAGAGAATTAGAACATAGGACGTAAATAATAAAAGAAAAGTAAAAGAAGATAAAAGTAACTAAAAGAAAAACAGTAAACTCTAAAGAAAGCGACAGAAACATCAACAGAAAATTTTGAAAAGAAATTTTTTCTTATGTGAACTGTGCTTGCGAAAGCAAATTGAGATTTTTATAGAATATTGGCACAAGTTCCAAGTATGGAGAAAGAGGTGCGCAAAAGTGAAACGGGGAAATGTGAGGTTTTTCCATTTTCTACCTTTTTTCTAACATAAGAAATCGAGTTTGGAAAATTAGATTTTTCTGAAATTCGAATATTAAAAGTTTTGTGGTAGAATTTGGATTTAAAATTCATTGAACTATGCCCTTATTTAGTAGGAGTGTGGGAAAAATTGGATGAAAAATGTTTTGGGTTTTCAAAAGATTGCATTCATATAAAAATTATAACTATATTTAGGATGTGTGCATCATATTTTAAAAAGGAGTTTTTAAAGAAGAAAAGCATTCATATAGGAGGTACCGCTTAGAAATTCATGAACATGCATATATTTATTGTTATATGACACTTTGCACAATGACACGGATGGTTGCAAAAATTAGATGTACACAAGATGGTGTGTTTGACGCGAGGAATTACATACTTTTACCCTTGTCGAATTTCGGGGACGAAATTTCCAAAAGGGTGGGAGAATGTAACACCCCACATTTTTAGATAGTTAAATAATCAAATAACGATGAACAGTAAAAATAAACATTTTTGGAATTATCAGAATATGACCTCGAAATTTATACCATTGTGTTCATGGCGATTTTCTGATCAATTTCCATATATAACTTGTCGAAATCCGAGTTAATATGAAGAAGTTACGAGAAGAATAAGAAATCAGAATTAAACGAAAAAAAGTAAGACCCACAAAGCACAATTGTCGACAAATAGGTCGACCCATAAGTCAACCTACATGTAGCCCTGGACGAGAAATCATCCAAGGACGTGCTGAAGTCTTGTAATCCGATTT
Organism: Allium fistulosum; assembly: GCA_030737815.1. Classification (NCBI taxonomy): domain Eukaryota; kingdom Viridiplantae; phylum Streptophyta; class Magnoliopsida; order Asparagales; family Amaryllidaceae; genus Allium; species Allium fistulosum. The sequence continues at coordinate 1,394,266,276 of CM060902.1, forward strand.
TCGTGCGATCTGAGGCGTTGTTTTCTGGATCCAACGGTCTTAGATTCCAAAAATCCAACGGTCTGAGATTCCAAAACTCCAGTATAAATAGAACCCTAGGCCTAGCTATTTTCTCACAATCAGATTTTCTCCCAATTGGGTTCATCCCTTGAGGCTAAACCCTAAATAGAAATAATTCTAGGGAGAATATCTTTTTAATAAAAATATTAGACGCTTTAGAAGGGGATCCAGGAAGGCCATAGAGTAAAGCTAAGGACGACAGGTGAGTGGATTTAATTTTTTTTTATGTTTATGATATATATTATCGTTAGATTCCCGTTAAATATTTTAATTCAGCATTTGAACTAATTTCATTAATTAGTTCTACCAGTTAGTTATGTTGAAACTGTAAATTTTATAAGAGAAGTGTACTTATATTTAAATGTTATTTATATCGAAAAAGAAAGGAATCCAATTAAATATAAGTAATATTAGGCTTAAAAATTGTAAAGAAAGGCATAAGCCTAAAAGTGAGAGATTTACAGTAAATTATGTTAAAATGGGAGAAATGAATTAAAAATAGGAAAATTTAATAACTTGATTTGGAAGTTAGTGATAGATTAGTTGGTTGGTTTAGAAAAGAGAATACATCTCCATAGTTTAATATTGTAAGAATAACGATAAATGTAATTGCAAGAATAAAAGTAAGAAAAGTGGAATTAGTGCAAAATAGAGACATTACTGTATTTTGCATTACCCAACAATTAAAGAAACAATACAAGAAATATCTTACAGTTACGAGTTATTGTTTATGGCATTATTTCATATTAAAAATATGCAAATGGAATTTTAGCAAAGTTTTTGTAACCAACCAAATAGAATAGAACTACTTCCCAGAATATAAGAGAATAACGCGAAGTGTTAAAGAAATTAAAGTAGAAGAAATAATCAAGTTAATTATTTGACAAGACTTGAAACAATAAACAGAAAATGTGACTAGATCTGCATTTATTGCTCAGATAATAGAGTAAAAAGTAAAGCAGTTATTATGAAGTAAATTGTGACAGTTGGACGTAGTCCAAAGCTAAGACTATCATATAATATAAGAGAACTAAAGAGAATTTAGTATCATAATAAAAGAAGTTAGACTAGAATAGAAAAGAGACACTTACAATTACATTTATAACATTCAGGTTATAAAAGAAAAAAAAGAATATAGAAGTGACAATTGCAAGTATAATTGTAACACGTAGGTTATAATTAAAAAGAAAGAAATAGAAGAGGCTTATTTTATCAAACTTAGATCTTGGATTAAGTTAATAAGAAAAAATAAGTGTAGTGGCCCGTACCGGCAGCATTCCCTTTCAGGTCTAGGACTGATGGTCTCACACATGGGTGGGGCTGGGCATGTTGATTAGGGTAAATAAGTAGCCAACAGAATAAGAAAACTAAACTAAAGACATAGTAAAAGATTAGACGTAGTGTCTAATAAAATGGTAAGATGCGTTTGGAGTAGCCCAAAAAGAATCTGGATAAAGAGCCTAACGAAGTAGTTTATCGCAGATATTTAGTATAGAAAGAGCACGTCCAACTTAGTTATTTTAGGCTAGAAGGAAGTACGAGACTTCAACGGGACATGAGGATACTCTAGGATGGACCTCTGAGGTAGGCCTAACGAAGCTGCACCCTCGGAGGCAGGTCTGTTGGTGTTCCATCAAGAGAGTATGCCTTGACTGCTTTTGCATTGAAGGCCTAACGAAGCGGACCTTTGTAGGCAGTCAAAAGGTTGATGATGGAGTAGGATATTCGTATGACACCGTACTCTAGTTTGCGAGTATGTTATAGTGGGCAAGACCAAAAAGGATAGTCGCATGTGGAGATCAGCCATCATCAGTCAGAGAAAGTTCGAGAAAGACTAGAGTTAAACTAATAGGCCAATGATTCTTTCACTATCGAGACATTAGATGAGGGGCACAACCAATTGGATGTTTAGATTGTTTGCAGTAGGGCAACGACCACTTAGTTGTTGAAAGGTCTTTCGATTAGTTGAGGGGGGCTACATGGGGCCATAGCCACGATGATAAAGAGACAAACCAAGTAGAATATCTGTATTGTTAGCCTAACGAAGCAGACCTTTACAGATATAGAAAAACCCTGACCGAGTTCCGTACAAGGTAGACCTTGTTGGAGGAATTCAGGGAGTAGACAGAATGATTACGTGTAGTCCACATGGTACGCACTGGGTGGTACATTGTGGATGTCCGAGCACTAGTATAAGCTAGTGTGGATGTAGTTTCACGTTTTCATAGTAGACGATGGAACATCTGTGTTGTAGGCCTTAGGAAGCTGTTCTTTACAGATGTAGTTACAGTACGCTTTAGTAGCAAGACGATGGAGTCCTTTTCGAGGAGGATACGGAAGGTACTATGGGTAGTACCTAGGACCGATGCGGATTTTTGGCATGTAGCTACATAAATATATATATATATATATATATATATATATTGGTTATTAGGTCTTAATCTATTAGGGAGTAAATGTGTACGATTCACGCACAGAGGCAAGAGTATTATAAATCCAATAAACCTATTATAACAGAAAATGGAAATAGAATGGTATATGTAGAATTATGCTTAGAAGTGTATAATTTGTCTACTCACCAGAACTTTAGTTCTGATCCCCTCCTCATATCATCCCACAGGTTAGGTAGATGACAGAGATTTTCCAGCTTTGTGACACTTGTTTTGAAAGTGTTATTATCTTAGTGAGTATTTACTTACTATTATATTTTAGTCAGTTCCGCTGTGAGATAATTATTTGAGCTCTGATATATTTACCTTTGCTTATTTGCAGGATACCAGATGCCCAACTCGAGCTTCAATGGGCTTGGATTTTAGCATTTTTGTGAAAAATCCAGACCCACTGGAATTTGGGTTGTTACACTTACCACTATTATTATGAGACAACTATTTGGGTTTATTTTTTATGCACTATATTGCTTGTTGTATAACTTTATGGATCCCTACTTTAATATTTGGATCACTTAGTTACTATTGTCTCTCCTGTTTTATATTTGTGATGTGCATTATATTTTATTCCATGCGCTGTGAGATAAACAACAAGTTCTATGTGATTATTTTCTTCTCTTTTAACCCTTGAAGATCATCTTACATCGGCCGTGCACGTCAGCAGCACAATATATAGTTATATTGGGTGCTAGTAGTGTAGGGCAGTTATCACACAGTGGCTGAGTCGACTTGCGTGAAAATATTCTACCGTAAGGAGTTATTTTATTTGATACATGGTATGGTTCTTCCCATGTGCTTCCTGAATATGTCGTTTATCGAATTTTTGATTTGCCATCCATGTGAGTTCCTCCATGAATGGAACCCATTAGTATCGTAGGGTTAACAAGTTGATCAATATGTGGATCTTGAGATTGATTCAAAGCAGTGATCATTGATGATTTGTCAAAAACTGCCTAAGTAACCCTTCTAGATCGGTCTTTCTATTTCATTCTTCAAGTGGTAACAATTACCTATGCGCCCATTTACCCTATGGAAGCAACAATATGCACCTCCAATATACTTTTCAGGCTTCTTCCACTTTTTTAGGGAAGTTATAAGCTAGCTTAGATTTTGTTACTTAAAAAATGTGCCCTACACCATGAGTGAGAGGAGTGTGAGTAGTGAAGTTGAACTCCCTCTACTGTTTTGTAAGTTGATTATAATATTCTACCTTTTCTTTTGATCATTCTAAATGGGAGCGGTTTGTCAACTTGTACATTCTCAGCTTTTCTGGCTACTTTCACCCTTCTATGGCCATTGGCCTTCTTATAGAATGCCTTCATGCTTTTATATTGATTTATGATGTTTTTGTAAGAACATCATGTCTTTTCTGATTCTAGGGTGTGCTAGCATTGGTAATTTTTCATTACTAATAACCTTGATTGTAACAACCCGAAATTTAACACGTAATAATTCATTTGTTAATTAATTAAATAACAAAATAACTTTGTGAAATTATCAGAATTAAGCCACGGAAGTTGCACATTGTGTCCGTGGTAATTTTCTGGTTAATTTCCATATATAGAACTTTAGAAACCGAGCTCATATGACCAAGTTATAAAATAAACAAAATAAGCAGAAATATAACAAAATAATAATAATAATAATAATAATAATAATAATAATAATAATAATATATGGTCAGGTCGACCGGCCGGTCGACCTGGGCAAGGGGGCGGTCGTCCGCCCGGTCGACCTGCCTTGTATTTCGGCAGGCGAACGAACGTTAATTCGTTCGAACGAATTAGAGGCCACCAAACACGTCATTTGCATCAATTAGTTTAATCCGGTCCCTCCGTTTCTGCATCCGATTGCTCCTATTCAGCCTATGACATGGTTGCATCCTATTCAATCTCCAAATCCAATGGTCTAAGATGCACTTCTACACATATAAATATACCTCTAGACCCAACACTTTTTCTCATTCTAGGTTTTCTCCAATTGGGTTCACCTTTCTAGGAAGGACCCTAAACGGAATAATTTTTTCGAAGGAGAAAATCGTTATAAGTTAAATTATTTTACAACTCCAAGTGGATCCGGGAAGACCAAAGGAAAAGCTTAGCACCGAAGGTGAGTGATTGTAATTATTTTAAGATTTCTTTAAGTAATTTAAAATAATAGGGTTTCCCATAGTTGTAGTTTTACTACGATTTTTGGAATAGCCTTTTTCATTATTTATTTACAGTTTTAAATATTTTCAGTCTATTTCCTTTCAGCTATTCCTTTCAGTAATTTTAATATTATTTCTGTTAATTATAATTTATTACTATTAAGCATAGCTTTTTATTGGTTTGCAGTCTATTTACAGTATTTAAGTTTATTTACTGTTATTTATTTCCTATTTACATCTTTTTCGACGTTTAGGATTTTATGGAAGCGTCTATTCTCTTCATCCCCCTTTTTCTGCGCGTATGGATTAGAATAAATTGAATGCGAATATGGATTTTATAAGTAAGAATATTGAATGAAGAAAATAAGATGTAAATTATAAAGACTGTAATAAATAATGGAACTAGACTGAAATTACGCCTAATTAGAATTAGAATTGGACTAATTAAAGATAATTGGCATAGTTATAACTTAGAATTATAACTAAATGAAGTAAAAGGTGAAAGAAGCTCATTTTCACACTTAGACCTTGGGTTAAGTAATAAGCATGATTATAACGTAAGTTATAATAAGAAAAAGAATAGAATGGGGCTTATTTTAAGGCTTGTGATAAATTAATAAGCGTAGAAAGTGAAAATGATGATAAAGGCTTATTTAAATAATTTATCTAAGTTAATAAGCAAAGATGAAAGTAGGACCTGTACCAATTAGTATTCCCTAGGGCACGCTTATGCTAAGAACGGTAGTAATCGGTCAAATAGAAGTACAAATCATGGGGATTTGGATAAGGGGCACAACTAGATATTGTTTGGATGAAGGGCCAGTACCAACAGCATTTCCCCTATTTTTCTATGGACACACGGTGATCTTGCATTAGCCTGAAGTGAGATGAGGGGCACACTATGCTGGACGTTGGAGGTAATAAGAAGACCCAATAGGTGGAGCAAAAGGTAGCATTTGCATGGTGGCAGTTATGCGTTCGACTTCCATTCGGCTGCTCAGTAATAGCTATGAGTTCCAAGCGCTTAGTATGGTGTCTTAGTAGACACCATTGTCTTCTGTGTAGGGAGCTATATATGTCGTCCTGATCCATAATAGTTGCTCTGTTTATCTTCCGTAGATACCATTGGCTGCTGTATAGGGAGTAAGGTCTATGGAGTTATTGGCCGATCAAAAAGGGTAGAATTAGGATCACATCCTAATTATAGGATTAGGAATTTAGCCTAATTAAATCAGAACAAGTGCAAGCAATCAAAGTTAACATATCCTGAGGAATATTTAATCGTATTTATTTCCAGTTTATCTCTTTCCTATTTCCTCTGTTATCCTTATTTATGCTAGAAATGTTGTAGAGTCTATTACTTTTATCTTGCTTAAAGACTCTAGTAATTACTATCTGTAATGACCCGCAAAATTTTAACGGTTTTATAACGTAATAACTAGATTTTTGTGAAAATTTAAACTATAGAATTTTGCAATGAAAATTTGATATTTGTAATACGTCTGCTCAAACGTAGCAAGTTTCAGATTTTCGTTGGAAAATATGTAAATTAGTTTTGTTGAGTAATTTTCAATGTTAATTTAAATCAGTTAAATTTGATAGAAATAAAATAATTTTGAAATCTGAATATTTTTATATAATAAAATTGTAAATCATTTTCTGAGTGTGACATCATATTTCGTTTTCGTCAAATTTGGACAGCTCTAGCTCCGTTTATCTTATTTTCGGCGTTTTAGCAGCATTTTTGGTAGCAAAAAATCGAGTTTTGATAGGATAATCGTATCGCTGATATCTGTGTACCATTCTGTTCGTCTCGTCGTGCTGATCTCCGCACTATATTCATTGTTTATTTCGGCGTCCGGTACGCGGAAAAAATCGACAAAATGATTTTCGTATCGGTTCCGTATTTGGGCCTTTTGGGTTCCCTTGTGTTTTTCCATTATCCACCGTATAATTATAATTCCAATAGTCATTTCCTATTAATAATATCTTATTCAACTTCTGGCCTTTGCTATTCCATGGTTTGAAATATATTTTTGGTCGTCCTTTCATTTGCAATGGCTACTTCTATTCGTTCCCTTCATCTTCGTTTCTGTTATCAGTTCTGAAGGAAAAAAAATTAAATAAACAAAAGAGGCAAGCTTTTCGTATAATTCGAGTTTATGTATATATTGTCAGGACCTGATGGCATTCTTCTTCAATTGCCAGAGAGCATGCCCGCTTACCTTCTATTTTTGCCCGAAGTAACCATACTTTCCCACCTCACCATTGCCCATTGCCTACTCCATGCAACATCAAACCCATCACCTAGTGCCAGCATGACAATTTCCCATCCATGCAACCCAGTGCCACCCAAACCTCCCCTATGACCAACACTGGCCTCCCTTCTCCTACCACCACTCTCGCCACACCACAACCGCTCCAAACCCTCCCACCTGCCGTGACGCCACTAGAAAACCTGGCCTCCGCCTTATCTATTGTTCGCCGACCACCTTCATCCCCTGAACCCGCCACTGCCCATCCCCTCCATTTGCATCACCCTCCAAGTGGTGCCAGGCTTCACCACTCGCCAGTCTCCCGATCCACCAGTGATAGTACCTCTCACCAGACCCACGCTTGAGCCAACAACCAAAACCACCGACTGCCTCTCCTCTCGACCCCGCCACTAGATCCACTGTGCTCCACCATCCACTTGAACAGCCACTCACCGCCTCCGTTCCCTGACAAGGCAGCCTGCTCACCCATCGCCGAATGCCACCGACCCATGCTTTTCCTCACCTTAGCCTTGCTCCTATCACCGAACAACACCTAGTGCCGAACCCTTCATCAGCCACCGTTGTAACCCTCTCCAACACCCCTATAGCCACCCGCGGCCAGTGCACCCACAACCCACATCTTCCTTTCTCCCTGCTTGTTCTTGGGTTGAGGTAATCTAATATAAGCTTATATTTATATATAATACTATTATTCGCTTGAATAAAGCTTATATTTATATAGTATATCATTGTTTGCATGTACATGTTTGCCTGCCGAGTCTTTCCCTCTTCTTTTATTGAGCAGCAGTCTTCTATTTTGTTTTATATAAATGTTGTTTTAAAGTGATTGTTTAAACAGTGTTTATAGTATGATTTTAAATATGTCATAAGACATTGACTTTAATTATTGTTTTAATATTGTTTTTAAGTATTGTTTTAAATTTTAATATATATATATATATATATTGGTTTCAATATACGTGTTTAATTGAATATTGATTTTTAAAGTGTATATATATAGATTTTTATTTTAAATATGCGTTTTCATATTGAATATTGATTTTAAAATATAATATATTTATATATATTGTACTTTCATTAAATCCAAGTCGTCCACCTTGCTCTGCTTGTTTCCATTGTTGTTCGAAGATTATTTTCGCAACTTTAGCTTGTTCGTGCGTATCCATGTCCGTGCTTCCCTTTCTTGTTATTTCTCTAGCCTCGAAAGGTGAGCAACCTTTCACGGTTAACATTCTGATATTTAGTAAATTTAATTCACATGAAATGATGATTGAAATATGCTGTTAAATTTGAATTGTTAAGTTATTTAATTGTTAAATATAATATGCCATTATCTGAAATTGTTCAACTATGACATATGACAACATAACCCTATTGTATATATTATATTTAAATTTGTTCCTGATGATATATGCTTGTTGTTGATATGTTATATTATTATCATATTTGCTCTCACTCTCCAAGTTCCCTGTTAGTTTAGAAGTCCCTATGGGTTGAAATGATACATACCCGAATGATCTTATAGATTAGGGGAAATTGTTATCGGTTGAAATGATAAACCCAAGCGATTCTCATTGATTTTGAATTTTGGGATTGTGGGTTGAAATGATATATACCCGTAAATGTTTAAATTGCGGATTGAAATGATAAACATCCGTATCACTTGACCATAGGATAGAAAATTATATACGGACACCGTTGATCTATATTTTTAAAATGATTTCTAATGTTTTGAAAGAAAATATATAGGTTTTATAAATATTGATTTTTAAAATATAATATATAAATGTTATTTTTGTTTATATACGAGTAAATTTTGATTTTTAAATTATATGTTTTGGAAATTTAAAATTTATAAGTTAGTTTTGAAAATATAAATTTTAAGATTTTACTTATAATTTTATTATTTAAAAAATATATAAAATAAGATTTAATATAAAATATATTTAATAATAAGATTTAATTCAATATATTTAATTTAATTTGTATATATATAATACATTTTAAATATATATACAATATTAATATTTAAATATATTTTGTAATAACTTTAAATAAATAAAGGTTGGGAAGATATATTAAATAAGAATTGATTCGCAATTTAAATGGGTTAATACTTGAATTTAAATAAGAATTGATTTATAATTGATTTTTTTTAGAATTGAACTTAAATAAGGATTGATTTGAACTTATTAATTTTGAGATTTTAAAAGGATGATTTTATAACTTGATTTGATAAAAAGTGATTAAATGAATATTCTCAACTTTAAATAAAATTGAGACGGAACATTTAATATTGATTTAAGCTTATAAATTGAGATTTTATTTAAATTGTTATTGAAATGATTAAGTGAATATTTCAAAATTGAATAAAATCAAAGTTTGATGTTGAAAAATAAATGAAATTTATGTTGTAAATGTTTGAATATTTAAACTTTGAATCTTATTGGGATTGAAGTGATAGTTCAAAACCTGGATTTGAAAACGATATAAATTGAAATGGTTTATTGAGAATATGAATTAAATCCTTAACCTTTTAAACCAAAATTGTTGAACCAGGATTGATTTAAATTGAATTTTAGAATTAAAGTTGATTCGAATCGATTTGTGAAATTGGAGGAAACTATTTTATTATATAAAGTGTTTTTAATATATAAACTATTTTCAAGAGATAAACTATTTTCAAATATAAACTATTTTAATTTATAACTATTCCAAAATATATATAAAAACTATTTTCAATGTTTAAACTATGTAAGTTGGAACTGTTATGATTTAGATTTAATGGATTTAAATATAATATTTTGATATGAAGTATGAACAGTTTAAAATGATTACAAAAGCAATTTATAAAATGACCACGTTGTGAAATAAGCGTTTGGTTGTTAAAGAGACCGGGATCGGATATTGTCATACTCTCTGCCAATACCGAAACCCACTTTAACAACTGTGTACGTGGAGGAGATTCCAGAACGAAGTAGGATGGTGTGGCGACGATTTTGTATGAGGTATTTACGTAGCCCTAACTCCCGTGAGTCAGCTAAGATGTGACTAAAACAGGAGCCATGCCGGGCCAGGTGAGGTCATTCCTCCGATCGGGCATACTTTTTCGATACCATTATATTACTTTGTGATTTGATTGGGTGCACCTTTGATTTGGGAGTGTGTCTCGAGGTGGGTGGTAGTAGCTGCTATGCGTTACTACTAGTCTGGAACCGCAAACGATATATCTACCCTGGCATTGCCTTGCGTGCGGTGTTCAAATGCCTTATCGCACCTTCTACGAGTTGTTTTGTACCGTACCTATGGAGTGTCCTCTGGGTAAACCACAAGTTTGGTGGAGCTTACGACATTGTATAGACTACGGGAATATATAAAATGTGTTAAGGGGGATATGAGTAATGCCTTAACGCTATTTTAATACTTTACTTTACTGATAGACATATTATAATAGCGTATATTACTACATAGTAGATAGTTCCACGGATCCTTAGAGGATGGAAATCCCAAGCATCCTTTAAGTTACTTGTATTTCAGTTGACATTTCACTTGAGTTAAATTTACTGGTATAAGAATGTTAATCCTAACTCGAGTGTTTTGTGTTTTGCTTTATGCTCGGGTCAGACTGAGTGTCACAGCATTTGAGACTCACTTTTGTAGATTGGAGCTTCGTTTGAAGATCTATCTATCCAGCTTTTAGTTATTTCAGTTTACTCCATTCATTTATGTTCAGACTTGTCAGTTGCTTATGTATTAGAGATTCATTTGTATTTGAGATTCTGTTGTATTTTGTTTCAGACTCTGATGTTTATAGTAGCTTCATGAACTACTATTTATCTATTCCGCTGCTTATTATTATATTACTCTATGTCTGTGATTCTGTGATTTATTTATTTACTGCATATGCTAAGTTTTGCCAAATATAAATTAACAATATGATATTTTGAGCAATTCAAGTCCGACATGTGCGGATGCGAATGGTTCGAAATACTAGGTCGTTACACTATCATTCACCAGACTTTTAGTCTGACCCACTCCTCTATTTCCCCCTTTTTCTCCCCTTAGGCAATCAAGGGAGAAGCTAGTAGAACACTGCAGCTTGGAGTTCTTCTTGGAGGAGATCTCTTCTATGTACTTCTTTTATTTTTAGCTTTTGTTCTTGTATGCACTGGTTTATTTATGAGGGATATTACGTACTCTGATTTTGAGACTGTGAATTTTTATAAGACACGATGGGTTTTGAATGTTGTATTTGGCATTTGACTTATTTATCAATAAATTCTGAAGCTTTGTTTTAATTAAATACTTATTTAGTTTTTGCTGTTTTTACCTATTTCTGTCTTGTGAATCTTAGTCTCTGTTAGTTTCAATTATACCTACAATGCACCATGCCTTTTAATGTGTCCTTTTGGGTATATTAAGGGGTGTAGGGATGTTTCACTTGGTATCAGAGCCTAAGGTTACAGGATTCCAAAAATTTATTTTGAAAGTAAAATATTTTTTTCAAAATAACTTGTTCTAAAAGTATTTTTCAGAAAAGAACTTTAAGAAATGATTTTAAGTATAAAAGAACTTTTATAAAAATCCCCTCATAAGTCTAGTTTGATCCCCTTTGACTCTTTCCTAAACTATCCTTTTTCTTTTCTTAGAATGGTCGATGCCCTGAACCTTCCCGAGGGCATTCCAGTCCAAGCCTGGTTTTGTAGGTACTTACAAGCCACGACTCCAGAGGTGCACGGGCCTGCGCCCAATCCTGCACCAGCGGGTGGGAATCCCATCAACCCACCTACCACCATCAATTTCTCTAAGCTTTGTAAAGATTTTGCGAGTTTGGGTGGGAAGACTTTTTCCGGCAAGGAGACTTTTGTGGAGGCGAGAACATGGCTTAAGGACAGGGAGAAGATTTTTGGTCTTTTAGGATTGAATGGTCAGTAGCGAGTTCAGCTAGTCGCTTGGCAACTGAAGGAGGAGGCATCTTATTGGTGGGAGGTGATCAAGTTGGAGGGAAGGAATATAACTTGGGACGGATTCCGGGAGCGATTCAATAGGAAGTTTCTATCTCAGGCAGAAGAGAGTGTTCAGCTGGAGAAGTTTATCAATTTGAAGCAAGGGAGTTTGTCTATCAAGGAGTACATCAATCAATTCAATGAGCTGTCTCGGTTTGGTATGGACTTGGTGAAAACGCCGCACAAGAAAGATATGAAGTTTGCGAAGGGATTGAATCAACCCTTTTAGGGATTATTGCTGACTCATGTATCGATGGGAGCTACTTATGAGTCTTTGGTCGAGATGGCGCTTATGTCGGATATGGTCAAGGAAGGAGAGTCTAAAGAGGAGGTTAAGTCAGAAGGTCCAAAGAAGAAGTGGTGGGAAAAGAATAAGAATAAGAAGAAAGGTGATGGTCCTCAGAAGTAGATTAAGAAAGGAATAAAATGTCATGTTTGTGGGAAGGTTGGACATGTGGCCAAGGATTGCTGGAAGGAGAAGATGAAGGGTAAGTGCTATACTTTCGGGCAGCCAGGTCATATGAGTAGGAGTTGTCCTCAAGGGGCGAGTGCACTAGCTGTGCAGATTCAGGCGTTAGACACAACACCTTCCAGTAGCATTCTAGATAGAGGTAGGAAAGTCACAGTTGAATGTTTGATTTCAATATCTAATTTTCCTATTCGGACTTTATTTGATTCTGGAGCATCACACTCTTTTATCTCTAGCTCTCTAGGAGATTGTTTGCACTTGGACATATCATTAGTAGTAGACCACATTATTGTTTCAAACCCCATAGGAGGATTGGCACACTTATCTATGGTTTGTAGGTGTTTGAAAACCTTTATCCTAGGCATAGAGTTTGACTGCGATGCCTATGTTTTGGGATTCTCGGGGTATAGGATGATTTTAGGGATGGATTCGCTATCCACATACGGAGCTATCTTAGACTGCGAGAGGAGAGTCGTTAGACTTGAGAATTGCAGTGGTAGGATTCTGGAGGTATCTTGCGACCTGCAAGGGTCAGTCATGTTGCGTTTTCTCTATTCCCTCGATTCATCTTCATCAGAGTTGCATTCGGTTCCTGTTGTAAGAGATTTTGCAGACGTCTTTGAGGAGGTTAGGGGACTACCCCCTAGGAGAGAGATTGACCTTAGGATTTATTTGACCGAGAATGCGAAGCCAGTAGGATTACCCGTGAGACACAGGGCACCTAGGGAGAGGAAAGAATTGAGCAAGCAGATTCGTGAGATCTTGGAGAAGGGATTCATAAGAAGGATCATATCGGAGTGGGAGCACAGTCGTCTTCACAACTAAGGCGGATGCTTCTCTCCGACTTTGCATGGACTATAGGGAATTGAATGAGCTCACCAAGAAGAACCGATATCCACTTCCTAGGATTGATGATCTTTTTAACCAGTTAGTAGGTTCTTCGGTTTTCTCTCAACTTGATCTAGCCACGGGATTCTATCAGCTTAGAGTCGCTGATGACAACATAGATAAGACTGCTTTTAGGACACCGGATGGATTCTTCGAGTGGCTGGTTATGTCTTTTGGGCTAACCAATGCTCCAGCCTATTTCGTTGATTTGATGAACAACGTCTTTAGGGATGTCCTAAATAAGTTTGTGGTGGTATTCATGGATGATATCTTGGTATTTTCCAAGAGTACAGAGGAGCATGCTGTTCATTTGGAAAAAGTTCTTCGCACACTTTGTAGTCACCATTTGAGAGCTAAGTTTTCGAAGTGTCATTTTTGGAGAGGGGAAGTTCGTTTCTTGGGGCACGTAGTCTCGAAGGAAGGTTTGGTTGTTGACCCCGCCAAGGTTATCGCAGTACAGGATTGGAAGGCCCCCAAGAACGTTACCGAGGTTAGGAGCTTCCTAGGATTGGCAGGCTACTATAGGAAGTTCATTAGAGACTTTGCCAAGATTTCGGCACCACTCACACGCCTTACTAAGAAGAATAAAGCTTTCGCGTGGGATGTGGATTGTGAGGATTCCTTCACGAAGCTTAAGAGAGCCCTTACTAGTGCACCGGTGCTAGTTTTACCCGACAGAGCTAAGCCTTTCACTGTATACACTGATGCATGCGGAATGGGCCAAGGAGTAGTGTTGATGCAAGAAGGGAGGGTAGTGTGTTATGGTAGTAGGCAGTTGAGGGCGCATGAGAAGAACTATCCTACCCACGATTTGGAGTTGGCTGCCATAGTCTTTGCACTTAAGGCTTGGAGGCACCATTTGCTTGGAGAGAGGTTTGAGCTTTTTACCAACCATAAGTCTTTGAAGTACCTATTCTCGTAGAAGGACTTGAACTTGAGGCAACAAACTTGGATGGAGTTTTTAGCCTCATATGATTTTGAGATAGCTTATACCCCTGGCAAGGGTAATGTGGTTGCGGATGCATTGAGTAGAAAGAAGGAAACCCTTAGTCCTTTGTTCGTAGAGTGGAGGATCTTAGATTTTATTTCTACTTTTGATTTTAAGCCCTCTATAGACATTACTCCCGGATTGTTGGCAACCTTAGAGGTAAGGCCTACCCTTATGGATCAGATTGGCTCGAGGTAGTGGAAGGATTCAGAATTCATGGACATTATGGATAGGATTAGCCGAGGAGAGGTCTCAAGACATCTCCAAAGCTATTCCATTGATAGCAGAGGGTGGCTTAGGAGAGATGGAAGGCTTTGTGTTCCACACATCGGTGACTTGTTGAGTGTAGTTTTGGAGGAGGCGCACCATTCCTGTATGACTATTCATCTGAGTGGTGACAAAATGTATCGGGATATGAAGAGGATGTTCTATTGGGGTGGTATGAAGAAGGACGTGGCAGAATTCGTAAAAAGTGTCTCATATGCCAAAGGGTAAAAGGAGAGTAGCAGAAGCCCGGTGGATTACTTCAGCCCTTAGATGTACCGGAGTGGAAGTCAGATAGTATTTCTATGGATTTCATTGATGGTTTACCCCATTCTAGGAGAGAGAACACTAGCATTTGGGCGATTGTTGATAGATTAACCAAGAGTGCTCACTTCATCCCAGTTAAGAATAAGCGTACGACTTCATATTTGGCATCCTTGTATATTCGAGAGATAGTCCGTCTACACGGAGTTCCTTCTAGTGTTGTTAGTGATAGAGATCCTATTTTCACTAGTGTGTTTTGGAGAAGCTTACAGGAGGCGCTAGGAACGCAACTTAGGTTGAGTACTGTCTATCACCCCCAGACGGATGGCCAAACGGAGAGGGTAAATAGGGTGCTTGAGGATTTGCCGCGGATGTGCATTTTGGACTTTGGAGGAACTTGGGAGGAGCTTCTTCCATTGGTTGAGTTTGCGTACAATAATAGTTACCAAACAAGTATAGGAATGACACCATTTGAGGCTTTATATGGAAGACCTTGCAAGTCCCCATCCTGTTGGGTAGAGTCTACGGAGAAGTTATTACTAGGACCCGATATAGTCAGGGAGACCTCTGAGAGGGTGGATTTGATTCGGCGAAGGATGAAGATGGCTCAAGACAAACAGAAGTTGTATGTGGATAGCGGAGGAAAGACTTAGAGTTTGAGGTTGGAGACATAGTTTTTATCAAAGTATCTCCGCTTAGAAAGGTGGTAAGATTCGGATAAAATGGAAAGTTAGCCCCTAGATTTGTTGGACCATTTCCTATCACAAAGAGAGTTGGGAAGATGGCTTACCAAGTGAAGTTACCAAATAGGCTCGCAGGAGTGCACGACGTTTTCCATGTTTCGCACTTGTGAAAGTGCTTACATGACTCGGCCAAGGTTGTAGAGCCTAGTTGGTTAGAGGAGATAGAAAGGGAAGCTTCTATTCGGCGTATTCCCATGAAGATTGTTTGAAGGGATATCAAGCAACTAAGGAATAAAGAGGTTCCACTGGTAAAAGTGCAATGGGTAGATGATGATGAAGACGCCACTTGGGAAGCAGAAGAGAAGATTCGTACTTCCTATCCTCATCTTTTTGATGGTAAGCCTTAGAATTCCTTTTTCCATCCTTAGATTTGAATAGGTTCTTCCCTTTATTATCCTTTGGGAGGGTAGAACTTAGGATTTAACCTATGGATGGTAGGATTTGATGTAAACATGTTAATAGAACATGTTATGAATGATGTATGCTAGTGGTTGCAAGTGTTTTCTAGCGGATGCTATGGACGCATATAGGTACACTAGGCACTATTACTCCTTAGGGATCGGCCTAACTAGGACACTAGAGCATATGCATATGGATGTGTCGCATTTTTATTTCATTTCCATGATTACTATAAATGGATTATTATCACATGATTGTTGCATTTGGATGTTGTTTGTAGCACACATATAGAACTATCAGTTCCCATTAGGAAATTTTTGCATTCATTTGGATACATGGCATGTACATGATTGCATAAAAAGGAGGTCAACTGAATCAGTGGACCACCTAATCTTTTGCATTCATTAGGGACATTTACACTACACTAATTGTATAAGTATCATAAAATGCATTAGAAAAACTTAAGGACAATGAATGAATGGTTGATGATTAAGTAGTTGGTTGTAGAATTGGAAGAAAACATTTAGTACATTCTTTTATCCTTAGAGATTTTGGGGACAAAATCCCTTAAGGAGGGGAGAATGTAACAACCCGAAATTTAACACGTAATAATTAATTTGTTAATTAATTAAATAATAAAATAACTTTGTGAAATTATCAGAATTAAGCCACAGAAGTTGCACCATTGTGTCCGTGGTAATTTTTTGGTCAATTTCCATATATAGAACGTCAGAAACGGAGCTAATATGACCAAGTTATAAAATAAACAAATTAAGCAGAAATATAACAAAATAATGATAATAATAATATATATGGTCAGGTCGACCGACCGGTCGACCTGGGCAAGGGGCCGGTCGACTGCCCGTTCGACCCGCCTTGTATTTCGGTACGTGAACGAACGTTAATTCGTTCGAACGAATTAGAGGCCACCGAACACGTCATTTGCATCCTTTAGTTTAATCGAGTCCCTCTGTTTCTACATCCGATGGCTCCTATTCAACCTATGATGTGGTTGCATCCTATTCAATCTTCAAATCAACAGTCCGAGTTCCACTTCTACACGTATAAATAGACCCCTAGACCTAACACTTTTTCTCATTCTAGGTTTTCTCCAATTGGGTACATCTTTCTAGGAAGGACCCTAAACGGAATAATTTTTTCAAAGGAGAAAATCGTTATAAATTAAATTATTTTACAACTCCAAGTGGATCCGGGAAGACCAAAGGAAAAGCTTAGGACCAGAGGTGAGTGATTGTAATTATTTCAAGATTTTTTTAAGTAATTTAAATAATAGGGTTTCCAATAGTTGTAGTTTTACTATGATTTTTGGAATAGCCTTTTTCAGTAGTTATTTACAGTTTTTAACTATTTTCAGTCCATTTTCTTTCAGCTATTCCTTTCAGTAATTTTAGTATTATTTCTGGTAATTATAATTTATTACTGTTAAGCATAGCTTTTTATTGGTTTACAGTCTATTTACAGTATTTAAATTTATTTACTGTTATTTATTTCCTATTTACATCTTTTTCGACATTTTGGATTTTATGCAAGCGTCTATTCTCTTCATCCCCCTTTTTCTGCACGTATGGATTAGAATAAATTAAACTCGAATATGGATTTTATAAGTAAGAATATTGAATGAAGAAAATAAGATGTAAATTATAAAGATTGTAATAAATAATGGAATTGGACTGAATTACCCCTAATTATAATTAGAATTGGACTAATTTAAGATAATTGGCATAGTTATAACTTAGAATTATAACTAAATGAAGTAAAAGATGAAAGAAGCTTATTTTCACACTTAGACCTTGGGTTAAGTAATAAGCATGATTATAACGTAGGGTATAATAAGAAAAAGAACAGAATGAGGCTTATTTTAAAGCTTGGGATAAATTAATAAGCGTTGAAAGTAAAAATGATAATAAAGGCTTATTTAAATAATTTATCTAAGTTAATAAGCAAAGATGAAAGTAGGACCTGAACCAAATAGCATTCCCTAGGATACACTTATGCTAAGAATGGTAGTAATCGGTAAATAGAAGTCCAAATCACATGGATTTGGATTAGGGGCGCAACTAGATATTGTTTGGGTGAAGGGCCAGTACCAACAACATTTTCCCTATTTTTCTATGGACACACGGTGATCTCGCATTAGCCTGAAGTGAGATGAGGGGCACGTTATTCTGGACGTTGGAGGTAATAAGAAGACCAAATAGGTGGAGCAAAATGTAGCATGGACATGGTGATAGTTACGCGTGTGACTTCCATTCGAGTGCTTAGTAATAGCTATGAGTTCCACGCGCTTAGTATGGTGTCTTAGTAGACACCATTGCCTTCTATGTAGGGTGCTATATATGTCGTTCATATCCACAGTAGTTGCTCTGTGTATCTTCCATAGATACCATTGGCTGCTGTGTAGGGAGTTATATAGTGGCCGGTCCACAGTAAGGTCTATGGAGTAGCATGCCGATCAAAAAGGGTAGAATTACGATCACATCCTAATTACATGATTAGGAATTCATCCTAATTAAACCAGAACAAGTGCAAGCAATCAAAGTTAACCTATCTTGAGCAATATTTAATCGTATTTATTTCTAGTTTATCTCTTTCCTATTTCCTTTATTATCCTTGTTTATGCTAGAACAGTTGTAGATTCTACTACTTTTATCTTGCTTAAAGACTCTAGTAATTACTATCATTCACCAGACTTTTCGTCTGACCCACACCTCTATTTCCTTCTTTTTCCCCCTTAGGCAATCAAGGGAGAAGCTAGTAGATTGTTGCAGCTTGGAGTTCTTCTTGGAGGAGATTTCTTCTATGTACTTCTTTTATTTTCAGCTTTTGTTCTTGTATGCACTGATTTATTTATGAGGGATATTACGTACTCTGATTTTGAGACTATGAATTTTTATAAGACACGATGAGTTTTGAATGTTGTATTTGGCATTTGACTTATTTATGAATTAATTCTGAAGCTTTGTTTTAATTAAATACTTATTTAGTTTCCGCTGTTTTGACCTATTTCTGTCTTGTGAATCTTAGTCTCCGTTAGTTTCAGTTATACCTACAACGCACCATGCCTTTTAATGTGTCCTTTGGGTATATTAAGGGGTATGGGGTGTTTTATTGATCCTCGTTACTTTAGGTTAGACCTGTTGACGAAACTGCACAAGCTTTTTTGTTTTTTCTTGACGTAGAATAATGTGTTGGGAACTAGAGATACTTGTCTGCCGATGTTAAATTACCTAAAGAAATCTAATGACAATTGAAACCAAAAATAGACCTTCCTATACCTCTATCTACTTAATCATCTCGAAGTTGCTTTAGTCGTGAAACTCGGTACAGCTTACATCGGGTAAGTTTCCCAATTTTAAGAAAATCCATGTGATATTTAAATGTTCTTATATGATCATCAGGGTTTGAGGATCCATCTTATCCGTCGATTATAGAGTCCCTAAAGTTGTCAGGGAAGTCTTACTCCATGATCTTGTCGCTGAATGGTGAGTCAACCGGCCCCTTTGCACATTTTCTGGTTAGCTGACATAACTTTGCAAGATACGCAACCTTGGCTTTCAAATTTTAATTTCACCATGTTTTCCTTCATTTCTCATTGAGCCACCCTTGTAAGTAGATATTGCCACATTTCTCCCTCGTGCGATGTACTCACTGCACTTTTCAAGCAGCAAAGGGTCGATGTTGACCCTTTTGGAATTAATGAATGGGTTACATAGGATTTTAAAGTTTTCCCCTGCGCTCTTAGGACCAACCGTGCAGTTCTCATCATCGGGACTACTATTTTTACTATCTTGCTTCATAATTTGCACAACTAGTGATTATGCAGTGGTGGGCTTCAAAGCTCTTCTAAAAGTAAGATTGCCTTTGAGGTGGACATTAGGTTATGATTTTTTCAAACTTAGCCATTCTTTGGTTCATCTAGACTGTGAATTGATTGAGGCCTTCCAAGATGGAAATTTTCAAGGTGGTAGATGGTGGACCCATGGGTATTTTTAAAGTGTTTGGGGTCATTTTTGGGTGTTTTCCTCGTGGTTTGATGTGCCGATTCAACTGAAGGTGGTGTGAGAGAATTGATCATATATTGTGGAGTTGTTGGATGCATTTTATGGTTATGTGATAGTTTGACTTATGAGTGAAAATGTAAAATGATGTTTGTTGGGGGCTTGGCTGTAACAACCCTAGATTTTGTATAATATTTAAATTTGACTTTCTTTTATTTTTAAATTATTTTTAATTTGTTTTATTTCACACATTTCATTTTTAAATATAAATGATGATTATTAAGTGATTTATAGTTCAAATTTGTATAATTTGAATATTTTACCGTAAAGTGAATTTCTGGTCAAACCATTCAAACTTTGACTTTTGAACTTTAAATTTAAATATTTCAAATTCTTAAATTTTATCTTTTATTATGAAAATAGATTTAATTCCATGAATACTGCTTTTCGTTTCGTTGAAAACGGACTTATATTGTAGAAGTTATGTAATTTTCAATTTTGTGTATAAACTGTTTAATTTGCAATATTATTTATTTTAAATCATATAAATTATATTTTTATTGTCATATTTTTTTTAATATGTGTTAATAGGTTATTTTATGTCTTTTAATATTTTTAAAATGATAATATAATTTTTCTAAAGTATACTTGAATTTATTTCAATTTATAATGCCTAGTTTCCATTTTTCTGCTATTTTCTTCATTAAATTATATTTAATTAAAATATATTTATTTATTTTGTGAATTCATTTTTTATTTTGTGTTATTATCTTTATTTATAAATATTTTTCAAATACATAAAGATTTTCTAAAGTTCATTTGAATTTGTTTCAAATTTATAAAGCCTAGTTATGTATATATTGCCATTTTCTTTATTTATTTAATTTTTATTTAAATTTATTTATTTTCTTTTCTTATTTTTTTATTTTCTGAGTTTATTTATCTTTATTATCAGCCTTGTTATGTATTTAAAAATTTAAAATGAATTTGTGGAAATTTGAAAAGACTTGAAACTCTTTATCTCCTTTTGACTTTTCTTCTTCCGCCTTTTCATTTTCCAACCTACATCTCATTAAAAAAATTTGGCCGTACAATACTTTTCTCATTTCAGCTGACTTTCTCACTTTTTTCACGTATTCTAACCTTCTCAAACCCACAAAAAAAAAATCACGGCCATGGCTTCAAGAGATTGGGTAAAATTCTTCCTTCCTTTTTCTTGTTTTCTATGTTTTCTACCATTGTTTTGCATATGCTCTCTACCTCATAGCTTGGCTCCTCCTCAACCAGATCTGACCCGACCACCACCACCACTTTTCTCTGACCATCACACAGCCTAACACCTCCCCTCCTCAGGCCAAGCCAAGCCATGGTGAAGATCATCACAAAAATCCACCTAAACTAGCACTAACCATCACATGTGCCAAACCTAGTCTAGAATTGCCATCTCCTTCTTCTTCCACCTTTTGCCACCACTTTCTCCACCACCACCACCTCTGACCTGACGTCCACCCTCTACCACATCAACCACCACCACCTGAACACCAGGCCAAGCCCACATAGCCTCTGGTCGAACCCTATTGTGGCCTAGAGGTGTTGTAATTTGCCTTGTATATGTTGCCTTGTAGTTGAATTGATGCACCTATATTCATAACCTTCAAGTCCATGTTTGGCCAACCCTGTAACAACCCTGTATTTTACAAATATTTTTAAATTTATTTTTCCAGATTTAAAAGCTTTATTTATGAAAAAGAATAAATTTTGTTATTTTTAATATAAACTTTGACTTTGATGTGGATTAGAATTCCAAATATGACTAAATTTAATATTTCCTGAAAATGTGAATTTTGGTCAATAGTCAAACTTTGACTTTTAAGTTTAAATTTTTAATAGTTTGAAATTATAAATTTTATCTTTTATTATGAAAATAGATTTAATAACTTGAATACCACTTTTCGTTTCATTGAAAACGGAGTTAAAATGTAAAAGTTATGTACATTTCAATTTTTAGTATAATTTGTTTATTTGTGCAATTTTGCCTATTTTAATTTTTTTTAAATCATATTTTCTTTCTTATATTTTGTTTTAATATGTGTTAATATGTTTTTTATGTATATTTTGTCTTTTTATGTTTATAAATTGATAATAGTATTTTTCCAAAATTTACTGTATTTATTTTTCATTTTAAAGGATGTTTTCCTATTTTCTGCTATTTTCTTCATTAAAAATTATATGTAAATTAAATTTTAAATATTTATTTTGTGAATATATTTTTATTTTATGTTATTAGTTATGTTTAAAATTATATTACAAGCTCATATGATTTTTCCAAAATTTATTCCAATTAATTTCAAATTTTCTAGACTAGTTTACTATTTTTAGCTATTTTCTTATTTAACCTTATATAAATTAATAAATATTATATATATTTTTATATTTTGATAGATTTTCGAATTCTTATCTGTTATTACTGTTATTACCAGAAATATAAAGTTATTTAAAATAAAATAAAGAAATATGAAAAGGTTTTGACTTTTGAATTGCTTTTGACTCTTTGAATTCCACCTCTTCATTTTCCACCAACTCTTCATTTCTTTTGACATAACTCTCCACATTTTCAGCCGATCACTTCATTTCTCAACTCACGTATCTTTTTCCTCCTTCCTGAACAAAAAAATTTCGGCCTCCCCTTGATTGAAGAGTTTGGTAAAATTCTATCTCTCTTTTTCTTCTTTTTCCACTTATGTTGATTTTTCTAGTTTGATTTTTTTGCACTTGTATCACCTCATGTAGGTTTGGCCATGCCTCCCTTGCTGCTTAGCCGCCTCCACCACCTGATGGCACACCACCAACACCTCCTCCTCACCAGCCATCCAAGCCATGAACCCCCTTGGTGATGCATATCAACAAAAGTTTCAAAACACCCCTTCATACTAGCCTAACCGAGCACCACACTCTTTCCATCACCTTCCACCACCCATGGCCGCCACCAACACCACCTCCACCACCACCTGGACCCTCTGCCACGTCATCACAGTGGACCCCACTCCTCTGGCCATGACACATAGGGCCTTGGTAGAGCCCAAATCCTTGTCAAAACCCATGTGTATGCATGCTTATGTATGTTATTCACTTCTACCACTTTGGCACCATCACAAATGACCTCTAGGCCGACCCATACCCACCATAACCTGACCCAAACACCTGCTATTGTCATGTATTTTCCATCATGGCTGAGCCTAGTAAAGGTAAAAAGCAAGTGCAAAGCATTTCTATTTGATTCTGTGCAACCTATTCTACTGTAGTTTTGATCGTAGCTGATTTGAAACTCATCGTTGTTATATTGTTTTGTTTGACTTATATTCAAGGGATTTGATACTTTGGCTCCTCCACTCTTATTTGAATCGTGTTATCGTGCTTGTTTGGATCCCATTCGTGCAGTCGTCATCGTTTCTCCAGCACAAAACTGTGAGTTATTCTCACCAGACAATATGTACCTATATAACTGATAAACCGACACCATTTGAATCTGTAATGTATATCATCATGTTATATATGTTTATATTATTATCATATGATGTTCACACCTGTTATTACACTTATTATATCATATGTTACTATTATTTAATGTTATTCTGTTATTTATATCTGTTATCACCATTGCAAGTTCCCTGTAGATTAGAATCACTATGGGTTGAAATGATACATACCCGAACGGACTTTAGAATAGGGAAAAATCGTTATGGGCTGAAATGATAGGCCTGAATGATTTTTATTTAAATTATTTTAACTTGGGATTGCGGGTTTGAAATGATAGAACCCGGATTTTTCTTTTTAACTGCGGATTGAAATGATACATATCCGTATCACTTGACCTAGGTTAGAAAATTATATACAGGCCCGTGGTTATTTTATAAAGTGTTTTGAATATTTTTAAGTATTTTAAAAATATAAATTTATGAAATTTGATTTAAACAGATTTTGAAATATTTTGAATTAAAGAAATTATGATTTTTCTATGTGTTAAAAATGTAATTAATGAATGGTTTAACTGGATTTTTGAAATATAACTTAAGTTGGAAATTTGGAATTTTGGTTAAAAATGATATTTAAGTTATATAAATAAAATGGATATTAAATTTTACTTGGAAATGGTAAATATGATAATTTGATTAAATTTGAATTTAAGTGATTATTAAGTATTATTGATTTTTCTATGAATTTAAGTGGTTAAATAAATGAATGTTTAAAAGTGATCTTTTAAAATATAACTTGACTAGGAAATGTGAAATTTGGTTTTAATTAAAGGTTTAAGTTAATTAAATAAAATTGGAAATTTTGTTAAATTGTGAAATGGTAATTTAAATTTGAAGTGTTAAGTCTATTTGTTGAAATGTGAAGAATTGGAACTTTTACACTTAAACTTATTAAGTAAATTGTTGAAAATTGGATTTAATTATAAGAAATTTATTGTGAAAGAAACGTGTAAAGTTCTAATTAATGAAAGAAATATGTAACGTTTAATTTATGAAAGAAACGTGTAAAGTTCTAATTAATGAAAGAAATATGTAAAGTTTTACCTACTGAAAGAAACATGTAAAGTCTTAATTAATGAAAGAAACATGTAAGTCTTAATTTGTGTAATATTGATTTAAAATAATAAATGCCCCTTTTGTAATAAAACGTAAATTAAAACGTACATTCGATAATGTAAGTTTAATTAGTGTAATATTGATTAAATGATAAATGCTCTTTACTGTAATAGGAATGTAAGTTAAAAAGTACATTTAATATGTAAGTTTTAATTAATGTAAATGACATATTTTAATGACTAAAATAATAAAGTTTCTTTATTGTAATGATAATGTAAGTTAATAAGGTACTCTTAACTTAACATAAGAATTTCAGCATTAAATTGGATATTACAGTAAAAAGTTTATTTAACTATAAGGCAATGATAAAATGACCATGTTAAAAATTTGTAAGTATATAAATACTTTGATTATATAAAATGTTAAATTGGGAAGTATTACATTCCAAAAATGCTATGATTCCTTAAGGTTACATTACCAAAATGCTATGATAATTTAAAGGAAGATTTCAAGTTTAATAAATTAAAGGAAATATTCAGTGATTTTGAAATTTGGGTTTTATTGAAATGATATATTATTGAATTGGTTTTGAAATGGAAATGATATATTTTTGAATTGGTTTTGAATAGATATGTTTTGGGTTTGAAAGTATGTATTAGTTTGAAATAAATGATATGATTTTGAAATGGTTTAAAGGATGTATTTTGATTTGAAACATAAACTATTTTTAAAAGTTATAACCACGGGTTATAATAACGATTGGTTGGCAAAGAGACCGGGATCGGATATGGACATACTCTCTGTCGATACCGAAAACCACTTTGACAACCGTGTATGCGGTGGAGATTCCAGAATGAAGTAGGATGGTGGCGACGTTCTTAAGGTATGTTACGTGGACCCAACTCCCGTGAGTTGACATAAGGTGGCTAAAACAGGAGCGATCTCGGACCAGTGAGGTAGCACCTCTTCTCGGACACATTTCTTCGATATTATACTCTTACTTGTGATTGATTAGATGGCCATCCTCCGATTTGGGAGTGTTGTTCGAGGTGGAACGGTAGTGGCTGATATGCGTATCCATCAGTCCGTGTGCGTAATTGGTATATCTACCCTGGCATTGCCTAGTTGTGCCGTGTCACCTACCATATCGAGCTTTACTACGATTATGATTTTAAGATCCGACCGCGTTAAGGTTCTCCATCCCCTTAACGCTATTTTCTATATGATTATACTTTACTTATTTAGACACTATTATAATAGCGAATATTACTACATAGTAGATATTTTAACGGATCCTTAGAGGATGGGCGGTCCCAAGCATCTTCTAAGTTACTTGTACCTTTAGTACAGTTCACTTGAGTTGGTTTACATTATATAAGTATATATTGTCCTGACTCGAGTGTTTTTGTGTTTTGCTTTACGCTCGGGTCAGCCTGAGTTATTCACAGATTGGATTTACACTCTCTTGGAGATTTGAATCACTGGAGATTATCTGCTTGTCATGTCCTATCTATTTCAATCCTGTTGTTCTACTCAGCTTGTACTTGGTTATTTTATTGAGACTTTTGTTGTACTCTATTTCTTCTATTGTATCTTATGTAACTCTGACATATTTAGATAGTAGCTTCATGAACTACTATTTCTTTTACTTCCGCTGCATTATTTTACTCTGTGTCTGTGATCTGTGATTATATTTATTTACTGTATATTCTGAGATTTGCCAAATTTTAATTACAACGCGGTATTTTGAGCAATTCAACTCCGGCATGAGTGTCTACCTATACACTTATAATGGATGCGAATGGTTGAAAATATCGGGTCGTTACAGTTGGTATCAGAGCTTTGGCTTTGAGGCAAAACTCAGCATATGGAGTAGATTTATTTACAGAATCACTTTCGTTCGAGTTTGAATCTTTTCCTCTTGATTCAAATTTCCTCTGAATTTTTGGAACGTTCTCTGCGGTTTCAAAATTCATTCTTGTCCCTCACTATTCATCTTCTTTTGATTTTGGAGTATCACATAACTCCACTTCGAATGATCTTTATAGTGAATTGGCTGTCTCACCAATATTCTAATTTTCTGGTAAAGGGGGAAACTCCTTTACAAATTAGCATCGATTCACCAGAGATTTATATATATCCTTGGTTTAGATGCTAATATCTTTTATTACTCCAAACTCTATCTTTTGAGATCAGATATAGATTTACCCCAGAAAAAAATACACATTTGATCTTATTCATTAAGTCACGGTTGACCCGGTTAAGGTTGGCCGCGATTTATCTAAGCTTATCCATCTTCATATGTTGATAATTAATCATCTTGTTTTGTTTCCGAAATATCTCCAAACATTTTGAATTGTACTTGTAAATCTATGTTTTGTTTTATATAGTGTGTCGTTTGAGTTGTTGATGTTGATTTGGGCTTCCGATCGATTCGTCTGATCAACGCTATCGATAGGATTTCTAAAACACTTTGATAGAACAAACTGACACAATATTATTTAAAAAAAAAAAAATTTAATGAAATAAATTTTGATATAAGTAAATATTATGGAACTTAATAAATTGATTTAAATTGATTATTTGAAATGATAATACTTGATTTATCATTCTATAAATGAATTTATAAATAGATGTTTATAAATTGATTTTGGAAACTGAAATGAATTTAAATCAAGAATTTGAGAATTTAATTTCTGATGGTTTCAAACCTTGTGTTTAAAGTTTTAAAAGGATATATTATTTAAAGTGTTATTGAATAAAAATTTGTCTCTAAAGGATTTTAAAGTTTAAAAATTAAGTTCTCTTCTCTTTGTCGTTGGAAAATAATTTCGGTGATGACTGCAGCATCATCGACGTTCATTTTTGAATTTCGAAGTGAAGAGACTGTTCTGTAGTCTTGCTACAGCTTTGTTTTGGGGAATTTAATTAATATGAATTTCTAAAAATATGACTTGATTTATAATATATATAGATATATGATTTAAATTTGATTTGACATATTATGTACAAATATTTATTTATCTCTAACTGGTTTGAAGGGAATCGAAAATTAATTCTTACATTTTTTTCTTCTTAATTTCAATTATAAAAAGAAAAATCAAAAAAAAAAAAATTGGATGAAGGATTCAAACTTGAGATAATTAAATCAGAAATTTTTATTTGTATAACACACAATTTCATTCCAATATAACTTACCTAAATTACACAGAAGTTGAATATGAAATTGGATAATATACAATACAGAAAGGATTTTATAAATAAAATTTGAGTGGTTATAATAAATGTTATACACTTAAATTTTAGTTATAAAGATTAACAGAGGTAAATAGTGAAAAAGGAATTTAAAGAGATTTTATTTAAATAACTTAATAATGAAATTTAATTTACTATGGAACCTTAAGTCTAACCTAGGAATTTTAATAAAGGCTATTTCCTAAAATGAATATGTTGTATAATAAATAATGTATTTTTGAATAGATAAATAAAATACATTTGAATTGGACTTTTGGTAATAAAGTTTATTTAACTTGAATTCATAGTTTAATTGATGTCTAAATGAATAAATGTGTAAAGAAATTTGATTGTTATATTTGCTATGATAAATACTTTATTTATGAAATTGATATGTCTTGAAAAATGAATAATTATGATTTAAATAGTTAAAATGTATTTTAACATCACTAAAATTTGATAATTGAGAATTTGGTTTTCAAATGAAATTTTAAGTGTAACTTATTAAAGGAATATCTATTTATGAAATGGGTATTTTAAATAAAGTGTTAGGTTATGTGTTAAATTAAGAGCTAACTAAAATAGTGAACTTTTAACTTAATAAACGAAGTATAGTTTAATTTGGATATTCCATTCATAAAGGTTTGTTTTAATAAGTCATAAGTTAAAAGATATCCAAATGAATATTTCTGAAATTGAACTAATTTGAAATACTAATATATCTACTGTAGCATTTTATAAGTGCTGCTATTTTGAAAAGACAATGTTTTGGAAATTTTTATAATTAAATGAACTTAGAAATGTTACAACTTTAAAATGAATATTATTTGACCTTGAATTAAAATGGTTTAAATGAAGATTTTTTTTTAGGGTGTTATGATTTTCTAAGTATTTTTTTTTAAGGATAACTTGTCCAAAGTGTTATGATTTTAGTAGTGTGATTTCCAAATGATAAACATCCCTAAATTATTATGATTTCAAAGCATTATGGTTTTAAATTTATTATCTTATTTTGTTTTTCAAATTACCTTTTGGTTGTCCTTATTTCTCTTATCTTGTTACAGAATGGGAAGGCTATTGCTTATACCAGTCCGTTTAGAAATCTTTCTGTAATCTTTGATAATCTTTGTTACTCAGCTGGATCTGAACACTGTTTTTCCATTCATAGACCATCGGTCAAATGAAAAAGGAGATTCAGACTCTAGAGGATCTTTTTCGTGCTTATATTCTTGATTTGATCACCTCAATCTTGTTAAACTTACCTATAACAATAGTTATCAGGTGTAATTCCAATCTTCTTATCATCTTGTCTTAATTCTATTTCATTCTATCTTTTTCTGTGCTTTCCCGTACCTCGTTCCTTTTCGGGGACGAAAAGTTTTGAGTGGGGGAGAGTGTAACAACCCTGTATTTTACAAATATTTTTAAATTTATTTTTCCAAATTTAAAAGCTTTATTTATGAAAAAGAATAAATTTTGTTATTTTTAATATAAACTTTGACTTTGATGTGGATTAGAATTCCAAATATGACTAAATTTAATATTTCCTGAAAATGTGAATTTTGGTCAATAGTCAAACTTTGACTTTTAAGTTTAAATTTTTAATAGTTTGAAATTATAAATTTTATCTTTTATTATGAAAATAGATTTAATAACTTGAACACCACTTTTCGTTTCATTGAAAACGGAGTTAAAATGTAAAAGTTATGTACATTTCAATTTTTAGTATAATTTGTTTATTTGTGCAATTTTGCCTATTTTAAATTTTTTTAAATCATATTTTCTTTCTTATATTTTGTTTTAATATGTGTTAATATGTTTTTTATGTATATTTTGTCTTTTTATGTTTATAAATTGATAATAGTATTTTTCCAAAATTTACTGTATTTATTTTTCATTTTAAAGGATGTTTTCCTATTTTCTGCTATTTTCTTCATTAAAAATTATATGTAAATTAAATTTTAAATATTTATTTTGTGAATATATTTTTATTTTATGTTATTAGTTATGTTTAAAATTATATTACAAGCTCATATGATTTTTCCAAAATTTATTCCAATTAATTTCAAATTTTCTAGACTAGTTTACTATTTTTAGCTATTTTCTTATTTAACCTTATATAAATTAATAAATATTATATATATTTTTATATTTTGATAGATTTTCGAATTCTTATCTGGTATTACTGTTATTACCAGAAATATAAAGTTATTTAAAATAAAATAAAGAAATATGAAAAGGTTTTGACTTTTGAATTGCTTTTGACTCTTTGAATTCCACCTCTTCATTTTCCACCAACTCTTCATTTCTTTTGACATAACTCTCCACATTTTCAGCCGATCACTTCATTTCTCAACTCACGTATCTTTTTCCTCCTTCCTGAACAAAAAAATTTCGGCCTCCCCTTGATTGAAGAGTTTGGTAAAATTCTATCTCTCTTTTTCTTCTTTTTCCACTTATGTTGATTTTTCTAGTTTGATTTTTTTGCACTTGTATCACCTCATGTAGGTTTGGCCATGCCTCCCTTGCTGCTTAGCCGCCTCCACCACCTGATGGCACACCACCAACACCTCCTCCTCACCAGCCATCCAAGCCATGAACCCCCTTGGTGATGCATATCAACAAAAGTTTCAAAACACCCCTTCATACTAGCCTAACCGAGCACCACACTCTTTCCATCACCTTCCACCACCCATGGCCGCCACCAACACCACCTCCACCACCACCTGGACCCTCTGCCACGTCATCACAGTGGACCCCACTCCTCTGGCCATGACACATAGGGCCTTGGTAGAGCCCAAATCCTTGTCAAAACCCATGTGTATGCATGCTTATGTATGTTATTCACTTCTACCACTTTGGCACCATCACAAATGACCTCTAGGCCGACCCATACCCACCATAACCTGACCCAAACACCTGCTATTGTCATGTATTTTCCATCATGGCTGAGCCTAGTAAAGGTAAAAAGCAAGTGCAAAGCATTTCTATTTGATTCTGTGCAGCCTATTCTACTGTAGTTTTGATCGTAGCTGATTTGAAACTCATCGTTGTTATATTGTTTTGTTTGACTTATATTCAAGGGATTTGATACTTTGGCTCCTCCACTCTTATTTGAATCGTGTTATCGTGCTTGTTTGGATCCCATTCGTGCAGTCGTCATCGTTTCTCCAGCACAAAACTGTGAGTTATTCTCACCAGACAATATGTACCTATATAACTGATAAACCGACACCATTTGAATCTGTAATGTATATCATCATGTTATATATGTTTATATTATTATCATATGATGTTCACACCTGTTATTACACTTATTATATCATATGTTACTATTATTTAATGTTATTCTGTTATTTATATCTGTTATCACCATTGCAAGTTCCCTGTAGATTAGAATCACTATGGGTTGAAATGATACATACCCGAACGGACTTTAGAATAGGGAAAAATCGTTATGGGCTGAAATGATAGGCCTGAATGATTTTTATTTAAATTATTTTAACTTGGGATTGCGGGTTTGAAATGATAGAACCCGGATTTTTCTTTTTAACTGCGGATTGAAATGATACATATCCGTATCACTTGACCTAGGTTAGAAAATTATATACAGGCCCGTGGTTATTTTATAAAGTGTTTTGAATATTTTTAAGTATTTTAAAAATATAAATTTATGAAATTTGATTTAAACAGATTTTGAAATATTTTGAATTAAAGAAATTATGATTTTTCTATGTGTTAAAAATGTAATTAATGAATGGTTTAACTGGATTTTTGAAATATAACTTAAGTTGGAAATTTGGAATTTTGGTTAAAAATGATATTTAAGTTATATAAATAAAATGGATATTAAATTTTACTTGGAAATGATAAATATGATAATTTGATTAAATTTGAATTTAAGTGATTATTAAGTATTATTGATTTTTCTATGAATTTAAGTGGTTAAATAAATGAATGTTTAAAAGTGATCTTTTAAAATATAACTTGACTAGGAAATGTGAAATTTGGTTTTAATTAAAGGTTTAAGTTAATTAAATAAAATTGGAAATTTTGTTAAATTGTGAAATGGTAATTTAAATTTGAAGTGTTAAGTCTATTTGTTGAAATGTGAAGAATTGGAACTTTTACACTTAAACTTATTAAGTAAATTGTTGAAAATTGGATTTAATTATAAGAAATTTATTGTGAAAGAAACGTGTAAAGTTCTAATTAATGAAAGAAATATGTAACGTTTAATTTATGAAAGAAACGTGTAAAGTTCTAATTAATGAAAGAAATATGTAAAGTTTTACCTACTGAAAGAAACATGTAAAGTCTTAATTAATGAAAGAAACATGTAAGTCTTAATTTGTGTAATATTGATTTAAAATAATAAATGCCCCTTTTGTAATAAAACGTAAATTAAAACGTACATTCGATAATGTAAGTTTAATTAGTGTAATATTGATTAAATGATAAATGCTCTTTACTGTAATAGGAATGTAAGTTAAAAAGTACATTTAATATGTAAGTTTTAATTAATGTAAATGACATATTTTAATGACTAAAATAATAAAGTTTCTTTATTGTAATGATAATGTAAGTTAATAAGGTACTCTTAACTTAACATAAGAATTTCAGCATTAAATTGGATATTACAGTAAAAAGTTTATTTAACTATAAGGCAATGATAAAATGACCATGTTAAAAATTTGTAAGTATATAAATACTTTGATTATATAAAATGTTAAATTGGGAAGTATTACATTCCAAAAATGCTATGATTCCTTAAGGTTACATTACCAAAATGCTATGATAATTTAAAGGAAGATTTCAAGTTTAATAAATTAAAGGAAATATTCAGTGATTTTGAAATTTGGGTTTTATTGAAATGATATATTATTGAATTGGTTTTGAAATGGAAATGATATATTTTTGAATTGGTTTTGAATAGATATGTTTTGGGTTTGAAAGTATGTATTAGTTTGAAATAAATGATATGATTTTGAAATGGTTTAAAGGATGTATTTTGATTTGAAACATAAACTATTTTTAAAAGTTATAACCACGGGTTATAATAACGATTGGTTGGCAAAGAGACCGGGATCGGATATGGACATACTCTCTGTCGATACCGAAAACCACTTTGACAACCGTGTACGCGGTGGAGATTCCAGAATGAAGTAGGATGGTGGCGACGTTCTTAAGGTATGTTACGTGGACCCAACTCCCGTGAGTTGGCATAAGGTGGCTAAAACAGGAGCGATCTCGGACCAGTGAGGTAGCACCTCTTCTCGGACACATTTCTTCGATATTATACTCTTACTTGTGATTGATTAGATGGCCATCCTCCGATTTGGGAGTGTTGTTCGAGGTGGAACGGTAGTGGCTGCTATGCGTATCCATCAGTCCGTGTGCGTAATTGGTATATCTACCCTGGCATTGCCTAGTTGTGCCGTGTCACCTACCATATCGAGCTTTACTACGATTATGATTTTAAGATCCGACCGCGTTAAGGTTCTCCATCCCCTTAACGCTATTTTCTATATGATTATACTTTACTTATTTAGACACTATTATAATAGCGAATATTACTACATAGTAGATATTTTAACGGATCCTTAGAGGATGGGCGGTCCCAAGCATCTTCTAAGTTACTTGTACCTTTAGTACAGTTCACTTGAGTTGGTTTACATTATATAAGTATATATTGTCCTGACTCGAGTGTTTTTGTGTTTTGCTTTACGCTCGGGTCAGCCTGAGTTATTCACAGATTGGATTTACACTCTCTTGGAGATTTGAATCGCTGGAGATTATCTGCTTGTCATGTCCTATCTATTTCAATCCTGTTGTTCTACTCAGCTTGTACTTGGTTATTTTATTGAGACTTTTGTTGTACTCTATTTCTTCTATTGTATCTTATGTAACTCTGACATATTTAGATAGTAGCTTCATGAACTACTATTTCTTTTACTTCCGCTGCATTATTTTACTCTGTGTCTGTGATCTGTGATTATATTTATTTACTGTATATTCTGAGATTTGCCAAATTTTAATTACAACGCGGTATTTTGAGCAATTCAACTCCGGCATTAGTGTCTACCTATACACTTATAATGGATGCGAATGGTTGAAAATATCGGGTCGTTACAAACCCTTACCAACCCAAAACCAGATCCAAACCCACTCCTTAGACATGCATTTCAGATCTGGAGCTGAAGCATAGATGGTAGAAAGCATGTGCAATCACTTTGACTTTGGTTCATGCATTCATTTCTAACATTGTTTTATTGAATTTTTGGTTGAAAACTCATGTTGTCTATATTTGTTTTGTTTGAATGTGACAAGGAAATTTATCTTTGGCTCTCCCATCTCAAATCATATTCGTGTTGTCGTGCTTTCGTGCCTCTGGAAATCTTTGTTGTGTGTTTGTGGTCGTCATCTCCAGCTTAAACAAGTGAGTAATTCTCACCAGACAATGTGTACTTATATAACTAGTAAACTGACACCATTTGAATCTGTAAAATTATATCATCCTGTTATAACTGTTATGTAACGACCCAGAATTTTTGATAATTAAAATTTGAATATTTAATTAATTTTGAATAGTAATAAATGGAATTTAGAAGTCGAATGATTTATTTCTCGAATATTGGATTTAATTGGATAATTAAATCCATAATTAAATAGTGAAATTCCAGAAATAATTGAAAATCGAGTTAAAATGATTGAAAATGATTTGTAAAGTTATATTAAATCATACTGGAGTTATAGAAAGGTTTTAGAACTTTCAGAATCGAATTTAAAGTTAAACTGTGAAAATCGATATTTTAATATTTAATTATCGACTGTAAAAATAGCCAATTTTCGGACAGTCTCAGAATTGAACGAGACCAGTTCCATTGGATCCGTAATAGTTAGTTATTATCGGATTTCAATTTTCGTAGCAATCGAAGTTATCGTTTGACCGTGGCAACTCGAAACGCATCGATATCGTTTTAATTTAAATCGTCGAGTTAAAAATAGTCATTTTTCAAACGGTCTCGGATTTCGACGAAACCAGTTTCATCGGATCCGTAATGTGATATTATTGTAAGATTTCAAATTTCGTAATTTTTGGATTTACCGTTTGTCCGGGGGAAGCCAAAACGCCTCGAAATCGATTTAAATCGGTTTAATTTAAATTGATCGTTTAAATCCATATCTCACACAGACGATCGAATTAGCTTCCGAAACCTGTTCCATTGCGTTCGGAACGCGGGGTAAACCTTACGAACGTCAGCCGGCACGCTCAATTTCGAGTTCGAAAAATCCGGATGAATAGTAAATTGGAAATTTTTCTATAAAAACCCCTACATCTTTTCATTTGCAAAGAAATTCAACCCTAGGGTTTCATCACGTTCAGGCCGCCACCATTCATTTTAATGGCCGAAAACTTGTCTCGTTCTTCCTCAATTTTCTTCTAATCTACAAACTTTTACGCCTCGACTTCAACTGCAAAGTTGAAGATCATCACGAGATATATATATCCAACGGTTATGATTGGAAATGGTGGAGAGAATGGGTGGCAAAGTAAGTTGGAAGTGTGGCCATTCGTGCTCGTCTAGGGGGAGCTGGGGTTGACCGGACTTCAAGGGGTTGGGGGCGGTGGTTCGTGAGGTGATGGCGCACGCAACGGTGAAGGTTGATCAAGCTGGAATCAAGTGTAGTGGCGTGCGAAATTCGAAGTTATAGGCGGCTTTGGGTTTCACGTTTGAACGTGAAAACTGGAGGGAGATGGAAGAAGGTTGCGAACGGTGATGATGCTAGGGCAACGTGATGAGCGGCCCAGATTGGCTGTGGGTAAAGAGAATAAAAGAAATTGTATATTAATTATAAATTTAAATTCGTATAACTTTGTAATAGCGTATCTTTTTCTTACGTGATCAGAAAATTACGAAACCAGTTGCGTTGGCTTCGTTTTGTCGAGCACTACGCGATGCAACTGATTTGGAAGCGATTGGAGTCAGTGAAAATTTTGGATAAAATTAAACGGCTGTTTAATTTATTCGAAATAAACGCTGGAACAGAATTTAAAATCAAGGTGAGATTTTCTCACTCAATTGAAAAGTGGAACTTTCAGTTATTATTGATTGATATGATTGCTATGTTGATTGTGGTATTAGATATTTTAGGATATATCTATATATAGCAATATATACATATTGGCATATGTATATATTGGATTGATGATTTCCCGCCTCGTATAGCGGATGAGACCCTATTGCGCCGTTAGTAAGCGGATTTATAAAAACCTATATACCGCGATAATTCCGTACTGGAGCGGAATTGGTATTGTGCTAACGTCTTTGGATGCAGGGAAACAGGTTGGAGGGATCCAACTGGACCCCTCACATTGTTTGATTTTATTTATACTGTGGTATGAATCTGTGAATGATTATTGATGTTGTTAATCATATTGATGTCTGGAAATTGTGTGAAAGCTAAAATTTGGCTGAACGGATGTTTGATATCATTGGATTCCAAAAATAAATGAAATTGGATTTTTGAAATTGAAGTAGCAATTTTTAAGTGAATTAATTTAGAAATTGAATAAATTTAGAAGAAAGGAATTTTTGAAGTATAAAAAGTAAATTTTTATAATCTTATTGAATAAATTCCAGAATAAAGTGAAAATGCTAAATAGATGGATTTCATAAAACAGTGATTATAAATTGAAGAATTTAATTTAAATTTGGATTTCTAGATAGATTGAAAGAGATAAAGAAATTGATTTTCTTTAAAAGGAATTTATTTAGAAAAGAAATAAGTGGGAAGTCCAATTAGAAATTTAATTTCAAATTGAAACGAATTTGGAAAAAGGAATGAAATTTTTAGATGTATAAATGGTGAAGTTGAAAAGAATGAAATTTATAGATTTATAAATTGTGTAGTGAAAATGAAGGAAATTGTAGAATGGAAGATTTATAAGAAATTAACTTATACAACTGGATTTTTACCTTTAAACGGAATATTGATCGAAGTTAATGAAAAAGAAGATTTATAAGTCGAGCTGTTATTAAAATAGAAATAGAATTTATAAACGTGTTTATAAATTCGAAATCAGTTGAATTTGAGAAATTAAATATAGAAGATTTTAAAGAAGATATATTCGCGATTTTGGATAGCGAATTTTTATTGAGATAAAAATGTGTAGAAATGATTGAAATTGGGTTAAGTAAATTATATTCACGATTTTGGACAGTGAATATATTGTTTAGTAAAATGGATTCATTTTTGAAGAAGTAATATTTTAAAAATGAAGTTAAACATTTTAAAGATGTTTTAAAATGTATTATGAATCGAAAGCATAGATTTCCGCAGTTCTTGTTGAAATAGACGTTTTCGAGTAATTTAAGGAAATGGTGGACTATAACCCTTTTGTTATAGTAAATGATTTCCGAAAGGAAATGTTTTGATGTAGTATTGGGA
Organism: Allium fistulosum; assembly: GCA_030737815.1. NCBI lineage: Eukaryota > Viridiplantae > Streptophyta > Magnoliopsida > Asparagales > Amaryllidaceae > Allium > Allium fistulosum. The sequence continues at coordinate 1,394,303,524 of CM060902.1, forward strand.
TTTACATATCGATCTAAATTCTCGAATCCCTATACTAGCGATTTTGGGTCGTCGTAACGATGTTTTACGTAACATTCGTTTTGACCCAAATAAATGTGTTAAAAGAATATTTTCTTAAAGAATGAAATTATACTTAATTTTGATTTAAGTATAACGAATATTTTTAAATGTTGAAAATAAATAGACTTGTGAATTTCTTATTATTAATAAGAATGGAATTGCTTTTCCAAAATGAAATGAAATGTTTTTGAGAATTTATCTTCTTAAAGATAAATCGAAAGTGAATATGTGAAAACGATTGAAAACTGTATATCAGTAGAAATTTTGAAAGATATAAATTCACTATGGAATTTATAAAAGAAAGGGAAGTTGTTTAAAAATAAACGTTGATTTATTTTTAAAGTGTGGAAATTTTATATCTAGTAAAGATATTTTTGAAGATAAATAATTTGGAAAATTATTTGGAATCTGATGATGTTGCGCATCTTTATTGATAGTTAAATAACCGACTATCAATAATTACCTTTAGATAGGTATTTGTTGTGAATTGGATGAATTTGAATGCCACACTTATTTTTGAATAATCGCTCACTATTCGGGTTAACCGGGAAAGGACCATGGGGTCGTATAACCCATTCCGAATATGTGATACGTCGTTATGAATTGCATTTGAAGACCGGTGTTGAAGACCGGATATTTTTGAAAACGGAAGGATTACCGTCGAGTTACTCTACACCGACTGATCTTCGGTTTAGAGGTTTTATCACCCTTAGTGACGGGAAATCCTGACGTGATTGAAAATTATCCGGATATGCAAGGGCTTCGTGAGAAGTGCCTTCGGTTCTGTTCGATCCCGGAACAGACTTGTATGGATTGTGTGTCTGACGTTACAATTTGAGATATAAAGCTGATTTCTTTCAAATACATTTCTGTTGGTGGCGGAGAATTTATTCTCTTAGCTTAACACCCTTCTCTGAGACGTACGAGCTCAGAGGTTATGTAGTTGAAATTTATCAGCGATATATCCCAGTTTGGTAACGTGGCATACTGAGTGTTGCTGTGAAATGATCAGTGTTTGATCATTGGTGATATGATCATTTGTTTGATCTTATATCTTTGTGATCATAGGTTGATCATTTTGTTTGACCCGAAGCAGGGCTTTTTGAGAAAGCGTAGCTTTGTGGACGAGACTTCGTCGAGCCTCACACCCCGGAAATGGTCGAAACAGGAAGAATGCAGCAAGGTTCTAGGGAGTAGCGCCCCTTAGTGAATGTCATTCCTTCTGGATAAAGGTGGTATCATGGTATGGAGCCCAGATACTTAACCTCTGTGGTTGCTGCACAGTTATTATTACTTTGTGGTTTGTTGGAAATCGGGGATCCTCGGGAAGATCGGTGACGATCGGGGGATGGCATACGCGTGTCAGTAGTTACCTATTTTTGCAGAGGTAACCCGGCCTTGTGTTGGCAGAGATCCGGTTAGGTTCTCGGGTCGTCTATTCCAGGGACGTACCCATCGTGGATAGGAAGTTCCTTAGCCTGACCATTTGCTGGAAATCCAAACTCCAATACGAACTTTGTACGGTATTAGTTGTAGAACCTGCCATTTACGTACGGTGGTCACCACTGTTTAGATGGTAGCTATAGTAGGCATACGATACTGGTCGTATGTTGGCTAAGATTAATATTATACTTTCGAAATGTTTTCGACACTATGCACTAATAATAATATCAAAAAGAATTTGATTTTTTCGTAGTAAGCATCTTTGACTATCATAAGAAAAAATCTCCTCCAAGTCTGCGTTTGCATTGTGTGTGTGGTGGGAGGTCTTATGGTAGTTTCATTTTCCAAAAGCATTGCGAATTGACTTTAAAAATATTTCTGTTGTTAAATTTAAAGAATAACTGTTTTACGATCTCACACCAGTCACCATGACTGACTCGGAGTTTATTGTTTCCCTTCTAAACTCTGGGTGCCCACCAATTTCCACACGGGCAGTCTAGAGTTAGATTATCAGGATATTCTGGATATTCTGGAGCTTTGGAGATAAGCTGGAGGACGAGACGTAGTATTTGTACCTGATATATTTATTCCGCTGTGTATTCTGTATGAGGACAAGTTATATAACTGTCCATTGTTGTATATTGACTCTGATGATGTATGTATATATAAAATGATATAGTTCTTTGTTTTAAAGATTATTCATTTATCTATTATATGTTGTTCCGCTGCGATGTGTAAGATTCTGAAATTGTTTTCTGTTGCTGTTCTGATGTGTTGTTCTTCTTCTCTGCTTTCTTCCTTCTTCTTCTCTTTTTCTTCTACTTCTTCTTTCTAAAACCATAACTTTTCGAGTTTCCGGCATTCGATTTCTCGGCAGTCGATAAAGTGAGTATCGATGTCGAATTTTCGAAAGTCGAAAATTTTCGGGACGTTACAAGTGGTATCAGAGCATATGGTTAAGCGACAACCCTGCTCTGTTCGGTGTTACTCATTAGAGATAGAGTCAGTAGTACTCTAGAATGAGTTGAGTGTAATAATAAATATGAGTGCGTATTTGTTATTTAATATAAAATTGTTTTATATTGTGATGATTGGTTTGTTGAGTGGTATATGGATTCTGGTCGGTATTGTCCGTACAACTCTATCGATAGGGATCTCTAAACACTTATATAGAACAATTCGGCACAGTATTGTTTTAAATAGGGTAAATAAGATAATTTTACCCAAAACTATTTTTGTATATAAAAGAAATGATTTTTCTGTAAATTATTACAGTATATGGTTGCATGGATGTTAGGAAGTAATAATGGTAAATTATTATCATTGAAATTAAATGAGAAATTGAAATCGTAACTCCAAAGTTAAGAAATAAATTCACATATACAAATGAAATTTAAAGAATATAAATTATAAATGTGAATTGTAATTTAAAACGGAATTCCAGAGAAGTATTTGGAAATGTTTTGAAAATGATTTGAAAATTTTGGAGATTTGGAAAGTTTAAATCATTTTTGATTTGAAAATGGATTTCGAAGGTTTTGAAAAGTATTTTAGAGAGATGAAAGCTCTAAACTCTTTTCGGTCGCTGGAAAATAATTCCGATGATGATCGCGACATCACCGGTGTTCATTTTCGGGTTTCCAAAAGAAAAATTGCTGCCAAATTATTTTAAATGGAAGTTATTTGAAAATTTGGGTTTAGTTTTGGAAATTCAAAAGATAAATTTGAATTGTTTTCAAAATGGTTTTGAAAGGTTGAAAAGACTTTAGAATACTGTATAAGAATATTTATGAAATATGATTGAATTGATAACTTATACAAATAGAAATTGTTAATGTAAAATATGTAATTGTGATTGGAATTAAAGTTCATTAACAAATGAAATCTATAAATGTGAATTGAAAGTATAAGGAAATAAATTCATATATGAACAAAAATTTATGAATATGAATTGTAAATATAATTTATAAATGAAAGTAGAATCCCAAGAAGATAATTGAAAATAAAATTCCTTAATGAAATGGAATTGTGAATGTGAATGTATAAATGATTGTATAAATCAAGATGTAAATAAGTTGATAACTTATAGAATATTTGAAATCTGATTTGAATGAAATTCAAATTGAAGATGAATGAATTAGTAATTGGAACTAATTGAAAACAGTGCAGTTATGAATGAAAGATAATTGATAAATTCAATATTTCAGAATTGAAGATAAATGGAATTCAAGTAGAATTGAAATTGTGAACTGAATTCAAATAAATGTGAAATGCAAGATTGGATGAAATTTGATATGTAACTTCAATAGCGAATCAGAAATGTATAAGAAGTTTATATTGAAAATTTTGTAATAGAATTTGCAAATTGGTTTGAATATATAACTAGATATTATGGCTAGTAAGATATACAGGTGTAAAGGAATTGGGATTTTAATGTTGAAAGAGAATTCGAATTTGCTCGAAAAGGTATGTATTTAAATTATAATATGAGTTTTTGATGATTTCTCTCTAGCCGCTTGGCTTTTTCTTTTTCTTTTTGAAATCTGAGAGTCCGTAGGGACGTTCTGTAGTCGTGCCGTATTAGCCGCGCAAAGGAGACGCTGGCGAAATTTTTGGAAATTTAGGGCGTTAGAAAATTTTTGAGAAAATTTGAAAGTTTGAAATTTGAATTTAAACTTAAATTTGAATTTTTAAAGTAAACAAGGCTGTTTGAAACTTATAATTGAAGTTAGAAAGTTAGTTGAGATGATAACAAATCTTTAGTAGGAAGATCCGTTTGAAAAGTGATAAAACTATTAGATTGTGAAAAAATAGTAGACGAGTTAAGGGCCATTTTTTCTAACTTGTAATTTCGAGGACGAAATTCTTTTAAGGGGGGAAGTTTGTAACGACCCAGAATTTTTGATAATTAAAATTTGAATATTTAATTAATTTTGAATAGTAATAAATGGAATTTAGAAGTCGAATGATTTATTTCTCGAATATTGGATTTAATTGGATAATTAAATCCATAATTAAATAGTGAAATTCCAGAAATAATTGAAAATCGAGTTAAAATGATTGAAAATGATTTGTAAAGTTATATTAAATCATACTGGAGTTATAGAAAGGTTTTAGAACTTTCAGAATCGAATTTAAAGTTAAACTGTGAAAATCGATATTTTAATATTTAATTATCGACTGTAAAAATAGCCAATTTTCGGACAGTCTCAGAATTGAACGAGACCAGTTCCATTGGATCCGTAATAGTTAGTTATTATCGGATTTCAATTTTCGTAGCAATCGAAGTTATCGTTTGACCGTGGCAACTCGAAACGCATCGATATCGTTTTAATTTAAATCGTCGAGTTAAAAATAGTCATTTTTCAAACGGTCTCGGATTTCGACGAAACCAGTTTCATCGGATCCGTAATGTGATATTATTGTAAGATTTCAAATTTCGTAATTTTTGGATTTACCGTTTGTCCGGGGGAAGCCAAAACGCCTCGAAATCGATTTAAATCGGTTTAATTTAAATTGATCGTTTAAATCCATATCTCACACAGACGATCGAATTAGCTTCCGAAACCTGTTCCATTGCGTTCGGAACGCGGGGTAAACCTTACGAACGTCAGCCGGCACGCTCAATTTCGAGTTCGAAAAATCCGGATGAATAGTAAATTGGAAATTTTTCTATAAAAACCCCTACATCTTTTCATTTGCAAAGAAATTCAACCCTAGGGTTTCATCACGTTCAGGCTGCCACCATTCATTTTAATGGCCGAAAACTTGTCTCGTTCTTCCTCAATTTTCTTCTAATCTACAAACTTTTACGCCTCGACTTCAACTGCAAAGTTGAAGATCATCACGAGATATATATATCCAACGGTTATGATTGGAAATGGTGGAGAGAATGGGTGGCAAAGTAAGTTGGAAGTGTGGCCATTCGTGCTCGTCTAGGGGGAGCTGGGGTTGACCGGACTTCAAGGGGTTGGGGGCGGTGGTTCGTGAGGTGATGGCGCACGCAACGGTGAAGGTTGATCAAGCTGGAATCAAGTGTAGTGGCGTGCGAAATTCGAAGTTATAGGCGGCTTTGGGTTTCACGTTTGAACGTGAAAACTGGAGGGAGATGGAAGAAGGTTGCGAACGGTGATGATGCTAGGGCAACGTGATGAGCGGCCCAGATTGGCTGTGGGTAAAGAGAATAAAAGAAATTGTATATTAATTATAAATTTAAATTCGTATAACTTTGTAATAGCGTATCTTTTTCTTACGTGATCAGAAAATTACGAAACCAGTTGCGTTGGCTTCGTTTTGTCGAGCACTACGCGATGCAACTGATTTGGAAGCGATTGGAGTCAGTGAAAATTTTGGATAAAATTAAACGGCTGTTTAATTTATTCGAAATAAACGCTGGAACAGAATTTAAAATCAAGGTGAGATTTTCTCACTCAATTGAAAAGTGGAACTTTCAGTTATTATTGATTGATATGATTGCTATGTTGATTGTGGTATTAGATATTTTAGGATATATCTATATATAGCAATATATACATATTGGCATATGTATATATTGGATTGATGATTTCCCGCCTCGTATAGCGGATGAGACCCTATTGCGCCGTTAGTAAGCGGATTTATAAAAACCTATATACCGCGATAATTCCGTACTGGAGCGGAATTGGTATTGTACTAACGTCTTTGGATGCAGGGAAACAGGTTGGAGGGATCCAACTGGACCCCTCACATTGTTTGATTTTATTTATACTGTGGTATGAATCTGTGAATGATTATTGATGTTGTTAATCATATTGATGTCTGGAAATTGTGTGAAAGCTAAAATTTGGCTGAACGGATGTTTGATATCATTGGATTCCAAAAATAAATGAAATTGGATTTTTGAAATTGAAGTAGCAATTTTTAAGTGAATTAATTTAGAAATTGAATAAATTTAGAAGAAAGGAATTTTTGAAGTATAAAAAGTAAATTTTTATAATCTTATTGAATAAATTCCAGAATAAAGTGAAAATGCTAAATAGATGGATTTCATAAAACAGTGATTATAAATTGAAGAATTTAATTTAAATTTGGATTTCTAGATAGATTGAAAGAGATAAAGAAATTGATTTTCTTTAAAAGGAATTTATTTAGAAAAGAAATAAGTGGGAAGTCCAATTAGAAATTTAATTTCAAATTGAAACGAATTTGGAAAAAGGAATGAAATTTTTAGATGTATAAATGGTGAAGTTGAAAAGAATGAAATTTATAGATTTATAAATTGTGTAGTGAAAATGAAGGAAATTGTAGAATGGAAGATTTATAAGAAATTAACTTATACAACTGGATTTTTACCTTTAAACGGAATATTGATCGAAGTTAATGAAAAAGAAGATTTATAAGTCGAGCTGTTATTAAAATAGAAATAGAATTTATAAACGTGTTTATAAATTCGAAATCAGTTGAATTTGAGAAATTAAATATAGAAGATTTTAAAGAAGATATATTCGCGATTTTGGATAGCGAATTTTTATTGAGATAAAAATGTGTAGAAATGATTGAAATTGGGTTAAGTAAATTATATTCACGATTTTGGACAGTGAATATATTGTTTAGTAAAATGGATTCATTTTTGAAGAAGTAATATTTTAAAAATGAAGTTAAACATTTTAAAGATGTTTTAAAATGTATTATGAATCGAAAGCATAGATTTCCGCAGTTCTTGTTGAAATAGACGTTTTCGAGTAATTTAAGGAAATGGTGGACTATAACCCTTTTGTTATAGTAAATGATTTCCGAAAGGAAATGTTTTGATGTAGTATTGGGATTTACATATCGATCTAAATTCTCGAATCCCTATACTAGCGATTTTGGGTCGTCGTAACGATGTTTTACGTAACATTCGTTTTGACCCAAATAAATGTGTTAAAAGAATATTTTCTTAAAGAATGAAATTATACTTAATTTTGATTTAAGTATAACGAATATTTTCAAATGTTGAAAATAAATAGACTTGTGAATTTCTTATTATTAATAAGAATGGAATTGCTTTTCCAAAATGAAATGAAATGTTTTTGAGAATTTATCTTCTTAAAGATAAATCGAAAGTGAATATGTGAAAACGATTGAAAACTGTATATCAGTAGAAATTTTGAAAGATATAAATTCACTATGGAATTTATAAAAGAAAGGGAAGTTGTTTAAAAATAAACGTTGATTTATTTTTAAAGTGTGGAAATTTTATATCTAGTAAAGATATTTTTGAAGATAAATAATTTGGAAAATTATTTGGAATCTGATGATGTTGCGCATCTTTATTGATAGTTAAATAACCGACTATCAATAATTACCTTTAGATAGGTATTTGTTGTGAATTGGATGAATTTGAATGCCACACTTATTTTTGAATAATCGCTCACTATTCGGGTTAACCGGGAAAGGACCATGGGGTCGTATAACCCATTCCGAATATGTGATACGTCGTTATGAATTGCATTTGAAGACCGGTGTTGAAGACCGGATATTTTTGAAAACGGAAGGATTACCGTCGAGTTACTCTACACCGACTGATCTTCGGTTTAGAGGTTTTATCACCCTTAGTGACGGGAAATCCTGACGTGATTGAAAATTATCCGGATATGCAAGGGCTTCGTGAGAAGTGCCTTCGGTTCTGTTCGATCCCGGAACAGACTTGTATGGATTGTGTGTCTGACGTTACAATTTGAGATATAAAGCTGATTTCTTTCAAATACATTTCTGTTGGTGGCGGAGAATTTATTCTCTTAGCTTAACACCCTTCTCTGAGACGTACGAGCTCAGAGGTTATGTAGTTGAAATTTATCAGCGATATATCCCAGTTTGGTAACGTGGCATACTGAGTGTTGCTGTGAAATGATCAGTGTTTGATCATTGGTGATATGATCATTTGTTTGATCTTATATCTTTGTGATCATAGGTTGATCATTTTGTTTGACCCGAAGCAGGGCTTTTTGAGAAAGCGTAGCTTTGTGGACGAGACTTCGTCGAGCCTCACACCCCGGAAATGGTCGAAACAGGAAGAATGCAGCAAGGTTCTAGGGAGTAGCGCCCCTTAGTGAATGTCATTCCTTCTGGATAAAGGTGGTATCATGGTATGGAGCCCAGATACTTAACCTCTGTGGTTGCTGCACAGTTATTATTACTTTGTGGTTTGTTGGAAATCGGGGATCCTCGGGAAGATCGGTGACGATCGGGGGATGGCATACGCGTGTCAGTAGTTACCTATTTTTGCAGAGGTAACCCGGCCTTGTGTTGGCAGAGATCCGGTTAGGTTCTCGGGTCGTCTATTCCAGGGACGTACCCATCGTGGATAGGAAGTTCCTTAGCCTGACCATTTGCTGGAAATCCAAACTCCAATACGAACTTTGTACGGTATTAGTTGTAGAACCTGCCATTTACGTACGGTGGTCACCACTGTTTAGATGGTAGCTATAGTAGGCATACGATACTGGTCGTATGTTGGCTAAGATTAATATTATACTTTCGAAATGTTTTCGACACTATGCACTAATAATAATATCAAAAAGAATTTGATTTTTTCGTAGTAAGCATCTTTGACTATCATAAGAAGAAATCTCCTCCAAGTCTGCGTTTGCATTGTGTGTGTGGTGGGAGGTCTTATGGTAGTTTCATTTTCCAAAAGCATTGCGAATTGACTTTAAAAATATTTCTGTTGTTAAATTTAAAGAATAACTGTTTTACGATCTCACACCAGTCACCATGACTGACTCGGAGTTTATTGTTTCCCTTCTAAACTCTGGGTGCCCACCAATTTCCACACGGGCAGTCTAGAGTTAGATTATCAGGATATTCTGGATATTCTGGAGCTTTGGAGATAAGCTGGAGGACGAGACGTAGTATTTGTACCTGATATATTTATTCCGCTGTGTATTCTGTATGAGGACAAGTTATATAACTGTCCATTGTTGTATATTGACTCTGATGATGTATGTATATATAAAATGATATAGTTCTTTGTTTTAAAGATTATTCATTTATCTATTATATGTTGTTCCGCTGCGATGTGTAAGATTCTGAAATTGTTTTCTGTTGCTGTTCTGATGTGTTGTTCTTCTTCTCTGCTTTCTTCCTTCTTCTTCTCTTTTTCTTCTACTTCTTCTTTCTAAAACCATAACTTTTCGAGTTTCCGGCATTCGATTTCTCGGCAGTCGATAAAGTGAGTATCGATGTCGAATTTTCGAAAGTCGAAAATTTTCGGGACGTTACAGTTATATTATGATCATATGATGCTCACCCCTGTTATTACTCATGTTATATCATCAGTTACTGTTATATAATGCTATTCTGTTATTTATGTCAGTTTATCACACTACAAGTTCCCAGTTAGCATAGAAATCACTGTGGGTTGAAATGATACATACCCGAACGGACTTTAGAATAGGGAAAGATAGTTATGGGCTGAAATGATAGGCCTGAACGATTTTTATTTATTTATTTATTTTATTTAACTTGGGATTGCGGGTTTGAAATGATAAAACCCGGTTTTCTTTGTAAACTGCGGATTGAAATGATATATATCTGTATCACTTGACCTAAGCTAGAAAATTATATACAAACCCGTGGTTTATATATTTTTCTAAAAATTTTAAAATATTTTAAAAATGTAAATATTATGATATTTTGATTTAAATTTTATTAAAATGATTTCTATGAAATATTTGTGATTTTCTACAAATTAAATAAGTGAATTAAGTAAAGGGTGAAGTAGAATTTGAAATATAAGTTAATTTTGGAATTTATGATTTTGTTTATAAATGGAATTTATGTAAATTAAGAATATATGAAAAATTTGATTTAAAAATGAATTTAATGATTTTATTAAGAAATAATAATTTTTAAAAGTGTTAATGTTTTTGTATAAATTAAAAATATGAAATAAATGAATATTTAAGCTGAATTTGGAAATATAACTTAAATTGAATTTTGTGGAATTTGTTTAAAAGTGAAATTTTAATTAAGTAAAATAAATATAAATAAGTTATATTTTGGAAATTTAAACTTAGTTGTTAAGTTAAGAACTTAATTAAAGAAATGAAAATTTAATTGTTATTTAATTTGATTTTTGTATGGAAATTTGACTTTATAAAATCATAGAAATAAAGGGATTTAAATGATTGTTTTTAAATGTAAAAATATATGATTTTATAAGTTAAAATGATTTATATTAAAAGTTAATTATGTGTGAAATTGTAAATAAAACTCTGAATTTGATTTGACAACATTTTTGAAATGTAATGTAAAGATATTACAGCATTGGAAAATGCTATAGTTGTTTTAAATGAACCAAATAGTAAATTTGAATTAAGGGTTATTATAGCACTTTGTTAGTGCTATAGTTGTTAAATTTAACTAAAAATTTATTTGAAACTAAATTAAGATATTACAGCTTTTTAAATGCCGTCTTTTGTTAATGAACTGTTTTTAAACGTAACATTCTCGTAGCATTTTCTAAGTGCTGCGAGAGTTGAATTTTCTTTGTTTAATAAATTCAAATGAATAAATGATCTTTGAAAAAGATTAAATTTCTAAATATAATGAATTGACTTTAAGTGATTTAAATGGAATAGTTGATTTGGGAAATACAACTATTTTGAAATATGATTAAATGGTAATTAAATTTAAATTCAATAGATGATGTTTGAAATGATATTTTGACATTTTGAAATGAATTTGAAATGATATTAAATCTTGGAATAAATAATTGAAGTTTATATTAGTATGAAAATATTTGGTTTACTTGTAATTTGAATCTATTTAAAAGATATTGGACTTATGAAATATAGGATAATAAAGCTTTGGAATTTATTTTATAATTTCAATAGTTATTTTGTGGATTAAATCTTTAATTGAAATTTATAAAATTTGAAATGGTCTATGGAAATTTAATTGAAATAAATGATTGAATTGAATTGAAACTTTGGAAATTTTAATACTTGATTTGAAAGTATAATAATTACACTTTTAAATGGTTTAAATGAATTAATTTGATTGAAATATGAACTATTTAAAAGGGTGACTTGAAATGATAATAAATGAATGATATCTTTCAATTTAAAAAGGTATTTAAAGTGGAATATTTGGATTTGAACTCAAATGATGATTTGAAATGAAGTTTTGAAAGGATATGATATTTTGATATATTAAAATGATTTGAAATGAAGTTTTGGAAGGATTTGATATTTTGATATATTAAAATGATTTGAAATGAAGTTTGGAATGATATGATATTTTAAATATATTGAAATGGTTTGAAATTGATTTAATCTTTATTTTGATAAAGATTTGGATTGAAATGATATTCTATTTTGAAGTATAAACTGTTTTAAAATATAACCACGGGTTATAATAACGATTGGTTGTTAAAGAGACCGGGATCGGATATGGAAATACTCTCTGTCGATACCGAAAACCACTTTGACAACTGTGTACGCGGTGGAGTTTCCAGAATGAAGTAGGATGGTGGCGACGATCCTAAGGTATATACGTAGACCCGACTCCCGTGAGTTCGCATAAGGTGGCTAAAACAGGAGCGATCTCGGACCAGTGAGGTAGCACCTCTTATCGGACACACTTCTTCGATACCATTCTATTACTTGTGATTGATTTGGTGCGCACCCTTGATTTGGGAGTGTTGTTCGAGGTGGAGCGGTAGTGGCTGCTATGCGTTTCCATCAGTCCGTGTGCATAATTGGTATATCTACCCCGACATTGCCTTGTGTGCCATGTCACCTACCATATCGAACCCACTACGATTTTGGTTTAAAGATTCGACCGCGTTAAGGTTCACCATCCCCTTAACGCTATTTTCTATATGATTATACTTTACTAATTAGACACTACTGTATATAGCGTATATTACTACATAGTAAATAGTTTAACGGATCCTTAAAGAATGGGCGATCCCAAGCATTCTTTAAGTTACTTGTACCTTTATTACAGTTCACTTCAGTTGGTTTACATTATATAAGTATATATTGTCCTGACTCGAGTGTTTTGTGTTTTGCTTTACGCTCGGGTCAGCCTGAGTTATTCACAGATTTGGATTTCCACTCTCTTGGAGATTTGAATCGCTGGAGATTATCTGCTTGTCATGTCCTATTTATTTCAATTCCGTTGTTCTACTCAGCTTGTACTTGGTTATTATATTGAGACTTTTGTTGTATTCTATTTCTTCTGTTATATCTTATGTAACTCTGATATATTTATATAGTAGCTTCATGAAATACTATTTCTTTTACTTCCGCTGCATTATTTTACTCTATGTCTGTGATCTGTGATTATATTTATTTACTGTATATTCTGAGATTTGCCAAATTTTATTTACAACGCGATATTTTGAGCAATTCAATTCCGGCATGAGTGTCTACCTATACACTTATAATGGATGCGAATGGTTGAAAATATCGGGTCGTTACATTGGCCCTCCTTTACGTGTTAAAATGTTAGTGGGAATTTTCATTATCACAACACTAGCAAGAGGTAGTTGTGTTGTAATATGCTTGCATAACTATGAATTAGAAGGCTAAATGTTTGTTAAAATTCCATTAATGGCAGTAATTGTACTGCGGAATGCTTACTGTTATCCCTATAATTTTCAAAAGATATAAACCAAGGAATCAATGTCAAGACCAAGGGCTTGAGTTGAAGTTGAAAGCTATAGACGATAAGATAGTGTTGAGGATGAATGTTGACATCAAAGTCCTCATCAACGTCGAAGACCATAACATCATGTTGAAGAAACAACATCATTCCTTAACCATTGTCGGCATTCTTATCTATGATGTCGACGTCATCACTCAAGCATCACCACATATGATCAAGGTTAATGTTGATGTTCGCTTAGCCAATGCCACATCTTACCGACTTCGGAGATATGAAGAAGAGATCTGAACATGACATTGCCTTTCATAGTGAATGAACGCACTTTGTTCAAGATGAATGTCCATCAGCACTTTCGAATATATATGATCAACAATACTCTAAAACGTAAAGGCAAATGAGTGTCGAAGACATGTATATAACATCGCCAGTAATCAAAGAAGCAACAACATCGAACCTAGTCACTATCCTCTTCGTTGCACTCGAAGACATATGACTATTGAGCATGTAAAGATGGATTAACATTGAGGCAATGGGATACCGTTCTTCGTCCAAAAAGGAATACAATACTATCAGATGCAACCAACATCATAAGCCATCAATGAGTGCTAATATAGCCTATGGCACACTTCATTGATGCAAAGAATCCTATCGACGTTGCTATCGTCTACTGAAGCAAGCTCCTCATCAACAACTTCAAAGGCAGTCAATAAAAGTGGCATCACACTTCACAAGCACTTTGAAGACATTACTCTATGATTGCGCCAAGGGTTATTGACACCAAAAGAATATAAAGTAACATCTCTCTTCATTGCATTCTACACTACACTTCATCTCATTTAGCATGCTTCATCGTCATTGGGAGGACGCCGCTATTCATCTACTCGCCACTACTTAACTACATTTACTGAAAGTCACCATAACTATCGACTTCAATGCAATACCATACGAAGACATTCATTCGTGAAAACATTTAGTGATGATGACGCTCTTCTTCTAAAAGTTTTGGTGCCAATTTTGTATTAAAGCCCAAGTCAACCCAACCGATGTCATCCAAAGCGGAGTGGAGCTGCTTTTCCCTTATAAGTACGACCCTAGGGGTACATTTGAGAGGAGGGATTTCTCTCTTCTCATTTCTTACTTTTTAAACTTTGTAAACTCTAAATTGAATTGGGGATTTTGCTTATTATAGCACTTGAACAATTGTACACATAAGGATTGGAAAATTAAACAAGGACATAGCCTTTTTGACTTGATTTGAACTATGACTTGCATATTTGTTTGACATTGTACGTTGATTGATTTGGACTAGTGACCTGCATAGTATATTGAATTTCCTTGAACTTGTGATTTGACTTTTACTGTGCATATTAACTCAAATGTCGACCTTCATACCGCCTTGAGATCTCTATGATGACGATGATTAAACCTAAAGCCGACATGGATGTATACTTTGATTTGATGGCTTTGGTTAGCATAGACAGTGTTTGAGCCAAAAATGGTCACAAACCCCAAATGTTGTGAAAGCACCAGTGTATGAACATAGATCAACAATAAATGATCACCAATCACAGATCTAAGTAATGTAGAGGATAAGAAATGAAGAATAATCAACTTAAAACGGAAAGAAATAGACAAAGACACAAGATTTATAGTGGTTCGGCTATCTCCAGCCTACGTCCACTCCAAAAGTTAATCTTTTATTGACTTTCCTCGTTGGTTACAGCTGATTACATTGGATTACAATGAAGAAATTCGAGTACAGCAGTAGCTTAGTAATGCAAAGGTGTTTCCGGCAGAGTCTGGATGTTGGATAGCCAAAAAATCCCTTTTTCTATAGGCTCTAGGGTGCCATTTATAGGCACTCCATGCAAATATCTCGCTCAAACCTCGGGAGACTTCTTATGGCACGTGACTGGGCCCACGTGATCGATCCAATGAAGTTTCGGCTCGATCCGTGATCAATACGAACGTAATTCGTATCGATCAAGATTTTGTCCAATGGAGTCGAAACTTGGCATGAACCTTCTTTGACTTGTACATAAGCTCCTATGAAAATTTCATAGCATTTGGACTTGTGGGTTGCAAGATATGATTGATATGAAATATAACTTCCTCAACGCGTCCGGTTTGTATCGATCAATTCGTATCGATGCTCATTCGTGTCAATACTAAGCACGTGTGCATCGGTGATGTGGCACTATTTTGAAGGCTCGATCCCATTTTCATGCCGAGTTGAACGCTTCTTCCTTTAAACCGCACACATTTCCAGTTCGCATCCAGGCTTCGTGCTCCTTGGCTTTGTAACTACTTATTCGCATCCATCTGTTTGCATCGGTCCCATCTGTGTTCATCGGTTCGTATCCATCAACTGCTTCCTTGTTCGTATCGATCAGGCTATTGCCATGGATCGATACGAACAAGACTGATACAAGTTCTGCCTTCGTATCCATTTGAATTGATACAAAACCTTCGATTCGAAGTACACTGCTATGCTCCATCCCGATCGATACAAAACAATCGAGTTGAACAAACCATCGTGCACCCATCTTTTCAATCCAAGTCCATAGTCATCGAGTCGAGACACATCGTCCCCTTCTTTTTGACCGATATGAACAACGTGTTCGTATCCCTATCGAATTATTCTCCACGATGGATACGAACGACGTGCTCGTATCCATGTCGATCGATACGAACGACATGTTTGCATACATGTCGATCGATGCAAGCTCATATCGATTCGAACGAAAACATCCTTGTGCAAGTATCCATCAATTATCTTGAGCAAATGAACTCCATTTGACCTAAAATTTGAAACGCAGCGTTTCCTAGCCTCGATCATCAGTCCCAATCGATCCCGCCTTTATTGGAGCTCGGCCAAATTTTGACGACATCGATCATAGCCTTGTTTCCAATCGATCTCCAACTCTGATATCCATCTTTTCCAGCCAATTTGTTGATATCCCGGCCTTGACCAAAAGGTGGGATAACATTTGCCCCCCAAAACATGCCTTGTGGTAAGAAGATGTGTTTTGAATAGTTCCGAATTCGACATCCGAAGTCCATATTCCGTCCATAGCCATACCATCCGATTCATCGTCTAATTCATTACCAAGCCATCCCATCCAAGTGCATTGTTCTTGACTGCTCCGAGTCGATATCTGATTCCAAATCCATTAACCAAAGCCATAGACAATTCCATATCCATCCGAACCTGATAACCGAATCCTAATCCATCCTTACCCAATAACCGAATCCAGGACCTCTCCGAGTCGATATCGAAGTCCTTTGCCGTTCATAGCCAATATTCATATCCGTAACCTCTCTGGGTTCTTGCCAACCGCAATCCACACCCGACGACTGTGGTCTAATGTCCCTGAACGTTGAGTATTTGTCATGGCTTAAGTCATAAGCCAAATCCTGGTCGCTCCGGACCCTTGTCGAGCATAGTCCATACTCGACGACCTGAAATAGTAACCGATAATATAGGGCCTAAGTCCTAGGCCGAATCCTGGTCGCTACGGACCCTTGTCGAGCATACTCCATACTCGACGACTTGAATAAGTCGATTTGCCATGCTCGGACAAAGCAACTTACCCCTTGTCAGGTATAATCCATACCAGATGACCATTTACCAAAAGGTAGATAAAAATCCAATCAAAATCCAATCCAAAATCCAAATCAAATCGGAAAACCAAAAATCCACATCTGATATCAAAGCCAATATCCAAACATGAAAACAATCATCCAAACAAAAGTCCAAACCAGGAAACAAACAACATCAAGAGTTCAAACCAAACTCCAAAACCGAGCCAGAAAAGACAAATGTCCAAACCAAAAGAAAAAATAGATTTCACAAACCATAGCGTCGCGATTTATCATCTTTCAGAGCATGCCTAGGGGCCATCTCCGTCCCCGTACATGAGTAAATGACTTAGCCTTCTACCAGTAGTTTGCTACTTATTTCATATCATGCCTATCAATTGATAACCAATCGACCATCATCCCCAAGCCTCGTGCCATCGTTGTTTGAGGTAGGCGGTGGTTGCTCCTATTCCACCGCCGTATTCTGAGCCCCGACATATTGTTGCAACTGTCAATTCCTTACATGCTCCTCAATTATGTCCTTTAGATGCCTACAGCTGTTGGTGTCATGTCCGTCCAAGTCGTGGAAGAGACAGTGCCTTCCTGATGCCCTTTCACGTTCCGAGGGTTCTCTCCTTGCTGGCCTTCGGTAGGGAAGGCGGTTTCGAGTCTCTATGAATATCCGTTCCAACGTCTCATTTAATCCCGTGTAAGTGGAAAACTTTGGCTCCCTCCACCACTTCTTAGCTTTTCCTGATTCGTCATCCAGCTTCCTTTTTCCTTTATCTTTATCCTTATTTGAGCCTCCGCTGGATGGCCTTCCATCCTCAGCCGCTTTCACCTCATTTAATTTCATATCTGAACACGCATCTTCCTACCGAAGGAATCTCTCAGCTTCGTGAAAGAATTCCCCTAGATCCATTGGTGGGTCCCGTATTAGAGACGCTTTGAAATCTGAATTCTCTCCGACTCCTGATACTGTTGCCATTAAAACCATCGATGGATCCGGCTGATCCACTGAAGCAATCGCTGCATTGAACCGAGTTAAGAAAGCTCTGAGCGATTCGTTTGTCCTTTGCTTTACTGATGTTAGCATCATCACATTCTTCGGCCTTTTGATATGAACCCGAAACTGCTTCAGAAACCTGTCTACCAATTATGTCCATGTCCTAATAGATCCTTCTTCCAGCTGTCTGAACCACATAGCAGTTGTATCCGATAAGTACAGAGGGAAACATCGCGCCATCACTTCCTTCGATGCCCCCAGCACTTCCATATGCTTTTGTATCTCATCATGTGATCAGTAGGATCAGCCTTGCCATTGTACACTTCCAAAGTAGGTAGCTTGAACTCTGGTGGATTCCGAGCAATTCTGATGTCACGAGTAAACAGACTCATGTTTACTCCTTCCAGATCTCTATTTGTCAAACCTCCGCGCATAGTTCGCCTGATAATCTCAGCCAGTCCAGCGTTGTCCGCCAAGGGTTGCCCCCCGAGTCCCCGAGGGAATTCTGGTACATACTCTTCATCCCGTGCTCCTTCATTCCTCCCAGCATCTTGTTGTGTGGTGTCACCTGGAATTCCTCCATGGATTGGTCCATTGTTGCCGGGTGGTGTGCCCCCATGTCTGGATCCATCCAGATTAGCAGTTGCGTGCTAATCAGGGGTTGTGCCTTGTTGAGCTGCTCCATTCGACTGCCTGTTTGGTCCTTCTGCTTCACCTCTATGGACCTGAACTCCTGAAGCTCCAACTGTTCCTACTTGTCCAAACTGTCTGAGGAGGTTGTGCATCATCTCCTCCTACCTTTTCAGAAACTCTTCATGCATAGCTCCCATCATCATCTCCATCTCGTATCTGGTGATGAAAGCTGAAGTCTGATTAGCCCTTGAAGATGCCTCCTGGCTTCCTTCGTGCTGACTTCTCTTGGCTCTTTGCCTTCTACTTGATTGCCTTGTCATAGCTCTTTAGATCTGAACCCTCAAGCCTTCAAATTCGAACTCCAAATCTGGTATAGTGGGTGCTAGTTGTTCTCAATGAAAGCACCAAAGTGTTTGCACCAAAAATGGTCACAAACCCCAAATGTTGTGAAAGCACCATTGTATGAACATATATCAACAATAAATGATCACCAATCATAGATCTAAGTAATGTAGAGGATAAGAAATGAAGAATAATTAACTTAAAATGGAAAGAAATAGACAGAGACACAAGATTTATAGTGGTTCGGCTATCTCCGGCCTACGTCCACTCCAAAAGTTAATCTTTTATTGACTTTCCTCACTGGTTACAACTGATTACAGCGGAGTACAATGAAGAAATTCGAGTACAACGGTAGCTTAGTAATGCAAAGGTGTTTCCGGCAGAGTCTGGACGTTGGATAGCCAAAAAGATCCTTTTTTCTATAGGCTCTAGGGTGCAATTTATAGGCGCTCCATGCAAATATCTCGCTCAAACCTCGGGAGACTTCTTCTGGCACGTGAGTGGGCCCACGCGATCGATCCCATGAAGTTTTGGCTCGAACCGTGATTGATACGAACGTAATTCGTATCGATCAAGATTTTGTCCAATGGAGTCGAAACTTGGCATGAACCTTCTTTGACTTGTACGTAAGCTCCTGTGAAAATTTCATAGCATTTGGACTTGTGGGTTGCAAGATATGATCGATACGAAATATAACTTCCTCAACGTCGTCCGGTTCGTATCGATCAATTCGTATCGATGCTCATTCGTGTCGATACTAAGCACGTATGCATCGGTGATGTGGTGCTATTTCCAAGGCTCGATCACATTTTCATGCCGAGTTGAATGCTTCTTCCTTCAAACCGCGCACATTTCCAGTTCACATCTAGGCTTCGTGCTCCTCGGCTTTGTAACTACATATTCGCATCCATCTGTTTGCATCGGTCCCATCTGTGTCCATCGATTCGTATCCATCAACTGCTTCCTTGTTCGTATCGATCAGGCTATTGCCATGGATCGATACGAACAAGACCGATACGAGTTCTGCCTTCGTATCCATTTGAATTGATACGAAACCTTTGATTCGAAGTACACTGCTATGCTCCATCCTGATCGATACAAAACAATCGAGTTGAACAAACCATCATGCACCCATCTTTTCAATCCAAGTCCATATTCACCGAGTCGAAACACATCGTCCCCTTCTTTTTGATCGATAAGAACAGCGTGTTCGTATCCCCGTCGAATAATTCTCCACGATGGATACGAATGATGTGCTCGTATCCATGCCAATCGATACAACGACATGTTCGCATACATGTCGATCGATGCGAACTCGTATCGATTCAAACGAAAACATCCTTGTGCAAGTATCCATCAGTTATCTTGATCAAATGAACTCAGTTTGACCTGAAATTTGAAACGCAACCTTTCCTAGCCTCGATCATCAGTCCCAATCGATCCCGCCTTGATTGGAGCTCGGCCAAATTTTGACGACATGGATCATAGCCTTGTTTCCAATCGATCTCCAACCCTGATATCCATCATTTCCAGCCAATTTGTTGATATCCCGGCCTTGACCAAAAGGTGGGATAACAGACAAGGCCTCACTTTGAAGTTGTCCAATTCTTCACACACTTTTGGGGTTAGCAAACTTATTTGTTAATAACGTCACCCCTATATAACTCCAGCTTTGATGATTGAACAAAGAATTGCAATGGACATTGAATCATGGATATCTCAGCCTAAGACTTAGATGACTTTGACCATCTTCAAAGAGGCTACTCTTTGATTAACCCATATGTTACTCACTTTTGGGTATTGATGAATTTGCTCGTTAACATTTTGGCGCTAGAAGGGGGGGCTCGATCCTCCGATTCCTTATACTTTTCTCCGCAAACTAATTGTATAAAATTCTTTTTTTAAGAGAATATGGTGAGAGCCAGGGATAATAACATCCCAAACTTAAATTTAGAGGATATGAAGATTGGGAAACCTTCAACATTAAAAAAACTTGCAAGCAATGAGACCAGAATTCAAGATTTAACACAAAAATTAATAGTTATACGAGAACTTCTTGAGTAAGCCCCATCTCAAAGATCTTCTAATATGGTATAACTAGTGGAAGAAGAAAATGCAACGGAATCTCCTAGTAAAACCAAGATGAAGCACATTCACCAAAATCAAAAGCAAAAAAAAGTAGTAAAACTAAAATAAGTCAACGAAACAAGAATCAAGAAGGCCAAGAAGGAAGGTCACTTGAACAATTAGATTGCCCAATCTCATATCAAGACCATAAGCCCCGTGAAAGAAATTACTATGATGATGAAATCGGTCAAAAAGACATTCTCAACCAAGTAACAAAGGATATGCTTAAGAAGGAAGAAACCATTAATCTAAGAAAAAATAGCTTTCGAAAAACTCCTATTTCAGAGGAAATATTTGCCGTTAGAATTCGATCGTACATCAAGATTCCTCTACTAAAGTATGACGAAACCAGTGATTCAGATGAGCATCTTCTAGCTTTTGAAATTGAATGGATTTATGTAATTCTTCTATGGCAGTTCTTTGCAAGCTTTTTCCTGCAACTTTTGATGGTGTAGCTGTAAAATGGTATAGGCACTATCAGAAAGGAACCATCTATTCTTGGGAACAATTCTCTTACGAATTTGTGATACAGTTTTACATATAAAAAGACCCAACCATAAATTCCAATGTTTTGGCTAATATCAAGCAAAGGCCAAGGGAATTGCTTGGTGAATATCTAAAAAGCTTTAGTATAGAGGCATTAAAGGCAGAAAGTGCAATCGATAGAGAAAAACTAATGGCAATTCGCTCAGGGCTAATCAAGCAAACTCTTCTCTGGCAAGATCTTTGCATTAATGGATGTAAAAATCTACAATACTTCCATTTTCGAGCAGAGATATTCATCCGCATGGATGAGATGTACCATGCCAAAGAAAAATCACAACAAGACACATAAGAAGAAAAATTCTGTTTTCGTCATTCCAAAAAAAACAAAAATGGGATGAAAGAAAAGGAAAAGATCAAATGGGGACATCTAAATCTATTCATGTAGGATTAAAAACCTTTTCCTATATTTTCACCACAACAAAACATAATGGAAGTTTCCCCACTACCTATAAAGCAAGAAAACATCCTAAACCCAAGAAGGGAAAAAATTATTGCGTTTCACAAAGTAAATGTGCATAAGACTAATGAATGCCATGTCTTGTTAGAAATAATTCAGAATATGGTCAAGTTAGGATTTCTAAAGGAATTTATTAAGAAATCTAAAGAATCACTCATTTTGAAAGGAATATCCCCAAACACTTATAGTCTAAAAGCCGCTCTTGAACTCCAAGCTCAGATTCCAATAAACTATGAAGTTTTGTGGCAATTGCTCGCTATGGACCAACTTTGTTCATGAAAATTTCTAATTTGATTTGTACTTAAAATTAATCATGTATTAACATAAAATTCGAGTGTCTTTACAGGTTAAAACAAAACCAATTCACTTCATCCGGAAGGTTCCGAATTTCTCTATCAAAGCATAACAAATTTCTAGCTATCTCAAAGGAAGATAGCACAAATGTTCAATATAAAGTGACACTCTATCCCGAAGCCCAAATCTATGTGGTATAAATAGTTTCTTTTATGGAATCCAAAATTATCATCAAACTTCCATCATAGACCAATTCCAGGAAATAGGTAAGTATCTAAAATCTTCCCAAAAGAAGGGATTCTTTGAAAAAAGCATGCTCTTGTATGTAAAAGTCTATTAGTTCATGAATCACCACTTTTCAGACTTACAAACAAGGCATTTTTTACTAAGAAAAACCCGAAGAGGTATAATTATATACATCATATAAAGGTGAAAGTAAATACACCAACATTATTTTCAACAAGCCATTTTATTGCCAAAAAGGATTTGCTTAACACATCTTCAAAAAAAAATTATTTTTCAAAAATCAAGAAGGATTATTTTCAGTTACCCCATGAAACAGGAAAAGCAAATATTTCAACAAAGATTTATAAAATCTTAAAAGATATTACTTAGCATTAGTAAATGCATACTAAGAATTCGGATTGAGCTTGATCTAGCAAAAACATTTTCGAATCTTTCTAAAATTATTACCAAAGAAAGTCCCATGCACATTTTCTCAAGAAAAGCTTTTAGAACTACCAAGATTCATTAGCAAAAACTCTAATTAGAAGAGCCTATTCTCGATTAAAAGACTATTAGTTCATGGATCATGACCACTCGGTCTCTTATTTGAGATTCGCGTTTTTATTATGAGAATGACTTAAAAGCCCGTAATAGTGGCAATGGTGAGAAGAAACTTCTTTATTAAAGAACTCCAATGTCCAAAATCTTTTCAAAAGAAAAACTGATTTTAAGAAAATTCTTGGTTTGTCAAAGAAATTCTTTTTCAAAAATCCTTTCTTCCAAAGCGAAGTGTCATACCAAATAAATTAAGATCTTAGTATTCAAAAAAGTTTTCCTAAATTTATTACGCAGCCAATAAAGCCATAAAATTATTTTTATAAACAAGCTTTAAGCCTTCAGCTAGTCCAGAGTGCCTCCTAGAGGGAGGAGGGTCCAGTACACATTGAAAATCCTTTGGCCAATCCTGAGTGCCTCCTAGAGGAAAGAGGGTCCAGTACCCATCAAAAAGCCTCTACTGTCCAATCCGAAGCACCTCCTAAATGGAGGGACAAAAGTCTTCGACCAGTCCGGAGTGCCTCCTAGAGGGAGGAGGGTTCAACACCCACCAAAGCCTCTGATGAATTCCCGAAGTGCTTTCAAAACTAAAAGGAACGAAGGTGTCTACAGCCCGAATAAACGGTAAGGCCCAAGAAGGGGAAAAAGGTAAAAGGATGAAGTTGTCCAAAACCATAAACAGAATGGATAAAGATGTCCACAACCAAGAATAAGACAAAGCCCAAGAAGGGGCATAAATAAGTATATGGACAAAGATGACTACAGCTTAAAGAAAAAGCAAAACTCAAAAATATAAAAGACATAAAAGTATTCGAAGACCAATGAAGAAGCAAAAGGAATTAAGAAATGAGCAAATCCTTACTAGAAGAGCAAAGAATAGCTTTATTCAAGGAACAGAATAGAGTATATTTGTAATAGATCTGGTCTAGACTTAGAACTAAGGAAACCTTTAAAGCAAGGTCTATATATAATAAGTATCAATAAACTAATTCGACCATTAAAAAATCAAATAGCCGAACAGAACTACCTGTTGAACGACCAAACAACTGAACGAAACTACCTAATGAACGGCCGAACGGAACTACCTACTGATTGGATGGTCAAACGGAACTACTTGTTGAATGACTGAATGGTTGAATGAAACTACTTGGCTCTAATGTAATAATAGTAATAGCAATAATAAATCATAAATACCTTAACAACTACATATCTCTTTACAAGAGGCGTTTATTTAAATTTAGACAATTTATGTTGCTGTTCAAAACACTACTCAATGGAAAAAGTTTCTGATATAGCATTCTAGATAGGGTTAGGAAATTAATTCGGATGAAATTGCGAATCTATTGCTCAAGTTTACTTGAATTACTATTAGTAGACGATTTTCTTACTAGTTTCTGAATTTCTTTTGTCAGAAAATATTTTTTGACAAGCTTTTGATTGAGTCTCTTGATTTAATCTCTAACTTCTTGATGATTGAATTCCTAGTTTTCTTGGTGGCTTTCTTAATGATTTTGGATTTCCTATTAAATTTGTGGTTTTCTTGTAGAATTCAAGTTTTTATATTATTATTGGATTGGATTTCTGGCCTTCTATTACTACTAGACATGGATTTTCAGTTTTCTATTGCTAGATTCAGATTTCTGGTCTTCTTCTATTATTATTACCAGACGTGGATTTCTGGTCTTCTATTATTGCCTGATTCGGATTCCTGGTCTTCTTCTATTATTATTATCAAGTTTGGATTTCTGGCCTTCTTCTATTATTGCCAGATATAGATTTCTGGTCTTCAATTATTATTACCAAACATGGATTTTTGGTCTTTTATTATTGCCTAGTTTCAATTTTTTGTCTTCTATTATTGCCTGGTTTGGATTTTTGGTCTTTTATTATCATCAGATGAGGATTTATGGTCTCTTATTACCAGACGGTTTTTTGGTCTTCCTATTATCAGAGGGTTGGAACCTTTTTCTTCAAAATTAGCACTTGATATCTTTCTAATTTCTCATCAAATGAACTTCTAATTTTCTTAAATCACGAACATACCAGTAAAGCAAATTTCAGGTTTTGAGGTAGAAGTTACTATAAGAAGACAAGAAATCAAAAGTTGTTCAACAAAGGAGCCTGATCTAAGATTTTGTAGGCAACTTAATATTGAAACCCAATCTCTAATAGCCAAAGAAGAATTAGCTCGGGAAGCTTTGGAGCTCATACTAGTCCTCTTAAAGAGTTTCTTGCTTAGCCCTATATCCGTTTACCAGGTGATATTGTTCCTAATTTGAATGCCCACCCTTGAGAGTATATGGGTTATTTACATTATATCTAAACAATAAAAGGTTTAAAGTCCAAAATAACTCTTATAGTCAATGACCGTTGAATAACCAATGGCAGGCCCATAAAAAAAGCTTAAACTTTTGGGTTGATTAGAAGGACACAAATGCTAAATTTATAATAATAGAATAAATTCATGGGTATGAATAAGACGCTTGAATTAACATAAAATTCTAAATACAATGCTGCAACAAGAAAACCATGTCAGGTAAGTAGATTGATACCAAATACCATATGAGTTACACTATAAAAAATATTTTAGTATTAAATCATATATTAGTATTAACCTGGACATATGAAATTTAAGGTTTTAAATGATCTCGATAATTTGATTGTCTTGTTTGAGTTTAAATTACAGGAGAAACTAAAACACCATCAGATTGAATGGATTTGAAAGGCTAAGAAAAGCAAGAAAAATTAATGGTTTTACCCTAAAGTGTAAAAAGATTCTTTTATATAAAGAGGGAGCCAAATGTTATCTGTTGGGCGTGTTCTCACACAGAAGACCTCGAGACCAAAAAGCAAGATGCATCCACCCAGGATTACCTAAGAGTCATTCGGCATTGACATTCGGCAGAACTTCATTCGGTTCCCATACCCAATAGAAACCATCCGGCATTCTCATCCAGCCACATCCGGATCCAAACCCAGAGCGATCCAATTCGGCACCGGACCAACTCCACACTTCACCGGATGAAGCTCAACCGGACCAGCTCCACACTTCACCGGACGAAGCCCAACCGGACCAACTCCACACTTCACCGGACGAAGCCCAACCGGACCAACTCCACACTTCACCGGACGAAGCTCAACCGGACCAGCTCCACACTTCACCGGACGAAGCCCAACCGGACCAACTCCATACTTCACCGAATCAAGAGAATGCCGAACCAGACTGCCAGGCCAGATCACTTCAGCCCAGGCCCACCAGCAGCTGTATACATCCAAGACCCCTGCCCCCAACCTCACTCTATAAATAGAGAGGCAGGGGTACAACAATGGGGGACAAGTTTGAGAGGTCAAGCACGGAAGGAACTTTCAAACAACTTTCTTTTACTTGTACCAAAGCTTTGTACTTGTAATCACAACAAAAGAAGAGAAATAACATATAAAGTGGACGTAGGCACATTCTGGCTGAACCACTATAAATCTGCGTGTCTTTTTACAGTTTAGCCCCTGTTTTTCATATATTTACATAAACCTCCAAAATCCCTAAGAACAACATAAGATCTACTAAATCATACAACTTTGAGGTGTTTGTCCATTTTTTGTGCAAACATTTTTGGTGCTTTCACAGAGAAAAGATGTTAACAAAGGAAAAAACATCGCATCCAGCAGCCTTCCTGATCCAGCTGCCACGAATCAAGTGAATCGTCCTCCTCCAGCAACGGCAACAAATGAAGGACAGGCTAACCCAGCCACTCCTGCCACAGAACAGCCTGCAGCAATTACTAGGGCAGATTTGGACAGAGTTGTTGTTGAAGTAACTAACCGCTTCACGTCCCAGCAGGAAGCCTTGGTGGACCATCTCATGTCACGCTTGAGGGACGCTGAAGAATCCAACCGCAACACTGAATCATGGGGCGAGTCCCAATCTGGAGGATCTCAGAGACAGCAAAGATCTTCCTTCTTCGAAGGAGCTAACGGCAGGAGTAGCCATGGTAGGAGCCGAGACCGAGCTCAGCCCGAAGTTAGGCCTGAGGAAACGTTTGGTGCCGAACCCAACGGGGAAGGTACCGGGCGGAGGTCAACTGCAGCTGAGCCGGTCATGCTGCCTAACCACAGGAACACCAATGAACGGGGCCGAGCTAGAGTTCAGCCCGAAGTTGGGCCCGAGGAAGTGCTTAGATCAGAACCCAACAGGGGAAGATCAAGGCAAGGGCCAACTGTAGCTGACCCAAGCATGCTCCCAGAAGATCAAAGGCAGCCACTGGAAAATATGAGGAATGATAGACGATACCATCCCTACAGGGTGTCTGGTCGGAGTCAACCCCACAGAACGGAACCAAACTCATTTCTGTCCGCTCCAAGTTCTGATGAAAGGATGGCACGTTTATTCAGAGAGTGTGTCCAACGGGAGCAAAGAGATCGAGGGATAGGCGCTAGGGTAACCAGCCCTTTCGCCCGCAATATCGAAATTGCTATCACCCCCCAAGAATGGAAGATGCCAACAATGGAACCCTACAAAGGAACCTCCGATCCCGTTGTACACTCACAGAGGTATACGCAGCATATGCTCATGAGTGGAGCAACAGAGGGAGTGCTGTGCAAATGCTTCCCGCTCTTCTTAGCAGATCTTGCTACCTCCTGGTTCTGTCATCTACCCCAAGGATCCATCAGCTCATGGGAAATGTTGAAAGAAAAATTCATCAGTCAGTTCCGCATTCATGTGGAGCAACCTAAGGACGCTTATTCCTTATCCAGCGTCAAACAGAAACCTGGAGAAAAGCTGCAACAATACCTAACCAGATTCAACGCCGCAGCAGCCGCAGTTCAAGATGCCGATGAGAAGCTTATCCTAATGGCCCTCTGCAGTGGGGTGCATCCGGACACTAAATTCGCTAGGAGATTGACAAAAGAAAAACCAGCTACTTTACCCGATTTCTTCCATGAAGCCGGGAAATACATGAGGCTTGAGGATGCTGCCATTGAGGGGCAGTCAGGACATCAAAGTAAGACGACCCATGGCAACGCCCCTGCTGTGGCAAGGGACGTTCGAAGAAATGATTCCAGAGACAATGCTGGGGGCAAGAAAGTAGAGAAACGACTATATTGGCCAGGACCAAGATTCGACTCTTACACCCCTTTGAACGAGACCGTCGAAAACATCTTCCTTGCTACCCAAGGCGAAGTTAGATACAAACGCCCACCATACAAGAAGGAATCAGATAGCGCACAGAAATCTGGAAAATTCTACCGCTTCCACGAATCCCACGGACATGATACCAACGAATGCCATCATCTCCGAGATCTGATTGAGGAACACATCAGAAGAAAGAAACTGGAGCGCTATGTAAAAAGTCAAGACAGGACTCCAGCTCCTGCCAATGAAAACCCAAGGCTACCCTCACCAGGGACCGGCAGAGGCGACCGCAACGCTAGCAGCTCTAGTCAAGAGAAGATAGTGGTCCATACCATCTCAGGAGGTCCACACATCGCAGACAGAAGTTGGAAAGAGATGGAAAGATATGGGAAGTCGCTCAGAGACAATAGAGACTATGTCAATACGGTTATAGAAGAACGCCACCCAAAGCGGAAAGAAAGTGATGACATCACATTTAGTAAACGCGACCTAGAAGGAAGACAGTACCCTCACATGGATCCCATGGTTATCTCTGCCCGACTCGGTCGCGCCGAAGTTTACCGAATCCTGGTAGACACTGGAAGCTCTGTAAATATCCTGTTCAAACACGCATTCGACAAAATGAGGTTGTCAATGAAGGACGTATCTCCCTGCGGTAAACCGCTACACGGTTTCACTGGAGACGCAAAAATGCCCATCGGGCAGCTGGACCTCTTCGTTGAAATCGGAAGCCATCCCCGCTCCATTGTAAGGAAACAGACGTTTGTGCTGATAGAAAACCATTCGGCCTACAACGCCTTCCTAGGAAGACCAGCCCTATCTGACTTCCAGATTGTCCTAGCCCCGTGGTGCCTAAAAATGAAATTTCCAACAGACAGTGGGGTAGGGGAAGTGGAAGGAGACCAAGATGTTGCACGAGACTGCTATGTAACCGAACTTCGCAACAACCACAGGAGAGATAAAGGGAAAGGTGTAGGGATTGCCCTCTGCACAAAAAGCCTTGAAGCATAGCAACTAAAGAAAGCCCCTCCTCTTCGATACACCAGCGACCCTTTCAATGAATTAGACCCTAGGGACAAAGAGGAGGAGGCCACCGCCGAGCCTGCAGAGGCTATGGAGTTTATATCTGTAGACAAGCACGACTCAAGTAGGCTACTGAAAATTGGGTCGCAGCTGAAAACCGAATTGAAGGAACAACTCGTTGATTTTCTCCGCCACAACTTGGATGTATTCGCTTGGTCACACGCTGACATGACCGGAATCTCCCCCAACATAGCGTGCCACGTATTAAAAATTGATCCTACCAAGGCACCCGTAAAACAAAAAATGAGAAGTATGGGGGCAGAGCGATCAGCAGCCCTCGATGAAGAAGTAAAGAATCTACTCGCCAATGACTTCATACGAGAAGCTATTTACCCAGAATGGATCGCCAACCCGGTACTAGTAAAGAAGGCTAATGGGAAGTGGCGGACCTGCATTGACTTCTCCAACCTAAATGACGCATGCCCAAAGGATTGCTTCCCGCTTCCCAGAATCGACCAACTTGTAGACAGCACAGCCGGGCACGAACTCCTGTCTTTTATGGATGCATACTCAGGATATAACCAAATTCCTATGCATGCTCCCGACCAAGATCACACTAGTTTCATCACCGACCGGGGTTTGTACTGCTACAAAGTGATGCCCTTCGGACTTAAAAATGCAGGAGCCACCTACCAGCGCCTCGTCAACAAGATGTTCGCAGGGCTAATAGGACAAACAATGGAAGTATATGTAGACGACATGCTGGTAAAATCACGGAAAGCCAAAGATCACGTAAGCCACCTGGGCGAGATGTTCCAGGTACTTCGACAGTATGGAATGAAGTTGAATCCACTAAAGTGCTCCTTCGGAGTGTCATCAGGAAAATTCTTAGGATTCATCGTCCATGCCCGAGGGATAGAAGCAAACCTTGAACAAGTCCGAGCATTAAGAGACATCAAGATACCTTCCACCCGAAAGGAAATGCAAAGCCTAAATGGAAAAGTGGCTGCCCTAAGCCGATTCATCTCCAAAGCAACGGACAAGTGCGTCCCCTTTTTCGAAGCTCTAAAGAAAGATAAAGGAAAGTTCGAATGGACGGACGAATGCTTGACCGCTTTCCTTAACCTAATCGAACACCTCCAGAAACCACCAGTACTCTCGACCCCAAGCGAAGGCGAAGAATTATACCTATACCTTGCTGTGTCATCTCACGCTCTAAGCGCTGCCTTGGTAAGAGAAGATAACCGTACGCAACGGCCAGTTTACTTCGTCAGTAAAAGGTTTACTGGGGCAGAAGTCAGATATCCTAAGCTTGAAAAGTTAGCATACTGTTTACTAATCACTTCACGAAAGCTACGTCATTACTTCCAATCCCATTCCATCAAGGTTCTAACCGATCAACCACTAAGGCAGGTACTCCATCGTCCCGACACTTCCGGGCGACTACTTAAATGGTGTATTGAGCTGAGTCAATATGATATCACCTATCACCCTCGCACCGCCATCAAGGGACAAGCCATGGCTGATTTCATTGCAGAATTCACTACCAACGAGGATAAGGAGCACCTGGAAATAACAGAAGATATCAAGTGGAATCTCTTTGTGGACGGTGCATCTAACGAACAAGGCTCGGGGGCAGGTGTGGTAATCATCACTCCCAGGGGAAATAAACTGCACTATGCTATAAGATTGGAGTTCACTGCCACCAACAACGATGCAGAATACGAAGCAGTAATAGCCGGATTGGAAATTGCTATCGAGATCGGAGCCAATTCTTTGTGTCTTCACAGCGATTCTCAGCTTATTGTTAATCAAATACTAGGGGAATTCCAAGCTCGAGAAGAACGACTCATAGCATATCTAAAGAAGACCAAGTTACTTCTCAGCCGATTAGACCACTACTTAGTCAAACACATCCCTCGGGAAGAGAACCAAGAGGCCGACGAATTGGCAAAGCAAGCAAGTATGAGAGACGTCGCCATCTTCGGGGCAGTAACTGTCTCAAAGCAAATGATCCCAAGTTTTGAGCAAGTGAATCTGATAGCTGCAACCGAAGAAGCAACTTGGATGACTCCCATCCGAGACTACCTACGACATGGCACACTACCCGACAGGCGTAACGAAGTCAAGAAAATCTTAAGGAAAGCGTCCCGCTACACAATGCAAGGAGACATCCTCTATCGGCGCGGGTTCTCTAACCCATTATTAAGGTGTGTCGCCGGAAGGGAAGCCAAGGAAATCTTATCCAACATTCATCAAGGAAGCTGCGGAGATCACACCGGAGGGCAAACGTTAGCAAAAAAGATACTCCGATACGGATATTTCTGGCCCACCTTAAGCAAGGACGCCTTAGATTTCGTCAAGAAGTGTGACAGATGGCAAAAGTTTGCTAAGATCCCTCGGCTACCAACAACCGAGATTACCCAGATGACCAGCCCTTGGCCCTTTGCAGTATGGGGAATTGACTTAATCGGTGAACTGCCAATGGGTCGAGGCGGCGCCAAATATGCTATAGTAGCAGTCGACTATTTCACCAAATGGGTGGAATCAGAACCTCTAAATAAAGTATCTTCAGCGAAAGTTATCAACTTCTTAATCAAAAATGTTCTGTGCAGGTACGGAGTCCCACTAAAAATCATATCAGACAATGGACTTCAGTTTGACAGCGAGGAATTCGCCAACTGGTGCCGAGAACACGGAATTCACAAAAGCTTCTCATCCGTAGCATATCCCCAAGCAAACGGACAAGTCGAAGCAGTCAACAAAATTCTGAAAACTCTAATCAAAAAGAAGCTCGAAAAATCAAAGGGCGCTTGGGTGGATGAACTCCCTACGGCACTATGGGCCTACCGCACATCTTTCAGAACATCAACAGGGCACACTCCTTTCTCTTTGGCATACGGATCGGAGGCTATGCTCCCAGTTGAAACCATTGTGCCTTCCCACCGTAGGATCCACTATAACCCAGAAGAAAACGAAGAGCTCCTCAACATGTCTTTGGATTTAGTCGAGGAAAGAAGGAATGATGCAGTCCTAAAAACAGCAGCCCACAAGCAAAAGGTGGCAGCACAATACAACTCCAAAGTCAAGCATCGTACCTTACAAGAAGGGGATCTTGTCCTCAAGCGAATCTTCCCTCGCCCTGGAGCACTAGACCCAATCTGGGATGGACCATATGTAATTCATAAAGATCTCCACAACGGAGCCTATATTTTGTCAACAGTGGACGGAGAGGTGTTCCAGAGGGCATGGAACATCCAACACCTCCGTCGATACTTTTCTTAACTTGTACTGCCCATATGAAGTGAATTAACAAAGAGAATCAGTGGACGTAGGCATTTTATCGTGCCGAACCACTTTAAAAAAGCCCTGTCTCTTTTTTAACTTGTTCCTTTGTATCTTGGCTGTTTGTTAAACTTTATCCTTTTCTGTTGAACAAAATCCTGAGCATTTAGCATTTCTATTCAAAGCACTCCACAATGCAACTTCACGTGGACAAGCCCCAACAGGTACTATGCGAATCTATGCCCTCGCCAGTGAGACACTCTTTGCTCCAGCATCCCTCTGCTGCGGGTTAACTCATTGCTCGCGACGGCCCTTAAAGCCAACTGTAATGAGCCGATTATAAGCCACCGAGAAGGCCGACTATAGCCGAGGCAGCTCATTACGGCGTTAGGCTCGCCGGCGACTGTGAACCGATTATAAGCCCCAACATAAGGTGTGGCCAGCCAGGGGCAGTTCACAGTTGACGATCGGCACCCACGCTAGCCGGCCACAGTAAGTCGAATAATACCCATGAGTACGGGCCATAATGGCCCGGGTAGTTACTGTGCGCGATCTCGGCTCCGGTGTGTCTTAAGTACGGCTGTGGTAAAAAAGAATTAACTCCCCGCGGAGGCGTAAGATGGGTGACAAATGTCTCCAAGACCCACAGCTAGGGAAAGTGACTACAAAACCCGTTTGCCACGAACTTAAGCACATCGAAGGCCTTCCGTGACTGGAAGTTTTACTATTTCACATATTTCAATTTTACTTAAAAAACTTTCCTCCTATCCTCTATAACAAACCGTAAAGTACAGGATGCAGGGTAAGAGATACCCGCCAATGGATGCAGAGATCCACAATCAGATGGCAGGGCAGTCAACTGCTCTCCATGCTTGGTCATACAAGATATTCGAAACTGCCATTTACAAACAGAACATGAAAGGCGGTACTTTCTTCCTTTATGTACGAATGCATGACTATAATTTGATTTTTTCACACCACACGCTAAAATTGCAAGTCATGAGATTATGATTTAAAACCAGAATCTGACATCCAACACAATTTAATTACAAGAATTATACATAGCTACATTTCTCATACGATATGTCGAAATAGCAACAAATATTCAAGAAATGACACAATCAACTTGAGCTAAAAAATTACACGTCAAGAATAATGTTATTACAAGTAGCAAGAATTACAACTTAGAAGTTACTCTACTGTCTTAAGACTAACAGATACAACAATGCCAAGCCTACAAAAAGAATTTTTCAGGTTCAGTCATGGAGCTGGTTGCGTCGAAGTCTTGTCCTTGTTCTTTTGCCCGCCTGTCCGGTCATAAAAAGGATTCATTAGTGATGAGTAACCAAGTTAACAGAAAGACTAGAAAGGAAGACTTACCAGTACTAGCTTCTTGACCATCCTGGTCGTCATCTTCTACCTGCACACCCGCCTCTTCAGCAGCAAGCAGCCGCATACCCTCCTTTACCGCCAATTTCTCCTCCTTGGTGAACTGGGCCGTGACCGCATCCATACTGAAGACCGTTCCACCCTCTTTATCTGCATCAGCCTTAGCCTCCTCCAAAGCCCGAAGATATGTCTTGGCCATGACTCTGGGATAATCATCCATCCAAGAGAGGTTACCCTGCTTCCAAGTCCGGAAATACATGTCCTGGAGCATGTCATCCATCATTCCTTCGTTCTCCTCAAACTCCCTCATCCGGGCATCGGAGGCCGACAACCTTTCCACGGCAGCATCTCTCTCCAGTCTGTATCTCGAGCAATCAGCTTGAAGGGACCTCCGCATCACCTCCATCTCTTCCCTCAACTTAGCTTGAGCAAGCTCTGCAGCCCCAAGCTTCTCGGACAATTCCTCCACCTGCTCGAGATCCGCTCTCCGAACCTCATCCACCGTGGTAATAGCCATGTCAATCCGCTCTTTGCAAGCAGCTTCCATTTTTCGCAATTCGGCCCGACTGGCCTCTTCCATGGTTCTCCTTAATCGCCCAGTAGCAGCCTCGTGCTGAGAAATCTGGATAGCCTGATCCGCAAGCTGCTTGGCCTGATCCGAGACCACCAATCGAAGTCGGATATTGGCGCTCCCTATCTCCTCTCCGGCCTTAACCAGCCGAGCGTGATGCCCCATCAGCTTTTTGGCCTCCTCTGCCACCCGATCAATATTAGCTTTGGCCTCATCTCCCATAGTGACTATACGAGTGGTGAGTAGATCGAGGTCTAAGGACTTGGCTTCGTCAAGTACTCGTACCATGGGGTTACGGGGGAGAAGGTGTTCACCAGTAACTTCGTCAAAAGTAATATCCTGAGAACCTGGATCCAGATCAGGGTGACCCGCGAAGGGATTACGGGCCAAGTCGGGACGGTCGATATGAATAACAGAAGGGTTTCCAGACGGGTGTGGGGAGGGTACAAACTCGCTATCCTCCTCAGTAATGTCATGAATAGGCTGAGCCGGAGGCTGAGGACCGAGCGAAGTTTCGGATAAAAGATGACTCCTCTTCCTCTGCTGAATACCCTCTTCGATGACCCAAAGAAGAGGACGGTACCCGACTACATCTCCGGAGCGTTGGGCTGAGGGCTTCGGCTTAGCAGAAATTTTGGAAAGTTTATATTGCTCGAGCCTGTGTCGAAGGTCTGAAGCTTTGGGCGTCTTGCCTGCTCCTGATATAAAGAACAAGTGTCATAATCTTACATTACTATATGATTCAAGAAACGCGGTAGGTTACAAGTTAGAAAAGGAAAAGAAACACAGCTGTGGTTGTACAAACCCTGGGGAGGAGTGGGATACTGCAATAAGTCCCGGATTTCATTCCAGGACGGGAGCGGGTCATAAAATATTCCTAAGTCCCTATCATTAGTGAAGCATGCAGGGGTCAAGAGTTCACCTTGAGTTGTCAGAGCCACCTTGGCCGGAATAGTCGGAGAAGACTCACTTACACCAGTCCCGGTTTTGTCCGCCTCCCCGGTCTTCTCAACCAAAGCCGGATCATCACCCAACCCCTCAAAAGCTTGACGGAGAGCATCATCCGTCCACTCTTGCATCTCGCCTACTTGCCCAGAAGACAGAGCCCTGGAACCATCACCACCCTGTCCATCGCCACCCTCGTCACCAAGACGCTCAACGTCACTTCCGCCCTCCGCCTCACCTCTTTCCTCCTCCGCGTCTATCTCCCCCTGAGTAAGTGGACAATTGCTGGGAGAAGGACCGTCTGACCTCTTAAGTTTCTTACCTCCAACGGCTGGAGGTTTCGTGAATGGTTTTCTCTTTCCACCCTCTACCGCAACGCCTCCCTTGGCCTGAGCAGCCGCCCTCTCTTCCGCCGTTTCCCTCAACTTAACTACAGACTGCTGCGGAAGGATCAAGTTGTATTCTAGAAGGATCGCATTTCTAATCAAGTAAGCAGATGATCTGTATTTCCCAAGAATGCCTTCTATCTCCGCCGCCGTCTGAACCAGGCGGTCAGTCTCCACAACAGGAAAGCCACCTGTCGCTAGCAAAAATGAGAAAGTATGAGAAGAAGCATCACAATCAGGATAGAAATTATAAGTAAAAGCATCAACTTACATCCAGAGGTAAAGCGCCGGATAGAGACGGAGTCGTCCCTAACAAAGAACCACTCTTTCTTGAACATGCTGAATTTGGAATAAAGGTCCAGGACCGGCTTGAAGGTCACAGCAGATTCCAAGTTAATATATGGGGACCCCTTCTTGTAGCCCCTTAAATTGTACAAGTACCGGATCTCCCGGTTGGAGGGAGCGCGACCATACTTCCTCCGAAAAATAACGAAAAGGCTCACCAGTATGGCGTAAGAGTTGGGCTGAAGCTGAAATGGGGCCACCTTCAGGTACGTGAGGAAGCTGACTATCCAAGCATTGAGAGGCGGGATAGCACCACACATGCAATGGTACCTGCTATAAGCGAAGTATCCTTCGGGAGGACTGTATGGCATGACTCCTGGACCCGGCAGCAGCATGAGGGCTCTATCAATCCCAAAGGAACGAGATATAACATCGAGTTGCTCCTCTTTGAGAAAGCTAGGAAAGCAGTCAGGCGGGGAATCCAGCAACTCCTGGGGACCATATCCATCCACTAATGACCTCGGGGCGGGCCCGTGACGCTCCGATCCTGATTGAGCTGGGGGCACGGCCGAGGACTCTCCTTCACCCCCGGATCTCCTCTTATCTGATCGAGTTTCAACTTTTCGAGACATTTTATCTGCAAACAGGGGAAAGGTATATCGTTAGAACATACAAGCAGCATAATCTGGAATTTCGCTTAAAAATTCGAAGTATAAAACACATGTTTACTCAGTCTAACAATTCAATAATCTCATTCGGTATAAAACGTTTATATGTCATTCGGTATCGGAGGACTAAGTCCATTCGGCATACAAACGCACGAACGCAAGACCATTCGGCATTCAGTGATACAATACGTAAACTCATTCGGCAGGACATTCACTCACGTGATTCGGCAAAGTAACTGATTCGGCGAAATGTTTGATTCGGCTACCAGATCTGATTCGGTTACCAGATGAGATTCGGCTACCACGTTTTGATTCGGCGAGGGTAAGAGTCTGATCCGGCAAAGACAAGTGTTTAGTACGGTAGGTAAGAAATAGCCAAGGCATATGGTCCTTACTTATAGACAAGAGGACAGGACCGGACCATCTGGATCGGTATCCAAGGGCCGAATGAAGGTATCGAACAAAGCACGCCATATTCGAGAATATGTCCCGCTTTGGGGGGCAAATGTTGGGCGTGTTCTCACCCAGAAGACCTCGAGACCAAAAAGCAAGATGCATCCACCCAGGATTACCTAAGAGTCATTCGGCATTGACATTCGGCAGAACTTCATTCGGTTCCCATACCCAATAGAAACCATCCGGCATTCTCATCCAGCCACATCCGGATCCAAACCCAGAGCGATCCAATTCGGCACCGGACCAACTCCACACTTCACCGGATGAAGCTCAACCGGACCAGCTCCACACTTCACCGGACGAAGCCCAACCGGACCAACTCCACACTTCACCGGACGAAGCCCAACCGGACCAACTCCACACTTCACCGGACGAAGCTCAACCGGACCAGCTCCACACTTCACCGGACGAAGCCCAACCGGACCAACTCCATACTTCACCGAATCAAGAGAATGCCGAACCAGACTGCCAGGCCAGATCACTTCAGCCCAGGCCCACCAGCAGCTGTATACATCCAAGACCCCTGCCCCCAACCTCACTCTATAAATAGAGAGGCAGGGGTACAACAATGGGGGACAAGTTTGAGAGGTCAAGCACGGAAGGAACTTTCAAACAACTTTCTTTTACTTGTACCAAAGCTTTGTACTTGTAATCACAACAAAAGAAGAGAAATAACATATAAAGTGGACGTAGGCACATTCTGGCTGAACCACTATAAATCTGCGTGTCTTTTTACAGTTTAGCCCCTGTTTTTCATATATTTACATAAACCTCCAAAATCCCTAAGAACAACATAAGATCTACTAAATCATACAACTTTGAGGTGTTTGTCCATTTTTTGTGCAAACATTATCCCTATATTTTTCAGAAGATATAAACCAAGGAATCAATGTCGAGACTAAGGGCTTGAGTCAAAGTTTAAAGCTACAGATGATAAGATAGCATTGAGGATGAATGTCGACGTCAAAGTCCTTATCAACGTCGAAGACCATAAGATCATGTTGAAGGAAGAACGCCACTCCTTAACCATTGTTGGTATTCTTATATGTCGCACATTATCTATGATGTCGATGTCATCACTCAAGCATCACCACATAAGATCAAGGTTAATGTTGATGTAGGCTTATCCAATGCCGCATCTTATCGAATTCAGATATATGAAAGAAGAGAGATGAACATGACATTGCCTTTTATAGTGGATGAACACTCTTTGTTCACGATGACTGCCAATCAACACCCTCGAAGATGTATGGTCAACAATACTCTTAAACATAAAGATAGACGAGTGTCGAAGACATATATTAAACATCGTCAGTAATCAAAGAAGCAATGACGTTAAACGTAGTCACTATCCTCTTCAACGCACTCGAAGACATATGACTATTGAGCATGTAAAGATGGATTAACATCGAGGAAATGGGATACCATTCTTCATCGAAAAAGGAATATAACACTATCGAATGCAACCAAGCATCATAATCCATCAACCAGTGTTAATATAGCCTATGGAGCATTTCATTGATGCTGGATCCCGTCAATTTTACTATTCGTCTATTGAAGCCAGCTCGTTGTCAGTAACGTTGAAGGCAGTCAATAAAAGTGGCACCGCACTTCACAAGCACTTCGAAGACATTGCTCTATAATGGCGCCAAGAATCATCGACATCGAAAGAATATAAAGTAACACCACTCTTCATTATATTCAACATTGCACTTCATCTATCATTTAGCACGCTCCGTCAACATTGGGAGGATGCCACTATTTATCTACGTCACCACTACTTAACTATGGTTATCGAAAGTCACCAAAGTCGTCGACTTCAATGCAGTACCATACAAAGACGTTCATTTATGACAACATTCAATGACGATGACGCTATTCTTTAAAAATGTTTGGTACCACCTTTCTATTAAAGCCGAAGTCATCCAAGGCGGAGTCGAGCTGCTTTTCCCCCATAAATATGATCGTAGGGGTACCATTTAAAGGGAGGGGATTTCTCTCTTCTCATTTCTTATTTTTTAAACTTTGTAAAACCTATATTAAATTGGGGATTTTTCCTATTGTTGCACATAAACAATTGTGCACATAAGGATTTAGGAAATTAAACAAGGACATAGCCGTTTTGACTTAATTTGGACTGACTTGCATATTTGTTTGACATTGTACATTGATTGACATGGACTAGTGACTTGCATAGCATTTTGAATTTCCTTGAACTTATGATTTAACTTTTACCGTGTATATTGATTCGAACGTGGACCTTTATAGTGCCTTGAGATCTCTATGACGATGATGACTAAATCTAATGCCAACATGGATTATACTTCGATTTGATGGCTTTGGTTAGCCTCGACAATGCCTCACTTTGAAGTTGTCATATTCTTCACATACTTTTGGGGTTAGCAAATTTATTTGTTAACAACATCGACCCTTAACTCCAACTTTGATTATTGAACAAAGAATTGCAATGGACATCGAATCATGCACATCTCAGCCCATAACTTCGACGACTTTGGCCATCTTCGAAGAGGCTACTGTTTGATTAACCCGTCTTTTACTCACTTTTGGGTGTTGAATAATTTATTCATTAACACTTACATAAGTAGGAGGTTGCATATTAATTTTTTGTTAATAAGCTTTAGAGAGTTATATCAAAATTTAACATAAAAATCACTAAAAATAAACAGTAGCTGAAAAGTAAAGACACAAGAGATTTACATGGTTCAGATGTTAAGAAATCCTACATCCCCGGGTCAAATCTATCAATCTTTATATATTCTATGTAGTACAAACACAGAAATATTGGAAGTTATTCTTTACATCTTTTTTAGAGACAATTCTACATGGTTTGAAAAGTTCCACCCCTTTCTTCTGCTAAAGGTCATTCCTTTATACATAAAATAATGACGTTATATGGATTTTTGACACCATTCCTCATATTTGATTGCCATCATTGGATCTTGCCATGCCTTTTTCATCCGTGTGGCTATGATTGTATGTTGCAAACTAATGACTTAGATTTAGGGGGATAACTTGATTTTGGCAGGAGAATTTTGGCTTTGGTGGGATAACTTGGTTTAAGCAGGATAATTTGATTTTGAAATGTTGAGAATAACACGATGTTGTTGGATGCTGGTTACATGTTTAATGTTTATGTTATTCGTTGATGCACTCTTGTTTGCTTTACTAGGTGGTATGATGCACTATAGTACATTGTATTAGTAGAGTAGTTCTTTTGGTGCTTTAGATGTGAGTAGTTCCTTAAGGGGCACTCTTATGATAATCATACGAAAGTTTGGTTGTGCAATTCAAGAAGATACTAGCCTTGATGATAGTTTATTGTCTTTAGGGGTGGAATAGCATGTTACAAAGCTCATGGTTCCTTGGATGATGTGTCTAAAAGTTTTGCAGTTTTGTTTTGATGTAGCTGTAAGCTCGGTTCAATCAATATTGTGTTAATCCCACATGCCAGGGACTTTGTAAACTTCTAATCTGCGCTACCCATGTGTCATAGCTATGATGCTCCTCCACTTTTCTTTCTTAGAAATAACTATTGTTTTGAATTGAAAAATGGGTGTAACAACGCCCTTATTGGATGAGCCTTGAAATAAGGTTGTAACTTTCTCAATGCTATTAGTAAGTAGTAGGAAAGTTTCTTTAATTTAGGATAATGCTTTTCCCCAAGTGTAAACCACTTACTAATGTAATATACTGGCCTTTGGATCTTTGCTTCCTCATGCACCAAAGATACACTCAATGCCTTTGGATCTTCTCTTCTAAAGGCTTTGATAATATGGATGGTTTTTGAAGATGTTCCAAAATTTGTTGAAATACAGCTTCACACATATCTATCCACCATAACTTCCCCTTTTCCTTCTTAAGGGCATCAAAAAATGGTATACACTTGTTGGTTGCTTTCATCATGATCCTACTCAAAGCACCAACTTTGTTTTTCAAGCTTTGCATTTTCCTCTTTAGCGTTAGGGTTGCAACTTGTTTCAGGGCATCGATCTTCTTGGAATTGGCTTCTATGTCCCTAGAGGTCATAATGAACCCTAAAAGCTTTCCTAATGTTATTCTAAAAGAACATTTCATGGGACTTAGCTTCATCCAGTACTTCCGAGGACACCAACATCTTTGATTGGATCCCCACGTGATCCGACGGTCTCCTTGACTTTACTAGCATATTTTCCATGTACACCACCATCATCCACCTTATTTGTTCTATTAACATCTTGTTGACAAGTTGCTAGAAAGTAGGCCCATTATTCTTCAAATTGAACAACTTTAACCTATAACGATATAGTCCTAAATATGCAATAAAACTTGCATGCTCCTAACTTAGAATATGTATCACGATTTGATTATAGCTAGAATAAATGCCTATAAATGAGAGTAATTCATGTCTCATCATTCCATATGCGAGTTGGCTTATCGATGAGAAGGGAAAGCATTCCTGTGGTAATGCTTTATTCCAATAAGAATAATCGATGCATGTCAACCACATTCATTTTGATTCTTAACCATCATGGGATTTTCTACCCAATTTGGGTAGAATGATTAATGTAAAGTTTGTCATTAATTTATCCACTTCTCCTATAATGCCTCGAAATTTCGAACACTTCGTATTTAAATATCTATATTACTTAAATATTTGAATCTTAGTTAAATATGATAAAATTGTTTTTATTACCTTATTAACCCTATTTTAATTAATGACTAATGATGGTAAACTCGTTTTTGATTTTTTTATTTAAAACTAAGTAGTTCGAAGAAATATAGATAATGTGACCAAAAATCGTTCATCAATAAACAATTTTTTACTCAGTAAAAGTTATTCGAACTTGTGGTGCTTTCTTAATATATTAATGTATAACTAAATAAAATTCAAAAATATTTTGCTAGTTTAGGTTAACAAAAATGATGTGGGGGATCAAGATAAGGAAGATATTTAGGGAGAGGAGTATTTTAGGAAAGCTTAAGGGTTAAGTAAAGGAAGGGTAACGTGGAAAGTTGTGGGCATGGAGAGGGGCTTCTTTTGACTAGAAATTAGAAGGTAGAAGGTGATTTGTTACCTCTGACCAAAGTCTATTTAATCATTTCTTTGTTTTACAAAGTTGTTTTACAAATTTATGAACAAAAAGCCTTAGTCTTCATGCTCTTTCTCTTCTCTAACACTCTTGAATCAATAGCAAATTAACTCCAATCTCTTTTAAACTTTGGAAAAGGTCTTAGATTATCCTAAGGGCATGGAAAAGTAACTCAAATATGGAAGAAGTTAAGGAAAGACATCCTAAAATGGCCGTGAGCAATAAAGAGGAGGTGGAGGTGGTCAAGTGTAGAGTGAGCTAAAGGTGGAAGCTATTGATGTTTGGTGATAATAGGAAGTGTGCATGTGTTCTTGGTTTTAGCATGCATTTAAGTGATCTATCTCACCATTGAATGAGTATATATATATATATATATATATATATATGTGTGTGTGTGTGTGTGTGTGTTTGTGTTTGAAAATATAAAGTTTAAAGTAAAGTTAATTAAATAAAGTTGTAACTTTTGGACCTTACTTGCTTTTGAAAGCAAATGATAATGTTATACTGTATATATTCACTTCTATTACCCTCTTAAACGTGTATCATGGCCTAGAATTGTTTTTGCATGTTTGATTGGC
Organism: Allium fistulosum; assembly: GCA_030737815.1. Classification (NCBI taxonomy): domain Eukaryota; kingdom Viridiplantae; phylum Streptophyta; class Magnoliopsida; order Asparagales; family Amaryllidaceae; genus Allium; species Allium fistulosum. The sequence continues at coordinate 1,394,346,238 of CM060902.1, forward strand.
CTGTGTGTTGAATTGATGTGAATATGGAAGTGTTTGTATAACGATAATTGCTATAAGCACACTTTGGAATCCCCTTGCTTTAAACTTGTTTAAATTGATGATATGTTAATATATTATGAAATGATCTATTTCGGTTGTTCTTTGCACATATTTTTGTGTATGATATAGTAAAGAAATGGTTTGAAAATTTATAGAAATTCTTAAGCAAATTTCCAAAAGTTATAATGCGAATGGTCGCTATATGTGCACTTTGAAATTGCGTTGCGTTCTATGATTTTTAATCAAATTTTGAAAGACATCCTTAAGGGTTTATTTATTGTTTTAATAAGTATTTTATGTTGGATTCTCACTATCAAAAAATTATAATTCGAAATAGTTTATAAAAGGTAGAACAAGGTGGAAAACGTAAGGAGTAGAACAGTCGCTAAGGATGCACTTTGAAAATGCCTTGTGTTCAGTGATTTTTTAAAGTTAATTTTGGAAGACATCCTTAGGGGTTCTTTGCTGTTTTAACAAGTAAAATATATGCACTTATTACTATAAAAATATAATGTTTTAAAAAGTTATAGAACCGGTGGCACGAAGTTGAAAACAATAGAAGTGAAACAGTCGTTATAAATGCACTTTGAAAAATACCTTGTTTTCGGAATTTTTAATATGATATCCTTAGGGGTTTCTTGCATGGTTATTATCTACTATAAGTATATTTCTTACTATAGAATAGCCAGCCTTCAATCGATCGTAAACTTTTAATGTTTTTCTAAAAGTTTTTTATCCAGAACTTTCTACGCACTTATAAACGCTATCTCTAATTATTGTAACATTTTCGAGCTTGTTATATTGTTTTTTTAATGCGACATTTTACTAGTTTGTCTTGATTTAAATGGTGAAAAATTTATTATCTTTGTCAAATATTTTTAGGGAAGTCTAATAACATGGGTTAGAGTATGAAAAAAAGATTAGAAGTTTAAATATAGTACTAATAATTAAATAAGAATATTTAGAGAAAAGGGTTTCCTTTGTAGCATTATGTTTGTAGTAAATTATAAATTAGCTATTTTTACGTAATAGTTTATAAAGATATTTAAAAACTATTTATAAGTATTTTTAAAGAGTGTGTGTGTGTATAAGTTTTAGAAAAGTAAGCTGCTCTACCCATTCTCATGCTCGCTCATCCAGCACTACAGACCCATCCTTGGTTGCATAGCTCGCACAGCGCTGCTAACCATCAATATACCTTGCACACATGGCCGGCACCCTCCACCTATATGAAAACAAGCATGGTTGGGCTCTCTCTTCATCGCATGCTCACACATGGCTTGTTTCTGGCCAATTCCTCTCGATTGAATTTCTACGCCTCCATACTCATGTCTGATCAATATTGCTTTTTTACACCTCGTCGGTTTGCACGTACAAGCTAGGCACATTCAGAGCTCTGTTTTAGTTCAGAATGCTAAATTAATATGCACCATTCATTATAGATCAGTCCAACTGTGATGCACTAGCAGTGGTGCGCCAACTCATCTGCTCTGTTCTACCTTAGAATCAACTACACTTCAACATGGTCTTGTATCATCTGCAGTATCACTTCTCCTATGACACTTTATTTTACACCTAAACACGCAGCTACAAGCTAAGCATCGCTAGTAACCAACTACCACTGCCTTGATATGCACGCAAATCTTCATTCATCTTTTTCTATATGCAGTCTAATCTATGTACCTGTCTTGGTTGCTGCTGTTATATGCAGCTTACATCTCATCTAACAACAAGCATTCTCTGTAATGACTCAAAATTTCAGACACTTTCTATTTAACTATCTAAATTATTTAAATATTTGAATCTTATATTTAATGTGATAAAAGTGATTTTGTAACCTTGTTAACCTGCTTTTAAATCATGACTAATGATAGTAAACTTGTGTTGGAAAAATGTTTACAAAAATATATAGTTTGGAAGAATATCGATAAAAAGATCGAAAATCATTTTATCGATAAGTAGTTTCTTCTCCACAGAAATTGTTCAAACATTTATGCTTTTCTAATCATTAATGAGGTAATTAGAAGCTAAAAATATTTTGCACTAAAACTCTTTAGAAGCTTCTTAAAGTTACCTAGTTAGGTGTGAAAGGGAAGAGATATTTTCATGTGGTTTTAAGAGGTGTAAAGTGGAAAGCATGCAAGGCACATAGGGGGTTCTTTAGGGCATGGTTTAGCCATGTAAAGGAGGGATTTAGGCTAATGTATTCACTCATTATCTTCCAAAGCTTGAAAAAAAACTTAGAAATGGCGGAAGTGGTTTAGCTCTAATCCACTTTGTTCTTCACTGATCTTTCTCTAATTAGCTAAAAACTTCAATAAACTATCACCAACACCTTAGAACACCTTCAGAAGCATGAATCTAAAGTCAAAGTGGAAGAAAGATGAGAAAATGAGGGGATCTTGTTTAGGCCGTGAGCAAGGAAGGAGGAGGGTAGAATGGTGTTGTGATTTTGGTGCTAAAGGTGGTGGCTTTAGGCTTTTGGTGATGGCAGGAAGTAGTTCCTTGATTTTTTTGCGCTTGAGATTATTGTAACCTTGGATTTGGGTGAGTTGATTCACTATCTTGTTAGTACAAATTGGGTATATATGTTGTGTGGTTGAAATATAAAGTTAAGTCACATTAACTAATTAAAGTTATAAATTTTGGACCCTTCTTGCTTTTGAAAGCAAATGACAACTTTACACTGTATATGTAACATCCCGCCATTTTGGACCATTCAAATCGACAATAAAACCACACATGTCAGACTTGAATAATTCAAAACAACATATTGTTAATAAAATTTGGGGCAAATAAAATCAATCACAGAATCACAGACACAGAATATCAGAATAACTCCGCAGCGGAATAAATAAACATAGGAGTTCATGAAGCTCCTAGATACAAAGTTTCAAAACTAATACATAATACCAAGTCTGGAAACAATATACTTGTAAAGTTAGATACATAAGTTGCTAGTTCAAAAGCAAAAGTGGCATGGAAATAACTGGAATAAAATATTAAGCAGACGACTGAATCTTCAGCGGATCTCTAGCTTCGAAAGAGGATGAAACCAAAGCTGTGGAACTCAGGCTGACCCGAGCGTAAAGCAAAACACAAAACACTCGAGTCAAGACATACATACTTATAAAATGTAAATCAACTCAAGTGAACTGTAAATAAATGCGTCAGTAACTTAAAGGATGCTTGGGATCGCCCATCCTCTTAGGATCCGTTAAACTATCTACTATGTAGTAGTATACGCTATTATAATAGGGTCTAAAGTAAAGTATACTATTTAAAAATAGCATTAAGGCTTTACATTTTCCACCTTAACACATTTTTAGGTATGCCAATAGTCTATACAGTATCGTAGCTCACCGTAAACTAGAGCCGCCAGAGGATACCACATAGGTACGACATAAAACAAACTCGTAGAAGGCGCGCTAGGTTAGGTGACACTGCACAACTAGGCAATGCCAGGGTAGATATACATATTACACTTTCAGACTGTTGGTAACGCATAGCCGCAAATACCGCCCAACTCGATCCACACTCCTGAATCAAAGGTGCGCACCAAATCAATCACAAAGTAATAGAATGGCTAACGATGAAGTGTGTCCGATTAGAGGAGCTACCTCCTTGGCCCGTCGATTGCTCCTGTTTTAGCCACCTTATGCTAACTCATGGGAGTTAGGTCCACGTAAATATACCTTTAGGATCGTCGCCACCATCCTCCTTCATTTTGGAATCTCCACCACGTACACAGTTGTTAAAGTGGTTTTCGGTATCGATAGAGAGTATGCCCATATCCGATCCCGGTCTTTTTAACAACCAATCGTTATTATAACCCGTGGTTATATAACTTTCAAATGGTTTATATTTCATATCAAACATATTCCTTTTAAACCATATAAATTCCATATCACTATTCCTTTAAAATAATATTTATTTTCCCAAAGTAGTAATACTTCCAAATTCATTTAATTATAACCCTTTTTAAACATAAAGGTTTAAATATCATAGCACTTTAAGAATGTAACTTTTAGAACCATACATGTAACCTTTAAGAAAATTGTAGCATTCAGAAAATGTCACCTTTTAAGAAAACGCAGCAGTACAGAAGTGCTACTATAAGAATTTGCAGCAGTACAAAACTGTTACGGTAAGAATTCGCAGCAGTGTAGAAATGCTACTGTAAGAATTCGTAACGGTGCAGAATTGTTACTGTAATAATCCGCAGCAGTGCAGGATTGTTACAGTAAGGAAATCGCAACAGTGCATAATTGTTACAGTAAGGAAATCGCAGTAGTGTAGAAATGCTACAGTAATACTTCCTACTACAATAGTTTATATAATCAAATAATACATATCTTTATGCAGTTTCTATCAAAGTCATTATATCATTCCCATTATACTACTAAAAATTTAGCTATTTGGTCATTAAAGAAACCACACCTTTAGTAAAATAACTTTGTTACTAAAATATCAAATTTAAAGCAGAAATCCTTATGCCAAGTTAAAAGTATTTTAACTTACCCTTTATTTTCTTTCAGTAAATAATATTTTATCATTTTGATTTCCTAAATGATACCATTTACATTAATTAAAGCTTACATTTTATTTTCACAAAACATTTATCATTTTAATTACTATTCCATAAATTAAAACTTACAATTTATAGGTTAGAATAAAATTCCATTAATAAGTAAAATCAGATTATTAAATTTTTAATTAACCTTCATACTGTAAATTAGATTCCAAAACTTTACATTTCCAATTATTTATTTCTTATAAAATTTTTAACACATGTAAACAAATTTATAGAAATTATTACAATAAATTTTTAGTTGAGATTCATATATAAAAATCCAAAATACTTAATAATTTTTAGAAAAATCATTTTAAATCAACCACGGAGTCTGTATAAATTTCTGTACCCTAGGGTCATGTAAATACGAACATATATCATTTCAATTCGCAATTTATTAATTTTCCGGGTTTTATATCATTTCAAACCCGCAATCCCAAGTCAAATAAAATTGCTCAAGCCTATCATTTCAGCCCATAACAATTTTTCCTTACTCTAAAGATCGTTCGAGTATGTATCATTTCAACCCATAGTGAAGGAACTTGCAGTGTGATTCCAGAATATGAAATAAACATAACAATATTCAGCATATTATGGCATATGATCAAACAGGTATAATATGATATGAAACAACAAAATAAAATCATATGAATGACATAACATAAACATATGTAATAACATGATATAAACATATGAAGTAATATGATATAAACATATGAAATAACATGATAAAATCATAGGTGAAATGTCAAACTTGCATATACAAATCTTCACAATTCAATTATCATCAATTCATCAAATAAATAAGTACGTATGTCAAGTGTGATTTCTCACCTTTCTTTGGTTGGATAAGTGATTCAAAGCGCAACACAAAAATCAACCAACTACGGATCAGTTTGAGTGAGAGGAGAATCCAAATCCGACGCTTGAACAATAAAAATAAATTCCATACGTAAACAAATAATTTTACATAGAAAAATAAATAGAAAATAAAAATAAAAATATAGATATAAACATGTGAAGAGGGCTTGACTAGGAGTGCATAGGCTTGGCTATAGGCTAGTTTATTAGTGTTTGGGTTCGGCCATAGGTATTTTGGGTGAAGGGGGTTCGGCCATAGGGGTTGGGTTTGGTTAGACTAGGTTTTGGTGAAGGGGTTTTCGGCCTAGGGTTAGGGTTTTGGTAGAGGAGGGTCTAGGGTTTTGGGAAGAGGTGGAGAATAGGAGAGAAGAGAAGAAGGTGAGAGGAGGTGGTGAAGGTGATGGCAAATTTTGGGAGAAAAGGAGTGGTGGAGAAGAAGATCTAGGGAGAAGGAGAGAGGAGTAGTGGGTTTTTAGGCTAGGGCTTTGTGGTTAGAGGAAGAGGAGATGTTGTGGCCGAAATTTGTGGAGAAGGAGGAGGAAAATTGTGGAGGAAGAAGAGGGAGAAATCTAGGGTTTTGGAGAAGGAAGATGAAGGAGAAGAAGACTTACATTTTTCTGTGAAGGCACAAATAAATGGATGTGGAGGCTAGCCAAAACCCTAGGAGATTATATATAGGCTACTCATCTAACTAAAGTTTTTCTAGCTCAAATGGTCTAAGCCCAAACAAATCACAATAAAAATAAAATAGAAGTTGTAGGGAAAATAACTACGTGTAATACGTCAAAAGTTGCAAAATTTGAGTAGTAAACATCAAAATTTAACAAAACGAAAAACTGGGAAAATGTTAAAATTAAATTCTTCTTCATAAAAAAAAGTTAAAAAATCAAAATTTAAAATTTTCACAGAAAGTCAAACTTTGACCAAAGTTGACCAAAATTTGCATTTTAAAAAAATCTTTATTTTATTAAATTTGGAAGAACATTTCATATCAAACTCAAAATTATACATTAAAATCTCCCAATTTAGAAATTTAAAATAATTATATTCAAAATTTCAAATAAATTTTCATTTAAAATATTCTCAAAATTTGCGGGTTGTTACAGTATAAAATCACTTATATTATCTTATATAATATATGGTGTAGCCTTGACTTTGTGTTTACATGTTTTGTTGTCTTGTGTGTTGAACTAAAGTATGTTTGAAAGTGTTTGAAGCGAGAATGATCACTATAAGCACACTTCGGTATCCCTTAGTTTTAACTTGTGTAAATGGAAAACTTATGATCTTAATTTGGAATAATTTGATTTTGTTGTTCTCTTCACATATTTTTGTGTATAAATTGTAAATGCTTTTTGTTTGTTATGGAAGCACTTTGAAAATGCCTTTTGTTCGTTGATTTTTCAAAGTTAACTTTCAGAGACATTCCTAGGGGCTTCTTTGCATTTTTGATAAGTACTATAATGTACTTATTACTGTAAAAATATGGAAGTTTAAATCTTTAACTAACTTATGGAACTAAGTTGCAAAATGTTATAGCAAGAAGGTCGCTGTATAAGCACTTTAAAATGTCATGTTTTTGGGAATTTTTTAATTAATTTGAAAGACATCCTTAAGGGTTTCTTTGCATTTAGTAAGTATTATATGTGTATTTATTAGTGGAAATGAATTGGAGTTTAAAAGGGTCAAAAATAATGACTAAAGTTAGAGCAAAAGGTGGTTATAAATGCACTTTGTAAATATACCTTGTTTTCAGGAGTTTTTATAAATAAATTGATTGATTTCCTTAAGGGTTTCTTACTATAAATTTTCAAGCCTTAAATCATTTGTTTAAGTGGTTAAAACAAGCTGCAAAGTTAATGCTTGTCAATTTTGTTCTTTAACAAAGACTTTTAACATCATTTATAAATGCTGTAGTAAGTTGCTTATGGTTTTAAGTGTTTAAAAATGATATTCAAATTTGGTATTTTCCCCTAATATTTATAGAGTGTGACGACCCACATTTCGAAAGGTTTAAATCGACAATATTCCACACATGTCCGACTTAAAAAATCCGAAACAAAGATAATCGATGGGTTAATTAAGAAAAATAAGAAAAGAATAAGAAAAACAAACACAGAATCTCGCAGCAGAACGATAAAATATAATAATCAAATAAACAGTTCATGAAGCTGTTTATTCTATACATTTGATTATAATCTATACGACAGTTATCAGAGTTATATATACATCAGGGATAAATAAATAATGCAGCAAACAACATGATGCAGGAATACTAATAGTAATTATATACCAAATCTTCGTCTTCCTCCTCCAGAATAAATCTTCAATAAGCTGAAAACTCAGGGCTGATTCGAGCGTAATGAAAAGACAAAACACTCGAGTCAAGACTAAAATATCCTTATGTAAGCCAAATCAATATCGCATATAACATGAGTGCCACGGCGTCAGAGATATTTACGGGGTTTCCCATCTCCTATCCAGTGTATAACGTGCGTGCAATAACTTAAGAGATGTTACGGGATTTTCCATCCCTTAAGGATCCGTCAAATTATTTATATGTAGTAGAATACGCTATATATAATGTCTAGTAAATAAAATAAATATCAAAATAGCGTTAAGGCTTTACATTGATCCCCCTTAACGCGTTTTTAAGCATTGTCGTACAGTTTGCATATAAAACACCAGTAAACCATCGGTGGATAGGGATGCATCATGATACGACAACACTAAACCCAAATCGTAGTGGTCTCGTATAGGGATAAAAGTATGACAAGGCATGTGAGGTAATGCCCAAGGTAGGATACTACCAGTTCAGGTCGGTGGTAACGCATCATAGCCATGACCGCCCACCGCGTCCATCCATCCCATATCGATTCAAAGGGAGGCTATCCCAAAATTAAGGTGCACCAATCGAAACCAACAACAAGAGTAATAATATGGATGGTGTCCAAGAAAATCGAAGAATGGATGTCCGCTCAGGGTAATTAGCCCACTTGGCCTTGTCAAACCATCCTATGTTAGTCATTTCAAATTGGCATAAGTGTAGGGGCCTATCGATCATCGCTCTCTTTCTTCAAATCCAGCAATCGTCGCCAAATCCAACAACTTCGTTCTGGAGTCTCCTCCGCATACGCAGTTGTTAAAGTGGTTCCAATATTGACAGAGAGTATGCCAATAAGAGGCCCCGGTCTCTTTAACAACCAAACGTCGTTTTACACACCGGTTGGTACTTTTACATTTTGAAAACAATTCGTATTTGATATCAAAATATCATATTCGCTTCAAATTCAAATCCATTTCGAAATCATCATATTTACTCAAAATATACCATTTCATCTCAAAATCCTTTTCATCTTAATATCTCGATTTCAGTTCCAATTCAACTTGAATTCAAATTTTCATTTGGGTTATAACTTCAATTTAACCCAATTCGCATTTAAATCCATGATTTAAATATAACAATTCCTTCTTTGATTAGTTTGAATTTTTGAAAATAGTTTAAATAGTTTTAAAATAGTTAAAAATAGTTAAATAGTTAAAATAGTTTGATGGAAAATAGCTTGAGTATTAAAATGGTTTATACAGTAAAATAATTTGGAAAATCAAAATAATTTAATATTTAAAGAATAAAGATTTTTAACAGTTTATACTAAAATAATTTATTTGAAAATAGTTTCAAAGTCAAACTGATTCAATTCCAACTTCCCAATTCGAATCAATTCCAATTTCCATTCAATCGATTCAATTTTGATTTCAATTCGAATCGATTTCAACTTCGATTTCAAATTCATTCAATTCCACTTTCAAATCCCATTAATTCGATTTCAATTTCAATTTATATCGATTTCGAGATCGATTTTCGAAATATCGATTCAAAATACTTAAATCAAATTAACCTTCAATATTCAGTTTAAAATCCCAAGCTTCAAATATAATTCAGTTCCGAGCTCAATTCGAAATATCGTCTTAAAATTACTTTTACTTAGCAGCATTTCAAAGTTTGAATAAAGTCTAAATCTTTTAAAACAATCCAATTTCCAAATTTCAAATCTTATTTCGATTATAACTTTAAAATCTCAACTTCGATTACTTAAATAATTTCGATACCACAATTTAATTCCACAATTTGAGCTCAAGTTCGAAAATAATTTGATTTCTATAAATTTGATTTTTATTTCTTTATACCAAAATCATTTAAATGAATTTCAAACCAAAAATTTTAAAACCATTTAATTTAACCAATCCGGTGTCCATATATAATTTTCTATCCAATGGCCAAGGGGTCAATTATTCCAATTTAATTTCAGGGATGGATATATATAATTTCAATCCAAATCACAGTGTCATAGGTATTTATCATTTCAACCTATTTCTTAATTTATTTGAAATAATTCAATTTACAGTTTATATACTATAAATAATATACAAGGTGATAATAAGATATATCAGAATAAATAAACATCCAAATCATCCAAAATATCAACCAATAGCATCCATCGCAATCAATCATCCAAACAGTCAATATAATTCACAACAATTTCATAGTTATTAAAATCAGGTGTTTTATTGGCAATTAAATTCCTATTTCAAATTTAACTGTCAATTTTAATTTTTAACAGTTAATTCAATGACAGTTTAGATGACAATTAAATTTATCAAACAATAATCAATAAATTTACATCACTTCACAATTTCGAATTTAACTAGCATAAAAATATTCTAGTTCTCGTGAGCGTTATAAAACACTTACCTTAAGTTTTCAATTTTAAATCAAATCGAACGACATTCGATTTGACGTTCGATTTAACTTTAAATTTTGGTTATTTCCAAATCAGTTCTAGAATGTAGTGCTCATCGCCATGATTCCATCGCTGTTTGTTTCATCCAATTCCGACCTCGTATGACAAAGATATACCATTTATAAGATTTATAATTTATAATATAATAAATTTACATTTTCCTTTTATATTTAATAACCTAAAATCAAATCTGGCCATAGATCTTAACTTCCAGGAAAATCAGAGCCGCACCTATCTTCCTCTACGCATCGTTCAAGCTCCAGGAAACTTCGAGCTCGCTCAACCCAAGTATGCGCGTGAATACATCTGGCCGCTCCAACTACGATCATCGAGAGAACGATTGACTACCCTTGTTTCGAAGCCCTAAGGCTGCTGCACCACCGCCCAAAGCAACTTGAGGCTCGGCCCCTATATTTCTCGAAAAATGCACACGACTGTCGTGCAAACGCGGCCAGATCTGGCCTCCAATCGACGACGATAACGAAAACCCACTGTTGGATGAACTCGTCTCTCCAAGCTCTACAACTTTCCAGTTGAAAGTTTTTCATGAAAGTTTAAGGATTTGAAGAAAATTAAGGGATAAAGGTGTAGTTTTGGCCATTGAAGATAAGTGGAGGCACGGCTGCGAATTTTGGGTTAGGGTCTGTGCATGCGTATTTATATGTGTAAACGTATTATTTTTTTATTATTTCCGTTGTTCACGTGCTTTTCCGGACAAACTCCAAATGAAGTGTACCGCCTGGCATTTATAATGTTTTCCCCCATCCCGAACACAATGGAACTAGTTTCGAGTCCCAATTCGATCGTATGGAGAAGATAGCTTTTTGAACCCAATTAAAATATTAAATTTTCGATACTAAATTCAATGCATTTCTATCTCTCACGACCAAACGATAATTTCAAACGCTATGGAATTTGAAATCCGATAATAATACACTATTACCGATCCAATGGAACTGGTTTCGTCGAATTCCGAGACTGTGCCTCGGAAGGCTATTTTTACTCGTCAATTATAATATAAAATTTTCAATTTCTAATTATTCACTTTTAAATCCAATTTTAAATGTTAACAATATTCATTTGTATTTAAATAAAACTTAAATCAATTTCTGATATTGTTTTCATTCACATTAATTCAAGATTCAATTATTTAAACAATTTCCAATATTAAATTTAACAATTTAATTATCCTAAACATCAATATAAATAAATCATTAAGTTCCAAATAAATTTTAGTTATCAACATCATTTTATTTCTATCTAAATAATTCCCAATTATTATTCAACTTCAGTTATTGATTATAAACCCAGTTAATATATAGGATTTCATTTCAATACTCGTTATCGCTAAATTTTCAAAATTAGTTTATTTCAAAATTTTATTCAAGTTCATATTCAATAACTATATTAATAAATCATTAAAAATTTTATTTTTACCCATTTTTATTCAGTAATTACACTAAATTTAATGATTTAAAATAGTAAGAATAAGGGTCGTTATATTCTCCCCCACTCAAAACTTTTCGTCCTCGAAAAGGAACTAAGTAGAGAATTTTACATTTGATATATTAAAAAAATAATCAACTTATAAAACATAAAATCCATTAGAAAACTTTTACTACATTTCTTCTACGCTACTCCAATCGGCTTACGGAATTTACAAGTTAGCTATCAAAACAAGTTATAAAATTTTTAAAACTTCAAAAAATTTCTAACACTTGGATTTACGGAAAATTCCGGCAGAGTCCCCTTTGCGCGGCTCGATCAAATTTTTTTTCCAATATAATATATAACACAAATAGATATCAAATATACCAAACATACATCTCATCTCAATGATGAGGCTTCCCGAAGGGAAAAATATAAAAGCGCGGTATGTAATCCGAGATGTGTACCTTATTATTATTAATACAAGTGAGTTTGCTCGTATTAAGCAAGCAAAAACATAATATAATCTGTGTATACGTCCAAATGGTCTTCGTATGTACCTATCTCAACTCAATTTAGAATATTAATCATTTATATAAGATATAGAACATGTATAAGTTAAATAGAAGTGTATAGCATGAATTTTAAACCCAAACCAAAACATAAGCATTAATATACGACAAACAACAATCATGTACAATAAAACAATTATAACGACGATTTACAACAAAAGAAACCATTCAATTATTAGTATTCATCTAATTCATTCTAACAATATGAATTTACATCATCCAATGCCAATATTTAATTTATACACTTCATTTCTTATTAACATTCAATTTCATCAACATTTAATTGATTTACTTCCAATTTATTCAAATCTATTTCATTCACATTTAGTTTTATTCAATTCAATTTGTTAAATTTCAATTGTTTCATCTTACGTTTAGCAACATCCACATCAATTCATTTATTCACATTCATTCTACACTTAAGTTCATTTTTATTAGAAATCAATGTTATTTCATTTGCTCATTTTATTCATACAATTCACTAACTTCTTCCATTTATTCATTTTGGTTAGCTTTTCATAAGTTAAATTCATTTCACAATTCAATATTAGCTTCTTTCCTTTAACATCCATATTCAGTTAATTTAACATCTTGTTTAACTAACACTTGTCAAAGTTATAAACTGCAAACTGTACTTTACATTTTCGCGAACCATTTGAATTATAATGTTCATATCTCCATTTTTAGCATCAACATCATTAATGAATTATTTCTTATATCTTAAGTTTCTTTACCCTTAATTCACATTTGTTTTCACAATTTCATTTAATAACAAATTTATTTGTTTAACATTTTATTAATCCTTACCTTAGTTTACAATCATCTATAAAAGTCCAACTTCTTATATCTGACGTTATCTAAGTTTATAATTATCTCAAAAGTTACAAATTCAATTTCACAATTTCTTTTCAAATTTATATTCAATTCTATAACCAATTTACAAAGATATTTATTTCATTTGTCTACTTTCTTAAGTTTCACTTACTTATTCCATTTAGTCATTAATCATTTCATGATATACTAATTAAGTATAACATTTATTATTACAACTAAATTTCCATTTATATTCATTTTTAGTTACTTTTAAGTTTTGTTTACTTGTATAATATCCCATTACATATGAAAATCATCATTTTAACTTTTAACATTTGGTAAGTCTTATTATATGTTATTAGAATGCAATTTGGTATTATACAAATTAATCTGATTCATTTTACTTAATTAGAATGTTCACTATTTTGATTTTTTTAAATTTTCTTTACTTCCAAATATAGAGTTGTAAAATTCAACTCTAAAGTTTCTCAAAACATTTAGCTTAGATTTCTTAATTCTCTTATTTTATAAGTTCTTGTTATTCAAATATTTCATTCAAATAATTTGAAGATTATTAATTAACAGAACTTAAAAATTTTAAATACCGGATTCATTTCAAATCATTTGAAATAAGTATTTATACTTATCTCTTTTGTATATCAAATCGTACTTTTGGAGTTTAAACCAAAATCCGTTTATCAAAACAATTTCATTGCAAAGCCACTCAATGGCATCCCCCACTTTGAGACTCAAAAATGGAAGTCGATGATGTTGCGTAGTCATCACTGAAATTATTTCCAGCGACAAAAAGGGGAGTACTGAATTCATCCTTTTTAAACTTTATTTGAAAACAATTTTATTTATATATACTTTTAAACAATACTAATATTATTTTGCAAACCTTGAAAACCTTTTTCAGAAACACCGGAATTTAAATTTCTCAAATTCTCAATTTTTTATATTCATTTTACATGCAAATTATCTTTTATAAATCACGTTTATACAATTTCATTTTCTCATAATCATATAATTGATAATAGTTTAGAAATATTGACTAATCCAACAATAAACGATAATGATCAATATTATCATTTCTAACAACCAATTCACACTATATATACCATAATAATCTTTGAAAATTACACCTTTATATACAAAATATAATCAACGTAAAATTATTTCATTTACCAAATTTCAAAACATACTATGTCGAATTGTTCTGTTCAAGTGTTTAGAGATCGCTATCGATAACGTTAATTACTCGTATTGACCAGAATCCATAAGCCACTCAACAAACCAACCAACACATTATAAAACAATTTTTATATTCACTAAAAAATACGCACTCATATCTATTAAAACACTCAAACTCATTCTAGGGTGCTACTGACCCTATCTCTAATGAGTTACCCCTTAAAGCTAAGGTTATCGCTAAACCAAAGCTCTGATACCAAGTGTGACGACCCATATTTCGAAAGGTTTAAATCGACAATATTTCACACATATCGACTTAAAAAATCTGGAACATAGATAATCAATGGGGTTAATTAAGAAAAATAAAAAAAGAACAAGAAAAACAAACACAGAATCTCGCAGCGTAACGATAAAATATAATAATCAAATAAACAGTTCATGAAGCTGTTTATACTATACATTTGATTATAATCTATACAACAGTTATTAGAGTTATATATACATCAGGGATAAATAAATAATGCAGCAGACAACATGATGCAGGAATACTAATAGTAATAATATACAAATCATCGTCTTCGTCCTCTAGAATAAATCTTCAATAAGCTAAAAATTCAGGGCTGACCCGAGCGTAATGAAAAGACAAAACACTCGTGTCAGGACTAAAATATCCTTATGTAAGTCAAATCAATATCGCATATAACATGAGTGCCACGGCGTCAGAGATGTTTACGGGGTTTCACATCTCCTATCCAGTGTAACGTGCGTGCAATAACTCAAGAGATGTTACGGGATTTTCCATCTCTTAAGTATCCATCAAAATATTTATATGTAGTAGAATACGCTATATATATAATGTCTAGTCAATAAAATAAATATCAAAATAGCGTTAAGGCTTTACATTGATCCCCATTAACGCGTTTTTAAGCATTGTCGTACAGTTTGCATATAAAACACTAGTAAACCGTTGGTGGATAGGGATGCGCCGTGATACGACAACACTAAACCAAAATCATAGTGGTCTCATACAGGGTATGACAAGGCACGTGAGGGAGTGCCCAAGGTAGGATACTACCAGTTCGAGTTGCGGGGCTGGTGGTAACGGATCATAGCCATGACTGCCCACCGCGTCCATCCATCTCATATCGAGTCAAGGGAAGACTATCTGTAACGACCCAGAATTTTGGTCGTTTAGTTTTAAACATTTAATTTATTTTTAAATGTTGAAATTGAATTTTGGTCGTTAAGGCGTTACCCATATCCCCCTTAACACATTTTATATATTCCCATAGTCTATACAGTACCGTACGCTCCTCCGTAAATTGGAGGTGGCACGATAGGGCATGTGAACATGGCACTCGAGGCAATGCCAAGGTAGATATACCAATTGCACTCCCAGACTGGCGGTAACGCCTAGCAGTTACTACCGCCCACCTCGGAACACACTCCCATAGTCAAAATCGAGGGTGGCCACTAAATCAATCACAAAGTAATAGTATGGTATCGAAGAAATGTGCCCGATCGGAGGTGCGACCTCACTTGGCTCGGTATAGCTCCTGTTTTAGCCACATCAAGCTCACTCACGGGAGTCAGGGTCACGTAAATACCTTATACAGAATCGTTTACCAAACCATCCTACTTCATTTCTAGAACCTCCACCATGTACACAGTTGTTAAAGTGGTTTTCGGTATTGGCAGAGAGTAAGACAATATCTGATCCCGGTCTCTTTAACAACCAAACACATATTTCACACCGGATAGTTCTTTTACATTTCAAAAGTCAATTGATGCTTAATATCAAAATATCATATTCGATTTCAAACTATATCACTTTTGACATCATATTCACCTTCAAAACCATATTCACTTTCAAAGTCGTCTTCACGTTAAAAATCATATTTACTCAAGTATGTCATTTCACAAAAGGTATCAATTCCAAATTCCAACTTAAGTTGTATCATCATCAAGGATTTAAATATAAATACTTCAACTTTACACAGTTTACAAATTTAGAAAATAGTTGAGATAGTCATAAATAGTTTAATAGTTTTAAAATAGTTTAAATAAATTAAAATAGTTTAAATAGTAAAATAGTTTAAATAGTAAAATAGTTTAAATAGATTTAAATAGATTAAATATAGATTTAATAAATTTAATTAGGTTAAAATGTTTTAAATAGATTAATTATAGATTTAATAGATTTAAATTATATTAAGTAGATTTTTAAATAGATTAAATAGATTTAAATTATATTAAGTAGATATTTAAATAGATTAAATAAATTTAAAATAGATTAAATAAATTTAAAATAGATTAAATAAATTTAAATTATATTAAATAGGTTAAATAATTTTTATTAGTTTGAAATAGGTAAAAATAGATTAACTTGGATTAAATAGGTTATAATATATTAGAATAAATTAAAATAGTTTTAATTGATTTATATAGTTTAAATTAATTTAAAAATAGATTTCAAAGTTATATCCAAACATTTTCAATAACTCAATTACCGATAAATTCATTTATATTTGACACTTCAACTTTGAGATTCCAATTTAAATCCTTTGAACAATTTATCAAATCAATTTCAACATTTACGCTTGGACTTTCAAAGGTAATTCAGTTTATATAAATCAAATTTCTATTTCAAAATAACAGTTAACTGAATTCAAAAATTTAAAGATTCAAAATCATTTAATTTAACCAATCCGGTGTCCGAATATTATTTTCTACCCTATGGTTAAGTGATATGAATATTTATCATTTCAATGTGCAATTTATAATTCTACGGTTATATATAATTTCAAACCGCAATCCCAAATTAAATAAAAATCCATAAAATCGCTTAAGTCTATCATTTCAACCCATAACGATTTTTCCCTAATCCATAGATCATTCGGGTATGTATCATTTCAACCCATAACGATTTTTCCCTAATCCATAGATCATTCGGGTATGTATCATTTCAACCCATAGGGAACTTGCAGTGTTATAACGATATAAAATACAGAATCCAGTCATCCAATATCAACAATCAAACAGCCATCACAATCATCATCCAAATCAATTTATAAACATCAATAGATACTGATAATCAATATCGGATATTAAATTGAAAATTTAAATTCAACATTAAATTAAACGATGATTAAATGCAAATAAATCAAATTTAACTAGAATGACAATTTAAACATACCAAACATCGATTAATAAATTTCTAATCACATCGTGAATTTAATTTAACTAACATAAGATAAATCTAGTAGTTGTGAACTCACCTACGATTTTAAATCGAATAAAAATCCAATTTAGGGCCCAAAATTTAACAGTCTTAGAATTCATCCAAACTGGCGTCCAAATGTCCAGAATTTCAATACGATCCCAGCGGAACAAACCGCGCATGAAACAGAACTCGTATGTAAAAGTTATGTACGTTAGAACGAAAGAAAAGAATATAATTTAAATTAAAACATACGAAGGGCAAACTTGTAATTACTTCATCATTGAACCCTAGCCCACGTTCACAAGCATCGAGCCCCACCTGTACACGACCGCCGCCGTCAACCCGCAGCTGCACGGGCCCCAAAACCCGCCACAGCCACGCTAGAAGCCCCGCCGTCTCCTCTCCCCCCCATGCCTCGCGAAGGCCACCCAGCGCCGAACGACGCTCAAAAACACAGCCGCCGCCGATAATATCAGGACCTAATCGAATTTTTCCCAATGATCCAGTTGTCGAATCGCTGCTTAACTTGCATGGATGAGCTCCGCTCGAGAATCTCTACATCACGGTACCCTTGATTCGACGATCGGTTGAAGTTGATCACGGCACTATGAACGACCGAGACTTATCCTTCAATTTCTGGACACACAGAGGCTCAAATCGAAAAACAAACTGTAGATTTGACTTGCGCTCATCGAGAGCTTCAAATTGATATATAATTCGATATATTTTAGAGGAGTTTGATTTTTGATTTGATTTTGATTTGCAATTGAATTTAGAATTGGTTTTGATTTGTCTGCCATTGGGAAGAGAGAAGCAGATAGAATTGTACGTACAGACAAATGGAATAAGAAATAGTTAGGGTTTATAATGGCTATATATATAGGCAGATCCGAAATAGGAATGAATGGACAAGATTGATTTGAAAGTTGAACGATAGATGACCCAAAAAGCCCGTTTCGTTTCCGAAACGAAAATGGGTCATCCCATATATCAAAATAGATGTTTTTGATAGTTTTAAAATCAACGGAATAGGTTTCAGGTCCAAATTCCATCGTATGAAGAAGTTGCTTTAAAATCAGCTTATTTCAAATTGATTTCAATTGATTTAATTAAATTGATTCATGTGCATTTCAAGCCCGTATGATCAAACGACAAGTCCTATTGTTATGAAACATGAAATCCTACAATAATTCATCGTTACGGAACGGATGAAACTGGTTTCGTCGAAATCCGAGTGGGTGGCCAAAATGGCTATTTTTAAGCTAATTTAAATAAATTAATATTAAATTAATAAATCACTTTTTAATTCAATATTTATAAACTAACAAATTTTCATCATTTTTGGTTACTTAGACATTTATAATAATTTAAAACAAATTTACATATCAAATTCAGTGTTAAATAATTCACTAATTACAGTGTTCAAATTCAACTGTAATTAAATTCAATTAATAAAAATTAAATTCCATTGAATTGTTTTAATTTGATTTCAGTCTTTTTATTCTAACTATTATTGCTCTGATAACATAGTTAATATTTGTTGATATCTTATTTCACTAATATGCTACAATTTCCATTTTTTATTTGAATTAACTACTATATTTCAATTATGTTGAATTTTTGTCACTTATACACATTAATTATCATTTAATATCCCAATTAATTTATTTATCTTGGTTTCATTCTTTTTTTATTACCTCAATTATTTCCTTATGAATATAATTAATATTTCTATACTTTTTATTACATTCACAATTTACAGTTATTGTCTTAACTCACATTAATGTAACATTTAATTTCATTTAATTTTAATTGATTAAATAAATTTGTAACAAATTACAATTGTCACCATTTCTATATTTAATAACATTTGTAAGTTTATTATCCACAACAAGTGTTATAATTACTACTACAACACTAATTTTATTCAGTTACAATTAGTTACATCTATTTCGTTGATTAATCAGCATTTAACCATCAATTATTCTTCAAATCCAATTATCAATTAATACACACATTATTGTCATTAATTTACGATCTATAACCAATTATAACTTTGTAATCTTTTTAATTAGTTGGAATTGAATTTAAAGCAGTTATCAATTACCTTAAATTAATACCATTTCATTTGATTCCAGTTATATTCTTATTGTTAAATCAAAAAATTTCATTTCTTCCAACATTTCATCACAGACCTTATTAAATTAACAATTTTTAATTATCAAAAATTTTGGGTCGTTACAACATGCTGGGGAAGATTTGGAGTCGATCAGAGCTAGCGAAAATTTTAGGTTAAATCGAACATGTTCGATTTAATTTAAAATTGGAGCGTTTGGCGAATTAAAACTCAAGGTGAGTTTAATCTCACTCAATTTTCGACTGTTGGCTTTAATTTTAAATAGTTAAAATTAATAGATGATTGATTTTTTAAATTGATGAATTATTATCAGTTGGATGTGATATTATGTACAGTAGTATATATATATTGGAGTGATTGATATTCCCGGATATATATACCGGATGAGACCCTATGTGCCCCGCATAATAGCAGATTACCCTATATACCACGATATTCCACCTCGAAGCGGAATTGATATTTTTATGTTGTGCTAACATCTGTAGATGCAGGGAAACAGGTTGGAGGGATCCAACTGGATTCCTCAAAGTGTTGAATTTAAATTCATATATAGTGATATATGTTTTGTTGAATAATCTCTGATAGGTTATTGTGTGATTTAAATTGATTGATTGATATGACAGTTTTTAGCTGGATTTTGGTATTTTTAAATACCAATAAAAATATGGTTTAAAATTGGTAAAAGAATTGTAAATAGGGATTTTGAAGTACGTAGAGTTTTTGGATAAATTAATTGGATAAAATAAATGGTTTTGAAATTTGTACTTAATTAAATCGAGATATTGTGAATAGAATTTTGGAATAAAAGTACGTAAAAAGGATTTTTAAATAATAAATTCTTAAGTAGCACTTGTTTAAAAATAAAGGAGGTTTTAAGAATCGAGATTTTGAATAAATCGGAAGAATAGAAGTGAATTTGGGAATAAGTATAAAATTGATTATACTGGAACTTAGGTAGGATTTTCAAATTTACGGAATGGAATTGGAAATCGAGAGTTTGGGCTTGTTTTGAAAAGAGGATTTTAATTTTTAACTGGGTGGTTTTAAAAGCATTAAAAATATTTTGGAAAATTAGTTGTTTAATTATTTTAAATTGTTAAAGCATATTAAATTATTAATTAGTAACCTTAAAATGAGTGCTAAAGATTTATTATTATTTAAGCATTAGTCAACATTATTATTTTTAAAGATAAATTATTAAATATTTATATGGCTTTTTATAATAGCTTTTATTTAAATACTTTTACCTAGATTAAACATGAAAATTTATTTTAGAATTTACAAGCATTATTTTGAAATAATTTTTAAATAAAGTTTTCAAGAAGTAATGGTATACTCTGAAAGTGTGTAGGACCGTGTAATATGGAATAGTGCGGGATAATAAACTTGATGATAATAATACTGTAGATAGTGTGGAATATAAAAGCAGTATAGTAAAATGACACCAGATATTTTATACTGGTTCGTAGCACCGTCCTACGTCCAGTCCCAGACTCCTTCTGAAATTTCACTAATAATCCTCACTTAACCCGGAGGAATGGGTATATACAACCCTTGAGCAGCCGAACAAGGACCTGAGCGGCAGAACAGGATTTCGCCTCAGCAGCCGAAGAGG
This sequence comes from Allium fistulosum, assembly GCA_030737815.1. Lineage (NCBI taxonomy): Eukaryota > Viridiplantae > Streptophyta > Magnoliopsida > Asparagales > Amaryllidaceae > Allium > Allium fistulosum. Next base: position 1,394,367,495 of record CM060902.1, read on the forward strand.
ACTTCACACGCCTGAGCAGCAGAACAGGACTTCAACAAATACAAAAATAGTTTTTACTTTGTGTGTTCTTAATAACACGAATTTGTCACTTGTAGTACACCCTTCCTATAATCTTCTCCTCGAGTATAAATATATATATTTGAAGTATATGAAGAATAGAAAGGTCTAGTATTGCTTTAATGCTAAATATTTGAAAGTGTATTTGCAAAATGGATAGAAGAGCAAAGATCAAAGAAATAGATTAAGATTTTGTAATTCGGTAAATTGAAATGAAGTTGGAGTTTGTATTTATAATAGTTAAAAAGCTACGACTGTTGGTGAAGAGTTTCGATCGAAGTGTTGCATCTAAATCTTTTCGTTGAATGTTCGCAACTCTTCACAAAAGTCGTGCCCTTTCAGAAAATATTGCTGTTGTAGAAATTCAGTCGACTGGACTACAATGTCAGTTGACTGAATATTCAAACACTTTTAAATATTCAAATTCATATATATGTGCACTGTGCATGTTGCACAGTTTACACAGTGTCAGTCGACTGACCTGTTGTAATATGTTCAATATGCACAGTTTGCCTATATATATTGATTTTTTACAACTTTGTAATATTCTTATGTACAGAGTGATAAGACTTATATGACCTTATAGATATACGTAACTTGAGAAGAGATTTTAACAATATTGTTCTAAGACTCAAAAAACAAAAAATATAGAATTGATGCACCAGTTTATGAAGTCTTGTCTCCTTGTAGTACATATTCTCTTTTTGTCGTTGCAGTCGTCAAATCTGTATGTTGTAGATGAAGGCTTTGTGTCATGAATCAAAACCAAGTCTCAACATTCTCCCCCTTTTTGATTGATGACAACCTGTGAGTAAATATAGATTTCGACTGTATAAAAGAACAAAAATACTTACTCCCCCTGAATATACGACGCTCTATATCCTGCATTGTTTATTAGTAGCAATAATATTTCTCCCCCTTTGTCATCGACAAAAAGGAATAAGTAATATGATATTATAATGTGAAAGATAATAAAGCAAAGAACAATCATCCACATAATTAATATCCATAGACAATAGTGTTCAAAAAGAAAATAAACTAGGATGGCCATTTAAGTACAAGCCATATAAATTAACACAAATGTCTTGCGAAAATAAATATCTTACTACAGTGGACCCATACCCCTACCACCATCTCCATCACTACCATCATCATCAAAACTAGGTCGATCGTCTGAAGAAGAAGAAGAAGTCCATGTGAATACGGGTTGCTTACCCGGATTGCCTATAGTAGAAGTAGATGTACCGGAAGAGCACGATATAGCCTGCCATAATTTTGTGAAACACCCTTTGACTTTATCTAGCTCCTTATCAACTTTGAGGATGTTTGATTGAAGTATTTGTTGATTACGGCATATTATATTGATGGCCTTACGTGGTTGAAGACCTTCATTTGGAATTATGATATCTTCTTGTTGATAGTGAGTTGAGCGTTGTAGAGAAGGTCTTTGATATGGCTCACCATGTTGTGGTTGGACTTGAGTTGTTTGCCTTTTGGTCCATTCTTCAAAGGATATTATAGGAGGGGGTCAGGCAACTGGTAATTTCATTAAGGCCAAAATCCAAGCGTTCAAACAACCAACAGTTGAAACAGGAGAATCTGGTTCCGGAACTTCACATGCTTTGAGAAGGCGCATTATATATTCACCGTGGTAAATGATATTCATCCTTCCATTGTTAAAGCTCAGAAATTCATCAAGTTGTAAACGGAGCCAATTTACTTTAATGTTCCCAAAAATAGCATATAAGGCTTTAAAATTATTTTCGTATACAAGTTCATAACTTCCGGTTCTAGGAGCTACTGTTTTCATTAAAGCTCGGTGAATAATTCGTGCCTTTGGTCGTAAGGACATTGATTTTAATTGACGCATATCGTCGTCAAGAAATAAATGGCTTATGTGATTTCGAACAACTAAATCAACATCAATAGTAGCCAACTCAACTCCTTCATTTTCTGTTTTTAGAATATGAGCCATGCGGTCTAGAGAAAAGAAAACGGGCTTACCACATACGAGACTCCATATGAAATCTTCCCGATTTGGAACATCTTGATGACCCAAGTTGAGATTTGCGTAGAACAACTTAACCATTATGTGGTTGATTTTATATTTATTGTCATCGATATCAATCAATGATTCTAAATTGGTACGTCGGGCTAATTCTTGAATATGATAAGGTGAAAAATCATCGAATTTGACAAAGGAACCTTCAAATATTCTTGAATTTTGCATACTTCTCCATCTCTTTATTGTAGTGTCGTCAAATAGCCATTGTTTAATTTGTTCGTTAGAAGGAATTTGAGATGAGGAGGAGGCTTGGCCTTTTCGTTTTGGTGCTATTTGATTTTGATTTTGAGGAGTAAAGTTTGATTTTTAAATAGCTTAGGGTTTTGAAGAAGATAAAAAACTGAATGGTAAAGGAGGAAAGAAGGTAAAGTGAATAAATGGGTAAAAAATGGTTGGTGAAAAAGTAAAGTAACTGTCAGATCTACGACTCAGTCGACTGATGCAGGGCTTTAGTCGATTGAAGCTGAAGATTTTGAAATTTCATTCTTCTGGTCTAGTCGACTGAGACCTTGTATTAGTTGACTGGTTGTGTAACGACCCGATATTTTGGACCATTCGCATCCATTATAAGTGTATAGGTAGACACTCATGCCGGAGTTGAATTGCTCAAAATACCACGTTGTTAATTTAAATTGGCAAAACTGAACATATACAGTAAATAAAATAATCACAGATCACAGACACAGAGTAATAAGTGCAGCGGAAATAAAAGAGATAGTAGTTCATGAAGCTACTATATAAATATATAAGTTACATCAGAGTTAAACCAGATACAACGAAAGAGTAATATGATACATCAGATACAAAGCAGAATACATCACTGGAATCATCGAATATCTGAAAGCAGAATAGTTGGCTGGATCTCCAAGCGAAGCTCCAACTCCAAAGGTGAGTCTCGAAAACTGGTACACTCAGTCTGACCCGAGCGTAAAGCAAAAACACAAGACACTCGAGTCAGGATTAACATTCTTATATTAATAAATCCAACTCAAGTGAAATAGCAATTGAAATACAAGTAACTCAAAGGATGTTTGGAATAACCATCCTTAAGGATCCGTTAAACTATCTACTATGTAGTAATATACGCTAAGTAGATAATGTCTATCAGTAATATAAGAAGATATCAAAATAGCGTTAAGTCATGGCCCATTCCACCCTTAACACATTTTTATTCCCACAAGCATATACAAGACCGTAGTTTCCCCAAAACCGGAAGTCACCAGAGGGCAATCCATATACTCAAGGTACAAAACAAATTCGTAGTGGTCGCGCATAAATGGAATACAAGTATGACAAGGCACATGAGGCTATACCCAAGGTAGTGATACTACCGTTCGCCTGATCCGGACTGGTGAGAACGCAACGCCGCAGCGCCCGCAACACCGTGAAATAACACTCCCAAAATCAAGGGTGCACCAATCGACAACAAGTATAAGTAGTTCGAAGTAGTGTGTCCACTTGAGGTATCAATCCTCCATTGGCCCGGCACAGCTCCTGTTTTAGTCATTTCCAATTTGACACAAGTGTCAAGGCTATCCATTATCGTTCTCTTTCTTCAATCATCACGAGCATCATTCCAACCACTTCATTCTGGATCATCACTCCGCGTATAGTTATTAAAGTGGTTTTCGGTTTAGATAGAGAGTATATCCATAACCGAATTCCGGTCTCTTTAATAACTTCCGTAATTATTTCACCGATTGGTCGTTTATTTATTTCAAAACCAAATCAATTTTAATTTAAATCAGAATTCGCAAATCAACATTTCATTTGTCTATCAAAACAGTTTCCATACTTACGTTTCAAAACTTCCAAATTATCATTTCAAAATCTTATAATTCAAATTCAATTTCTATTTAAAACAATCCAAATATTGATTTAAGTTCGAATACAAGTTTCATTTCGAAAACATTTAAATTAAATCTTATTTAACATTCAAATAAATTTAAAATCATTTATCGATTTCATTCAATATTCGTTAAGTTACTATGCCATTCAAAACAATTTCCATTAAATTTCCAATTCATTGAATCAATTACTTAAGTTCAACTTCATTATATCGAAATTTCAAATTGACTTAAATTAGATTTGTCAAATCAATTCTTTAAATTACAAGTTTTACATAAATTCAATAAATCACATTTTTCTTGTTAAAGAAATTCAATTTCACTTATTTACTTACTTAAATAATTCTCCAAAAAACTTAATTTATAAAGAAACTCAATTTCAATTATTTACGAAGTAAAATTCACTTATTCAAAAGTTCAATTTTTCTTATTAAAGAATCCAATTCAATTTAATCATTAAATAATTCAAACTTAATTATTAAATAATTTCAAAGTTTAATAATTCCGAACTTAATTATAATTTCAAACTTCATTATTAAATCATTTCAAAGTTAATAATTTCAAACTTAAATATCAAATCATTTCAAAGTTAATAATTTCAAACTTAAATATCAAATCATTTCAAACTTAATTCAATCATTTCTCAAATTAAACAACATTCTTTCAACAATTACATTGTTAATATTTTGTTTCAGATTTATTTAAATATTAACACTTTCCTTTCATCAAAAATTCAAATTTCAACTTCATTTCAAAACCATATTCTTTATTCGAATAAAATCTTCGTTTATATTTTTTTTTTTTAATCAAATTATTGACCAATCGGGTTTAATTTAATTTCCTATCCTAGGTCAAAGTTCAATTTTGGGTATTTATCATTTCAACCCGATTCCAATTCAATTCAAAATCAAAGCATAACAAAGGGAACTTGCAGTGTGATAACTGGGATGATGTCAAAGTAAATAACAAGCAATAACAACAATCAATAACAATCCAATAATTAATTCAAATAATCCCGAAATAACCGTATTAATTCGCATTGTTATTTGTACGAATTAATATAATTATTTCTAGAATCTACACTATCATTTCATGTAGATTAAAGATTATTACATTACGGTTTCACTTGTAATCTATTACAATTTCATACATCATCAATTTAACAACATACGTTCAGTGGTTCAAAGTATAATTAAACAAATCCTACGTGTCAATAAATTCAACAGTTAAGGGGTCATATTATACAAATGTCAGTTAATCAAAGTTAACAATTAATTATCCTATATCAAGTTCAATTGCATACCATTTATCATTTTAACATCAACAATTTAACGTCCAATATAAACATCAACAATCAATCAATTATCAGCCAAACTGTATTATCATCGCATAAATAATTAACAGATAATGGTGTCAAATGTCACAGGTGAACTGATACAGTTAATAGCATATATAACAGTGTAATTAACTAATAGCAGCATATTTCAATTGTCGTTTCAATTGAAATCAAATTTAATAATTAAAAGAACGTTAATCGTGAGTGAGTGCTCACCTTTTGAGGCTAGAGAGATAGACAATGAAGTTGAGTTACGAAATCCAAGCACGAATCTCAAAGCAAAGTAAGATTGGCACAAATCGACGATCAAAGCTGATAAAAGAAATCGATGAGAAAATCAGTTTGACATACATTTTCTCATAATTAAAATAAAGTTTTAAAAGCACATACAGATAAAATAGATATGTAATTCCAACAATTCAAATAAGTGTTATAAAAATAAAATAAATTTAACTAAAAATAAAATTATTAGATTAGATATATCTATACCGATCTGAAATTTTACAACCAATGAAATATTTAATATTATTATAACTTATACCAACCTATACATATAAATCTTTATACAAACAAATCTTCATGCAAATGCAAAGACTTTTATATAACTACATAAATATGTACAGTGCATAAACAAGCTTTTCAGAACTTATAATTACAGTGACAGGTTTTAAACAATGAGCAGCTTATCATAAAAACAAACTTATAATATAAATTATATATATGTAGACAGTTTGAAGTCAATAATTAATAAATTTATATAAATCTTTACAGAACTTCAAATATATAAATCTGCAATCCTACATATACACTACACTCGTATACAGACCTATATACATTATTACTGACACAAAAAAAATACAACTAATACATAGGTATAAACTATAATGTAGCTTAGGTATAAAATATAAAGCTTATATAATATAAAGTGGACTCACACACGCAACACCTATATACAAAACATCATATAATAACACACTTACAGATCAACAGTTATATAACTTATAGATTATAAACTGTAATTGTTAATTTACGTAAAGTTGTGTAAAACAAATCAAGTTATCAAAATCTCCTTGCCTATATTATAACTAACAGACATCTTTATAAACTTTATAAATTATACTACATAGACAGATAGTTACCTTATAAATAACTGCATATCCCATACATTGAATAAAATACAAAATAGGTAAAATAAACATTTATATATACATATATACTACTGTAATATAAAAATAACATACATATATAAATAAATAATTTAAACAAAACACTATAAACCAATGTATATAAAAGACAACTCATCACGTTACTGTAAGCAATAAACAAAACATATATAGCCCTTTTTTTAAAATGTAACAACAAACATATACATTTACACTAACAGCTAGAAATAACAAAAATATATAACTAATTATAAAACAAAACCATAACATAGGTACTATATTTTCTTACGTAATATAACATCAAATGATGTTCGGCAAGCAAGAGGAGGGGTGTTGACGTGATGAGGTGCCGAAGGGTGGCAAGGTGGCAGAAGCTCGTTGGGGTGTGATCACATCGGTCCAAGGCTGTTCACCGGAGGTGAAGACGGTGGCTGAGGCAAGCATTTGAGTGGCAGTGCGAGACCAGAGAGAGAGCAGTTGTCACGGAGTTCGAGTAGGCTGGGCTACGGTGATGACTGGGAGGGTTGGCCACCACTTGACTGGGCAGAGACGGTGATGCCTTGGGGTGAGCGGAGGCCGAGGTGGAACTGTGGAGGTGGCTATGGATCTGATGGTGGATGGGGCGACGTTGTGGGTGGAGGGATGATGTGAGGTCGAACATAATGGAAAGAAAGTAGGAAGTAGCTTTATTGTAACATCCCGAAAATTTTCGACTTTCGAAAATTCAACATCGACACTCACTTTATCGACTGCTGAGCCATCGAATGCCGGAAACCCGAAAAGTTATGACTTTTAAGAAAGAAGAAAAAGGTATAAGAAGAAGATAGAAGAAAAAGAGAAGAAGAACAACAAAACAACAACAGATACAGAACAGAGACAAGAACAGAATCTCACATATCGCAGCGGAACAGTATATAATAGATAACACTAGTCTTTTAAAACAAAGAACTATATCAGTTTTATACATACATCAATCAGAGTCAATATACAACTCAATACAATACATCACATCAATGGACAGTTATATAACTTGTCCTTATACAGAATACACAGCGGAATAAAAACTATCAGATACAAATACTACGTCTCGCCATCCAGCTTATCTCCAAGCTCCAGAATATCCAGAATATCCTGATAATATAACTCTACGCTGCCCGTGTGGAAATTGGTGGGCACCCAGAGTTTAGAAGGGAACAATAAACTCCGAGTCAGTCATGGTGACTGGTGTGAGATCGTAAAACAGTTATTTATCTTTAAAATAAACCACAGAAAAAATTTTAAAGTCAATTCGAAATGCTTTTGGAAAATGAAACTACCATAAGACCTCCCACCACACACACAATGCAAACGCAGACTTGGAGGAGATTTCTTCTTATGATAGTCAAAGATGCTTACTATGCAAAAATCAAATTCTCTTTTGATATTATTATTAGTGCATAGTGTAGAAATCATTTCGAAAGTATAATATTAATCTTAGCCAACATACGACCAGTATCGTATGCCTACTATAGCTACTATGTTCAATAGCAGGTTACCGCCACATTCCATAGCAGGTAATCCAACAAATGGTCAGGCAAAGGAACTTCCTATCCACGATGGGTACGTCCCTGGAATAGACGACCCGAGAACCTAACCGGATCTCTGCCAACACAAGGCCGGGTTACCTCTGCAAAAATAGGTAACTACTGACACGCGTATGCCATCCCCCGATCGTCACCGATCTTCCCGAGGATCCCCGATTTCCAACAAACCACAAAGTAATAATAACTGTGCAGCAACCACAGAGGTTAAGTATCTGGGCTCCATACCATGATACCACCTTTATCCAGAAGGAATGACATACACTAAGGGGCGCTACTCCCTAGAACCTTGCTGCATTCTTCCTGTTTCGACCATTTCCGGGGTGTGAGGCTCGACGAAGTCTCGTCCACAAAGCTACGCTTTCTACAAAAAGCCCTGCTTCGGGTCAAACAAAATGATCAACCTATGATCACAAAGATATAAGATCAAACAAATGATCATATCACAAATGATCAAACACTGATCATTTCACAGCAACACTCAGTATGCCACGTTACCAAATTGGGATATATCGCTGATAAATTTCAACTACATAACCTCTGAGCTCGTACGTCTCAGAGAAGGGTGTTAAGCTAAGAGAATAAATTCTCCGCCACCAACAGATATGTATTTGAAAGAAATCAGCTCTATATCTCAAATTGTAACGTCAGACACACAATCCATACAAGTCTGTTCCGGGATCGAACAGAACCGAAGGCACTTCTCACGAAGCCCTTGCATTTCCGGATAATTTTCTAATCACGTCCGGACTTCCCGTCACTAAGGGTGATAAAACCTCTAAATCGAAGATCAGTCGATGTAGAGTAACTCGACGGTAATCCTTCCGTTTTCAAAAATATCCGGTCTTCAACACCGGTCTTCAAATGCGATTCATAACGACGTATCACATATTCGGAATGGGTTATACGACCCCATGGTCCTTTCCCGGCTAACCCGAATAGTGAGCGATTATTCAAAAATAAGTGTGGCATTCAAATTCATCCAATTCACAACAAATACCTATCTAAAGGTAATTATTGATAGTCGGTTATTTAACTATCAATAAAGATGCGCAACATCATCAGATTCCAAATAATTTTCCAAATTATTTCATCTTCAAAAATATCTTTACTAGATATAAAATTTCCACACTTTTAAAAAAATAAATCAACGTTTATTTTTAAAACAATTTCACATTCCATTTATAAATCCCATAGTGAATTTATATCTTCAAAATATCTACTGATATACGATTCTCAATTCGATTTCAAATATATTCAATTTCAATTTACCTTTACAAAGGTAAATTCTCAAACGTTCACTTCATATTGGAAAAGCAATTCCATACTTATTTAAAAATAAGTGTTTCACAAATCTATTTATTTTCAACGTTTGAAAATATTCGATATACTTAAAATCAAAATTAAGTATATATCTCATTCTTTAAGGAAATCATTCTTAAATCACATTTATTTGAGTCAAAACGAATGTTGCGTAAAACATCGTTACGACGACTCAAAATCACTAGTATAGGGATTCGGAATTAAGATAGATATATAAATCCCAATACTACCTCAAAACATTTTCTTCCGAAAATCATTTACTATAACAACAGTGTTATAGTCCATCATTTCCTTATATTTTCGAAAACGCCTATTTCAACAATAAAAATGTTGAAATCTATGTTTTCGATTCACAATACATTTTAAAAACATCTCTAAAATGTTTAACTTCATTTTCAATGCCACTTTTCCAAAACTATCCATTTTACTTAACAATATATTCACTGTCCAAAATCGTGAATAAAATTCACTTAACCCACTTTCAATCATTTCTACACATTTTTATCTCAATAAAAATTCGCTATCCACAATCGCGAATATATCTTCTTTAAAAATCTTCTATATTTAATTTCTCAAATCCCATTGATTTCGAATTTATAAAACAACGTTTATAAATTCTATTTCTATTTTATAACAACTTCGATTTGATAAATCTCCTTTTATTTACAAATTCGATCAATATTCCATTTAAAGGCAAAAATCCAGTTTATAAGTTAATCTCTTATAAATCTTTTATGCTACCATTTCATCCATTTTATAACTTCATACTTTATAAATCTATAAAATTCATATTTTCACAATTTATAATTCTATAAATCTCATGTCTTTACAATTTATAATTCTATAAATCTCTAACACTTATAAACACTCGTTTTAAAATTCCAACACTTTAAATTGATAAATATCAATTCTGTACATCTTTTTATATACATCATTTTTAGTAATTCAAAAGAAATCCAACTTAAACTATTTTATTTATTACTTGACCATTTATTACAAAATCACCTTTCAGGTATATTTCACAATTTAAAATTTTCATAACTTTAAATTTATAACATTTATTTATTTATTTAAGATAAATAAATTCCAAAATTTAATAAATCGTATACTTTTCAAAAAATCACTTCAAAATCCCTTTTAAAGTACAAATCGTTTATTTTTAAACTTTAAAAATTTAACCCGATGATGCAACGCATCAATTAGTCCATCACAACATCAAACATCATATATCATCATATGATGACAGAATATATATCAACATCTGTAAATAAATAAATACAGTTGAGGAATCCAGTTGGATCCCTCCAACCTGTTTCCCTGCATCCAAAGACGTCAGCACAATACCAATTCCGCTCCAGTACGGAATTATCGCGGTATATAGGTTTTTATAAATCCGCTTACTAACGGCGCAATAGGGTCTCATCCGCTATACGAGGCGGGAAATCAATCAATCCAATATATACATATGCCAATATGTATATACTGCTATATATATAGATATATCCTATCATATCTAATATCAACAATCCAAACAGACAATCAAACAATAACTGAAAATTCCACTTTTCAATTGAGTGAGAAAATCTCACCTTAGCTTTTATTTTGCAATCCGTTTTTCCCAGACTTGTTTTCTCGATTTTTCTTGCTTTATACCTTGTATAAATAATTATACAATTTTATTAATATTCGAAATAAATCGAACTATTAAATTCCTAACTTGATATGTTTTAATTATACAATGACCTCATTTTTAACTCAGTTTCCTTTAAATAAATTTAATTAACTATAAATTTAGTTTTAACTAAAATTTCTCTTTTTAGTAACTAAAATAGATAAAACAAATTTATTATCGTAAACTATTGTTTATAACAACTTAACAAACAAATTTGAAATTATATTTCTTTTTATAAAATCAAAATAGAATTTCCTTTCTATTTCTCTTCAAATAAATCTAATTAACCAAAAACTATATTTTAACTAATACTTTTAAATCCTAAACCAATTTCTTTTTAATGGAATTACTTAACAAACAAAAAAAATTAAATTTAAACTAATTTTCTTTTAACCATTTTACTTAACTAAGTAACTTGCATACCTTACTGTAAAATTTAGAACCCAGCTCGATTGCTCCAACTCGAGTCCATCCTTACTGACATCGAAGAAGACCCCAGCTTCACCACGTCGATCACACGCCCAACTCGACATCACGATCGACACTCCATCACTGGCTCGCGACCCATCGCGACACCACCAAACTCCAAGCGCTGCCAACAGAAATCCCATCGCCCCTGACTGCCGCGAACTCGAGCCCAATCGACTTCGTCGCCACCAAAAATCGACTCGGTCGAACGCAATTGCCTGACATCCCACGCGAGATGTCGTGCCGTCCCCAGCCCTAGCCTCGCGTCGCTCAACTCCATCGTCGAACCAACGACAATTGCCGCCTTCTCCAACACGCGAGCCACAGAACCCAGAAACTTCGACTTCGCCTCCTACCATCGATCGTGACTCGCGATGCGCTACCACCATTCCCCTCGCATCGGCACCCACGCGAAACCCTATTCGCGAAATTCCCAGCGACGTGCCCAACCACTCGGCCACAAAGCTACAAATTGAACGTGGTATCCAATCGCGTTCATCTCCACACTCACTCGTGAATGCTGCCGGCTGAGTCGCGATCAATTCGATCGCGAGATCCAACTATCCCCTTCTGGAATAAAAGAACGAAGCCATTGTTTAGTTTATTTTTTTTTTCTCCTGAAGAATGAAAGTGAACGAGAATTTTAATTTGAACGCAAATGGTCGATTTTAGAGGAGGGAAAGGGGAACATGGGTTGCGTGATTTTTTCGTGATGCTCGGCGTAATTTAAGGCTGAAACAAAGGGAATGGTCGTGGTGATGTGAACTGATATAATTACCAATTTTAAATTGAATTCAATTTGAAAATTTCCAACGCATTTATGTGTCGTACGGTTACGTATTAACTCGGAAAAATACGAAAATTGAAATCCGACAATAATTCAGTATTACGGACCCAATGGAACTGGTTTCATCGAATTCTGAGACTGTTTGAAAAATGACTATTTTTAACTATCGGTTAAACGATATAAATTTCAAAACTGATCAAACCAATTCAAAATTGGATTCTGAAGCTTCTGTTATCTTCAGAATTATCAACACGAGTTTTATAAGCTTTCCAAATATTTTTCTCTAGCTTTAAACGGCAGATTCAAAATTTTTATTCAGCATTAAATAGATTAAATTTTATAATTAAATCGTCAAATTCAAATTTATATCGAGGATTCAAATTAAATCATCGTTCAAATATTTAAAATTAATTAAATATTTTCAATTTAATTCGTTCAAAATTCTGGGTCGTTACAAACTTCCCTCCTTAAAAGAATTTCGTCCTCGAAATTACAAGTTAGGAAAAAAAATGTCCTTAACTCGTCTATCATTTTCAACATCTAAATAGTTTCACCAACTTATCAAAACAAATCTTTCTAATAAAGATTCGTTATTAATTCATCTAACTTTCCAACTTAAATTTTAAGTTTCAAACAACATTGTTTAACTTCTAAATTCAAATTCGAATTCAAATTCAAATTTAAACTTTCAAATTTTTCTCAAAAATTTTCTAACGCCCTAAATTTTCGAAAAATTTCGCCAGCGTCTCCTTTGCGCGGCTAATACGGCACGACTACAAAACGTCCCTACGGACTCTCAGATTTCAAAAAGAAAAAGAAAAAGCCAAGCGGCTAGAGAAATAAGTCATCAAATCTCATATTATAATTCAAATACGTACCTTTTGTCGAGCAATTCAAATTATCTGTGAAATCAAATTCAATTCCCTTTATACCTGTATATCTACTAGCCATAATATCTAGTTATAACATCCAACTATTTTGCAAATTTTATTACAACTTCTAATATCAACTTCTTATATCATTTCTAGTTTACTATAGAAGTTATATCCATTATCATTCAATTTCACATTTCACATTCATTTGAATTTAGTTTACCATTTCAACTAAATTTGGATTCAATTTACTTTCAATTCTGAAGTATTGAATTTTATCAATTATCTGTCATTTACAACTGCACTATCTTAAATTAGTTCCAATTACTAATTCATTTGATCAATGTTCAATTAGCTTCACTTACTAATTTGAGTTTAATACTTCACTTCATTTTTTCACAAATCAAGTTCAATTCCCATTTCTATTTACTTTCAAATTCAAAATGAATGTTAACTTTCAATTTCATTTTCTTGCACTTGCAAATTTCAAATTTATTGATTCACACATTCATTCATTTCGATTTGAATCTCATTTTCAATCAAATTTCAAATATTTATAAGTCTTCAACTTACTTACATTCCGATTTATACAATCATTTATACTTTCACTTTACAATTTCGTTCCATTAGAATTCTATTTTCAATTATAAATTCATATTCACAATTTCATTCCATTATCGAATTTTAAATTTTCAATTACCTTCTTGAATTCTATTCCAAGTTATAAATTCATTTACAATTTGAATTTCATTCCAATCAGATCTCAATATTTTATAAGTTATCAATTTCATAATATTTTTATATATAGTATTCCAGAGTCTTTTCAACATCAAAGCCATTTTGAAACAGTTCAAATTATCCTTTGAATTTTCCTAAAACCAAACCCAAATTTTCAAAACAACCTCCATTTAAAACAATTTGGCAGCAATTCCTCATTTGGAAACCCGAAAATGAACACCGGTGATGTCGCGATCATCATCGGAATTATTTTCCAGCGACCGAAAAGAGTTTAGAGCTTTTCATCTCTTCAAAAGACTTTTCAAAACCTTTTGAAAATCACTTTCAAATCAAAAATGATTTAAACTTTTCAAATCCCCAAAATTTTCAAATTCTTTCAAAACATTTCCAAAAACTTCTCTGGAACTCTGTTTCAAATTACAAATCACTTTTAAAATTTACATTCTCAAATTTCATTTGTATATGGATTTTATTTCTTAACTTTGGAGTTACGATTTCAATTTCTTATTCAATTTCAATGATAATAGATTAATATTATCACTTCTAACAACCATGCAACCATATACTATAGTAATTCATAGAAAATGATTTCTTTTCTATACAAAAATAGATTTGGGTAAAATTATTTCATTCACCCTATTTAAAACAATACTGTGTCGTCTTGCCTCGTTTAAATGTTTAGAAATCCCTATCGATAATATGGCGTCCCACATACCGACCAAAACTCATAAACATCTCAACGGATAAGCAAACACAATATAAAACAATTTCATATTCACTAACAAATACGCACTCGTATATATTATTACTCTCAACTCATTCTAGAGTACTACTGACTCTATCTCTAATGAGTAACACCCAACAGAGCAGGGTTGTCGCTTAACCATATGCTCTGATACCAAATGTAACATCCCGAAAATTTTCGACTTTCGAAAATTCAACATCGACACTCACTTTATCGACTGCTGAGCCATCGAATGCCGGAAACCCGAAAAGTTATGATTTTTAAGAAAGAAGAAAAAAGTATAAGAAGAAGATAGAAGAAAAAGAGAAGAAGAACAACAAAACAACAACAGATACAGAACAGAGACAAGAACAGAATCTCACATATCGCAGCGGAACAATATATAATAGATAACACTAGTCTTTTAAAACAAAGAACTATATCAGTTTTATACATACATCAATCAGAGTCAATATACAACTCAATACAATACATCACATCAATGGACAGTTATATAACTTGTCCTTATACAGAATACACAGCGGAATAAAAACTATCAGATACAAATACTACGTCTCGCCATCCAGCTTATCTCCAAGCTCCAGAATATCCAGAATATCCTGATAATATAACTCTAGGCTGCCCGTGTGGAAATTGGTGGGCACCCAGAGTTTAGAAGGGAACAATAAACTCCGAGTCAGTCATGGTGACTGGTGTGAGATCGTAAAACAGTTATTTATCTTTAAAATAAACCACAGAAAAATTTTTAAAGTCAATTCGAAATGCTTTTGGAAAATGAAACTACCATAAGACCTCCCACCACACACACAATGCAAACGCAGACTTGGAGGAGATTTCTTCTTATGATAGTCAAAGATGCTTACTACGCAAAAATCAAATTCTCTTTTGATATTATTATTAGTGCATAGTGTAGAAATCATTTCGAAAGTATAATATTAATCTTAGCCAACATACGACCAGTATCGTATGCCTACTATAGCTACTATGTTCAATAGCAGGTTACCGCCACATTCCATAGCAGGTAATCCAACAAATGGTCAGGCAAAGGAACTTCCTATCCACGATGGGTACGTCCCTGGAATAGACGACCCGAGAACCTAACCGGATCTCTGCCAACACAAGGCCGGGTTACCTCTGCAAAAATAGGTAACTACTGACACGCGTATGCCATCCCCCGATCGTCACCGATCTTCCCGAGGATCCCCGATTTCCAACAAACCACAAAGTAATAATAACTGTGCAGCAACCACAGAGGTTAAGTATCTGGGCTCCATACCATGATACCACCTTTATCCAGAAGGAATGACATACACTAAGGGGCGCTACTCCCTAGAACCTTGCTGCATTCTTCCTGTTTCGACCATTTCCGGGGTGTGAGGCTCGACGAAGTCTCGTCCACAAAGCTACGCTTTCTACAAAAAGCCCTGCTTCGGGTCAAACAAAATGATCAACCTATGATCACAAAGATATAAGATCAAACAAATGATCATATCACAAATGATCAAACACTGATCATTTCACAGCAACACTCAGTATGCCACGTTACCAAATTGGGATATATCGCTGATAAATTTCAACTACATAACCTCTGAGCTCGTACGTCTCAGAGAAGGGTGTTAAGCTAAGAGAATAAATTCTCCGCCACCAACAGATATGTATTTGAAAGAAATCAGCTCTATATCTCAAATTGTAACGTCAGACACACAATCCATACAAGTCTGTTCCGGGATCGAACAGAACCGAAGGCACTTCTCACGAAGCCCTTGCATTTCCGGATAATTTTCTAATCACGTCCGGACTTCCCGTCACTAAGGGTGATAAAACCTCTAAATCGAAGATCAGTCGATGTAGAGTAACTCGACGGTAATCCTTCCGTTTTCAAAAATATCCGGTCTTCAACACCGGTCTTCAAATGCGATTCATAACGACGTATCACATATTCGGAATGGGTTATACGACCCCATGGTCCTTTCCCGGCTAACCCGAATAGTGAGCGATTATTCAAAAATAAGTGTGGCATTCAAATTCATCCAATTCACAACAAATACCTATCTAAAGGTAATTATTGATAGTCGGTTATTTAACTATCAATAAAGATGCGCAACATCATCAGATTCCAAATAATTTTCCAAATTATTTCATCTTCAAAAATATCTTTACTAGATATAAAATTTCCACACTTTTAAAAAAATAAATCAACGTTTATTTTTAAAACAATTTCACATTCCATTTATAAATCCCATAGTGAATTTATATCTTCAAAATATCTACTGATATACGATTCTCAATTCGATTTCAAATATATTCAATTTCAATTTACCTTTACAAAGGTAAATTCTCAAACGTTCACTTCATATTGGAAAAGCAATTCCATACTTATTTAAAAATAAGTGTTTCACAAATCTATTTATTTTCAACGTTTGAAAATATTCGATATACTTAAAATCAAAATTAAGTATATATCTCATTCTTTAAGGAAATCATTCTTAAATCACATTTATTTGAGTCAAAACGAATGTTGCGTAAAACATCGTTACGACGACTCAAAATCACTAGTATAGGGATTCGGAATTAAGATAGATATATAAATCCCAATACTACCTCAAAACATTTTCTTCCGAAAATCATTTACTATAACAACAGTGTTATAGTCCATCATTTCCTTATATTTTCGAAAACGCCTATTTCAACAATAAAAATGTTGAAATCTATGTTTTCGATTCACAATACATTTTAAAAACATCTCTAAAATGTTTAACTTCATTTTCAATGCCACTTTTCCAAAACTATCCATTTTACTTAACAATATATTCACTGTCCAAAATCGTGAATAAAATTCACTTAACCCACTTTCAATCATTTCTACACATTTTTATCTCAATAAAAATTCGCTATCCAAAATCGCGAATATATCTTCTTTAAAAATCTTCTATATTTAATTTCTCAAATCCCATTGATTTCGAATTTATAAAACAACGTTTATAAATTCTATTTCTATTTTATAACAACTTCGATTTGATAAATCTCCTTTTATTTACAAATTCGATCAATATTCCATTTAAAGGCAAAAATCCAGTTTATAAGTTAATCTCTTATAAATCTTTTATGCTACCATTTCATCCATTTTATAACTTCATACTTTATAAATCTATAAAATTCATATTTTCACAATTTATAATTCTATAAATCTCATGTCTTTACAATTTATAATTCTATAAATCTCTAACACTTATAAACACTCGTTTTAAAATTCCAACACTTTAAATTGATAAATATCAATTCTGTACATCTTTTTATATACATCATTTTTAGTAATTCAAAAGAAATCCAACTTAAACTATTTTATTTATCACTTGACCATTTATTACAAAATCACCTTTCAGGTATATTTCACAATTTAAAATTTTCATAACTTTAAATTTATAACATTTATTTATTTATTTAAGATAAATAAATTCCAAAATTTAATAAATCGTATACTTTTCAAAAAATCACTTCAAAATCCCTTTTAAAGTACAAATCGTTTATTTTTAAACTTTAAAAATTTAACCCGATGATGCAACGCATCAATTAGTCCATCACAACATCAAACATCATATATCATCATATGATGACAGAATATATATCAACATCTGTAAATAAATAAATACAGTTGAGGAATCCAGTTGGATCCCTCCAACCTGTTTCCCTGCATCCAAAGACGTCAGCACAATACCAATTCCGCTCCAGTACGGAATTATCGCGGTATATAGGTTTTTATAAATCCGCTTACTAACGGCGCAATAGGGTCTCATCCGCTATACGAGGCGGGAAATCAATCAATCCAATATATACATATGCCAATATGTATATACTGCTATATATATAGATATATCCTATCATATCTAATATCAACAATCCAAACAGACAATCAAACAATAACTGAAAATTCCACTTTTCAATTGAGTGAGAAAATCTCACCTTAGCTTTTATTTTGCAATCCGTTTTTCCCAGACTTGTTTTCTCGATTTTTCTTGATTTATACCTTGTATAAATAATTATACAATTTTATTAATATTCGAAATAAATCGAACTATTAAATTCCTAACTTGATATGTTTTAATTATACAATGACCTCATTTTTAACTCAGTTTCCTTTAAATAAATTTAATTAACTATAAATTTAGTTTTAACTAAAATTTCTCTTTTTAGTAACTAAAATAGATAAAACAAATTTATTATCGTAAACTATTGTTTATAACAACTTAACAAACAAATTTGAAATTATATTTCTTTTTATAAAATCAAAATAGAATTTCCTTTCTATTTCTCTTCAAATAAATCTAATTAACCAAAAACTATATTTTAACTAATACTTTTAAATCCTAAACCAATTTCTTTTTAATGGAATTACTTAACAAACAAAAAAAATTAAATTTAAACTAATTTTCTTTTAACCATTTTACTTAACTAAGTAACTTGCATACCTTACTGTAAAATTTAGAACCCAGCTCGATTGCTCCAACTCGAGTCCATCCTTACTGACATCGAAGAAGACCCCAGCTTCACCACGTCGATCACACGCCCAACTCGACATCACGATCGACACTCCATCACTGGCTCGCGACCCATCGCGACACCACCAAACTCCAAGCGCTGCCAACAGAAATCCCATCGCCCCTGACTGCCGCGAACTCGAGCCCAATCGACTTCTTCGCCACCAAAAATCGACTCGGTCGAACGCAATTGCCTGACATCCCACGCGAGATGTCGTGCCGTCCCCAGCCCTAGCCTCGCGTCGCTCAACTCCATCGTCGAACCAACGACAATTGCCGCCTTCTCCAACACGCGAGCCACAGAACCCAGAAACTTCGACTTCGCCTCCTACCATCGATCGTGACTCGCGATGCGCTACCACCATTCCCCTCGCATCGGCACCCACGCGAAACCCTATTCGCGAAATTCCCAGCGACGTGCCCAACCACTCGGCCACAAAGCTACAAATTGAACGTGGTATCCAATCGCGTTCATCTCCACACTCACTCGTGAATGCTGCCGGCTGAGTCGCGATCAATTCGATCGCGAGATCCAACTATCCCCTTCTGGAATAAAAGAACGAAGCCATTGTTTAGTTTATTTTTTTTTTCTCCTGAAGAATGAAAGGGAACGAGAATTTTAATTTGAACGCAAATGGTCGATTTTAGAGGAGGGAAAGGGGAACATGGGTTGCGTGATTTTTTCGTGATGCTCGGCGTAATTTAAGGCTGAAACAAAGGGAATGGTCGTGGTGATGTGAACTGATATAATTACCAATTTTAAATTGAATTCAATTTGAAAATTTCCAACGCATTTATGTGTCGTACGGTTACGTATTAACTCGGAAAAATACGAAAATTGAAATCCGACAATAATTCAGTATTACGGACCCAATGGAACTGGTTTCGTCGAATTCCGAGACTGTTTGAAAAATGACTATTTTTAACTATCGGTTAAACGATATAAATTTCAAAACTGATCAAACCAATTCAAAATTGGATTCTGAAGCTTCTGTTATCTTCAGAATTATCAACACGAGTTTTATAAGCTTTCCAAATATTTTTCTCTAGCTTTAAACGGCAGATTCAAAATTTTTATTCAGCATTAAATAGATTAAATTTTATAATTAAATCGTCAAATTCAAATTTATATCGAGGATTCAAATTAAATCATCGTTCAAATATTTAAAATTAATTAAATATTTTCAATTTAATTCGTTCAAAATTCTGGGTCGTTACATTTATGGGAAGCAACAGATCTATACTATATTTGCATAACTTCAACTATATAAACTGGTATATATTTTTCTTATAAAACAAGACAGAACGAAAGAAGATGAATAAAATGGGAACAAGTGCAGGGAGAAGGTGAAAAAGAAAGGTGAGTAGTTCAATTGCAGAGGGACCAAAATGTAATAATATATTTCTCACAATGAATGCTATGAATATGAATCGACCAAAAGATAAATTTCCACTAGTGAATAGTAAAAGTCTAGTACGTAAATCCAGAAACATAAATGCTAGTGGCTATTGGATTACACGCAGGATAACGAAACGTCTCAGAGCAGATTGTAACCGGTTACCGATACGGTAGGCGTTACGCAAAGTGCAACGTACAACGGAACCCAAATTTGAAAATCGAATATACCGTAGAGATCGGCACGACGAGGCGATCAAAACGGTATATAGAAATCAGTGGTACGATCATCCGATAAAAATCGATATCGGTACCAGAATACTGCTATTTTGCAGAAAATAAGAACGACGGAGCCAAAGATGTCCGAATTTGGAAAAACGATAAACTGAAATCTTGCTCAGAAGATGGTTTAGAATTTTTCTGTTTAAAAATATTTAAGTTTTGGAAACATTTTATTTTCACTGCTTTTTAACTGATTAAATTGAAGTGAATTTACGCGCGAAATAAACTTTCTCATTTTCGGACGAAAATTTACCAGTTGCTATGTTTAACTAGACGTATTCCAAATATAAATTTTTATTTCAAAATTTTATCGTTTAAAATTTCACAAAATTTCAACTAATTACGTTATTAAAACCGTTGAAATTTACGGGTCGTTACACTCTCCCCCACTCAAAACTTTTCGTCCCCGAAAAGGAACGAGGTAGGAGAATAGAAACAACCAGAAGAAAACAGATTTGAAAAAAACTGTAATATCCCGGAAATTTTAACAATATCAATTTAATAATCTGTTAAATAATTAAATTGATATGGATAATCTTTGATAATAAGATTTGAATTTAATTTAATAATCTGATTAAATTAGTATTAATGGATGATTTTATCTTTTAAAAAGTTAATAAGATATTTTCTATTTGAATATATACATATTTATTTGTATATATTGTAAATAGAAGCTTTGGTAAATTGGAAATTTATATTTAATTTAATCTGGACTTTTCAAAGATATTTAAATAAGTAATTTTATAGTTTTAAAATACTTTAAGAAAATATTTAATTGATTAAGAGATATTTTAACTTAAGTTTAAATAAATAAGATTTACAAAATTGGTTTGTTTTATTTCTTTTTAAATATTTCTTAATAAAGAGATAATTTCTTTTATAAATTATTTAAAATTGGTAAATGTGTTATTTTCAAACAATATTAATAATGTATTGTTTTATATATAAAAATAAATAGATTTTAAAGGAAATAGAATTTGTTATTTTCAAAAATTTAATGTGTAGTTATATATGTATATATATAAGTTGATTGATTTTCTTTGATTTAAATTTGAATAAGTATATAGTTATTAGGAATTTGTTAATTAAAGCTTTATCCATTTATAAAATTCATTTTTGCATGTAAAATTATATGTGTAAATTAGTAAAACCATCTAAGCACATGTGTTAACATGTTAATATAGGGAGATGACAAATGTCAAGAATTTGTTTTTCTTTTAATTTTTAAATTTATCATTTTAGCCATTTTAAATACATATGTTTTCTCCTCTTCATTTCTTTCTTCCCGAATCAAAACTAAAGAAATGAAAAACTTCAGCTGAAACAATAACTCAAAAACAATCTGAAATCAAAACACTCCTCAAAACCAGAAATCAAATTCAACAATCCTGTAAATCATTTTCAAAAATCAAAACAATAAAAGCCTGAACTCATTTCTTAAACCTGGACATTTCTTCAACCTGAGACAAATTAGCAAGCAAACCCGAATTGAATCAAAGCAACTTCTTCTCTGTTTTAAGAAGAAAGATCATCTCAGCAATG
Source organism: Allium fistulosum (assembly GCA_030737815.1). NCBI lineage: Eukaryota > Viridiplantae > Streptophyta > Magnoliopsida > Asparagales > Amaryllidaceae > Allium > Allium fistulosum. The sequence goes on from CM060902.1 coordinate 1,394,389,903, forward strand.
CAAAAGATTCAAGTTCTAAAATCAAAGAAGCTAAGGAATTCAAGTTTTTTTCCCAGTTTTAAACAATTCCAGGTTTTTGCTTAAAGCTGTTCAATGGCCTCTGTTTCATGCATGCCTGGTGAGTAAACTATAATTTTAAAAATAGTTTAAAACCCTGGATTTAACTTTGATATATAAATGAAAATCATGTTGCTTGCCTAAAAATCTGGATTGAAATGGATGCATGTGTATGTGATAGTATTGAATGTCTGTATATATGCTCTGTTGTGTTTAAATATTTGAAAGTTTATAAATAACAGTGAGTAACATTCTTAGAACTTAATATAAGAATCTGTTTGTTGGTTAACCCTGAAAGAAGTATGTTCTTGTGTGTATCTATATGTGAGTTTCTATAAATATATACATGTGGATGTATTGATATATATGTGCATGTCTGTTATGTATGATATCCCTGTTTTATATTTTCTTTAAGCTCAGATTCTTGATAAAATCCCTATCTACTTATCTGATCTCTGATAGACTTAAGTTTTAAAACAAAATAAGTTTGTTTTATCATAAACTAAAGCTTAAAATTTAAATTAAGTCAAATCTTAAGCCTGAGTGTCTCTGGAAGCTTAAACATCAGTGTATATTAAATAAAGTGAAAATTCAAACTGTGAGAATTGTAGTTCCAGTATTATGAATTGAATAAATAAACCAAATCATGATTTTTAACACTAAAATCAAGATTTTTAAGAATGTGGAAATGGTGCAGTTCTGTGATGAACTAAAAAGGGGGAAACTTGAAATTCTGGTGATCTATTGATATTAAAAGGTAGGGATTGTTCTTGGGGGTAGAGGAGCAATCAGAGAAGCTTGGAAAAATAGTTGATAGTGATGCAAATCCTTTTGGTAGCCGTGGTGATGGTTTCTTTCCTGTAGCCCTAGTTTTAAGTTAGGCTACAAATTTATTTCGTTTGTTTTCGTTGATGGATCGAGCTGTATGATACTTTGGGAAATTGAAGCTTTGAGGTAGTTGAAGCGATGACCGGAGTTGGAGGAGTTCTGGTGGTCGGGTTTGCGAAGACGAGGCGATGTCAGGTGGTTGGTTGGTCGCGAGTCAGTGTTGCCAGGTTTTGATTTAGTCGAATTCGAGTTCGAGAAGGATCGGAGAGGAACTGATGGATGGGATCGAAGCTGGAGGTGATGTTCGACTTGTTCGTCGATGCAGTGATGACCGGAGGCGTTGATCTTGGTCGTGCACGTGCACGCGATCGTGAATGTCTGGTGAAGTCTGGGATTTGAACAGAGAAGGGTACTCGGGTGTTCTTCGTGACGATTGGATATTTGCTCGAAGTAATTAGAGCTGCGACTCGAAGTAAATTATAGTGTGTTCGAGTGCGATTGTGTTGCCAGGTTTTAAAACCTGTTTTGTTTCAAAATTTAAATAAGTTTAAATGTTAGCTATATTTAAATGTTTTGAAATTTTTAAAAGGAAGTAGATTTAAGTTCTTTTAAAAATTCTTTTAGAAGATATAAGTTTTCTTTAACAGGAAAAGGTTTTTAAATTTGTTCTAAACTTTGTTAAAGACAAAATTGATATTCATTTTAAATCCAGAATTTAAAATGAAATTTAAAATTTGAAAATGGATGTTTCAAATGTTTTGGGAATAAGGAAATTTAATGGATAATTAATTTAATTGATTTATTTATCATTTGGATTAATTAAATAGGTAATTAATGGTTTAAACTAATTAATTAGTGATTAAGATTAATTAATTAGAATAATTAATTTGTAATTAAGGATTATAATTAGAATATTAATTAATGGTTAGGAATTAATTAATAAGTAATTAAATATTAATTAAGTTATGGTTAACACTTAATTAATTTAGTAATTAGAGATTAATAAAATGGTTATTAAGATTTATTAATTTAGAATTAATAATAATTAATATAAGTTAATTACTTAAGGAAAGTAATTAAATAATAGTTAATGAGGTCATTAACTATGGGTTATTAAATAATGAATTAATAGAATTAATTTCGATAATTAATTAGTTAAATTAATTTAAGAATAATCATTTATGAATTTGTTTAAATGTAATTACTTATTGGAAGTAATTAAGAATTAATTACTTATTGTAATTAATTGAAGTTAATTTGATTTAGTTTAAGTTAATTAATTAAGTTTAATTAATTTAGAATAATCAAGAGTTGATTTGATAAATAATTACTTAATGTAATTATTAAGGTACGATTATTTAGGGGAGTAATAATATGATAATTACTAGAAGTAATTAGTTGAATAAATGATTTATTAATAGAAGTAATTTGAGTTAATTACTTTGAATAATTAATCAAGAGATTAATTAAGAAATTAATTAAGGAGTAATTAATTTAGTTAATGAAAGTAATTAAGGGTAATTAATTACTGATTGAAGATTAATCAAGGGTGATTAATAAATGTTGTTTAATTAAAGGTTAATTACTTAATATAATTAATTTAATTAAGTAATTAATAATTAAGTTGTAATTAAGGATCATTAATTAATATAATTAATGATGTAATTAAGATTGGTTAATTAAGTAATAATTAATAAATGAAGTAATTAATCAATGTAATTAATTAAGGATTAATGTAATTAATTATAGTTGATTAAGTTAATTAATTTTAGTTAATTAATTAATGATATAATTAAAGGTTAATTACTATAAGTGGTTAATGATAATTAATTTGAGTAATTAATTAAAGATAAATTACTTGGATGTAATTAAAAGATAATTAATCAAAGATGATTAATTGAAATGAATTATTTGAGGATAATTAATTAATTGATTTTAATTAATTAATGGTTAAGTAAGAAGGATTTATAAAATAAAGTAATTAATTTAATTCATTTTAAATTAATTAGAGATGATATAAATCATTACTTAAGAATGGATGATAATATTGAATGCTTTGCATTGATTGATATCTCTGATGAGATATATGCTGTGTGATATGGATGTTTAGTTGAATTGTGATGATAATATGGATTATCTGATAATGTTAATTATCTGTTGTGAATTATCTTTCTTTGTGTATAAAGATAATGAATTGAAATTGTTTTAACCTTTAAAACAACTTGGCCTTAAAAGATACGTTTTGGATTTCGATGAGACCGGGATCGGGTTTCCGTATACCGGATTTCCAGGTCTGGAGACCCGAATACCACATCGATCCAAATTAACGATAGGTCGTGAATCAAGTGAAGATGAAGATTCAGAGTGCAAGGGTTATTGTCGTTAACTCTGAGGGTGATTCCAAAACGAGTGTAACGAGATAATGCCTTCGGTTTCGTTCGAACCCGGAACGAACTTGTATGGACTGAATGTTTTCAGAACATCGTCAGGTGGACGATGAGCATTCTAAGTGATGTGTTCTTTTCTAAGGTAATCGTGACCTCAAGCCTCACAAACCGGGAATGGCTAAAACAGGGGAGGTGCAGCAAGGTTAGTGGGTAGCACCCAAGTAGGACAAGATTACCTCTGTCTAGAAGTCCCTTCTTATTTCGGCTTAGTGTGTGCGGTTGCTGATCCCAACCGTGAGGTATCTTGTGCGGGAATTATCCATTAAGGGATGTTCCGGCCTTGTGTTGCAGGGGATTGGGAGTGATCCTCGGTACGGTGATCTAGGACACGTACTGTGACGGGCGGTACCCCAGTAGCCCTGCCATTGTATGGAATCCAATCTCCAATAAGTGATAACGGATTTGATTGTATAACCCACTTTGTGGCTAGTATGCTGGAATTTAATAATGTAACAATTTCAGCTATTTCATATTTATTTGAAAACCCTAGACCTATTATAATACAATCGAATTTCCTATCAAATGTTTTGGTTAGCGTAAGGTAAAAACTTACCCATGTTTATGTGTGGGAAGTCTTACGTGATACCTTTTCTTTCAAAAGGTTTTGAAGTTAAGCAAGTTTAACCCGTTTACTCACACCAGACCCATGTCTGACCCAAGTTGTTTATTTCTGTTTATAAACTCTTGGGTACTCAAATTTTTACGAGTAGCCAAGGGATTCAGGTTTAGCTTTGACGAGTAATCTGGAGGAGCAATGGAGCAGGAGGCTTCGGCGTTGTAGATATAGATAGTAGTTTTCCGCTGTGTTGATCTTTGTATTGATCTGTATTGTGTTGAGATGTAATAACTAGACAGATGTTTATAACTGTCTAGTATGTGATGTGTAATCTGTGTAACTCTGATAGATGATGTATATGATACTATGTAATATTTATGTGATATATTATATTTCGTTTCGTTTCCGCTGTGAGTATTTGTGTTTGTTTCTTTTCTCTTCTTCTCTTTTCTACTTCTCACCCCTTTCTTTCTTATTAGCGATACGACTTTCTATGGAGAGAAAGTCGTGGTCGTTACAGTGGTATCAGAGCTTAGGCTGGCGACAACCTTGGCTCTGGTGGGAATTTTGAGAGTATTAATAGATATGAGCGCGTATTTGTTAGTGAATATAAAATTGTTTTATATTGTGTTGATTGGTTTATTGAGTAGTTTATGGATTCTGGTCGATGTGTGGGACGCCACAACATTGATAGGGATCTCTAAACACTTGTATAGAACAATTCGACACAATATTGTTTTAAAGAGGTAAATGAAATAATTTTACCCAGAAATAATTTCTATATAAAAAGTATCATTTTAAATATATATATATATATATTTCTACCTATTTGTTGGGTTACCTGTTCGGGTTTTCCAATATAAATTATAAAGGTAGATAAGGTGGTAGTGTGAGTAACACGACTACCAATAGTTAGAATTTGAGTGTTGAGGTTGGAAGTGTATCTGTCGAGACTGTAGACCTAATACCGTCTCAAGTAAGCTTTGCTATGGTAAAGGATTTCATCGATCTCCGAAGGAAACTGTAATGGTTCGGAGTTTATCTTTGAAGTTTGGATGAGTAAGGTTGGATCTGTCGGTTGAACAGAAGCGAGTGATGGTACCTTGATACCTCAGGTAATAGTAGCTGTATGATGAGATACAGTGACGATGGATGTTCCTGAAGATGTTTTCTTTGGAACAAGATTAAGGAAGTGTGTATGCTTCGGTGTTGTGGCTGAGTTCAGCATGGTGTTTCTGTTTGGTTTGGAGTTCGAGTTTCTCGAAGATCTTTGGAATAGGAAGTCCTTGGCATCAGTGTCAGTAGTGCAGCTCAGAGTATTTTGTGATGGCAGGAAGTTTTCTGGATGAGCAGTTTTTCTGAAGGTGAAGTTCAGAAGTAGTTAGAGTAAATCCATTTCTTCGATGGATTGGATAGTTAAGTATGAGCTGTTCGGATTGTGTAAAGAGGAACAGTTTTTCTTTGGAAATAGGTTGGGTTGATCGCAAAAGTGACTTGCGATTATCTGAGTGTTCTCTTGGGTTGTCAGAGTTTTTCTGGATGTCTTCAGAGAAGTCAGGAGTTTGTCCGCATCTGAAGGTTGAATTTTCTTATCGACTGGATTCCATGAGTGATACCAGTGGTTCAGTCTAGTTGAAGGATGTTTTCCTAGAGATGGAGTTGGTGAAGCAGCTCAAGTTTTGCTGGAGTATCTGAGTTTTATTTATGGATCAGTGAACCTTATTTCTGGAAGTGAGTTGTCCAGTCTGTGCTTGTGTTCTACCTCAGATCAGAGTTGAGCAGCGAAAGCAGTTTGGAGTGTATCTCTGGATGGGAGAAGTAAGTTTGGAATCTACTAATGTTGTGAGGTAAAGTTATGTTTGGATCTCGTCTGTGTTCTGATTTGGATAGGTAATTGGTCTACTTGGTTGAATTGTCAGTTTGGATAACTGGAATTCATTGAATTTTACGTATCTCTGAGGGAGTACGTATTTGATCTATCTTTGGTTTTAGAATCTGCAGTTTTGGGAAGTTTGGTTATTGAGTCAGACTCGTCTGTAGTCTGATATTCTGTTTAGTTCTGTAGATCTAGATGAGTAGGAGATCTATAGCTTAGTAGTTTAGATTGTTTGTAGAGCGAGTATCCCGGTATTTATATACTTGGGGAAACTCGAGGTATTTTATCTAGAATTTAGTCTAGATAGTTAGAATTGTTTGATTGGATGAATTGGTTGCTATGGTTGCTAGCATATGGATGATAGTATATACTTGTGTTTTAAAATTTAAATCTTTAATAAGATTATTAAATTTCCTTTGTTTAAATTTCGGGGACGAAATTATTTTAAGGGGGGAGGAATGTAATATCCCGGAAATTTTAACAATATCAATTTAATAATCTGTTAAATAATTAAATTGATATGGATAATCTTTGATAATAAGATTTGAATTTAATTTAATAATCTGATTAAATTAGTATTAATGGATGATTTTATCTTTTAAAAAGTTAATAAGATATTTTCTATTTGAATATATACATATTTATTTGTATATATTGTAAATAGAAGCTTTGGTAAATTGGAAATTTATATTTAATTTAATCTGGACTTTTCAAAGATATTTAAATAAGTAATTTTATAGTTTTAAAATACTTTAAGAAAATATTTAATTGATTAAGAGATATTTTAACTTAAGTTTAAATAAATAAGATTTACAAAATTGGTTTGTTTTATTTCTTTTTAAATATTTCTTAATAAAGAGATAATTTCTTTTATAAATTATTTAAAATTGGTAAATGTGTTATTTTCAAACAATATTAATAATGTATTGTTTTATATATAAAAATAAATAGATTTTAAAGGAAATAGAATTTGTTATTTTCAAAAATTTAATGTGTAGTTATATATGTATATATATAAGTTGATTGATTTTCTTTGATTTAAATTTGAATAAGTATATAGTTATTAGGAATTTGTTAATTAAAGCTTTATCCATTTATAAAATTCATTTTTGCATGTAAAATTATATGTGTAAATTAGTAAAACCATCTAAGCACATGTGTTAACATGTTAATATAGGGAGATGACAAATGTCAAGAATTTGTTTTTCTTTTAATTTTTAAATTTATCATTTTAGCCATTTTAAATACATATGTTTTCTCCTCTTCATTTCTTTCTTCCCGAATCAAAACTAAAGAAATGAAAAACTTCAGCTGAAACAATAACTCAAAAACAATCTGAAATCAAAACACTCCTCAAAACCAGAAATCAAATTCAACAATCCTGTAAATCATTTTCAAAAATCAAAACAATAAAAGCCTGAACTCATTTCTTAAACCTGGACATTTCTTCAACCTGAGACAAATTAGCAAGCAAACCCGAATTGAATCAAAGCAACTTCTTCTCTGTTTTAAGAAGAAAGATCATCTCAGCAATGCAAAAGATTCAAGTTCTAAAATCAAAGAAGCTAAGGAATTCAAGTTTTTTTCCCAGTTTTAAACAATTCCAGATTTTTGCTTAAAGCTGTTCAATGGCCTTTGTTTCATGCATGCCTGGTGAGTAAACTATAATTTTAAAAATAGTTTAAAACCCTGGATTTAACTTTGATATATAAATGAAAATCATGTTGCTTGCCTAAAAATCTGGATTGAAATGGATGCATGTGTATGTGATAGTATTGAATGTCTGTATATATGCTCTGTTGTGTTTAAATATTTGAAAGTTTATAAATAACAGTGAGTAACATTCTTAGAACTTAATATAAGAATCTGTTTGTTGGTTAACCCTGAAAGAAGTATGTTCTTGTGTGTATCTATATGTGAGTTTCTATAAATATATACATGTGGATGTATTGATATATATGTGCATGTCTGTTATGTATGATATCCCTGTTTTATATTTTCTTTAAGCTCAGATTCTTGATAAAATCCCTATCTACTTATCTGATCTCTGATAGACTTAAGTTTTAAAACAAAATAAGTTTGTTTTATCATAAACTAAAGCTTAAAATTTAAATTAAGTCAAATCTTAAGCCTGAGTGTCTCTGGAAGCTTAAACATCAGTGTATATTAAATAAAGTGAAAATTCAAACTGTGAGAATTGTAGTTCCAGTATTATGAATTGAATAAATAAACCAAATCATGATTTTTAACACTAAAATCAAGATTTTTAAGAATGTGGAAATGGTGCAGTTCTGTGATGAACTAAAAAGGGGGAAACTTGAAATTCTGGTGATCTATTGATATTAAAAGGTAGGGATTGTTCTTGGGGGTAGAGGAGCAATCAGAGAAGCTTGGAAAAATAGTTGATAGTGATGCAAATCCTTTTGGTAGCCGTGGTGATGGTTTCTTTCCTGTAGCCCTAGTTTTAAGTTAGGCTACAAATTTATTTCGTTTGTTTTCGTTGATGGATCGAGCTGTATGATACTTTGGGAAATTGAAGCTTTGAGGTAGTTGAAGCGATGACCGGAGTTGGAGGAGTTCTGGTGGTCGGGTTTGCGAAGACGAGGCGATGTCAGGTGGTTGGTTGGTCGCGAGTCAGTGTTGCCAGGTTTTGATTTAGTCGAATTCGAGTTCGAGAAGGATCGGAGAGGAACTGATGGATGGGATCGAAGCTGGAGGTGATGTTCGACTTGTTCGTCGATGCAGTGATGACCGGAGGCGTTGATCTTGGCCGTGCACGTGCACGCGATCGTGAATGTCTGGTGAAGTCTGGGATTTGAACAGAGAAGGGTACTCGGGTGTTCTTCGTGATGATTGGATATTTGCTCGAAGTAATTAGAGCTGCGACTCGAAGTAAATTATAGTGTGTTCGAGTGCGATTGTGTTGCCAGGTTTTAAAACCTGTTTTGTTTCAAAATTTAAATAAGTTTAAATGTTAGCTATATTTAAATGTTTTGAAATTTTTAAAAGGAAGTAGATTTAAGTTCTTTTAAAAATTCTTTTAGAAGATATAAGTTTTCTTTAACAGGAAAAGGTTTTTAAATTTGTTCTAAACTTTGTTAAAGACAAAATTGATATTCATTTTAAATCCAGAATTTAAAATGAAATTTAAAATTTGAAAATGGATGTTTCAAATGTTTTGGGAATAAGGAAATTTAATGGATAATTAATTTAATTGATTTATTTATCATTTGGATTAATTAAATAGGTAATTAATGGTTTAAACTAATTAATTAGTGATTAAGATTAATTAATTAGAATAATTAATTTGTAATTAAGGATTATAATTAGAATATTAATTAATGGTTAGGAATTAATTAATAAGTAATTAAATATTAATTAAGTTATGGTTAACACTTAATTAATTTAGTAATTAGAGATTAATAAAATGGTTATTAAGATTTATTAATTTAGAATTAATAATAATTAATATAAGTTAATTACTTAAGGAAAGTAATTAAATAATAGTTAATGAGGTCATTAACTATGGGTTATTAAATAATGAATTAATAGAATTAATTTCGATAATTAATTAGTTAAATTAATTTAAGAATAATCATTTATGAATTTGTTTAAATGTAATTACTTATTGGAAGTAATTAAGAATTAATTACTTATTGTAATTAATTGAAGTTAATTTGATTTAGTTTAAGTTAATTAATTAAGTTTAATTAATTTAGAATAATCAAGAGTTGATTTGATAAATAATTACTTAATGTAATTATTAAGGTAAGATTATTTAGGGGAGTAATAATATGATAATTACTAGAAGTAATTAGTTGAATAAATGATTTATTAATAGAAGTAATTTGAGTTAATTACTTTGAATAATTAATCAAGAGATTAATTAAGAAATTAATTAAGGAGTAATTAATTTAGTTAATGAAAGTAATTAAGGGTAATTAATTACTGATTGAAGATTAATCAAGGGTGATTAATAAATGTTGTTTAATTAAAGGTTAATTACTTAATATAATTAATTTAATTAAGTAATTAATAATTAAGTTGTAATTAAGGATCATTAATTAATATAATTAATGATGTAATTAAGATTGGTTAATTAAGTAATAATTAATAAATGAAGTAATTAATCAATGTAATTAATTAAGGATTAATGTAATTAATTATAGTTGATTAAGTTAATTAATTTTAGTTAATTAATTAATGATATAATTAAAGGTTAATTACTATAAGTGGTTAATGATAATTAATTTGAGTAATTAATTAAAGATAAATTACTTGGATGTAATTAAAAGATAATTAATCAAAGATGATTAATTGAAATGAATTATTTGAGGATAATTAATTAATTGATTTTAATTAATTAATGGTTAAGTAAGAAGGATTTATAAAATAAAGTAATTAATTTAATTCATTTTAAATTAATTAGAGATGATATAAATCATTACTTAAGAATGGATGATAATATTGAATGCTTTGCATTGATTGATATCTCTGATGAGATATATGCTGTGTGATATGGATGTTTAGTTGAATTGTGATGATAAAATGGATTATCTGATAATGTTGATTATCTATTGTGAATTATCCTTCTATGTGTATAAAGATAATTGAATTGAATTGTTTTAACTTTAAAACAACTTGGCCTTAAAAGATACGCTTTGGATTTCGATGAGACCGGGATCGGGTTTCCGTATACCGGATTTCCAGGTCTGGAGACCCGAATACCACATCGATCCAAATTAACGATAGGTCGTGAATCAAGTGAAGATGAAGATTCAGAGTGCAAGGGTTATTGTCGTTAACTCTGAGGGTGATTCCAAAACGAGTGTAACGAGATAATGCCTTCGGTTTCGTTCGAACCCGGAACGAACTTGTATGGATTGAATGCTTTCAGAACATCGTCAGGTGGACGATGAGCATTCTAAGTGATGTGTTCTTTTCTAAGGTAATCGTGACCTCAAGCCTCACAAACCGGGAATGGCTAAAACAGGGGAGGTGCAGCAAGGTTAGTGGGTAGCACCCAAGTAGGACAAGATTACCTCTGTCTAGAAGTCCCTTCTTATTTCGGCTTAGTGTGTGCGGTTGCTGATCCCAACCGTGAGGTATCTTGTGCGGGAATTATCCAGTAAGGGATGTTCCGGCCTTGTGTTGCAGGGGATTGGGAGTGATCCTCGGTACGGTGATCTAGGCCACGTACTGTGACGGGCGGTACCCCAGTAGCCCTGCCATTGTATGGAATCCAATCTCCAATAAGTGATAACGGATTTGATTGTATAACCCACTTTGTGGCTAGTATGCTGGAATTTAATAATGTAACAATTTCAGCTATTTCATATTTATTTGAAAACCCTAGACCTATTATAATACAATCGAATTTCCTATCAAATGTTTTGGTTAGCGTAAGGTAAAAACTTACCCATGTTTATGTGTGGGAAGTCTTACGTGATACCTTTTCTTTCAAAAGGTTTTGAAGTTAAGCAAGTTTAACCCGTTTACTCACACCAGACCCATGTCTGACCCAAGTTGTTTATTTCTGTTTATAAACTCTTGGGTACTCAAATATTTACGAGTAGCCAAGGGATTCAGGTTTAGCTTTGACGAGTAATCTGGAGGAGCAATGGAGCAGGAGGCTTCGGCGTTGTAGATATAGATAGTAGTTTTCCGCTGTGTTGATCTTTGTATTGATCTGTATTGTGTTGAGATGTAATAACTAGACAAATGTTTATAACTGTCTAGTATGTGATGTGTAATCTGTGTAACTCTGATAGATGATGTATATGATACTATGTAATATTTATGTGATATATTATATTTCGTTTCGTTTCCGCTGTGAGTATTTGTGTTTGTTTCTTTTCTCTTCTTCTCTTTTCTACTTCTCACCCCTTTCTTTCTTATTAGCGATACGACTTTCTATGGAGAGAAAGTCGTGGTCGTTACAAAAACAGAACAACAATTAATTTAAACCATATAAATTCAAATTTAAATTAATTGATATTCAATAATTGATTTAATCCATTTGATTTCACTAAAATCAATCTCAACTATTTCTAAATTCATTATCTTATTATCCAATTATCTTCAATTTACAATTTCTAAAACCATAAATTTGAATAGTCTTTTATTATAATCATATTTTCTTCAACAATTTAAATTCTTCTTTTATTCCAAATTATTGTTAAATTTATTCTACTTAATATATCTAATCACATATATTTAACCTATATAAATTAATTTAAACCATAAAGTTTCGATTTAAATTAATTTACATCTATTAATTTCTTTTAAATTCAAGATATTTTCATATGTTGATCAAATTTCAATTTATTAATTCTTTCAAAACAAATTTATTAATTCTTTATTAACTGAGTTTTACTTATTATCACATCTAACTCTATTAACATCTTTATAATCAAAATTCAGTGTATAATATTTATTATAAACACTCAAATTTTCTTTATAAATTCAATTTATCTTATATATTATCCAATTACATATTCAACTTCTGAATGATTTAGGTAAGTTGTATTAGAATGCAGTTGAACAATATACAAATAAAATTTTCCCAATTCAATTATTCAAGTTTAAATATTTATTCCAAATTTTTGGTTTTATTTATAATTAAAATCATCCTTTAACAAAATTTAAGAATTAGATTTCCGATTAACTTTAAATAATTAAGAGATATATATAATATATTTATATCAAATCAAATTAAATTTTAAAATAAGATACCTATATATATATGAATTAAATTATACTGAAGAAATTCAAATCAAAATATTTTTCAAAACAAACCGTAGCAAAGCTACAGAATAGTATCTCCACTTCGAAACTCGAAAATGAATGTCGATGATGCGGCCGTTGTCACGTCCCAGATTTTCGCGTTCGAAAATCGACATCCATACTTTACATCGTACTCGAATGTCGTAGATTCGACCGTTCAAATCCGAGTCGCCGGAGCTTATAACACAGTTAAGTAAATAACACAGCGGAAGAAATGAATAATACATTGATATACAATATCTGATACAACAGAGTGATACAATGAATATCAATATACATCAGAGATACGATACAACAAATAGCAGCGGAAAAGAAAATGATAGATAACATCAGCAGCGGATAATCTCCATCTTCAAAGACAAATCCAGAAATAGCTCGAACACCCAATAATGATGCACAAAGATAAGCAAGTGCAGTCCGATCCAAAGACTGAACTAGCTCCAGATAATCTACTAAACCTGAATATCTGAAAAACCCAACTCTAGACTGCTCGTGTAGGAAATTATGAGCACCCAGAGTTTAGGAAAGGAACAATAAACTCCGGATCAGTCATGGGACTGGTGTGAGCAACAAAACAGTTTATCTTTAAGACAAATAGCAAGAAAATTTAAAGTCAAATTCGAAATGCTTTTGGAAAATGAAACTACCATAAGACCTCCCGCCACACACACAATGCAAACGCAGAATTGGAGGAGATTTCTTCTTATGATAGTCAAAGATGTTTACTACGCAAAAATCAAATCATTTGATATTATTACTAGTGCATAGTGCAGAAAACAATTTCGAAAGTAGAATATAAATCTTAGCCAGCATAGACATTTCGCACTTATGCCTACTATAGCTACCATGTTCAATAGCAGGTTACCACCACATTCCATGGCAGGTAATACAACTAATACCGTACAAGGCTCGTATTGTTTTGTTTGGATTTCCAACAAATGGTCAGGCTAAGGAACTTCCTATTCCACGAAAGAAACGCCTCTGGCGGGACGTTCCGAGAACCAACTGTTCTCTGCCAAACAAGGCCGGCAACCCCTTTTCCCAAGGGATAAAAGAAACCTCAGATATGCCACCCCCGGTCCTTTGGGACCTTTAACCGAGGCGCCTCGAATCCAACGTCACACATCATAAAGAAAGTGTATCCACATGAGTAAGTATCTGGGCTCCATACCATGATACTACCCTTTTCCAGAAGGAATGGTCATACCCTAGGGGAGCTACCCCTGAAAACCTTGCCGCAACATTCCTGTTTCGACCATTACCGGGTTGTGAGGCTCGACGAAGTCTCGTCCACAAAGCTACGCTTTTTCAAAAAAAAGCCACGCTTTGGGTCATATCACAAATGATCAAACACTGATCATCACACAGCAGCACTCAGCATGCCACATTACCAAATTGGGATATATCGCTGATAACTTCAACTACATAACCTCTGAGCTCGTATGTCTCAGAGAAGGGTGTTAAGCTAAGAGAATAAATTCTCCGCCACCAAACAGAAATGTATTTGAAAGAAATCGGCTTTATATCTCAAAGTGTAATGTCAGACATGTATCCATATAAGTCTGTTCCGGGTTCGAACAGAACCGAAGGCACTTCTCACGAAGCCCTTGCAAATCCGGATAATTTCCAATCACGTCCGGACTTCCTGTCACAAAAAGAGTGATATAAATCTCTATACCGGAGCAACTCAGTGCAGAGACATTCGACAGGTTGTCCTTTCATTTTCGAAAATATCCGGTCTTCATCACCGGTCTTCAAATGCCATCCTTATACGACGTATCACTATTCGGAATGGGTTATACGACCCAAAGGTCCTTTCCCGGCTAACCCGAATAATGAGCGCGATATTTAAAAACATATGGATATTGGGATTTCAATTAAGTCAAAACTTATTACCCAAACTTCTCTTTTCAAATGGTTCAACAAATTACCATTTTATATCTTTTTAAACAAAAAGATTCAATTCACAAAGTTCACTAAATTTCACAAAGATTCATTCACAGATTTTCCAAAACAATTTCCATATCGATTAGATTAACTCGTTAAATCTTTAAATCAGAGATTTACTTATAGCTTTCAAAACAATTCCATTTCAAATGGTTTAAACAAAACATCATTTTAAATCTGTTAAAAATAAACAGATTTAATTCATAGCTTTTAAAACAATTCATTCATAACTTGAAAAATTCATTTTTCAATTCATTCTTGAAATTCCTTTAATTAAACTGGAATTTCATCTCCTATCTGAAAGCTTTTATCATTTGAAAACAAACAGTTTTATTTCAGAAAATCTGATTTATCCATACGAGTGGAAATCCTTGGTTTAAATTCAAATTCCCAACTTATACTTTTAAAATGGTTTAATTCATACAAACACATTTATATCATCTTTAATCCCTAGTTTCGAATCATAGAATTTAATTTCAAACTTGAATTCAAATTTAAATCAAATTATTTAAATCTTCAAAACTCGTTTAAGTTATTCAAGATAACTTTTATCTTTGAAATCCTATTTCAAAAAGCTTTTCATTTTAAACCCCAAATTTCCAATTTCAAAATCAATTGAAATTAAAATTTCAATTTCAAAAACATTTACTTTAAATTATCTGTGACTTAACCGATTTCCACGTGAAATCCATATTTGTGTGTGTAATAGAGTGGTCTAGGGGTTTTACACACAATAGTGCAACATCAATCATCACATAACAAAATACAGGATATAGTTGATAAACGATATAAACTATAACGCTTATCGTCATTCACAGATCACAGATATATATACATCACAGATAAGTAAATTACAGATCACAACATAAATCAGGATGTATCACAAAGCATCATATATCAGGGATATCAAACAATTCAACATTCAATAAAATTCAAACATTCATAAGTAAAATCAGTTAATTGTCTGATTTATTTAAATTAGATTTATTACTTATGAATTACTAATCTGGGTTAATTAATATTACAAATCATTTTGATTAATTATTCCTTAATCATTTATTAATTAGCCATTTAAAATAAGTTAATTAACCTTTAATTATAATTCATCAACCTTTAATTATTAAATAATCAACCTTTAATTATTTAATTTACCATTAAATTTATTATCTTTAATTAATAAATTTCCCTTAATTAATTAACTACCACTTAATTAATAAAATTTCAATAAGTGATCATTCCTAACCATTTACATTAATTAATCTTTGATTAATTATTTTCAAATTAATTGCTTTAATTTATTAACCATATGAATTATCCTTTCACAGATCATTTGATAAATTAATCAACTTAAATCATTTAGTAATTATCTTTTTAAATCACTTACATAAATAAATTAACCATCAATTAATCACATTGACAAATTGTTCTTTAATTATTCTTTAATTACCTTGAATAATCCATTCCATTAATTACAAATCAATTAATCCATTTTATTTACCTTAATAATTAAATGAATTACAATTCATAAATTCAGATTTTCATTAAGATAAAACTGTTTTTAAAGAAGGGTTTACTCACAAAATTTTAAAACAAAGAGACAGGTTCTATTTTTAAATCTGGAATCTTGCTTGGCTATTTAATCTTTTGCTTTGATTTTTTATTTATTTATTTAAACTGTCAAGACCTGGAACAAAGAAAACAAAATGATTTGAACCAAATAGTAGAAATCCTGAACCAAACTTCGATCCCTTGCTAACAATCCTTCCTCGAGACACCACACGAAAACTCAAGACCTACCCCGAGCCAAACAGACAAAAACCCGAGGGAAAACCCAAACTGCCCCGAGACATTCGCCTTCTTCTCCACTGACACAGCTGACACCACGTGCACGTACACATCACCTCGCCGCTGCTCAGATCGACGCTGCAACCTCAGACGAGTCATCGACTACCGCCCTAACAAGTTCGACCATCCAGATACTCGAGATGATCTCGAAATTGCAAAACGCTAAATCGAACATTTCTGAAACCAAATCCCAGCCACCAAAATCACCTCCCAACGCAACCTCCGACCATCAGACGACGAGACTCTCTGGCCACTTCGTTTCCGTCCACCCACGAAGCCATCCTCCAAAATTTGTACAACTCGATCACCTGGAACTGACGTAATGCTCCCCTTTTTATAGTTCGACAAAAACTAGGTTTACAAATTACACACACTCGCCGCAGTCGCCACCGTGATCGTGGCCACCTCCGACTATTTTTCCCATCTCCACCCTAGCCTCCTCTATCACCACGAGAAAACCCGACCACCCAGAGAGCAGAGATCACCCACTATTCCCAAAATTCCCTTTTTAGTTCATATACGAACTGCTCTTAACCCCTATTACTAAAATTCTTGATTTTAGTTTTAAAAATCAAGTTTTGTTACAAGGATTCAATGTATGTTCCTGAATTTGTGAATCTAGAGGTTTAAATTTTTTTACTTATACAAATCTTACTGTGTTGTTCTAGATTTCCCGAGTCATTTACATATTTTCTCAACTTCAATATCATTTAAAACTAAGGTTTATGATAAATCAGACAAGTTCCATTTGAAACCTAAATTTAAACATAGCCAAGATCAACAGATTTAAAGTTTTAAATCAAAACTTGAATACTGGAAGATGTAAGCAGAGAACACAAAGGGGAAACAACATGCATACTATACAGGATATATATGCACAACAGATAACATACAATACTCATTTACTTCAACTTTCATAGCATGCAATCAAATTTTACCTACTTAAATTTTTTATTTAAATGAAGTTACTCACCTGGAACAGTTCGAAACAGAGGAGACTCAGGCTTGAAATGTTTTGTTTTAGTTGCTTTTAATTTGCTTGCTGAGACCTTCTTTAAATCCCTGAGTTGCATTGATTTGTATTGTTTTAAAGCTGAGATGGTATTCATTTTAGATTCCTTTTCAGTTTCGAATGAATTTAGAGGAGAAGGCTGATATAGAAGAAGCTTACAGGGATGTGGTTTGTACAGGGTGATATAAATGGGTTTGTACAACTTTACATATTTTTTCCTTCCTTTACTTCGGCTGAAATGATATAATAATGTGTACCAAGATAATGGCATGGATTGCTGAGCATATATGTACATAGTTTGTTTGTACAATAGGTAGAGATTTGCTTTCTTAGTTATTTCGGCTGATATCTTGCTTGATGTACTAGGGGTATGGCATTAATTGCCAAGTACTTGTTGTTCCCTTATGATATTTACTTTTCTTTTCTTCTTACCTACTCTTGCTTTAATTCGGCTGAGATGTTGTTAGTTGGTACATAGGTACTTAGTGGTATTTCTTCTTTTTTCAGCCTTATACTTATTCATATTTTATTTTGTTTGTTGTGTGGTTTGTTGTTTATATGTGAATTTATTCTATTTGCTATGCTTTTGTTTATGTCATACTTCATTATTCTTACATTATTAAATACTTAATTTTCTTAAAATTATTTCAAACTTATGTACATTTTTATAAGATTTATTTTATATTTACAATCATAGTTTTCCCAAGTACATACATATAAACAATTTCTATACATATTAAAACCCATTTGTAAAGATATTTTATTTTCTTTAAATCTTATTGTTTTGTAATATAAATAAATTTCTATTTTAAATTCGATGTTAGGATTTATTCTAATATTTATTATTATCATATTCACTCGTATATGCCCAAATACATATATACACATATACATAATATTTTAATTTTTAAATGATTTATACAGAATATACTTGAATCCGGGGAAACTCGCTATCAATTTTCCTAATTAATTTACAAATTTTTATCAAAAATTTATTTAATTACTCAATTTAATTCAAAAATTCATTTAATTATTAATTTAAATAAATTTAAATTCCAGGATCGTTACAGCCGCCATCACCGAGATTATTTTCCAGCGAAAAAAAGAAGAGTACTGATTTCAACATTTTAAAATTCTTTGGAAACGATTTCTATTTGAAAATATTTTCAATAATATATACTTTAAAATTTAAAAAAAAACAGAGTTCGAAATCACCGGAAACTAAATTCTCAAATTTCTGAATTAAATTCATTTCAAATTCCAAATCAAGTTATAACCAAGTTTATAAATTCATTCATTTTTATTATGCAATAGTCAATGGTTTACAAAACAATAAATGAAAATCAATTATTATCATTTCTGACGACAAATTCATTAACAATTTAATTTCAGAAAAATTATAAATATATATAATATAATCATACAAAACTTTTTATTTTATTTATCAAATTTTGAAAACGATATTGTGTCGGTTTGCTCTGCTCAAGTGTTTTGGAAATCCTATCGATAGCGTTGATCAGACGAATCGATCGAAAACCCAAATCAACATTAGCAACTCAAACAACACAATAAAGAAAACATTTTTATATTAATAACAAATGCACTACCTCGCTTGACGATACAAGGATGGATTTCAAAGCAAGGATAGGGATTCAAATTTGATTAATTCAATCAAAGAAAATTTTGATTTGAGAATAAGTTGGAACGAAAAATAAGATGATTATTTAACCGAATAAGGAAATAGATAATCTTATATAAATCGCGGGCAACCATAACCGGGTCGACCGTGACTTCAAGAATAAGATCGATGCTGAATTTCGAGGTAAATCAACGTCCAATCTCAAGAAATAGAATTTAGGTATAGCAGGAGATAGATAGCATCGTAAACCGAGGATACAGAAATCTCCGGTAAATCGATGCCTATTATAAAGGAGTTTACTCCTTTACGAATCATTCGAAGATTGGCGAGATCGCCTGTAACGACCCGCCACTCATCCCACAGAATGACGCATCATTAATAAGAAAGAAAGAGGTGAGAAAGTAGAAAAGAAGAGAAGAAAGAAAGAACAATAACATAATCTCAACAGCGGAACGAATAAATTATATTAATAACAAAAGTATTACATCATATACAATGACTATCAGAGTTACACAGATTATACAACACATACTAGACAGTTATAAACATCTGTCTAGTTATTACAACTCAACACAAAACTCTATTCAGAGATTAACACAGCGGAACTATTATCTATATCTACAACGCCGAAGCCTCCTGCTCCATTGCTCCTCCAGATAACTCGTCAAAGCTAACCTGAATCCCTTGGCTACTCGTAAAAATTTGAGTACCCAAGAGTTTATAAAACAGAAATAAACAATTTGGGTCAGACATGGGTCTGGTGTGAGTAACAGGTTAAACTTGTTTAACTTCAAAAACCATTTCGAAAGAAAAGGTATCACGTAAGACTCCCCACAAATAAACATGGGTAAGTTTTTACCTTACGCTAACCAAAACATTTGATAGGAAATTCGATTATATTATTATAGGGTCTAGGGTTTTCAAGTAAAATACAGAAATAGCTGGAATGCTTACATCTCACGTTCCAACATAGTTGGGCACAACTAATACGTACGACACTTATTGGATTTTGGATTCCATACAATGGCAGGGCTACCGGGGTACCGCCCGTCACAGTACGTGGCCTAGATCACCGTACCGAGGATCACTCCCAATCCCCTGCAACACAAGGCCGGAACATCCCTTACTGGATAATTCCCGCACTAGATATCCCAGCAGTTGTTGCAATCAACTGCCCACACAACCGAATAATAAGAAGGGACCTCTAGACAGGGATAATCTTGTCCTACTTGGGTGCTACCCACTAACCTTGCTGCACCTCCCCTGTTTTAGCCATTCCCGGTTTGATGAGGCTTGAGGCTACGATTACCTTTAATCAGAACACATCACTTAGAATGCTCATCGTCCACCTGACGATGTTCTGAAAGCATTCAATCCATACAAGTTCGTTCCGGGTTCGAACGAAACCGAAGGCATTATCTCGTTACACTCGTTTTGGAATCACCCTCAGAGTTAACGACAATAACCCTTGCACTCTGAATCTTCTTCTTCACTTGAGATTCACGACCTATCGTTAATTTGGATCGATGTGGTATTCGGGTCTCCAGACCTGGAAATCCGGTATACGGAAACCCGATCCCGGTCTCATCGAAATCCAAAACGTATCTTTTACGGCCAAGTTGTTTTAAAGGTTAAAACAATTTAATTCAATTATCTTTATACACTTAGAAAGATAATTCACAATAGATAATCAACATTATCAATATCATCAGATAATCCATATTATCACAATTCAACTAAACATCCATATCACAAAGCATATATCTCATTAGAGATATCAATCAATGCAAAGCATTCAATATTATCATCCATCCATAAGTAATGATCTATATCATCTCTAATTAATTTAAAGTTAATTAAATTAATTACTTTTATTTTATAAATCCTTCTTACTTAAACATTAATTAATTACAAATTAATTAATTATCCTCTAATTACTTTTTTCAATTAATCATCTTTGATTAATTATCTTTTAATTACCTTTTTTTAATTAATCATCTTTGATTAATTATCTTTTAATTACCTTCAAGTAATTTATCTTTAATTAATTACTCAAATTAATTAACCTTAACCACTTATAGTAATTCACCTTTTATTACTTCATTAATTAATTAACTATAATTAATTAAATTAATCACTATAATTAATTATATT
This sequence comes from Allium fistulosum, assembly GCA_030737815.1. Classification (NCBI taxonomy): domain Eukaryota; kingdom Viridiplantae; phylum Streptophyta; class Magnoliopsida; order Asparagales; family Amaryllidaceae; genus Allium; species Allium fistulosum. The sequence continues at coordinate 1,394,411,050 of CM060902.1, forward strand.
AAACCTTAATTAATTACATTAATTAATCACTTCATTTATTAATTATACTTAATTAATCAATCTTAATTACATCATTAATTATATTAATTAATGATCCTTAATTACAAATTAATTATTAATTACTTTAATTAATAACATTAAGTAATTAACTTTAAATTAAACAACATTTATTAATCACCTTGATTAATCTTCAATCAGTAATTAACTACCCTTAATTACTTTCATTTACTAAATTAATTCTCCTTAATTAATTTCTTAATTAATCCCTTGATTAATTATTCAAAGTAATTAACTCAAATTACTTCTATTAATAAAATCATTATTCAACTAATTACTTCCAGTAATTATCTTGTTATTTACTTCCCTAAATAATCATACCTTATTAATTACAATTAAGTAATTATTTATCAAATCATCTATTGATTATTCTAAATTAATTAAACTTAATTAATTAACTTAAACTAAATCAAATTAACTTTAATTAATTACAATAAGTAATTAATTTCTTAATTACTTTCATTAAGTAATTCATTTTAAACAAATTCTATAATTGATTATCTTCAAATTAATTAATCTAATTAACTATTAAAATTAATCCTATTAATTAATTATTAAATAATCCATAGTTAATGACTTCATTAACTATTGTTTAATTACTTTCCTTAAGTAATTAACTTATATTAATTATTATTAATTCCAAATTAATAAACTAAATAACCAATTTATTAATTTCTAATTACTTAATTAATTAAGTATTAACCATAACTTAATTAATATTTAATTACTTTACTAATTAATTCTTAATCATTAATTAATATCCTAATTCATAATCCTTAATTACAAATTTATTATTCCTAATTAATTAATCTTAATCATTAATTAATTAGTTCAAACCTTTAATTACCTATTTAATTAATCCAAATGATTAATTAATCAAACAAATTAATTTTCCATTAATTTCCTCACAAATAATTAAATCTTAAGAAAACATTTCCTTATAATGATATTTATCATTTAAAACATGTTTAAATATTTCTTTACAAATTAAATTTTAGTTTAAACTTTTTAAACATACAGGTTTTAAACCTGTCAACCTAACATACTCGAGACCACTAATTACTTCGAGTCGTACCCTTAAACCCTTCGAGTCTCACCCGAGCTTTTCCTGTCAAAACCCTACAACTAAACGAAGAAACTTACCCCCTTCCTACTTCGAGTCAAACACTAAAAACCCCGAGTCTCCCACGAAATAAACCCGAGAACTCGAATTACCTTCCAGTAAACCAGACTTCACCCAGAAATTCCAATCGTGTACACGTGCACGATCATCTACGGCGTCTCCGGTCATCGTCGACATCTTCCACCAGTCCACGTTCATCCCTATACCAGAATCCACCCTCTCGATCAACGAAAATAAGTCGAATTCAAAATCGAGCCTAAATCCCCAAAACTTGGAACCAGACAACACTTTCAAAGCCTGTCAACACCCCTTGTCTTCAAAATCTCGACCACCAGAGCTTCGGCGACTCCGACCACTACTTCATCAACGACCAAACTTCCCTTCGTAAAAGTCCTGAAGCACTCGATCCACTTGAGAAAACGTGGTGATTGATTTTCTTAGCCTAGTTAAAACTAGGTTTAAAAATTTCAAACCTGAATTATTTCTACCTCACTGCCTTAGTTTAAATTCTAGTAATTTTCCCTTCGTCCTTGATCATTCCACTATTACCAAACATGATATTGGTAAATCAATCCTCTTAGATTAACAGTTCTAACCAAAAATCCATTTTCAGTTAAAATCAGAACTGCTCTTTTAATTCTAAACTAAAAACTATGATATTAATGTTAAAAATCATGTTATAGCTTATATTTTCCATATAATCCTGAATTTATAAATTACCGAGTTTGAATTTTTACATTTTATAACATGCACTGTTATTTTAGTTTACAAAGGCACTCAGGTTAAAGTTTTGACTTAATTAAACCTTTAAAACTTTAGTTTATTACAAATCAATCATATTTTGTTTGTAAATTAAGTCATTACAAAAACTAGATACAGAGGTAAGAGATTTTAAAAGAAATTCTTAAGTCTGGGCAACAAACAGAACAGGGTTCAAAGATAACAGATATGCACACATAACTATTCATCCATGTATACATAGAAATTCACATATATAATCATACATCAATATATCTATATGCAGAACTACCTATAATATTCACATGCAACCATTTTCCATTCCATTCTGTAACGACCACGACTTTCTCTCCATAGAAAGTCGCATCGTTAATAAGAAAGAAAGGGGTAGAAAATAGAAAAGAAGAGAAAGAAAGAAACAACACATCAGAATCTCACAGCGGAAACGGAACAAATTATAATATATCACATAACTAATACATAGTCTTTACATAATCAGAGTACACAACTTATACATCACTTACTAGACAGTTATAAACATCTGTCTAGACATTACAACTCAATACAAAACAAAGATCTAAACAAGATCAACACAGCGGAAACTACTATCTATCTACAACGCCGAAGCCTCCTGCTCCATTGCTCCTCCACAATTCGTCAAGGCTAACCTGAATCCCTTGGCTACTCGTAAAAATTTGAGTACCCAAGAGTTTATAAAACAGAAATAAACAACTTGGGTCAGACATGGGTCTGGTGTGAGTAACAGGTTAAACTTGCTTAACTTCAAAACCTTTTGAAAGAAAAGGTATCACGTAAGACTTCCCACACATAAACATGGGTAAGTTTTTACCTTACGCTAACCAAAACATTTGATAGGAAATTCGATTGTATTATAATAGGGTCTAGGGTTTTCAAGTAAAATACAGAAATAGCTGAAATGCTTACATCTCACATTTCAACATAGTTGGGCACAACTAATACGTACGGCACTTATTGGAGTTTGGATTCCATACAATGGCAGGGCTACCGGGGTACCGCCCGTCACAGTACGTGGCCTAGATCACCGTACCGAGGATCACTCCCAATCCCCTGCAACACAAGGTCGGAACATCCCTTACTGGATAATTCCCGCACAAGATACCTCACGGTTGGGATCAGCAACCGCACACACTAAGCCGAAATAAGAAGGGACTTCTAGACAGAGGTAATCTTGTCCTACTTGGGTGCTACCCACTAACCTTGCTGCACCTCCCCTGTTTTAGCCATTCCCGGTTTGTGAGGCTTGAGGTCACGATTACCTTAGAAAAGAACACATCACTTAGAATGCTCATCGTCCACCTGACGATGTTCTGAAAGCATTCAATCCATACAAGTTCGTTCCGGGTTCGAACGAAACCGAAGGCATTATCTCGTTACACTCGTTTTGGAATCACCCTCAGAGTTAACGACAATAACCCTTGCACTCTGAATCTTCATCTTCACTTGATTCACGACCTATCGTTAATTTGGATCGATGTGGTATTCGGGTCTCCAGACCTGGAAATCCGGTATACGGAAACCCGATCCCGGTCTCATCGAAATCCAAAGCGTATCTTTTAAGGCCAAGTTGTTTTAAAGTTAAAACAATTCAATTCAATTATCTTTATACACATAGAAGGATAATTCACAATAGATAATCAACATTATCAGATAATCCATTTTATCATCACAATTCAACTAAACATCCATATCACACAGCATATATCTCATCAGAGATATCAATCAATGCAAAGCATTCAATATTATCATCCATTCTTAAGTAATGATTTATACCATTTCTAATTAATTTAAAATGAATTAAATTAATTACTTCATTCTATAAATCCTGCTTACTTAATCATTAATTAAACCAATTAATTGATCATACTCTAAGTATCCATCTTAATTAATCATCCTGATTAATTATCTTTAATTACTTTAAGTAATTAATTCTTAATTAATTTCATAGATTAATTATCTTAAACCATTACAGTAATTAATCTTTAATTACTTCGTAAACTAATTAATTATAATTAATTACATTAATCCTTAATTAATTACATTAATTAATTACTTTTTTTTTTTACTTATTGTTGATTAATTAGTCTTAATTAATCAACCCTTAATTACATTATTAATTATATTAATAAATTAATGATCCTTAATTACTTCTTAATTAATTATTCTATTTAAAATTAATTATTTTTAATAATTAATCTTTAATTATACCACATTTATTAATCACCTTTGATTAATCTCATTTAGTAATTAACTTCCCTTAATTACTTCATTACATAAATTAATTACTCCTTAATTAATTATCTTTAATTAATCTCTTGATTAATTACAAAGTAATTTAATCCAAATTCCTTTCTTAACCTTAAATCATCTTCCATTAATTACATCCAGTAATTATCATTAATTACTTAACTAAGTAATTACAATCCATTTATTAAATTAAATAATTATTTATCAAATCATCAAATGTTTAAATTAATTAAACTTAATTAATTAACTTAAACAAATTACATTTAAACTAAATTAATTACATTAAGTAATTAATTCCTTAATTACTTCCTTTTTAAGAAATTAACCTTTTATTACTTCCATTAATTAACTCTAATTACTTTCATTAAGTAATTATCCTTTTATTAATTAATCATCCTTTAATTAATAAGTTAATTAATTAATCACATTAATAAACCAATCTTTTAAATTGATTACACAAATTAATTAACCTTTAAGTAATTATCTAAAAATTAAATTAATTAATTATTCCCTAATTACATAAATCAAGTAACCATCTTTAATACATTAAATAATTTATATTTTATTTAATTACATCTTTTAATTCACCTTTGAAAACATATAGGATTTACCTATTATATAATTACCTTAAACAAACAATTTCAAAACATTTTAAAACTTTGGAAACTTGTTTAAAACTTGCTAATACTTTGTTTAAGAACTTGGTTTACATTTCTCTTCGAAACTTACACATTTTGATAAGCTTCAAAAACTTGATCACTGCAACCTACTAATACCCGGCCAAACCAATAAAATTCCCGAGCTAACCCCGTGAATTTCTCGCATCGATTTCCATCAAAACGACTCGCGATCAAACCGAGTAGAGCCTTCTTTTTCCTGAAGCATCCCTTCTCTTCTTCTTCTACAACGAAGCAACAACCCAGATAGACTACTCTATGCACCGTGCACATGCACCGCCGTCCTGATCACCTCCGACCTTCGCCGCGAGCGCCCCCAAGTCATCGTCGACGTGCTCAAACACTCTGACCACCCATGCTATTCCAAAACCCCTAGAATCAAAATCTGGAACTCGACTCCAACCTAGGCTAGAATCCTTCGTCTATTGCCACCTCGCCCAGCCACCACTGTACACTTGAGGCCTCGAAATTTGGTGTGCAGGTTTCGTTGAACCGCGTCGTGTAACGACCCGCCACTCATTCCACAGAATGACGCATCATTAATAAGAAAGAAAGAGGTGAGAAAGTAGAAAAGAAGAGAAGAAAGAAAGAACAATAACATAATCTCAACAGCGGAACGAATAAATTATATTAATAACAAAAGTATTACAAATTTATTATTCCTAATTAATTAATCTTAATCATTAATTAATTAGTTCAAACCTTTAATTACCTATTTAATTAATCCAAATGATTAATTAATCAAACAAATTAATTTTCCATTAATTTCCTCACAAATAATTAAATCTTAAGAAAACATTTCCTTATAATGATATTTATCATTTAAAACATGTTTAAATATTTCTTTACAAATTAAATTTTAGTTTAAACTTTTTAAACATACAGGTTTTAAACCTGTCAACCTAACATACTCGAGACCACTAATTACTTCGAGTCGTACCCTTAAACCCTTCGAGTCTCACCCGAGCTTTTCCTGTCAAAACCCTACAACTAAACGAAGAAACTTACCCCCTTCCTACTTCGAGTCAAACACTAAAAACCCTGAGTCTCCCACGAAATAAACCCGAGAACTCGAATTACCTTCCAGTAAACCAGACTTCACCCAGAAATTCCAATCGTGTACACGTGCACGATCATCTACGGCGTCTCCGGTCATCGTCGACATCTTCCACCAGTCCACGTTCATCCCTATACCAGAATCCACCCTCTCGATCAACGAAAATAAGTCGAATTCAAAATCGAGCCTAAATCCCCAAAACTTGGAACCAGACAACACTTTCAAAGCCTGTCAACACCCCTTGTCTTCAAAATCTCGACCACCAGAGCTTCGGCGACTCCGACCACTACTTCATCAACGACCAAACTTCCCTTCGTAAAAGTCCTGAAGCACTCGATCCACTTGAGAAAACGTGGTGATTGATTTTCTTAGCCTAGTTAAAACTAGGTTTAAAAATTTCAAACCTGAATTATTTCTACCTCACTGCCTTAGTTTAAATTCTAGTAATTTTCCCTTCATCCTTGATCATTCCACTATTACCAAACATGATATTGGTAAATCAATCCTCTTAGATTAACAGTTCTAACCAAAAATCCATTTTCAGTTAAAATCAGAACTGCTCTTTTAATTCTAAACTAAAAACTATGATATTAATGTTAAAAATCATGTTATAGCTTATATTTTCCATATATAATCCTGAATTTATAAATTACCGAGTTTGAATTTTTACATTTTATAACATGCACTGTTATTTTAGTTTACAAAGGCACTCAGGTTAAAGTTTTGACTTAATTAAACCTTTAAAACTTTAGTTTATTACAAATCAATCATATTTTGTTTGTAAATTAAGTCATTACAAAAACTAGATACAGAGGTAAGAGATTTTAAAAGAAATTCTTAAGTCTGGGCAACAAACAGAACAGGGTTCAAAGATAACAGATATGCACACATAACTATTCATCCATGTATACATAGAAATTCACATATATAATCATACATCAATATATCTATATGCAGAACTACCTATAATATTCACATGCAACCATCTTCCATTCAATACTTAACATGAATTTCAGAATCAACTTAAGTTTATTTTTAAAAATTGTTACTCACATTTAAAATAGAGACAGAGCTTTTCTGATTTTTGAAAACAGCACTTGAAATCTTTTGAATCCTTAAACTGAAATGCTTTTGCTATTGAAACTTTAAACTTTGAACTTGAATGCTGCTCTGATTTAAATACTTGAGTCTTTTGCATTGCTAAGCTGATTTACTTGCTAGCTGAAATGATTTTGTCTTTTTAAAACAGAGAAGAAATTGCTTCCAGATTTTGAAATGCATTCAGATTGAAGAGAGGTTACAGGTTCTTGATTTCAATTTGGTTTGTGGAGGTATGAATTACAGATTTCGTTTTGAGAGGAGTTTGCTTATTGTTTCAGGCTTTGTTAACTAAGCTTTAGATTTTTAAAAGAAAAAGAATGGAATGGAAAAGGATTTGTTTATATAAAGGCTGAAATTATATGTAAATAAAAATAAAAGAAAAACTAACTTAAATTTGACACTTGTCTCATTGTTAATCCATTACTTAACACATGTTATTTAGGTGTCTTAATAAGAATACCAAAGATACTCATCTAGTAATTTTGTATATTTGATTTAAATATTGGTTAAAGTTAAATTGTAATCTATTTAAATCTTTTAATTTAAAATGAATTAAAAGAAAGATTTTAAAGTAAAATGTTTTAAAGACTTTTGTTAATAATAACTAAAGTAGTTAAAGGTTAATACTTTAGTCAGAAAGTAATTAAGATTTAATTATATAGGAGTAATTAAATTAATAAGGTAATTAAAGAATAATTGATAATTTAATTAATTAATTGATAAATAAGAGTTTATCAAGTTGTTTTAATAAATAATTTATTAAAGATTAATTACCTAAAGAAGTAATTAAAGAATTGTTAAATAATTAATGAGGGATCATTAATTAGGGATAAATAAATAATTAATTAATGAGATTAATTTTGGTAATCAATTTGATTAATAAATTAATAATAATCATTTATGGAAATTGGTTAAGTATAATTACTTAATGGAAGTAATTAAGGTAATTAATTACTTAAGGTAATTAATTAAATAATTTGATAAGTTAAATTAATTAATTTAATTAATTTAAGATAATCACTTGGTTATGTGATAAGTATAATTACTTAAATGTAATTAGTGAAAGTGTAATTACTTAGGAAAGTAATTAAAGTTAATTAGTGGATGTAATTAACTAAGGATGATATAATGAAAGTAATTTGAGTTAATTACTTTAAATAATTAATCAAGGGATTAATTAAAAGATAATTAATTAATGAGTAATTAATGTATGGAAGAGTAATTAAGGGTAGTTAATTACTAGATGAGATTAATCAAAGGTGATTAATAAATGTGACTAATTAATTATTAGATGTAATTAATTTAAATAAGATAATTAATTAAGAGTAATTAAGGATCATTAATTAATATAATTAATGATGTAATTAAGAATTGATTAATTAAGATTAATTAATAAATAATAAGTGATTAAAGTAATTAATTAATTATAATTAATTGAGGATTAATGTAATTAAGTATAGTTAATTAATAGATGAAGTAATTAAGGATTAATTACTGAAATGGTTTAAGATAATTAATTTGTGAGATTAATTAAGTATTAATTACTTAAAGTAATTAAAGGGTAATTAATCAGGAATGATTAATTAAGATAGATACTTAGAGTAATGATTAATTAATTGGTTTAATTAATGATTAAGTAAGAAGGATTTATAAAATGAGGTAATTAATTTAATTCACTTTAAATTAAGTAGAGATGATATAAATCATTACTTAGGGATGGATGAATAATATAGAATGCTTTGCATTGTTGATATCTCTGATAAGAGATGTGCTGATCTATGATATGGATGCTTTGGTTAAATTGAAATGATAATATGAATTGTCTGTTTGTGATAATGTAGATTATCTGTTGTGAATTATCTATCCCTGTAGTATAGATAACTGAAATGAATTGTTTTAACCTTAAAACAACTTGGCCCTTTAAAGATACGTTTTGGATTTCGATGAGACCGGGATCGGGTTTCCGTATACCGGAATTCCAGGTCTGGAGACCCGAATACCACATCGATCCAAATTAACGATAGGTCGTGAATCTCAAGTGAAGATGAAGATTCAGAGTGCAAGGATTATTGTCGTTAACTCTGAGGGTGATTCCAACACGAGTGTAACGAGATAATGCCTTCGGTTTCGTTCGAACCCGGAACGAACTTGTATGGATTGAATGCTTTCAACACATCGTCAGGCGGACGATGAGCATTCTAAGTGATGCTCTGATACCACTGTAGCGATACGACTTTCGAAGAAGAGAAAGTCGTGGTCGTTACAATTGCACTGTAACGACCCGCCACTCATTCAACTAGGAAGACGCATCGTTTTGAAGAAAAGAAAGAGGTGAGAAAGTAGAAAAGAAAGAGAAGAAGAAGAACAACAACAGAATCTCAACAGCGGAACGAATAAATTATATTAATAACAAAAGTATTACATAATATACAACACTATCAGAGTTACACAACATATACATCACATACTAGACAGTTATAAACATCTGTCTAGACATTACAACTCAAATACAATACAAACACTATCACAGAGATCTACACAGCGGAATACTATATCTACGAACGCCGAAGCCTCCTGCTCCATTGCTCCTCCAGAATATTCGTCAAAGCTAAACCTGAATCCCTTGGCTACTCGTAAAAATTTGAGTACCCAAGAGTTTATAAAACAGAAATAAACAATTTGGGTCAGACATGGGTCTGGTGTGAGTAACAGGTTAAACTTGTTTAACTTCAAAAACCATTTCGAAAGAAAAGGTATCACGTAAGACTTCCCACAAATAAACATGGGTAAGTTTTTACCTTACGCTAACCAAAACATTTGATAGGAAATTCGATTGTATTATAATAGGGTCTAGGGTTTTCAAGTAAAATACAGAAATAGCTGAAATGCTTACATCTCACATTCCAACATAGTTGGGCACAACTAATACGTACGGCACTTATTGGATTTTGGATTCCATACAATGGCAGGGCTACCGGGGTACCGCCCGTCATAGTACGTGGCCTAGATCACCGTACCGAGGATCACTCCCAATCCCCTGCAACACAAGGCCGGAACATCCCTTACTGGATAATTCCCGCACAAGATATCCCAGCAGTTGTTGCAATCAACTGCCCACACAACCGAATAATAAGAAGGGACCTCTAGACAGGGATAATCTTGTCCTACTTGGGTGCTACCCACTAACCTTGCTGCACCTCCCCTGTTTTAGCCATTCCCGGTTTGATGAGGCTTGAGGCTACGATTACCTTTAATCAGAACACATCACTTAGAATGCTCATCGTCCACCTGACGATGTTCTGAAAGCATCCAATCCATACAAGTTCGTTCCGGGTTCGAACGAAACCGAAGGCATTATCTCGTTACACTCGTTTTGGAATCACCCTCAGAGTTAACGACAATAACCCTTGCACTCTGAATCTTCATCTTCATTTGAGATTCACGACCTATCGTTAATTTGGATCGATGTGGTATTCGGGTCTCCAGACCTGGAAATCCGGTATACGGAAACCCGATCCCGGTCTCATCGAAATCCAAAACGTATCTTTTACGGCCAAGTTGTTTTAAAGGTTAAAACAATTTAATTCAATTATCTTTATACACTTAGAAAGATAATTCACAATAGATAATCAACATTATCAATATCATCAGATAATCCATATTATCACAATTCAACTAAACATCCATATCACAAAGCATATATCTCATCAGAGATATCAATCAATGCAAAGCATTCAATATTATCATCCATCCATAAGTAATGATCTATATCATCTCTAATTAATTTAAAGTTAATTAAATTAATTACTTTTATTTTATAAATCCTTCTTACTTAAACATTAATTAATTACAAATTAATTAATTATCCTCTAATTACTTTTTTCAATTAATCATCTTTGATTAATTATCTTTTAATTACCTTTTTTAATTAATCATCTTTGATTAATTATCTTTTAATTACCTTCAAGTAATTTATCTTTAATTAATTACTCAAATTAATTAACCTTAACCACTTATAGTAATTCACCTTTTATTACTTCATTAATTAATTAACTATAATTAATTAAATTAATCACTATAATTAATTATATTAAACCTTAATTAATTACATTAATTAATCACTTCATTTATTAATTATACTTAATTAATCAATCTTAATTACATCATTAATTATATTAATTAATGATCCTTAATTACAAATTAATTATTAATTACTTTAATTAATAACATTAAGTAATTAACTTTAAATTAAACAACATTTATTAATCACCTTGATTAATCTTCAATCAGTAATTAACTACCCTTAATTACTTTCATTTACTAAATTAATTCTCCTTAATTAATTTCTTAATTAATCCCTTGATTAATTATTCAAAGTAATTAACTCAAATTACTTCTATTAATAAAATCATTATTCAACTAATTACTTCCAGTAATTATCTTATTATTTACTTCCCTAAATAATCATACCTTATTAATTACAATTAAGTAATTATTTATCAAATCATCTATTGATTATTCTAAATTAATTAAACTTAATTAATTAACTTAAACTAAATCAAATTAACTTTAATTAATTACAATAAGTAATTAATTTCTTAATTACTTTCATTAAGTAATTCATTTTAAACAAATTCTATAATTGATTATCTTCAAATTAATTAATCTAATTAACTATTAAAATTAATCCTATTAATTAATTATTAAATAATCCATAGTTAATGACTTCATTAACTATTGTTTAATTACTTTCCTTAAGTAATTAACTTATATTAATTATTATTAATTCCAAATTAATAAACTAAATAACCAATTTATTAATTTCTAATTACTTAATTAATTAAGTATTAACCATAACTTAATTAATATTTAATTACTTTACTAATTAATTCTTAATCATTAATTAATATCCTAATTCATAATCCTTAATTACAAATTTATTATTCCTAATTAATTAATCTTAATCATTAATTAATTAGTTCAAACCTTTAATTACCTATTTAATTAATCCAAATGATTAATTAATCAAACAAATTAATTTTCCATTAATTTCCTCACAAATAATTAAATCTTAAGAAAACATTTCCTTATAATGATATTTATCATTTAAAACATGTTTAAATATTTCTTTACAAATTAAATTTTAGTTTAAACTTTTTAAACATACAGGTTTTAAACCTGTCAACCTAACATACTCGAGACCACTAATTACTTCGAGTCGTACCCTTAAACCCTTCGAGTCTCACCCGAGCTTTTCCTGTCAAAACCCTACAACTAAACGAAGAAACTTACCCCCTTCCTACTTCGAGTCAAACACTAAAAACCCCGAGTCTCCCACGAAATAAACCCGAGAACTCGAATTACCTTCCAGTAAACCAGACTTCACCCAGAAATTCCAATCGTGTACACGTGCACGATCATCTACGGCGTCTCCGGTCATCGTCGACATCTTCCACCAGTCCACGTTCATCCCTATACCAGAATCCACCCTCTCGATCAACGAAAATAAGTCGAATTCAAAATCGAGCCTAAATCCCCAAAACTTGGAACCAGACAACACTTTCAAAGCCTGTCAACACCCCTTGTCTTCAAAATCTCGACCACCAGAGCTTCGGCGACTCCGACCACTACTTCATCAACGACCAAACTTCCCTTCGTAAAAGTCCTGAAGCACTCGATCCACTTGAGAAAACGTGGTGATTGATTTTCTTAGCCTAGTTAAAACTAGGTTTAAAAATTTCAAACCTGAATTATTTCTACCTCACTGCCTTAGTTTAAATTCTAGTAATTTTCCCTTCGTCCTTGATCATTCCACTATTACCAAACATGATATTGGTAAATCAATCCTCTTAGATTAACAGTTCTAACCAAAAATCCATTTTCAGTTAAAATCAGAACTGCTCTTTTAATTCTAAACTAAAAACTATGATATTAATGTTAAAAATCATGTTATAGCTTATATTTTCCATATATAATCCTGAATTTATAAATTACCGAGTTTGAATTTTTACATTTTATAACATGCACTGTTATTTTAGTTTACAAAGGCACTCAGGTTAAAGTTTTGACTTAATTAAACCTTTAAAACTTTAGTTTATTACAAATTAATCATATTTTGTTTGTAAATTAAGTCATTACAAAAACTAGATACAGAGGTAAGAGATTTTAAAAGAAATTCTTAAGTCTGGGCAACAAACAGAACAGGGTTCAAAGATAACAGATATGCACACATAACTATTCATCCATGTATACATAGAAATTCACATATATAATCATACATCAATATATCTATATGCAGAACTACCTATAATATTCACATGCAACCATCTTCCATTCAATACTTAACATGAATTTCAGAATCAACTTAAGTTTATTTTTAAAAATTGTTACTCACATTTAAAATAGAGACAGAGCTTTTCTGATTTTTGAAAACAGCACTTGAAATCTTTTGAATCCTTAAACTGAAATGCTTTTGCTATTGAAACTTTAAACTTTGAACTTGAATGCTGCTCTGATTTAAATACTTGAGTCTTTTGCATTGCTAAGCTGATTTACTTGCTAGCTGAAATGATTTTGTCTTTTTAAAACAGAGAAGAAATTGCTTCCAGATTTTGAAATGCATTCAGATTGAAGAGAGGTTACAGGTTCTTGATTTCAATTTGGTTTGTGGAGGTATGAATTACAGATTTCGTTTTGAGAGGAGTTTGTTTATTGTTTCAGGCTTTGTTAACTAAGCTTTAGATTTTTAAAAGAAAAAGAATGGAATGGAAAAGGATTTGTTTATATAAAGGCTGAAATTATATGTAAATAAAAATAAAAGAAAAACTAACTTAAATTTGACACTTGTCTCATTGTTAATCCATTACTTAACACATGTTATTTAGGTGTCTTAATTTTATTACACTTGTCTTTTAAGTCATTAATACATATTTTTATTTATTTAAAAATGTTAATAAAGATTTTAAACTTAATAAATAAATTCTTATGTAAATGTATATATGCATTTCTCTTTTAGAGAAAATGTAAATAAACAATTATATAAAATTTAAAAGCTTATCTAAATATTTTTAGAATGTTTATCCTTTTAATTTCTATTATAAATCCAAATTTATATTCAATTTAAATTTAAAAATCCAATTTAAAATCAAGTTATATATATGCATATATAACTACCATTTAAATTTAAAATAACAATTCTATTTCCAGAAAATCTATTTATGTTTATAAAAACAAAGTATTATAATTATTATTTGAAAATATCAAATTTGACAATTTTAAATAATTTATAAAAGAGATTATAAATTACTTCTATTATTAAATGAATTAATACCATATGTAAATTGTATTTTAAACTTCTATTTTTAACAATTAAACATTTATCTTATGTATTTTGAAACCATATAGTTTTTTTTTTATTAAATAGCTTTGAAAAGCTTAATATATTAAATTAATCATGATTCCCAAATTACCAAAAATATATTAGAATTTGAAAACATAATTTCATTTGTTAAATTCAGATCAACTCATCTATTTACAATATATACAATTATATATATATATATTATAAATAGAAAATATTCTATTAAACTTTTTAAAAGATAAATCACTAATTAAATATTTATTTAATTAGATTATTAAATTAATTCAAATTTATTAACAAAGATCATCAAATCAATTTAATTTCCAATGCAGATTATTAAATTGATATTGTCCAAATTCCCGGGATATCACATTCCTTCCCCCTTAAAATAATTTCGTCCCCGAAATTTAAACAAAGGTAATTTAATAATCTACTCAAGATTTAACAAGCATATATTATCAATCATATGCTAACAACCATAGCAAACAATCATCCAATCCAACAATTCTAATTATCCAGGCAAAAATTCTGGATAAAATTTCCCGAGTTTCCCCAAGTATATATATATACCGGGACACTCGCTCTACAAACAATCTAAACTACGAAGCTACAGAACTCCTACTCATCTAGATCTATAGAACTAGACAGGATATCAGACTACAGACGAGTCTGACTTAACTACCAAACCTCTTGAACTGTTGGTTCCAAAACCAATGATAGATCAAATACGTACTCCCTCAGAGATACGTAAAATACAACAAATTCCAGTTGTCCAAACTGACAATTCAATCCGGAAGACCAAATACTTATCCAAATCAAAACAAGGAAGAGATCCACAACTTTACTCCTCAAACAATAGAAGACTGAACTTACTTCTCCTATCCAGAGATGCACTTCCAAATTGCTTCTGCTGCACAACTCTGATCTGAAGTAGATAAGAATACTGATGAAGAACACAACCCAGACTGGATAACCCATCCCAGAAATAAGGTCCAACAGATCCATAAAGAAAACTCAGATACTCCATCAAAACTTGAGCTGCTTCACCCAACTCTATCTCTAAGAATCATCCTTCCACTAGTCGAATCACCGGTACCACTCCTCGAATCCTGTCGATAAGAAAACTCATCTCCAGATGCGGACAACTTCTGACTTCCCTGAAGACATCCATAAAATCTTCAATAACTCAAAGATCACTCAAACTATCGCAAGTCACTTTTGCGATCAACCCAGTCCAGTATCCAAAGATACTATTCTCTCTTAACAAATCAGAATAGCTTACACTTATCTATCCAATTCATCGAAGAAATGGATATACTCTGCTACTTCTGATACACTCCAAGTAGGACAAGATTATCCCTGTCTAGAGGTCCCTTCTTATTATTCGGTTGTGTGGGCAGTTGATTGCAACAACTGCTGGGATATCTTGTGCGGGAATTATCCAGTAAGGGATGTTCCGGCCTTGTGTTGCAGGGGATTGGGAGTGATCCTCGGTACGGTGATCTAGGCCACGTACTGTGATGGGCGGTACCCCGGTAGCCCTGCCATTGTATGGAATCCAAAATCCAATAAGTGCCGTACGTATTAGTTGTGCCCAACTATGTTGGAACGTGAGATGTAAGCATTCCAGCTATTTCTGTATTTTACTTGAAAACCCTAGACCCTATAATAATATAATCGAATTTCCTATCAAATGTTTTGGTTAGCGTAAGGTAAAAACTTACCCATGTTTATTTGTGGGGAGTCTTACGTGATACCTTTTCTTTCGAAATGGTTTTTGAAGTTAAACAAGTTTAACCTGTTACTCACACCAGACCCATGTCTGACCCAAATTGTTTATTTCTGTTTTATAAACTCTTGGGTACTCAAATTTTTACGAGTAGCCAAGGGATTCAGGTTAGCTTTGACGAGTTATCTGGAGGAGCAATGGAGCAGGAGGCTTCGGCGTTGTAGATATAGATAATAGTTCCGCTGTGTTAATCTCTGAATAGAGTTTTGTGTTGAGTTGTAATAACTAGACAGATGTTTATAACTGTCTAGTATGTGTTGTATAATCTGTGTAACTCTGATAGTCATTGTATATGATGTAATACTTTTGTTATTAATATAATTTATTCGTTCCGCTGTTGAGATTCTGTTATTGTTCTTTCTTTCTTCTCTTCTTTTCTACTTTCTCACCTCTTTCTTTCTTATTAATGATGCGTCATTCTGTGGGATGAGTGGCGGGTCGTTACATCGCCGATCTATTATAGATATCATTCAATATGGAGTTATGGGGTGCTCCAGAATTGAAAGAAGACGAATAGTGAAGGACACGAATGGATTTCGGAACCGAGGAGAACGTTCCAAAATTCAAAGAATCGAATCGAAAGGAAGAGATTGAAACTCGAATGAGAGTGATTCTGTAAATACATTTACCCTATATGTTGAGTTTTGCCTAGAGCTACCAAAGCTCTGATACCAACTGTAACGACCCGATATTTTGGACCATTCGCATCCATTATAAGTGTATAGGTAGACACTCATGCCGGAGTTGAATTGCTCAAAATACCACGTTGTTAATTTAAATTGGCAAAACTGAACATATACAGTAAATAAAATAATCACAGATCACAGACACAGAGTAATAAGTGCAGCGGAAATAAAAGAGATAGTAGTTCATGAAGCTACTATATAAATATATAAGTTACATCAGAGTTAAACCAGATACAACGAAAGAGTAATATGATACATCAGATACAAAGCAGAATACATCACTGGAATCATCGAATATCTGAAAGCAGAATAGTTGGCTGGATCTCCAAGCGAAGCTCCAACTCCAAAGGTGAGTCTCGAAAACTGGTACACTCAGTCTGACCCGAGCGTAAAGCAAAAACATAAGACACTCGAGTCAGGATTAACATTCTTATATTAATAAATCCAACTCAAGTGAAATAGCAATTGAAATACAAGTAACTCAAAGGATGTTTGGAATAACCATCCTTAAGGATCCGTTAAACTATCTTCTATGTAGTAATATACGCTAAGTAGATAATGTCTATCAGTAATATAAGAAGATATCAAAATAGCGTTAAGTCATGGCCCATTCCACCCTTAACACATTTTTATTCCCACAAGCATATACAAGACCGTAGTTTCCCCAAAACCGGAAGTCACCAGAGGGCAATCCATATACTCAAGGTACAAAACAAATTCGTAGTGGTCGCGCATAAATGGAATACAAGTATGACAAGGCACATGAGGCTATACCCAAGGTAGTGATACTACCGTTCGCCTGATCCGGACTGGTGAGAACGCAACGCTAACGACCCGATATTTTGGACCATTCGCATCCATTATAAGTGTATAGGTAGACACTCATGCCGGAGTTGAATTGCTCAAAATACCACGTTGTTAATTTAAATTGGCAAAACTGAACATATACAGTAAATAAAATAATCACAGATCACAGACACAGAGTAATAAGTGCAGCGGAAATAAAAGAGATAGTAGTTCATGAAGCTACTATATAAATATATAAGTTACATCAGAGTTAAACCAGATACAACGAAAGAGTAATATGATACATCAGATACAAAGCAGAATACATCACTGGAATCATCGAATATCTGAAAGCAGAATAGTTGGCTGGATCTCCAAGCGAAGCTCCAACTCCAAAGGTGAGTCTCGAAAACTGGTACACTCAGTCTGACCCGAGCGTAAAGCAAAAACACAAGACACTCGAGTCAGGATTAACATTCTTATATTAATAAATCCAACTCAAGTGAAATAGCAATTGAAATACAAGTAACTCAAAGGATGTTTGGAATAACCATCCTTAAGGATCCGTTAAACTATCTACTATGTAGTAATATACGCTAAGTAGATAATGTCTATCAGTAATATAAGAAGATATCAAAATAGCGTTAAGTCATGGCCCATTCCACCCTTAACACATTTTTATTCCCACAAGCATATACAAGACCGTAGTTTCCCCAAAACCGGAAGTCACCAGAGGGCAATCCATATACTCAAGGTACAAAACAAATTCGTAGTGGTCGCGCATAAATGGAATACAAGTATGACAAGGCACATGAGGCTATACCCAAGGTAGTGATACTACCGTTCGCCTGATCCGGACTGGTGAGAACGCAACGCCGCAGCGCCCGCAACACCGTGAAACAACACTCCCAAAATCAAGGGTGCACCAATCGACAACAAGTATAAGTAGTTCGAAGAAGTGTGTCCACTTGAGGTATCAATCCTCCATTGGCCCGGCACAGCTCCTGTTTTAGTCATTTCCAATTTGACACAAGTGTCAAGGCTATCCATTATCGTTCTCTTTCTTCAATCATCACGAGCATCATTCCAACCACTTCATTCTGGATCATCACTCCGCGTATAGTTATTAAAGTGGTTTTCGGTTTAGATAGAGAGTATATCCATAACCGAATTCCGGTCTCTTTAATAACTTCCGTAATTATTTCACCGATTGGTCGTTTATTTATTTCAAAACCAAATCAATTTTAATTTAAATCAGAATTCGCAAATCAACATTTCATTTGTCTATCAAAACAGTTTCCATACTTACGTTTCAAAACTTCCAAATTATCATTTCAAAATCTTATAATTCAAATTCAATTTCTATTTAAAACAATCCAAATATTGATTTAAGTTCGAATACAAGTTTCATTTCGAAAACATTTAAATTAAATCTTATTTAACATTCAAATAAATTTAAAATCATTTATCGATTTCATTCAATATTCGTTAAGTTACTATGCCATTCAAAACAATTTCCATTAAATTTCCAATTCATTGAATCAATTACTTAAGTTCAACTTCATTATATCGAAATTTCAAATTGACTTAAATTAGATTTGTCAAATCAATTCTTTAAATTACAAGTTTTACATAAATTCAATAAATCACATTTTTCTTGTTAAAGAAATTCAATTTCACTTATTTACTTACTTAAATAATTCTCCAAAAAACTTAATTTATAAAGAAACTCAATTTCAATTATTTACGAAGTAAAATTCACTTATTCAAAAGTTCAATTTTTCTTATTAAAGAATCCAATTCAATTTAATCATTAAATAATTCAAACTTAATTATTAAATAATTTCAAAGTTTAATAATTCCGAACTTAATTATAATTTCAAACTTAATTATTAAATCATTTCAAAGTTAATAATTTCAAACTTAAATATCAAATCATTTCAAAGTTAATAATTTCAAACTTAAATATCAAATCATTTCAAACTTAATTCAATCATTTCTCAAATTAAACAACATTCTTTCAACAATTACATTGTTAATATTTTGTTTCAGATTTATTTAAATATTAACACTTTCCTTTCATCAAAAATTCAAATATCAACTTCATTTCAAAACCATATTCTTTATTCGAATAAAATCTTCGTTTATATTTTTTTTTTAATCAAATTATTGACCAATCGGGTTTAATTTAATTTCCTATCCTAGGTCAAAGTTCAATTTTGGGTATTTATCATTTCAACCCGATTCCAATTCAATTCAAAATCAAAGCATAACAAAGGGAACTTGCAGTGTGATAACTGGGATGATGTCAAAGTAAATAACAAGCAATAACAACAATCAATAACAATCCAATAATTAATTCAAATAATCCCGAAATAACCGTATTAATTCGCATTGTTATTTGTACGAATTAATATAATTATTTCTAGAATCTACACTATCATTTCATGTAGATTAAAGATTATTACATTACGGTTTCACTTGTAATCTATTACAATTTCATACATCATCAATTTAACAACATACGTTCAGTGGTTCAAAGTATAATTAAACAAATCCTACGTGTCAATAAATTCAACAGTTAAGGGGTCATATTATACAAATGTCAGTTAATCAAATTTAACAATTAATTATCCTATATCAAGTTCAATTGCATACCATTTATCATTTTAACATCAACAATTTAACGTCCAATATAAACATCAACAATCAATCAATTATCAGCCAAACTGTATTATCATCGCATAAATAATTAACAGATAATGGTGTCAAATGTCACAGGTGAACTGATACAGTTAATAGCATATATAACAGTGTAATTAACTAATAGCAGCATATTTCAATTGTCGTTTCAATTGAAATCAAATTTAATAATTAAAAGAACGTTAATCGTGAGTGAGTGCTCACCTTTTGAGGCTAGAGAGATAGACAATGAAGTTGAGTTACGAAATCCAAGCACGAATCTCAAAGCAATGTAAGATTGGCACAAATCGACGATCAAAGCTGATAAAAGAAATCGATGAGAAAATCAGTTTGACATACATTTTCTCATAATTAAAATAAAGTTTTAAAAGCACATACAGATAAAATAGATATGTAATTCCAACAATTCAAATAAGTGTTATAAAAATAAAATAAATTTAACTAAAAATAAAATTATTAGATTAGATATATCTATACCGATCTGAAATTTTACAACCAATGAAATATTTAATATTATTATAACTTATACCAACCTATACATATAAATCTTTATACAAACAAATCTTTATGCAAATGCAAAGACTTTTATATAACTACATAAATATGTACAGTGCATAAACAAGCTTTTCAGAACTTATAATTACAGTGACAGGTTTTAAACAATGAGCAGCTTATCACAAAAACAAACTTATAATATAAATTATATATATGTAGACAGTTTGAAGTCAATACTTAATAAATTTACATAAATCTTTACAGAACTTCAAATATATAAATCTGCAATCCTACATATACACTACACTCGTATACAGACCTATATACATTATTACTGACACAAAAAAAATACAACTAATACATAGGTATAAACTATAATGTAGCTTAGGTATAAAATATAAAGCTTATATAATATAAAGTGGACTCACACACGCAACACCTATATACAAAACATCATATAATAACACACTTACAGATCAACAGTTATATAACTTATAGATTATAAACTGTAATTGTTAATTTACGTAAAGTTGTGTAAAACAAATCAAGTTATCAAAATCTCCTTGCCTATATTATAACTAAGAGACATCTTTATAAACTTTATAAATTATACTACATAGACAGATAGTTACCTTATAAATAACTGCATATCCCATACATTGAATAAAATACAAAATAGGTAAAATAAACATTTATATATACATATATACTACTGTAATATAAAAATAACATACATATATAAATAAATAATTTAAACAAAACACTATAAACCAATGTATATAAAAGACAACTCATCACGTTACTGTAAGCAATAAACAAAACATATATAGCCCTTTTTTTAAAATGTAACAACAAACATATACATTTACACTAACAGCTAGAAATAACAAAAATATATAACTAATTATAAAACAAAACCATAACATAGGTACTATATTTTCTTACGTAATATAACATCAAATGATGTTCGGCAAGCAAGAGGAGGGGTGTTGACGTGATGAGGTGCCGAAGGGTGGCAAGGTGGCAGAAGCTCGTTGGGGTGTGATCACATCGGTCCAAGGCTGTTCACCGGAGGTGAAGACGGTGGCTGAGGCAAGCATCTGAGTGGCAGTGCGAGACCAGAGAGAGCAGTTGTCACGGAGTTCGAGTAGGCTGGGCTACGGTGATGACTGGGAGGGTTGGCCACCACTTGACTGGGCAGAGACGGTGATGCCTTGGGGTGAGCGGAGGCCGAGGTGGAACTGTGGAGGTGGCTATGGATCTGATGGTGGATGGGGCGATGTTGTGGGTGGAGGGATGATGTGAGGTCGAACATAATGGAAAGAAAGTAGGAAGTAGCTTTATGGGAAGCAACAGATCTATACTATATTTGCATAGCTTCAACTATATAAACTGGTATATATTTTTCTTATAAAACAAGACAGAACGAAAGAAGATGAATAAAATGGGAACAAGTGCAGGGAGAAGGTGAAAAAGAAAGGTGAGTAGTTCAATTGCAGAGGGACCAAAATGTAATAATATATTTCTCACAATGAATGCTATGAATATGAATCGACCAAAAGATAAATTTCCACTAGTGAATAGTAAAAGTCTAGTACGTAAATCCAGAAACATAAATGCTAGTGGCTATTGGATTACACGCAGGATAACGAAACGTCTCAGAGCAGATTGTAACCGGTTACCGATACGGTAGGCGTTACGCAAAGTGCAACGTACAACGGAACCCAAATTTGAAAATCGAATATACCATAGAGATCGACACGACGAGGCGATCAAAACGGTATATAGAAATCAGTGGTACGATCATCCGATAAAAATCGATATCGGTACCAGAATACTGCTATTTTGCAGAAAATAAGAACGACGGAGCCAAAGATGTCCGAATTTGGAAAAACGATAAACTGAAATCTTGCTCAGAAGATGGTTTAGAATTTTTCTGTGTAAAAATATTTAAGTTTTGGAAACATTTTATTTTCACTGCTTTTTAACTGATTAAATTGAAGTGAATTTACGCGCGAAATAAACTTTCTCATTTTCGGACGAAAATTTACCAGTTGCTATGTTTAACTAGACGTATTCCAAATATAAATTTTTATTTCAAAATTTTATCGTTTAAAATTTCACAAAATTTCAACTAATTACGTTATTAAAACCGTTGAAATTTACGGGTCGTTACAGGTTGTTATTTATATTTTTGCTTGTTACGGCATGAGTCGACTGTTGCAGAGCTTCAATCGACTGAAGCTGAAGGTTGAGTATATTTAAGCTTCTGGACTAGTCGACTGAGGGCCTGTACCAGTCGACTGTTCCTGTTTATTTCGTAATCTGTTGAAGTGATTCAAGAGTAATTTAATTTTAAAAAGTAAATAATTTTTATTTTATTGCATGATATTAATACAACTTATAGAAAATCGGCAACATATATATATATATATATATATATATATATATATTAAAAAATTCTTAGCCACCGGTTGTTAATATCGACGTTCCCAATAATTTTGAGATGGAACATTCTCTATAGGTGACCACGTAGGAGCTACTGGAGATTGAGCAGGATTTGAGGAGGTTGAGGGTCTAGATGTGGGTTCAACAATGTCTTCCTTTTTCGACGAACAAATTTTTATGGCAATCCGTTCTAGAAAGCTCAAACGTCTTGCCGTAATTTTTTGTTCATAGTATAACTCCTTTTGTAGATCCAATTGTTGCTGTTGATAGTGGTGTATCTTATCTATTTTCTATTTAGTTGAAGGAGATATGACCATAGCATTCTTGCCTTTCTTCTTTTTCGTTGTATAACCGGTATGAGTGTTCTCCCATGGTTTCCAGCCATGTCGGGGGTCTTTATCCGGGGAAGGAGAGAATTTAAGGACATGATTAGGTAAGGGAAAAATAGGATAGGGTCCGTTTTCAGGAATACGATCGGAATCATCGTCTGGAGATGTATACGATAAACGAGAGTTTTCGGAGTTGTAAAAATCATTATTGGATGACATTTTCAAATAATTTTGAATATAAACTTTCTTAGCATAGTTTATATAAGTATTTGTTTACTAAAAACAAGTGGATAAGAATTATTATTTAATTCTCATCACAGGTAATTAATAGCAAAACAGTTTGTAAATGGATGATTACAAATTTTAAAACTAAAAATAGATTTCTGAAAATACAATTTAAACTAAAAAGGAGATTGAGAGAAGAAACAACTATAGCTCAAGTGGCTATAATACACCATTTAACAAGCAAGTAAAACAAAATTTGTTTTAAACATTTCGCATATTTTTAGTTATAACTCTTTTAGAGACATTATTCCTAAATCTCGTCTAAGTTTGATAAAAATATTTTCATTTAATGGTTTAGTAAAAATGTCAGCAATCTGATTTTCAGTATTAATAAACTCTAAATTTATCAATCCTTTTTCCAAACAATCACGAAGAAAATGATGACAAATATCTATGTGTTTTGTTCATGAGTGATTGACAGGATTTTTAGAAAGATTTATTGCACTAGTATTATCACAATAAATTATAGACTTTTCAAGATGACAATTAAAATCCTGAATTGTTTGTTGCATGTAAATGACTTGTGCACATGCCAAAGCAGCAGATATATATTCTGCTTCACATGTTGATAAAGAAACGTAGTTTTGTTTCTTACTGAACCAAGAGACTAAGGAACGTCCAATGAAGTGGCATGTTCCGCTAGTACTTTTTCTATCCGTCCGACTTCCTCCAAAATCAGCGTCGCTATAGGAAACTAATTCGAAAGGACATTCTTTTGGATAAAATAGTCCGAAATCTTTGGTTTTAGTTAGATAACGAATAATGCGTTTAACTGCTCGCATATGTGATTCTTTAGGATTTGCTTGAAATCTAGCACATAAACAAACACTCATCATTATATCAGGTCGACTAGCTGTTAAATATAATAAAGATCCAATCATATTACGATATAGTTTTTGATCAACACTTTGGCCCTCCTCGTCTCTATCGAGATGAATCGTTGTGCTTATAGGAGTTGGTTTGGCAGAAGTATTTTCCAGACCAAATCGTTTAATTAAATTATAACAATATTTTTCTTGATTAATAAAAATTCCATTTTCAACTTGTTTAATTTGTAAACCAAGAAAATATGACAATTCTCCCATATGAGACATTTCAAATTCATTTGTCATTATAGTCAAAAATTCCTGACATAACTTTTCATTTGTCGATCCAAAAATAATATCATCAACATAAATTTGAATTATCAAAATATCTTTCTTAGTTTTCTTAATAAAAAAGAGTTTGATCTACTTTACCAATTTCAAAACCAGATTCTAATAAATAGTTTTTAAGACGATCATACCAAGCACGTGGTGCTTGTTTTAAACCGTATAAAGCCTTTTTGAGTTTATAAACATGATCCGGAAATTTTTCATGATAAAAAAGAGGAGGTTGTTCAACAAAAACATTTTCTTTTATGTAACCATTTAAAAATGCACTTTAACATCCATTTGCTAAAGTTTAAAATTATGAAAACATGCAAACGCCAATAAGATTCGTATTGCTTCAAGTCGGGCGACTGGAGCAAACGTTTCTTCGTAGTCAATTCCCTCTTCTTGATTATATCCTTGTGCAACTAATCTAGCTTTATTCCTTGTTATATTTCCTAGTTCATCTGCTTTATTTTTGAAGACCCATTTAGTACCAATGACTGATTGATCATTTGGTCTAGGAACAAGTTCCCAAACTTCGTTTCGTTCGAATTGATTTAGTTCTTCTTGCATGGCAAGAATCCAGTAGTTATCAGTTGAGGCTTCTTTTATATTCTTAGGTTCTATGTTAGAGAGAAAAGCTACATGACCAACTTGATTTAATTGATGTCTGGTTTTAACCTTCGTATTTACTTCTCCAATTATATTTTGTAAAGGATGATCCCGTAAAATTCTAGGTGGATATTTTATTATATTAGGAGTAATGTTTTTATTTCGGTAAATTCATGATTATTATCAAAATTTTCACTAGTATTACTGTTTTTATTCTGAATAGTTTCATCATCAGAATCGATAGTAATATTTGGATTTATATTTTTAAAATTTTCGTCAAAAGAAACATGTAAACTTTCTTCAATAATTTGAGTTCTTTTATTAAAAATTCGATAAGCTTTACTTCATTTCGAATATCCTACGAATATTCCTTCATCGGATTTTGGATTGAATTTTCCTAGCTGATCTTTAGTATTCAAAATAAAACATTTAGAACCAAAAACTTTAAGATATGAAATATTTGGTTTTCTTCCATTTAGAAGTTCATATGGAGTATTTTTAGTTAACGGTCGAATGGAAACACGATTCAATACATAACAAGCAGTAGCTACAGCTTCTGCCCAAAAATGTTTTGATAAAGTGGTTCCATTTAATAAATTTCTTGCACATTCTTGTAACGTTCTATTTTTTCTTTCTACAACGCCATTTTGTTGTGGTGTTCTAGGAAATGAAAAATTATGGTTAATACCTTTCTTGTTACAAAATTGTTCAAAAACTTCATTTTCAAATTCTCCTCCATGATCACTTCTGATATTTTTAATTTTCAAACTTTTAATATTTTGTATTCTTTTAACAAAAACTTTAAAATTATCAAAAGTATCACTTTTATTTTTCAAAAAGAAAGTCCAAGTGTATCTACAAAAATCATCTACAATAACAAACACATATCTATTATGATTAATAGATTGAACTTGAGTTGGACCAAAAAGATCCATGTGTAAAAGTTCAAGTGGTTGTTCTGTAGAAATTACCTTTTTAGATTTAAAAGAAAATTTTGTTAATTTTCCTAATTTACATGCATCACAAAACATATTAGTTTTGAATCTCATGTTAGGTAATCCTTTAACTAATTTGTTGATGGTATTAAAATTGATGTGACAAATCTTTTGTGCCAAAGACATGAATCATTTTCCTTAGCTACTAAACACAAATTTGAATCATTATTAACGTTCATATTTAAAATATAAATGTTTTTATCTCTTATTCCTTCAAAAATAGTGTTATGATTTTTATCGAAAATATTACATTTATTTTCTGAAAAAGTTAAATTAAAACCTTTATCACATAGCTGACTAATACTCAATAAATTATGTTTTAAATTTTTAACTAATAAAACATCAGTAATGAGAGGTAAATTAGTGGTACCGTTGCTGTTGACATCGCCTTTACCGATGATATATCCCTTGGAATTATCTCCAAAAGTGACAGAACCTCCATTTGAGTATGTAATATTTATCAGCATGTCTTTGTATCCTGTCATATGTTTCGAGCAACCACTGTCGAGAATCCATTTTCCTCTTTTCTTTAGTGGGACCAGCAAAAAATATGAGATTATGTTGGCACCCACTTTTTAATAGGGTCCTAAGAGTTAGATCTTAGGAAACCAAACCCAAGTGGGCTTAGTATCCCTCTTATAAATATAATTTTTATTATTATGAACATCTTCTATAAATGAACTAATATACTTTTTCTTTATTAATTTGTTATTAGTTTTAGGAACACATATATTTATAGTTTTAGAAACTGATCTATTTGAATAGGTGAATGTTTTATTATTTCTAATATCACTAGATTTTGACTCCTTGACGTTCTTATATCCTAAACCATTTTTTATTACTAACAGATTGTGAATTCTCAATAATTCTAGATAAATTTTCTCTTCCTTTATTAAAATTTGAAACATTTTTAGTGATTCCATCTAGTTTGGTTTTTAGGCTTGAATTTTCTAGTTCAACCATTTTAATATTAGTTTTTAAAATATGATTTTCAGAAACAAGACTATCATTCTTTTCTTTTTGAGTTTCAATTTCTTGACTCAATAAAATAAGTTGAGAATTAACATTTGAAACGGATTCTTGAGTTTTCTCAAGTTCTTCCATTATTTTCTTCTCATCTTTAAGCATATCTCTTTCGAATTCTGCCTTGTTCTTATTTTCTACAGCATCTTTATATTTTCTTTTGAGACTTTTTAAAGTATCTAATAATTCAGAATTTATTTCTATCATATCATCAAAAGTAAAGTCACTAACCTCATTAGCTTTAGCCATAAAACATACGTTAGCTTGTTCATTATCGCTATCAGTTTCACTTCCAGAAGAAGAAGAGGAGGAATTTGAATCATCCCATGTGACTGAAAAGGCTTTTCTTTTGAACTTGTCCTTCTTTTTATTTCGATATTCTTTTTTCTGATCTGGACAGTCCTTCTGCATATGCCCCTTTTTGTGACAATTAAAACACTCCATAACTGATAAAGATGGTCGTTTATTGCTATTTGAGTTCCTCTTGCCATTATTTCTGTTTTCCTTTTCTATATTTCAAGAATTTCTTGAAGTTTTTGGCAATAAAAGCTAGGTCGTTTTTGTCTGAATCTGATTCTTCTTGTTCTGCATGGAATGCTATTGTAACATCCCAAAAAATTTCGACTTTCGAAAATTCAACATCGATACTCACTTTATCGACTGCTGAGCCATCGAATGCCGGAAACCCGAAAAGTTATGGTTTTAAGAAAGAAGAAAAAGGTAGAGGAAGAAGATAGAAGAAAAGAAAGAAGAACAACAACACAACATCAGATACAGAAGTAGAAAACAATATCAGAATCTCACATCGCAGCGGAACAATATATAATAGATAAATCAGTAATCTTTAAAACAAAGAACTATATCATTTTATTACATTACATCACATCATATCATCAGAGTCAATATACAACAATGGACAATTATATAAACTTGTCCACATACAGAATACACAGCGGAATAAATACTATCAGATACAAATACTACGTCTCGTCATCCAGCTTATCTCCAAGCTCCAGAATATCCAGAATATCCTGATAATATAACTCTAGGCTGCCCGTGTGGAAATTTGTGGGCACCCAGAGTTTAGAAGGGAACAATAAACTCCGAGTCAGTCATGGTGACTGGTGTGAGATCGTAAAACAGTTATTCTTTATAACAACAAAAATAATATTTAAGTCAATTCGAAATGCTTTTGGAAAATGAAACTACCATAAGACCTCCCACCACACACACAATGCAAACGCAGAATTGGAGGAGATTTCTTCTTATGATAGTCAAAGATGCTTACTACGCAAAATCAAATCATTTTTGATATTATTATTAGTGCATAGTGTAGAAAACATTTCGAAAGTACAATATAAATCTTAGCCAGCATAGACATTCCGAACTATGCCTACTATAGCTACCATCCAAACAGTGGTGACCACCATAAGTGAATGGCAGGTTCTACAACTAAAACCGTACAAGTCTCGTATTGTTTCTTTGGATTTCCAACAAATGGTCAGGCTAAGGAACTTCCTATCCACGATGGGTACGTCCCTGGAATAGACGACCCGAGAACCTAACCGGATCTCTGCCAACACAAGGCCGGGTTACCTCTGCAAAAATAGGTAACTACTGACACGCGTATGCCATCCCCCGATCGTCACCGATCTTCCCGAGGATCCCCGATTCGCAACAAACCACATAGATAAAAATAAATGCAGTAACCACAGAGGTTAAGTATCTGGGCTCCATACCATGATACCACCTTTATCCAGAAGGAATGACATACACTAAGGGGCGCTACTCCCTAGAACCTTGCCGCATCCTTCCTGTTTCGACCATTTCCGGGGTGTGAGGCTCGTCGAAGTCTCGTCCACAAAGCTACGCTTTCTCAAAAAGCCCTGCTTTGGGTCAAACAAAAATGATCAACCTATGATCACAAAGATATAAGATCAAACAAATGATCATATCACAAATGATCAAACACTAATCATTTCACAGCAACACTCAGTATGCCACGTTACCAAATTGGGATATATCGCTGATAAATTTCAACTACATAACCTCTGAGCTCATACGTCTCAGAGAAGGGTGTTAAGCTAAGAGAATAAATTCTCCGCCACCAACAGAAATGTATTTGAAAGAAATCAGCTTTATATCTCAAATTGTAACGTCAGACACACAATCCATACAAGTCTGTTCCGGGATCGAACAGAGCCGAAGGCACTTCTCACGAAGCCCTTGCATTTCCGGATAATTTTCTAATCACGTCCGGACTTCCCGTCACTAAGGGTGATAAAACCTCTAAATCGAAGATCAGTCGATGTAGAGTAACTCGACGGTAATCCTTCCGTTTTCAAAAATATCCGGTCTTCAACACCGGTCTTCGAATGCAATTCATAACGACGTATCACATATTCGGAATGGGTTATACGACCCCATGGTCCTTTCCCAGCTAACCCGAATAGTGAGCGCTTATTTAAAAATAAGTGTGGCATTCAAATTCATCCAATTCACAACAAATACCTATCTAAAGGTAATTATTGATAGTCGGTTATTTAACTATCAATAAAGATGCGCAACATCATCAGATTCTAAATAATTTTCCCAAATTATTTATCTTCAAAAATATCTTTTCTAGATATAAAATTTCCACACTTCAAAAATAAATCAACATTTATTTTTCTAAACAGTTCCCATTTCCTTTATAAATTCCATATTGAATTTACATTTTTCGAATATCTACTAATATTCAATTTTCAATTGTTTTCATATATTCATTTTCGATTTATCTTTAAGAAGATAAATTCTCAACGTTTCGTTTCATTTGGAAAAAACATTTCCATACTTATTTAAAAATAAGTATTTCACAAATCTATTTATTTTCAACATTTTGAAAATATTCCATATACTTAAATCAAATTAAGTATATATTTCATTCTTTTAAGGAAACCGTTTACTATAACAACATTTATTTGAGTCAAAACGAATGTTACGCAAAACATCGTTACGACGACTCAAAATCACTAGTATAGGGATTCAGAATTAAGATAGATATATAAATCCCAATACTACATCAAAACATTTTCTTCCGAAAATCATTTACTATAACAACAGTGTTATAGTCCATCATTTCCTTATATTTCGAAAACGTCTATTTCAACAATAAAAATGTTGAAATCTATGTATTCGATACTTAACACGTTTTAAAACATCTTTTAAAACAATTAACTTCATTTTATAATATCGCTTTCCCAAAACATATCCATTTTACTCAATAATACATTCACTGTCCAAAATCGTGAATATACTTCACAAATTACATTCCACTATTTTCTACACATTTTATTTCAATAAAAATTCGCTATTCAAAATCGCGAATATATCTTCTTTAAAAATCTTCTATATTTAATTTATCAAATTCTATCGATTTCGAATTTATAAAACAACGTTTATAAATTCTATTTCTATTTTCTAACGACTTCAATTTAATAAATCTCCTTTAATAATAATTCGATAAATATTCCATCTAAAGGTAAAAATCCAATTTATAAGTTAATCTCTTATAAATCTTTTATTCTACAGTTTCATCCATTTTATAACTTCACAATTTATAAATCTATAAATTTCATTCACTTACGGATTCCATAATATTTCATTTTTAACACTTATAAAAATTCGTTTTATAAGTCCAATATTTTGATTCATACAATATCAATTTTATAAATCTTTCTATACAAATCGTTTATAGTTATTCAAAAATCCCAACTTAAACCGTTTTATAAATAAATCAACTTTTGTTTCAAAAACGACTCTTCGGTTATATTTCACTAAAAATTATAACTTTTATAACTTTAAAATTTTACGTTTACAAATCGATTCAAAAATTCCATAAAACGTATATTTTCAAAAATCACTTTAAAAACCCTTTTAAAGTAAAAGTCGTTATTTTTACATTTCAAAACTGAATCCGATGATGCAACAGCATCAATTAGTCCATCACAACAGTCAATATCATATATCAATATGATAACAGAATATACATCAATATCTGTAAATAAATAACTACTGGTGAGGAATCCAGTTGGATCCCTCCAACCTGTTTTCCTGCATCCACAGATGTTAGCACAATACCAATTCCGCTCCAGTACGGAATTATCGCGGTATATGGGTTTTATAAAAATCCGCTTACTAACGGCGCAATAGGGTCTCATCCGCTATACGAGGCGGGAAATCAATCAATCCAATATATACATATGCCAATATGTATATATTGCTATATATAGATATATATCCTACTATATCTAATATCACATCCAAACAGTCAATCATCAATCAATAACTGTAAATAATTCCACATTCAAATTTGAGTGAGAAGATCTCACCTTGATTTTAATTCTGATTTCAGCGTTTATTTCGAATAAAATTAAACAGACGTTTAATCTCATCCAAAATTTTCACTGACTCCAATCGCTTCCAAATATGTTGCATCGCGAAGAGCTCGACAAAACGAAGCCAACGCTTTTCGTTTCGTTATTTTCTGACAATATATGACAACGTTATAGCAGTTTGAAGTTAATACGATTTTAATAAAATTAAATTTACAACTTTTATTTTAAATTTAAACCTAAAACTAATCCTGGCCGCACGTCTCCTCTCCCCCATCATCTGCCGTTCCTTTTACCTTCTCTTCTTCTACAGGCAACACGCGAGAATCACGAACCCAAACAGCCGCCTCCAAACCCTAATGACGCGACCACCTACCGACCTCCAGACCCAATCAAACCACCCCCATTCGAACGCCCATCACACGAGCTACCTCCAGCTGGAATCACGACGAACTCGGTCGACCCTAGGCTCGGAAAAACGAGACGAAACCAGTAACAGTTGCGTGCCTCTAACTTGCTCTACATCGCGAATTTTGCAATCACCACCGTTGGATATGTCGTACTCACTAGCCTCTACAACTTTCATGTAGAAAGTTTCTGGAATTAAACTACGGATTTGAAGATTTTGAGGGAGAAAGAGGGGAGCTTCTTGGCCGTTCAGCATAGAAGTGGCGGCCACGAACGTATAAACTAGGGTTTCTCTTGAATGAAGGGGGTGGGTTGCTTTTATAGAGAACCGACGAACATTATTCACTCCTAAATTTCCGAACTCCGATTTACGCGCGGTAACTGGCATTTCTGGGGTTTATCCCGCGTTCCGAACGCAATGGAACAGGTTTCGAAAGCTAATTCGATCGTATGTGTGAGATATGACAATAAACGATCAATTTAAATTAAACCGATTTAAATCGATTTCGAGGCGTTTTGGCTTGCCCCGGACAAACGGTAAATCCAAAAATTACGAATAATAATATCACATTACGGATCCGATGAAACTGGTTTCGTCGAAATCCGACACTGTTTGAAAAATGACTATTTTTTTAACTCGACGATTTAAAATTAAAACGATATCGATGCGTTTCGAGTTGCCACGGTCAATCGACAACTCCGACTGATACGAAAATTGAAACCCGATAATAACTAACTATTACGGATCCAATGGAACTGGTTTCGTTCAATTCTGAGCCTGCTCGAAAATTGACTATTTTTACAGTCGATAATTAAATACTAAAATATTAAATTTTCACAGATTAACTTCAAATTCAATTTTAAAAGTTCTATAACCTCTCTATAACTCCAGTATGATTTAATATAACTTTATAAATCATTTTCAATCATATTCA
Source organism: Allium fistulosum (assembly GCA_030737815.1). Classification (NCBI taxonomy): domain Eukaryota; kingdom Viridiplantae; phylum Streptophyta; class Magnoliopsida; order Asparagales; family Amaryllidaceae; genus Allium; species Allium fistulosum. The sequence continues at coordinate 1,394,444,449 of CM060902.1, forward strand.
ATCCAGATTTCAATTAATTCTGGAATTTCACTATTAAATTATTGATTTAATTATCCAATTAACTCAATATTCGAATTTTAAATTATCCGACTTATTAATTCTACTTATTAATATTTAAAATCAATTAAATATTCGAATTTTAATTATCAAAAATTCTGGGTCGTTACAGACTTCCCCCCTTAAAAGAATTTCGTCCTCGAAATTACAAGTTAGGAAAAATGGTCCTTAACTCGTCTACTATTTTTCACAATCAAATAGTTTTCTCAAATTTTCAAAACAAATCTTTCTAATAAAGATTCATTATCATTCAACTAGCTTTCTAACTTCAATTATAAGTTTCAAATAGTATTGTTTACTTCAAAATTCAAATTCGAGTTTAAATTCAAATTTTAAACTTCAAAATTTCTCAAAATTTTCTAACACTCGAAATTTTCGAAAAATTTCGCCAGCGTCTCCTTTGCGCGGCTAATACGGTACGACTACAAAACGTCCCTACGGACTCTCAGATTTCAAAAAGAAAAAGAAAAAGCCAAGCGGCTAGAGAAATAAGTCATCAAATCTCATATTCAAATTTAAATACATACCTTTTTCGAGCAATTCACTTTTATCTTTGAAATCAAAATCCCAATTCCTTTACAATACCTGTATATCCTACTAGCCATTATATCTAGTTATAGCATTCAATCATTTTGCAAATTCGATTACAAATTTTCATTATATACTTCTTATATCCTCTTTAAATTCGCTATTGAAGTTACATATTCAATTCCGTTCAATTTTTTTCATTTCACATTCATTTGAACTTATAATTCACATTTTCAATTCTATTGGAATTCAATTTATCTTCATTTATAATCATTGAATTTAATTCGTTCAAACCTTATCCATTTGGTCAATAATCAATTAGCTTCACTTACTAACTTTCAGTTTAATACTTCATTTATCAAATTCAATTCCAGTTCTATTTACTTTCAAATTCAAAATGAATTTTAACATTCAATTTCATTTTCTGGCACTTGCAATCGCAAATTTATTTATTCACACATTCATTCATTTCGATTTGAATCTCATTTTCAATCAAATTTCAAATATTTATAAGTTTTCAACTTACTTACATTCCGATTTATACAATCATTTATACTTTCACTTTACAATTTCGTTCCATTAAGGAATTTTATTCTCAATTATCTTCTTGGAATTCTATTTTCATTTATAAATTCATTTACAATTTGAATTTCATTCCAATCAGATCTCAATATTTTATAAGTTATCAATTTCATAATATTTTTATATATAGTATTCCAGAGTCTTTTCAACATCAAAGCCATTCTGAAAACAATTCAAATTATCCTTTTGAATTTCAAAAACCAAATCCAAATTTTCAAACAACTTCCATTTAAAACAATTTGGCAGCAATTTCTCTTTTGGAAACCCGAAAATGAACACCGGTGATGCTGCAGTCATTACCGAAGTTATTTTCCAGCGACCGAAAAGAGTTTAGAGCTTTCATCTCCCTAAAATACATTTAAAAACCTTTGAAATTCATTTTCAAATCAAAAAGGAATTTAAACTTCCCAAATCTCCAAAATTTTCGAATTCTTTTCAAAACATTTCCAAATACTTCTCTGAAATTCCATTTTAAATTACAAATTACATTTATAATTTACCTTCTTTAATTTCATTTGTATGTGAATTTATTTCTTAACTTTGGAGTTACGATTTCAATTTCTTATTCAATTTCAATGATAATAATTTACAATTATTACTTCCTAACATCCATGCAACCATATACCATAGTACTTTATAGAAAAACATTTATTTTCTATACAAAAATAGTTTTGGGCAAAATTATCTCATTCACCCTATTCAAAACAATACTGTGCCGAATTGTTCTATATAAGTGTTTAGAGATCCCTATCGATAGAGTTGTACGGACAATACCGACCAGAATCCATATACCACTCAACAAACCAATCATCACAATATAAAACAATTTTATATTCACTAACAAATACGCGCTCGTATCTATTATTACACTCAACTCATTCTAGAGTACTGCTGACTCTATCTCTAATGAGTAACACCCAACAGAGCAGGGTTGTCGCTTAACCATATGCTCTGATACCAAATGTAACATCCCAGAAATTTTCGACTTTCGAAAATTCAACATCGATACTCACTTTATCGACTGCTGAGCCATCGAATGCCGAAAACCATAAAAGTTATGGTTTTAAGAAAGAAGAAAAAGGTAGAGGAAGAAGATAGAAGAAAAGAAAGAAGAACAACAACACAACATCAGATACAGAAGCAGAAAACAATATCAGAATCTCACATCGCAGCGGAACAATATATAATAGATAAATCAGTAATCTTTAAAACAAAGAACTATATCATTTTATTACATTACATCACATCATATCATCAGAGTCAATATACAACAATGGACAGTTATATAAACTTGTCCTCATACAGAATACACAGCGGAATAAATATCAGATACAAATACTACGTCTCGTCATCTAGCTTATCTCCAAGCTCCAGAATATCCAGAATATCCGGATAATATAACTCTAGGCTGCCCGTGTGGAAATTTGTGGGCACCCAGAGTTTAGAAGGGAACAATAATCTCCGAGTCAGTCATGGTGACTGGTGTGAGATCGTAAAACAGTTATTCTTTATAACAACAAAAATAATTTTTAAGTCAATTCGAAATGCTTTTGGAAAATGAAACTACCATAAGACCTCCCACCACACACACAATGCAAACGCAGAATTGGAGGAGATTTCTTCTTATGATAGTCAAAGATGCTTACTACGCAAAATCAAATCATTTTTGATATTATTATTAGTGCATAGTGTAGAAAACATTTCGAAAGTACAATATAAATCTTAGCCAGCATAGACATTCCGAACTATGCCTACTATAGCTACCATCCAAACAGTGGTGACCACCATAAGTGAATGGCAGGTTCTACAACTAAAACCATACACGTCTCGTATTGTTTCTTTGGATTTCCAACAAATGTTCAGGCTAAGGAACTTCCTATCCACGATGGGTACGTCCCTGGAATAGACGACCCGAGAACCTAACCGGATCTCTGCCAACACAAGGCCGGGTTACCTCTGCAAAAATAGGTAACTACTGACACGCGTATGCCATCCCCCGATCGTCACCGATCTTCCCAAGGATCCCCGATTCGCAACAAACCACATAGATAAAAATAAATGCAGTAACCACAGAGGTTAAGTATCTGGGCTCCATACCATGATACCACCTTTATCCAGAAGGAATGACATACACTAAGGGGCGCTACTCCCTAGAACCTTGACGCATCCTTCCTGTTTCGACCATTTCCGGGGTGTGAGGCTCGTCGAAGTCTCGTCCACAAAGCTACGCTTTCTCAAAAAGCCCTGCTTTGGGCCAAACAAAAATGATCAACCTATGATCACAAAGATATAAGATCAAACAAATGATCATATCACAAATGATCAAACACTGATCATTTCACAGCAACACTCAGTATGCCACGTTACCAAATTGGGATATATCGCTGATAAATTTCAACTACATAACCTCTGAGCTCATACGTCTCAGAGAAGGGTGTTAAGCTAAGAGAATAAATTCTCCGCCACCAACAGAAATGTATTTGAAAGAAATCAGCTTTATATCTCAAATTGTAACGTCAGACACACAATCCATACAAGTCTGTTCCGGGATCGAACAGAGCCGAAGGCACTTCTCACGAAGCCCTTTCATTTCCGGATAATTTTCTAATCACGTCCGGACTTCCCGTCACTAAGGGTGATAAAACCTCTAAATCGAAGATCAGTCGATGTAGAGTAACTCGACGGTAATCCTTCCGTTTTCAAAAATATCCGGTCTTCAACACCGGTCTTCGAATGCAATTCATAACGACGTATCACATATTCGGAATGGGTTATACGACCCCATGGTCCTTTCCCGGCTAACCCGAATAGTGAGCGCTTATTTAAAAATAAGTGTGGCATTCAAATTCATCCAATTCACAACAAATACCTATCTAAAGGTAATTATTGATAGTCGGTTATTTAACTATCAATAAAGATGCGCAACATCATCAGATTCTAAATAATTTTCCCAAATTATTTATCTTCAAAAATATCTTTTCTAGATATAAAATTTCCACACTTCAAAAATAAATCAACATTTATTTTTCTAAACAGTTCCCATTTCCTTTATAAATTCCATATTGAATTTACATTTTTCGAATATCTACTAATATTCGATTTTCAATTGTTTTCATATATTCATTTTCGATTTATCTTTAAGAAGATAAATTCTCAACGTTTCGTTTCATTTGGAAAAAACATTTCCATACTTATTTAAAAATAAGTATTTCACAAATCTATTTATTTTCAACATTTTGAAAATATTCCATATACTTAAATCAAATTAAGTATATATTTCATTCTTTTAAGGAAACCGTTTACTATAACAACATTTATTTGAGTCAAAACGAATGTTACGCAAAACATCGTTACGACGACTCAAAATCACTAGTATAGGGATTCGGAATTAAGATAGATATATAAATCCCAATACTACATCAAAACATTTTCTTCCGAAAATCATTTACTATAACAACAGTGTTATAGTCCATCATTTCCTTATATTTCGAAAACGTCTATTTCAACAATAAAAATGTTGAAATCTATGTATTCGATACTTAACACGTTTTAAAACATCTTTTAAAACAATTAACTTCATTTTATAATATCGCTTTCCCAAAACATATCCATTTTACTCAATAATACATTCACTGTCCAAAATCGTGAATATACTTCACAAATTACATTCCACTATTTTCTACACATTTTATTTCAATAAAAATTCGCTATTCAAAATCGCGAATATATCTTCTTTAAAAATCTTCTATATTTAATTTATCAAATTCTATCGATTTCGAATTTATAAAACAACGTTTATAAATTCTATTTCTATTTTCTAACGACTTCAATTTAATAAATCTCCTTTAATAATAATTCGATAAATATTCCATCTAAAGGTAAAAATCCAATTTATAAGTTAATCTCTTATAAATCTTTTATTCTACAGTTTCATCCAATTTATAACTTCACAATTTATAAATCTATAAATTTCATTCACTTACGGATTCCATAATATTTCATTTTTAACACTTATAAAAATTCGTTTTATAAGTCCTATATTTTGATTCATACAATATCAATTTTATAAATCTTTCTATACAAATCGTTTATAGTTATTCAAAAATCCCAACTTAAACCGTTTTATAAATAAATCAACTTTTGTTTCAAAAACGACTCTTCGGTTATATTTCACTAAAAATTATAACTTTTATAACTTTAAAATTTTACGTTTACAAATCGATTCAAAAATTCCATAAAACGTATATTTTCAAAAATCACTTTAAAAACCCTTTTAAAGTAAAAGTCGTTATTTTTACATTTCAAAACTGAATCCGATGATGCAACAGCATCAATTAGTCCATCACAACAGTCAATATCATATATCAATATGATAACAGAATATACATCAATATCTGTAAATAAATAACTACTGGTGAGGAATCCAGTTGGATCCCTCCAACCTGTTTTCCTGCATCCACAGATGTTAGCACAATACCAATTCCGCTCCAGTACGGAATTATCGCGGTATATGGGTTTTATAAAAATCCGCTTACTAACGGCGCAATAGGGTCTCATCCGCTATACGAGGCGGGAAATCAATCAATCTAATATATACATATGCCAATATGTATATATTGCTATATATAGATATATATCCTACTATATCTAATATCACATCCAAACAGTCAATCATCAATCAATAACTGTAAATAATTCCACATTCAAATTTGAGTGAGAAGATCTCACCTTGATTTTAATTCTGATTTCAGCGTTTATTTCGAATAAAATTAAACAGACGTTTAATCTCATCCAAAATTTTCACTGACTCCAATCGCTTCCAAATCAGCTGCATCGCGAAGAGCTCGACAAAACGAAGCCAACGCTTTTCGTTTCGTTATTTTCTGACAATATATGACAACGTTATAGCAGTTTGAAGTTAATACGATTTTAATAAAATTAAATTTACAACTTTTATTTTAAATTTAAACCTAAAACTAATCCTGGTCGCACGTCTCCTCTCCCCCATCATCTGCCGTTCCTTTTACCTTCTCTTCTTCTACAGGCAACACGCGAGAATCACGAACCCAAACAGCCGCCTCCAAACCCTAATGACGCGACCACCTACCGACCTCCAGACCCCATCAAACCACCCCCATTTGAACGCCCATCACACGAGCTACCTCCAGCTGGAATCACGACGAACTCGGTCGTCCCTAGGCTCGGAAAAACGAGACGAAACCAGTAACAGTTGCGTGCCTCTAACTTGCTCTACATCGCGAATTTTGCAATCACCACCGTTGGATATGTCGTACTCACTAGCCTCTACAACTTTCATGTAGAAAGTTTCTGGAATTAAACTACGGATTTGAAGATTTTGAGGGAGAAAGAGGGGAGCTTCTTGGCCGTTCAGCATAGAAGTGGCGGCCACGAACGTATAAACTAGGGTTTCTCTTGAATGAAGGGGGTGGGTTGCTTTTATAGAGAACCGACGAACACTATTCACTCCTAAATTTCCGAACTCCGATTTACGCGCGGTAACTGGCATTTCTGGGGTTTATCCCGCGTTCCGAACGCAATGGAACAGGTTTCGAAAGCTAATTCGATCGTATGTGTGAGATATGACAATAAACGATCAATTTAAATTAAACCGATTTAAATCGATTTCGAGGCGTTTTGGCTTGCCCCGGACAAACGGTAAATCCAAAAATTACGAAATTTGAAATCTTATAATAATATCACATTACGGATCCGATGAAACTGGTTTCGTCGAAATCCGACACTGTTTGAAAAATGACTATTTTTTTAACTCGACGATTTAAAATTAAAACGATATCGATGCGTTTCGAGTTGCCACGGTCAATCGACAACTCCGACTGATACGAAAATTGAAACCCGATAATAACTAACTATTACGGATCCAATGGAACTGGTTTCGTTCAATTCTGAGCCTGCTCGAAAATTGACTATTTTTACAGTCGATAATTAAATATTAAAATATTAAATTTTCACAGATTAACTTCAAATTCAATTTTAAAAGTTCTATAACCTCTCTATAACTCCAGTATGATTTAATATAACTTTATAAATCATTTTCAATCATATTCAATCCAGATTTCAATTAATTCTGGAATTTCACTATTAAATTATTGATTTAATTATTCAATTAACTCAATATTCGAATTTTAAATTATCCGACTTATTAATTCTACTTATTAATATTTAAAATCAATTAAATATTCGAATTTTAATTATCAAAAATTCTGGGTCGTTACAGCTATATTCTTTTTATCTTGAGGTTGAACTCGTTTAGCCTGCAAATTCACTTCGTGGGACATTAGATTTCCTATTAACTCTTCCGGAGTTATTTTGGAAATATCGTTTGCTTCTTCAATAGCGAGAACTTTTCTTTCCCATTCTTCCGTTAAAGAGTTAAGGATTTTGGAAACAATATCAAAGTCTGAATATTTTTCTCCTAGTCCTACTAATGAATGGTAAATATCCTGAAATCTTGAATACATATCATTTATAGATTCATTTTCTTTCATCCTAAAGTTTTGGAACTGACTTTTTAGAATGGATATTTTGCTTTGTTTGACCTTGTTAGTTCCTTCATGAGTTACTTTGAGTGTATGCCATATTTCATACGCGGTATTGCACATGCTAACACGGTTAAACTCATTTTTATCTAAGGCACAAAACAACATATTCATAGCTTTTGCATTTGCTATGGCATCTAATTTTTGTGTATTTGACCAAGTAGAATACTCTGTAGTAGGAATAGTATATTTTGACTGAGTTATATTCCATGAATCAAAACCACTTGCTTGCATATATATTCTCATTCGTGTTGCCCAATAATTATAATTCATGCCATTAAATAGTGGTGGACGTGTAGTGGATTGTCCTTCAATGAACCTAGTGTTAGTGCTAGTGTTGGTGTCCATATTATTAAACTATCAAATAAATGTGTTACGGTTATATGATGACCTGCTCTGATATCAAATGAAAGTTTGTAGGACCGGGTAATATGGAATAGTGCGGGATAATAAACTTGATGATAATAATACTATAGATAGTGAGGAATATAAAAGCAGTATAGTAAAATGACACTAGATATTTTATACTGGTTCGGAGCACCGTCCTACGTCCAGTCCCAGACTCCTTCTGGAATTTCACTAATAAACCTCACTTAACCCGGAGGAACGGGTATATACAACCCTTGAGCAGCCGAACAAGGACCTGAGCAGCAGAACAGGATTTCGCCTCAGCAGCCGAAGAGGACTTCACACGCCTGAGCAGCAGAACAGGACTTCAACAAATACAAAAATAGTTTTTACTTTGTGTGTTCTTAATAACACGAATTTGTCACTTGTAGTACACCCTTCCTATAATCTTCTCCTCGAGTATAAATATATATATTTGAAGTATATGAAGAATAGAAAGGTCTAGTATTGCTTTAATGCTGAATATTTGAAAGTGTATTTGCAAAATGGATAAAAGAGCAAAGATCAAAGAAATAGATTAAGAGTTTTTAATTCAGTAAATTGAAATGAAGTCGGAGTTTGTATTTATAATAGTTAAAAAGCTACGACTGTTGGTGAAGAGTTTCGATCGAAGTGTTGCATCTAAATCTTTTCGTTGAATGTTCGCAAGTCTTCACAAAAGTCGTGCCCTTTCAGAAAATATTGCTGTTGTAGAAATTCAGTCGACTGGACTACAGTGTCAATTAACTGAATATTCAAACATTTTTAAATATTCAAATTCATATATATGTGCACTGTGCATGTTGCATAGTTTACACAATGTCAATCGACTGGTAGACTGAGTCAGTCGACTGGCCTGTTGTAATATGTGCAATATGCATAGTTTGCCTATATATATATATATATATATATATTGATTTCAAACTTTTACAACTTTGTAATATTCTTGTGTACAGAGTGTGTACAGAGTGATAAGACTTATATGACCTTATAGATATACGTAACTTGAGGAGAGATTTTAACAATATTGTTCTAAGACTCAAAAAACAAAAAATATAGAATTGATGCACCAGTTTATGAAGTCATGTCTCCTTGTAGTATATATTCTCTTTTTGTCGTTGCAGTCATCAAATCTGTATGTTGTAGAAGAAGGCTTTGTGTCATGAATCAAAACCAAGTCTCAACATACTCGCGTGGTGTAAATCAGAGGCAGTGAGTACCTGTAGTTAAGTCTTGGATTTCTCTAGGATAGAGACGTAACCATTGAGCTGTGATCCTTGGTTTGATACCGCAGTGGTACTTTCCATATTATTTTAAAAAAAAGGGTTTTCAAATATTTTTGAAAAACAGTTTGTAAATTTACTAAATTCGATAAGATAAGTATGTATAATTTGGTTAAAGAGATTAATGTATTTAAAATTAAATTAAAAAGAGATTTAATGTTTTCAGTGGAAAATGGAATATTTGGTTGAATTGATTGTTTATTTGATAGTTAAATAACCGACTATCAAATCTGGACCCAAATATAACTTTGGAAATATCTGGAAGAAGTACGGGGATTATATGGTATAGTTACCGTTCGAGGTGCTATACTGTATGTATAACTCATTTCGTTCTTCCATGACGTTAATAAGGAAATCCGTCCACTAACGGTTAAGAGGCGATCTCCGATCTTATTTTAGTCTGTTTATTTCCTTAAGAACTGGGGTTCAGTTTACCGGGAATAGCGAACGTTGTTTCGAAGAGACCGGAATAGGATTTGTTATCCAGAAACCACTTCGATCAACGAATATGTTTTCGAAATGAAGATAAGAGCATAAAGTCAAAGATGGAGCATTGAAGTGCAAGGGCTAATCGCTACTAATCCTGAGGGTAATTCCAAAATGGATGTAGTAGGAATAGTGCCTTCGGTTCCGTTCAGACCCGGAACGAACTTGTATGGATGAATGCTATCAGAACATTATCATTGGAGGAAAATGAGCATTCTAAGTGTAAATTTCTTAAAAAAAGGTAATCGTAGCCTCCAGCCTCATCAACTGGGAATGACTGAAAAGCAGGGGAGATGCAGCAAGGCTAAGTGGGTAGCACCCAATTAGGGTATGTTTATCACCTTTCTAGATACCCTCGGATATTATTATTACTACGATTTATGGAAGGAGCTCGATAAAGGGTGGGAACACCCGGGGTGATAGCATATTCGGTCTATCCAGGTTAGGGATAGTCCGGTCTTATGTAGCAGGGGATCCCGGCGTGGTCCTCGGTACAGTGTTTCTAGACATGTACTGTGAAAGGCGATACCCCAGTGCCTAGTCATTCAGATGGTATCCATTCTCCAATAAGCGCCATACGGTTTTGATTGTGCCCAACTGTCACAACCCGTTTTTCCATACCCTTTGAATCGAGAATAAACCACACATGTCTAACTCAAATTGAACGAAAAGATGGAACATGAAGGGTAATACAGAAAAATAGACAGAACAGAATCTCACACGAATGGAATAATATATAATATTTCAATAATAATCTTTACAGCGGAAAACTTTTAAAATACATATATCAAAGCCTAACCTAAATTCAGCTTGGACAGTTATAAACATCTGTCCTTACAATTGCTGACAAACAACAAACAACTGCGCAAAGCGGATAATAGAATACGTCCATACATAGATGAATATCTCCAGCTCTCCTCTGGAAACTCCAACCGTCTTCAACTAAACCTGAAACTACTCGGATCTGACCAGAGTATTGAAAATACCCGAATCAGGTTTGATAAACCAACGTGAGATACTCGAAGTTTAAAATGACTATGTTATCAAAACCTTTGAAAAGAAGGGTATTTCATAAGACCACGTCCACACATAAACATGGACGGGTTTTTACCTTATGATAACTAAAACACTTTTATATAAAAACATTTGATATTATTTTTAATAAAATTCCTTGAAAACATTTGCAAATAAACTTATCAATTTTAGCCGAAATTGTTACATTGATTAAATTCCAGCATAATAGGTTTACAAACAAAACCGTAGGTTCTTATTGGAGAATGGATTTCCATACAAATGACCAGGTGAAGGGACTACCTTCCGATGGGTACACCTCTAGATGGATGTCCCGAGGCACAGAACATCTGCCCTCTACCAACACAAGACCTGCCTACCTCTTTAACTAGGTAGTACCAAATATGTCATCCCCCGATCGTTACTGAACTTTAACCGAGCTCGCTCTAGTATACAAACCACAATTATTTACATCCCGAACGTCATAGAGGGAAGAAATATATCTAGAAGAGGATGATCATACCCTAATTGGGAATGACCCAATTAGCCTTGCCGCATCTAGCCCTGTTTTGGTCATTTCCGGTTGATGAGGCTCGAGGTAATGATTACCTTTTAACATAGCACATCTTCTTTCCCTTTTGAATGCCACATTGCCATTTCCATTGACTACTAATTGCCTTTTACAAAAATACAACCCTTAAGCTCTTACGTCTCAAGGAAGGGTGTTAAGCTAAGAGAAGTTGCCTTCTCCGCCACCAAACAGATGTATGTTTGTAAAAACCCATGTACGTAATCTCAGAAAATGCAATGTCAGACATTCATCCATACAAGTTCGTTCTGGGACTGAACAAAACCAAAGGTACTTTCCTCGGCCATTACTAGGCGAGAAGTCCTTGTGGTTTTGAGGTTTTTCATAACAAAGAGACAACTGCTATAATATAGTGAATCAGGAGTTTATCCCCAATTAATCAACAAGTAGCCCCTCGTTATTATTCGTCTCAATATCTCCATCTTCAAATATCTTCATTCTTCGAACACGTAAATTGGTTTGAAGTGTTCGGATCGGAATCAACCAAATCCGACCCCGGTTCCTTCAAAATCCAATTATCGATAAAAAGATGTTAAGTTCATACATGGATAGGAATCATCAATCAATTACTTCATCTTTTATAAAATATCTTTCTTTGATATTTTCTTTTCAATTTATTCCATTTTCTTTTCAAGAGTATATGGAATCATTAAGCCTCATTTATCGAATTATTTGATTTATTTAAACCTTTCTTAAACCTTGGAATAATTCCAAATCATTTTCTCTTTTACTTGGAGAATCTTTTCCAAATCATTCTTTTAATCTTAATAAAAGATTTCTTATATTCAAGTTATAACTTTTAACTTAGGGAACGTATTCCCAAATCATTTATTAAATCTTAATCAAAGATTTCCTTTTGTCTTAGAGTAATTCTAAGTTATTCATTCTTTTGCTTTGGATAATATTTCAAATTTCCTCACTTAACACTCGATCCAAATTACTTAACTTTTAGGCGGGTCAAAAACAATGTTATTTAAGACATCATTTACGATAAACCCTAAATCAATCTTAGCAAACATTTTTGAGTAAATAGGATCATAGAAATCATTTATTTTGGTGATTGCTTAAATTTTGGATAATACCAATCTTCTTTTATTTTGAAAAAATTAATATAATCTTTTTTAGAGCATCTGGGCTTTCCTTTTGATCTGTTCCACCCCTCGCCTAAAAAGAGAAAACATAGGCCATGTAAGTTCAGGGCACTGGTTGCTCCATCCCTAACCTTAGTTAAACACCTTGTTTTATCTTCCTAGATCTCACAAGCGGAACTAATGTACTAGTCATTTCCGCATACTCAATTATCAAATTTATTTTGGAATTGATTACAAGATTCCAAATTATCTTTTAAACGCTTAATTTTCCTTTTAAAAACATTCATAATTGATTCTAGGAAAACTCGTTAAGTTTAAACTCATATTCAAAAGGTTATAGAATTCGGAGCATAAAAGTGTTGCAAAAAGTGCTATATAAGTTTATTTGATTTAAACAGCTTTTTAATATTTGAAAATTCATATTTTCCATTCCAAATCTCTTTTAAACCATTTTAATAGATTTATCAAATTTATTTCATATTTTTAATCATTTAAAAATATCATTTATAAAGAAATCATTTTTTGAATTCTGAACTGCAAAACCGCGATGTTTTTAGAAAATTGTTTTGGACATATTTCAAAATCTACTTGATGTAATCTTGATTTTCTTTCTTCATTAGAAAACTATTATCATTGTGGACCAAAGAATTTTTATTTTGAAGAAATCCGACTTATAAATCGTTCTCTACGCTAATTTGAAGTTACGGGTCGAAATTTACGACCTGCCGCTATGCGACGAGCTCGATTTTGACCAATTTTGTGAATTGCTTCGGAACTTTTCGAAACACTTCAAATTTGTTTTAAACCATATTTAAACTATTTTAACTCATTTAAAACAATATTTTTATATTTTAAACTCATTTTTTATTTCATTTCATATTATAATATTATACTATTATAATATCATTTCCAATCTTTTTAGATTATTTAAAATCATTAAGAGGTTAAATAACTTCCATACACATATTTGTATGGATTAAATTCTCATTTAATTAACTATGCTTAATTTCTAATCATTTCTCTTATCATTTATCAAACCAAGTTAGCATCCATATCACAAACATATAATCAATCATAATATCAACCAAGTTATCAAACATTCAAATAAATTATTCAAGGGTTTTAATGGACATATTAAAATAGTTATAAGGATGATTTAACTTTAAATAAACATTGAGTACTCACCTTTTACCAAAAGATTAACTTCCTACCAACATTCTTTTTAGTCCAAAACTTCACTATTGTTTTCTTCAACTTCAACCAACTTCGGAAAATTCGGCAAAGCTTCCGCAGTACTTCAAACTTTCTTCTACTTCCTTGGAATGAAACGGGCGGTACTTCTTTCTCCTTTTCTAGCTCCGAAGCTTCACGACTTGCTCCTCCCTCCTCCATAGGTTCGGCCTCCTCCTATTCGACCCCTTCCTCCATCATTTCTTCACTTATTAGATGTTAAATCATGTTTTAATGGTATTCTAAGATCTTTGGCAAAGTTTGGTGGTGTTTGAAGTTGATTTGATATGATTTTAACAAAAGTTAGTAAGGAAAGAGAGAAGAAGAAGCTATTAGAGAGTGGAAGAAAAGTTTGAAAAAGGAAGAAGAAGAAGTGAAAAAAAATGAGAAAGTGGATGCTTATTTATAGAAAAATGTTTGGATTAAAATAATATTTTGTAAAAAGACCAAAATACCCTTACTTACTTATTAAGTAATCTTATTTTTTTCAACACTTAACATCACATTTCAAATCATTACTTTATGTCATTTTCACTTAAGTATTAAGTAAAGAATATAATAATTTTGTTTAGTTTGATTTGATGTTTACCTTTTGCTTTGAAATGACATGTTTGTCTTTTTGTGCTTACTTTTTGTTAATTATATTCTAGAATTTTTTAAGTATGTTTAGTAAAAGTAAATTTGATTAGTGAATTAATTAATGCTTATACTATTTGAATATATGTTCCAATATAAGAAAATAAAGGTGCGACGACGTTGCGACAACTTTTAATCGACAAAACGTTGATTTTCGACAAAATGTTTTACGTTCACATTTTGACGTTTTAGTTAAACTATTTATTTATGTAAACCAAATTTAAAAAATAAATTTTTATAATGTTATTTAAAAATATAAACACTCATAAATTAATTAAAATAATCTATTTAACCATTGAAACTTACTTTTCTGAAATCATCATTTTGTCACTTTTGTCGATATAGGCAAATGTTACTATTTTTGTCTATACTTCTCTTTCCAAATCCTATCTAATTTTGTTTGAATCATATAACATGTAACAACCCACTATTTTAGACCATTCAAATCGACAATAAAACAACACATGTCGGACTTGAATAATACAAAACAATAGATTGTAATAAATTTGGAGCAAATAAAACCAATCACAGACACAGAATATCAGAATAACTCGCAGCGGAAAATAAAATAAATAGTGGTTCATGAAGCCACTATAATACAAAGTCTCAAAACAGATTCAAAATACATAGTCTGAAAAAAACAGATACAACAGAAGTCAGAATACATAAGTATAGTAGAAATCCCAAATACATAAGTCTCTAATACAAAGCTGACATAGAAATACTGAATGGAAATAGATAGCAACTAGATAAATGATGATCTCCAGCAGTCCTAGCTCCAGAAGGTGAAATCCAAAGCTGACACTCAAGGTGACCCGAGCGTAAAAAACATAAACACTCGAGTCAGTACATACATACTTATACAATGTAAACCAACTCAAGTGAACTGTAAATAAATGCACAAGTAACTTAAAGAATGCTTGGGATCGCCCATTCTTAAGGATTCATTAACTATCTACTATGTAGTAATATTCGCTATTATAATAATGTCTAATTATAAAATAAACTTACTTTTAAATAGCATTAAGGGGTTACCCATATAGCCCTTAACACATAATAGTGCCAATAGTCTATACAGTACCTGCATACCTCGAGAGGCTACGAGAAGATATTCTATAGGTATGACACAAATAGAAACTCGTAGTAAAGCTCGATATGGTAGGTGACACGGCACAACTAGGCAATGCCAGGGTAGATATTCCAATTACGCATCCGGGCTAGTGGAAACGCATAGCAACCACTACCGCCCACCTCGAGCCACACTCCAAAATCAAAGGGGTACCCCAATCAATCACAAAGTAATAGAATGGTATCAAAGAAGTGTGTCCGATCAGAGGTGCTACCTCATTGGCCCGTCGATCACTCCTGTTTTAGCCACCTTAAGCCTACTCATGGGAGTCGGGTCCACGTTCATACCTCAATAGGATCGTCGCCACCATCCTACTTCATTCTGGAATCTCCACCGCGTACACAGTTGTTAAAGTGGTTTTCGGTATCGATGGAGAGTATGCCCATATCTGATCCCGTTCTCTTTAACAACCAATCGTTATTATAACCCGTGGTTATAAATTTCAAAAGTAGTTTATATTTCAAATCAAAATACTTCATTTAAACCATTTAAAAGTGAAGTCATTATACCTTTAAATCAAATACTCAATTCCAAAAAATTTAGCCTTTTCTGAGCTCATTTATTCACTTAAATACTTTAAAACATTAAAATTTAAATTTTCGCAGCACTTAGAAAAATGCCGCGGTAAGTTTTATTTGAAACAATTCATTTCAGCAAAGACAACATTTATAAACTGCTGTAGTAGTTCAGTTTCATTTGAAAACAAGTTCAATTCACAAAAGACAGCATTTACAAAACTGCTGCAGTAGTTCAGGGTTCAATTTGAAAATCTTCATTTCAGCCAACTACAGCACTTATCAAGTGCTACTGTAGCTCTTTTATTAGTTTCAGGTTTTAATTTTAATTCATCAACCACAGCACTTACCAAGTGCTGCAGTAGCCCTTAGTTAATTTAGCCTTTAGTTCATTTGCATCAACCACAGCACTTACAAAGTGCTGTAGTATCATTTACTTCAGATTTTAAGTTAATTTCAAAAATGATAGCATTTCTGAAGTGCTACTAATTTAATTTCCAGATTTATAATAAAATTTCAGAAACAAATAAACTTCAATTTTAATATTTAAACTTATAAAAATCATACTTTGAAGTTCATTTAAATACCCTTTAACTTATGATTTTATAAAGAAAAATTTTACAATAAAATCAAATTTTCCAATAATTTCACCTATTAAATTCAAGTGTACCATTTTCCCATTCTTTGCATTTTTAACAATTTACTTTAACACTTAAATTTAAATTTCCATTTTTATTTTCTTTACTTAAACTTTCATTTTAAACCAAATCACAAATTTCCAAATTAAGTTATATTTCAAATTACAATTTTAATCATTTATTTATTTAACATTTTTACCTTATAGAAAAATCACTAACCCTTTATTAAATCATTTTAAATCCAAATTTAAATAATAATATCAAATCCTTACATTTTTAAAATACTTAAAAATTTCCAGAAAAATATATAAAATAACCACGGGTCTGTATAATATTTTCTAACCTAGGTCAAGTGATACGGATAATATACCATTTCAATCCGTAATTTACAAAGAAAATCCAGGTTCTATCATTTCAAACCCGCAATCCCAAGTTAATAAAGGTAAATAAAAATTGCTTAGGCCTATCATTTCAGCCCATAACGATTTTCCCTATTCTAAAGTCTGTTCGGGTATGTATCATTTCAACCTATAGTGATTCTATTCTACAAGGAACTCGCAGTGTGAGAAATAGAAATAAAATAAACAGTATAGCAAATTGTAACAATAACAGATGATGTGACAAGTTATAACAAAGTTTAACATCATATAATTCATATCACAGGCATGTATAACATGATATAACAGTTTTTACACATTCACTTGTTGTCACTTCGCAAATTCTATAAGTATGAATGTCAAGCGTGAATAACTCACCTTTTAAGCTGGAGTTCGCAAATAAAAACATACAAATAAATTCCAAAAAGCACGATAGCACGACTTTTGATTCAAGTGGAGAGAGAGTCAAGATTTTGATCTAGTATATAACAAATAAAACAAAGCAATTATAAATATATTTTTAACACAAAGATTATATTGAAACAAAATGGAATCAAAATAAACAAAAGACATCACCAAGCCTTTCAATCAATTTTTGCTTGACCATGACTCAACATGGCTCGGCCATACATGACATTTGCTCGGCCACAACATGTTTTCATGTGGAAATGGATCGGGTTTGGACTCAAAACTCATGGCTAGCATAGGAGATGAAGAGGTTTGGTAAGTTACAAATGGAGGAAGGTCAAAGGACAAGGCAAAAGAGGGTTTTGTTCACCATTTAGGCTCGGTCAAAGGCAATATTGGCTCGGCCTTGGTCACATACAGGTCTGGAAATGATGGTCAGGGGTCATGTCAACAGGTGGTGGTGGTTCATGGTGATGGCCGTGGCTACAAATGAAGGGGGTGGTGAAAAATGGTTCGGTTATGCATTGTTTTTTTGGAGTTTATGCAAAGTTTTTGGGGTGATGGGTTCATATGGTGGTCACGGGCAGATCTGGTCAAAGGAGGAGGAGATGTTGCCGTGGATGATGAGGGGAAGGTGATGGTGGTGGTCGGTGGAGAAGTGGAGGCTATGGCCGAGCAACATGTAGATGAATCAAGGCAAAAACAATGGAAAAATAAAGAGGAAAAGTAGGAAAAGGAGAAGCCATTGCTTACATTTTTGCTTCAGGAAATAGATATGCCGTGAGAATGAAGTGAATGAGAAGCTTTCTCACGTGAAAAACAAAAGGCAATACACGGCTACAATAGATGCTTTGAACGGCCAAAGCATGTGAAAGGACTAGGCATTGAAAAGTCACAAGTTAAAGCCTTTTGTCTCTTTGAATTTCCACTTTATTTTTAATTCAATATAAACAAATAAAAATCAATTAAGCAAAATAAAAGTTAAAACAAAATAAAGTAGAAATGAAAATAAATAAATAGTCTTAGGAAAAATAGAAAATAAATAAAGAAAATAGTTTTATTATATTGAAACTAGAAATAAAAAAAAATTGTAAACAAAATACAACTAATATTGGAAAATTACAACTACACTTTAAAATGTTTTAAAAATAGAATTTTGAAATAAAATCTAATTTAAAAATATTTGTAAAAATCTTGGGTTGTTACACTCTCCCCCACTCAAACCTTTTCGTCCTCGAAAAGAACGAAACAAGGAAAATAAGGAAAAACAAGATAGAAAAGCAAATAGTACCTAAAACAAACAATTTCGGATTCGAAGCACGAATGCTCTCCTCCGTCTCCCAGGTACAATCTCGATCATCAGTACTCCACTGTACTTTAACCAGACTAACAGATTTCCTTCTTAGCTGCTTCGTACCTCTGTCGACAATACGAAGTGGCTTCCTCTCGACAGTCAGATTAGGCTCAATATCCAAACTATCGAGAGCAGAAGGCTGAACAATAAGAGATGGGTCATGTAGATAGCGACGAAGATGCGAAACGTGGAATACATTATGCACTCTAGAGGACTTCTCGGGCAAATCCAGACAATAAGCCAAAGAACCAACTCTTTCCACAATGCGGAAAGGACCAATGAACCTAGGAGAAAGCTTCCCTCTACGACCAAAGCGAATGACATTTCTTAAGGGAGAGACCTTAAGGAAAACCTGATCACCAACAGCAAACTCTAAACTCCGTCTACGCTTATCAGCGTACTTCTTCTGCCTATCCTGCGCAACCCTCAATTTCTTCCTAATCTCCTCGACTCTCTCAGAAGCCTCCAAAATCACATCAGGACCAAGAACCAAACGATTACTGGATTCAATCCAGCAAGATGGAGATCTACAAGGTCATCCGTAAAGAGCACCAAACAGAGACATTTTAATACTAGCCTGAATTCAAAGATAGAAATGAGATAGATAAAAAATTAAGACAAGATTAAAATAGAAGATTGAGATTATACCTGATAACTATTGTTATAGGTGAATTCGACAAGAAGGAGATGATCTTCCCAAGATCCTCCATAATCAAGCACACAAGCATGAAGAAGATCTTCGAGAATCTGATTCACTCTTTCCGTTTGACCGTCGGTCTGTGGATGGTAGGTAGTGCTCAGATTCAGATGAGTACCCAAAGATTCCTGAAAAGCTTTCCAAAACTGACTGGTAAAGATAGGATCACGATCACAAACAATACTGAGAGGAACACCATGGAGACGAACAATCTCCCTCATGTAGATCTCAGACAAACTAGAAGCAGAACGGGTAGACTTGACCGGAATGAAATGAGCAGACTTGGTCAGTCTATCCACAATAACCCAGATACTCTCATTACCCCTCCTAGTCCTCGGTAGTCCATCAATGAAATCCATAGAAACCTGTTCCAACTTCCAATTGGGAATCTCAAGGGGATGCAACAAACCAGGAGTCTTCTAATGATCGGCCTTGACTTGCTGACAAGTCGCACACCTACTAACAAAGATAGAGATATCCCGCTTCATACCCTTAAACAAATAAAGCCTCTTCATATCCTGATACATCTTCGTCGCACCAGGATGAATAGAAAGTCTGGATCTCCCGAAGTAACTCTTGCCTCAATCCATTAACATTCGGGACACAAATCCTACCATCAATCCTCAAAATACCTCTATCATCGATGTGAGCTCCAATACTACCACGACTGCTATCACCAACTCTGCTACAAACACTCCCCTTCATCAATCTAAGCATCTCATCCTCATCCTGCTTAGCCATGATACATTCCAAAAGAGGAGAAGAAGAAACAACAAGCTGACACAACAAAGCCTTTTTCCGACTCAGAGCATCGGCCACAACATTAGCTTTACAAGGAGTATAGCTAATATCGAGGTCGTAAGAAGCTAGAAACTCGAGCTAACGAACTTGCCTCTGGTTCAGATCCTTCTGGGTGAAGATATATCTCAAAGATTGATGATCGATGAAAAGCTCAAACTTAATTCCCAGAAGATGATGCCTCCAAAGCTTCAAAGAAAAGACAACAGCAAGCAACTCTAAATCATGAGCAGCATAATTAACCTCATGGGTCTTCAACTGATGACTGGCATAAGCAATGACCTTCCCATCCTGCATCAGAACAACTCCCAAACCTTCACGACAAGCATCAGTGTATACCGTTAATCCCTTATTTCCATTTGGAACGGTAAGAACTGGTGCGGAAGTAAGCTTGTGATTTAACTCATTGAATGCAGCTTTACACTCATCACTCCAAATAAACTTAGCATTCTTACGAGTCAAAGCGGTGAGAGGTGCATCAATCCGAGTAAAATTCTCAATGAATCTCCGATAATAACCGGCAAGGCCCAGAAAACTACGAATATCAGTTGGAGTCCTAGGAGTTTTCCAATCCTGCACAGAATAGGGATAAATAAGGGAAACTGGAAAGATAGAATAAATTGAATGAAACAAGGAAAGAGAAGGAAGGAAAGACTTAGATTGATCGCAACGATCTTAACTGGATCAACAGAAACTCCATTACCAGAAACAATATGTCCAAGGAATCAGACTTCATCCTTCCAGAAATGGCATTTAGAAAATTTAGCCTTCAACTGATGTTTTCTAAGAGTCTCCATAACAGATTTCAAATGTGACTCATGCTCTTTCTTGGACTTAGAGAAGACAAGGATATCATCAACAAAGACTAGAAAAAATTTATTAAGCACATCACGAAAAACACGATTCATCAAATCAACAAAGAAAGCAGGAGCATTAGTCAAACCGAAAGGCATGACTAACCATTCAAAAAAACCATTCTAAATACAGAAAGCAGTCTTGTGAATACTTTCCTCCGCAACTCTGCGCTGGTGGAAACCTTTGGCAAGATCAAGCTGAGAGAAAACAGTAGCACCATAAAGCTGATCAAACATATCATTGATGCGAGGCATTGGATATCTTTTTTTCATAGTGAGCTTTTTCAGCTCCCTATAATCAACACACATCCTCAAAGATCCATCGGACATAGTGACGAAAACCACCGCTGCTCCCTATTCGAAGTGGCTAGGTCTGATCAGACCATTGGAGAACAAGTCCTCAATTTTCTTCCCCAACTCAACCTTCTCACGGGGTGCCATTCTTCTAGGAGGAAGAACTACAGGTCGAGCTCCAGGAATAAGATCAATACGAAAATCAATTTCCCGCTTAGGAGGTAAAGCGGTGACTTCACCAAATACATCGGGATAGAATCTGACCACACGGGTCGAATAAAGATCACCAAGAGAAAAATCCAGAGAATAAATAAAATTGCCAGCAAAATCCTGAGGCATGCGGCACTGAATAATCAAAGGATCACCCTTATCTCCCACAGGAGACACAATTCGGGATTTGCAAGAGATACGGACATCATGATTTCTTAACCAATCATCTCCAAGCAATAAATCAAAAGCATCGAAACCCAGAACATAGAAATCATCTAGAAAACCAATAACCAGAATGGAAGAGTTTCACATGCTTACAAATCCTATTAAGATCTGCGGGACCACCAATAGGATTCGAAACATATAAAGGAATAGCAACATACTCAGGAGAAAGGAGATGCTCAAACTTATCACACAAATCAACAGAAATAAAACTAGAGGAAGCTCCAATATCAAATAAAACATGAACATGATGATGAAATAAAGAAAAGGTGCCCTGAAGAGTACCTTGGTCATCACTAGGAGTAGGAGCAGGTGGAGCTGGTGAAGAAGCGGAGGTAACAACAAAAATACCAAATGGCTTGCCCTTTTGATACAAAGGACAGTCATTCTTGAAATGACCAGGTTGCAGACAAACATGACGGAGATTGTTCCTGGTATTCTGAGGTGGAGGAATAGCAGCACCAACTAAAGTAGGACAACTATTGGCATAGTGTCCCTTCTGATCACATTTGAAGCAGGTGATGGTAGAAAGGTCAACAGGCTGCCTCTGAGAAGGTGAAGATGATGAAGATCCCAAACCCGGATTCTTGAGCCAATTCTTCTTTTGCTGATGGAAATTAGGCTTTCTCTTCTTAGAGTTAGCAGAGGAAGACTGAGATGAAGGAGCACTAACAACAGCAGGACCCTTAGAAGTAGGGTTCTCATAACGAATAGCCATATCCATAAGCTCGGTAAAAGTGCCATGAACATGAGAAATGAGATGATCATAGAACTCTGGGCGAGCTCCAACTATGAGCTTCTCATTCTTCTTAAGTTGGGTGTCATTAAGGCCAGGACCAAACTTGGAAAGTTCATTGAACTTCCGCTCATACTCAGAAAAGGACATGGTACCCTACTTGAGATCCATAAATTCACGATAAAGCTGAGATTTCCCGACTTCTAGCATCCATTTTGCCACAAAAGCCTCCCTGGAAAGAAGATACAGAAACAAAACTTAAGATAGATTCAAAAGAAAGGAAATAGGAACAAAATTCAAGATAACACAAAGGATACCTAAACTGCTCCCACGAAATATCACCCTCGTTAGTGTGGGCTGTAACAGACTCCTACTAATCCAAGGCTGACTCTTGCAGCTGCCAAGCTGCTAATTGACGCTTCTGGGCATCAGTAATCTCGAGACCGATAAAGATCCTCTCTAAACTCCGTAACCATTGTTGGGCTTCAATAATTCTCTCTGAACCGGTAAACTTGGTACCACCAAGTTGAGAGAATTCCTTACAGAGAACAGTAAACCTAACAGGTGCAGCAGGTTGAGGAGCTGGGGCAATATCACAACCCCTACCTCTGGCATTTCCACGATTCATCCTAAAAAATCAAGAATGAATTTTAGGACAAAGGTAACGAGAAGACAAGATAAGACAAGATAAATTCACTTGGATGAATATCCTAATGAAAGAAAATACTAACAAGGTAGATACTAAAGGAAAGAAGTTTAGAAAATTTGCTTTTAAAACAAGAAAATTTTATATCAAAATAATCTTTGAAAAATCCTTTGAATCGTTTTAAAATCATTTTATACTTTGAAAATACGTTC
This sequence comes from Allium fistulosum, assembly GCA_030737815.1. Classification (NCBI taxonomy): domain Eukaryota; kingdom Viridiplantae; phylum Streptophyta; class Magnoliopsida; order Asparagales; family Amaryllidaceae; genus Allium; species Allium fistulosum. The sequence goes on from CM060902.1 coordinate 1,394,467,997, forward strand.
TTTCACAAATAAATGATTCTAAGGTTGATTTCACTCATTCTAGGGTATTTCTACCCTATCTCTAATGAGTTTTTGCTCCTTAGGCTAAGGTTTGCCTAAAAACCTGGCTCTGATACCAAATGTAACGACCCACTATTTTGGACCATTCAAATCGACAATAAAACCACACATGTCAGACTTGAATAATACAAAACAATAGATTGTAATAAATTTGGAGCAAATAAAACCAATTACAGTATCACAGACACAGAATAAAAAAATAACTCGCAGCGGAAAATAAAATAAATAGTGGTTCATGAAGCCACTACAATATATACTCCCAAAACAGATTCAAAATACATAGTCTGAAAAAAACAGATACAACAGAAGTCAGAATACATAAGTATAGTAGAAATCCCAAGTACATAAATCTCTAATACAAAGCTGACATAGAAATAGTGAATGGAAATAGATAGCAACTAGATAAATGATGATCTCCAGCAGTCCTAGCTCCAGAAGGTGAAATCCAAAGCTGAAACTCAGGCTGACCCGAGCGTAAAAAACACAAACACTCGAGTCAGGACATACATACTTATACAATGTAAACCAACTCAAGTGAACTGTAAATAAATGCACAAGTAACTTAAAGAATGCTTGGGATCGCCCATTCTTTAAGGATCCGCTAAACTATCTACTATGTAGTAATATTCGCAATTATAATAATGTCTAATTATAAAATAAACTTACTTTTAAATAGCGTTAAGGGGTTACCCATATAGCCCTTAACACATAATAGTGCCAATAGTCTATACAGTACCTGCATACCTCGAGAGGCTACGAGAAGATACTCCATAGGTACGACACAAATAGAAACTCGTAGTAAAGCTCGATATGGTAGGTGACACGGCACAACTAGGCAATGCCAGGGTAGATATACCAATTACACATCCGGGCTGGTGGAAACGCATAGCAGCCACTACCGCCCACCTCGAGCCACACTCCAAAATCAATGGGGTACCCCAATCAATCACAAAGTAATAGAATGGTATCGAAGATGTGTGTCCGATCAGAGGTGCTACCACATTGGCCCGTCGATCGCTCCTGTTTTAGCCACCTTAAGCCAACTCACGGGAGTCGGGTCCACGTTCATACCTCAATAGGATCGTCGCCACCATCCTACTTCATTCTGGAATCTCCACCGCGTACACAGTTGTTAAAGTGGTTTTCGGTATCGATAGAGAGTATGCCCATATCCGATCCCGGTCTCTTTAACAACCAATCGTTATTATAACCCATGGTTATAAATTTCAAAAATAGTTTATATTTCAAATCAAAATACTTCATTTAAACCATTTAAAAGTGAAGTCATTATACCTTTAAATCAAATACTCAATTCCAAAAAATTTAACCTTTTCTGAGCTCATTTATTCACTTAAATACTTCAAAACATTAAAATTTTAGCTTTCGCAGCACTTAGAAAAATGCTGCGGTAAGTTATATTTGAAACAATTCATTTCAGCAAAGACAGCATTTATAAACTGCTGTAGTAGTTCAGTTTTGTAACGACCCGACTTTCCAGTCCCGGAAAATCGAACCATTTGTGTTAAAGAAGAAGAGGTAGAAGAAGAAGAAACAGAAAATCAACAACAGAATCTCACATCGCAGCGGAATAAAATATAATATATACAAAACAGATCTTTACTCAAAACAGAAAAAAATATATCTGTTTATACAATATACTTACATAATACATCATCAGAGTTCATCACATCAATGATATACATCCAAATACACAGCGGAACAATAAACAAATACGGAAGTACGTATCGCCACCCAGCTCGACTCCTGAGCTCCACAGCTACAATCTGAACCTGTTTATCTCGGTCTGACCCGAGCATCATATAAAACAATACCCGAGTCAGTCTGGAATACCAGCGTGAGAAAATCACACTCAAATTGATTATTAAAGTTTCAAAATCCTTTGAAAACAAAAGCATCTCGTAAGACCACGCCACAAATAAACATGTCGGGTTTTTACCTTACGATAGCTAAAACACTTTTTATAAAATCCTCTAATATTATAATAGTGTCTATTTACAAATACTTATAAAATACCCGAAATTGTTACATCTATTAAATTCCGGCATACTAGCCACAAAGTGGGTAATACAAACAAAACTCGTACAAGGCACGTAGGGAGAATGGATTTCCAACGAATGACTAGGCACTGGGGTACCACCTGTCACAGTACGTGGCCTAGATCACAGTACCGAGGAGTACGCCCGCTCCCCTGCAACACAAGGCCGGAATCACCTATGGGCAATTCCGAATATGATCACCCCACGGTTGGGATCAGCAACCGCACCACTAAGCCGAAATAAAAAGGGACATCTAGACAGGGATGACCATACTCTCCAGTGGGGGCTACCCACGAAGCCTTGCTGCATAACCCCTGATTTTCAGTCATTCCCGGTTGATGAGGCTTGAGGCTAAACGTTACCTTCATAGAACGTTTCACTTAGAATGCCCATCGTCCCCTGACGATGTCCGAAAGCATTCATCCATACAAGTCCGTTCCGGGTCCGAACAGAACTGATAACACTACCCCCTTATCAATATTACCCTCGTTTCCCCATGAAACGTACAAACCGGATCGAAGTGGTTTTCGAGTCTCCAGACCTAGAATCCCGGTATACGGAAACCCGATCCCGGTCTCTTCGAAACGATCAGCGCATTTGGCCAATATTGATAGTCGGTTATTTAACTATCAATTAACATCCATAACAACCATCAACAATCAATAATTTCTCCAAATTATCTATTTTTCCCAAAATATCTTCACCAAATATTATTTCCCTTTCCAATCCCCACTGGAAATAATCTCAAACTATATTCCTTTCACGGAACAATTTCCCAAATATTTATTTTCACTGGAATACCAAGTACAAACCATTTTAGATTTTTAAAAATAAATTTTAAAACTCTTTATTTTAAATATACCTTATAAAACACCTTTTTAAACTACTTTAATACTAAAGTTAAAATATATATATTTAAAAACATTTAAAATAAAACCACTTTTAAAAATATAAACAAATTTCCTTTAAAACATATTATCAATTCACTTTTATATCTACTACAATAATAGTTTTGAAAAATACTTACTTTTGAAATTTACATTTAGAAATGATATATTTTCTAAAAGAATGATTTTTTTTTAAAATAAAAATAAATCCTTTAACAAATATTTAAAATTGCTTTTAAAACAAATTGTACTTGGCTATCCAGAAAATACTTCTCTTTCACTTCTTTAAAAAAAAAATCATTATTTATTCTTAAACCAATTCTCCTTCCCTTATAAATTCCCATCCTGAATTTATATTTAAAATGCCCACCGACATTTATTTCACTTTATAAACCCAGTTTATAAATTTCCAAATTCTCATTTCTCTTTAAATTTCAAATTCCAAACATTTACATCAATTCTGCAATTGATTTCAAATTTGCTTTACTTTAGGATAAAATTTCCTTGTTTACTTTATTTATTTCAAATACAATACCCTTTTAAATTTTATTTCTCATTTGTGAATTTAAAACCCCCTTTTAACTGAAAAATACCTATTTTAAATTCCCAACATTCCTTATTTACACTTTTAATTAAATTAAATTATTAAATTAAAAGTAATTCCTTTATTTCTCTAAACCAATATTACTTGATTTTTCTAATCTTTATTTCTCCTCCGTAAATTTAAATTTCTTTTTCCTATATTTACTAAAATTCCAATTCACTTTATTTTATCTTATTTTCAATTCACTTTATTTTATCTTATTTTCAATTCACTTTTAAATTTATTCCAATTTACTTAAATTATTATTCTTTATTTTCTTCAAAAATTCAATTCCATAGATTTTCAAAATTTATTATACTGGGAATTCAATCAACCACAACATCCAATATCAAATCATCACAGGATATCAATATTCAGATCATAGAATAAAAAAATAAATTTTTTGAGGAATCCAGTTGGATCCCTCCAACCTGTTTCCCTGCATCCATAGACGTTAGCACAATACCAATTCCACTTCGATGTGGAATATCGCGGTATATGGGATTTAAATAAATATCATCCGCTATTATGCGGCGCATAGGGTCTCATCCGCTATATAATGCGGAAATATCAATTCCAATATATACATATGCCAATATATATATATATATTGGTATATACTACTATATATAATATAGCATATCAATCAATCCAAACAATCATTCAATCAATCATTTAAATTTAACTATTTAAATTTAAATTCAACTGAGTGAGATTAACTCACCTTAGATTTTGTTTGCAATCCAATCCCAAACGGCCTGTCTTTCCTTGATTCCAGACCTTGTATAATATTTAGATGATTTTTATTAATATTAGAAATAAAATCAAACAATTAAATTTCCATTTATTGACTCAATTAATAATGAAATTTGGATTTAACTAAATAAATGGGTTTTAAATAAATTCTCTTTTATATAAATTATTTCCAGTGATTATAATAAATTAAATAAGTTAATTCCAATACAATAAAATTTGAAAATTCAAACTCGAATAACCTTGATCTGTGTCAGATATTAATTTCCCAATGTATATACATTAATACATATGTTAATATTAGATTGAAAATAAAAATTTCAAATATACCTCACAGAATACACCAGATCGCTGACCTCCATTCCGATCGCAAAGCCCAACCCAGTTCGATATCGGGTCTTCGTCAATCGAGCAGCCACCATCGATGCTGCCTCTGCTCGCGACCCTCACCAGACTCCTGCGCAAACGCGACGAGGTTGAACTCGAGATGCCACCGCCTCGTGCTCCACTTTTGCGACGCTCAGTCGATCCACGCGCCGCGACCTCCCCATTCCAAACCCTAACCGCGCGCACCCCCCCTCGCGATGAGTCGTGATCCCTCGCCGATCGAGTTCGAACTTGAGACTGTAGTAGGACTTCAAATCAGCAGTAAAAAATATCGCATAGGAGGTAAGGTGTAACGACCCAGAATTTTTGATAATTAAAATTCGAATATTTAATTGATTTTAAATATTAATAAATGGAATTTAGAAGTCGAATGATTTATTTTTCGAATATTGGGTTTTATTTGATAATTAAATCGATAAATTAAATAGTGGAATTCCAGAGATAATTAAAAATCGAGTTTAAATTGATTGAAAATGATTTGTAAAATTTTATTTAATCATACTGGAATTATAGAAAGGTTATAGAACTTTTAAAATTGAATTTGGAGTTAATCTATGAAAATTGAATATTTTAATATTTAATTATCGACTGTAAAAATAGCCAATTTTCGGACAGTCTCAGAATTGAACGAGACCAGTTCCATTGGATCCGTAATAGTTAGTTATTATCGGATTCCAATTTTCGTATCAATCGAAGTTGTCGTTTGACCGTGGCAGCTCGAAACGCATCGATATCGTTTTAATTTTAAATCGTCGAGTTAAAATAGTCATTTTTCAAACGGTCTCGGATTTCGACGAAACCAGTTTCATCGGATCCGTAATGTGATATTATTGTAAGATTTCAAATTTCGTAATTTTTGGATTTACCATTTGTCCGGGGCAAGCCAAAACGCCTCGAAATCGATTTAAATCGGTTTAATTTAGATTGATCGTTTATCGCCATATCTCACACATACGATCGAATTAGCTCCCGAAACATGTTCCATTGCGTTCGGAACGCGGGGTAAACCTTACGAACGTCAGCCGGCACGCTCGAATCGGAGTTCGAAAAAAATTCGATGAATAGTAAATCGTGAAAATTTCTATAAAAGCACCCCTTGTTTTCATTTTGCAAAAGGAGATGTTCAACCCTAGGTCAGCCGCCACTCTCTATTTCTAAGGCCAGAAAACATTCTCACTTCCCCTCGATTATCTCCTCATCCGCGCGTTTCTAGGCAACGATCTCAACTAGAGAATCGAAGAGGGTAGCGAGGCCGAGGCATCCAACGGTGGTGATTGGAATCGAGTTGGTGGATTGGTGGCAATTCTCGTTCGAACAGCGAACGTTCGTGCACGTCGTTCGAAGGCGTGGGACAACCGAGCTTAGTCGTGCTTTGCTCGAAGGTGGAGTGCGAGTTGAGCTTCGAGTTGAGGGTAGTATGATGGAATCTGGACGTCGTATGGTGGAGCGACAAATTCGAATTGAGGGGCGGCAATGGGTATCACGCGTGCGTGATTTACCTGGGGGGGAAGAAGATAGTAGTCGCGGTCCAGATCTGTTGTGATTGAAACGAACGGCTACGATATTTTTAGGTTTAAAAAATGAATTTAAAATTGTAAATTTATATCGTATAATTTGAGTAATCTTTAAACTGCTATAACTTTTTGCTGCAAGGTCGGAAAATTACGAAACGAATTGCGTTGGCTTCGTTTTGTCGAGCACTACGCGATGCAACTGGATTGGAAGCAATCGTGGTCAGTGAAAATTTTGAGTGAAATTAAACGTCCGTTTAATTTCATTCGAAATAAACGCTACAAATTTCTATCTGAAAAATCACGGTGAGATCTTCTCACTCAATTGAATGTGGAATTATTTACAGTTATTGATTGATGATTGACTGTTTGGATGTGCTATTAGATATGATAGGATATATCTATATATATAGCAGTATATACATATTGGCATATGTATATATTGGATTGATTGATTTCCCGCCTCGTATAGCGGATGAGACCCTATTGCGCCGTTAGTAAGCGGATTTTATAAAACCTATATACCGCGATAATTCCGTACTGGAGCGGAATTGGTATTGTGCTAACATCTGTGGATGCAGGGAAACAGGTTGGAGGGATCCGACTGGATTCCTCACCGTATTGATTATTTACAGATATTTTGATATATTCTGTTATCATATGATGATATATGATATTTGACTGTTGTGATGGACTGATTGGTGTTGTGGCATCATCAGATTCAGTCTTGAAATGTAAAAATGACGACTTTTAATTTAAAAGGATTTTTAAAGTGATTTTTGAAAATATACGTTTTATGGAATTTTTGAATCGATTTATAAACGTAAAATTTTAAAGTTACAAAAATTTATAGATTTGTGAAATATAACCGAAAAGTGATTTTTGGAATAAATAGTTGACTGATTTATGAAATGGTTTAAATTGAGATTTTTGAATTTCTGTAAACGGTTTATATAAAAGATTTATGAAATTGATATCTACAAAAAATTAAGAATGTTGAAATTATAAAACGAGTTTTTATAAGTGTTAAAAATGAAATATTATGGAATCCGTAAGTGAATGAAATTTATAGATTTATAAATTGCGAAGTTGAAAATGAATGATAAGTTATTGACTTATAATATGGACTTGTGATATTTATATCGAGTATAACTCGAATTTGTTAATAAAGAAGATTTATAAATCGAAGTTGTTAGAAAATGGAAATCGAATTTATAAACGTTGTTTTATAAATTCGAAAATCAATTAAATTTGATTGATTTTAAATATAGAGATTATTAAGGGAATTTTATCCACGATTTTGGACAGTGGATAATTCTTGGAATAAATGTGTAGAAAATATTGGAATGTGGCTAGTGAAGTATATTCACGATTTTGGACAGTGAATATATTGTTAAGTAAAATGGTTATGTTTGGGAAAGCGATATCATGAAATGAAGTAATTGTTTTAAAAGATGTTTTAAAACGTGATAAGTATCGAATACATAGATTTCAACATTTATTGTTGAAATAGACGTTTCGAGAAATAAGGAAATGATGGACTATAACACTGTTGCTATAGTAAATGATTTCCGAAAGGAAATGTTTTGATGTAGTATTGGGATTCATATATCTATCTAAATTCCGAATCCCTATACTAGTGATTTTGAGTCGTCGTAACGATGTTTTACGCAACATTCGTTTTGACTCAAATAAACGTTGTTATAGTAAATGATTTCCTTAAAGAATGAATATATACTTAATATTGATTTAAGTATATCGAATATTTTCAAGTGTTGAAAATAAATGATTTGTGAATTACTTATTTTTAAATAAGTATGGAAATGCTCTTCCAATATGAAAAGAACTGTTTTGAGATTTTATCTTCAAAGATAAAATTAAATGTGAATATTTGAAATTTGTTTTTCAAACGGTTAAGTGTGGAAATTATATATCTAGTAAAGATATTTTGGAAGATAAAAATAATTTGGGAAAATTATTTGGAATCTGATGATTTTGCGCATCTTTATTGATAGTTAAATAACCGACTACCAATAATTACCTTTAGATAGGTATTTGTTGTGAATTGGATGAATTTGAATGCCACACTTATTTTTGAATAAGCGCTCACTATTCGGGTTAACCGGGAAAGGACCATGGGGTCGTATAACCCATTCCGAATATGTGATACGTCGTTATGAATCGCATTTGAAGACCGGCGTTGAAGACCGGATATTTTTGAAAACGGAAGGATTACCGTCGAGTTACTCTACATCGGCTGATCTCCGGTTTAGAGGTTTTATCACCTTTAGTGACGGGAAGTCCCGACGTGATTGAAAATTATCCGGATGTGCAAGGGCTTCGTGAGAAGTGCCTTCGGTTCTGTTCGATCCCGGAACAGACTTGTATGGATTGTGTGTCTGACGTTACAATTTGAGATATAAAGCTGATTTCTTTCAAATACATTTCTGTTGGTGGCGGAGAATTTATTCTCTTAGCTTAACACCCTTCTCTGAGACGTACGAGCTCAGAGGTTATGTAGTTGAAATTTATCAGCGATATATCCCAATTTGGTAACGTGGCATACTGAGTGTTGCTGTAAAATGATCAGTGTTTGATCATTTGTGATATGATCATTTGTTTGATCTTATATCTTTGTGATCATAGGTTGATCATTTTGTTTGACCCGAAGCAGGGCTTTTTGAGAAAGCGTAGCTTTGTGGACGAGACTTCGTCGAGCCTCACACCCCGGAAATGGTCGAAACAGGAATGTTGCGGCAAGGTTATGAGGGTCGCGCCCTTTAGGGTATGTCATTTCCTTCTGGAAAGGGGTGGTATCATGGTATGGAGCCCAGATACTTACTCATGTGGATACACTTTCTTTATGATGTGTGATGTTGGATATCGAGCGCTCGGATAAAGGTCCCAAAGGACCGGGTGATGACATATTCGTGAGTTACCTGTTACAGGGGTAACCCGGCCTTGTTTGGCAGAGAGCAGTTTGTCTCTCGGGACGTCCAGCCAGAGGCGATCCCAATCGGCAGGAGGAAAAGGAAGTTCCTTAGCCTGACCATTTGTTGGAAATCCAAAGAAACAATACGCGACGTGTACGGTTTTAGTTGTATTACCTGCTATGGAATGTGGCGGTAACCTGCTATTGAACATAGTAGCTATAGTAGGCATACGATACTGGTCGTATGTTGGCTAAGATTAATATTATACTTTCGAAATGTTTTTCTACACTATGCACTAATAATAATAAATTCAATGATTTTGCGTAGTAAGCATCTTTGACTATCATAAGAAGAAATCTCCTCCAATTCTGCGTTTGCATTGTGTGTGTGGCGGGAGGTCTTATGGTAGTTTCATTTTCCAAAAGCATTTCGAATTGACTTTAAAATTATCCTGTTGTTTATTTTAAAGAATAACTGTTTTACGATCTCACACCAGTCACCATGACTGACTCGGAGTTTATTGTTCCCTTCTAAACTCTGGGTGCCCACCAATTTCCACACGGGCAGCCTAGAGTTATATTATCAGGATATTCTGGATATTCTGGAGCTTTGGAGATAAGCTGGAGGACGAGACGTAGTATTTGTATCTGATGGTATTTATTCCGCTGTGTATTCTGTATGAGGACAATTTTTATAATTGTCCATTGTTGTATATTGACTCTGATTGATGTATGTATAAAAAGATATAATTCTTTGTTTTAAAGATTATGCAATTATCTATTATATATTGTTCCGCTGCGATATGTGAGATTCTGATATTGTTTCTGTTCTGATGTTGTTCTTTTGGTTCTTCTTTCTCTTTTCTTCTATCTTTTCTTCTACCTCTTCTTTTAAAACCCTAATGGTTCGTTTTTTTTCGTTCACCTTGAGTAAATAGATGGAGATTAGTGTCTATTCAAGGGGTACGGAAAAGCGGGTCATTACATTTGGTATCGGAGCATATGGTTAAGCGACAACCCTGCTCTGTTGGGTGTTACTCATTAGAGATAGAGTCAGTAGTACTCTAGAATGAGTTTGAGTGTAATAATAGATATGAGTGCGTATTTGTTAGTTAATATAAAATTGTTTTATATTGTGATGATTGGTTTGTTGAGTGGTATATGGATTCTGGTCGGTATTGTCCGTACAACTCTATCGATAGGGATCTCTAAACACTCGAATAGAACAATTCGGCACAGTATTGTTTTAAATAGGGTAAATGAAATAATTTTACCCAAAACTATTTTTGTATAGAAAATAAATGTTTTTCTATGAATTATCATAGTATATGGTTGCATGGTTGTTAGGAAAGTGATAATATTGAAATGTTATCATTATTATATGAAATTGAATAAGAAATTGAAATCATAACTCCAAAGTTAAGAAATAAATTCACATGCAAATGAAATTTGAGAATGTAAATTATAAATGTGAATTGTAATTTAAAACGGAATTCCAGAGAAGTTTTTGGAAATGTTTTGAAAATGATTTGAAAATTTTGGAGATTTGGAAAGTTTAAATCTTTTTGGATTTGAAAATGGATTTCAAGGGTTTTGAAAAATGTTTTGAGGGAATGAAAAGCTCTAAACTCTTTTCGGTCGCTGGAAAATAATTCCAATGATGATCGCGACATCACCGGTGTTCATTTTCGGGTTTCCAAAAGAGGAATTGCTACCAGATTATTTTTAAATGAAAGTTGGTTGGAAAATTTGAATTTGTTTTAGAAATTCAAAGGATAATTTGAATTGTTTTCAAAATGGCTTTGAAAAGTTGAAAAGACTCTGGAATCCTATTTAAAATATTTAGGAAATATTATGAAATTGATAACTTATAAAATATTGAGATCTGATTGGAATGAAATTAAAATTGTAAATGAATTTATAACTTGGAATAGAATTCAAGAGGGTAATTGAAAATTTAAAATTCATTAATGAAATGATACTGTAAATTTGAATGTATAAATGATTGTATAAATCGGAATGTAAATAAGTCGAAGACTTATAGAATATTTGAAATTTGATTTGGAAATCAGATTCGAATTGGAAATGAAAGAATTAGTGAATGAGTTTCAGAATGAATAAATAAATTTGAAGTTGTAAGTAAGTGAAACTGAATGTTGAAAACAAATGTGAATTGTGTGAAATAAAATGAAGTTTTGAGATTAGTTTGAAGTGAACTAAAGTTAATCGATGAAATTCAATATTCAGAAGTTGAATTGAATCCAAATTAGATTGAAATTGAATTCAAATGAATTTGAAATGCAAAATTGAACGAAATTGAATATATAACTTCAATAGTGAATTAGAGATGATATAAGCAGTTATATTGAAAATTTTGTAATTGAATGTACGAAATGGTTTGAATATATGCAACTAGATATAATGGCTAGTAGGATATACAGGTGTAAATGAATTGGATTTGATTTCGAAGATAAATTTGAATGGCTCGACAAAAGGTAAGTATTTGAATTCGAATATGAGATTTGATGACTTATTTCTCTAGCCGCTTGGCTTTTTCTTTTTCTTTTTGAAATCTGAGAGTCCGTAGGGACGTTTTGTAGTCGTGCCGTATTAGCCGCGCAAAGGAGACGCTGGCGAAATTTTCTGAAAATTTAGGGCGTTAGTAAATTTTTGAGAAATTTTGAAAGTTTAAAATTTGAATTTAAACTCGAATTTGAATTGAGAAGTTAAACAATGTTGTTTGAAACTTATAATTGAAGTTGGAAAACGAGTTGAATGATAACGAATCTTTAATAGAAAGATTTGTTTTGATGAATTGATAAATTGATAAAACTATTAGATTGTGAAAAAGAGTAGACGAGTTAAGGACATTTCTTCCTAACTTGTAATTTCGAGGACGAAATTCTTTTAAGGGGGGAAGTCTGTAACGACCCAGAATTTTTGATAATTAAAATTCGAATATTTAATTGATTTTAAATATTAATAAATGGAATTTAGAAGTCGAATGATTTATTTTTCGAATATTGGGTTTTATTTGATAATTAAATCGATAAATTAAATAGTGGAATTCCAGAGATAATTAAAAATCGAGTTTAAATTGATTGAAAATGATTTGTAAAATTTTATTTAATCATACTGGAATTATAGAAAGGTTATAGAACTTTTAAAATTGAATTTGGAGTTAATCTATGAAAATTGAATATTTTAATATTTAATTATCGACTGTAAAAATAGCCAATTTTCGGACAGTCTCAGAATTGAACGAGACCAGTTCCATTGGATCCGTAATAGTTAGTTATTATCGGATTCCAATTTTCGTATCAATCGAAGTTGTCGTTTGACCGTGGCAGCTCGAAACGCATCGATATCGTTTTAATTTTAAATCGTCGAGTTAAAATAGTCATTTTTCAAACGGTCTCGGATTTCGACGAAACCAGTTTCATCGGATCCGTAATGTGATATTATTGTAAGATTTCAAATTTCGTAATTTTTGGATTTACCATTTGTCCGGGGCAAGCCAAAACGCCTCGAAATCGATTTAAATCGGTTTAATTTAGATTGATCGTTTATCGCCATATCTCACACATACGATCGAATTAGCTCCCGAAACATGTTCCATTGCGTTCGGAACGCGGGGTAAACCTTACGAACGTCAGCCGGCACGCTCGAATCAGAGTTCGAAAAAAATTCGATGAATAGTAAATCGTGAAAATTTCTATAAAAGCACCCCTTGTTTTCATTTTGCAAAAGGAGATGTTCAACCCTAGGTCAGCCGCCACTCTCTATTTCTAAGGCCAGAAAACATTCTCACTTCCCCTCGATTATCTCCTCATCCGCGCGTTTCTAGGCAACGATCTCAACTAGAGAATCGAAGAGGGTAGCGAGGCCGAGGCATCCAACGGTGGTGATTGGAATCGAGTTGGTGGATTGGTGGCAATTCTCGTTCGAACAGCGAACGTTCGTGCACGTCGTTCGAAGGCGTGGGACAACCGAGCTTAGTCGTGCTTTGCTCGAAGGTGGAGTGCGAGTTGAGCTTCGAGTTGAGGGTAGTATGATGGAATCTGGACGTCGTATGGTGGAGCGACAAATTCGAATTGAGGGGCGGCAATGGGTATCACGCGTGCGTGATTTACCTGGGGGGGAAGAAGATAGTAGTCGCGGTCCAGATCTGTTGTGATTGAAACGAACGGCTACGATATTTTTAGGTTTAAAAAATGAATTTAAAATTGTAAATTTATATCGTATAATTTGAGTAATCTTTAAACTGCTATAACTTTTTGCTGCAAGGTCGGAAAATTACGAAACGAATTGCGTTGGCTTCGTTTTGTCGAGCACTACGCGATGCAACTGGATTGGAAGCGATCGGGGTCAGTGAAAATTTTGAGTGAAATTAAACGTCCGTTTAATTTCATTCGAAATAAACGCTACAAATTTCTATCTGAAAAATCACGGTGAGATCTTCTCACTCAATTGAATGTGGAATTATTTACAGTTATTGATTGATGATTGACTGTTTGGATGTGCTATTAGATATGATAGGATATATCTATATATATAGCAGTATATACATATTGGCATATGTATATATTGGATTGATTGATTTCCCGCCTCGTATAGCGGATGAGACCCTATTGCGCTGTTAGTAAGCGGATTTTATAAAACCTATATACCGCGATAATTCCGTACTGGAGCGGAATTGGTATTGTGCTAACATCTGTGGATGCAGGGAAACAGGTTGGAGGGATCCGACTGGATTCCTCACTGTATTGATTATTTACAGATATTTTGATATATTCTGTTATCATATGATGATATATGATATTTGACTGTTGTGATGGACTGATTGGTGTTGTGGCATCATCAGATTCAGTCTTGAAATGTAAAAATGACGACTTTTAATTTAAAAGGATTTTTAAAGTGATTTTTGAAAATATACGTTTTATGGAATTTTTGAATCGATTTATAAACGTAAAATTTTAAAGTTACAAAAATTTATAGATTTGTGAAATATAACCGAAAAGTGATTTTTGGAATAAATAGTTGACTGATTTATGAAATGGTTTAAATTGAGATTTTTGAATTTCTGTAAACGGCTTATATAAAAGATTTATGAAATTGATATCTACAAAAAATTAAGAATGTTGAAATTATAAAACGAGTTTTTATAAGTGTTAAAAATGAAATATTATGGAATCCGTAAGTGAATGAAATTTATAGATTTATAAATTGTGAAGTTGAAAATGAATGATAAGTTATTGACTTATAATATGGACTTGTGATATTTATATCGAGTATAACTCGAATTTGTTAATAAAGAAGATTTATAAATCGAAGTTGTTAGAAAATGGAAATCGAATTTATAAACGTTGTTTTATAAATTCGAAAATCAATTAAATTTGATTGATTTTAAATATAGAGATTATTAAGGGAATTTTATCCACGATTTTGGACAGTGGATAATTCTTGGAATAAATGTGTAGAAAATATTGGAATGTGGCTAGTGAAGTATATTCACGATTTTGGACAGTGAATATATTGTTAAGTAAAATGGTTATGTTTGGGAAAGCGATATCATGAAATGAAGTAATTGTTTTAAAAGATGTTTTAAAACGTGATAAGTATCGAATACATAGATTTCAACATTTATTGTTGAAATAGACGTTTCGAGAAATAAGGAAATGATGGACTATAACACTGTTGCTATAGTAAATGATTTCCGAAAGGAAATGTTTTGATGTAGTATTGGGATTCATATATCTATCTAAATTCCGAATCCCTATACTAGTGATTTTGAGTCGTCGTAACGATGTTTTACGCAACATTCGTTTTGACTCAAATAAACGTTGTTATAGTAAATGATTTCCTTAAAGAATGAATATATACTTAATATTGATTTAAGTATATCGAATATTTTCAAGTGTTGAAAATAAATGATTTGTGAATTACTTATTTTTAAATAAGTATGGAAATGCTCTTCCAATATGAAAAGAACTGTTTTGAGATTTTATCTTCAAAGATAAAATGAAATGTGAATATTTGAAATTTGTTTTTCAAACGGTTAAGTGTGGAAATTATATATCTAGTAAAGATATTTTGGAAGATAAAAATAATTTGGGAAAATTATTTGGAATCTGATGATTTTGCGCATCTTTATTGATAGTTAAATAACCGACTACCAATAATTACCTTTAGATAGGTATTTGTTGTGAATTGGATGAATTTGAATGCCACACTTATTTTTGAATAAGCGCTCACTATTCGGGTTAACCGGGAAAGGACCATGGGGTCGTATAACCCATTCCGAATATGTGATACGTCGTTATGAATCGCATTTGAAGACCGGCGTTGAAGACCGGATATTTTTGAAAACGGAAGGATTACCGTCGAGTTACTCTACATCGGCTGATCTCCGGTTTAGAGGTTTTATCACCTTTAGTGACGGGAAGTCCCGACGTGATTGAAAATTATCCGGATGTGCAAGGGCTTCGTGAGAAGTGCCTTCGGTTCTGTTCGATCCCGGAACAGACTTGTATGGATTGTGTGTCTGACGTTACAATTTGAGATATAAAGCTGATTTCTTTCAAATACATTTCTGTTGGTGGCGGAGAATTTATTCTCTTAGCTTAACACCCTTCTCTGAGACGTACGAGCTCAGAGGTTATGTAGTTGAAATTTATCAGCGATATATCCCAATTTGGTAACGTGGCATACTGAGTGTTGCTGTAAAATGATCAGTGTTTGATCATTTGTGATATGATCATTTGTTTGATCTTATATCTTTGTGATCATAGGTTGATCATTTTGTTTGACCTGAAGCAGGGCTTTTTGAGAAAGCGTAGCTTTGTGGACGAGACTTCGTCGAGCCTCACACCCCGGAAATGGTCGAAACAGGAATGTTGCGGCAAGGTTATGAGGGTCGCGCCCTTTAGGGTATGTCATTTCCTTCTGGAAAGGGGTGGTATCATGGTATGGAGCCCAGATACTTACTCATGTGGATACACTTTCTTTATGATGTGTGATGTTGGATATCGAGCGCTCGGATAAAGGTCCCAAAGGACCGGGTGATGACATATTCGTGAGTTACCTGTTACAGGGGTAACCCGGCCTTGTTTGGCAGAGAGCAGTTTGTCTCTCGGGACGTCCAGCCAGAGGCGATCCCAATCGGCAGGAGGAAAAGGAAGTTCCTTAGCCTGACCATTTGTTGGAAATCCAAAGAAACAATACGCGACGTGTACGGTTTTAGTTGTATTACCTGCTATGGAATGTGGCGGTAACCTGCTATTGAACATAGTAGCTATAGTAGGCATACGATACTGGTCGTATGTTGGCTAAGATTAATATTATACTTTCGAAATGTTTTTCTACACTATGCACTAATAATAATAAATTCAATGATTTTGCGTAGTAAGCATCTTTGACTATCATAAGAAGAAATCTCCTCCAATTCTGCGTTTGCATTGTGTGTGTGGCGGGAGGTCTTATGGTAGTTTCATTTTCCAAAAGCATTTCGAATTGACTTTAAAATTATCCTGTTGTTTATTTTAAAGAATAACTGTTTTACGATCTCACACCAGTCACCATGACTGACTCGGAGTTTATTGTTCCCTTCTAAACTCTGGGTGCCCACCAATTTCCACACGGGCAGCCTAGAGTTATATTATCAGGATATTCTGGATATTCTGGAGCTTTGGAGATAAGCTGGAGGACGAGACGTAGTATTTGTATCTGATGGTATTTATTCCGCTGTGTATTCTGTATGAGGACAATTTTTATAATTGTCCATTGTTGTATATTGACTCTGATTGATGTATGTATAAAAAGATATAATTCTTTGTTTTAAAGATTATGCAATTATCTATTATATATTGTTCCGCTGCGATATGTGAGATTCTGATATTGTTTCTGTTCTGATGTTGTTCTTTTGGTTCTTCTTTCTCTTTTCTTCTATCTTTTCTTCTACCTCTTCTTTTAAAACCCTAATGGTTCGTTTTTTTTCGTTCACCTTGAGTAAATAGATGGAGATTAGTGTCTATTCAAGGGGTACGGAAAAGCGGGTCATTACATAAGGATGAGCCAAGATGGCTGATGGAATAGCGAGTTCGCAGCGATGATTATTATGAAGGCGTTGATTTGCGAAACCCTAGTTTCCTCGGGTTCAAGCATCGCGACATGGAGATTGCTACAGAGCTGTGACTTTGAAGCGAAACAAAATTTTCTTTTCTTTTCTTTTTGGGTTTCAGGCATCGCAACATGGAGAATGCTATTGAACTGTAACTCCGAAAGTAACAGATGTTTAAAAAGGGGAAAGGGATGTTGGCTTCCTATGTACGCTTGTTTTATAAATATCTCTGACTTGTTGATTTAAATTTTTTTTTTTATATAACATAAAACTTCCAAAATGCCTCGTTACATAATGCGAAGTCCCAATGCCCGAATCAGACGAAACGACAAACGTTCATAAGGTTTTACCCGTATCCGAACGCAATGGAACGGTTATTGGAAGCCAATACGATCATAACAACAAGTTACAGAAGTAAACGATCAATTTTAAATGAAATCGATTCTAATAAATTCGAAGCGTTTTAAGTTGCCAGGGTCAAATGACAACCCCAATTGCTATGAAAATTGAAATCCGGTAATAATACAATATTACGGATCCAATGGAACTGGTTTCGTTGAAATCCGAGACTGTGCCTCGGACGGCTATTTTAAAATTCAATTTAAACGATATAATTTCAAAACTAAACAAAACAATTTGAAATTATATGCTGAAGCTTCTATTATCTTCAGTATTATCATTACGAATTTTAAAAGCTTTTGAAATATTTTTAATTAGCTTAGAATACCAGATTTACTACTATTTTATCGAACTTCAAATAATTTAATTTAATAATTAAATCACTCAATAAACAGCGATATTTGAAATTTAAGTTTATAATTAATCTCTGAATATTTAAAATTAATTAAATATTCCAATTTCAAATGCTCAAAAATTCCGGGTCGTCACATTCCTTCCCCCTTAAAAGAATTTCGTCCCCGAAATTACTAGTTAGGAAGAATGATTCAATCCCCATTAACTATTTCCTTAACCCAAATAGTTTTAACCACCTCCCAAAACAAATCCTTTAATAGAGATACATTATCCCTCTTTCTAACCTTTCAAACTTACTCCTAAGTCCCAACAAAATTATCTTTCTTATCAGTTCAAATTTAAATTTGAATTCAAATTTTGATTTATCAAATTTTTCCCAAAATTTTTGTAACTCTCTAAATTTCCGAAAAATTTCGCCAGCGTCTCCTTTGCGCGGCTAGCTCGGTACAACTACAAAATGGCTCTACGGCCTCCCAATCTCAAAAAGAAAACAAAAGGCCAAGTGGCTGGAACAAAAACCCATTCAAATTTCATATAGAAATTCAAATACATACCTTTTTGTCGACAATTCAATATATCTTCTATAATCAAAAATCCCAATTATCCATTGCTTTTATACACCTGTATATCCTACTAAGCAATAATATTCAACTACAGTTTCAAAACCATCTTACACATATCTGTACACATTTTCAATATTGGTTTTACTTAAGCTCGTACGATGCACATATATCATCCGTACGCAATATCACATTCGATCGCTCACTCGATCACACAATCACACTTCCGAACTAGTATCGTCCACCCGACTTCCTAGTGCGGACTCAGATCTGGTTTCTTGATCGGAAACCGTCATTCTCCTTGCATAGTCATAACTATGATAGAGAATTACCAGAATCAACCAACAATCCATATCCAGGTTCGCCGTCAAAAATCGAGTGAAAAATCCTAATTCGGATCGATAAAACTATCTCGAAATTCTGTGTTCGAATCTGGATCAAATAGCTATGCGATCAAATAATATACGTACACCTTACGTATAAATTCCAATTGATTACCAATTATATCAATTCTCCTTTATTCACATTCAGTTTGATTACATTCACTTATCCACAATTTTCTCATTTCACAACTTCAAATTGTAATTGTTATTCAATTATTCATCTAGAATAACTTTCCTCAATACCAAATTACTTAAGAATCTCACCATATTCCTTAAGTTCAAAATAAATATTTTACATACTGCTTATACTTATTTTCACTTCATTATCGTAGTTCATATCCATTTCTATTTACTTTTGTCTTTACAATTCCATTTGATTCCAATTTGGCTTCCACTCGAATATTTAATTAGTTGCACTTACTAATTAATTTAAATTTCAATTAACAGTTTATTCGCAAACTTCACTTCTTTAGTTCCTTCGATTTCACTTCACTTTACATTCACATTTGAATTAGATTTCAATATCCAGTTTCAATTTTATTTGCTTAGCAAATTTAAATCATTTATCGTTAATGAAAATTTTCAAAAATTTCAAAAATTCTAACTCCCAAAATTTACGAAAATTTTTGACAGAGTCTCCCTTGTACGGAGGGACTTCTGCGATATCGCAGGATGCACAAATATATATACATCGGCCTCAGGCCGGAAAAAGAAACAAAACAGTTCATATTTCCTATTTCGAATTTTTGACGTAGGCGTACCTTTATTTTAGCATTTTTAAAGCAAGCGATGATTTATTTAGCATTCAACGCAATCCACAATGCAGCCAAACGGCTTCCCTGAACCTGTACTAACTCCATTTAAACTGATAAGTGACAATTTAAGAAAATTCTATTAACATCCCATTAAATTCCAATAGCAAATCAATAGTTTTCATAGGCAATGCACTTAAAATAATTTCCATAAGCAATTTATATGGTTTTAATACAATTTTAATCACTTACAACCAATTCACATACCATTTCTATTCAATTTAACGGTTTACAATTCATTTTATTCCATTCTATTCATTTTTAGCGAAATGAATCCATATCCAATTCAATTGATTCAATTCAATTTAATTTGCATTTCACTTCCAAACTCAAATTATGGTTTCCTTGTAAACAATTTTTTTTTTATTTAAATCTTTGGTTTGATTTTCATTTGATCGAATCTATTACCTTTACTAATCCATTCAATTTGTCCATTCACTTATTCATTCTAAATTTCAATTTCCGTATTCAATTCACCGTGAATTTATTTAATCTTTAACAAGGAAATTTCCAATTTATTTTTAACTCCAAACCATTTTAAAATTTAGCTGGTATATTTACTGAATCCAATATTAATTCCAACTCATATCCAATAATTTATCTCTAACTTGAATTTGATAGATATCAATCCATTTCACATCATTCCTACTTACTTGAATTTTATTTACAATTCAAATTATCACTCATATACTCCAATTCCAATGATCATTCACACTTTCAGCTTTTATTATCAAATCCAAATTCCATTAACATATTTGGTTTACTAATTTATTCCAAATTAGTTCACTTCCATTTTAACCAATACAATATTGATTTTTATCCTTACAAATCATTTCAATTAATCTCCTCGGGTTTTATAATTCAAGTTCTGGATTTTATTCAAATACGACTGGATATTATTTCAACCTATTTAATTAATTTCAACCCAGTCAAAT
The DNA here is from genome assembly GCA_030737815.1 of Allium fistulosum. Taxonomy (NCBI): domain Eukaryota; kingdom Viridiplantae; phylum Streptophyta; class Magnoliopsida; order Asparagales; family Amaryllidaceae; genus Allium; species Allium fistulosum. The sequence goes on from CM060902.1 coordinate 1,394,488,729, forward strand.
TTTTATTTCCCAATCCAAGTTAATTTCATTCTTGACCTTTCCCTTATTACAACACCCGGCTTTTAATTTCAAACCATTTTGGAATCTCCAACATCTCCAAATCACATTTCTCAAAATTTTAAACCAATCCTGGTTTTTAATTCCAACAAATTTCCTTTGGAAATTTCAAAAACAACTAGCTTTTCTGAATAAATCAATTTGGCAGCAATTCGTCACTCAGGAGTTCGAAAATAAATTCTGAAGATACGGCCGTCATCCTCCGAATTATTTCCAGCAACTGAAATGAATTTATTGCTATATCCCTTTCAAAAATTTATTTGAAACAATTTCCCTTCCAGAAATACTTTCCAAAATAATAATGCTAGTGTTTATCTTCAAAACATTTTGAAACACTTCCAAGATGTCCGGGGTTTAAATTTACCATTTTGATTAAATCAAATTTTAACTATAATTCATTTGTACAATTTTATATTTATACAAATTTCCGTTGGTTATGTAAATCTTTCTGATTTTACAATCTTACCATATTTTTTTCTTTCAATTTTATTTGTTAGAATATTTCATCCAAACATCCAAATATATAATAATTTACATAAATATTTCTTTTATATCAAAATACATTTTTCGGGTAAAATTATTTCATCTACCCGTTTCAAAACAATATTGTGTCGAATTGTTCTATTTAAGTGTTTAGAAACCCCTTCGATACAGTTGCGCAGACTGTGCCGACGAAGGTTCATATACCACTCAATAAATCAACCAACACAATATAAAACCATTTTATATTCACTAACAAGTACGCGCTCATATCTATTTACTCTAAAAATTTCCCACCAGAGCCAAGGTCATCGCCAACCTTTGCTCTGATACCACTGTAACGACCCGACTTTCCAGTCCCGGAAAATCGAACCATTTGTGTTAAAGAAGAAGAGGTAGAAGAAGAAGAAACAGAAAATCAACAACAGAATCTCACATCGCAGCGGAATAAAATATAATATATACAAAACAGATCTTTACTCAAAACAGAAAAAAAAAATCTGTTTATACAATATACTTACAGAATACATCATCAGAGTTCATCACATCAATGATATACATCCAAATACATAGTGGAACAATAAACAAATACGGAAGTACGTATCGCCACCCAGCTCGACTCCTGAGCTCCACAGCTACAATCTGAACCTGTTTATCTCGGTCTGACCCGAGCATCATATAAAACAATACCCGAGTCAGTCTGGAATACCAGCGTGAGAAAATCACACTCAAATTGATTATTAAAGTTTCAAAATCCTTTGAAAACAAAAGCATCTCGTAAGACCACGCCACAAATAAACATGTCGGGTTTTTACCTTATGATAGCTAAAACACTTTTTATAAAATCCTCTAATATTATAATAGTGTCTATTTACAAATACTTATAAAATAGCCGAAATTGTTACATCTATTAAATTCCGGCATACTAGCCACAAAGTGGGTAATACAAACAAAACTCGTACAAGGCACGTAGGGGGAATGGATTTCCAACGAATGACTAGGCACTGGGGTACCACCTGTCACAGTACGTGGCCTAGATCACAGTACCGAGGAGTACGCCCGCTCCCCTGCAACACAAGGCCGGAATCACCTATGGGCAATTCCGAATATGATCACCCTACGGTTGGGATCAGCAACCGCACCACTAAGCCGAAATAAAAAGGGACATCTAGACAGGGATGACCATACTCTCCAGTGGGGGCTACCCACGAAGCCTTGCTGCATAACCCCTGATTTTCAGTCATTCCCGGTTGATGAGGCTTGAGGCTAAACGTTACCTTCATAGAACGTTTCACTTAGAATGCCCATCGTCCCCTGACGATGTCCGAAAGCATTCATCCATACAAGTCCGTTCCGGGTCCGGACAAAACTGATAACACTACCCCCTTATCAATATTACCCTCGTTTCCCCACGAAACGTACAAACCGGATCGAAGTGGTTTTCGAGTCTCCAGACCTAGAATCCCGGTATACGGAAACCCGATCCCGGTCTCTTCGAAACGATCAGCGCATTTGGCCAATATTGATAGTCGGTTATTTAACTATCAATTAACATCCATAACAACCATCAACGATCAATAATTTCTCCAAATTATCTATTTTTCCCAAAATATCTTCACCAAATATTATTTCCCTTTCCAATCCCCATTGGAAATAATCTCAAACTATATTCCTTTCACGGAACAATTTCCCAAATATTTATTTTCACTGGAATACCAAGTACAAACCATTTTAGATTTTTAAAAATAAATTTTAAAACTCTTTATTTTAAATATACCTTATAAAACACCTTTTTAAACTACTTTAATACTTAAGTTAAAATATATATATTTAAAAACATTTAAAATAAAACCACTTTTAAAAATATAAACAAATTTCCTTTAAAACATATTATCAATTAACTTTTATATCTACTACAATAATAGTTTTGAAAAATACTTACTTTTGAAATTTACATTTAGAAATAATATATTTTCTAAAAGAATGATTTTTTTTTAAAATAAAAATAAATCCTTTAACAAATATTTAAAATTTCTTTTAAAACAAATTGTACTTGGCTATCCAGGAAATACTTCTCTTTCACTTCTTTAAAAAAAATAAATCATTATTTATTCTTAAACCAATTCTCCTTCCCTTATAAATTCCCATCCTGAATTTATATTTAAAATGCCCACCGACATTTATTTCACTTTATAAACCCAGTTTATAAATTTCCAAATTCTCATTTCTCTTTAAATTTCAAATTCCAAACATTTACATCAATTCTGCAATTGATTTCAAATTTGCTTTACTTTGGGATAAAATTTCCTTGTTTACTTTATTTATTTCAAATACAATACCCTTTTAAATTTCATTTCTCATTTGTGAATTTAAAACCCCCTTTTAACTGAAAAATACCTATTTTAAATTCCCAACATTCCTTATTTACACTTTTAATTAAATTAAATTATTAAATTAAAAGTAATTCCTTTATTTCTCTAAACCAATATTACTTGAGTTTTCTAATCTTTATTTCTCCTCCGTAAATTTATATTTCTTTTTCCTATATTTACTAAAATTCCAATTCACTTTATTTTATCTTATTTTCAATTCACTTTATTTTATCTTATTTTCAATTCACTTTTAAATTTATTCCAATTTACTTAAATTATTATTCTTTATTTTCTTCAAAAATTCAATTCCATAGATTTTCAAAATTTATTATACTGGGAATTCAATCAACCACAACATCCAATATCAAATCATCACAGGATATCAATATTCAGATCACAGAATAAAAAAATAATTTTTTTTTGAGGAATCCAGATGGATCCCTCCAACCTGTTTCCCTGCATCCACAGACGTTAGCACAATACCAATTCCACTTCGATGTGGAATATCGCGGTATATGGGATTTAAATAAATATCATCCTCTATTATGCGGCGCATAGTGTCTCATCCGCTATATAATGCGGAAATATCAATTCCAATATATACATATGCCAATATATATATATATATATATATATATATATATTGGTATATACTACTATATATAATATAGCATATCAATCAATCCAAACAATCATTCAATCAATCATTGAAATTTAACTATTTAAATTTAAATTCAACTGAGTGAGATTAACTCACCTTAGATTTTGTTTGCAATCTAATCCCAAACGGCCTGTCTTTCCTTGATTCCAGACCTTGTATAATATTTAGATGATTTTTATTAATATTAGAAATAAAATCAAACAATTAAATTTCCATTTATTGACTCAATTAATAATGAAATTTGGATTTAACTAAATAAATGGGTTTTAAATAAATTCTCTTTTATATAAATTATTTCCAGTGATTATAATAAATTAAATAAGTTAATTCCAATACAATAAAATTTGAAAATTCAAACTCGAATAACCTTGATCTGTGTCAGATATTAATTTCCCAATGTATATACATTAATACATATGTTAATATTAGATTGAAAATAAAAATTTCAAATATACCTCACAGAATACACCAGATCGCTGACCTCCATTCCGATCGCAAAGCCCAACCCAGTTCGATATCGGGTCTTCGTCAATCGAGCAGTCACCATCGACGCTGCCTCTGCTCGCGACCCTCACCAGACTCCTGCGCAAACGCGACGAGGTTGAACTCGAGATGCCACCGCCTCGTGCTCCATTTTCGCGACGCTCAGTCGATCCACGCGCCGCGACCTCCCCATTACCAAACCCTAACCGCCCGCACCCCCCATCGCGATGAGTCGCGATCCCTCGCCGATCGAGTTCGAACTTGAGACTGTAGCAGGACTTCAAATCAGCAGTAAAAAATATCGCATAGGAGGTAAGGATGAGCCAAGATGGCTGATGGAATAGCGAGTTCGCAGCGATGATTATTATGAAGGCGTTGATTTGCGAAACCCTAGTTTCCTCGGGTTCAAGCATCGCGACATGGAGATTGCTACAGAGCTGTGACTTTGAAGCGAAACAAAAATTTCTTTTCTTTTCTTTTTGGGTTTCAGGCATCGCAACATGGAGAATGCTATTGAACTGTAACTCCGAAAGTAACAGATGTTTAAAAAGGGGAAAGGGATGTTGGCTTCCTATGTACGCTTGTTTTATAAATATCTCTGACTTGTTGATTTAAATTTTTTTTTTTATATAACATAAAACTTCCAAAATGCCTCGTTACATAATGCGAAGTCCCAATGCCCGAATCAGACAAAACGACAAACGTTCATAAGGTTTTACCCGTATCCGAACGCAATGGAACGGTTATCGGAAGCCAATACGATCATAACAACAAGTTACAGAAGTAAACGATCAATTTTAAATGAAATCGATTCTAATAAATTCGAAGCGTTTTAAGTTGCCAGGGTCAAATGACAACCCCAATTGCTATGAAAATTGAAATCTGGTAATAATACAATATTACGGATCCAATGGAACTGGTTTCGTCGAAATCCGAGACTGTGCCTCGGACGGCTATTTTAAAATTCAATTTAAACGATATAATTTCAAAACTAAACAAAACAATTTGAAATTATATGCTGAAGCTTCTATTATCTTCAGTATTATCATTACGAATTTTAAAAGCTTTTGAAATATTTTTAATTAGCTTAGAATACCAGATTTACTACTATTTTATCGAACTTCAAATAATTTAATTTAATAATTAAATCACTCAATAAACTGCGATATTTGAAATTTAAGTTTATAATTAATCTCTGAATATTTAAAATTAATTAAATATTCCAATTTCAAATGCTCAAAAATTCCGGGTCATCACAAGTTTCATTTGAAAACAAGTTCAATTCAGAAAAGACACCATTTACAAAACTGCTGCAGTAGTTCAGGGTTCAATTTGAAAATCTTCATTTCAGCCAACTACAGCACTTATCAAGTGCTACTGTAGCTCTTTTATTAGTTTCAGGTTTTAATTTTAATTCAGCAACCACAACACTTACCAAGTGCTGCAGTAGCCCTTAGTTAATTTAGCCTTTAGTTCATTTGCATCAACCACAGCACTTACAAAGTGCTGCAGTATCATTTACTTCAGATTTTAAGTTAATTTCGAAAATGATAGCATTTCTGAAGTGCTACTAATTTAATTTCCAAATTTATACTAAAATTTCAAAAACAAATAAACTTCAATTTTAACCATTTAAACTTATAAAAATCATATTTTGAAGTTCATTTAAATACCCTTTAACTTATGATTTTATAAAGAAAATTTTTACAATAAAATCAAATTTTCCAATAATTTCACTTATTAAATTCAAGTGTACCATTTTCCCATTCTTTGCATTTTTAACAATTTACTTTAACACTTAAATTTAAATTTCCATTTCATAAATAAAACTTAATTTCCATTTTTATTTTCTTTACTTAAACTTTCATTTTAAACCAAATCACAAATTTCCAAATTAAGTTATATTTCAAATAACAATTTTAATCATTTATTTATTTAACATTTTTACCTTATAGAAAAATCACTAACCCTTTATTAAATTATTTTAAATCCAAATTTAAATAATAATATCAAATCTTTGCATTTTTAAAATACTTAAAAATTTCCAGAAAAATGTATAAAATAACCACGGGTCTGTATAATATTTTCTAACCTAGGTCAAGTGATACGGATAATATACCATTTCAATCCGTAATTTACAAAGAAAATCCAGGTTTATCATTTCAAACCCGCAATCCTAAGTTAATAAAAGTAAATAAAAATCGCTATGGCCTATCATTTCACCCCATAATGATTTTCCCTATTCTAAAGTCCGTTCGGGTATGTATCATTTCAAGCCATAGTGATTCTATTCTACAGGGAACTTGTAGTGTGAGAAACAGAAATAAAATAAACAGTATAGCAAATTGTAACAATAACAGATGATGTGACAAGTTATAACAAAGTTTAACATCATATAATTCATATCACAGGAATGTATAACATGATATAACAGTTTCTACACATTCACTTATTGTCACTTCGCAAATTCTATAAGTATGAATGTCAAGCGTGAATAACTCACCTTTTAAGCTGGAGTTCGCAAATCAAAACACATAGATAAATTCCAAAAAGCACGATAGCACGACTTTTGATTCAAGTGGAGAGAGAGTCAAGATTTTGATCTTGTATATAACAAATAAAACAAAGCAATTATAAATATATTTTTAACACAAAGATTATATTGAAACAAAATGGAATCAAAATAAACAAAAGACATCACCAAGCCTTTCAATCAATTTTTGCTTGACCATGACTCAACATGGCTTGGCCATACATGACATTTGCTCGGCCACAACATGTTTTCATGTGGAAATGGATCGGGTTTGGACTCAAAACTCATGGCTAGCATAGGAGATGAAGAGGTTTGGTAAGTTACAAATGGAGGAAGGTCAAAGGACAAGGCAAAAGAGGGTTTTGTTCACCATTTAGGCTCGGTCAAAGGCAATATTGGCTCGGCCTTGGTCAAGTACAGGTCTGGTGATGATGGTCAGGGGTCATGTCAACAGGTGGTGGTGGTTCATGGTGATGGCAGTGGCTACAAATGAAGGAGGTGGTGAAAAATGGTTCGGCTATGCATTGTTTTTTTGGAGTTTATGCAAAGTTTTTGGGGTGATGGGTTCATATGGTGGTCACGGCCAGATCTGGTCAGACGAGGAGGAGATGTTGCCGTGGATGATGAGGGGAAGGTGATGGTGGTGATCGGTGGAGAAGTGGAGGCTATGGCCGAGCAACATGTAGATGAATCAAGGCAAAAACAATGGAAAAATGAAGAGGAAAAGTAGGAAAAGGAGAAGCCATTGCTTACATTTTTTTTCACGAAATAGATATGCCGTGAGAATGAAGTGAATGAGAAGCTTTCTCACGTGAAAAACAAAAAGCAATACATGGCTACAATAGATGCTTTGAACGGCCAAAGCATGTGAAAGGACTAAGCATTGAAAAGTCACAAGTTAAAGCCTTTTGTCTCTTTGAATTTCCACTTTCTTTTTAATTCAATATAAAAAAATAAAAATCAATTAAACAAAATAAAAGTTAAAACAAAATAAAGTAGAAATGAAAATAAATAAATAGTCTTTGGAAAAATAGAAAATAAATAAAGAAAATAGTTTTATTATATTGAAACTAGAAATAAAAAAAATTGTAAACAAAATACAACTAATATTGGAAAATTACAACTACACTTTTAAAATGTTTTAAAAATAGAATTTTGAAAAAAAATCTAATTTAAATATATTTGCAAAAATCTTGGGTTGTTACATAACATTACCTATTTTATATTTAAAATCACTTTAAATAGCATATGTTTGAGCAGCTGTCTGTTTTGTTTATATAAATGTCTGCACATATGCGTTAGTATACATGATTATATATTAGTCTATTTATAGGTATATAGTATATGCAAGTTTATAACAGTTACATGTTATATATGTTATATGTACCAATTTGTTTGTTATATAAATTAGATCTGTTGAGTTCCAATATATGTTATAATGAATTAAGTTATATTGATCTTATAGTTATTGATTATAAAATATAATAAGTATGTAAGTTATACATATGTTTCTATGTTAGTCTCTATATCTATTTGTTATTAAGAATAATGATTTTGATGTAACAGCCCTCACCTCACTTAATGTAGATATTGTCCCCAACTTAGTCACCTCCGCCTCATGGGCCAAGCCAAAGTGTGGAGTTTTGTTCCTTAAAAGGCCTCGACATTTTTATGAGGTAAAGGCTTTGGTATATAAGCATCCACTTCATAGTGTTTTTCCGCGATGTGGGACTTTTATTCCCATTTTGAAGGGGTGTTACAATCTCCCTCCCCCTTTAGAGCCCAACGTCCTCGTTGGCTCATGAACACAACACCACCCAAGCGTCGTGGCTGTAACACGTACAGACCACAATTCCGGCTGGGTATGGCTCTAATACCAATGTAACATAGAATTTCATATTATTTTAATATTTCTTAAATTAAAATATTGGAAATATATATATATATACAGTTTATATCAAAACTGATTTGATTTGTTTTCATCGATTCCTGTTATCAGCTTTGTTCGTCAAATTCGTGCCAATCTTGCTTTGCTTTGCTTTTGGAATTCGTGCTTGAATTCGTAACCCATTTCATTGTCAATTCTCTCTAGCCTCGAAAGGTGAGCAATCACTCATGATTAACATTCTTATATTCATTAAATTTGATTTCACTTGAAACGACAATTGGAATATGCTGCTGAATTGAACTGTTAATTATATAATTGCTATATATGATATGCTATTATCTGTAATTGTTCACCAGTGAGATATGACACCATATCCTGTTGTATATATTTATTTAATTTATCACTGATGATATATGCCTGTTGCTGATATGTTATATTATTTCTCACTCTGCAAGTTCCCTGATAGTACAGAATTCCCTATGGGTTGAAATGATACATACCCGAACGATCTTGTAGAATAGGAGAAAATCATTATGGGTTGAAATGATAAACCCAAGCGATTTTCATTGATTTTAAATTTTGGGATTGCGGGTTGAAATGATATATACCTGTAGGTATTTAAATTGCAGATTGAAATGATAAATATCCGTATCACTTGACCATAGGATAGAAAATTATATACAGACACCATTGGTCTATATATATTTTGAAAATGATTTCCAAGGTTTTGAATGAAATATATGGTTTAATAAATATAGATTTTTAGATATTATATATATATATTATTTTTATAAAGATTTAAATTTTAAAATAATATGTTTTGGAAATTTTTAGTTATAAGTTAGTTTTGAAAAATGTAAATTTCAAGATTTTACTTCTATTTTATTTATTTTTAAAATATATAAAAATAGATTTAATATAAAAATAAATTTAATAATAAGTTTTAATTTAATAAAATTTAATTTAATTAGTATATAATATGTTTAAGTATTTACTTAAATTTATATTAATATTTTAAAATAGATTTTATAACTTTAATAATAAAGGTTGGAAAGGTAAATTAATGTTGACTTGGAATTTAAATTGGTTAATAATTAGATTTAAGAAAGAATTGATTTAAACTTATTAGTTTTGAGATTTTGAAAAGATATGATTATAACTTGGTTTATAACTTGATTCGGTAAAAGTGATTAAATGAATATTCCCAATTTTTAATAAAATTGAGATTGAATATTTAATATTGATTAAAATATATGTATTGGGATTTAAATAAGTGGAAATTAGCCACAAGGGTCTCTTTAGAAAGTGGAATTAATTTCTAGGACACACAACTGAAATAATTATTTTCAAGGACAAAACGTAAAATAATTAGTTTTTAGGGCCTAAAAACCTATGAAATTATGTCCTTAAAAGTAATTGGACTGTTGATTTTGTCCTTGAAAGTAATTATTCTGCTGATTTTGGCCTTGAAAGTAATTTTTTTGAATGTGTGTCCTAGAAACTAATTGGACTATAAAGTTTGTCCTTCTGGTGAAATGCCCCTTTAAATAAATTGTTATAAAAATGATTAAGGGAATAATTTCCAATTCGGATAAATTTAAAGTTAAATGTTGAAATATAAATGAAATTTATATTGTAAATGTTTAAATATTTAAACTTGAGTCTTTGAACTTTAAATCGAAATGGTTAAACTAGAATTGATTCAAATTGAATTTTGGAATTTAAGATGATTTAAATCGATTTGCGAAATTGGAGGAACTAATTTTATTATATAAAGTATTTTATTATATATATAAACTATTTTAATTTATAAAGTATTTTAATATATATACTATTTTCAACATCTAAACTGTTTAGGTGGAAAGTGTTATGATTTCAAGGTGTTATGGTTTCAAAGTGTTATGATTTCAAAGTGTTATGGTTTCAAAGTGTTAAGATTCCCAAATGTTATGATTTCAAAAGTGTTACGATTTCGAATGGGTTATTGTAACAACCTGGATATTTTAACGATTTTTAATAAATTTAATAAATTGAAATTTTGTGAAATTTTAAATAATAATATTTTAAATAATAATATTTTCAAACAAAAATTTAATATTTGTAATACGTCTAATTAAACATAACAACTGGTAAATTTTCAATTTTTAGTATAGAAGTTTATTTTCTTATGTAATTTTATTTCGATTGAAATCGGTTAAAATTGATGATAATAAAATGTTTTCCAAACCTGAATATTTTTCTATAGAAAATTTGTAAATCATCTTCTGAGTGAGACGTCATATTTCGTTTCTCAAAATTTGGACTGTTACTGCTCCGTCGATCTTATTATCGGCGAAATAGCAACATTTTGGTACCGAATATCGACTTTTGATAGGATGATCGTGCCACTGATTTCTTTATACCGTTTTGATCGTCTCGTCGTACTGATCTTCGCAGTATTTTCATTTCTGCAATTTGAAGTCCGGTTCGCTGCGAAATCGATGAAGCAATTTGTAGTATCGGTACAGTTTTGAACCTCTTTAAATTCGTGTGTCCATTCAAATTTCCAACCGTTGAAAACAAAGAACTCAAACAGCCGTTTGCATTAATTATTTCAGAAATTCAACGTTGTTGGCTTTACAATTTCCCTGTTGTTTTCATAGATGTTGGTTCGTGTTCTCTGCTTTCTTTTCGTTCTCCTCTCTCTTCTTGTGTGAAAAAAAAGAAGGAATGCATATATTTGCAAAGTTTATATTTTTTTTACTACTACTCGTTCTTCTTCAAATTTCATGCTAGTCCGCATGCCTTCTCCCTCTCATTCCATCAAAAACCCAAACCCGCATGCTCATCAACCCGATCCACCTTCCACCCTCCTACCTCGTGCTCGGCCAACCAACCTTTCCTCCTTCCTCCCCTCCCTCTTTTGCGCCGAATCTTCCCTGGCCCTTCCAACTCGGGACCGAGCCACGCAAGCACACAACCGTGCCTGCCTCTCCTTTGGCCACCACCGCAAGTCCAGCTCAGAACCCTCACACCTCCAAACCACCTTACCGCTGCCATTTATCTTCCCAAAAATCCCCTAGCTCGGCTCCATCGCCGAACATCCCTCTTCTCCCCTCCCTTCTCTTTGTTCAGCCCGAGCTCAGCCACCTTTTTTTCATATAGGTATGCAAATTTATTTGTACTATTATATATTAGTTTATATACTAGCCAGTTTGTTTATGTATATAAGAAATGTTGAGTTGTTTATATATTATAAAGTTATAAGTTTACATATGTAAGTTATACAAGTTTTTGTAACCTGTTCTGTTATATATATATATATATATTAGTAGGTTATAATATGTTGGATATTGATCTGCCTGCATTTTTTTACGTTAGGTTTTAAACTTTTATATTAGTATATATAAGCTTATAGTCTGCATATATAATAACATGCAATTTGTACATATAGTTGTAAAATTTTATATTTGTAGCGTCTGCATATATAGTAGCTTTGATTATATATTTGTGCATCAACCTCTTTCTTTTTGGAAAAAGGAAAATTATATATTAGTTTATATAAAATATGTTGGGTTTAGTGTATAAGTGATAATAGTTTATATATATATATATATATATATATATATATATTTTAATTAGATGATTGTAAGTTTGCATAGCAGTATGTGTGTTTATGAAATGAATTAAAGTTTGTTTATATAGTGTATAAGTGTATATACATATGAATATATATGTTGTTATAATATATTTGAAGTATAAATATAATTATGTTTAAGGTATATATATACATTTGTTTACATTTTCTGTTATAAGATTTATATATATGTATACTTGTTTATTCAGAGCTTCATATACATATGTTAGTTTATACTAGTAAATATAATATGTTTGTAATATTTTATTATATGTTTAAAGGGTATGAACATGTTACTGTATTATCTTTTATCTGTTTATATAAATTATATTATATACATGTTAGTAAGTACATAAGGTAAGTTGGCCTATGCATACATTTGTTTTGTTTTCCTGTTTTGTATTATTGAAAGGAAAGTTTATATATATCAATATTTAAAGTATTTATATATATAATATATGTTCAGATTTCTGTAGTTTTAACAGTAAAGTATATATATTCTGATTTTTTTTAGTTAAATGTAATTTGTAGATATTGTCTGTAATATATATATATATATATATATATAACAGTGTTTAAGGTAGATATATGTTTAATGTATATAGTCTATTGATGGGTTAGTTTATATATATTTTTTGTTTTTATGTAAGTTCGTATATAAATCTATTGGTTTACTCAATATTTTACTGTATACATGTGAAATTATAAAAGTATATATATAAGTAGTTATTTCAAATTTTCTGATGTATATATGTTGATTTTAAATATGTATATACTATTGAATGTTAGGGTATATGCTTGATTTTAATGAATGTATTTAAATCGAGTATTTGTTTAAAAAAATATTAGAGTAATATACCTTTCATTTCAATTATAACAACCGATTCTGATTTGTGCTCATCAATTCCCATTTATCAGCTCTATCCGTCGAAGTCATGCCAATCTTACTTTGCTTTGGAATTCGTGCTTGGATTCGTTACTCATTTTATTGTCGAATCTCTCTAACCTCGAAAGGTGAGCAATCACTCATGATTAACGTTCTTTTATTTATTAAATTTGATTTCAATTGAAACGACAATTGAAATATGCTGCTGTTAGTTATTTATATTGCTATATAGATATGCTGTTATCTGTATCTGTTCACCTATGACATCTGACACCATTATCTGTTATTTATATTGATGATATATGCCTGTTATGTTATTATCATATCTGTTATCACTCTGCAAGTTCCCTATTAGTATAAAATTCACTATGGGTTGAAATGATACATACCCAAACGATCTGTAGAATAGGAGAAAATTGTTATGGGTTGAAATGATAAACCCAAGCGATTTTCATTGAATTGAATTTGGGATTTCGGGTTGAAAAGATATATACCCAAATATATTTTAAATTGCGGATTGAAATGATAAATACCCGTATCACTTGACCATAGGATAGAAAATTTTATACAGACACCGTGGGCCTATATATATATATATATATATATATTTGAAATGACTTCTATGGTTTTGAAAAGAAATATATGGTTTTAATAAATATTGATTTTAAAGATTTATGAAAGTTGATTTAATAAAGTTGATATATAATATGTTTAAGTATTTATTTAATGTATATATTTTCAAATATAGAGTTTATAATGATTCAGGTTGGAAAGATAAATTTGAAATTGATTTGAAATTATATTTATTTAAGAATTTTACATAAATAAGTTTGATTTGAAATTTATTAAATTTGATATTTCAATGATATGTTTTATAACTTGAAATTGATTAAAAGTGACTTAAATGAATATTTCAAACTTATATAAATTTAAATGGGATATTTTGTTTATTTAAATTTGTAAATTGAAGTTGTATTTAGATGTTATTGAAATGATTAAGTAATTATTTCAAAACTAAATAATAGTAAAGTGAATTTTGATATATATATATATATGAAATTATCGAATTTAGTTTTGAAATGTTGAATATTTAAACTTTGAAATATATTGAAATTGAAATGGTTTATTTGTGGTTCAAATCAGTATAAAATCGATATAATTTGAAATGTTTAATTGAATTGAAATTGAAATTGGTGATTTGAGATTTGATTAAATTTGAATTTGAAATTCGAATTGATTTGAATCGATTTGTGAAGTTGAGGAAGCTATTTTATTATATAAAGTAATTTTAAATTATATTTTAAATTATTTATATATTTTAACTTAATAAATTATTTTAATATAAATTATTTATTTTATAAACTATTTTAATATACTAACTATTTTATTATAAACTATTTTAACTTAAAATTATTTTATATAAATTGTTGTATTTTATAACTATTTTATTTTATATAATATTATTAATATCTAAACTGTTTAAAGGAAAATGTTATGAATTTCAAGGTTTTGATTTCCAAAGTGTTTTGATTTTTTTTAAGACTAAGATTTCGAAAGCGTTATAACTTTGGAAAGTGATATGATTTTTGGAAGTGAGTATATTTGAAATGGAAATGATATCGTATTGATTTGGTTTTGAAATGAAAATAATATTTTGGTTTTGAAGTATAAACTAATTTGAATTGACCGTGGTGTTATAATAACGATTGGTTGTTAAAGAGACCGGGATCGGATACGGGCATACTCTCTGTCGATACCGAAAACCACTTTAACAACTGTGTACGCGGTGGAGATTCCAGAATGAAGTAGGATGGTGGCGACGATCCTATATGAGGTATATACGTGGACCCGACTTGTAATGCCCCACCTCTATGCTCACAATAACAAAAGTTATTATAAGTAATAACGTCTTCTATTGCGAAGAATAAGGCTTGTTAGAAGTGACCATCCGTAAGTTATGCCTTAGACGAGTATTGATTACATCAATCGGAGTTGTGTGAATTACTCCCAAAGATATATATTCAATCCAAATCTAAAACGAAACTATGGTGGCTTAAGAAAAATTCAGAACAACTCATAACAACAACAACACAGATAGTATAATCACATCAGAACAGAAATATCAGATATATAGTGGAAGATAAGTCTGGAATACATGCTACAACAATCGATAGTTCACACGAACCAAATATACATATACAAAGATACCATCATACATGAGAGGAGAGTCAAAACTCCAACAAGAAACACCTCGAAGACTAGACAAAAGATGATGTGGAGTTCAAAAAGCTGAAGCTGCAACTGAATCAGAGATAGAGATTACCCTGAAATAACTCGGTCTGACCCGAGTATTATTTAAAAGATAATAATAATGGATCAGTCTAATTTATTCTTAGAAGTGAATGCATCATAAACAACATCAATCAAATTAATAATAATTTCGAGTGAGATTATTCAACATAAGAAATCAACATAGTTAAATGAAGAAATCACATCAAACTCCATCAAAATCAACTTTCAAATTCATAATTGAATTCAAAACAGCAATTTACAAAATCTAGAAATCAAAAATAGATAACTAGAAAATCAACATAAAAGTGGATCGATCCCATCATATGGCGAGTCTAAGCTACGCCGCAAGTGCATCAACATATGGCCGAAGACTACCAGGTACTGTCATCATAATTTTGGCGCCCAACAGATGACCCGAAGGTCCAACATATGACCGAAGGTCTAGTACTAGTATTTGACCCGAAGGTCCATCATATGACCCGAAGGTCCAACATAGTGGCTCGAAAGCCCAACAAAATCATCAAAATCATCAACAACAAATATTTCAATTAACGAGTCCGGAATTAACCGAAATAGTAAAAGTATGGTTCCATAATCCGCACTTTTGCTAAATCGTTTAAATCTCTTCATCGTTTCCTTGAAAGTGCAAAACTGTGTATTTTATATAAATAACATTTTACGTTCTCAAACGGACAAGTCCGGAATTAAGCGGATCAGTAAAAGTAAGGGTTAATAGTCCTCAATTTTGCTGAAGCGTTTAAATCGCTTCCTCATTCTTTTGAAAGCGCAAACTGTAAAATTTTTGGAAATAATTTCATTTGAAAACGATTTTTAAAACACGTGATTAAAACAGCAACAACCATATTAATTTCAACGAGGAAATTGCGCTTCACCAAACACCCTAAAAACGGATATCGAATCAGCGCTGTGGGATAACGCTTAAGAATTTACTTTAATTTAATGGTTACAGACGTTAAAATGACAGTAATTTTTATTTGTCAAAAATATCCACAAAACAACACGCTTCAAAAATATACTACCGGCATAAAAATTTCCGTTATAAAAATAACGACGTAAAATACGTTTTAAAATAACACGCCGGTTCAACGTAAATTAATAAACAGGTTGCTTGACAATATATTTTCATCAAAACTAGGACTGCCTGGACTTAGTAACTATATTCATACACGTACTAAAAAGACTACAAGAATAAGATAACTTGAAATGCACGCACTATAATACTATATAAAGTTTGGACCTGCATTTGCACTCACGTACACAAAGTGAACACATAAAAATGACCTGGATACATTAATTTTTCATGCAAATGATAAAAGTAAG
This sequence comes from Allium fistulosum, assembly GCA_030737815.1. Taxonomy (NCBI): domain Eukaryota; kingdom Viridiplantae; phylum Streptophyta; class Magnoliopsida; order Asparagales; family Amaryllidaceae; genus Allium; species Allium fistulosum. Next base: position 1,394,505,338 of record CM060902.1, read on the forward strand.
CAAAATGACCTGGACTTGTTTTAGCCTTATACGCAAATAATGAGTTTAACAAATCTTTGACCTGGCAAAGTTAATATATACGCACGAATATATGTGTAGCCTGGACATTCATTAACATGCACACCACACGTGTATTTAAGCAATAAGCTAATGTATTTTCAATATATGCGAAAACAGTGCATATAACATTTCCTTCAGCTGAGTTACGAGCAGCTAATATATAAAAAAAAAATCTTTTTTTTTTCTGGACAATATTCATGTGCACGCAAGACTTCAAAATGCATGCATGCTAATAAATAATAACCTGGACATTGTACCCCTACATGCACTGAAGAAATAAAAGATGATCTTGAACCCCTTTCGAATGCTACCCCTGTGCACGTGAAAAATGGCCTGGACTTCTAACGTTTTAACGAAAATAAACTTTCACGCATATATTATACACATGCACAGATTTAAAACATGGATCTGGTCTCAGTTCTTGGTGCATGCGTAATTAAAGTGAAGGATAATTGTCTACATGCACCCACTGAAACTAGGGTCTGGACAATGCAAAAACGAAATAGGATTAGAACGAAATAATAACACCAGAGCAACAAAATCTTAAGCACGCAAATATGAATGGTGAATAAATTAGATGTGTGAGTTTTAAACTCACCAATAACTTTGGAAACGCCATTAACGTTTCTGCAGAGCTATTTGAAAAATGAACCAAAGAAAAATGCTCCTAAAGAATGAACAAAAGAAATGAGGCAGGCTTACTTTTTCCTTCACCAAATGTGTACAAGTCAAAGAAATAATGTGTTCTGGCAAACATTGTACACTAGCATTTATGTGGAGACGTGCATATGTAAGGAAACAAGGACGCAGCTAGCAAGAAATGATGATGGTATCAGCAGTAAAAACAAAGTGTGTTCCAATATTTTTACAAATATGGTGACAGCCAAGACGTATTCAATTGTATAAAGCAATGGTGGATAGCATAGTGTTCACATTTTGTTTTATAAATATGTGGTGACAGCAAGAAAAATGTTCACACTGGCTTTGTAACAAAAACGCGGTTGTTACAAACTCCCACCCTTATAAAAATTGCGTCACCGCAATTTTCATACTAGAAGTTGTTTATAACACAAATTATTCATCACAACAAAGATTTAAAACAGAAAAGAAGAATAAAGAATGCTCACCCCTATTAGAAGAGGAGAGAAAACCGGGATAAGAACGCTCGATGAATTCTTTGGTTTCCCAAGTGCAATCTTTGGGATTTGCGGACCATTGAATTTTCACAAGCGGGACTTCTTTATTCCGAAGGCGTTTAATCGCCGAAGCTAACACACGAATAGGATTTTGCACCATATACAAGTCGGGTGAGATCTCGAGATCTTGCAACGTAGGAGGATCAATAATAGAATCTGAACCTCGAAGGCATCGATGAAGCTGGGATACATGAAATACGTCATGAATTCCCGAAAACTGGACAGGTAGTGATACGCGATAAGCAACAGGGCCAATGCGTTATGTAATAGGAAACAGTCCAATATAACGAGGAGCCAATTTCCCGAAGCTACTAAAACGCACCACACCCTTCATCGGAGAAACACGAATGAATACAAGATCGCCAACAGAAAATTCCAAAGGCTTCCTACGATGATCAGCATAAGATTTCTGCCTATTCTGAGCCTCTTTCATTCTCTGTCTAATAATATGGATCCTCTCAGAAGAATCATGAATATATTCGGGGCCGAGAACTAACTTTTCCCCCGATTCCAACCAACAAGATGGTGATCGACACGGCCTTCCGTAAAGAGTTTGGAAGGAGCCATACCGATACTTGATTGAAAACTGTTGTTATAAGAGAACTCAACAAGAGATAAGTGGTCTTCCCAACTACCACCAAAATCAAGAATGCAAGCTCGAAGGAGATCCTCTAAAACTTGATTCACCCTTTCAGTCTGACCGTCAGACTGTGGATGATAAGCTGTACTGAGATTGAGCTTAGTGCCCAAAGCTTTCTGCTTTAACAAGTTCACAAGTCATGCAACGACTTACATAACTTGCAATATCACGCTTCATACCCTCCCAAAAGTATAAGCGTTTCATATCAGCATACATCTTACTACTACCCGGATGGATAGTATACTTAGAACGATGACAGTCCTCAAGAATGTCATTTCTAAGATTAGGAACATTAGGCATGATCAACCTTCCCTTCTTCTGAATACAACCATGAATATCAATATCAAAATCCTTTAGATCATCACTTCGGGATTCTGATTTACAACTATGAATAAGATAAGCAAGATCTGGATCTTGTTTCCGAGCATCAGCAACACGATCCAACAAACTAGGATGAGCTTCCATGCTAAATAAAAGCACGGGAGAATCAGAAACCGAAGGACGGTCTCTAATATCACAATGAGATAAAGCTTTCAAAATATTCCACTCTGTTAGCATCATGGAAAAAACAACATGCTGTTTGCGACTAAGCGCATCAGCAACCCGATTACCCTTACTAGGGATATACTAAAAATCGAAATCATATGAAGCTAGAAATTTGAGCCAACGCTATTTCCTCATATTAAATTCCTTCTGAGAGAATAGATACTTCAGAGATTTGTGATCAGTGAAGAGAATAAAACGCTCGCCCAAAAATAATGTCGCCAAATCTTTAGAGCAAAGACTATAGCGGCTAACTCCAAACCATGGGTAGCATAATGAACCTCGTTATGCTTTAGTTGTCTAGAAACATAGGCAACTACTCTCTTTTCGCATGAGAACAGCACCGAAACCAATACGGCTAGTATTGGTACAAATAATGAAGTCTTGGTTCCCTTCGGGAATCACAAGGTTAAGAGTATCGGAAAAGAGTTCTTTCAATAATCTTCTTTCCTGAAAAGCTAAAACTTCCAAATTTACAACTTTCTTTATGAAATCATTCTCTAGAAATTTTTTACTTTTAATAGGTTAATTTATTGTGTCAAATTGTCTTGTGACGCCCCACCTCTATACCCACGCTAACCAAGAACACTACGGTGTAGTGCTATCAATTAGCACGGAGAATAAGGATGTTGAGGAGCGACCATCCATGTAACTTCTTTGTGCGAGCACCGATATGTCGGATAGTAAAGAATGCATATCATTTAAGGAGGAAATCCGACATACCGATACAAACTCAAAGCTATCACACAGCGGCTATATATAATTTTCGGAAACAAACATAGAAGTAATCATAACATAAATCAGTCACAGACATCCATATCACAAAGGCGGAAAAAGATATGAATATATATAGCACATGAAAGTGTACATCAGAGTAGTGGTCAGAAAGATCCACGATAATACAAAAGAATACATCAATGAGTCGATATCTCAAATGTATACAACAAAAAAACTACTAATCTAAGTAGTTAGCCAAAAGTCAGAGTAATAGATCCCGGAAGAGAAGTCAAGTAGAAGCACCTGTAACATCTCGGTCTAACACGAGTATTATTTCATAAGAAAATAATAAACGGATCAGTCTAGCTATAAATATCAGATGACATGATATAGAATAAGAGATATGGCATAAACATATAATAACCATAAAGGCATACTACTATAAGTATGTAAATGATAATCAACAAGAGATTAATCAATATCACAAGAATCTTCTCAAAGATAAAATGGGGTATCATACCCCTAAACTTGTATTCATAACAAGTCAATGACACACGAATTCACCAATGCACAAAAATTGATAAACATATCAATGAAAATCATGAAAATTGGTGAAGCACAAATTCCAGAAATCAGCACACGAAATCCAGAAATCACATAAAAAAGGGGGGAGGCCTATCACACGAACGGGAGCATGAAAGCTCACCAACATATGTATCACACGAACGAGAAGCTATCTCATGGAAGCTATCCATTAATTTTTGACACACGAACGGCCCGAAGACCATGGGGCGCTACTCCTCATATGTGATGTAGAAACATCCACAAATGGGGTTTAGTCTCCCTCGTAGACAAAGAGACATCGCACAATTGCTAGTCTAAATCACAAAAATGATCATCATGATCATCAAGAAGTGTCAATCACACAAAGCTAGTAAATATATGAGTTTAGCTTCATGTCCCATAACCACTTGCTTAACTTAAATATTTACGAACAAATTGTGAATCTTCACTAGAAAATTGTCACAAGAGGTTCAATCGAACAAGTCCAAGAATTAACCGACGAAGTGAACGCAAGCATTTCATATCACTCGTTTTACTAAGCCGTTTAATTAGATTTCTCATCCGAGTGAGGTAAAGGCTTGTATATACTAGTAGATTGGAAAACGGTTTGAGGAAAAGAGTTTTGTAATAAAATAGTGTTGAAATCGAGTTGATAAAAGAGTTTTGATATTTACTACTAGTATTGAAACCTTTATATTTTTAAAGTGACAAACCACAAAACGATTGTTCAAACAAATCGAATCACAAATTCACATTCGAAGACGTGAGTAAAGTCCAAAGTAATCAACTCCAAAACCATCAAAGTAGAAGTGCGATGCAACATAACAAAGTTCAACACAAGAAATGGGCGTGACCAAACAAGGTGCGACCTAAGGAGTTGAAGGCTTAAGAAGGAGCACACGACCCACCCAGGTGCGACCTAACGTGGAACGACCTAAGGCCTTACGACCTAAGGTGGAACGGGCCGAGTGACTTTAGGGATCATGCGACCTAAAGGAAATGAGGTCCTGCGACCTAAAGGTAATAAGGTCTAACGACCTAAAGGAAATAAGGTCTAGCGACCTAATGGTAATAAGGTCTAACGACCTAAAGGAAATAAGGTCTAGCGACCTAATGGTATTGGGGGTCATGCGACCTAACGGAATTGCGACCTAAAATGGCAACAGGGTCGAGCTATTACCTAGCGACCTAACGCAAATGTGAGCATATAAGGTCGAACGACCTAACTGCAAACGGTTTAAGGTCAAATGACCTAAAAAGGAACGACCAAAGCACGCGAGCGACCTAAATGGTTGCGAGCTAGCTACAGAGCGACCTAAAGCAAATGGGTTAGGCATGCGACCTAGTGTGGAACGAGCCATTGCCGAACGACCTAGGAGTTACGACCTAATGCCGAACGACCTAGTGGTGGAGCGAGCTATCTGCCGAACGACCTACCACATGCGAACGAACTAAGCCCAGAATGAAAATATGCAGGCTTTCTTCTTCGAGGCAGTGCGACCTAAGGCCCAGAATTTGCCAAACACGCTGAAAAATTGGGGTTTTCACCAATTCAATCCAAACCAAATGCAAATATACATGCTAAAGTGATGGGTAGTCATTCCCAACAATCCAAGATAGTTATAGGCAAGAATGTGATATAAAAATCTCACCTTTGCACCAAAAATCAATAAAGATGAAGCTTGAAGCAAAACAAGGACAATAACAAGCTTGAATCAATGTCTTCACTTGAATTCGGAGTAGATGTTGGATTAGCAATGAAGATAAAAGCTTTGGAGTTTTAATTTCCTATTCCCTCCACCATTTTTGAAGAAGCTTTAAGTGTTAGGAAAATGAAGAGGGAATTAATGAAGAGGAGAGGGGGTTGGGACTGACTTAGAAGTGGTTCAGCCCAAACCAAAAGCTCAAAGCAAAAAGTGACGAAAATTTCACTATCTCCAAACATATCGAAGTTTACACTCAAAAAGATCGCAAACGTCATTTTGAACTCAATGGAGGTGGTCTCGAGTCCTAATTTGACCGTATGCAAAAAGTAGCTTTTCGGACTAACATCCGACTAACGATAAAATATTTAAATATAAAATCGATAAATATGCGGGTTGTTACAGACTCCCCTCCTTAAAGAAATTGCGCCCTCGCAATATATAAGATGGAAATAAAAAGTAACAACCATATAGGCATATTAACACAAAAGAAATTTGAAATAAGAAGTTTACCTCAAAGAGCATGAGAAAGTAATTCCGGATGTGTTCGCTCGATGAATTCTCTAGATTCCCAAGAACAATCCTTAGGATTTGAGGACCATTGAACTTTAACAAGCGGAACATCTTTATTTCGAAGTCGTTTGACCTCCGAAGCAATAATTAGAATAGGATGCTGCTCATAAGTTAAATTAGGTGAAACTTCAATCTCTTCCACAATACCGGACTCAAGAATAGAATCGGAATCCCAAAGGCACTTCCGTAATTGAGAAACGTGAAACACGTCATGCATGGTAGAAAACTGAGCCGGTAATGAAAGGCGATAAGCCATGGAACCAATACGTTCAGTGATAGGAAATGGCCCAATATATCGAGGCGCTAACTTTCCCGATCGACTGAAACGTACAACACCCTTCATAGGTGAAACACGAATAAATACAAAATCTCCAACAGAAAATTCTAGTTTCCTTCTTCGGTTATCGGCATAGGATTTTTGTCTACTCTGGGCTTCTTTCATCCTATGTCGAATAAGGTCAACCTTTTCTGTGGAATCTCGAATAAAATTTGAACCTAAGACCAGCTTCTCACCGGCCTCAAGCCAACAAGAAGGAGATCGGCATGGCCTCCCATATAGTGCCTCGAAAGTTGCCATACCAATACTAGATTGGAAGCTATTATTATAGGAAAACTCAACGAGAGAAATATGATCTTCCCAACTTCCACCAAAATCAAGCACACAAGATCGAAGAAGATCTTCAAGAGTTTGATTCACACGCTCAGTTTGTCCATCGGACTGGGGTGATAAGCGGTGCTAAAATTAAGCTTCGTTCCCAAAGCTTTTTGAAGACTCTTCCAGAATCCACTAGTAAACAATGGATCACGATCACTAACAATGAAAGTAGGGACTCCATGTAATTTTACAATTTCTTTGATATAGAGTTTGGCCAGAAGAGGAACTGTTCGGTTCGACCGAATGGGAATAAAATGGGCGGATTTAGTAAGTCTATCAACGATCACCCATAAGCTATCATGACCCGAACGAGAACGGGGAAGGTCATCAATAAAATCCATAGAAATTTGATCCCACTTCCAAACTGGAATTTCCAAAGGTTGCAATAACCCACCGGGCCTTTGATGTTCAGCCTTAACAAGTTGGCAAGTAATGCAACACTTAACAAAGTTAGCAACATCAGATTTCATTCCCTCCCAATAATAAAGTCGCTTCATATCCGCGTACATTTTATTACTACCGGGATGAATGGAATACTTGGAACGATGAGAATCTTCCAGAATATCTTTACGAAGATCACTAATATTTGGTACGATAAGTCTACCAAATTTTCGAATGCCGCCACGAGAATCAATATCAAAGTCTTTCAAACCTTCAATATCGGTTTTATCCTTAAAATTTTGGCCAAGAAGAGCGAATTCGGGATCTAGCCTTTGAGCTTCGAGAATGCGGTCTAAAAGAGAAGGATGAGCCTCAAGGCTACATAAAACAAGACATGAACATAAATCGGAAACACGATCTCGAATTTCACAAGTGGATAAAACTTCGAGATCATTCCATTCGGATATCATCATGGAAACAACCGCTTGTTGCTTTCGGCTAAGGGCGTCGGCAACACAATTTCCCTTTCCGGGAGTATAAAGGATATCAAGATCATAAGAAGCAAGGAATTCGAGCCAATGCTGTTGACGCAAATTGAGTTCCTTTTGAGAGAACAAATATTTCAAAGACTTATGATCGGTATAAAGTATAAATTTCTCTCCCAAAAGATAATGTCGCCAAATTCGAAGGGCGAAAACGATAGCCGCTAGTTCTAAATCATGTGTGGCATATCTAGTCTTAGCCGGCTTCAATTGCCTAGAAGCATAAGCAATAACACGTTCTTTTTGCATAAGAACGGCACCCAAACCAACGCGACTAGCATCGGTATAAACAACAAAATCTTGATTCCCCTCGGGAATAACAAGAATAAGAGCATCAGAAAGGAGTTCTTTTAATTTCTGAAAAGAAGTTTCACATTTGTCCGACCAAATGTATTTAACACCTTTCTTTGTTAAGCCAATAAGGGGGATGACAATTTTAGAAAAGTCCTTTATGAAACGGCAGTAATAACCTGCCAATCCGAGAAAGCTGCGGATTTCCGTTACACTCTCCGGTCTCTTCCAATTTTGAATCGCTTCAATCTTTGAAGGATCCACTGATATTCCTGATTCGGAAATAATATGACCGAGAAACTTCACATTAGATTGCCAAAAGTGGCATTTAGAAAATTTTGCTTTTAATTGATTGCTCCTAAGAGTTTCCAATATAATCCGAAGATGCTTTTCATGTTCCTCCTCGGTTTTAGAATACACAAGAATATCATCAATATAGATGAGAACAAACCGATCGAGGAAATCTTTGAAAACTCGATTCATAAGGTCAACGAAATAAGCCGGAGCAGTCGTTAAACCAAATGGCATAACTAGCCATTCATAAGATCCATAACGTGTATGGAACGAAGTCAAAGGAATACTATCCTCTGCAATACGAAGCTGATGGAAACTGGTAGCCAAGTCCAATTGTGAAAAGACTCTAGCACCACTAAGTTGATCAAACAGATCATCAATCCGAGGTAAAGGATTTTTATTCTTAATAGTAAGATCATTAAGCTTGCGGTAGTCGACGCAAAGCTTAAGTGTACCATCGGATTTCTTCATGAAAATTGCTGAAGCTCCCCAAGGAGAGGAACTAGAGCGGATAAATTGCTTCGTCTCCAATTCGGATAATTGTTTGCGCATCTCTTCATTCTCCTTATTGGACATGCGATAAGGAGGACGAGTAATAGGTTGAGCTCCAGGGATAAGATTAATTTTGAACTCAATTGCTCGCTTAGGTGGTAATCCTAAAACGGGCTCAAATATGTCGGAAAATTCACGGACGACGTGAATAAGAGAAATGACGTCTTCCTCATCATCATTGTCATCATCAAGAGGATTTAGAGAATATTAAGATGTCGTCAAAGTGGAATCCGAATCTTTAATAACAATAGAAATCTGCTTAACAGATAGTGGATGTCGAAGATAAATAGTCCGCTCAGTACATAGGATATGAGCTTCATATCGATTAAGCCAATCCATACCCAAAATCATACCAAAGCCTAAATAACGCATGACATGCAAATCGGCTAGGAAAGAAAAATCACACAAAATAATCTCGACATCTCTACAAAGCAAACTAAGAGTTGCGGATCCGCCAACCGGATTCGCAATTCTTAAAGAAGTCATTAAAGCATCAACACTTAAAGAAAAAGTATCGACAAGTTCCTTTGATATAAAAGAATGGGATGCACCCGTATCAAAGAGAACTCTAATAGGTTGATCATGAAATATAATGATGCCATCAAGAATAGAATGAGACATACCTTGACCGTGAGATGTGTTGCCAGGGGCTTGAGCAACGTTTAACTTTCCCTCCTTGCCTTGAAGCTTAGGGCATAGATGCATATAATGATCTGAACTTTTACAATAGCGACAAGAACGGGGCTTTGAACACTTGTTCGCAAAATGACCCCTAGCGCCACAGTTGAAGCATTTCCCATCACTAGGGGAAAGTGTCTTTGCAGTAGGAGTTGCTTGCTTACCCTTTTTATTAGGATAAGGACCTTTGAACTTGTTAGGCCTTTTCTTGTTGTTGAAGTTTGGTTTGGCACCCACCACTTCAACATCACTTTCCCTATCCGCCTCTTCAAGATGAAGAGCGATATCAATCAGTTGATCGAAAGAAACTTCTATTTTAGAAGTGATGGCTTCTTGAGATTCTTGTTTAAGCCATAGACAAATCTTTGATTCTTCTTCAATGGGGTGTTGATGTATTTAACCCCATATTTAGACAGTGACTCGAAGGATGCGACATAATCTGTCACGGAAGATTCACCTTGAACAAGGTCTATGAAACGTCGAGCCAATGCCACTTTCTCTGCTTCTGGTACGAATTTTAATTCGAAGCGTTCCCGGAATTGCTCCCAGGTGAGATCTGCTTCATTAATTTCAGAAATAAGAAGTTCGTACCAATCCAGTGCTCTTTCTTGGAGCATACTGGAAGCCACCTAAACACGGTGAAGATCGATAAGATTCATGCGAGAAAAGATTCGATCGCATGTTCTTAACCAAGCCTGGACTTCAATAATAGTTTCGGAACCTTTGAATGGTTTCCTACCCAAGTTGGTATAATCGTTGCACAAACGTGCAAATCCAGACTTAGGATGAGTAGGTTCCTGATTAGGACCAGCTGCTTGAGCATTCTTTACTAAATCAAGAAGCTGTTGAGCGGTCATAAAAACTCCATCCTGGGGAGTAACAGAAGATGGTCCAGCTCTGGGACGGCCTGGTCTAGACATTCTCTTCTTTAAGAAAGAGAGAAGAAGAAAAGTTATTCTCCAAATAACTATAAAGCTAATCTTGATAGATAATACAAGGATACATAAAAGGAAATAGGATGAATCGGTACAAAGACTCGAATTAAATCCTAAGGCACGACTCCTAAGTTGGACTTAGGACGATGATCCTTGTTAAGTTATTCTACATTGTTCCGAAGTTTGGCTCTGATACCAAGCTGTGACGCCCCACCTCTATACCCACGCTAACCAAGAACACTACGGTGTAGTGCTGTCAATTAGCATGGAGAATAAGGCTGTTGAGGAGCGACCATCCATGTAACTTCTTTGTGCGAGCACCGATATGTCGGATAGTAAAGAATGCATATCATTTAAGGAGGAAATCCGACATACCGATACAAACTCAAAGCTATCACACAGTGGCTATATATAATTTTCGGAAACAAACATAGAAGTAATCATAACATAAATCAGTCACAGACATCCATATCACAAAGGCAGAAAAAGATATGAATATATATAACACATGAAAGTGTACATCAGAGTAGTGGTCAGAAAGATCCACGATAATACAAAAGAATACATCAATGAGTCGATATCTCAAATGTATACAACAAAAAAACTACTAATCTAAGTAGTTAGCCAAAAGTCAGAGTAATAGATCCCGGAAGAGAAGTCAAGCAGAAGCACCTGTAACATCTCGGTCTGACACGAGTATTATTTCATAAGAAAATAATAAACGGATCAGTCTAGCTATAAATATCAGATGACATGATATAGAATAAGAGATATGGCATAAACATATAATAACCATAAAGGCATACTACTATAAGTATGTAAATGATAATCAACAAGAGATTAATCAATATCACAAGAATCTTCTCAAAGATAAAATGGGGTATCATACCCCTAAACTTGTATTCATAACAAGTCAATGACACACGAATTCACCAATGCACAAAAATTGATAAACATATCAATGAAAATCATGAAAATTGGTGAAGCACAAATTCCAGAAATCAACACACGAAATCCAGAAATCACATAAAAAAGGGGGGAGGCCTATCACATGAACGGGAGCATGAAAGCTCACCAACATATGTATCACACGAACGAGAAGCTATCTCATGGAAGCTATCCATTAATTTTTGACACACGAACGGCCCGAAGACCATGGGGCGCTACCCCACATATGTGATGTAGAAACATCACACAAACGGGGTTTAGTCTCCCTCGTAGACAAAGAGACATCGCACAATTGCTAGTCTAAATCACAAAAATGATCATCATGATCATCAAGAAGTGTCAATCACACCAAGCTAGTAAATATATGAGTTTAGCTTCATGTCCCATAACCACTTGCTTAACTTAAATATTTACGAACAAACTGTGAATCTTCACTAGAAAATTGTCACAAGAGGTTCAATCGAACAAGTCCAAGAATTAACCGACGAAGTGAACGCAAGCGTTTCATACCACTCGTTTTACTAAGCCGTTTAATTAGATTTCTCATCCGAGTGAGGTAAAGGCTTGTATATACTAGTAGATTGGAAAACGGTTTGAGGAAAAGAGTTTTGTAATAAAATAGTGTTGAAATCGAGTTGATAAAAGAGTTTTTATATTTACTACTAGTATTGAAACCTTCATATTTTTAAGTGACAAACCACAAAACAATTGTTGAAACAAATCAAATCACAAATTCACATTCGAAGACGTGAGTAAAGTCCAAAGAAATCAACTCCAAAACCATCAAAGTAGAAGTGCGATGCAACATAACAAAGTTCAACACAAGAAATGGGCGCGACCAAACAAGGTGCGACCTAAGGAGTTGAAGGCTTAAGAAGGAGCACACGGCCTACCCAAGTGCGACCTAACGTGGAACGACCTAAGGCCTTACGACCTAAGGTGGAACGGGCGAGTGACTTTAGGGATCATGCGACCTAAAGGAAATGAGGTCCTACGACCTAAAGTGTGACGACCGCCCATAACCTCTGCACTGAACCTAAAGAAAGTGCGCTGTAAAGTGTGCCAGGCAGCCATGGACGATTGTCAGGGTAAATTAAAAACAACAGAATCTATCGTATTACTCACAGCGCATGGACAAAATACAATAGAACATATACATAGTGAAGCTTCACAGAATAGAATCTCATCAATAAAACTTCATAATAGTTGAATACAGACATCAGAATAGTCAATACAACAAGCCTCACTACATAACACTCAGAGAAAATACAAACAGCGGAACATCCAATACATATAATAAGAAGATAATATGCAACCCTCCAGCTCGTCTTCGATATCAACACCGTGGAAAAACAAGAACAACACCTGTCACCTGCTACCTAGTATGACCGTCCCAAAATGGACGAACAGCCCAAGGCAATAAGAGTTAAAACATAAAGCCTTGAGTCAGACAACAGTCTTAGTGAGCAGTAAATTAACTAACAACATACCAAAAGAGCATAAAGGAAAAGGAATAGGAATACAACCCTCCCACTCCAACCTCTTTCTACAGTGATAGCCCCAGACACACACTAAGCAGAAGCAAACATAGCAGAGCATCCAATTTAAAGTAAAGCAATTATCACTCGAGTCAAGGGCGATGTTTTCCAAGTACAAATCCCCAAGGCCTAAACCAAGATCAGATAAGCACCCAGAAAATACCGCTCTTGAGACCGAATGACGATACAACCAAACATCCATGACTCTGGCTATCACTATTATCATTGCTTCGATATCATCGTTAATTGAATGACCGGCACATTCTTTCAGCCGTCCGTCAAGGGCTAATGGAAACCCCGGTTCTAGACATAACTCCCGCACGTCATCGTGACCCGTGCCTAGGACTATTGAATCTGCCCAGAGTACTTGACTATCAATCTTAGCCTTCAGGGACTATCGAATCTGCCCAACGTACTCTTGCTTTGAGCATGCTAGAACCTTCAACAACAATGAGATCTCAGCCTTCTAGTCATCCTCCTCGACGACTAATTCCATACTAGCTCAAGCGCCTCTCGAGCCAACCATTATCCTCAACTCGAACCATATCACCGAGTTATCAACATGCTTGGAATGATCCCATCTGGATTAGACCAAGACTATCTCATATCATGCCTCGCTTCATCACATCCTTGCAAAGCTTCATCTCAACATCATCATCATCAAATCTATGCATAAGAGCTTCATCATCCGCTACATATGCCACGAGCAGCTTTTCAATTCAAGAGCCTTTCCCTTAGCTTTCGAATCATCTTCGACCATCTTGTCTAATTCAAATCATCAATCATCTAATTCATAGCAATCAATCAAGTCAAACATTAATCCAAGTAAAACAAGCATTCAAATATGATCTAGAAAGACAATTATAACAATAATGGCAATTTCGTAATTAAAGAGTCGAAAGTCTAACAAGTATGAAAACATGAGCAATATCTCTATAATCTTGATGAATGAACTTGCATAGGTTAACACTTAGAAAAATGGTTGTCAAATCATCATGAACAATGGATCTTCATGGATCTATACTTAGGTTTACAAAAATGCATGAAAATCACTATTTTAACATCAAATCAAGCCAACGATCCGATATACTCCTTTGGATCCGTGTGAGAGATAATCACCACTCACCAAATCACCTAAACAACCTCAAATTAACACGCTTCAGATCTGGACAGCGAAGGATCTAACTCGATCTATCACAAATCCGCTTCAAACGATGAAATCTCTCTTCGATGGATGAAGATCTTCAATCTAAGCTCTTCAACCTTCGATTTGATCTTCGATATGGATGGATGGAATCACTAGATTAAAGTGGAGAAAAGAAGTGAAGAAGTCGAGCTCTCAAAATGGCAGCACTTCGTCGCTTCGAAATCCGGATCCCAAAAAGTGAGAAATGGACGAGTATTTATAGGCTGAAAACCCCCTTAACTCGTCCGCCTTCTTAAGTCGTTGCCGACTCAACTCCTCTCCGACCTAACACTCCAGACGACCTACGACTTAACTGCTTGCCGACCCAACACATCGCAGGCGTTCGACCTATCCCCACGCGACTTAGCACACAATCGACTCAACTCCTAGGTCGCTCACGACTCAGCGACCTAACACTTAAGCCTTCACGTGACCTAAACAATGTGCAACCTAACTATGTTACGACTTACGACTTAGTGAACCTGCGACTTATGACTTAGCAGCTAACCCCTAAGTCGGTCACGACTTAACACATAGCAGATTAGTGCCTTCACATGACTTACGACCTAACGAATGTACGACCTAACTCCTGCCTCGACTTAGCAACTCACACGACATACTAACTTAGCCGGGCTACGACCTAATCCCCTTAGGTCGTCTAACGACCTAGCTATATACACGATCTAACTGGGACACGACTTAACCTCTTACGACCTAACTCCTAAGTCTTCTACGACTTAACCCACTTAGGTCATTTACTACTATCCCAGCCTCCTTAGGTCGTTAACCTCTTAAGTCGCCACTAACTTAAGTCGCGTCATCCCTTAACTCGCTAAACCCCTTATGTTGCAGACCTCCTTAAGTCACTCACGACTTATCACTTAAGTCATTAACGATCTATGATGACGCAACTAGTAAGTTGGAGCTGAAGCTCCCTAAGTCGCACACGACTTACTACATGTCTTAGGTCGTTTACGACCTAGGACTTACACGTATCTCTGCTCAAAATCTGAAACGACCTAATGACAATAGTTCTACGACGTTTCGATCCGTAAAAATACGGGTCGTTACATTCTCTCCCCCTTAGGAATTTCGCCCCCGAAATTCCAAACAAACAAAGCAATCAAAGACTATTCTGCACGCCTATCATCCATAGCAATCAACAAACCATGCATCCAATTCTAGCTTAGCATGCAGAATTCTAAAACTAGAACAAGTTACAATATCGTGAGATGACACGACACCTTAGGGCCATACCTTGAAGAGTTCAGGATGAGCTGCCTTCATCCTCTCTTCCACCTCCCACGTATAGTCGTTATCATCATCACTCCATTGTATCTTGAGCAACTTAACTATCTTCCTCCTAAGCTGTTTCGTGTCGGTTTCCACTACACGAAGCGGCTTATGAGGTCTCTTATCGACTGGATCAACTTCGAAATCTTCACAGCTATCAGCAGAAACCACTGTATTCGAGTCGTGCACATACTTCCGTAGATACGATATGTGAAAAACATTGTGCACACTCGACATCTTCTCCGGTAACTCCAATCTGTATGCGAGCTTTCCAACTCGCTCGATGATCGGGAATGGTCCAACAAATCTCGGAGTCAATTTTCCTTTCTTCCCGAATCGAATAACATTCTTCAGTGGAGAAATCTTCACAAAAACCATATCACCTACGTCAAATTCCAAATCCTTACGACGCTTATCGACATAACTTTTCTGACGGTCTTGAGATGCCTTCATTCGTTGCCCAATGACCTCTATGCACTCCGTAGTCTGTCGAATCATCTCTGGCCCAAGCATCAGCTTTTCTCCGGCCTCTAACCAACATGTTGGAGAGTTACACGGTCTTCCATACAATGCCTCATACGGTGCCATACCAATGCTTGAATGGTAACTGTTGTTGTATGCAAATTCCACAAAATGAAGGTAATCTTCCCATGATCCTCCGAAATCCAAAACACAAGCTCTGAGGAGATCTTCCAAAACTCGGTTGACTCTCTCGGTCTGACCATCTGTTTGAGGGTGATAAGCTGTACTCAAACACAACTCGGTTCCCAAAACTTCCTGGAAGCTCTTCCAAAATCCACTTGTGAACAATGGATCTCGATCGCTCACTATACTCTTCGGAATACCATGGAATCGAACTATCCACTTAACATACAACTCAGCCAACTTTGATGCAGTCCTAGTCGATCGAACAGGAATGAATCTTGCACTCTTAGTCAGACGATCTATGATGACCCAAATTCCTTCATTTCCCGTTCTGGTTCTAGGCAGTCCATCAATAAAATCCATCGACACTTGTTCCCACTTCCATGTAGGAACCTCTAATGGCTGAAGCAATCCACTGGGCTTCTTCTGCTCAGCTTTCACCAACTGGCAGTTCATGCATTTGGAAATAAAATTTCCAACATCCTTTTTCATACCTTCCCAGTAGTAGGTTCTCTTCATATCCCGATACATATTATTTCCTCCTGGATGAATTGTCAGCTTCGAGTAATGACTTTCCTTCAGAACTTCACTCCTCAATTCATCTATATCGGGAACAACTAGTCGTCCTTGCTTCCGAAGCCAACCCTCTCGATCGACCTCGAACCCTTTATCCTTTTCTGGATCCAATCCAGATTCCAATTCATGGATAATCTTGACCATCTTATTATCTCGCTTTTGACTCTCGCCAATCCTTTCCACAAGAGTCGGTCTTATCGATAGATTTGCCAACATATCAGGTTCCAATTCGCATCTAGGCCTGAAGTCAAATCCAGCTAAATACTCGAGATTCTTCCATTCTGAAAACATGACTCCCAATCCTGCATGTCTTCGACTGAACGCATCTGCCACTGCGTTACCTTTTCCCGAAGTATAAGCTATACCAAAATCATATGATGCCAAAAACTCTAGCCAACGTTGTTGCCGAAGATTCAAATCCTTTTGGGAGAAAAGATACTTCAATGACTTATGATCCGTAAACAACTCGAATCGAACTCCCAGTAGATAATGTCTCCACATCTTCAGAGCAAAAACAATCGCCGCTAATTCCAAATCATGAGTCGGGTAATTCCTTTCATGCGGCTTCAGTTGTCGACTTGCATACGCAACAACTTTATCCTTCTGCATCAGCACTGCTCCAAGTCCAGTACCACATGCGTCGGTGTAAACCACCATCTCATCATTCCCACTTGGAATAGTCAAAACAGGAGCACTCGTCAATCGCTCTTTCAGGATCCCGAAAGCTTGCTCACACTTAGCTTCCCATCTGAACACTTGGTTCTTCTTCGTCAATCCTGTTAACGGTGCAGCTACCTTGGAGAAGTCTTTGATAAACCGTCGATAATATCCTGCTAATCCAAGAAAACTTCTCACATCAGATGCATTCTTAGGTCTAACCCAATCCTGGATTGCTGCCACCTTAGCGGGATCAACCGCTATTCCATTTCCAGAGATAACATGGCCTAAGAACCTCACTTCACTCTTCCAGAAGTGACACTTCGAAAACTTAGCCTTCAGCTGATGTTTCCGCAAGATTTCCAAAACAATACGCAAGTGCATCTTGTGATCTTCCTCAGTTCTGGAGTAAATCAGAATATCATCCACGAACACAAGCACGAACTTGTTCAACTGATCTCTGAACACTCTATTCATAAGATCCACAAAATATGCTGGCGCGTTAGTCAATCCAAACGGCATTACCAGCCACTCAAAGAAACCGGATGGTGTTCGAAAAGCAGTCTTCGGCACACTATCCTTAGCCACTCTCAACTGGTGAAATCCCGTTGCCAAATCCATTTGAGAAAACACCTTAGCTTCGTGAAGCTGGTCAAACAAGTCATCTATTCTCGGCAATGGATACTTGTTCTTCTTAGTCACCTTATTCAGCTCACGATAATCCACACACAATCTCAACGACCCATCTGCCTTGGTTGCAAACACAACTGGTGCACCCCACTCGGACACACTACGCCGAATGAATCCTTTCTGTAAAAGATCATCAACCTGCACCCTCAACTCCTGCTATTCCATAGGCGCCATCTGTCTAAGAGGCATCACAACAGGTCTGGCTCCTTCAACTAGATCTATACGAAACTCGATCTCTCTATGCGGCGGTAACCCTTTGACCTCGTCAAAGACATCCTCAAATCCATTAGCGATCGGCACTGATGACAGTCCATCTCGTGGAACAACCAGCGAATACATGAAGCTCATGAAGACGCCTTCTTCATGCTTACATTGTATCACAATCTTTCGCCCGTCCACATTCTCGACTGTCACTTCCAACCTCTCGCAATCAACCTTTGCCGCATACTTCCTAAGCCAGTCCATACCCAAAATTATTCCGAACCCCGCAAAGTTATGAACAAAACAATCACAAACAAAAGAGCAACCATGACTCGATACAATCAGACCACGGCATAACATACACAAACAAGACGAACCCCAAACTGGATTAGTCACAACCAATGGCCTATCAACAATATCCGTTCTAAACACAACCGGCCTACAAGTTCACTACAAACAAACGAATGCGACGCCCCAGTATCAAACAGAACTCTAACCGGAACACCACATATGGAAAGAGTACCTTGAACCACTACACTCTTTCCTTTCTCTTCAGCGGTAGGAGCTTTCGAAGATGATGGAACAGCTCCCAAAGCATAAGCTTGCACAATCTGCTTGTCCTTCCTCGGTTTTGGACAATTCTTCCTGATATGCCCCGGCTTGTCACAGTTGTGACACTTCATCGGCACCTTCGGATTCTTACAATCCTTCAAGAAATGGCCCTTCTGCTGACAATTGTAGCAAGTCACTTCGCCCTTCGGCTTCTTCTGGCCATCCTTACCCTTCTGCTGCTGCTGCTGCTGCTTCCTCTTCTTGTTTCCACTCTGCTGTGGTTTAGACTCTCCCCTGGTCACAGCAACAACAGATCCTTCCTTAGGAAACAGACTCTCATGCCTGAGAGCTTTCTCCACAAGCTTCTCAAATGAATCGTCCAAATGATCCACTAACTGCCTCCCAAGATAATTATCCAAGCCTGTCACAAACTTCTCATTCTTCTGATAAGCAGATTCAATATACGACCGGGCATACTTGGACAAAGCTTCAAACTCCGAAACATACTCAAGAACTGGTCTTCCTCCCTGCTTGAGCTCCACAAACTTCTTGAACAGAACAGACTTCTGAGTAGTGGAAATGAACTTAGCTTCAAATCTGGCTTGGAATTTCTCCCAAGTAATCTCTTCCTCCGGAGTATTGATGGTAATAGAGTTCCACCAATCAGAGGCTCTTCCTTGAAGCTGCCTTGATGCTAACTTCCTCTTAGTCGCATCCTCAATTCCCAAATCACTAAAGATCCTTCTACAAGCATCTATCCACCTCTGGACTTCGATGGTTGATTCTGTTCCCAAGAAAACCTTTCCTCCAAGAGCAGCATAGTCCTTACACAGCTTAGCAAAATCCACCGGCTTTGGAGTTTGGACTAGAATTCCAACATCCACCGATGGCCCTGGAGCTGGCATCCTTCTCATGATTGAAGTCATCATAGCTTCGAACATAGCAGCATAATCAGCAGCCCCCTCAGTAGCACGGCCTTCCCTAGCAGCTGGTCTCCCTCTTCGACTCATTCTCAATATCTATAAAAAGGAATGATTAGCAAACCTAGAGAAACAACTGCTTAAAGGACTCAAACTCTACTAAGCTACTATATTATATATAGTAATCATCCATCAAAGTACAATTACGTCTGTCATACGTAGTTACGTCAGCGAGCGTTGGGTAAAATCGATTAACCAAAGCTCTGATACCAAATGTGACGACCGACCATAACCCCTGCACTGAACCTAGAGAAAGTGCGCTGTAAAGTGTGCCAGGCAGCCATGGACGATTGTCAGGGTAAATTAAAAACAACAGAATCTATCGTATTACTCACAGCGCATGGACAAAATACAATAGAACATACACATAGTGAAGCTTCACAGAATAGAATCTCATCAATAAAACTTCATAATAGTTGAATACAGACATCAGAATAGTCAATACAACAAGCCTCACTACATAACACTCAGAGAAAATACAAACAGCGGAACATCCAGTACATATAATAAGAAGATAATATGCAACCCTCCAGCTCGTCTTTGATATCAACACCGTGGAAAAACAAGAACAACACCTGTCACCTACTACCTAGTCTGCCGGTCCCAAAATGGACGAACAACCCAAGGCAATAAGAGTTAAAACATAAAGCCTTGAGTCAGACAACAGTCTTAGTGAGCAGTAAATTAACTAACAACATACCAAAAGAGCATAAAGGAAAAGGAATAGGAATACAACCCTCCCACTCCAACCTCTTTCTACAGTGATAGCCCCCAGACACACACTAAGCAGAAGCAAACATAGCAGAGCATCCAATTTAAAGTAAAGCAATTATCACTCGAGTCAAGGGCGATGTTTTCCAAGTACAAATCCCCAAAGCCTAAACCAAGATCAGATAAGCACCCAGAAAATACCGCTCTTGAGACCGAATGACGATACAACCAAACATCCATGACTCTGGCTATCACTGTTATCATTGCTTTGATATCATCGTTAATTGAATGACCGGCACATTCTTTCAGCCGTCCGTCAAGGGCTAATGGAAACCCCGATTCTAGACATAACTCCCGCACGTCATCGTGACCCATGCCTAAGACTATCGAATCTGCCCAGAGTAATTGACTATCAATCTTAGCCTTCAGGGACTATCGAATCTGACCAACGTACTCTTCCTTTGAGCATGCTAGAACCTTCAACAACAATAATATCTCAGCCTTCTAGTCATCCTCCTCGACGACTAATTCCATACTAGCTCAAGCGCCTCTCGAGCCAACCATTATCCTCAACTCGAACCATATCACCGAGTTATCAACATGCTTGGAATGATCCCATCTGGATTAAACCAAGACTATCTCATATCATGCCTCGCTTCATCACATCCTCGCAAAGCTTCATCTCAACATCATCATCATCAAATCTATGCATAAGAGCTTCATCATCCGCTACATATGCCACGAGCAGCTTTTCAATTCAAGAGCCTTTCCCTTAGCTTTCGAATCATCTTCGACCATCTTGTCTAATTCAAATCATCAATCATCTAATTCATAGCAATCAATCAAGTCAAACATTAATCCAAGTAAAACAAGCATTCAAATATGATCTAGAAAGACAATTATAACAATAATGGCAATTTCGTAATTAAAGAGTCGAAAGTCTAACAAGTATGAAAACATGAGCAATATCTCTATAATCTTGATGAATGAACTTGCATAGGTTAACACTTAGAAAAATGGTTGTCAAATCATCATGAACAATGGATCTTCATGGATCTATACTTAGGTTTACAAAAATGCATGAAAATCACTATTTTAACATCAAATCAAGCCAACGATCCGATATACTCCTTTGGATCCGTGTGAGAGATAATCACCACTCACCAAATCACCTAAACAACCTCAAATTAACACGCTTCAGATCTGGACAGCGAAGGATCTAACTCGATCTATCACAAATCCGCTTCAAACGATGAAATCTCTCTTCGATGGATGAAGATCTTCAATCTAAGCTCTTCAACCTTCGATTTGATCTTCGATATGGATGGATGGAATCACTAGATTAAAGTGGAGAAAAGAAGTGAAGAAGTGTAGAAGTCGAGCTCTCAAAATGGCAGCACTTCGTCGCTTCGAAATCCGGATCCCAAAAAGTGAGAAATGGACGAGTATTTATAGGCTGAAAACCCCCTTAACTCGTCCGCCTTCTTAAGTCGTTGCCGACTCAACTCCTCTCCGACCTAACACTCCAGACGACCTACGACTTAACTGCTTGCCGACCCAACACATCGCAGGCGTTCGACCTATCCCCACGCGACTTAGCACACAATCGACTCAACTCCTAGGTCGCTCACGACTCAGCGACCTAACACTTAAGCCTTCACGTGACCTAAACAATGTGCAACCTAACTATGTTACGACTTACGACTTAGTGAACCTGCGACTTATGACTTAGCAGCTAACCCCTAAGTCGGTCACGACTTAACACATAGCAGATTAGTGCCTTCACATGACTTACGACCTAACGAATGTACGACCTAACTCCTGCCTCGACTTAGCAACTCACACGACATACTAACTTAGCCGGGCTACGACCTAATCCCCTTAGGTCGTCTAACGACCTAGCTATATACACGATCTAACTGGGACACGACTTAACCTCTTACGACCTAACTCCTAAGTCTTCTACGACTTAACCTACTTAGGTCATTTACTACTATCCCAGCCTCCTTAGGTCGTTAACCTCTTAAGTCGCCACTAACTTAAGTCGCGTCATCCCTTAACTCGCTAAACCACTTAAGTTGCAGACCTCCTTAAGTCACTCACGACTTATCACTTAAGTCGTTAACGATCTATGATGACGCAACTAGTAAGTTGGAGCTGAAGCTCCCTAAGTCGCACACGACTTACTACATGTCTTAGGTCGTTTACGACCTAGGACTTACACGTATCTCTGCTAAAAATCTGAAACAACCTAATGACAATAGTTCTACGACGTTTCGATCCCTAAAAATACGGGTCGTTACATAAAGGTAATAAGGTCTAACGACCTAAAGGAAATAAGGTCTAGCGACCTAATGGTAATAAGGTCTAACGACCTAAAGGAAATAAGGTCTAGCGACCTAATGGTATTGGGGGTCATGCGACCTAACGGAATTGCGACCTAAAATGGCAACAGGGTCGAGCTATTACCTAGCGACCTAACGCAAATGTGAGCATATAAGGTCGAACGACCTAACTGCAAACGGTTTAAGGTAAAATGACCTAAAAAGGAATGACCAAAGCACGCGAGCGACCTAAATGGTTGCGAGCTAGCTGCAGAGCGACCTAAAGCAAACGGGTCAGGCATGCGACCTAGTGTGGAACGAGCCATTGCCGAACGACCTAGGAGTTACAACCTAATGTCGAACGACCTAGTGGTGGAGCGCACTATTTGCCGAACGACCTACCACATGCGAGCGACCTAAGCCCAGAACGAAAATATGCAGGCTTTCTTCTTCGAGGCAGTGCGACCTAAGGCCTAGAATTTGCCAAACACGCTGAAAAATTGGGTTTTTCACCAATTCAATCCAAACCAAATGCAAATATACATGCTAAAGTGATTGGTAGTCATTCCCAACAATCCAAGATAGTTATAGACAAGAATGTGAGTTAAAAATCTCACCTTTGCAACAAAGATCAATGAAGATGAAGCTTGAAGCAAAACAAGGACAACAACAAGCTTGAATCAATGTCTTCACTTGAATTCGGAGTAGATGTTGGATTAGCAATGAAGATAAAAGCTTTGGAGTTTTAATTTCCCATTCCCTCCACCATTTTTGAAGAAGCTTTAAGTGTTAGGAAAATGAAGAGGGAATTAATGAAGAGGAGAGGGGGTTGGGACCGACTTAGAAGTGGTTTAGCCCAAACCAAAAGCTCAAAGTAAAAAGTGACGAAAATTTCACTATCTCCAAACATATCGAAGTTTACACTCAAAAAGATCGCAAACGTCATTTTGAACTCAATGGAGGTGGTCTCGAGTCCTAATTTGACCGTATGCAAAAAGTAGCTTTTCAGACTAACATCCGACTAACGATAAAATATTTAAATATAAAATCGATAAATATGCGGGTTGTTACACATCAAAGCGTTTAGGAGATTCCTATCGATAACGTTGATCAAACGCATCGACCAGAATTCTTAAATCACTCAATGGGCAATACAATCACAAAATCATCTTCTATATGATAAACACAATTCCAATTATACTTGTAAATAAATCTTATGAAAAAGATTTGCAAAAATTTTAAATTGCTATTTTCATCCAAAAGCAATAAATACACAAATGAAGTCATCGAGATATTCGTAGAATACTCGATTCATAAAATGGATGAAATAAGCTGGGCAGACTGAATGACATATTAAGTCATTCATAAGAATCATAACGAGTGCGGAATGCGGTAAGTGGAGTGCTATCTTCCGCAACTTGTAACTGATGAAAGCCGGTAGCAAGATCGAGTTGGGAGAAAAGTTTAGCGCCACTTAACTGATCGAACATGTAATCGATCCTAGGTAATGGATACCTATTCTTGATAGTGAGCTCGTTAAGCTTGAGATCATCAATGCAAAGCCTAAGAGTACCATCTGGCTTCTTAACAAAGACAACGGCGGCGCCCCAAGGAGATGAGATAGAATGAATAAAATGCTTGGCTTCCAACTCAGATAATTGTTGCTTGAGTTCCTCATTTTCCTTAGCAGACATCCTCATGGGAGGACGACTGACAGGATGAGCACCAGAGATAAGATCAATACGGAACTCAATTGCCCTCTTCGGCGGAAATCTCGAAACAGGCTCAAAAACATCAGAAAAATCACAAACAACTGGAATATTATCTATGACATCCTCCGATTCGAAGGAAGAAATAAGAGCATTCGAAGTATGATCCATGCTTCAAAATATAATAGATAACTGCTCGCTAGCATCGGGATTCTTGAGATATAAAGTTCTTTTGGGACATAGGATTCGAACTTCATAATAGACAAGCCAATCCATACCCAATATCATATCAAAACCAAGATGATCCATAACATGCAGATTCGCATGGAAGAAAAACCATAAAGAATAATCTCAACATCAACACACAACAAACCAAGAGTAGCAGATCCACCAATAGGATTCACAATCCTCAAAGGATCGCAAAGAGTAACAACATCCAAAGGAATAACATCGACAAGTTCCTTTGACACGAATGAATGTGATGCACCCGTATAGAAGAGAACTCTAATAGAATGGCCATGAAATAAAATAAAACCTTCCAAAACAGAAGGAGTACTGCCTTTGGGCTTAGAAGAATAACCAGAAGCTTAAGCAACATTACGCTTTCCAAGTTTGAAACCCTTAGGAGCAATAGGACAATCAGAAACCCAATGACCCTCCTTCTTGCAATAGCGACAAATGCGAGGCTTAGGACAACTGCGAAGAAGATGATCCAAAGAACCACAATTATAGCACGCCCTCTGAACAGAAGGTGCACTACTAGGCTGAGAACTAGAGGTAGCTTGCTTCTTCTTTTTCTGGTTGGAAGAATTAGGCTTATGAAATGGAAACCTATTCTTGTTGGGGTTCTTAGAAACCTCAACATCATCACCACTATCACGTTCCTTTTCAACAGCTTCAAGACAAAGAGCCGAATCAACAAGCTCCTCAAAAGAGAGCTTAAGCTGAAGCAAAAGAACTTTCTTCAAATACTTCTTCAAACCATCAACAAAACGAAGATTCTTCTTACGTGGAGTGTTAATGAACTCAACTCCGTATTTGGATAAGGCCTCAAAAGATGCAACATAATCAGAAACAGAGGACTTTCCTTGCTTCAACTCAAGGAAACTACGAGCAAGATTAGCCTTTTCCAATTCAGGAACGAACTTAAGTTCTAAACGTTCCTTAAATTGAATCCAAGAGAGAGAGGACTCATCAACTTCCGCAATAAAAAGCTCATACCAATCAAGTGCATGCTCTTGCAACATACTAGATGCCACGAGAACGCGATGATGATCAGAAAGATCCATCCGAGAAAATATGCGCTCACAAGTGCGCAACCAAGTTTGCACCTCCATTACACTTTCTGATCCCTTGAAAGGCTGACCTCCAAGGTGGGAATAGTCACTACACATGCGACCGAAGGCAGACTTGTGATTAGGAGCTGCGGGAGTAGCAACAGAAGGCCGAGTACCCCGAAATAGCTCCATAAACTGATCAGCTGACATATATACTCCGTCTGGATGAGAACCACTAGACGGACCTGCAATAGAACGCTTCCCTCTACCTCTTCCAGCCATAGGCTGAGAGAACAAGAGAAGAAAAGGATTTGTTAAACAACACACAATCGCTAAGAAATTTAACAAATGGAATACTACGGAATATGAAATTTATTCCTAGACATATTCCATATGTTAAAGTGGAAGAAATAGATTAGAAAGGCACGAATAAAACCATCGAATAGTTGTAACACATGTTCCATTCTACTTCTATTCTGTGTTTATTATAATTTGTTCTGAATCGCAGCTCTGATACCAACTGTAACGCCCCACCTCTATGCTCACAATAACAAAGGTTATTATAAGTAATAACGTCTGCTATTGCAAAGAATAAGGCTTGTTAGAAGTGACCATCCGTAAGTTATGCCTTAGATGAGTATTGATTACATCAATAGGAGTTGTGTGAAATAACTCGGTCTGACCCGAGTATTATTTAAAAGAAAATAATAACGGATCATTCTAATTTATTCTTAGAAGTGAATGCATCATAAACAACATCAATCAAATTAATAATAATCTCGAGTGAGATTATTCAACATAAGAAATCAACATAGTTAAATGAAGAAATCACATCAAACTCCATCAAAATCAACTTTCAAATTCACAATTGAATTCAAAACAGCAATTTACAAAATCTAGAAATCGAAAATAGATAACTAGAAAATCAACATAAAAGTGGATCGATCCCATCATATGGCGAGTCTAAGCTACGCCGCACGTGCATCAACATATGACCGAAGCTTACCAAGTACTGTCATCATAATTTTGGCGCCCAACAGATGACCCGAAGGTCCAACATATGACCCGAAGGTCTAGTACTAGTATTTGACCCGAAGGTCCATCATATGACCCAAAGGTCCAACATAGTGGCTCGAAAGCCCAACAAAATCTTCAACAGCAAATATTTCAATTAACGAGTCCGGAATTATCCGAAATAGTAAAAGTATGGTTCCATACTCCGCACTTTTGCTAAATCGTTTAAATCTCTTCATCGTTTCCTTGAAAGTGCAAAATTGTGTATTTTATATAAATAACATTTTACGTTCTCAAACGGACAAGTCCGGAATTAAGCGGATCAGTAAAAGTAAGGGTTCATAGTCCTCAATTTTTTTTTTTTTTTGGAACTAGGGAAACCTGGTCAATCACTATCGACATGCGATTCCTGAACAGTAAACCTAGGGAATAGACGGCTAGCCCGCCACAACCGCTATTCCAGGCTAGCCAGACCTTTCGGTTGACTTGGTCAAGGAGGCGGGAAATGAACCTCAAACCTCATAGTCCTCAATTTTGCTGAAGCGTTTATATCGCTTCCTCATTCTTTTGAAAGCGCAAACTGTAAATTTTTTGGAAACAATTTCATTTGAAAACGATTTTTAAAACACGTGATTAAAACAGCAACAACCATAGCAATTTCAACGAGGAAATTGCGCTTCACCAAACACCGTAAAAACGGATATCAAATCAGCGCTGTGGGATACCGCTTATGAATTTACTTTAATTTAACGGTTATAGACGTTAAAATAACAATAATTTTTATTTGTCAAAAATATCCACAAAACAACACGCTTCAAAAATATACTACCGGCGTAAAAATTTCCGTTATAAAAATAACAGTGTAAAATACGTTTTAAAATAAAATGCCGGTTCAACGTAAATTAATAAACAGGTTGCTTGACAATATATTTTCATCAAAACTAGGACTGCCTGGACTTAGTAACTATATTCATACACGTACTAAAAGGACTACCAAAATGAGATAACTTGAAATGCACGCACTATAATACTATATAAAGTTTGGACCTGCATTTGCACTCACGTACACAAAGTGAACACATAAAAATGACCTGGATACATTAATTTTTCATGCAAATGATAAAAGTAAGCAAAATGACCTGGACTTGTTTTAGCCTTATACGCAAATAATGAGTTTAACAAATCTTTGACCTGGCAAAGTTAATATATACGCACGAATATATGTGTACCCTGGACATTCATTAACACGCACACCACACGTGTATTTAAGCAATAAGCTAATGTATTTTCAACATATGCGAAATTAGTGCATATAACATTTCCTTCAGCTGAGTTACGAGCAGCTAATATAAATTTTTTTTTCTGGACAATGTTAATGTGCACGCAAGACTTCAAAATGCGTGCACGCTAATAAATAATAACCTGGACATTGTACCCCTACATGCACTGAAGAAATATAAGATGATCTGGAACCCTTTTCGAATGCTACCCCTGTGCACGTGAAAAATGGCCTGGACTTCTAACAAAAATAAACTTTCACGCATATATTATACACATGCACAGATTTAAAACATGGATCTGGTCTCAGTTCTTGGTGCACGTGTAATTAAAGTGAAGGATAATTGTCTACATGCACCCACTGAAACTAGGGTCTGGACAATGCAAAAATGAAATAGGATTAGAACGAAATAATAACACCAGAACAACAAAATTTTAAGCAAGCAATTATGAATGGTGAATAAATTAGATGTGTGAGTTTTAAACTCACCAATAACTTTGAAAATGCCATTAACATTTCTGCAGAGCTATTTGAAAAATGAACCAAAGAAAGATGCTCCTAAAGAATGAACAAAAGAAAGGAGGCAGGTTTACTTTTTCCTTCACCAAATGTGTACAAGTCAAAGAAATAATATGTGCTGGCAAACATTGTACACTAGCATTTATGTAGATACGTGCATACGTAAGGAAACAAGGACGCAGCTAGCAAGAAATGATGATGGTAGCAGTAGTAAAAACAAAGTGTGTTCCAATATTTTTACAAATATGGTGACAGCCAAGACGTATTCAATTGTATAAACCAATGGTGGATAGCAAAGTGTTCACATTTTGTTTTATAAATATGTGGTGATAGCAAGAAAAATGTTCACACTGGCTTTGTTACAAAAACGCGGTTGTTACACGACTCCCATGAGTTGGCATAAGGTGGCTAAAACAGGAACAATCGACGGGCTAATGAGCTAGCACCTCTGATCGGACACACTCCATCGTATGCCATTCTATTACTTTGTGATTGATTTGGTGCGCACCCTTGATTCGGGAGTGTGGCTCGAGGTGGTCGATTGCTGCGACTCTGCGTTACCACCGGCCCGGAAGTGTAATTGGTATATCTACCCTGGCATTGCCTAGTTGTGTCGTGTCACCTACCCTAGCGTGCTTTACTACGAGTTAGATTTGTGTCGTACCTATGGAGTATCCTCTGGTAGCTCCAGTTTACGGGGTATTACGGTACTGTATAGACTATTGGCACACCTAAAAATGTGTTAAGGTGGAAAATGTAAAGCCTTAACGCTATTTTTAAAAAGTATACTTTACTTTAGACATTATTATAATAGCGTATATTACTACATAGTAGATAGTTTAACGGATCCTTAGAGGATGGTTATCCCAAACATCCTCTGAGTTACTTGTATTTCAGTTGATATTTCACTTGAGTTGGATTTATTGATATAAGAATGTTAATCCTGACTCGAGTGTTTTGTGTTTTTCTTTACGCACGGGTCAGACTGAGTTGTACCAGTATTCGAGACTCACCTTTGGAGTTGGAGCTTCATTTGGAGATCCAGCTATATCGATTCTGATTCCAGTTATTCAGTCGATTCCAGTGATGTATTCAGATCTTGTATTTGACTATTGTATTGAGACTTCTATGTATTCGTGACTTCTTTTGTATCTTGTTTAACTCTGTTATATATATAGTAGCTTCATGAACTACTATTCTTTTATTTCCGCTGCATTATTGTAATATTACTCTGTGTTTGTGATTCTGTGATTATTTATTTACCGTATATGCTGAGCTTTTCCAAATTTAAATTAACAATATGATATTTGAGCAATTCAAATCCGACATGTATGGATGCGAATGGTTGAAAATTTTAGGATGTTACATGTGGTATCAGAGCTCTGGTTTTAGGAAAAACTTAGCATATAAAGTAAATTTAATTACGGAATCACTTTCGTTCGAGCTTGAATTCCTTTTTCTTCGATCCGTTTTCCTTTGAATTTTGGAATGTTCCTGTAATGACCCAAAATTTTAGTGATTTCAATTATTAAATTAATTGGAATTTTGTGAAATTTGAATTAAAAATTTATTATTTGGAAAATGTCTATTTAAACATAGCAACTGGTAAATTTTCATCTGATAATATTGAAGTTTATTTTCTTGTGAAATTTTATTTCAATTTAAATCAGTTAATAACAGTTGAATTTAAAAGTATTCCAAAACCTAAATATGTCAACATGAGAAAATTTATTTAGAACACTCTGAATCAGACTGCGAAATTCGTTTCGCGAAATTCGGACGTTTCTAGCTCCGTTTGGATTTTTCCATACAGAATAACAACGTATATCAGGATCCGTATCGACTTTTTGATCGGATGCTCCTGTCACTGATATCTGTATACTGTTTTGATCGTCTCGTCGTGCTAATCTCCGCAGTATATTTATTTCTGTATTTTGAGGTTCGGTATGCGACGGAAACAATAAACTGTTCGTTGTAACGGTATTATAAATTGTGACTTTATTTCTTCCATCGGTTTCAAAATTTGAAACGTACTGTCCAATCAACCCATTAATTACTTTAATAAACTTTGCTGAATCAACGGACTGCTGTTACCAATCTATCATTTTAATTATTTATATAACTATCTGTTTTCCTCTGCGTTTTCAATTACCTACCGTTTATATTTGCATTGAGAATTTAACCAACAGTCATGAGAGCTTATCTTTTTGAAATTCGAATCGTGTCTGACGTGGTAACCTCACCATCTCTATTTAATATTGCCTTTCTTTGTTTTGTTTCTGGCATATGTTACAAAACAACAATATATTATATAAATTACTCACATCATCTTCCACTTTTGCAAATTGCTCTTCCCCTCACAACAGTTCGCTCAGCTTCCCTCCTCTCCCTGCCGAACAAACATCTCCATCTCCATACTAATGCACAGCCGAAACCCATCAGCTCGGCCTCACCTTCACTTCCTCTCCACCGTGCACCACGTCCAGACATCAACCCATCCCCTCCCTCTCGACCAAGCCTCTGCCGAGCGCCTTTACCAGTCTCCGCCACCTATCTCCTCAGGCCTGACCACCTCATCTAAGCCACCACCGAATTGCACATGCCACCATCGAGCAGCCCGCTCCATGACCACCCGCCTCCTCTCCTCTTCCTTCCCCCTCAGCCGTATGTTTGTGTATAGGTTAGTCATATAAATTCTATATATATTAAGTTTATGTTAATATACAAGGCAGATAGCTGTTTGGATACATATATAAATTTTATATAAAGGCGGTACACTTATTTACAGAGACACACACACACACACATATATATATATATGCCTAACACATATAAATATATACGTTAGACTATATATATCATTCTATGCCGATTAGTTAAGTCATGTTGATTCATATATGTTAGCTTATAAAATTTGTAGATGTGTGGGTATGTTGCAGTATGTTATATCTAGAAGAAAGTATATTAAGGTATAAGTATATATTATCTGACTATTATATAAGCCATATTATTTGTCATGTAAGTTTATATATATAGATTTTTTATATATATTTTTATTATATAAGTATTGAGTTACGTGAGTTTACATGTATATTTCTATATATATAAAATAAAAAAATTAGCCTGTCGCATATATTGTCTGGTATATGTGTGTTCGAGTTATATATAATATATATACTTGTTTGGTTTTTTCCGTATGTTCATATATATTTAAAGGGATATGTGATGTTTATATGAGTAGTGTATGTTGTTCTATAATTTACATTGACTTTGAAATGTTTATATAAAATTTGTTTAGATATCAGCTTTGAAATATATGGATATATTTAATATGGTTATGTTATAGTATAGCTATATATGAGTTAAATATATATAAGTTATATTCTGTTTATGTTGTTTATGTCTCTTCTAGTTTATTCATACATTCGTATACATTTCCCGATATGTATTTAATTGTATAATTTATTATATATATAATGTTATATATAAAGGCTGTACAAGATATCTAAAATGAGTTGTTTATAATATATATAAAAGACAACGTATAAAATGTGGCTAAAATATATATTTGAAAACTTTGAAATGTTGCTTTACACCTGTTCATGTGCAAGGGATAAGTATTTAAATAAATTGTTTAAATTGATTTTGGAAATATATATATATATATAGGTATTTTCAATTGAACACACATGGAATATGTGAGGAATTTGCATTTTTATAAGTATATATGTATTTATTTCAAAATATACCATGTAGATGTTTATTTTAATACGTGTGTTTGAATTTAAAGCAATGATTTTGAAATATATAAATACATGTATATATTAAATTTAATATATATTTGAATATGACTATATATAGTTTTATATAAGTTCACCTATATATCAATTATCTTCATCGATCTAATTCTGACTTGATTTCGTCCAATTCGATTTATCAGCTTTATTCATCGATTCGTGCCAATCTAGCTTTGCCTTGGAATTCGTGTTTGGACGTGTAACTCGATTTCAGTATTTATCCTCTCTAGCCTCGAAAGGTGAGCAATCACTCACGATTAATGTTATTGTATTTATTAAATTTGATTTTAATTGAAACGACAATTGAAATATGCTGCTGTAGTTATTTAAATTGTTATATATGCTATTATCTGTAATTGTTCACCTATGGGATATGACACCATATCCTATTGTTTATATTATATTGTTATTGATGATATATGCATGTTGTTATACTTTATTATATCTGTCATCACTCTGGAAGTTCCCTGTTAGTATAGAATTCACTATGGGTTGAAATGATACATACCCGAATGGACTTTAGAATAGAAGAAAATCGTTATGGGTTGAAATGATAAACCCAAGCGATTTTCATTGGAATTGAATTGGGATTACGGGTTGAAATGATATCTACCCGTATATATTTAAATTATGGATTGAAATGATAAATATCCGTATCACTTGACCATATGATAGAATTCTATATGCAGACACCGTTGGTCCATATATAAATATTTTGAAAATAATTTCTATGGTTTTGGAAAGAAATATATTGTTTTAATAAATGTTGATTCTTAAATTATTATAAATAAATGGTAATGATATATATAGATTTAATAATAATATTTAATTTAATTAAGATTGATTTAATACATGTAATATGTTTAAGTATTATTTAAATTTGTATTTCAAATTAGATTTTTGGTAATAATTTGAATAAGTTAAGGTTGGGAAGATAATTTGAATTTATTTGGAATTATATTCAATAAAGAATTTTATTCAATTAAACCGATTTCAAACTTATTGAAATTAAGATTTAAGATATGATTTATCACTTGGTTCTGATTTAAGTAATTTAATGAATATTTCTCGTTAAAATAAATTTAAGGAAATATTTAGTAAAAAATGTAATTTAAGGCCATATAAATAATATTGAATTTATTAAGTGAATATTTCAAAACTAAATAATAGTGATGTTAAATTTGGGGATAAATGCAATTATCAAAATTTAGTCTTTGAAATGTTGAATATTTAAAGCTTCGAAATATATTGACTTTGAATTTTATTGAAATTTAAATGGTTTATTTTGTGGTTCAAATCTGTATTTGAAATCGAACAAAAAATTGAATTTGTTTAGTCAAAAACTGAGTTGAATGGAAATTGATAATTAATTTGAATGGAAAGTCGAGTTGATTTGAAGCGATTTGTGAAATTTGAGGAAATTACAAATGCTTTACTTTATAAATTATTTAATATATATATATATATACTATTTTGGAAAATAGATATATCTGAAATGAAATGATATTTGGGTTTTGAAGTATAAATAAATTTGAAATGACCACAGTGTTATAGCGTATATTTCTACATTGTAGATAGTTCCACGGATCCTTAGAGAATGGTTATCCCAAACATCCTTTAAGTTACTTGTATTTCGGTTGATATTTCACTTGAGTTGGATTTATTGATATAAGAATGTTAATCCTGACTCGAGTGTTTTGTGTTTTGCTTTACGCTCAGGTCAGACTGAGTGATACAACATTTGAGACTCACTTTTGGAGTTTGGAGCTTCATTTGGAGATTCAACTATCGATTCAGCTTTCAGCTTTTCCAGTTGATTTGTTCAGAGAGGTCATCTATTTGTACTGAAGACTTCACTATATTTGAGATATTCTGTTGTATTTTATTTCTAACTCTGATGTTTATATGGTAGCTTCATGAACTACTATTTATCTATTCCGCTGCATTATTATTATATTACTCTGTGTCTGTGATTGATTTATTTACTGTATATGCTGAGTTTTGTCAAATTTAAATTAACAATCTGGTATTTTGAGCAATTCAAGTCCGGCATGTGTGGATGCGAATGGTTGAAAATATCGGGTTGTTACAGTTCCCTCGGTTCCAAAATCAAATATTGTCTCTCCTTATTCGTATTCTTCTTGATTCTGGAGTATCCCATAACTCCACTTCGAATGATCTCTATAATAAATTGGCGGTCTTGCTAATCTTTGAAATCTGTAAAGGGGGTGAAACTTATTTACAACAGCATTGACTCACCGAAGATTTCTGTATCCTCGGTCTAGATGCTGCTATCTCTTGCTTTACCTAAATTCTATCTCTTGTGATCGAATGTCGATTTGCTCCAGAATTATACCTCGATCTTATTTTGAAGTCATGGTTGACCCGGTTAAGGTCTCCCACGATTGATTTCGTTATATCCATCTTCCTATTTTGAAATTTAATTATTTTATCTCCTACTCAAGCCTATCTTCGTAGCTAGAACTCTTTTGATTAGGTTCTCTCTAATTTGAATCTCTATTCTTGCTTTGAAATCCATTCTGGAATCATCGAGGGAGGTAGTGTATTTGTAATAATATAAAATGTTTTATAGTGTGTTGTTTGAGTTGTTGATGTTGGTTTGGATTTTCGATTGATTCGTCTGATCAACGCTATCGATAGGATTTCCAAAACACTTGAACGGAGCAAACTGACACGGTATTATTTTCAAATTTGGTAAATGAAGTAAAATTGTATGATTATATTATATATAAGTATAATTTTCTGGAATTTAATAAGTTAATTAAATTGGTTGTTTGAAATGATAATATTTTATTATCATTTATTGTTCTATAAATGAATTTATAAAATAGTGGTTTATAAATTGATTTGGAATTGAAATGAATTTAAATCAGGAATTTGAGAATTTAATTTCCGGTAATTTCAAACTTTGGTTTTAAATTTTAAAGTATATATTATTGAAAGTATTTTCGAATAGAAATCGTTTCCAAAGAATTTTAAAAGTTTAAATCGGTACTCTCCTCTTTTGTCGCTGGAAAATGATTTTGGTGATGACTGCAACATCATTGACATTCATTTTCGAGTTTCGAAGTGGAGAGACAATTCTATAGCTTTGCTATATTTTTGTTTTGGAAAATTAATTTGATTTGAATTTCTGAAGTATGACTTGA
Organism: Allium fistulosum; assembly: GCA_030737815.1. Classification (NCBI taxonomy): domain Eukaryota; kingdom Viridiplantae; phylum Streptophyta; class Magnoliopsida; order Asparagales; family Amaryllidaceae; genus Allium; species Allium fistulosum. The sequence continues at coordinate 1,394,540,728 of CM060902.1, forward strand.
TTTATAATATTATATTGGTATATGATCATAGATTTGATTTGATATATATATATATATATATAGTATATATATATTTATCTCTAAATGGTTTGAATTGAAACCGAAAATTTAATTCTTAAATTTATGTTAAAGGTGATTTTAATTATAAAATGAAGCCAAAAATTTTGAATAAGTATTTAAACTTGAAATAAAATTGAATAAGGAAATTTTACTTGTATAATACTCAATTTCATTCTAATATAACTTACCTAAATTATTCAGAAGTTGAATATGTATTGGGATAATATACAATATAAAATGATTTTATAAATAAAATTTGAGTGGTTATAATAAATGTTATACACTTAATTTTTAATAATAAAAATGTTAATAGAGATAAATAGAATAATAAGTTGATTAAATAGTAAATGAGACAAATTAAATAAAATTTTGTTTTGAAAGAAACCTTTTTGTATCAAATATTAATAAATTGAAATTAAATCAACTTATTGAAATACCTTAAATTTAAATTCAGATATTGAATATTAAATAGTGTAAATTGAAATTTATATGGTTAAAATTAATAGTTTATTTTTTTTTCCAAATTTGTTTTCTTTCTGGTTGTTCAATTCTCCTACGTCCTTCCTTTTTAGGGATGAAAAGTTTTGAGTAGGGGAGAGTGTAACAACGGGATATTTTAACGATTTTTAATAAATTTAATTAATTGAAATTTTTTGAAATTTTAAATATTAATATTTTCAAACAAAAATTTAATATTTGGAATATGTCTAATTAAACATAGCAACTGGTAAATTTTCAATTTTTAATATAGAAGTTTATTTTCTTGTGTAATTTTATTTCGATTTAAATCGGTTAAAATTGATGATAATAAAATGTTTTCCAAACCTGAATATTTTTCTGTAGAAAATTTGTAAATCTTCTTCTGAGTGAGATGTCATATTTCGATTCCCAAAATTTGGACTGTTACTGCTCCGTCGATCTTAATTTCGGCGAAATAGCAGCATTTTGGTACCAAATATCGACTTTTGATAGGATGATCGTGCCACTGATTTCTGTATACCGTTTTGATCGTCTCGTCGTACTGATCTTCGTAGTATTTTCATTTCTGCAATTTGAAGTCCGGTTCGCTGCGAAATCAATGAGGCAATTTGTAGTATCGGTACAGTTTTGAACCACTTTAAATTCGTGTGTCCATTCAAATTTCCAACCATTGAAAACAAAGAACACTAACAGCCGTTTGCATTAATTATTTCAGAAATTCAACGTTGTTGTCTTTACAATTTCCCTGTTGTTTTCATAGATGTTGGTTCGTGTTCTCTGCTTTTTTTTCGTTCTCCTCTCTCTTCTTGTGTGAAAAAAAGAAGGAATTCATATATTTGCAAAGTTTATATTATTTTTTTACTACTACTCGTTCTTCTTAAAATTTCATGCTGGTCCGCATGCCTTCTCCCTCTCATTCCATCAAAAACCGGAACCCACATGCTCATCAACCCGATCCACCTTCCACCCTCCTACCTCGTGCTCGGCCGACCAACCTTTCCTCCTTCCTCCCCTCCCTCTCTTGCATCGAATCTTCCCTGGCCCTTCCAACTCGGGACCAAGCCACGCAAGCACACAACCATGCCTGCATCTCCCTTGGCCACCACCGCAAGTCCAGCTCACACCCCTCGCACCTCCAAACCACCTTGCCGCTGCCATTTATCTTCCCAAAATCCCCTAGCTCGGCTCCATCGCCGAACGTCCCTCTTCTCCCCTCCCTTCTCTTTGTTCAGCCCGAGCTCAGCCACCTTTCTTTCACATAGGTATGCAAATTTATATGTACTATTATATATTAGTTTATGTACTAGCCAGTTTGTTTATGTATATAAGAAATGTTGAGATGCTTATATATTATAAAGTTATATAGTTTATATATGTAAGTTATACAAGTTTTTGCAACCTTTATTTTATAACCTGTTCTGTTATATATATATTAGTAGGTTATAATATGTTGGATATTGATCTTCCTGCATTTTTTACGTTAGGTTTTAAACTTATATATTAGTATATATAAGCTTATAGTCTGCATATATAATAACATGCAATTTGTACATGTAATTGTAAAATTTTATATTTGTAGTGTCTGCATATATAGTAGCTTTGATTATATATTTGTGCAGCAGCCTCTTTCTTTTTGGAAAAAGGAAAATTATATATTAGTTTATATAAAATATGTTGGGTTTAGTGTATAAGTGATAATAGTTTATATATATACTTTTTGTTTAATCAGATGATTGTAAGTTTGCATAGCAGTATGTGTGTTTATGAAATGAATTAGAGTTTGTTTATATAGTATAAGTGTATATACATATGAATATATATGTTGTTATAATAGATTTGAAGTATAACTATAATTATGTTTAAGGTATATATATACATTTGTTTACATTTTCTGTTATAAGATTTATATATATGTATACTTGTTTATTCAGAGCTTCATATACATATGTTAGTTTATACTAGTAAATATAATATGTTTGTAATATTTTATTATATGTTTAAAGGGTATGAACATGTTACTGTATTATCTTTTATCTGTTTATATAAATTATATTATATTCATGTTAGTAAGTACATAAGGTAAGTTGGCCTATGCATTAATTTGTTTTGTTTTCCTGTTTTGTATTATTGAAAGGAAAGTTTATATATATATCTGTATTTAAAATATTTATATATATAATATATGTTCAGATTTCTGTAGTTTTAACAGTAAAGTATATATATTCTGATTTTTTTAGTTAAATGTAATTTGTAGATATTGTCTGTAATATATATATAACAGTGTTTAAGGTAGATATATGTTTAATGTATATTGTATGTTGATGGGTTAGTTTATATATATATATATATATATTGTTTTTATGTAAGTTCGTATATAAATCTATTGGTTTACTCAATATTTTACTGTATACATGTGAAATTATAAAATATGTATATATATAAGTAGTTATTTCAAATTTTCTGATGTATATATGTTGATTTTAAATATGTATATACTATTGAATGTTAGGGTATATGCTTGATTTTAATGAATGTATTTAAATCGAGTATTTGTTTAAAATAAATATTAGAGTAATATACCTTTCATTTCAATTATAACAACCGATTCTGATTTGTGCTCATCGATTCCCATTTATCAGCTCTATCCGTCGAATTCATGCCAATCTTACTTTGCTTTGGAATTCGTGCTTGGATTCATAACTCATTTTATTGTCGAATCTCTCTAGCCTCGAAAGGTAATCAATCACTCACGATTAACGTTCTTTTATTTATTAAATTTGATTTCAATTGAAACGACAATTGAAATATGCTGTTGTTAGTTATTTATATTGCTATATATATATATGTTGTTATCTGTATCTATTCACCTGTGACATCTGACACCATTATCTGTTATTTATATTGATGATATATGCTTTTTATGTTATTATCATATCTGTTATCACTCTGCAAGTTCCCTATTAGTATAAAATTCACTATGGGTTGAAATGATACATACCCAAACGATCTGTAGAATAGGAGAAAATCGTTATGGGTTGAAATGATAAACCCAAGCGATTTTCATTGAATTGAATTTGGGATTTTGGGTTGAAAATATATATACCCAAATATATTTTAAATTGCGGATTGAAATGATAAATACCCGTATCACTTGATCATAGGATAGAAAATTTTATACAGACACCGTGGGTCTATATATATATATATATTTGAAATGACTTCTATGGTTTTGAAAAGAAATATATGGTTTTAATAAATATTGATTTTAAAGATTTATGAAAGTTGATTTAATAAAGTTGATATATAATATGTTTAAGTATTTATTTAATGTATATATTTTCAAATATAGATTTTATAATGATTCAGGTTGGAAAGATAAATTTGAAATTGATTTGAAATTATATTTATTTAAGAATTTTACTTAAATAAGTTTGATTTGAAATTTATTAAATTTGATATTTCAACGATATGTTTTATAACTTGAAATTGATTAAAAGTGACATAAATGAATATTTCAAACTTATATAAATTTAAATAGCATATTTTGTTTATTTAAATTTGTAAATTGAAGTTGTATTGAGATGTTATTGAAATGATTAAGTAAATATTTCAAAACTAAATAATAGTAAAGTGAATTTTGATATATATATGAAATTATCGAATTTAGTTTTGAAATGTTGAATATTTAAACTTTGAAATATATTGAAATTGAAATCGTTTATTTGTGGTTCAAATCGGTATTTGAAATCGATATAATTTGAAATCTTTAATTGAATTGAAATTGAAATTGATGATTTGAGATTTGATCAAAATTGAATTTGAAATTCGAATTGATTTGAATCGATTTGTGAAGTTGAGGAAACTATTTTATTATATAAAGTAATTTTAAATTATATTTTAAATTATTTATATATTTTAACTTAATAAATTATTTTAATATAAACTATTTATTTTATAAACTATTTTAATATACTAACTATTTTATTATAAACTATTTTAACTTATAATTATTTTATATAAACTGTTGTATTTTATAACTATTTTATTTTATATAATATTATTAATATCTAAACTGTTTAAAGGAAAATGTTATGAATTTCAAGGTTTTGATTTCCAAAGTGTTTTGAATTTTTTTTAAGACTATGATTTCGAAAGCTTTATAACATTGGAAAGTGGTATGATTTTTGGAAGTGAGTATATTTGAAATGGAAATGATATCGTATTGATTTGGTTTTGAAATGAAAATGATATTTTGGTTTTGAAGTATAAACTACTTTGAAATGACCGCGGTGTTATAATAACGATTGGTTGTTAATGAGACCGGGATCGGATATGGGCATACTCTTTGTCGATACCGAAAACCACTTTAACAACTGTGTACGCGGTGGAGATTCTAGAATGAAGTAGGATGGTGGCGATGATCCTATATGAGGTATATACGTGGACCCGACTCCCGTGAGTTGGCATAAGGTGGCTAAAACAGGAGCAATCGATGGGCTAATGAGGTAGCACCTCTGATCGGACACACTCCATCGTATGCCATTCTATTACTTTGTGATTGATTTGGTGCGCACCCTTGATTCCGGAGTGTGGCTCGAGGTGGGCGTTTGCTGCGGCTCTGCGTTACCATCGGCCCGGAAGTATAATTGGTATATCTACCCTGGCATTGCCTAGTTGTGCCGTGTCACCTACCCTAGCGTGCTTTACTACGAGTTAGATTTGTGTCGTACCTATGGAGTATCCTCTGGTAGCTCCAGTTTATGGGGTATTACGGTACTGTATAGACTATTGGCACACCTAAAAATGTGTTAAGGTGGAAAATGTAAAGCCTTTACGCTATTTTAAATAGTATACTTTACTTTAGACATTATTATAATAGCGTATATAGTAACATAGTAGATAGTTTAACGGATCCTTAGAGGATGGTTATCCCAAACATCCTCCGAGTTACTTGTATTTCAGTTGATATTTCACTTGAGTTGGATTTATTGATATACGAATGTTAATCTTGACTCGAGTCTTTTGTGTTTTGCTTTATGCTCTGGTTAGACTGAGTTGTACCAATATTCGAGACTCACCTTTGGAGTTGGAGCTTCGCTTGGAGATCCAGCTATATCGATTCTACTTCCAGTTATTCAGTCGATTCCAGTGATGTATTCAGACCTTGTATTTGACTATTGTATTGAGACATCTATGTATTCGTGACTTCTGTTGTACTTGTTTAACTCTATTATATATATAGTAGCTTCATGAACTACTATTCTTTTGTTTCCGCTGCATTATTGTTATATTACTCTATGTTTGTGATTCTGTGATTATTTATTTACTGTACATGCTGAGCTTTGCCAATTTAAATTAACAATTTGATATTTTGAGCAATTCAAATCTGACATGTATGGATGCGAATGGTTGAAAATTTCAGGATGTTACAGTTATAATTTTGAAAGTGTTACGATTTTGGAAATTGATGCAGCGCACCATGATAAGCAAGCGAGACGAGCACGAGATAGAAAGTTAACGACTCATATTGGAGAAAGTATCCTTAGGTCGTCCGCATTTGAGTCGTCCGCATTTAAGTCTTCCGCGCTTATGTCGCATGGGTCGTTCCGTACCTCTTCAACGACTCAACAAAGCGACTCAAATGGATATGGCTGCTTTTATTAAGTCGCCCGCCTTAGGTCGCTGACGCAGCGGATAATTCAAACAATGTAGATCGGTGAAAGTAGTAGTCGATGGATTGATGGATGCTGAATTGCCCGAATTCGTTGATCCGAAGATACCGAACTCTAGCTATCTCGAACTCGTTGATCGCGCACGATACCGGGTTCAAAGATCTTCAATTCTTCAAGCGTTGATCAAGTGCACTTGATTCCGCGAATCGGCTTCTACAATCGTTGAATCGAGCGCACTCGATTATCCGAAAGAGGAGATAGGAGATTACACTCAACTACCAATTTGGAATGAAAGCACAAAGCAATCAAAAGAGAATTTTATTCAATATTCAACAACCTTTACAAATGACCATACACGCCTATTTATAGGCTACAACTCAACACAGCAGAAAAGTTTCAAAATATTACAAGTACTTAGGTCGAAAACGACCTTCGACCTTGAATGTTGCGACCTAGTACAGACGCGTCCTAACAAACATGTTAAAAGACAAACAACTCACTTAGGTCGGTAACGACCTAATTACATTATTCCACGACTTAACAAATGAACACACAGCATTCCAGATCGGCGAGTTGGGGAAATCAATGGCCTCCAGAGCTTTGCGACCTAAGAATGAACGGCATCCCTTCGTTTGCGACCTAACAGAAGCGGCTTCAGAGATTCTTCGCGACCTAAGCCTTCGCGACCTAAGGCCTTGCGACCTAATCCTTTGCGACCTAAGGCTTTGCGACCTAGGCCTTTGCGATCTAAGACTATGCGACCTAAGCCTTTGCGACCTAAGACTTTGCGACCTAGGCCTTTGCGACCTAAGACTTTGCGACCTATCTTAAGTCGTGATTTGTTAGGTCGGAGCACCCCATTAGCTCGTTCCAGCCCCCTCTTTCCTATCTCGCTAGGTCGTACGCGACCTAAAAGCATGTTAGGTCGTTCCAGCGACCTATCTCCTTGTTTTAGTTCGCCATCCACTAACCCGTTAGGTCGTAGCTCTGTACTTGGTGTTATGTTAGATCGTTCACCATGTTGCACTGCACAGTTAGGTCGTACGCGACCTAAGAACATGTTAGGTCGTTTCAGCACCTCGTTTCTGTTAGGTCGTAGCTCCAACTTAAAAGCCTTGTTAGGTCGTATGCGACCTAACACTTCACCGAATTGGACTTTCTTCTCGGTATCACTCACTCCCCCCTTTAACTCCTTAGGTCGTGAGCGACCTACACACTCCTTAGGTCGTGAGCGACCTAGACCCTTAGCTTTCTGCACTGCATCATCCTCCCCTGGTTGAGAGAAATTCGACCTCGAATTCGCACACTCTTCATCCCCAACAAACTCTTCCCCATGATATGGTACAAGATGTTTAACATTGAATACGTCAGATGTATACACATCATCTGGCAGCTTCAGTTTATAAGCATTTTCATTGATTCGTTTCACAACTTCCACCGGACCAATTTTCCTGGCTTTCAACTTGTTGTACGCGCCCACTGGAAAACGATCTTTTGTTAACACTGCATAAACCATATCTCCTTCATTAAACTCAACTTTTCGTCGTTTCACATCTGCAGCTTGTTTATATTTCTCATTTGCTTTCTCTAATCGTTCTTGAACGATTTTATGACACTCCGTCAGCCCTTCAACAAAATCAGCAGCTTTCTTAATTGTCCCCTTCGAGTGTGGTATCATCGTTAAATCTAACGGTCCCTTCGGTAAACTTGAATAAACAATCTGGAACGGACTGAACCCCGTACTTCGATTCACAGCATGATTATGGGCAAATTCTGCCTGACATAACTTCACATCCCAACTCTTCAGATTATCTTGAACAAGACACCTCAACAAGTTTCCCAACGATCGATTAACCACCTCAGTCTGTCCATCCGTTTGCGGGTGATAAGCACTACTAAATTTCAGCTTCGTTCCCACCATTTTCCACAAACTCAACCAAAAATGACTCAGAAATCGAGTATCTCTATCCGACACAATAGATTCTGGCAATCCATGAAGTCTATAGATCTCCCTGAAAAACAACTGAGCAACATGAACCGCATCTGCCGTCTTCTTGCAAGCAATGAAATGTGCCATTTTTGAAAATCTGTCAACCACCACATATATGGAATCGTTACCACGCTGTGTCCTTGGTAATCCCAACACGAAGTCCATACTCACATCAACCCATGGTTTAGTTGGTACAGGTAATGGCATATATAAACCTGCATTAGTCGCAGTTCCTTTCGAAACCTGACAAATATGACAACGCTCCACAAACCTCTCCACTTCTTTCCTCATCGATGGCCAAAAGTAGGATTGTGAAATTAACTGTAAGGTACGGTCTCTTCCAACATGCCCTTCTTCGTGTAACTCCTTGATAATCTTCATTCTCAGACTACCCTCCGGTATGCACAATCGACTTCCTTTAAAAAGAAAACCGTCAACCAACATAAACTCATCAGTCTTCCCTTCATTGTTCCCTTCAACAAATTTCTTAAAGTAAGAATCTTCTGCAATCTGCTCCGGCAATAGTTCAAAACCAGTCACCTCAACTTTCATCGTTGTCAACAAATGACTCCTTCTACTTAAAGCATCAGCTACACGATTTGTCACCCCTGACTTGTGTTTCACAACGAAAGTAAACTGTTGCAGATATGCAATCCACGATGCATGTCTCGCTGAAATCTTGTCTTGCCCTTGTAAATGCTTCAATGCTTCATGATCAGTATACAGAACAAACTCTTTCTGAAACAGATAGTGTCTCCAGTGCTTAATAGATTGTACAACAGCATAGAACTCCACATCATACGTACTGTATCGCATCTTCGCTCCTGACAACTTCTCACTGAAATAGGCAATTGGACGTCTCTTCTGACTCAACACCCCTCCAATCCCAACCTTGGATGCATCAGTATGTAGTTCAAAAACTAACTGAAAATCAGGTAATACTAGAATTGGTGCAGTCGTCAGCAATTCCTTGATCTTCCCAAAAGCACTCCCTGCTTCCTCTGTCCATGCAAACTGTTTACCTTTCATGCAATCTGTAACAGGTGCCATCACACTACTAAAGTGTGGTATAAACCTTCGATAGAATGAAGCCAACCCGTGAAAACTACGAACTTCCGTTATCGTCTTGGGTTGCGGCCAATTTCTGATCGCCTCCACTTTACTTTGGTCAACCTGTATTCCTTTCTCTGACACAACATACCCCAAAAATAAAACACTGTGCGTCATGAACACGCATTTCTTCGTAGCCGCATAAAATTGTTCTTGTCTCAGTACCATCAGCACTTCTCTAAGATGATTCAGATGTTCCTCTGAACTCCCACTGTAAATAAGAATATCATCGAAATACACCACCACGAATTTCCCAATGAACGGTCGAAAAATCTGATTCATCACCCTCATAAAAGTACTCGGTGCATTTGATAAACCAAACGGCATAACCAACCATTCGTATAGACCCTCCCTGGTTTTAAAAGCAGTCTTCCACTCATCTCCTGGTCTGATACGAATTTGATGATATCCGCTCTTCAAATCAATCTTAGAAAAGATAGTAGCTCCGCTTATCTGATCCAACAAGTCATCCAACCTCGGCATTGGAAATCTATATCTCACGGTAATCTTATTCAATGCTCGACTGTCAGTGCACATTCTCCATGTCCCATCCTTCTTGGGTACCAATAAAGCTGGTACAGCACAAGGACTCAGACTCTCCTGCACACGTCCTTGCTCAAGCAATTCCTCTACCTGCCTCCGCAACTCTTCATGTTCCTTCGGGCTCATTCGATAATGTGGTCTGTGTGGCAATACAGCACCTGGAACAAGATCTATCTGATGTTGTATATCCCTCAACGGTGGCAACTCCGTTGGTAATTCCTCTGGAAATACATCGTCAAATTCTTTCAAAACTGGTTTAACTTCATTTGGAATTTCAACTTCTTCACTGCTCTCACGTCCAATCAACAAGAATACTTCAGGCTCCTCCTCTACTTCCTTCACAAACTCCTTCAAAGATAATAAAGTTTTCAGCTCTTCGATTTCTTCGGACTTACTTTCTTCTTGTGATCTCTTCTTTGGAACTAAGATAATCTTCGTGCCTTTAAACATAAAACTGTAGCTATTGGTCCGACCGTCATGTTGTACTGCTCGATCATACTGCCATGGTCTTCCCAATAATAAATGACAAACATCCATCTCTACTACATCACACCATATTTCATCTTTGTATTTCTTCCCAATAGAGAATGGTACACGAACTCGTCTATCCACTTTCACTTCTCCTCCTTTTCTCAACCATGCTAACTTGTATGGACTCGGATGTTTCTCTGTCTTTAATTTCAACTTCGTCACAGCTTCGGTTGAAATAATATTATCACAGCTTCCTGCGTCAATCACAAACTTACACACCTTCCCCAGAATAGTACATGTTGACTGAAAGATATTACTCCTCAACCAACTAGCTTCCTCCTGCTTCGGTGTTAAACACGATCTCCTCAGCATTAGGTTACAACCTTCGTCTCCTGACGCAATATCCTGCTCATCCTCCTCAACTAGATTAGAACAATCCTCAACAACATCCTCTTCGTCAACTTCTGCAATCATGGTTCTCTTCTTTGGCTTTGGACACTCACTGCTTTTATGACCCAATTCTTGACAATTGTAACATTTGAAACCATTGTTAACTTTCGCCTTCTCAGCCTCTTTCACCACTGGTCTACTGATAGTTTTAGAAACATTAGAACTTCCTCCAACACCCTTCGCTTGATTGTTAGAATTAGAAAACACACCACTTCCTCGTCTCCCTTGTTTTTCCCAAGCCAACGCTTTCTGATGTGCTTCTGCTACAGATCTTGGATCGAACATATTCACCATATCCTGAATCTGCATTCTCAATCCTCCAATGAACCTAGATGTCAGCTGCTCTTCTGTTTCCATAATATCGTTCCTTGCAATGAGTTGATAAAATTCATCAGCATAGTCATTAACTGTCTTCGTGCCCTGCCTCAAGTTCTGCAAACGTTGATACATCAAAGATTGATAATTGTATGGTAAGAACGTTGCTTTCATCAATTTCTTCATCTTCTCCCAAGATTCAATCTTTGACTTCCCCATTCGTTCACGTGTAAGCTTGGTTTGCTGCCACCATGCCAAAGCTCTACCCCTCAGCCTCGTAGCAACCAACTTCACTCTACGATGTTCTGGTACTTCTTTGAAATCAAAAATCTCCTCTACATTAGCCACCCAATCTAGAAACTCCTCTGCTTGCATACCACCTTTGAATTCAGGAATTTCAGTCTTCATCCCCGACTCCCACTTGTGATCATACTCAGAATAGTTTCTTCCTTGACCTCTTCCTTGAACACTACCACCATCATACTCCTCTTCAAAATCAGACGCATAACGATGTCGATTCTGACCACCAACATCTCTACTAGCATTACGCCTTCCACCTTCATCCCTTCTATCGACATTCCTCCGTTCACGACCATTCACGTTCCTCCCACGCCCTTGGTCATTTTCAACACTTCGGTCTCGATTGGAATGTGGTGAGACTCTACTACCTCCATGGTTAGATTCTGGTGAAACCCTTCTCCGATTTTGATTCATCTCTGTCATAAGCCTCTCTAACCGGCCAATTCCTTCGTTAAGCTTTTCACTAAAATTCTCATTGATTCTTTGCTCCATCTCATCAGCTTCTTCTCTTCGATATAAAGCTTCTACGTTTTGGTGGCGATTAGCTCTTCTTGGCGGCATACTTGAAAACTTCACAAATCTTCAAATTCAAACACTTTTCGGATTTTGATCCAAAATGAAACGGATCGAAAACTTCCACTTTGTAGCAAATCGCGATGAACACGATGGACAAAGTTTCGGTCTCCCACTACAAATTCGATCAAACAATCTTCAATGCAAGGTCGAACAACTTCACTTGCTCACGGCTCACACCTCAAGCTCTCGGCTATCACTTCAAACTTCAAATCTCTTCAAATGATTAGGCTCCAAGTCTCGATCTAGCTATGATTGGCTAGAACAAGCTCTGATACCAAAAACTGACGCAGCGGATAATTCAAACAATGTAGATCGGTGAAAGTAGTAGTCGATGGATTGATGGATGCTGAATTGCCCGAATTCGTTGATCCGAAGATACCGAACTCTAGCTATCTCGAACTCGTTGATCGCGCACGATACCGGGTTCAAAGATCTTCAATTCTTCAAGCGTTGATCAAGCGCACTTGATTCCGCGAATCGGCTTCTACAATCGTTGAATCGAGCGCACTCGATTATCCGAAAGAGGAGATAGGAGATTACACTCAACTACCAATTTGGAATGAAAGCACAAAGCAATCAAAAGAGAATTTTATTCAATATTCAACAACCTTTACAAATGACCATACACGCCTATTTATAGGCTACAACTCAACACAGCAGAAAAGTTTCAAAATATTACAAGTACTTAGGTCGAAAACGACCTTCGACCTTGAATGTTGCGACCTAGTACAGACGCGTCCTAACAAACATGTTAAAAGACAAACAACTCACTTAGGTCGGTAACGACCTAATTACATTATTCCACGACTTAACAAATGAACACACAGCATTCCAGATCGGCGAGTTGGGGAAATCAATGGCCTCCAGAGCTTTGCGACCTAAGAATGAACGGCATCCCTTCGTTTGCGACCTAACAGAAGCGGCTTCAGAGATTCTTCGCGACCTAAGCCTTCGCGACCTAAGGCCTTGCGACCTAATCCTTTGCGACCTAAGGCTTTGCGACCTAGGCCTTTGCGATCTAAGACTATGCGACCTAAGCCTTTGCGACCTAAGACTTTGCGACCTAGGCCTTTGCGACCTAAGACTTTGCGACCTATCTTAAGTCGTGATTTGTTAGGTCGGAGCACCCCATTAGCTCGTTCCAGCCCCCTCTTTCCTATCTCGCTAGGTCGTACGCGACCTAAAAGCATGTTAGGTCGTTCCAGCGACCTATCTCCTTGTTTTAGTTCGCCATCCACTAACCCGTTAGGTCGTAGCTCTGTACTTGGTGTTATGTTAGATCGTTCACCATGTTGCACTGCACAGTTAGGTCGTACGCGACCTAAGAACATGTTAGGTCGTTTCAGCACCTCGTTTCTGTTAGGTCGTAGCTCCAACTTAAAAGCCTTGTTAGGTCGTATGCGACCTAACACTTCACCGAATTGGACTTTCTTCTCGGTATCACTCACTCCCCCCTTTAACTCCTTAGGTCGTGAGCGACCTACACACTCCTTAGGTCGTGAGCGACCTAGACCCTTAGCTTTCTGCACTGCATCATCCGCCTTTCCTTATGCCACAGCTGATTATGTCTACTAAGTCGCATGTTCATAAGTTGTGTGTATGCTCTTATGTCGCATGGTGCTGTGCTATCTTCTTAAGTCACAAGTTCTTATGTCGCATTGTTGTTAAGTCGTATGATGTTGTAACTCGTATGATGTTAAGTCGTTTGGTGAACTTAAGTCGTATTTGTTGAGTTAAGTCGTGAGTCGCATGTGTGTGTTGTAATTTCCTATAAATAGGGGTGTGTTGTCATTTGTAAAGGTTGTTGATTTTGAAAATAAATTTGTGTGTGAGCATTGGCCACCATTGTTGGAAGTTGAGTGCGATCTCCTTCTTCTTTCCATCTTCGGGTTATTCGTGAGCGAATCAACTAATTTAAAGCCAATTCTCGGTATCACTTACGAGTGATCAACGATCGAATTATAGATCTTTCAACACGGTATCTTGCGAGATCAACGGGTTGGAGATAGCTAGATTCCGGCATCATCACGATCAACGGAATTGAGCATTTATCATTTTATCGGTTTATTTGACACGAAATCATCATTTTGTGAGGAAGATCCTGGATAGGTTGCGATAGTTTGGTATCAAAAACTGTTCGAGCCTAGTGTAAGTTGCGTCAATTGGTATCGGAGCCAAATCAGAGACGGAAACGAGATTGTTTTAATGATCATGCCTCCGAGACGTGCTAATCGCCATCAAAATGTTGAAGATTTGTATAGAAGACAAGAAGCTGAGCAGATGGAGCAGCTATCAATGAAAAGTTCAATGAGGGTATTGAAAAATTAGAGAAATTGATGATCGACATGAATCAAAATCAAAGGAGAACATCACCAGTTTCGAACCAGGGTGGAAACAGGGTTTCGCCATCGGTTTTGAAAGAAAGGAGGATGTCACCCAAGTCTTATCGAGATAGGAGAGAATCATCAGTTTCAATGATGCGAGACTACCATGGGTACCGAAATGAAGAGGAAAGAACTCAACGTGGTTTCAAAAATGAACCATATCATGATGCTGAAAGACAGGGTAGAAGGGACATGCGTGGTCGTAGGGATGTAGATGGTCAGGATCGATATCGAAATACATCTGATTTTGAGGAAGATGGTGATGGAGGTAGTATTCATTATCGAAATCAAGGCCAAGTGCGAAATCAATATGGGGATTCAAAAAATGATCGTAAATGGGAGTCAGGTATGAGGATGGAAATTCCAGAATTTAAAGGTGGTATGCAAGCAAAAGAATTTCATGATTGGTTGTCGAATGTTGAAGAAATTTTGGAATTCAAGGATGTGCCTGAGAATCGCAGAGTCCAATTAGTTGCTACAAGACTAAAGGGAAGAGCTATGGCTTGGTGGCAACAAACTAAACTAACTCGGGAGAGAATGGGAAAAGCACAAGTTGTCACTTGGGAGAAGATGAGAAAGATGATGAAAGCGACTTTCTTGCCATACAATTATTAATCTCTTATGTATCAACGTCTGCAGAATTTGAGACAAGGGACGAAGATAGTGAATGACTATGCAGATGAATTCTATCAATTGATTGCAAGGAATGATATTATGGAAACTGAAGAACAGCTAATGGCTAGATATGTTGGAGGGTTACGAATGCAAATTCAAGACATGGTTAATATATTTAATCTAATGTCTGTTGCTGAAGCACACCAGAAAGCTCTAGCTTGGGAGAAACAAGGGAGACGAGGAAGTGGTGTGTTGACGAGTTCCAACAACCAGAATAAGGGTGCTAGTAGTAGTACTAATGTTTCCAAGGCAGTCAATAAACCAATTGTCAATGAAGCCGCTAAAGCAAAGGTCAATAACAGTATCAAGTGCTATAATTGTCAGGAGTTTGGCCATAAAAGTAATGAATGTACAAAGCCAAAGAAGAGAGCATTAGTTGCAGAGGAATGTGAGTATGAGGATGTGGAAGCTGAAATTGATTATTCTCAACCACCGAAGTTTGATGAAAATGAAGAAGTTGTGTCAGGAGACGAAGGGTGTAACTTGATGATGAGGAGGTCTTGTTTAACGCCAAAGCATGAGAATGATTCTAGTTGGCTGAGAAGCAATATCTTTCAGTCTACATGTACTATCTTGGGAAAGGTTTGTCGATTTGTTATTGATGCGGGAAGCTGCGATAACATTATTTTTGAAGAAGCCATCAAGAAGTTAGGGTTGAAGACTGAAAAACACCCTAGACCTTATAAACTGGCATGGCTAAAGAAAGGTGGAGAAGAGACAGTGGGAAGACGAGCATTTTTACATTTTCTATTGGGAAGAAGTACAAAGATGATATATGGTGTGATGTTGTCGATATGGATGTGTGTCATCTACTATTGGGAAGACCATGGCAATATGATAAAGCTGTACAACATAATGGTCGCACCAACAGCTACAGTTTAATGTTCGAAGGTACTCAAATCACCTTAGTTCCTAAGAAGCGTGAACAAAGTGAAAGCAAGTCAGATAAGAAAGTGGAACCAACTAGTCTATTATCTTCGAGAGAATTTGTTAAAGAAGTGGAAGATAGTGCTGATTTGTTTATGTTGATTGGGTATGAAACAAGTGAAGATCTTGAAATTCCTACGGAAGTTAGACCGGTGTTAAATGAATTTGAAGATGTCTTTCCTGCGGAATTACCCAAGGATTTACCGCCACTAAGGGACATACTACATCAAATTGATCTAGTGCCAGGTGCTGGTTTACCGCATATGCCGCATTATCGTATGAGTCCGAAAGAGCATGAAGAGTTGAGGAGACAGGTTGAGGAGTTGCTTGAGCAAGGGCGTGTTCGAGAGAGTCTCAGTCCTTGTGCTGTACCAGCTCTGTTGGTGCCAAAGAAAGATGGTTCGTGGAGAATGTGTACAGACAGCAGGGCACTCAACAAAATAACTGTCAGATATAGATTTCCTATGCCAAGACTTGATGATCTATTGGATCAACTCAGTGGGTCTGTAATCTTTTCTAAGATCGACCTTAAGAGTGGTTATCATCAGATTCGCATAAGACCAGGTGATGAATGAAAGACAACATTCAAGACTCGGCTGGTCATGCCATTTCGTCTATCTAATGCACCAAGTACATTTATGAGGGTGATGAATCAAATTTTCAGACCTTACATTGGGAAGTTTGTTGTAGTCTACTTTGATGATATCTTGATATATAGTGCTAGCACAGAGGAGCACATTCAACACTTGCGAAAGGTGTTAACTATTCTTCGTCAAGAACAGTTCTATGCAGCGACGAAGAAATGCGTGTTCATGACGCCGAGTGTTTTATTTTTAGGTTATATTGTGTCCAACGAAGGGATACAAGTGGACCAGAGTAAAGTAGCCGCAATTAGAAATTGGCCACAGCCAAAAACTATTACAGAAGTCAGAAGTTTCCATGGGTTAGCTTCATTTTATCGAAGATTTATACCGCACTTTAGTAGTGTGATGGCTCCTGTTACTGATTGTATGAAAGGAAAGCAGTTCTCATGGACGAAAGAGGCAGGATCTGCTTTTGAACAGATCAAGGAACTTTTAACATCAGCACCGATTCTAGTGTTGCCAGATTTTCAGTTACTATTTGAGTTACATACAGATGGGTCCAAAGTTGAAATTGGAGGAGTGTTGAGTCAGAAGGGTCGTCCAATTGCCTATTTCAGTGAAAAACTTTCTGGAGCAAAGATGAGATACAGTACTTATGATGTGGAGTTTTATGCTATTGTGCAGGCCGTGAAGCATTGGAGACATTACTTGTTCCACAAAGAATTTGTTTTGTATACGGATCATGAAGCATTAAAACATTTACAAGGGCAAAATAAAATTGCAGCTAGGCATGCATCGTGGATAGCTTATTTGCAGCAATTTACATTCGTCGTAAAGCACAAGTCTGGAGTAACTAATCGCGTCGCCGATGCATTGAGTCGGAGGAATAATTTACTAACAACCATGCGAGTAGAGGTGATGGGTTTTGACTTACTTCCAAATTTGCTTACTTCAGATTCATATTTTTCCTTGATCTTAGACAAAGTCAAGCAGGGAAACATGGATGGATATATGCTGGTTGATGGTTTTCTATTCAAAGGAAATCAGTTGTGTATTCCAGATTGCAGTTTGTGTATGAAAATCATCAAAGAATTACATGAAGAAGGACACGTGGGCCGTGACCGTACTATGCAGTTGATCTCAAAGTCTTATTTTTGGCCGTCAATGAGGAAGGAGGTTGAAAAGTTCGTTCAGAGGTGCCATATTTGTCAAGTTTCAAAGGGGACCGCAACAAATGTAGGTTTATATATGCCGTTACCTATATCTACTAAACCATGGGTGGATGTTAGTATGGACTTTGTATTGGGATTGCCGAGAACGCAACGTGGCAATGATTCTATCTATGTGGTGGTTGATCGGTTTTCAAAAATGGTACATTTTATCGCATGCAAGAAGACGGCAGATGCAATTAATGTCGCACAGTTATACTTCAGAGAGATCTATCGTCTTCATGGGTTGCCTGAATCTATTGTATCGGATAGAGACACTCGTTTTCTGAGTCATTTTTGGATGAGTCTATGGAGAATGATCGGGACAAAGCTGAAATTCAGTAGTGCTTATCATCCACAGACGGATGGACAAACAGAAGTTGTGAATAGATCCCTAGGTAATCTATTGAGATGCCTCGTGAATGACAATTTGAAGAGTCGGGATTCCAAGCTGTGTCAAGCTGAGTTTGCACACAACCATGCAGTTAATCGTAGCATTGGGTTCAGTCCATTCCAGGTCGTTTACTCAACAATGCCTAAGGGACCATTAGATTTATCTATAGTACCACAGTAGAAAGGAGTGATCAAACAAGTTAGTGATTTTGTGAATGAATTGCAAGAGTACCACAAGGTTGTGCAGGAATGATTGCTTAAGGCGAATGAGAAATATAAGCAATCCGCGGATATTAAGCGACGAAATGTTGAGTTCAAAGAAAGAGATTTTGTACATGCAGTATTGACTAAGGATCGATTTCCTATTGGTACTTACAACAAACTGGCTACTAGAAAGATTGGCCCTTTGGAAATCGTAAAGAAGATTAATGAGAATGCTTATCAGTTAAGATTGCCGGATCATATCCATACTGCTGACGTTTTCAACGTCAAACACTTGATTCCATATCATGAGAATAAGCATGTCGAAGAAGAGGAAAGTGTGAATTCGGGGTCGAATTCTTTTCAACTAGGGGAGGATGATGCAGCGCACCATGATAAGCAAGCGAGACGAGCACGAGATAGCAAGTTAACGACTCATATTGGAGAAAGTATCCTTAGGTCGTCCGCATTTGAGTCGTCCGCATTTAATTCTTCCGCGCTTATGTCGCATGGGTCATTCCGCACCTCTTCAACGACTCAACGGAGCGACTCAAATGGATATGGCTGCTTTTGTTAAGTCACCCGCCTTATGTCGCCTTTCCTTATGCCACAGCTGATTATGTCTGCTAAGCCGCCTGTTCATAAGTTGTGTGTATGCTCTTATGTCGCATGGTGATGTGCTATCTTCTTAAGTCACAAGTTCTTATGCCGACTTCTTATGTCGCATTGTTGTTAAGTCGTATGATGTTGTAACTCGTATGATGTTAAGTCGTTTGGTGAACTTAAGTCGTATGTGTTGAGTTAAATCGTGAGTTGCATGTGTGTGTTGTAATTTCCTATAAATAGGGGTGTATTGTCATTTGTAAAGGTTGTTGATTTTGAAAATAAATTTGTGTGTGAGCTTTGGCCACCATTGTTGGAAGTTGAGTGTGATCTCCTTCTTCTTTCCATCTTCGGGTTATTCGTGAGCGAATCAACGAATTTGAAGCCAATTCTTGGTATGACTTTTGAGTGATCAATGATCAAATTGTAGATCTTTCAACACGGTATCTTGCGAGATCAATGGGTTGGAGATAGCTAGATTCTGGCATCATCACGATCAACGGAATTGAGCATTTATCATTTTATCGGTTTATTTGACACGAAATCAGCATTTCGTGAGGAAGATCCTGGATAGGTTGCGACAGTTTGGTATCAAAAACTGTTCGAGCCTAGTGTAAGCTGCGTCAGAAATGAAAATGATTTAAAGTGTATAATGATACCAAATTGATATAGTTTGAAATGATATGATATTTTGATATGAATCATGAACTGTTTGAAATGAAATGACCACGGTGTTATAATAACGTTTGGTTGTTAAAGAGACCGGGATCACATATTGTCATACTCTCTGCCAATACCGGAAACCACTTTAACAACTGTGCACGTGCTGGAGATTCCAGAATGAAGTAGGATGGTTTGATGACGATTCAATATGGTATTTACGTTACCCTGACTCCCGTGAGTCAGCTTTATGTGGCTAAAACAGAAGCTATACCGGGCCAAGTGAGGTCATTCCTCCTATCGGGCACATTTCTTCGATACCATTCTATTGCTTTTGTGATTTGATTGGGTGCACCCTTTGATTTGGGAGTGTGTCACAAGGTGGGCGGTAGTAGCTGCTATGAGTTACCACCAGTCCGGGAGTGCAAATGGTACAACTACCCTGGCATTGCCTCGAATGTCGTGTCACATGCCCTATCGCGCCTTCTACGAGTTTGTTTTATGTTGTACCTATGGAGTGCTCCCTGATAGCCCACCTGAGGATGGAGTTTACAATATCTGTATAGACTATGGCATTATAAAAATGTGTTAAGGGGGATATGGGTAACGCCTTAACGCTATTTTAATAGTTTACTTTACTATAGACATATTATAATAGCATATATTACTACATAGTAGATAGTTCCACGGATCCTTAGAGGATGGAAATCCCAACTATCCTTTAAGTTACTTGTATTTCAATTGATATTTCACTTGATTTGAATTTATTGATATAAGAATGTTAATCTTGACTCGAGTGTTTTGTGTTTTGCTTCACGCTCGGGTCAGACTGAGTGTCACAGCATTTGAGACTTTCCTTTGGAGTTGGAGCTTCACTTGGAGATCCATCTGTATCTATTCAGCTTTCAGCTATCCAATTGTTTTGTTCAGACTTGTCATCTATTGTATTCAAGACTACATTGTATTTGAGATATTCTGTTGTATTTTATTTCAGACTCTGATGTTTTATAGTAGCTTCATGAACTACTATTTATCTATTCCGCTACTTATTATTGTAATACTCTATGTCTGTGATTCTATGATTTATTTTATTTACCGTATATGTTGAGTTTTTCCAAATATAAATTAACAATCTGATATTTTGAGCAATTCAAGTCCTACACGTGCGGATGCAAATGGCTTGAAATACCGGGTCGTTACAGTTGGTATCGGAGCTCTGGTTTAGGCAAAACTCAGCATATAGAGTGAATTTAATTACAGAATCACCTTCGTTCGAGCTTGAATTTCTCCTCTTTGATTAGGATTTCTTTTGAATTTCGGAACTTTCCCTTTTGTACTGAAATCCATTCTTGTCTCTCTCTATTTGTGTTTTTCTTGATTCTGGAGTATCCTATAACTCCACTTCGGTTAATCTCTATAATGAATCGGCAGTTCCGCTAATCTGGTATGATTTGTAAAGGGGTGAAACTCCTTTACAACGAGCATTGATTCACCGGAGATTTCTATATCCTCAGTTTACGTTGCTGTTATTTCTTGCTATGCACGAATGTTTCTCTAGTAGACAACCAGGTTAATTCTCTTGTGATCCAATGTCGATTTGCTTCAGATTTCTGTATCGATCTTATTTTGAAGTCACGGTTGACTGGGTTAAGGTCGCCCGCGATTTATATTAGTCTATCCATCTTCCTATTTTGTTAATTAATCATTTCATCTCACATTCAAGTCTATCTTCTTAGTTTGAATTATATTTGATTAGGGTTCCTCTAATTTGAATCTCTATCCTTGTTTTGAAAACCATTCTTGAATCATCGTGTGAGGGAGTGTATTTGTAATTAATATAAAATGTATTATATTGTGTTGTTTGAGTTGTTAAGTTTGAATTTTGGTTTTCGATCGGTTTGTCTAGCTAACGCTATTTATAGGAATTCCAAAACACTTGAACAGAGCAAGCTGACACAATATTGTTTTCGAAATTTGTAAACGAAATAATTTTATGTATAGTAATATTTTATATATATAAAAGTACAATTTTCTGAAATTAAATAGTTAAATGAATTGGTTGTAAGAAATGATAATATTTTATCATCATTTATTATTTTGTAAACCATTGACTATTGCAGCATGATATAAATAATTGAATTTATAAAACATGGTTTATAAATTGATTTGGAATTGAAAATTAATTTAAATTAAGAATTTGAGAATTAAATTTCTGGTGCTTTTCTAAATTTGGTTTCATAGTTTGAAAGAATATATTATTTGAAAGTATTTTTGAATATAAATTGTTTTCAAAGAATTTTAAAATGAAGGAAATTAGTACACTCCTCTATTGTCTCTGGAAAATAATTTCGGTGATGACTGCAGCATCATCGACATTCATTTTCGAGTCTGGAAGTGGAGAGGCCCCTTAGTAGCTTTGCTACACTTTTGTTTTGGAAAAAGAAAAAAAAATGAATTTGACTTGAATTTCTTGAATATGATTTTATTTATATAATATATATGTATATATTTATTTCAAAATTGTTTAAATTGAAACCGGAAATAAATCCTTAAATTCTGTGTAAAGTGATGGTTTTCAATTATTGAAATGAAGCAAGATTTTTAAATAAGTGGAATATTTAAAATGATAAATGAAATTTAACCAACTTGAAATAGTTGAACTTTAATAAAAACTTATTTGTATAATACTAAATTGAATTCTAATATATATAACTTGCCTAAAATATTCAAAAATTTAAAATGTTAGGGTATAATAAAGGGTTGTACAAGAAGAAAACTTAAGTAATAAATTGTTCAAACCAAAATTTGGCTTAATATAAATGTTGAAAATAAAAGAAAATTTGTATAGTGTTTGATATCACTCAGAAAAATTAATATAACTTACCTAGAAAGTTTAAATGTAATTGGATAATATACACTCTGATATAAGTAATAGGATATCAAAAATGATATTTTGTTAAGGGAATTTACTGATAATAAATTTGATAATAAATTGGATAATAAAAAGGAAATTTATTTGTTGAATAATATATGGTTATAAAATGTTTATACACTTAATATATATGTTAAGTGAAATAAATTAAATAAATAAAAAGGAAGACTATTTAGGCAGATAAATATGAACTTAAGAATAGTGAACTTGAATGTGAGTGGAATCAACTTAGCTGAAGATAAATGGATAAAATAAATGAGTTAATTTGAAAATGAATTTGTTTGAAAGAAATGTTGATAAAATGAAATAAAAACAATTTTAAATTGAATAACTATTTATTAGTTGAATAAAATGGATTAAACCAAATTGTTGAATATTAATTTATTTAAAATTGAAATCTATATGGTTTTGAATAGTTGAAGTTGAATGTTGAGGTGGAATTAACTATGGTTGATCAAATAGATTTAATAAATGAGTAAAATAAAACAAATTTGGTTGTGAAATTTTTGCAATAAATGTTAATAAGTTTGAAACAAATCAATTGAATAAAAATATATGGAAATGAAACCAATCAAATGTGAACACAATAAATTTGATTTATTAAATAAAATGAATTGGAATCAATTAATTGGATATAAACCAATTTTAAAATAAATGAAGTCTATATGGTTTTAAATTAATTGTTGTATTTGGTATTTAAATCTATCTTTCCTTTCTGGTTGTTCATATTCTCCTACCTCCTTCCTTTTCGGGGACGAAAAGTTTTAAGTGGGGAAGAGTGTAACGACCCCTTAAACTTTAAGGTTTTAATAACGTAATTAACAGAATTTTGTGAATTTTTAAATAATTAAATTTGGAAATGAAAATTTGATATTTGGAAAACGTCTATTAAAACATAGCAAATGGTAAATTTCCCTCAGATAATATGAAAGGTTATTTTATTGTGTAATTTTATTTAATTTAAATAAGTTAACATTAGATGATAATAAAATGTTTTCCAAATCTGAATATTTTTATATAATAAATTTGTAAATCATCTTCTGAGTAAGACGTCATATTTTGTTTCGCAAAATTTGGACCACTATTGCTCCGTTTATCTTATTTTCGATGAAATTTTAGCATTTGGCAGCAAAATATCGACTTTTGATAGGATGGTCATATCACTGATATCTGTGTACCGTTCTGTTCGTCTCGTCGTGCTGATCTCTGCAGTATATTCATTTGTACATTTCGATATTCGGTACGTGACAAATTGCTAAACAATTAATCGTACCGGATCCGTATTTAAATCTTTTGGTTTCTCTGGGCATTTAATAGTCCATAGGTTGAAACGAATGGACATTTATTTAAAAATTCAGCCGTTGCCATCCCATATATTCCACTTTTCCACCCTCTTCCTTTATTTCCGCCGTTCGAAAGTATAAAACGTATAAAATTGGTAAACGTTTTGTATTCATTTAATTTGAACGGTTCATTTTAATTTGCCTTTATAACTTTTTTTAAATTGCATATCTTGATATATTTTCGTCTGTCACTCTCTCTCCCATCTTCACCCCATCTTACATCTCCATCAACCAGGCACGGATCTTCCTTCACTCCCCTTATACAAAATTTTTATATAAGAATCTATACTGTTGCAATCCTGTCCTTCTGAAGCTTGTTTGTTCTAGAAGCATGCGCCGACTTTGTCACAACCTCTTCCGCTTACTTGTTGCTAACAGCCGCCCATGACGTCCGCCACTTGCTCTCTCCTCCACCACTTCATCTTTTCCCGAGCAAGACCGAGCACCATTGGATGCCCATAATTCCCTTCCTCTGACCGCGGCACTCCCCGAGCTTCACATAGCAGCCTTACCTCGCCACTGGCAACGCCTCTCCCTCTCCTTCACGCCAGCCCTACCTGGCCGAGCAGTTTTTGTATAAACGAAAGCAAGCAAAGAGAGGTGTATATATATAAGTATTTCTATACGTGATTCTTGAAATTCAAGTCTGTAGCTTGGTTATGCTTTCGTTTGCTCTTTTAATATATATATATATATATATATAAATCAGTATTTAAGTATGTAGGTGAAATATATATGTATTTGTACGTAGAGAGTTGTATATTTTGTCTTATTTCTTATAGTGTATAAGTTATATATATATATAGTTGTTTATATATATATCAGTTTGTTGGTTTATTGTATAGATTATATGAATTTATATATAATATGTTGATTTTAGAAAAGTTTAAAATATAATATTATATGCATGTTAGTTTACTTGTATTAGTTGAATATATATATATAGGTATATATATTCGTTTGATATATACATGTTTTTAGTTGTTTGCATATTGGTTTTATGTATATGTTCTTGGAAGCATTCGTGCATGTGACAATTGCTGATTTGTTTTAATATATAATTACAATACATAATTTATGTACAAAGGTGTATCAAGGAATCTGATTTTTCCAAGCTCTTTATTTACATGTTATATATTCTATACAAGTCTGCATGTATATATTGTTATTGTATATAGTCTGCATATGTTTGAGCAACTGTTTGTTTTGTTTATATAAATGTTTGCACATATGTGTTAGTATACATGATTATATATTAGTCTATTTATATTTGGGTATATAGTATATGCAAGTTTATAACAGTTACATGTTATATATGTTATATGTACCAATTTGTTTGTTATATAAATTAGATCTGTTGAGTTCCAATATATGTTATAATGAATTAAGTTATATTGATCTTATAGTTATTGATTATAAAATATAATAAGTATATACAATATTTTAATATATATAAACTATTTTAATTTATAAAGTATTTTAATATATATACTGTTTTCAACATCTAAACTATTTAGGTGGAAAGTGTTATGATTTCAAAGTGTTATGGTTTCAAAGTGTTATGATTCCCAAATGTTATGATTTCGAAAGTGTTACGATTTCGAAAGGGTTATAATTTTGAAAGTGTTAGGATTTTGGAAATGAATATGATTTAAAGTGTATAATGATACCAAATTGATATAGTTTGAAATGATATGATATTTTGATATGAATCATGAACTGTTTGAAATGAAATGATCACGGTGTTATAATAACGTTTGGTTGTTAAAAAGACTGGGATCGGATATTGTCATACTCTCTGCCAATACCGAAAACCACTTTAACAAATGTGCATACGGTGGAGATCCAAAATGAAGTAGGATGGTTTGGTGATGGTATTTACGTATCCCTGACTCCCATGAGTCAGCTTGATGTGGCTAAAACAGGAGCTATACCGGGCCAAGTGAGGTCATTCCTCCTATCGGGCACATTTCTTCGATACCATTCTATTGCTTTTGTGATTTGATTGGGTGCACCCTTTGATTTAGGAGTATGATGTTGGAGATTATGTATTTATCAAAATGTCACCCATGAAAAAGGTTCTAAGGTTTGGGAAACAAGGAAAGTTGATTCCTAGATATATAGGGCCATATAAAATTCTAGAAAGAATAGGAACTGTAGCCTATAAATTAGAGTTGCCAGAAGAAATGAGAGCAATGCATGATGTTTTTCATGTGTCTCAACTAAGAAGATGGGTTCATGATAAGGAGACAATCCTAGAATCCTCTAAGGATGTGCAGATTGATCCTAGAATGATCTATGGAAAGGAGCCAGTGGGCATAGTTTCTAGAGAAACCAAGAAATTGAGAAACAAATAAATTAAATTAGTGAAAGTGCAATGGAGTCTTGACCCAAATGATTGCACATGGGAAGTGGAGGATAAAATCAGAAATGATTATCCACAACTGTTTGATTAAAATAAAGGTAAATTTAATTATATTGATGAATATTTTGATTGAAATATGCATTATGATTTCTGTTTTAATATGCATAGTGTTTGAATAAGTGATTGGCTTAAGAATGGTTTTGAGATCAGAAAATTGATTTTTCTGAAGTAATGATACTTAAGTTAAGTATGCAAGAATTGTGGGACACAATTCCTAAAAGGAGGGGTATATGTGATAACCCTGATTTTGTGAGCAGATTAATGATTTAATGTAGTTTGTATTTGTTTTAAAGTTGCATTTAAAAAATAGGAATAGGAAACTGATTTGCAGATATATGGTCTAAAACATGTACATGTGCACAAGACAGTGCACAAACATGCACACATTTTTCTGTGTGATAAAATAGGCAACAGTTAAAATATATGATGGGATAAATAAATTATAAAAATATATAAAATAGGCAGAAATCAATATAAATTAAAAACAACTAATTTAGAAATACATATGTATGAAGATAGGATTTTTGTCTCTAAACAAATCTGGCACAGGGGAAAAGAAAACTAGGCAGAAATAAACTTAAAAATTATTTAAAGAAAGAAAGGAAAATATAAAGACTTAGGTATGCATATGTTATACATGTATACAATCAAACATTGCAGGTAGAAAACAAGGCTTGCATGGAAATGGTATGAAACTTTAAATAGGCACTTTATCCATTTCCAGCAATTCTTTTGCTTAGGAAAATTAAAGTCGTGAAGATAGCATGACCCGGTGTAAGGTTAAAAGAATGAAGTTATTTTCTGAAAAATATATATCAAGGACCACATACCCTTTTCTTGTATATATGAATCAAGTATAGGGCAGATCACCTTATGGGGCAAAACTGACATTGGGTAATTCCCTAAAACCATAGTGACAGTCAAGATTTATATAAGGAGGCTTAGTATAGTGAGATCATATATTTTGCTCTTCATAACCTAAAGGAAAAATAAGAACATAAGCCAGAGAAGATAAGAAGTACTAGCTATTGGGGTTAGAGGAAGGCAGAGGATCAAAAGAAGAGTAAGGCTTAGGAAAAAGGAATTAAGGGTGAGTAACCTCACTGAAAACTTTGGCATTAAGTCCTGAATATTGAGGTAGCCTATTTGAACTAATCATTCATTTTCTTTTACAAGTTATGCTTTATGATTTGATGACTTTGGATTGTTAATGATCTGTTTAAGTGTAAAACCCCTCACTGTGATTTACCCAAAAAGATAAGAGTCATGGATTCATGTTTTAAATGTTTATCTATGATATGGGTTAATTTTGAGATGGAGTGATTTCTTTTATAAGTTTTCTTCATAAAGTTGTTTATAAAATCCCCGAATTCATGTGGTTGATATATGGTCTGAAAATAGAAAGAAATATAGGGCTACAACATTGTGTTGTTGCTTATGTCTCATATTGATTAAAACAAAAGAAAATGTAGGAGTGCAATGTTGTACATGTGCTGAGCTTCTATGTTTTATGGACTACCCAAGTCAAAATATACTTATCGTTTAGCCAGATCTCCAAGATTAATATGAATCTGATTGAACTAGAGGTAAGAAAAGATAACTAATAAATTACTTAGGACCATATATGTACATTTGGATCCATTGTAACCCATAGGAAAAATGATATACTAAGAAATCACATCTGTTTTCATGATTAAATGTTTGCTTCAGAGAAAATGACTTACCCATCTCTGGATGAATACTTGTTGGTTGAATTGTTTATTTTTCTTCTGATTGAAAAGTGAGATACAGAAGGGGTTAGCACAATTATGAAAAGGGGAAATTAACACTTAGTAATTTAACTAAGGATTTTGGATCTTAGGGCTACAAAAAACAGCTTGGCAAGGGGAACATTGCAAGCTCACACATGGTATGTTTATACACAGGGGCCTGAGTGTGCTGGGTTAACAGAGAGATGTCCCAGGTAGTGTGTGAATAAAAAAGTAGCTAAAGACCCTATTATATTTGATGGTGAACTATAGAGATAGGTTCAGGAGAAGCTTGGACAAAGTCCCTAATGGCCAGTAAATTTGTAAAGGGGATTTGATGATTGATTTAATGATTGCATTGATTGGTTTATGATATTGGTGAACCTTATGATTGATTTTTCTGAACTAAACCACTTGAATCATACATGACTTGTTTTGTACTAACATGAATGCACATACCACACAGAAAACATGCACAGGGATGATACTGAGTTCCTTAATTCATTCAAAGTACTTGAATACAAGTAAAAGTTAATATAAAATCATGTTTTCAAGTAGATTACTCATACCAGACATTAGTCTAACCCATTTGTGTTTGTGCACCATTGGGTGTCTCATATTTGTATGAGGCAGTTCATGGTGATTATGCAGGGAAATAGGAATTTTATTGATCAAGCTTTGGATGAGTTAACTGCTAAGGAAATTTGATGCCATATTTAAAGACTTTGCTGAAGTTAAATTAGATATCTATGTGGAACTATGTTAAGCTATTTTGTTTAAATTGCTTGGAAAATTAATGTATTATTATTCACTGTTTTGTAAGTATTGAACTGAAGTGGGTGTTTCAGCTGAGACATATGGATTCTATTTGAAAATGTTTTACTAAGTGATGAAGTTTTTAGAGCTTCCTGGTTAATTAATTCATGATGATAGAAAACCTGAGATTGTGAGAATTCATAAACTAATTGAACAACTAGATATTTGGTTTGAGAAATTCATGTTTAAGTTGAAATAAAAATCTGGCAGAGTGAGGATTTGAGTAGTTTAGAAAAGAAAACAAAATGGTATGTACTTTGCTTAAGAAAAGTGCAAGTTGAATGTGGCTAACCTGACCATTTCCATGAGCCTGGGTCAAGCCAGCTCTAAAGAATTTTTAGTTAAGTTTTCAGCAATGTTTATAACCCAAATATAGGGTAGACTCAGACAATTTGTTAACAAGAAAAAATATATATAAGGCACCTGAACTTTCCTTCTGACACACACATGCACAGGAACATGCACACACACATGCATAAACAAAAACACTGTTCAAGCAGTAATAAAATTATGGGATTTCATGTAAAATGCCAAGTCTTTAGATCTGAAATCAACAGTCATGCAATAATCCATGTATATTTAGAAGACCTGAGTTTTGAAACTTAATTGCTATGTAGGGGTTATTTCTGTAAACTGATTCCTAAACAGATTTGTCCTTCCAAACTTTTGTACTCTGATTCAGGTAGGAAGTAGCTTATGTATCCTCATATATATAAGTTTAAATGATTTAAGCAAACCAATATTCTTATTGGCATAAAGATCCTGGATAGAAGAAAATTGGAATATAACATTTTCTGGATTAAATGGCCACTAAAAAAATAATATTTATGAAGTGGGTCATTTCATTTGGTATCAGAGCCATGTTGTTAAATAACATAGCAAAACTTTGTATGAACTTGTTTGCATTGGATGTATGAAAGTGTTGACTGCTTTGGATGCTTTGTTTGTTAATGTTTACACTATTAATATCTATTATGACAGAATAGTGATAGATTAAAATGAATTAATCTGTAAAGTATTAGGCAAAACAGACTAACCTAAGTATTATATCCATAGAGTTATGGTAGGACCTAGACATCAAAATGTAGGAACAAGTGAACCACCCATGGTGAATGTGCAAGAATTCATGAGAGCCATAAGGGATGGAGTAGGCAATAGGCGGGAAAATCCACATGAGGAACTTTCCAAACTACTCAAGACTTTTACCAATCTTGGAGGCAAAACTTTTGATGGCACAGAAGGAGTTATGGGAGTTCAAAATTGGATTATAATTTTGGAAAGAATCTTTGCAGACATGCAAGTTGAAGACCAAAAGAAGAGGCAAATTGCATCCAGGCAATTGAGAGGAGCAGCTTTGGATTGGTGGGAGGTTATCATAGCTGGAAGACCTGAAGGAGAAGTGACATGGGATCAATTTAAAGTAATGTTGGAAGGTAGGTTTGTCCCTGCATCAGCTAAGGACTCTTTGCTGGAGGAATTCATCAAATTAAGGCAAGGGGCTATGAGTGTCACTGAGTACACTCAGAAGTTTGAATCATTGGCAAAGTATGGTGCAGTGCTCATCACTACTGAGGAGGCTAAGAATGGCAGATATATTCAGGGGTTGAACCCTAGCCTTAGTAGAGCCATGCTACCATACAAGGACAAGACTTTTGATCAAGTTTTGGATTTGACTCTGAGCATTGAACAACATGATAAAGCTAGAGAGAATTTCAGGGCATTCAAGAATAACCAAAACAAGAAGGGAAAGGGTAAATTTCACCCTTATGATAAGAAGAAAACAGACATAGCTTCCACCAAGAAACCAGAAGAAGTCAGGGCTACTGAAGTTAAGAAGAAGATCACTTGTTATAACTGTGGTCAAGAGGGGCATATGAAGAATAGATGCACAAATGTTAGGCCTGCATCCTTCAATTGTCACCATTGTGGGAAGGAAGGTCACATAAAGAGGAATTGTCCAGATTTTAAGCAAGGAAAATTAGGGGCTTTGGAAGGAAAAGGCAAGGCAGCTGAGGGATCAAGTGTTGAAAAGCATGGTCAAGTTGAAGGTACTTTGCTTATTCACTCAATACCTTTTGCAGTGGTGTATGACACTGGGGCTACACACTCACTGATCTCCCATGATATTGCACAACAATTAAAATTGAACTGTATGATTGTTGATAAGCCACTGTTAATTAGAAGCCCTATAGGTAGTTCATGTGTTCTGGGTATGATATGTATGCAACTGGGATTAAATATAGGGGGACATGTGTTTGAGTCAGACCTATATGTGTTGCAATATCCGGGCATAGGGATTATTTTAGGAGTTGATTGGCTGAGTAGGTATAAGGCCATCATAAATATGGAGACATCCACCATATCATTGAAAGTTTCTGATGGACAAAGAATAGTTATTCTTTGTGAGGCAAACAAGAATAGAAGTATAGCCAACCTTTCTACATTGTCTAATGAAAAACCCATGCCTGCATTAAAGAAATCCTCATAGTGAATCAATATGATGATGTGTTTAGTGAAGTGAGAGGAGTTCCAAACCACAGACCAGTTGAATTTTCAATTAGAATAATTCCAGGAGCTAGCCCAGTGGTTAAAAGACCAACTAGAATGGGGCCTAAGGAGTTGATGGAGCTGAAAAACCAATTGGTTGAACTAGAAGAAAAAGGTTTTATTAGACCCAGTAGCTCATCATGGGGAGCACCGGTAGTCTTTGTTAAGAAACAGGATGGATCCCTTAGGTTATGTATTGACTATAGGGAATTAAATAAAGTCACAGTTAAAAATAAATATCCCTTACCAAGAATTGAAGATCTCTTTGATCAATTGAGTGGTGCAAAGATATTTTCTAGGCTTGATTTAGCTTCAGGCTTTCATCAGATGAAAGTAGAAGAGGAAAGCATAAAGTATACAACCTTTAACACAAGATATGGACTTTATGAATTTTTGGTAATGCCATTTGGCTTGACAAATGCTCCTTCCTATTTTGTTGATTTGATGAATAGGATTTTTAGAGAATACTAGGATAAGTTTGTATTGATATTTATAGATGATATACTAATTTATTCTAAGTCAGTTAGAGATCATGAAAATCATTTGCATATGGTATTTGAGAAATTGAGACAGGAAGACTTGAAAGCAAAGTTTTCAAAATGCACTTTTTGGCAAAATGAAGTGAACTTTCTAGGCCATATTATATTAGAAAAAGGAATAGCTGTGGATTCCAATAAAGTCATTGCAGTGCAAGCTTGGAAAATGCCTACTAATATCACTGAGGTCAGATCATTCATGGGAATGGCTGGTTACTATAGGAGATTTATAAAAGATTTTGCAAAAATCTCAATTCCATTAACCAGATTGACCAGGAAGATTCAAGTGTTCACTTGGACAGAAGAGTGTGAGAAAGATTTTGGGAAATTAAAGGAAGCACTAGTACAAGCTCCAATCCTTAAAGTGCCTGAAGGAAATGAAAACTTGGTGGTGTATACTGTTGCAAGTGGACAAGGGCTTGGGGCAGTATTGATGCAACAACATCAAATAATAGCTTATGCTTCTAGGCAGTTGAAATCAAGTGAGGTAAGGTATGCCACTCATGACCTTGAATTGGCTGCTATAGTGTATGCTCTTAAGTTATGGAGACACTACTTGTTAGGAGCAAAATTTGAGGTGTATACAGACCATAAATCACTTAAATATTTGTTTTCAAAAAAAGAACTAAATATGGGGCAGCAAAGATGGATTGAACTCTTAGCCTCATATGATTTTGAAATATTGTACACACCTGGTAAGGCTAATAAAGTAGCAGATGCCCTAAGTAGACAACATGCTAAAGTGGCTAGATTAATGATAGAAAAGTTTAACACTTTATCATTATTAATTGATTCAGAGATAGAAAGTGATAACATAGAAAATATGAGCTTATGCAGTGAGAATGTAGAAATGGGAAAATTAAGTTTTATTACTCTAGGATCAGAATTGAAGAATAAAGTTGTAAGGCTACAAGACCAAGATCCACTTTTATTTGAAAGGAAGACTCAGATATTAAATGGTAAGGCAGTGGAGGATTTTCAGTTGAATGATCAAGGCCATTTGAAGAAAGCAGGAAGAATATGTGTTCCAGCAGTTGATGAGTTGAAGCAAGAAATCTTGGATGCTTACCACAAAAGCAAATATACTATACACCCAGGAAGCACAAGAATGTATCACAACCTCAAGAGAGATTATTGGTGGAGTGGTATGAAGAGTGTAGTGGCAACCTATGTATCTAAATGTATGGTTTGCCAACAGGTGAAGGCTGAGTATCAAAAACCCTCAGGGATGCTTCAACCTTTACAAATACCACAGTGGAAATGGGAAGACATATCAATGGATTTTATTGATGGTTTGCCAAGAACTAGGAGGGGAAATGATAGTATTTGGGTAGTGGTTGATAGGTTAACCAAGTCAGCCCACTTTATACTAGTGAAATCAGAAAGAAGTGCAAGTACATTAGCCCAGTTGTTTATTAAGGAAATAGTCAGACTGCATGGTATACCAAAGACTATAGTAAGTGATAGAGATACCATCTTCACTTCAAAGTTTTGGCAGAGTTTTCACAAGGCAATGGGGACTGATTTATGCTTAAGCACAGCGTACCATCCTCAATCTGATGGCCAAACAGAAATTGTGAACAAATTGCTTGAAGACATGTTAAGAGCTTGTGTATTGGATTGGGGAGGAAGTTGGGAGGATCACATCTTTTTGGCTGAATTGCATACGACAATAGCCACCATAGTAGCATAGGCATGGCACCCTTTGAAGCTCTTTATGGGAGACCATGTTTATCACACTCAAGTTGGCTTGAATCTGGAGAAAAAGTGGTCTTAGGACCAGAAAATGTGAAGGAGACTTCTGAAAAGATAGCTTTGATCAGAAAAAGAATTGCTTCTGCCCAAGATAGGCAAAAGAAATATGCAGATCAAAGAAGGAAGGCAGTACAGTATGATGTTGGAGATTATGTATTTATCAAAATATCACCCATGAAAAAGGTTCTAAGGTTTGGGAAACAAGGAAAGTTGATTCCTAGATATATAGGGCCATATAAAATTCTAGAAAGAATAGGAACTGTAGCCAATAAGTTAGAGTTGCCAGAAGAAATGAGAGCAATGCATGATGTTTTTCATGTGTCTCAACTAAGAAGATGGGTTCATGATAAGGAGGCAATCCTAGAATCCTCTAAGGATGTGCAGATTGATCCTAGAATGATCTATGGAAAGGAGCCAGTAGGCATAGTTTCTAGAGAAACCAAGAAATTGAGAAACAAAGAAATTAAATTAGTGAAAGTGCAATGGAGTCTTGACCCAAATGATTGCACATGGGAAGTGGAGGATAAAATCAGAAATGATTATCCACAACTGTTTGATTAAAATAAAGGTAAATTTAATTATATTGATGAATATTTTGATTGAAATATGCATTATGATTTCTGTTTTAATATGCATAGTGTTTGAATAAGTGATTGGCTTAAGAATGGTTTTGAGATCAGAAAATTGATTTTTCTGAAGTAATGATACTTAAGTTAAGTATGCAAGAATTATGGGACACAATTCCTAAAAGGAGGGGTATATGTGATAACCCTGATTTTGTGAGCAGATTCATGATTTAATGTAGTTTGTATTTGTTTTAAAGTTGCATTTAAAAAATAGGAATAGGAAACTGATTTGCAAATATATGGTCTAAAACATGTACATGTGGACAAGACATTGCACAAACATGCACACATTTTTCTGTGTGATAAAATAGGCAACAGTTAAAATATATGATGGGATAAATAAATTATAAAAATATATAAAATAGGCAGAAATCAATATAAATTAAAAACAACTAATTTAGAAATACATATGTAAGAAGATAGGATTTTTGTCTCTAAACAAATCTGGCACAGGGGAAAAGAAAACTAGGCAGAAATAAACTTAAAAATTATTTAAAGAAAGAAAGGAAAATATAAAGACTTAGGTATGCATATGTTATACATGTATACAATCAAACATTGCAGGTAGAAAACAAGGCTTGCATGGAAATGGTATGAACCTTTAAATAGGCACTTTATCCATTTCCAGCAATTCTTTTTCTTAGGAAAATTAAAGTCATGAAGATAGCATGACCCGGTGTAAGATTAAAAGAATGAAGTTATTTTCTGAAAAATATATATCAAGGACCACATACCCTTTTCTTGTATATATGAATCAAGTATAGGGCAGATCACCTTATGGGGCAAAACTGACATTGGGTAATTCCCTAAAACCATAGTGACAGTCAAGATTTATATAAGGAGGCTTAGTATAGTGAGATCATATATTTTGCTCTTCATAACCTAAAGGAAAAATAAGAACATAAGCCAGAGAAGATAAGAAGTAGTAGCTATTGGGGTTAGAGGAAGGCAAAGGATTGAAAGAAGAGTAAGGCTTAGGAAAAAGGAATTAAGGGTGAGTAACCTCACTGAAAACTTTGGCATTAAGTCCTGAATATTGAGGCAGCCTATTTGAACTAATCATTCATTTTCTTTTACAAGTTATGCTTTATGATTTGATGACTTTGGATTGTTAATGATCTGTTTAAGTGTAAAACCCCTCACTGTGATTTACCCAAAAAGATAAGAGTCATGGATTCATGTTTTAAATGTTTATCTGTGATATGGGTTAATTTTGAGATGGAGTGATTTCTTTTATAAGTTTTCTTCATAAAGTTGTTTATAAAATCCCCGGATTCATGTGGTAGATATATGGTCTGAAAATAGAAAGAAATATGGGGCTGCAACATTGTGTTGTTGCTTATGTCTCATATTGATTAAAACAAAAGAAAATGTAGGAGTGCAATGTTGTACATGTGCTGAGCTTCTATGTTTTATGGACTACCCAAGTCAAACTATACTTATGGTTTAGCCAGATCTCCAAGATTAATATGAATCTGATTGAACCAGAGGTAAGAAAAGATAACTAATAAATTACTTAGGACCATATATGTACATCTGGATCCATTGTAGCCCACAGGAAAAATGATATACTAAGAAATCACATTTGTTTTCATGATTAAATGTTTGCTTCTGAGAAAATGACTTGCCCATCTCTGGATGAATACTTGTTGGTTGAATTGTTTATTTTTCTTCTGATTGAAAAGTGAGATACAGAAGGGGTTAGCACAATTATGAAAAGGGAAAATTAACACTTAGTAATTTAACTAAGGATTTTGGATCTTAGGGCTACAAAACACAGCTTGGCAAGAGGAACATTGCAAGCTCACACATGGTATGTTTATACCCAGGGGCCTGAGTGTGCTGGGTTAACAGAGAGATGTCCCAAGCAGTGTGTGAAAAAAAGAGTAGCTAAAGACCCTATTATATTTGATAGTGAACTATAGAGATAGGTTCAGGAGAAGCTTGGACAAAGTCCCTGATGGCCAGTAAATTTGTAAAGGGGATTTGATGATTGAATTGATGATTGCATTGATTGGTTTATGATATTGGTGAACCTTATGATTGCTTTTTCTGAACTAAACAACTTGAATCATTCATGACTTGTTTTGTACTGACATGAATGCACATACCACACAGAAAACATGCACATGGATGATACTGAGTTCCTTAATTCATTCAAAGTATTTGAATACAAGTAAAAGTTAATATAAAATCATGTTTTCAAGTAGATTACTCATACCAGACATTAGTCTGACCCATTTGTTTTTGTGCACCATTGGGTGTCTCATATTTGTATGAGGCAGTTCATGGTGATTATGCAGGGAAATAGGAATTTTATTGATCAAGCTTTGGATGAGTTAACTGCTAAGAAAATTGGATGCCATATTTAAAGACTTTGCTGAAGTTAAATTAACTATCTATGTGGAACTATGTTAAGCTATTTTGTTTAAATTGCTTGGAAAATTAATGTATTATTATTCACTGTTTTGTAAGTATTGAACTGAAGTGGGTGTTTCAACTAAGACATATGGATTCTATTTGAAAATGTTTTACTAAGTGATGAAGTTTTTAGAGCTTCCTGGTTAATTAATTCATGATGATAGAAAACCTGAGATTGTGAGAATTCATAAACTAATTGAACTACTAGATATTTGGTGAGAGAAATTCATGTTTAAGTTGAAATAAAAATCTGGCAGAGTGAGGATTTGAGTAGTTTAGAAAAGAAAACAAAATGGTATGTACTTTGCTTAAGAAAAGTGCAAGTTGAATGTGGCTAACCTGAGCATTTCCATGAGCTTGGGTCAAGCCAGCTCTAAAGAATTTTTAGTTAAGTTTTCAGCAATGTTTATAACCCAAGTATAGGGTAGACTCAGACATTTTGTTAACAAGAAAAAAAATAAGGCACCTGAACTTTCCTTCTGACACACACATGCACAAGCAAAAACACTGTTCAAGCAGTAATAAAATTATGGGATTTCATGTAAAATGCCAAGTCTTTAGATCTGAAATCAACAGTCATGCAATAATCCATGTATATTTAGAAGACCTGAGTTTTGAAACTTAATTGCTATGTAGGGGTTATTTCTGTAAAATGATTCCCAAACAGATTTGTCCTTCCAAACTTTTGTACTCTGATTCAAGTAGGAAGTAGCTTATGTATCCTCATATATATAAGTTTAAATGATTTAAGCAAACCAATATTCTTATTGGCATAAAGATCCTGGATAGAAGAAAATTGGAATATAATATTTTCTTGATTAAATGGCCACTAAAAAAAATATTTATGAAGTGGGTCATTTCACAGCATTTGAGACTTACCTTTGGAATTGGAGCTTCACTTGGAGATCCATCTGTATCTATTCAGCTTTCAGCTATCTAGTTGTTTTGTTCAGACTTGTCATCTGTTGTATTTGAGACTACATTGTATTTGAGATATTCTGTTGTATTTTATTTCAGACTCTTGTTTTATAGTAGCTTCAAGAACTACTATTTATCTGTTCCGCTGCTTATTATTGTAATACCCGCGTCTGTGATTCTATGATTGATTTTATTTACTATATATGCTGAGTTTTGCCAAATATAAATTAACAATCTAATACTTTGAGCAATTCAAGTTCGACATGTGTAGATGTGAATGGCATGAAATACCGGGTCGTTACATCATACCCTAATTGGGAATGACCCACTTAGCCTTGCAGCATCTAACCCTGTTTCAGTCATTTCCGGTTGATGAGGCTCAAGGTAGCGATTAACTTTTAACATAGCACATCTTCTTTCACTTTTGAATGCCACATTGCCATTTCCATTGACTACTAATTTCCTTTCACCAAAATACAACCCTTGAGCTCGTACGTCTCAAGGAACGGTGTTAAGCTAAGAGAAGTTTCCTTCTCCGCCACCAAACAGATGTACGTTTGTAAAAACCAATGTACGTAATCTCAGAAAATGCAATGTCGGACATTCATCCATACAAGTTTGTTCTGGGACTGAACGAAGCCAAAGGTACTTTCCTCGGCCATTACTAGGCGAGAAGTCCTTGTGGTTTTGAGGTTTTTCATAACAAAGAGACCACTGCTATAATATTGTGAATCGGGAGTTTATCTCCAATTAATCAACAAGTAGCCCCTCGTTATTATTCGTCTCAACATCTCCATCTTTAAATATCTTCATTCTTCGAACACGTAAACTGGTTCGAAGTGTTCGGATAGGAATCAACCAAATCCAATCCCGGTTCCTTTGAAATCCAATTATTGATAAAAAGATGTTAAGTTCATATGTGGATATCAATCATCAATCAATTACTTCATCTTTTATAAAATATCTTTCTTTGATATATTCTTTTCAATTTGTTCCATTTTCTTTTCAAGAGTATATGGAATCATTAAGCCTCATTTATCAAATTATTTGATTTATTTAAACCTTTCTTAAATCTTGGAATAATTCCAAATCATTTTCTCTTTTACTTAGGAAATCTTTTCCAAATCATTCTTTTAATCTTAATCAAATATTTCTTATATTCAAGTTATAACTTTTAACTTAGGGAACGTATTCCCAAATCATTTATTAAATCTTAGTCAAAGATTTCTTTGTCTTAGAGCAATTCTAAGTTATTCATTCTTTTGCTTTGGATAATATTTCAAATTTCCTCACTTACCACTCGATCCAAATTCCTTAACTTTTAGGCGGGTCAAAAACAATGTTATTTAAGACATCGTTTACGATAAACCCTAAATCAATCTTAGCAAACATTTTTGAGTAAATAGGATCATAGAAATCATTTATTTTGGGGATTGCTTAAATTTTGGATAATACCAATCTTCTTTTATTTTGAAAAACTTAATATAATCTTTTTTAGAGCATCAAGGCTTTTCTTTCGATCTGTTCCACCCCTCGCCTAAAAAGAGAAAACATAGGCCAGGTAAGTTCAGGGCACTGGTTGTGTAACGACCTGGTATTTTGAACCATTCGCATTCGCACATGTCGGACTTGAATTGCTCAAAACAACAGATTTTAAATTTTATATTTGGCAAAACTCAGCATATACAGTAAGTAAATCAGTCACAGAATCACAGACATGGAGTATTATAGCAATAAGCAGCGGAATAGGTAAATAGTAATGAAGCTACTATAATACATCAGAGTCTAAAACAAAATACAACAGAATATCTCAAATACAATATAGTCTCGAATACAAACAGATGACAAGTCTGACAAAACAACTGAATAGCTGAAAGCTGGATAGATATAGATGGATCTCCAAGTGATGCTCCAACTCTAAAGGTGAGTCTCAAATGCTGTGACACTCAGTCTGACCCGAGCCTAAAGCAAAACACAAAACACTCAAGTCACGATTAACATTCTTATATTAATAAATTTAACTCAAGTGAAATGTCAACTGAAATACAAGTAACTTAAAGGATGTTTGGGATTCCCATCCTCTAAGGATCCGTGAAACTATCTACTATGTAGTAATATACGCTATTATAATATGTCTATAGTAAAGCAAAAGTATTAAAATAGCGCTAAGGCGTTACCCATATCCCCATTAACACATTTTATATATTCCCGTAGTCTATACAATGCCGTACGCTCCACCAAACCGGTGGTTTACCTAGAGGACACCACATAGGTACGGTACAAAACAAACTCGTAGAAGGCGCTCTAGGGCATGTGAACACGGCACTCGAGGCAATGCCCGGGTAGATTTACCAATTGCAGAACCGGGCTGGTGGTAACACATAGCAGCTACTACCGCCCACCACGGAACACACTCCCAAATCAAAGGTGCACCCAATCAAATCACAAAGTAATAGAATGGTATCGAAGAAGTATGTCCGATTAGAGGAATGACCTCACTTGGCCAAGGTGTAGCTTATGTTTTAGTCACATCTAAGCTGACTCACGGGAGCTAGGGCCACGTCAATACCTTATACAAAAATCGTTCGCCAAACCATCCTAACTCATTTCTAGAATCTCCACCACGTATGTAAGGACCCGGTATTTCGAACCATTCGCATCCACACATGTCGGATTTGAATTGCTCAAAAAAATAGATTGTTAATTTTATATTTGGCAAAACTTAGCATATACAGTAAATAAATCAATCACAGAATCACAGACACAGAGTAATATAGCAATAAGCAGCGGAAACAAATGAATAGTAGTTCATGAAGCTACTATATATATGTAACAGAGTTAAAACAAGATACAACAGAAGTCTCGAATACATAGAGGTCTCAATACAATAGTCAAATAACAAAATATGAATATATCACTAGAGTCAACTGAATAACTGAAAGCTGAATAGATATAGATGGATCTCCAAGCGAAGCTCCAACTCCAAAGGTGAGTCTCAAATGCTGTGACACTCAGTCTGACTCGAGCGTAAAGCAAAACACAAAACACTCGAGTCAGGATTAACATTCTTATATTAATAAATTCAACTCAAGTGAAATATCAACTGAAATCAAGTAACTTGAAGGATGTTTGGGATTTCGATCCTCTAAGGATCCGTGGAATTATCTACTATGTAGTAATATATGCTATTATAATATGTCTAAAGTAAAGTAAAAGTATTAAAATAGCATTAAGGCGGTACCCATATCCCCCTTAACACATTTTTATATATTCCCATAGTCTATAAAGTACCGTAATTCCTCCGTAAACTGGAGGGCTATCAAAGGGCACTCCATAGGTATGGTACAAACCAAACTCGTAGAAGGCGCGATAGGGCATGTGACACGGCACTTGAGGCAATGCCAGGGTAGATATACCATTTGCGGATCTGGACTGGTGGTAACGTATAGCAGCTACTACCGCCCACCTCGTGACACACTTCCAAATCAAAGGGTGCACCCAATCAATTACAAAAGCAATAGAATGGTATCGAAGAAATGTGTCCGATCGGAGGAATGACCTCACTTGGCCTGGCATGGTCCTGTTTTAGCCACATCAAGCTAAATCACAAGAGTCAGGGCTACGTAAATACCATATAGAATCGTCACCAAACCATCCTACTTCATTCTGAAATCTCCCCCATGTACATAGTTGTTAAAGTGGTTTTCGGTATTGGCAGAGAGTATGACAATATCCGATCCCGGTCTCTTTAACAACCAAATGTTATTATAACACCGTGGTCATTTCATTTCAAATAGTTCATACTTCAAACCAAAATACCATATCATTTCAAAACCGTATCAATTCGATATCATTACTCACTTAAAATATCCATTTCCAAAAATCATAGTACTTTCAAAGTTATAACACTTTCGAAATTATAAAACTTAGAAATTATAACACTTTGGAAATCATATCACTTTGAAAGCATAATACTTTGAAATTCATAAACTTTCACTTACACAGTTTAGATATAGAAAATAATATATATATTAAAATAGTTTATATAATAAAATAGTTTATATAATAAAATAGTTTATAATAAAATAGTTTATAATAAAATAGTTTTAATATATATATTAAAATACTTATAAAATAAAATAGTTTCTTAAATTTCACATATCAATTCAAATCAACTCAATTTCCAAAATCCCATTTAAATCAAATCTCAGTTCTTCCATTTCAATTTGATTCAAATCTTAGTAAACCATTTATATAGATTTCAAATATAGATTTGAACTACGAAAATACCATTTCGATTTCAATAGATTTCAAAGTTTAAATATTCAAACATTTATAATAACTAGATTTGATAAATTTATTTATATTTCAAATTAACTTCCATTATTATTTAGTTTGAAATATTCACTAAATCAATTCAATAACAATTAAATAAAATCTAATTTAAATAAAACTAAATATCCCATTCAATTTATTTAACTTAGAATATTCATTTAATCACTTTTAATCAAAATCAAGTTATAAATCATATCTTTAAAATCTTAGGCTATGTTTGGTTTACCGTTTCAGTTTTGAGTTTTCGTCCATACAAAAATACGCACGACGCATGTATATTATGAAAAATGACCATTTTAGAAAACGAATTTAACACACAAAATAGGAAACAACTTTTTTTCATTTTTCGTGTTTTGAGAAAAACGGAAGTACGAGCAACAATTCATCCTTCCGTCGTTCCTCCATCCACTTCGTGGTCTCCTCCAATCTTCCATTCATCCCTTCCGATCTCCCTTCATTCTTTTTATATTTTGTAATAAATGTTGAAAACTCAAAACATAAAATACAAATAAACCAAACGACTCCTTAAATTCAATAAGTTTCAAATCGATTTAATTAAATATAATCCTTAAACAAATAAAGTTTCAAATCAATTTCTATTTATCTTTCCAACCTTAATTCATAAAATTTATTATCAAATTTATTTTAAAAATATAATTTACTCAAACATAATATATACTAATTAAATTAAATTTTATTAATTTAAATTTTATTATTATTAAATTTATTTTTTATTAAAACTTATTATATATATATATATTAAAAATAGTAAAATTATAAGTAAAATCTTAAAATTTATAATTTCAAAACTAACTTATAAATTTAAATTTTCCAAACATATGATTTTAAAAAATCAAGAAATTAAACCATATATAAAATAACATTTATATATAATATTTTAAAATCAATATTTATATAAAACCATATATATTTCCTTATTAAAACTCTTGGAAATCATTTTCAATATATATATATATATATAAACCAACGGTGTCTGTATATAATTTTCTATCCTATGGTCAAGTGATACAGATATTTATCATTTCAATCCGCAATTTAAATATCTACGGGTATATATCTTTTCAACCCGCAATCCCAAATTCAATGTCAATGAAAATCGCTTGGGTTTATCATTTCAACCCATAACGATTTCTCCTATTCTACAACATCGTTCGGGTATGTATCATTTCAACCCATAGGGAATTCTATACTAACAGGTTGCAAAGTGAGAACAGTAATAATATAACATATCAACAACATGCATATATCATCAATAATAGATAAAATATAAATAACATATCATGGTGTCAGATGTTACAGGTGAATAGTTACAGATAATGACATATCATATAAATATTTAATAGTTCAATTTAGCAGCATATTTCAATTGTCGTTTCAAGTGAAACCAAATTTAATAAATATAAGAACGTTAATCGTGAGTGATTGCTCACCTTTCAAGACTAGAGAGACAAAAAGGTGACATGGACACAGATACGCACACGGAACAGTGACAAGCTAGGAATCACTGCGATAGATTCGATATAAAAATGTAAGTCAAGATGACACGAGATCGATGAAACAAGATATATTACATATAGATATAAATTTTTCAAAAAAATTAATTTAAACATATAGTTAAAATAAAATATATATATATTTATTTGTTTTCTAAAATAAATTCCAAAACATGCATTTTCAAATCCGTAGTTAGTTCGAACACATATAAAAATAAATTCCTATATATATATATATATACACACACACACACATGAACCAATCTCATATATACTTATCAGTATAACTAATATGTCAGCTTATATGCTTATATACATATATTTTTTCAAAATCATCCTTTCTTACAATACATATATTTAAAATCAAAGTATATATAACTTACATTTTA
Organism: Allium fistulosum; assembly: GCA_030737815.1. Classification (NCBI taxonomy): domain Eukaryota; kingdom Viridiplantae; phylum Streptophyta; class Magnoliopsida; order Asparagales; family Amaryllidaceae; genus Allium; species Allium fistulosum. The sequence goes on from CM060902.1 coordinate 1,394,584,635, forward strand.
AAACCAATTCATAACATCAATACATCAAACATGCAAAATAATACACATACTTTAAAATCTATCACATATGTATATATATATTTTTAAAATATCACTCCGTGTTATAATTGAAACCAATCAGATATAGGAAATCACTAGACAGTACAGACACAAAAGAAAATATATATTAAAATTTAAATATCTATACTTAAACAGTATACCAAAACAACATCTAAAATCTTTATATAAAACAGGAAGTAGAAGGTTTATCATATAAAATCTGAAGTGGAATATATATGTATATTTTATATATATATATATAACAGGTCAAACTTCATAATATAATATATGTACTTTTAAACATCAAATATAATACTTAACAGTAGATGAAATTTAGAATATATATATATATATATGCTTTTGACACTGAAACGACCCGATCTTTCATACACGAAAAATCGAACCTTCAGGGTTTAAAGAAGAAGAGGTAGAAGAAGAATGTAGGAAACAACATCAGAATCTAACCATCGCAGCGGAATAAAATATAATATATATTAACAGATCTTTACACAAATCAAAACCATATCTGTTTTATTCAATATATCATCAGAGTATACATCAGAGAACACATAACATACAACTGGACAATAATCATGTCATGTCCTCAATACAACAGAGTACATAGCTAAACAACACAACGGAATATACATACACAAGTACGAAAATACGTATCCATCTAGCTCGTCTCCTGACCTCCACAGCATCATATCCTGTATCCTATAATACTCGGTCTGACCCAAGCATCATATAAAACAATACCCGAGTCAGTCTGGAATACTGGCGTGAGAAAACCACACTCAAATTTATTATTAGAGTTTCAAAATCCTTTGAAATCAAAAGCATCTCGTAAGACCACGCCACAAATAAACATGTCTGGTTTTTACCTTACGATAGCCAAAACACTTTCTTATCAAATCCTTTGATATTATAATAGTGTCTATATACAAATAATTATTCAAATAGCTGAAATTGTTACATCTATTAAATTCCAGCATACTAGCCACAAAGTGGGTAATACAAACAAATACCGTACAAGGCACGTAGGGAGAATGGATTTCCATCAATGACTAGGCACTGGGGTACCACATAACAGTACCTGGTCTAGATCAGCGTACCGAGGACCCACCCTAAGTCCCCTGCAACACAAGGCCGGAACCATCCCTTACTGGATGATTCCGAATAAAATCACCCCACGGTTGTGATCAGCAACCGCACCACTAAGCCGAAATAAAAAGGGACATCTAGACAGGGATGACTTTACTCTCCAGTGGGTGCGACCCACGAAGCCTTGCTGCATAACCCCTGATTTTCAGTCATTCCCGGTTGATGAGGCTGGAGGCTAAGCGTTACCTTTTAGAACATATCCCTTAGAATGCCCATCGTCCGCTGACGATGTTCCGAAAGCATTCATCCATACAAGTCCGTCCCGGGACCGATCGGAACCGAAGGCACTACTCCTACTACATCCATTTTGGAAATATCCTCAGGATTATAAGCGACTAGCCCTTGCACTTCACTGCTCCATCTTCGACTCCGAAATCGTTTCCATGAAACGTACAAACCGGATCGAAGTGGTTTTCGAGAAATAAATCTCGATCCCGGTCTCTTCGAAACGATCAACGCATTGGTCAATATTAATAGTCGGTTATTTAGCTATCAATTAACATTCACAAACATCCATCAAACAATAAATAATTCTCCCAAATTATTTATTTATCCTCAAATATCTTCGCAAGATATATTTCTATTTTCAATCCTTTGAAACAATTTCAAAACAGTTTCCTTTCACGGAATGCATTTCCCAAATGTTTATTTCCTCTGAAACACCAAGTACAAAATACTTTTAGATTTTAAAATAATTTAAGAACACTTTACTATAAATATGCTTTATAACATTGAAATTATAAAACTACTTTAATACTTTATTAAAATATATACTTTAAGAATATATAAAATAAAACCGCTTTATAAATATAAACTAAATTTCTCCTTTAAAACATAATACCAAATCACTTTTATACAATTACTACAATAATAGATTTTTGAAAATACTTACTTTGGAAATTAACATTTAGAAAAAAACAAATTTTCTAAAACATGCTTTTAAAAAAAACATACTTAAAACTTTTAACTTATATTTCGAATTGCTTTGAAAATGTACTTGGCTTTCCGAGGAAATACACTTCTCTTCACATCTTTTAAAAATAAATCAACATTTATTTTTAAACCGATTCATATCCCTTTATAAATTCCCACCTTGAATTTATATTTTCAAACATCCATTGGTATTTTATTTTACTTTATAAACCCAGTTTATAAATTCCAAAATCTCACTTCTCTTTAAAATTTCAAATCCCAAACACTTAAATCAATTTACAATTGATTTCCAACTCACTTTGCTTGAAATAATTCTCTTCACTACTTCATTTATTCCAAAATACATTAACCTTTAGATTTAATTCTTTATTGTGAGTTAAAACCCTTTTTAACTAAAATTACCAATTTCAAACTTCCAAAATGCTTTCTTTATCCTTTAATTAAATTTAATCCTTAATTTCAAAAATAAATTCTTTATTCTTTACAATAATATCACTTTAGTTTTAAAGTTTATATTTTCCCTGTTAATTCAAAATTTCCTTATTCCAATTCACTTGAATTATTTTACTTAAAATTTACTCTTTTATTTCTTTCAAAATCCAATTCTATAGAATTTAATAGCTGTCCAACAATATCTTCCAATATTTCAATCATCAATAAAATCATCACAGGATATCAATATTCATAGCACAGAATATCAAATAATCTAAATAATTTTGAGGAATCCAGTTGGATCCCTCCAACCTGTTTCCCAGCATCCACAGACGTTAGCACAATACCAATTCCACTTCTTGGTGGAATATTGCGGTATATGGGTTTAAATATTATCATCCACTATTATGCGGCGCATAGGGTCTCATCCGCTATATAATGCGGGAATGTCAACAACTCCAATATATACATATTCCAATATATATATATATTGATATATATACTATATATATACTATCATATCAAATCAATCCAATCATTCACCAAATATTTAAATTTAACTATTTAAATTTAAATAGCAACCAGATGAGTGAGATTAACTCACCTTTGCTTTTATTTTGCCAATTTGATACGATCCTGACTTGTTTTCCCTTGTGGTATTAAACCTTGAATAAACATCTACAATTTATTTGAACCAATCGATCAGCCTATTATCATCTATTAATTTAATTTTAACTAATTCACTAAAAATTTATTCTATAAATTTTCTTCATAAAGCATTATTTATAAGTGAAACTTGTAACGTAAAATATTTAGATATATGAATATTTATTGTATTAAATTTCCTTTGAAACTGCTTAACTAAGGTAATCTGTATAGACCAAATTTATACAGATTCCTATGCTTTCCAAGTCCTGTATATGAATATGTGTGTATAAAAAGGAAAATTTTGTTTCTTTTCGGCAAGTACCAAAAATCTTTACTTTACTGTATTTGTATACATGTATATTTTATTTTTATTATATATATATATATATATATATATTAAACTTTACTGTTAATTTCCTAATTCCCTTTTTCTAACCTGGATATACAACATTCAGTTAAACTAAAATGATGATACCTCACTGTCGAGTTCGAAGTTGAACGGAACTCTAGCTTTGACTCGACTGCACCATCAATAACAGCCAACACCGTGGCTCCAGCCACCATCGTAGCCCCTAGACCCTGTCGCCATCACCATGAGTCATGTGCGCATGCGACCAACTGTCGGCAACTCTCCACCATGCATGAACATCCATAACCTAGCGCCTCCATTCCAAGACTCAGTTGCACCCAGATCGAGTTCCTCTGAACTCAAGCCCTAATCTCGAGCTTCCCCCAAAATAGCGTGCTTCTCGTTCCAGGCGAGCGCGAGCCTCCAGGTGGCTGTCATCCTCGATTTCGCACGCGAGATGCCTTGCTCAGATTCGATACAAGAATTCGAATCGTAGGATAGCACGACCACTCTCTCTCTTTTTATTTTATACGAACGAATTCGTATATACTCGATTTGGGAAAGGAGGGAAGCGCCATTTTTTTTTGAAGGAAGAGGTTGTTAATTGAACGGCTTGAATTGGGAAAGTAGATGGCGAATAAAAAGAAGATGGCTAGTTTATGAAGAATGAAACAGATCGTACTTATTATTATATTTTCTCTGAATCTTCCAGTGAAAGGCTTGCTTGTTAGGCCAAGCTAAAGGACTATGATTTGGCCTTAAGGACGGCTATAAATATTAAAAAGGGAAGCGTGTTTAAGAAGGCACCGATGACATTGATTTGATCAATTAAAGTTTTATTTAATTTTCAACGCGTTTACTCATCGTACGCTCACACAACCACTCCGATCAATACGAAATTTGGAATCCGATAATAATTCAATATTACGGACCCAATGGAACTGGTTTCGTCGAATTCCGAGACTATGCCTCGGAAGGCTATTTTTAAATTCAATTTAAACGATATATTTTCAAAACTGAACAAACTACTTTCAAATTCGATTTTAAAGGTTCCACCACCTTCAGTATTAACAATATAAATTTTCTGAGTTTTTAAATTATTTTTAACAAGCTCAAAACTCAAGATTCTCTATTTTACCCTATTTTAAATTGTTAAATTCAACAATTAAATCACTTAATAAATAGTGGCATTTGAAATTCATGTTAGAAATTAACATTTAAATATTTAAAATCAATTAAATATTCCAATTTCAAATGCTCAAAAATTCTGGGTCGTCACATTCCTCCCCCCTTAAAAGAATTTCGTCCCCAAAATTACTGGTTAGGAAGAATGATCCATAACCCATTAACTATCTCCTCAACTCCAAATAGTTTTTAACATCTTACCAAACAAATCTTTTATCAAAGACACACTAACCCTTTCCTTAACTTTCCAACTTACCCATAAATCCCAAACCATATCACTTGCTTAACCATTCAAATTTAAATTTAAAACCAAATTTGAATTATCAAAAATTTCTCAAAAATTTTCAAACTCTCTAAGTTTCCGAAAAATTTCGCCAGCGTCTCCTTTGCACGGCTAGCTCGGTACAACTACAAAATGGCTCTACGGCCTCCCAATCTCAAAAAGAAAACAAAAGGCCAAGTGGCTGGATCAAAAACCCAATCAAATTTCATATAGAAATTCAAATACATACCTTTTGTCGGGCCATTAAATTTTATCTTCTAAAATCAAAAATCCCAATTTATCCATTGCTTTTATACACCTGTATATCCTACTAAGCAATAATATTCAATCATAATTCCAAAGTCATTTTATACTTTTCTTTACAAATTTCCAATATTTGTTTTACTTAAGCCCGCACGTTGCACTTATATCATTTGTACGCAATATCAAATTCGATCGCTTACTCGATCACACAATTTCACTTCCGAACTAGTATCGTCCACCCGACTTCCTAGTGCGGACTCAGATCTGCTTTCTTGATCAGAAACCGTTATTCTCCTTGCATAGCCACAAACTATGATAGAGAATATCCAGAATCAATCAACAATCCATATCCAGGTCCGCCGTCGAAAATCGAGTGAAAAATCCTAACTCGGATCGGTATAATTACCTCGAAATTCTGTGCTCGAATCCGAATCAAATCACTATGCGAATAAAATAATATACGTACATCCTACGGATTAATTTCAATTGATTATCAGCTATATCAATTCTCCTTTATTCCCATACATTTTGATTGTTATTCACTTATCCACAATTATATCATTTCACAACTTCTGATCTTCATTCAATTATCCACTTAGAATAATTTTCCTCAAAACCACATTTACTTAAGAATTCACTATTCATTTCTTAAGTTCAAGATAAACATTTTATATACTTCTTGGATTTGTTTCACTTCATTCTTGAAGTTTATATTCAATTTTATTCACTTTTGTCTGTACAATTCCATTAGAATTCAATTTGGTTTCAAACCCTGAATACTGAATTTTATTCATCTTATCTCAATCAATATTTAATTAACCATTTTCTTTAGTAGTTTCACTTGCTAATTCGTTTAAGTTTGTTTGCAAACTTTTTCTTTCTTTAATTTCTTTGATTTCACCTTACTTTATATACACACTTCAATTAGATTTCCATATTCAGTTCAATTCTTTATGCTTATCAATTTTAAATCATTTATCATTAATGAAAATTTTAAAACATTTCAAAAAAAAATTCTAACTCCCAAAATTTACGAATTTTTTTGACAGAGTCTCCCTTGTACGGAGGGACTTCTGCGATATCGCAGGATGCACAAATATATATATATACATCGGCCTCAGGCCGGAAATCACAATATATATCAATATATGCAGTTCATATCTCCTATTTTGAATTTTTGCGTAAGCGTACCTTATTTTAGCATTTTTAAGCAAGCAGCTATTTATTTTAGCAAATTTCGCAATCAAATCCAGCGAAACGGCTTCCCGGTACCTGTACTAACTCAACTTAAACAGGTAAGTGACCAATATACAAAGTTTATTAACATTTCACTTAATTACAATAGCTAAACACATGTATAACATAAGCAATATACCCAAAATAATTTTCATAAGCAATTTATATGGTTTCGACACCTATTTCAATTGCATATTAATAACCATTTCCTAAGTAATTGAACTCAAACTTTTATTTAATGGACTTTCATTTTCATCCGAAGCCAAGCTTCCATAAATTCACTTAAATTAATTTACTTCAAATCATTTCAATTTCATAACTTAAGTTCATTCTCATTTTACTTGATTCTCATCAATTCAATAACCCCATTCTCTTTATCCATTTTAATTTCCAACTCATATTATCAATTCATCCTTCAATTTATTAATAATGTCATTCAATTTATTTCATATTCCATATTTCATTTACAACCCAAACATTTGATTTTTATCTCAAAAATCACTTTAACTATTTTACTGGAGTTCAATCTATTTTATAATCTAAATTTTGGAGTATATTCATTTTCATATTTCATCTATTTACAATCAATCCCATTCACATTCCTTTTGTTTTTAACTCGGGATTATACATTTTATTTAGCCAATATATTTATTATTCCATAAACAGTTCTAAATAAGATTCTAGAGTTTTAAACAATTTCCCAAAATTTCAAAATCACCTTTGAAATCAACTATATCCAAAATCCCTTTAAATTCAAAACCAAACCAAGTTTTGCAAACAAACACAAGCCCAAAACATCCAGGTAGCAATTCCTCTTTTGGAAACTCGAAAATGAACACTGATGATGTCGCGATCATCATCGGAATTATTTTCCAGCGACCACTGAGAGTTTAGTGCTTTTATCTCTTTTTTTAAAAAACATTCAAATATTTTTAATTTTCAAATCTCTCCAAAACTTTTAAAAACTGCTTTCAACTTCCAAGGGATCTAAACCTTTCTCAAAATTCCAAATTTGAAACCCATTCCGATTTATTTCCAAATATTTCTTTGGAATCCTATTCCCAATTATAAATCATATTTATAATTCACAGTTACAACTTTCACTTTATTATCTGAATTTATTTTCTTAACTTTGGTTATAAGTTTTCAATTTCTTATTCAATTTCCTCCTAATGATAATAATTTATTATCATCATCTAACAACCAAACATCCAAATATAACTATAATAATTTATAAAAATTATTTCTTTCATATACAAAAATAATTTGGGTAAAATTATTTCATTTACCCTATTTTAAAACAATATTGTGTCGGTTTACCTTGTTAAGAGTTTAGGAATCCCTATCGATATTGTGGCATCCCACACATCGACCAGAATCCATAAACACTCAACCGATAAGTCAACACAATATAAAACCATTTTATATTTACTAACAAATACGCGCTCATATCTATCAATACTCTCAAAATTCCCACCAAAGCCAAGGTTATCGCCAACCTTTGCTCTGATACCAAATGAAACGACCCGATCTTTCATACACGAAAAATCGAACCTTCAGGGTTTAAAGAAGAGGTAGAAAGAATGTAGGAAACAACATCAGAATCTAACCATCACAGCGGAATAAAATATAATATATATTAACAGATCTTTACACAAATCAAAACCATATCTGTTTTATACAATATATCATCAGAGTATACATCAGAGAACACATAACATACAACTGGACAATAATCATGTCATGTCCTCAATACAACAGAGTACACAACTAAACAACACAGCAGAATGTACATACACAAGTACGAAAATACGTATCCATCTAGCTCGTCTCCTGAGCTCCACAACATCATATCCTGTATCCTATAATACTCGATCTGACCCGAGCATCATATAAAACAATACCCGAGTCAGTTTGGAATACCAACGTGAGAAAACCACACTCAAATTTATTATTATAGTTTCAAAATCCTTTGAAATCAAAAGCATCTCGTAAGACCACGCCACAAATTAACATGTCGGGTTTTTACCTTACGATAGCCAAAACACTTTCTTATCAAATCCTCTGATATTATAATAGTGTCTATATACAAATACTTATTCAAATAGCTGAAATTGTTACATCTATTAAATTCCAGCATACTAGCCACAAAGTGGGTAATACAAACAAATACCAGACAAGGCACGTAGGGAGAATGGATTTCCATCAATGACTAGGCACTGGGGTACCACCTATCACAGTACCTGTCACATACCGAAATTTTCGACTTTCGAAAATTCGACATCGATACTCACTTTATCGACTGCCGAGAAATCGAGTGCCGGAAACTCCAATAGTGAGGGTTTAAGAAAAAGAAAAAGGCAGAAGAAGAAGAAAAGAAAGAAGAGAAAGAAAGAAGAACAACAACAGAACAAGAGCAGATACAGAAAACAATATCAGAATCTTACACATCGCAGCGGAACAATATATAATAAATAAACACTAGTCTTTTAAAACAAAGAGCTATATCAGTTTATACATACATCAATCATCAGAGTCAATATACAACAATGGACAGTTATATAAACTTGTCCTCATACAGAATACATAGCGGAATAAATACTATCAGATACAAATACTACGTCTCGTCATCCAGCTTGCTTCCAAAGCTCCAGAATATCCAGAATATCCTGATAATATAACTCTAGGCTGCCCGTGTGGAAATTGGTGGGCACCCAGAGTTTAGAAGGGAAACAATAAACTCCGAGTCAGTCATGGTGACTGGTGTGAGATCGTAAAACAGTTTTATCTTTAAAATAAACAACAGGAAAACTTTAATGTCAATTCGCAATGCTTTTGGAAAATGAAACTACCATAAGACCTCCCACCACACACACAATGCAAACGCAGACTTGGAGGAGATTTCTTCTTATGATAGTCAAAGATGCTTACTACGCAAAATCAAATCATTTTTGATATTATTATTAGTGCATAGTGGAAAACATTTCGAAGGTATAATATAAATCTTAGCCAGCATAGGTACCATTATATTATGCCTGCTATAGCTGCCTCCTGAGGAGACAGGTTATACAATTGAAATCGTAAAGGCTCGTATTGTTTCTTTGGATTTCCAACAAATGGTCAGGCTAAGGAACTTCCTATCCACGATGGGTACGTCCCTGGAATAGACGACCCGAGAACCTAACCGGATCTCTGCCAACACAAGGCCGGGTTACCTCTGCAAAAATAGGTAACTACTGACACGCGTATGCCATCCCCCGATCGTCACCGATCTTCCCGAGGATCCCCGATTCGCAACAACCACAAAGAAATAAATTTTTGCAGCAACCACAGAGGTTAAGTATCTGAAATGACCCTCCTCTTTCTACCCTAATTTCATAAGGATTTTTTTTCCATCAAAGGGAATTTAAATCCAATAGAAATCAAAATGCCATACAAGTTATTGACATAGTTACTTATCTCTTTTCTAAATAGGCAAATTAGGCAAAATCAGTAGTTCAGACGTCTAAATTAATATGACAGGCGTCTAGACTTAATTACAGACGTCTATCTAGTTATGACAGACGGCTCAGTGATCAAAAATTGAAACAGAGAGAAAAAGATATTTTGAACTGAATTCAGACATCTAATTATTTTGTGACAGACGTCTATATTTAACCTTAGACGTCTAAATTATTTAGATTGTCGTCTAAGTTTAATCTCAGACGTCTAAATTATTTAGACTGTCGTCTAAATTTGATTTCTATGTACATGCATATGCACATTCAATTTATGTGTGTCTGGATGTCCACCTACATTCATTTACACTTTTAAGTTCGATTTAAACTTCCTTAGAACTATCAGAGATGATATATAGATTGATCATTTATTACAATTATATTTCCAGGGTCATTTTCTTTTTCCAATAAACCAAAATACATCCAGGATCAAAACAATTAACCAATATAAATATATCAGTACTTTCACAAAGATAAGCACATACATGTGAGGATGTATATGCCTCTCTTGTTTAAATTAGAGTTCTGGAAAACAAGAGGAGATTGGATTGATTAAATTTAATCAATCCACACATAGTACAGTGTTATATGCAATAAAAGTTTCATTAATGTTTGATTTTCTTCTTATAAAATCTGTCTGGAATTTAAAATGCATTTGGTTAAAATCTGAATAAAAATTCAGATTCCTATTACAGATACAAAGGAAAAGGGTGTATTAATATTTGCACAAAACATGTTTATGTGCATATATAACTGCAACTATTTGGATCTGGCTTCCAATAACCTTATTACAGATCCTTCCTTTATTTAAAAATAAGACATGAAACATTTGTATGAAACAAGTTAGATTATGGGAACCTTGCAGTCATAAAACATTCAACCTATGCCTATTATCTTTTGTATACACTTACCATGTTTGAAAGACAAAACCATTTAATTTTTCTGAGAATCAACTATCCAGATTTCCCAAAACTTAAATCCTTTATAAAGACTCAAAATTGACTAATACATTTATAAAATGTAATCATTCAGTCTTCAACATGGTGTTCTTACTAAATCCACTTACAATATTTTGATTAACTTCTTTAATATCATATATTAACCAGATTCATAAATTCCAGATACAAGTCAATCTCTTAATAAAATACTTAACAAAATATCCATCCCATATTCAACACTTAATACAAGTAACAATTTAAATCATTAATACATGCGGATTTTATCATTTTGGCTCTTATCTAACTAAGTTTAGCATGCTATAATCCTCTTCTCAAAGCCTTGCTCCTACTCCTACTTAGTTGCTGCATTCCCTGAAAAAGCTTTTGAAACTGCCTCATTTTAAATGAGACACCCCAGATGCCATTAGCACACTAGGGTCAGACACATGTCTGGTATGAGAAAATTCACAAAAGCAACTAGTTAATTAGGTTAAAATCAAATTAAATACATATACATAAGGTCCTGCCCTTTTGGAATCAGATCTTACTTGTGTGCATGCTCTGTGTCATTGTGCATGTGCACACTTTGGTTTTTCTTTCCAGAGACTACATATATAAATATGGCACATACATTCAAGCATACAATTCAGTCATAATCAAACAATCATTCACACCAAACAGGAAAATAACCAATATGAGTTAAATCATTTATTCCATCCTCATATTTCAATTCTGGGAAAAACTCTAGTTTTCTCATCATCTCAAATATTATTCCCTTGGTATAATTATCTATCCTGGTCTCATCTGCAATATTTATGAATCAATGGACACACTGTAATGAACTAATTCACTCCATTACACAAAGATCTCAGGACTTAAACAAGCCATGTGTCAACTTGTGTTACTCAAGAACACAAGTCATTCCTGCAGTGTTCTTGACCCCAATTTCTTAATCATGTTTAAGTCAATAATAACTCTTTTGATTTTTCATGACTAAACCATTCAGTCATCCATTTTACTAATCTAAACATCCATATCATGGTATCTCATATTATTCATAATCAAACAGAGACAAACAAGCAAACAACCATTGGTGACTAAATAGATAAGATTCTGTATGTATATGTATACAACCTGGTATTTTTTAAAAGGGGTATAGGCAACTAACATTGGCTTATGGCTTTTGAGAGAGTTTTTCCTTTTTGCAAACATTTGTGCTTGAGTTAAACTCAGAATGATCTGGTTTCACTAAATCACAAAATTTTGTTTGCTATGCATATGAACATATATATATATATTTTCATTGAATCAGGAGCATCAGCACATAGGCAACCCTATTGCACCCCTAATTCCTTTTTGTCTCAAGCCTCAGCACTTATACATAAGTATATTGCAGCTCAACATTATTTACATCTTTCTGGGTTGAGCCAAAACCAATACTACTTGCCTATTTTCAACATTTTATTTTCTGGGTATTTGTTTATGTTCCTAAACATTAACATATCATAGATCTGGATTTATAAAACATATATGTATACTAACAACACATAAAGCTTTCTTATAATAAAACAAGTGATCAACCAAAGAGAATCAAAACATTTTAAGTTTTAAAATCACAGATAAGCATTCTCATATGAAAGTATATTTTTAAGAAAATTACTTATAGCTGGCTGCCTACATTAGGACTTATTGCCTTAGATTTTTTGAGTGAGTTTTCTCACCTAGCTCTCTTCTTTGCTTCCTTAATTAATTGATGAACTTCTGCCTTTAGCCTCAAGCTCTTTTCCTTCCCTTGTCTTATGATTTCTATGGTGTTGTTTTTTTTCTTTTTTATTCAAAGTTCTTTTTCTGAGAGAGAGGAGGCTGCTGCATATACATGTATATATACAGGGTCTTCCTTAGGGTTTTGGGTATTGGCTAAAGCCATTTTTGCCCACCAGAAAAATCAACTTATCTGCATTTTATTTAAACCCAAAGTTCTACCCTTCCCGGCTTAATTTAGGTGAAGAGAAAAGTGGTTACATTTTTTTCAGAAATTTGCTTTTCAGAAAATACTTTTCCCTTTGTCTACAATCATGCCAAAAATGTGACTTGATTTTATTATTTATCAAATACTCTTCCTAATTCTGCCTATAGCAAACATTTCTCTGTTTTATCTTATTTTTTTCTATTTTTAGCTTTCATGTAAATGGCATGTACTTCCTTTATTTATTTATAAGAGGATTAGTTCTTTTTATATCTTCAGTTTTTCTTTCTTTCTTCCTATATACTAAAATATGTCTGTATATTTTATCTTACTAATTTGAACTCTAGTATTTTATTAACAAATATATATATATTTATATAAGTCTTACTGAAATAATTAGTACACCTATATATATATATATATATTTATACATCATACTGTATTGACACACACATGCACATGTACACTCAAAAATATTCAGTAGCATCCATATATGCATATTTACTTATGCATTCAGCTTTTAAGGATTTAATTTATATATATATATATATATATATATATATATATATATATTTCCATACATATCAATATGTATTTATTCTTAGAGTTCAGGGATTTTAGCTTTTGTTCATGTGCATTTCCTGTGCACACATGTACACACATACTGATACACTATCAAGCTATATCACTCCCCTTTCAAAATTAATTCAAAAATTATTTTGAATTCATTTATATTTTTCAGAATAGATTCCTAAAATCTTGGGTCATTACATACATCCCTCCTTTTAGGAATTGTGTCCCACAATTTTCCTAAGCTTAAAATAAATTTTAAACTTAATTTAGAGAACAAATACATTCTCAACCAAATAAATTTTTAGTTCTATGATAACTAAAAACATATGCATCTAACAAAAGAAAACAATCAAAAATCAGAATTACCTTTAATCTGAAAATAGCTTAGGATAATTTCTCCTAACTTTATCTTCTAATTCCCATGTGCAATCACTAGGATCAAGACTCCACTGTACCTTCACAAGTTTCAGAGATTTATTTCTCAACTTCTTCACATCTTTTGCCAAAATTCCCACTGGATCCTTTTCATAAATCAAATTAGGATTTATCTGCACTTGGGTTGGGGTCTCAAGAATTTCTGCCTTGTCATGGACCCACCTTCTCAATTGTGATACATGAAAAACATCATGTATACCTTGCATGTTTTCTGGTAATTCCAACTTATATGCTAAGGGACCAATTCTCTCCAGAATTTTGTATGGTCCAATATATCTTGGGGTTAATTTGCCTTGTTTTCCAAACCTCAGCACATTTTTCATAGGTGAGATTTTGATGAAAACAAAATTTCCCACTTCATATTCTACCTGCCTTCTTCTCATGTCTGCAAATTTCTTTTGCCTATCTTGAGCTGCTGCCATTCTTCTTCTTATCAACTCAATTTTCTCCTTGGTTTCTTGTATGTACTCAGGTCCTAAAATAGACCTTTCTCCTGCTTCTACCCAACAAACAGGTGACAAACATGGTTTACCATATAAGGCTTCAAATGGAGCCATTCCTATGGTACTTTGGTAGCTGTTGTTGTATGTAAATTCAACTAGATGAAGATAATCTTCCCAGTTGCCTCCAAAATCCAGTATACATGCCCTCAACATGTCCTCCAAAACTTTGTTTACTACCTCAGTCTGCCCATCTGATTGAGGATGGTAGGCAGTACTTAAACATAGTTCAATTCCCATTGCTTCTTGAAAGCTTCTCCAGAATTTTGAAGTGAAGATGGTATCCCTATCACTCACAATGGTTTTGGGAATGCCATGTAACTTTACCACTTCCTTTATAAAAATTTGAGCTAATTTTGGTGCTGTTCTTTCTGACTTGACTGGGATGAAGTGTGCTACCTTGGTTAGCCTATCAACTATCACCCATATACTTGTATTACCTCTCTTAGATCTAGGCAGTCCATCTATGAAGTCCATAGATATGTCTTCCCACTTCCACTGTGGTATACTAAGAGACTGCATCAACCCTGATGGCCTTTGGGTTTTAGCCTTGACTTGTTGGCAAGTCATACATTTGGCAATGTATTTAGCTACATCAGATTTCATCCCCTTCCACCAGAAGTCTCTTTTCAAATTTTGGTACATTTTTGTGTTGCCTGGGTGTATGGAGTATTTACTTCTGTGATATTCATTCAATATCTCTTTCTTCAATTCTGTGTCCTCTGGTACACACATCCTATTTTGGTATCTCATATAACCATTTTTATCAATATGGTGATTCATAACTTCCTCCCCTCTTGAGAGGAGCACTTTCTTCTCTAACAAGTTGGCATCTTGTTCTTGCATCTTTCCTACCTTTAGAATTAAATCTGGTTGGAGTGTCATTAAGCTTAACTTCCCTTTATATTCTTGTGCACCATGCATCTGCTCATCCATGTGCACACAACCATTCTCCCCAATTTCTAACTCAGTTAGCAAAGACAAATCTTTAAATTCTTCTATCATCATCATAGCCAATTTAGCATGCTGTCTACTTAGAGCATCTGCAACTTTGTTTGCTTTGCCTGGTGTATAGAGTATGTCAAAGTCATAGGCAGCTAAGAACTCCACCCATCTATGTTGCCTCATGTTCAAATCTTTTTGTGAAAATAAATATTTCAGAGACTTGTGGTCAGTGTACAGTTCAAACTTTGTGCCTAACAAATAATGCCTCCAAAGTTTTAAAGCATAGATCACAACTGCTAATTCGAGATCATGTGTGGCATACCTTACTTCATGGGGTTTAAGTTGTCTGGATGCATATGCAATGACTTGGCCTCGTTGCATCAACACTGCACCCAAGCCAAATCCACTAGCATCAGTGTATACCACTAGTTCTTCATTTCCATATGGTACCTTTAAAATTGGAGCATTCACCAATGCCTCCTTCAACTGTTCAAAAGACTTCTCACATTTTTCTGACCAAACAAAAGCTTGGTTCTTCCTGGTTAGGTTAGTGAGTGGTGTAGAGATTTTTGAAAAATCTTTTATAAACCTCCTATAATACCCTGCCATCCCCATAAATGACCTTACTTCACTCACAGTGCTTGGCCTCTTCCATGCTTGAATAGCAACCACTTTATTGGGGTTCACAGAAATTCCTTGAGCAGATATAACATGGCCAAGGAAATGTACTTCCTCTTTCCAAAATACACATTTTGAAAATTTTGCCTTTAAATCTTTTTCCCTTAATCTAGACAAAACCAGGTGCAAATGATGCTTATGTTCTTCCACTGTTTTGGAATAAATCAAAATGTCATCTATAAAAATAAGCACAAACTTGTCTAAACAATCTCTAAAGGTTCTGTTCATTAAATCTACAAAGTATGATGGTGCATTGGTCAATCCAAATGGCATAACCAAAAATTCATACAAACCATACCTAGTGTTAAAGGCAGTGTACTTGATGCTTGATTCTTCCACCTTCATTTGATGAAAACCAGATGCTAAGTCTAGTCTAGAAAATACTTTTGCCCCTGCTAATTGATCAAAAAGATCATCTATTCTTGGCAATGGGTATTTATTTTTAATAGTTACCTTGTTTAATTCTCTATAATCTATACAGAGTCTTAAGGAGCCATCTTGCTTCTTAACAAATACCACTGGTGCTCCCCAGCAAGAATTACTTGGTCTTATAAAACCCTTTTCTTCCAATTCTTCTAACTGTTTCTTTAATTCTTTTAGTTCATTTGGCCCCATTCTAGTTGGATTTTTAATCACTGGGCTTGCTCCTGGAACTAGATTGATCTGGAACTCTACGGGTCTATGGTGTGGAACACCCTTGACCTCACCAAACACATCCAAATATTCATTGACTATGGGAATTTCTTCAATGGTTAGTTCACTGAAATCTTTTTCTGAGTCAACTAAATGATATAGTTTTCCTTCCTTAGCTACTTCACATAAAACTGTGATTCTCTGACCTCTAGAATTTTGCAATGATATGGTGGATGAGTCTAAATTAATTATGGCTTTAAATTGCCTTAACCAGTCTACCCCCAATATAACACCTATATTTGGGTAATTCAAAACATATAAATTGGAAATAAAAATATTTCCTCCTATGTTTAATTCCACATCCACACAAATCATATTTAAAACACTAGAACTCCCCAGTGGACTTTGTATATGCAATGGGGTTTCAACCAATATGCAATTCAGTTTTAGCATTTTAACTAGTTCATAAGAAATTAAAGAGTGAGTTGCCCCAGTATCATATACTACTGCTATGGGTATGGTACAAATAAGTAATGTACCTTCCACTTGGCTATGGTTTTCAGTGTTACTCTCCACTGTGGCTTTTCCTTTTCCTTCCAAATTTGCCAATTTTCCTTGTTGTTTGTACTCAGGACAATTCCTCTTCATATGCCCCTCTTTCCCACATAGATAGCACTTGAAAGCTCCTCCTTTCAATTCTGGACATCTTGGTTTGATATGTCCTTCTTTTCCACACTGATGGCACACAATTTTCTTCTTGGTTTCCTTAGCTTTGACATCTCCAGTGCCTTTGTTACTGGCCTCTTCCTTCTTCTTATCATAAGGGTGATACCTCCCCTTACTCTTCTTGGTATTATTGTTCTTAAAATTTCTGAACTTCTCCCTTTCCTTGTCATGCTGTTCCAACCTCAAAGCTAAGTCTATCACATGGTCAAAAGTCCTGTCTACATAGGGTAACATGGCTCTGCTAAGCCCTGGATTCAACCCTTTTATGTACCTATCATTCTTGGATGCCTCATCTGCCACAAGCATTGCTCCATATGTGGAAAGCCCCTCAAACCTTTGAGTGTATTCTGTGACAGTCATGGTTCCTTGTCTAAGTCTAATAAATTCTTCTAGCAAGGTAGTCTTTGCTGATGCTGGTACAAACCTTGCTTCCAACATCTCTTTGAATTGATTCCAAGTGATTTCATTCTCATTCCTTCCTGCAATGATAACTTCCCACCAGCCTAAAGCTACTCCTTTTAGCTGTCTTGAAGCCACTTGCCTCTTTCTTTGATCATCAAGTTGCATGTCATTGAAAATTCTTTCCAATGTTCTCAACCATGTTTGAATTTCCATGATACTCTCTGTCCCTTCAAAGCTTTTGCCTCCTAAATGAGTATATGTCTTAAGTAATTTTGAGAGTTCTTCATAGGGATTTTCTTGCCTTTGTCCTGACCCATTCCTAAATGCTCTCACCAAGTCTTGCAAATTGACCATTGGTGGTGCATGGGAAGATCCTGCTCCCTGACTTGGTGGTCTCCCTACCATAGTTTGCTAATAATAATTTACATAACTGGTTAGTTTGAATATATTTAGTTCCTTTAAATTTTTTTTTTCTATCTAAGAATTTGATCATTATTTTTACTATGTTGAATAACATAGCTCTGATACCAACTGAAATGACCCTCCTCTTTCTACCCTAATTTCATAAGGATTTTTTTTTTCCATCAAAGGGAATTTAAATCCAATAGAAATCAAAATGCCATACAAGTTATTGACATAGTTACTTATCTCTTTTCTAAATAGGCAAATTAGGCAAAATCAGCAGTTCAGACGTCTAAATTAATATGACAGGCGTCTAGACTTAATTACAGACGTCTATCTAGTTATGACAGACGGCTCAGTGATCAAAAATTGAAACAGAGAGAAAAAGACATTTTGAACTGAATTCAGACATCTAATTATTTTGTGACAGACATCTATATTTAACCTTAGACGTCTAAATTATTTAGATTGTCGTCTAAGTTTAATCTCAGACGTCTAAATTATTTAGACTGTCGTCTAAATTCGATTTCTATGTACATGCATATGCACATTCAATTTATGTGTGTCTGGATGTCCACCTACATTCATTTACACTTTTAAGTTCGATTTAAACTTCCTTAGAACTATCAGAGATGATATATAGATTGATCATTTATTACAATTATATTTTCCAGGGTCATTTTCTTTTTCCAATAAACCAAAATACATCCAGGATCAAAACAATTAACCAATATAAATATATCAGTACTTTCACAAAGATAAGCACATACATGTGACGATGTATATGCCTCTCT
Organism: Allium fistulosum; assembly: GCA_030737815.1. Lineage (NCBI taxonomy): Eukaryota > Viridiplantae > Streptophyta > Magnoliopsida > Asparagales > Amaryllidaceae > Allium > Allium fistulosum. The sequence continues at coordinate 1,394,603,636 of CM060902.1, forward strand.
TGTTTAAATCAGAGTTCTGGAAAACAAGAGGAGATTGGATTGATTAAATTTAATCAATCCACACATAGTACAGTGTTATATGCAATAAAAGTTTCATTCATGTTTTATTTTCTTCTTATAAAATCTGTCTGGAATTTAAAATGCATTTGGTTAAAATCTGAATAAAAATTCAGATTCCTATTACAGATACAAAGGAAAAGGGTGTATTAATATTTGCACAAAACATGTTTATGTGCATATATAACTGCAACTATTTGGATCTGGCTTCCAATTCCCTTATTACAGATCCTTCCTTTATTTAAAAATAAGACATGAAACATTTGTATGAAACAAGTTAGATTATGGGAACCTTGCAGTCATAAAACATTCAACCTATGCCTATTATCTTTTGTATACACTTACCATGTTTGAAAGACAAAACCATTTAATTTTTCTGAGAATCAACTATCCAGATTTCCCAAAACTTAAATCCTTTATAAAGACTCAAAATTGACTAATACATTTATAAAATGTAATCATTCAGTCTTCAACATGGTGTTCTTACTAAATCCACTTACAATATTTTGATTAACTTCTTTAATATCAGATATTAACCAGATTCATAAATTCCAGATACAAGTCAATCTCTTAATAAAATATTTAACAAAATATCCATCCCATATTCAACACTTAATACAAGTAACAATTTAAATCATTAATACATGCGGATTTTATCATTTTGGCTCTTATCTAACTAAGTTTAGCATGCTATAATCCTCTTCTCAAAGCCTTGCTCCTACTCCTACTTAGTTGCTGCATTCCCTGAAAAAGCATTTGAAACTGCCTCATTTTAAATGAGACACCCCAGATGCCATTAGCACACTAGGGTCAGACACATGTCTGGTATGAGAAAATTCACAAAAGCAACTAGTTAATTAGGTTAAAATCAAATTAAATACATATACATAAGGTCCTGCCCTTTTGGAATCAGATCTTACTTGTGTGCATGCTCTGTGTCATTGTGCATGTGCACACTTTGGTTTTTCTTTCCAGAGACTACATATATAAATATGGCACATACATTCAAGCATACAATTCAGTCATAATCAAACAATCATTCACACCAAACAGGAAAATAACCAATATGAGTTAAATCATTTATTCCATCCTCATATTTCAATTCTGGGAAAAACTCTAGTTTTCTCATCATCTCAAATATTATTCCCTTGGTATAATTATCTATCCTGGTCTCATCTGCAATATTTATGAATCAATGGACACACTGTAATGAACTAATTCACTCCATTACACAAAGATCTCAGGACTTAAACAAGCCATGTGTCAACTTGTGTTACTCAAGAACACAAGTCATTCCTGCAGTGTTCTTGACCCCAATTTCTTAATCATGTTTAAGTCAATAATAACTCTTTTGATTTTTCATGACTAAACCATTCAGTGATCCATTTTACTAATCTAAACATCCATATCATGGTATCTCATATTATTCATAATCAAATAGAGACAAACAAGCAAACAACCATTGGTGACTAAATAGATAAGATTCTGTATGTATATGTATACAACCTGGTATTTTTTAAAAGGGGTATAGGCAACTAACATTGGCTTATGGCTTTTGAGAGAGTTTTTCCTTTTTGCAAACATTTGTGCTTGAGTTAAACTCAGAATGATCTGGTTTCACTGAATCACAAAATTTTGTTTGCTATGCATATGAACATATATATATATTTTCATTGAATCAGGAGCATCAGCACATAGGCAACCCTATTGCACCCCTAATTCCTTTTTGTCTCAAGCCTCAGCACTTATACATAAGTATATTGCAGCTCAACATTATTTACATCTTTCTGGGTTGAGCCAAAACCAATACTACTTGCCTATTTTCAACATTTTATTTTCTGGGTATTTGTTTATGTTCCTAAACATTAACATATCATAGATCTGGATTTATAAAACATATATGTATACTAACAACACATAAAGCTTTCTTATAATAAAACAAGTGATCAACCAAAGAGAATCAAAACATTTTAAGTTTTAAAATCACAGATAAGCATTCTCATATGAAAGTATATTTTTAAGAAAATTACTTATAGCTGGCTGCCTACATTAGGACTTATTTCCTTAGATTTTTTGAGTGAGTTTTCTCACCTAGCTCTCTTCTTTGCTTCCTTAATTAATTGATGAATTTCTGCCTTTAGCCTCAAGCTCTTTTCCTTCCCTTGTCTTATGATTTCTATGGTGTTGTTTTTTTTTCAAAGTTCTTTTTCTGAGAGAGAGGAGGCTGCTGCATATACATGTATATATACAGGGTCTTCCTTAGGGTTTTGGGTATTGGCTAAAGCCATTTTTGCCCACCAGAAAAATCATGTTATCTGCATTTTATTTAAACCCAAAGTTCTACCCTTCCCGGCTTAATTTAGGTGAAGAGAAAAGTGGTTACATTTTTTTCAGAAATTTGCTTTTTAGAAAATACTTTTCCCTTTGTCTACAATCATGCCAAAAATGTGACTTGATTTTATTATTTATCAAATACTCTTCCTAATTCTGCCTATAGCAAACATTTCTCTGTTTTATCTTATTTTTTTCTATTTTTAGCTTTCATGTAAATGGCATGTACTTCCTTTATTTATTTATAAGAGGATTAGTTCTTTTTATATCTTCAGTTTTTCTTTCTTTCTTCCTATATACTAAAATATGTCTGTATATTTTATCTTACTAATTTGAACTCTAGTATTTTATTAACACATATATATATATATTTATATAAGTCTTACTGAAATAATTAGTACACCTATATATATATATATATATTTATACATCATACTGTATTGACACACACATGCACATGTACACTCAAAAATATTCAGTAGCATCCATATATGTATATTTACTTATGCATTCAGCTTTTAAGGATTTAATTTATATATATATATATATATTTCCATACATATCAATATGTATTTATTCTTAGAGTTCAGGGATTTTAGCTTTTGTTCTTGTGCATTTCCTGTGCACACATGTACACACATACTGATACACTATCAAGCTATATCACACCCCTTTCAAAATTAATTCAAAAATTATTTTGAATTCATTTATATTTTTCAGAATAGATTCCTAAAATCTTGGGTCATTACAGTATCTGGGCTCCATACCATGATACCACCTTTATCCAGAAGGAATGACATACACTAAGGGGCGCTACTCCCTAGAACCTTGCCGCATCCTTCCTGTTTCGACCATTTCCGGGGTGTGAGGCTCGACGAAGTCTCGTCCACAAAGCTACGCTTTCTCAAAAAGCCCTGCTTCGGGTCAAACAAAATGATCAACCTATGATCACAAAGATATAAGATCAAACAAATGATCATATCGCAAATGATCAAACACTGATCATTTCACAGCAACACTCAGTATGCCACGTTACCAAATTGGGATATATCGCTGATAAATTTCAACTACATAACCTCTGAGCTCGTACGTCTCAAAGAAGGGTGTTAAGCTAAGAGAATAAATTCTCCGCCACCAACAGAAATGTATTTGAAAGAAATCAGCTTTATATTTCAAATTGTAACGTCAAACATACAATCCATACAAGTCTGTTCCGGGATCGAACAGAACCGAAGGCACTTCTCACGAAGCCCTTGCATATCCGGATAAATTTTCAATCACGTCAGGACTTCCCGTCACTAAGGGTGATAAAACCTCTAAATCGAAGATCAGTCGATGTAGAGTAACTCGACGGTAATCCTTCCATTTTCAAAAATATCCGGTCTTCAACACCGGTCTTCGAATGCAATTCATAACGACGTATCACATATTCGGAATGGGTTATACGACCCCATGGTCCTTTCCCGGCTAACCCGAATAGTGAGCGCTTATTCAAAAATAAGTGTGGCATTCAAATTCATCCAATTCACAACAAATACCTATCTAAAGGTAATTATTGATAGTCGGTTATTTAACTATCAATAAAGATGCACAACATCATCAGATTCCAAATAATTTTCCAAATTATTTCATCTTCCAAAATATCTTTCACTAGATATAAAATTTCCACATTTCAAAAATAAATCAATATTTATTTTTAAAACAACTTCCCTTTCTTTTATAAATTCCATAGTGAATTTATATTTTTCGAATATCTACTAATATTCGATTTTCAATCGTTTTCATATATTCATTTTCGATTTATCTTTAAGAAGATAAAATCTCAAAACGTTTCATTTCATTTTGGAAAACATTCCATACTTATTTAATAATAAGTGTTTCACAAATCTTTTATTTTCAACATTTGAAAATATTCGATATACTTAAATCAAAATTAAGTATATATTCATTCTTTAAGGAAATCATTTACTATAACAACATTTATTTGAGTCAAAACGAATGTTACGTAAAACATCGTTACGACGACTCAAAATCATTAGTATAGGGATCCAAAATTAAAATAGATATATAAATCCCAATACTACCTAAAAACATTTCCTTTTGGAAATCATTTACTATAACAACAGTGTTATAGTCCACCATTTCCTTATTTCTCGAAAACGTCTATTTCGACAATGAATGTTGAAATCTATGATTTCGATTCACAATACATTTTAAAACATCTTTAAAATGTTTAACTTCATTTTTAATATCACTTCTTCAAAAATGAATCCATTTTATTTAACAATATATTCACTGTCCAAAATCGTGAATATACTTCACTTAACCAAATTTCAATCTTTTCTACACATTTATTTCAAAGATAATTCGCTATCCAAAATCGCGAATATATCTTCTTTAATAACCTTCTATATTTAATTTATCAAATTCAATTGATTTCGAATTTATAAAGCAACGTTTATAAATCCTGTTTCTATTTTCTAACAACTTTGATTTATAAATCTCCTTTATAAATCAATTCGATAAATATTCCATTTAAAGGCAAAAATCCGATTTATAAGTAAACTTCTTATAAATCTTTTATTCTACAATTCCATTCATTTTATAACTTCATACTTTATAAATCTATAAACTTCAAATTTTATAAATCTATAAACTTCAAATCTTGACAATTTATAATTCTATAAATTTCCTATCTTTACAACTTATAATTCTATAAGTTTCATACCTTTACAAATTTAACACTTATAAAAACTCGTTTAAAATTCCAATAATTTTAATTGATAAATATCAATTTTGTACATCTTTTATATACATCGTTTTTACTAATTCAAAAATTCAAATTTAAACTATCTTATAAATTACTTAACTATTTATTTCAAAAATCATCTTTTGGTTATATTTCACAAACATTATAATTTCCATAACTTTAAATTTATAACATTTATTTATTTAAAGTAAATCTATTCAAAATTTCAAATAAAACGTATACTTAAAAATCTCTTTTAAAGTTAAAATCGTTATTTTTAAACTTCGAAATTTTGAATCCAATGATGCAACGCATCAATTAGTCCATCAACATCAATCATCATATATCATCATACGATAACAGAATATATATCAACATCTGTAAATAAATAAATACAATTGAGGAATCCAGTTGGATCCCTCCAACCTGTTTCCCTGCATCCAAAGACGTTAGCACAATACCATTCCACATCGAGGTGGAATATCGCGGTATATGGGTTTTTATAAAAATCCGCTTACTAACGGAGCAATAGGGTCTCATTCGCTATACGAGGCGGGAAATCATCAATCCAATATATACATATGCCAATATGTATATATTGCTATATATATAGATATATCCTACTATATCTAATATCACAATCAATAGCAACAATCAGTCAATAAATAACTGTCATACAAAATTTATTTGAGTGAGAAAAAAAAATCTCACCTTCGCCTTTATTTGCAATCCATTTCCATTTCGTCTTGTTTTCTCGATTTTAACCTTGTATAAACAATTTTATACAATCGGTTAATATTCAAAATAAACCGAATAATTAAATCTGCCATTTTAAAATCTTAATTTAACTAAGATTTTCAGTTAAACTAATAAATTTCATTTTATCGAATGATTTATTTTAAACGAATTTTCTATTAACTACAAACTTAAGTGTAAATTAACTTTATACTTAACTTAAATTAATTGTTTCTTAATTCGTTAATTTAATTAGCTATCCATTTAAATTAATTAACTTAATTTGTCTATTTAACAAATTCTCAATTACAAATTAATTTAAACATTAAATTGTTATCAATTAATTTTAATTTCAAATTACATATATATCATTCTTAATTTCTTTCAAAATCATTAATTTATAAAAATTATTTATTTTAATTATCGTTCGAAAATCTGCTTTACACCTTTAAAAATAAATTTATCGTTACATTTAAAACTCTAATGTAAATTTACTTCAGTTTTTATTTTTAATTTAAATATTAAAAAAGGGTAAATTAAATTTCAAAACATTGCTAATTCTAAATTTCGTTTGGGCCTAACCCAAAATAACAGCAAACCCGAGATTTCCAGGCTTTTACTCCAATGTTACTTCGAGTCCTTCTCCTTTCTTCCCCGAGACCTCTCTCCTCCCCTCGTCCCTATTTTTTTTCTTTTCCTTTCCTTTCCAGTTTGAATATTTAAACTAAGATAGCCAAAAGTATACTCGCGTACGCGAGTTTCTTCCCCGATCCCAACGAGCTCGAACTCGAGTCGCTTCCCCTGTTTCCCCGAGTAAATCACGAGATAACTCGAGCTCCCGTTCCTCATCTTCCCCAACTCATCTCACTGACACACGAACCATCATTGTGCACGTGCACGTCAACTTCGCCGACGTTGGTCGGTGCTGCGACCATCCCCGAGTCGCCTCCCTCCTCTCAAAACGATACGAACACCCCAAGCCTCGAATTAAACTCGAGAGCAAAATCGAGTCACCCTGTTCAAAAGAACCCATTGATACATCGCCGGAAGTCGATCTCGTGCCACCTCCTCTGGCCATCAGAGACCATAAAATTTCGACTGGAGCTTCGTCTCGACCTAACGCCACTATCCCCACCGGAGTCTCGAAGTCCGATGGCCCATAGACGGAACAGCGACCACGTTTTTCAAACTGTGTATTTTTCGAACTTAAACCCTATTTTGGGTCTCAACTCCCAAACCATACGATGGGAAATTTTTCTGATAATTTTCGTGCTATCCCAGATGTTTATACTACCTTGGATTCAAGTAAAAACATTTAAAAATTCGTTGGTGATCGGGAATCGACCAAAATGCATTTCCAGTTCTTTGGTGAACTGCTCTTGAGTTACTTAACTACAAATCTTCATTCAAGGTTTTAAAAATCATAATTTCAAGTGTAGATTCAGATTTTAATATTGAATCAACATTTTACAACAATTAATTTTTATCGAATTTCAACTTGAAAACTGTAAAACATGTTTCCAGTGGAAATTAATATGCTGCATGTTCAAATAACTTTACAAGATCATGTTCGAGGATTAAAACAACTTGATTTATTTGAAAACCCAAGCTTCAGTGATCAAAACAAATAGACTTCAATTTTAAAAACAATCGAAATCCCTGTATGAATGGTACAGAGCATCACTGGGATGTTATATACTGGAATATGAACAAAGCAGTGATAATTGAAGTTTAAACTATTTTAAATAAACTCTATATCCTTTATAACATCATGTTTACTCACCTGTCAAACTGGAAACAGAGACTTATATTTTTGTATTTTAAAGGATGCAGTTTTGATCTTCCCAGATCTTCTTTCCCTCTTTTGATTAGTTGAATAACCTTGCTCCAGTTTGTTGAATAAGGTGATGTTTGCTTTTATTTCTTTTTATTTTCTTTTCTGATCTTTGCAAAAATTTGTTGAACGTATAAACCAAGACAATTGCCATGTATATAAGGAGGACATACATGCTCAAGTAGAGTACAGAGCATCATTGTAATGTATACTTATTCTATACAAGCTTTGTACTTTGTAGTGATGGGTAGGCTTGAAAACATTAAATGCAAGCATGTATTCTCAGCTGAAATTTTCCTTGATGTTGCTAAAGTAAATGGCATTAAATGAATGCATTGTTATGAAATGTTCCCTTGTATTTACAGCATGCCGTGTTCATGCTATATATATTTATAAGTACTATTTTGTTTAAATACTTTACTCTCTTGCATTTCTTGTTCCCTTTGTACGTTACAGCCATCTTATTTTATGGTTGCAAGTACTACTTCCTTTGTTTTGTTTTGCTGAATACTACATTTCACCATATGTTTGAATGTATATTTCTTTTAAATGTATATGTTTGTTTTTATTACTTATGAATATGAGTGAACTTCTATTTTATTTTATTTTTGTTCAAATATCTATTTTAAATGTTTATTTTTACTTCAATACCTATTATTATTTATTTATTATTAATAAACCATTTAAACTTAGATTTAAACTCGAATTCTATATGTATAATGTTTAAATTTAAATGATTTAACAATTTTTAATTTGGATCCGGGGAAACTCGCTTACTTTATCAATTAATTTACTATTTTTATTCAAAAATCTCAATAATTATAAATTTAAATAAATTTAAAATTCGGGGTCGTTACAAACTTCCCCCCTTAAAAGAATTTCGTCCTCGAAATTCGCAGGCACGAAAACAACATAGATAGACAGATTCGATCTCCTATAATTCCTCAAACTTATGATATGAATTTTATTTTCAAATATTTACCAATTCACATTTATAAATTTCATTTGTCAAATGAATTTATCTTCAAATCTTTCATTATTATTTTATTTCTTATTCAATTTCAGTGATGATAATTCACTATTATTACTTCCTAACATCCATGCAACCATATACTATAGTACTTTATAGAAAAACATTTCTTTTTTATACAAAAATAGTTTTGGGCAAAATTATCTCATTTACCCTATTTTAAAACAATACTGTGCCGAATTGTTCTATTCAAGTGTTTAGAAACCCCTTCGATCCAGTTGCGCAGACTGTGCCGACGAAGGTTCATATGCCACTCAATAAACCAATCATCACAATACAAAACAATTTTATATTCAATAACAAATACGCGCTCATATCTATTATTACACTTAACTCATTCTAGAGTACTACTGACTCTATCTCTAATGAGTAACACCCAACAGAGCAGGGTTGTCGCTTAACCATATGCTCCGATACCACGCTGTCACATACCGAAATTTTCGACTTTCGAAAATTCGACATCGATACTCACTTTATCGACTGCCGAGAAATCGAGTGCCGGAAACTCCAATAGTGAGGGTTTAAGAAAAAGAAAAAGGCAGAAGAAGAAGAAAAGAAAGAAGAGAAAGAAAGAAGAACAACAACAGAACAAGAGCAGATACAGAAAACAATATCAGAATCTTACACATCGCAGCGGAACAATATATAATAAATAAACACTAGTCTTTTAAAACAAAGAGCTATATCAGTTTATACATACATCAATCATCAGAGTCAATATACAACAATGGACAGTTATATAAACTTGTCCTCATACAGAATACACAGCGGAATAAATACTATCAGATACAAATACTACGTCTCGTCATCCAGCTTGCTTCCAAAGCTCCAGAATATCCAGAATATCCTGATAATATAACTCTAGGCTGCCCATGTGGAAATTGGTGGGCACCCAGAGTTTAGAAGGGAAACAATAAACTCCGAGTCAGTCATGGTGACTGGTGTGAGATCGTAAAACAGTTTTATCTTTAAAATAAACAACAGGAAAACTTTAATGTCAATTCGCAATGCTTTTGGAAAATGAAACTACCATAAGACCTCCCACCACACACACAATGCAAACGCAGACTTGGAGGAGATTTCTTCTTATGATAGTCAAAGATGCTTACTACGCAAAATCAAATCATTTTTGATATTATTATTAGTGCATAGTGGAAAACATTTCGAAGGTATAATATAAATCTTAGCCAGCATAGGTACCATTATATTATGCCTGCTATAGCTGCCTCCTGAGGAGACAGGTTATACAATTGAAATCGTAAAGGCTCGTATTGTTTCTTTGGATTTCCAACAAATGGTCAGGCTAAGGAACTTCCTATCCACGATGGGTACGTCCCTGGAATAGACGACCCGAGAACCTAACCGGATCTCTGCCAACACAAGGCCGGGTTACCTCTGCAAAAATAGGTAACTACTGACACGCGTATGCCATCCCCCGATCGTCACCGATCTTCCCGAGGATCCCCGATTCGCAACAACCACAAAGAAATAAATTTTTGCAGCAACCACAGAGGTTAAGTATCTGGGCTCCATACCATGATACCACCTTTATCCAGAAGGAATGACATACACTAAGGGGCGCTACTCCCTAGAACCTTGCCGCATCCTTCCTGTTTCGACCATTTCCGGGGTGTGAGGCTCGACGAAGTCTCGTCCACAAAGCTATGCTTTCTCAAAAAGCCCTGCTTCGGGTCAAACAAAATGATCAACCTATGATCACAAAGATATAAGATCAAACAAATGATCATATCGCAAATGATCAAACACTGATCATTTCACAGCAACACTCAGTATGCCACGTTACCAAATTGGGATATATCGCTGATAAATTTCAACTACATAACCTCTGAGCTCGTATGTCTCAGAGAAGGGTGTTAAGCTAAGAGAATAAATTATCCGCCACCAACAGAAATGTATTTGAAAGAAATCAGCTTTATATTTCAAATTGTAACGTCAGACATACAATCCATACAAGTCTGTTCCGGGATCGAACAGAACCGAAGGCACTTCTCACGAAGCCCTTGCATATCCGGATAAATTTTCAATCACGTCAGGACTTCCCGTCACTAAGGGTGATAAAACCTCTAAATCGAAGATCAGTCGATGTAGAGTAACTCGACGGTAATCCTTCCGTTTTCAAAAATATCCGGTCTTCAACACCGGTCTTCGAATGCAATTCATAACGACGTATCACATATTCGGAATGGGTTATACGACCCCATGGTCCTTTCCCGGCTAACCCGAATAGTGAGCGCTTATTCAAAAATAAGTGTGGCATTCAAATTCATCCAATTCACAACAAATACCTATCTAAAGGTAATTATTGATAGTCGGTTATTTAACTATCAATAAAGATGCACAACATCATCAGATTCCAAATAATTTTCCAAATTATTTCATCTTCCAAAATATCTTTCACTAGATATAAAATTTCCACATTTCAAAAATAAATCAATATTTATTTTTAAAACAACTTCCCTTTCTTTTATAAATTCCATAGTGAATTTATATTTTTCGAATATCTACTAATATTCGATTTTCAATCGTTTTCAAATATTCATTTTCGATTTATCTTTAAGAAGATAAAATCTCAAAACGTTTCATTTCATTTTGGAAAACATTCCATACTTATTTAATAATAAGTGTTTCACAAATCTTTTATTTTCAACATTTGAAAATATTCGATATACTTAAATCAAAATTAAGTATATATTCATTCTTTAAGGAAATCATTTACTATAACAACAGTTATTTGAGTCAAAACGAATGTTACGTAAAACATCGTTACGACGACTCAAAATCATTAGTATAGGGATCCGAAATTAAAATAGATATATAAATCCCAATACTACCTAAAAACATTTCCTTTTGGAAATCATTTACTATAACAACAGTGTTATAGTCCACCATTTCCTTATTTCTCGAAAACGTCTATTTCAACAATGAATGTTGAAATCTATGATTTCGATTCACAATACATTTTAAAACATCTTTAAAATGTTTAACTTCATTTTTAATATCACTTCTTCAAAAATGAATCCATTTTATTTAACAATATATTCACTGTCCAAAATCGTGAATATACTTCACTTAACCAAATTTCAATCTTTTCTACACATTTATTTCAAAGATAATTCGCTATCCAAAATCGCGAATATATCTTCTTTAATAACCTTCTATATTTAATTTATCAAATTCAATTGATTTCGAATTTATAAAGCAACGTTTATAAATCCTGTTTCTATTTTCTAACAACTTTGATTTATAAATCTCCTTTATAAATCAATTCGATAAATATTCCATTTAAAGGCAAAAATCCGATTTATAAGTAAACTTCTTATAAATCTTTTATTCTACAATTCCATTCATTTTATAACTTCATACTTTATAAATCTATAAACTTCAAATTTTATAAATCTATAAACTTCAAATCTTCACAATTTATAATTCTATAAATTTCCTATCTTTACAACTTATAATTCTATAAGTTTCATACCTTTACAAATTTAACACTTATAAAAACTCGTTTAAAATTCCAATAATTTTAATTGATAAATATCAATTTTGTACATCTTTTATATACATCGTTTTTACTAATTCAAAAATTCAAATTTAAACTATCTTATAAATTACTTAACTATTTATTTCAAAAATCATCTTTTGGTTATATTTCACAAACATTATAATTTCCATAACTTTAAATTTATAACATTTATTTATTTAAAGTAAATCAATTCAAAATTTCAAATAAAACGTATACTTAAAAATCTCTTTTAAAGTTAAAATCGTTATTTTTAAACTTCAAAATTTTGAATCCAATGATGCAACGCATCAATTAGTCCATCAACATCAATCATCATATATCATCATACGATAACAGAATATATATCAACATCTGTAAATAAATAAATACAATTGAGGAATCCAGTTGGATCCCTCCAACCTGTTTCCCTGCATCCAAAGACGTTAGCACAATACCATTCCACTTCGAGGTGGAATATCGCGGTATATGGGTTTTTATAAAAATCCGCTTACTAACAGCGCAATAGGGTCTCATCCGCTATACGAGGCGGGAAATCATCAATCCAATATATACATATGCCAATATGTATATATTGCTATATATATATAGATATATCCTACTATATCTAATATCACAATCAATAGCAACAATCAGTCAATAAATAACTGTCATATAAAATTTATTTGAGTGAGAGAAAAAAATCTCACCTTCGCCTTTATTTGCAATCCATTTCCATTTCGTCTTGTTTTCTCGATTTTAACCTTGTATAAACAATTTTATACAATTGGTTAATAATCAAAATAAACCGAATAATTAAATCTGCCATTTTAAAATCTTAATTTAACTAAGATTTTCAGTTAAACTAATAAATTTCATTTTATATAATGATTTATTTTAAACGAATTTTCTATTAACTACAAACTTAAGTGTAAATTAACTTTATACTTAACTTAAATTAATTGTTTCTTAATTCGTTAATTTAATTAGCTATCCATTTAAATTAATTAACTTAATTTGTCTATTTAACAAATTCTCAATTACAAATTAATTTAAACATTAAATTGTTATCAATTAATTTTAATTTCAAATTACATATATATCATTCGTAATTTCTTTCAAAATCATTAATTTATAAAAATTATTTATTTTAATTATCGTTCGAAAATCTGCTTTACACCTTTAAAAATCAATTTATCGTTACATTTAAAACTCTAATGTAAATTTACTTCAGTTTTTATTTTTAATTTAAATATTAAAAAAAGGGTAAATTAAATTTCAAAACATTGCTAATTCTAAATTTCATTTGGGCCTAACCCAAAATAACAGCAAACCCGAGATTTCCAGGCTTTTACTCCAATGTTACTTCGAGTCCTTCTCCTTTCTTCCCCGAGACCTCTCCCCTCGTCCCTATTTTTTTTCTTTTCCTTTCCTTTCCAGTTTGAATATTTAAACTAAGATAGCCAAAAGTATACTCGCGTACGCGAGTTTCTTCCCCGATCCCAACGAGCTCGAACTCGAGTCGTTTCCCCTGTTTCCCCGAGTAAATCACGAGATAACTCGAGCTCCCGTTCCTCATCTTCCCCAACTCATCTCACTGACACACGAACCATCATTGTGCACGTGCACGTCAACTTCGCCGACGTTGGTCGGTGCTGCGACCATCCCCGAGTCGCCTCCCTCCTCTCAAAACGATACGAACACCCCAAGCCTCGAATTAAACTCGAGAGCAAAATCGAGTCACCCTGTTCAAAAGAACCCATTGATACATCGCCGGAAGTCGATCTCGTGCCACCTCCTCTGGCCATCAGAGGCCATAAAATTTCGACTGGAGCTTCGTCTCGACCTAACGCCACTATCCCCACCGGAGTCTCGAAGTCCGATGGCCCATAGACGGAACAGCGACCACGTTTTTCAAACTGTGTATTTTTCGAACTTAAACCCTATTTTGGGTCTCAACTCCCAAACCATACGATGGGAAATTTTTCTGATAATTTTCGTGCTATCCCAGATGTTTATACTACCTTCGATTCAAGTAAAAACATTTAAAAATTCGTTGGTGATCGGGAATCGACCAAAATGCATTTCCAGTTCTTTGGTGAACTGCTCTTGAGTTACTTAACTACAAATGTTCATTCAAGGTTTTAAAAATCATAATTTCAAGTGTAGATTCAGATTTTAATATTGAATCAACATTTTACAACAATTAATTTTTATCGAATTTCAACTTGAAAACTGTAAAACATGTTTCTAGTGGAAATTAATATGCTGCAGGTTCAAATAACTTTACAAGATCATGTTCGAGGATTAAAACAACTTGATTTATTTGAAAACCCAAGCTTCAGTGATCAAAACAAATAGACTTCAATTTTAAAAACAATCGAAATCCCTGTATGAATGGTACAGAGCATCACTGGGATGTTATATACTGGAATATGAACAAAGCAGTGATAATTGAAGTTTAAACTATTTTAAATAAACTCTATATCCTTTATAACATCATGTTTACTCACCTGTCAAACTGGAAACAGAGACTTATATTTTTGTATTTTAAAGGATGCAGTTTTGATCTTCCCAGATCTTCTTTCCCTCTTTTGATTAGTTGAATAACCTTGCTCCAGTTTGTTGAATAAGGTGATGTTTGCTTTTATTTCTTTTTATTTTCTTTTCTGATCTTTGCAAAAATTTGTTGAACGTATAAACCAAGACAATTGCCATGTATATAAGGAGGACATACATGCTCAAGTAGAGTACAGAGCATCATTGTAATGTATACTTATTCTATACAAGCTTTGTACTTTGTAGTGATGGGTAGGCTTGAAAACATTAAATGCAAACATGTATTCTCAGCTGAAATTTTCCTTGATGTTGCTAAAGTAAATGGCATTAAATGAATGCATTGTTATGAAATGTTCCCTTGTATTTACAGCATGCCGTGTTCATGCTATATATATTTATAAGTACTATTTTGTTTAAATACTTTACTCTCTTGCATTTCTTGTTCCCTTTGTACGTTACAGCCATCTTATTTTATGGTTGCAAGTACTACTTCCTTTGTTTTGTTTTGCTGAATACTACATTTCACCATATGTTTGAATGTATATTTCTTTTAAATGTATATGTTTGTTTTTATTACTTATGAATATGAGTGAACTTCTATTTTTTTTTTGCTCAAATATCTATTTTAAATGTTTATTTTTACTTCAATACCTATTATTATTTATTTATTATTAATAAACCATTTAAACTTAGATTTAAACTCGAATTCTATATGTATAATGTTTAAATTTAAATGATTTAACAATTTTTAATTTGGATCCGGGGAAAGTCGCTTACTTTATCAATTAATTTACTATTTTTATTCAAAAATCTCAATAATTATAAATTTAAATAAATTTAAAATTCGGGGTCGTTACAGTACCTGGTCTAGATCAGCGTACCAAGGACCCACCCTAAGTCCCCTGCAACACAAGGCCGGAACCATCCCTTACTGGATGATTCCGAATAAAATCACCCCACGGTTGTGATCAGCAACCGCACCACTAAGCCGAAATAAAAAGGGACATCTAGACGGGGATGACTTTACTCTCCAGTGGGTGGACCCACGAAGCCTTGCTGCATAACCCCTGATTTTCAGTCATTCCCGGTTGATGAGGCTTGAGGCTAAGCGTTACCTTTTAGAAAATATCCCTTAGAATGCCCATCGTCCGCTGACGATGTTCTGAAAGCATTCATCCATACAAGTCCGTCTCGGGTCCGAACGGAACCGAAGGCACTACTTCTACTACATCCATTTTGGAAATATCCTCAGGATTAGTACCGACTAGCCCTTTCACTTCACTTCTCCATCTTCGACTCCGAAATCATTTCCACGAAACGTACAAACCGGATCGAAGTGGTTTTCGAGAAATAAATCTCGATCCCGGTCTCTTCGAAACGATCAGCGCATTGGCCAATATTGATAGTCGGTTATTTAACTATCAATTAACATTCACAAACATCCATCAAACAATAAATAATTCTCCCAAATTATTTATTTATCCTCAAATATCTTCGCAAGATATATTTCTATTTTCAATCCTTTGAAACAATTTCAAAACAGTTTCCTTTCACGGAATGCATTTCCCAAATGTTTATTTCCTCTGAAACACCAAGTACAAAATACTTTTAGATTTTAAAATAATTTAAGAACACTTTACTATAAATATGCTTTATAACATTGAAATTATAAAACTACTTTAATACTTTATTAAAATATATACTTTAAGAATATTTAAAATAAAACCGCTTTATAAATATAAACTAAATTTCTCCTTTAAAACATAATACCAAATCACTTTTATACAATTACTACAATAATAGATTTTTGAAAATACTTACTTTGGAAATTAACATTTAGAAAAAAACAAATTTTCTAAAACATGCTTTTAAAAAAAACATACTTAAAACTTTTAACTTATATTTCGAATTGCTTTGAAAACGTACTTGGCTATCCAAGGAAATACACTTCTCTTCACATCTTTTAAAAATAAATCAACATTTATTTTTAAACCGATTCATATCCCTTTATAAATTCCCACCTTGAATTTATATTTTCAAATATCCACTGATATTTTATTTTACCTTATAAACCCAGTTTATAAATTCCAAAATCTCACTTCTCTTTAAAATTTCAAATCCCAAACACTTAAATCAATTTACAATTGATTTCCAACTCACTTTGCTTGAAATAATTCTCTTCACTACTTCATTTATCCCAAAATACATTAACCTTTAGATTTAATTCTTTATTGTGAGTTAAAACCCTTTTTAACTAAAATTACCAATTTCAAACTTCCAAAATGCTTTCTTTATCCTTTAATTAAATTTAATCCTTAATTTCAAAAATAAATTCTTTATTCTTTACAATAATATCACTTTAGTTTTAAAGTTTATATTTTCCCTATTAATTCAAAATTTCCTTATTCCAATTCACTTGAATTATTTTACTTAAAATTTACTCTTTTATTTCTTTCAAAATCCAATTCTATAGAATTTAATAACTGTCCAACAATATCTTCTAATATTTCAATCATCAATAAAATCATCACAGGATATCAATATTCATAGCACAGAATATCAAATAATCTAAATAATTTTGAGGAATCCAGTTGGATCCTCCAACCTGTTTCCCTACATCCACAGACGTTAGCACAATACCAATTCCACTTCGTGGTGGAATATCGCGGTATATGGGTTTAAATATTATCATCCGCTATTATGCGGCGCATAGGGTCTCATCCGCTATATAATGCGGGAATGTCAACAACTCCAATATATACATATTCCAATATATATATTGATATATATACTATATATATACTATCATATCAAATCAATCCAATCATTCACCAAATATTTAAATTTAACTAGTTAAATTTAAATAGCAACCAGATGAGTGAGATTAACTCACCTTTGCTTTTATTTTTCCAATTTGATACGATCCTAACTTGTTTTCCCTTGTGGTATTAAACCTTGAATAAAAATCTACAATTTATTTGAACCAATCAATCAGCCTATTATCATCTATTAATTTAATTTTAACTAATAAGTGAAACTTGTAACGTAAAATAATTAGATATATGAATATTTATTGTATTAAATTTCCTTTGAAACTGCTTAACTAAAGTAATCTGTATAGACCAAATTTATATAGATTCCTATGATTTCCAAGTACTGTATATGAATATGTGTGTATAAAAAGGAAAATTTTGTTTCTTTTCGGCAAGTACCAAAAATCTTTAATTTACTGTATTTGTATACATGTATATTTTATTTTTATTATTTATATATATATATATTTTAAACTTTACTGTTAATTTCCTAATTCCCTTTTTCTAACCTGGATATACAACATTCAGTTAAACTAAAATGATGATACCTCACTGTCGAGTTCGAAGTTGAACGGAACCCTAGCTTTGACTCGACTGCACCATCAGTAACAGCCAACACCGTGGCTCCAGCCACCATCGTAGCCCCTAGACCCTGTCGCCATCACCATGAGTCATGGGCGCATGCGACCAACTATCGGCAACTCTCCACCATGCGTGAACATCCATAACCTAGCGCCTCCATTCCAAGACTCAGTTGCACCCAGATCGAGTTCTTCTGAACTCAAGCCCTAATCTCGAGCTTCCCCCAAAATAGCGTGCTTCTCGTTCCAGGCGAACGCGAGCCTCCAGGTGGCTGTCATCCTCGATTTCGCACGCGAGATGCCTTGCTCAGATTTGATACAAGAATTCGAATCGTAGGATAGCGCGACCACTCTCTCTCTTTTTATTTTATACGAACGAATTCGTATATACTCGATTTAGGAAAGGAGGGAAGCGCTATTTTTTTTTCGAAGGAAGAGGCTGTTAATTGAACGGCTTGAATTGGGAAAGTAGATGGCGAATAAAAAGAAGATGGCTAGTTTATGAAGAACGAAACAGATCGTACTTGTTATTATATTTTCTCTGAATCTTCCAGTGAAAGGCTTGCTTGTTAGGCCAAGCTAAAGGACTATGATTTGGCCTTAAGGACGGCTATAAATATTAAAAAAGGAAGCGTGTTTAAGAAGGCACCGATGACATTGATTTGATCAATTAAAGTTTTATTTAATTTTCAACGCGTTTACTCATCGTACGCTCACACAACCACTCCGATCAATACGAAATTTGGAATCCGATAATAATTCAATATTACGGACCCAATGGAACTGGTTTCGTCAAATTCCGAGACTATGCCTCGGAAGGCTATTTTTAAATTCAATTTAAACGATATATTTTCAAAACTGAACAAACTACTTTCAAATTCGATTTTAAAGGTTCCACCACCTTCAGTATTAACAATATAAATTTTCTGAGTTTTTAAATTATTTTTAACAAGCTCAAAACTCAAGATTCTCTATTTTACCCTATTTTAAATTGTTAAATTCAATAATTAAATCACTCAATAAATAGTGGCATTTGAAATTCATGTTAGAAATTAACATTTAAATATTTAAAATCAATTAAATATTCCAATTTCAAATGCTCAAAAATTCTGGGTCGTCACAGACATAGAATGTAAATACTATAAACATATGCAAACAACAGTTTACATAAAGCTTGTATTAACTTGTAAACAAACAGATTGCGAAAAGAACTAATAATTCACTTATTTATGTATTTAGCATGACAGCAAGCTTTATATATATATATAAACTTATATACACTTTTAATTATATATACTGTAACTTATATATATATACAATATAAAACTCACGGCATATTAAAATAACTACAAATATATATACTCATATAACTTATACTTATATATACAAATAGTATAAAATATAGCACACTTACAACAGAGAAGGGTGATAGCTGCCGCAAGCACAGGAAGAAAGAGGCACGGGTTTTGGGCTTCGGGGGTTTGGGTTTTGCAATGGCGAAGGTGGGCTGCTGTTGCCATGGCTTCGGATGGAAGGGGACGTGCACGAGAGGAAGAGATGCGGAGGAAATACAAGGAGGCGGTGGGGTGGTGTGGAGAGGGAAGGGGAGGAACTAGCGTGGGCGTGTGGCTGAGAGAATGATGGGTTAAGAAGAGAAACGAGGCAGCAGGGAGGAGAGGCCGAGCATGTACGGGTGAGAAGGCGGTTTCAGGGTGGTGGCTTCGAGTTTCCTGGAGAAGCACGACAGTGTTATAACATTCTTAAATTAATAAATTCAACTCAAGTGAAATATCAACTAAAATCAAGTAACTTAAAAGGATGTTTGAGATTTCCATCCTCTAAGGATCCATGGAACTATCTACTATGTCGTAATATACGCTATTATAATATGTCTAAAGTAAAGTAAAAGTATTAAAATAGCGTTAAGGCATTACCCATATCCCCCTTAACACACTTTTATATATTCCCATAGTCTATAAAGTACCGTAATTCCTCCGTAAACTGGAGGGCTATCAGAGGGCACTCCATAGGTATGGTACAAACCAAACTCGTAGAAGGCGCGATAGGGCATGTGACAGGGCACTCGAGGCAATGCCAAGGTAGATATATCGTTTGCGGATCCGGACTGGTGGTAACGCATAGCAGCTACTACCGCCCACCTTGTGACACACTCCCAAATCAAAAGATGCACCCAATCAATCACAAAAGCAATAGAATGGTATCGAAGAAATGTGTTCGATCGGAGGAATGACCTCACTTGGCCCGGCATGGCTCCTATTTTACCCACATCAAGCTGACTCACGGGAGTCAGGGCTACGTAAATAACATATCGAATCGTCACCAAACCATCTTACTTCATTCTGGAATCTCCCGAACGTACACAGTTGTTAAAGTGGTTTTCGGTATTGGCAAAGAGTATGACAATATCCGATCCCGGTCTCTTTAACAACCAAACTTTTGAAATCGTAGCACTTTTGAAATCATAACACTTTTGAAATCGTAGCACTTATGAAATCATAATAGTTCCAATTTAAACAGTTTAGATGTTGAAAATAATATATATATATATATTAAATAGTTATAAATTAAAATAGTTTATATATAAAAACTATTTATATATTAAAATAGTTTATATATATTAAAAATACTTTATATAATAAAATAGTTTCCCCTAATTTCACAAATCGATTCAAATCAGCTTGAATCCGAAGATTCAATTTAAATCAATTACAATTTAGCCATTTCAAACTTAAAGTTCATGGATTCAAGTTTATATATTCAAACATTTACAATATAAATTTCATTTATATTTCAACATTTAACTTTAATTTATTTCAAATTGGAAAAATATTCACTTAATCATTTTCAATAACAATTTATTAAAATCCCAATTTATAAATTTAAGTCAATAATAAATATTCAATCTCAATTTTATTTAAAGTTGAGAATATTCATTTAATCACCTTCTATCAAATCAAGTTATAAATCTATTTTTTTTAAATCTTAAAATAAATACCTCAATATATTATATACTAATTAAATTAATTTTTTATTAAATTAAATCTTATTCTTAAATTTATTTTATAATAAAATCTATTTTTATATATTTTAAAATAGTAAAATTATAAGTAAAATCTTAAAATTTATATTTTCAAAACTAACTTATAAATTTAAATTTCCAAAACATATAAATTTTAAAAATCTAAAATTTAGACATATATAAAAATAAAATTTATATATTATATTCTAAAAATAAATATTTAATACAAACCATATATTTCCTTTCAAAACTTCGGAAATCATTTTCAAAATATAGACCAACGGTGTCCGTATATAATTCTCTATCCAATGGTCAAGCGATACGAATATTTATCATTTCAATCCGCAATTTAAATATCTACGGGTATATATCATTTCAACCCACAATCCCAAAATTTAAAATCAATGAAAATCACTTGGGTTTATCATTTCAACCCATAACGATTTTCCCTTATTCTAGAAGATCGTTCGGGTATGTATCATTTCAACCTATAGGGAATTCTAAATTAATAGGGAACTTGCAGAGTGAGAACAATAATATAACATATCAATAACAGGCATATATTGTCAGTGATAAATTAAATAGAATATATACAATAGGATATGGTGTCATATATCACAAGTGAACAATTGCAGATAATGGCATATCATATTTAACAATTTAAAATAACTAGCAATTCCAATTTAACAGCATATTCCAATTGTCATTTCAAGTGAAATCAAATTTACTAAATATGATAATGTTAATCATGAGTGATTGCTCACCTTTCGAGGCTAGAGGAGTTTGACAACAGAACAAGCTACGAATTGAATCCTGAACTGGACAATCGACCAATCCAAACGACAATCACAAAGCAAAGTGAGGTGAACACAGACTCGGCGAACAAGGATGATAGTTTGAATTGATGAGAATGAATCCAAATCATCTAGATATAACTAAAACAAAATATATACTATATAAAACTAAAAATAAAATTTAGAAATACACATTTAAAAAAAATAAAATTTCATATTGTAAATACATATATACATAATATATTAACAAAGTTTATATATATATATATAAAATCCAACATCGATAGATAAACACATATTTTTAAAATAATAATCTTTATATATGTACACATTATATTGCAGATTATTGATCAATATATCTATGTATGAATATCATTATATTATATGCAGACAATCTAAAATAGGTAGTATATGCAAATAAAAGAAAACCGCAACAAAATATATTTATGCAGAATGTACATGTGTACAATAAAATATGTATGCAGATCCCATATACATAAACCATTATATGCAGACCTGTATCCACACAATGTATGCTTGAAATTGAATAAACCAATATATATATATATATATAATACCACCATATATATATATATAACTTATATGAATTTACATATATAACTAAACAGAGTGTATAAACTTGTATAAGCTTATGTATTATAACTAACATATCATATGTAACCTATACATTATAATACTTATATACTATATATATAAATCTATATAAAATGCAGAGATCAAAATACCTATATATTGTCACGGTAACTATATAATACATATAAAACAATATAAGAAAACACATATACTGTTACAAGTATAATACTGCTACATAAATATCTATAACATTCATCAGATCTCAATAAAACATATGCGTAGTATATATGGAAGAAAATCAACTCATGAATACTAACATACAACTTATATAAAACTTTTGTACTCAGATCTTATACCGTATAAATACCCTCATATAAAATCAATATATACATAAACTGACATAATATCTCTTACTTAAAACAATATAATTTATTTAAACATTACCTGTGTATAAACAAAAGAGCAGTTTATATATAACGTACATATATTGTAATATATATAGAACATCAATAATATATATAGTTGTGACGACCCGGAATTTTGGATATTTGAAATGGGAATATTTAGTTGATTTTAAATATTCCAAAGGGTAATTTTGACTTGAATTTCAAATATCACTATTTATTGGGTGATTTAATTATTGAATTTAAATAATTGGGAATTGAGAAAATTGTTGAATCTTGGGTTTTAAGTTCGTTAAAAATATTTCAAAGGCTTATAAAATTTATATTATCAATGCTGAAGATAATAGAACTTTTAAAATCGAATTTAAAGGTGATTTGTTCGGTTTTAAAAATGTATAGTTTAAATCGATATTTAAAAATAGCCTTCCGAGGCACAGTCTCGGAATTCGACGAAACCAGTTCCATTGGATCCGTAATAGTGTATTATTATCGGATTTCAAGTTTCGTAGTGATTGGGGTTGTTGTGTTAGCGTACGACATATAAACGCGCTAAAATCTATATCGAAAATTTAATATAATAACTGGGTTCAAAAAGCTATCTTCTCCATATGATCGAGTTAGGACTCAAAACCTTTTCCATTGCGTTCAAAATAGGGGCATAACCATATGAACACCTGGCGGCATGCCTCGATAGGATGTCGAGATTTTGAGTTGCGAATTTCGAGACGATCAAAAGATTTAAATAAAATATATTTTGTTGACCAGTCAAACAAATCATATCAAAACTTTTTCAAAATCACTGTAGCTAACCTTCTCTAGCACGCCTCCCTCAACATTATATCACGTCCATCCCCTTCTATCTTCATCAGTTCAAACCGAAACCAAAAATCAAAACAAAGAAATAATGGCCGAAAGAGTAAAGCTCAGAGGAAACAAAATTAAATAGCGCCCTCTTTCAAAATTCAGATAGATCGAAACCCAGTTCCTCGAAATCGAAAAAATCAATCAAAGTTGAAGCCGAGTTCGAATTAATGGCGAGGCATCAATGGGGACAATGGTCTCGCACGGCAGAGATGGGTGGATTCCAGTCGTCGGGGGAGGAGGCGCAGGCGACTCGAGGTAGGTGTCGCGTTGGGCGAAGGCGTTTAGGGTTTGGGTCGGCGTTCGTGAGCGCGGCTGGAGGGAGAGACTTGAAATGGGATTTGCGGCCGTGATTCCATGGGTGTAAGTTCGAGCATCGTGTCGACATCGGGGAAGCAGGAGTGAGCAGTGACCACGTGAGGCCAATGGTGGAGTCGTGATCGAGGATGGGGACGTTGCGACGTTGTTTTTGTCGAGGCAGCGAGGTAATTGTTTCGATTTAAATCCAATAATATATATATATATATCTAAGTACTTATAGAGAAGAAAATTTCTATCTTGATATATAGATTAGAAATATATATAATACATCAATTACTGTTTGAGGTTAAAATATATATAGAGAAAAATATATAAATGTTACAGCAAGATGTATTAAAAAAAATGTTTTAAGTTAATAAAGGATTTTGGGAAGGATGTTGGAATTTTAAAATGTGTAGAGTTTATATAAAAATTAGATTTTTTAGTGTTTGAGTTTATATAAATTAGATTTTTTAAATCTATATGGATTATCTTATGTAACAACCCTGTATTTTATGATTATTTTAATTGTATATTTAAAAAAAATTGAATTTCCCGATTTGAAAACTTTATTTTATTTATTAAAATGTATAAGTTTTTTATTTTAAATATAAATTTTTATTTTTGATATGAATTAGAATTCCAAACATGACTAAATAGAATATTTTCTAGAAAAGTGAATTTTGGTCAATATGATCAAACTTTGACTTTTACATTTAAAAATTTGAAAGTTTGAAAATTTGAATTTTATCTTTTATTATGAAAGTAAATAAAATTTTAAGAATAATGCTTTTCGTTTCGTTAAAATCTGATTAATATTGTGAAAGTTATGCCTTTTTAACTATTGAGTGTAATTTGCTGTATTTAACAAAATTGTTTATTTTAAATTATATAAATAATATTTTATTTGGTCATGTAATGTTCTAATTTATATTTATATGGGTAAAATAACATGTTATATATATATATTTTGGTTTTAAAACATCTTTTCAAAGTGTAATTGACATTTTCCAATGTCAGTTGTATTCTGTGTATAATTTCTAATTTCCAGTTTCATTTAATTAAAGAAATTCTTTGTTTATTTTCTATTTTCTTAAGACTTTATTTTATTTTCATTTACACCTAATTTTGTTCAGCATTTATTTTATTTTACTTGACTTTTATTGGTTTAGAAGTAAAGTTATAATTTTTCTAAAACTGGTGATATTCTATTTGTAATTTTTAAGGCCTGTTTTGAATTTTTAAACAATTTCTTTAGTTCTTTTTCTAATTTCTCTAAATTAAATTATTTATTCCATTTTGAAAATATAAATGAATTATTTTACTTTACATTTTTGTTTTAAAATATTTTTAAAATGAAGTAGATATTTTTCTAAAGCTTGTGATGATTTAATTGTAATTTTGAACCTTGTTTTCAATATTTAAGCAATTTCTTTAATTCTTTTTCTATTTTCTTTAAATTTAATTATTTATTTTTATTTTATTTTACTTTGTTTCAGTTTTTAAATTCATTTACTGAAATTTTATTAGTTTTATTTGATTTAATAGAAATGGAAATTGAAGAGGCTAAAGTTTTAAAACATATGACTTTTCATTTTCTAGACTCTTCATATTTTGGCCGTTCCTTTCTTTAATTTTTACCTTGAGTTTTATTTTCTTTCTCACGTGAAATCACTTCTCATTCATTACAATTTTTGGCCACAAAAAATTTCTGAAGTTTGGTAATGGCTTCCTTATATTATTTTATTTTTTCTACTTTTCTTCCTTGAATTTGCCTTGTTTTTCACTTGAATTGGCCTTGATCTTCACCTATGTTGCTCGGCCCATAGCCTCACCATCACCACCATCGAGCACCATCCCTTCCTCCTCACTAAATCCACGGCCAAAACATCATTCTCCACTGACCTGAAAGTGCCATGGCCTCCCCTTGAGAAAAACTCCACAGAAACATTGAAAACTCTATAATTATTGCCTACCCGAGCCATGAATGCAACCTTCCCTTCATTTTACACCACCACCACCACCATAGGCCGCCACCACCACCTTTTCCAGACCTCCCCACACCACTCCAACCTCTGTCCAGACCTGAGCTTGACTGGCCAAGCATATAACCCCATGACCGAGCCCTTTTGGTTGCCAAAAAAACCATGTTTTAGACCAAACCCCTTCACATCCCTATGTTGTAACTTCCTCCATCATGTTCTACCTTGTAGCCTTACCTTTTCTAGACCCAAACCTGATCCACACCAAGTACAAAATTGACCTAATTGATCCCCTAGGCCATGCAAACTGTAGAAGTTTTCAGAGAGAAGTTTAGAAATTGATTTGAATTTTATTCATATTGTATATTATGATAATCAGCAAGCGTACAATACTTATAGGCATGATTAATATATCAGGAAAGTGCAGCAAAGTAGATCATGGGCTTTAACATACATAGCCCAACATAAATAAAGAATAAAACGAAATATAGTTTGTAATGACCCTAAACTTTTATTTATTTTATTTGTTAAATTAATTGAAATTTTGTGAAATTTTAAACAATAAATTTGAAAATAAAAATTTATTATTTGGAATACGTCTATTTTAATATAGCAATTGGTAAATTTTCATCTGATAATATTGAAGTTTATTTTCCTGTGAAATTTTATTTCAAATCAAACCGGTTAATAACAGTGAAATTAAAAGTTTTCCGAAACCAAAATATGTCAACAGGAGAAAATTTATTCAGATCATTCTGAATCAGACTGCGAAATTCGTTTTTCCAAATCTAGACTTCTACTGCTCCGTTTATCTTAATTCTGGCAAAATAGCAGCATTTCTGATATCGATTATCGACTTTCGATCGGATGATCATACCACTAGTATCTGTATGCCATTTTGATCGTCTCGTCGTGCTGATCTCCGTAATATATTCATTTGTGTGCTTCGGTATTCAGTACGCGAGGAAAACCGTGAAACGGTTAACTGCACTGGTACCGCTTTTGCACTTTTGATTGTTGTGGCCATTCAAATTTCAAATTTTGGAATAAAGCAGCCACTAGTTCTCATATTAGCATTTATTTCTAAAATCCAGCCGTTGCCATCCATATCATTGGGAAGTCAAAACGTGTAAACTTGTATACGTTTTTTTCTCTTTCTTTTCGAACGGTTCATTTATTTTGGCCTTGATAACTTTATTTTCTCTTCATTGCAAAGCTAATATTGTTTTCTGTCTGTCCCAACATCTCCCCTCACCCGAGATCTGTGCCTCCTCCCCTCTACTTCCAGATCCACTTCCGCCCATACAACCCCATGCTCCACCCTTCACGGCTTCATCACCACAACTCCAACCCGCTCTCCCCTCCGCCTCCTCCCCTTCTCACCACCACCGATCTTCCCCTTGCCCACTTTCCATCCCTCTCCTTAACCGGTGACCCTTTACCAAAGCAACCCGCCACCGCTACATCTTCTCTCCCCACGCCTTGCCAACCACCCACCACATTTTCCATCTACTCCACGTTGCCGCATCACCTTCCATCTCCGTGCTTCCTCCACCCAAATCTGCCATCTTCAGCAAATTTTCACCTTCGCCCTTGTTTCTCCTCTGGCCGAGCATCTCTGTGAGGTAAACAATATACATGTTATAGTTTTAATAAAATAGTATTTTATATGTATTATAAAGTTGATGAGTTATGTTGTATATACAGTAGTTTATATATATAAGTTCTGTTGAAATTTTGTTTTGTATGTATATATTTTCAGCGGTTTTGAGTATACAGTTTGTATATTCTGTATAAGATATAATAATATTAAATATTCTACCTATATACACAGTTTTATAGGGATATTCTATATATCTAATCTGACTCTATAGTTTAGATCTATTGTACATTTTTTTAAAACACTTATTTGTAATGACTGAAAATAATATAGGCTATGTATTTGAGTATGTCTGCATAACATATTTGCTTATTAACTATAAATTTTGAACTGTATGCATATATAGCTAGTTAAATTCTGAAGTGTATATAGATTTAAATTATAAACGTTATATAAGTTTGAAATTAGAATATGATTTTATCCATATATGGTTTTATACATATATCTCAGATTTTTGGTCTATTTGTAGTGGCATCGTATATAAAAGTTTATATAAAATTTAATAACTCGTTTATATATTTGTTTCGATCGTATAGGTTAGATATAAGTTTGGTTAATGGTTTAAATGTATAACTAGGCTATAGTTATTTTATAATATATATATATATATATACTCTATTTTATAAGTGGTTTACATTGATACCTTATATTTTGTTTGTATGGGATTTGGTTGCCTTATGTACAAATGTTACAGTAATATATGGGTTGTAAATGATCTTTACGTACCAGTATACATATAATTATTTTGTTTAAAGTGTTATTGTATAAGTAGTTATATCTGTGTATCATATGTTTAAAAGTATACGTATACATTTATGTGTTCCATTTAGAGCGGGTTATAACAGTATTGATTTTATAACAAAGTAACAATTTCATACCTTCATTTGTATGAATATACTACAGTAAAAATTTTTGATTTTAAAATTTAAAATATATTGTGACTTTGTAGCTTACTTATATAAGCTTATTTGTGTATTAAATATTGATTTTGAAAATTTATAGTATTTTAGTGTATTTGTCTAAAATTTAAAAATATAAATATATATATATATATAAAAATTCACTTTTACCAATTATCTTCATCAATCCGGTTTGATTTGATTTCGTCTATTCAAACTATCAGATTTGTTCGTCGAATCGTATCCCTCTAGCTTTGATTTGGAAGTCGTGCTTGCATTTCGTAACTCAATCTCATTATCTATTCTATCTAGCCTCGAAAGGTGAGCAATCACTCACGATTAACATTCTTGTATTTATTAAATTTGATTTCAATAGAAACGACAATTGAAATATGATGCTGTAGTTATTTAAATTGTTATATATGCTTTTATCTGTATATGTTCACCTGTGACATCTGACACCAGTATCTAGTATTTATATGCCTATTATTACTATTATCTGTATATGTTCACCTGTGACATCTGACACCAATATCTAGTATTTATATGCCTGTTATTACTATTATCTGTATATGTTCACCTATGACATCTGACACCAGTATCTGTTATTTATATTGATGATATATGCATGTTGTTTTATTTTATATTATCTGTTATCACTCTGCAAGTTCCCTGTTAGTATAGAATTCACTATGGGTTGAAATGATACATACCCGAACGGACTTTAGAATAGGAGAAAATCGTTATGGGTTGAAATGATAAACCCAAACGATTTTCATTTAATTGAATTGGGATTACGGGTTGAAATGATATCTACCCGTATATATTTAAATTACGGGTTGAAATGATAAATATCTGTATCACTTAACCATATGATAAATATATATACTGACACCGTTGGTCCATATATATAAATATTTTGAAATTGAATTCCATGGTTTTGGAAAGAAATATATGGTTTGAAAAAAAAAGGTTGATTCTTAAATTTTTATATATAAATGGTAATGATATTT
This sequence comes from Allium fistulosum, assembly GCA_030737815.1. Taxonomy (NCBI): domain Eukaryota; kingdom Viridiplantae; phylum Streptophyta; class Magnoliopsida; order Asparagales; family Amaryllidaceae; genus Allium; species Allium fistulosum. The sequence goes on from CM060902.1 coordinate 1,394,633,392, forward strand.
ATAGATTTAATAATGATATTTAATTTAATTAAGATGGATTTAATACACATAATATGTTAAGTATAAAATTTATATTTCGAAATAGATTTTTGGTAAAAATTTGAATAAGTTAAGGTTGGGAAGATAATTTGAATTCAGTAAAGAATTTTATTTAATTAAACCAATTTAAAGCTTATTGAAATTGGTATTTAAGATATGATTTATAACTTGAGTTTGATTTAAATAATTTAATGACTATTTCATGTTTAAAATAAATTTGAGGAATTATTTAGAAAAAATTGAGATTTAATGTAACGACCCTAAACTTTTAGTGATTTTTTTTGTTAAATTAATTGAAATTTTGTGAAATTTTAAACAATAAAATTTGAAAATAAAAATTTATTATTTGGAATACGTCTATTTCAATATAGCAACTGGTAAATTTTCATCGGATAATATTGAAGTTTGTTTTCCTGTGAAATTTCATTTCAAATCAAACCGGTTAATAATAGTGAATTTAAAAGTTTTCCGAAACCAAAATGTGTCAACAGGAGAAAATTTATTCAGATCATTCTGAATCAGACTGCGGAATTCGTTTTTCCAAATTTGGACTTCTACTGCTCCGTTTATCTTAATTCTGGCAAAATAGCAGCATTTCTGGTACCGATTATCGACTTTCGATCGGATGATCGTACCACTAGTATTTGTATACCGTTTTGATCGTCACGTCATGCTGATCTCCATGGTATATTCATTTGCTTGTTTCGGCGTCCGATGGACAATGGAATCTGTAAACAGTTCACCGTTCCTTTTGTTTTCTATAGCCTTTCAAACGTTAGCCGTGCTTTCCAAACAACTGAATTTATTGCTTTAATAATTTTGCTGAATCATCGGACAACCATCCCTATTCAAATTTTTCTTTTGATTTGGTTTGTGAGCTGTACATCTCCTTTTCAGATCTCATTTTTTGGATCTCAGAAATTTTATAAAAGTATCATCTGTTCATCTCCTTCATGCTTCGTTCCTCTTCCCAGATCTGCCCATTTTCATTTTTGCCAAACAAATCCACAGCCATGGCCACCACTTTCGGCTGTTTTTCCTTCATCTCCAACTTCCTTCAATCTTTCCCCCCTGGACCTTGCCATTCGCCAGTGCTCCCGCCACCATAGCCACCTTGTTTTTCATCGTGCTCAGTCACCATGCCGACCACCATCAACTAGCCTACCACACTCCATCCAACCCGAACCCATCTCCGCCTCTGCCCACCTGATGGGGGCTGAGACCATCCATGCTCCATAACTCCTCCGCCCTATGAAGTGACAGCCTTGCTCCTCCCAGATCGCTTCCACATCACCGAGCAGCGACTCCACCTCCCTCCCCTTTCTTTCTTTTCGCAGCCACCCCACGCCATTCCTCGGTTCTCCACGACCACCCAGAGTTCGCCATTCCCTGACCCGCTTACTCCCTTCCCCTAGCCTCGGTTATTTCCTCCAACATAGGCAGTTGCCTCGTGCCCCTCCCCTGCCTGGCCTCCCTCCGACCTGAGCAACCCAATCATCGCCGACCCCACCACTTCCTCCACACGAGCACCCTACAGCCACCATTTCACCTCTGGCCGAGGCTGTTTTGTTGATATGATGGGGTAAATTGTAAGTTATATGCATATTCTAGTTTATATATATATAGATAATTTGTTTGTATGTGTTTATGTATATCGGTCCATACTAATTTTGTGTTGTACGTATATAAGGTTATTGGTTATAATATGTTTATATAAGAGTTACTTTGATCTGTGGGTTTGAGTTATATTAGTTTTATATATATTTGTTAAATTATATCTGTAAAGTTTGTAAATATAAAATATAGTATATTATGAAGTTTTTGCTAAGCAGCACATATATGTTTTAATGACTATAAGGGTTCGAATGTATATATATATTGATTTCAAAAAAAAAAAATTTTACTATTGCATGTTCGTCTACTGTATGAATATAAGTTAAAATTAGATTTTTGTTTGCTTTGTTTGTAACAAGCTATACTATGCTGTCATAAACTTCTCTTTCCAAAAGAAAAATATATTCGTCTCACTGTTGCTTTTATATTTTAACTCCAGCTTTATACATATATTTTTCGAATAGATTTGTCTGCATAGATATTAGTCTGCACACATATAGGTTAGCTATATATTATATACAATTCTGTATATATTAGCCTGTACTTGTATACGTTGGGTATAATATTTACTCGCCATCATTTATGTTGTTACAGTCTGCATATCTGTGATAGTATGTACATATTGATTTTCTTGAAATATTGTGAATGGAGATTCTATTTATATGTGTGTCGTAAATGTGGTATGTGTATATATAAGAGGAGTATATAATCTTAAACTGTTCATAGACGTATAGGTTTGTATATATAGATATAGGCTGTGGAATTGTTCGCATATATGTGTTCGCACCTGAGCACTTGTCTGGGAAATGTATTAACATTTGTTAAGGTAATTCAATTTGATTTTTAGGTATATTTGTCTTACATAGTGTCCTTTTTGTGTAAATATGTGACAGTGTAATTATAATATGTTATATGTATAAGATTTACATATATTAGTTTATATATAGTATTTTGGGTATAATGTACCACTTAATAGTTTATATTTATGGTTCTCAAAATATATGATTGCTTTAAGGATTTTAAGTATTTTAAGTTAAGTATTTATTTAAGGATGTATAAGTATATATATAAGTAGTTATTTCAAAATATATGATAGGTATATATATGTTTGATTTTGTGTGTGATTTAATGTTTAACAATGGAGTTTGAAATACATACATATATATTTAATCTAACATATGCATAAATTTAGAATGTGATTTTATATATATAGTTATATATAATTGTATATGGGTTCATTCCTACCAATTATCTTCATCGATCCTGTTCTGACTTGATTTCGTCAACTCCTATCTATCAGCTTTGATCATTGAATCGTGTCAATCTTGCTTTGCTTTGGAAGTCGTAGCTTGTTCTGTTGTCAAACTCTTCTAGCCTTGAAAGGTGAGTAATCACTCACGATTTAACGTTCTTATATTTATTAAATTTGATTTCAATTGAAACAACAATTGAAATATGATGCTGTAGTTATTTAAATTGTTATATATGCTATTATCTGTACATGTTCACCTGTGACATCTGACACCAGTATCTAGTATTTATATGCCTGTTATTACTATTATCTGTATATGTTCACCTGTGACATCTGACACCAGTATCTAGTATTTATATGCCTGTTATTACTATTATCTGTATATGTTCACCTATGACATCTGACACCAGTATCTGTTATTTATATTGATGATATATGTCTGTTGTTTTATTTTATATTATCTGTTATCACTCTGCAAGTTCCCTGTTAGTATAGAATTCACTATGGGTTGAAATGATACATACCCGAACGGACTTTAGAATAGGAGAAAATCGTTATGGGTTGAAATGATAAACCCAAGCGATTTTCATTTGAATTAAAATTTGGATTACGGGTCGAAATGATATCTACCCGTATATATATTTAAAATTTTGGATTGAAATGATAAATATCCGTATCACTTAACCCTATGATAAATATATATATACAGACGCCGTTGGTCCATATATATAAATATTTTAAAAATAAATTCTATGGTTTTGGAAAGAAATATATGGTTTTATTAAATGTTGAGCCTTAAATTATTATATATAAATGGAAATGATTTATATGGATTTAATTATAATATTAAATTTAATTAAGATTGATATAATATATAATATGGTTAAGTACTTATATCTATATTTCAAATAGATTTTGGTAAAAATTTGAATAAGTTAAGGTTAGGAAGATAATTTGAATTTAGTTGAAATTGATTCAATAAAGAATTTTATTTCATTTAACCGATTAGAAACTTATTGAATTTATTAAGTGAATATTCCCTGATTAAATAATAATAAAGTTAAATCAAGAGCTATATGAAACTGTTAAATTTAACTTTGAAAATGTTGAATATTAAAGCTTTGAAATATATTGAAAGTTTAAATGGTATATTTAGAACTGAATTAAATTGATGAATTGAGCTTTGAATAAATTTGAATTTGGAATTTGAGTTAATTTGAATCGATTTGTGAGACTTGAGGAAATTATAAATACTCTACTTTATAAATTATTTAATGTATATACACTATTTTGGGAAAATAGTTATATTTGAAATGAAATGATATTTGGGTTTTGAAGTATAAATTAAATTGAAATGACCACGGTGTTATAATGTATATCTCCACCTTGTAGATAGTTCTGAAGATCCTTAGAGGATGGTTATCCCAAACATCCTTTAAGTTACTTGTATTTCAGTTGATATTTCACTTGAGTTGGATTTATTTATATAAGAATGTTAATCCTGACTCGAGTGTTTTGTGTTTTGCTTTACGCTCGGGTCAGACCGAGTGAAACAGCATTCGAGACTCACCTTTGGAGTTTGGAGCTTCGTTTGGAGATCCAACTATCGATTCAGCTTTCAGCTTTCCAGTTGATTTCTTCAGAGAGGTCGTCTATTCGTACTGAAGACTTCACTGCATTTGAGATATTCTGTTGTATTTTATTTCTAACTCTGATGTTTATATAGTAGCTTCATGAACTACTATTTTATCTATTCCGCTGCGTATTATTGTATTACTCTGTGTCTGTGATTCTGTGATTGATTTATTTACTGCCTATGCTGAGTTTTGCCAAATTTAAATAACAATCGGATATTTTGAATTATTCAAGTCTGACATGTGTGGATTTATTGTCGATTTGAATGGTCCAAAACACCGGGTCGTTACAGTTGGTATCAGAGCTTTGGCTCTAGGCAAAGCTTAGCATATATAGTAAATTTATTTACAGAATCACTTTCGTCCGAGTTTAATCTCTTCCTTTTGACTCGATTTCCTTTGAACTTTGGAACGTTCCCTACGGTTCCAAAATTCATTCTTGTCTCTCTCTATTTGTATTCTTTTGATTCTGGAGTGTCCCATAACTCCACTTCGAACGATCTCTATAAGAATAGGATCCCACCAATCTTTGAATGATTTGTGAAGGGTGAAACTCCTTCACAATTGGCATTGATTCACCGGAGATTTCTATATCCTTGGTTTAGATGCCGCTATCTCTTGCGATCGAATGTTGGTTTTTTCTTGGAATTCTGCATCGATCTTGTTCCTGAAGTCACGGTTGACCCGGTTAAGGTCGCCCGCGACTTGTATAAGTATATCCATCTTTGGTTTTGAAATTAATTATCTCATTTTCGTTCGAACTTATCTTCGAATCAGAATCCAATTTGTTTAGAATACCTCTAATTTGAATATCTATCTTTGTTTTGAAGTCCATTTTTGAATCATCCTTTTGAAATCGGGTTTATTCGTATTTAGAAATTGTTTTATATATAGAATATAATAATTTCGATATATAAAACAATTTCTAAATATATATATATAAAAGTGAAATGTTTTCGATAAAGATTATAAACCCTTTTTAAAATGAGAATTTGAGTTTTTGAAAGGATTTGAAATTTTGGAGATATATAAGAAATTTGATTTATATAAAAATGATTTATAACTAAAGGGTTTGAAATTTGAAATTCGAGAATTGAACTCCGGTATTTTGAAATTGGTTTTAAGATTTTGAAATATATAATAATAGTATGATTTAAAAATATTTTCCGAATAAGAAAAGTTTCAAATGATTTTAATGAGTTTCGAAGAAATTTCAAAAGAAGTTTGAGAAAATAGAAGTCCAGAACTCACTTATGTCGCTGGAAAATAATTTCGGTGATGAGTGCACGCATCATCGACGTTGATTTTCGAGTTTCATAGTGGGGGAGAGGCCACTTTAGTAGCATTGCTACGCGAGTGATTTTGTGAAACCAGTTTTGATTTTTCAAATTCCGAAGTAATATTTGATATTCGAAAGATATATGTATGTATATTTGAAATGATTTGAAGTAAGCCGGTGTTCAGTCCTTTAGTTTCGAATTTGAAACCTATCTTTTGAAATTGATTTACTGAGTGGTTGATTTCCAACTCTTGAATTTGAAAATGGTTTCTTCAACTATTTCGAAGGTTCGAGCACTTTCAAATCAAGGTTAACTTTTCAAAGCTAAGAAATTTTGAAAAGTATTTTGATAAAGTATATAAGTTTGTTTTGAATGTTTAAGTATGAAGTAATATGATTTAAATAAGTTGAAACTGTTTGGTTAAGTAAATGAATAAGGAAATTTTAAATTTTCTAATATGAAATTTAGATTTGAAATGTCTTGAGAAGAATTTGGTCTTCAAAATATTTTGAATAAAATTTAGTTTAAATGTTTTAACTTAGTAACATCTTTATGAAACTATATATTTAACAAGTTGGAATAAATATATAAGTTGTACGTATGCTGTTTTATTCGCATAATTAATTTGATCCAAGTTTGAGTACACAAGTTCGAGGTGGGTTACACCATTTCGTGTTAGGATTTTTCATTTGATTCTTGATGGCGAATATTTGATTTGGATTTTGGGCTTGATTCTTGAATTCTCTATCGTAGTATATGGCTATGCAAGGAGACTGATGGCTTCTAGTCGAGAAACCATATCGAAGTTCACATTAGGGAAGTCGAATGGACAATACTAGTTTGAAAGCGAACTTGTGTGATCGAGCGAGCGATCAAATGTGATTCTGCGAAATGATGGCGTATGTACCCCTTATATTATATTATCATCGATATTTTGACGCTGAAATTGAAAGCTGTCAGGTTAGAATATCTTGCTTGCTAAAAGAAAATTTCCAATTTAAATTACAAGATATATAACCCATAAAAGCAAAGATATTCAATCCCATATGGCTCTTCATACAGCGAAATTTATTTTGGAAATTTGATCCTTATATAAGATAGACCTTACGTAAGTATAAGATGATTTTGAAACATTTGATTTTGGAAATGAATTGTTTGACTTAATTATATTGATTTGGAAATTTGGATTTATTTCCAAAATTTATTATTTTGGAAACTTTGGAACTAAAGATATTTGATTTGAGAAGAAATAATTTGGTGAAATTGTATATGATTTTGAAATTGAACTGATATTGAAACAAATTTAAATTTGAGAACCTTATGTTACTAAAAACTTGATTTGGGAGTTGTCGAACTTATATAAAATTAATTTGCACAAGTATGAAATTGATTCGAAAACTATAGATTTGAAAAGGTACTCAATTTGAAAGTGAAATCTTATATAATTGAAGTCTATATAAGTATGATTTGACATACTATTGATTTTGGAAAGTATTTGATTTGAAAATTAAATCTTATATACAATGGATTTTATATAAGTACGATATTTGAAAGTGATTTGAAAAGGGTACTATATGATACATATTTTCGAAATAAAGATATGGAAAGTGCCTTCTGCTTGATATCCGATTTGTGGCCACATCTTGGATTCATTCTATCGATATTTCTCTGATTTTTGGTTTTCCGGATATGATACTCGAGTGTCCTTCGAATTCCATGGCGTTACCCATGGTCTTATTGTTCTCTCGTGACTGCATAGCGCAACTGCCTGGCTGAGTCTTGCCTAGGGGTACGGATTGTTTCCTGGGGGATCCAGGCGTAACCATTGTGTATCCTGCAATCTGTGTAGGTCGCGAATAGTAGCGCAAATGCTTGGCTGAGTCTTGCCTGGGGGTACGGATTGTTTCCTGGGGGATCCAGGCGTAACCATTGTGTATCCTGCATTCTACTAGTCATCATGGCGTAACTCGCAGGGCTGAGAAAGCCTACGGATATGGATTGTTTCCTGGGGGAACCAGGCGTAACCATTGTGTATCTGCGAACCATGGTAAGACAAAGGTTTTGTTCGTTTTGTTGTTTGGATTGTACTTTCCATATCTGTTTTTAAAAGTTTTTCCAGTATTTTCACTGGGTGTTGAAACAAGTCTACTAAGTACTTGGAGAATTCTAGCTTTGCGCCTGATCAACGTACTGCCAGAGTCTGCAGGAACGAGGATAAACTTGTTGAAACATCGAGTTATAAAAGTATTTTCGAAAGAAAATTTGTTTATTATAAAGGTATTTTCAACAAAGAAATTTTGTATCAATATTTGATTTGAAATTCTTATTGTTTGAATTAACTATTCGTGCCCGATATTATTCCTTTGAATCTACCTTATCTGCTCAGCTTTATTTATTCACCGATATTCTATTTTCCAAGTCCTCCTTCTTTTCCTTGTTGACTATATATATTTTTTTAAAATAATTATTGATTTCTTAATAATATTTGAAAAGTATCTTGAGATAAATTAATAAATTTATGAATTATGGATTTAATGTTTTCAAATAACTTCTTTGTAAATATAAGTAATAATGTAAATAACTGTTTTCAAATAGTTTTATATATTTATAAAGATATTATTTAAACATATAAAGGTATTAATAAATGAGGCAAGAATTTACAAATGGGGTTTTTAAAAATATTAAAGTATTAAAGATAATTGAATTGCAAATGAAGTTTTCAAATGAATATTTCAAGTAAAATTTATATAGTTTAAATTAATTGTTTAATCTTGTCTTTTAACCTACCTTTTTGCCTGGTTGTTCTATTCTCCTACCTCCTCTCTTTTCGGGGACGAAAAGTTTTGAGTGGGGGAGAGTGTAACGACCCTAAACTTTTAGTGATTTTTTTTGTTAAATTAATTGAAATTTTGTGAAATTTTAAACAATAAAATTTGAAAATAAAAATTTATTATTTGGAATACGTCTATTTCAATATAGCAACTGGTAAATTTTCATCGGATAATATTGAAGTTTGTTTTCCTGTGAAATTTCATTTCAAATCAAACCGGTTAATAATAGTGAATTTAAAAGTTTTCCGAAACCAAAATGTGTCAACAGGAGAAAATTTATTCAGATCATTCTGAATCAGACTGCGGAATTCGTTTTTCCAAATTTGGACTTCTACTGCTCCGTTTATCTTAATTCTGGCAAAATAGCAGCATTTCTGGTACCGATTATCGACTTTCGATCGGATGATCGTACCACTAGTATTTGTATACCGTTTTGATCGTCACGTCATGCTGATCTCCATGGTATATTCATTTGCTTGTTTCGGCGTCCGATGGACAATGGAATCTGTAAACAGTTCACCGTTCCTTTTGTTTTCTATAGCCTTTCAAACGTTAGCCGTGCTTTCCAAACAACTGAATTTATTGCTTTAATAATTTTGCTGAATCATCGGACAACCATCCCTATTCAAATTTTTCTTTTGATTTGGTTTGTGAGCTGTACATCTCCTTTTCAGATCTCATTTTTTGGATCTCAGAAATTTTATAAAAGTATCATCTGTTCATCTCCTTCATGCTTCGTTCCTCTTCCCAGATCTGCCCATTTTCATTTTTGCCAAACAAATCCACAGCCATGGCCACCACTTTCGGCTGTTTTTCCTTCATCTCCAACTTCCTTCAATCTTTCCCCCCTGGACCTTGCCATTCGCCAGTGCTCCCGCCACCATAGCCACCTTGTTTTTCATCGTGCTCAGTCACCATGCCGACCACCATCAACTAGCCTACCACACTCCATCCAACCCGAACCCATCTCCGCCTCTGCCCACCTGATGGGGGCTGAGACCATCCATGCTCCATAACTCCTCCGCCCTATGAAGTGACAGCCTTGCTCCTCCCAGATCGCTTCCACATCACCGAGCAGCGACTCCACCTCCCTCCCCTTTCTTTCTTTTCGCAGCCACCCCACGCCATTCCTCGGTTCTCCACGACCACCCAGAGTTCGCCATTCCCTGACCCGCTTACTCCCTTCCCCTAGCCTCGGTTATTTCCTCCAACATAGGCAGTTGCCTCGTGCCCCTCCCCTGCCTGGCCTCCCTCCGACCTGAGCAACCCAATCATCGCCGACCCCACCACTTCCTCCACACGAGCACCCTACAGCCACCATTTCACCTCTGGCCGAGGCTGTTTTGTTGATATGATGGGGTAAATTGTAAGTTATATGCATATTCTAGTTTATATATATATAGATAATTTGTTTGTATGTGTTTATGTATATCGGTCCATACTAATTTTGTGTTGTACGTATATAAGGTTATTGGTTATAATATGTTTATATAAGAGTTACTTTGATCTGTGGGTTTGAGTTATATTAGTTTTATATATATTTGTTAAATTATATCTGTAAAGTTTGTAAATATAAAATATAGTATATTATGAAGTTTTTGCTAAGCAGCACATATATGTTTTAATGACTATAAGGGTTCGAATGTATATATATATTGATTTCAAAAAAAAAAAATTTTACTATTGCATGTTCGTCTACTGTATGAATATAAGTTAAAATTAGATTTTTGTTTGCTTTGTTTGTAACAAGCTATACTATGCTGTCATAAACTTCTCTTTCCAAAAGAAAAATATATTGGTCTCACTGTTGCTTTTATATTTTAACTCCAGCTTTATACATATATTTTTCGAATAGATTTGTCTGCATAGATATTAGTCTGCACACATATAGGTTAGCTATATATTATATACAATTCTGTATATATTAGCCTGTACTTGTATACGTTGGGTATAATATTTACTCGCCATCATTTATGTTGTTACAGTCTGCATATCTGTGATAGTATGTACATATTGATTTTCTTGAAATATTGTGAATGGAGATTCTATTTATATGTGTGTCGTAAATGTGGTATGTGTATATATAAGAGGAGTATATAATCTTAAACTGTTCATAGACGTATAGGTTTGTATATATAGATATAGGCTGTGGAATTGTTCGCATATATGTGTTCGCACCTGAGCACTTGTCTGGGAAATGTATTAACATTTGTTAAGGTAATTCAATTTGATTTTTAGGTATATTTGTCTTACATAGTGTCCTTTTTGTGTAAATATGTGACAGTGTAATTATAATATGTTATATGTATAAGATTTACATATATTAGTTTATATATAGTATTTTGGGTATAATGTACCACTTAATAGTTTATATTTATGGTTCTCAAAATATATGATTGCTTTAAGGATTTTAAGTATTTTAAGTTAAGTATTTATTTAAGGATGTATAAGTATATATATAAGTAGTTATTTCAAAATATATGATAGGTATATATATGTTTGATTTTGTGTGTGATTTAATGTTTAACAATGGAGTTTGAAATACATACATATATATTTAATCTAACATATGCATAAATTTAGAATGTGATTTTATATATATAGTTATATATAATTGTATATGGGTTCATTCCTACCAATTATCTTCATCGATCCTGTTCTGACTTGATTTCGTCAACTCCTATCTATCAGCTTTGATCATTGAATCGTGTCAATCTTGCTTTGCTTTGGAAGTCGTAGCTTGTTCTGTTGTCAAACTCTTCTAGCCTTGAAAGGTGAGTAATCACTCACGATTTAACGTTCTTATATTTATTAAATTTGATTTCAATTGAAACAACAATTGAAATATGATGCTGTAGTTATTTAAATTGTTATATATGCTATTATCTGTACATGTTCACCTGTGACATCTGACACCAGTATCTAGTATTTATATGCCTGTTATTACTATTATCTGTATATGTTCACCTGTGACATCTGACACCAGTATCTAGTATTTATATGCCTGTTATTACTATTATCTGTATATGTTCACCTATGACATCTGACACCAGTATCTGTTATTTATATTGATGATATATGTCTGTTGTTTTATTTTATATTATCTGTTATCACTCTGCAAGTTCCCTGTTAGTATAGAATTCACTATGGGTTGAAATGATACATACCCGAACGGACTTTAGAATAGGAGAAAATCGTTATGGGTTGAAATGATAAACCCAAGCGATTTTCATTTGAATTAAAATTTGGATTACGGGTCGAAATGATATCTACCCGTATATATATTTAAAATTTTGGATTGAAATGATAAATATCCGTATCACTTAACCCTATGATAAATATATATATACAGACGCCGTTGGTCCATATATATAAATATTTTAAAAATAAATTCTATGGTTTTGGAAAGAAATATATGGTTTTATTAAATGTTGAGCCTTAAATTATTATATATAAATGGAAATGATTTATATGGATTTAATTATAATATTAAATTTAATTAAGATTGATATAATATATAATATGGTTAAGTACTTATATCTATATTTCAAATAGATTTTGGTAAAAATTTGAATAAGTTAAGGTTAGGAAGATAATTTGAATTTAGTTGAAATTGATTCAATAAAGAATTTTATTTCATTTAACCGATTAGAAACTTATTGAATTTATTAAGTGAATATTCCCTGATTAAATAATAATAAAGTTAAATCAAGAGCTATATGAAACTGTTAAATTTAACTTTGAAAATGTTGAATATTAAAGCTTTGAAATATATTGAAAGTTTAAATGGTATATTTAGAACTGAATTAAATTGATGAATTGAGCTTTGAATAAATTTGAATTTGGAATTTGAGTTAATTTGAATCGATTTGTGAGACTTGAGGAAATTATAAATACTCTACTTTATAAATTATTTAATGTATATACACTATTTTGGGAAAATAGTTATATTTGAAATGAAATGATATTTGGGTTTTGAAGTATAAATTAAATTGAAATGACCACGGTGTTATAATGTATATCTCCACCTTGTAGATAGTTCTGAAGATCCTTAGAGGATGGTTATCCCAAACATCCTTTAAGTTACTTGTATTTCAGTTGATATTTCACTTGAGTTGGATTTATTTATATAAGAATGTTAATCCTGACTCGAGTGTTTTGTGTTTTGCTTTACGCTCGGGTCAGACCGAGTGAAACAGCATTCGAGACTCACCTTTGGAGTTTGGAGCTTCGTTTGGAGATCCAACTATCGATTCAGCTTTCAGCTTTCCAGTTGATTTCTTCAGAGAGGTCGTCTATTCGTACTGAAGACTTCACTGCATTTGAGATATTCTGTTGTATTTTATTTCTAACTCTGATGTTTATATAGTAGCTTCATGAACTACTATTTTATCTATTCCGCTGCGTATTATTGTATTACTCTGTGTCTGTGATTCTGTGATTGATTTATTTACTGCCTATGCTGAGTTTTGCCAAATTTAAATAACAATCGGATATTTTGAATTATTCAAGTCTGACATGTGTGGATTTATTGTCGATTTGAATGGTCCAAAACACCGGGTCGTTACATTTAAGGCTAGTCAAATGATATTGAATTTATTGAGTGAATATTCCCTGATTAAATAATAATAAAGTTGAATCAAGAGCTATAGGAAACAGTTAAAAATTTAACTTTGAAAATGATTGAATATTAAAGCTTTGAAATATATTGAAAATTTAAATGGTATATTTAGAACTGATTGAATTGATGAATAGAGCTTGAATAAATTTGAATTTGGAATTTGAAGTTGATTTGAATCGATTTGCGAGACTTGAGGAAATTATAAATGCTTTACTTTATAAATTAATTAATATATATATATATACTATCTTGGAAAATAGTTATATTTGAAATGAAATGATATTTGGGTTTTAAAGTATAAATTAAATTGAAATGACCACGGTGTTATAATGTATATTTCCACCTTGTAGATAGTTCTGAAGATCCTTAGAGGATGGTTATCCCAACATCCTTTAAGTTACTCGTATTTCAGTTGATATTTCACTTGAGTTGGATTTATTTATATAAGAATGTTAATCCTGACTCGAGTGTTTTGTGTTTTTCTTTACGCTCGAGTCAGACCGAGTGATACAGCATTTGAGACTCACCTTTGGAGTTTGGAACTTCCTTTGGAGATCCAACTATCGCGTCAACTCTCAGCTCTTCTAGTTGATCTGTTCAGAGAAGTCATCTGTTGTACTGGAGACTTCACTGCATTTGAGATATTCTGTTGTATTTTATTTCTAACTCTGATGTTTATATAGTAGCTTCATGAACTACTATTTTATCTATTCCGCTTCGTATTATTGTATTACTCTGTGTCTGTGATTCTGTGATTGATTTATTTACTGCATATGCTGAGTTTTGCCAAATTTAAATTAACAATCTGATCTTTTGAATTATTCAAGTCAGACATGTGTGGATTATTGTCGATTTGAATGTTCCAAAATAGCGGGTCGTTACAGTTGGTATCAGAGCTTTGGCTCTAGGCAAAACTTAGCATATATAGTAAATTTATTTATAGAATCACTTTCGTTTGAGTTTGAATCTCTTCCTTTTGACTTGATTTCCTTTGAACTTTGGAACGTTCCTTGCGGTTCCAAAATTCATTCTTGTCTCTCCCTATTTGTATTCTTTTGATTCTGGAGTGTCCCATAACTCCACTTCGAATGATCTCTATAAGAATAGGATCCCACCAATCTTTGAATGATTTGTGAAGGGTTGAAACTCCTTCACAATTGGCATTGATTCACCGGAGATTTCTATATCTTTGGTTTAGATGCCGCTATCTCTTGCGATCGAATGTTGATTTTCTTGGAATTCTGCATCGATCTTGTTCCTGAAGTCACGGTTGACCCTAGGGTCATCCGTGATTTATATAAGTATATTCATCTTCTATTTTGAAATTAATTATCTCATTTTCGTTCGAACTCATCTTCGAATCAGAATCCTATTTGATTAGAGTCCCTCTAATTTGAATTTCTATCTTTGGTTTGAAATCCATTCTTGAATCATCCTTTGAAAATCGGGTTTGTTTGTATTTTAGAAATTGCTTTCTAAACCAAAATTATTATTTTGATAAGTATGATTTTATTTTATATATAAAAGTGAAATGTTTTCGATAAAGATTATATATTTTTTTAAATAATAATTTGAGGTTTCGAAAGGATTTGTAATTTTGAAAAATTACATAAGAAATTTGATTTATCTAAAAATGATTTATAACTGAAGGATTTTAAAATTTGAAATTCGAGAATTGAACCCCGGTGTTTTGAAATTGGTTTTAAGATTTTGAAATATATAATAATAATATGATTTAAAAGTATTTTCCGAATAAGAAATGTTTCAAATGATTTTAATAAGTTTTTAATGAGTTTCGAAGAAATTTCAAAAGAAGTTTGAGTAAATAGAAGTCCAGAACTCACTTATGTCGCTGGAAAATAATTTCGGTGATGAGTGCACGCATCATCGACATTGATTTTCGAGTTTCAGAGTGAGGGAAAGGCCACTTTAATAGCATTGCTATGCGAGTGATTTTGTGAAACCATTTTGATTTCAAATTCCGAAGTAAGATTTGATATTCGAAAGATATATGTATATTTGAAATGATTTGAAGTAAGCCAGTGTTCGTTCCTCGAGTTTCGGATTTGATATAAGCCTATCTATTAAAATTGATTTACTGATTTGTTGCTGATTTCCAACTCTTGAATTTGAAAATGATTTCTTCAACCATTTCGAAGGTTCGAGCACTTCCAAATCAAGGTTAACTTTTCAATGCTAAGAAATTTTGAAAAGTATAAATTATATAAGTTTGGTATGTATGTTAAAGTATGTAGTAATATGATTTAAATAAGTTGAAACTATTTTTTTAAGTAAATGAATAAGGCAATTTTAAATTTTTCTAATATGAAATTTAGATTGGAAATGTTTTGAAAAGAATTTGGTCTTCAAGATATTTTGAATAAAATTTAGTTTAATTGTTTTAACTTAGTAACATCTTTATGAAACTATATATTTAACAAGTTGGAATAAATATATAAGTTGTACGTATGCTGTTTTATTCTCATAATTAATTTGATCCAAGTTTGAGTACACAAGTTCGAGGTGAATTACTCCATTTTGTGTTAGGATTTTTCATTCGATTCTTGATGGCGAATATTTGATATAGATTTTGGGCTCGATTCTAGAATTCTCTATCATAGTATATGGCTATGCAAGGAGACTGATGGCTTCTAGTCGAGAAACCATATCGAAATCCCCATTAGGGAAGTCGAATGGACAATACTAGTTCGAAAGCGAACTTGTGTGATCGAGCGAGCGATCAAATGAGATTCTGCGAAATGATGACGTATGTACATCTTATATTCTAATATCAGTGATTTATTTTGACTTTGAAATTGAAAGCTATCGGGTTAGAATATCTTTACTTACTAAAAGAAAATTTCCAATTTAAATTACAAAGATATATAACCCATAAAAAGCAAAGATATTCAATCCCATATGGCTCTTCATACAGCGAAATTTATTTTGAAAATTTTGATCCTTATATAAGATAGACCTTATGTAAGTATAAGATGATTTTGAAAACCATTGATTTTGGAAATGAATTGTTTGACTTAATTATATTGATTTGGAAATTTGGATTTTTTTCCTAAATCTATTATTCTGGAAACTTTGAAACTAAAGATAATTAATTTGAGAAGAAATAATTTGATGAAATTGTACATGATTTTGAAATTGAACTGATATTGAAACAAATTGAAATTTGAGAACCTTATGTTACTAAACACTTGATTTGGGAGTTGTCGAACTTATATAAAATTGATTTGTATGAGTATGAAATTGATTCGGAAACTATAGATTTGAAAAGGTACTCAATTTGAAAGTGAAATCTTATATAATTGAAGTCTATATAAGTATGATTTGATATACTTTTGATTTTGGAAAAGTATTTGATTTGAAAATTAAATCTTATATATAATGGATTTTATACAAGTACGATATTTGAAAGTGATTTGAAAAGGTACTATATGATACATATTTTCGAAGTAAAGATATGGAAAGTGCCTTCTGCTTGATATCCGATTTGTGGCCACATCTTGGATTCATTCTATCGATATTATTCTCTCTGATTTTTGGTTTTCCGGATATGATACTCGAGTGTCCTTCGAATTCCATGGCGTTACCCATGGTCTTACGAACTCGACTGCATAGCGTAATTCGTAAGGCAGTGATTGCTTAAAAGGTACGGATGTTTCCTGGGGGATCCAGGCGTAACCATTGTGTATCTGCGATCTATGGTCGTGTTAGTGGCGTAATCCGCAAGGCAGAGATTGCTTAAGGGGTATGGATGTTTCCTGGGGGATCCAGGCGTAACCATTGTTATGTATCCTGCGGTCCACAGTTTTGTTGCATGGCGAAATTCGCAAGGCAGTGAATGCTTAAAAGGTACGGATGTTTCCTGGGGGACCCAGGCGTAACCATTGTGTATCTGCGATCCATGATTTGTTCGTTTTTTGTTTGGATTGTACTTTCCATATCTGTTTTTTAAAAAAAGTTTTTTCCAGTATTTTCACTAGGTGTTGAAACCAGTCTACTAAGTACCTGAAGAATTCTAGTTTTGCGCCTGATCAACGCACTACCAGAGTCTACAGGAACAAGGATAAACTTGTTGAGACATTGAGTTATAAAAGTATTTTCGAAAGGAAATTTTTTTCGTTATAAAGGCAATTTATTATAAAAGTATTTCCAGCAAAGAAATTTTGTATCAATATTTGAAATTGAAATCCTTATGGTTTGAATTAATTATTCATGCCCGATACTATTCTGTTGAATCTACCTTATCTGCTCAACCCTATTTATTCACCTATATTCTGTTTTTCCAAGTCCTCCTTCTTTTCCTTGTTGACTATATTTTTTTTAAAATAATTATTGATTTCTTAATAATATTTGAAAAGTATCTTGAGATAAATTAATAAATTTATAAATTATGAATTTAATATTTTCAAATAGCTTCTTTGAAAAAAATAGGTAATAATGTAAATAATTGTTTTCAAGTAGTTTTCATACCTTATAAAGGTGTTATTTAAACATTAATGGTATTTAAAAAGGAAGCAAGAAATTTTACAAATGGGTTTTGGAAGATATTAAAGTATTAAAGATAATTGAATTGTAAATGAAGTTTTCAAATGAATATTTCAAGTAAAATTTATATATAGTTTCAAATTAATTGTTTAATCTTGTCTTTTAACCTACCTTTTCTGCCTGGTTGTTCTATTCTCCTACCTCCTCTCTTTTCGGGGACGAAAAGTTTTGAGTGGGGGAGAGTGTAACGACCCTAAACTTTTATTTATTTTATTTGTTAAATTAATTGAAATTTTGTGAAATTTTAAACAATAAATTTGAAAATAAAAATTTATTATTTGGAATACGTCTATTTTAATATAGCAATTGGTAAATTTTCATCTGATAATATTAAAGTTTATTTTCCTGTGAAATTTTATTTCAAATCAAACCGGTTAATAACAGTGAAATTAAAAGTTTTCCGAAACCAAAATATGTCAACAGGAGAAAATTTATTCAGATCATTCTGAATCAGACTGCGAAATTCATTTTTCCAAATTTGGACTTCTACTGCTCCGTTTATCTTAATTCTGGCAAAATAGCAGCATTTCTGATACCAATTATCGACTTTCAATTGGATGATCGTACCACTAGTATCTGTATGCCATTTTGATCGTCTCGTCGTGCTGATCTCCGTAATATATTCATTTGTGTGCTTCGGTGTAACGACCCAGGATTTTTGATAATTAAAATTCGGATATTTAATTGATTTTAAATATTAATAAATGAATTTAAGAAGTCGAATAATTTATTATTCGAATATTGGATTTACCTGGGTAATCTAATCGATAATTTAAATAGTGAAATTCCAGAGATAATTGTAAATCGAGTTTAAAGTGATTGAAAATGATTTGGAAAATTTTATTTTATCATACTGGAGTTATAGAAAGGTTTTAGAACTTTCAGAACTGAATTTAAAGTTAATCTATGAAATTTGAATATTTTAATATTTAAATATCGACTGTAGAAATAGCCAATTTTCGAACAGTCTCAGAATTGAACGAGACCAGTTCCATTGGATCCGTAATAGTTAGTTATTATCGGATTTCAATTTTTGTAGCAATCGAAGTTATCGTTTGACCGTGGCAGCTCGAAACGCATCGATATCATTTTAATTTTAAATCGTCGAGTTAAAATAGTCATTTTTCAAAAAGTCTCGGATTTCGACGAAACCAGTTTCATCGGATCCGTAATGTGATATTATTGTAAGATTTCAAATTTCGTAATTTTTGGATTTACCGTTTGTCCGGTACGAATCAAAACGCCTCGAAATCGATTTAAATCGGTTTAATTTAAATTGATCATTTATTGTCATATCTCACACATACGATCGAATTAGCTTCCGAAACCTGTTCCATTGTGTCCGGAACGCGGGGTAAACTCCAGGAACGCCAGTCACCGCGCGTAAATCGGAGTTTGGGAAAACCGGGTGAATAGTGTTCGTTCAAATTTCTATAAATAGCATTTCATTTGTTTCTTTTTGAAGAGAATAACAAAACCCTAGTTCTAATAACCAGCCGCCACCTCCTTCTTCAATGGCCGAAAATTGTCCAACTTTAACCTCTTCCATCTCCCAATCCATCAGCAATCACGAGGAAGTGTCAACTAGCAAATTGAAGAGCGCGTCAAACTCTTTAATATCAACGGTCAAGATCGTATATAGGCGAGCGAATCAATGGGAATAGGCGTTCAAAGTCACGACTTCATTCACGTTTTTCGAGCTACATCTGGAACCGAGCTGCGAGCTGTTGTGGCCGTGGATGGAGTTGGGTTAGGCGAGTGGAATGGCATTTTCTGATCGAAGTGGAAGTCGTCGTAGTCGATTGCGTGATTAGGGTTTAAAGGCGGCTGTTGGGTTCAAATTCGCGTGCGTTGCCTGGTAGAGGGAAGAAGAAGATCACGGCCGTGATTTGTTGGGGAGGAACGAACGGTCCAGATGGGGTTTAGGTGAAAATAAATAAAAGAAATGTAAATTAAATTGTAATTTAATTTATGTGATGTTTAAAATTTGATATCTTGTTCATACGAGGTTGAAAAATTACGAAACCAGTTGCGTTGGCTTCATATTGACGAGCTCTACGTGATGAAACTGAATTGAAGCCATTTGGAGCTAGCGAAAATTTCGGGTAAAATTAAACGCGTGTTTAATTTTATTCGAAATAAACGCTGAAATCAGAATTAAAACACGGTGAGATCTTCTCACTCAAATTGAATGTGGAAATTTTCAGTTATTGATTTGATTGACTGTTTGGATGTGTGATATTAGATATTATAGGATATATATCTATATATAGCAATATATACATATTGGCATATGTATATATTGAATTGATTGATTTCCCGCCTCGTATAGCGGATGAGACCCTATTGCGCCGTTAGTAAGCGGATTTTATAAAACCCATATACCGCGATAATTCCGTACTGGAGCGGAATTGGTATTGTGCTAACATCTGTGGATGCAGGGAAACAGGTTGGAGGGATCCAACTGGATTCCTCACCGTATTGATTATTTACAGATATTTTGATACATTCTGTTATCATATTGATATATGATATTGACTGTTGTGATGGACTAATTGGTGTTGTTGCATCATCGGATTCAGTTTTGAAATGTAAAAATAACGACTTTTACTTTAAAAAGGTTTTTAAAGTGATTTTTGAAAATATACGTTTTATGGAATTTTTGAATCGATTTATAAACGTAAAATTTTAAAGTTATAAAAGTTATAATTTTTAGTGAAATATAACCGAAGTGTCGTTTTTGAAATAAAAGTCGATTTATTTGTAAAATGGTTTAAGTGGGATTTTTGAATAACTATAAATGATTTGTATAAAAAGATTTTTAAAATTGATATTTTATAAATCAAAATATTGGACTTATAAAATGAATTTTTATAAGTGTTAAAAGGAAGTATAAAAGGATTTCATAAGTGAATGAAATTAATAGATTTATAACGTGAAGTTATAAAGTGAATAGATGTTGTAGAATAAACGATTTATAAGTAATTTACTTATAAATTAGATTTTTGCACTTAATTGGGATATAAATAGAAATTGCTAAATGAAATGATTTCATAAGTTGAAATTGTTATGAAGTATAAATGTGATTTATAAACGTTGTTTATAAATCTGAAATCACTTATTTTGATAAGTAATTTTAGAAGTTAATAAAAGGAGAATTTTATAAATCGAAGTTGTTAGAAAATATAAAGGTGAATTTATAAACGTTGTTTTATGAATTTGAAATCAATCAAATTTGATGAATGTAATATAGAAGTTATTAAGGGAATTTTATCCACGATTTTGGATAGTGGATAATTCTTGGAATAAAACGTGTAGAAAAGATTGAAATGTAATTATTGAAGTATATTCACGATTTTGGACAGTGAATATATTATTGAATAAAATGGATATGTTTCGGGAAAGCGATATTTGAAATGAAGTGATTGTTTTAAAAGATGTTTTAAAACGTGTGAATTACCGAAATCATAGATTTCAACATTTATTGTTGAAATAGACGTTTTCGAAAAATAAGGAAATGATGGACTATAACACTGTTGTTATAGTAAATGATTTCCGAAAGGAAATGTTTTGATGTAGTATTGGGATTTACATATCTATCTTAATTTCGAATCCCTATACTAGTGATTTTGAGTCGTCGTAACGATGTTTTACGTAACATTCGTTTTGACTCAAATAAATGTGTTTAAAGAGAATGATTTCCTTAAAGAATGAATATATACTTAATATTGATTTAAGTATATCGAATATTTTCAAATGTGAAAATAAATGATTTGTGAAATACTTATTTTTAAATAAGTATGGAATTGCTTTTCCAATATGAAACGAAGGGTTTGAAACTTTATCTTTTTAAGATAAATTGAAAAGTGAATATTTGAAATTTGTTTTCAAATGGTTAAGTGTGGAAATTTTATATCTAGTAAAGATATTTTTGAAGATGAAATAATTTGGAAAATTATTTGGAATCTGATGATGTTGCGCATCTTTATTGATAGTTAAATAACCGACTATCAATAATTACCTTTAGATAGGTATTTGTTGTGAATTGGATGAATTTGAATGCCACACTTATTTTTAAATAAACGCTCACTATTCGGGTTAGCCGGGAAAGGACCATGGGGTCGTATAACCCATTCTGGATATGTGATACGTCGTTATGAATTGCATTCGAAGACCGGTGTTGAAGACCGGATATTTTTGAAAACGGAAGGATTACCGTCGAGTTACTCTACATCGGCTGATCTCCGATTTAGAGGTTTTATCACCCTTAGTGACGGGAAGTCCGGACGTGATTAGAAAATTATCCGGATATGCAAGGGCTTCGTGAGAAGTGCCTTCGGTTCTGTTCGATCCCGGAACAGACTTGTATGGATTGTGTGTCTGACGTTACAATTTGAGATATAAAGCTGATTTCTTTCAAATACATATCTGTTGGTGGCGGAGAATTTATTCTCTTAGCTTAACACCCTTCTCTGAGACGTACGAGCTCAGAGGTTATGTAGTTGAAATTCATCAGCGATATATCCCAATTTGGTAACGTGGCATACTGAGTGTTGCTGTGAAATGATCAGTGTTTGATCATTTGCGATATGATCATTTGTTTGATCTTATATCTTTGTGATCATAGGTTGATCATTTTTGTATGACCCGAAGCAGGGCTTTATAGAAAGCGTAGCTTTGTGGATGAGACTTCGTCGAGCCTCACACCCCGGAAATGGTCGAAACAGGAAGGATGCAGCAAGGTTCTAGGGAGTAGCGCCCCTTAGTGTATGTCATTCCTTCTGGATAAAGGTGGTATCATGGTATGGAGCCCAGATACTTAACCTCTGTGGTTACTGCATTATTATTATCTATGTGGTTTGTTGCGAATCGGGGATCCTCGGGAAGATCGGTGACGATCGGGGGATGGCATACGCGTGTCAGTAGTTACCTATTTTTGCAGAGGTAACCCGGCCTTGTGTTGGCAGAGATCCGGTTAGGTTCTCGGGTCGTCTATTCCAGGGACGTACCCATCGTGGAAAAGGAAGTTCCTTAGCCTGACCATTTGTTGGAAATCCAAAGAAACAATACGAGCTTTGTACGGATTTAGTTGTAGAACCTATCATTCACTTATGGTGGCGCCCCACTGTTTGGATGGTAGCTATAGTAGGCATAGTTCGAAATGTCTATGCTGGCTAAGATTTATATTGTACTTTCGAAATGTTTTCTACACTATGCACTAATAATAATATCAAAAATGATTTGATTTTGCGTAGTAAGCATCTTTGACTATCATAAGAAGAAATCTCCTCCAATTCTGCGTTTGCATTGTGTGTGTGGCGGGAGGTCTTATGGTAGTTTCATTTTCCAAAAGCATTTCGAATTGACTTTAAAATTCTCTGCTGTTTATTTTTAAAGAATAACTGTTTTACGATCTCACACCAGTCACCATGACTGACTCGGAGTTTATTGTTCCCTTCTAAACTCTGGGTGCCCACAAATTTCCACACGGGCAGCCTAGAGTTATGTTATTAGGATATTCTGGAGCTTTGGAAGCAAGCTGGATGACGAGACGTAGTATTTGTATCTGATAGTATTTATTCCGCTGTGTATTCTGTATGAGGACAAGTTTATATAACTGTCCATTGTTGTTTATTGACTCTGATGATATGATGTGATGTAATGTAATAACAGATATAATTCTTTGTTTTTAAATGATATTCATTTATCTATTATATATTGTTCCGCTGCGATGTGTAAGATTCTGATATTGTTTTCTGTTGCTGTTCTGTTGTTCTGTTGTTGTTCTTCTTTCTTTTTCTTCTATCTTCTTCTTCTACCTTTTTCTTCTTTCTTAAAACCATAACTTTTCGGGTTTCCGGCATTCGATGGCTGAGCAGTCGATAAAGTGAGTATCGATGTTGAATTTTCGAAAGTCGAAAATTTTCGGGACGTTACATTTGGTATCAGAGCATATGGTTAAGCGACAACCCTGCTCTGTTGGGTGTTACTCATTAGAGATAGAGTCAGCAGTACTCTAGAATGAGTTGAGTGTAATAATAGATACGAGTGCGTATTTGTTAGTGAATATAAAATTGTTTTATATTGTGATGATTGGTTTGTTGAGTGGTATATGGATTCTGGTCGGTATTGTCCATACAACTCTATCGATAGGGATCTCTAAACACTTGTATAGAACAATTCGGCACAGTATTGTTTTAAATAGGGTAAATGAGATAATTTTGCCCAAAACTATTTTTGTATAGAAAAGAAATGTTTTTCTATGAAGTACTATAGTATATGGTTGCATGGATGTTAGAAGTGATAATATTAATCTATTATCATTGAAATTGAATAAGAAATTGAAATCGTAACTCCAAAGTTAAGAAACAAAATTCACATATAAATGAAATTTAGGAATGTAAATTATAAATGTGAATTGTAATTTGAGACGGAATTCCAGAGAGGTATTTGGAAATGTTTTGAAAAGAATTTGAAAATTTTGGAGATTTGGAAAGTTTAAATCATTTTTGATTTAAAAATGAATTTCAAAGGTTTGAAAAGTATTTTGAAGGAATGAAAAGCTCTAAACTCTTTTCAGTCGCTGGAAAATAACTTCGATGATGACCGCGGCATCATTGGTGTTCATTTTCGGGTTTCCAAAAGAGAAATTGCTGCCAAGTTGTTTTAAATGAAAAAAAATTGAGTTTTGTTTTGAAAATTCAAAAGATAAATTTGAATTGTTTTCAAAATGGTTTTGAAAGGTTGAAAAGACTCTGGAATACTGTATAAGAATATTTATGGAATATGATTGAATTTATAACTTATACAAATAGAAATTGTTAATGTAAATTATGTAATTGTGATTGGAATTAAAGTTCATTAACAAATGAAATCTATAAATGTGAATTGAAAGTATAAAGAAATAAATTCATATATGAACAAAAATTATGAATATGAATTGTAAATATGATTCATAAATGAAAATAGAATTCCAAAAAGATAATTGAAAATAAAATTCCTTAATGAAATGGAATTGTGAATGTGAATGTATAAATGATTGTATAAATCAAGATGTAGATAAGTTGATAACTTGTAGAATATTTGAAATCTGATTGGAATGAGATTCAAATTGAAAACAAATGAATTAGGGAATGAACAAATAAATTTGCAATTGCAAGTGCAAGAGAATGAAATTGAATGTTAAAATTCATTTTGAATTTGTAAGTGAATAAAACTAGAATTGAATTTAATTTGTGAAGTATTAAACTAAAATGAGTAAGTGAAGCTAATTGAATATTGACCAAATGGATAAGGTATTGAACGAATTAAATTCAATGATTATAAAAGAAAAGTAAATTGAATTCAAATGAATGTGAAATATAAAATTGAATGAAAATGAATAAAGTGTAACTTCAACAGTGAGGTAAAAATGATATAAGTAGCTTATATTGAAAATTTTTGTAATCGAATTTGCAAAATAGTTTGAATGCTGTAACTAGATATTATGGCTAGTAAGATATACAGGTATTATAATGGAATTGGAATTTTTGATTTCAAAGATAATATTGAATTGCTCGACAAAAAGGTAAGTATTTAAATTTCAATATGAGATTTGATGATTTCTTCTCTAGCCGCTTGGCGTTTTCTTTTCTTTTTGAAATCTGAGAGTCCGTAGGGACGTTTTGTAGTCGTGCCGTATTAGCCGCGCAAAGGAGACGCTGGCGAAATTTTTCAGAAATTTAGGGCGTTAGAAAATTTTTGAGAAATCTTGAAAGTTTAAAATTTGAATTTAAACTCGAATTTGAATTTTGAAGTTAAACAATGTGTTTGAAACTTATAATTGAAGTTGGAAAACGAGATTGAATGATAACGAATCTTTAATAGAAAGATTTGTTTTGATGAATTGATAAATTGATAAAACTATTAGATTGTGAAAAAGAGTAGACGAGTTAAGGACATTTTTCCTAACTTGTAATTTCGAGGACGAAATTCTTTTAAGGGGGGAAGTCTGTAACGACCCAGGATTTTTGATAATTAAAATTCGGATATTTAATTGATTTTAAATATTAATAAATGAATTTAAGAAGTCGAATAATTTATTATTCGAATATTGGATTTACCTGGGTAATCTAATCGATAATTTAAATAGTGAAATTCCAGAGATAATTGTAAATCGAGTTTAAAGTGATTGAAAATGATTTGGAAAATTTTATTTTATCATACTGGAGTTATAGAAAGGTTTTAGAACTTTCAGAACTGAATTTAAAGTTAATCTATGAAATTTGAATATTTTAATATTTAATTATCGACTGTAGAAATAGCCAATTTTCGAACAGTCTCAGAATTGAACGAGACCAGTTCCATTGGATCCGTAATAGTTAGTTATTATCGGATTTCAATTTTTGTAGCAATCGAAGTTATCGTTTGACCGTGGCAGCTCGAAACGCATCGATATCATTTTAATTTTAAATCGTCGAGTTAAAATAGTCATTTTTCAAAAAGTCTCGGATTTCGACGAAACCAGTTTCATCGGATCCGTAATGTGATATTATTGTAAGATTTCAAATTTCTTAATTTCTGGATTTACCGTTTGTCCGGTACGAATCAAAACGCCTCGAAATCGATTTAAATCGGTTTAATTTAAATTGATCGTTTATTGTCATATCTCACACATACGATCGAATTAGCTTCCGAAACCTGTTCCATTGTGTCCGGAACGCGGGGTAAACCCTAGGAACGCCAGTCACCGCGCGTAAATCGGAGTTTGGGAAAACCGGGTGAATAGTGTTCGTTCAAATTTCTATAAATAGCATTTCATTTGTTTCTTTTTGAAGAGAATAACAAAACCCTAGTTCTAATAACCAGCCGCCACCTCCTTCTTCAATGGCCGAAAATTGTCCAACTTTAACCTCTTCCATCTCCCAATCCATCAGCAATCACGAGGAAGTGTCAACTAGCAAATTGAAGAGCGCGTCAAACTCTTTAATATCAACGGTCAAGATCGTATATAGGCGAGCGAATCAATGGGAATAGGCGTTCAAAGTCACGACTTCATTCACGTTTTTCGAGCTACATCTGGAACCGAGCTGCGAGCTGTTGTGGCCGTGGATGGAGTTGGGTTAGGCGAGTGGAATGGCATTTTCTGATCGAAGTGGAAGTCGTCGTAGTCGATTGCGTGATTAGGGTTTAAAGGCGGCTGTTGGGTTCAAATTCGCGTGCGTTGCCTGGTAGAGGGAAGAAGAAGATCACGGCCGTGATTTGTTGGGGAGGAACGAACGGTCCAGATGGGGTTTAGGTGAAAATAAATAAAAGAAATGTAAATTAAATTGTAATTTAATTTATGTGATGTTTAAAATTTGATATCTTGTTCATACGAGGTTGAAAAATTACGAAACCAGTTGCGTTGGCTTCATATTGACGAGCTCTACGTGATGAAACTGAATTGAAGCCATTTGGAGCTAGCGAAAATTTCGGGTAAAATTAAACGCGTGTTTAATTTTATTCGAAATAAACGCTGAAATCAGAATTAAAACACGGTGAGATCTTCTCACTCAAATTGAATGTGGAAATTTTCAGTTATTGATTTGATTGACTGTTTGGATGTGTGATATTAGATATTATAGGATATATATCTATATATAGCAATATATACATATTGGCATATGTATATATTGAATTGATTGATTTCCCGCCTCGTATAGCGGATGAGACCCTATTGCGCCGTTAGTAAGCGGATTTTATAAAACCCATATACCGCGATAATTCCGTACTGGAGCGGAATTGGTATTGTGCTAACATCTGTGGATGCAGGGAAACAGGTTGGAGGGATCCAACTGGATTCCTCACCGTATTGATTATTTACAGATATTTTGATACATTCTGTTATCATATTGATATATGATATTGACTGTTGTGATGGACTAATTGGTGTTGTTGCATCATCGGATTCAGTTTTGAAATGTAAAAATAACGACTTTTACTTTAAAAAGGGTTTTAAAGTGATTTTTGAAAATATACGTTTTATGGAATTTTTGAATCGATTTATAAACGTAAAATTTTAAAGTTATAAAAGTTATAATTTTTAGTGAAATATAACCGAAGTGTCGTTTTTGAAATAAAAGTCGATTTATTTGTAAAATGGTTTAAGTGGGATTTTTGAATAACTATAAATGATTTGTATAAAAAGATTTTTAAAATTGATATTTTATAAATCAAAATATTGGACTTATAAAATGAATTTTTATAAGTGTTAAAAGGAAGTATAAAAGGATTTCATAAGTGAATGAAATTAATAGATTTATAACGTGAAGTTATAAAGTGAATAGATGTTGTAGAATAAACGATTTATAAGTAATTTACTTATAAATTAGATTTTTGCACTTAATTGGGATATAAATAGAAATTGCTAAATGAAATGATTTCATAAGTTGAAATTGTTATGAAGTATAAATGTGATTTATAAACGTTGTTTATAAATCTGAAATCACTTATTTTGATAAGTAATTTTAGAAGTTAATAAAAGGAGAATTTTATAAATCGAAGTTGTTAAAAAATATAAAGGTGAATTTATAAACGTTGTTTTATGAATTTGAAATCAATCAAATTTGATGAATGTAATATAGAAGTTATTAAGGGAATTTTATCCACGATTTTGGATAGTGGATAATTCTTGGAATAAAACGTGTAGAAAAGATTGAAATGTAATTATTGAAGTATATTCACGATTTTGGACAGTGAATATATTATTGAATAAAATGGATATGTTTCGGGAAAGCGATATTTGAAATGAAGTGATTGTTTTAAAAGATGTTTTAAAACGTGTGAATTACCGAAATCATAGATTTCAACATTTATTGTTGAAATAGACGTTTTCGAAAAATAAGGAAATGATGGACTATAACACTGTTGTTATAGTAAATGATTTCCGAAAGGAAATGTTTTGATGTAGTATTGGGATTTACATATCTATCTTAATTTCGAATCCCTATACTAGTGATTTTGAGTCGTCGTAACGATGTTTTACGTAACATTCGTTTTGACTCAAATAAATGTGTTTAAAGAGAATGATTTCCTTAAAGAATGAATATATACTTAATATTGATTTAAGTATATCGAATATTTTCAAATGTGAAAATAAATGATTTGTGAAATACTTATTTTTAAATAAGTATGGAATTGCTTTTCCAATATGAAACGAAGGGTTTGAAACTTTATCTTTTTAAGATAAATTGAAAAGTGAATATTTGAAATTTGTTTTCAAATGGTTAAGTGTGGAAATTTTATATCTAGTAAAGATATTTTTGAAGATGAAATAATTTGGAAAATTATTTGGAATCTGATGATGTTGCGCATCTTTATTGATAGTTAAATAACCGACTATCAATAATTACCTTTAGATAGGTATTTGTTGTGAATTGGATGAATTTGAATGCCACACTTATTTTTAAATAAACGCTCACTATTCGGGTTAGCCGGGAAAGGACCATGGGGTCGTATAACCCATTCCGGATATGTGATACGTCGTTATGAATTGCATTCGAAGACCGGTGTTGAAGACCGGATATTTTTGAAAACGGAAGGATTACCGTCGAGTTACTCTACATCGGCTGATCTCCGATTTAGAGGTTTTATCACCCTTAGTGACGGGAAGTCCGGACGTGATTAGAAAATTATCCGGATATGCAAGGGCTTCGTGAGAAGTGCCTTCGGTTCTGTTCGATCCCGGAACAGACTTGTATGGATTGTGTGTCTGACGTTACAATTTGAGATATAAAGCTGATTTCTTTCAAATACATATCTGTTGGTGGCGGAGAATTTATTCTCTTAGCTTAACACCCTTCTCTGAGACGTACGAGCTCAGAGGTTATGTAGTTGAAATTCATCAGCGATATATCCCAATTTGGTAACGTGGCATACTGAGTGTTGCTGTGAAATGATCAGTGTTTGATCATTTGCGATATGATCATTTGTTTGATCTTATATCTTTGTGATCATAGGTTGATCATTTTTGTATGACCCGAAGCAGGGCTTTATAGAAAGCGTAGCTTTGTGGATGAGACTTCGTCGAGCCTCACACCCCGGAAATGGTCGAAACAGGAAGGATGCAGCAAGGTTCTAGGGAGTAGCGCCCCTTAGTGTATGTCATTCCTTCTGGATAAAGGTGGTATCATGGTATGGAGCCCAGATACTTAACCTCTGTGGTTACTGCATTATTATTATCTATGTGGTTTGTTGCGAATCGGGGATCCTCGGGAAGATCGGTGACGATCGGGGGATGGCATACGCGTGTCAGTAGTTACCTATTTTTGCAGAGGTAACCCGGCCTTGTGTTGGCAGAGATCCGGTTAGGTTCTCGGGTCGTCTATTCCAGGGACGTACCCATCGTGGAAAAGGAAGTTCCTTAGCCTGACCATTTGTTGGAAATCCAAAGAAACAATACGAGCTTTGTACGGATTTAGTTGTAGAACCTATCATTCACTTATGGTGGCGCCCCACTGTTTGGATGGTAGCTATAGTAGGCATAGTTCGAAATGTCTATGCTGGCTAAGATTTATATTGTACTTTCGAAATGTTTTCTACACTATGCACTAATAATAATATCAAAAATGATTTGATTTTGCGTAGTAAGCATCTTTGACTATCATAAGAAGAAATCTCCTCCAATTCTGCGTTTGCATTGTGTGTGTGGCGGGAGGTCTTATGGTAGTTTCATTTTCCAAAAGCATTTCGAATTGACTTTAAAATTCTCTGCTGTTTATTTTTAAAGAATAACTGTTTTACGATCTCACACCAGTCACCATGACTGACTCGGAGTTTATTGTTCCCTTCTAAACTCTGGGTGCCCACAAATTTCCACACGGGCAGCCTAGAGTTATGTTATTAGGATATTCTGGAGCTTTGGAAGCAAGCTGGATGACGAGACGTAGTATTTGTATCTGATAGTATTTATTCCGCTGTGTATTCTGTATGAGGACAAGTTTATATAACTGTCCATTGTTGTTTATTGACTCTGATGATATGATGTGATGTAATGTAATAACAGATATAATTCTTTGTTTTTAAATGATATTCATTTATCTATTATATATTGTTCCGCTGCGATGTGTAAGATTCTGATATTGTTTTCTGTTGCTGTTCTGTTGTTCTGTTGTTGTTCTTCTTTCTTTTTCTTCTATCTTCTTCTTCTACCTTTTTCTTCTTTCTTAAAACCATAACTTTTCGGGTTTCCGGCATTCGATGGCTGAGCAGTCGATAAAGTGAGTATCGATGTTGAATTTTCGAAAGTCGAAAATTTTCGGGACGTTACATTTGGTATCAGAGCATATGGTTAAGCGACAACCCTGCTCTGTTGGGTGTTACTCATTAGAGATAGAGTCAGCAGTACTCTAGAATGAGTTGAGTGTAATAATAGATACGAGTGCGTATTTGTTAGTGAATATAAAATTGTTTTATATTGTGATGATTGGTTTGTTGAGTGGTATATGGATTCTGGTCGGTATTGTCCATACAACTCTATCGATAGGGATCTCTAAACACTTGTATAGAACAATTCGGCACAGTATTGTTTTAAATAGGGTAAATGAGATAATTTTGCCCAAAACTATTTTTGTATAGAAAAGAAATGTTTTTCTATGAAGTACTATAGTATATGGTTGCATGGATGTTAGAAGTGATAATATTAATCTATTATCATTGAAATTGAATAAGAAATTGAAATCGTAACTCCAAAGTTAAGAAACAAAATTCACATATAAATGAAATTTAGGAATGTAAATTATAAATGTGAATTGTAATTTGAGACGGAATTCCAGAGAGGTATTTGGAAATGTTTTGAAAAGAATTTGAAAATTTTGGAGATTTGGAAAGTTTAAATCATTTTTGATTTAAAAATGAATTTCAAAGGTTTGAAAAGTATTTTGAAGGAATGAAAAGCTCTAAACTCTTTTCAGTCGCTGGAAAATAACTTCGATGATGACCGCGGCATCATTGGTGTTCATTTTCGGGTTTCCAAAAGAGAAATTGCTGCCAAGTTGTTTTAAATGAAAAAAAATTGAGTTTTGTTTTGAAAATTCAAAAGATAAATTTGAATTGTTTTCAAAATGGTTTTGAAAGGTTGAAAAGACTCTGGAATACTGTATAAGAATATTTATGGAATATGATTGAATTTATAACTTATACAAATAGAAATTGTTAATGTAAATTATGTAATTGTGATTGGAATTAAAGTTCATTAACAAATGAAATCTATAAATGTGAATTGAAAGTATAAAGAAATAAATTCATATATGAACAAAAATTATGAATATGAATTGTAAATATGATTCATAAATGAAAATAGAATTCCAAAAAGATAATTGAAAATAAAATTCCTTAATGAAATGGAATTGTGAATGTGAATGTATAAATGATTGTATAAATCAAGATGTAGATAAGTTGATAACTTGTAGAATATTTGAAATCTGATTGGAATGAGATTCAAATTGAAAACAAATGAATTAGGGAATGAACAAATAAATTTGCAATTGCAAGTGCAAGAGAATGAAATTGAATGTTAAAATTCATTTTGAATTTGTAAGTGAATAAAACTAGAATTGAATTTAATTTGTGAAGTATTAAACTAAAATGAGTAAGTGAAGCTAATTGAATATTGACCAAATGGATAAGGTATTGAACGAATTAAATTCAATGATTATAAAAGAAAAGTAAATTGAATTCAAATGAATGTGAAATATAAAATTGAATGAAAATGAATAAAGTGTAACTTCAACAGTGAGGTAAAAATGATATAAGTAGCTTATATTGAAAATTTTTGTAATCGAAATTGCAAAATAGTTTGAATGCTGTAACTAGATATTATGGCTAGTAAGATATACAGGTATTATAATGGAATTGGAATTTTTGATTTCAAAGATAATATTGAATTGCTCGACAAAAAGGTAAGTATTTAAATTTCAATATGAGATTTGATGATTTCTTCTCTAGCCGCTTGGCGTTTTCTTTTCTTTTTGAAATCTGAGAGTCCATAGGGACGTTTTGTAGTCGTGCCGTATTAGCCGCGCAAAGGAGACGCTGGCGAAATTTTTCGGAAATTTAGGGCGTTAGAAAAATTTTGAGAAATCTTGAAAGTTTAAAATTTGAATTTAAACTCGAATTTGAATTTTGAAGTTAAACAATGTGTTTGAAACTTATAATTGAAGTTGGAAAACGAGATTGAATGATAACGAATCTTTAATAGAAAGATTTGTTTTGATGAATGGATAAATTGATAAAACTATTAGATTGTGAAAAAGAGTAGACGAGTTAAGGACATTTTTCCTAACTTGTAATTTCGAGGACGAAATTCTTTTAAGGGGGGAAGTCTGTAACGACCCAGGATTTTTGATAATTAAAATTCGGATATTTAATTGATTTTAAATATTAATAAATGAATTTAAGAAGTCGAATAATTTATTATTCGAATATTGGATTTACCTGGGTAATCTAATCGATAATTTAAATAGTGAAATTCCAGAGATAATTGTAAATCGAGTTTAAAGTGATTGAAAATGATTTGGAAAATTTTATTTTATCATACTGGAGTTATAGAAAGGTTTTAGAACTTTCAGAACTGAATTTAAAGTTAATCTATGAAATTTGAATATTTTAATATTTAATTATCGACTGTAGAAATAGCCAATTTTCGAACAGTCTCAGAATTGAACGAGACCAGTTCCATTGGATCCGTAATAGTTAGTTATTATCGGATTTCAATTTTTGTAGCAATCGAAGTTATCGTTTGACCGTGGCAGCTCGAAACGCATCGATATCATTTTAATTTTAAATCGTCGAGTTAAAATAGTCATTTTTCAAAAAGTCTCGGATTTCGACGAAACTAGTTTCATCGGATCCGTAATGTGATATTATTGTAAGATTTCAAATTTCTTAATTTTTGGATTTACCGTTTGTCCGGTACGAATCAAAACGCCTCGAAATCGATTTAAATCGGTTTAATTTAAATTGATCGTTTATTGTCATATCTCACACATACGATCGAATTAGCTTCCGAAACCTGTTCCATTGTGTCCGGAACGCGGGGTAAACCCCAGGAACGCCAGTCACCGCGCGTAAATCGGAGTTTGGGAAAACCGGGTGAATAGTGTTCGTTCAAATTTCTATAAATAGCATTTCATTTGTTTCTTTTTGAAGAGAATAACAAAACCCTAGTTCTAATAACCAGCCGCCACCTCCTTCTTCAATGGCCGAAAATTGTCCAACTTTAACCTCTTCCATCTCCCAATCCATCAGCAATCACGAGGAAGTGTCAACTAGCAAATTGAAGAGCGCGTCAAACTCTTTAATATCAACGGTCAAGATCGTATATAGGCGAGCGAATCAATGGGAATAGGCGTTCAAAGTCACGACTTCATTCACGTTTTTCGAGCTACATCTGGAACCGAGCTGCGAGCTGTTGTGGCCGTGGATGGAGTTGGGTTAGGCGAGTGGAATGGCATTTTCTGATCGAAGTGGAAGTCGTCGTAGTCGATTGCGTGATTAGGGTTTAAAGGCGGCTGTTGGGTTCAAATTCGCGTGCGTTGCCTGGTAGAGGGAAGAAGAAGATCACGGCCGTGATTTGTTGGGGAGGAACGAACGGTCCAGATGGGGTTTAGGTGAAAATAAATAAAAGAAATGTAAATTAAATTGTAATTTAATTTATGTGATGTTTAAAATTTGATATCTTGTTCATACGAGGTTGAAAAATTACGAAACCAGTTGCGTTGGCTTCATATTGACGAGCTCTACGTGATGAAACTGAATTGAAGCCATTTGGAGCTAGCGAAAATTTCGGGTAAAATTAAACGCGTGTTTAATTTTATTCGAAATAAACGCTGAAATCAGAATTAAAACACGGTGAGATCTTCTCACTCAAATTGAATGTGGAAATTTTCAGTTATTGATTTGATTGACTGTTTGGATGTGTGATATTAGATATTATAGGATATATATCTATATATAGCAATATATACATATTGGCATATGTATATATTGAATTGATTGATTTCCCGCCTCGTATAGCGGATGAGACCCTATTGCGCCGTTAGTAAGCGGATTTTATAAAACCCATATACCGCGATAATTCCGTACTGGAGCGGAATTGGTATTGTGCTAACATCTGTGGATGCAGGGAAACAGGTTGGAGGGATCCAACTGGATTCCTCACCGTATTGATTATTTACAGATATTTTGATACATTCTGTTATCATATTGATATATGATATTGACTGTTGTGATGGACTAATTGGTGTTGTTGCATCATCGGATTCAGTTTTGAAATGTAAAAATAACGACTTTTACTTTAAAAAGGTTTTTAAAGTGATTTTTGAAAATATACGTTTTATGGAATTTTTGAATCGATTTATAAACGTAAAATTTTAAAGTTATAAAAGTTATAATTTTTAGTGAAATATAACCGAAGTGTCGTTTTTGAAATAAAAGTCGATTTATTTGTAAAATGGTTTAAGTGGGATTTTTGAATAACTATAAATGATTTGTATAAAAAGATTTTTAAAATTGATATTTTATAAATCAAAATATTGGACTTATAAAATGAATTTTTATAAGTGTTAAAAGGAAGTATAAAAGGATTTCATAAGTGAATGAAATTAATAGATTTATAACGTGAAGTTATAAAGTGAATAGATGTTGTAGAATAAACGATTTATAAGTAATTTACTTATAAATTAGATTTTTGCACTTAATTGGGATATAAATAGAAATTGCTAAATGAAATGATTTCATAAGTTGAAATTGTTATGAAGTATAAATGTGATTTATAAACGTTGTTTATAAATCTGAAATCACTTATTTTGATAAGTAATTTTAGAAGTTAATAAAAGGAGAATTTTATAAATCGAAGTTGTTAAAAAATATAAAGGTGAATTTATAAACGTTGTTTTATGAATTTGAAATCAATCAAATTTGATGAATGTAATATAGAAGTTATTAAGGGAATTTTATCCACGATTTTGGATAGTGGATAATTCTTGGAATAAAACGTGTAGAAAAGATTGAAATGTAATTATTGAAGTATATTCACGATTTTGGACAGTGAATATATTATTGAATAAAATGGATATGTTTCGGGAAAGCGATATTTGAAATGAAGTGATTGTTTTAAAAGATGTTTTAAAACGTGTGAATTACCGAAATCATAGATTTCAACATTTATTGTTGAAATAGACGTTTTCGAAAAATAAGGAAATGATGGACTATAACACTGTTGTTATAGTAAATGATTTCCGAAAGGAAATGTTTTGATGTAGTATTGGGATTTACATATCTATCTTAATTTCGAATCCCTATACTAGTGATTTTGAGTCGTCGTAACGATGTTTTACGTAACATTCGTTTTGACTCAAATAAATGTGTTTAAAGAGAATGATTTCCTTAAAGAATGAATATATACTTAATATTGATTTAAGTATATCGAATATTTTCAAATGTGAAAATAAATGATTTGTGAAATACTTATTTTTAAATAAGTATGGAATTGCTTTTCCAATATGAAACGAAGGGTTTGAAACTTTATCTTTTTAAGATAAATTGAAAAGTGAATATTTGAAATTTGTTTTCAAATGGTTAAGTGTGGAAATTTTATATCTAGTAAAGATATTTTTGAAGATGAAATAATTTGGAAAATTATTTGGAATCTGATGATGTTGCGCATCTTTATTGATAGTTAAATAACCGACTATCAATAATTAC
Source organism: Allium fistulosum (assembly GCA_030737815.1). Lineage (NCBI taxonomy): Eukaryota > Viridiplantae > Streptophyta > Magnoliopsida > Asparagales > Amaryllidaceae > Allium > Allium fistulosum. Next base: position 1,394,669,949 of record CM060902.1, read on the forward strand.
CTTTAGATAGGTATTTGTTGTGAATTGGATGAATTTGAATGCCACACTTATTTTTAAATAAACGCTCACTATTCGGGTTAGCCGGGAAAGGACCATGGGGTCGTATAACCCATTCCGGATATGTGATACGTCGTTATGAATTGCATTCGAAGACCGGTGTTGAAGACCGGATATTTTTGAAAACGGAAGGATTACCGTCGAGTTACTCTACATCGGCTGATCTCCGATTTAGAGGTTTTATCACCCTTAGTGACGGGAAGTCCGGACATGATTAGAAAATTATCCGGATATGCAAGGGCTTCGTGAGAAGTGCCTTCGGTTCTGTTCGATCCCGGAACAGACTTGTATGGATTGTGTGTCTGACGTTACAATTTGAGATATAAAGCTGATTTCTTTCAAATACATATCTGTTGGTGGCGGAGAATTTATTCTCTTAGCTTAACACCCTTTTCTGAGAAGTACGAGCTCAGAGGTTATGTAGTTGAAATTCATCAGCGATATATCCCAATTTGGTAACGTGGCATACTGAGTGTTGCTGTGAAATGATCAGTGTTTGATCATTTGCGATATGATCATTTGTTTGATCTTATATCTTTGTGATCATAGGTTGATCATTTTTGTTTGACCCGAAGCAGGGCTTTATAGAAAGCGTAGCTTTGTGGACGAGACTTCGTCGAGCCTCACACCCCGGAAATGGTCGAAACAGGAAGGATGCAGCAAGGTTCTAGGGAGTAGCGCCCCTTAGTGTATGTCATTCCTTCTGGATAAAGGTGGTATCATGGTATGGAGCCCAGATACTTAACCTCTGTGGTTACTGCATTATTATTATCTATGTGGTTTGTTGCGAATCGGGGATCCTCGGGAAGATCGGTGACGATCGGGGGATGGCATACGCGTGTCAGTAGTTACCTATTTTTGCAGAGGTAACCCGGCCTTGTGTTGGCAGAGATCCGGTTAGGTTCTCGGGTCGTCTATTCCAGGGACGTACCCATCGTGGAAAAGGAAGTTCCTTAGCCTGACCATTTGTTGGAAATCCAAAGAAACAATACGAGCTTTGTACGGATTTAGTTGTAGAACCTATCATTCACTTATGGTGGCGCCCCACTGTTTGGATGGTAGCTATAGTAGGCATAGTTCGAAATGTCTATGCTGGCTAAGATTTATATTGTACTTTCGAAATGTTTTCTACACTATGCACTAATAATAATATCAAAAATGATTTGATTTTGCGTAGTAAGCATCTTTGACTATCATAAGAAGAAATCTCCTCCAATTCTGCGTTTGCATTGTGTGTGTGGCGGGAGGTCTTATGGTAGTTTCATTTTCCAAAAGCATTTCGAATTGACTTTAAAATTCTCTGCTGTTTATTTTTAAAGAATAACTGTTTTACGATCTCACACCAGTCACCATGACTGACTCGGAGTTTATTGTTCCCTTCTAAACTCTGGGTGCCCACAAATTTCCACACGGGCAGCCTAGAGTTATGTTATCAGGATATTCTGGAGCTTTGGAAGCAAGCTGGATGACGAGACGTAGTATTTGTATCTGATAGTATTTATTCCGCTGTGTATTCTGTATGAGGACAAGTTTATATAACTGTCCATTGTTGTTTATTGACTCTGATGATATGATGTGATGTAATGTAATAACAGATATAATTCTTTGTTTTTAAATGATATTCATTTATCTATTATATATTGTTCCGCTGCGATGTGTAAGATTCTGATATTGTTTTCTGTTGCTGTTCTGTTGTTATGTTGTTGTTCTTCTTTCTTTTTCTTCTACCTTTTTCTTCTTTCTTAAAACCATAACTTTTCGGGTTTCCGGCATTCGATGGCTCAACAGTCGATAAAGTGAGTATCGATGTTGAATTTTCGAAAGTCGAAAATTTTCGGGACGTTACATTCGGTATTCGGTACGCGAGGAAAACCGTGAAACGGTTAACTGCACTGGTACCGCTTTTGCACTTTTGATTGTTGTGGCCATTCAAATTTCAAATTTTGGAATAAAGCAGCCACTAGTTCTCATATTAGCATTTATTTCTAAAATCCAGCCGTTGCCATCCATATCATTGGGAAGTCAAAACGTGTAAACTTGTATACGTTTTTTTCTCTTTCTTTTCGAACGGTTCATTTATGTTGGCCTTGATAACTTCATTTTCTCTTCATTGCAAAGCTAATATTGTTTTCTGTCTGTCCCAACATCTCCCCTCACCCGAGATCTGTGCCTCCTCCCCTCTACTTCCAGATCCACTTCCGCCCATACAACCCCATGCTCCACCCTTCACGGCTTCGTAACCACAACTCCAACCCGCTTTCCCCTCCGCCTCCTCCCCTTCTCACAACCACCGATCTTCCCCTTGCCCACTTTCCATCCCTCTCCTTAACCGGTGACCCTCTACCAAAGCAACCCGCCACCGCTACATCTTCTCTCCCCACGCCTTGCCAACCACCCACCACATTTTCCATCTACTCCACGTTGCCGCATCACCTTCCATCTCCGTGCTTCCTCCACCCAAATCTGCCATCTTCAGCAAATTTTCACCTTCGCCCTTGTTTCTCCTCTGGCCGAGCATCTATGTGAGGTAAACAATATACGTGTTATAGTTTTAATAAAATAGTATTTTATATGTATTATAAAGTTGATGAGTTATGTTGTATATACAGTAGTTTATATATATAAGTTCTGTTGAAATTTTGTTTTGTATGCATATATTTTCAGCGGTTTTGAGTATACAGTTTGTATATTCTGTATAAGATATAATAATATTAAATATTCTACCTGTATACACAGTTTTATAGGGATATTCTATATATCTAATCTGACTCTATAGTTTAGATCTATTGTACATTTTTTAAAACACTTATTTGTAATGACTGAAAATAATATAGGCTATGTATTTGAGTATGTCTGCATAACATATTTGCTTATTAACTATAAATTTTGAACTGTATGCATATATAGCTAGTTAAATTCTGATGTGTATATAGATTTAAATTATAAAAGTTATATAAGTTTGAAATTAGAATATGATTTTATCCATATATGGTTTTATACATATATCTCAGATTTTTGGTCTATTTGTAGTGGCATCGTATATAAAAGTTTATATAAAATTTAATAACTCGTTTATATATTTGTTTGGATCGTATAGGTTAGATATAAGTTTGGTTAATGGTTTAAATGTATAACTAGGATATAGTTATTTTATAATATATATATATATATACTCTATTTTATAAGTTGTTTACATTGATACCTTATATTTTGTTTGTATGGGATTTGGTTGCCTTATGTACAAATGTTACAGTGATATATGGGTTGTAAATGATCTTTACGTACCAGTATACATATAATTATTTTGTTTAAAGTGTTATTGTATAAGTAGTTATATATGGGTATCATATGTTTAAAAGTATACGTATACATTTATGTGTTCCATTTAGAGCGGGTTATAACAGTATTGATTTTATAACAAAGTAACAATTTCATAACTTCATTTGTATGAATATACTACAGTAAAATTTTTTGATTTTAAAATTTAATATATATTGTGACTTTGTAGCTTACTTATATAAGCTTATTTGTGTATTAAATATTGATTTTTAAAATTTATAGTATTTTAGTGTATTTGTCTAAAATTTAATATATATAAAAATTCACTTTTACCAATTATCTTCATCAATCCGTGTAACGACCCGATATTTTCAACCATTCGCATCCATTATAAGTGTATAGGTAGACACTCATGCCGGAATTGAATTACTCAAAATACCGCGTTGTAAATAAAATTTGGCAAATCTCAGAATATACAGTAAATAAATATAATCACAGACACAGAGTAAAATAATGCAGCGGAAGTAAAAGAAATAGTAGTTCATGAAGCTACTATATAAATATATCAGAGTTACATAAGATATAACAAAAGAAATAGAGAACAACAGAAGTCTCAATAAAATAACCAAGTACAAGCTGAGTAGGACAACGGAACTGAAGTAGATAGGACAAGACAAGCAGATAATCTCCAGCGATTCAAATCTCCAAGAGAGTGGAAACCCAAATCTGTGAATAACTCAGGCTGACCCGAGCGTAAAGCAAAACACAAAACACTCGAGTCAGGACAATATATACTTATATAATGTAAACCAACTCAAGTGAACTGTAATAAGGTACAAGTAACTTAAAGAAAGCTTGAGACCGCCCATTCTTTAAGGATCCGTTAAACTATCTACTATGTAGTAATATACGCTATATACAGTAGTGTCTAATTAGTAAAGTATAATCATATAGAAAATAGCGTTAAGGGGATGGAGAACCTTAACGCGGTCGGATCTTAAAATCATAATCGTAGTAAAGCTCGATATGGTAGATGACACGGCACAACTAGGCAATGCCAGGGTAGATATACCAATTACGCATCCGGACTAGTGGTGACGCATAGCAGCCACTACCGCCCACCTCGAACAACACTCCCAAATCAAGGGTGGCCACCAAATCAATCACAAGTAATAGAATGGTATCGAAGAAGTGTGTCCGATAAGAGGTGCTACCTCCTTGGTCTGTCAATCGCTCCTGTTTTAGCCACCTTATGCCAACTCACGGGAGTTGGGTCCACGTATATACTTTAGGATCGTCGCCACCATCCTACTTCATTCTGGAAACTCCACCGCGTACACAGTTGTCAAAGTGGTTTTCGGTATCGACAGAGAGTATGTCCATATCTAATCCCGGTCTCTATAACAACCAATCGTTATTATAACCCGTGGTTATAACTTTTAAAACAATACTTTACTTCAAAATAAAATATCATTTCAAAACCATATATTTATCAAAATAAAGATTAAATCAATTCCAAACCATTTCCTTATATTTAAAATATCATAACATTTCAAAACTTCATTTCAAATCATTTCAATATATCAAAATATCATATCTTTCCAAAACTTCATTTCAAATCATTTTAATATATCAAATATCAATCTTTCCAAATCTTCATTTCAAATCATTTAATATAATAAAATATCATATCCTTACAAAACTTCACTTCAAATCATTTTAATATAATAAAATATCCTATCAGTTCAAATCCAAATATTCAACTTTAAATACCTTTTATATTCAAAGATATTGTTCATTTATTATCATTTCAAATCATCTTTAAATAGTTTATATTTCAATCAAAAAAATTCATTTAACCCTTTTAAAAGTGTAATTATTATACTTTCAAATCAAGTATTCAATTTCCAAAGTTTCAAACCATTCTAAGTTCGTTTACTAAGTCAAAAACCCTAATTATTAAAATTTCAGCATTTCATAGCATTTAAAAACAACTGCTATAAGTTATGTTTGAAAACATTTTTTATTCAGCAAAGACAGCACTTAAAACTGCTGTTAAAACTCAGTTTTAGTTGAATTATAGTTCAAAAACAGAAAAGACAGCATTTCAGAAGTGCTGCGGTAGTTCAGATTTCAAAACGAGGGTTAAATTTGGTTTTAGCAAAGACTGCAGACCATTATAGCATTTCCATAAAATGCTTTAATAGACCTGAGTTCAATATTAGCCTATAAGTTCAACTACAGCAACTGCAGCATTTCAGAAATGCTGTAGTAGCCCTTTTATTCAATTTTTAGTGTAATTCAGAACCATAGCATTTCTGAATGCTATTAAAAGTGATTTCCAGCTTTTTAGTGTATTTCCAGCAATTAAATAACTTCATTTTAAACTCTTTAAACATTTTAAAAATCATAATTTAACATTTAAAATGTTCATTTACATATCATTTAACATGTATCTTTTTCACAATAAATTTCTTATAATTAAATCCAATTTTCAACAATTTACTTAATAAATTTAAGTGTAAAAGTTTCCAATTCTTCACATTTCAACAAATAACTTAACACTTCAAATTTAAATTACCATTTCACACATTTAAATAAATTTCCAATTTTATTTAATTAACTTAAACCTTTAATTAAAACCAAATTTCACATTTCCAAGTCAAGTTATATTTTTAAAAGATCATTTTTAAACATTCATTTATTTAACCGCTTAAATTCATAGAAAAATCAATAATACTTTAATAAATCACTTAAATTAAAATTTAAATTAAATTATCATATTTACCATTTTCCAAATATAATTAAATTTCCATTTTTTTTATTCATATAACTTAAATATCATTTTTAACCAAATTCCAAATTTCCAACTTAAGTTATATTTCAAAAATCCAGTTAAACCATTCATTAATTACATTTTTAACACATAGAAAAGTCATAATTTCTTTATTTAAAAACATTTCAAAATCTATTTAAATCAAATTTCATAAATTTATAATTTTTAAAATACTTAAAAATATCCAAAACACTTTATAAAATAACCACGGGCCTGTATATAATTTTCTAACTTAGGTCAAGTGATACGGATATGTATCATTTCAATCCGCAGTTAAAAAAAAGAAAAATCCGGGTTCTATCATTTCAAACCCGCAATCCCAAGTTAAAATAATTTAAATAAAAATCGTTCAGGCCTATCATTTCAGCCCATAATGATTTTTCCCTATTCTAAAATCCGTTCGGGTATGTATCATTTCAACCCATAGTGATTCTAGTCTACAGGGAACTTGCAATGGTGATAACAGATATAAATAATAGAATAACATTAAATAACAGTAACATATGATATAACAGGTGTAATAACAGGTGTGAACATCATATGATAATAATATAAGCATATATAACATGATAATATATTTCTACAGATTCGCAGGGTGTCAATTTACGAGTTATATAGGTACATATTGTCTGGTGAGATAACTCACCTGTTTGTGCTGGAGATATCAAAACCAATGACACAATGGAACAAAAGCATGATGACAAGACTACGGACTTTAGTGGAGAGCAAGATCCAAAGCTACAACTCTTGTATTACAACCCAAAACATACATCAAAACAAACACAATTTCAACGCACTTGAAATGGAATAACTTTTAAACGAAAAGAGATTTGAATGTCAAATCCTTTGCCTTGCTTCCTCTATTTTTTTGCATGGTCAAGGGTTGGTTTTGGCTCTGGTTTGAACAGGGAATGGCTTAGGTATGGGCATAAGAATGCATGGCCAAAGTGGTGAAGCATGGAGAAGAAGTTGCAAAGCATGAAGGTGAAGGGGCTTATGCAACATAGTATGGTTTTGGTTCACCAAAAGGGCTCGGCCATAGGAGTTTGGGCTTGGCCATTCAAGTCCAGATCTGGAAAAAGGTTGGAGTGGTGTGTAAGGGTCTGGTCAGAGATGGTGGTGGTGGCCAAAGGTGGTGGTGGTGGTGGAAAATGAAGTGGTGAAGCAAATAGTGGTCAACAACATTGCTTTTAAGGCTTAGGTTGCATTTTTGTGGAGTTTGGTCACCATGGTGGGTTCGGCCATGTCAATTTCAGATCTGTACAGAGGCTAAGATGATGTATAGTGGTGGTAGCAAGGTGGTGGTGGTGGCTAGAGGTGGTGTTGGTGGCGGCCATGGGTGGTGGAAGGTGATGGTACCAAAACTAGGTCAGCTTGAGTGCATAGGTGATGGCTAGTGCTAGTTTAGATGGATTTTTGTGATGATCTTCATCATGGCTTGGCTTGGCCTGAGGAGGAGAGGTGTTAGGCTGTGTGATGGTCAGAGAAAAGTGGTGGTGGTGGTCAGCCACAGCTTGGAGGAAGGGGAATACAGCTATGAAGGTGGAGAGCATGTGCAAATTCAAGTAGAAAATCATAAAAAGACAAGAAGAAGATAGAATTTTTTACCTAAGCTTCACAAGGAGAATAGCCGTGATTTTTTTGTGAGAGGAGTAGCAATGAATTTCGTGAAAGTGAAAAAAAAATGCAGCTGAAATGAGTAGATTACACGCCCAAAACAATTAAGAGAAGAGTTGGGAAAATGAAAGGTCGGGAGATGGAAAGCCATAGGAGTTTCAAGAGTTTAAAACTTTTCAAATTTCCTCTATTTCTTTTTAATAAGTTTAAATATCTGAAAATACATATAATTTCAGTTAAAATTCGAAAATGTAACAATAAAAAAAATATATAAATAAATAATTATTAATTATAAATAATTAAATCAAGAAAATCAAGAAAATTGTCAACTAGGCTAGAAAAATTGAAAATAAATGGTATAAACTTTAGAAAATTCATATGAGCTTGTAATATATTTTTAAACATAAATAATAACATAAAATAAAAATACATTCACAAAATAAATATATAAAATTTAATTTAAATATAATTTTAATGAAGAAAATAGCAGAAAATAAGAAAACAGCCTTTAAAAATAGGAAATCAACACAGTAAACATTGGAAAAATTCTATTATCAATTTAAAAGTCAAAATATACATAATATAACATATTAAACATATTAAAATAAAATATGACAAAGAAAATATAATTTATACAATTTAAAATAACAAAATTGCAAAATAAACAATTTATACTCAAAATTGAAATGTACATATCTTTTGCAGTTTAACTCCATTTTCAACGAAACAAAAAGCAGTGTTCAAGTTATTTCATCTATTGTCATAATAAAAGATAAAATTTAAGATTTTAAATAATTTGAATTTGAAGTTTAAAAGTCAAAGTTTGAACAGTTTGACCAGAAATTCACTTTACAGTAAAATATTCAAATTATACTAGTTTGAACTATAAATCACTTAATAATCAACATTTATATTTAAAAATGAAATGTTTGAAATAAAATAAGTCTAAAATAATTTAAAATAAAATAAAGTCAAATTTAAATAATATACAAAAATCTAGGGTTGTTACACTCTCCCCCACTCAAAACGTTTCGTCCCCGAAAAAGGAATGATGTACGGGAAAGCACAGAAAAAGATAGAGTGAAATAGATTTTAGACAAGATGACAATTAGACTAAAATTATACCTGATGACAATTTCTATAGGTAAGTTTAACCAGGTGGAGGTGATCTTCCCAAGATTCTCCAGAATCAGGAACACAAGCACGAAAAGATCCTCTAGAATCTGATTCACTCTTTCCGCTTGATCGTCGGTCTGTGGATGGAAAGCAGTGCTCAGATTCAAAATGAGTACCAAAATTATCAAAGATTATAGAAAGATTTCTAAACAGACTGGTATAAGCAATAGCCTTCCCATTCTATAACAAGATAAGGGAAATAAGGACATCCAAAAGATAGTTTGAAAAACAAAATAAGATAATAAGTTTGAAACCATAATGCTTTGAAATCATAACAATTTAGAGATGTTTATCATTTGGGAATCATACTACTAAAATCATAACACTTTGGAAATGTTATTCTTTAAAAAAAACATAATACTTAGAAAATCATAACACCTTTTAAAAATAATCTTTATTTAAACCATTTTAATTCAAGGTCAAATAATATTCATTTTAAAGTTGTAACATTTCTAAGTTCATTCAATTTTAAAAATTTCCAAAACATTGTATTTTCAAAACAGCAGCACTTATAAAATGCTATAGTATATATATTAATATTTCAAATCAGTTTTATTCTAGAATATTCATTTGGATATCATTTAACTTATGACTTATTAAAACAAACTTTTATGAATGGAATATCCAAATTAAACTATACTTCGTTTATTAAGTCAAAAGCTCACTATTTTAGTTAGCTCTTAATTTAACACATAACCTAACACTTTATTTAAAATACCCATTTCACAAATAGATATTCCTTTAATAAGTTACACTTAAAATTCCATTTGAAAACCAAATTCTCAATTATCAATTTTTAGTGATGTTAAAATACATTTTAACTATTTAAATCATAATTATTCATTTTTCAAGACATATCAATTTCATAAATAAAATATTTATCATAGCAAATATAACAATCAAATTTCTTTACACATTTATTCATTTAGATATCAATTAAACTATGAATTCAAGTTAAATAAACTTTATTACCAAAAGTCCAATTCAAATGTATTTTATTTTATCTATTCAAAGATACATTATTTATTATACAACATATTCATTTCAGGAAATAACCTTTATTAAAATTCCTAGGTTAGACTTAAGGTTCCATTTTAAATCAAATTTGATTATTAAGTTATTTAAATAAAATCTCTTTAAATTCCTTTTTCACTATTTACCTCTGTTAATCTTTTATAACTAAAATTTAAGTGTATAATATTTATTATAACCACTCAAATTTTATTTATAAAATCCTTTCTATATTGTATATTGTAACGACCCAGAATTTTTGATAATTAAAATTCGAATATTTAATTGATTTTAAATATTAATAAATGAATTTAATAAGTCGAATAATTTATTTAAAGGATATTGGATTTAATTTGGTCAATTAAATCGATAATTTAATGATTGAAATTCCAGAGATAATTGAAAATCGAGTTTAAAATGATTGAAAATGATTTGTAAAATTTTATTTAATCATACTGGAGTTATAGAAATATTTTAGAACTTTTAAAACTGAATTTAAAGTTAATCTGTAAAAATTGAATATTTAATATTTAATTATCAACTGAAAAATAGCCAATTTTCGGACAGTCTCAGAATTGGACGAAACAAGTTTCATCAGATCCGTAATGTGATATTATTATAAGATTTCAAATTTCGTAATTTTTGGATTTATCGTTTGTCCGGGGCAAGCCAAAACGCATCGAAATCGATTTAAATCGGTTTAATTTAAATTGAACGTTTTTCCCCGTATCTCGCTCAGATGTCCGAATTAGCTCCCGAAACACATTCCATTGCATTCAGAACGTAGGGTAAACCTTAGAAACGTCAGCCGGCACGCTCGATTTCGAGTTCGAAAAATCCGGATGAATAGTAATTTGGAAAATTTTCTATAAAAGACCCCCTCTATCTTCACTTTGCAAACGACTCACAAACCCTAGGGTTTCTATCAGCAGCCGCCATGTTTATTTTCGATGGCCAGAAACTCACGATTTTCTTCCCTTATTATCTTCCAATCCACCAAATATTTCAAGAAACTTTCTAAACGAAACTTGTAGCACTCGTCAAGCACTTCAGATCCATACGGGTTTGATCTTCATCAGAGCGACGAGGGAGGAGAAAGAGAGCCACGTTCGTGACCAGTTGTGCACGTTTTTCTGGGCCGAGATGATGACCGAGCTCAATGATACTCGCGGCGAGGGTAGGGGCGACGTAGAGGGTCGTGTTGGTGGTGGAGTGATGACGATTCGAGCATTAAGATGGCTGTGGTTTCAAACCCTAGGGGGGCGGCCTTGATGGGTTTCTTGCGTGCAAATACTGGGAGTAGCGAACGTGTTTGGGGAAGATAAAGGGGGTGGCCACGATGCGATCAAAGAGAAATGGACGGCAGATGATTGCAGGGGTATAAAAAATTAAAGAATTTGTAAATAATATTAAGATTTAAATTGTATAAAGTTTAAAATATCGTAACTTTGTCATACATTATCAGAAAATGACGAAACAAAATGCGTTGGAATCGTCTCGACGTGTACTTCGCTATGAAACTGGATTGGAAACGATCGGGGTCAGTGAAAATTTTGAGTGAGATTAAACGTCCGTTTAATTTCATTCGAAATAAACGCTACAAATTTCTATCGGAAAAATCACGGTGAGATTTTTCTCACTCAAATGAAAAAGTGGATTTTACAGTTATTGATTGATGATTGACTGTTTGGATTTGTGATATTAGATATAGTAGGATATATCTATATATAGCAATATATACATATTGGCATATGTATATATTGGATTGATTGATTTCCCGCCTCGTATAGTGGATGAGACCCTATTGCGCCGTTAGTAAGCGGATATTTTTATAAAACCCATATACCGCGATATTCCACCTCGAAGTGGAATTGGTATTGTGCTAACGTCTTTGGATGCAGGGAAACATGTTGGAGGGATCCAACTGGAAATAAATAGTTAAGAAATTTATAAATTGGTTTTAAATGGGAATTTTTGAATTATTAAAACGATGTATATAAAAGATGTACAAAAATTGATATTTATAACTTTAAAATGTTGGTATTATAAAACGAGTTTTTATAAGCGTTAAAATGAATTTTTAAGAATTTATAAATAAATGGAATTTATAAATTATGAACTTATAAATGGAAATGATTTTGTAAGATAAAGGAATTATAAGTATTTAACTTATAATATGGATTGTTGGTATAAGATTTGAATTATGAATCGAATTGTTAATAAAGGAGATTTATTAAATTGAAGTTGTTAGAAAATAGAAATAGAATTTATAAACGTTGTTTTATAAATTCGAAATCAATTGGATTTGATAAATTAAATATAGAAGGTTGTTAAAGGAGATATATTCGCGATTTTGGATAGCGAATTATTATTGAAATAAAATGTGTAGAAAATAGTGAAATGTAATTAGTGAAGTATATTCACGATTTTGGACAGTGAATATATTGTTAAGTAAAATGGATAGTTTTGGAAAAGTGACATTGAAAATGAAGTTAAACATTTTAAAGATGTTTTTAAAATGTATTATGATATCGAATACATAGATTTCAACATTTTTATTGTTGAAATAGACGTTTTCGAAAAATAAGGAAATGGTGGACTATAACACTGTTGTTATAGTAAATGATTTTCGAAAGGAAATGTTTTTATCTAGTATTGGGATTTACATATCTATCTTAATTCCGAATCCCTATACTAGTGATTTCGAGTCGTCGTAACGATGTTTTACGCAACATTCGTTTTGACTCAAATAGATGTTAAAATTAATGATTTCCTTAAAGAATGAAATGTATTCTTAATATTGATTTAAGTATATATAATATTTTCAAATGTTGAAAATAAATAGATTTGTGAAATACTTATTTTTAAATAAGTATGGAAATGCTTTTCCAATATGAAATGAACTGTTTTGAGATTTTATCTTCAAAGATAAAATGAAATGTGGAAATTGATTTGAAATTGTTTTCAAATGATTAAGTGTGGAAATTTTATATCTAATAAAGATATTTTGGAAGATAAAATAATTTGGGAAAATTATTTGGAATCTGATGATGTTGCGCATCTTTATTGATAGTTAAATAACCGACTATCAATAATTACCTTGAATGGTATTTGTTGTGAATTGGATGAATTTGAATGCCACACTTATTTTTGAAAAATCGCTCACAATTCGGGTTAGCCGGGAAAGGACCATGGGGTCGTATAACCCATTCCGAATATGTGATACGTCGTTATGAATTGCATTCGAAGACCGGTGTTGAAGACCGGATATTTTTGAAAACGGAAGGATTACCGTCGAGTTACTCTACATCGGCTGATCTCCGATTTAGAGGTTTTTATCACCCTTAGTGACGGGAAGTCACGACGTGATTGAAAATTATCCGGATATGCAAGGGCTTCGTGAGAAGTGCCTTCGGTTCTGTTCGATCCCGGAACAGACTTGTATGGATTGTGTGTCTGACGTTACAATTTGAGATATAAAGCTGATTTCTTTCAAATACATTTCTGTTGGTGGCGGAGAATTTATTCTCTTAGCTTAACACCCTTCTTTGAGACGTACGAGCTCAGAGGTTATGTAGTTGAAATTTATCAGCGATATACTCCCAATTTGGTAACGTGGCATACTGAGTGTTGCTGTGAAATGATCAGTGTTTGATCATTTGCGATATGATCATTTGTTTGATCTTATATCTTTGTGATCATAGGTTGATCATTTTTGTTGGACCCGAAGCAGGGCTTTGTAGAAAGCGTAGCTTTGTGGACGAGACTTCGTCGAGCCTCACACCCCAGAAATGGTCGAAACAGGAAGGATGCAGCAAGGTTCTAGGGAGTAGCGCCCCTTAGTGTATGTCATTCCTTCTGGATAGAGGTGGTATCATGGTATGGAGCCCAGATACTTAACCTATGTTGATACTGCTTATTATGTGGTTTGTTGGAAATCGAGGATCCTCGGGAAGATCGGTTACGATCGAGGGATGACATACGCGTGTCAGTAGTTACCTATTTTTGCAGAGGTAACCCGGCCTTGTGTTGGCAGAGATCCGGTTAGGTTCTCGGGTCGTCTATTCCAGGGACGTACCCATCGTGGCATAGGAAGTTCCTTGGCCTGACCATTTGTTGGAAATCCAAAGAAACAATACGAGGCTTGTACGGTTTTAGTTGTATTACCTGCTATGGAATGTGGCGGTAACCTGCTATTGAACATAGTAGCTATAGTAGGCATAAGTGCGGAATGCCTATGCTGGCTAAGATTAATATTATACTTTCGAAATGTTTTCTACACTATGCACTAATAATAATATCCAAAATGATTTGATTTTGCGTAGTAAGCATCTTTGACTATCATAAGAAGAAATCTCCTCCAAATCTGCGTTTGCATTGTGTGTGTGGCGGGAGGTCTTATGGTAGTTTCATTTTCCAAAAGCATTGCGAATTCGTTTTATTTTATTTGTGAAAAATAACTGTTTTACGATCTCACACCAGTCACCATGACTGACTCGGAGTTTATTGTTTCCCTTCTAAACTCTGGGTGCCCACCAATTTCCACACGGGCAGTCTAGAGTTAGGTTATCAGGATATTCTGTATATTCTGGAGCTTTGGAGGCAAGATGGATGACGAGACGTATAATCTATACTATGTATTATTCCACTGTGTATTCTGTATAAGGACAAGTTTATATAACTGTCCATTGTAGTATATTGACTCTGATTGATGTATGTATAAACTGATATAGTTCTTTGTTTTAAAAGACTAGTGATTATCTATTATATATTGTTCCGCTGCGATGTGTAAGATTCTGATATTGTTTTCTGATCTGATATTGTTCTGTTGTTCTTTCTTTCCCTTCTTCTCTCTTTCTTCTACTTCTCTTTTTCTTCTACTTCTTCTTTCTAAAACCATCACTATTCGAGTTTCCGGCGTTCGATTCCTCGGCAGTCGATAAAGTGAGTATCGATGTCGAATTTTCGAAAGTCGAAAATTTTCGGTATGTGACAGAGTGGTATCAGAGCATATGGTTAAGCGACAACCCTGCTCTGTTGGGTGTTACTCATTAGAGATAAAGTCAGTAGTACTCTAGAATGAGTTGAGTGTAATAATAGATATGAGTGCGTATTTCTTAGTGAATATAAAATTGTTTTATATTGTGATGATTGGTTTGTTGAGTGGTATATGGATTCTGGTCGGTTTTGTCCGTACAACTCTATCGATAGGGATCTCTAAACACTTATATAGAACAATTCGGCACAGTATTGTTTTAAATTGGGTAAATGGAATAATTTTACCTTGATTATATTTTTGTATATAAAAGAAATGATTTTTCTGTAAATTATTATAGTATATGGTTGCATGGTTGTTAGAAGTGATAATATTAAACTATTATCATTGAAATTAAATGAGAAATTAAAATAAATAACCAAAGATTTGGAAATAAATCCATTTAACGAATGAAATTTATAAATGTGAATTGAAAGATAAAGAGATGGATTCACATACAAATGAAATTTGAGAATATAAATTATAAATGTGATTTGTAATTTAAAACGGGATTCCAGAGAAGTATTTGGAAATGTTTGAAAAGAATTTAAAAATTTTGGAAATTTGGAAAGTTTAAATTCCTTTTTGATTTGAAAATGAATTTCAAAGGTTTTGAAAATTCTTTTGAAGAGATGAAAAGCTCTAAACTCTTTTCGGTCGCTGGAAAATAACTTCGATGATGACCGCGGCATCACCGGTGTTCATTTTCGGGTTTCCAAAAGAGGAATTGCTGCCAAATTGTTTTAAATGGAAGTTGTTTGGAAAATTTGGGTTTTGTTTTAGAAATTTCAAAGGATAATTTGAACTGTTTTCAAAAATGGTTTTTGAAATGTTGGTAAACTCTGGAATACTATGTAGAAATATTTATGAAATATTATTAAGTTGATAACTTATACAATTTGAATTGATAGAATAAATTCAATTTAAAGGATGGAGTTAAATTAAATTAAGTATAAGTGAATCAATTAAATAAAGTGAAATGAATTAAATTCATATGGAATTTGAAATCCAGTTTAATATGAGTGGTTATAAACCAAAATGGCAAATTGAAAATAAATTTTGGGAATGAACGAAAGAATAAAACTGGAATTGAAACTGAATGTTGAAAACAAATTTAAATAAAGTGAATTACAATTTGTGATAAATTAGTAAGTGAAACTAATTTAAAATGATGCAGTTGTGAATGAAAGATAATTGATAAAATTCAATATTCAGAAATTAAATAGAATCCAAATAAGGTTGGAATTGTGAATTAAATTCAAATGAAATTTGAAATGTGAAATTGAATGAAAATGAATATGAAACTTCAATAGGGAAGTAAAGATGATATAAGAAGTATCGAAATTTTGTAATAGACTTTGTAAATTGGTTTGAATGTTATAACTAGATATTATGGCTAGTAGGACATACAGGTGTATAAAGGAATTGGATTTGATTTCAAAGATAAGTTTGAATTGCTCGACAAAAGGTAAGTATTTAAATTTCAATATGAAATTTGATGATTTCTTGTCTAGCCGTTTGGCTTTTTCTTTTCTTTTTGAAATCTGAGAGTCCGTAGGGATGTTTTGTAGTCGCACCGTATTAGCCGCGCAAAGGAGGCTATGGCGAAATTTTTCAAAAATTTAAGGCGTTAGAATATTTTTGAGAAATTGGAAAATTTGAAAATTTTGGAAAACTTAGTAAAAATGTTGTAAAAAGTTTAACTATGAATTTTGGGAAAGTTAAACACTTAAGAGATTTGTAAATCTAAATTGAACGATTTGTTTTGAAAAGTTAATGGATTTTGTATCTTTTCCTTACTTGGTAATTTCGAGGACGAAATTCTTTTAAGGGGGGAAGTTTGTAACGACCCAGAATTTTTGATAATTAAAATTCGAATATTTAATTGATTTTAAATATTAATAAATGAATTTAATAAGTCGAATAATTTATTTAAAGGATATTGGATTTAATTTGGTCAATTAAATCGATAATTTAATGATTGAAATTCCAGAGATAATTGAAAATCGAGTTTAAAATGATTGAAAATGATTTGTAAAATTTTATTTAATCATACTGAAGTTATAGAAATATTTTAGAACTTTTAAAACTGAATTTAAAGTTAATCTGTAAAAATTGAATATTTAATATTTAATTATCAACTGAAAAATAGCCAATTTTCGGACAGTCTCAGAATTGGACGAAACAAGTTTCGTCGAATCCGTAATGTGATATTATTATAAGATTTCAAATTACGTAATTTTTGGATTTATCGTTTGTCCGGGGCAAGCCAAAACGCATCGAAATCGATTTAAATCGGTTTAATTTAAATTGATCGTTTTTCCCCGTATCTCGCTCAGATGACCGAATTAGCTCCCGAAACACGTTCCATTGCATTCAGAACGCGGGGTAAATCTTAGAAACGTCAGTCGGCACGCTCGATTTCAAGTTCGAAAAATCTGGATGAATAGTAATTTGGAAAATTTTCTATAAAAGACCCCCTCTATCTTCACTTTGCAAACGACTCACAAACCCTAGGGTTTCTATCAGCAGCCGCCATGTTTATTTTCGATGGCCAGAAACTCACGATTTTCTTCCCTTATTATCTTCCAATCCACCAAATATTTCAAGAAACTTTCTAAACGAAACTTGTAGCACTCGTCAAGCACTTCATATCCATACGGGTACGATCTTCATCAGAGCGACGAGGGAGGAGAAAGAGAGCCACGTTCGTGACCAGTTGTGCACGTTTTTCTGGGCCGAGATGATGACCGAGCTCAATGATACTCGCGGCGAGGGTAGGGGCGACGTAGAGGGTCGTGTTGGTGGTGGAGTGATGACGATTCGAGCATTAAGATGGCCGTGGTTTCAAACCCTAGGGGGGCGGCCTTGATGGGTTTCTTGCGTGCAAATACTGGGAGTAGCGAACGTGTTTGGGGAAGATAAAGGGGGTGGCCACGATGCGATCAAAGAGAAATGGACGGCAGATGATTGCAGGGGTATAAAAAATTAAAGAATTTGTAAATAATATTAAGATTTAAATTGTATAAAGTTTAAAATATCGTAACTTTGTCATACATTATCAGAAAATGACGAAACAAAATGCGTTGGAATCGTCTCGACGTGTACTTCGCTATGAAACTAGATTGGAAACGATCGGGGTCAGTGAAAATTTTGTGTGAGATTAAACGTCCGTTTAATTTCATTCGAAATAAACGCTACAAATTTCTATCAGAAAAATCATGGTGAGATTTTTCTCACTCAAATGAAAAAGTGGATTTTACAGTTATTGATTGATGATTGACTGTTTGGATTTGTGATATTAGATATAGTAGGATATATCTATATATATAGCAATATATACATATTGGCATATGTATATATTGGATTGATTGATTTCCCGCCTCGTATAGCGGATGAGACCCTATTGCGCCGTTAGTAAGCGGATATTTTTATAAAACCCATATACCGCGATATTCCACCTCGAAGTGGAATTGGTATTGTGCTAACGTCTTTGGATGTAGGGAAACAGGTTGGAGGGATCCAGCTGGATTCCTCACCAGTATTTATTTATTTACAGATATTGATGTATATTCTGTTATCATATTGATATATGATGTTTGTTGTTGTGATTGACGAATTGGTGCTGTTGCATCATCGGATTCAAAATTTTGAAGTTCAAAAATAACGACTTTTACTTTAAAAGGATTTTAAAGTGATTTTTGAAAGTAGACGTTTTATTTAATTTTTGAATTAATAAATAAACGTTCAGATTTTGAAGTTATAAAAGTTAAGATTTGTGAATTATAACCAAAAGGTAATTTCTTTTGAAATAAATAGTTAAGAAATTTATAAATTGGTTTTAAATGGGAATTTTTGAATTATTAAAACGATGTATATAAAAGATGTACAAAAATTGATATTATAACTTTAAAATGTTGGTATTATAAAACGAGTTTTTATAAGCGTTAAAATGAATTTTTAAGAATTTATAAATAAATGGAATTTATAAATTATGAACTTATAAATGGAAATGATTTTGTAAGATAAAGGAATTATAAGTATTTAACTTATAATATGGATTGTTGGTATAAGATTTGAATTATGAATCGAATTGTTAATAAAGGAGATTTATTAAATTGAAGTTGTTAGAAAATAGAAATAGAATTTATAAACGTTGTTTTATAAATTCGAAATCAATTGGATTTGATAAATTAAATATAGAAGGTTGTTAAAGGAGATATATTCACGATTTTGGATAGCGAATTATTATTGAAATAAAATGTGTAGAAAATAGTGAAATGTAATTAGTGAAGTATATTCACGATTTTGGACAGTGAATATATTGTTAAGTAAAATGGATAGTTTTGGAACAGTGACATTGAAAATGAAGTTAAACATTTTAAAGATGTTTTTAAAATGTATTATGATATCGAATACATAGATTTCAACATTTTTATTGTTGAAATAGACGTTTTCGAAAAATAAGGAAATGGTGGATTATAACACTGTTGTTATAGTAAATGATTTTCGAAAGGAAATGTTTTTATCTAGTATTAGGATTTACATATCTATCTTAATTCCGAATCCCTATACTAGTGATTTCGAGTCGTCGTAACGATGTTTTACGCAACATTCGTTTTGACTCAAATAGATGTTAAAATTAATGATTTCCTTAAAGAATGAAATGTATACTTAATATTGATTTAAGTATATATAATATTTTCAAATGTTGAAAATAAATAGATTTGTGAAATACTTATTTTTAAATAAGTATGGAAATGCTTTTCCAATATGAAATGAACTGTTTTGAGATTTTATCTTCAAAGATAAAATGAAATGTGGAAATTGATTTGAAATTGTTTTCAAATGATTAAGTGTGGAAATTTTATATCTAATAAAGATATTTTGGATGATAAAATTATTTGGGAAAATTATTTGGAATCTGATGATGTTGCGCATCTTTATTGATAGTTAAATAACCGACTATCAATAATTACCTTGAATGGTATTTGTTGTGAATTGGATGAATTTGAATGCCACACTTATTTTTGAAAAATCGCTCACTATTCGGGTTAGCCGGGAAAGGACCATGGGGTCGTATAACCCATTCCGAATATGTGATACGTCGTTATGAATTGCATTCGAAGACCGGTGTTGAAGACCGGATATTTTTGAAAACGGAAGGATTACCGTCGAGTTACTCTACATCGGCTGATCTCCGATTTAGAGGTTTTTATCACCCTTAGTGACGGGAAGTCCCGACGTGATTGAAAATTATCCGGATATGCAAGGGCTTCGTGAGAAGTGCCTTCGGTTCTGTTCGATCCCAGAACAGACTTGTATGGATTGTGTGTTTGACGTTACAATTTGAGATATAAAGCTGATTTCTTTCAAATACATTTCTGTTGGTGGCGGAGAATTTATTCTCTTAGCTTAACACCCTTCTCTGAGACGTACGAGCTCAGAGGTTATGTAGTTGAAATTTATCAGCGATATACTCCCAATTTGGTAACGTGGCATACTGAGTGTTGCTGTGAAATGATCAGTGTTTGATCATTTGCGATATGATCATTTGTTTGATCTTATATCTTTGTGATCATAGGTTGATCATTTTTGTTGGACCCGAAGCAGGGCTTTGTAGAAAGCGTAGCTTTGTGGACGAGACTTCGTCGAGCCTCACACCCCGGAAATGGTCGAAACAGGAAGGATGCAGCAAGGTTCTAGGGAGTAGCGCCCCTTAGTGTATGTCATTCCTTCTGGATAGAGGTGGTATCATGGTATGGAGCCCAGATACTTAACCTATGTTGATACTGCTTATTATGTGGTTTGTTGGAAATCGAGGATCCTCGGGAAGATCGGTTACGATCGGGGGATGACATACGCGTGTCAGTAGTTACCTATTTTTGCAGAGGTAACCCGGCCTTGTGTTGGCAGAGATCCGGTTAGGTTCTCGGGTCGTCTATTCCAGGTACGTACCCATCGTGGCATAGGAAGTTCCTTGGCCTGACCATTTGTTGGAAATCCAAAGAAACAATACGAGACTTGTACGGTTTTAGTTGTATTACCTGCTATGGAATGTGGCGGTAACCTGCTATTGAACATAGTAGCTATAGTAGGCATAAGTGCGGAATGCCTATGCTGGCTAAGATTAATATTATACTTTCGAAATGTTTTCTACACTATGCACTAATAATAATATCCAAAATGATTTGATTTTGCGTAGTAAGCATCTTTGACTATCATAAGAAGAAATCTCCTCCAATTCTGCGTTTGCATTGTGTGTGTGGCGGGAGGTCTTATGGTAGTTTCATTTTCCAAAAGCATTGCGAATTTGTTTTATTTTATTTGTGAAAAATAACTGTTTTATGATCTCACACCAGTCACCATGACTGACTCGGAGTTTATTGTTTCCCTTCTAAACTCTAGGTGCCCACCAATTTCCACACGGGCAGTCTAGAGTTAGGTTATCAGGATATTATGTATATTCTAGAGCTTTGGAGGCAAGATGGATGACGAGACGTATGATCTATACTATGTATTATTCCGCTGTGTATTCTGTATGAGGACAAGTTTATATAACTGTCCATTGTTGTATATTGACTCTGATTGATGTATGTATAAACTGATATAGTTCTTTGTTTTAAAAGACTAGTGATTATCTATTATATATTGTTCCGCTGCGATGTGTAAGATTCTGATATTGTTTTCTGCTCTGATGTTGTTCTGTTGTTCTTTCTTTCCCTTCTTCTCTCTTTCTTCTACTTCTCTTTTTCTTCTACTTCTTCTTTCTAAAACCATCACTATTCGAGTTTCCGGCGTTCGATTCCTCGGCAGTCGATAAAGTGAGTATCGATGTCGAATTTTCGAAAGTCGAAAATTTTCGGTATGTGACATATATTATCCAATTTCATATTCAACTTCTATGTAATTTAGGTAAGTTATATTGGAATGAAATTGTGTGTTATACAAATAAAACTTTCCGATTCAATTATCTCAATTTTGAATCATTTATCCAAATATTTGATTTTTTTTCTTTTTATAATTGAAATTATTCTATAAAATAAAATTTAAGAATTAAACTTCCGATTCCTTTTAACCCATTTAGAGATAAGTAATTATATATACATAATATGTCAAATCAAATTTAAATCATATATCTATATATATTATAAGTCAAGTCATATTTAGAAATTCAAATCAATTTAATTTTCAAAGCAAAACTGAAACAAAGCTACAGAATAGTCTCTTCACTTTGAAACCCGAAAATGAATGTCGATGATGCTGCAGTCATCACCGAAATTATTTTCCAACGACAAAGAAAAGAGCACTGATTTACAATTTTTAAAATTCTTTGAAAATGATTTCTATTAGAAATACTTTTAAATAATACATCCTTTTAAAACATTTAAAACAAAGTTCGAAATCATCGGAAATTAAATTCTCACATTCTTGATTTAAATCCATTTAAATTTCCAAATTAATTTATAACCATGTTTAATTATTTAGATATGAAACTAAAGCCAATGATTATAAAATACATGCAAAGTTAAATATTATTTCTTAACACCAATTCCATTAATTATCAAAATTCAGAAAATTAACCTTATACATATAATAATTATACATATTTATCCATCTACTAAATTTTGAAAAGAAATATAACATCTTTAATATATAAAATTTTCAAATACAAGATTAATTTTCAAAATAAAGATAGGGATTCAGATTTAATGGACTCAAATCAAGGAGAATTCTGATTTGAATATAAGTTGGAGATAAAAGATAAAATGATTAAACAACATAATAGGAAGATGGGTAAGCCTATCCATATTGCGGGCAACCTTAACCAGGTCAATCGTGACTTAATGAATAAGATCGTTGTGGATCTTCTAGGGTAAATCTACATTCGATCTCAAGAGATAGAATTCAGAATAGTAAGAGATACTAGCATCTAAACCGAGGATATATAAAATCTCCGGTGAATCAATGTCATTGTAAAGGAGTTTCACCCTTTTACAAATCATTAGAATATTGGCGGGACCGCCAATTCATTAGAAAGATTATTCAGAGTGGAGTTATGGGACACTCTAGAATTATGAAGACACGAATAGGGGAGGACAAGAATGTACTTTGGAACCGAAGGGAACGTTCCAAAATTCGAAGGAAACCGAATTGAAGAAGAAGGAATTCATGTTCGAACGAAAGGGATTCTGTAATTAAATTTACTCTATATGCTGAGTTTGCCTAAAACCAGAGCTCTGATACCAACTGTAACGACCCGATATTTTCAACCATTCGCATCCATTATAAGTGTATAGGTAGACACTCATGCCGGAATTGAATTACTCAAAATACCGCGTTGTAAATAAAATTTGGCAAATCTCAGAATATACAGTAAATAAATATAATCACAGACACAGAGTAAAATAATGCAGTGGAAGTAAAAGAAATAGTAGTTCATGAAGCTACTATATAAATATATCAGAGTTACATAAGATATAACAAAAGAAATAGAGAACAACAGAAGTCTCAATAAAATAACCAAGTACAAGCTGAGTAGGACAACGAAACTGAAGTAGATAGGACAAGACAAGCAGATAATCTCCAGCGATTCAAATCTCCAAGAGAGTGGAAACCCAAATCTGTGAATAACTCAGGCTGACCCGAGCGTAAAGCAAAACACAAAACACTCGAGTCAGGACAATATATACTTATATAATGTAAACCAACTCAAGTGAACTGTAATAAGGTACAAGTAACTTAAAGAAAGCTTGGGACCGCCCATTCTTTAAGGATCCGTTAAACTATCTACTATGTAGTAATATACGCTATATACAGTAGTGTCTAATTAGTAAAGTATAATCATATAGAAAATAGCGTTAAGGGGATGGAGAACCTTAACGCGGTCGGATCTTAAAATCATAATCGTAGTAAAGCTCGATATGGTAGATGACACGGCACAACTAGGCAATGCCAGGGTAGATATACCAATTACGCATCCGGACTAGTGGTGACGCATAGCAGCCACTACCGCCCACCTCGAACAACACTCCCAAATCAAGGGTGGCCACCAAATCAATCACAAGTAATAGAATGGTATCGAAGAAGTGTGTCCGATAAGAGGTGCTACCTCCTTGGTCCGTCAATCGCTCCTGTTTTAGCCACCTTATGCCAACTCACGGGAGTTGGGTCCACGTATATACTTTAGGATCGTCGCCACCATCCTACTTCATTCTGGAAACTCCACCGCGTACACAGTTGTCAAAGTGGTTTTCGGTATCGACAGAGAGTATGTCCATATCCGATCACGGTCTCTTTAACAACCAATCGTTATTATAACCCGTGGTTATAACTTTTAAAACAATAATTTACTTCAAAATAAAATATCATTTCAAAACCATATATTTATCAAAATAAAGATTAAATCAATTCCAAACCATTTCCTTATATTTAAAATATCATATCATTTCAAAACTTCATTTCAAATCATTTCAATTTATCAAAATATCATATCTTTCCAAAACATCATTTCAAATCATTTTAATATATCAAATATCAATCTTTCCAAATCTTCATTTCAAATCATTTAATATAATAAAATATCATATCCTTACAAAACTTCACTTCAAATCATTTTAATATAATAAAATATCCTATCAGTTCAAATCCAAATATTCAACTTTAAATACCTTTTATATTCAAAGATATTGTTCATTTATTATCATTTCAAATCATCTTTAAATAGTTTATATTTCAATCAAAAAAATTCATTTAACCCTTTTAAAAGTGTAATTATTATACTTTCAAATCAAGTATTCAATTTCCAAAGTTTCAAACCATTCTGAGTTCGTTTACTAAGTCAAAAACCCTAATTATTAAAATTTCAACATTTCATAGCATTTAAAAACAACTACTATAAGTTATGTTTGAAAACATTTTTTATTCAGCAAAGACAGCACTTAAAACTGCTGTTAAAACTCAGTTTTAGTTGAATTATAGTTCAAAAACAGAAAAGACAGCATTTCAGAAGTGCTGCGGTAGTTCAGATTTCAAAACGGGGGTTAAATTTGGTTTTAGCAAAGACTGCAGACCATTATAGCATTTCCAGAAAATGCTATAATTGACCTGAGTTCAATATTAGCCTATAAGTTCAACTACAGCAACTGCAGCATTTCAGAAATGCTGTAGTAGCCCTTTTATTCAATTTTTAGTGTAATTCAGAACCATAGCATTTCTGAATGCTATTAAAAGTGATTTCCAGCTTTTTAGTGTATTTCCAGCAATTAAATAACTTCATTTTAAACTCTTTAAACATTTTAAAAATCATAATTTAACATTTAAAATGTTCATTTACATATCATTTAACATGTATCTTTTTCACAATAAATTTCTTATAATTAAATCCAATTTTCAACAATTTACTTAATAATTTAAGTGTAAAAGTTTCCAATTCTTCACATTTCAACAAATAACTTAACACTTCAAATTTAAATTACCATTTCACACATTTAACTAAATTTCCAATTTTATTTAATTAACTTAAACCTTTAATTAAAACCAAATTTCACATTTCCAAGTCAAGTTATATTTTTAAAAGATCACTTTTAAACATTCATTTATTTAACCGCTTAAATTCATAGAAAAATCAATAATACTTTAATAAATCACTTAAATTAAAATTTAAATTAAATTATCATATTTACCATTTTCTAAATATAATTAAATTTCCATTTTATTTATTCATATAACTTAAATATCATTTTTAACCAAATTCCAAATTTCCAACTTAAGTTATATTTCAAAAATCCAGTTAAACCATTCATTAATTACATTTTTAACACATAGAAAAATCATAATTTCTTTATTTAAAAAAATTTCAAAATCTATTTAAATCAAATTTCATAAATTTATAATTTTTAAAATACTTAAAAATATCCAAAACACTTTATAAAATAACCACGGGCCTGTATATAATTTTCTAACTTAGGTCAAGTGATACGGATATGTATCATTTCAATCCGCAGTTAAAAAAAAAGAAAAATCCGGGTTCTATCATTTCAAACCCGCAATCCCAAGTTAAAATAATTTAAATAAAAATCGTTCAGGCCTATCATTTCATCCCATAACGATTTTTCCCTATTCTAAAGTCCGTTCGGGTATGTATCATTTCAACCCATAGTGATTCTAGTCTACAGGGAACTTGCAATGGTGATAACAGATATAAATAATAGAATAACATTAAATAACAGTAACATATGATATAACAGGTGTAATAACAGG
Organism: Allium fistulosum; assembly: GCA_030737815.1. Taxonomy (NCBI): domain Eukaryota; kingdom Viridiplantae; phylum Streptophyta; class Magnoliopsida; order Asparagales; family Amaryllidaceae; genus Allium; species Allium fistulosum. The sequence goes on from CM060902.1 coordinate 1,394,696,222, forward strand.
TGTGAACATCATATGATAATAATATAAGCATATATAACATGATAATATATTTCTACAGATTCGCAGGGTGTCAATTTACGAGTTATATAGGTACATATTGTCTGGTGAGAATAACTCACATGTTTGTGCTGGAGATATCAAAACCAATGACACAATGGAACAAAAGCATGATGACAAGACTACGGACTTGAGTGGAGAGCAAGATCCAAAGCTACAACTCTTGTATTACAACCCAAAACATACATCAAAACAAACACAATTTCAACGCACTTGAAATGGAATAACTTTTAAACGAAAAGAGATTTGAATGTCAAATCCTTTGCCTTGCTTCCTCTATTTTTTTGCATGGTCAAGGGTTGGTTTTGGCTCTGATTTGAACAGGGAATGGCTTAGGTATGGGCATAAGAATGCATGGCCAAAGTGGTGAAGCATGGAGAAGAAGTTGCAAAGCATGAAGGTGAAGGGGCTTATGCTACATAGCATGGTTTTGGTTCACCAAAAGGGCTCGGCCATAGGAGTTTGGGCTTGGCCATTCAAGTCCAGATCTGGACAAAGGTTGGAGTGGTGTGTAAGGGTCTGTTCAGAGATGGTGGTGGTGGCCAAAGGTGGTGGTGGTGGTGGAAAATGAAGTGGTGAAGCAAATAGTGGTCAACAACATTGCTTTTAAGGCTTAGGTTGCATTTTTGTGGAGTTTGGTCACCATGGTGGGTTCAGCCATGTCAATTTCAGATCTGTACGGAGGCTAAGATGATGTATAGTGGTGGTAGCAAGGTGGTGGTGGTGGCTAGAGGTGGTGTTGGTGGCGGCCATGGGTGGTGGAAGGTGATGGTACCAAAACTAGGTCAGCTTGAGTGCATAGGTGATGGCTAGTGCTAGTTTAGATGGATTTTTGTGATGATCTTCATCATGGCTTGGCTTGGCCTGAGGAGGAGAGGTGTTAGGCTGTGTGATGGTCAGAGAAAAGTGGTGGTGGTGGTCAGCCACAGCTTGGAGGAAGGGGAATACAGCTATGAAGGTGGAGAGCATGTGCAAATTCAAGTAGAAAATCATAAAAAGACAAGAAGAAGATAGAATTTTTTACCTAAGCTTCACAAGGAGAATAGCCGTGATTTTTTTTTGAGAGGAGGAGAAATGAATTTCGTGAAAGTGAAAAAAAATGCAGCTGAAATGAGTAGATTACACGCCCAAAACAATTAAGAGAAGAGTTGGGAAAATGAAAGGTCGGGAGATGGAAAGCCTTAGGAGTTTCAAGAGTTTAAAACTTTTCAAATTTCCTCTATTTCTTTTTAATAAGTTTAAATATCTGAAAATACATATAATTTCAGTTAAAATTCGAAAATGTAACAATAAAAAAAAATATAAATAAATAATTACTAATTATAAATAATTAAATCAAGAAAATCAAGAAAATTGTCAACTAGGCTAGAAAAATTGAAAATAAATGGTATAAACTTTAGAAAATTCATATGAGCTTGTAATATATTTTTAAACATAAATAATAACATAAAATAAAAATACATTCACAAAATAAATATATAAAATTTAATTTAAATATAATTTAAATGAAGAAAATAGCAGAAAATAAGAAAACAGCCTTTAAAAATAGGAAATCAACACAGTAAACATTGGAAAAATTCTATTATCAATTTAAAAATATTTAAAAGTCAAAATATACATAATATAACATATTAAACATATTAAAATAAAACATGACAAAGAAAATATAATTTATACAATTTAAAATAACAAAATTGCAAAATAAACAATTTATACTCAAAATTGAAATGTACATATATTTTGCAGTTTAACTCCGTTTTCAACGAAACAAAAAGCAGTGTTCAAGTTATTTCATCTATTTTCATAATAAAAGATAAAATTTAATATTTTAAATAATTTGAATTTGAAGTTTAAAAGTCAAAGTTTGAACAGTTTGACCAGAAATTCACTTTACAGTAAAATATTCAAATTATACTAGTTTGAACTATAAATCACTTAATAATCAACATTTATATTTAAAAATGAAATGTTTGAAATAAAATAAGTATAAAATAATTTAAAATAAAATAAAGTCAAATTTAAATAATATACAAAAATCTAGGGTTGTTACACTCCGGTTTGATTTGATTTCGTCTATTCAAACTATCAGATTTGTTCGTCGAATCATATCCCTCTAGCTTTGATTTGGAAGTCGTGCTTGCATTTCGTAACTCAATCTCATTATCTATTCTATCTAGCCTCGAAAGGTGAGCAATCACTCATGATTAACATTCTTGTATTTATTAAATTTGATTTCAATAGAAACGACAATTGAAATATGATGCTGTAGTTATTTAAATTGTTATATATGCTTTTATCTATATATGTTCACCTGTGACATCTAGCACCAGTATCTAGTATTTATATGCCTGTTATTACTATTATCTGTATATGTTCACCTGTGACATCTGACACCAGTATCTAGTATTTATATGCCTGTTATTACTATTATCTGTATATGTTCACCTATGACATCTGACACCAGTATCTGTTATTTATATTGATGATATATGCCTGTTGTTTTATTTTATATTATCTGTTATCACTCTGCAAGTTCCCTGTTAGTATAGAATTCACTATGGGTTGAAATGATACATACCCGAACGGACTTTAGAATAGGAGAAAATCGTTATGGGTTGAAATGATAAACCCAAACGATTTTCATTTAATTGAATTGGGATTACGGGTTGAAATGATATCTACCCGTATATATTTAAATTACGGGTTGAAATGATAAATATTCGTATCACTTAACCATATGATAAATATATATACTGACACCGTTGGTCCATATATATAAATATTTTGAAATTGAATTCCATGGTTTTGGAAAGAAATATATGGTTTGAAAATAAAAGGTTGATTCTTAAATTTTTATATATAAATGGTAATGATATTTATAGATTTAATAATGATATTTAATTTAATTAAGATGGATTTAATACACATAATATGTTAAGTATAAAATTTATATTTCAAAATAGATTTTTGGTAAAAATTTGAATAAGTTAAGGTTGGGAAGATAATTTGAATTCAGTAAAGAATTTTATTTGATTAAACCAATTTAAAGCTTATTGAAATTGGGATTTAAGATATGATTTATAACTTGAGTTTGATTTAAATAATTTAATGACTATTTCTTGTTTAAAATAAATTTGAGGAATTATTTAGAAAAAATTGAGATTTAAGGCTAGTCAAATGATATTGAATTTATTGAGTGAATATTCCCTGATTAAATAATAATAAAGTTGAATCAAGAGCTATAGGAAACAGTTAAAAATTTAACTTTGAAAATGATTGAATATTAAAGCTTTGAAATATATTGAAAATTTAAATGGTATATTTAGAACTGAATTGAATTGATGAATAGAGCTTGAATAAATTTGAATTTGGAATTTGAAGTTGATTTGAATCGATTTGCGAGACTTGAGGAAATTATAAATGCTTTACTTTATAAATTAATTAATATATATATACTATCTTGGAAAATAGTTATATTTGAAATGAAATGATAATTGGGTTTTAAAGTATAAATTAAATTGAAATGGCCACGGTGTTATAATGTATATTTCCACCTTGTAGATAGTTCTGAAGATCCTTAGAGGATGGTTATCCCAACATCCTTTAAGTTACTCATATTTCAGTTGATATTTCACTTGAGTTGGATTTATTTATATAAGAATGTTAATCCTGACTCGAGTGTTTTGTGTTTTGCTTTACGCTCGGGTTAGACCGAGTGATACAGCATTTGAGACTCACATTTGGAGTTTGGAGCTTCCTTTGGAGATCCAACTATCACGTCAGCTCTCAGCTCTTCTAGTTGATCTGTTCAGAGAAGTCATCTGTTGTACTGGAGACTTCACTGCATTTGAGATATTCTGTTGTATTTTATTTCTAACTTTGATGTTTATATAGTAGCTTCATGAACTACTGTTTTATCTATTCCGCTGCGTATTATTGTATTACTCTGTGTCTGTGATTCTGTGATTGATTTATTTACTGCATATGCTGAGTTTTGCCAAATTTAAATTAACAATCTGATCTTTTGAATTATTCAAGTCAGACATGTGTGGATTATTGTCGATTTGAATGGTCCAAAATAGCGGGTCGTTACATAGTTTTAACTAAACAAGGCAGATTGCAGATTCATTCTTTACACTCCCCCTCAAGTGGAGCATATGGATTCATCATGCTCAACTTGTCACATAATATCTTCATCTGAGTTCCATCTAGAGCTTTAGTTAAAATATCTGCAACTTGATCACCAGTCCTAACAAACCTTGTTTGTACCAATCCTTGTAGAATTTTTTCACGAACAAAATGACAGTCAACTTCAATGTGTTTGGTCCTTTCGTGAAATACGGGATTGGAAGCAATATATATAGCTGCCTGATTGTCAAAGTTCAACAAAGTTGGCTTCTCAACTTTTATACCAATCTCTGTCATAAGATGAACAAGCCACATTACTTCACAAACTCCTTTAGCCATGGCTCTATACTCGGATTCAGCACTCGACCTTGCAACTATGCTCTGTTTTTTACTCTTCCAAGACACAAGATTACCACCAACATAAACACAAAAACCAAAAGTAGATTTTCTGTCAAGCTTAGACCCTGCCCAGTCAGCATCAGAGAAGCATTCTATTGTAGCATGTTGATGATTAGTATATAGAATGCCAAGACCTGCAGTGCCTTTAAGATAACCTAGAATATGTTCTAAAGCTCTCCAATGATGAACACAAGGAGAGGACATGTACTGACTCACCAAACTTACAGAATAGGACAGGTCTGGTCTTGTGACAGTTAGGTAGTTTAACTTACCAACAAGTCTCCTATATCTTTCTAGATCTTTGAAAAGTTCTCCACTGTTAGCTAGATCATTATTTGGTATTATTGGAGTAGTGTTTGGTTTAATACCAAGTTTCCCAGTTTCCGTCAAGAGATCAAGAGCATACTTTCTTTGGGATAAAAATATACCTTTTGTACTTCTAATAACTTCAACTCCAAGAAAGTACTTTAGATGACCTAAGTCCTTGGTATGGAATTGTGTATGGATGAAAGTTTTTAAAGATTGAATTCCTTTGATATCATCTCCAGTAACAACAATGTCATCCACATAAACAACAAGCAGAATAATTCTAGCACCTGAATTTTTATAAAACACAGAATGGTCAAATTTGCTTTTATGTATACCAAATGATTCCAAAGCTTGACTGAATTTTCCAAACCATGCTCGAGGAGATTGCTTAAGACCATACAATGTTTTTCTAAACTTACATACCATCTTTTCCTCCCCCTAAGCAATGAATCCAGGTGGTTGAGTCATGTAAATTTCTTCTTGAAGATCACGATGTAAGAAGGCATTCTTGATATCTAGTTGATGTAATTCCCAGTTGTGTGTCGCAACAAGAGAGATGAATAGTCTAATGGAAGTTAGTTTGGCTAATGGACCGAAGGTTTCCAAATAATCTACACCATAAACTTGAGCATAACCCTTTGCCACCAACCTTGCTTTGAACCTAGCAATTGATCCATCAGGGTTAACTTTGACAGAGAATGTGACGCCCACCTCTATACCCACGCTAGCCAAGGACACTTCGAGGTAATGCTGTCAACTAGCACGGAGAATAAGGCTGTTGAGGAGCAACCATCTGTATAATTGCTTTGTGCGAGTACCGATATGCCAGATAAAAATATAACTTTTCATCTCAAGAGGAAATTCGACATACCGATACAAACTCAAAGCTACTACACAGTGGCTATATGGACTTCGGAAACAAATATAGAAATAAACATAACACAAATCAGTCACAGACAATTCATATCACAAAGGCGGAAATAGATATGAATATAACACATGAAAGTGTACATCAGAGTAGTGGTCAAATAAGATCCACAATAACACAAAAGAATAGATACAAGTGCAAGGCAAAAGAATATGTATACATCAAGGAGTCTAAATCTCAAATGTATACAACAAAAACTACTAAACTAGAGTAGTTAGCCAAAAAGTCAGAAGATGGCTCCAAATAAGAAGTCATGATGAAGCACCTGTAAAATCTTAGTCTGACCCGAGTATTATTTAAGAAGAAAATAATAAACGGATCAGTCTAGCTATAAATATCATATAAAGTGATATAGAATAAGGGATATGACAAAAATGTATCATAACCATAATACCATACTGTGATAAGCACGTAATTGAAAATCAACAAGAGATTAATCAATATCACAAGAATCTTCTCAAAGATTAAAACGAATGTCATATTCTTTATTTAATTCACCAAGCCACAATAATGACATACATATCAATGCCAATTGTAAAGTTGGTGAAACATAAATTCCAGAAATCATCAACAAGAAATCCAGAAAACACAATAGATAGGAACAACGACGTCGTACAGCGTAACGTCCGATGAACCAAAGCACAATAAAAAGGAAGAAAAACGATGTCATACAACGTAACATCCGATGAACCAACACGTAGTAAAATGGAACATCGACGTCGTACAGCGTAACATTCGATGAACCAAATCACAATAAAAAGGAACAACGACGTCGTACAGCGAAACGTCTGATGAACCAACACACGATAAAAAAGAACAACGATGTCGTACAGCGTAACGTCCGATGAACCAACACACGATAAAAAAGAACAACGACGTCGTATAGCGTAACGTCCGATGAACCAACACACGATAAAAAGGAACAATGACATCGTATAGCGTAACGTCCGATGAACCAACACACGATAAAAAGGAAGAACAACGATGTCGTACAACGTAACATCCGATGAACCAACACGTAGTAAAATGGAACATCGACGTCGTACAGCGTAACGTCCGATGAACCAAATCACAATAAAACGGAACAATGACGTCGTACAGTGTAACATCCGATGAACCGAATCAAAGAGACATCGCACTTTGCTAGTCTAAATCACGGAAATGATCATCAGTGATCGTCAAGAAGTGTCAATCACACTAAGCTAGTAAATATATGAGTTTAGCTTCATGTCCCATAACCACTTGCTTAACTTAAATATTTACGAACAAACTATAGATCTTCACTAGAAAATTGTCACAAGAGTTTCAATCGAACAAGTCCATAAATTAACCGACGAAGTAAACGCAAGTGTTTCATACCACTTGTTTTGCTAAGCCGTTTAATTAGATTTTCTCATACGAATGAGGTAAATGTTTGTATATACTAATAGATTGGAAAACGGTTTTATAAACGAGTTGGTAATAAAATAGTGTTGGAATCGTTTTGATGAAAGGGTTTTGATATTTACTACTAGTATAGAAAACCTTTATATTTTAAAGTGACAAATCATAGAAGTGATTGTAGAAACAATCAATCATAAAAATTCACATTCGAAGACGTGAATCAAATCCAATTAAACCGATAAAGAATCCATCGAAGTGGATATTCAAAAATCCTGAAAAAGGAGTCATCAAAGTCATAATAAATGATAACAACAAATAGGATCATCATGAATCGATTCAAATTGGAAATTCAATCCAAAAAGGCAAACTGGACTGAAACAGCAGGTTCAGTCGACTGAACAGAGTTTTTCAGTCGACTGACCCTGTACCTGGAAGTTTTCCAGGTTCAAGAACCTTTCTGTTTCCAGGTTCAGTCGACTGAACAGAGTTTTCAGTCGATTGAATCATGCCTGGAAACTTTCGGGTTCTAGGTTCATTCGACTGAACAGAGAATTCAGTCGACTGAATCATGCCTGGGCTGTTTTTCAGCCTATACAAAATGAAGAGAAAACTCTTCCAAAATGCAACCAGACGAACATTGGCTCTAAGGGTTTATACCAAACAGCAACCCGACCCTTTATGCTCCTCGGTGCATCAGCAAAAGCATGATCAAACATCCATAAAAGGATTTTCACATAAATTTGACTTAGAAACCCAAAAATTGGAATATTCACAAAACCAATCTAAATCAAGGGCAAATACACATGAAGAGGTGTTAGGAATTCATACCTAACAACCAAAGATAATTTTAGTCATAGATGTGAGATAAAAATCTCACCTTTGAATCCAAAAACAATGAATGAGAAGCTTGAAGACAAGGGAAGATCAACCACACTTCAATCTCAACACAAGAAGCTTGAATCTAAGCTTAAAAAGGAAACACTTCCCAAATTAGGTTTAGGAATTTTCTGAAATCAAAGAGAGAATGAATTGGAGAAGAAGATGGAGATGCATACCTTAGCTTCTCTTTGGATTTGGAGCAAGAATTTGGATTTGCAAGAGGAACTAGGGCTTGGAGTTTTAATTTCCCATTCCACTCACCATTGTTGCTCAAGAACTGAAATGAGGAGGAAGTGAGGGAGAATGAGGAGAAGTGGTTCAGATTTGGGGGTTAAGTTGGCAAAGGGGCTGAACCCAAACCCAAAGTGCAAATGGTCAAATTTTTTACTAGCTCCAAACATATCAAAGTTTATACTCAAAAAGGTCGCAAACGGCATTTTGAACTCAATGGAAGTGGTCTCGAGTCCTAATTCGACTGTTTGCAAAAAAGTATCTTTTCGGACTATAATCCGACGAACGATGTTATATTTAAATTAAATATTTAAATATAAAAGTCGATAAATATGCGGGTTGTTACAGAGAACACCCATCTACATCCAATTGGTTTCTTATCCTTTGGTAATGGAACCAGATCCCATGTTTTATTAAGGTCTAGTGCATTTAATTCTTCTATCATAGCTTCATGCCATTTGGGTTGCGAGATAGCTTCTTTGACAGTTTTTGGTGTAGAAGTTACATCAAGAGTTTTCATGAATAGGCAAGTGTTGGGTGATAAATTGTTATAAGAGACATAAGAAGCTATAGGATAAGTGCATTGACGTTTTCCTTTCCTTAGGGCAATAGGTAGATCAATCTCTGGATTAAATTGAGGTATAGGTTCATGGATTGGGGTAGGAATTATATTATTATCCATAGGTTCTTGTAAGTTTTCAGTATTGTCAGTATCTTGTGTGTGAGTAGAATATATAAGGAAGTTTTGATCATCATCAGCTATTGTTTCACTTTGTTTTAGCATAGGTTGATAATAGGGTATATCCTCATGAAAGGTCACATCACTAGACACCACATATTCATCTAGACTTGGACAATAACATCTATATCCCTTTTGTAATCTCGAATAACCCACAAACACACATTTTATGGACTTTGGGTCAAGTTTAGACACTTGAGGCCTTACATCTCTAGCAAAACAAACACATCCAAAGATTCTTGGCTCAACAGGATAGATGTGTTTATCTGGAAACAAAACTTTATAGGGAATTTCACCATTTAAAACATTAGATGGCATTCTATTTATTAAGAAGCATGCAATAGCAATAGCATCCGCCCAAAAGAATTTTGGCATGTTCATTTGAAATAGCAATGCTCTAGTGGTCTCTAAAAGATGTCTGTTCTTTCTTTCTGCAACTCCATTTTGGTGTGCAGTGTCTACACAAGATGATTCATGTAGCATCCCATTGTTATTCATAAACTCATGAAATATTCCAGAGGTGTATTCTTTGGCATTATCACTCCTTAATACTTTGATATTAGTATTAAACTGAGTTTTTATTTCATTACAAAAGTTACAGAAAATAGAATATAGCTCAGCCCTACTTTTCATAAGAAATAACCAAGTTATTCTAGTGTAATCATCTACAAAAGTTACAAAATATTTGAATCCTGGTTTAGAAATAATAGGAGATGGACCCCAGATGTCTGAATGAACCAGATCAAATGCAGCCTTTGCTCTTTTATTGATCCTTGGATTTGACCTTAACCGGTGATGTTTTGCAAATTGGCAAGAGTCACAATTAATATGTCTAATGTAGTTGAACTGAGGATACAAATTTTTAGATTTGATAGAGATGGATGTCCTAACTGATAGTGAGTTTTGAGAGCTTGAGTGATGCTTGTACATGCAATAGGGGTTGAGTCATCAAACATGTAAAGACCACCTAGCTCTTGCCCTTTACCAATAATTTTCTTGGTCACTAGGTCCTGAAACACACAGTGATTAGGATAGAAAGTGATACAACAATTAAGTTCCTTTGTTATTTGACTAACAGAAAGAAGATTAAAAGCAAGCTTAGGTGTGTGTAGAACAGATTTTAAGGTAATAGAAGGATTTAGAGTTATGGATCCAGATCCATGAATAAATGAAAGAGAACCATCAGCCAAGGTTATATTTTGAGATTTATTTTTACCTTGAAAATTTGATAAAAATAATGGATTACCAGTCATATGATCGGTAGCACCAGAGTCTATAACCCATTTGTTAGTTTTAGCCACAGTAGATATAGTAGGGTTTTGATATTCTGTAGACTCCTTCAAGCTATTCTAGTACTTGGCATACTTATTGTATTCTTCAGCAGAAATTAGAACATTCTTATTATCACTAGCTTTTGCAATAGTTGCTGTCTGTGAAGTATTTTTATTGCTTGTTTGTCCATTGTTTTGCTTTTGCCTTTCCTGTAGTTTCCAACACTGTTGATACTTATGCCCTTTCCTCTTACAATAGGTACAATAATTTGGATTCATTGATCTATTGTCAGGTTGTGTGCCACCTCTTCCATATCCAGTTTGATTTGGTCTCAACTGTGCATTGTTTTGTGCATATCTGTTCTGTGCACTTGAGTTGGTTTGGGTAAACAGAGCACTAGAATTTGGTGCAACATTGTTTTGTGCATTACTTGAACTTTTTGCTCTTAGAATTCGACTGAATACTTCTTGTAGTGAAGTTACATCGGATCCAGATAATACTTGTGACTTTGCAGATTCGAACTCACTTGGCAATCCTCCTAAGAAACTCCTGATTGCCATTTGTTCTCTCTGTTGCTGTTGGATCTTGATATCTGAACTTATAGGTAAAAGTAGATTAAACTCCTCATAATTTCTTTTAAATTTCATGAAATAATTCATAAGAGAGAGATCTTGTTTTTCTGATCTATAAAAAGATTTGCACACATCATACATCTTGCTGAGATTTCCTTTTCCAGAGTAAAGAAATTCAAGATAATCCATTAGTTCTTTCACAAATCCATAGTGATTAACAAGACTAATAACACTATTATCAATTGTATTTCGAATCTGCAGAAATAGGCGAGCATCATCTCGTAGCCAGATTTGATCCTTTGTCTCGATCAAATCCTCCTTAGGTGGATCTTCCTTAAGGTGATTTTCCTTGTCAATACTTCGCAAGTACAACCTAATTGTTTTACTCCAATCTAAATAATTCTCATCACTCAATTTATAATCTATAATTTTCGACATTACAGGCATTACATCCAAGATTGCTTTGTTTTCCGCCATACCCCTAATTAAGAGATTGGATTAGAAGAAGAAGGATTTTTCAAAACGGATCTTTATGCTCTGATACCATGTAGAAGTTTTCAGAGAGAAGTTTAGAAATTGATTTGAATTTTATTCATATTGTATATTATGATAATCAGCAAGCGTACAATACTTATAGGCATGATTCCTATATCAAGAAAGTGCAGCAAAGTAGATCATGGGCTTTAACATACATAGCCCAACAGAAATAAAGAATAAAACGAAATATAGTTTTAACTAAACAAGGCAGATTGCAGATTCATTCTTTACACAAACAACTAGAGAAAGCAAGGCAAAAAGTTTCGTATTCAAACTGCTTTTTGTTTCAAAGTTATTCAAATTCAATCATATTGATTTTTAACTATTGTTTTGGTTTTTTTAGGGTTGTAACACAAGATCTATAACTTGGATCTCACTCTCCACTCAAGTTCGTAGCTTTGTCATTGTGTTCTGGTTTTTGTTGTATCATTTGAACTTACGTCTCCAGCAAAAGAGGTGAGTAAATCTCACTAGACATTTATACTTATGCAATTGTGAAACGACAACAATTAAATGTGTAGAATTTTATATGATGTTATAACTACCTGTGATGATTTATTTATATGATGTTAAACCTGTTTAATTACCTGTCATATCATATGTTACTGTTATATATTGTATACTGTTAATTTTATATCTGTTTATCACACTGCAAGTTCCCTATAGAATAGAATCACTATGGGTTGAAATGATACATACCCGAACGGACTTTAGAATAAGGAAAAATCGTTATGGGCTGAAATGATAGGCCTGAATGGTTTTAATTTAATTTAATTTGACTTGGGATTGCGGGTTTGAAATGATAGAACCCGGATTTTTGCTTTTTAAACTGCGGATTGAAATGATACATATCTGTATCACTTGACCTAGGTTAGAAAACTATATACTGGCCCGTGGTTATTTTTTTTTAAGTTTTTGAAAATGTTTAAATAAAATTTAAAAAGTATAAAAATATGAAAATTTGATTAAAATTGAATTTTTATATGTTTAAATAGTGAAATTTGGAATTTTCAATAAGTTAAAAATGTTGAAAAAAATGAATAGAAATGGAATTTTTGAAAATATAACTTAAGTTAGAGAAGTTTGGAATTTTGGTTAAAATGAGATAAATAAATTATGTAAATAAAAAATGAAAATGAAAATGGAAATTTGAAATTTATTGGAGAATGGAAATAAAATTTAAGTGTTAAGTTTATTTATTAAAAATGTGAAGAAAAGAAATTTACACTTGAATTTGTTAAATAATTCATTGGAATTTGATTTAACTATAATGGATTTATTTAATAAAAATCATGTGTTAAATGATATATTATATAAACATTTTTAAATGTTTAAACATGATTTTTATAATGTTAAAAGGGTTTAAAAATGAATTTTATTATTGGCTCGAAATGCACTAAAAATCTGGAAATGACTTTTAATAGCATTCAGAAATGCTATGGTTTCAGAACTTAACTAAAACTTAGTAAAAAGAGGCTATTACAACATTTCTGAAATGCTGTAGTTGCTGTAGTAAATGAAAAGGCTAAAGAACTTAATAAAGGGCTATTACAGCAGTTCTGTAAACTGCTGTAGCTGCCAGCTGTCTTTGCTGAAATTAAATAAAACCCTTATTTTGAACTTAAGCTATTACAGCATTTCTGAAAAATGCTGTCTTTGCTGTTTTGAACTAAATTTCAACTAAAATAAGATATAACAGCAGTTTTTAAAGTGCTGTCTTTGCTGAATTAAAATGTTTTCAAGTATAACCTATAACAGCTTTTTCTAGATGTTGTGAAAGGCTGAAATTTTCAATGTTTATGGGTTTTGACTTAGTAAATGAACTCAGAATGGTTTGAAACTTTCGAAATTGAATACTTGACTTGAAAGAATAATAACTTCACTTTTAAATGGTTAAATAAATTAATTTAATTAGAATATAAACTATTTAAAAGGGTGATTTGATAGAAAAATAAATGAATGATATTTTGGAATTTAAAAGGTATTTTATTTGACAAATTGGATTTGAATTCAAATAATGATTGAAAGAAAGTTTGAAAAGATATGATATTTTGATAAATTGAAATGTTTTGTAAATGATTTAATCTTTATTTTGATAAAGATTTAGATTTGAAATGATATTAAATTTTTGAAATATAAAATATTATTTTGAAATACTATAACCACGGGTATACTTCTCTGTATGTCATTTGATTTCCTGATGATGACTGTGATGCACATTAACACTGTTAGTTGCATGGTTTATTTTGATATGGACATTTCTGTGATATTGTCACTATTGTTTAATTGATGGTTTTATGGATCCTTAAAGGATGGGCGATCCCAAGCATCGTCTAAGTTATTATGCATTGCTATTACAGTTCACTTGAGTTGGTTTACATTGTATAAGTATATATGTCCTGACTCGAGTGTTTTGTGTTTTACTTTACGCTCGGGTCAGCCTGAGAATCACAGCTTTGGAATTTATCTTCTTGAGCTAGAGATTTGCTGGAGCTTATATGTCCATCTGTTATTTCTCATCTTCTATTCCAGTTATTTACTATTCGGTATTTCTTCTGTATCAGTGATTTATGTATCCTAACTTCTATTGTATCTATTTTGATTATGAGATTTTGTATATGTTTTGAGAGTTTGTATATAGTAGCTTCATGAACTACTATGGTATATTATTTCCGCTACGAGTTATTCTGATATTCTATGTCTGTGATTCTGTATTTGATTTTATTTGCTCCAAATTATATTACAATCTGTTATTTTGAATTATTCAAGTCAGACATGTGTGGATTATTGTCGATTTGAATGATCTGAAATAGTGGGTCGTTACATCTTATAAGTATATATATATGGAGTTTCAAAAGAAAAAGGAAGAGAATTTATATATGAATATAAATTATCTATATATAAAAATATATATATATATATATACATATTAAACTTACTTGTTATTTTAAATAATAGTTTGATGGTTAATTCGTTTTATTAACCTATTTAATTATTTCAACTATTGGAAATAATTTATTCATAGAAAATTTAGTTTTAAATTAAATAATTAATAAATTAAATCATTAGTTAAATTAAATTAATAACTGGTAATTGACTGTTCAATTATTTCAAATATTAATAAAACCGTATAATGTTTATACAAGGTTTGAAATCGTGAGGAAAACCAGTCGGGATGGGTCGGATTGCAAAACAATAAAATGAAAGGTGAGTTAATCTCACTCATCCGGATTGTTATTTAAATTTAAAGAATCAAATAAAATGAGAATGAACTTAAGTTTTGAATTTGGAATGATTGAAGTAAATTAACTTAAGTTTAAATTTATGGAAGCTTTGCTTCGGTGAAAATGAAAGTCCATTAAATAAAGTCTGAGTTGAATTAAATTGGAAGTGGTTATTAATATACAAGCAAGGAATGTTGTCGAGCCTAAATAAAATGGTTTTGGATGAAAATTATGCAGATATGCAATTGAAATAGGTGTCGAAATCTTATATGTGCTTATGAAAACTATATAACATGCATTGTTTATAGAATTCATGTATTAGCTTTGTAAACGAAAGTGAAATGTGGTAAATTGCATATATTTGGCACTTACATGTTTGAATTGAGTTAGTACAGGTACAGGGAAGCCGTTTGGCTGGTTTTGATCGCGCAAAATGCTAAATAAATAAGCCGCTTGCTTAAAAATGCTAAATAAAGGTACGCCTACGCAATAAAAAAAGATAGGAAATATGAACAGTTGTTTTTTTTTGTTTTCTGACTGTGTGGGTCGATGTATATATATTTATATCTCTTGTCAAATTGCAAAAGCTCCTCCGTACAAAGGAGACTCTGCCAAAAAATTTCGGAAATTTTTGGAGTTAGAAATTTTTTAAAATTTTCACTAACGACAAATTATTTAAAATTGGTAAGCAAATAGAATTGAAACTGAATATTGAAATCTAATTTAAATTGTGTATGTAAAGTAAGGTGAAATCGAAGAGATTGTTCGAAGAAACTGAAGGAAGAAAAAGTTTACAAATAAACTTTTATTTGAGATTTTAAATAAATTAGTAAGTGAAACTAATAAAAGAAAATGGTTAATTAAATATGGGTTGAGATAAGATGAACAAAATTCAATATTCAGAGTCTGAAGATAAATTGAATTCAAGCAAAATTGA
This sequence comes from Allium fistulosum, assembly GCA_030737815.1. NCBI lineage: Eukaryota > Viridiplantae > Streptophyta > Magnoliopsida > Asparagales > Amaryllidaceae > Allium > Allium fistulosum. The sequence continues at coordinate 1,394,711,817 of CM060902.1, forward strand.
AAATGAAAATCTGAATGAAAATCGGGAGAAAGTATTTAGATTTGAAAATAACTAATAAATTGAAGCAAATTGATTTTATATGTAATTGGAACTCAATTGGAGTATACACTTCAGTAGCGAAGTAGTAAAAATCAATATAAGAAATATTTATATTGAACTTAAGAAATGAAGAATGAAACTCTTATGTAAATTAGTATTGGGAATATACTAAGTGAACAATTGAATGAAGATTAAAGCTGAAAGTTGTGAAATGGGATAATTGTGAATAAGTGAATAGAAATCAAAACAATGTGAATAAAAGAGAATGGATATAGTTGATAATCAATGGATATAAATACGTTAGATGTACGTATATTATTTTATTCGCATAGCGGTTTGATCCAGAATTCGAGCACAGAATTTCGAGGTAATTATACCGATCCGAGTTAGGATTTTTCACTCGATTTTCGACGGCGAACCTTGTATATGGATTTTTGATTGACTCTAGAAATTCTCTATCATAGTTTGTGGCTATGCAAGGAGAATGACAGTTTCTGATTAGGAAACCAGATCTGAGTCCGCACTAGGAAGTCGGGTGGACGATACTAGTTCGGAAATGAAATTGTGTGATCGAGCGAGCGATCGGATTTGGCATTGCGTACGGATGATATATGTGCATCGTACGGGCTTAAGTAAAGCAAATATTGGAAATTTGTAAAGGAAATGAATAAAATGATTTGGATTCTGTGATTGGATATTATTGCTAAGTAGAATACAGGTATTTAAAAGCAAAAAGGAAATTGGGATTTTTGATTTCAAAAGATAAAATTTAATGGCCCGACAAAAGGGTATGTGGTTAAATTTCTGTATGAAATTTGATGATTTTCTTGTCTAGCCACTTGGCCTTTTGTTTTCTTTTGAAATCTGGGGGCCCGTAGAGGCATTTTGTAGTTGTACCGAGCTAGCCGCGCAAAGGAGGCGCTGGCGAAATTTTTCAAAAATTTAGGGAATTAGAAAAATTTTGGGGAATTTTTGATAATCCAAAATTTGGTTTCAAATTTAAATTTGAATAGTTAAGTAAGTAATATTGTTTGGAACTAATGGATAAGCTGGAAAGTTAGAAAGAGGGTTAGTGTGTCTTTGATAAAAAGATTTGTTTTGGAAAGTTGTTTGAAACTATTTGGATTTGAGAAAATAGTTAACAGGGATTGAATCATTCTTCCTAACCAGTAATTTCGGGGACGAAATTCTTTTAAGGGGGGAGGAATGCGACGACGCAGAATTTTTGAGCATTTGAAATTGAATATTTAATTGATTTTAAATGCTTGAAAGGTAGTTTAACTTGAATTACAAATATTATTATTTATTTAGAAATTAAGTTATTGGATTTAATAAACTGAAATTGGGTAAATTATTGAATCTACAGTTTTAAGCCTGTTAAAAAAATATTTTAAAGGCTTGTAAAATTTATATTGATAGTACTGAAGATAGTAAAAGTGTTAAACTTGAATTTGGAAGTGTTTTGTTAAGTTTTGAAATTTTATCGTTTAAATTGGTACTTAAGAATAGCCTTCCGAGGCACAGTCTCGGATTTTGACGAAACTAGTTCCATTGGATCTGTAATATTGTTTTATTATCGGATTTCAAATTTCGTAGTGTTTGGAGTTATCGTGAGGGCGTATGGTAAGTAAACGCGCTGGAATTTATATTGAAAATTCAAAATAATAATTGAGTCCAAAAAGCTATCTTCTCCATACGATCGAATTAGGACTCGAAACCTCTTCCATTGTGTTCGGAATAGGGATATAACATTATAAACGCCTAGCGTCATGCCTCGTTAGGTGTTCAAGATTGGAAGTTGCATTCATAGAGATAATTTGAAATTCAATTTAAATTATATATTTATATTCTTGTACAAGCGACCTTCACCAGCCGACATTCCTTCACATAAGAGTTTTTTCATCTCCATTCACATCACTGTTCACACAAACATAGCCGACCTAACTTTTCCCTTCGTTCAAATCGATGTCCTTCCTTTCTTTTCTGTTCAGATCAAAATCAATCTCTTTTTTTTCCTTTTCGTTCGAATCCATGGCCGAACGAACGAAGCTGAGTTTCTCTCTTCTCCTCCATCTTCCAGTTCGTAAAAAAATTAAATTTATCAACTCATCCCAAATACATAATTTAGCAGTCGATTTCCCCTTTCTAAAAATCAAACTAATTTCTTCGAAATGAAATGGTCGTGGCCTTCTTCTTGTGTCGCAATTCAATCGAGTTCGTTCAAGTCGCAAGGATTTTGAGAGCAGCGTCGTCGACTTGGAGATTTCAGCAGATCGCGACTGGATGTCGCGGTCGATCGTAGACGCAACCTAGGGTTTGGGTAAGGCTGGTTCGATCAAAATCAAGGAGGCTCTCGCGTTCGTGGAGAGTCGAGCGAAATCTGGGAAGTCGAGGGAGCATGAGCAGTGGCGACGACTGTTGCAAGGTGTGGCCGAGTCGTAGTCTTTGGGTTCGTAGATGATCTTGGGTCCGGGGTGAGGTTCGTTTTCTTAGTTTTGATTTAATAAATTTTATTTGATGATGAAAGGAAATTTAAAACAATATGGTTTAAAACAGAAATAATATACGTACATGTTTTATTTTAAAACAGTAGATGTATATATGGAGATAAGTTTTTTAATGGAAGATTTTAAAATGAAGAGTTTATATAAAATCAGATTTTTAATTCTGAATATATTTTATATGTATACGTGTATGATTTCAAAAGAAAAAGAAAAAGAAAAGATCTTGGAAATATATAAGGATTTTAAAATCTTTGAGGAATTTATAAAAGTAGATTTTTGAAAATCTAAAATTTATTTTTATTAGAGTATATGTAGTTTCAGAGGGAAGTTAATAGTTTAATTAAATCATTTGTCAATTAAAATGATTACATCGAAATTGATTTTTTTAATTAATTAATATATTAATAAATTGTATAATGTTTATTCAAGGTTTAAAATCATGGAAACAAGCCAGTTTGGAATGGATTGCAAATAGCAAAATAAAAAGGTGAGTTAATCTCACTCTTCTGGATTGCTATTTAAATTTAGATGGTTAAATTTAAATAACTGGTTGAATGATTGAATTGATTGGATGTGATAATATATATAGTAGTGTATATATATAATGGAGTGATTGATTTCCCGCATTATATAGCGCAGGAGACCCTATGCGACGCATAATAGCGGATGATATTATATTAATCCCATATACCGCGATATTCCACCTCGAAGTGGAATTGGTATTGTGCTAACGTCTGTGGATGTAGGGAAGCAGGTTGGAGGGATCCAACTGGATTCCTCAAAATATTTAGTTTTGTTTAAATATTCTATGATATGATTATTTGATATCCTGTGATGAATTATATTGATAATTGGAGTATTAGGTGTTATGGTTTGATTGAATTTAATTGGGTATAATGAGTTACAAAAATATATAAATTGGATCTTTGGGAAAGGAAATAAAAGAAGAGAATTTGTAAGTGAAATAATTAGAGAGAATTTGAATAAATTTAAGAATGAATTGGGAAAGAATAAAAGTGATTTTAAATTCCAATAAATAAATTCCAAGTATGGGAAAGGGAATTTTAAATAAATAGAGAAATATGAAATTTTAAACTTAAGTGATATTATATCAGGAAATAGAGAATTTATTTTTAAATTCAAGGTTTGAATTTATTTAAAAGGATAAAGAAGGAATTTGGGAAATCTAAAATTGGTATTTTCAGTTAAAAAGATTTTAATCATAATGAAGAAACAAAATCTGAAGTTAACGGATTTGAATAAATTGAGTAAGTAAAGGAGTTTATTTCAAAATGGAGTAATTTGGAAATAAATTTGAGATTTGATTTAAGTGTTTAAAATTGGAATTTTAAAAGGGAAATGAGACTATGGAATTTATAAACTGGGTTGATAAAGGTGAATATATCAGTGGATATTTGGAAGAATAAATTCACGGTGGGAATTTATTAAAGGAATGGGTAAATTAGTTTTAAAAATAAATAGTGATTTATTTTTAAAGATGTGAGAGAGAAGTGTATTTCCCTGAATAGCCAAGAACGTTTTCAAAGAAATTTTTTAAGTATAAGCTAAAAGTTTAAGGTTGTTTTAAAATATGTTTTAGAAAATTTATTATTCTTAAATGTTTAAATTTTAAAGCAAGTATTTTTCAAATTTATTTTAGTAGTAATTATTTAAAGATGACTTGGTATTATGTTTTAAAAGATAAAAATCTAGTTTTATATTTTATTAAGTAGCTTTATTTTTAAATATTCTTAAAGTATATATCTTTGAATAAAGTATTAAAGTAGTTTTAATTTAAATGTTTTGTTTAAGTATATTTTATAATATAGTATTTTAAATTATTTTAGAAATCTAAAGTGTCTGTACTAGGTGATTTCAGTGGAGATAGAAAATATTTGGGGATTTTACTCCGTGAGAGAAAGGTGGTTTTTGAAACCGTTTTCAAAAGGGTTGAAAATGGAAATATATCTTGCGAAGATATTTGTGAGGTAAATAAATAATTTGGAAAAATTATTTATTGTTTGATGGATGTTTGTGAATGTTAATTGATAGTTAAATCACCGACTATCAATTTTGGCCAATGCGCTGATCGTTTCGAAGAGACCGGGATCGGGATTAATTTTTTGAAAACCACTTCGATCCGGTTTATACGTTTTCGTGAGGAAGACAAGTTTGGAGTCAAAGATGGAGCAGTGAAGTGAAAGGGCTAGTCGCTACTAATCCTGAGGGTGATTCCAAAATGGATGCAGTAGGAATAGTGCCTTCGGTTCCGTTCGAACCCGGAACGGACTTGTATGGACGAATGCTTTAAGAACATCGTTAGGAGGACGGTGAGCATTCTAAGTGATATGTTCTAAAAAGGTAACGCTTAGCCTCGAGCCTAATCAACCAGGAATGACTGAAAATTAGGGGTTATGCAGCAAGGCTAAGTGGGTCGCGCCCATTAGGTTGAGGTCATCCCTGTCTAGATGTTCCTTTTTATTTCGGCTGTGTGTGCGGTTGCTGATCCCAACCGTGGGGTGATCTTACTCGGGCTATCCAGTAAGGGTTAGTCCGGTCTTGTGTTGCAGGGGATTTAGGGTGGATCCTCGGTACACTGATCTAGACCAGGTACTTTGACAGGTGGTACCCTAGTGCCTAGTCATTAGTTGGAAATCCATTCTCCATACGTGCCTTTACGGTTTTGATTATGCCCAACTACTGCTGAAACGTGAGATGCAAGCATTTCAGCTAGATTCTATCTAACTTTCTATAGACACTATTATAATATCAGACGAATTTGATAAAAATGTTTGGCTATCGTAAGGTAAAAACCCGACATGTTTATTTGTGGCGTGGTCTTACGAGATGCTTTTGATTTCAAAGGATTTTGAAACTTTAATAATCCAATTGAGTGTGTTTTCTAACGCTGATTTTCCAGACTGACTCGGGTGTTATTTTATTATAATGCTCGGGTCAGACCGAGTATTTCAGATACAGGATAGGATTCTGTGGAGCTCAGGAAACGAGCTGGATGGCGAGACGTATCACACGTATTTGATGTATTCCGCTGTGTATCATAAGTTGTATAGTCAGATTTGTGAGGACAAGTTGTCATAACTGTCCAATATTGTATTAATGATTGTGATGTACTCTAATGATGAGATGTATAAAACAGATATAGTTCTTTTGTGTAAAGATCAGTTATTATCTATTATATTTTATTCCGCTGCGATGTGAGATTCTGATGTTGTTTTTCTATTTTCTTCTTCTACCCCCTTCTTCTTTAATCCTGATGGTTCAATTTTTCGGGTATGAAAAATCGGGTCGTTTCAATAGTTAACCAAATTATATTCAACTAAATACACATGCAAACAATATACATGCAATATATATTTAAAACGAAGGGACGGCTGCAACTTACTTGTCTACAGGCTATAGGACAGGGACGAGCTATAATGGAGTTCGGCCTGGAGCTTGTGTGGCCGAGGCTGGGAAGGAGAAGGGGAAGGATAAAGGTGGAGGCGGGTGACGTGATTGGCGGAGGAGGCTCGGAGGGTTGAGGCTTTCAAGGTGGGCGAAGCAGGTGATGGGTTGACGGGTCACGTTGGAAGATGGTTGAAGTTTGATCGGTGATGGGTGGAGACGGTGATGGAAAATGAAGGGAGAGGCTTGCGCTGCTTGGAGTGGACGTGAGGTTCAGGTGGAAGCGGGCTTGGCTGGAGCAAAGTCACGAGAAAAATGATAAAGGGGATGAAGCAGCCTTTGATTTTATACAAACTAGTATATAATATATTTTGTTCTGAAAAAAAAAACAAACAAAAGTAGAAATGACGGAAACAAAATCAGAGGAGAGAGAAAGAAATGCACCGGAGAAAATGAAACAACACAGATTATATTGGAAAATGGGAATAATGAAAGTCGGGGCATGAGAATTCAGGCAGTATTATTAAAGGCAATAGCCTGTTTGATTTCCAACCGTTGGCAAATTTGAATGGACACGAGAAATCAAAGGACTCCAAATGCATAACGTTACGGCTAACCATTTTTCATATTTCGTCGTGTTCCGGATGCCGAATTGCACAAACGAATACACTACGAAGATTAGCACGAAGAGACGAATAAAATGGTACACATATATCAGCGATACTACTATTCTATCAAAAGTCGATATTCACTGTCGAAAATGCTGCTAAAACGCAGAAAACAAGATAAACGGAGCTAGAGAAGTCCAAATTTGACGAAACGAATTATGACGTCTCACTCAGAAAATAGTTTACATTTTGATTATATAAAAATATTCAGATTTTGGAAACATTTAATTTCCACCAATTTCAACTGATTTAAATTGAAATTGAAATTTATACAATAAAACGAACTTTCCTATTCTCTGATGAAAATTTACCATTTGCTATGTTTAAATAGACGTATTCCAAATATTAAATTTTCATTTCCAAATTTAATTATTTTAAATTTCACAAAAATTCAATTACTTATGTTATAAAAACCGTTAAAATTTACGGGTCGTTACAGGTTGCTCCATCCCTAACCTTAGTTAAACACCTTGTTTTATCTTCCCAGATCTCACAGGCGGGACAAATGTACTAGTCGTTTCTGCATACTCAGTTATCAAATTTATTTTGGAATTGATTACAAGATTCCAAATTATGTTTTAAACGCTTAATTTTCCTTTTAAAAACATTCATAATTGATTCTAGGAAAAATCGTTAAGTTTAAACTCATATCCAAAAGTGTTAGTTCTTGAGATGATGGTTTTGATGACAACAACCTTAGAATAAGATTATAAAACATAAATACTAACATTATAGTTTAGATATATATGTATATGCAGGATTTAACCATGCATGTACAAAGAATGAAGACTGTACAGTATAGAGATTCAAGATATCAAGATTTGAAGACTCATGAGTATCAAGAATATGAAGATTATCAAGAGTTCAAGATTTCAAGATAAGTATTGAGTCTAGAATTATGTTAAAACTTCATAATAGCACTGAAATCTTAACTCAATTTTTCTTTTGGGATGGAACCCATTTCTACCTTTTTAGTGGCTTACAAATCCACGACAGGTAGCTTACAAACCTACGACAAGTGGCTTACAAACCCACAAACATCCTGGTTTTGTACAAGTTCTCGAGTCCTGATATGATGAGATATTCTGCAGGAAGAAGCTTGCAAAACTACTTCAAAATGATTTTCAAAACTACTTCAGAATGATTTTCAAAACTGCTTTTCAAAATGTTTTAGCCTTAAAAATTATCTTTTCAAATGATTTTCAAAAAGATTTTTTAGCCTTAAAATATTCTTTGTTTTTGTTTTTAAATAAACTCTTGTTTTTAAACTTCGTTTGTTATAAACTATCTTTTAATTATAATATATTTATACTTAGATTTAAATATAAAATTATAGTAAAATTTTATATATATTATTCTCTATATTTATCTATGTATTTTATCTATATTCAAGTATATTTGTAAAGTTTAAATAGTTTTTAATATAAGATAAAGGTTATTTTCAAAGAAAATCAAATCATCAAAAAATGCTTTGGGATGTCGACATGCCCTAGTACCCCATGTCGACATAGTGTCAGTTAGAACAAAAAATTTGAATTTCAAAAGAAGTGTCTATTCGCCATAACCTTTCACGAATGGACATGGCTGTTGTTCTTCTATAAATAGGGATTAGTTTCAATGAATTTATTATTCGATTTTCTGGTTTTTCACTTCTCTTCTTCTTCCACATTTTCTTATTCAAAATCCTATCATCACTCTGCCGAAATCAACATTGAATCTAACTAGATTATCTCTGGTTTGATTCTCTATAACTATCTCAACAAGATCCCAGTGCTATTCAGAGTTATAGGCTTCTTTGTAATCTATCTAGCGAGAAAAGGTGTGATTGTAGCCTTGGAAATCAATCAAGCGAGAAAAGGTGTGATTGTAGCCTTGGAAATCAATTGGGTGAACTTGTTGCCCCAAAAATCAAGTATCTCTACCCAGAGGATTGTGATTCTGGAGGGTATACCTCGTAGCCTTGAAACCGAGGGTTGTAATTGTTGAATTGCTTTTGAAAGGAAATCCATACTTAGTTGTGCGGGACTGGATGTAGGGTAACTCCGAACCAGTATAACATCCGGTGTGTTCTTTCCTTTACTGCATTTACTTTATTTCTGCATCTGTGTTTGATTCTATGATTATATCTGTGTCTTAATATTACATACATTTGTGTTCAAATTAACATAAACTCAAAAAGATTTAGTAATTTCTTATAAACACTATTCACCCCCCTTTGGTGTTATTCCTAGCCTTAAGATCTGTAATCCGCATTCCTCACATTTGGTATCAGAGCAAGGTTTTCAAAAGTTTCATAATCTAATTTTTGAAAAAGTTTTTTTTAAATGGCTATGTTTAAGAAATTTGTTAATGCATGTTTAGAAATATTCAGATCATCATTGTCTCTTAAGTTTGCATATAATAAATATTCAAATACAAGTTGTCTACTAAGATTGTTTAATGTGCAGGAATCATGCTTTATGGGAGTTGAGGAATCAATCCAGATCAAACAAACTATGGAGATCAAAAAGAACAAATGGATACTCGATAGTGGATGTTCTAGACACATGATTGGGAATCCAGATATGCTGAATGATATAATATACAAAGACGGAGGACTGGTTAACTTTGGAGACAATTCAAAAGGTTATGTGATCGGCATCGGCAAAGTCAGTAACTCTGAAACTCCTATTATTACTAATGTTTTGCTAGTTAAGAATCTGAAACACAATCTGCTAAGTATAAGTCAACTATGCGATAAAGGATATAAAATTAAATTTGAAAAAGATAAGTGTCACATTGAAGATAATAATTCAACCATAATATTTGAGGGAATTAGGAAAAAGAATATTTATATTCTTAGTATGAAAATTTCAAATGATAACTTGTGTTTTTTGGTAAATACAAGTGACCCTTGGATTTGGCATAAGAGATTTGGGCATTTGAATTTCAAACTCTTATCTAGACTGTCAAAACATGATCTAGTAATAGGCCTTCCTAAAATGAATTTTAAAGTAGATAGTCTATGTGATGCATGTCAACTAGGAAAACTTAGAAAAAGCTCCTTTAAATTAAAAAAATATAAATTCTACTTCAAAACCTCTTGAATTACTTCATATTGATCTATTTGGTCCATCTCAAATTGAGATTTTACAGCAGTTTTAAATGCTGTCTTTGCTAAATAAAAATGTTTTCAAGTATAACTTATAACAGCTTTTTCTAAATGTTGTGAAAGGCTGAAATTTTCAATGTTTATGGTTTTTAACTAAGTAAATAAGCTCAGAATGGTTCGAAACTTTGGAAATTTAATACTTGACTTGAAAGAATAATAACTTCACTTTTAAATGGTTAAATGAATTAATTTAATTGGAATATAAACTATTTAAAGGGTGATTTGATAGAAAAATAAATGAATGATATTTTCGAATTTTAAAAGGTATTTTATTTGATAAATTGGATTTGAATTCAAATAATGATTGAAAGGAAGTTTGGAAAATATATGATATTTTGATAAATTGAAATGGTTTGGAAATGATTTAATATTTATTTTGATAAAGATTTGGATTTGAAATGATTTTTAATTTTGAAGTATAAAATATTGTTCTGAAATATTATAACCACGGGTATACTTCTCTGTATGTCATTTGATTTCCTGATGATGGCTGTGATGCACATTAACACTATTAGTTGCATTGTTTGCTTCGATATGGACATTTCTGTGATATTGTTATTACTGTTTAATTGATGGTTTTATGGATCCTTAAAGGATGGGCGATCCCAAGCATCCTTTAAGTTATCGTGCATTTATATTACAGTTCACTTGAGTTGGTTTACATTGTATAAGTATGTATGTCCTGACTCGAGTGTTTTGTGTTTTACTTTACGCTCGGATCAGCCTGAGAATCACAGCTTTGGATTCACCTTCTGGAGCTAGAGTTTTGTTGGAGCTTATCTGTCTATCTATTCGTCTACTTCTTCTAGTTAGTTCCTATTCTGTATTTGTCTCTGTATTATTGATTTATGTATCCTGACTTCTACTGTATCTATTTTACTATGAGAATTTTGTATATATTTTGAGAGTTTGTATATAGTAGCTTCATGAACTACTATGGTATTTTATTTCCGCTGCGAGTTATTCTGATATTTCTGTGTATGTGATTCTATGAATGATTTTATTTGCTCCAAATTTTATTACAATCTGTTATTTTGAATTATTCAAGTCAGACATGTGTGGATTATTGTCGATTTGAAAGGTCCAAAATAGTAGGTCGTTACATTTGGTATCAGAGCCAGGTTTTAGGCAAACCTTAGCCTGCGGAGCAAAAACTCATTAGAGATAGGGTAGAAATACCCTAGAATGAGTGAAATCAATCTCAGAATCATTTCTTTGTGAGAGAACGTATTTTCAAAGTATAAAATGATTTTCAAATGATTTTAAAGAATTTTCAAAAATTATTTTGATATAAATTTTCTTGCTTTGAAAGTAAAATTTTCTAAACTTCATTCCTTTCATATCCACCTTGTTATTAATTTCTTTGATTAGGATCCTCTAAAATTTTGAAATTCTCTCTTGATTGATCTAGATCCATTGTTGATAAGAATCTATTTTGGGTATGGCAAAATCAGTAGTTTGTTAGGTTGCTTTGAGTAAACTCTGTTGTATCTTTTGCTTAGCTGAAGTTGTCCAACTATAAGATATTTATGCTCCTGTTTTCGTATGATTTGAATTTGATTCTTTTCCAAATTTTGAATGGGAATTCTTTTGTATTAATATAGGTTGTATATCTCTAATCTTGGTTAGGATTCTTGTCGATTAGGTCCTTTGAACTCTGGAATGCTCCCACTTGTTCTGAAATCCATTCCTGTCTCCCCTATCTGTATTCTTTTGATTTTGGAGCATTGCATACCTCCACTTTGAATGACCTCTAGAAAGATCAGTGATTCCGCCAATCTTTAAATGATTTGTAAAAGGGTGAAACTCCCTTATAATTGGCATTGATTCACCGGAGATTTATGTATCCTCGGTTTACGATGTTTTCTATCTTTTGCTATATTTAGATTCTATCTCTGGCAATCGAAGGTCGATTTGTCTTAGATTTTCGCATCGATTATATTCCTGAAGTCACGGTTGACCGGTTAAGGTCGCCCGCGATTCATATAGGCTTATCCATCTTCTATTTGGTAATTTAATTATCTTATCTTCGTTTGAGCCTATCTTTGAATTAGAATTCTATTTGATTAGAGTCCCTCTAAATTTGAATCTCTGTTTTGCTTTGAAATCCATCCTTGAATCATCCCTTGAAAAATTTGTGGTTGATTGTCTTTTGAAAATTGTGTATTAATCAAAGTTATTATTTTGATAAGGATGACCATATTTTTATATAAAGATGAAATGTTTTCGATAAAGATTATATACCTTTTAAAAATGAGAATTTAAAGTTTTGATTGGATTTGAAATTTTGAAATTTATATAAGAAATGGTTTCATATAAAATAATTTATAACTGAAGGTTTTGAATCTGAATTTAAGTAATTGAACTCCGGCATTTTGGAACTGGTTTTAAGATTTTGAAATAATAAATAATATGATTTGAAAGTATTTTCCGAATATGAAATGTTTCAAATGATTTTAATGAGTTTCAAATGATTTTGAAGAAATTTCAAAAGAAGTTTGAGAAAATAGAAGTCCAGAACCCACTTATGTCGCTGGAAAATAATTTCGGTGATGAATGCATGCATCATCGACATTGATTTTCGAGTTTCTGAGTGGAGGAGAGGCCACTTCGGTAGCTTTGCTATGCGATTGATTTGTGAAACCAATTTTTGATTTCAAATTCTGAAGTGTGATGTGATATTCGAAAGATATATGTATATATATTTGAACAATTTGAAATGAGCCGGTGTTCAGTCCTTGAGTTTTGGATTGGATTGATATAACCCTATCTTTTGGAATTGATTTACTGATTTGTTGGTGATTTCCAACCCGTGGATTGAAATATGATTTCTTCGACTGTTTTGAAGGTTCGAGCACTTCCAAATCAAGGTTAACTTTTCAAAGCTAAGTAATTTTGAAAAGTATAAAGTGTATAAGTTTGGTATGTATATTTAAAGTATGTAGTAATATGATTTAAATAAGTTGAAACTGTTCTGTTAAGTAAATGAATAAGACTATTTTGAATTATACTAATATGAATTTAGTTTAAATGTTTTAACTTAGTAACATCTTTATAAAACTATATATTTAACAAGTTGGAATAGATACATAAGTTGTACATATGCTGTTTTATTCGCATAATTAATTTGATCCAGGTTTGAGTACACAAGTTCGAGGTGAATTACACCATTTCGTGTTAGGATTTTTCATTTGATTCTTGATGGCGAATATTTGATATGGATTTTGGGCTTGATTCTAGAATTCTCTACCATAGTATATGGCTATGCAAGGAGACTGATGGTTTCTAGTCGAGAAACCATATCGAAATCCGCATTAGGGAAGTCGAATGGACAATATTAGTTCGAAAGAGAACTTGTGTGATCGAGCGAGCGATCGAATGTGATTTTGCGAAATGATGATATATGTACATCTTATATTCTAATATCATTGATATAATTGACGCTGAAATTGGAAGTTGTTGGGTTGGATATCTTTGTAATTTAATTGGAATTTTTCCTTTATGAAAAACTACTATCAATTTAAGACCATTTTTCAAAACTACTTTTCTTTTATTCTTCTTAAACAAACTGTTCTATTCTATTTTACATACAAACTATTTTACAAACCATTTTATTTACAAAACTATTTTACAAACTATTTTTTTTATACAAAACTATTCTAAATTAAAAATCTTTTAGTAAGCAAAGATGTTCAATCCCATATGGCTCTTCATGCAGCGAAATTTATTTTTGAAAATTTTTGACCTTGATATAAGATGGACCTTATGTAAGTATAAGATGATTTTTAAAACCATTGATTTTGGAAATGAATTGTTTGACTTAAATTATATGGATTTAGAAACTTGGATTATCTTCTAAATTTATTATTTTGGAAACTTTGGAACTGAAGATATTTGATTTGGAAGAATAATTGGGTGAAAGCGTATATGATTTTGAAAATTGTATTGATATTGAAACAAATTGAAATTTGAGAACCTTGTGTTACTAAATACTTGATTTGGGAGTTATCGAACTTATATAAAGATGTGTTTGTATAAGTATGAAGTTGATTTGAAAACTATTGATTTGGAAAGGTACTCAATTTGAAAAGTGAAATCTTATATAATTGAAGTCTATATAAGTGTGATATGATATACTTTTGATTTTGGAAAGGTGTTTGATTTGAAATTAAAATCTTATATATAATGGACCTTATATAAGTACGATACTTGAAAGTGATTTGAAAAGGTACTATATGATACATATTTTTGAAGTAAAGATATGGAAAGTGCCTTCTGCTTGATATCCGCTTTGTGGCCACATTGTGGATTCATTCTATCGATATTTCTCAGATTTTGGTTTTTCGGATATGATACTCGAGTGTCCATCGAATTCCATGGCGTTACCCATGGTCTTACGAGTGCGACTGCATAGCGTAATTCACCTGGCTGAGATGGCCCAGGGGTACGGATGTTTCCTGGGGGATCCAGGCATAACCTTTGTGTATCCTGTGATCTATGTAGGTCGTATTAGTAGCGAAATCCGCAGGGCTGAGAAAGCTTACGAATATGGATGTTTCCTGGGGGATCCAGGCATAACCTTTGTGTATCTGTGGTCTACTAGTCATCATGGCAAAATTCGCAGGGCTGAGAAAGCTTACGGATACGGATGTTTCCTAGGGGATCCAGGTGTAAACTTTGTGTATCTGCGATCATTGGTTAGACAAAGGTTTTGTTTGTATTTTTGTTTGGATTGTACTTTCCATATCTGTTTTTTTTTTAAGTTTTCCAGTATTTTCACTGGGTGTTGAAACAAGTCTACTAAGTACCTGGAGAATTCTAGCTTTGTGCATGATCAACGCACTGCCAGAGTCTGTAGGAACGAGGATAAACTTGTTAAGACATCGAGTTATAAAAGTATTTTGATAAAATATTATATAAAGGATATTTTGATCAGTTATTTTCCTTCCTAAAGGATTTTAAAGTGTTTTAAATATTGTTTACTTCTTAACTAACAAGTTGAATTTAAAAGACTTTTATGGATGTAATAAAATGGATTTAACCAAATTATTAAATATTAAAGAATTCCAATTAAAGTTATATAGTTTTAAAATAATGGTTCATCCATGTCTTTCAACCTACTTTCCTTCCTAGATATTCCAATTCTCCTATTTTCCCTCCTAGCTATCACTATTCCCTACCTTCACTTTGGGGATTTCTTCCAACCTATTGTTCTACATAGTTGCTTCTCCGATTTCTTTCTTTTCGAGGATGAAAAGATTTGAGTGGGGGAGAGTGTAACAACCCTGTATTTTGTGATTATTTTAATTGTATATTTTAATTATTTTAAATTGAATTTCCTGATTTGAAAACATTATTTTACTTATTAAGATGGATAAATTTTGTTATTTTAATATAAATTTTGATTTTTGATGTGAATTAGAATTCCAAACAAGACTAAATAGAATATTTTCCAAAAAGTGAATTTTGGTCAATATGGTCAAACTTTGACTTTTAATTTAAAAATTTAAAATGTTGAAATTTTGAATTTTATCTTTATTGTGAAAGTAAATAAAATTTTAAGAATACTGCTTTTCGTTTCGTTGAAATCCGATTTATATTGTGAAAGTTATGTCTTTTTAACTATTGTGTGAAATTTGCTGTATTTAACAAAATTGTTTATTTTAAATTATCAAAATAATATTTTATTTGGTCATGTAATGTTCTAATTTATATTTATATGGGTAAAATAACATGTTATGTATATATTTTGGTTTTAAAACATTTTAAGTGTAATTGACATTTTCCAGTGTTAGTTGTAATTTTGTTTACAAATTTTAATTCCTAGTTCAATTAATTAAAGAAATTCTTTATTTATTTTTCTATTTTCTTAAGATCTTATTTTTTTTCTCATTCTCACTTTGTTTTGTTCCTCATTTATCTTATTTATGTGACTTTTTATTTGTTTTAGAGTGAAGTAGAAATTTTTCTAAGGCTAGTGATAATTTATTTGTAATTTTTGAACCCTGTTTCCAATTTTTAAGCAATTTCTTTAATTCTTTTTCTATTTTCTTTAAATTTAATTATTTATTTTCATTTTATTTAACCTTGTTTCAGTTTGAAAACTCATTTACTAAATTTTCATTGGGTTTTATTTAATTAAAAAGAATGGAAATTTGAAGAGACTTAACTTTAAAACGTATGACTTTTCATTAGCCAAGACTCTTCATTTTCACTTGACTTTTCATTGCCTTGCTTTTGGCCGTACACTTCAATTGATAGCCGTGAGTTTCTCATCTCATTTTCACGTGAAAACTTTCTTCCCATTTCATTTCTAACGGCCAAAAGAAGTTGTAAGCAATGGCTTCCATTTCTTCTTCCATTTTTCCACTTGATTTTGCCTTGAATTCTTCTTGCCTTGCTCGGCCATAGCCACCACCATCTCCTCCGACCACCACCACCACTTCCTTCCCCACCTAGTCCACGACCAATAACCCTTCTCCTTTGACCTGGACGTGCCATGACCATTTCTTGAACAAAAATTCCACAAAACAATGTCCAAAACTCCACAAAAGTGTACTAGCCGAGTTTGCCTTCAACATCCCCTTCATATTTGACTTCAGCCACCACCAACAGCTTGTTTACCACCTCTGGACATCACCCTAACCTCTGTCCAGATCCGTAGAAGCCCATGGTTGAGCCAAATATGCCATAGGCCGAGCCCAATTGTTGAACCAAACCTTCCTTTGTTAGCCTTGCCCCTTTGTATTCTCTTGTGTAACCCCCACCCCTTCCTCTTCTCTTGCCTAACCATACAAGTGTGAACCCAAACCAGACCTTTACCACCTGAGATCATGTTGTGGCTGAGCCAAATAACATGTATGGTTGAGCACAAGTTGAGGCAAGACCAAGCAAAAGTGATTTAGAGGCTAGGTGATGTATTTGTCTAGCCTAGTTTCCATTTGTTTCAGTTTAAACTTTGGTATTGTAATTATATTTATATTTTTCTTTGTTTATTTTGTGAATACAAGAGTTACATCTTGGCTCTCTCTCCATCCAAATCTAGTTGTGCTTTCCGGATTTCTGTTTGTGTGTTTGTTTTGCAAACTTCAGCGTAAAAAGGTGAGTAAATCTCACCTGACATTTATACTTATGCAAATGTGAATTGACAACAATTGAATGTGTAGTACTATTATGTTATGTTATCCCTGTTTGTGATTATTAATTATATGATGTTAAACCTGTTTATTTACCTGTCATCTCATCTGTTACTAATATATGTTGTTAAACTGTTCATTTATATTTGTTTATCACACTGCAAGTTCCCTGTAGATTAGATCACTATGGGTTGAAATGATACATACCTGAACAGACTTTAGAATAGGGAAAAATCGTTATGGGTTGAAATGATAGGCCTGAACGATTTTTATTTATTTTATTTTACTTGGGATTGCGGGTTTGAAATGATAGAACCCGGATTTTTCTTTGTAAATTGCGGATTGAAATGATATTTATCTGTATCACTTGACCTAGGTTAGAAAACTATATACAGGCCCGTGGTTATTTTATAAAGTATTTCGAATATTTTAAATATGTTTAAGAGTGTAAATTTATGAAAATTTGATTTAAATTTGATTTTTAATGTTTAAATAAAGAAATTTTGATTCTTCTATAAGTTAAAAATGTAATTAAATGAATGGTTAAATTTTAATTATTGAAATATAACTTAAGTCTGGAAATTTGGATTTTTGGGTTTAAAAGAAAATTTGAGTTATATAAATAAAAATGGAAATAAAAATTTAAGTTTTAAGTTTAATTGTTAAAATGAAGAGAATAGATATTTTACACTTCAATTTTATTAAGTGAATTCTTGAAAATTGGTTTTATTTATAAGAAAATTTATTATAAAAATCATAAGTTAAAAGTATTTTAAATGAACATTTTGAATGTTAAAGTATGATTTTTATAATGTTTACTGGTTTAAATTGGGATTTATTGTTTGCAGGAAATACACTAAAATCTAGAAATACTTTTAATAGCACTTCAGAAATGCTATCGTTTCTGAAATGAACTAAAACTTAAATAAGAGGCTATTACAACAGTTCTGTAAATGCTGTAGTTGCTGAAGTAAACTAAAAGGCTAAAACTTAATAAAGGGCTATTACAGCAGTTCGGTAAAGGCTGTAGTTGCATGATGTCTTTGCTGAATTTAATGAAAACCTTTAATATGAAACCTGAGCTATTACAGCATTTCTGGAAATGCTGTCTTTGCTGAATTGAACTAATTTTCAACTAAAAATTGATATTTTACAGCAGTTTTAAATGCTGTCTTTGCTGAATAAAAATGTTTTCAAGTATAAGTTATAACAGCTTTTTCTAAATGTTGTGAAAGGCTGAAATTTTCAATGTTTATGGTTTTTAACTAAGTAAATGAGCTCAGAATGGTTCGAAACTTTGGAAATTTAATACTTGACTTGAAAGAATACTAACTTCACTTTTAAATGGTTAAATGAATTAATTTAATTGGAATATAAACTATTTATAGCGTGATTTGATAGAAAAATAAATGAATGATATTTTGGAATTTTAAAAGGTATTTTATTTAATAAATTGGATTTGAATTCAAATAATGATTGAAAGGAAGTTTGGAAAATATATGATATTTTGATAAATTGAAATGGTTTGGAAATGACTTGATCTTTATTTTGATAAAGATTTGGATTTGAAATGATATTTAATTTTGAAGTATAAAATATTGTTCTGAAATATTATAACCACGGGTATACTTCTCTGTATGTCATTTTATTTCTTGATGATGGCTGTGATGCACATTAACACTGTTAGTTGCATTGTTTACTTCGATATAGACATTTCTGTGATATTGTTATTACTGTTTAATTGATGGTTTTATGGATCCTTAAAGGATGGGCGATCCCAAGCATCCTTTAAGTTATTGTGCATTTATATTACAGTTCACTTGAGTTGGTTTACATTGTATAAGTATGTATGTCCTGACTCGAGTGTTTTGTGTTTTACTTTACGCTCGGGCAGCCCGAGAATCACAGCTTTGGATTCACCTTCTGGAGCTAGAGTTTTGTTGGAGCTTATATGTCTATCTATTCGTCTACTTCTTCTAGTTAGTTCCTATTCTGTATTTGTCTCTGTATTATTGATTTATGTATCCTGACTTCTACTGTACCTATTTTACTATGAGAATTTTGTATATATTTTAAGAGTTTGTATATAGTGGCTTCATGAACTACTATGGTATTTTATTTCCGCTGCGAGTTATTCTGATATTTCTGTGTATGTGATTCTGTGAATGATTCTATTTGCTCCAAATTTTATTACAATATGTTATTTTGAATTATTCAACTCAGACATGTGTGGATTATTGTCGATTTGAATGGTCCAAAATAGTGGGTCGTTACAGTAGTCGTGTACTAGGTGAGTTTGGGTATAGGTCTGTTTCCAGAGATAGTTACGATAGTGGGTCAGCAAGCGAGGTGGAGGACGAGGTTGATGCGGCTGATAAGTTCTGGTCGCATGGGGTTGCAGATCGAGTTTGACGTGGGAAATGAAGTTGGCTTCGGCGTTGATGGAGGATTGGGCTGTGGCCTGTGGAAGGAGGAGCTCGGCCGTAAGCTGCGCATGGGAGGAGTGGGACTGGAGATTGACAAGGCGGGAAGGCTATCGGCAACGGAAGGGGAGGTGAAGGGAACGGTGATAGGCTGACAGTTCGGCAGTGGTGGAGAAAAGGGAACCGCGGCTATAGGAAAGTGTGGCATCTTCGGCGTTGGTGTGATGGCATAAAGGAGGAGTTTCGGCCGAACTGGCAGAGGGTTTTTTAATGGGGTGTGGCAGTCGGTGAGGACAGGGGTTGGAGGTTGTGGTGCGAATAGGCTAAGGAAGATGGGGTTTGTTCGAAAGTCGAGAGGGAGGGGGTGAGTGATACGATCAAGCCTCCGCAAGAAGGAGGAGGAAAGGGTTTCAAAATATAAGAAGGCAAACTAAATATATATTATAAACTTATAAAAAAATTTCTTTTTCCAGAATGAAACAAAGAAAAAGGAAGAGACTGCAAACAAATCAATTGAACCAGAAATAAATATTTTGCAATGGGAATAGAAAAAGCCACTCGTTGAATTTCAAGAAATATAAATGCTAATGTCTATTTGGTTTTACATGGTGAATAGTGAAAGGACACCGAACACCCAAAAGGCCCAAAATGGGTACCGATACGGTTATCCGCTTCACAGATTTCGCCATGTAGCGGACACCGAAATACACAAATGAATATACTATGGAGATCAGCACGACAAGATGAACAAAATGGTACACAGATATGAGTGATATGATCCACCTATCAAAACTCGATTTTTGCTACCAAAATTGCTGCTAAATCACCGAAAATAAGATAAACGGAGTTATAGCAGTCCAAATTTGGTGAGAAATATGACGTCTCACTCAGAAAATGACTTACATTTTTATTATGTAAAAATATTCAGATTTCAAAATATTTAATTTTCATCAAATTTTCAACTGATTTAAATTATAAAATTGAAATTACACAATAGAACAAATTTTTATATTTACGAATCCATCTCCAATCTTCCGGGACTATTTCAAATCATAAATATAAAAGTTTAATTACACAACAGAACTATTTCAAGAAAAATTTAGTTAATCACATTATTTAAATCGTTAAATTTCCGGGACGTTACATCACCAATCTTCATCTTCATCTCCAAGAAATAACATCTTCAAACGCTGAAATACTCAGGCTGACCCGAGCGTCATGAAAAACAATACACTCGAGTCAGAACTAAAAATTCCTATGTAAGTCAAATCAATATCAAATAAAACTATGAGTGCAATGGTTTCAGAGATGTTACAGGTTTTTCCATCTCCTATCAAGTGTACAACGTGATTATAATAATTTAAGAGATTTCAAATAATTCGAAATAACAATTTTAACCACTTTAATTAAAAAATCCGTAGTTTAAATTTAAAAAAACTTAAACCTTTCAAATAATTCAATTCCAATAAATAATCCGAATTAAAGAAATTGTATGGGTATGTATCATTTCAACCCAAAATTTAAATGTCATAGTTACAATTTTTAAAATGATTCAAATGGTCATTTAAACGGTGTCAAGAATATACAAGGTGATAACAGAGACATATTAAAATAAATAACAACCATACATCCAACATATCAATCAATAAGCATCCATTTCAAACAACATCCAAACCAACCAATATATCACAATAGTTCAAAGTAATCAATGTCAGGGTTTTAAATGGCAATTGAATTCCAATATAAATTTAAATGTCAATTCAATTTAATGTCAATTCAGATCCAATATCAATTCAAATGTCAGTTTAAATCAACAAACAACAATAAAAAATTTATACATCACATCATAAATTTTATTTAATTTGCAAGGAAATTTTAGTATTGCATGAGTGGATTTAATCACTCAGCTTTTGGCTTTCCCTTTTCTAGTCAGATTTGGATTTGCTACTACTTCCTCCTTTTGATCTTTTTTTAGAAAGTTTTGGAAGAGACAGAGAAGTTTGTATAGATCTGGATTTGAAGAAAAAGATTTGGAAAGAAGAAGAAATTTTGGAAAAGAAGAAGAAAATTTAAAGAAGAAGAAGAATTGAAGAAGAAAACGAAGCTTTGAAAAAGAAGAAGAGATTTGAAGAATACGAATAAAAAAAAAGAAGCTTTGAAAAAAAATGGAGATTTGAAGAAAGAAAAAAATAAAAAATAAAGCAGGAAGGTGAAGAGAGAGACAAAACGAGATGGAATTTTGTTTGGAAAAAAAATAAAGCTACAGAAGATGAGTTTTGAAAAATGAAATGAGGCTACAGGAATGAAGATGGAAACAAATGAAAAGCTGATAAAGTATATATAAACAAACTAGGTGTAACAACCTAGTATTTCGAACCATTATCATCCGCACATGTCGGACTTGAATTGCTCAAAATGTCAGATTGTTAATTTATTATTTGGCAAAACTCAGCATATACAGTAAATAAATCAATCATAGAATCACAGACACAGAGTATTACAATAATAAGCAGCGGAATAGATAAATAGTAGTTCATGAAGCTACTATAAAACAACAGAGTCTGAAATAAAATACAACAGAATATCTAAATACAATGTAGTCTCGAATACCACAGATGACAAGTCTGAACAAAACAACTGGATAACTGAAAGCTGAATAGATATAGATGGATCTCCAAGTGAAGCTCCAAAGCTCCAAAGGTGAGTCCCAAATGCTGTAACACTCAGTCTGACCCGAGAGTAAAGCAAAACACAAAACACTCGAGTCAGTATTAACATTCTTATATTAATAAATTCAACTCAAGTGAAATGTCAACTGAAATACAAGTAACTCAGAGGATGTTTGGGATTTCCATCCTCTAAGGATCCGTGGAACTATCTACTATGTTGTAATATACGCTATTATAATATGTCTATAGTAAAGTAAAGTATTAAAATAGCGTTAAGGCATTACCCATATCCCCCTTAACACATTTTTATATATTCCCGTAGTCTATACAGATACTGTAAGCCCCACCAAACCGTTTGAATACTCAGGGAGCACTCCATAGGTACAGTACAAACCAAATTCGTAGAAGGCGCGATAGGGCATGCGACAAGGCACTCGAGGCAATGTCAGGGTAGATATACCATTTGCGGATCCGGACTGGCGGTACCGCATAGCAGCTACTACCGCCCATTTCGTGACACACTCCCAAATCAAAGGTGCACCCAATCAAATCACAAAAGCAATAGAATGGTATCGAAGAAATGTGCACGATCGGAGGAATGACCTCACTTGGCCCGGCATGGCTCTTATTTTAGCCACATCAAGCTGACTCATGGGAGTTAGGGCTACGTAAATACCATAGAGAATCGTCACCAAACCATCCTACTTCATTCTGGAATCTCCACCACGTACACAGTTGTAAAAGTGGTTTTCGGTATTGGCAGAGAGTATGACAATATCCGATCCCGGTCTCTTTAACAACCAAACGCTTATTTCACACCGTGGTCATTTAATTTCAAATAATTCATACTTCAAATCAAAATATCATATTCATTTCAAAACCATATCAAATTCGATATCATTATCCACTTTAAAATAATATTCATTTCCAGAATCGTAACACTTTAAAATTTATAGCTCTTTCGAAATCATAACACTTTGAAATCATAACACTTTTTGAAATCATAACACTTTGAAATCTTAACACTTTTTGAAATTATAACACTTTGAACTCATAACACTTTTTGAAATCCATAACAGTTCCAACCTAAACTGTTTAGATATTGAAAACGGTATATATATTAAAATACTTTATATAATAAAATTAGTTCCTCCAATTTCATAGGTCAATTCAAATCATTTTAAATTCCAAAATTCAAGTTAAATCAATTCCAGTTTAACCATTTCAAATTTAAAGTTCAAAGATTCAAGTTTAAATATTCAAACATTTACAATATATAAATTTCATTTATATTTCAACGTTTAACTTTAATTTTATTCAAATTGGAAAATATTCACTTAACCATTTAATAACAATTTATTTAAATCCTAATTTATATATTTAAATAAATATTAAATATTCAGGCTCAATTTTATTTAAAGTTGAGAATATTCATTTAATCACTTTTTATCAAATCAAGTTATAAATCATATCTTTCAAAATCTCAAAAACTAATAAGTTCAATTCAATTCTTATTTAAATTCAATTTTTAACCAATTTAAATTCCAATTCAACATTAATTTATCTTCCCTACCTTTTATTATTAAAGTTATAAAAATCTATCTTTAAAATATTAATATAAATTTAAATAAATCCTTAAACATATTATAACTAATTAAATTTTATTAAATTAAATCTTATTATTAAATGTATTCTTGCATTAAATCTTATTATATATATTTTAAAATAATAAAATTATAAGAAAAATCTAAAAAATTATTTTCCAAAAATTAACTTATAAATTTAGAATTTCCAAAACATATAAATTTAAAAATCTAAAATTTAGACATATATAAAATAACATCTATATATTATATTTAAAAAAATCAATATTAATTAAAACCCAAATATTTCCTTTCAAAACTTTGGAATCATTTTCAAAATATTGACCAACGGTGTCCGTATATAATTATCTATCCTATGGTCAAGTGATACGGATATTTATCATTTCAATCTACAATTTAAATATATACGGGTATATATCATTTCAACCCGCAATCCTAAAATTTAAAATCAATGAAAATCGCTTGGGTTTATCATTTCAACCCATAACGATTTTCCCCTATTCTACAATATCGTTCGGATATGTATCATATCAACCATTATGGAATTCTAAACTAACAGGTAACTTGTAGAGTGAAAACAATTATGATAATAATATAATAATCAGCAACATGCATATATTATCAGTGATCAATTAAATAAGTATAAACAACAGGATATGGTGTCATATATCACAGGTGAACAATTACAGATAATAACATATCATATATAACAAATAACTAATTAACAGTTCAATCTAGCAGCATATTTCGGTTGTCGTTTCAAGTGAAATCAAATTTAATAAATATAAGAGTGTTAATCGTGAGTGATTGCTTACCTTTCGAGGCTAGAGAACGATGAGAATGGGAACAGTGACACAAACACGTACACGGATACAAACACGAGTAAATCAAAAAGATGTTGTGACCAAATTGGACATCGGTGAGACAAGAGCAAGGCACGATGAACTGGATTTGATGAAGATAAATGGTATAAGTGAACTTATATATATATAACCATATATAACTATATATATAAAAACATATTCTAAATTCAAACACATATTAAATTAAATATATATATGTATTTCAAAAATCATTGTTTTAAATTAAAATCAAATAAATATACATAATATATTTTGAAATAAATAAATATATATATACTCATTAAAAATGCAAAATACTTACATATATTATGTATGTTCGTTTGAAAATATCTATATATCTATATATATATATATTCAATTACTATCATAACCCAAACAGATCATAAAAATCATTACAGACTTATAATTTAAAATCTATATATATATACTAAACTTTCACAGCAAACCAATAACCTACCAAAAACATATATATATATATATATATATATTGAAAATTGGTTAATGGAATTAAAATGGGCTATGCGGCCCAAAGCATATACAACTGAACTATACAGAATAAAACTAAGACAGTTCATCCGACATTCTAACACAACGAAGACTTAAACACACAAAATTTTCTAATTTGATTTAGGGTTCAAACAGCTTAATTCTCATGGCGGCTCCTCGTTGTTTACTTATTTTCCTGACATCGCAACCTTCCAGTTCCAGTTCTCCAATAACTATTTTTCTCTTGCCTCTGAGTTGGTAAGTCTCCTGATTCTTCCAATATTGATTTTCACTTCTCTTGCGATGTCTCCCGATAACTCTAACTCAGTTTTCTCCTTGTTCCTGGTGAAAGCCCTTACGTTCCGTTCTCTCCAGATATGCCAGATAGTTGTCGTCAAAGCAATTTTCACGACCTCCTTCATAAGGTTCGTGTGATCTGTCCTACCACTCAGGTACTTGATTTCTTCTTCTTGACTCAGAACTGCTTCATTTTGCATGTTTTTAAGTTTCTGTATAGCCAGACACGTTTAGTATATTTGC
Organism: Allium fistulosum; assembly: GCA_030737815.1. NCBI lineage: Eukaryota > Viridiplantae > Streptophyta > Magnoliopsida > Asparagales > Amaryllidaceae > Allium > Allium fistulosum. Next base: position 1,394,737,305 of record CM060902.1, read on the forward strand.
ATTCGAAAAATAAGTGTTGGTGTGTTTCAGTTTCCTTTTTACATAAATTGCAAGTGTCTTCATCGATTACACCCCAATTTTTGAGTCTGTCTTTGGTGCTTAATCTTCCTTTAATTGCCTTATAAGTAGTGTGAGCCATTTTGGGACAGTTTGATTTACTCCATATTATCTTATGCCAGTGGACAGCTTCATATTGTTGTCTATTGTTTTCCCAGACTTCCCTCATTTTGAATTGTCCTTTACTGTTGTTTTTCCAGACCCATATGTCTTTTTCTCTATTTGTGAATATTGGGATTTCCTCAATTTCTTGTTTCAAATTTCTGGTTATCAGTTGTCTTTCTGGTACCCATCTTTTGTTATGAATTATGCTAGCAACTTGAATCTTTGGTGTATTGTTAGCTGAATAACTTTCCCATCCCATTCTATCGAGAAGGCTTTTATTCTTAATCCAAGGGTCCTTCCATAAGTCAGTGTCTTGTCCATTAGCTATTTCTCTTTCTACTGACTCTTTCAATATCTCTCTCTGCTTGAGAATATTTTTCCAGATCGTTGAAGCATTATTATCTTCCTTTATAATCCAAAATATTTCTTTTAAGAATTTAGCCCTCATCCAATTGGCACATAAATTCTCTGAGTTAAGAATTTTACAAGCTAGTTTAAGTCCATAAATCTTTTTAAGCTCAAATAGATTTTTAAGACCAACCCCCCCTTCACTTTTAGGTCTACATAGTTCATTATAGTTCACCTTATGGATGCCTCCTTTCCATATGAAATTTGCACAACCAGAGTTTCTTTTAGCAAGTGAGAAGTCTGGTATTGTAACGGTTGCGATCTATCGACGCTCGAAAGTCGACATCAATATGTCCACTGTATCAAATGCCGCGCAATCGAATGCCGGAAAACCGAACCATTAGGGTTAAAAAAAAGAGGTAGAAGAAGACAGAAGAAAAGAAAGAACAGAAAAATAGAAACAGAAACAATATCAGAATCTCACATTCGTAGCGGAACAATATACAATAGATAATCACTAGTCTTTTAAACAAAGAACTATATCAGTTTATACAATACAACAATGAGATTCAATATACAACTCAATACAACAATGGACAATTATATAAACTTGTCCTCATACAGAATACACATCAGAATAAATAAACAAGTACGGGAGTACGTCTCGCCATCCAGCTTGCCCCCAAAGCTCAAGAATATCCAGAATATCCTGATAACATAACTCTAGGCTGCCCGTGTGGAAAATTATGGGCACCCAGAGTTTAGAAAGGAAACAATAAACTCCGAGTCAGTCATGGTGACTGGTGTGAGATCGTAAAACAGTTATTTTCACAAAGAAAATAAAACAAATTCGCAATGCTTTTGGAAAAGTAAACTACCATAAGGCCTCCCGCCACACACACAATGCAAACGCAGAATTGGAGGAGATTTCTCCTTATGATAGTCAAAGATGCTTACTACGAAAGATTCATTTTAATATTATCATTAGTGCATAGTGTCGAAATCATTTCGAAAGTATAATATTAATCTTAGCCAGCATAGGAATTTCGCACTTATGCCTACTATAGCTACTATGTTCAATAGCAGGTTACCGCCACATTCCATAGCAGGTTATACAACTAAAACCGTACATGGCGCGTATTGTTTCTTTGGATTTTCCAACAAATGGTCAGGCTAAGGAACTTCCTACTGCCACATGGGAATGCCTCTGGATGGACGCCTCGAGAACCACCTGGCTCTCTGCCAACACAAAGCCGGTTACCCCCTTCCCGGGTAGTAAACCTGAGATATGCCACCCCCGGTCCTTTGGGACCTTTATCCGAGGCGCCTCGATCACAAAGCAACAATCACACAGAGTAAATGAGGTTGGTGCAACCACACATGTAAATATCTGGGCTCCATACCATGATACCACCTTTTTCCAGAAGGAATGGTCATACTCTAGGGGAGCTACCCCTGAAACCATGCCGCATCTTTCCTGTTTCGACCATTTCCGGTCTGTGAGGCTCGATGAGGTCTCGTCCACAAAGCTACGCTTTACATGAAAGCCATGCTTTGATCACAAATGATCCACGAATGATCATCAACACACAGCAACACTTAGCATTCCACACTACCAAATTGGGAGTATATTACTGATAACCTTTAACTACATAACCTGTGAGCTCGTACGTCTCAGAGAAGGGTGTTAAGCTAAGAGAATAAATCTCCGCCACCAAACAGAAATGTATTTGATGGAAATCAGCTTTATATCTCAAAGTGTAGTGTCAGACATACAACCATGCAAGTCTGTTCCGGGTTCGAACAGAACCGAAGGCACTTCCAAAGAAGCCCTTGCAAAATCCGGGTATTCACTAATCACGTCCGGACTTCCCATCACAAGAAGAGTGATATAAATTTCTATACCGGAGCAACTCGGTGCAGAGACATTCGACAGGTTGTCCTTTCATTTTCGAAAATACCCGGTCTTCACACCGGTCTTCAATTGCAATTCATAACGTCGTATCATTATTCGAAATGGGTTATTTGACACAAAGGTCCTTTCCCGGCTAAACCGAATAATAAGCGTTTGTTTTAAAAACAAATTCAAATGCCATTTCAAAGGCAAATATTGATAGTCGGTGATTTAACTATCAAACAACATTCACAACATTCATCAGATTTAAATAATTTTCCCAAATTATTTATTTTTCAAAATATCTTCACAAGATATATACTTTTTCCACGCTTCAACACTTTGAAAACAAATTTCAAATCACTTTTCACCTTTCAACTTTTGAAAATAAATTTCAAATCAATTTCCTTACGTGGAATATATTTCCAAATATTTCTTTTAAAAACCAACTTTAGAACCTTTAATTTATATTTTTAAAAGCTACTTTGGAAATATACTCGGCTTTTCAATAAAAATACACTTCCATTTCAGAATGGTCCATTTAAACAAATTAAATAAATCCTTATCGATTTATTTCAAATTTACGTTCCAAATCCGTAAATTTATTTCCACACTTTAAAAAAAAATTCAGTGTTTTTTTTAAAACAAATTTCCCTTTCCTTCATAAATTCCATTTGAATTTACATTCCCAAATATTCACTTTTTAATACGATTTTCAAATCGATTTCTCAAATATTCACTTTCAACTCCAAAATCAAATTCCAAATTGATTTCAAATTTACATTACAACATTAAATCAATTCCAAATTTGATTTCTAATTTCCTTTCAAGCACCAAATCAATTACAAATTGATTTCTAGGTTTAATTTCAATAGAATAGAACATTGCAAATTTATTTCTGAATTTATTTCCAATTACCAAATAATTTTTACAAATCGATTTCCAAATTTATTTCAACACAAAATCCATTTTTCATTCAACACCAAATAAATTTTATAACAATTTCCTAGAGATTTATTTTCAAATACTAATCAATTATCAAATTGATTTCTAAAAATTTATTACCTTTTAAATAAATTCTTTCATTCTTTTTAAATCATTTAAAATTCCATTTTCAATAAATTCTTCAACTTTTAAACGATATTATTCAAAACTCTTTAATTAATATTTTTCTTCCATATTTTGGAAATAATTCGATAAGATTTCCAAAAATCATTTTTGTTTCGGTTAAATACTTTCTTTTAAATTTATTTAACTCTTAAAAATAAATTTACTTGAAGTTTTCCACTTAAATTTCCAAAATTCAAATTTATTTATTTATGGTATCCAACGATACCAAAAATACATTCGGCTAAATTTTAGCCTTCAACAATATCAATCACAAATATAATAACACACAGATTATAAACAATCACATCACGATATATGAAACAAATTCACATAATTTTGAGGAATCCAGTTGGATCCCTCCGACCTGTTTCCCTGCATCCACAGACGTTAGCACAATACCAATTCCACTTCAAGGTGGAATATCGCGGTATATGGGATTTATAAAATATCATCCGCTATTATGCGGCGCAATAGGGTCTCATCCGCTATATAATGCGGGAAATCACAACTCCAATATATATATATTCCTATATATATATTGCTATATACTACTATATATACTATCACAATCCAAATAGACAATCAATAACTGCAATTCAAAATTTTATTTGAGTGAGAAGATCTCACCTTAGCTTTTTAATTTGCAATCCATTTTTATTCTAGCTTGTTTTCTTCACAGTTCTTGACCTTGTATAAATATTTATACAATTTATTAATATTTGGAATAATTGAACAATTAATTTCCCATTTACTAAATTTAATTACTAATCATTCAATTTAGCTTAATGATTTAATTTTTTTTACTAATATATATATTTTCTTTTGAAACTACATATACACTTATAGAAAAAGATTATAGATTTCAAAAATCTAACTTTTTATATAAACTTCTAAATTTCCAGATCTTGTCTATATACATTTCCCGTTTACATATACATACTGAACTTTATAAAATAAAATTGTTTTGCATCCTTCTTTAACATATATTTATTAAATCCTAAAATAAAATCTCTTTCTAATATATATATATATATATATATGCATATATTTTCTGTTTTCTATACCTGTATATATAAAATTTCAGATTTAAATTAAATTAAGGCTAATTAAAAGTTTAAAAACTGATTAAAACTTTATCTTACGGTAACAATCTCCTCTTTGATATATATATATATATATATATATACCTCTGTAAAAAAAAATATTAATTTTTCTTTGTAAATATACATATATATATATATACACACACATTATTAAAATTCAAATTGAATGAAGATAAACTTGAAGTACCTCTGACTCCAGACGCACCGCCGCCCTATACTTGCCTGCAACCGCCTCGATGCCGAGCCCTAACGACTACTCATAGCTCGAGATCGAGCAGAACAACACGACGAATTTGCGACTCCACCAAGACCCCTCAGTTTACTATCTCGCGCTCGCCTGTTATTCAAACCGTAGCCGCCTTCGCCTTCGATAACTCAAGTCATCGCTAACACGAAATCTCCACGACGCGATGTCTCACTTGAACCCTCAAGCTTGGGTTTGAATCGAGAAACGTCGGTGCCTTCGATTGAGAAGGTTCGAACGTTGATTTTAATTTATGAATCTTGTCCATTTTATTTTGTTTGAGGAGCAGCCATTTCTTTAATTTAAACGCACGAGGGGGGAATAGGATTTTTCTTTTCTTTCTTTTTTATTAGAAAGTGAAGATGTGATTTTAACAGGAAGGGGAAGGGAACAGATATTTGAATGATTTGATGAAAACGTGTTTTAAACGAAACCAGGCGGCTCTGATTTGATAAATTTTCGGCTGAAAAGAAAGTTGAATTGATTATATATATTATTTTATTTCAAACCCAAAATATCTCATTTCCAAAAGCAACTTACAATTTCGAACTACTAACGAGGCGTGCCGCCAGGCGTTCGTAATGTTATACACCTATTCCGAACGCAATAGAAGAGGTTTCGAGTCCAAATTCGATCGTATGGAGAAGATAGCTTTTTGGACCAGTTACAATATTAAATTTTCGATTTAATTTCAACGCGTTTGCTTATCGTACGGCCAAACGATCACTCCAAACATTACGAAAATCGAAATCCGATAATAATACAGTATTACGGATCCAATGAAACTGGTTTCGTCGAATTCCAAGACTGTGCCTCGGAACGCTATTTTTAATTATCGATTTAAACAAGAAATTTCAAAACTGAACAAAATAGTTTCAAATTCAATTCTGAAAGTCCCATTATCTTCAGTATTATCAATATAAATTTTCTAAGCCTTGAAAAATATTTTTAATCAGCTTAAAACTGAAGATTCAAATTTTTATCCAGATTTAACGATTTAAATTCAATAATTAAATCGCCAAATTCATTCTGATATTTCGAATTTCAAATTAAACCATTATTCGAATATTTAAACTCAATTAAATATTCACATTTCAAATGTAAAAAATTCAGGGTCGTTACAATCTCCCCCCCTTAAAAGAATTTCGTCCCGAAATTACAAGTTAAGAAGAATGATCCAATACCTGTTTATCATTTTACCAAAACCAAACAGTTTTATCAACTTGCCAAAATAATCTTTTATTAAAGATCTATTATCACTTCAACTAACTTTCCAAACACTTTCATAGTTCCAAACAACTTTATTTTACTTCACAATTCAAATTTAAATTTAAATTCAAATTGTAAATTATCCAAAATTTCTCCAAAAATTTCTAACTCTCTAAATTTTTGAAAAATTTCGCCAGTGTCTCCTTTGTGCGGCTAGCTCGGTACAACTACAAAATGTCCCTACGGACTCTCAAATTCCAATAGAAAACAAAATGCCAAGTGGCAAAATAAAAAACTCATCAAATTTCATACTGAAATTTTAAATACATACCTTATTGTCGAACAAATTCAAATTTACCTTCGAAATCAAAATCCAATTCCATTTTGCTATAGCCTTTATAATCCTTGTACACTTTACTTAACAATAATATCCAATTATTAACTTATTGGATTCCAAATACCCATCTACTTAAGAATTCCATTCTTTATTTCTTAAGTTCAATATAAGTATTTACATACTTCTTATATCTATTTTCACTTCACTAACAAAGTTGTATATTCATTTTTTTCAACTTTGCATTTTCAATCACATTTGAATTCAATTACAATTTCAATTCTATTTGAATTCATTTTATCTTCAAAAATTCACTTAGTGAAAACTCAATATTCACTTTTTCCAAAGCTTTCAATTCCAATTCCAAAACTATTTTGGATTCAAGAATTTAAATCTTTAAAATTGACAAAAATCTGTGACTTAACCGATTTCCTCGTGAAATCCATATTGGTGTGTGTATGGTGTAGTCCAGGGGTTTCACACAGTAGTGCAACATCAATAAATCATCACCGATTCAAATACAACAATATCGATAAGCGGTATGATTTATAACGCTTATCTTCATTCACAGATTCACAGATAAAGTCAATTTATCAATCAAAAAGATTCATCATTATGATTCGATGTGGGTTTCGGATAACAAACTGGAATCCGACTCCCTGTCGCATCGAAATTCAAATGTCGTTTTATAGGCCAAGAGATTTTACGTTCACAAAGAAATATATCATAGGTATCATAACTCAGCACAAAGCAACTCATATCACATAGTATCACAATCACATATCAAATATATCAATCCATCACACAGCATTCAGTAACAATCAATCATCTTCAATTAAGATGAATAAATCGTGTGGTTTTAAATTTATCAACCACGTAATTATTTTCATTAATTATCTTTAATCAATGATTAATTATCATTAATTACAATTTGATTAAGTCTTAATCACCTTCATTAATTAATCATTCCTTAATTAATTATCTTAATAAATTAATCCTTAATTGTAAATTAATTAACTTAATTAATCTTAAATCATTAAAATCTTAATTATCTTAAATGATTACATTTATTAATTAATCACTTTAATTAATCACCTTAATTAATCAACTTTTAATCATCAATTAATTATCTTTTAATTACTTAATTAATTAACCTTCAATCATTAATTAATTAATTAACCCTTAATAAATTATCCTTTATTAATTACACTAAGTAATTATCTTTTAAATCAATTACACAAAGTAACTAGCTTTAATTTAATTACACAAAGTAATTAACTTTTAAATCAATTAACTTTGAAACTTAAACATGTACCTGATTTATTTTCAAATTAAAACATGTTTCTTTTACAATTTGAAAACCTGGTAACCTTTATATAAAAACCCGAGCCCATAGCAAATTTACTCGAGCCAAACCCGATGCCTCCCCTACTCAAACCCGAGCTCATCACCAAGAACCCAAACTCGAACGTGCTCGTGCACGTGTACAACCACGATCGCCATCTCCGGTCAGCGCTGCATCGCCGAACAAGTCGACGACCATCCACGAATCCATCTCCGGTTGCCACCCTCTCGCATTCGAAAACGAGACCAAAACCCAAACCTGGAACACAGACTGCCTTCAAATACCCAACCCTGGAAACTTCGCCGTACTCCAAATTCCGACCACCTGAGAGCCATCACCACCGGCCATAGCTGCGACTACCACCCCTCTAACCACCTCCAAAACCCCACGACACTCGATGCTCCCGAGACCCCAAAGTGAACTCATTTCCAAACCAGCTAAAAATTAGGTTTAGAAACAAAAATTCAACACCACGGCCTCCACCGGCCACTGACCATCCACCGATCATTTTTGCCTTATTCTCCAGTCACCCATCTACCTCCAGAAAGAACTCCAACCACTCCAATCACTGGGATCACCAGTGATCCTCAAAAACCCCAAATATTCAACAACACAGAAATACACTTTAAATACTAAACACAAAAATGTGATTTTAGTTTTAGAAATCCTAATTACAGATAAGAATTCAAGTTATAAACTTGAATTGATATTTTAAAATGTTTGAAATTTCACTTATATTAAACATTGACTGTTCTTAAGTGTTTTTACAGAGAAGTTCTACCTTGCTAACTCAAATTCAAATTTTAGAATTTGCTTTATGATCAAACAAACCTATCTTGTTCAGATACTAAGTCCTATCAATCACTAGATTAAGCAGAGATGATTTTTGAATCAATCCAGAGTTAGAAATCTATAAGTAGAGGTATTACAGATAAACAACATGTAGGCATTCCTGAATTGTATACATATATATACATATAAACATACTTATTTCAGACATAAGCAACATATGTGAATATACTTAAGCAAGTTTAAATTGAAGTTACTCACTTGGCTTCAGAAGAAAGAACAGAGTTTGTTTTATTTTGAATCAGCCTGTGAAAATGCAAGCTGAATCCTTTCTCTTGATCTCTGGCTTGGTTTCAGTTAAATTTGTTTAAGTTTGAATGATATGTTTATATTTGAGATTAAAAATCACTTTAGATTTTTAGCTTGAAGGAACGAACTGATGATAAGAAATGATATATGGAAAAAGTGTACACGGTGATTAATGTTTTGTACAACAAGTGACATTATTTATTTTAATTTTTTATTTATATGGAGGCTGAAATGATATTGTATGTACTTAGAGATGCAAACATTCAATGCTAATGTCCTTTATGTTTTCAACCTTTTCTATTTTGCAAGCTACACTTATATATTTCGGTGGCTAAAGATACTTGTACATATTTGAATGTATTACTTGACCTTGTCTTTTTTTCTCATGTGTACATACTTATATATTTATTTCCTTTCTTTTCTTTTGTTTATTTTATTACTTTATAATGTAAATCTTTAAAATGTTATTAGATTTTATTTTTTCCTTGTCTCATTATTTTAAAATGTAAATGAACTTCTATTTTATTTTATTTTTCTTTTATTATTTTTGTATCTATTTTATTTGTATTATTTTGTATTGATTTAAAAATATGATATTAAGATTTATATTTTACTTTATATTGTATAAAACTATATAATTTATTTATTTCGTAATATAGATGAATTTCTATATTTTAATTTGTTGTTAAATTTTAGCAATTGTATTTACCTTATATTTCATAATTTACCTTTTACATATTTATTTCTAGCTAAAATTTTTATTATTAATTTTTTTTCCCATCAATTTCAAATTTAAAGTTATTTATTTTTTAAACTTGTATCGATTATCTATATTTTAATATTTATCTTAAACCATTTATATTAAGATTTAAATTCAATTTCAATATATATATATATATATGTATATTTACATATATATATATATTCAATTATTAAACCATTTACTTGAAATTTAAATCCAAATCACATATATATAATATTTAAATTCATATGATTTAATATATATTCTATTTGAATTGAGGAAACTCGCTTCAATTTACCATTTCAAGTGATAATTAATTTCATTTTTGAATTGAAATTGTGAAATTAATCGATTAATTGTTGCGAGTTTCCCCGAATTCAAATAAATTTTGTATAAATCAATTAAAATTTCAATATTGTATATATATGTATATATGTGAATATATATGTACACGGGCAGCCTAGAGTTATGTTATCACGATATTCTGGATATTCTGGAGCTTTGGAGGCGAGCTGGATGGCTGAGACGTACTCCCGTACTTGTTTATTTATTCCGTTGTGTATTCTGTATGAGGACAAGTTTATATAACTGTCCATTATTGTATTGAGTTGTATATTGACTCTGATGATGTATTGTATAAACTGAGATAGTTCTTTGTTTAAAAGACTAGTGATTATCTATTATATATTGTTCCGCTACGAATGTGAGATTCTGATATTGTTTCTGTTTCTGTTTTTCTGTTCTTTATTTTCTTCTGTCTTCCTCTACCTCTTCTTTTTAACCCTAATGGTTTGGTTTTCCGGCATTCGATTATGCGGTAGTTGATACAGTGGACGTATTAATGTCGACTCTCGAGCGTCGAAAGATCGTAATCGTTAAATGTGGTATCAGAGCTGTTGGTTAAGCGACAACCCTGGCTCTGTGGGGTGTTACTCATTAGAGATAGAGTCAGTAGTACTCTTGAATGAGTGTGAGTGTAATAATAGATATGAGCGCGTATTTGTTAGTGAATACAAAAAAATTTTTGTACTGTGTTGACTTATCAGTAGATTGTTTATAGATTCTGGTCGGTGTAGTCAGGCCAACTGTAATCGATAGGGGTTTCTAAACTCTTAAACAAGATAAACCGACATAGTATTGTTTTAAAATAGGGTAAATGAAATAATTTTACCCAAAACTATTTTTGTGTAGAAAAGAAATCATTTTCCATAAATTATTATAGTATATGGATACTTGGTTGTTAGGAAGTGATAATATTGAATTATTATCATTGTTATATGGAAATTGAATAATAAATAAAATGGTATAACCAAAGATTTGAAGATAAATCCATTTAACAAATGGAAATTATAAATATGAATTGAAAATATAAGGAAATGAATTCATATACAAATGGGATTTGTAAAATAAATTGTAAATGTGATTTATATTTTGGAATAGAATTCCAGAAGAATATTTGAGAAAATAAATTCATTAATCTAATGAAATGGTAAAGTGAATTTATAAATGATTTCTATAAATTGAAATGAGTTTTGGAACTTAGAAAAAATTCAAATTAGAATTGAATTTAACTTGGATTAATTTGAATAAAAGTAAATTTGAGAATTTAATCTAGTGGACTAAATAATTTGGAATAAAATTTATTGAGATGGAATAAAAATGGTGAATGAACAAATGAGTTTACATTCGTAAATAAATAAATTAGAATTGGAAAATAGAATGAGATTGGATTTGAATCAAGTTGAATAAGATTCCAAACTTAGAAAAATAAAATAGGATGGATTGAATTCAAGTAAAATAACTTGATAAATTATTAATTCATGAAATAAATGAATTGGAAGTTGAGTTAGTTAAATTTAAAATTGAGTTGTGAGCTAAATTTAAAATGGTTTGAATTCGCAATAAATTCAAGTAAGTAGTAGAAATAAATTGACAATTTTCTTGTTATTAATAAAATAAATTCAGGATGAATTGAATATGAAAATTGAAATTTAAAAGGATAAGTGAATATACTAATTGAATTAAATTAGTAAATGGAATGGATTTGATAAATGAAAAAAATCAAATCAAAGAATTAAATCGGAAATTGTTTATGAGGAAACTATAACTTGAGTTTTGAGTTGAAATAACTTAAGTAATATTTGGATAAAGGCTCGATTTGAGTAAAAAAATAGTGAAATGGTTGTTGTCAAGTTTTATGAAATGGTTTTTGAACAAAACTTGTTTGATTAATGAAATGCAAATAAATGGATTAGAACGAAAAAAAGAAAGACAAGTATAAACAAAAATACATTCAAACAAGAAAGAGGCAAATATATAAAATGAGGAGCTTGTCAAGGAAGCCACAAAATTATCTTCATGCATTTATACAGCCGAGATCTTGTTTAATAAACCAAAGAAAAAAACATATATATGACTGTACTTACCAAATAAAATAAAATAATATAAATATGGTACAACACAATTAATGCAAGCACAAAAATGTATCCATCAGCCACCCAAAGCAAGAAATATCCCTGCCTCTTGTACAAACAAATAATATCATCACCTGTAACTTTTTATTTATATCAACTTCTCCTCATTTCAGTTCGAGCTGAGTAAACACCATTTCATACTTAAACAAAATTCAATTTAAACACAAACAAATCAACATAAAACTTCATATAACCTGAGAATCAAAGATAAGAATTTCAGCTTGCAATTTTCACAAGCCTGGAACATTTCAAACTCTGTTCTTCATTCTGGAAACCACAATGAGCAAACTTTCAACCCTGAATCTGTTTATATGTTGTTGTTTGTGAGCAAGCTTCTTTGATCTGACCTTTGAATTGATATGGTGATTTATGTTGAAATGAATTTTTGAAATCTAGTTGAATGTATACAAAATCATATATATGTGGGTAGATATGTTTGTGCATACATCTCTGTTTCCAGGTTTATAAAAAAAAAATTAAACCTGTTCAAAATAAAAAAATAAAAAAAATTAAATTCCCTTCATCCAATTCATTTTTGGCTTTAAGATCTAAACCAGTTATGTTTATATAATCAAAGTCAAAGTTAAAAAAAATGTTTTTAAGATTAAAAATGAAGATAATTTGACTGGGAATAAAATACGCAGTGAAATTCAAAATCATGTCGAAATTCAAGTGTTACATCTTTTTGATTCACCTACATCATCATGTTCGACATCAAAAGCTATGATTTTTAAAATAAAATTCAAGATTTTTTGTTTAGTATCGAATGAGAAATGCGTGGATGAACGGAATCACGAGTTTCATAAAATTCTGGTGATCGGCTAAACGTTTGATCTTGCGATCAGGGCTGAAGGAAGCTGGAGTTTTAAGGACCGATGGAAAAATGGTAACAGTATTTTTACATCACCGTGGTGGCGCGAAGAGGAAGGAATAGGGTTTTAAGGGTGGTTTTGGTAGTCTGGTTTCGCGATACATTTGCGACGTCGATGGTGGATCGTGGTTGATCGGACCATGGGGGATAGTCGTTTGGGTTCATGGCGCATCTCTGGGTGGAACAGCAGGGCCTCTGGTGATTGGTTTAGGTGGCGTGTGACATTTTTTCTGATGATCAAGTCTGGGATTCGAGTGTTTCGAATGCTCAAATTTGTCCTGACACTGCTATCATCGGATCTGAGTGTTTGGAAACCTCGTAGGCGTCGTCGGCGACTTGTTGAGGTACTCGGTTACGATCAAAGATGATCGGAATAATGGTGCATGTGCACACATACACGTTCGTGCCTGGGTGACTGTGAAATTTGGGGAAGATGAGGTAAACTCGAAGAAGTTATCGGGGATGTTTCGTGTGTGACTTAAAGCAATGAAACAAGGGGGGAACTCGAGTGTATTATCGGGTTTTACCTGGGGTTGTCTGGGGTCTGTAGTTTTTGTATAAAAACAGTTTTAACTTTTAAAACAAAATCAAGTTTATTTAAAACAATTTTGTTAAACCCAGTTCTTTTGTAAATAATGAATGTTTATCCAAGTTTTGAATTGGTTAAAAGGTTTTTAAATTAAATTATTTTAATTTAACTAAGTTTAATGATATTTAAGATATATATAACCCTTATTTTAAAGTTTATTTTAAAACTTAATAATGTAATTAAGAAGTTGATTAAGAAAGATAAAAGGTTTTTAAAGGTTAATTACTTAATGAAAGTAATTAAAGGTTAATCAGTTAATTAAAGTAGTTAAAAGGATAATTACTAAATGAAATTAATTAAGAAAGGTTAATTAATTTAATTAACTAATGATTATGATTGATTAACTACTGATTAGAGATTTAAGAATATTAATTAAAAGTAATTAATGTTTAATTACTGTGAATGGTTAAGGATAATTAATATAAGTAATTAAAGGTAATTAATTACTTAAAGATAATTACTTAATTAAAAGTAATTAAATAAATGATTAAATTGATTAAGTAATTTGATTAAGTAAATGATTAAAGGGTAATTACTTGAGGGAAGTAATTAAGTGATGATGACTCAGTGTAATTAAAGGATTAATTAATGAAATTAATCAAGGACAATTAATTAAATGGTAATTAATTAATTAAAGGTTAATTTATTAATTGAAGATAATTAATTAAATGGTGAATTAAATAATTAAAGGTTAATTATTTAATAAATTAAAGGTTGATGAATTATAAGTAAAAGATTAACTAATAAAATTTGAAAGGAGGATTTATTTCAAATAATTTGTAATTAACTTATGATAATTAACCCAGATTAATAATTGATACATCTGGTTTAAATGAATCAGTTGATTAATAAATTTACTTGTGAATGTTTGGACTTGACTGAATGATTGAATTGCTTGATATCTCTGATCTGTGATGCTTTGTGATATATTCTGATTTGTGTGTGACCTGTAATGTAGTTTATTTATCTGGGATGAATGTAATTTTATTATCTGCAATATATATATATCTGTGATCTGTGATCTGTGAATAAAAGATAAGCGTTATAGTTTATACCGCTTATCAAATATATGGTTATATTTAACCTGTGATGATTGAATGTTGTTGCACTATTGCGTAAAACCCCTGGACCACACTTTTACACACACAAATATGGATTTCACGAGGAAATCGGTTAAGTCACAGATGATTTAAATTTAATATTTTTTAAATTGAAATTTTAATTTCAATTAATTTTGGAAATGAATTTTGGTTAAATGTTAAAGCTTTTGAAAAGGCGTTTTGAGGATAAAGTTATTTTGAATAACTGGGTAAAGTTTTTCAATTTAAATAATTTAATTTGAATTGAATCCAAAATTTGGAATTGAATTCCATGATTAGAAATTATGGTTAAAGATGTTATAAATGTGTTTATATGAATTTAAACCATTTTAAAAGTATGGTTTTGAGAATTTGAATTTAACCCAAAGACTTTAACTTGTATGAATGAATCAGATTTTCCGAAATGAAAACTATTTGTTTTCAAATGTTAAAAGCTTTCATATAAGAAATGAAATTCCAATTTAATTAAAGGAATTTCAAGTTTGAATTGGAAATAGTTTTCCGAGTTATGAATAAACCTTTGTGAAAGATTATTGAACTTTGTTTTGAAATTGGAAAAGTGTACCTTTTGTATATAAAGGTCAAAATGGAATTGTTTTGAAAGCTATTAATTAAATCTTTGTTTCAAAGATTGGATGAGTTAATCCAAATTGAACTGGAAATTGATTTGGAAAATCTATGAATAGATCTTTGTGAAACTGGGTGAACTTTATGAATTGAATCTTTTTGTTTAAAAAGATTAAAATGGTAATGCGTTTAAACCATTTGAAGAAAAGTTTTGGATAATAAGTTGTGACTTAATTGAAATCCCAATATCCATATGTTTTAAAATTTTGCACTCACTATTTCGGTTTAGCCGGGAGAGGACTTTGTGTCATATAACCCATTTCGAATAGTGATACGACGTTATATGGATAGCATTTGAAGAACGGTGGTGAAGACCGGATATTTTCGAAAACGAAAGGACAACTCGTCGAATGTCTCTGCATCGACTGGTCCCCGTATAGAGACTCCATATGTGGTGGGAAGTCCGTACGTGATTAGAAATTATCCGGATTGCAAGGACTTCTTTGGAAGTGCCTTCGGTTCTGTTCGAACCCGGAACAGACTTGTATGGTTGTATGTCTGACACTACACTTTGAGATATAAAGCTGATTTCTTTCAAATACATTTCTGTTTGGTGGCGGAGAATTTATTCTCTTAGCTTAACACCCTTCTCTGAGACGTCCGAGCTCAGACGTTATGTAGTTGAAGGTTATCAGTGATATACTCCCAATTTGGTAAGGTGGCATGCTGAGTGTTGCTGTGTGTTGATCATTTATTGATCATTTGTGATCAAAGCATGGCTTTGTGCCAAAGCGTAGCTTTGTGGACGAGACCTCATCAAGCCTCACAGACCGGTAATGGTCGAAACAGGAAAGATGCAGCAAGGTTTCAGGGGTAGCTCCCCTAGGGTATGTCCATTCCTTCTGGAAAAGGGTGGTATCATGATATGGAGCCTAGATACTTACTCATGTGGACACACTATATTTATTACTGTGTGATGTTGTTGGTTATCGAGCGCTCGGATAAAGGTCCCAAAGGACCGGGGGTGGAATATCTCAGGTTTACTACCCGGGAAAGGGGTAACCGGCCTTATGTTGGCAGAGAGCCAGGTGGTTCTCGGGGCGTCCCTCCAGAGGCGTTCCCATGTGGCATAGGATGTTTCTTAGCCTGACCATTTGTTGGAAAATCCAAAGAAACAATACGAACCCAGTACGGTTTTAGTTATAGAACCTGCCATTTAAAATGGCAGCTATAGCAGGCATAATATAATGGTACCTATGTTGGCTAAGATTAATATTATACTTTCGAAATGTTATCTGCACTATGCACTAGTAATAATATCAAAAGAGTTTTCTTGCGTAGAAAGCATATTTGACTATCATAAGAAGAAATCTCCTCCAAGTCTGCGATTGCATTATGTGTGTGGTGGGAGGTCTTATGGTAGTTTCATTTTCCAAAAAGCATTGCGGATTTCAATGTTTAAAAATTCCTTTGTTGTTTGTTTTAAAGATAAACTGTTTTTGTTACTCACACCAGTCCCATGACTGACCCGAAGTTTATTGTTCCCTTCCTAAACTCTAGGTGCCCACAATTTTCCACACGGGCAGTCTAGAGTTGGGTTTCTTTTCAGATAGTCAGGTTTAGTAGACTATCTAGAGCTAGTTCAGTTTTGGAGTTCGATGAATGACGTTGCATATCTTGGTGCAACGTGATGGCGGTTCGAGCTTGACATTGGAGTGGTTGGACTCAGCCTCTCTGACAGATCATTTGGAGTTATCACTCTTGTTATTTCCACTGTATCATTATTTATCTCTGATATTGTTGTATCATATAGATATTATTATTGTATATCATTCTGGATATTGTATTCATTGGAGTTATATATGATATCAGTCATTTCTTTCTTCCGCTGTGTTGTTATACTTAATGGTGTTATAAGCTCCAATGAACCAGATTCGGCGTTTGAATCTGCGGCATTTTGAGTACAAGTGAAGTACGGGTGCTGATTTTCGAAGGCCGAGTTCAGGTTCATCACATTTGGTAGGGCAGTCTAGAGTTGGGTTTCTTTTTAGATAGTCAGGTTTAGTGGATTATCTGGAGCTAGTTCAGTGTCTGGTGTTCACGCACTGAGTTTGCTTATCTTTGTGGATGGTGATGGGATTCAAGCTTGATATTGGAGTTGTTGGACTCGTTCTCTTCTAGAGATCATTTGGAGTTATCACTTCTGGTATTTCCGCTGTATCATTATTTATCTCTGATATTGTTGTATCATATTAATATCATTGTTGTATATCATTCTGGATATTGTATTCATTGGATTTGTATATGATATCATTCATTTCTTTCTTCCGCTGTGTTGTTATACTTACTGTGTTAAAAGCTCCGGCACGAGTCGAATTTCAACGATTGAATCTGCGGCATTCGAGTACAAGTGAAGTACGGGTGTCGATTTTCGAACGCTGGATTTCGGATCGTGACAGGTATCTGGAAGGTTTGCAACCAGAACCTAACCTTGGAAGTGATAACTATATGAACTAATTCTACTCTCCCTGCAAAGGACAATAATTTTGACCTCCAAGCTTGCAACTTTTCTCTAATATTGTCTATCAACTTACCACATTCAGCATCTGTAACCTTATTATTCGACAACGGTACTCCTAGATATTTTACTGGCAATACACCTTCACCAACTCCAAGTTGTGCTAAAATGTCTGATTTATTCTTACAATACTTGTTCATATAACACTTTGTTTTAAATTCATTGACTTTGAGACCTACTAAAGATTCAAGTTGCTTAAATATCTCCTTTATTGTGTTAATCCCCATGGTATTTGATTTGAACACAACCAATAGATCATCTTCATAAATGAGATGGTTGACTTCTGGGTTTATCTTATATATGGGTTTAATTAATGATTGGTAGCTGGCTAATTCCATTTGAAGGGAGAAACATTCCATGGCTACAGCAAAGAGATATGGGGATAGAGGATCTCCTTGTCTAATCCCTCTATTAGTTTTATATAACCTTTAGGAATCCCATTTATGATCACTGAAAATGTAGGAGTGCATATGCAGTGTGTTATGAGTTTAAGTAGCTTGGCAGGAACTCCCATTTCATGCAACATGTGTAGAATGAATTGCCTACTTACTTTATCATATGCCTTGTGGAGATCAATTTTCAAACACACCCTATCTGCCCCTTTTTTTTATTAAAATCCCTTATTAGTTCATGTGCCATTAGTGAATTTTCAGATATGAATCTCCCCTTGATAAAAGCACTTTGACTTTGTGATATGAGTTGTGGTAAAACTTTATTGAGTCTCATGCAAATAATCTTGCTTAGAATTTTGTAAGTAACATTACAACAAGCAATAGGTCTATATTCTTCTATTCTTTCTGGTTTTTTAACTTTGGGAATCAATGTGATGAATGTATGATTTATTTCCTGAATAAATTCACCTGTGTTCAAAACCTCCTGATAATCTTTTAGCATACTATCTTTCAGGTTTTCCCAGTGCATTTTGAAGAAGAGTGCACTCATTCCATCAGGGCCAGGGCTGGACTCGTCATAGATAGAGAAAGTGGCCTTTTTCAACTACCTTTCCATAATGTCATCTGTCAGCATCCGAGCACCTTCTCTGGAGATTTTTTTCCTACAGCTGATTTGAGGTATTTGCTGAATATAATCTCCATTGTATGTTTCTGTAAAATACTCTATGGCTTTAATTTCCAGATCTTGTAAGTTTTCAATAATTTCTCCATGTTCATTTAAACAATATATATATATATATATATTCTACTGTATATTTTTGTAGCCGAACCCATATATACTTATATACATATATATACACTTTAGAATCCAAAGAAAATTTGAAAGCTTCAAAAATTTATATGTATAGACTTATATATTATGCAAATTCACTGTATATGCGTATAAACTTCCTTAATTACCAACTCACCCAGAACATATATAAATTCACATACAAACAACAGGCTATGTATGACTTATATAATTGACATATTATAAGCTTACATAACTGTCATGTTATAAAATCTATATAAACTAACATATATATATATATATATTAACATATTATAGGACTTATATATATATATTATAATTTTAAATAGTGCTTAAACAATGAATTTAAACCTTAAAACACCTATAATTACTTTTAAGCATAGAATGTAAACCCAAACTTATGTATATAAATTAATATATAAACATATAAAAACTCACATATATATACCAAAATACTTACACACATACCAAATATCAATATGTATATGTCTTTACCAAACTTGTTGCTATGCTTGAAGGCCAGAGGTGAAGGAGCGGAGTGGTGAAGTGGTTGTCGATGATGGAGAGGGGAGGATGAGCACGGGCGGTATGGGTTGGAGTCCAGGGTTTGTGGATCTGTTGGAAGGGTAAGGGCAGGCGATCGAAGGGGCTGTGGTGACGATTCATGGAAGGTCTCGGCCTAGGCTTGCGGCATGGCTCGGTGGCACAGGTCAAGGAAAGGTTGAGGAGGTGGGAATGGTCTTAGTTGATGGAGCGAAGTTGAGAGAGAGGGAGAGGAAGGCGGGAAGTTGGAACTGCCGGAGGTGGCAGTGGGGACGAGGCTGAAGATGGGCGATGGAGTGGAGAAAGGAAGGGTGTCAGTGGTGAAGCTAGCATGGTCGGGTGTTGATGGTGTTCATGGGAAAGGGTGGTGGTTGTTCGGAGCTTGGGTAGTGAATGTTGGAGGCGGAACAATATGGGTGAGAGAGAAAATGAACTTCCAATATGAAGTAGCAGGTGATAAAATAGGCATGCAACTTTCACATATATTATAATATATTTTTAGAATCAAAAGAAAAGAAGGAGCAGAGCTGTAACGACCCGAGTTTCCAGACCCCGGAAAATCGAACCATTTTAGTTAAGAAGAAGAGGTAGAAGAAGAAAAATAGAAAACAAAATCAAAATCTAACCATCGCAGCGGAATAAAATATAATATATATTAACAGATCTTTACACAAATCAAAACTGTATCAGTTTTATATGATATAGCATCAGAGTATACACCAGAGAACACATAACATACAACTGGACAATAACCATATCATGTCCTCAATACAACAGAGTACAACAATCAACACAGCGGAATATATATATAAACAAGTACGAGAGATACGTCTCGCCATCCAGCTCGTCTCCTGAGCTCTACAGCATCATATCCTGTAACCTATAATACTCGGTCTGACCCAAGCATCATATAAAACAATACCCGAGTCAGTCTGGAAAACCAGCGTGAGAAAATCACACTCAAATTGATTATTAAAGTTTCAAAAACCCTTTTGAAAATAAAAGCATCTCGTAAGACCACGCCACAAATAAACATGTCGGGTTTTTACCTTACGATAGCTAAAACACTTTATATCAAAATCCTCTGATATTATAATAGTGTCTACAGAAAGTAAAATAGAATCTAGCTGAAATGCTTGCATCTCACATTTCAACAATAGTTGGGCACAATCAAAACCGTACAGGCACGTAGGGAGAATGGATTTCCAATGAATGACTAGGCACTGGGGTACCACCTGTCACAGTACGTGGCCTAGATCACAGTACCGAGGAGTACGACCGCTCCCCTGCAACACAAGACCGGAATCATCCCTTACTGGATAATTCCAAATAAAATCACCCCACGGTTGGGATCAGCAACCGCAACACTAAGCCGAAATAAAAGGGACATCTAGACAGGGATGACCTTACTCTCAAGTGGGGGCTACCCACGAAGTCTTGCTGCATAACCCCTGATTTTCAGTCATTCCCGGTTGATGAGGCTCGAGGCTAAACGATACCTTTACAGCACATATCCCTTAGAATGCCCATCGTCCACCTGACGATGTCACGAAAGCATTCGTCCATTCAAGTCCGTCCCGGGTTCGAACGGAACCGAAGGCACTATTCCTACTACATCCATTTTGGAAATATCCTCAGGATTAGTAGCGACTAGCCCTTGCACTTCACTGCTCCATCTTCGACTCTGAACACGTTACACGAAACGTACAAACCGAATCGAAGTGGTATTCGAGTCTCCAGACCTAGAATCCCGGTATACGGAAACTCGATCCCGGTCTCTTCGAAACGATCAGCGCATTTGGCCAATATTGATAGTCGGTTATTTAACTATCAATTAACATCCACAAGCAACCATCACACAATAAATAATTTCCCACATTATTTATTTGTCCAAATATCTTTCCAAGATATATTTCCAAATTTCAAACTCATTTGAAACTATTTCAAACAGTTTCCGCTTACGGAATACATTCCCAAATAATTATTTCCACCGAATCACCAAGTACAAAATACTTTTAATTTTAAAATAATTTAAAAACACTTTATTTAAATATACTTTATAACATTGAAATTTTAAAACTACTTTAATACTTTATCAAAATATATATTTTAAGAATATTTAAAATAAAACCACTTTATAAATATAAGCTAACTTCCTCTTTAAATCATAATACCAAATCACTTTTATATACTTACTACAATAATAGATTTTTGAAAATACTTACTTAGGAAATTAACATTTAAAAATAATCAATTTTCTAAAACATGCCTTTTTAAACAAATTAGAACTTTTAACTTATATTAAAAATTTCTTTGAAAAACGTACTTGGCAATCCAAGGAAATACACTTCTCTTCACAACTTTTAAAAATAAATCAACGTTTATTTTTAAACCAATTCATATCCCTTTATAAATTCCCACCTTGAATTTATATTTTCAAATATCCACTGATATTCCATTTCACTTTATAAACCTAGTTTATATCTCCAAAATCTCATTTTCTCTTTAAATTTCAAATCCCAAAATATTTAAATCAATTTATAATTGATTTCCCAATTTATTTTACTTTGAAATAAATTTCCTTACTTAATCCATTTATTTCCAAATTCATTAACTTCCAGATTTTATTTCTCATTACGATTTAAAATCTTTAAACCGAAACACAAGTTTCAGATTTCACAAATTCTTTCTTTCTTTTTAATTACATCTAAACATTGAATTAAAATAAATTATTTATTCCTTTAAATAATATCACATAAGTTTTTAAATTCAATATTTCTCGGTTTATTCAAAATTCCTCTTTTCCATATTTATTAGAATTTTGGAAATCGCTTTTATTATTAATCAGATTCATTCTCAAATTTATTCCAAACTCTTATAATTATTTACTTTAAAATTTACTCTTTTATTTCTTTTCAAAAATTCCATTCTAGAGATTTTGATAATTCAGCATATCCAAATCGGTCCAACCAAACCATAACATCCAACTATCCATATAATTCATCACAGGATATCAAAAATCATATCATAGTATATTTAAACAAAATTAAATATTTTGAGGAATCCAGTTGGATCCCTCCAACCTGTTTCCTTGCATCCACAGATGTTAGCACAATACCAATTTCACTTCAAAGTGGAATATCGCGGTATATGGGTTTTATATAATATCATCCGCTATTATGCGGCGCATAGGGTCTCATCCGCTATACAATGCGGGAATATCAACAATTCCAATATATACATATGCCAATATGTATATATTGCTATATACTACTATATATATAGCACATCAATCAATGCAATCATCCAATCAATTATTTAAATTTAATCATTTAAATTTTAAATTAAAATTCAACCGAGTGAGATTAACTCACCTTAGATTTTGTTTTGCAATCCATCCTATCTCGCCATGTTTTTTCCAAAATTGTCAGACCTTGTATAATCAGTAGATGTCTTATTAATATCTTGAATGAATTGAACAATTTGTTACTATTTTAATAATTTAACTAACATACGAATTAATTGAACAATTCATTCCCATAAGTTTTAATTAACAAATTATTTAATTTGCAACGAATTACCGAAAAGTAAATAAGTTTATTAACCACATTAATCTCTAATATTCATTATTAAAATAAACTGGTAAATTTCCATTTCTAAACTGTATATAAATTCTTTGCTTCTGAATATATATCCTACTGTAAATAAATCTTGTCCCTAAGAAAAACAAATCATTTTTTTTACAAGTGAATCACCTCAATTTCCTATTTTAAGATAATCTAGTTAGCCTTACTCACTGACCAACCAAATAAATTAAGGTTAAACTAGCTTAACATTGGATTTCTTCTTTACTAGTAAATCTGAATGTTAATCCTTTGCTTACATTCAAGTTAAACAGTAAGCAAAAGACATAAAAATCTGAACCTATCCTAACTATATTTCTTCTTAAACACCTTCAACTCTGAAAGTGTACAATATTTATTAAGTCACATTAAAATAGATGGTACCTCACCTCACTGTCCAAACCTGGCCTCTTCCTCTACCTCAGCCTTGACAGTCGAGCCTCTCATCATCGCACGCGAGATCGAACATGCCAACACTTCCCGCATCGAGCTGCCAGGGGGCGAATCAGACCTCAACACTTCGTCATCGCATCATCCTCTCTGTATGCCTCCCTTTAACTTGCGAGTATCACTGCTTTGCCGTACCCACAATCGCGACTACCTTGGTGAACTTGCCCGGCCGTGAATCGCTCACGAGCTTGAGCCAAAAATCCCACCCAATCGCGTCACCTCCTCCAGGTCAGGCCGCCGCTTCCAAACTAACGAGCTCACCTTCATCGTGAGGAACCACGATTTCCTCCCTCACGTGCTTGAACCATCTCGCGCCCCAGCAAATCCAATTCGTCCCCCCCACTTCTTTTATTTACCTGATGTCGATTTTGAACTGGAAGAAGAAAGGAGGGAGCTTGCGAACGAATTAAAGAGTAGGGTAGCGTGATTTTTGTTTTCAATTAGTCCGGCCATTTTCTTTTTTTTGATGATTTTAGAACGAGATATTTTTCTGGCTTCAGAACGAAGAAAGAAAGAGATAAGGTCGGGTACTTGAATAGCTGTTTGAACTGATGGAAAAGATAGGTCGATGTGAAATAAATTTAACTGCAGTTGACTAGTAAAATTATTCAATTTAAATTCAAATTCGAATTGTTCCAATAAAGTCAACTAAAAATTTTGACATCCTATCAAGGCATGCCGCTAGGCGTTTGTAATGTTATACGCCTATTCTGAACGCACTGGAAAAGGTTTTGAGTCCTAATTCGATCGTATGGAGAAGATAGCTTTTTTTGGATTCAGTTATAATATTGAATTCGATAAAATTTCAGCGCGTTTATATATCGTACGCTCACACAACAACTCCAAATACTACGAAAATTGAAACCCGATAATAATACAATATTACGGATCCAATGGAACTGGTTTCGTCGAATTCTGAGACTGTGCCTCGGAAGGCTATTTTTAAATTCAATTTAAACAATAAAATTTCAAAACATAACAAACCATTTTTAAAGCTGATTCCAACACTTCTATCCATTTCAGTATTATCTATATAAATTTTATAAGTCTTCAAATTATTTTTAACAGGCTTAAAGCTCCAGATTCAATAATTTACCAATTTCAATAATTTAAATTCAACAATTACTTGTCTAATCAATAATGATATTTGAAATTAAAGTTAATAATTATATTTTGAATATTTAAAATTAATTAAATATTCCTATTTCAAATGCTCAAAATTTCCGGGTCGTCACATTCCTCCCCCCTTAAAAGAATTTCGTCCCCGAAATTACTAGTTAAGAGGAATGATTCAATTCCCGTTGACTATTTCCCAAATTCAACAGCTTTAACAATACTCGAACAATCTTTTATTAATGATACACTAATCATCTTTTAACTTCCCAACTTATCCATAAGTTTCAACCCATATCACCTACTTATCAATTCAAATTTAAATTTGAATTCAAATTTTGAATTATCAAAAAAAATTTAAAATTTTTCTAACTCCCTAAATTTTCGAAAAATTTTGCCAGCGTCTCCTTTGCGCGGCTAGCTCGGTACTACTACAAAATGGCTCTACGGCCTCCCAATCTCAAAAAGAAAACAAAAAGCCAAGTGGCTGGATCCAAAACCCAATCAAATTTCATATAGAAATTCAAATACATACCTTTTTGTTGGGCCATTAAATTTTATCTTCTAAATCAAAAATCCCAATTATCCATTGCTTTTATACACCTGTATATCCTACTAAGCAATAATATTCAATCACAATTTCAAAACCATTCTAGACATTTCTTCACAAATTTTCAATATTTGCTTTACTTAAGCCCGTACGATGCACATATATCATCCGTACGCAATATCACATTCGATCGCTCAATCGATCACACAATTTCACTTCCGAACTAGTATCGTCCACCCGACTTCCTAGTGCGGACTCAGATCTGGTTTCTTGATCAGAAACCGTCATTCTCCTTGCATAGCCACAAACTATGATAGAGAATTTCCAGAATCAATCAACAATCCATATCCAGGCTCGCCGTTGAAAATCGAGTGAAAAATTCCAACTCGGATCGATATATCTATCTCGAAATTCTGTGTTCGACATCTGGACCAAATAGCTATGCGAATAAAATAATATACGTACATCTTACGTATAAATTCCAATTGATTATCAGTTATATCAATTCTATTTTATTCACATTCCTTTTTGATTGTTATCCCCTTATTCACAACTATCCCATTTCACAACTTCAGTTTTAGTCTTCATTCAACTATTCACTTAGTATATTCATTTTTTTCCCATTCCAAAATTACTAAGTATATTTCCAATACCAATTTTCTTAAGAATTTCATTCTTCAATTCTTAAGTTCAATATAAATTTTTCTTATATTTATTTACTACTTCACCACTGAAGTGTATATATTCAAATTGAACTCCCATTTCATATGAATTCCAACTTACTTCAATTTACTACTTCATTTCAAAATTTTTCCTTAAATTCAATTCATCTCCAACTTCCAAAAATTGAATTTTATTTAGCTCGAAAACAATCCAAGTTAATTCATTCAATAACTATTTCTCAACTTATTTAAACCACTCCTATGTTGAGTTCAGTTTCCATTCAACATTTACTTAAGTCAATAACTTAAGTTTATTTCCCATTTAACCAACCCTTTAAAGTTTTATTTCCATCTTTCATTTGATTCTTATTTAATCAAATTCCATCCATTTATT
Organism: Allium fistulosum; assembly: GCA_030737815.1. Lineage (NCBI taxonomy): Eukaryota > Viridiplantae > Streptophyta > Magnoliopsida > Asparagales > Amaryllidaceae > Allium > Allium fistulosum. The sequence goes on from CM060902.1 coordinate 1,394,763,611, forward strand.
TATTTAATATAATTGGTTCATTCACTCAATCATTATGAATTTTAATTTCCAAACTCAATTCATCTGGAATTATTTTATTAATAACCAGGTCATTTCCAATTTATTTTCACTTATTTGGATTTCATTCGCAATTCAAACCATCACTATTTTAATCCAATTTCATTAACTCACAATTCAATTTCATTAACTAATTTATTATCTAATTAGTTCCTCCGCTGGTTAAAATTTAATTCCAAATATCACTTCACTTAATTTTCTTAAGTTCAATTTATTTTATAATTCAAGTTTGGATTTATTTAAAAATTAAGATTGCTCATCTTAGTCATTTCCATTTGATAATTACAATTTCAAATTATAACTCTTAATGGTTCAAAGATATGAATTCCCATTTATGACTTACAATTTCATTTCTATTCATAAGTTTAACTTACTTGCTTAAGATCTAGGACTATTCATTTAAGTCCATTTCCATCTTTATAATTAAATTTCAAATTATTACACTTAAGAGCTTAAGAATATGAATTTCTTTACACAATTATAAGCATTTTACATTACCTTTATATCCAATTCAATTCGACTTCAACTTATTTACATTTAATTCAATTCCAATTCTCAATTCTTATTTAACTTATCCTAAGTTAAAATCAAATATATTTTATTCACCTTCATATACTCGAATTAAATTTTAATTCTAGGATACAATTTTATACAAGTTTTACAATTCATTCACCTTCAAGTTCTCTAACTCTTTTATCTACCAACTTATATTACTCATTGAGTTATTTTCATCTCATAATTATAATCCAAGAATTAAACTTTCATTCCCTTCTTATTTCAATCAACTTCATTCTATACTTTATGTTGTTGATTCAATTAAATTTCCACATTTATATTTTAAATAGAATTCCCAGAATCCAATTGCCCGGTTTTATTTCAAAACCATTTTGAATCCATAAATAACTCATACACCATCAAATCCCAATTTCCAAAACAATCTGCTTTTACCAAACAATTTTTCCCTTTGAATTTCAAAACCAACCCAGTTCACAATCACTTCCAATTTAAAACAGTTTGGTAGCAATTTCTCTTTGGAAACTCGAAAATAGACATCGATGATGCTGCAGTCATCACCGAAATTATTTTCCAGCGACCGAAAGAGAATTTAATGCTTTTATCACTTTAAAACATTTCAAACATTTTTAATTCCCAAATCCCACCAGATTTCGATTCAATTTCAAAAATATTCAAGAAATAATATCACCATTTTTTCCCCAAAACCTTTAAACTATTTTAAATCCAAAGGAATTTAAACCTTTTCCTAAACTTCAAATTCAAAATCCATTCAATTTTATATCCAAACATTACTCTGGAATTCTATCACATTTTATTTCAAGTTATAAGTCACATTTACAATTTACATTTACAAATTTCATTTGTTTATGAATTTATCTCATTTGATTATAAATCACATTTGTATATATAGGTTATCTCAATTTATAAATTTCATTTATAGTCTATATTCTCAAATTCCATTTGTTATATAAATTTATTCTTCAACTTAGGTTATAAGTTTCAATTTCTGATTCAATTTTTACAGAATGATGATAATAATTTAATATCACCGCTTTCTAACAACCAAGCAACCAAATATATAATTTACAAAAGTTATCCTTTTATATATAAAAAAATAATTTGGGAAAAATTATTTCATTCACCCTATTTAAAACAATACTGTGTCGAACTGTTCTATTCAAGTGTTTAGAAACCCCTTCGATACAGTTGTACAGACTGTGCCGACGAAGGTTCATATGCCACTCAATAAATCAACCAACACAATATAAAACCATTTTATATTCACTAACAAATATGCGCTCATATCTATTAATACTCTCAAAATTCCCACCAGAGCCAAGGTTATCGCTAGCCTAAGCTCTGATACCACTGTAACGACCCGAGTTTCCAGACCCCGGAAAATCGAACCATTTTAGTTAAGAAGAAGAGGTAGAAGAAGAAAAATAGAAAACAAAATCAAAATCTAACCATCGCAGCGGAATAAAATATAATATATATTAACAGATCTTTACACAATTCAAAACTGTATCAGTTTTATATGATATAGCATCAGAGTATACACCAGAGAACACATAACATACAACTGGACAATAACCATATCATGTCCTCAATACAACAGAGTACAACAATCAACACAACGGAATATATATATAAACAAGTACGAGAGATACGTCTCGCCATCCAGCTCGTCTCCTGAGCTCTACAGCATCATATCCTGTAACCTATAATACTCGGTCTGACCCGAGCATCATATAAAACAATACCCGAGTCAGTCTGGAAAACCAGCGTGAGAAAATCACACTCAAATTGATTATTAAAGTTTCAAAAACCCTTTTGAAAATAAAAGCATCTCGTAAGACCACGCCACAAATAAACATGTCGGGTTTTTACCTTACGATAGCTAAAACACTTTATATCAAAATCCTCTGATATTATAATAGTGTCTACAGAAAGTAAAATAGAATCTAGCTGAAATGCTTGCATCTCACATTTCAACAATAGTTGGGCACAATCAAAACCGTACAGGCACGTAGGGAGAATGGATTTCCAACGAATGACTAAGCACTGGGGTACCACCTGTCACAGTACGTGGCCTAGATCACAGTACCGAGGAGTACGCCCGCTCCCCTGCAACACAAGACCGGAATCATCCCTTACTGGATAATTCCAAATAAAATCACCCCACGGTTGGGATCAACAACCGCAACACTAAGCCGAAATAAAAGGGACATCTAGACAGGGATGACCTTACTCTCAAGTGGGGGCTACCCACGAAGTCTTGCTGCATAACCCCTGATTTTCAGTCATTCCCGGTTGATGAGGCTCGAGGCTAAACGATACCTTTACAGCACATATCCCTTAGAATGCCCATCGTCCACCTGACGATGTCACAAAAGCATTCGTCCATACAAGTCCGTCCCGGGTTCAAACGGAACCGAAGGCACTATTCCTACTACATCCATTTTGGAAATATCCTCAGGATTAGTAGCGACTAGCCCTTGCACTTCACTGCTCCATCTTCGACTCTGAACACGTTACACGAAACGTACAAACCGAATCGAAGTGGTATTCGAGTCTCCAGACCTAGAATCCCGGTATACGGAAACTCGATCCCGGTCTCTTCGAAACGATCAGCGCATTTGGCCAATATTGATAGTCGGTTATTTAACTATCAATTAACATCCACAAGCAACCATCACACAATAAATAATTTCCCACATTATTTATTTGTCCAAATATCTTTCCAAGATATATTTCCAAATTTCAAACTCATTTGAAACTATTTCAAACAGTTTCCGCTTACGGAATACATTCCCAAATAATTATTTCCACCGAATCACCAAGTACAAAATACTTTTAATTTTAAAATAATTTAAAAACACTTTATTTAAATATACTTTATAACATTGAAATTTTAAAACTACTTTAATACTTTATCAAAATATATATTTTAAGAATATTTAAAATAAAACCACTTTATAAATATAAGCTAACTTCCTCTTTAAATCATAATACCAAATCACTTTTATATACTTACTACAATAATAGATTTTTGAAAATACTTACTTAGGAAATTAACATTTAAAAATAATCAATTTTCTAAAACATGCCTTTTTAAACAAATTAGAACTTTTAACTTATATTAAAAATTTCTTTGAAAACGTACTTGGCAATCCAAGGAAATACACTTCTCTTCACAACTTTTAAAAATAAATCAACGTTTATTTTTAAACCAATTCATATCCCTTTATAAATTCCCACCTTGAATTTATATTTTCAAATATCCACTGATATTCCATTTCACTTTATAAACCCAGTTTATATATCCAAAATCTCATTTTCTTTTTAAATTTCAAATCCCAAAATATTTAAATCAATTTATAATTGATTTCCCAATTTATTTTACTTTGAAATAAATTTCCTTACTTAATCCATTTATTTCCAAATTCATTAACTTCCAGATTTTATTTCTCATTATGATTTAAAATCTTTAAACCGAAACACAAGTTTCAGATTTCCCAAATTCTTTCTTTCTTTTTAATTACATCTAAACATTGAATTAAAATAAATTATTTATTCCTTTAAATAATATCACATAAGTTTTTAAATTCAATATTTCTCGGTTTATTCAAAATTCCTCTTTTCCATATTTATTAGAATTTTGGAAATCGCTTTTATTATTAATCAGATTCATTCTCAAATTTATTCCAAACTCTTATAATTATTTACTTTAAAATTTACTCTTTTATTTCTTTTCAAAAATTCCATTCTAGAGATTTTGATAATTCAGCATATCCAAATCGGTCCAACCAAACCATAACATCCAATTATCCATATAATTCATCACAGGATATCAAAAATCATATCATAGTATATTTAAACAAAATTAAATATTTTGAGGAATCCAGTTGGATCCCTCCAACCTGTTTCCCTGCATCCACAGATGTTAGCACAATACCAATTTCACTTCAAAGTGGAATATCGCGGTATATGGGTTTTATATAATATCATCCGCTATTATGCGGCGCATAGGGTCTCATCCGCTATACAATGCAGGAATATCAACAATTCCAATATATACATATGCCAATATGTATATATTGCTATATACTACTATATATATAGCACATCAATCAATGCAATCATCCAATCAATTATTTAAATTTAATCATTTAAATTTTAAATTAAAATTCAACCGAGTGAGATTAACTCACCTTAGATTTTGTTTTGCAATCCATCCTATCTCGCCATGTTTTTTCCAAAATTGTCAGACCTTGTATAATCAGTAGATGTCTTATTAATATCTTGAATGAATTGAACAATTTGTTACTATTTTAATAATTTAACTAACATACGAATTAATTGAACAATTCATTCCCATAAATTTTAATTAACAAATTATTTAATTTGCAACGAATTACCGAAAAGTAAATAAGTTTATTAACCACATTAATCTCTAATATTCATTATTAAAATAAACTGCTAAATTTCCATTTCTAAACTGTATATAAATTCTTTGCTTCTGAATATATATCTTACTGTAAATAAATCTTGTCCCTAAGAAAAACAAAACATTTTTTTTTACAAGTGAATCACCTCAATTTCCTATTTTAAGATAATCTAGTTAGCCTTACTCACTGACCAACCAAATAAATTAAGGTTAAACTAGCTTAACATTGGATTTCTTCTTTACTAGTAAATCTGAATGTTAATCCTTTGCTTACATTCAAGTTAAACAGTAAGCAAAAGACATAAAAATCTGAACCTATCCTAACTATATTTCTTCTTAAACACCTTCAACTATGAAAGTGTACAATATTTATTAAGTCACATTAAAATAGATGGTACCTCACCTCACTATCCAAACCTGGCCTCTTCCTCTACCTCAGCCTTGACAGTCGAGCCTCTCATCATCGCACGCGAGATCGAACATGCCAACACTTCCCGCATCGAGCTGCCAGGGGGCGAATCACACCTCAACACTTCGTCATCGCATCTGATGCAGCGCAACCTTTATTTGGCCAAGGTATAAGTCGTCTACGACTCAAGGAGGCATTGATGAGTCGTCCACGACTCAACTGGACAACCAAAGGTGGAGATATAAGTCGTCTACGACTTAAGAGCAATGTTATGAGACGTCCACGACTCATAGAGACAGGCATGAGTCGACTACGACTCAAGGAAGCGGTGATGAGTCGTCCAAGACTCATAAAGACAGGCATGAGTCGTCTACGACTTATGGAGGCGGTGATGAGTCGTCCACGACTCAACTGGATGACCAAAGGGAAAGATGTGATGAGTTTACGACTTAACAAGGAGATGAGTCGCTCACGACTCAAGGGGAAGAATACACAAGTGATAAGTCGTCTACGACTCAAGGAAGGTGAGGAGATAAGCCATCCACGACTTATCAAAACTGGGTTAAGTCGTAGAGGCCTGGAGCTGGATATTCTGATGCGCTTTAATCCATGCCGTAGATTCTCCTGACGAGTTAATCTGAACCGATTGTTTCTAAGCCGCTTCTGTTATAAATCATGAGTCGTAGTGTGTTGTAATTTGATAAGTCGTAAACGACTTAAGGTGAGTCGTCTGTTTTGTAATAAGTCGTATATTTTGGCTGCGTCATAAGTCGGAGTGTGATGAGTCGTGTGTTGTTAGTTTGTACATCTTGTTAAGTCGTGTACCTGGTTGTGACATTTGTATTGTAAGCTGATAAGTCGAATACGACTTATGATGAGTCGTAGGTCATAGATGATGAGTCGGAAACGACTTATGACTTAGGAAATTTTTCTGGATTTGTGTTGTAGCCTATAAATAGGCAAGTGAAGTCATTTGTAAAGGTTGTTGAATATTGAATAAAATTCTCTTTTGATTGCTTTGTGCTTTCATTCAAATTGGTAGTTGAGTGTAATCTCCTATCTCCTCTTTCGGTTAATCGAGTGCGCTCGATTCAACGATTGTAGAAGCCGATTCGCGGAATCAAGTGCGCTTGATCAACGCTTGAAGAATTGAAGATCTTTGAACCCGGTATCGTGCGCGATCAACGAGTTCGAGATAGCTAGAGTTCGGTATCTTCGGATCAACGAATTCGGGCGATTCAGCATTCATCAATCCATCGACTGCTACTTTCACCGATCTACATCACTTTTGAAATATCCGCTGCGTCAGTTTTTTGGTATCGGAGCTTGTTCTAGCCAATCATAGCTAGATCGAGACTTGGAGCCTATTCAATTTGAAGTTTGAAGAGAAGACGAGTGCTTGAAGTGTTAAACCGTGAGCCGTGAGCAAGAGAAGAGTCATCATTGTTCGAAGATTGTTTGATCGGAATTACATTGGAGGCCGAAACTTTGTCCATCGTGTTCATCGCGATTTGCTACAAAGTGGAAGTTTTCGATCCGTTTCATTTTGGATCAAAATCCGGAAAGTGTTTGAATTTGAAGTGTTGAAGAATTTGTGAAGTTTTCAAGTATGCCGCCAAGAAGAGCTAATCGCCACCAAAACGTAGAGGCTTTGTATCGAAGAGAAGAAGCTGATGAGATGGAGCAAAGAATCAATGAGAATTTTAGTGAGAAGCTTAATGAAGGAATTGGCCGGTTAGAGAAGCTTATGACGGAGATGAACCAAAATCGGAGAAGGGTTTCACCAGAATCTAATCATGGAGGTAGTAGAGTCTCACCACATTCCAATCGAGACCGAAGTGTTGAAAACGATCAAGGGCGTGGGAGGAACGTGAATGATCGTGAACGGAGGAATGTCGATAGAAGGGATGATGGTGGAAGGCGCAATGGTAGTAGAGATGTTGGTGGTCAGAATCGACATCGTTATGCATCTGATTTTGAAGAGGAATATGATGGTGGTAGTATTCAAGGAAGAGGTCAAGGAAGAAACTATTCTGAGTATGATCACAAATGGGAGTCGGGGATGAAGACAGAAATTCCTGAATTCAAGGGTGGTATGCAAGCGGAGGAGTTTCTAGATTGGGTAGCTAATGTTGAGGAAATTTTTGACTTTAAGGAAGTTCCAGAACATCGTAGAGTGAAGTTGGTTGCTACGAAGCTGAGGGGTAGAGCTTTGGCATGGTGGCAGCAAACCAAGCTTACACGTGAACGTATGGGGAAGTCAAAGATTGAATCTTGGAAGAAGATGAAGAAATTGATGAAAGCAACGTTCTTACCTTACAATTATCAATCTTTGATGTATCAACGTTTGCAAAACTTGAGGCAGGGCACAAAGACAGTTAATGACTATGCTGATGAATTCTATCAACTTATTGCGAGGAATGATATTATGGAAACAGAAGAGCAGCTGACATCTAGATTCATTGGGGGATTGAGAATGCAGATTCAGGATATGGTTAATATGTTCGATCCAAGGTCTGTAGCGGAAGCACATCAGAAAGCGTTGGCTTGGGAGAAGCAGGGTAGACGAGGAGGTGGTGTGTTTACTAATTCCAGCAATCAAATGAAGGGTGTTAGTGGGGGTTCTAACATTTCTAAACCTATCAGTAGACCAGTGGTAAAGGAGGTTGAGAAGGCGAAAGCTAACAATGGGTTTAAATGTTACAATTGTCAAGAATTGGGTCATAAAAGCAGTGAGTGTCCAAAGCCAAAGAAGAGAACCATGATTGCAGAAGTTGACGATGAGGATGTTGAGGAAGATTGTTCTAATCCATCTGAGGAGGATGAGCAGGATATTGCGTCGGGAGACGAAGGTTGCAATCTAATGCTGAGGAGATCGTGTTTAACACCAAAGCAGGAGGAAGCTAGTTGGTTGAGGAGTAATATCTTTCACTCAACATGTACTATTCTGGGGAAGGTGTGTAAGTTTGTGATCGACGCAGGAAGCTGTGATAATATTATTTCAACCGAAGCTGTGACGAAGTTGAAATTGAAGACAGAGAAACATCCGAGTCCATACAAGTTAGCATGGTTGAGAAAAGGAGGAGAAGTGAAAGTGGATAGACGAGTTCGAGTTCCATTCTCTATTGGGAAGAAATACAAAGATGAAATATGGTGTGATGTAGTAGAGATGGATGTTTGCCACTTATTATTGGGAAGACCATGGCAATATGATCGAGCAGTACTACATGACGGTCGGACCAATAGCTACAGTTTTATGTTTAAAGGCATGAAGATTATTTTAGTTCCAAAGAAGAGATCACAAGAAGAAAGTAAATCAGAAGAAATTGAAGAGCTGAAAACTTTATTGACTTTAAAAGAGTTTGTTAAAGAGGTTGAGGAAGAACCAGAAGTATTCTTGTTGATTGGACGTGAGAGCAGTGAAGAAGTTGAAATTCCTGAAGAAGTTAAACCAGTTTTGAAAGAATTTGACGATGTATTTCCAGAGGAATTACCAACGGAGTTGCCACCGTTGAGAGATATACAACATCAGATAGATCTTGTTCCAGGTGCTGTATTGCCACACAGACCACATTATCGAATGAGTCCGAAGGAACATGAAGAATTGCGGAGGCAGGTAAAGGAATTGCTTGAGCAGGGGCGTGTGCAAGAGAGTCTGAGTCCTTGTGCTGTATCAGCTTTATTGGTACCCAAGAAGGATGGGACATGGAGAATGTGCACTGACAGTCGAGCATTGAATAAGATCACTGTGAGATATAGATTTCCAATGCCGAGGTTGGATGACTTGTTAGATCAGATAAGCGGAGCTACTATCTTTTCTAAGATTGATTTGAAGAGCGGATATCATCAAATTCGTATCAGACCAGGAGATGAGTGGAAGACTGCTTTCAAAACCAGGGAGGGTCTATACGAATGGTTGGTTATGCCATTTGGCTTATCAAATGCACCAAGTACTTTCATGAGGGTGATGAATCAGATTTTTAGACCGTTCATTGGGAAATTCGTGGTGGTGTATTTCGATGATATACTTATTTACAGTGGGAGTCCAGAGGAACATTTGAATCATCTTAGAGAAGTGTTGATGGTGTTACGACAAGAACAATTTTATGCTGCTACAAAGAAATGCGTGTTCATGACGCACAGTGTTTTATTTTTGGGGTATGTTGTTTCAGAGAAAGGAATACAAGTTGACCAAAGTAAAGTTGAGGCGATCAGAAATTGGCCGCAACCCAAGACGATAACGGAAGTTCGTAGTTTCCATGGGTTGGCTTCATTCTATTGAAGGTTTATACCACACTTTAGTAGTGTGATGGCGCCTGTTACAGATTGCATGAAAGGTAAACAATTTGCATGGACAGAGGAAGCAGGGAGTGCTTTTGGGAAGATCAAGGAATTGCTGACGTCTGCACCAATTCTAGTGCTACCTGATTTTCAGTTGGTGTTTGAACTACATACTGATGCATCCAAGGTTGGGATTGGAGGGGTGTTGAGTCAGAAGGGGCGTCCTATTGCATATTTCAGTGAGAAGTTGTCCGGAGCGAAGATACGATACAATACATATGATGTGGAGTTTTATGCTGTTGTACAATCTATCAAACACTGGAGACACTATCTATTTCAGAAGGAGTTTGTTCTTTACACCGATCATGAAGCATTTGCAAGGGCAAGACAAGATTTCCGCGAGACATGCATCGTGGATTGCATATCTACAACAGTTTACTTTTGTTGTGAAACACAAGTCAGGGGTGACAAATCGAGTGGCTGATGCTTTGAGTAGGAGGAGTCATTTGTTGACTACGCTGAAAGTTGAAGTGACGGGGTTTGAAATGTTGCCGGAATTATTTGTTGAAGATCCTTACTTCATGAAGTTTGTTGATAAAGTTAAGGAGGGAAAGACGGATGAGTTCTTGATGGTAGATGGTTTTCTTTTTAAAGGAAGTCGATTGTGCATACCGGAGGGTAGTCTGAGAATGAAGATTATCAAGGAGTTACACGAAGAAGGGCATGTTGGAAGAGACCGTACCTTACAGTTAATTTCACAATCCTACTTTTGGCCATCGATGAGGAAAGAAGTGGAGAGGTTTGTTGAGCGTTGTCATATTTGTCAGGTTTCGAAAGGAACTGCGACTAATGCTGGTTTATATATGCCATTACCTGTACCAAGTAAACCATGGGTTGATGTGAGTATGGACTTCGTGTTGGGATTACCGAGGACACAGCGTGGTAACGATTCCATATATGTGGTGGTGGACAGATTTTCGAAAATGGCGCATTTTATTGCTTGTAAGAAGACGGCGGATGCTGTGCATGTTGCTCAGTTGTTTTTCAGGGAGATCTATCGACTTCATGGATTGCCAGAATCTATTGTGTCAGATAGAGATACTCGATTTCTGAGTCATTTTTGGTTGAGTTTGTGGAAAATGGTGGGAACGAAGCTGAAGTTCAGTAGTGCTTATCATCCGCAAACGGATGGACAGACTGAGGTGGTTAACAGATCTTTGGGAAACTTGTTGAGGTGTCTTGTTCAAGATAATCTGAAGAGTTGGGATGTGAAGTTATGTCAGGCAGAATTTGCCCATAATCATGCTGTGAATCGAAGTACTGGGTTCAGTCCGTTCCAGATTGTTTATTCAAATTTACCGAAGGGACCGTTAGACTTAACGATGATACCACACTCGAAGGGGACAATTAAGAAAGCTGCTGATTTTGTTGAAGGGCTGACGGAGTGTCATAAAATCGTTCAAGAACGATTAGAGAAAGCAAATAAGAAATATAAACGAGCTGCAGATTTGAAACGACGAAATGTTGAGTTTAATGAAGGAGATTTGGTTTATGCAATATTGACGAAAGATCGTTTTCCGGTGGGAACGTATAATAAATTGAAAGCACGAAAGATTGGCCCAGTTGAAATTTTAAAGAAAATCAATAAAAATGCTTATAAACTGAAGCTGCCAGATGATGTGTATACATCTGACGTATTCAATGTTAAACATCTTGTACCATATCATGGGGATGAGTTTGTTGGGGATGAAGAGCGTGCAAATTCGAGGTCGAATTTCTCTCAACCTGGGGAGGATGATGCAGCGCAACCTTTATTTGGCCAAGGTATAAGTCGTCTACGACTCAAGGAGGCGTTGATGAGTCGTCCACGACTCAACTGGACAACCAAAGGTGGAGATATAAGTCGTCTACGACTTAAGAGCAATGTTATGAGACGTCCACGACTCATAGAGACAGGCATGAGTCGACTACGACTCAAGGAAGCGGTGATGAGTCGTCCAAGACTCATAAAGACAGGCATGAGTCGTCTACGACTTATGGAGGCGGTGATGAGTCGTCCACGACTCAACTGGATGACCAAAGGGAAAGATGTGATGAGTTTACGACTTAACAAGGAGATGAGTCGCTCACGACTCAAGGGGAAGAATACACAAGTGATAAGTCGTCTACGACTCAAGGAAGGTGAGGAGATAAGCCATCCACGACTTATCAAAACTGGGTTAAGTCGTAGAGGCCTGGAGCTGGATATTCTGATGCGCTTTAATCCATGCCGTAGATTCTCCTGACGAGTTAATCTGAACCGATTGTTTCTAAGCCGCTTCTGTTATAAATCATGAGTCGTAGTGTGTTGTAATTTGATAAGTCGTAAACGACTTAAGGTGAGTCGTCTGTTTTGTAATAAGTCGTATATTTTGGCTGCGTCATAAGTCGGAGTGTGATGAGTCGTGTGTTGTTAGTTTGTACATCTTGTTAAGTCGTGTACCTGGTTGTGACATTTGTATTGTAAGCTGATAAGTCGAATACGACTTATGATGAGTCGTAGGTCATAGATGATGAGTCGGAAACGACTTATGACTTAAGAAATTTTTCTGGATTTGTGTTGTAGCCTATAAATAGGCAAGTGAAGTCATTTGTAAAGGTTGTTGAATATTGAATAAAATTCTCTTTTGATTGCTTTGTGCTTTCATTCAAATTGGTAGTTGAGTGTAATCTCCTATCTCCTCTTTCGGTTAATCGAGTGCGCTCGATTCAACGATTGTAGAAGCCGATTCGCGGAATCAAGTGCGCTTGATCAACGCTTGAAGAATTGAAGATCTTTGAACCCGGTATCGTGCGCGATCAACGAGTTCGAGATAGCTAGAGTTCGGTATCTTCGGATCAACGAATTCGGGCGATTCAGCATTCATCAATCCATCGACTGCTACTTTCACCGATCTACATCACTTTTGAAATATCCGCTGCGTCAGCATCATCCTCTCTGTATGCCTCCCTTTAACTTGCGAGTATCACTGCTTTGCCGTACCCACAATCGCGACTACCTTGGTGAACTTGCCCGGCCGTGAATCGCTCACGAGCTTGAGCCAAAAATCCCACCCAATCGCGTCACCTCCTCCAGGTCAGGCCGCCGCTTCCAAACTAACGAGCTCACCTTCATCGTGAGGAACCGCGATTTCCTCCCTCACGTGCTTGAACCATCTCGCGCCCCAGCAAATCCAATTCGTCCCCCCCCCCACTTCTTTTATTTACCTGATGTCGATTTTGAACTGGAAGAAGAAAGGAGGGAGCTTGCGAACGAATTAAAGAGTAGGGTAGCGTGATTTTTGTTTTCAATTAGTCCGGCCATTTTCTTTATTTTGATGATTTTAAAACGAGATATTTTTCTGGCTTCAGAACGAAGAAAGAAAGAGATAAGGTCGGGTACTTGAATAGCTGTTTGAACTGATGGAAAAGATAGGTCGATGTGAAATAAATTTAACTGCAGTTGACTAGTAAAATTATTCAATTTAAATTCAAATTCGAATTGTTCCAATAAAGTCAACTAAAAATTTTGACATCCTATCAAGGCATGCCGCTAGGCGTTTGTAATGTTATACGCCTATTCTGAACGCACTGGAAAAGGTTTTGAGTCCTAATTCGATCGTATGGAGAAGATAGCTTTTTTTGGATTCAGTTATAATATTGAATTCGATAAAATTTCAGCGCGTGTACGCTCACACAACAACTCCAAATACTACGAAAATTGAAACCCGATAATAATACAATATTACGGATCCAATGGAACTGGTTTCGTCGAATTCTGAGACTGTGCCTCGGAAGGCTATTTTTAAATTCAATTTAAACAATAAAATTTTAAAACATAACAAACCATTTTTAAAGCTGATTCCAACACTTCTATCCATTTCAGTATTATCTATATAAATTTTATAAGTCTTCAAATTATTTTTAACAGGCTTAAAGCTCCAGATTCAATAATTTACCAATTTCAATAATTTAAATTCAACAATTACTTGTCTAATCAATAATGATATTTGAAATTAAAGTTAATAATTATCTTTTGAATATTTAAAATTAATTAAATATTCCTATTTCAAATGCTCAAAATTTCCGGGTCGTCACAAGAGCCAAAGGAAGGAGAGAACGAAGAAGGAATGAGTTGATCTGAATATAAAAACGAAGAAGGAATGAGTAGATCTGAATATAAAAGCTACAGGAACAAAACTTTATATATTTTCTTTTGAAATAAATAATGACCCGAAATGAATTGAAAGGGCAAACCCACATTTATTGAAAAGTGGGAATAGAAATAGTCAAGCACGAGAACTCAGGGAATCATTAAAGCAATAGGCTGTATGTTTTTCAACCGTTGGAAACATTTGAATGGACATAGGAACCCAAAGGTTGAAATTTCGTAACCGATAAGGCTATCCGTTTTGCGGTTTTCGTCACGTAACGGACACCGAAATTTAGAGATGAATATACTATGGAGATCAGCATGAAAAGGCGAACAGAATGGTACACAGATATCAACGATATGTCCATCTTTTAAAAAATCGATATTCGGTACCAAAAATGCTGCGAATTCGCTGAAATAAGATAAACGAAGCTAGAGGAGTCCGAATTTGATGAAACGAAAGGTGACGTCTCACTCAGAAAATAGTTTACATTTTTTTAATATAAAAGTATTCAGGTTTCGACAATATTTAATTTAACTGATTTAAATTGAAATTGAAATAAAATTATACAACAAAATAAACTTTATTTTCTGATGAAAATTTACCATTTACTATGTTTATACAGACGTAATCCAAATATCAAATTTGCATTTCCAAATTTAATTATTTAAAATTTCACAAAAATTCAGTTAATTACGTTATAAAAACCGTTAAAATTTACGGGTCGTTACACTCTCCCCCACTCAAAACTTTTCGTCCCCGAAAAGGAAGGAGGTAGGATAAAAGAAGAGATAGATTGAAATACAAAATGAAACAATTAATTTAAAACCATATAAACTACATTTATTTTAAAATTGGTTTATATTCAATTAGTTGATTCCAATTCATTTTATTTAATCAATCAAATTTATTGTGTTCCCATTTGATTGGTCTCATTTCCATATATTTTTATTAAATTGATTTGTTTCAAATTCACTAACATTTATTAAAAAAAATTCACAACAAATTTTGTTTTATTTTACTCATTTATTAAATCTATTTGATCAACCATAGTCAATTCCACCTCAACATTCAACTTCAACTATTCAAAACCATATAGATTTCAATTTTAGATAAATTAATATTCAACAATTTGGTTTAATCCATTTTATTCAACTAATAGATAGTCATTCAATTTAAAATTGATTTTCTTTCATTTTATCAACATTTCTTTCAAACAAATTCATTTTAAAATTAACTCATTTATTTTATCCATTTATCTTCAGCTAAGTTGATTCCACAAAATTCAAGTTCACTATTCTTAAGTCCATATTTATTTGCTTAAATAGTCTTCACTTTTATTGATTTAATTTATTTCACCTAATATACTTTGCAACATATATTAAGTGTATAAATATTTTATAACCATATATGATTCACCAAATTAATTCTCTTTTTATTATTCAATTTGTTATCTATAAATTCCCTTAACAAAATACCATTTTTGATATCCTATTACTTATATCATAGTGTATATTATCCAGTTACATTCTAATTACATTTAAACTTTCTAGGTAGGTTATATTAATGTTTCTAAGTGTAATTAAATACTATACAAATTTTTCTTTTATTTACAACATTTATATTAAGCCAGATTTTAGTTTGAACAACTTATTACTTAAGTTTCTCTTGTATAACCTTCAATTACATCCACACAAACATTTTAACTCTTTGACTATTTTAGGTGAGTTATATATGTTTTAGAGTGAAATTAAGTGTTATACAAATAAATTTATCCTAGTTTCAAGTTATTTCAATTTCAATTTCTTATTTTAAATACTTAAATTAGTCAAAAAATTTCTTTGTTTCAATAATTTTAAAACCATCACTTTACACAGAATTCAGAATACATTTCCGGTTTCATTTCAAATCATTTTGAAATAAACATACATATAATATTTTGTATATCAAATCTTACTCAAGAAAATTCAAATCCAATTCGTGTTCCAAAACAAAAGTGTAGCAAAGCGACTAAGTGACCTCTCCACTCTGAAACTCGAAAATGAATGTCTATGATGCTGTAGTCATCACCGAAATTATTTTCCAGCGAAAACGAAGAGAGTACCGATGTAACAACCTGCATATTTTACGATTGTATATTTAAATGTTTTATTTAAATATAACATCGTTAATCGGATTTAAAGTCCGAAATGTTACTTTTTGTAAACAGTCAAATTGGGACTTGAGATCACTTCCATTGAGTCCAAAATGGCGTTTACAACTTTTTTTGAGTATAAGCATCGATATGTTTGGAGTTGAGTAGAATTTTGATATTTTCTATTTTGGGCTTTGGGTTTGGGTTTCAGCCCACTAAGCCAACTTAATACCCTAACTCAACTCCTCTTCATTCATTTCATTCCTCTTTTCCTAACATTCAAACTCTAGAGAAAAATGGGGGAAAGAATGGGAAATAGAAATTCCTAAACCCTAGTTTTGATTAGGAAACTCAAATTCAAAGTCCAAAATCAAAGAGAAGCTTAGGTAAGCATCCTCTTCATCTTCTCCATCTCTATCTCTCTTCAATTTACAGAAATTCCTATAATCTAACTTAGGAAAAACTTCACCTTTGATACTAGATTGAAGATTCTAGAGGTATATTGAAGAGGAATTGGTCTTGCTTTGTTTTAAAGCTTCTCATTCGTGTCTTTGAGTTTTAAAGGTGAGTTCTTTAACTCACATCTACGTCTATAACTTTCATTGTTGTTAGGTATGAATTCCTAAAATTTATTCATGTTCATTTGCTTTTGATTTGTATTGATTTGGTGAATTTTCCAATTTTTGGGTTTTGAAGTCCAATTTTATGAAAATCCTACTATGGATGTTTAGACATGATATTTGGGGTGTAACAAAGAGCCTATAAGGCTGGGTTGTCACTTAGCATAAATCTCTAGTCGTCGTTGCTCGTCCGATCGCTTTCGAATCGTTTTGGCCATCATGGCCTAGGCAAACTGTTGCCCAGGCCAAGTGACCAGACATCTGGATATCAAGTCCAGACGTATGGTTATAGACCTGGAGGAAAATATATATATACATAAGCACGTAGAAAATAAAATGGCAGAACTCAATTCCAGATGTCTGAATTATAGGTTTAGACGTCTGGATTGGATCTCAAACGTCTGCTTTGAAATTTCAGACGTCTGGGGGTTTTCAGGATTATTTCCAGAACCCAAATCCAGACGTCTGGATTAAACCCAAGACGTCTGGAACTGCCAATTTTTCCTATTTTGGGCTGTTTTTGATTGAATTTCCAATTTTAATCGATTTTTGTCGATCCGGTTAGTTGTTATCACTTATTATCGACTTTGATGACTTCTTTCTTTTGATTTTTGGGAATATCCATTTGAAGGATTTGATATCGATTTTAATGGTTTTGATTCACGTCGTCGAATGTGAATTTTTAGTTGATCGATTGTTTCTACTATCGTTTTCTGTGATTTGTCACTTTAAAATACAAAGGTTTCTATACTATTAGTAAATACTCAAACTCTTTCGCAAAAAAAATGATTTCAACGTTATTTTTAATACAGAGCTTGCTTTTAAAACCGTCTTCCAATCTATTAGTATATACAAACCTTTACCTCATTCGTATGAGAAATCTAATTAAACGGCTTAGCAAAACAAGTGGTATGAAACACTTGCGTTTACTTCATCGGTTAATTCTTGGACTTGTTCGATTGAACTCTCATGACAATTTTAGAAGTGGAAATCTACAATTTTTTCGTAAATATTTAAGTTAAGCTAGTGGTTATGGGACATGATGCTAAACTCATTTATTTACTAGCTTAGTGTAATTGACACTTCTTATTGATCATTGATGATAATTTTATGGTTTAGACTAGCGATATGCGATGTCTCTTTGTCCGCGTGGGGGACTGTACTTCGTTCTATTGAGCTTCGTCTCATTTTTATAGGCTAGAGACCTACGGGCTTTATGGAGTTCGATTCATCGGGCGTACCGTTACTGCACTACGTCGTTGTTTTGAATTATTTGAGTTTTTTTGGGATCATCGGGCGTACCGTTACTGCACTACGTCGTTGTTCTGAAATATTTGAGTTTTAGGTTCATCGGGCGTACCGTTACTGCACTACGTCGTTGTTCCAACTCATTTGAGTTTCAGGTTCCTCGGGCGTACCGTTATTGCACTACGTCGTTGTACCGGCTCTATGGTTAGCGACCATGGGATAGCGACCCATTTGTGATACACGTGTTGGGGAGTTTTCATGCTCCCGTTTATGATAGGCCTTCCCCTTTTTTGTGATTTCTGGATTTCTAGTTGATGATTTCTAGAATTTGTGTTTCACCGATTTTTGTGATTGGCATTGATACGTTTTGTCAATATCTGTGTTTTGGTAAATAATTTAAAGAATATGACATTCTTTTTAGCGTTTGAGAATATTTGAGATATTGTATTGTTGTTATCTGATGTATACTTGTCATAGTATGGCATTTTTGTTATCATACGTTTTTGTCATATCTCTTATCCTATCTCATTTTATATGATATTTATAGCTAGACTGATCCGTTTATTATTTTCTTCTTAAATAATACTCGGGTCCGACCGAGGTATTTCAGATGCTTCTGCTTGACTTCTTATTAGGGTTCGTCACCTGACTTTTGGCTAACTACTTTAGCTTAGTAGTTTTTGCTTTTATACATTTGAGTTAGAGACTCCTTGATGTATACTTATTCTTTTGCTTAGCAATTGTACCTATTCTTTTGTGATGCAGTGGATCTTGTATGACCACTACTTTAATGTACACTTCTATGTGATATATTCATATATGTTTCCGCCTTAGTGCTATGACTGATTTGTGTTATGTTTATTTCTATATTTGTTTCTGAAGTCCACATAGCCACTGTGTGGTAGATTTGAGTTTGTATTTGATATGTCGGATTTCCTCTTGAAATGAAATGTAAGTTATATTATCTGACATATCGGTACTCGCACAAAGCAATTACACAGATGGTCGCTCCTCAACAGCCTTATTCTTCGTGCTAGTCGATGACATTACCCCGTAGTGTCCTTGGCTAGTGTGAGTATAGAGGTGGGGCGTCACAACCGACTTAATTCCTTTAAAATTATTCTTTTGAAACAATTTCCATTCGAAAATACTTTCAAATAATATATTCCAAACTTTAAAACCCAATTTTTTTTGAAAATACCGAAAATTGAATTCTCAAATTCTAAATTTAAATTCATTTCAGTTCCAAATCAATTTATAAACCACGTTTTATAAATTCATTTATTTACATCATGTGGCAATAGTCAATAGTTTACAAAACAATAAATGAAAATCAAATATTATCATTTCTTAAAACCAATTCATTTAACTATTCAATTTCAGAAAATTTATACTTACATATATATATATATATAATATAATCATATAAAATTTATTTCAGTTACCAAATTTGAAAACAATATCGTGCCAGTTTGCTCTGTTCAAGTGTTTTGGAATTCCTACCGATAGCGTTGGCCAAACGAATCGATCGAAACCCCAAATCGACCTTAACAACTCAAACAACACAATATAAAACCCTTTTTAATATTAATTACAAATGCACTCCCTCACTCGATTATTCAATAATAGATCATAGAACAAGGACAAAGATTCAAATTCAGGGGACCCTAATCAAAGAGGATTCTAACTAAGCAGATAGGCTCGAAAGAAAGATAAGATATATATATTACAAAAGAGGAAAGATGGATAGACTAATATTAACTTGGGGTGACCTTAACCGGGTCAACCGAGATTCCAGAAATAAGTTCGATATGGAAATTCAATTTCCCGCTTAAAGGGAAGAGAAGTGACTTCACCCAATATCAGGATAATCTCTGATTATCGAAGTGGAGTTAAGATTACAAGGGGATTACTCTGATCGTCCACTAGAGACTGTTCGAGCTTTGCAAGAAATAATAACATCTAAACCGAGGACGTAGAAATCTCCATTGGATCGACGCTTGTTGTAAAGGAGTTTCACCTATTTACAAAGCCTACTAATGTTGTCGGAACAGAAATGGAGTTATGGGATGCTCTAGTAAAAAGAACACGAATAGAGAGAGACAAGAATGGATCTCAGAACAAAGGGGAGTGTTCCAAAATTCAAAGGAAACCCTAGTCAATGAGGGAGAAACTAAATCGAACGAAGGTGATTTGGCAACTAAATTTACACTATATGCTAAGTTTTTCCTAAACCAGAGCTCTGATACCACTTGTAACGACCTAGTATTTCGAACCATTCGCATTCGCACATGTCGGACTTGAATTGCTCAAAATGTCAGATTGTTAATTTATTATTTGGCAAAACTCAGCATATATAGTAAATAAATCAATCACAGAATCACAGACATAGAGTATTACAACAATAAGCAGCGGAATAGATAAATACTAGTTCATGAAGCTACTATAAAACAACAGAGACTGAAATAAAATACAATAGAATATCTCAAATACAATGTAGTCTCGAATACCACAAATGACAAGTCTGAACAAAACAACTGGATAGCTGAAAGCTGAATAGATATAGATGGATCTCCAAGTGAAGCTCCAAAGGTGAGTCCCAAATGTTGTAACACTCAGTCTGACCCGAGCGTAAAGAAAAACACAAAACACTCGAGTCAGGATTAACATTCTTATATTAATAAATTCAACTCAAGTGAAATGTCAACTGAAATACAAGTAACTCAGAGGATGTTTGGGATTTCCATCCTCTAAGGATCCGTGGAACTATCTACTATGTAGTAATATACGCTATTATAATATGTCTATAGTAAAGTAAAGTATTAAAATAGCGTTAAGGCGTTAACCATATCCCCCTTAACACATTTTTATATATTCCCGTAGTCTATACAGATACTGTATGCCCCACCAAACCGGTGGGATACTCAGGGGCACTCCATAGGTACGGTACAAACCAAACTCGTAGAAGGCACGATAGAGCATGCGACAAGGCACTCGAGGTAATGCTAAGGTAGACATACCGTTTGCGGATCCTGTGACGCCCCACCTCTATACTCACAGTAGCCAAGGACACTACGGGGTAATGCCATCGACTAGCACGAAGAATAAGGCTGTTGAGGAGTGACCATCTGTGTAATTGCTTTATGCAAGTACTGATATGTCAGATAATATGACTTGCATTTCATTTCAAGAGGAAGTCTGACATATCCAATACAAACTCAAAACTACTACAAAGTGGCTATGTGGCCTTCGAAAACAAATATAAAATAAGCATAACATAAATCAGTCACAGATATTCATCTCACAAAGGCGGAAACATATATGAATATATCACATAGAAGTGTACATCAGAGTAGTTGTCAAACAAGATCCACTACATCACAAAAGAATAGGTACATGTGCTAAGAAAAAGAATATATATACATCAAGGAGTCTGTATCTCAAATATATAAAAGCAAAAACTACTAAGCTAAAGTAGTTAGCCAAAAGTCAGAAGTAAGCTCCTGCTAAGAAGTCAAGTGGAAGCACATGTAACACCTCGGTCTGACCCGAGTATTATTTAAGAAGAAAATAATAAACAGATCAGTCTAGCTATAAATATCATATGAGATGAGAAAGGATAAGAGATACCGCAAAAATGTACGATAACAATAATGCCATACTGTGACAAGTATAGATTTGATAACAATAAAAATCATACAATATCTCAAATCTCGTCAAATATCCAAAAAGAACATCACATTCTTTAACTTATTCACCAAACCCCAAATATTGAAAAAACATATCAATGTCAATCACAAAAATTGGTGAAACACAAATTCCAGAAATCAACAATTAGAAATTCAAAAAACACAAAGGGGAGGCCTATCACAAATGGGAGCATGAAAACTCACCAACACGTGTATCACAAACGGGTCGCTATCCCATGGTCGCTAACCATAGAGCCGGTGCAACGGCGTAGTACAATAACGGTACGCCTGAGGAACCTGAAACTCAAATGAGTCGGAACAACGACGTAGTACAATAGCAGTACTCCCGATGAACCTGAAACTCAAATAATTCGGAACGACGACGTAGTTCAATAATTGTACGCCCGATGAACCGAACTCCATAAAGCCTGTAGGTCGCTAGCCTATAAAAATGAGACGAAGCTCCACAATACGGGGTACAGTCCCCCCACGCGGACAAAGAGACATTGCACTTCGCAAGTCTAAATCACAAAATTATCACCATAGATCAATAAGAAGCGTAAATTAGACTAAGCTAGTAAATAAATGATTTTAGCTTTATGTCCCATAACCACTAGCTTAACTTAAATATTTTCGAACAAATTGTAGATTTCCACTCGAAAATTGTTACAAGATTTCAATCGAACAAGTCTAAGAATTAACCAATGAAGTAAACGCAAGCGTTTCATACCACTTGTTTTGCTAAGTCGTTTAATTGGATTTCTCATACGAATGAGGTAAAGGTTTGTATATACCAATAGATTGGAAAACGGTTTTAAAAACGAGCTTTGTATTTAAAAGTAGTCTTGATATCATTTTTGTGAAAGAGTTTGAGTATTTACTACTAGTATAGAAACCTTTGTATTTAAAAGTGAAAAATCACAGAAATGATTGTAAAAACAATCTATCACCAAAAATCTACATTCGACGACGTGAATTCAAACCATAAAAATCGATATCAAATCCAATCAAATGGATATTCCCAAAAATCCATAAATGAAGTCATCAAAGTCGATAATAATTGACAATAACTAGCCAGATCAACAAAAATCGATAAAAACTGGAAATCCACTCAAAAACAGCCAAAATAGGCAAAACTTCACAGGAACTGACGTCTGATTGTTTTTCCAGACGTCTGGATTTTGTCTATGATTTTTTTCTTTTTCCAGGGACCCCTTCCAGACGTCTGGATTTTTCAACCAGATGTCTGGATTTCCTTCCAGTTGTTTAGATTTTGTCTCTGCTTTTTTTATTTTTTCAGGGACCCCTTTCAGACGTTTGGATTTCCTTCCATACGTCTGGATTTCCTTCTATACGTCTGGATATTCTTGCTAGGCAAAAATCAGCCTAGCCCAAAAAGAGAAAAAATCCAAACCAAAAGCGATCGAACGAGCGATGGATGCTAGGGATTTATGCCAATCGACAATCCAACCTTATAGGCTCTTCGATACACCGCAAACAACATGTCCAAACATCCAAGATAGGATTTTTAAAGATTTTGACTTCAAAACACCAAAATTTGGAAAATTAACCAAATCAATTCAAATCAAAAGCAAATGAACATGAAATAGATGTTAGGAATTCATACCTAACAACAATGAAAGCTATAGACATAGATGTGAGTTAAAGAACTCACCTTTAAAACTCAAAAACAACGAATGAGAAGCTCTAAAACAAGGCAAGATCTCAATACACCTCTAGAATCTTCAATCTATTATCAAAGGTGAAGTTTTTCCTAAGTTAGGTTATAGGAATTTTGGAAAATTGAGAGATTGAGTTGGAGAAGATGAAGAGGATGCTTACCTAAGCTTCTCTTTGATTGTAGAGCAAGAAGTTGAATTTCCTAAGAAAACTAGGGCTTAGGAATTTTAATTTCCCATCTTTTCCCCTATTATTTCCTTTAGCTTGAGTGTTAGGAAATGTTATGAATGAATGAAGAGGAGTGGAGTGGGAGTTATTAGGTAGAGGAGTTGGGGTTACCTTGTTAGGTTAGTGGGCTAAAATCCAAATCCAAAGCCCCAAATGAAAATATCAAAATTCTAATCAACTCCAAACATATCGATGTTTATACTCAAAAAGGTCGCAAACGCCATTTTGGACTCAATGGAAATGGTCTCGAGTCCAGATTCGACCGTTTACAAAAAGTCACGTTTTGGACTTTTAAATTCAACTAACGATGCTATATTTAAATAAATCATTTAAATATATTATCGTAAAAATATGCGGGTTGTTACAGACTCCCCTCCTTGAAGAAATTGTGTCATCGTAATACTTAAGAAGAAAATAAAATGTAACAACCATACTAAGACATAACAACACAAAAGAACAAATTTTGAAATGAGAAGTTCACCTTAAGGAACACGAGAGAGTAAGTCCGGATGTGTTCGCTCGATGAATTCTTTGGATTCCCAAGAACAATCCTTTGGATTTGAGTACCATTGGACTTTCACAAGCGGGACATCATTATTACGAAGGCGTTTAACCTCCGTAGCAATGATGCGAATTGGATGTTGCTCATAAGTCAAATTAGATGAAACTTCAATTTCTTCGATAACACCGGGCTCAAGAACAGAATTGGAATCTCTAAGGCATTTCCGTAGTTGAGAAACGTGGAATACATCATGAATAGCAGAAAAGTGAGCTGGTAATAAAAGGCGATAAGCCACGGAACCAATGCGTTTGGTGATGGGAAATGGGCCAATATATCGAGGTGCTAACTTTCCCAATCGACTGAAACGCACAACACCCTTCATAGGTGAAACACAAATGAGTACCAAATCTCTCACAGAAAATTCTAATTTCCTTCTTCGGTTATCGGCATAAGATTTTTGTCTACTATGAGCTTCTTTCATCCTATGACGAATAAGATTAATCTTTTCTGTGGCATCACGAATAAAATCTGGACCTAAAACCAGCTTCTCACCGGCTTCAAGCCAACACGAAGGAGATCGGAACGGCCTTCCGTAGAGTGCCTCAAAAGGTGCCATACTAATACTAGATTGGAAGCTATTATTATAGGAAAACTCAACAAGAGAAATATGATCTTCCCAACTTCCACCAAAATCAAGAACACATGCACGAAGGATATCTTCAAGAGTTTGATTCACCCGCTCTGTTTGTCCACCAGACTGAGGATGATAAGCAGTACTAAAATTAAGCTTCGTTCCCAAAGCTTTTTGAAGACCCTTCCAAAATCCACTAGTGCATAATGGATCACGATCGATAACAATAGAAGTAGGAACTTCATGCAATTTAACAATTTCTTTAACATAGAGTTTGGCCAAAAGAGGTACGGTCCGATTGGACCGAACGGGAATAAAATGGGCAGATTTTGTAAGTCTATTTACTATCACCCATAGGCTATCATGACCCAAACGAGAATGGGGAAGACCGTTAATAAAGTCCATAGAGACTTGATCCCACTTCCAAACGGGAATGTCTAATGGTTGCAATAACCCACCGGGCCTTTGATGCTCGGCCTTTACGAGTTGGCAAGTCATGCAATGCTTAATAAAGTTAGCAATATCAGATTTCATTCCATCCCAATAACAAAGTCGCTTCATGTCCGCATACATTTTACTACTACCGGGATGAATGGTAAATTTGGAACGATGAGAATCTTCTAATATGTCTTTACGGAGATCACTAATATTAGGCACAATAAGTCTACCAAATTTTCGAATGCCTCCACGAGCATCAATATCAAAGTCTTTCAAACCATCAACTTTATTTTGATCCATACAACTTTGGCTAAGAAGATCCAATTTGGCATCTTGCTTTTGAGCTTCAAGGATGCGGTCCAAAAGAGAAGGATGAGCCTCAAGGCTACATAAAACAAGAGATGAACATGAATCGGATTCACGATCTCGAATCTCACAAGTGGAAAAAATCTCGAGATCATTCCATTCGGATATCATCATGGAAACAACCGCTTGTTGCTTACGACTAAGGGCATCAGCAACACGATTTCACTTTCCGAGAGTATAGAGAATATCAAGATCACAAGATGCAAGGAATTCAAGCCAACATTGTTGATGCAAATTAAGTTCCTTTTGAGAAAATAAATACTTCAAAGATTTATGATCGGTGTAGAGAACAAATTTCTCTCCCAAAAGATAATGACGCTGAATTCTAAGGGCGAAAACAATAGCTGGGAGCTCCAAATCATGAGTGGCATATCTAGTCTCGGCAGACTTTAATTGCCTAGAAGCGTAAGCGATAACACGTTACCTTTGCATGAGAACGGCTCCCAAACCAACACGACTAGCATCGATATAAACAATAAATTCTTGGTTCCCTTCGGGAATCATAAGAATATGAGCATCAAAAAGGAGTTCTTTTAAAATCTGAAAAGCAGCTTCACATTTGTCTGACCAAATGTACTTAACTCCCTTCTTTGTCAAACTAGTAAGAGGCACGGAAATTTTAGAAAAGTCTTTTTTGAACCGACGGTAATTGCCCGCAAATCCAAGGAAGCTATGAATTTCCGTCACACTATCCGGTCTCTTCCAATTTTGAATTGCTTCAACCTTTGAAGGATCCACAGAAATTCCGGATTCAGAAATAATAGGTCCTAAAAATTACACACGAGATTGCCAAAAGCGGCACTTAGATAATTTTGCTTTCAATTGATTCCTCCTAAGGGTTTCCAACATAATCCGAAGATGTTTTTCATGCTCTTCCTTAGTTTCAGAATAAACAAGAATATCATCGATAAAGATGAGAACAAATCGATCGAGGAAGTCTTTGAAAACATGATTCATAAGGTCAACGAAATAAGCCAGAGCATTCGCTAAACCAAATGGCATAACAAGCCATTCATAAGATCCATAACGAGTATGGAACGAAGTCAAAGGAATGCTATCCTATGCAATACGAAGCTGATGAAAACCGGTTGCTAAGTCTAACTGTGAAAAGACTCTAGCACAGCTAAGTTGATCGAATAGATCATCAATCCGAGGTAAGGGATATTTATTCTTGATGGTGAGATCATTAAGCTTGCGATAGTCTACGCAAAGCCTAAGTGTACCATCGGATTTCTTCACAAAAATAGCCGAAGCTCCCCATGGAGGGGAACTAGAACGAATAAACTGTTTTCCTTCCAATTCGGATAATTGTTTACGCTTCTCCTCATTTTCCTTATTGGACATACGATAAGGAGGACGAGTAACTGGTAGAGCTCAAGGGATTAGATTAATTCTATACTCAATTGCTCGCTTAGGTGGTAAACCTAAAACGGGCTTAAAGATGTCGGGAAATTCACAAACAACGTGAATGAGGGAAATGACATCTTCCTCACCATCATTATCGTCATCACGCGGGTTTATAGAATATAAGGATGCTACCGAATTGGAATCTGAATCTTTAAGAACAATAGAAATCTGCTTAACAGATAGGGGATGTCGAAGATGAATATTTCGCTCGGGACGTAAGATAAAGGCTTTATAACGATTAAGCCAATCCATTCCCAAAATCATTCGGAAACCTAAGTAGCGCATAACATGCAACTCGGCATGGAAAGAATAATCACATAAAATAATCTCGACATCTTTACAAAATAAACTAGGTGTTGCGGATCCACCAACCGGATTCGCAATACTTAGTGAAGTCATCAAGCCCATAACATATAAAGACAAAGTATCAACAAGTTCTTTCGATATAAAAGAGTGAGATGCACCCGTATCAAAAAGAACTCGAATAGGAAGATCATGAAATATAATAATGCCATCAAGGACAGAATGAGAAATACCTTGACCAAGAGAAGTGTTACTAGGAGCTTGCACAACATTTTGCTTTCCCTCTTTCTTGTTTGGAAGTTTGGGGCATGAAGATAAAAGATGACCCGAACTTTTGCAATAACGACACACCTATTTGCATAATGGTCCTTAGAACCACAATTGTAGCATTGCCCACGACAAGAGGTAGGAGTCTTTGCTTCCGAAGTTGCTTATTACCCTTTCTTGTTGGGATTAGGCTTGAACTTAATAGGTCTCTTCTTGTTGTTGTTGAAGTTTTGTTTGGCACACACAACTTCTACATCACTTTCTTTATCGACTTCTTATGGTCGAAGGGCGATATCAACAAGCTGATCAAAAGAAACTTCTATTTTCAGGAGTAAAGGCTTTTTGAGGTTCTTATTCAAACCATAGACAAACCTCTAATTTTTCTTCAATGGGGTATTAATATACTCGACCCCATATTTAGAGAGAAATTCAAAAGTTGCGATGTAATCCGTCACAGAAGATTCACCTTGAACAAGGCCAATAAAGCGTCGAGCCAAAGTTACTTTTTCAACTTCCGGCACAAACTTAACTCGAACCTTTCTCGGAATTGCTCCCAAGTAAAATCCGCTTCAATAATTTCCGAGATCAGAAGCTCGTACCAATCTAATGCTCTCTCATGGAGCATGCTAGAAGCCACTTGGACTCGATATAGATCCACAAGATTCATGCGAGAAAAGATGCGATCGCATGTTCTAAGCCAAGCTTGGACTTCAATAACGCTTTTGGAACCCTTGAATGGCCTTCTACCCAAATTGGTATAATCGCTGCACAAGCGTGCAAACCAGGATTTAGGATGAGTAGACTCTAGAATGGGTCTGGTAGCTTGGGCATTTTTTACAAGATCCAAAAGTTGTTGGGCAGACATGAATACGCCATCTTGAGGAGTAGAACTGGATTGACCGGCGCTGGGACGGCCAGGTCTAACCATTTCTCTTATTTAAGAAAGAAAGAAGAGGAAAAAGGTTATTCTCAGAATGAATATCAAACAAACTTGATTGATAAAACAAGGCATCATAAAAGAAAATAGGATAAAACGTGTCCTATGACTCGAATTAAATCCTAAGGCACGATTCCTAAGAGAGACTTAGGACAATGATCCTTGCTATATTATTCTATATTGTTCCAAAGTTTGGCTCTCATACCAAGCTGTGATGCCCCACCTCTATACTACCACTAGCCAAGGACACTACGGGGTAATGCCATCGACTAGCATGAAGAATAAGGCTGTTGAGGAGCGACCATCTGTGTAATTGCTTTGTGCAAGTACCGATATGTCAGATAATATGACTTGCATTTCATTTCAAGAGGAAGTCTAACATATCCAATACAGACTCAAAACTACTACACAATGGCTATATGGCCTTCGGAAACAAATATAAAATAAGCATAACATAAATCAGTCATAGATATTCATATCACAAAGGCGGAAACAGATATGAATATATCACATAGAAGTGTACATCATAGTAGTGGTCAAACAAGATCCACTACATCACAAAAGAATAGGTACAAGTGCTAAGAAAAAGAATATGTATACATGAAGGAGTCTCTATCTCAAATGTATAAAAGCAAAAACTAATAAGCTAAAGTAGTTAGCCAAAAGTCGGAAGTAAGCCCCTACTAAGAAGTCAAGTGGAAGCACCTGTAACACCTCGGTCTGACCCGAGTATTATTTAAAAAGAAAATAATAAACGGATCAGTCTAGCTATAAATATCCTATGAGATGAGAAAGGATAAGAGATACCACAAAAATGTATGATAACAATAATGCCATACTATGACAAGTATACATTTGACAACAATAAAAATCATACAATATCTCAAATCTCGTCAAATATCCAAAAAGAACATCACATTTTTTAGCTTATTCACCAAACCCCAAATATTGACAAAACATATCAATGTCAATCAAAAATATTGGTAAAACACAAATTCCAGAAATCAACAATTAGAAATCAAGAAAACACAAAGGGGAGTCTTATCACGAACAGGAGCATGAAAAGTCACCAACACGTGTATCACAAACAGGTCGTTATCCCATGGTCGCTAACCATAGAGCCGGTGCAACGGCGTAGTACAATAACGGTATGCCCGAGGAACCTGAAACTCAAATGAGTTGGAACAACGACGTAGTACAATAGCGGTACGCCCGATCAACCTGAAACTCAAATAATTCGGAACAACGACGTAGTACAATAATGGTACGCCCGATGAACCGAACTCCATAAAGCCCGTAGGTCGCTAGCCTATAAAAATGAGCGAAACTCAACAAAACGGGGTACAGTCCCCTCACGTGGACAAAGAAACACTGCACATCGCAACTCTAAATCACAAAATGATCATCATATATCAATAAGAAGCGTAAATTACACTAAGCTAGTAAATAAATGAGTTTAGCATTATGTACCATAACCACTAGCTTAACTTAAATATTTACGAACAATTGTAGATTTCCACTCGAAAATTATCACAAGATTTCAATCGAACAAGTCTAAGAATTAACCGACGAAGTAAACGCAAGCATTTCATACCACTTGTTTTGCTAAGTCGTTTAATTAGATTTCTCATACGAATGAGGTAAAGGTTTGTATACACTAATAGATTTGAAAACGGTTTTAAAAACGAGCTTTGTATTTAAAAGTAGTGTTGAAATCGTTTTTGTGAAAGAGTTTGAGTATTTACTACTAGTATAGAAACTTTTGTATTTAAAAGTGACAAATCACAGAAATGATTGTAAAAACAATCTATCACCAAAAATCCACATTTGACGACGTGAATTCAAACCATAAAAATCGATATCAAATCCAATCAAATAGATATTCCCAAAAATCTATTAATGAAGTCATCAAAGTCGATAATAATTGACAACAACTAACCGGATCAACAAAAATCGATATAAATTGAAAATCCACTCAAAAATAGCCAAAATAGGAAAAACTGCACAGGACCAGACGTCTGGTTGTTTTTCCAGACATCTGGATTTTGTCTCTGCTTTTTTTCTTTTTCCAAGGACCCCTTCCAAACGTTTGGATTTTTCACCCAGACGTCTGGATTTCCTTCCAGACGTTTGGATTTTGTCTCTGCCTTTTTTCTTTTTCCAGGGACCCCTTCCAGATGTTTGGATTTTTCAACCAGACGTTTGTATTTCCTTCCAGACGTTTG
This sequence comes from Allium fistulosum, assembly GCA_030737815.1. Classification (NCBI taxonomy): domain Eukaryota; kingdom Viridiplantae; phylum Streptophyta; class Magnoliopsida; order Asparagales; family Amaryllidaceae; genus Allium; species Allium fistulosum. The sequence goes on from CM060902.1 coordinate 1,394,794,171, forward strand.
GAATTTCTTCCATACATCTGGATTTTCCTACTAGGCAAAAACCAGCCTAGCCCAAAAAGGGCAAAAATCCAAACCGGAAGCGATCGAACGAGCGATGGATGCTAGGGATTTATGCCAATCGACAACCCAGCCTTATACGCTTTTCGATACACCCCAAACAACATGTCCAAACATCCAAGATAGGATTTTTAAAGATTTTGACTTAAAAACACCAAAATTTGGAAAATTAACCAAATCAATTCAAATCAAAAGCAAATGAACATGAAATAGATGTTAGGAATTCATACCTAACAACAATGAAAGCTATAGACATAGATGTGAGTTAAAGAACTCACCTTTAAAACTCAAAAACAACTAATGAGAAGCTCTAAAACAAGGCAAGATCAATTCCTCTTCAATACACCTCTAGAATCTTAAATCTATTATCAAAGGTGAAGTTTTTCCTAAGTTAGGTTATAGGAATTTCGGAAAATTGAAGAGAGATTGAGATGGAGAAGATGAAAAGGATGCTTACCTAAGCTTCTCTTTGATTTTAGAGCAAGAAGTTGAATTTCCTAAGAAAACTAGGGCTTAGGAATTTTAATTTCCCATCTTTTCCCCCATTCTTTCCTTTAGCTTGAGTGTTAGGAAATGTTATGAATGAATGAAGAGGAGTGGAGTGGGAGTTATTAGGTAGAGGAGTTGGGGTTACCTTGTTAGGTTAGTGGGATGAAATCCAAATCCAAAGCCCCAAATGAAAATATCAAAATTCTAATCAACTCCAAACATATCGATGTTTATACTCAAAAAGGTCGCAAACGCCATTTTGGACTCAATGGAAATGGTCTCGAGTCTAGATTCGACCGTTTACAAAAAGTCACGTTTTGGACTTTTAAATTCAACTAACGATGCTATATTTATATAAATCATTTAAATATATTATCGTAAAAATATGCGGGTTGTTACAGACTCCCCTCCTTAAAGAAATTGCATCCTCGCAATAATTAAGAAGAAAATAAAACGTAACAACCATACTAAGGCATAACAACACAAAAGAACATATTTTGAAATGAGAAGTTCACCTTAAGGAGCACGAGAGAGTAAGTCCAGATGTGTTCGCTCGATGAATTCTCTGGATTCCCAAGAACAATCCTTTGGATTTGAGGACCATTGGGCTTTCACAAGCGGGACATCATTATTATGAAGGTGTTAAACCTCCGTAGCAATGATGCAAATTGGATGTTGCTCATAAGCCAAATTAGGTGAAACTTCAATTTCTTCAATAACACCGGGCTCAAGAACAGAATCAGAATCTCTAAGGCATTTCCGTAGTTGAGAAATGTGGAATACGTCATGAATAGCAGAAAAGTGAGCCGGTAATAAAAGGCGATAAGCCATGGAACCAATGCGTTTGGTGATAGGAAATGGGCTAATATATCGAGGTGCTAACTTTCCCGATCGACTGAAACGAAAAACAACCTTCATAGGTGAAACACGAATGAATACCAAATCTCGCACAGAAAATTCTAATTTCCTTCTTCGGTTATCGGCATATGATTTTTGTCTACTTTGAGCTTCTTTCATCCTATGACGAATAAGATCAATCTTTTCTATGGCATCACAAATAAAATCTGGACCTAAAACCAACTTCTCACCGGCTTTTAGCCAACACGAAGGAGATCGGCATGGCCTTCTATAGAGTGCCTCGAAAGGTGCCATACCAATACTAGATTGGAAGCTATTATTATAGGAAAACTCAACAAGAGAAATGTGATCTTCCCAACTTCCACCAAAATCAAGAACACATGCACGAAGGAGATCTTCAAGAGTTTGATTCACCCGCTCTGTTTGTCCATCGGACTTAGGATGATAAGCGGTGCTAAAATTAAGCTTCGTTCCCAAAGCTTTTTGAAGACCCTTCCAAAATCCACTAGTAAATAATGGATCACGATCGTTAACAATAGAAGTAGGAACTCCATGCAATTTTACAATTTCTTTAACATAGAGTTTGACCAAAAGAGGTACGGTCCGATTGGACCGAACGGGAATAAAATGGGCGGATTTTGTAAGTCTATCTACTATCACCCATAGGCTATCATGACCCGAACGAGAATGGGGAAGATCGTCAATAAAGTCCATAGAGACTTGATCCCACTTCCAAACGGGAATGTCTAATGGTTGCAATAACCCACCGGGCCTTTGTTGCTCGGCCTTTACGAGTTGGCAAGTCATGCAACGCTTAATAAAGTTAGCAATATCAGATTTCATTCCATCCCAATAATAAAGTCGCATCATGTCCGCATACATTTTACTACTACTGGGATGGATGGTAAATTTGGAACGATGAGAATCTTCTAATATGTCTTTACGGAGATCACTAATATTAGGCACAATAAGTCTACCAAATTTTCGAATGCCTCCGCGAGCATCAATATCAAAGTCTTTCAAACCATCAACTTTATTTTGATCCCTACAACTTTGGCTAAGAAGAGCCAATCTGGGATCTTGCTTTTGAGCTTCAAGGATGCGGTCCAAAAGAGAAGGATGAGCCTCAAGGCTACATAAAACAAGAGATGAACATGAATCGGATTCACAATCTCGAATCTCACAAGTGGAAAAAATCTCGAGATCATTCCATTCGGATATCATCATGGAAACAACCGCTTGTTGCTTACGACTAAGGGCATCGGCAACATGATTTCCCTTTCCAGGAGTATAGAGAATATCTAGATCATAAGATGCAAGGAATTCGAGCCAATATTGTTGATGCAAATTAAGTTCCTTTTGAGAAAATAAATACTTCAAAGATTTATGATCGGTGTAGAGAACAAATTTCTCTCCCAAAAGATAATGATGCCAATTTCTAAGGGCGAAAACAATAGCCGTGAGCTCCAAATAATGAGTGGCATATCTAGTCTCGGTAGGCTTTAATTGCCTAGAAGCATAAGCGATAACACGATCCCTTTGCATGAGAACGACTCCCAAACCAACACGACTAACATCGGTATAAACAATAAAGTCTTGGTTCCCTTCGGGAATCATAAGAATAGGAGCATCGGAAAGGAGTTCTTTTAATTTCTGAAAAGCAGCTTCACATTTGTCTGACCAAATGTACTTAACTCCCTTCTTTGTCAAACTAGTAAGAGGCATGGAAATTTTAGAAAAGTCTTTTATGAACCGAAGGTAATAGCCTGCCAATCCAAGGAAGCTACAAATTTCTGTCACACTCTCCGGTCTCTTCCAATTTTGAATCGCTTCAATCTTTGAAGGATCCACGGAAATTCTAGATTTAGAAATAATATGTCCTAAAAATTTCACACGAGATTGCCAAAAGTGGCACTTAAAATTTTTTTCTTTCAAGTGATTTCTCCTAAGGGTTTCCAACACAATCCAAAGTTGTTTTTCATGCTCTTCCTTGGTTTCAGAATAAACAAGAATATCATCGATAAAGATGAGAACAAATCGATCGAGGAAGTCTTTGAAAACTTGATTCATAAGGTCAACAAAATAAGCCGGAGCATTCGTTAAACCAAATGGCATAACAAGTCATTCATAAGATCCGTAATGAGTATGGAACGATGTCAAAGGAATGTTATCCTCTGCAATATGAAGTTGATGAAAACCGGTTGCTAAGTCTAACTGTGAAAAGACTCTAGCACAGCTAAGTTGATCGAATAGATCATCAATCCGAGGTAAGGGATATTTATTCTTGACGGTGAGATCATTAAGCTTACGATAGTCTACGCAAAGCCTAAGTGTACCATCAGATTTATTCACAAAAATAGCCGAAACTTCTCATGGAGAGGAACTAGAACGAATAAACTATTTTTCTTCCAATTCGGATAATTGTTTACGCATCTCCTCATTTTCCCTATTTGACATACGATAAGAAGGACGAGTAATTGGTAGAGCTCAAGGGATTAGATTAATTCTATACTCAATTGCTCGCTTAGGTAGTAACCCTAAAACGGGCTCAAAGATGTCGGGAAATTCACAAACAACGTGAATGAGGGAAATGACATCTTCATCATCATCATTATCGTCATCACGCGAGTTTATAGAATATAAGGATTCTACCGAACTGGAATCTGAATCTTTAAGAACAATAGAAATCTGCTTAACATATTGGGGATGTCGAAGATGAATAATCCGCTCGAGACATAGGATATGGGCTTCATAACGATTAAGCCAATCCATTCCCAAAATCATTCCGAAACCTAAGAGCGCATAACATGCAAATCGGCTCAGAAAGAATAATCACATAAAATAATTTTGACATCTTTACAAAATAAACTAAGTGTTATGGATCCATCAACCGGATTCGCAATTCTCGATGAAGTAATCAAGCCCATAACATTTAAAGACAAAGTATCAACAAGTTCTTTTGATATAAAAGAGTGAGATTCACCCGTATCAAAAAGAACTTGAATAGGAAGATCACAAAATATAATAATACCATCCAGGAAAAAATGAGAAATACCTTGACCAAGAGAAGTGTTACTAGGAGCTTGCATAACATTTAGCTTTCCCTCTTTCTTGTTTGAAAGTTTGGGGCATGAAGATAAAAGATGACCCGAACTTTTGCAATAACGACAAAAAAGAGGTTTTGGGCACCTATTTGCATAATGGTCCTTAGAACCACAATTGTAGCATTGCCCACGACTAGAGGTAGGAGTCTTTGCTACCAAAGTTGCTTGTTTCCCTTTCTTGTTGGGATTAGGCTAGAACTTAATAGGTCTCTTCTTATTGTTGTTGAAGTTCTGTTTGGCACCCAGAATTTCAACATCACTTTCTTTATCGGCTTCTTCAAGTCGAAGAGCGATATCAACAAACGGATCAAAAGAAACTTCTAGTTTCAGGAGTAAAGGCTTTTTGAGGTTCTTATTCAAACCATAGACAAACCTCTGATTTTTCTTCAATGGGGTATTAATATACTCGACCCCATATTTAGAGAGAGATTCAAAAGATGTGACGTAATCCATCATAGAAGATTCACCTTGAACAAGGCCAATAATGTGTCGGGCCAAAGTTACTTTTTCAGCTTCCGGTACAAACTTTAACTCGAACCTTTCCCAGAATTGCTCCCAAGTAAGATCTGCTTCAATAATTTCCGAGATCAGAAGTTCTTACCAATCTAATGCTCTCTCCTGGAGCATGCTAGAAGCCACTTGGACTCGATATAGATCCACAAGATTCATGCGAGAAAAGATGCGATCGCATGTTCTAAGCCAAACTTGGACTTCAATAACGCTTTCGGAACCCTTGAATGGCCTTCCATCCAAATTGGTATAATCACTACACAATCATGCAAACCCGGATTTAGGATGAGTAGGCTCTGGAATGGGTTCGGCAGCTTAGGCATTCTTTACAAGATCCAAAAGCTGTTGGGCAGACATGAATACGCCATCGTGAGGAGTAGCACTGAATTGACCGACGCTGGGACAGCCAAATCTAACCATTTCTCTTCTTTAAGAAAGAAAGAAGAGGAAAAAGGTTATTTTCAAAATGAATATCAAACAAACTTGATTGATAAAACAAGGCATCATAAAAGAAAATAAGATAAAACGGGTCCTATGACTCGAATTAAATCCTAAGGCACGATTCCTAAGAGAGACTTAGGACAATGATCCTTGTTAGATTATTCTATATTGTTCCGAAGTTTGGCTCTCATACCAAGCTGTGACGCCCCACCTCTATACTCACACTAGCCAAGGACACTACGAGGTAATGCCATCGACTAGCATGAAGAATAAGGCTGTTGAGGAGCGACCATCTGTGTAATTGCTTTGTGCAAGTTCCGATATGTCAGATAATATGACTTGCATTTCGTTTCAAGAGGAAGTCTGACATGTCCAATACAAACTCAAAACTACTACACAGTGGCTATGTGGCCTTCAGAAACAAATATAAAATAAGCATAACATAAATTAGTCACAGATATTCATATCACAAAGGCGGAAACAAATATGAATATATCACATAGAAGTGTACATCATAGTAGTGGTCAAACAAGATTCACTACATCACAAAAGAATCGGTACAAGTGCTAAGCAAAAGAATATGTATACATCAAGGAGTCTCTATCTGAAATGTATAAAAGCAAAAACTACTAAGCTAAAGTAGTTAGCCAAAAGTCAGAAGTAAGCCTCTGCTAAGAAGTCAAGTGGAAGCACTAGTAATACCTCGGTCTGACCCGAGTATTATTTAAGAAGAAAATAATAAACGAATCAGTCTAACTATAAATATCATATGAGATGAGAAAGGATAAGAGATACAACACAAAAATGTATGATAACAATAATGCCATACCGTGACAAGTATACATTTGATAACAATAAAAATCATACAATATCTCAAATATTGTCAAATATCCAAAAAGAACATCACATTCTTTAGCTTATTCACCAAACCCCAAATATTGACAAAACATATCAATGTCAATCACAAAAATTGGTGAAACAAAAATTCCAGAAATCAACAATTAGAAATCCAGAAAACACAAAGGTGGAGACCTATCACAAATGGGAGAATGAAAACTCACCAACAAGTGTATCACAAACGGGTCGCTATCCCATGGTCGCTAACCATAGAGCCGGTGCAACGGCGTAGTACAATAACGGTACGCCTGAGGAACCCGAAACTCAAATGAGTCGGAACAACGATGTAGTACAATAGCAGTACGCCCGATGAACCTGAAACTCAAATAATTCGGAATAACGATGTAGTACAATAACGGTACGCCCGATGAACCGAACTCCATAAAGCTCGTTGGTCGCTAGCCTATAAAAATGAGCAAAGCTCCACAAAACGGTGTACAGTCCCCCGGTATGGCTTCTGTTTTAGCCGCATCAAGCTGACTCATGGGAGTCAAGGCTACGTAAATACCATAGAGAATCATCACCAAACCAACCCTCATCATTTTGGAATCTCCACCACGTACACAGTTGTTAAAGTGGTTTTCGGTATTGGTAGAGAGTATGACAATAACCGATCCCGGTCTCTTTAAAAACCAAACGCTTATTTCACACCATGGTCATTTCATTTCAAATAATTCATACTTCAAATCAAAATATCGTATTCATTTCAAAACTATATCAAATTCGATATCATTATCCACTTTAAAATAATATTCATTTCCAGAATCGTAACAGTTTAAAATTTATAGCACTTTCGAAATCATAACACTTTGAAATCATAACACTTTTTAAATCATAACACTTTGAAATCATAAAACTTTTTGAAATCATAACACTTTGAAATCATAACACTTTTTGAAATCATAACACTTTAAAATCATAACACTTTTTGAAATCCATAACAGTTCGAACCTAAACTATTTAGATATTGAAAATAATATATATATTAAAATACTTTATCTAACAAAATTAGTTCCTCCAATTTTGCAAGTCAATTCAATTCATTTTAAATTCCAAAATTCAACATAAATCAATTCCAGTTTAACCATTTAAAATTTAAAGTTCAAAGATTCAAGTTTAAATATTCAAACATTTACAATATATAAATTTCATTTATATTTCAATGTTTAACTTTAATTTTATTCAAATTGGAAAATATTCACTTAACCATTTAATAACAATTTATTTAAATCCTAATTTATATATTTAAATCAATATTAAATATTCAGTCTCAATTTTATTTAAAGTTGAGAATATTCATTTAATCACTTTTTATCAAATCAAGTTATAAATCATATCTTTCAAAATCTCAAAAACTAATAAGTTCAATTCAATTCTTATTTAAATTCAATTTTTAACCAATTTAAATTCCAAGTCAACATTAATTTATCTTCCCTACCTTTTATTATTAAAGTTATAAAAATCTATCTTTAAAATATTAATATAAATTTAAATAAATACTTAAACATATTATAACTAATTAAATTAAATTTTATTAAATTAAATCTTATTATTAAATGTATTCTTGCATTAAATCATATTATATATATTTTAGAATAATAAAATTATAAGAAAAATCTAAAAATTTATTTTCCCAAAACTAACTTATAAATTTAGAATTTCCAAAACATATAAATTTAAAAATCTAAAATTTAAACATATATAAAATAACATCTATATATTATATTTAAAAAAATCAATATTAATTAAAACCCAAATATTTCCTTTCAAAACTTTGGAAATCATTTTCACAATATTGACCAACGGTGTCCGTATATAATTATCTATCATATGGTCAAGTGATACAGATATTTGTCATTTCAATCCGCAATTTAAATATATACAGGTATATATCATTTTAACCCGCAATCCCAAAATTTAAAATCAATGAAAATCGCTTGGGTTTATCATTTCAACCCATAACGATTTTCCCCTATTCTACAATATCATTACGGTATGTATCATTTCAACCCATAGGGAATTCTAAACTAAAAGGGAACTTGAAGAGTGAAAACAATTATGAAAATAATATAATAATCAGCAATAGGCATATATTATTAGTGATCAATTAAATAAGTATAAACAACAGGATATGGTGTCATATATCACAGGTGAACAATTACAGATAATAGCATATCATATATAACAAATAACTAATTAAAAGTTCAATCTAGCAGCATATTTCGATTGTTGTTTCAAGTGAAATCAAATTTAATAAATACAGGAGTGTTAATCGTGAGTGATTTCTCACCTTTCGAGGCTAGAGAACGATGAGAATGGGAACAGTGACACAAACACGCACACGGATACAGACACGAGTAAATAAAAAAGATGATGTGACCAAATTGGACATCGGTGAGACAAGAGCAAGGCACGATGAACTGGATTTGATGAAGATAAATGGTATAAGTGAACTTATATATATATAACTATATATAAAATCATATTCTAAATTCAAACACATATTAAATCAAATATATATATATATGTATGTATTTCAAAAATCATTGTTTTAAATTAAAATACATATATTAAAATCAAACATATATACATAATATATTTTGAAATAAATACTTATATATATACTCACTAAAAATGCAAAATACTTACATATATTATGTATGTTCATTTGAATATATATATATTTATATATTTATATATATATATATATATATATATATATTTATATATATATATTCAATTACTATCATAACCCAAATAGATCAAACAAATCATTACAGACTTATAATTTAAAAAATCTCTATATATATATACTAAATTTTCACAGCAAACCAACAACCTACCAAAAACACACGCACACACAGATATATATATATATATATATATTCTACTATATATTTTTGAAGCTGAACCCATATATACCTATATACATATATGTACACTTTAGAATCCAAATAAAATTTGAAAGCTTCAGAAATTTATATGTATAGACTTGTATATTATGCAAATTCACTGGATATGTGTATAAACTTCCTTAATTACCAACTCACCCAGAACATATATAAATTCACATACAACAGGCTATGTATGACTTATATAATTGACATATTATAAGCTTACATAACTATCATGTTATAAAATCTATATAAACTAACATATATACATATTATAGGACTTATATATATATTATAATTTCAAACAATGCTTAAACAATGAATTTAAACTTTAAAACACCTATAATTACTTTAATGCACAGAATGTAAACCCAAACTTATGTATAAAAATTAATATATAAACATATACAAACTCACATATATATACCAAAATACGTACACACGTACTAAATATCAATATGTATATGTCTTTACCAAACTTGTTGTTGTGCTTGAAGGCAGAGGTGAAGGAGCAGAGTGGTGAAGTGGTTGTCGATGATGGAGAGGGGAGGATGAGCACGGGCAGTATGGGTTGGAGTCCAGGGTTTGCGGATCTATTGGAAGGGTGAGGGCAGGCGATCAAAGGTGCTATGGTGACGGTTCGTGGAAGGTCTCAGCCTAGCCTTGCGACATGGCTTCGGTGGTATGGGTTAGGGAAAGGTTGAGGAGGTGGGAATGGTCTTGGTTGATGGAGCGAAGTTGAGAGAGAGGGAGATGAAGGCGGGACGTTGGAATGGTCAGAGGTGGCAAAGGGGACGAGGCTGATGATAGGTGATGGAGTGGAGAAAGGAACGGTGTCAGCGGTGAAGCTTGCATGGTCGGGTGTTGTTGGTGTTCATGGGAAAGGGTGGTGGCTGTTCGGAGCTTGGGTAGTGAATGGCGGAGGTGGAACAGTGTGGGTGGGAGAGAAAATGAACTTCCAATATGAAGTAGCAGGTGATAAAATAGGCATGCAACTTTCACACATATTATAATATATTTTTAGAATCAAAAGAAAAAAAAGGAGCAGAACCAAAGGAAGGAGAGAACGAAGAAGGAATGAGTAGATCTGAATATAAAAGCTACAGGAACAAAACTTTATATATTTTCTTTTGAAATAAATAATGACCTGAAATGAATTAAAGGGCAAACCCACATTAATTGAAAAGTGGGAATAGAAATAGTCAAGCACGAGAATTCAGGGAATCATTAAGCAATAGGCTGTTTGTTTTTCTACCGTTGGAAACATTTGAATGGACACAGGAACCAAAAGGTTGAAATTTCGTAACCGATAAGGCTATCCGTTTTGCGGTTTTCGTCGCATAACAGACACCGAAATACAGAGATGAATATACTACGGAGATCCGCACGACAAGGTGAACAGAATGGTACACAGATATCAACGATATGTCCATCTTATAAAAAAGCGATATTCGGTACCAAAAATACCGCGAATTCGCTGAAAATAAGATAAACGAAGCTAGAGGAGTCCAAGTTTGATGAAACGAAAGGTGACGTCTCACTCAGAAAATAGTTTACATTTTTTTTACATAAATATATTCAGGTTTCAAAAATATTTAATTTAACTGATTTAAATTGAAATTGAAATAAAATTATACAACAAAATAAACTTTCGTATTTTCTAATGAAAATTTACCATTTACTATGTTTATACAGACGTATTCCAAATACCAAATTTTCATTTCCAAATTCAATTATTTAAAATTTCATAAAAATTCAGTTAATTACGTTATAAAAACCGTTAAAATTTACGGGTCGTTACACTAGGAATTGAAATAAAGTAAATATATGAAAAGCCTTAAAAACGGTAGTATTGAAAGAGGTGAAGTAAAGGAATAAATATATGAATGAAGATAAAAATAAATATTCCGTTTTTAAATATGAAGCTTCAAGAGAATGAACTACTAATAAAAGGAAGCTATAAGAACTTATAATGCGTAAACAAAATGAACTTTAGAAATAAAGAATAGTAAATGCTAATGAGGTGGCATGAATATTAATTTGGATGTTCAAATTAAAAATGAAAAACAAATCATATGAGAAACAAATGAAAAGAATGAGGCAATTATTAATTAGAAATAAATCATATGAGGTTACTATTAATTAATAAGAAATGAATGAGTAGTCTAACAATGAAATGGATGCTCAAGTGGAACCTACATGGAGAACTTGGAAAATGAAAAGAAAGAGAATGTGCATGTGAGAATAAATATAAAGCAAATAAAGGGCCACTTATATATTATAAACAAACTTTTGGGGTCCAAATTCCAAAACTTACTCTAATTAATTCATTTCAATAAACCCAAATATGCACATATTTATATCATTTAATTCTTTATTAAAACATTCATTTTATGTTAATATATATGCATCCTCCATTAACACAATCAATCAACCAATCAACCTATATTTATTTATGTTACTCAAACCAATTTTATTAATTTATGAATATATATGTAACGACCCACTATTTTAGACCATTCAAATCGACAATAATCCACACATGTCTGACTTGAATAATTCAAAATAACAGATTGTAAATAAATTTGGAGCAAATGAAATCAAATACACAGAATCACAGACACAGAACATATCAGAATAACTCGCAGCGGAAATTAAAAATACCATAGTAGTTCATGAAGCTACTATAACAAACTCTCAAAACAAAATACATAATATTTGTTTGAAAACATATACAATAGAAATCTCAAATAAATAGAAGTTTATGAATACCAGAACTGAAATAGAACAACTGAACTGAAAGGAACAGATAACTAGACAAGCAGAATCTCCAGCGATTCCTAGCTCCAGAAAGAAATCCAAAGCTAAGCTGTAAATACTCAGGCTGACCCGAGCGTAAAGTAAAATACAAAACACTCGAGTCAGGACAATATATACTTATATAATGTAAACCAACTCAAGTGAACTGTAGTAGAAATGCACAATAACTCAAAGGATGCTTGGGATCGCCCATCCTTTAAGGATCAGTTAAACTATAAATTAAATACATCCCGTGGTTAAAATTTCAAAATGGTATTTTATACTTTGAAATCGAATATCATTTCAAAATTCAATATCCTTATAAAATCCATTTCAAAATATCAAAATATCATATTTCAAAATAATTTATATTTCGAAACAAATTACTTCATTTTAAATCATAAAAATGAAGTTAGTATATTTAATAATTAAAATTTTAAATATCCAAAAATTTAACTTTTCAAAGTTCATTCGTTCACTTAAATTAATTAAAACAATGAAATTTCAACTTTCGCAGCATTTAGAAAATGCTACGGAAAGTCACATTTAAAATAGTTCAATTTAACAAAAGACAACATTTAAAATTCTGTAATATGGATACATTAGTTTCAAATAAACTTAGTTAAATTCAACCATTATAACATTTACAAAAATGCTATAATAGCCTTTAATTAAATTTAGCCATTTGGTTCATTATTATCAACTACAGCATTTACAAATGTTGTATTATCATTTACATTAGAATTTAATAGCGTTTCAGAAATGCAGTTAACTAACTTCAAATATTCAGTATAATTTCACAAACAATTATATTTTTATATAAATCATTTTTTTTACTTATAAAATCATATAATTTCACTTTTAAAACAATTATTCAAATACCCTTATATTCATGATTTTATAAAGTTAAAACTCCATTCAAAAATCAAAATTTAATAATAATTCACTTATTAAATTCCAATTTTAAATTACAAATTCATTAAATTAAATTAACTTAACACTTAATTTTAAAATTTCAAAATAACTTAATTCCATTTTTATTTACTTAACTTAAAGTTCACTCTTAAGCCAAATTCACAAATTTCCAATTTTAGTTATATTTCAAAATTTCAACTTAAATATTCATTCATTTCACATTTTAACTTTATTCAAAATCATTAATATAATATAAAAATCATTTAAATTCACTTTAATCCAAATTATCATGAAGTTATCACATTTCATATTTAATTTAAATTCCAATTATCACCCAATTAAAATTTCCCAAAATAACTTACATTTCAAATTTTCTAGTTTTACCAATAATTTATTTCACTTATAAATTTTCAAAAAATCAATAATGCTTACATAAATCATTTTTATTTAGTTTAAATCAAAATATCATAATATTTACATTTTTAAAATATTTTAAAAAAAAATTATAAGTCATATTTTAACTACGGGTCTGTATTTCATTTCTAGTCTAGGTAAAGTGATATGGGTAATATATCATTTCAACCTGTAATTTACAAAGAAAACCCGGGTTTGATCATTTCAAACCCGCAATCCCAAGGAAATGAATAAATAATTGAAGATCATTCAGGCCTATCATTTCAGCCCATAATGATTTTCTCCTATTCTAAAGTCCGTTCGGGTATGTATCATTTCAACCCATAGTGATTTTAATCTAAAGGGAACTTGCAGTGTGATAAACTGATAAAAATAATAGAACAGCATAATATAACAGTAACATATAATATAATAGGTGTTTAAGTATGGGTGAACATCATAAAATCATAACATAGCAAGTGTAACATGATAATGCATTTTACAGATTCAAAAGGGGTCAATTCACTAGTTATATATGTACATATTGTCTGGTGAGAATAACTCACCTGTTAAGCTGGAGATTTGCCAACAAAGCTCACAACACAAAGATTATGAAGGCACGACAACTCTAATACAATTTTAGTGTGGAGAGCAAATCCAATGATATAGATCTTGTGTTACAACCCAAACAAAAATCAAAGCAAACCATAAATTTCAATACACTAGAAATGACATAACTTTTAAATAAAAAGAGATACGAATGCCAAATCTTTTGCCTTGCTTTCTCTATTCTTTTGTCATGGCCTAGGGATGTTTTTGGCTCTGGTTTGAACAAGTTTGGCTCAGGTTTAGTCATGTGTATGCATGGCCAAGGTAGTAGAATATGAGGAGAAAGTTTATACAAAGGAATATGAAGAGTTTAAGGCAAAATTGGTGGGTTTTGTTCACAAAAATGGCTTGGCCATGGGCTTGTGTGGTCAGGTCAGAGAGGTATGGATCAGGTCAGTGGAAGGAAAGGTGTGTGGTGGTCTAGCCAGAGGTGGTGGAGGCGGCCTAAGGTGGTGGTGGTGGTGGAAAATGAAGTGGTGAACAAATAGTGGTCAAACAACATGTTTTTATGGCTTGTGTTGCAATTTTTGTGGAGTTTTGGCATCATGGTGGCTCGGCCTTGGTCAAGACTAGAGGAGTAGCTGGTGGTGATGGCAGGGAAGAGATGTAGGGGGTGGTGGCCGTGGATATGGAGTGGAGGCCATTCAAAGAAGCAAAGAAAACAAGGCAAAATACATGAAAAATGAGAAGAAAAGTGTAAAAAAAGTAGCCATTACCCATAGATTTTCTTGAAGCCATGAATGAATGAGAAGGTAAAAATGTTTTTGGGTGAATGGAGGCTGAAAAATCACGGCTACAAACCAAAAATGCACAGCCAAGATAGTAATTGAGGAGTTATGGCAAATGAAAGGACAAAGGAGATGAAAGGACTTAAGGTAAATAAGCTTTTAAAACTCTTCATATTTCTTTTTCTTTAAATTCAAATAAAAAAAAAAAAAATCAGTAAATTGACTTTAAAACCGAAACAAAGTAATATAAAATAAAAATAATTAATTAATTTTAAAGAAAATGAAAAAAGAATATAAGAAATTGCTTAAAAATTGAAAACAGGGTCCAAAAATTACAAATAAATCACGATTGTCTTTGGAAAATTATCTACTTCATTTTAAAAATATTCTAAAGAAAATTTTTGAAATAAAATAATTTCTAAAGTATTTTCAAAGTGAAATAAATAATTTAATTTAGAAAAAATAGAAAAAACTAAAGAAAAATGTTTAAAAATTGGAAATAAGACATGAAAATTACAAATAAATATCACTAGCCTTATAAAATTTCTATTTCACTTTAAACAAATAAAAGGTCAAATAAATAAAATAAATGAGGAACAAAATAAAGTGGGAATGAGAATAAAATAAGATTTTAAGAAAAAAATAGAAAAACAAATAAAGAATTACTTTAATTAATTGAAACTGGAAATTAGAATTTTAAACAAAATACAGCTAACACTGGAAAATGCCAATTATATCTTTAAAATGTTTTAAAACCAAAGTATATACATAACATGTTATTTTACCCATATAAATATAAATTATAATATTACATGACCAAATAAAATATTATTTTTTTATAATTTAAAATAAATAATTTTGTTAAATACAACAAATTACACACAATATTTAAAAGGGTATAACTTTCACATTATAAATCAGATTTTAACGAAACGAAAAGCATTATTCTTAAAATTTTATTTACTTTCATAATAAAAGATAAAATTCAAATTTTCAAACTTTAAAATTTCTAAATTAAAAGTCAAAGTTTGACCATATTGACCAAAATTCACTTTTCTGGAAAATATCCTTTTTAGTCATATTTGGAATTCTAATTCACATCAAAATCAAAATTTATATTTAAAATAACAAAATTTTATTCATTTTAATAAATAAAATAAAGTTTTTAAATCAGGAAATCAATTAAAATAACCAAAATAAATAATTAAAATAATCACAAAATACAGGGTTGTTACACTCTCCCCCACTCAAACCTTTTCGTCCTCGAAAAGGAATGAGGTACGGAAAACATAGAAAAGATAAAATGGAATAGGATTAAGACAAGATGACAAGAAGATTAAAATTATACCTGATAACTATTGTTATGGGTAAGTTTAATAAGGTGGAGAATAGGAATAGCTAGAAGGGAAAATAGGACGAAAGACAAGGATGGGCCATTAATTTAAAATTGTTGGTTGAAGAGGTAAAATATTTAAAACACTTTAAAATCGTTTAAAAAGGAAATAACTAATCAAAGTATCATTTATATAATATTTTATCAAAATACTTTTATAACTCGATGTCTTAACAAGTTTATCCTTGTTCCTGTAGACTCTGGTAGTGCGTTGATCAGGCGCAAAACTAGAATTCTCCAGGTACTTAGTAGACTTGTTTCAACACCCAGTGAAAATACTGGAAAAACTTTTAAAAACAGATATGGAAAGTACAATCCAAACAAAAAAAACAAAACCTTTGTCTAACCATGGTTCGCAGATACACAATGGTTACGCCTGGATCCCCCAGGAAACAATCCATATCCGTAAGCTTTCTCAGCCCTGCGAGTTACGCCATGATGACTAGTAGAATGCAGGATACACAATGGTTACGCCTGGATCCCCCAGGAAACAATCCGTACCCCCAGACAAGACTCAGCCAAGCATTTGCGCTACTATTCGCGACCTACACAGATTGCAGGATACACAATGGTTACGCCTGGATCCCCCAGGAAACAATCCGTACCCCTAGGCAAGACTCAGCCAGGCAGTTGCGCTATGCAGTCACGATCGTAAGACCATGGGTAACGCCATGGAATTCGAAGGACACTCGAGTATCATATCCGGAAAACCAAAAATCAGAGAGAATAATATCGATAGAATGAATCCAAGATGTGGCCACAAATCGGATATCAAGCAGAAGGCACTTTCCATATCTTTACTTCGAAAATATGTATCATATAGTACCTTTTCAAATCACTTTCAAATATCGTACTTATATAAAATCCATTATATATAAGATTTAATTTTCAAATCAAATACTTTCCAAAATCAATAGTATATCAAATCATACTTATATAGACTTCAATTATATAAGATTTCACTTTCAAATTGAGTACCTTTTCAAATCTATAGTTTTCGAATCAATTTCATACTCATACAAATCAATTTTATATAAGTTCGACAACTCCCAAATCAAGTGTTTAGTAACATAAGGTTCTCAAATTTAAATTTGTTTCAATATCAGTTCAATTTCAAAATCATATACAATTTCACCAAATTATTTCTTCTCAAATTAATTATCTTTAGTTTCAAAGTTTCCAAAATAATAGATTTAGAAAATAAATCCAAATTTCCAAATCAATATAATTTAAGTCAACCAATTCATTTCCAAAATCAAATGTTTTCAAAATCATCTTATACTTACGTAAGGTCTATCTTACATAAGGATCAAATTTTCAAAATAATTTCGCTGTATGAAGAGCCATATGGGATTGAATATCTTTGCTTTTATGGGTTATATATCTTTGTAATTTAAATTGGAAATTTTCTTTTAGTAAGCAAAGATATTCTAACTCGACGGCTTTCAATTTCAGCATCAAAATATATCAAAGATATTAGAATATAAGATGTACACACGTCATCATTTCGCAAAATCTCATTTGATCGCTCGCTCGATCACACAAGTTCGCTTTCGAACTAGTATTGTCCATTCGATTTCCCTAATGCGGACTTCGATATGGTTTCTCGACTAGAAGCCATCAGTCTCCTTGCATAGCCATATACTATGATAGAGAATTCTGGAATCAAGCCCAAAATCCATATCAAATATTCGCCATCAAGAATCGAATGAAAAATCCTAACACGAAATGGTGTAATCCACCTCGAACTTGTGTACTCAAACTTGGATCAAATTAATTATGCGAATAAAACAGCACACGTACAACTTATATATTTATTTCAACTTGTTAAATATATAGTTTCATAAAGATGTTACTAAGTTAAAACATTTAAACTAAATTTTATTCAAAATATTTTGAAGACCAAATTCTTTTCAAAACATTTCAAATCTAAATTTCATATTAGAAAATTTTAAAATTGCTTTATTCATTTACTTAACCAAACAGTTTCAACTTATTTAAATCATATTACTTCATACTTAAACATTCAAAACAAACTTATATACTTTATCAAATTACTTTTCAAAATTTCTTAGCTTTGAAAAGTTAACCTTGATTTGGAAGTGCTCGAACCTTTAAAATTGTTGAAGAAATCATATTTCAATCCAAGAGTTGGAAATCACAATTAAATTAGTAAATCCATTCCAAAAATAGGGTTATATCAAATCAAATCCAAAACTCAAGGACTGAACACCGGCTCATTTCAAATTTTACAAATATATATACATATATCTTTCGAATATCACATCACACTTCGGAATTTGAAATCTAAATTGGTTTCACAAATCAATCGCATAGCAATGCTACCGAAGTGGCCTCTCCCTCACTCAGAAACTCAAAAATCAATGTCGATGATGCGTGCACTCATCACCGAAATTATTTTCCAGCGACACAAGTGAGTTCTGGACTTCCATTTACTTTGAAAACTTCTTTGAAATTCCTTCAAAATCATTAAAACCCATTAAAATCATTGAAACATTACTTATTCGGAAAAATAATTTCACTCATATTATTTATTATTTCAAAATCTTAAAACCAGTTCCAAAATGCCGGAGTTCAATCACTTAAATTCAGATTCAAAACCTTCAGTTATAAATCATTTTATATGAAACCATTTCTTATAAAATTTTCACAATTTCAAATCCTTTCAAAACTTCAAATTTTCATTTTTTTTAAAAGGTATATAATCCTTATCAAAAACATTTCATCTTTATATAAAAATATGGTCATCCTTATCAAAATAAAACTACGATGAATACAAAATTTTTAAAAGACAATCAACCACAAACTTTCCAAGGGACGATTCAAGGATGGATTTCAAAGCAAAACAGAGATTCAAATTTAGATGGACTCTAATCAAATAGAATTCTAATTCAAAGATAGGCTCAAACGAAGATAAGATAATTAAATTACCAAATACAAGATGGATAAGCCTATATGAATCGCGGGCGACCTTAACCGGTCAACCGTGATTTCAGGAATATAATCGATGCGAAAATCTAAGGAAAATCAACCTTCGATTGCCAGAGATAGAATCTAAATATAGCAGAAGATAGAAAACATCGTAAACCGAGGATAAAGAAATCTCCGGTGAATCAATGCCAATTATAATCATTCAAAGATTGGCGGAATCGCCACCCTATAAAGGTCATACAAAGTGGAGTGATGCAATGCTCCAAAATCAAAAGAATACAATTAGGGGAGATAGGAATGGATTTCAGAACAAGTGAGCATTCCAAAATTCAAAGGAATCTTATTCGATAAGAATCCAAACGAAGATTAGAGAAATATAACCTATATCGATACAGAAAAATTCCCATTCAAAATTTGGAAAGACTCGAATTCATAACATACGAAAACAGAAGCTTAAATATCTTTAGTTGGACAACTTTAGCTAAGCAAAAGATACAACACAGTTTACTCAAAGCATCCTAACAGACTACTGATTTTGCCATACCCAAAATAGATTCCTATCAACAAAGGATCTAGATCAATCAAGAGAGAAGTTCAAAATTTTAGAGGATCCTAATCAAAGAAATTACTAACAAGGTGGATACGAAAGGAATGAAGTTTAAGAAATATTTTACTTTTAAAGCAAGGAAATTTATATCAAAATAATCTTTGAAAATTCTTTAAAAATCATTTGAAAATCATTTTATACTTCGAAAATACGTTCTCTCACAAAGAAATGATTCTGAGATTGATTTCACTTATTCTAGGGTATTTCTACCCTATCTCTAATGAGTTTTTGCTCCGCAGGCTAAGGTTTGCCTAAAACCAAAGCTCTGATACCAACTGTAACGACCCACTATTTTAGACCATTCAAATCGACAATAATCCACACATGTCTGACTTGAATAATTCAAAATAACAGATTGTAAATAAATTTGGAGCAAATGAAATCAAATACACAGAATCACAGACACAGAACATATCAGAATAACTCGCAGCGGAAATTAAAAATACCATAGTAGTTCATGAAGCTACTATAACAAACTCTCAAAACAAAATACATAATATTTGTTTGAAAACATATACAATAGAAATCTCAAATAAATAGAAGTTTATGAATACCAGAACTGAAATAGAACAACTGAACTGAAAGGAACAGATAACTAGACAAGCAGAATCTCCAGCGATGCCTAGCTCCAGAAAGAAATCCAAAGCTAAGCTGTAAATACTCAGGCTGACCCGAGCGTAAAGTAAAATACAAAACACTCGAGTCAGGACAATATATACTTATATAATGTAAACCAACTCAAGTGAACTGTAGTAGAAATGCACAATAACTCAAAGGATGCTTGGGATCGCCCATCCTTTAAGGATCAGTTAAACTATAAATTAAATACATCCCGTGGTTAAAATTTCAAAATGGTATTTTATACTTCGAAATCGAATATCATTTCAAAATTCAATATCCTTATAAAATCCATTTCAAAATATCAAAATATCATATTTCAAAATAATTTATATTTCGAAACAAATTACTTCATTTTAAATCATAAAAATGAAGTTAGTATATTTAATAATTAAAATTTTAAATTTCCAAAAATTTAACTTTTCAAAGTTCATTCGTTCACTTAAATTAATTAAAACAATGAAATTTCAACTTTCGCAGCATTTAGAAAATGCTACGGAAAGTCACATTTAAAATAGTTCAATTTAACAAAAGACAACATTTAAAATTCTGTAATATGGATACATTAGTTTCAAATAAACTTAGTTAAATTCAACCATTATAACATTTACAAAAATGCTATAATAGCCTTTAATTAAATTTAGCCATTTGGTTCATTATTATCAACTACAGCATTTACAAATGTTGTATTATCATTTACATTAGAATTTAATAGCGTTTCAGAAATGCAGTTAACTAACTTCAAATATTCAGTATAATTTCACAAACAATTATATTTTTATATAAATCATTTTTTTACTTATAAAATCATATAATTTCACTTTTAAAACAATTATTCAAATACCCTTATATTCATGATTTTATAAAGTTAAAACTCCATTCAAAAATCAAAATTTAATAATAATTCACTTATTAAATTCCAATTTTAAATTATAAATTCATTAAATTAAATTAACTTAACACTTAATTTTAAAATTTCAAAATAACTTAATTCCATTTTTATTTACTTAACTTAAAGTTCACTCTTAAGCCAAATTCACAAATTTCCAATTTTAGTTATATTTCAAAGTTTCAACTTAAATATTCATTCATTTCACATTTTAACTTTATTCAAAATCATTAATATAATATAAAAATCATTTAAATTCACTTTAATCCAAATTATCATGAAGTTATCACATTTCATATTTAATTTAAATTCCAATTATCACCCAATTAAAATTTCCCAAAATAACTTACATTTCAAATTTTCTAGTTTTACCAATAATTTATTTCACTTATAAATTTTCAAAAAATCAATAATGCTTACATAAATCATTTTTATTTAGTTTAAATCAAAATATCATAATATTTACATTTTTAAAATATTTTAAAAAAAATTTATAAGTCATATTTTAACTACGGGTCTGTATTTCATTTCTAGTCTAGGTAAAGTGATATGGGTAATATATCATTTCAACCTATAATTTACAAAGAAAACCCGGGTTTGATCATTTCAAACCCGCAATCCCAAGGAAATGAATAAATAATTGAAGATCATTCAGGCCTATCATTTCAGCCCATAATGATTTTCTCCTATTCTAAAGTCCGTTCGGGTATGTATCATTTCAACCCATAGTGATTTTAATCTAAAGGGAACTTGCAGTGTGATAAACTGATAAAAATAATAGAACAGCATAATATAACAGTAACATATAATATAATAGGTGTTTAAGTATGGGTGAACATCATAAAATCATAACATAGCAAGTGTAACATGATAATGCATTTTACAGATTCAAAAGGGGTCAATTCACTAGTTATATATGTACATATTGTCTGGTGAGAATAACTCACCTGTTAAGCTGGAGATTTGCCAACAAAGCTCACAACACAAAGATTATGAAGGCACGACAACTCTAATACAATTTTAGTGTGGAGAGCAAATCCAATGATATAGATCTTGTGTTACAACCCAAACAAAAATCAAAGCAAACCATAAATTTCAATACACTAGAAATGACATAACTTTTAAATAAAAAGAGATACGAATGCCAAATCTTTTGCCTTGCTTTCTCTATTCTTTTGTCATGGCCTAGGGATGTTTTTGGCTCTGGTTTGAACAAGTTTGGCTCAGGTTTAGTCATGTGTATGCATGGCCAAGGTAGTAGAATATGAGGAGAAAGTTTATACAAAGGAATATGAAGAGTTTAAGGCAAAATTGGTGGGTTTTGTTCACAAAAATGGTTTGGCCATGGGCTTGTGTGGTCAGGTCAGAGAGGTATGGATCAGGTCAGTGGAAGGAAAGGTGTGTGGTGGTCTGGCCAGAGGTGGTGGAGGCGGCCTAAGGTGGTGGTGGTGGTGGAAAATGAAGTGGTGAACAAATAGTGGTCAAACAACATGTTTTTATGGCTTGTGTTGCAATTTTTGTGGAGTTTTGGCATCATGGTGGCTCGGCCTTGGTCAAGACTAGAGGAGTAGCTGGTGGTGATGGCAGGGAAGAGATGTAGGGGGTGGTGGCCGTGGATATGGAGTGGAGGCCATTCAAAGAAGCAAAGAAAACAAGGCAAAATACATGAAAAATGAGAAGAAAAGTGTAAAAAAAGTAGCCATTACCCATAGATTTTCTTGAAGCCATGAATGAATGAGAAGGTAAAAATGTTTTTGGGTGAATGGAGGCTGAAAAATCACGGCTACAAACCAAAAATGCACAGCCAAGATAGTAATTGAGGAGTTATGGCAAATGAAAGGACAAAGGAGATGAAAGGACTTAAGGTAAATAAGCTTTTAAAACTCTTCATATTTCTTTTTCTTTAAATTCAAATAAAACAAAAATAAAATCAGTAAATTGACTTTAAAACCGAAACAAAGTAATATAAAATAAAAATAATTAATTAATTTTAAAGAAAATGAAAAAAGAATATAAGAAATTGCTTAAAAATTGAAAACAGGGTCCAAAAATTACAAATAAATCACGATTGTCTTTGGAAAATTATCTACTTCATTTTAAAAATATTCTAAAGAAAAATTTTGAAATAAAATAATTTCTAAAGTATTTTCAAAGTGAAATAAATAATTTAATTTAGAAAAAATAGAAAAAACTAAAGAAAAATGTTTAAAAATTGGAAATAAGACATGAAAATTACAAATAAATATCACTAGCCTTATAAAATTTCTATTTCACTTTAAACAAATAAAAGGTCAAATAAATAAAATAAATGAGGAACAAAATAAAGTGGGAATGAGAATAAAATAAGATTTTAAGAAAAAAATAGAAAAACAAATAAAGAATTACTTTAATTAATTGAAACTGGAAATTAGAATTTTAAACAAAATACAGCTAACACTGGAAAATGCCAATTATATCTTTAAAATGTTTTAAAACCAAAGTATATACATAACATGTTATTTTACCCATATAAATATAAATTATAATATTACATGACCAAATAAAATATTATTTTTTTATAATTTAAAATAAATAATTTTGTTAAATACAACAAATTACACACAATATTTAAAAGGGTATAACTTTCACATTATAAATCAGATTTTAACGAAACGAAAAGCATTATTCTTAAAATTTTATTTACTTTCGTAATAAAAGATAAAATTCAAATTTTCAAACTTTAAAATTTCTAAATTAAAAGTCAAAGTTTGACCATATTGACCAAAATTCACTTTTCTGGAAAATATCCTTTTTAGTCATATTTGGAATTCTAATTCACATCAAAATCAAAATTTATATTTAAAATAACAAAATTTTATTCATTTTAATAAATAAAATAAAGTTTTTAAATCAGGAAATCAATTAAAATAACCAAAATAAATAATTAAAATAATCACAAAATACAGGGTTGTTACACTATCTATCTATGCACTATAAAAATGATTTACTTTGCTTTTTTAATTACTGTAACAGTCATATTAATGCAACGAATTTACAAGTTTTAACCATATATAAAATGGAAAAATAAATATATGTGAACATGTGTAATTAATGTACAACTGTTAATACAAAGTAATTTCTAATTGATTTCACAACATTTACACAACCATGAACCCTCCTATGTATTTTAAAATTTGAGTACTAATAAGTATGTTTATATATATTACTCCATACTTTAATTTTTCTTTATACAACATCATACTTATTCAAAACGAAGTTTTTATTTTATACGTCTCAAAACATGCAATTTTTTAATTGAAATGTTCATTCCATTTTGACACAAAAATGCAAGTTCCTATATTAACTCATTCAATACAAGTTCATTCTTGTTTCCTTTTAATTGAAACATTTCAATTAATCTAACTCTAATTAATTTCATTACTAACTTTAAACGAATTCTAATTATAAAACACTGTATTTTTTTCATTTATACCAATTCAAACATGTTTTATAAAATTTCATATACATCAAAATTTATACACTATTTTCAAAGTAAATGTTTTATCTTATCGAATATTAACTTCTCCATTAAAACATTCACTCAATTCATTCATTCATTAAAACATTCACTCAATTATAAAACATGTTATTCTTTCATTAAAACATTCACTCAATTCTTTTTTTAAATTCAACATTTGTTATTCTGATTAGAGATAAACATTCATTTTATTCTTTTCAAGTCAAGGCTTAAAATTCATTCAAATGTTCATTTTAATTTAATTTAAAAATGTAATTTCTTATGTTGAACTTATTAATTACAATGCAATAGTATTTTCTTTTCAGTTAAAGGATTTCAATATCTCTTATTGCAGTTTATATTCAATATTAGATTCAACGAATTATCATTATTTTTTAATACAAAACGTAAGTTGCACATATCACTAAGTAATTACCAAATAAAGATGTAATAATAAGATGATAAATAAAACAATGGTTATACATTAATAATTCATATCTGTTAACTTATTGCTTACAAACAAAGTTTAATAAATTTTCATAATAAATAATTGATTTCATACTCCATATTAAAACCAATTGCAATTAATAACATATGATTACATCAATTTATACATCATTTATTCTATTCCTTGTTAACCTTTATTATTTCAATTGATTAAAATTATTTTAACATAGTAGTCAATTACATTCAATCAATATTAGTAAATTATATGTTAATACGTGTTACCATCTTTTATCTCAATAAAATTAGTTGTTTTAAGATTTATCCTAAGGTCGAAATTTATATTCTAATAAGATTCAAATTAATAAATCATAAATTTTAATTTCTGATAGTATTAAATTCCAAAACCTTTTTATATTTAATATTTATAATCATCAAAAATACGGGTCGTTACATACATCCATGTCATTCACGTGCCGAGCAATCAATTGCTAGAAAGACAAATTGTTGGGGTAAAATTAGAAAAGAAAAAGAAAACAAATAAGGAAGAAAAAACACAACACCAGAATATCACAATGGAACGATAACATATAATAACAATAGACAATTCAAATTATCACCCTAAGATATATGGCATTTCAGAGTTATAATTCTCAGTACTACCATCAACTTGGATAGTTATGACAGCCTATTCTCACCATTGTTGATATATACATAATAGTAGTGCAATGGAAATAAGAATACTACAATAGGTGAAAACATCCAACTCGACTCTTTAAGCTTCAAAGAATATCCAACTAAAACCTGCCTTTCTCAAACTGCTCAAAAGAACACTTGAGGAACTAAGGGAAAGATAAAATCACGAGTCAGGCATAAGTCTGGTGTAACGACCCGATATTTTCAACCATTCGCATCCATTATAAGTGTATATGTAACGACCCAGAATTTCGACCAAATTAAATTGAAAATATTTAATTAATTTTAAATATTTGAACGATGATTTAATTTGAATCCCGGATATAGCTTTGAAGCTGACGATTAAATTATAAAATTTAATCTATTGTAAGTTGAATTAAATTTGAATCTTCAATTTTAAGCTGAAGAAAAATATTTCGAAAGCTTTTAAAATTCGTATTGATATTCTGAAGATAACAGAAGCTTCAGAATCTAATTTCAAAGTAATTCGTTCAGTTTTGAAATTTAATTGTTTGAACCGATATTTAAAAATAGTCATTTTTCAAACAGTCTCGGAATTCGACGAAACCAGTTCCATTGGGTCCGTAATATTTAATTATTGCCGGATTTCAAATTTCGTTTTTTTTTGAACTGATATGAGAGCACACGGCGTATAAACGCGTCGAAATCAAATTGAGTTTAATTTGAAAATTTAAAATTTAAATTTATATTAATTAACATCCACACGTTCTTCCTTTTTCCACGCCTTTTGTTCAGCCGAGAATCACGAAATTTAATCGTGTACACCATGCCTCCTCTGATTTTAAACATCCCTCTCCCACTCAGAAATCAACTCGAGAAAAAAAAATTTAAAAATGGCCGAAGCCCTCAGATTCAAACAAGATTTTTTATCACAATCGAAATCAATCGCGATTTCTAGTAGGCGCGATTGTCCGGCGTTCGTAGAATGCGCGCGCGCGCGTGAGCGTTGGGGGAAATGGCGGCGACTAGTCGCGACTTGGGTCGGCGACGACGGAGTTGGCGTTGAGGGATTCGTGATGATCGATGGGCGCTCGAGGCCACGACGAAGAGGCGAGGCGGCGCGTACGGTGGCGCGCGCATGAGCAGTCGCGATCGACAGTGAGTTCGCGATGTTTGAATTGGCAATGCGACGGCATGTCAGAGAGGGAGGCGACGTGCTAGAGTTTGTGGTCGATGGCAGAGGCTCGCGATTCGATGAAGAAATTCGAAGCGCGACTGTCAGGTGGCGCCGTGGAGGTTGATCAGTGGGCTTGGGGATGATTGACTCGCGGCAGTTAGATGGTGGTGGTTCGACGATTTCCAGTGAGGTATAATTACAAGTTTATTTTGATTTCAGTTAAATACTAATGTATAAGTATAAAATGATAAGTGTTTACAGTAAAGAATTATGAGTAAGATTTAATTTATCAAGTAAAAAATCAAATGTTTGGTTAAATAAATTATTACGGGAAACTTAGTTTAAAATTTTAAAAAAAGAAATTATTATTCGATTTAAAGAAATTAATTGGTTTAAATGGTTCATTTAATTATGGTCATTATATGAAATTTTTTTTTTTTAAAGAAACTTGGTTGTAAATTTCATTTTAGTTAAATAAATTTGTTAAAAAGAAATTTGTTTGAAATTTAAAGGTATTTGTTTACAATAAAAACAAATCACGGATTAATTGAATTATCAAATGGAATTTAATTTTTCAATTTTATTCGAATATTAATAAATTTATATAAATTGTTATACAAGGTATAAATCAAGGAAAACAAGCCGGAAAAGAAAATGGATAGCAAAATAAAAGCTAAGGTGAGATTATTTTCTCACTCAAAATTTATTTCAGTTTTTGACTGATTTGATTGATTGCTATTGGATGTGGTATTAGATATAATAGGATATATCTATATATATAGCAGTATATACATATTGGCATATGTATATATTGGATTGATGTAATGTAATAACAGATATAACCCTTTTTGTTTTTTAAATGATATTCATTTATCTATTATATGTTGTTCCGCTGCGATATGTGAGATTCTGATGTTGTTCTCTGTTTCTGATGTTGATGTTGTTGTTCTTCTCTCTTTTTCTTCTATCTTCTTCTTCTACCTTTTTCTTCTTTCTTAAAAACCCTCACTATTGGAGTTTCCGGCACTCGATTTCTCGGCAGTCGATAAAGTGAGTATCGATGTCGAATTTTCGAAAGTCGAAAATTTCGGTATGTGACAAAGTGGTATCAGAGCATATGGTTAAGCGACAACCCTGCTCTGTTGGGTGTTACTCATTAGAGATAGAGTCAGTAGTACTCTAGAATGAGTTGAGTGTAATAATAGATACGAGCGCGTATTTGTTAGTGAATATGAAATTGTTTTATATTGTGTTTGCTTATCCGTTGAGATGTTTATGAATTTTGGTCGGTATGTGGGACGCCATATTATCGATAGGGATTTCTAAACACTTAAACGAGGCAAGACGACATAGTATTGTTTTAAATAGGGTGGATGAAATAATTTTGCCCAAAACTATTTTTGTATAGAAACGAATTGATTTTCTATGAATTATTATAGTATATGGTTGCATGGATGTTAGAAGTGATAATATTAATCTATTATCATTGAAATTGAATAAGAAATTCAAATCGTAACTCCAAAGTTAAGGAATAAATTCACATACAAATGAAATTTGAGAATATAAATTATAAATGTGAATTGTAGTTTGAAACGGAATTCCAGAGAAGTTTTTGGAAATGTTTTGAAAAGAATTTGAAAATTTTGGAGATTTGGAAAGTTTAAATCATTTTTGATTTGAAAATGAATTTCAAAGGTTTTGAAAAGTATTTTTGAAGAGATGAAAAGCTCTAAACTCTTTTCGGTCGCTGGAAAATAATCCTGATGATGATGGCCACATCATTAGAATTCATTTTCGGGTTTCCAAAAGAGAAATTGCTGCCCAATTTGTTTAAATGGAAGTTGTTTTACGAAGTTGGATTTTGTTTTAGAAAATTCAAAGGATGATTTGAATTGTTTTCAAAAATGGTTTTGAAAAGGTTGAAAAGACTCTGGAATTGAGTATTGAATTATGAAAATAAAATTGAGAAGGAATGAATCAATTTGTGATTGCAAGTACATGAATGTAAATTGAATTCGAATTGAAATCCAGTTTAATATAAGTGATTGAAACCGAATGTGAAGATAAATTTGAATAAATGAAGGTGAAATTGAATGTTGAAATTCATTTCGAATTTGTAAGCAATGAAGTGGATTGAATAATTATAAATGTGAAATGAAAGATGAATTAAAATTCATATAGAATATTTATATTGAACATAAGAATAAAACTGGAATTGAAATTAAATATTGAAAACAAATTTGAAATTGTAAATGAATTAGAATTGAAATGAATTAGTAATTGGAACTAATTTAAAATAATCAATTATGAATAAAAGATAATTGATAAAATTCAATATTCAGAAGTTAAACTGAACCCAAAGTAGATTGGAATTGTGAATTGAATTCGAATGAGAAATTGAAATGTGAAATGTAATTCAAATGAAATTTGAAATGAAAAATTGAATGGATATGAATTCATTTTGTTTAAAAACGAATGTAACTTCAATAGTAAGCTAGAAATATATAAGCATATATTGAAAATTTTGTAATTGAATTTGCAAAATAGTTTGAATGCTGTAACTAGATATAATGGCTAGTAGATATACAGGTATTATAAAGGAATTGGAATTTTGATTTCGAAGATAAATTTGAATTGCTCGACAAAAGGTACGTATTTGAATTATAATATGAGTTTTTGATGATTTCTGTTCTAGCCGCT
This sequence comes from Allium fistulosum, assembly GCA_030737815.1. Classification (NCBI taxonomy): domain Eukaryota; kingdom Viridiplantae; phylum Streptophyta; class Magnoliopsida; order Asparagales; family Amaryllidaceae; genus Allium; species Allium fistulosum. The sequence goes on from CM060902.1 coordinate 1,394,823,798, forward strand.
TGGCTTTTTCTTTTTCTTTTTGAAATCTGAGAGTCCGTAGGGACGTTTTGTAGTCGTACCGTATTAGCCGCGCAAAGGAGACGCTGGCGAAATTTTCCGAAAATATCGGGCGTTAGAAAATTTTTGAAAGTTTAAATTTGAATTTGAAATTTAAATTTGAATAGAGGAGTAAAACAATGAAGTTGTTAAAACTTGTAATTAGAGTTGGAAAGTTAGTTGAATGATAACGAGTCTTTAGTAGAAAGATTTGTTTTGAAAAATTGATAAAACTATTAGATTGTGAAAAAGAGTAGACGAGTTAAGGACCACTTTTCCTAACTTGTAATTTCGAGGACGAAATTCTTTTAAGGGGGGAAGTCTGTAACGACCCAGAATTTCGACCAAATTAAATTGAAAATATTTAATTAATTTTAAATATTTGAACGATGATTTAATTTGAATCCCGGATATAGCTTTGAAGCTGACGATTAAATTATAAAATTTAATCTATTGTAAGTTGAATTAAATTTGAATCTTCAATTTTAAGCTGAAGAAAAATATTTCGAAAGCTTTTAAAATTCGTATTGATATTCTGAAGATAACAGAAGCTTCAGAATCTAATTTCAAAGTAATTCGTTCAGTTTTGAAATTTAATTGTTTGAACCGATATTTAAAAATAGTCATTTTTCAAACAGTCTCGGAATTCGACGAAACCAGTTCCATTGGGTCCGTAATATTTAATTATTGCCGGATTTCAAATTTCGTTTTTTTTGAACTGATATGAGAGCACACGGCGTATAAACGCGTCGAAATCAAATTGAGTTTAATTTGAAAATTTAAAATTTAAATTTATATTAATTAACATCCACACGTTCTTCCTTTTTCCACGCCTTTTGTTCAGCCGAGAATCACGAAATTTAATCGTGTACACCATGCCTCCTCTGATTTTAAACATCCCTCTCCCACTCAGAAATCAACTCGAGAAAAAAAAAATTTAAAAATGGCCGAAGCCCTCAGATTCAAACAAGATTTTTTATCACAATCGAAATCAATCGCGATTTCTAGTAGGCGCGATTGTCTGGCGTTCGTAGAATGCGCGCGCGCGCGTGAGCGTTGGGGGGAATAGCGGCGACTAGTCGCGACTTGGGTCGGCGACGACGGAGTTGGCGTTGAGGGATTCGTGATGATCGATGGGCGCTCGAGGCCACGGCGAAGAGGCGAGGCGGCGCGTACGGTGGCGCGCGCATGAGCAGTCGCGATCGACAGTGAGTTCGCGATGTTTGAATTGGCAATGCGACGGCATGTCAGAGAGGGAGGCGACGTGCTAGAGTTTGTGGTCGATGGCAGAGGCTCGTGATTCGATGAAGAAATTCGAAGCGCGACTGTCAGGTGGCGCCGTGGAGGTTGATCAGTGGGCTTGGGGATGATTGACTCGCGGCAGTTAGATGGTGGTGGTTCGACGATTTCCAGTGAGGTATAATTACAAGTTTATTTTGATTTCAGTTAAATACTAATGTATAAGTATAAAATGATAAGTGTTTACAGTAAAGAATTATGAGTAAGATTTAATTTATCAAGTAAAAAATCAAATGTTTGGTTAAATAAATTATTACGGGAAACTTAGTTTAAAATTTTAAAAAAAGAAATTATTATTCGATTTAAAGAAATTAATTGGTTTAAATGGTTCATTTAATTATGGTCATTATATGAAAATATTTTTTTTTTAAAGAAACTTGGTTGTAAATTTCATTTTAGTTAAATAAATTTGTTAAAAAGAAATTTGTTTGAAATTTAAAGGTATTTGTTTACAATAAAAACAAATCACGGATTAATTGAATTATCAAATGGAATTTAATTTTTCAATTTTATTCGAATATTAATAAATTTATATAAATTGTTATACAAGGTATAAATCAAGGAAAACAAGCCGGAAAAGAAAATGGATAGCAAAATAAAAGCTAAGGTGAGATTATTTTCTCACTCAAAATTTATTTCAGTTTTTGACTGATTTGATTGATTGCTATTGGATGTGGTATTAGATATAATAGGATATATCTATATATATAGCAGTATATACATATTGGCATATGTATATATTGGATTGATGATTTCCCGCCTCGTATAGCGGATGAGACCCTATTGCGCCGTTAGTAAGCGGATTTATAAAAACCCATATACCGCGATAATTCCGTACTGGAGCGGAATTGGTATTGTGCTAACATCTGTGGATGCAGGGAAACAGGTTGGAGGGATCCAACTGGATTCCTCAACTGTATTTATTGTTTACAGATATTGTGATATTTGTTGATTATCATATTGATATATGATGTTTTTGAATGCCATGATTGACTATTTGATGCGTTGCATCATCGGATCCATTTTTAAAGTCTAAAAATAACGATCTTGGATTTTAAAAGGGTTTGTAAAGTGATTTGTAGAAATATACGTTTATTGAAATTTTTGAATTGGTTTATTTTAAATAAATAAATGTTAAAATTTTAATGATTAGTAAAATTGTGATTTTTGTGAAATACGACAAAAATGTTTTTTTTGAAATAAACAATTGATAAAGACTATGAAATAGTTTAAATTGGAATTGTTGAAGTATTTTAAACAATTCATATAAAAAGATTTATAAAAATTGATATTTTTATAAATTAAAAATATTGGAATTTTGAAATGAGTTTTATTAAGTGTTAAAGTCAAATAAAAATGGATTCCATAAGTGAATTGAAATTTAGAGATTCATAAATTGTGAAGTTATTAAATGGATAGATTTTGTAAAACAAAAAGATTTATAAGCAATTATCTTATAAATGGGATTTTGACATTTAGATGAGAAATGAATAGATGTTGTAAATAAATGGATTATAAGTTCTTAACTTATAATATAAACTTCCGGTATATATTTGAGTTATATAAGTTGAATTGGATAATTTAAAAATCGAAGTTTTATAAATAGAAATGGGATTTATAAACATGGTTTTATAAATTCAAAATCAATGGAATTTGATAAATTTAACATTGAAGTTATTAAAGGAGATATATTCGTGATTTTGGACAGCGAATTATCCTTTAAGTTAAATGTGTAGAAATTGTTAAAATTGGGATAGTGATTATATTCACGAATTTGGACAGTAAATATATATTATTGAATAAAATCAATATATTTTGGGAAAAGGAATATTGTTAAAAGAAGTTGTTTTAAAAGATGTTTTAAAACGTGTTAAGTATCGAATACATAGATTTCAACATTTATTGTTGAAATAGACGTTTTCGAAAATATAAGGAAATAATGGACTATAACATTGTTGTTATAGTAAATGATTTCCGAAAGGAAATGTTTTTATGTAGTATTGGGATTTTATATATCTATCTAAAAATTCGAATCCCTATACTAGTGATTTCGAGTCGTCGTAACGATGTTTTACGCAACACTCGTTTTGACTCAAATAAATGTATTAAAAGAATATTTTCCTTAAAGGATGAATATATACTTAATTTGATTTAAGTATATCGAATATTTTCAAGTGTTGAAAATGAATAGATTTGTGAAACACTTATTTTTAAATAAGTATGGAAATGCTTTTCCAAATGAAATGAACATTTTGAGAATTTATCTTTGTAAAAGATAAATTGAAATTGAATATTGAAAATCGATTTGAAAATCGTATATCAGAAGATATTTTGGAATATAAATTCAATATGGAATTTATAAAGAAATGGGAATTCGTTTTAAAAATAAACGTTGATTTATTTTTGAAGTGTGGAAATTATATATCTAGTAAGATATTTTTGAAGAATAAATAATTTGGGAAAATTATTTGGAATCTGATGATGTCGCGCATCTTTATTGATAGTTAAATAACCGACTATCAATAATTACCTTTAGATAGGTATTTGTTGTGAATTGGATGAATTTGAATGCCACACTATTTTTTTGAATAATCGCACACTATTCGGGTTAGCCGGGAAAGGACCATGGGGTCGTATAACCCATTCCGAATATGTGATACGTCGTTATGAATTGTATTCGAAGACCGGTGTTGAAGACCGGATATTTTTGAAAACGGAAGGATTACCGTCGAGTTACTCTACATCGGCTGATCTCCGGTTTAGAGGTTTTATCACCCTTAGTGACGGGAAGCCCTGACGTGATTGAAAATTATCCGGATATGCAAGGGCTTCGTGAGAAGTGCCTTCGGTTCTGTTCGATCCCGGAACAAACTTGTATGGATTGTGTGTCTGACGTTACAATTTGAGATATAAAGCTGATTTCTTTCAAATACATTTCTGTTGGTGGCGGAGAATTTATTCTCTTAGCTTAACACCCTTCTCTGAGACGTACGAGCTCAGAGGTTATGTAGTTGAAATTCATCAGCGATATATCCCAATTTGGTAACGTGGCATACTGAGTGTTGCTGTGAAATGATCAGTGTTTGATCATTTGTGATATGATCATTTGTTTGATCTTATATCTTTGTGATCATAGGTTGATCATTTTGTTTGACCCGAAGCAGGGCTTTTTGTAGAAAGCGTAGCTTTGTGGACGAGACTTCATCGAGCCTCACACCCCGGAAATGGTCGAAACAGGAAGAATGCAGCAAGGTTCTAGGGAGTAGCGCCCCTTAGTGTATGTCATTCCTTCTGGATAAAGGTGGTATCATGGTATGGAGCCCAGATACTTAACCTCTGTGGGTACTGCATTATTATTATCTATGTGGTTTGTTGCGAATCGGGGATCCTCGGGAAGATCGGTGACGATCGGGGGATGGCATACGCGTGTCAGTAGTTACCTATTTTTGCAGAGGTAACCCGGCCTTGTGTTGGCAGAGATCCGGTTAGGTTCTCGGGTCGTCTATTCCAGGGACGTACCCATCGTGGAAAAGGAAGTTCCTTAGCCTGACCATTTGTTGGAAATCCAAACTCCAATACGCACCTTGTACGGTATTAGTTGTAGAACCTGCCATTTACGTACGGTGGTCACCACTGTTTAGATGGTAGCTATAGTAGGCATACGATACTGCTCGTATGTTGGCTAAGATTAATATTATACTTTCGAAATGTTTTCCACACTATGCACTAATAATAATATAAAAAAAAGAATTTGATTTTTGCGTAGTAAGCATCTTTGACTATCATAAGAAGAAATCTCCTCCAATTCTGCGTTTGCATTGTGTGTGTGGTGGGAGGTCTTATGGTAGTTTCATTTTCCAAAAGCATTGCGAATTGACTTTAAAATTATTTTGTTGTTTATTTTAAAGAATAACTGTTTTACGATCTCACACCAGTCACCATGACTGACTCGGAGTTTATTGTTTCCTTTCTAAACTCTGGGTGCCCACAAATTTCCACACGGGCAGCCTAGAGTTATATTATCAGGATATTCTGGATATTCTGGAGCTTTGGAGATAAGCTGGATGGCGAGACGTAGTATTTGTATCTGATATATTTATTCCGCTGTGTATTCTGTATGAGGACAGGTTATATAACCGTCCATTGTTGTATTGAGTTGTATATTAACTCTGATGATTGATGTAATGTAATAACAGATATAACCCTTTTTGTTTTTTAAATGATATTCATTTATCTATTATATGTTGTTCCGCTGCGATATGTGAGATTCTGATGTTGTTCTCTGTTTCTGATGTTGATGTTGTTGTTCTTCTCTCTTTTTCTTCTATCTTCTTCTTCTACCTTTTTCTTCTTTCTTAAAAACCCTCACTATTGGAGTTTCTGGCACTCGATTTCTCGACAGTCGATAAAGTGAGTATCGATGTCGAATTTTCGAAAGTCGAAAATTTCGGTATGTGACAGTATAGGTAGACACTCATGCCGGAGTTGAATTGCTCAAAATACCGCGTTGTAATTAAAATTTGGCAAATCTCAGAATATACAGTAAATAAATATAATCACAGATCACAGACACAGAGTAAAATAATGCAGCGGAAGTAAAAGAAATAGTAGTTCATGAAGCTACTATGAAAATATATCAGAGTTACATAAGATACAACATAAGAAATAAAGTACAGCAGAAGTCTCAATACAATAACCAAGTACAGGCTGAATAGAACAACGGAACCGAAGTTTATAGAACAAGACTAGCAAATAATCTCCAGCGATTCAAATCTCCAGAAGGTGGAAATCCAAATCTGTGAATAACTCAGGCTGACCCGAGCGTAAAGCAAAACACAAAACACTCGAGTCAGGACAATATATACTTATATAATGTAAACCAACTCAAGTGAACTGTAATAAAGGTACAAGTAACTTAGAAGATGCTTGGGACCGCCCATCCTCTAAGGATCCGTTAAAATATCTACTATGTAGTAATATTCGCTATTATAATAATGTCTAATAAGTAAAGTATAATCATATAGAAAATAGCGTTAAGGGGATGGAGAACCTTAACGCGGTCGGATCTTAAAATCATAATCGTAGTAAAGCTCGATATGGTAGGTGACACGGCACAACTAGGCAATGCCAGGGTAGATATACCAATTACGCACACGGACTGATGGATACGCATAGCAGCCACTACCGTTCCACCTCGAACAACACTCCCAAATCGGAGGATGGCCATCTAATCAATCACAAGTAAGAGTATAATATCGAAGAAATGTGTCCGAGAAGAGGTGCTACCTCACTGGTCCGAGATCGCTCCTGTTTTAGCCACCTTATGCCAACTCACGGGAGTTGGGTCCACGTAACATACCTTAAGAACGTCGCCACCATCCTACTTCATTCTGGAATCTCCACCGCGTACACGGTTGTCAAAGTGGTTTTCGGTATCGACAGAGAGTATGTCCATATCCGATCACGGTCTCTTTGCCAACCAATCGTTATTATAACCCGTGGTTATAAATTTTAAAAATAGTTTATGTTTCAAATCAAAATACATCCTTTAAACCATTTCAAAATCATATCATTTATTTCAAACTAATACATACTTTCAAACCCAAAACATATCTATTCAAAACCAATTCAAAAATATAACATTTCAATTTCAAAACCAATTCAATAATATATCATTTCAATAAAACCCAAATTTCAAAATCACTGAATATTTCCTTTAATTTATTAAACTTGAAATCTTCCTTTAAATTATCATAGCATTTTGGTAATGTAACCTTAAGGAATCATAGCATTTTTGGAATGTAATACTTCCCAATTTAACATTTTATATAATCAAAGTATTTATATACTTACAAATTTTTAACATGGTCATTTTATCATAGCCTTATAGTTAAATAAACTTTGTTACTGTAATATCCAATTTAATGCTAAAATTCTTATGTTAAGTTAAGAGTACCTTATTAACTTACATTATCATTACAATAAAGAAACTTTATTATTTTAGTCATTAAAATATGTCATTTACATTAATTAAAACCTACATATTAAATGTACTTTTTAACTTACATTCCTATTACAGTAAAGAGCCTTTATCATTTAATCAATATTACACTAATTAAACTTACATTATCGAATGTACGTTTTAATTTACGTTTTATTACAAAAGGGGCATTTATTATTTTAAATCAATATTACACAAATTAAGACTTACATGTTTCTTTCATTAATTAAGTGTGATATTCCGGGTTTTTGGGCAATTTAAATTTAATAATATGTATTGATAATTTAATCTTTTAAAAGTTAATCAATATTTAATCTGGCAATATTGATAAGATTTATTTTCAAAGCTAATAAAGTTTTAATCTATTTATAATATATATATTGTTATATATTGTGAATAGGATATCTTTTGTTTTCAATTAAAGATGAATTTTCAAATTTGTAATATATATGTATATATATGTTATAACTGGGATTGTTTGAAATTTAATTAAATCTATTGATAAATATATATGTATAAATTGTGATTTTAAAAGCTTTGTTTTATAATTTAACAATTTTCAAAAGGTTAATTTAGATTTAATTCAATTGTTTTCAAAATATAAGACAATTGTTTATTTTAAATGTGATAGTTTAAAAAGGGGTTTAATCAAAGTTTTATTTTAGTTTTCTTTAAAGTGTTAAATTTTAAATGGTTATATAATGTTCTAGACTTTAAAATACATGAATAAGGAATTTATTTATATTTATAATTAGTTTTAACATATTTTCTTTTAAAGGTAAATTAATATTTATTAATTAAGTAATTAAAAAAGTAAGTTTATATTAACATTTAAATTAAATAAAAATTTATTTAAAATTACTTAGGACATGTGTTAATATCTTAACACATGATAAAAACACTTGTAAACACATAAACCAAGTTGGGACATTTGTAATACTAATAAAAATACAAGTGGCAACATTATCTTCATTTAAAATTTAATTTAAAAATAATGTAGTAAAAGAAGAAATCTGGTCTTCATTTGCTCAGTTCGAATCTTTTCTTTCTAAATACTCTTTCTTCTTCTAAAAACCTGAAACAAAACTAAAAGCAAATGAAGATAAAAAAATCTGGGAATGTAAAATGTGCAAAATCAGTTTGAAAGTGAATGCTGCAACTCGAAATCAACCTGCAACTAAATCAAGCTCTGTAATTCAACATGCAAATGAAGTTCAACAGCAACTTCCACACCAGATTCAACATAAATAAAGCATGCAAAAGGATTTCAAATCTCAATAACAAAATCAAGAGCAGTTTCCAGAAATCAGAAATTTAAAAGCCTGTCTCTCTGTTTTGATATTAAGGTGAGTAAATGAAATTTTAAAAACAGTTTTAATCCTGGATTTATACGTTATTCTTGTGATGAAATCATGATGATGTGTCTGAATTCTTAGATTTAATTGATGTATGTTGGTGATTGAGTGAATGATGATATTGAGATGCCTGTATATGCTCTGTATATTTATAACAGTTTCAATTGCCATAGTAAATTCAATAACTAGATTTTTAATTCGAATTGGCCTTTGATTTGTAAATAGAAGTTGTTTGTAATCATGTAAGTTATCATCTAAAAATAATTCTAGGATTTTATAATTTGGAATTTCCCTCGAATTGAAGAAAATACAGTGAAATTAAAATATAAGTTAAAAATCAATTGCTCTAAATTCTAAGTTGAATTATATATATGAAATCGTACTGAAAAATCATGAATTTAGGCATGCATATCAAAAATTTTAGTTTGGAAATTCGAACGTAATTTGGGTTTGTTCGAATTTGGGTTGATAGGCGATTAGTGGTGATCCGCATGTTAGAGTTGAACGATTTTTGGTATGGAGGAGGGTTGATTGATTGTGATCATGGGAAAAATACAATTGAATTTTTCTTATGGACGAATTGTTCGAATCCGATGGAAGTAGGGTTTTTGGTGTGTTTTCGATCGTGGTTGCTGTCGAGGAAATGGCATAGGTTGGGGAAGATCGGAGTGGATCGCGAGGCAGGAGATAGTAGCGTGGCGATGTGGTGGTGCTTTGGGTTGAGTGTCGTGGTTCCAGTCAACATGATCGACGGTGGCGAAAGTTTTGGGTGGGTCGAGTTGCTCCAGGAATTGGATCGATGATCGAAATCTCGTTTCGATGATGGAACTTGGTTGCTGGGTTGGTGGTTGGGATGTCGAGGCCAAGGGGGACTGGTCGACGATCAAAGTTAAGGTCGGAGAGACGTTGAACGATCGTGCACGTGCACGTGTGCACGTTCGTGTAACAGAGGGATCGACGTTTTGGGGAAGAAGGAAGAGACTCGGGATAGCTCTCGCGTTTTAGGGTAGGCGACTCGAAGCAGATGAAAAGGCGAGTGACTCGAAGCTAGCTCGGGGAAGAAACGTGTTTGGCTCGGGTAATTTGAGTATACCAGGTTATTAAAGAATGTACTCAAGCATTTCAAATGTTTCAAAGTTTAAAGTAAAGTAAAAACAAGTTTTCCAATTAAAGTTATTTTCAAAGAAAATTATAAAGAAATGTTTAAAATAGATTTCAAGTTTTATTTTGAATAGATAAGTTTAGAAAATATAATAATTAAGATTTCAAAGATAAATATCCGTTTAATTTATTAAATATGTTTAACTGGGTTTTAAATATATCAAAAATTTAATTGTTTGCTTCTTAAGTAAGATTTATATTTCAAATATATAATTGATTGTAAATTGGTTTTAAATAAGTTAATAATTGGAATAAGTAATTAAATTAAATAAAGAGTTTATTCTTAATTAGTTAAGTTGAGATTAATTAAGGATAATTAATTTTAAGGTTAATTACTTAATTGTAATTAAGGATAATTACTTAATGAAGTAATTAGTAGGAATAAATTAATTAAAGATTAAGTGATGATTAATTGATTAATTAATTGATGTAATTAATTTTAGGTTAATTAATTAGTTTAATTAGTTAAGATAATCATTTATGATTAATTAAGTGTAATTAGTTAGTCAAGTAATAAATGGATAATTACTGAATGTAATTAAGAAAGAGTAATTAATTATGAAAGTAATTAAATGGAAGTGATTAAGGGTTAATCACTTAATGTTATTAATTAAAGGATTTATTAATAAAACTAATTAAAAAGTTAATTGATTAATTAATTAATTAAAGAGTAATTAATTAATTAAAGGGTTAAGGTTAATTAATAATGTGATTAATTATTTGCTAAGGTGATTAATTAAATGAGTAATTAATTAATGGAAGTAATCAAAGGATTAATATAATTAATTAAGGAGTTAATTAATTAAGGTAAGTAATTACAGGATGGTTAATTACTGTTTATGATTAATTAAGGTTAATAAATGAATGTAGTTAATTAAAGATTAATTATTTAATTAACTAGAAGGTAATTAATTAATGAAGTAATTAGAGGATTATTAATTAATATAATTAATGTAATTAATCAGGGTTGATTAATAAAAGTAATTAATTAAAGTATGACTAATTAATTGTAATTAATTAATTGAGTGTAATTAATTATAGTTAATTAATTAATAAAATTAATAAATGGAAGTAAATGAAAGATCATTAATTATTATAATTAATGATAGTAATTAAAGGTTAATTACTGAAAAGGTTAAGGATAATTAATTTGTGAAATTAATTAAAGGCTAATTACTTGAATGTAATTAAAGTATAATTAATCAGGGAAGATTAATTAAGGAAGATCATTAAGAGATGATTAATAAATTGATATGTAAATAAATCTATGAAAAAGGATTAAGATAATCCAAGTAATTAAAGGATAGTAATTAATTTAATTAAAGGTTAATTAAATTGATTAAGAGTTAATCAATTATGTTTAAAGAATGATTGGTTAATGTTGATTAACTAATATTGGATGATTGATTTATATTGGATGATTGATATTGGGTAATGGTTGATATTGGATGAATGTTGATATGAATTATCTATTATGATAATGTTATTTATCTATCTGTTTATATCATCCTGAATATAAGTTTAATTGGTTAAAACCTTTAAACAACTTGGCCTTAAAAGATACGTTTTGGATTTCGATGAGACCGGGATCGGGTTTCCGTATACCGGTATTCCAGGTCTGGAGACCCGAATACCACATCGATCCAAATTTACGATAGGTCGTGAATCTCAAGTGAAGATGAAGATTCAGAGTGCAAGGGTTATTGTCGTTAACTCTGAGGGTGATGCCAAAACGAGTGTAACGAGATAATGCCTTCGGTTTCGTTCGAACCCGGAACGAACTTGTATGGATTGAATGCTTTCAGCACATCGTCAGGCGGACGATGAGCATTCTAAGTGATATGTTCTGATTAAAGGTAATCGTAACCTCAAGCCTCATCAACCGGGAATGGCTAAAACAGGGGAGGTGCAGCAAGGCTTCGTGGGTAGCACCCACTGAGAGCAAGATAGATCCCTGTCTAGAGGTCCCTTTTCTTTTCGGCTTAGTGTGTGGTTGGTCGCGCCAACCACGGGGTTATCTTGTTCGGGATTATCCAGTAAGGGATGGTTCCGGCTTTGTGTTGCAGGGGAGCGGGCGTACTCCTCGGTACGGTGATCTAGGCCACGTACTGTGACGGGCGGTACCCCAGTAGCCCTGCCATTGTATGGAATCCAAACTCCAATAAGTGCCGTACGTATTAGTTGTGCCCAACTATGTTGGAATGTGAGATGTAAGCATTTCAGCTATTTCTGTATTTTACTTGGAAACCCTAGACCCTATTATAATATAACTGGATTTCCTATCAAATGATTTGGTTAGCGTAAGGTAAAAACTTTTCCATGTTTATGTGTGGGAAGTCTTACGTGATACCTTTGTTTTCAAAAGGTTTGAAGTTAAACAATTTTAACCCGTTTACTCACACCAGACCCATGTCTGACCCAAGTGTTTATTTTCTGTTTTATTAAACCTTGGGTACTCAATTTTTACGAGTAGCCAAGGGATTCAGGTTAGCTTTGACGAATCTATGGAGGAGATATGGAGCAGGAGGCTTCAGCATTCGTAGATATATAGTATTCCGCTGTGTTGGTTTCTATGAGTCGTTTGTTTGAGTTGTATCTTGTGTTGTATAATAGACAGGTTTTATAACTGTCTATTTTGTGATGTATAAGTTGTGTACTCTGATTATGTAAAGACTATGTAATAGTTATGTGATATATTATATTTGTTTCGTTCCGTTGTGAGATTCTGATGTGTTGTTATTCTTTCTTTCTCTTCTTTTCTCTTTTCTATCCCTTTCTTTCTTAATAATGATGCGACTTTCTGGGCATAGAAAGCCGGGTCGTTACATTAAGACTTTACATGTTTCTTTCAGTAGGTAAAACTCTACATATTTCTTTCATAAATTAGAACTTTACACGTTTCTTTCATAAATTAAACTTTACATATTTCTTTCATTAATTAGAACTTTACACGTTTCTTTCACAATAAATTTCTTATAATTAAATCCAATTTTCAACAATTTACTTAATAAGTTTAAGTGTAAAAGTTCCAATTCTTCACATTTCAACAAATAGACTTAACACTTCAAATTTAAATTACCATTTCACAATTTAACAAAATTTCCAATTTTATTTAATTAACTTAAACCTTTAATTAAAACCAAATTTTACATTTCCTAGTCAAGTTATATTTTAAAAGATCACTTTTAAACATTCATTTATTTAACCACTTAAATTCATAGAAAAATCAATAATACTTAATAATCACTTAAATTCAAATTTAATCAAATTATCATATTTACCATTTCCAAATAAAATTTAATATCCATTTTATTTATATAACTTAAATATCATTTTTAACCAAAATTCCAAATTTCCAACTTAAGTTATATTTCAAAAATCCAGTTAAACCATTCATTAATTACATTTTTTAACACATAGAAAAATCATAATTTCTTTAATTCAAAATATTTCAAAATCTGTTTAAATCAAATTTCATAAATTTATATTTTTAAAATACTTAAAAATATTCAAAACACTTTATAAAATAACCACGGGCCTGTATATAATTTTCTAACCTAGGTCAAGTGATACGGATATGTATCATTTCAATCCGCAGTTAAAAAAGAAAAATCCGGGTTCTATCATTTCAAACCCGCAATGCCAAGTTAAAATAATTTAAATAAAAATCATTCAGGCCTATCATTTCAGCCCATAACGATTTTTCCCTATTCTAAAGTCCGTTCGGGTATGTATCATTTCAACCCATAGTGATTCTAATCTATAGGGAACTTGCAATGGTGATAACAGATATAAATAACAGAATAACATTAAATAATAGTAACATATGATATAATAAGTGTAATAACAGGTGTGAACATCATATGATATAATATAAACATATATAACATGATGATATACATTACAGATTCAAATGGTGTCGGTTTATCAGTTATATAGGTACATATTGTCTGGTGAGAATAACTCACCTGTTTGTGCTGGAGATATCAAAACCAATGACACAATGGAACAAAAGCACGATGACAAGACTACGGACTTGAGTGGAGAGCAAGATCCAAAGCTACAACTCTTGTATTACAACCCAAAACATACATCAAAACAAACACAATTTCAACGCACTTGAAATGGAATAACTTTTAAACGAAAAGAGATTTGAATGTCAAATCTTTTGCCTTGCTTTCTCTATCCTTTTGCATGGCCTAGGGAATGTTTTGGTTCAGGTTTTGACATGGTTTGGGTCTGGTTTGGACCAAGGGATGCACGGCTACAAGCTAGAGATGATGGGGAAGTTACACATAGGCATGTGAAGAGTTTTATGCAATATGGTGGAGTTTTGGTTCATTTTTGGCTCGGTCTACAAGGTCCTAGGCTTGGCCATGACTTGCTACAGGTCTGGATAGAGGAGATGGTGATGTGTAGTGGTGGTAGCAAGGTGGTGGTGGCGGGTAGAGGTGGTGTCCAAGGTGGTGGGCGAAGGTATGTTGCAACTAGTGGTGGCTATGCATTGTTTTAAGGGATTTGTGCAAGGTTTTGTGTGGTTTTTAGTCAAAAGGAGTGCATGGCCTGTCATGGTCAGAGGAGGAGGGGGTTTGGTCGTGGATGGTGTGGGGAAGGAAGTGGTGGTGGTCGGTGGAGGAGATGGTGGAGGTGTTAGGCCAAGCAAAGCAAGAGAAACATGGCAAAAATCATTGAAAATGAAGAGAAAAGAAGAAAAAGAAGGAGAGGCCATTACCTATTTTTGGATGAAGCCATGAGAAATGAGGAGCTGATTTGTTTTCACGTGAAAAGATGAGAAACAAAAAGTGGCGGCTACACTAGGGTTTTAGATGGCTAGGGCAAAATTTGAGGAGTTAAAGAAAATGAAGGGTTTGGACAAAAAAGGGCTTAAGTTTCAAAGTGTTTTACAACCTTTCATATTTCTTTTCTTTTTAATCTTTATATAAACAAAAATATTCAGAAAAATAATTTACAAACCGAAATCAATTATAAATATGAGAAAACAAATAATAAATTTTGGAAAAATATAAAAAAGAATGAAGAAAATTACTTAAAAATACCAAACAGTGTTCAAAAATTATAAATAAATCACTGTCAGTCTTGAAAAACTATACACTTCATTATAAAAATATTATGAAGTGAAAATTTGAATTAAAATAATTTATTTATCATTTTCAAAATAAAATAGATAATTAAATTGGAGAAAATAGAAAAGGATTAAAGAAAAATGTTTAAAATTTACAAACAGGGCATGGAAATTTGCAAGAAAAATACTATTAACTCTGGAAAAATTCCTACCTTACTTTAAAAATATTTAAAAGCCAAAATATATTTTATATAACATAAATGTACAAATTAGAATAAAATATATTAAATAAAAAATGTCATTTATATAATTTTAAAATAAAGAATATTGCTGAATAACCCAATATACACACAATATTGAAAATAGTATAACTTTTGCAATTTAAATCCGTTTGCAACGAAACGTAAAGCAGTATTCAAGTTATTAAATCTATTTTTATAATAAAAGATAAAATTCATAAATTTCAAACTTTTAAATTTTCAAGTTAAAAGTCGAAGTTTGACTATTTGACAAAAATTCACATTTTCTGGAAATATTAAATTTAGTCATATTTGGAATTCAAATCCACATACAAAATCAAAGTTTTTTATATTTACAATAACAACATTTATTCTTTTCATAAATAAAGCTCTTAAATTTGGAAAAATCAAATTAAAATTAATTGTAAAATACAGGGTTGTTACACTCTCCCCCACTCAAAACATTTTCGTCCCCGAAAAGGAACGAGGTACGGGAAAGCACCTAAAAAGATAGAATGAATAGAATTAAGACAAGATGATAAGAATATTGGAATTACACCTGATAACTATTGTTATAGGAAAGTTTAACAAGTTGGAGGTGATCAAATCAAGAACACAAACACGAAAAAGATCCTCTAGAGTCTGAATCACCCCTTTCACTTGACCGACGGTCTATGAATGGAAAAACAGTGTTCAGATCCAGATGAGTAACAAAGATTTCAAAGATTATAAAAAGATGTCTAAACAGACTGGTATAAGCAATAGCCTTCCCATTCTGTAACAAGATAAGAGAAATAAGGACAACCAAAAGATAGTTTGAAAAAAAAACAAAATAAGATAATAAATGTGAAACAATAACGCTTTGAAATCATAACAAATTAGAGATGTTTATCATTTGGAAATCATACTACTAAAATCATAACACTTTGGAAATGTAATTCTAAAAAAAACATAATACTTAGAAAATCATAACACCTTTTAAAAAAATCTTTATTTAAACCATTTTAATTCAAGGTCAAATAATATTCAATTTAAAGTTGTAACATTTCTAAGTTCATTCAATTATAAAACTTCCAAAACATTGTATTTTCAAAACAGCAGCACTTATAAAATGCTACAGTAGATATATTAATATTTCAAATCAGTTTTATTCTAGAATATTCATTTGGATATCATTTAACTTATGACTTATTAAACAAACTTTTATGAATGGAATATCCAAATTAAACTATACTTCGTTTATTAAGTCAAAAGCTCACTATTTTACTTAGCTCTTCATTTAACAAATAACCTAACACTTTATTTAAAATGCCCATTTCATAAATAGATATTCCTTCAATAAGTTACACTTAAAATTTCCATTTGAAAACCAAATTCTCAATTATCAAATTTAGTGATGTTAAAATACATTATAACTATCATAATTATCCATTTTTCAAGACATATCAATTTCATAAATAAAATATTTATCTTAGAAAATATAACAATCAAATTTCTTTACACATTTATTCATTTAGACATCAATTAAACTATGAATTCAAGTTAAATAAACTTTATTACAAAATGTCCAATTCCAATGTATTTTATTTTATCTATTCAAAGATACATTATTTATTATACAACATATTCATTTCAGGAAATAACCATTATTAAAATTCCTAGGTTAGACTTAAGGTTCCATATTAAATCAAATTTGATTATCAAGTTATTTAAATAAAATCTCTTTAAATTCCTTTTTCACTATTTACCTCTGTAAATCTTTTATAACTAAAATTTAGATGTATAAAATTTGTTATAACCACTCAAATTTTATTTAAAAAAATCCTTTTTATATTGTATATTATCCAATTACATTGTTAACTTCTAAAAAATTTTTTAAGGTAAGTTATATTTGAATGCAATTGTATTATACAAATAAAACTTTCCAATTCAATTATCTCAAGTTTGAATCATTTATTCAAAAATTTTAATTTTTCTTTTTATAACTGAAATTATTCTTTAAGATGAAATTTAAGAATTAATTTTCCGGTTTCCTTCAAACCAGTTAGAGATAAATAAATATATGTACATAATATGTCAAATCAATTTAAATCATATATCTATATATATTATAAATCAAATCATATTTAGAAATTCAAATAAATTAAATCTTTCAAAACAAAGCTGTAGTAAGACTACAGAACGGTCTCTTCAGTTCAAAACTCGAAAATGAACGTCGATGATGCTGCAGTCATCACCGAAATTATTTTCCAGCGACAAAGAGAAGAGCACTTAATTTTTAAACTTTAAAATCCTTTAGAGACAAATTTTTTATTCAAAAATACTTTAAATTATATCCTTTTTAAAAATTTTAAACACAAGGTTTGAAATCCATCGGAAACTTGAATTCTCAAATTCTTGATTCAAATTCATTTCAGTTCCCAAATCAATTTATAAACAACTATTTATAACTTCATTTGTAGAACAATAAATGATAAATCAAGTATTATCATTTCAAATTATCAATTTAAATCAATTTATTAAGTTCCATAAATTTACTTATATATCAAAATTTTATTTCATTAACCAAATTTAAAATAATATCGTGTCAGTTTGTTCTGTTAAATTGTTTTAGAAATCCTATCGATAGCGTTGATCAGACGAATTGATCGGAAATCCAAATCAACATCAACAACTCAAACAACACTATATATAAAACAAAACATAGATTTACAAGTACAATTTAAAATGTTTGGAGATAGTTTAGAAACAAAAGACAAGATGGTTAAACAGAGTAGAGAGATGGGTAAGCTTAGGTAAATCGCGGACAACCTTAACCGGGTCAACCATGACTTAAAGAATAAGATCGATGTGGATTTTTCTGGGATAAATCTACGTTCGATCTCAAGAGATAGAGTTTGGAATAATATAAGGTATTAGCATCTAAACCAAGGATAGATAAAATCTCTGGTGAATCGATGCTGACTGTAAAGGATTTTCACCCCTTTACAAGAAAATTAGAATATTGGCGAGATCGCCAATTCACTATAAAGATCATTCGAAGTGGAGTTATGTGATACTCCAAAATCAAAAGAAGATGAATAGTGAGGGACAAGAATGAATTTTGGAACTACAGGAAACGTTCCAAAATTCAAAGGAAATCGAATCAAAAGGAAGAGATTCAAACTCGAACGAAAGTGATTCTGTAAATAAATTTACCATACATTCTAAGTTTTGCCTCAAAGCCAAAGCTCTGATACCAACTGTAACGATCCAATATTTTCAACCATTAGCATCCATTATAAGTGTATAGGTAGACACTCATGCCGGAGTTGAATTGCTCAAAATACCGCGTTGTAATTAAAATTTGGCAAATCTCAGAATATACAGTAAATAAATATAATCACAGATCACAGACACAGAGTAAAATAATGCAGCGGAAGTAAAAGAAATAGTAGTTCATGAAGCTACTATGAAAATATATCAGAGTTACATAAGATACAACATAAGAAATAAAGTACAGCAGAAATCTCAATACAATAACCAAGTACAGGCTGAATAGAACAACGGAACCGAAGTTGATAGAACAAGACTAGCAAATAATCTCCAGCGATTCAAATCTCCAGAAGGTGAAATCCAAATCTGTGAATAACTCAGGCTGACCCGAGCGTAAAGCAAAACACAAAACACTCGAGTCAGGACAATATATACTTATATAATGTAAACCAACTCAAGTGAATTGTAATAAAGGTACAAGTAACTTAGAAGATGCTTGGGACCGCCCATCCTCTAAGGATCCGTTAAAATATCTACTATGTAGTAATATTCGCTATTATAATAATGTCTAATAAGTAAAGTATAATCATATAGAAAATAGCGTTAAGGGGATGGAGAACCTTAACGCGGTCGGATCTTAAAATCATAATCGTAGTAAAGCTCGATATGGTAGGTGACACGGCACAACTAGGCAATGCCAGGGTAGATATACCAATTACGCACACGGACTGATGGATACGCATAGCAGCCACTACCGTTCCACCTCGAACAACACTCCCAAATCGGAGGATGGCCATCTAATCAATCACAAGTAAGAGTATAATATCGAAGAAATGTGTCCGAGAAGAGGTGCTACCTCACTGGTCCGAGATCGCTCCTGTTTTAGCCACCTTATGCCAACTCACGGGAGTTGGGTCCACGTAACATACCTTAAGAACGTCGCCACCATCCTACTTCATTCTGAAATCTCCACCGCGTACACGGTTGTCAAAGTGGTTTTCGGTATCGACAGAGAGTATGTCCATATCCGATCCCGGTCTCTTTGCCAACCAATCGTTATTATAACCCGTGGTTATAACTTTTAAAAATAGTTTATGTTTCAAATCAAAATACATCCTTTAAACCATTTCAAAATCATATCATTTATTTCAAACTAATACATACTTTCAAACCCAAAACATATCTATTCAAAACCAATTCAAAAATATATCATTTCCATTTCAAAACCAATTCAATAATATATCATTTCAATAAAACCCAAATTTCAAAATCACTGAATATTTCCTTTAATTTATTAAACTTGAAATCTTCCTTTAAATTATCATAGCATTTTGGTAATGTAACCTTAAGGAATCATAGCATTTTTGGAATGTAATACTTCCCAATTTAACATTTTATATAATCAAAGTATTTATATACTTACAAATTTTTAACATGGTCATTTTATCATAGCCTTATAGTTAAATAAACTTTGTTACTGTAATATCCAATTTAATGCTAAAATTCTTATGTTAAGTTAAGAGTACCTTATTAACTTACATTATCATTACAATAAAGAAACTTTATTATTTTAGTCATTAAAATATGTCATTTACATTAATTAAAACCTACATATTAAATGTACTTTTTAACTTACATTCCTATTACAGTAAAGAGCCTTTATCATTTAATCAATATTACACTAATTAAACTTACAATATCGAATGTACGTTTTAATTTACGTTTTATTACAAAAGGGGCATTTATAATTTTAAATCAATATTACACAAATTAAGACTTACATGTTTCTTTCATTAATTAAGACTTTACATGTTTCTTTCAGTAGGTAAAACTCTACATATTTCTTTCATAAATTAGAACTTTACACGTTTCTTTCATAAATTAAACTTTACATATTTCTTTCATTAATTAGAATTTACACGTTTCTTTCACAATAAATTTCTTATAATTAAATCCAATTTTCAACAATTTACTTAATAAGTTTAAGTGTAAAAGTTCCAATTCTTCACATTTCAACAAATAGACTTAACACTTCAAATTTAAATTACCATTTCACAATTTAACAAAATTTCCAATTTTATTTAATTAACTTAAACCTTTAATTAAAACCAAATTTTACATTTCCTAGTCAAGTTATATTTTAAAAGATCACTTTTAAACATTCATTTATTTAACCACTTAAATTCATAGAAAAATCAATAATACTTAATAATCACTTAAATTCAAATTTAATCAAATTATCATATTTACCATTTCCAAATAAAATTTAATATCCATTTTATTTATATAACTTAAATATCATTTTTAACCAAAATTCCAAATTTCCAACTTAAGTTATATTTCAAAAATCCAGTTAAACCATTCATTAATTACATTTTTTAACACATAGAAAAATCATAATTTCTTTAATTCAAAATATTTCAAAATCTGTTTAAATCAAATTTCATAAATTTATATTTTTAAAATACTTAAAAATATTCAAAACACTTTATAAAATAACCACGGGCCTGTATATAATTTTCTAACCTAGGTCAAGTGATACGGATATGTATCATTTCAATCCGTAGTTAAAAAAGAAAAATCCGGGTTCTATCATTTCAAACCCTCAATGCCAAGTTAAAATAATTTAAATAAAAATCATTCAGGCCTATCATTTCAGCCCATAACGATTTTTCCCTATTCTAAAGTCCGTTCGGGTATGTATCATTTCAACCCATAGTGATTCTAATCTACAGGGAACTTGCAATGGTGATAACAGATATAAATAACAGAATAACATTAAATAATAGTAACATATGATATAATAAGTGTAATAACAGGTGTGAACATCATATGATATAATATAAACATATATAACATGATGATATACATTACAGATTCAAATGGTGTCGGTTTATCAGTTATATAGGTACATATTGTCTGGTGAGAATAACTCACCTGTTTGTGCTGGAGATATCAAAACCAATGACACAATGGAACAAAAGCACGATGACAAGACTACGGACTTGAGTGGAGAGCAAGATCCAAAGCTACAACTCTTGTATTACAACCCAAAACATACATCAAAACAAACACAATTTCAACGCACTTGAAATGGAATAACTTTTAAACGAAAAGAGATTTGAATGTCAAATCTTTTGCCTTGCTTTCTCTATCCTTTTGCATGGCCTAGGGAATGTTTTGGTTCAGGTTTGGACATGGTTTGGGTCTGGTTTGGACCAAGGGATGCACGGCTACAAGCTAGAGATGATGGGGAAGTTACACATAGGCATGTGAAGAGTTTTATGCAATATGGTGGAGTTTTGGTTCATTTTTGGCTCGGTCTACAAGGTCCTAGGCTTGGCCATGACTTGCTACAGGTCTGGATAGAGGAGATGGTGATGTGTAGTGGTGGTAGCAAGGTGGTGGTGGCGGGTAGAGGTGGTGTCCAAGGTGGTGGGCGAAGGTATGTTGCAACTAGTGGTGGCTATGCATTGTTTTAAGGGATTTGTGCAAGGTTTTGTGTGGTTTTTAGTCAAAAGGAGTGCATGGCCTGTCATGGTCAGAGGAGGAGGGGGTTTGGTCGTGGATGGTGTGGGGAAGGAAGTGGTGGTGGTCGGTGGAGGAGATGGTGGAGGTGTTAGGCCAAGCAAAGCAAGAGAAACATGGCAAAAATCATTGAAAATGAAGAGAAAAGAAGAAAAAGAAGGAGAGGCCATTACCTATTTTTGGATGAAGCCATGAGAAATGAGGAGCTGATTTGTTTTCAAGTGAAAAGATGAGAAACAAAAAGTGGCGGCTACACTAGGGTTTTAGATGGCTAGGGCAAAATTTGAGGAGTTAAAGAAAATGAAGGGTTTGGACAAAAAAGGGCTTAAGTTTCAAAGTGTTTTACAACCTTTCATATTTCTTTTCTTTTTAATCTTTATATAAACAAAAATATTCAGAAAAATAATTTACAAACCGAAATCAATTATAAATATGAGAAACAAATAATAAATTTTGGAAAAATATAAAAAGAATGAAGAAAATTACTTAAAAATACCAAACAGTGTTCAAAAATTATAAATAAATCACTGTCAGTCTTGAAAAACTAAACACTTCATTATAAAAATATTATGAAGTGAAAATTTGAATTAAAATAATTTATTTACCATTTTCAAAATAAAATAGATAATTAAATTGGAGAAAATAGAAAGGGATTAAAGAAAAATGTTTAAAATTTACAAACAGGGCATGGAAATTTGCAAGAAAAATACTATTAACTCTGAAAAAATTCCTACCTTACTTTAAAAATATTTAAAAGCCAAAATATATTTTATATAACATAAATGTACAAATTAGAATAAAATATATTAAATAAAAAATGTCATTTATATAATTTTAAAATAAAGAATATTGCTGAATAACCCAATATACACACAATATTGAAAATAGTATAACTTTTGCAATTTAAATCCGTTTGCAACGAAACGAAAAGCAGTATTCAAGTTATTAAATCTATTTTTATAATAAAAGATAAAACTCAAAAATTTCAAACTTTTAAATTTTCAAGTTAAAAGTCGAAGTTTGACTATTTGACAAAAATTCACATTTTCTGGAAATATTAAATTTAGTCATATTTGGAATTCAAATCCACATACAAAATCAAAGTTTTTTATATTTACAATAACAACATTTATTCTTTTCATAAATAAAGCTCTTAATTTGGAAAAATCAAATTAAAATTAATTGTAAAATACAGGGTTGTTACATCTGGTATGAAAAACTCAAGAAAAACGTGGCCAACATATAACGGGACTTTTAAGATCGTTCAAATCACCGTAACGGTTATCGCTTTAAAATAACCAAACCCATCTAATAAGTACATAAGGTGATATAATAGATAATGTCTATAGTGTAAAATATAGATGGGAAATTTGCTTTGCTGCTTCTTGCTTGCATCTCACAATACAAAAATATTAGAAGTACAACTAAAACCACTAAGGTATGCTCACATAAGGATTTCTGCTGGAGACGCCCTCGGTAAATCGAAGCAGATGTCCTGACAAGGATTAGAATCTACTTCATGTATATCTCTAGATAAAATATACCGCTAGGAAAACATAGGTGGTCGATGCTCGAACACGTGATACTGAATACCATCAACTCTCGTTGTAACAACCCGCATATTTTACGATTGTATATTTTAAATGTTTTATTTAAATATAGAATCATTAATCGGATTAAAGCCCAAAAAGCTACTTTTTGTAAACAGCTGAACTGGGACTCGAGACCACCTCTATTGAGTCCAAAATGGCATTTACAACTTTTTTGAGTATAAGCTTCGATATGTTTGGAGTAAGTTGATTTTTGCTATTTTATGTTGGGCTTTTGGGTTTGGGTTTCACCCCAACTCACTCTATAACTTAGTTCAGCCCCTCTCCTCTCCTCTTCACTTCATTTCTATTTTCTTAAACACTCAAGCAACTAAAAATGGGGAGAGAAATGGGAAATTAGAAATCCAAAACCCTAGTTTCTTGAGAAAATACAAATTCTTGCTCCAAATTCAAAGAGAAGCTAAGGTAAGCATCTCCATCTTCTTCTCCAACTCATTCTCTCTTTAATTTCAGTTATTTCCTAAACCTAACTTAGGAAATGTTCTTCTTTTGAGCTTAGATTCAAGCTTCTTGAGTTGAGATTGAAGAGTGGTTGATCCTCCTTTGTTTTTAAGCTTCTTCTTCGTTGTTTTTGTGTAAAAAGGTGAGATTTGTATCTCACATCTATGTCTATATCTATCTTTGTTGTTAGGTATGAATTCCTATCATCCATTCATGATCATTAGCTTTTGATTTGAATTGATATGGTCGATTCGCGATTTTTGAATTTGAAGTCCAATTTTTGGGAAAATCCTACAATGGATGTTTGAATATGTTGTTTGGGGTGTATCGAAGAGCTTATAAGGCCAGGTTGTCATTTGGTGTAAATCCTTAGTCGTCGTTGCTTGCCCGATCGCTCCCGAATCGATTTGGCCATTATGGCCTAGGCAAATTATTGCCTTACCAGGTGTTCAGACGTCTGGATACCAATGCCAGACGTCTGGTTTTGCCTCCTGCAGAAAAATAATACACGGTAGAAAAATAAAAAGGGCAATGACTAATTTCAGACGTCTGAATTATCATTCCAGACGTCTGATTTGTGATTTCAGACGTCTGGTTGGCTTTCTGGAATATTTCCAGAAACCAAAACCAAACGTCTGGATTTACCCCCAGACGTCTGAAAGGATTTCAGACGTCTGATTTTAGGCTTCAGACGTCTGGATGGTTTTCTGGAATATTTCCAGAAACCAAATCCAAACGTCTGGAACAACCCCTCAGACGTCTGGAAATTCCCAGTTTTGCCGATTTGCCTAATTTTGAGTAAAATTCTAGTGTTAATCGATTTTTGTCGATCCAATTAGTTGTTATCACTATTATCGTCTTTGATGACTTCTTTTTACGGATTTTTGGGAATATCCATTTTGATGGATTTGGTATCGATTTCTTTGGATTTAATTCACATCTTCGAACGTGAAATTTTGGTGATTGATTGTTTTTACAATCATTTTTATGGTTTGTCACTTTAAAACGCAAAGGTTTCTATACTAGTAGTAAATACTCAAACTCTTTCATCAAAACGATTTCAACACTACTTTTAAATACAAAACTCGTTTTAAAATGTTTTACAATCTATTAGTATATACAAACCTTTACCTCATTCGTATGAGAAATCTAATTAAACAGCTTAGTAAAACAAGTGGTATGAAATGCTTGCGTTTACTTCGTCGGTTAATTTTTGGACTTGTTCGATTGAAACTCTTGTGACAACTTTCGAGTGGAAATCTACAATCTGTTCGTAAATATTTGAGTTAAGCAAGTGGTTATGGGACATGAAGCTAAACTCTTATATTTACTAGCTTAGTGTAATCGACACTTCTTGATGATCGACGATGATCATTTTATGGTTTAGAGTAGCAATGTGCGATGTCTCTTTGTCCACGTGAGGGGACTGAACCTCGTTTTATTGAGTTTCATCTCATTCTTTTATGGGCTAGCGACCCATGTTCTTTATTGAGTTCGGTTCATCGGATGTACCGTTATTGTACTACATCGATGTCCCGACTTTTTGGTTCATCGGACGTACCGTTATTGTAGTGCGTCGTTGTTCCGAAGTTATGGTTAGCGACCATGGAATAGCGTTCCATTTGTGATAGACGTGTTGGTGAGTTTTCATGCTCCCGTTTGTGATAGGCCTCCCCCTTTTGTGATTTCTGGATTTCTAATTGATGATTTTTAGAATTTGTGTTTCACCAACTTTTGCAATTGGCATTAATATGTTTGTCAATATTTGTAGTTTGGTGAATAAAATAAAGAATATGACGTTCATTTTTCTTTGATCTTTGAGAAAATTCTTGTGATATTGAATGATCAATGGTTGATTTTCAAATATATATTATCTCAATATGGCATTGTTGTATCACATGTTTTTGTCATGCGTCTTACTCTATCTCATTTTGCTTGATATTTATAGCTAGACTGATCCGTTTATTATTTTCTTATTAAATAATACTCAGGTCAGACCGAGATGTTACAGGTGCTTCTGCTTGACTCCTTATCGGGAATCATCTTCTGACTTTTGTCTAACTACATTAGATTGGTAGTTTTTGTTGTTATACATTTGAGATAGAGACTCCTTGATGTATTGAAATGACCCACCTATTTCTACTCTAATTCCATAAGGATTTTTTTTTAAGGTAAAGAGGATATATATATATATAGATAGATATATCATCCATTGCAATATAATTCTCAGGGTCAATATCTTTCTCCAATAAACCAAATATATCCAGGATCACAATAATCAACCAATATAAATATATCAGTACATTCACAAAGGTAAGCACATACATGTGAGGATGTATATGCCTCTCTTGTTTGAATCAGAGTTCTGGAAAACAAGAGGATATTGGATTGCTAATTTTTTTTTTTGACCAAACAATCCACTGGAAACATACACATTAGTCTGTTTATCCTAACTAAGAAGTGATCAAGTAATAATCAGTAGTAAACAAGCTTTTAATATAGATGATCATGTTAAAGTCTAAGTAGTATCAAATTCAGTATAAAAGAAAGTGGATCCTAAGTGAACACAAGCAACATCTAGGCGTAATGGAAACGCGCCTAACTTATACACAAGAGATCACGAGTTCGAGTACTATGCTGGTTGGTTCAAACACAATTTTTGTTTTTTTTTTCATTTTTCTTCTGTACAGTTTGGAACCTGTTATCTACCTATATCTGCACATATATATACTTTATTTTTTTGCCTATATTCCATCATACAAAACAATAATTCTTGCTTAATTATTTTTGAAACCCATTTCTACAACCTGGAAGGCTTCATGATTGATGCAAATTAAGGTCTGTTGCTTGGGTTTTGTAAATGATAGAAGTGTTTATCATTATCCAGGTTTGAATTTCTTCTCACAAAATCTGTCTGGAATTAAGAATGCATTTGGTTAGAATCTGAGTGAAATTCAGATTCTTATCACAAATACAAAGGAAAAGGTGTGGTAATATTTGCACTAAACATGTTTATGTGCATATGTATCTGCAACTATATGGATCTGGCTTACTCTTCCCTTGTTACAAATCCTTTCTTTTAAAAAAAATAGTACATGAGACATTTGTATGAAACAAGTTTAATTATGGAAACCTTGCAGCCATATAAAACATTCAACCTATGCCTATTTTCTTTTGTATACATATGCCATAGTAGAAAATAAAACCATTTAATTTTCTGAGAATCAACTATCCAGATTTTCCAAAACTTAAATTCTTTCCAAAGCCTCAAGATTGACTAATACATTTATAAAATGTAATCATTCAATTTTAACATGGTGTTCTTGCTAAATTCACTTACAAAATTTGATTAAAATTCTTTTTAAACATAACAGATAATTAACTTAGTTCATAGATTCCAGATACAAGTCAATCTCTTATCAAAATACCTAACAAAATATCCATCCAATATTCAACACTCAATACAAGTAGCAATTTAAATTATCAATACATGCAGATTTCAACATTTAGGCTCTTATCTAACTAAGTTTAGCATGCTATATCTTCTTCTCAAAGCTTTGCTCCTACTCCTACTTAGTTGCTGCAATCCCTGAAAAAGCATTTGAAACTGCCTCATTTTAAATGAGACACCCCAGATGCCATTAGCACACTAGGGTCAGACACATGTCTGGTATCAGAAAGCTCACAAAATAATTAGTTAATCAGGTTAAAGTTAAGTTAAGTACATATACAGAAAGTTCAGCCCTTTGGAATCAGGCAAATACTTGTGTGCATGCTCTGTGTCATTGTGCATGCGCACACTTTAATTTTCTTTCCAGAGACTACACATATGAATATGGCACATACCTTCAAGCATACAAGACAAACAATCATTCATACCAAACAGGAAAATAACTAACATGAGTTAAATCATTTATTCAATTCTCATATTTCAAATCTGGGAAAAACTCTAGTTTTCTCATCTTCTCAAGTATTATTCCCTTGGTATATTTATCTATCCTTGGTCTCATCTGCAATATTTATGAATCAATGGACACACTGTAATGAACTAATTCACTCCATTACACAAAGATCTCAGGACTTAAACAAGCCATGTGTCAACCTGTGTTACTCAAGCACACAAGTCATTCCTGCAGTGTTCTTGACCCCAATTTCCTAATCAGATTTAAGTTAATAATAACTCTTTTGATTTTTCATGACAAAACCATTTAGTGATTCATTTCATTAGCTAAAAACATCCATCACATGGCATCTCATATTATTCATGACCATACAGAGGCAAACAAGCAACAACCATTGGTGATTACAAAATAAGGTTCTGTATATACATATATTCATCCTGGTATTTAAAAAAGAGTTTAGGCAACTAATATTGGCTTATGGTTTCTGAGAGAGTTTTTTTTTCTTTTGCAAACATTTGTGCTTGAGTTAAACTCAGGATGACCTAATTTCACTGAATCACAAAATTTTGTTTGCTATGCATTTTATTGAATCAGGAGCATCAGCACATAGGCAACCCTATTGCACCCCTAATTCCTTTCTATTTCAAGCCTCAGCACTTATACATGAGTATATTGCAGCTCAACATTATTTACATCTTTCTGGGTTGAGCCAAAACCAATACTACTTGCCTATTCTCAACATTTTATTTTCTGGGTATTTGTTTATATCCCTAAACATTAACATATCAGAGATCTGAGTGTATAAAACAGATATGTATACTAACAACACATAAAACTTTGTTATAATAAAACAAGTAATCAACCAAAGAAAATCAAAACATTTTCAGATTTAAATTCACAGATAAACATTCATATATGAAAATACTCTTTTAAGAAAATACTTTTAACTGGCTGCCTACATTAGGACTTATTGCCTCAGATTTTTGAGTGAGTTTTCTCACCTAGCTCTTTTCTTTGTTTCCTTAATTAATTGATGAGCTTCTGCCATTAGCCTCAAGCTCTCTTCCTTCCCTTGTCTTATGATTTCTGTGGTGTTGTTTTTCTTTCTTTTTTCAAAATTCTTTTCTGAGGAGGAGAGGAGGCTGCTGTATATACATGTATATATATACAGGGTCTCTCTTAGGGTTTTGGGTATTGGCTAAGTCCATTTTTGCCCACCAGAAAAATCATGTTGTCTGCATTTTTTAAACCCAAAGTTTTACCCTTCCCGGCTTAATTTGAGTGAAGAGAAAAGTGGTTACACATTTTTTTCAGAAATTTGCTTTTCAGAAAATACTTTTCCCCCTTGTCTACAATCATGCTAAAAATGTGACTTGGTTTTGTTATTTATTAAATACTCTTTTCTAATTCTGCCTATACCAAGCACTTCCCTGTTTTATCTTTTTTTTTTCCTATTTTTAGCTTTCATGCAAATGGTATGTACTTCCTTCATTTATCTATAAGAGGATTATTCCTTTTTATATCTTCATTCTTTTTATTTCTGCTTATATTAAAATACGTCTGTATATTTTATTCCACTAGTTTAAACTCTGGTATTTTTATTAACACATATATATTTATATAAGTCTTTACTGAAATAATTTGTACACCCTCCTATGTATTCCTACATCATTCTATACTGATACACACATGCACATGTACACTCAAACTATTCAGTAGCACTCATATATACATTTACTCATGCATACTACTTTTAAGAATTTAATCTACATATATATATATTTATATATATATATATATATATATATTTCCATACACATCAATATGTATGTATTCTTGGAGTTCAGGGTTTTAGCTTATATTCATGTGCATTTCCTATGCACACATGTACACACACTGATACACTATCAAGCTATATCAATTCCTCCTTCAAAATTCATTTAAAAATTATTTTAAATTTATTTATATTTTCCAGAATAAATTCCTAAAATCTTGGGTCATTACATACACCCCTCCTTTTAGAAATTGTGTCCCACAATTTTCCTAAGCTTAAAATAAATTTTAAACTTAATTTAGAGAACAAGTATATTCTCTACCAAATAGATTCTTAGTTCTATACTAACTAAAAATATATTCATCCAAAATAAAGAAAACAATCAAAAATCAGAATTACCTTAATCTGAAAATAGCTTAGGATAATTCATCCTAACTTTGTCTTCTAATTCCCATGTGCAATCACTAGGATCAAGACTCCACTGTACCTTCACAAGTTTCAGAGATTTATTCCTCAACTTCTTCACATCTTTTGCCAAAATTCCCACTGGATCCTTTTCATAAATCAAATTAGGATTTATCTGCACTTGGGTTGGGATTTCAAGAATTTCTGCCTTGTCATGGACCCATCTTCTCAATTGTGATACATGAAAAACATCATGTATACCTTGCATGTTTTCTGGTAATTCCAACTTATATGCCAAGGGACCAATTCTCTCCAGAATTTTGTATGGTCCAATATATCTTGGGGTTAATTTGCCTTGTTTTCCAAACCTCAGCACATTTTTCATGGGTGAGATTTTGATGAAAACAAAATTTCCCACCTCATATTCTACCTGCCTCCTTCTCATGTCTGCAAATTTCTTTTGCCTATCTTGAGCTGCTGTCATTCTTCTTCTTACCAACTCAATTTTCTCCTTGGTTTCTTGTATGTACTCAGGTCCTAAAATAGACCTTTCTCCTGCTTCTACCCAGCAAACAGGTGACAAACAGGGTTTACCATATAAGGCTTCAAATGGAGCCATTCCTATGGTGCTTTGGTAGCTGTTGTTGTATATAAATTCAACTAGATGAAGATAATCTTCCCAGTTGCCCCCAAAATCCAGTATACATGCCCTCAACATGTCCTCCAAAACTTTGTTTACCACCTCAGTCTGCCCATCTGATTGAGGATGGTAGGCAGTACTTAAACATAGTTCACTTCCCATTGCTTCTTGAAAGCTTCTCCAGAATTTTGAAGTGAAGATGGTATCCCTATCACTCACAATGGTTTTGGGAATGCCATGTAACTTTACCACTTCTTTTATAAAAATTTGAGCTAGTTTTGGTGCTGTTCTTTCTGACTTGACTGGGATGAAGTGTGCTACCTTGGTTAGCCTATCAACTATCACCCATATGCTTGTATTACCTCTTTTAGATCTAGGTAGTCCATCTATGAAGTCCATAGATATGTCTTCCCACTTCCACTGTGGTACACTAAGAGGTTGCATCAACCCTGATGGTCTTTGAGTTTCAGCCTTGACTTGTTGGCAAGTCATACATTTGGCAATGTACTTAGCTATATCAGATTTCATCCCTTCCACCAGAAGTCTCTTTTCAAATTTTGATACATTTTTGTGTTACCTGGGTGTATGGAGTATTTACTTCTGTGATATTCATTCAATATCTCCTTCTTCAATTCTATGTCCTCTGGTACACACATCCTATTCTGGTATCTCACATAACCATCTTTATCAATGTGGTGATTCATTACTTCCTCCCCTCTTGAGAGGAGCATTCTCTTCTCTAATAAGTGAGCATCTTGTTCTTGCATTTTTCCTACCTTCAGAATTAAATCTGGTTTAAGTGTCATTAAGCTTAACTTCCCTTTATCTTCTTGTGCACTATGCATCTGCTCATTAATGTGCACACAACCATTCTCCCCAATCTCTAACTCAGTTAGCAAAAATAAGTTTTTAAATTCTTCTATCATCATCATAGCCAATTTAGCATGCTGTCTACTTAGAGCATCTGCAACTTTGTTTGCCTTTCCTGGTGTATAAAGTATGTCAAAGTCATAGGCAGCTAAGAACTCCACCCATCTATGTTGCCTCATGTTCAAATCTTTTTGTGAAAACAAATATTTTAGAGACTTGTGGTCAGTGTAAAGTTCAAACTTAGTGCCTAACAAATAATGTCTCCAAAGTTTTAAAGCATATATCACAGCTGCTAATTCGAGATCATGTGTGGCATACCTTACTTCATGGGGTTTAAGTTGTCTGGATGCATATGCAATGACTTGGCCTTGTTGCATCAACACTGCACCCAAGCCAAATCCACTAGCATCAGTGTATACCACTAATTCTTCATTTCCATGTGGTACCTTTAGAATTGGAGCATTCACCAATGCCTCCTTCAACTGTTCAAAAGACTTTTCACATTTTTCTGACCAAACAAAAGCTTGGTTCTTCCTGGTTAGGTTAGTGAGTGGTGTAGAAATTTTTGAAAAATCTTTTATAAACCTCCTATAATACCCTGCCATCCCCATAAATGACCTTACTTCACTCACAGTGCTTGGCCTCTTCCATGCTTGAATAGCCACTACTTTATTGGGGTTCACAGAAATTCCTTTGGCAGATATAACATGGCCAAGAAAATGTACTTCCTCCTTCCAAAACACACATTTTGAAAATTTTGCCTTTAAATCTTTTTCCCTTAATCTAGACAAAACCAGGTGCAAATGATGCTTATGTTCTTCCACTGTCTTGGAATAAATCAAAATGTCATCTATAAAAATAAGCACAAACTTGTCTAAACAATCTCTAAAGGTTCTGTTCATTAAATCTACAAAGTAAGATGGTGCATTGGTCAAGCCAAATGGCATAACCAAAAATTCATACAACCCATACCTAGTGTTAAAGGCAGTGTACTTGATGCTTGATTCTTCCACCTTCATTTGATGAAAACCAGATGCTAAGTCTAGTCTAGAAAATACTTTTGCCCCTGCTAATTGATCAAAAAGATCATCTATTCTTGGCAATGGGTATTTATTTTTAATAGTTACTTTGTTTAATTCTCTATAATCTATGCAGAGTCTTAAGGAGCCATCTTGCTTCTTAACAAATACCACTGGTGCTCCCCAGCAAGAATTACTTAGTCTTATAAAACCCTTTTCTTCCAATTCTTCTAACTGTTTCTTTAATTCTTTTAGTTCATTTGGCCCCATTCTAGTTGGCTTTTTAATCACTGGGCTTGCTCCTGGAACTAGATTGATCTGGAATTCTACTGGTCTATGGTGTGGAATACCTTTGACCTCACCAAACACATCCAAATATTCATTGACTATGGGAATTTCTTCAATGGTTAGTTCACTGAAATCTTTTTCTGAGTCAACTAAATGATATAGTTTTCCTTCCTTAGCTACCTCACATAAAACTGTGATTCTCTGGCCTCTAGAATTTTGCAATGATATGGTGGATGAGTCTAAATTAATTATGGCTTTAAATTGCTTTAACCAGTCTACCCCCAATATAACACCTATATTTGGGTAATTCAAAACATATAAATTGGAAATAAAAATATTTCCTCCTATGTTTAATTCCACATCCACACAAATCATATTTAAAACACTAGAAATCCCCAATGGACTGTGTATATGCAATGGGGTTTCAACCAATATGCAATTTAGTTTTAGCATTTTAACCAATTCATAAGAAATTAAAGAGTGAGTTGCCCCAGTATCATATACTACTGTTATGGGTATGGTACAAATAAGTAATGTACCTTCCACTTGGCTATGGTTTACAGTGTTACTCTCCACTGTGGCTTTGCCTTTTCCTTCCAAATTTGCCAATTTGCCTTGCTGTTTATACTCAGGACAATTCCTCTTCATATGCCCCTCTTTCCCACATAGATAGCATTTGAAAGCTCCTCCTTTCAATTCTGGACATCTTGGTTTGATATGCCCTTCCTTTCCACACTGATGGCACACAATTTTCTTCTTGTTTTCCTTGGCTTTGTCATCTCTAGTGCTTTTGTTACTAGCCTCTTCTTTCTTCTTATCATAAGGGTGATACCTCCCCTTACCTTTCTTGGTATTATTGCTCTTAAAATTTCTAAACTTCTCCCTTTCCTTGTCATGCTGCTCCAACCTCAAAGCTAAGTCTATCACATGATCAAAAGTCTTGTCTGCATAGGGTAACATGGCTCTGCTAAGTCCTGGGTTCAGACCTTTTATGTACCTATCATTTTTAGATGCCTCATCTGCCACAAGCATTGCTCCATATGTGGAAAGCCCCTCAAACTTTTGAGTATATTCTGTGACAGTCATGGTTCCTTGTCTAAGTCTAATGAATTCTTCTAGCAAGGTAGTCTTTGCTGATGCTGGTACAAACCTTGCTTCCAACATCTCTTTGAATTGATTCCAAGTGATTTCATTCTCATTCCTTCCTGCAATGATTACTTCCCACCAGCCTAAAGCTACTCCTTTTAGCTGTCTTGAAGCCACTTGCCTCTTTCTTTGATCATCAAGTTGCATGTCATTGAAAATTCTTTCCAATGTTCTCAACCATGTTTGAATTTGCATGATACTCTCTGTCCCTTCAAAGCTTTTGCCTCCTAAATGAGTATATGTCTTAAGCAATTTTGAGAGTTCTTCATAGGGATTTTCTTGCCTTTGTCCTGCCCCATCCCTAAATGCTCTCACCAAGTCTTGCAGATTGACCACTGGTGGTGCATGGGAAGATCCTGCTCCCTGATTGGGTGGTCTCCCTACCATAGTTTGCTAATAATAATTTACATAGCTGGTTAGTTTGATATTTAGTTCCCTTTAATTTTTATTTCTATCTAAGGACTTGATCCTTACTTCTACTATGTTGAATAACATAGCTCTAATACCAACTGAAATGACCCACCTATTTCTACTCTAATTCCATAAGGATTTTTTTTTAAGGTAAAGAGGATATATATATATAGATAGATATATCATCCATTGCAATATAATTCTCAGGGTCAATATCTTTCTCCAATAAACCAAATATATCCAGGATCACAATAATCAACCAATATAAATATATCAGTACATTCACAAAGGTAAGCACATACATGTGAGGATGTATATGCCTCTCTTGTTTGAATCAGAGTTCTGGAAAACAAGAGGATATTGGATTGCTAATTTTTTTTTTTGACCAAACAATCCACTGGAAACATACACATTAGTCTGTTTATCCTAACTAAGAAGTGATCAAGTAATAATCAGTAGTAAACAAGCTTTTAATATAGATGATCATGTTAAAGTCTAAGTAGTATCAAATTCAGTATAAAAGAAAGTGGATCCTAAGTGAACACAAGCAACATCTAGGCGTAATGGAAACGCGCCTAACTTATACACAAGAGATCACGAGTTCGAGTACTATGCTGGTTGGTTCAAACACAATTTTTGTTTTTTTTTTCATTTTTCTTCTGTACAGTTTGGAACCTGTTATCTACCTATATCTGCACATATATATACTTTATTTTTTTGCCTATATTCCATCATACAAAACAATAATTCTTGCTTAATTATTTTTGAAACCCATTTCTACAACCTGGAAGGCTTCATGATTGATGCAAATTAAGGGTCTGTTGCTTGGGTTTTGTAAATGATAGAAGTGTTTATCATTATCCAGGTTTGAATTTCTTCTCACAAAATCTGTCTGGAATTAAGAATGCATTTGGTTAGAATCTAAGTGAAATTCAGATTCTTATCACAAATACAAAGGAAAAGGTGTGGTAATATTTGCACTAAACATGTTTATGTGCATATGTATCTGCAACTATATGGATCTGGCTTACTCTTCCCTTGTTACAAATCCTTTCTTTTAAAAAAAATAGTACATGAGACATTTGTATGAAACAAGTTTAATTATGGAAACCTTGCAGCCATATAAAACATTCAACCTATGCCTATTTTCTTTTGTATACATATGCCATAGTAGAAAATAAAACCATTTAATTTTCTGAGAATCAACTATCCAGATTTTCCAAAACTTAAATTCTTTCCAAAGCCTCAAGATTGACTAATACATTTATAAAATGTAATCATTCAATTTTAACATGGTGTTCTTGCTAAATTCACTTACAAAATTTGATTAAAATTCTTTTTAAACATAACAGATAATTAACTTAGTTCATAGATTCCAGATACAAGTCAATCTCTTATCAAAATACCTAACAAAATATCCATCCAATATTCAACACTCAATACAAGTAGCAATTTAAATTATCAATACATGCAGATTTCAACATTTAGGCTCTTATCTAACTAAGTTTAGCATGCTATATCTTCTTCTCAAAGCTTTGCTCCTACTCCTACTTAGTTGCTGCAATCCCTGAAAAAGCATTTGAAACTGCCTCATTTTAAATGAGACACCCCAGATGCCATTAGCACACTAGGGTCAGACACATGTCTGGTATGAGAAAGCTCACAAAATAATTAGTTAATCAGGTTAAAGTTAAGTTAAGTACATATACAGAAAGTTCAGCCCTTTGGAATCAGGCAAATACTTGTGTGCATGCTCTGTGTCATTGTGCATGCGCACACTTTAATTTTCTTTCCAGAGACTACACATATGAATATGGCACATACCTTCAAGCATACAAGACAAACAATCATTCATACCAAACAGGAAAATAACTAACATGAGTTAAATCATTTATTCAATTCTCATATTTCAAATCTGGGAAAAACTCTAGTTTTCTCATCTTCTCAAGTATTATTCCCTTGGTATATTTATCTATCCTTGGTCTCATCTGCAATATTTATGAATCAATGGACACACTGTAATGAACTAATTCACTCCATTACACAAAGATCTCAGGACTTAAACAAGCCATGTGTCAACCTGTGTTACTCAAGCACACAAGTCATTCCTGCAGTGTTCTTGACCCCAATTTCCTAATCAGATTTAAGTTAATAATAACTCTTTTGATTTTTCATGACAAAACCATTCAGTGATTCATTTCATTAGCTAAAAACATCCATCACATGGCATCTCATATTATTCATGACCATACAGAGGCAAACAAGCAACAACCATTGGTGATTACAAAATAAGGTTCTGTATATACATATATTCATCCTGGTATTTAAAAAAGAGTTTAGGCAACTAATATTGGCTTATGGTTTCTGAGAGAGTTTTTTTTTCTTTTGCAAACATTTGTGCTTGAGTTAAACTCAGGATGACCTAATTTCACTGAATCACAAAATTTTGTTTGCTATGCATTTTATTGAATCAGGAGCATCAGCACATAGGCAACCCTATTGCACCCCTAATTCCTTTCTATTTCAAGCCTCAGCACTTATACATGAGTATATTGCAGCTCAACATTATTTACATCTTTCTGGGTTGAGCCAAAACCAATACTACTTGCCTATTCTCAACATTTTATTTTCTGGGTATTTGTTTATATCCCTAAACATTAACATATCAGAGATCTGAGTGTATAAAACAGATATGTATACTAACAACACATAAAACTTTGTTATAATAAAACAAGTAATCAACCAAAGAAAATCAAAACATTTTCAGATTTAAATTCACAGATAAACATTCATATATGAAAATACTCTTTTAAGAAAATACTTTTAACTGGCTGCCTACATTAGGACTTATTGCCTCAGATTTTTGAGTGAGTTTTCTCACCTAGCTCTTTTCTTTGTTTCCTTAATTAATTGATGAGCTTCTGCCCTTAGCCTCAAGCTCTCTTCCTTCCCTTGTCTTATGATTTCTGTGGTGTTGTTTTTCTTTTTTTTTCAAAATTCTTTTCTGAGGAGGAGAGGAGGCTGCTGTATATACATGTATATATATACAGGGTCTCTCATAGGGTTTTGGGTATTGGCTAAGTCCATTTTTGCCCACCAGAAAAATCATGTTGTCTGCATTTTTTAAACCCAAAGTTTTACCCTTCCCGGCTTAATTTGGGTAAAGAGAAAAGTGGTTACACATTTTTTTCAGAAATTTGCTTTTCAGAAAATACTTTTCCCCCTTGTCTACAATCATGCTAAAAATGTGACTTGGTTTTGTTATTTATTAAATACTCTTTTCTAATTCTGCCTATACCAAGCACTTCCCTGTTTTATCTTATTTTTTTTTCCTATTTTTAGCTTTCATGCAAATGGTATGTACTTCCTTCATTTATCTATAAGAGGATTATTCCTTTTTATATCTTCATTCTTTTTATTTCTGCTTATATTAAAATACGTCTGTATATTTTATTCCACTAGTTTAAACTCTGGTATTTTTATTAACACATATATATTTATATAAGTCTTTACTGAAATAATTTGTACACCCTCCTATGTATTCCTACATCATTCTATACTGATACACACATGCACATGTACACTCAAACTATTCAGTAGCACTCATATATACATTTACTCATGCATACTACTTTTAAGAATTTAATCTACATATATATATATATTTATATATATATATATATATATATATATATATTTCCATACACATCAATATGTATGTATTCTTGGAGTTCAGGGTTTTAGCTTATATTCATGTGCATTTCCTGTGCACACATGTACACACACTGATACACTATCAAGCTATATCAATTCCTCCTTCAAAATTCATTTAAAAATTATTTTAAATTTATTTATATTTTCCAGAATAAATTCCTAAAATCTTGGGTCATTACATGTATACATACTCTTTTGTCTAGCACTTGTATCTATTCTTTTGTGATATTGTGGATCTTGTTTGACAACTACTATGATGTACACTTTTATGTGTTATATTCATATCTGTTTCCGCCTTTGAGATATGAACATCTGTGACTGATTTATGTTATGTTTATTTCTATATTTGTTTCCGAGGTCCACTTAGCCACTGTGTGGTAGCTTTGAGTTTGTATCGGTATGTCGTATTTCCTCTTGAAATGAAATGCATGTTATACTACCTGACATATCAGTGCTCGCACAAAGCAATTACACGGATGGTCGCTCCTCAACAGCCTTATTCTTCGCGCTAGTTGACGGCATTACTCCGTAGTGTCCTTGGCTAGCGTGAGCATAGAGGTGGGACGTCACAGCTTGGTATCGGAGCCAAACTTCGGAACAATATAGAATAATTTAGTAAGGATCATCGTCCTAAGTCTTTATTAGGAATAGTGCCATAGGATTTAATTCGAGTCTTTGTACCGTTCTATCCTATTTCTTTTTATGATGCCTTGTTTTATCAATCAAGGTTGTTTGATATTCATTTTTGTGAATAACCTTTTTCATCTTCTTTCTTTCTAAAATAAGGGTGATGGTTAGACTAGGCCGTCCCAGCGCCGGTCAATCTAGTGCTACTCCCCAGGATGGAGTATTTATGTCTGCTTAGCAACTTCTTGATCTTGTAAGAAATGCTCAAGCTGTGTAACGACCCGGTATTTTGGACCATTCGCATCCATTATAAGTGTATAGGTAGACACTCATGCCGGAATTGAATTGCTCAAAATACCGCGTTGTTATTTTAAATTTGGCAAAACTGAACATATACAGTAAATAAATAATCACAGATCACAGACACAGAGTAATAAATGCAGCGGAAATAAAAGAGATAGTAGTTCATGAAGCTACTATATGAATATATAAAATACATCAGAGTTTACAACAGAAGAGTAATACGATACATCAGAGTTAAACCAGATACAACGGAAGTATAACACGATACATCAGATACAAATCAGAATGCATCACTGGAATCATCGAATACTGAAAGCAGAATAGATGGCTGGATCTTCAAGCAAAGCTCCAACTCCAAAGGTGAGTCTCGAATACCGGTACACTCAGTCTGACCCGAGCGTAAAGCAAAAACACAAGACACTCGAGTCAGGATTAACATTCTTATATTAATAAATCCAACTCAAGTGAAATAGCAATTGAAATACAAGTAACTCAAAGGATGTTTGGAATAACCATCCTTTAAGGATCCGTTAAACTATCTAATATGTAGTAGTGTACGATAAGTAGATAATGTCTATCAGTAATAATAAGATATCAAAATAGTGTTAAGTCATGGCCCATTCCACCCTTAACACATTTTTATTCCCAAAAGCATATACAAGACCGTAGTTTCCCCAAAACCGGAAGTCACCAGAGGGCAATCCATATACTAAAGGTACAAATCAAAATCGTAGTGGTCGCGTATAAATGGAATACAAGTATGACAAGGCACATGAGGCAATACCCAAGGTAGTGATACTACCGTTCGCCTGATCCGGACTGGTGAGAACGCAACGCCGCAGCGCCCGCAACACCGTGAAACAACACTCCCAAAATCAAGGGTGCACCAATCGACAACAAGTAATAAGTAGTTCGAAGAAGTGTGTCCACTTGAGGTAGCTAATCCTCCATTGGCCCGGCACAGCTCCTGTTTTAGTCATTTCCAATTTGACACAAGTGTCAAGGCTATCCATTATCGTTCTCTTTCTTCAGTCAACACGTACATCATTCCAACCACTTCATTCTGGATCATCACTCCGCGTATAGTTATTAAAGTGGTTTTCGGTTTAGATAGAGAGTATATCCATAATCGAATTCTGGTCTCTTTAATAACTTTCGTAATTATTTCACCGATTGGTCGTTTAATATTTCAAAACCAAATCAATTTCAATTCGTAAATCAACATTTCGTTTGTCTTTCAAAACCAATTCCATAAATTTACGTTTCAAAACTTCCAAATTTTACATTCAAAGTCTTACAATTCAATTTCAATTTTTATTTAAAACAATTCAAATATTGATTCAACTTCGAATATAAGTTTCATTCCGAAATCTTTTAAATAATTTTAAACTTAACTTTCAAATCAATTTAAACTCATTTATCGATTTCATTCAATATTCATTAAGTTACTTTATCATTCAAAACAATTTCTATTAAATTTCCAATTCATTAAATCAATTCTTAAGTTCAACTTTATTAAATCAAAACTTACAATTTTGAATTAAACTGAATTCGTCAAATCAATTCTTTAAATTTCAAGTCTTACATTAATTTAATAAATCACATTTTATTTCTTGTTAAAGAAATTCAATTTCGCTTATTTAATTACTTAAATAATTTTCCAAACTTAATTAATAAAGAAACTCAATTTCAATTATTTACGAAGTAAAGATTCACTTATTCAAAAATTCAATTTCTCA
This sequence comes from Allium fistulosum, assembly GCA_030737815.1. NCBI lineage: Eukaryota > Viridiplantae > Streptophyta > Magnoliopsida > Asparagales > Amaryllidaceae > Allium > Allium fistulosum. The sequence continues at coordinate 1,394,864,644 of CM060902.1, forward strand.
TATTAAAGAATTCAATTCAATTAATCATTAAATAATTAAATCTTATTTAATTATTAAATAATTCAAAACTTAATTATTAAATAATTTCAAAGTTTAATAATTTCAAACTTAATTATAATTTCAAACTTAATTATTAAATCATTTCTCAAATTAAACAACATTCTTTCATCAATTACATTGGTAATATTTTGTTTCAGATTATTAAATATTAACATTTTCCTTTCGTTAAAAATTAAAATTTCAACTTCATTTCAAAAAACATATTATTTATTCAAATAAATCTTCATTTATTTTCAAATCAAATTATTGACCAATCGGGTTTTATTTAATTTCCTATCCTAAGTCAAAGTTCAATTTGGGTATTTATCATTTCAACCCGATTCCAATTCAATTCAAAATGAAAGCATAGCAAAGGGAACTTGCAGTGTGATAACTGGGATGGTGTCAAAGTAAATAAACAAGCAATAACAACAATCAATAACAATCCAATAATTAATTCAAATAATCCCGAAATAACCGTATTAATTCGCATTGTTATTTGTACGAATTAATATAATTATTTCTAGAATCTACACTATCATTTCATGTAGATTAAAGATTATTACATTACAGTTCTTCACTTGTCATCTATTTCAATTTCATACTACAACAATTTAACAATATACATTCAGTGGTTCAAAGTGTAATTAAACCAATCCTACGTGTCAATAAATTTAACAAATAAAGGGGTCATATTATACAAATGTCAGTTAATCAAATTTAACATTTAATTATCCTATATCAAGTTCAATTTCATACTGTTTATCATTTTAACATTAACAATTTAACGTCCAATATAAACATCAACAATCAATCAATTATCAGCCAAACTATATTATCATCGCATAAATAATTAACAGATAATGGTGTCAGATGTCACAGGTGAACTGATACAGGCAATAACATATATAACAGTGTATTTAACTAGCAGCAGTATATTTCAATTGTCGTTTCAATTGAAATCAAATTTAATAAAATAAAAGAACGTTAATCGTGAGTGAGTGCTCACCTTTCGAGGCTAGATAGAACAGAAGATGACACGGATACGCACATTGATATGGACACTGAAATATCCAGGCACGAATTCCAAACAAAGCTAGATGGACACGATTCGATGGTCGAAGCTGATAATAGGGATAAACGAATTCAAATCAGGATTGGATCGAGGAAGATGAATAGGATGCGTGAGCTTTATATACAACTATATAGATAAAATAGTATTCTAAATCCAAACATAATTTAAATTAAATATACATGTATATCTAAACTCAATAAACTCTATGTATATATATAATAGATTAAAACTTTTTTTTTCATATGACTTATTAAAATAACGTATATATATCTCTCTTTAAAGGTAACCCACTCAAAGTACATATCCTTGACAATGACAATACATATTAAACTATATATTTACTGACCAAAATAAAACATAATATTTATTATATTCACTGTAACAGCTTCATATAAACTCATATATATATATACCTTTGTATATAACTAACATAAAATATATATTTTTATTTATACTGTAAACATACTATAACTTATATACAAAGTAATATATATATATATATATATATTGTAACTTCTTTAAACTAACAGATATGGGTATAAATATGTTTATATAGACTTTTATAATCAAAACTGACAAATGCTTGCAAAACTAATATAAACAGTATACATAAATATCACTATAACGTATGCAGACCACAAATTCTGATATAGCTTAACCACGCATGTACAGTACACTCATCTTCATATTATAAATGGGACAAGCACTTTCAAAAGCCAAATATCTGCAACTACAGTCATAAAACAATGTACTCATATACATATGCGACAGCCCATGAGTATCCTGTATATGTACATATGTAGATAATATTACTTTTAAAAATAAAATTCATGCATAGATATATTTAAAGCCAGATTAACCCATACATATGTACAACATATTTATATATATAAGTAAACTTTATAAACTGTAGCCTTAATTTTATAATTTATATAAGAAAACATTTACACATGACCAAACTATTTTGCATTTCCTTACAACCAAAATGCAAAAAGAATCAATCCATACCACGTGAAAATATATGTATTGTATAAACAAAAGTATATAACTGCTAACAGTATAATATATATACTTACATATATAACAGAGAACTAATATAATTATAAAACTTATATAAACTAACCCTGATATACATACCAAAATAAAGTATAACAGGTACCGACGTGAGAAAAGAGTGAAGGCTATAGGCTTGGGCTCGGTAGCAAGAGAAGGAAGCTCGGTTGGCTGAGCTTGGGATTAGTCGATGGACCGAGAGGAGGTAGAGTGGCTGCTGACGTGGGTGCTTCGGTGGTGATGGGCGGAGCTGGGGTAGGCACGGGTTGGATGGGGTGGAGCGGTGGTTCGGTGTGGGTAGTGAGCTCGGCGTACGGTGGTCGGCTTTGGGGACGGAGCAGTGGTGGAAGAGGGCCGGTGCGATGGGTGTTCGCCTCTGAAGCCGGTAGATGATTGTGTGCTGGCTGTTGGCAGCGTGTCACGTGGGTGGTCATGGGTGAGGAGAATGATGGGAGGAGATCGGGTGAAGGTAGGCGGCTCGGTGGTGATAGACAATGATGGAAGGTAGGAAGCTAGGGATGAACGTGAGCAAGTTTGCTGCAAAAGTTGATGGCACAGCCAAGTTCAAGCAAAAATACAAGCTTCTATTTTTAGAAGGGAGGTGGAGGAAAGTTACGAGCAAGGGAAAGTGGATGAGCAGAGATCTTAGATGAAAAGAAAAAAAAAAGAGGAAGGAGGTGAGTGTGAACAGTCTCTGGAATAAGAAAATGCAGCTGTAAATATTTTTAAACGGCAAAACCAATAAAGGTAGATAACCAACCATCACATATATTTGTATCAATAGGAATAGTAATAGTTAAACACCTTGGGAATATAAATAGGAAGTAAACATTGAATTGAATTACACGGCAAATAAATAAATGAATAGTTGATGGGAAATCAATGGATGCATCAATCAAAGGGTTAAAACGGACACTGATGCATTGGACCGTTACGCAGTTTCGCTGCGTACCATACTTCAAAAACATGATGAAATATACCGTAGAGATCAGCATGACGATATGATCAAAACGGTATACAGATATTCGTGGTATGATCATCCGATCAAAATCGATATCGGTATGAAATGCTGCTATTTTGCCGAAAATAAGATCGACGGAGCAATACATGTTCGAATTTGGAAAAACGACAAACTGACATCTTGCTCAGAAGATGGTTAAGGATTTTTCTATATAAAAATATTTAGGTTTCGAAAACATTTTATTTTCATCGTGTAACGACCCGCCATTTTGGACCATTCGCGTCCATTATAAGTGTATAGGTAGACACTCATGCCGGAGTTGAATTGCTCAAAATACCGCGTTGTTAATTTAAATTTGGCAAAACTGAACATATACAGTAAATAAATATAATCACAGATCACAGACACAGAGAAATAAGTGCAGCGGAAATAAAAGAGATAGTAGTTCATGAAGCTACTATATGAATATATAAAATACATCAGAGTTTACAACAGAAGAGTAATACGATACATCAGAGTTAAACTAGATACAACGGAAGAGTAACGGATACAGATCAGAATACATCACTGGAATCATCGAATATCTGAAAGCTGGATAGATAGCTGAATCTCCAAGCGAAGCTCCAACTCCAAAGGTGAGTCTCGAAAGCTGAACTACTCAGTCTGACCCGAGCGTAAAGCAAAAACACAAGACACTCGAGTCAGGATTAACATTCTTATATTAATAAATCCAACTCAAGTGAAATAGCAATTGAAATACAAGTAACTCAAAGGATGTTTGGAATAACCATCCTTTAAGGATCCGGCAAACTATCTACTATGTAGTAATGTACGCTAAGTAGATAATGTCTATCAGTAATATATAAAGATATCAAAATAGCGTTAAGTCATGGCCCATTCCACCCTTAACACATTTTTATTCCCACAAGCATATACAAGACCGTAGTTTCCCCAAAACCGGAAGTCACCAGAGGGCAATCCATATACTCAAGGTACAAAACAAATTCGTAGTGGTCGCGCATAAATGGAATACAAGTATGACAAGGCACATGAGGCTATACCCAAGGTAGTGATACTACCGTTCGCCTGATCCGGACTGGTGAGAACGCAACGCCGCAGCGCCCGCAACACCGTGAGACAACACTCCCAAAATCAAGGGTGCACCAATCGACAACAAGTATAAGTAGTTCGAAGAAGTGTGTCCACTTGAGGTATCAATCCTCCATTGGCCCGGCACAGCTCCTGTTTTAGTCATTTCAAATTTGACACAAGTGTCAAGGCTATCCATTATCGTTCACTTTCTTCAATCATCAGCGTACATCATCCAACCACTTCATTCTGGATCATCACTCCGCGTATAGTTATTAAAGTGGTTTTCGGTTTAGATAGAGAGTATATCCATAACCGAATTCCGGTCTCTTTAATAACTTTCGTAATTATTACACCGATTGGTCTTTTATATATTTCAAAACCAAATCAATTTCAATTTCAATTTAAATTCGTAAACCAACATTTCATTTCTCTTTCTAAATCAATTTCCAATATTTACGTTTCAAAACTTCATAATTACCATTTCAAAATCTTATAATTCAATTTCAATCTTTATATTGAAAACACTTCAAATATTGATTCAAGTTCGTAAAAAGTTTCATTTCGAAATCATTAGAATCAATTTAGTTTTGACATTCAAATCAATTTACATTTATTTATCGATTTCACTCAATATCGTTAAATTAATTTATCATTCAAAACAATTTCTATTAAATTTCCAATTCATTAAATCAATTCTTAAGTTCAACTTATAAATTTTATTAAATTAAATTCATCAAATCCAATTCTTTAAATTTCAAGTCTTACATTAATTTCAATAAATCACGATTTTATTTCTTGTTAAAGAAATTCAATTTTAGTTATTTACTTCCTTAAATAATTTTCCAAAACTTAATTAATAACGAAAACTCAATTTCAATTATTTACGAAGTAAATTCACTTATTCAAAAGTTCAATTTTCTTATTAAAGAATTCAATTCAATTAATCATTAAATAATTCAATCTTATTTAATTATTAAATAATTCAAAACTTAATTATTAAATAATTTCAAAGTTTAATAATTTCAAACTTAATTATAATTTCAAACTTAATTATAATTTCAAACTTAATTATTAAATCATTTCTCAAATTAAACAACATTTTTCATCAATTACATTGTTAATATTTTGTTTCAGATTATAAAATATTACATTTTCCTTTCATTAAAATTCAGATTTCAACTTCATTTCAAAACCATATTATTTATTCAAATAAAATCTTCATTTTATTTTTAAATCAAATTATTGACCAATCGGGTTTTATTTAATTTCCTATCCTAGGTAAAATTCAATTTGGGTATTTATCATTTCAACCCGATTCCAATTCGATTCAAAATCAAAACATATCAAAGGGAACTTGCAGTGTGATAACTGGGATGGTGTCAAAGTAAATAAACAAGCAATACAACAATCAATAACAATCCAATAATCGATTCAAATAATCCCGAAATAACCATATTAATTCGCATTGTTATTTGTACGAATTAATATAATTATTTCTAGAATCTACACTATCATTTCATGTAGATTAAAGATTATTACATTACGGTTTTCGCTTGTCATCTATTTACAATTTCATACATCATCAGTTTAAGCAACATACAATTGATGGTTCAAGATGTAGTTAACAATCCTACGTGTCAATAAATTTAACAGTTAAAGGGGTCATATTATACAAATGTCAGTTAATCAAATTTAACATTTAACTATCCTATGTCAAGTTCAATTCCATACTATTTATTATTTTAACATTAACAATTTAACGTCCAATATAAACATCAACAATCCATCAATTATCAGTTAAACTGTATTATCATCGCATAAATAATTAACAGATAATGGTGTCAGATGTCACAGGTGAACTGATACAGATAATAGCATATATAACAGTGTAATTAACTAACAGCAGAATATTTCAATTGTCGTTTCAATTGAAATCAAATTTAATAAATAAAAGAACGTTAATCGTGAGTGAGTGCTCACCTTTCGAGGTTAGAAAAGTTTGAAACACAACCAGCTACGAATTGGATCACGATCTAGAAAATCGAACAACCCCAAACAGCAGTCTCAAAGCAAAATAAGCTGAAAGTGGATTTTGACGGTCAAAGCTGAAAAATAGGAATCGATGGGATAATTTAGAATTCGGTTCGATAGAAACAAAAATCGTATATTATTATTATTATAATTTCCATGAAACCGATATTTTAAATTTAAGCAAATATAAATATAACATAAAACTTCAAAATCCATATTTTCTTCTTCTTTTTTTTTTTAAAAAAAAAAAACACTTATAAACAAATCGAAAATGTGAATATCATGTAATATTTATAACAATATAAAACATAACAGCACTCATATAAAACAACATAACAGCACTCATATATATATATACTAACCGTAAGTATACAAATTTTGAAACCGATAGAACTCATTTCACAAAGCTTATATTATAAGTACGAAAATAGTGCCAGGCTCGCAGATATGTGTATACAACGGACAAACTGCATAACCACTTTACAACTCTATACTTTATGAACCTTATATATACAATATAAACATATTGTACGCATATCAATCTAAAATGTAAACAGTATATATAAAACATTTGCGCACCTAGTTGCAGACTCACCGATCCAATAAACTATGTCAAATATATAAACTAATATTTCACGTATGTAAACAATATGCATGTTATATAACAAAAAAAAAATCAACTTTTACATCAACTGTCAAAATCTATACATACACTAGATATGCTATGCAAGCTAACAGTTTAAACAAGAGGTGCAGACCTTATTTATAACTAAATATATTTATATACATAGAAATCAGTTTTATAAAAGTACTTTAATTCCTTATGTTTATAACAGCAGACATTATTACTAATAGTATGCATGTATATAACCATATATGTATGTAACAAGGAATACTCACGTGACACAAAATTGAATAAGGAGGGATGGCTATCGACTATGAGTACTTGGTGGAGGAAGCTTGCGGCTGAGGCTGGCTATGTTGCATGAGATGGTGGTAGGCTGTCGACGTGGTTCGGGTAACGGAGCTGTAGAGGTGGAGGCTCGGTAGGCTAATGGGCCATGAACACGTTGTGTGGTCAGCCGACGGCAGCTATGGGCGAGGTCGGGACGAATGGAGAAATCATATGGCGGTCGCTGCCCGGTGGTGACGACGTGGCGTGGTGGATCTGGGTGGGCGCATGGATCGGGAAGGTTGCGAGTTGGATGTGGTCGTTGATGGAAAGTCGGCGGAGAGGAGCGAACGGTGGCGGGTTGCTTCGGCTATTGGGTGATGGCACACGAAGGTGTTGTCGTGGCCGAGCATGGAATGCGGTGAGGGGTAATGGATGCATCGGCTCATAGGTGGATGGGAGAGCGTGGGAAGCTACGGTGGAGGGAGGCCGAATTGTGGGGTTAGCAGCTAAGTTGGAAAATAGTTAGGCTTGGTGGCGTGAGCAGGTACTACATCCATTAAAAGTAACAGCTGGTATAAAGCATGGGTAGAGGAAGTGTTCATTTTCTTTGGGAAACAAAGAGACAGGTTGGCTCATGTAAAAGGAGTGAACGTGAGTAATGAAGTAAATGAGCAAGCGAGCATGATCCAATATGAACAAACACAATAAATAAATTTTAAATGACGGGAAGTGTAAAAGATGGCCATTTAAATTCTGCAAATAATAATGAATAGTGGCAGTTAATTTTAAATTTGAAATTTGAATAGACATCAAAAGTGTAAAAATGATACTGAAATGGTTAACCGTTTTGGTGGATTCCGCTGTGTACCGGACTTCAAAACACAGAATAATTATACCGTAAAGATCAGCATGACAAAACGATCAAAGCGGTATACAGATGTCAGTGATTCAATCGAATTATAAAAATTTGAAAATTTCTACTGACGGAAAATGCAAGAAAAACGCTGAAAAATAAGATCGACGGATCCAAAGATGTCCGAATTTTGAAAAACGACAAACTGACATCTTGCTCAGAAGATGGTTTAGAATTTTTCTTTGTAAAAATATTTCGGTTTTGAAAACATTTTATTTTCATTGTTTTTTAACTAATTGAATTGAAGTAAATTTACGCGCGAAATAAACTTTCATATTTTCGGACGAAAATTTACCAGTTGTTATGTTTAACTAAACGTATTCCAAATATTAAATTTTTATTTCAAAATTTTATCGTTTTAAAATTTCACAAAATTTTAACTAATTACGTTATTAAAACAGTAGAAATTTACGGATCGTTACACTCTCCCCCACTCAAAACTTTTCGTCCCCGAAAAGGAACGAGGTAGAAGAATAGAAACAACCAGAAAGAAAACAGATTTGAAATACAAAATAACAATTAATTTAAACCATATAAATTCAAATTTAAATTAATTGATATTCAATAATTTTTTTTAATCCATTTGATTTCACTAAAATCAATCTCAACTATTTCTAAATTCATTATCATATTATCCAATTATCCTCAATTTAAAATTTCTAAAACCATAAATTTGAATAGTCTTTTATTATAATCATATTTTTCAGCAATTTAAATTCTTCTTTATTCCAAATTCTTATTAAGTTTATTTCACTTAATATATCTTATTACATATATTTAAACAATATAAATTAATTTAAACCATATAAATTTAAATTTAAATTAATTTATATTCATTAATTTATTTCAATTTCAAGGTATTTCTATAAGTTGATTTAATTTCAATTTATTAATTCTTTCAAAACAAATTTATTTCATATTAACTGAGTTTCACTTATTATCCTATCTAACTCTATTAACATCTTTATAATCAAAATTTAGTGTATAACATTTAATATAAACACACAAATTTTATTTATAAATTCAATTTATCTAATATATTATCCAATTACATATTCAACTTCTGAATGATTTAGGTAAGTTGTATTAGAATGCAGTTGAACAATATACAAATAAAATTTTCCCAATTCAATTATTCAAGTTTAAATATTTATTCCAAATTTTGGTTTTTATTTATAATTAAAATCATCTTTTAACAAAATTTAAGAATTAGATTTCCGATTGACTTTAAACAATTTAGAGATATATATCATATATTTATATCAATCAATTTAAATTTTAAAATAAGATACTTATATATATATAAATCAAATTATACTGAAGAAATTCAAATCAAAATATTTTTCAAAACAAACCGTAGCAAAGCTACAGAATAGTATCTCCACTTCGAAACTCGAAAATGAATGTCGATGATGCGGCCGCCATCACCGAAATTATTTTCCAGCGACAAAGAGAAGAGCACTGATTTCAACATTTTAAAAATTCTTTGAAAACGATTTCTATTCGAAAATATTTAAATACTATACACTTTAAAACTTTTAAAAACCAAAGTTCGAAATCATCGGAAACTAATAAATTCTCAAATTTCTGAATTAGATTCATTTCAAATTCCAGATCAATTTATAAACCGTATTCATAAATTTATTTAGAACAATAAATGATAATCAAATATTATCATTTCAAATAACCAATTTAATTAACTTATTAGATTCCAGAAAATTTTACTTATATTTTTACAATATAATCAAACAAAATTTATTTCATTTTCCAAGTTTGAAAGTAATATTGTGTCAGTTTGCTCTGTTCAAGTGTTTTGGAAATCCTATCGATAGCGTTGATCAGACGAATCGATCGGAAACCCAAATCAACATCAACAACTCAAACAACACAATATATTTTAAACATTTTAAATATTAATTTACAATTACACTTCCTCGCTCGACTATATAAGAATAGATTTCAAAGCAAAGATAGAGATTCAAATTTGATAGACTCAAATCAAAGAGAATTTTGATTCAAAAAATAAGTTTGAAACAGAAGATAAGATAATTCCATTTCCACAATCGGGAGATGGATGAGTTTATTTAATTCACGGGCAACCTTAACCGGGTCGTCCGTAACTTCAAGGATAAGATCAATGTGGAATTTCGAGGTAAATCGACATTCGATCTCAAGAATTAGAATTCAGTTATAGCAGGAGATAGATAGCATCGTAACCCGAGGATACAGAAATCTCCGGTAAATCGATACCTATTATAAAGGAGTTTAATCCTTTACGAATCATTCGAAGTTTGGCGAGACCGCCGATTCACTATAAGGGTCATTCGAAGTGGAGTTATGTGATGCTCCAGAATTGAAAGAAGCCGAATAGTGAGGGACACGAATGAATTTCGGAACCGAAGAGAACGTTCCAAAATTCAAAGGAATTGAGTCAAAGGGAGAGATTGAAACTCGAATGAGAGTGATTCTGTAAATACATTTACCCTATATGTTAAGTTTTGCCTAGAGCTACCAAAGCTCTGATACCAACTGTAACGACCCGCCATTTTGGACCATTCGCGTCCATTATAAGTGTATAGGTAGACACTCATGCCGGAGTTGAATTGCTCAAAATACCGCGTTGTTAATTTAAATTTGGCAAAACTGAACATATACAGTAAATAAATATAATCACAGATTACAGACACAGAGAAATAAGTGCAGCGGAAATAAAAGAGATAGTAGTTCATGAAGCTACTATATGAATATATAAAATACATCAGAGTTTACAACAGAAGAGTAATACGATACATCAGAGTTAAACTAGATACAACGGAAGAGTAACGGATACAGATCAGAATACATCACTGGAATCATCGAATATCTGAAAGCTGGATAGATAGCTGAATCTCCAAGCGAAGCTCCAACTCCAAAGGTGAGTCTCGAAAGCTGAACTACTCAGTCTGACCCGAGCGTAAAGCAAAAACACAAGACACTCGAGTCAGGATTAACATTCTTATATTAATAAATCCAACTCAAGTGAAATAGCAATTGAAATACAAGTAACTCAAAGGATGTTTGGAATAACCATCCTTTGAGGATCCGGCAAACTATCTACTATGTAGTAATGTACGCTAAGTAGATAATGTCTATCAGTAATATATAAAGATATCAAAATAGCGTTAAGTCATGGCCCATTCCACCCTTAACACATTTTTATTCCCACAAGCATATACAAGACCGTAGTTTCCCCAAAACCGGAAGTCACCAGAGGGCAATCCATATACTCAAGGTACAAAACAAATTCGTAGTGGTCGCGCATAAATGGAATACAAGTATGACAAGGCACATGAGGCTATACCCAAGGTAGTGATACTACCGTTCGCCTGATCCGGACTGGTGAGAACGCAACGCCGCAGCGCCCGCAACACCGTGAGACAACACTCCCAAAATCAAGGGTGCACCAATCGACAACAAGTATAAGTAGTTCGAAGAAGTGTGTCCACTTGAGGTATCAATCCTCCATTGGCCCGGCACAGCTCCTGTTTTAGTCATTTCAAATTTGACACAAGTGTCAAGGCTATCCATTATCGTTCACTTTCTTCAATCATCAGCGTACATCATCCAACCACTTCATTCTGGATCATCACTCCGCGTATAGTTATTAAAGTGGTTTTCGGTTTAGATAGAGAGTATATCCATAACCGAATTCCGGTCTCTTTAATAACTTTCGTAATTATTACACCGATTGGTCTTTTATATATTTCAAAACCAAATCAATTTCAATTTCAATTTAAATTCGTAAACCAACATTTCATTTCTCTTTCTAAATCAATTTCCAATATTTACGTTTCAAAACTTCATAATTACCATTTCAAAATCTTATAATTCAATTTCAATCTTTATATTGAAAACACTTCAAATATTGATTCAAGTTCGTAAAAAGTTTCATTTCGAAATCATTAGAATCAATTTAGTTTTGACATTCAAATCAATTTATATTTATTTATCGATTTCACTCAATATCGTTAAATTAATTTATCATTCAAAACAATTTCTATTAAATTTCCAATTCATTAAATCAATTCTTAAGTTCAACTTATAAATTTTATTAAATTAAATTCATCAAATCCAATTCTTTAAATTTCAAGTCTTACATTAATTTCAATAAATCACGATTTTATTTCTTGTTAAAGAAATTCAATTTTAGTTATTTACTTCCTTAAATAATTTTCCAAAACTTAATTAATAATGAAAACTCAATTTCAATTATTTACGAAGTAAATTCACTTATTCAAAAGTTCAATTTTCTTATTAAAGAATTCAATTCAATTAATCATTAAATAATTCAATCTTATTTAATTATTAAATAATTCAAAACTTAATTATTAAATAATTTCAAAGTTTAATAATTTCAAACTTAATTATAATTTCAAACTTAATTATAATTTCAAACTTAATTATTAAATCATTTCTCAAATTAAACAACATTTTTCATCAATTACATTGTTAATATTTTGTTTCAGATTATAAAATATTACATTTTCCTTTCATTAAAATTCAGATTTCAACTTCATTTCAAAACCATATTATTTATTCAAATAAAATCTTCATTTTATTTTTAAATCAAATTATTGACCAATCGGGTTTTATTTAATTTCCTATCCTAGGTAAAATTCAATTTGGGTATTTATCATTTCAACCCGATTCCAATTCGATTCAAAATCAAAACATATCAAAGGGAACTTGCAGTGTGATAACTGGGATGGTGTCAAAGTAAATAAACAAGCAATACAACAATCAATAACAATCCAATAATCGATTCAAATAATCCCGAAATAACCATATTAATTCACATTGTTATTTGTACGAATTAATATAATTATTTCTAGAATCTACACTATCATTTCATGTAGATTAAAGATTATTACATTACGGTTTTCGCTTGTCATCTATTTACAATTTCATACATCATCAGTTTAAGCAACATACAATTGATGGTTCAAGATGTAGTTAACAATCCTACGTGTCAATAAATTTAACAGTTAAAGGGGTCATATTATACAAATGTCAGTTAATCAAATTTAACATTTAACTATCCTATGTCAAGTTCAATTCCATACTATTTATTATTTTAACATTAACAATTTAACGTCCAATATAAACATCAACAATCCATCAATTATCAGTTAAACTGTATTATCATCGCATAAATAATTAACAGATAATGGTGTCAGATGTCACAGGTGAACTGATACAGATAATAGCATATATAACAGTGTAATTAACTAACAGCAGAATATTTCAATTGTCGTTTCAATTGAAATCAAATTTAATAAATAAAAGAACGTTAATCGTGAGTGAGTGCTCACCTTTCGAGGTTAGAAAAGTTTGAAACACAACCAGCTACGAATTGGATCACGATCTAGAAAATCGAACAACCCCAAACAGCAGTCTCAAAGCAAAATAAGCTGAAAGTGGATTTTGACGGTCAAAGCTGAAAAATAGGAATCGATGGGATAATTTAGAATTCGGTTCGATAGAAACAAAAATCGTATATTATTATTATTATAATTTCCATGAAACCGATATTTTAAATTTAAGCAAATATAAATATAACATAAAACTTCAAAATCCATATTTTCTTCTTCTTTTTTTTTTTTTAAAAAAAAAACACTTATAAACAAATCGAAAATGTGAATATCATGTAATATTTATAACAATATAAAACATAACAGCACTCATATAAAACAACATAACAGCACTCATATATATATATACTAACCGTAAGTATACAAATTTTGAAACCGATAGAACTCATTTCACAAAGCTTATATTATAAGTACGAAAATAGTGCCAGGCTCGCAGATATGTGTATACAACGGACAAACTGCATAACCACTTTACAACTCTATACTTTATGAACCTTATATATACAATATAAACATATTGTACGCATATCAATCTAAAATGTAAACGGTATATATAAAACATTTGCGCACCTAGTTGCAGACTCACCGATCCAATAAACTATGTCAAATATATAAACTAATATTTCACGTATGTAAACAATATGCATGTTATATAACAAAAAAAAAAAAATCAACTTTTACATCAACTGTCAAAATCTATACATACACTAGATATGCTATGCAAGCTAACAGTTTAAACAAGAGGTGCAGACCTTATTTATAACTAAATATATTTATATACATAGAAATCAGTTTTATAAAAGTACTTTAATTCCTTATGTTTATAACAGCAGACAGTATTACTAATAGTATGCATGTATATAACCATATATGTATGTAACAAGGAATACTCACGTGACACAAAATTGAATAAGGAGGGATGGCTATCGACTATGAGTACTTGGTGGAGGAAGCTTGCGGCTGAGGCTGGCTATGTTGCATGAGCTGGTGGTAGGCTGTCGACGTGGTTCGGGTAACGGAGCTGTAGAGGTGGAGGCTCGGTAGGCTAATGGGCCATGAACACGTTGTGTGGTCAGCCGACGGCAGCTATGGGCGAGGTCGGGACGAATGGAGAAATCATATGGCGGTCGCTGCCCGGTGGTGACGACGTGGCGTGGTGGATCTGGGTGGGCGCATGGATCGGGAAGGTTGCGAGTTGGATGTGGTCGTTGATGGAAAGTCGGCGGAGAGGAGCAAACGGTGGCGGGTTGCTTCGGCTATTGGGTGATGGCACACGAAGGTGTTGTCGTGGCCGAGCATGGAATGCGGTGAGGGGTAATGGATGCATCGGCTCATAGGTGGATGGGAGAGCGTGGGAAGCTACGGTGGAGGGAGGCCGAATTGTGGGGTTAGCAGCTAAGTTGGAAAATAGTTAGGCTTGGTGGCGTGAGCAGGTACTACATCCATTAAAAGTAACAGCTGGTATAAAGCATGGGTAGAGGAAGTGTTCATTTTCTTTGGGAAACAAAGAGACAGGTTGGCTCATGTAAAAGGAGTGAACGTGAGTAATGAAGTAAATGAGCAAGCGAGCATGATCCAATATGAACAAACACAATAAATAAATTTTAAATGACGGGAAGTGTAAAAGATGGCCATTTAAATTCTGCAAATAATAATGAATAGTGGCAGTTAATTTTAAATTTGAAATTTGAATAGACATCAAAAGTGTAAAAATGATACTGAAACGGTTAACCGTTTTGGTGGATTCCGCTGTGTACCGGACTTCAAAACACAGAATAATTATACCGTAAAGATCAGCATGACAAAACGATCAAAGCGGTATACAGATGTCAGTGATTCAATCGAATTATAAAAATTTGAAAATTTCTACTGACGGAAAATGCAAGAAAAACGCTGAAAAATAAGATCGACGGATCCAAAAATGTCCGAATTTTAAAAACGACAAACTGACATCTTGCTCAGAAGATGGTTTAGAATTTTTCTATGTAAAAATATTTCGGTTTTGATAACATTTTATTTTCATTGTTTTTTAACTAATTGAATTGAAGTAAATTTACGCGCGAAATAAACTTTCATATTTTCGGACGAAAATTTACCAGTTGTTATGTTTAACTAAACGTATTCCAAATATTAAATTTTTATTTCAAAATTTTATCGTTTTAAAATTTCACAAAATTTTAACTAATTACGTTATTAAAACAGTAGAAATTTACGGATCGTTACACATCGCTTTTTAACTGATTAAATTGAAGTGAATTTACGTGCGAAATAAACTTTCATAATTTCGGACGAAAATTTACCAGTAGCTATGTTTAACTAGACGTATTCCAAATATCAAATTTATATTTCAAAATTTTATCGTTTAAAATTTCACAAAAGTTTAACTAATTACGTTATTAAAACAGTTGAAATTTACGGGTCGTTACACTCTCCCCCACTCAAAACTTTTCGTCCTCGAAAAGGAACGAGGTAGGAGAATAGAAACAACCAGAAAGAAAAATAGATTTGAAATACAAAATAACAATTAATTTAAACCATATAAATTCAAATTTAAATTAATTGATATTCAATAATTGATTTAATCCATTTGATTTCACTAAAATCAATCTCAACTATTGCTAAATTCATTATCTTACTATCCAATTATCCTCAATTTACAATTTCTAAAACCATAAATTTGAATAATCTTTTATTATAATCATATTTTATTTTCAACAATTTAAGTTTTTCTTTATTCCCAATTACTATTAAATTTATTCTACTTAATATATCTACTCACATATATTTAAATTATATAAATTAATTTAAACCATAAAAGTTTCGATTTAAATTAATTTACATCTATTAATTTCTTTTAAATTCAAGGTATTTTCATATGTTGATCAAATTTCAATTTATTAATTCTTTCAAAACAAATTTATTTCATTATTAACTGAGTTTACTAATTATCCTATCTAACTCTATTAACATCTTTATAATCAAAATTTAGCGTATAACATTTATTATAAACACTCAAATTTTATTTATAAATTCAATTTATCTTATATATTATCCAATTACATATTCAACTTCTGAATGATTTAGGTAAGTTGTATTAGAATGCAGTTGAACAATATACAAATAAAATTTTCCCAATTCAATTATTCAAGTTTAAATATTTATTCCAAATTTTGGTTTTATTTATAATTAAAATCATCCTTTAACAAAATTTAAGAATTAGATTTCCGATTAACTTTAAACAATTTAGAGATATATATAATATATTTATATCAAATCAAATTAAATTTTAAAATAAGATACCTATATATATGTGAATCAAAATATACTGACGAAATTCAAATCAAAAAATTTTCAAAACAAAACCGTAGCAAAGCTACAGAATAGTATCTCCACTTCGAAACTCGAAAATGAATGTCGATGATGCGGCCGCCATCACCGAAATTATTTTCCAGCGACAAAGAGAAGAGCACTGATTTCAACATTTAAAATTCTTTTGAAAATGATTTCTATTCGAAAATACTTTCAATACTATATACCTGAAAATTTTAAAAACCAAAGTTCGAAATCACCGGAAATTAATAAATTCTTAAATTTCTGAATTAAATTCATTTCAAATTCCAAATTAAAATTTTTAAACCATGTTCTATAATTTCATTTATTTATCATATTAGAATAATCAATGGTTTTCCAAACAATAAATGAAAATTAACTATTATCATTTTTGACAACAGATTCATTAATAATTCAATTTCATAATATTCAAACTTTATTTTATTTACCAAAGTTGAAAACAAAATTGTGTCAGTTTGCTCTGCTCAAGTGTTTTGGAAATCCTATCGATAACGTTGATCAGACGAATCGATCGGAAACCCAAATCAACATCAACAACTCAAACAACACAATACATGAAACATTTTTATATAAATTTACAAATACACTTCCTTGCTCGACGATGCAAGAATGGATTCAAAGCAAGTATAGAGATTCAAATTTGATGGACTCAAATCAAAGAGAATTCTGATTCAAAGACAAATTCGAAAGAAAAGATAAGATGATTCAATAACAGAATCGGGAGATGGGTAAGTTTATTAAATTCACGGGCAACCTTAACCGGTCGTCCGTAACTTCAAGAATAGTATCGATGCTGAATTCCGAGGTAAATCAACACTCGATCTTAAGAGATGGAATTCAGGTTTAGCAGGGAATAGATAGCATCGTAAACCGAGGATACCGAAATCTCCGGTAAATCAATGCCTATTATAAAGGAGTTTTGCTCCTTTACGAATCATTCGGAAATTGGCGAGACCGCCGATCTATTATAGATACCATTCAAAATAGAGTTATGGGGTGCTCCAGAATTGAAAGAAAACGAATAGTGAGGGACACGAATGAATTTCGGAACCGAGGGGAATGTTCCAAAATTCAAAGGAATTAAGTCAACGGAAGAGATTGAAACTCGAATGAAAGTGATTCCGTAAATACATTTACCCTATATGTTAAGTTTTGCCTAGAGCTACCAAAGCTCTGATACCAACTGTAACGACCCAGTATTTTGGACCATTCGCATCCATTATAAGTGTATAGGTAGACACTCATGCCGGAATTGAATTGCTCAAAATACCGCGTTGTTATTTTAAATTTGGCAAAACTGAACATATACAGTAAATAAATAATCACAGATCACAGACATAAAGTAATAAATGCAGCGGACATAAAAGAGATAGTAGTTCATGAAGCTACTATATGAATATATAAAATACATCAGAGTTTACAGCAGAAGAGTAATACGATACATCAGAGTTAAACCAGATACAACGGAAGAGTAACACGATACATCAGACACAAATCAGAATGCATCACTGGAATCATCGAATACTGAAAGCAGAATAGATGGCTGGATCTTCAAGCAAAGCTCCAACTCCAAAGGTGAGTCTCGAATACTGGTACACTCAGTCTGACCCGAGCGTAAAGCAAAAACACAAGACACTCGAGTCAGGATTAACATTCTTATATTAATAAATCCAACTCAAGTGAAATAGCAATTGAAATACAAGTAACTCAAAGGATGTTTGGAATAACCATCCTTTAAGGATCCGTTAAACTATCTAATATGTAGTAGTGTACGATAAGTAGATAATGTCTATCAGTAATAATAAGATATCAAAATAGTGTTAAGTCATGGCCCATTCCACCCTTAACACATTTTTATTCCCAAAAGCATATACAAGACCGTAGTTTCCCCAAAATCGGAAGTCACCAGAGGGCAATCCATATACTAAAGGTACAAATCAAAATCGTAGTGGTCGCGTATAAATGGAATACAAGTATGACAAGGCACATGAGGCAATACCCAAGGTAGTGATACTACCGTTCGCCTGATCCGGACTGGTGAGAACGCAACGCCGCAGCGCCCGCAACACCGTGAAACAACACTCCCAAAATCAAGGGTGCACCAATCGACAACAAGTAATAAGTAGTTCGAAGAAGTGTGTCCACTTGAGGTAGCTAATCCTCCATTGGCCCGGCACAGCTCCTGTTTTAGTCATTTCCAATTTGACACAAGTGTCAAGGCTATCCATTATCGTTCTCTTTCTTCAGTCAACACGTACATCATTCCAACCACTTCATTCTGGATCATCACTCCGCGTATAGTTATTAAAGTGGTTTTCGGTTTAGATAGAGAGTATATCCATAACCGAATTCCGGTCTCTTTAATAACTTTCGTAATTATTTCACCGATTGGTCGTTTAATATTTCAAAACCAAATCAATTTCAATTCGTAAATCAACATTTCGTTTGTCTTTCAAAACCAATTCCATAAATTTACGTTTCAAAACTTCCAAATTTTACATTCAAAGTCTTACAATTCAATTTCAATTTTTATTTAAAACAATTCAAATATTGATTCAACTTCGAATATAAGTTTCATTCCGAAATCTTTTAAATAATTTTAATCTTAACTTTCAAATCAATTTAAACTCATTTATCGATTTCATTCAATATTCGTTAAGTTACTTTATCATTCAAAACAATTTCTATTAAATTTCCAATTCATTAAATCAATTCTTAAGTTCAACTTTATTAAATCAAAACTTACAATTTTGAATTAAACTGAATTCGTCAAATCAATTCTTTAAATTTCAAGTCTTACATTAATTTAATAAATCACATTTTATTTCTTGTTAAAGAAATTCAATTTCACTTATTTAATTACTTAAATAATTTTCCAAACTTAATTAATAAAGAAACTCAATTTCAATTATTTACGAAGTAAAGATTCACTTATTCAAAAATTCAATTTCTCTTATTAAAGAATTCAATTCAATTAATCATTAAATAATTCAATCTTATTTAATTATTAAATAATTCAAAACTTAATTATTAAATAATTTCAAAGTTTAATAATTTCAAACTTAATTATAATTTCAAACTTAATTATTAAATCATTTCTCAAATTAAACAACATTCTTTCATCAATTACATTGGTAATATTTTGTTTCAGATTATTAAATATTAACATTTTCCTTTCGTTAAAAATTCAAATTTCAACTTCATTTCAAAAAACCATATTATTTATTCAAATAAATCTTCATTTATTTTCAAATCAAATTATTGACCAATCGGGTTTTATTTAATTTCCTATCCTAAGTCAAAGTTCAATTTGGGTATTTATCATTTCAACCCGATTCCAATTCAATTCAAAATCAAAGCATAGCAAAGGGAACTTGTAGTGTGATAATTGGGATGGTGTCAAAGTAAATAAACAAGCAATAACAACAATTAATAACAATCCAATAATTAATTCAAATAATCCCGAAATAACCATATTAATTCACGTTGTTATTTGTACGAATTAATATAATTATTTCTAGAATCTACACTATCATTTCATGTAGATTAAAGATTATTACATTACAGTTCTTCACTTGTCATCTATTTCAATTTCATACTACAACAATTTAACAATATACATTCAGTGGTTCAAAGTGTAATTAAACCAATCCTACGTGTCAATAAATTTAACAAATAAAGGGGTCATATTATACAAATGTCAGTTAATCAAATTTAACATTTAATTATCCTATATCAAGTTCAATTTTATACTGTTTATCATTTTAACATTAACAATTTAACGTCCAATATAAACATCAACAATCAATCAATTATCAGCCAAACTATATTATCATCGCATAAATAATTAACAGATAATGGTGTCAGATGTCACTGGTGAACTGATACAGGCAATAACATATATAACAGTGTATTTAACTAGCAGCAGTATATTTCAATTGTCGTTTCAATTGAAATCAAATTTAATAAAATAAAAGAACGTTAATCGTGAGTGAGTGCTCACCTTTCGAGGCTAGATAGAACAGAAGATGACACGGATACGCACATTGATACGGACACTGAAATAACAAGGCACGAATTCCAAACAAAGCTAGATGGACACGATTCGACGGTCGAAGCTGATAATAGGGATAAACGAATTCAAATCAGGATTGGATCGAGGAAGATGAATAGGATGCGTGAGCTTTATATACAACTATATAGATAAAATAGTATTCTAAATCCAAACATAATTTAAATTAAATATACATGTATATCTAAACTCAAAAACTCTATGTATATATATAATAGATTAAAACTTTTTTTTCATATGACTTATTAAAATAACGTATATATATCTCTCTTTAAAGGTAACCCACTCAAAGTACATATCCCTGACAATGACAATACATATTAAACTATATATTTACTGACCAAAATAAAACATAATATTTATTATATTCACTGTAACAGCTTCATATAAACTCATATATATATATATATATACCTTTGTATATAACTAACATAAAATATATATTTTTATTTATACTGTAAACATACTATAACTTATATACACAGTAATATATATATATTGTAACTTCTTTAAACTAACAGATATGGGTATAAATGTGTTTATATAGACTTTTATAATCAAAACTGACAAATGCTTGCAAAACTAATATAAACAGTATACATAAATATCACTATAACGTATGCAGACCACAAATTCTGATATAGCTTAACCACGCATGTACAATACACTCATATTCATATTATAAATGGGACAAGCACTTTCAAAAGCCAAATATCTGCAACGACAGTCATAAAACAATGTACTCATATACATATGCGACAGCCCATGAGTATCATGTATATGTACATATGTAGATAATATTACTTTTAAAAATAAAATTCATGCATAGATATATTTAAAGCCAGATTAACCCATACATATGTACAACATATTTATATATATAAGTAAACTTTATAAACTGTAGCCTTAATTTTATAATTTATATAAGCAAACATTTACACATGACAAAAATATTTTGCATTTACTTACAACCAAAATGCAAAAAGAATCAATCCATACCACGTGAAAATATATGTATTGTATAAACAAAAGTATATAACTGCTAACAGTATAATATATATACTTACATATATAACAGAGAACTAATATAATTATAAAACTTATATAAACTAACCCTGATATACATACCACAATAAAGTATAACAGGTACCGACGTGAGAAAAGAGTGAAGGCTATAGGCTTGGGCTCGGTAGCAAGAGAAGGAAGCTCGGTTGGCTGAGCTTGGGATTGGTCGATGGACCGAGAGGAGGTAGAGTGGTTGCTGACGTGGGTGCTTCGGTGGTGATGGGCGGAGTTGGGGTAGGCACGGGTTGGATGGGGTGGAGCGGTGGTTCGGTGTGGGTAGTGAGCTCGGCGTACGGTGGTCGGCTTTGGGGACGGAGCAGTGGTGGAAGAGGGCCGGTGCGATGGGTGTTCGCCACTGAAGCCGGTAGATGATTGTGTGTTGGCTGTTGGCAGCGTGTCACATGGGTGGTCATGGGTGAGGAGAATGATGGGAGGAGATCGGGTGAAGGTAGGCGGCTCGGTGGTGATAGAAAATGATGGAAGGTAGGAAGCTAGGGATGAACGTGAGCAAGTTTGCTGCAAAAGTTGATGGCACAGCCAAGTTCAAGCAAAAATACAAGCTTCTATTTTTAGAAGGGAGGTGGAGGAAAGTTACGAGCAAGGGAAAGTGGATGAGCAGAGATCTTAGATGAAAAGAAAAAAAAAGAAGAGGAAGGAGGTGAGTGTGAACAGTCTCTGGAATAAGAAAATGCAGCTGTAAATATTTTTGAACGGCAAAACCAATAAAGGTAGATAACCAACCATCACATATATTTGTATCAATAGGCATAGTAATAGTTAAACACTTTGGGAATATAAAAAGGAAGTAAACATTGAATTGAATTACAGGGAAAATAAATAAATGAATAGTTGATGGGAAATCAATGGAGGCATCAATCAAAGGGTTAAAACGGACACTGATGCATTGGACCGTTACGCAGTTTCGCTGCGTACCGTACTTCAAAAACATGATGAAATATACCGCAGAGATCAGCATGACGAGATGATCAAAACGGTATACATATATTCATGGTATGATCATCCAATCAAAATCGATATCGGTATGAAATGCTGCTATTTTGCCGAAAATAAGATCGACGGAGCAATACATGTTCGAATTTGGAAAAACGACAAACTGGCATCTTGCTCAGAAGATGGTTTAGGATTTTTCTATATAAAAATATTTAGGTTTCGAAAACATTTTATTTTCATCGCTTTTTAACTGATTAAATTGAAGTGAATTTACGTGCGAAATAAACTTTCATAATTTCGGACGAAAATTTACCAGTAGCTATGTTTAACTAGACGTATTCCAAATATCAAATTTATATTTCAAAATTTTATCGTTTAAAATTTCACAAAATTTTAACTAATTACGTTATTAAAACAGTTGAAATTTACGGGTCGTTACACTCTCCCCCACTCAAAACTTTTCATCCCCGAAAAGGAACGAGGTAGGAGAATAGAAACAACCAGAAAGAAAAATAGATTTGAAATACAAAATAACAATTAATTTAAACCATATAAATTCAAATTTAAATTAATTGATATTCAATAATTGATTTAATCCATTTGATTTCACTAAAATCAATCTCAACTATTTCTAAATTCATTATCTTACTATCCAATTATCCTCAATTTACAATTTCTAAAATCATAAATTTGAATAATCTTTTATTATAATCATATTTTATTTTCAACAATTTAAGTTTTTCTTTATTCCCAATTACTATTAAATTTATTCTACTTAATATATCTACTCACATATATTTAACTTATATAAATTAATTTAAACCATAAAAGTTTCGATTTAAATTAATTTACATCTATTAATTTCTTTTAAATTCAAGGTATTTTCATATGTTGATCAAATTTCAATTTATTAATTCTTTCAAAACAAATTTTTTTCATTATTAACTGAGTTTACTAATTATCCTATCTAACTCTATTAACATCTTTATAATCAAAATTTAGCGTATAACATTTATTATAAACACTCAAATTTTATTTATAAATTCAATTTATCTTATATATTATCCAATTACATATTCAACTTCTGAATGATTTAGGTAAGTTGTATTAGAATGCAGTTGAACAATATACAAATAAAATTTTCCCAATTCAATTATTCAAGTTTAAATATTTATTCCAAATTTTGGTTTTATTTATAATTAAAATCATCCTTTAACAAAATTTAAGAATTAGATTTCCGATTAACTTTAAACAATTTAGAGAGATATATAATATATTTATATCAAATCAAATTAAATTTTAAAATAAGATACCTATATATATGTGAATCAAAATATACTGACGAAATTCAAATCAAAAATTTTTCAAAACAAAACCGTAGCAAAGCTATAGAATAGTATCTCCACTTCGAAACTCGAAAATGAATGTCGATGATGCGGCCGCCATCACCGAAATTATTTTCCAGCGACAAAGAGAAGAGCACTGATTTCAACATTTAAAATTCTTTTGAAAATGATTTCTATTCGAAAATACTTTCAATACTATATACCTGAAAATTTTAAAAACCAAAGTTCAAAATCACCGGAAATTAATAAATTCTCAAATTTCTGAATTAAATTCATTTCAAATTCCAAATTAAAATTTTTAAACCATGTTCTATAATTTCATTTATTTATCATATTAGAATAATCAATGGTTTTCCAAACAATAAATGAAAATTAACTATTATCATTTTTGACAACAGATTCATTAATAATTCAATTTCATAATATTCAAACTTTATTTTATTTACCAAAGTTGAAAACAAAATTGTGTCAGTTTGCTCTGCTCAAGTGTTTTGGAAATCCTATCGATAACGTTGATCAGACGAATCGATCGGAAACCCAAATCAACATCAACAACTCAAACAACACAATACATAAAACATTTTTATATAAATTTACAAATACACTTCCTTGCTCGACGATGCAAGAATGGATTCAAAGCAAGTATAGAGATTCAAATTTGATGGACTCAAATCAAAGAGAATTCTGATTCAAAGACAAATTCGAAAGAAAAGATAAGATGATTCAATAACAGAATCGGGAGATGGGTAAGTTTATTAAATTCACGGGCAACCTTAACCGGTCGTCCGTAACTTCAAGAATAGTATCGATGCTGAATTCCGAGGTAAATCAACACTCGATCTTAAGAGATGGAATTCAGGTATAGCAGGGAATAGATAGCATCGTAAACCGAGGATACCGAAATCTCCGGTAAATCAATGCCTATTATAAAGGAGTTTTGCTCCTTTACGAATCATTCGGAGATTGGCGAGACCGCCGATCTATTATAGATACCATTCAAAATGGAGTTATGGGGTGCTCCAGAATTGAAAGAAAACGAATAGTGAGGGACACGAATGAATTTCGGAACCGAGGGGAACGTTCCAAAATTCAAAGGAATTAAGTCAACGGAAGAGATTGAAACTCGAATGAAAGTGATTCCGTAAATACATTTACCCTCTATGTTAAGTTTTGCCTAGAGCTACCAAAGCTCTGATACCAACTGTAACGACCCGGTATTTTGGACCATTCGCATCCATTATAAGTGTATAGGTAGACACTCATGCCGGAATTGAATTGCTCAAAATACCGCGTTGTTATTTTAAATTTGGCAAAACTGAACATATACAGTAAATAAATAATCACAGATCACAGACACAGAGTAATAAATGCAGCGGAAATAAAAGAGATAGTAGTTCATGAAGCTACTATATGAATATATAAAATACATCAGAGTTTACAACAGAAGAGTAATACGATACATCAGAGTTAAACCAGATACAACGGAAGAGTAACACGATACATCAGATACAAATCAGAATGCATCACTGGAATCATCGAATACTGAAAGCAGAATAGATGGCTGGATCTTCAAGCAAAGCTCCAACTCCAAAGGTGAGTCTCGAATACTGGTACACTCAGTCTGACCCGAGCGTAAAGCAAAAACACAAGACACTCGAGTCAGGATTAACATTCTTATATTAATAAATCCAACTCAAGTGAAATAGCAATTGAAATACAAGTAACTCAAAGGATGTTTGGAATAACTGTAACGACCCGGAATTTTGAACGAATTAAATTGAGAATATTTAATTTATTTTAAATATTTGAACGATGATTTAATTTGAATCCCGAATATAACTTTGAATTTGACGATTAAATTATAAAATTTAATCTATTGAATGCTGAATAAAATTTAAATCTTCAATTTAAAGTTGAAGAAAATTATTTCGAAGGCTTTTAAAATTCGTAGTGATAATACTGAAGATAATAGAAGCTTCAGAAATTAATTTGGAAACAATCTGTTCAGTTTTGAAATTATATCGTTCGAATCGATATTTAAAAATAGTCATTTTTCAAACAGTCTCGGAATTTGACGAAACCAGTTTCATTGGGTCCGTAATAGTTTGTTATTACCGGATTTCAAATTTCGTATTTATCAGAGTTGTTTTGTGACCGTACGGTTAGAAAATGCGTTGAAAATTAAATCGAATTCAATTTAAATTTAAATTTTAAATTTTAAATTTGGTCAAAAAAAATGTGAGCACGTTGTCGTCCCTGTATTTACGCCTGGAATCACGAAATAAGAACGTGCCAACCATCCTCCATTCAGTTTTAAATATTTCATCTCCTCCCCTCTTCAAATCAAACTGTGCCCTTCTATTTGTTTTCAAAGAAATCGTTCCAGCCTAATAAAAATATAAATGGCCTCTCTCTATTCAAATGAAAAATCATCATCTCGTTCGAATATAGAATCAACAGCAACTCGACTCAACTTCGAGCTAAGGCTTAGGGCCATATTCAAATTGGCAAGTCGCGATAGTTTTAGGGTTCGACGAATCGAGATTGCGAGCTCGAGGGGCTTGGCCATTGGCATTCGAAGGGCAGGCGACGTCGCGCGCGAGGCAGATGAAGGCTCGAGATTTCTAGGGTTCGCGTGAGGCTGAAGTCGAAGGGGGAGAGGGGCAGCAGTGTCGCGAACGTGTGTGGATGATGATGTCGAGGCGCAAGGGCTGGGGCTCTGTTCGGATTCAATAGTGGTTGGTGGCGTTCGTGATAGAGCTGGGAAGATGGTGGTTGTCGCGGTTTCGCCTACGATGATGAGCTCGCGCGCATGGTAGGACGATTCTGGGCAGTGAGGTATAGAAGAGAAAATTTACTTTACAGAATTTATTTTTCTTTCAAATTTAAGTATATCGAATAAATTGAAAGTGACTAAAGAAATATAATATATGCAGGTTTATATATTTACCAGGGAATAGGAAAATAATTATTTTTGATAAACTAGGTTTAAAAAGAAAAAAAAATAGGATTGTTAACAGTCAAAGAAATTATGCAGATTTTTATATAGGCAGAGGAAGTTTTATTAAACTGTTTTAAAATTTTTAAGTTAACGGAAAGATTAAACAGTTAAGTATATGTGAAGTTTTGAGAAAAAAAAAATATACACAAGCAGTTTTCGAATTGTATATATATGTGCGATTTTGAAAATATTGATTTCGGTGAGCTATTTGTTTTATTAACCTATCTAATTTTTGTTACCACCGAAAGAAAATTAATTAAAGAAATTCTAGTTCAAGATTTAATTCTTCTGTTAAATAAATTATTTAAAAGTAATTTGTTTAAAAATAAATTATTGGTTAAACCCAAAATTTTAGTTTAAAATCAATTCGGTAGTTGACTAAAATTATAAATGGAATTGTTGATTTATTCAAATATTAATAAATTGTATAATTGTTTATACAAGGTTAAAAATCGAGAAAATCGAGCCGAAAAAGAAATGGATGGCAAATTAAAAGCTAAGGTGAGATTTTCTCACTCGAAGGAAAATTTTGATTTGCAGTTATTGATTGATTTGTTTGAATGTGCTATTAGATATGATAGGATATATCTATATATATAGCAGTATATACATATTGGCATATGTATATATTGGATTGATGATTTCCCGCCTCGTATAGCGGATGAGACCCTATTGCGCCGTTAGTAAGCGGATTTATAAAAACCTATATACCGCGATAATTCCGTACTGGAGCGGAATTGGTATTGTGCTAACATCTTTGGATGCAGGGAAACAGGTTGGAGGGATCCAACTGGATTCCTCAACTGTATTTATTTATTTACAGATGTTGATATATATTCTGTTATCATATGATGATATATGATGTTTGATGTTGTGATGGACTAATTGATGCGTTGCATCATTGGATTCAAATTTTGAAATTTAAAAATAACGATGTTGATTTTAAAAGTGAAATTTTAAAAGTGATCTTTTGAAAATATACGTTTATTTAAATTGTTGAATTGATTTACTTTAAATAGATAAACGTTAAAACTTTAAAGTTATAAAAGTTAAGATTTTGTGAATTTTAACAAAAAAAAGTAATTTCTTTTGAAATAAAGAGTTAAGAAATTTATAAAATGGTTTAAGTTGAGATTTTTGAATTATTAAACCAATGTATATAAAAGATGTATCAAATTGATATTTATCAATTAAAGTTATTAGAATTTTAAAATGAGTTTTATAAGTGATATGAAATTTATAATTATAAAATGTGAAGATATGAAATGTATAGAATTATAAATTGTAAAGATATGAAATTTATAGATTTATAAAGTATGAAGTTGTAGAATGAATGATTATAAGAAATTTACTTATAAATTGGATTTTTGCTTTTAAATGGAATATTGATCGGATTGTTAATAAAGAAGATAGATTCGAGATTTTGGATAGCGAATCTTTATTGAAATAAAATGTGTAGAGATGATTGAAATTTGGTTAGTGAAGTATATTCACGATTTTGGACAGTGAATATATTTTTAAGTAAAATGGATATGGTTTTGGGGAAGCGATATTATAAAATGAAGTTAATTGTTTTAAAAGATGTTTTAAAACGTGTGACGCCCCACCTCTGTACCCACGCTAGCCAAGAACACTACGGTGTAGTGCTGTCAACTAGCACGGAGAATAAGGCTGTTGAGGAGCGACCATCTATGTAATTGCCTTGTGCGAGCACCGATATGTCAGATAATAAAACATTGCATTTCATTTTTAGAGGAATACCGACATACCGATACAAACTCAAAGCTACTACATAGTGGCTATAATAGTTTAGGACAATAGATATAAAAATAACACAGATAACATAAATGCGGAATAAAGATGGAATGAAAAGTCTCATATATACAATAACTGATATCAGTTACAATACATTTGACACAATACAAATGATACAACTACAGTTGTCGACTCAAGAAGTTATATATACAAGTACATTATCGACTAATATACATGAATACATTATCATCTTAAAACAGACACACAGACTACTACAACAAGACGCAGACCACTTCAAATGATATGAAAAGTCTTCATAGCTCTAGCAGCAACCCAAAGCTAAAAATCTACAACCTGTAAATACTCGGTCTGACCCGAGTATTACATTCAAAAGAAAATAATACTCGGATCAGTCTAATTCAAAATCAGTTATTAGAGCATAGAAGCAATAATAATCAATCTCAATATAGATGACAGTCACAGAAATCTCGTATATCCAACTCTCGATACGAGAATTGGATAACGGCAGATATAACACTAAACAGTGTTAATTCACAAAACAGAAACCCAAAGCAGTTTAAGCAATTGAAATGTCAATTTAAAAATATCAATGCTAATTGGCTGCAGTACACGCTAACGTGTACTGCCTCGCCAATACAGCCTACGAATTACGCAACAGGTCGATGAATTAAGAATAAAAGAGGTATCGATTAAAATCTGTCAATTCGGTGTGGCTGTAGTGCACGCACGCGTGCACTGCCTCGCCACAACGGAATATAAAGTCACCACACGGGACAAGGGTAAAACTGCTACGAAAATGCAGCAGGTCAGCAAGTGCTCAAGGATGAACAGATGCAAGTGAAAATGACACATGGATAAGCAGTGTATACCCTAGTACAACCAAAATTGAAATAAGTCAAGCATATATAGATATGCAGTGCCAAAGTGAACCAAGTCACAATGTCACAGCGAGATCAAGTGACAGTGGCAATGTAACGACCCGACTTCCTACGCCTAGAAAGTCGTATCATTTTTAAGAAAAGAAAGAGGCGAGAAAGTAGAAAAGATAGAGAAGAAGAAGAAACAACAACAGAATCTCAACAGCGGAACGAATAAAATATAATATATCACATAAGAGAATACATAGTATCATATACATCAGAGTTACACAGATAATACAACACATACTAGACAGTATAAACCCCCGTCTAGTTAATACAACTCAAAACATCACAGAGATACAACATAGCGGAAATACACATAAACACTAACACAGCGGAACCACTATATATCTATACGCTGAAGCCTCCTGCTCCATTGCTCCTCCAGAATTCGTCAAAGCTAAACCTGAATCCCTTGGCTACCCGTAAAAATTTGGGTACCCGAGAGTTTATGAAAAACAGAAATAAACTTCGGGTCAGACATGGGTCTGGTATGAGTAAACGGTTAAAGTTGCTTAACTTTGAAAAAACCTTTGAAAACAAAAGGTATCACGTAAGACTTCCCACACATAAACATGGAAAAGTTTTTACCTTACGCTAACCAAAACAGTTTAATAGGAAATTCAGTGATATTATAATAGTGTCTAGGGTTTTCAAGTAAATAGAAAATAGCTGAAATTGTTACATCTATTAAATTCCAGCATACTAGCCACAACGTGGTTAATACAATCAAAACCGTAAGGTCTCGTAGGGAAATTGGATTTCCAACAATGGCTGGGCTATTGGGGTACCGCCCGTCACAGTACGTGGCCTAGATCACCGTACCGAGGACCCACCCTAAGTCCCCTGCAACACAAGACCGGAACCATCCCTTACTGGACAATTCCAAACAAGACAACCCCGGCGGTTGTAGCTACTAAACCGCCCACACAGCCGAATAAAAAGGGACTCTAGACAGGGGTATATCTCGCTCTCAAGTGGGTGCTACCCACGAAGCCTTGCTGCACCTCCCCTGTTTTAGCCATTCCCGGTTGATGAGGCTTGAGGTCACGATTACCTTTAGAGAACACATCTCTTAGAATGCTCACCGCCCGCCTGACGATGTTCTGAAAGCATTCGATCCATATAAGTTCGTTCCGGGTTCGAACGAAACCGAAGGCATTATCTCGTTACACTCATTTTGGAATCACCCTCGGAGTTAACGACAATAACCCTTGCAATTTGAACCACCATCTCGAATCTATAAGTACTATCTCCGTCAAACTCATTACGGAATCACCCACAGAGTTATACTGACGAATAGTTCTTATACCTCGAGTCTTCACTTGCTCCATTTGGATTTCACGACCTAACGTTATTTTGGATCGATGTGGTATTCGGGTCTCCAGACCTAGAATCCCGGTATACGGAAACCCGATCCCGGTCTCATCGAAATCCAAACCGTATCTTTTAAGGCCAAGTTGTTTTAAAGTTAAAACAATTCAATTCATTATCTATATATACACAGATAGATAATTCACAACATCACAGATAGATAACCTACAATATCATCATAAATAGATAATCTACAATATCATCAGAAATAGAAAATCTATATCACACAGCATTACTTATCTCGTATCCGAGATTTCAAACCATTCAAGGCAACAATATCATCCATTCAAACATAAGCAAGGATAAATAATCACATCATATATATATAATTAATTTAAAATGAATTAAATTAATTACCTCAACTCTAATTAATTTAAAATGAATTAAATTAATTACTTCATCTTATAAATCCTGCTTACAACACCATTAATTAATTACAAATCAATTAATCAATCATTCTCCAATTTTCATCTTAATTAACATCTTGGATTAATTCCCTTTTTATTACATTTAAGTAATTATCCTTTAATTATTTTTCACAATTTAATTATCTTATACCAAAGATAGAAAGAAATCTTTAATTTCTAAAATCAATTACCCTACTTCTAAATTAATTACATTAATGAATTCCTTCATCTATTAATTATTTCCAAATAAATCCATTTTAACTTACATCATTAATTACAATATTTAATGATCTCTAATTACATTTATTTCATTTAGCAATTTATCTTTAATTAAACAAAATTGTTAATCACCTTGATTAACTCCATATAGTAATTAACTATCCTTAATTACTTCAATAAATAATTTAATTACTCCATAATTAATTATTCTCTAATTAATCCCTTGATTAATTTATACAAAGTAATTATACTCAAATTACTTTCATTTTTAAATCATCCACAATAAATTACTTCCTTAAGTAATTATACTCATCCCATCATCAAAGGTTTATTTAAATTAATTAACTTAAACAATTCACATTTACTTAATTAATTACAATGAGGAATAAATTTCTCAATTATTTCCATAAGTAAATTATACTTAACTAATTCACAATTGATTATCTTAAATTAAATAAACTTAATTAATTATCAAGATTAATCATATTAATCCATTATTTAATAATTCTAGTTAATAACCTTCATTAATTATTAACACTTCTTAAATTACTTTTCTAAAGTAATTAAATTAAGATTTATTATTAATTACAATTAGATTTTATCTTTAATAACTCATAAATAAATCCTTAATTATTTAATTAAGTATTCAATATAACTTAAATTAATTCTTACTTCATTAATTAATAATCATAAATTAAAATTCCACTCTTATTTAATAAATGATTCTTAATTATCCATTTATTACCAATTAATTATCTAATCCCTTAATTAACTAATTTAACCTTTAATTACTAAATTTATTAATTTCATCATTTATTAATCAAATTAGTTCATTATTCATTTTAATTAACTTAATAATTACAAATCTATAAATCTACATTTATTTAAAAAGGAAAGGCATTTTCTTATTAATGGTCAAATTCTCCTTTATAAATGCCTTTGAAACATTTTACTTTTGAATCTACTTTTCCATTTCATTTTTTTGATCCAAGATAATTACAACTTAACTTAGCTAAATTAAAACATTTTAAATATACTTTAAACATTATAAAGTTATTAACACCTTTAATTTTTTTATAAAACTTATATTTATTTAAAACTATGGAGACAAAGTAAATTTGAATCCTATCTTTAACATTTTGATTTTTCTTTGTTTTTAAAACCCAGCTTTTAAATTTTGAAAACTTGAAACTGCCAGGCTAAATTAAACTGGCAACACTAACAAAATGACCCGAGCTTCCCCTGTTTTACTTCGAGTCGAACAGAGAAAAACTTCGGCCATCCCCTTCATTTACTCGAGATAACTCGCGTACCCTTCCCTTGCTAACCCAAAATCCTCAGTGCTACACAAATGCACGGTGCACGTACACCGTGGCTCCGGCCACCTCCGGCCACCCACCAGCACGTCATCACTTCGTCCACCAACCTCAGACATGACTACGATCGCCCAAATCCCTCACGACCACTCGAAACGAAATCGAGTTCGAACTGAAGCCTGGAAACACAAACCACTGGAACTTGCTCAACCCTGTCAACGTGCCGCGCTCGCCACTCCGACCACCTGACAATCAACCCCTTCGGCCTCGACTTCCCCTGCACGTCGACTACCAATGCCCAAAAACTCGACGAACTCGATCAGCTCTCCAGGCCACGGTGATTGTTTTTCCTTAGCATAGCAAAATTAGGGTTCTAGACTTCACCTACCAACCACCACTTCCCCACTGATGTAAAACATCATCAGACATTTTTGTCGAAGTCTCCGGTCGTTCATCCACCTCCCGAACGAACTACGACTCTCCAGATTTGCCTAGATCACCACAGAAACCCAAAAACTCGATTTCCAGACATCACTAAATCCCACATTCAATACTCCATTAAAAATCATGAACTTGATCTTAAAAATCCTAGCTTCTATATACGATTCCAGTTATATGCTTATATCAACAAATTACAAGTTTTGATTTTTAACTAAACTCTAACTCCTCTGTGTTTTCTTCTTTCCAGACAAAGTTTTCTATCTATAATTATTGCAATTATTTTTAAATCTTAGTTTAGTTTTAAAACAACAACTTTGTTTTAACTACTCAGCCCTAAAGAAGATTAGAGTAGGAAGAATTTTTTTTTGAAGTTGAACTAAGTTTTAAAACTCTGTAGTTAAACAGAGATGATCACTGTAAATAATCTAGACATTCACTCAAGTTTTCCAGAGTCCTAAAACCATCATACCAACTTATTTACAAACATACATTACGAGTTTACTTAAACATAAGTCATAGGCATCAAAACAGTAGGGTTTCATGTTTTAACAGTTTAAAGGTAGTGGCTTTACTAGATCAGAGATATTCAAACAACTGATATGCACACTTACATAAATGCACTGAAACTTGCACAAACACATACATGTAAACAACATTAACACAGAGACTTCCAGATTATTTTAGTTTAGTTTTAAAAAGTTTACTCACCAGGCTTAAAAAAACAGAAAGCTTGTTCTTTTGAAACAGGGAGGCTTGAAAACTTGCATACATTTTTGTTGATCCCAGAAACTTTGAACATGCTTGAAACATTATCCATGAGTTGCTGGAAAGCTTGTTGTAGTAGAGATGCTTAAGTTTTAAATTTGAAACTGAAGGGCTTGTTTTTCTTATTTGATTTCAGTTTTGTATATTGGTTTGAATGAACAAAAAAATGAAAAGAAGTTTGCTAAATAAAACACAAGTATGTAGAGCTGAGATAGTTGCATTTGTACACATAAATAACCCTAGCTAGTACAAAATGAACAGAGATTTTTATTTTAAAAGAAACTGGAATGAAATATCTCGTGTACTATAGGTATAGCATCAAATGCCTTGCTTCATATCAAGCTTACACCAACCTATTCTTTATTCTTTTATGTATTTAGAAACCTTACATATGTTTATTTTTGTTTGACTTAGATGCTAAGCATACATACTCTATTCCTATTCGTATGCATTGAAGTGATTTAACTGCCTGCACCATGTACATTTTGCTATAATGTATAATATTTACTTGCCTGCAATATATACTTTGCCATAGTGTATAATATTTACTTGCCTGCAAACAAATCCTACAGCTACAAATATACAAAGGTTGGCACATTTCTCTTATCTTATAAATGTATTTTATTTGCCTTTGTACTATATAGATATGAAGTTGTTTTAGCCTTTGTTTATATTTTACTTAAGTTTGTAGTTTAAAGATTGTTATGGTCATTGTTATTGTTGGCTTGTTATTTATTTCTATCTCCTAACATAAATGTGTTTATTTTTATTTTAAAAACACAAACTATCAAATATATAATTACCTATTATCATTTTATTTTATACTTACCTTAAATATTTATAAGGTATATTTTATTATCTATAATTATTATATCCTGAGAGATTTATATAAATTTTAAAACCATAATTTCTTTTAAAATATATAACAATTTTTATTTATAATACAAAACTACTTGTATAGACATTATATTATAAATAAAGCTCATTATTACATTAAAATAATTCATAAAAGAGATTATCACCTTATTACTAATTTCTATCAAGCTATACTTTAAATAGAACAACAAACCTTTTGTTTAATTTAAACCTAAGCTAAAATCATTTAGACAATTTTAACTTAAATCTTGAGTATATTTTAAAGCCAAATGAATATTTATTTCATATTAAATTAAATCAATTTCCAAATTACCAAAAAGATTAGAGTTTGAAAACATATCCTTATTTATTAAAATTTAAACAGACTTTAACTATTTACCATATATACAAATATATATATAAATAAATAGAAAACAATTTATTAGCCTTTAAAAGATAATTTGTCAGTTAAATATTCATTTAAAAGAAAATTATTAATTCAATTCTAAACTTATTAACAATTATCATCAAATCAATTTAATATTTAATATAGATTATTAAATTGATATTGCTCGAAATTCCGGGATATCACATTCCTCCCCCCTTAAAAGAATTTCGTCGCCGAAATTTAAAACAAAGGTAATTTAATAATCTCATTAATGTTTAAATTTTAAAAAAAACAGAAGCATATATCATCAATATATACTAACAACCATAGCAATCAATCATCCAAACAAACAAATCTAACTATCCAGACAAAATACTGGATAGAATTTCCTCGAGTTTCCCGAAGTATAAATACCGGGTTACTCGCTCTATAGAATCCAGACAATCAATACTACTAAGCTACACACATCTAGATTTACAACCAAGATAGGATATCAGACTATAGACAAGCCTGACTCAACATCCAAAACTCCCTGAACTGCTGGTTCTACAACCATAGATAACTCATACACGTACTCCCTCAGAGACACGTGCAACACAATGAATCTCAGTTATCCAAACTGACAATTCAATCCTGACAACCAAACACTTATCCAAAATCAAATCTCCGATCCTTATCCACAAAATCTTCGGACGATCCTGGGTCTCCTACATCCTTACTGGTCAGCTTATCCTTCGCTGATGCCCTTAGAACAATACTGAACCCAAACAATCCAACAAAATGATCTTTCTAAGATCAACCACAACTCAGAATTCCACTCTACTCCAGAATCAAAAGACAGATCTCACTACTCTTATCCAAAAGAGATAAAACAGATGCACTTGCCAAACTGGCCTCAGATCCTGAAAAATTTCCTGTAGAAACTCTCTAATCCAACACTGCAACTTCCAGTTGCTTCCACTCTAAACAGCTACCACCATGCTTCTGCTGCGCATGTAACGACCCGACTTTCTTTGCCCAGAAAGACGCATCGTTATGAAGAAAGAAAGGGATAGAAGAAGAAAAGAAAAGAAGAGAGAACAACAATACATCAGAAATCTCACAGCGGAACGAGAAATATATTATCACATAAGATATTACATAGTATCATATACATCAGAGTACACAATTTATACATCACAGAATAGACAGTTATAAACTTCTGTCTATTATACAACACAAGTACACCAGTACAATACAGACTAATACAAACACAGCGGAAACTCTATATATCTACTCGCTGAAGCCTCCTGCTCCTCAGCTCCTCCAATATTCGTCAAGACTAACCTGAATCCCTCGACTACTCAATACAATATTGAGTACCCAAGAGTTTAATAAAACAGAAAATAAACACTTGGGTCAGACATGGGTCTGGTGTGAGTAAACGGGTTAAAATTGTTTAACTTCAAAACCTTTTTTGAAAACAAAGGTATCACGTAAGATTTCCCACACATAAACATGGAAAAGTTTTTACCTTACGCTAACCAAAACATTTGATAGGAAATCCAGTTATATTATAATAGGGTCTAGGGTTTTCAAGTAAAATACAGAAATAGCTGAAATGCTTACATCTCACATTCCAACATAGTTGGGCACAACTAATACGTACGGCACTTATTGGAGTTTGGATTCCATACAATGGCAGGGCTACTGGGGTACCGCCCGTCATAGTACGTGGCCTAGATCACCGTACCGAGGAGTACGCCCGCTCCCCTGCAACACAAAGCCGGAACCATCCCTTACTGGATAATCCCGAACAAGACAACCCCGTAGTTGGCTGCAGTTCCAACTACCCACTAAGCCGAAATATAGAAAGGGACCTCTAGACAGGGATCTATCTTGCTCTCAGTGGGCGCTACCCACGAAGCCTTGCTGCACCTCCCCTGTTTTAGCCATTCCCGGTTGATGAGGCTTGAGGTTACGATTACCTTTAATCAGAACATATCACTTAGAATGCTCATCGTCCGCCTGACGATGTGCTGAAAGCATTCAATCCATACAAGTTCGTTCCGGGTTCGAACGAAACCGAAGGCATTATCTCGTTACACTCGTTTTGGAATCACCCTCAGAGTTAACGACAATAACCCTTGCACTCTGAATCTTCATCTTCACTTGAGATTCACGACCTATCGTTAATTTGGATCGATGTGGTATTCGGGTCTCCAGACCTGGAATACCGGTATACGGAAACCCGATCCCGGTCTCATCGAAATCCAAAACGTATCTTTTAAGGCCAAGTTGTTTAAAGGTTTAAACAATTTAACTTATCTATATTCATACAGATAGATAATTCACAATTCACAATTGATAATCACATTATCAATTAAACAGATGATTCATAACCAAATAGGCAATCCATTTCAATATCATAATAGTTAATCAATATTACCATCATAATATAACCAAGCATTCATACTACACAATATTACTTATCTCATTTCTGAGATAACATCCATTCAAGACAATTAATGTCGTTCATTTTTATATAAGCAATGATTTACTTAATCATAACATAACTAATTTAAAATGAATTAAATTAACTATCTTTATCTTTAATTAATTTAAAGTGAATTAAATTAATTACTTCATTTTTTAATTAATTTAAAGTAAATTAAATTAATTATTTCATTATAAATCTTACTTATATAATCATTAATTAATTACAAATAAATTAATTAATCTTTCTCTAATTATCCACTTTAATTAATCACCTTGATTAATCATTCTTTAATTACATTTAAGTAATTATCTTAATTAATTTCACAAATAAATTATCCTTAACCAAATACAGTAATTAACCTTTAATTACTTCATTATTTAATTAATTATAATTAATTACTTTAATCCTTAATTAATTACAATTAATCACTTATCATTTGATTAATTAATCTTAATTAATCAACTCTCAATTACATCATTAATTATAAACTAATGACACCTTTAATTATTTATTAATTACATTAAGTAATTAACCTTTAATTAAACCATGATTTATTAATCACCTTTGATTAAACTTAACCAGTAATTAACTCTAATTAATTATCTTCCTTAATTAATTACTTTTAATTAATTACCTTAACCAATAATTAATTACATTATTAATTACCCTTAATTAAACCACAATTATTAATCATCTTTGATTAATATAATCCTTTAATTAATTAATTTAATAAATTATTAAATTAATAATAAATGATTAACTCTTAATCACTTTCATTTAATAAAATAATTATCCTCTAATTACTTTATTAAATATTTTATCTTACTTAATTATATTCAGTAATTATTCCTTAATTACTTCAACAAGTAATTATACTTAATTAATTTATAAATGATTATCTTAAGTTAATCATTAATTAACTACTTAATTATTTAACAAATTATTTAAATTGAATTAAATAATTCCTTAACTCCTTATACTTAAAGATCTTAATTAAGAAAATCATTTATCTTAATTAAGTTAATTAAATTGACCAACAATTTAATTATCTTCCCACATTAATTATTTTTAATTAATCAAACCTTTAATTACTTAAGATAAATCCTGATTATATTTGATTTATTAAATCCTTATCATTTAAACTCATTTAAAATAAAACATTTTAGAAATCAATTATAACTAAAAACATTTTAAACTCCTAAATACAACATTTTAAAAACCATTTATTTTACAAGTGAAACTTGTTTAACTTTGCTTTTTTAAAACTTAAACATTCTGTTGTATTTTAAAATCTGAACAACTGGAATCTATCTCCCCAATTATCTCGAACGAACTCCCAGAAACTTCTGCGTCTACCTCGGGTAAATCCAACAAAGCCCCGAGTCACCCTATCCTACAACTGCTTCGAGAATAACTTCAGTATACACGAAAAACACTTCGAGCTCCATCCCTTCTCCCCCAAAACCCATACTTCCCTGATACATAACCGTGCACATAAACGTGCACATCACCGTCGACCATCGGCGATCTTCTCTCCGGCCTCCATCAAGTCACTCACGATCCCTACCATGCATCACGCAACCCAGAAATTCAAATTTGATCGAGAATCGAATTTTGATAAATCGAACCCAAATAGCTCGAAACCCATCACCAGAAAATCATCCCTCCACGGCGACCCCAACCTCGAGAAACCCCGACACCTTAGCCGTAGCTCCCTCTCGACCTCCAGAATCTACGAAAACAAGAGCGATCACTTCCGGTTGTGCCTGGACGTCGCGACTACCTCAACAGTTCAACCCATTTAAAAGCAGCCTAAAACCCTACTTCGATCCAATTCGAAGAATTTATTCATCAGAAAAATTCTTATGCATTTTTCCTATGATCTCCCCCTTCCCTTCCACCTTCGAGTTCAACCACGGCACCCAGATCATCTTCGTTCGCCGCCGATTGACCAAAATGCCCAAAAACATAAATTTCAAAATTCTCTTTAATTACCAATCTAAAAATCTTGATATACATACCAAAAATCTTCATTTTCCATTTCGAAACAGATTGTATAATCAAAACTCGAAATTTAATCATTCGATTTTATGACTAAATGTTAATCAACATTATGATATCTTAATTTAAAAATAACTGTTTAATATAAATGCTTGAGATTATTTTTAAATTTTGAATCTAGTTGATACTAACATTTTTCATTTATACATCAGATCCTAAAAGAGACTATGGAAAGAGGAATTTAAATTTGTTCTATTTTTTTTATTTTAAACCGGTTAACATATAACAGAGAACTGAGTATATACCAGACATGCAAGCAATTTTACATACACATACATATATATATTCAGACAATATTTCATTCATATCACCATCTTACTTTAGAAATTAATCACAAGATCAAGTTATATAATAGATCCAGGTCTTAAAATGAAAGTTTTGCTCATCAGGTAATATTGAACAGAGAACAGTATATATAAAATCAAACATCTCACCTACATATCTATGCAAATCCAGATAAATTCTAACTGAAGAATTCAATATAATCCAATATCATCACATGCAATTTAGTTAAACCAGATTAATCTGTTTTTAAAAATAGAATTTACTCACCTGAAATTTAAAACAGAAAACAGATTTTGTTTCCAGGCTTTCCAGTTTTGAATTTAAGCTTGATTTCCTTTTTGCTTGTTGAATTTTTAAACTTGTTGTTGATCTTTGATTACTTGCTGTTTGATTTCTGGTTATTTGCTTGATTCCATTTTTCCTGATCTTCTAGTTGTTTTGAAGATTTGAACTGCTGTTTGGAATTGCTTTTCATCTTCTTATCTCAGATTTGCATTTAAATTTCCAGTTTTATCTTTCTTTAATTTCCAGGTTTTTATCTTCTTTAGATTTGATTCGAATTGTATTTTTTTTTTTAGTAGAGAAAGAAGAAAGATGAATTCAGCTGATAGTAAAATAAATTTCCTTCTTCATATTAATTTTTTATTTATTTTAAAACTTTAATTAAGATATAGCCACTTGTCCCTTTTAGTTAACTTACACATATGCCTCCAAGTCTCCATAAGTTTACACTTGTCTTTAACATAAATTGATATGTTTACAAGTGTTTTATAAGTATTATTTGATTTACAAGTGTTATTAGAGATTTAATTAATGTTTATTTATTATTTACAAATGTTATTATCTTATTTAAACTTATTAAAACTATAAGCATGTAATATGCATATGTATGTAATATTTACATGGTTATAAAATATTAATAAGCTTTTAGATTTCATATGAACACTTACTTAAAATTTTGATCAAATCAAATGTTTATAAATTTGAGAAATTTAGTTTCAACTTCTTATACAAAATTTTAAATCCATTTATCTTATGATAAAATTAAAAATGAAAAACCATTAAACAAATGAACTTTTGATTCTAAATCTCAAATATCATTTTTAAAAGTATTAAACCAAATTAACATTTCAAATTACAAATTATATATTAAAGTTTTGAAAATACTTATTAAAATTCAAATTCAATATCCTTTCCATTTTAATATATACAAATATATATATATTCTAAATAGAAAATATTTTTAACATTAGCTTGATACTTATCATATTGAATTTTAATACATAACTTCAAATAACAATATATATATTCATATATATTATAATTTGAAAACATATTCTTTATTTAAATTAAATACTTCCTATTCATAATATATATATATACATTATAAATATAAACACTTATATTTGTTTTAGAAAGATACATCTTCCCAATTAAAAATTGTTAGAAAAGATATTTCCAAATTAAAATTGTTATTAGTTTTCAAAAGAAATAAACTTGCCAATTTAAAATATTATTAACTTTTTAAAATGAACAAACTTGTCAATTTATAAAATAAATCAACAAATCAATTTAATTATTAATAAAGATTATTAAATTGATATTGCCAAATTTCCGGGATATCACATTCCTTCCCCCTTAAAATAATTTCGTCCCCGAAATTTAAAAGCAAAGATAATTTAATAACCCAGCAAAAGTTTTTAATTTTAAACAGCAATCACACAATCAATCATACACTATCAATCATAGCAACCATAGTAAACAATTTAATCAAACAAATTTAACTATCCAGTCAAAATTCTGGATAGAATTTCCTCGAGTTTCCCCAAGTATATATATATACCGGGATACTCGTTCTACAGGATCTTAACTAACTATCTACAATAATCTAGAACTCCTTCCCATCTAGATTACAAATCTGAACAAAATATCAGACTAAACTCAAAACCATCTCAACTACCAAATCCTTCTGAACTGCTGATCCCACAACCAATGACAGATCAAACACGTATTCCCTCAGAGATACGTGAAATAAAATGAATTCCAGTTATCCGAACTGGCCATTTAATCCTATAGATCAAAGAACTAATCCTCTTGGGAACACAGAAAAACTCAAAATACTTCCGGAACTAGCTCTCTAATCTTACCAAATCTTATATCTCCTTTTATTGGATACAACTTAACAATATCCAAATTTCAACTTCAAATTCCAAATTCCATCAATTCTTAACTGTTTAACTCTCCTGACGATCCTGAGTCACTTCATCCTTCCTGATCAGCTTAACTCTTGCTGATGCTTCTTGAAATAATCTAGACCAACATCAAACCAATTTCTGGATCCTACTCAACAAAATGGTTTCCAAAAATACGCCAAAATCCAGAACACAACTCTACTCCACAATCATTAGAGCACTTCGAACTACTTCTCCTATCTGAAATAGCCAAACAGTTGCACTTGACAACCTTACCTCCAAATCCTGAAAAATCCTTCATACTTAGAGATACACTTGAATTTCCTATAGAAATCCTTTACTCCAAGAAAATTACAACTTCTGGTTGCTTCCACTCTAGAATAGCTGCTATCTTGCTTCCGCTGCACAACTCTGATCTGGAATAGATGAGAATGCTGTCGAAGAAACTCGAGCACAAACTTGATCATCCACAGTTCACCATACCATAAAATCTTAGTGAACCACTCCACTTGGTCAAAACATCCCAGAAGAATCCTCTCCAGAAAATTAGGTGTGATCAATCCCTCTCCAAACAATCTTCAGTTGCTTCACCAATTTCTTCTCTAGGAGACATCCTCCTACAAAGCTGAACTTCCGGTAACTCCACTAATCAAGTTGATACGGAATCTCAATTTCCAATAACCCATGAGAACACTCGAATTATCGCAAGTCACTTTTGCGATCAATCCGGTCCAGTATCTAAAGATACTATTCTCTCTTATCAATCAGAATAGCTTATACTTGACTAACCAATCCATCGAAGAAATGGATCCACTCTGCTGCTTTTGGATTCCTCCTCTAGAAAAACTGCTCAGCTAGAAAACTTCCTGCCAACACAGAACACTTCCGAGTTGCACCGCTGACACTGACGCCAAAGACTTCCTAATCCAAAACTCTTCGAGAAACTCGGACCTCAAATCAAACATAAACACCCCGCTGGACCCAGCCACAACACCGAAGCAGATATACTTCCTAAAACTTGCTCCAAAAGAAACATCTTCGGAAACATCCATAGTCACTGCGTCTCACCACACAGCTACTTCTTCCAGAAGTTACCAAGATACCATCATTCGCTTTTGCTCATCCAATTTCAAAGATAAACTCCGAACCTTAACAGGTTTCCTTCGGAGATCGATGAAATCTTTACACCACAACAAAGCTCACTCGAGACGATATTAGGTCTACAGTCTCGACAAATACACTTCCAAACTCAACACTCAGACTCTAACTATTGGTAATTGTGTTACACACACTACCACCTTATCTACCTTTATAACTCATATTGGAAAACCCGAACAGGTAACCCAATAAATAGGTAGAATAAATATATATATAGTTATATAAAAATTACAAATACGCGCTCTCAAGATAGACACCACTCCAGAGCCTAGGTATTCACTCAACCTACCGCTCTGATACCAAATGTAACGACCCGACTTTCTTTGCCCAGAAAGACGCATCGTTATGAAGAAAGAAAGGGATAGAAGAAGAAAAGAAAAGAAGAGAGAACAACAATACATCAGAAATCTCACAGCGGAACGAGAAATATATTATCACATAAGATATTACATAGTATCATATACATCAGAGTACACAATTTATACATCACAGAATAGACAGTTATAAACTTCTGTCTATTATACAACACAAGTACACCAGTACAATACAGACTAATACAAACACAGCGGAAACTCTATATATCTACTCGCTGAAGCCTCCTGCTCCTCAGCTCCTCCAATATTCATCAAGACTAACCTGAATCCCTCGACTACTCAATACAATATTGAGTACCCAAGAGTTTAATAAAACAGAAAATAAACACTTGGGTCAGACATGGGTCTGGTGTGAGTAAACGGGTTAAAATTGTTTAACTTCAAAACCTTTTTTGAAAACAGAGGTATCACGTAAGACTTCCCACACATAAACATGGAAAAGTTTTTACCTTACGCTAACCAAAACATTTGA
The DNA here is from genome assembly GCA_030737815.1 of Allium fistulosum. Lineage (NCBI taxonomy): Eukaryota > Viridiplantae > Streptophyta > Magnoliopsida > Asparagales > Amaryllidaceae > Allium > Allium fistulosum. The sequence goes on from CM060902.1 coordinate 1,394,909,382, forward strand.
TAGGAAATCCAGTTATATTATAATAGGGTCTAGGGTTTTCAAGTAAAATACAGAAATAGCTGAAATGCTTACATCTCACATTCCAACATAGTTGGGCACAACTAATACGTACGGCACTTATTGGAGTTTGGATTCCATACAATGGCAGGGCTACTGGGGTACCGCCCGTCACAGTACGTGGCCTAGATCACCGTACCGAGGAGTACGCCCGCTCCCCTGCAACACAAAGCCGGAACCATCCCTTACTGGATAATCCCGAACAAGACAACCCCGTAGTTGGCTGCAGTTCCAACTACCCACTAAGCCGAAATATAGAAAGGGACCTCTAGACAGGGATCTATCTTGCTCTCAGTGGGCGCTACCCACGAAGCCTTGCTGCACCTCCCCTGTTTTAGCCATTCCCGGTTGATGAGGCTTGAGGTTACGATTACCTTTAATCAGAACATATCACTTAGAATGCTCATCGTCCGCCTGACGATGTGCTGAAAGCATTCAATCCATACAAGTTCGTTCCGGGTTCGAACGAAACCGAAGGCATTATCTCGTTACACTCGTTTTGGAATCACCCTCAGAGTTAACGACAATAACCCTTGCACTCTGAATCTTCATCTTCACTTGAGATTCACGACCTATCGTTAATTTGGATCGATGTGGTATTCGGGTCTCCAGACCTGGAATACCGGTATACGGAAACCCGATCCCGGTCTCATCGAAATCCAAAACGTATCTTTTAAGGCCAAGTTGTTTAAAGGTTTAAACAATTTAACTTATCTATATTCATACAGATAGATAATTCACAATTCACAATTGATAATCACATTATCAATTAAACAGATGATTCATAACCAAATAGGCAATCCATTTCAATATCATAATAGTTAATCAATATTACCATCATAATATAACCAAGCATTCATACTACACAATATTACTTATCTCATTTCTGAGATAACATCCATTCAAGACAATTAATGTCGTTCATTTTTATATAAGCAATGATTTACTTAATCATAACATAACTAATTTAAAATGAATTAAATTAACTATCTTTATCTTTAATTAATTTAAAGTGAATTAAATTAATTACTTCATTTCTTAATTAATTTAAAGTAAATTAAATTAATTATTTCATTATAAATCTTACTTATATAATCATTAATTAATTACAAATAAATTAATTAATCTTTCTCTAATTATCCACTTTAATTAATCACCTTGATTAATCATTCTTTAATTACATTTAAGTAATTATCTTAATTAATTTCACAAATAAATTATCCTTAACCAAATACAGTAATTAACCTTTAATTACTTCATTAATTAATTAATTATAATTAATTACTTTAATCCTTAATTAATTACAATTAATCACTTATCATTTGATTAATTAATCTTAATTAATCAACTCTCAATTACATCATTAATTATAAACTAATGACACCTTTAATTATTTATTAATTACATTAAGTAATTAACCTTTAATTAAACCATGATTTATTAATCACCTTTGATTAAACTTAACCAGTAATTAACTCTAATTAATTATCTTCCTTAATTAATTACTTTTAATTAATTACCTTAACCAATAATTAATTACATTATTAATTACCCTTAATTAAACCACAATTATTAATCATCTTTGATTAATATAATCCTTTAATTAATTAATTTAATAAATTATTAAATTAATAATAAATGATTAACTCTTAATCACTTTCATTTAATAAAATAATTATCCTCTAATTACTTTATTAAATATTTTATCTTACTTAATTATATTCAGTAATTATTCCTTAATTACTTCAACAAGTAATTATACTTAATTAATTTATAAATGATTATCTTAAGTTAATCATTAATTAACTACTTAATTATTTAACAAATTATTTAAATTGAATTAAATAATTCCTTAACTCCTTATACTTAAAGATCTTAATTAAGAAAATCATTTATCTTAATTAAGTTAATTAAATTGACCAACAATTTAATTATCTTCCCGCATTAATTATTTTTAATTAATCAAACCTTTAATTACTTAAGATAAATCCTGATTATATTTGATTTATTAAATCCTTATCATTTAAACTCATTTAAAATAAAACATTTTAGAAATCAATTATAACTAAAAACATTTTAAACTCCTAAATACAACATTTTAAAAACCATTTATTTTACAAGTGAAACTTGTTTAACTTTGCTTTTTTAAAACTTAAACATTCTGTTGTATTTTAAAATCTGAACAACTGGAATCTATCTCCCCAATTATCTCGAACGAACTCCCAGAAACTTCTGCGTCTACCTCGGGTAAATCCAACAAAGCCCCGAGTCACCCTATCCTACAACTGCTTCGAGAATAACTTCAGTATACACGAAAAACACTTCGAGCTCCATCCCTTCTCCCCCAAAACCCATACTTCCCTGATACATAACCGTGCACATAAACGTGCACATCACCGTCGACCATCGGCGATCTTCTCTCCGGCCTCCATCAAGTCACTCACGATCCCTACCATGCATCACGCAACCCAGAAATTCAAATTTGATCGAGAATCGAATTTTGATAAATCGAACCCAAATAGCTCGAAACCCATCACCAGAAAATCATCCCTCCACGGCGACCCCAACCTCAAGAAACCCCGACACCTTAGCCGTAGCTCCCTCTCGACCTCCAGAATCTACGAAAACAAGAGCGATCACTTCCGGTTGTGCCTGGACGTCGCGACTACCTCAACAGTTCAACCCATTTAAAAGCAGCCTAAAACCCTACTTCGATCCAATTCGAAGAATTTATTCATCAGAAAAATTCTTATGCATTTTTCCTATGATCTCCCCCTTCCCTTCCACCTTCGAGTTCAACCACGGCACCCAGATCATCTTCGTTCGCCGCCGATTGACCAAAATTCCCAAAAACATAAATTTCAAAATTCTCTTTAATTACCAATCTAAAAATCTTGATATACATACCAAAAATCTTCATTTTCCATTTCGAAACAGATTGTATAATCAAAACTCGAAATTTAATCATTCGATTTTATGACTAAATGTTAATCAACATTATGATATCTTAATTTAAAAATAACTGTTTAATATAAATGCTTGAGATTATTTTTAAATTTTGAATCTAGTTGATACTAACATTTTTCATTTATACATCAGATCCTAAAAGAGACTATGGAAAGAGGAATTTAAATTTGTTCTATTTTTTTTATTTTAAACCTGTTAACATATAACAGAGAACTGAGTATATACCAGACATGCAAGCAATTTTACATACACATACATATATATATTCAGACAATATTTCATTCATATCACCATCTTACTTTAGAAATTAATCACAAGATCAAGTTATATAATAGATCCAGGTCTTAAAATGAAAGTTTTGCTCATCAGGTAATATTGAACAGAGAACAGTATATATAAAATCAAACATCTCACCTACATATCTATGCAAATCCAGATAAATTCTAACTGAAGAATTCAATATAATCCAATATCATCACATGCAATTTAGTTAAACCAGATTAATCTGTTTTTAAAAATAGAATTTACTCACCTGAAATTTAAAACAGAAAACAGATTTTGTTTCCAGGCTTTCCAGTTTTGAATTTAAGCTTGATTTCCTTTTTGCTTGTTGAATTTTTAAACTTGTTGTTGATCTTTGATTACTTGCTGTTTGATTTCTGGTTATTTGCTTGATTCCATTTTTCCTGATCTTCTAGTTGTTTTGAAGATTTGAACTGCTGTTTGGAATTGCTTTTCATCTTCTTATCTCAGATTTGCATTTAAATTTCCAGTTTTATCTTTCTTTAATTTCCAGGTTTTTATCTTCTTTAGATTTGATTCGAATTGTATTTTTTTTTTAGTAGAGAAAGAAGAAAGATGAATTCAGCTGATAGTAAAATAAATTTCCTTCTTCATATTAATTTTTTATTTATTTTAAAACTTTAATTAAGATATAGCCACTTGTCCCTTTTAGTTAACTTACACATATGCCTCCAAGTCTCCATAAGTTTACACTTGTCTTTAACATAAATTGATATGTTTACAAGTGTTTTATAAGTATTATTTGATTTACAAGTGTTATTAGAGATTTAATTAATGTTTATTTATTATTTACAAATGTTATTATCTTATTTAAACTTATTAAAACTATAAGCATGTAATATGCATATGTATGTAATATTTACATGGTTATAAAATATTAATAAGCTTTTAGATTTCATATGAACACTTACTTAAAATTTTGATCAAATCAAATGTTTATAAATTTGAGAAATTTAGTTTCAACTTCTTATACAAAATTTTAAATCCATTTATCTTATGATAAAATTAAAAATGAAAAACCATTAAACAAATGAACTTTTGATTCTAAATCTCAAATATCATTTTTAAAAGTATTAAACCAAATTAACATTTCAAATTACAAATTATATATTAAAGTTTTGAAAATACTTATTAAAATTCAAATTCAATATCCTTTCCATTTTAATATATACAAATATATATATATTCTAAATAGAAAATATTTTTAACATTAGCTTGATACTTATCATATTGAATTTTAATACATAACTTCAAATAACAATATATATATTCATATATATTATAATTTGAAAACATATTCTTTATTTAAATTAAATACTTCCTATTCATAATATATATATATATACATTATAAATATAAACACTTATATTTGTTTTAGAAAGATAAATCTTCCCAATTAAAAATTGTTAGAAAAGATATTTTATTCGAGTCTCCAGACCTAGAATCCCGGTATACGGAAACTCGATCCCGGTTTCTTCGAAACGATCAGCGCATTGGCCAATATTGATAGTCGGTTATTTAACTATCAATTAACATCCACAAGCAACCATCACACAATAAATAGTTTCCCACATTTATTTGCCCAAATATCTTTCCAAGATATATTTCCAAATTTTCAAACTCCTTTTGAAAACAATTTCAAACAATTTCCGCTTACGGAATACATTTCCAAATATTTATTTCTCTGAAACACCAAGTACAAAACACTTTTAGATTTTAAAATAATTAAAAAAAACACTTTATTTTAAAATATATTTTATAACATTGAAATCAAACTACTTTAATACTTTATTAAAAATATATACTTTAAATTAAACCACTTTATAAATATAAACTAAATTTCTCTTTTTAAAACAGAATAACAAATCACTTTTATATAATTACTACAATAATAGATTTTTAAAATATACCTACTTTGAAAATTAACATTTAGAAATAATCAATTTTCTAAAACATGCTTTTAAAAACACAATTAGAACTTTTAACTTATATTAAAAATTACTTTTAAAACGTACTTGGCTATCCAGAGAAATACACTTCTCATTTCCATCTTTTTAAAAATAAATCAACATTTATTTTAAACCAAACCATATCTTTTTATAAATTCCCACCTTGAATTTATATTCAAATACCCACTGATATTTTATTTTACTTTATAAACCCAGATTATATTTCCAAAATCTCACTTCTCTTTTAAAATTCCAATTTTAAACAACTAAATCAATTTCCAATTGATTTTCCAATTTACTTTACTTTACTTTGAAATAAATTTCCTTTACTACTTCATTTATTTCAAAATACATTAACTTTTTTTTTTCCATTCCAAAATTACTAAGTATATTTCCAATACCAATTTTCTTAAGAATTTCATTCTTCAATTTTTAAGTTCAATATAAATTTTCTTATATTTATCTATTTCTTCACCACTGAAGTGTATATATTCAAATCGAATTCCAATTTCATATGAATTTCAATTTACTTCAATTTAATTTTTATTTAACTTAACTTCAGTCAAATCATATTAAGAGAATAATATGATTTGACTGAAGTTAAGTTAAATAAAAATTAAATTGAAGTAAATTGAAATTCATATGAAATTGGAATTCGATTTGAATATATACACTTCAGTGGTGAAGAAATAGATAAATATAAGAAAATTTATATTGAACTTAAAAATTGAAGAATGAAATTCTTAAGAAAATTGGTATTGGAAATATACTTAGTAATTTTGGAATGGAAAAAAAAAAAAGTTAATGTATTTTGAAATAAATGAAGTAGTAAAGGAAATTTATTTCAAAGTAAAGTAAAGTAAATTGGAAAATCAATTGGAAATTGATGTAGTTGTTTAAAATTGGAATTTTAAAAGAGAAGTGAGATTTTGGAAATATAATCTGGGTTTATAAAGTAAAATAAAATATCAGTGGGTATTTGAATATAAATTCAAGGTGGGAATTTATAAAAAGATATGGTTTGGTTTAAAATAAATGTTGATTTATTTTTAAAAAGATGGAAATGAGAAGTGTATTTCTCTAGATAGCCAAGTACGTTTTAAAAGTAATTTTTAATATAAGTTAAAAGTTCTAATTGTGTTTTTAAAAGCATGTTTTAGAAAATTGATTATTTCTAAATGTTAATTTTCAAAGTAGGTATATTTTAAAAATCTATTATTGTAGTAATTATATAAAAGTAATTTGTTATTCTGTTTTAAAAAGAGAAATTTAGTTTATATTTATAAAGTGGTTTAATTTAAAGTATATATTTTTAATAAAGTATTAAAGTAGTTTGATTTCAATGTTATAAAATATATTTTAAAATAAAGTGTTTTTTTTAATTATTTTAAAATCTAAAAGTGTTTTGTACTTGGTGTTTCAGAGAAATAAATATTTGGAAATGTATTCCGTAAGCGGAAATTGTTTGAAATTGTTTTCAAAAGGAGTTTGAAAATTTGGAAATATATCTTGGAAAGATATTTGGGCAAATAAATGTGGGAAACTATTTATTGTGTGATGGTTGCTTGTGGATGTTAATTGATAGTTAAATAACCGACTATCAATATTGGCCAATGCGCTGATCGTTTCGAAGAGACCGGGATCGAGTTTCCGTATACCGGGATTCTAGGTCTGGAGCGCAACTCTGATCTGAACAGATGAAAATGCTGATGACGATCACAAGCAAAGACTGGAAAAAAACACTTCCCAAAAATATGGTTCAACAGATCCACAAAAAAAAACTTAGAAGTTCCTCCAAAACCTGAGCTGCTTCACTAAGATCTTCCTCCAGAAACCATCCTACTACTAAGCGGAACCATCGGTACCACTTCTAGAATCCAGTCGATACTAAACTCAATCTCCAGATGTTTACAAAACTCTGACTTCCTGAAGTCATCCAGAAAAAATCTCGGAAAATCCAAGAGAACACTCAGACTATCGCAAGTCACTTTTGCGATAATCCCAATCTAATATCCAAAGAAAACTGTTCTCTCTTTACCAAACAGAACAGCTTACACTTAACTAACCAATCCACCAAAGAAATGGATCCACTCTGCTGCTTCTGAAATTACCTCAAGAAAATCTGCCAAGCCATAAGACTTCCTTGACGGCTCATAGAACACTCCGAGCTACACTGCTGACCCAGATGCCCAAACTTCCTATCCAAAGCTCTTCGAGAAATTCGGACCTCAAACCAAACAGAACATCCTGCTGAACACATCCCCAGCACCGAAGTAGACACACTTCGTTAACTCGTTCCAAAGAAAACATCTTCGGAGACATCCATAGTCACTGTGTCTCATCACACAGCTACTACATCCTGAGGTATCAAGATACCAGAACTTGCTTCTATCCAACCGACAAATCCAACTCTAGCTCATCCAAACTCTTGAAAATCCGCTCACACGAGCGCGATCAAACTTGCACTTCAATGATGAACTCCGAACCTTAACAGGTTTCCTTCAGAGATTAATGAGATCCTTACACCATTCAAAGCTCACTCGAGACGGTATTAGGTCTACAGTCTCGACAATTACACTGCCAACCTCAACAAACTCCAACCATCGGTAGTCGTGTTACACACACCACTACCCTATCTACCTTTATAACCTGTATTGGGAAAACCCGAACAGGTAACCCAACAATAGGTAGAAATAAATATATATACATATATATCAAAATTACAAATACGCTCTCTCAAGAAAGAAATCACTCAAGAGCCTAGGTATTCGCTCAACCTAGCGCTCTGATACCACTGTAACGACCCAACTTCCTACGCCCAGAAAGTCGTATCGTTTTTAAGAAAAGAAAGAGGCGAGAAAGTAGAAAAGATAGAGAAGAAGAAGAAACAACAACAGAATCTCAACAACGGAACGAATAAAATATAATATATCACATAAGAGAATACATAGTATCATATACATCAGAGTTACACAGATAATACAACACATACTAGACAGTATAAACCCCCGTCTAGTTAATACAACTCAAAACATCACAGAGATACAACACTGCGGAAATACACATAAACACTAACACAGCGGAACCACTATATATCTATACGCTGAAGCCTCCTGCTCCATTGCTCCTCCAGAATTCGTCAAAGCTAAACCTGAATCCCTTGGCTACCCGTAAAAATTTGGGTACCCGAGAGTTTATGAAAAACAGAAATAAACTTCGGGTCAGACATGGGTCTGGTATGAGTAAACGGTTAAAGTTGCTTAACTTTGAAAAAACCTTTGAAAACAAAAGGTATCACGTAAGACTTCCCACACATAAACATGGAAAAGTTTTTACCTTAAGCTAACCAAAACAGTTTAATAGGAAATTCAGTGATATTATAATAGTGTCTAGGGTTTTCAAGTAAATAGAAAATAGCTGAAATTGTTACATCTATTAAATTCCAGCATACTAGCCACAACGTGGTTAATACAATCAAAACCGTAAGGTCTCGTAGGGAAATTGGATTTCCAACAATGGCTGGGCTACTGGGGTACCGCCCGTCACAGTACGTGGCCTAGATCACCGTACCAAGGACCCACCCTAAGTCCCCTGCAACACAAGACCGGAACCATCCCTTACTGGACAATTCCAAACAAGACAACCCCGGCGGTTGTAGCTACTAAACCGCCCACACAGCCGAATAAAAAGGGACTCTAGACAGGGGTATATCTCGCTCTCAAGTGGGTGCTACCCACGAAGCCTTGCTGCACCTCCCCTGTTTTAGCCATTCTCGGTTGATGAGGCTTGAGGTCAAGATTACCTTTAGGGAACACATCTCTTAGAATGCTCACCGCCCGCCTGACGATGTTCTGAAAGCATTCGATCCATATAAGTTCGTTCCGGGTTCGAACGAAACCGAAGGCATTATCTCGTTACACTCATTTTGGAATCACCCTCAAGGTTAACGACAATAACCCTTGCAATTTGAACCACCATCTCGAATCTATAAGTACTATCTCCGTCAAACTCATTACGGAATCACCCACAGAGTTATACTGACGAATAGTTCTTATACCTCGAGTCTTCACTTGCTCCATTTGGATTTCACGACCTAACGTTATTTTGGATCGATGTGGTATTTGGGTCTCCAGACCTAGAATCCCGGTATACGGAAACCCGATCCCGGTCTCATCGAAATCCAAACCGTATCTTTTAAGGCCAAGTTGTTTTAAAGTTAAAACAATTCAATTCATTATCTATATATACACAGATAGATAATTCACAACATCACAGATAGATAACCTACAATATCATCATAAATAGATAATCTACAATATCATCAGAAATAGAAAATCTATATCACACAGCATTACTTATCTCGTATCCGAGATTTCAAACCATTCAAGGCAACAATATCATCCATTCAAACATAAGCAAGGATAAATAATCACACCATATATATATAATTAATTTAAAATGAATTAAATTAATTACCTCAACTCTAATTAATTTAAAATGAATTAAATTAATTACTTCATCTTATAAATCCTACTTACAACACCATTAATTAATTACAAATCAATTAATCAATCATTCTCCAATTTTCATCTTAATTAACATCTTGGATTAATTCCCTTTTTATTACATTTAAGTAATTATCCTTTAATTATTTTTCACAATTTAATTATCTTATACCAAAGATAGAAAGAAATCTTTAATTTCTAAAATCAATTACCCTACTTCTAAATTAATTACATTAATGAATTCCTTCATCTATTAATTATTTCCAAATAAATCCATTTTAACTTACATCATTAATTACAATATTTAATGATCTCTAATTACATTTATTTCATTTAGCAATTTATCTTTAATTAAAAAAAATTGTTAATCACCTTGATTAACTCCATATAGTAATTAACTATCCTTAATTACTTCAATAAATAATTTAATTACTCCATAATTAATTATTCTCTAATTAATCTCTTGATTAATTTATACAAAGTAATTATACTCAAATTACTTTCATTTTTAAATCATCCACAATAAATTACTTCCTTAAGTAATTATACTCATCCCATCATCAAAGGTTTATTTAAATTAATTAACTTAAACAATTCACATTTACTTAATTAATTACAATGAGGAATAAATTTCTCAATTATTTCCATAAGTAAATTATACTTAACTAATTCACAATTGATTATCTTAAATTAAATAAACTTAATTAATTATCAAGATTAATCATATTAATCCATTATTTAATAATTCTAGTTAATAACCTTCATTAATTATTAACACTTCTTAAATTACTTTTCTAAAGTAATTAAATTAAGATTTATTATTAATTACAATTAGATTTTATCTTTAATAACTCATAAATAAATCCTTAATTATTTAATTAAGTATTCAATATAACTTAAATTAATTCTTACTTCATTAATTAATAATCATAAATTAAAATTCCACTCTTATTTAATAAATGATTCTTAATTATCCATTTATTACCAATTAATTATCTAATCCCTTAATTAACTAATTTAACCTTTAATTACTAAATTTATTAATTTCATCATTTATTAATCAAATTAGTTCATTATTCATTTTAATTAACTTAATAATTACAAATCTATAAATCTACATTTATTTAAAAAGGAAAGGCATTTTCTTATTAATGGTCAAATTCTCCTTTATAAATGCCTTTGAAACATTTTACTTTTGAATCTACTTTTCCATTTCATTTTTTTGATCCAAGATAATTACAACTTAACTTAGCTAAATTAAAACATTTTAAATATACTTTAAACATTATAAAGTTATTAACACCTTTAATTTTTTTATAAAACTTATATTTATTTAAAACTATGGAGACAAAGTAAATTTGAATCCTATCTTTAACATTTTGATTTTTCTTTGTTTTTAAAACCCAGCTTTTAAATTTTGAAAACTTGAAACTGCCAGGCTAAATTAAACTGGCAACACTAACAAAATGACCCGAGCTTCCCCTGTTTTACTTCGAGTCGAACAGAGAAAAACTTCGGCCATCCCCTTTATTTACTCGAGATAACTCGCGTACCCTTCCCTTGCTAACCCAAAATCCTCAGTGCTACACAAATGCACGGTGCACGTACACCGTGGCTCCGGCCACCTCCGGCCACCCACCAGCACGTCATCACTTCGTCCACCAACCTCAGACATGACTACGATCGCCCAAATCCCTCACGACCACTCGAAACGAAATCGAGTTCGAACTGAAGCCTGGAAACACAAACCACTGGAACTTGCTCAACCCTGTCAACGTGCCGCGCTCGCCACTCCGACCACCTGACAATCAACCCCTTCGGCCTCGACTTCCCCTGCACGTCGACTACCAATGCCCAAAAACTCGACGAACTCGATCAGCTCTCCAGGCCACGGTGATTGTTTTTCCTTAGCATAGCAAAATTAGGGTTCTAGACTTCACCTACCAACCACCACTTCCCCACTGATGTAAAACATCATCAGACATTTTTGTCGAAGTCTCCGGTCGTTCATCCACCTCCCGAACGAACTACGACTCTCCAGATTTGCCTAGATCACCACAGAAACCCAAAAACTCGATTTCCAGACATCACTAAATCCCACATTCAATACTCCATTAAAAATCATGAACTTGATCTTAAAAATCCTAGCTTCTATATACGATTCCAGTTATATGCTTATATCAACAAATTACAAGTTTTGATTTTTAACTAAACTCTAACTCCTCTGTGTTTTCTTCTTTCCAGACAAAGTTTTCTATCTATAATTATTGCAATTATTTTTAAAGCTTAGTTTAGTTTTAAAACAACAACTTTGTTTTAACTACTCAGCCCTAAAGAAGATTAGAGTAGGAAGAATTTTTTTTTTGAAGTTGAACTAAGTTTTAAAACTCTGTAGTTAAACAGAGATGATCACTGTAAATAATCTAGACATTCACTCAAGTTTTCCAAAGTCCTAAAACCATCATACCAACTTATTTACAAACATACATTACGAGTTTACTTAAACATAAGTCATAGGCATCAAAACAGTAGGGATTCATGTTTTAACAGTTTAAAGGTAGTGGCTTTACTAGATCAGAGATATTCAAACAACTGATATGCACACTTACATAAATGCACTGAAACTTGCACAAACACATACATGTAAACAACATTAACACAGAGACTTCCAGATTATTTTAGTTTAGTTTTAAAAAGTTTACTCACCAGGCTTAAAAAAACAGAAAGCTTGTTCTTTTGAAACAGGGAGGCTTGAAAACTTGCATACATTTTTGTTGATCCCAGAAACTTTGAACATGCTTGAAACATTAACCATGAGTTGCTGGAAAGCTTGTTGTAGTAGAGATGCTTAAGTTTTAAATTTGAAACTGAAGGGCTTGTTTTTCTTATTTGATTTCAGTTTTGTATATTGGTTTGAATGAACAAAAAAAATGAAAAGAAGTTTGCTAAATAAAACACAAGTATGTAGAGCTGAGATAGTTGCATTTGTACACATAAATAACCCTAGCTAGTACAAAATGAACAGAGATTTTTATTTTAAAAGAAACTGGAATGAAATATCTCGTGTACTATAGGTATAGCATTAAATGCCTTGCTTCATATCAAGCTTACACCAACCTATTCTTTATTCTTTTATGTATTTAGAAACCTTACATATGTTTATTTTTGTTTGACTTAGATGCTAAGCATACATACTCTATTCCTATTCGTATGCATTGAAGTGATTTAACTGCCTGCACCATGTACATTTTGCTATAATGTATAATATTTACTTGCCTGCAATATATACTTTGCCATAGTGTATAATATTTACTTGCCTGCAAACAAATCCTACAGCTACAAATATACAAAGCTTGGCACATTTCTCTTATTTTATAAATGTATTTTATTTGCCTTTGTACTATATAGATATGAAGTTGTTTTAGCCTTTGTATATATTTTACTTAAGTTTGTAGTTTAAAGATTGTTATGGTCATTGTTATTGTTGGCTTGTTATTTATTTCTATCTCCTAACATAAATGTGTTTATTTTTATTTTAAAAACACAAACTATCAAATATATAATTACCTATTATCATTTTATTTTATACTTACCTTAAATATTTATAAGGTATATTTTATTATCTATAATTATTATATCCTGAGAGATTTATATAAATTTTAAAACCATAATTTCTTTTAAAATATATAACAATTTTTATTTATAATACAAAACTACTTGTATAGACATTATATTATAAATAAAGCTCATTATTACATTAAAATAATTCATAAAAGAGATTATCACCTTATTACTAATTTCTATCAAGCTATACTTTAAATAGAACAACAAACCTTTTGTTTAATTTAAACCTAAGCTAAAATCATTTAGACAATTTTAACTTAAATCTTGAGTATATTTTAAAGCCAAATGAATATTTATTTCATATTAAATTAAATCAATTTCCAAATTACCAAAAAGATTAGAGTTTGAAAACATATCCTTATTTATTAAAATTTAAACAGACTTTAACTATTTACCATATATACAAATATATATATAAATAAATAGAAAACAATTTATTAGCCTTTAAAAGATAATTTATCAGTTAAATATTCATTTAAAAGAAAATTATTAATTCAATTCTAAACTTATTAACAATTATCATCAAATCAATTTAATATTTAATATAGATTATTAAATTGATATTGCTCGAAATTCCGGGATATCACAGGCAATCACAGGACAGACAAGTTAAAGCAGTGAAACCAGGGTGGGCAATAATGAATGCAGAGGAATGCATGCAACTGATGACAACTAAAACCAGATCACAAGCAACTACAAAAGCTCACCACCACAACATCGATGAAGAACATGGATGCAGATTCAAGGCTGTCACAAACGAGCATGGACAGTGACACAGTGAAGTGCAAACATCATAAACAAGTGCTACCGTACTAGTATGCATATGCACTGCGGTTCGTATGTACAACATATACAATGAAGAAGATTCAAAGACTCAAACAAGTGAATAGCTAAATGCAACTCAAGTGAAGATACCAACTACATAAAAGTTCAAGTGAATCAAGTTCAGGTCAAACATTTCAAGCAGACCAGAGAACTGCAGCAGTGAACTACAAAAGTGCTTCATAGTACCACAACCTTATCGGACCAGAATGCTCAAATACAATAAGGACTAATGAACACTACAGGGCAGTAGTGAACCAGACAAAAGACAGCGAGTGCAGACAACTGAAGTGCTAAACAACATCACCAAAATCAAGTCAATAGCTTCAAGAGCAAAAAGAATGCAACTGTATGAAATCAGCCTCAAAAACATAAATGTACAGGTCAGAAGTGAAGACAGAGCTCGAGGCTGAGATTAAAAGGCATCAGGACTTCGATCAACACGAAATAGTTTACGTAAGTTACATCAAGTGATACAAAACCAGAGTGTCACTAATATATGAACAATGAAGTGCAACATGCAACAGGACAAGTGCTTAATGATCGAACATGGAAAGGCAACTCAGTGATGTTCAAATGACCAAGTAAAGTTCAAAGACAGCGAGCTACACCAACTACAAGCCCAATGTGACAGCAATACGAAGAAAATGCAACCACAAGGCATGGAACCATAGTGGAACAGGTCAAGCAACAGCATGAAGTAGTGCAGACTACCCTACATGAAGCATGAATGCTACTGGCAACAAGATGAAGACTACACAAATAAGTCAAAATGATCAAAGCCGAAGCTATAAATTGAAACCAGTTCAGGTATCACAAAGATGGTAATAGAGTACAAGTACACAGTCGAGTATCATATCACAATACACATGATAAAGCAACCCAAAAATGGAAACAGCAGCAGCCTCGACATCGAGTTGTCAAGACAACCAAAGTTTACTCGAAGTAATTAAAAACAATCGAAAGACTAGGAATCAAAACAGTGAGACAGTAGCACTACAACAATTTTACAAGAGAGACGTAATCTCAAGTGTGGATTCCACACTATATGCATACACCCACAATGGTATATATGCACATATGTGGAGTCATCACTATCAAGCAATTCTTCCAATTTACAGTTTTGTCAAAGCCAAAGTCACGGCAGTTCAAAGAGATAGTCAAAACAAACTCGAAGTCATGGCAATTTCAGAGTAAAGAATCGAGCAATTAAGACATCAAAACCATGGCAACTACGAAATCATTTAAATTGGTCAGCGTCGAAACCACCAAACATCAGATAAAGTCGAACGAAAACTAACAAATCGAAGCTATCTAGAAACGAACGAAAACCAACAGGGTTGAGTGAATTAGATGTGAGCAATAAATCGCTCACCTTTGCCATGGAAGCGAAGACGTTGCTGATGCGGTGAGGACGACGAACGAAGTTAAGCCAAAGCTTTAGCATACGAAGCGAAGACGAGCGCGGCAAACCCTTTTTAAGCGGCATCGATTCGAAGTCTCGAAACCCTAAATCGCCAGGGGGATGAAGATACGAGACCGCCATTTTTAATGTTTTCTTCGATTTTGGGCTTAGGGTTTTTTTTTTGAATGGATGAAGGGGATGGGTTATCACTTATCACGGCAACAGATCAAGCATGGGCCAAGATTTTTAAAATTTATAAAGCCCGAATACTTTTAACCATGTTTATTAAACACCTTGGTGATATTTAAAACACGATTTGAATCCATTAGAACAACGGATTCGAACACGATAAAAATTCATATTTAGGATTTTAAATACGAATAGACGATGTCATATTTAAATAAAACATTTAAATATATTATCGTATAATGCGGGTTGTTACAGACTTCCTCCTTAAAGAAATTGCGTCCTCGCAATCATAAGGAATAAATGGATAAAAGGTAACAACCATAAGAGCATGGCAATGTCGAATGCATAAGCAAAGCAAAGGTCAGTAGGGAAGCATTAGAATTATGGAAGTATCAGATAAAAATCAAAAGGTTCGATTGCTTAAAATCAAAAGAATCAACATCGAGGGGATCAAGGAATCAAAATCAGACGACTATCAAAAGCAAGAATCAATCGAGTTCTAGCAATTGAAAGAAAGGAATCAGAGCAGAAATCACGTACTGCACGAATTGAATGTGAGTAAATCAAATTACTCACCTGAATCGTCAGAGAAAAAGACGAAGCTCGAATCTCAAAATCGCAAATATTCAATCATCAAAAACGATAATCGAATTTTCACAAATATCTGATTATCAAAAACGATAATCAGAAATCACAAATATTCGATTATCAAATTGAAAAATATTTAATTATCCCAAATGATAATCAAATTGGAAAATATTTAATTATCACAAATGATAATTAAATTTCACAAATATCTGATTATCAAAAACGATAATCAGAAACACAAATATTCGATTAATCAAATCGAAAAATATTTAATTATCTCAAACGATAATCAAATTTCACAAATATCTTATTATCAAAAACGATAATCAAAAACCATAAATATTCGATTATCAAATCGAAAAATATTTAATTATCCCAAATGATAATCAAATTGGAAAATATTTAATTATCACAAATGATAATTAAATTTCACAAATATCTGATTATCAAAAACGATAATCAGAAACACAAATATTCGATTAATCAAATCGAAAAATATTTAATTATCTCAAATGATAATCAAATTGGAAAATATTTAATTATCTCAAATGATAATTAAATTTCACAAATATCTGATTATCAAAAACGATAATCAGAAACACAAATATTCGATTAATCAAATCGAAAAATATTTAATTATCTCAAACGATAATCAAATTTCACAAATATCTGATTATCAAAAACGATAATCAGAAACCATAGATATTCAATTAACGAGTCCGGAATTAACCGAAGTAGCAAAAGTATGGTTCCATACTCCTTACTTTTGCTAGATCTTTTAAATCTCTTTATCGTTTTCTTGAAAGTGCAGAATTGTGTGTTTTTAAAAATAACATTTCACATTCTCAAACGGACAAGTCCGGAATTAAGCGAATCAGTAAAAGAAAGGGGTCATAGTCCTCGATTTTTCTGAAACGTTTAAATCGCTTCCTCGTTCTTTTGAAAATGTAAACTGTAAAAAATTTTGAAAACAATTTTAATTTATATTTTTGAAACAACTTTTAAAAATAAAGAATTTTGAAAACACGTGATTAAATTAGCAATATCAGTATTGCGGAAGAACCGCTTGTAAATCCATTTCAAAATTGAGGGTTACTGAAGTTAACACGTCAAAATTTCATCAAAATAACTGGCATCAAAGTATAATACCAATGAATTTTCATTCATAAGAAAATGTCACAAGAATCTTCTCAAAGATAGAAAGGGATATCATACCCTAAACTTGTATTCATAACAAGTCAATAACACATGAATTCACCAATACACAAAAATTGACAAAACTTGTCAATAGAAATCACGAAAATTGGTGAAGCACAAATTCTAGAAATCATCACAAGAAATCCAGAAATCATAAAAAAGGGGGAAAAAGCCTATCAGAAAACGGGAGTATGAAAACCCCAAAACACCGGTTTCACAAGACGAGACGCTATCTCATGGTGGCTAACCATTAATGTTTCACACAGGAATGGTCTGAAGACCGTGGGTCGCTATCCCACGCGTGTGAGTCGGAATCACACAGATTGAGGTCTAGGCTAACCTCGCAGAGAAAGAGACATCGCACATTTGCTAGTCTAAACCATAAAAAGGAAAAGGGAAATGCCTATCACAAAATGGGAGCATGAAAACTCCAAAATACCGGTATCACAAGATGAGACGCTATCTCATGGAAGCCATCCATTAAAGTTTCACACAGGAATGGTCCGAAGACCGTGGGTCGCTATCCCACGCGTGTGAGTCGGAATCTCACAGATTGAGGTCTAGGCTAACCTCGCAGAGAAAAAGACATGGGTGAGTGGAATCACACAAATTAAGGTCCAGACTAACCAAAAAGCAAAAAGGTATGTGTGAATGGAATCACACAAGTGGTGTCTAGTCTAACCTTGCAAACAAATAAGACATGTGTGAGTCGGAATCACACTAATTAAGGTCCAGACTAACCAAAAAGCAAAAAGGTATGTGTGAATGGAATCACACAAGTGGTGTCTAGTCTAACCTCGCAAACAAAAAGATGTGTGTGAGTGGAATCACACAAATTAAGGTCCAGACTAACCAAAAAGCAAAAAGGTATGTGTGAATGGAATCACACAAGTGGTGTCTAGTCTAACCTCGCAAACAAAAAGATGCGTGTGAGTGGAATCACACAAATTAAGGTCCAGACTAACCAAAAAGCAAAAAGGTATGTGTGAATGGAATCACACAAGTGGTGTCTAGTCTAACCTCACAAACAAAAAGATATGTGTGAGTCGGAATCACACTACTGCGGTCTAGACTAACCTTGCGAACAAAGAGATACGTGTGAGTCAGAATCACCCCACTGCGGTCTAGTCTAACCTTGCAAAGAAAAAGACATCGCACAATTGCTAGTCTAAATCATAAAATGATCGTCATGATCAACGAGAAGTGTCAATTACACTAAGCTAGTAAATATAAAAGTTTAGCTTCATGTCCCATAACCACTTGCTTAACTTAAATATTTACGAACAAACTGTAAATCTTCACTAGATAATTGTCACAAAAGGTTCAATCGAACAAGTCCAGGAGTTAACCAACGAAGTAAATGCAAGCGTTTCATACCACTTGTTTTACTAGGCCGTTTAATTAATTTTCTCATACGAGTGAAATAAAGGCTTGTATATACTAATAGATTGGAAAACGGTTCAAGAAAAAGAACTTTGTAGTAAAATAGTTTTGAAATCGTTTGGAAAAAAGGGATTTTAAATTTTTTACTACTAGTATAGAAAACCTTTATATTTTTTTAAAGTGACAAATCACAAAAATGATTGTAGAAACAATCAATCACAAGAATTCACATACGAAGATGTGAATGGAATCCAGAGAAATCGATACTGAATCCATCAGAAAGTATGTTCACAAAAATCCCGAAGAAAATGTCGTCAAAGTTGCTAATAAATGATAGCAACAAATCGGGGAAATGATCAAGAATCGATTAAATTAGGAAACCAAGTCAGTTCACTAAAATTTCACGTTCGAAGACGTGAATAAAATCCAAAGAATTCGATTCCAAATTCATCAAAGTAGGAATACCCAAAAAATTCCAGAAATAGAAGTTATCAAAATCGACAAAGGTGATAACAACTAATTAGAAAAGAAGAATTGATTATCAACTGGAAAAACAAAGCAAATCGAGCAGAAATGCATAAATGACTTCAACAAAAGTAAGAATCAAGTCAATGTCGAAGTCAACAATTAATAGCCGCAGTCGAGTACAAAATGAATCAATCATCATTATCAAAGAAACCAACGGCAAACAAAATCAGAGTCTTAAAAATCAAGAAATTAGCAATTTCTCAAAAACAAAGTGACCGAAGTCGAATGGAATTCAAGATGAGGAAACCACAAAATATCGAGTTCAAACTCGCTGAGATTCAAACTAGATGTGAATGAGAAATCAAAATCACTCAATTTGCAACTGGTCCAGCTATTTTTTTTTTCACAGTGTAACAGGTACACAATGACACTCATAGCATAGAACAAAAGTGGAACAAAGTCCAAAAGTCAAAATGGCTTTAATTTGCCAAATTAAAACAAAATCAACATCGGCTAAATCAATTCAAAGCCGAAAACACAAGAATAAGCGTTAGGAATTCATACCTAACAGTCAAAAATAATCATATGTAAAGATGAGAGATAAACATCGACAAATAGTTGTAACACAAGCTCCATCTAAGTTATGTTTTATAATTGTCCTAAACCTCAGGCTCTGATACCAAGCTGTGACGCCCCACCTCTGTACCCACGCTAGCCAAGAACACTACGGTGTAGTGCTGTCAACTAGCACGGAGAATAAGGCTGTTGAGGAGCGACCATCTATGTAATTGCCTTGTGCGAGCACCGATATGTCAGATAATAAAACATTGCATTTCATTTTTAGAGGAATACCGACATACCGATACAAACTCAAAGCTACTACACAGTGGCTATAATAGTTTAGGACAATAGATATAAAAATAACACAGATAACATAAATGCGGAATAAAGATGGAACGAAAAGTCTCATATATACAATAACTGATATCAGTTACAATACATTTGACACAATACAAATGATACAACTACAGTTGTCGACTCAAGAAGTTATATATACAAGTACATTATCGACTAATATACATGAATACATTATCATCTTAAAACAGACACACAGACTACTACAACAAGACGAAGACCACTTCAAATGATATGAAAAGTCTTCATAGCTCTAGCAGCAACCCAAAGCTAAAAATCTACAACTTGTAAATACTCGGTCTGACCCGAGTATTACATTCAAAAGAAAATAATACTCGGATCAGTCTAATTCAAAATCAGTTATTAGAGCATAGAAGCAATAATAATCAATCTCAATATAGATGACAGTCACAGAAATCTCGTATATCCAACTCTCGATACGAGAATTGGATAACAGTAGATATAACACTAAACAGTGTTAATTCACAAAACAGAAACCCAAAGCAGTTTAAGCAATTGAAATGTCAATTTAAAAATATCAATGCTAATTGGCTGCAGTACACGCTAACGTGTACTGCCTCGCCAATACAGCCTACGAATTACGCAACAGGTCGATGAATTAAGAATAAAAGAGGTATCGATTAAAATCTGTCAATTCGGTGTGGCTGCAGTGCACGCACGCGTGCACTGCCTCGCCACAATGGAATATAAAGTCACCACACGGGACAAGGGTAAAACTGCTACGAAAATGCAGCAGGTCAGCAAGTGCTCAAGGATGAACAGATGCAAGTGAAAATGACACATGGATAAGCAGTGTATACCCTAGTACAACCAAAATTGAAATAAGTCAAGCATATATAGATATGCAGTGCCAAAGTGAACCAAGTCACAATGTCACAGCGAGATCAAGTGACAGTGGCAATCACAGGACAGACAAGTCAAAGCAGTGAAACCAGGGTGGGCAATAATGAATGCAGAGGAATGCATGCAACTGATGACAACTAAAACCAGATCACAAGCAACTACAAAAGCTCACCACCACAACATCAATGAAGAACATGGATGCAGATTCAAGGCTGTCACAAACGAGCATGGACAGTGACACAGTGAAGTGCAAACATCATAAACAAGTGCTACCGTACTAGTATGCATATGCACTGCGGTTCGTATGTACAACATATACAATGAAGAAGATTCAAAGACTCAAACAAGTGAATAGCTAAATGCAACTCAAGTGAAGATACCAACTACATAAAAGTTCAAGTGAATCAAGTTCAGGTCAAACATTTCAAGCAGACCAGAGAACTGCACAGTGAACTACAAAAGTGCTTCATAGTACCACAACCTTATCGGACCAGAATGCTCAAATACAATAAGGACTAATGAACACTACAAGGCAGTAGTGAACCAGACAAAAGACAGCGAGTGCAGACAACTGAAGTGCTAAACAACATCACCAAAATCAAGTCAATAGCTTCAAGAGCAAAAAGAATGCAACTGTATGAAATCAACCTCAAAAACATAAATGTACAGGTCAGAAGTGAAGACAGAGCTCGAGGCTGAGATTAAAAGGCATCAGGACTTCGATCAACACGAAATAGTTTACGTAAGTTACATCAAGTGATACAAAACCAGAGTGTCACTAATATATGAACAATGAAGTGCAACATGCAACAGGACAAGTGCTTAATGATCGAACATGGAAAGGCAACTCAGTGATGTTCAAATGACCAAGTAAAGTTCAAAGACAGCGAGCTACACCAACTACAAGCCCAATGTGACAGCAATACGAAGAAAATGCAACCACAAGGCATGGAACCATAGTGGAACAGGTCAAGCAACAGCATGAAGCAGTGCAGACTACCCTACATGAAGCATGAATGCTACTGGCAACAAGATAAAGACTACACAAATAAGTCAAAATGATCAAAGCCGAAGCTATAAATTGAAACCAGTTCAGGTATCACAAAGATGGTAATAGAGTACAAGTACACAGTCGAGTATCATATCACAATACACATGATAAAGCAACCCAAAAATGGAAACAGCAGCAGCCTCGACATCGAGTTGTCAAGACAACCAAAGTTTACTTGAAGTAATTAAAAACAATCGAAAGACTAGGAATCAAAACAGTGAGACAGTAGCACTACAACAATTTTACAAGAGAGACGTAATCTCAAGTGTGGATTCCACACTATATGCATACACCCACAATGGTATATATGCACATATGTGGAGTCATCACTATCAAGCAATTCTTCCAATTTACAGTTTTGTCAAAGCCAAAGTCACGGCAGTTCAAAGAGATAGTCAAAACAAACTCGAAGTCATGGCAATTTCAGAGTAAAGAATCGAGCAATTAAGACATCAAAACCATGGCAACTACGAAATCATTTAAATTGGTAAGCGTCGAAACCACCAAACATCAGATAAAGTCGAACGAAAACTAACAAATCGAAGCTATCTAGAAACGAACGAAAACCAATAGGGTTGAGTGAATTAGATGTGAGCAATAAATCGCTCACCTTTGCCATGGAAGCGAAGACGTTGCTGATGCGGTGAGGACGACGAACGAAGTTAAGCCAAAGCTTTAGCATACGAAGCGAAGACGAGCGCGGCAAACCCTTTTTAAGCGGCGTCGATTCGAAGTCTCGAAACCCTAAATCGCCAGGGGGATGAAGATACGAGACCGCCATTTTTAATGTTTTCTTCGATTTTGGGCTTAGGGTTTTTTTTTGAATGGATGAAGGGGATGGGTTATCACTTATCACGGCAACAGATCAAGCATGGGCCAAGATTTTTAAAATTTATAAAGCCCGAATACTTTTAACCATGTTTATTAAACACCTTGGTGATATTTAAAACACGATTTGAATCCATTAGAACAACGGATTCGAACACGATAAAAATTCATATTTAGGATTTTAAATACGAATAGACGATGTCATATTTAAATAAAACATTTAAATATATTATCGTATAATGCGGGTTGTTACAAAACGTGTTAAGTATCGAATACATAGATTTCAACACTTGTTGTTGAAATAGACGTTTTCGAAAAAAATAAGGAAATGATGGACTATAACACTGTTGTTATAGTAAATGATTTTCAAAAGAAAATGTTTTATATAGTATTGGGATTTACATATCTATCTTAAATTTCGAATCCCTATACTAGTGATTTTGAGTCGTCGTAACGATGTTTTACGTAACATTCGTTTTGACTCAAATAAATGTGCTTAAGAGAATGATTTCCTTAAAGAATGAATGTATACTTAATTTGATTTAAGTATATTGAATATTTTCAAACGTTGAAAATAAATAGATTTGCGAAATACTTATTTTTGAATAAGTATAGAAATGTTTTCCAAAACGAAATGAGATGTTTTTGAGAATTTATCTTCTTAAAGATAAATTGAAATTGAATATTGAAAACGATTTGAAAATCGTATATCAGTAGATATTTTAAAATATAAATTCAATATGGAATTTATAAAAGAAAGGGAAGTTGTTTAAAAATAAACGTTGATTTATTTTTGAAATGTGGGAATTTTATATCTTGTAAATATATTTTGTAAGATGAAATAATTTGGAAAATTTTGTGGAATCTGATGATGTTGCGCATCTTTATTGATAGTTAAATAACCGACTATCAATAATTACCTTTAGATAGGTATTTGTTGTGAATTGGATGAATTTGAATGCCACACTTATTTTTAAATAAGCGCTCACTATTCGGGTTAGCCGGGAAAGGACCATGGGGTCGTATAACCCATTCCGAATATGTGATACGTTGTTATAAATTGCATTTGAAGACCGGTGTTGAAGACCGGATATTTTTGAAAACGGAAGGATTACCGTCGAGTTACTCTACATCGGCTGATCTCCGGTTTAGAGGTTTTATCACCCTTAGTGACGGGAAGTCCGGACGTGATTAGAAAATTATCCGGATATGCAAGGGCTTCGTGAGAAGTGCCTTCGGTTCTGTTCGATCCCGGAACAGACTTGTATGGATTGTGTGTCTGACGTTACAATTTGAGATATAAAGCTGATTTCTTTCAAATACATTTCTGTTGGTGGCGGAGAATTTATTCTCTTAGCTTAACACCCTTCTCTGAGACGTACGAGCTCAGAGGTTATGTAGTTGAAATTTATCAGCGATATATCCCAATTTGGTAACGTGGCATACTGAGTGTTGCTGTGAAATGATCAGTGTTTGATCATTTGCGATATGATCATTTGTTTGATCTTATATCTTTGTGATCATAGGTTGATCATTTTGTTTGACCCGAAGCAGGGCTTTTTGAGAAAGCGTAGCTTTGTGGACGAGACTTCGTCGAGCCTCACACCCCGGAAATGGTCGAAACAGGAAGGATGCGGCAAGGTTCTAGGGAGTAGCGCCCCTTAGTGTATGTCATTCCTTCTGGATAAAGGTGGTATCATGGTATGGAGCCCAGATACTTAACCTCTATGGTTGCTGCAAAATTTATTTCTTTGTGGTTGTTGCGAATCGGGGATCCTCGGGAAGATCGGTTACGATCGGGGGATGGCATACGCGTGTCAGTAGTTACCTATTTTTGCAGAGGTAACCCGGCCTTGTGTTGGCAGAGATCCGGTTAGGTTCTCGGGTCGTCTATTCCAGGGACGTACCCATCGTGGACAGGAAGTTCCTTAGCCTGACCATTTGTTGGAAATCCAAAGAAACAATACGAGCCTTTACGATTTCAATTGTATAACCTGTCTCCTCAGGAGGCAGCTATAGCAGGCATAATATAATGGTACCTATGCTGGCTAAGATTTATATTCTACTTTCGAAATGTTTTCCACTATGCACTAATAATAATATCAAAAATGATTTGATTTTGCGTAGTAAGCATCTTTGACTAACATAAGAAGAAATCTCCTCCAAGTCTGCGTTTGCATTGTGTGTGTGGTGGGAGGTCTTATGGTAGTTTCATTTTCCAAAAGCATTGCGAATTTACTTTAAAAATATTCCCTTGTTGTTTTTAAAGATATAACTGTTTTACGATCTCACACCAGTCACCATGACTGACTCGGAGTTTATTGTTCCCTTCTAAACTCTGGGTGCCCACCAATTTCCACACGGGCAGTCTAGAGTTAGGTTATCAGGATATTCTGGATATTCTGGAGCTTTGGAGATAAGCTGGATGGCGAGACGTAGTATTTGTATCTGATAGTATTTATTCCGCTGTGTATTCTGTATGAGGACAAGTTATATAATTGTCCATTGTTGTATTGAGTTGTATATTGACTCTGATGATTGATGTATGTATAAAATGATATAGTTCTTTGTTTTTAAAAGACTAGTAATTATCTATTATATATTGTTCCGCTGCGATGTGTAAGATTCTGATATTGTTTTTCTATTCTGATGTTGTTCTGTTGTCCTTCTTTCTTCTTCTTCTCTCTTTTTCTTTTTCTTAAAACCCTCACTATTGGAGTTTCCGGCACTCGATTGCTCGGCAGTCGATAAAGTGAGTATCGATGTCGAATTTTCGAAAGTCGCTTACTTCGGTATCGTGACAGAGTGGTATCAGAGCATATGGTTAAGCGACAACCCTGTTCTGTTGGGTGTTACTCATTAGAGATAGAGTCAGTAGTACTCTAGAATGAGTTGAGTGTAATAATAGATATGAGCGCGTATTTGTTAGTGAATATAAAATTGTTTTATATTGTGTTTGCTTATCCGTTGAGATGTTTATGAATTTTGGTCGGTATGTGGGACGCCATATTATCGATAGGGATTTCTAAACACTTAAACGAGGCAAGACAACATAGTATTGTTTTAAAATAGGGTGAATGAAATAATTTTACCCAAAACTATTTTTGTATAGTAAAAAGAATGTTTTTCTATGAATTATCATAGTATATGGTTGCATGGATGTTAGAAAAGTAATAATATTGAAATGTTATCATTTTTATAAGAAATTGAAATTGTAACTCCAAAGTTAAGAAATAAATTCACATACAAATGAAATTAAAGAATGTAAATTATAAATGTGAATTGTAATTTAAAACAGAATTCCAGAGAAGTATTTGGAAATGTTTTGAAAGGAGTTTGAAAATTTTGGTGATTTGGAAAGTTAAATCTTTTTGATTTGAAAATGAATTTCAAAGGTTTTTGAAAAAAGTATTTTGGAAAGATAAAAGCTCTAAACTCTTTTCGGTCGCTGGAAAATAACTTCGATGATGACCGCGGCATCGTTGGTGTTCATTTTCGGGTTTCCAAAAGAGGAATTGCTGCCAAATTGTTTTAAATGGAAGTCGTTTGGAAAATTGGGTTTGGTTTTTGAAATTCAAGGAATGATTTGAATTGTTTTCAAAAATGGCTTTGAAATGATGGTAAGACTCTGGAATACTATATATAAAAATATTTATGAAATATTATGAAGTTGATAACTTGTAAAGTTTAAATAAAAATCCATTTAACGAATGAAATTTATAAATGTGAATTGAAATATAAAGAGATGAATTCATATATGAATAGAATGGTGAATATAAATTGTAAATGAATTTATAACTTGGAATAGAATACAAGAAGGTAATTGAAAATTTAAAATTCATTAATGAAATGATACTGTAAATTTGAATGTATAAATGATTGTATAAATCGGAATGTAAATAAGTCGAAGACTTATAAATATTTGAAAATTTGATGTATGAGATGCAAATTGAAAATGAATGAATTTGTGAACGAATAAATCAATTTGCAAGTGCAAGAAAATGAAATTGAAAGGTTAAAATTCATTTTGAATTTGTAAGTAAGTAAGACTGAATTGAATTCAGATTTGTTGAAAACAAAGTGAACTGTTAAACTAAAATTAGTAAGTGAAGCTAATTGAATGAAGTGAATAAGATTAAAACTGAATGTTGAAACCAAATTTGAATAAATGAATTAGAATCTGTGATAAATTAGTAAATGAAACTAATCTAAAATAGTGCAGTTGAATGAAAGATAGTTGATAAACATTCAATATTCAGAATAGAAGGTAAAAATTGAATTCAAATGGAATTGAAATGAAAAGATTGAACGAAATTGAATATGTAACTTCAATAGTAAGCTAAAAAGGGTATAAGCAGTTTATATTGAAAATTTTGTAATCGAATTTGCAAAATAGTTTGAATGTTGTAACTAGATATAATGGCTAGTAGGATATACAGGTATATGAAAGGAATTGGAATTTTGATTTCGAAGATAATTTGAATTGCTCGAAAAAGGTATGTATTTAAATTTGAATATGAGATTTGATGACTTATTTCTCTAGCCGCTTGGCTTTTCTTTTTCTTTTTGAAATCTGAGAGTCCGTAGGGACGTTTTGTAGTCGTGCCGTATTAGCCGCGCAAAGGAGACGCTGGCAAAAATTTTTGAGAAATTTTGAAAGTTTAAAATTTGAATTTAAACTTAAATTTGAATTTTGAAGTAAACAATGTTGTTTGAATGTATTAATTGAAGTTAGAAATTTAGTTAAATGATAACGAATCTTTAATAGAAAGATTTGTTTTGATAAATTGATAAAACTATCTGGATTGTGAAAAATAGTAGACGAGTTAAGGACCTTTTTTTCTAACTTGTAATTTCGAGGACAAAATTCTTTTAAGGGGGGAAGTTTGTAACGACCCGGAATTTTGAACGAATTAAATTGAGAATATTTAATTTATTTTAAATATTTGAACGATGATTTAATTTGAATCCCGAATATAACTTTGAATTTGACGATTAAATTATAAAATTTAATCTATTGAATGCTGAATAAAATTTAAATCTTCAATTTAAAGTTGAAGAAAATTATTTCGAAGGCTTTTAAAATTCGTAGTGATAATACTGAAGATAATAGAAGCTTCAGAAATTAATTTGGAAACAATCTGTTCAGTTTTGAAATTATATCGTTCGAATCGATATTTAAAAATAGTCATTTTTCAAACAGTCTCGGAATTTGACGAAACCAGTTTCATTGGGTCCGTAATAGTTTGTTATTACCAGATTTCAAATTTCGTATTTATTAGAGTTGTTTTGTGACCGTACGGTTAGAAAATGCGTTGAAAATTAAATCGAATTCAATTTAAATTTAAATTTTAAATTTTAAATTTGGTCAAAAAAAATGTGAGCACGTTGTCGTCCCTGTATTTACGCTTGGAATCACGAAATAAGATCGTGCCAACCATCCTCCATTCAGTTTTAAATATTTCATCTCCTCCCCTCTTCAAATCAAACCGTGCCCTTCTATTTGTTTTCAAAGAAATCGTTCCAGCCTAATAAAAATATAAATGGCCTCTCTCTATTCAAATGAAAAATCATCATCTCGTTCGAATATAGAATCAACAGCAACTCGACTCAACTTCGAGCTAAGGCTTAGGGCCATATTCAAATTGGCAAGTCGCGATAGTTTTAGGGTTCGACGAATCGAGATTGCGAGCTCGAGGGGCTTGGCCATTGGCATTCGAAGGGCAGGCGACGTCGCGCGCGAGGCAGATGAAGGCTCGAGATTTCTAGGGTTCGCGTGAGGCTGAAGTCGAAGGGGGAGAGGGGCAGCAGTGTCGCGAACGTGTGTGGATGATGATGTCGAGGCGCAAGGGCTGGGGCTCTGTTCGGATTCAATAGTGGTTGGTGGCGTTCGTGGTAGAGCTGGGAAGATGGTGGTTGTCGCGGTTTCGCCTACGATGATGAGCTCGCACGCATGGTAGGACGATTCTGGGCAGTGAGGTATAGAAGAGAAAATTTACTTTACAGAATTTATTTTTCTTTCAAATTTAAGTATATCGAATAAATTGAAAGTGACTAAAGAAATATAATATATGCAGGTTTATATATTTACCAGGGAATAGGAAAATAATTATTTTTGATAAACTAGGTTTAAAAAGAAAAAAAAATAGGATTGTTAACAGTCAAAGAAATTATGCAGATTTTTATATAGGCAGAGGAAGTTTTATTAAACTGTTTTAAAATTTTTAAGTTAACGGAAAGATTAAACAGTTAAGTATATGTGAAGTTTTGAGAAAAAAAAATATATACACAAGCAGTTTTCGAATTGTATATATATGTGCGATTTTGAAAATATTGATTTCGGTGAGCTATTTGTTTTATTAACCTATCTAATTTTTGTTACCACCGAAAGAAAATTTATTAAAGAAATTCTAGTTCAAGATTTAATTCTTCTGTTAAATAAATTATTTAAAAGTAATTTGTTTAAAAATAAATTATTGGTTAAACCCAAAATTTTAGTTTAAAATCAATTCGGTAGTTGACTAAAATTTTAAATGGAATTGTTGATTTATTCAAATATTAATAAATTGTATAATTGTTTATACAAGGTTAAAAATCGAGAAAATCGAGCCGAAAAAGAAATGGATGGCAAATTAAAAGCTAAGGTGAGATTTTCTCACTCGAAGGAAAATTTTGATTTGCAGTTATTGATTGATTTGTTTGAATGTGCTATTAGATATGATAGGATATATCTATATATATAGCAGTATATACATATTGGCATATGTATATATTGGATTGATGATTTCCCGCCTCGTATAGCGGATGAGACCCTATTGCGCCGTTAGTAAACGGATTTATAAAAACCTATATACCGCGATAATTCCGTACTGGAGCGGAATTGGTATTGTGCTAACATCTTTGGATGCAGGGAAACAGGTTGGAGGGATCCAACTGGATTCCTCAACTGTATTTATTTATTTACAGATGTTGATATATATTCTGTTATCATATGATGATATATGATGTTTGATGTTGTGATGGACTAATTGATGCGTTGCATCATTGGATTCAAATTTTGAAATTTAAAAATAACGATGTTGATTTTAAAAGTGAAATTTTAAAAGTGATCTTTGAAAATATACGTTTATTTAAATTGTTGAATTGATTTACTTTAAATAGATAAACGTTAAAACTTTAAAGTTATAAAAGTTAAGATTTTGTGAATTTTAACCAAAAAAAGTAATTTCTTTTGAAATAAAGAGTTAAGAAATTTATAAAATGGTTTAAGTTGAGATTTTTGAATTATTAAACCAATGTATATAAAAGATGTATCAAATTGATATTTATCAATTAAAGTTATTGTAATTTTAAAATGAGTTTTATAAGTGATATGAAATTTATAATTATAAAATGTGAAGATATGAAATGTATAGAATTATAAATTGTAAAGATATGAAATTTATAGATTTATAAAGTATGAAGTTGTAGAATGAATGATTATAAGAAATTTACTTATAAATTTGATTTTTGCTTTTAAATGGAATATTGATCGGATTGTTAATAAAGAAGATAGATTCGCGATTTTCGATAGCGAATCTTTATTGAAATAAAATGTGTAGAGATGATTGAAATTTGGTTAGTGAAGTATATTCACAATTTTGGACAGTGAATATATTTTTAAGTAAAATGGATATGGTTTTGGGGAAGCGATATTATAAAATGAAGTTAATTGTTTTAAAAGATGTTTTAAAACGTGTTAAGTATCGAATACATAGATTTCAACACTTGTTGTTGAAATAGACGTTTTCGAAAAAAATAAGGAAATGATGGACTATAACACTGTTGTTATAGTAAATGATTTTCGAAAGAAAATGTTTTATATAGTATTGGGATTTACATATCTATCTTAAATTTCGAATCCCTATACTAGTGATTTTGAGTCGTCGTAACGATGTTTTACGTAACATTCGTTTTGACTCAAATAAATGTGCTTAAGAGAATGATTTCCTTAAAGAATGAATGTATACTTAATTTGATTTAAGTATATTGAATATTTTCAAACGTTGAAAATAAATAGATTTGCGAAATACTTATTTTTGAATAAGTATAGAAATGTTTTCCTAAACGAAATGAGATGTTTTTGAGAATTTATCTTCTTAAAGATAAATTGAAATTGAATATTGAAAACGATTTGAAAATCGTATATCAGTAGATATTTTAAAATATAAATTCAATATGGAATTTATAAAAGAAAGGGAAGTTGTTTAAAAATAAACGTTGATTTATTTTTGAAATGTGGGAATTTTATATCTTGTAAATATATTTTGGAAGATGAAATAATTTGGAAAATTTTGTGGAATCTGATGATGTTGCGCATCTTTATTGATAGTTAAATAACCGACTATCAATAATTACCTTTAGATAGGTATTTGTTGTGAATTGGATGAATTTGAATGCCACACTTATTTTTAAATAAGCGCTCACTATTCGGGTTAGCCGGGAAAGGACCATGGGGTCGTATAACCCATTCCGAATATGTGATACGTCGTTATAAATTGCATTTGAAGACCGGTGTTGAAGACCGGATATTTTTGAAAACGGAAGGATTACCGTCGAGTTACTCTACATCGGCTGATCTCCGGTTTAGAGGTTTTATCACCCTTAGTGACGGGAAGTCCGGACGTGATTAGAAAATTATCCGGATATGCAAGGGCTTCGTGAGAAGTGCCTTCGGTTCTGTTCGATCCCGGAACAGACTTGTATGGATTGTGTGTCTGACGTTACAATTTGAGATATAAAGCTGATTTCTTTCAAATACATTTCTGTTGGTGGCGGAGAATTTATTCTCTTAGCTTAACACCCTTCTCTGAGACATACGAGCTCAGAGGTTATGTAGTTGAAATTTATCAGCGATATATCCCAATTTGGTAACGTGGCATACTGAGTGTTGCTGTGAAATGATCAGTGTTTGATCATTTGCGATATGATCATTTGTTTGATCTTATATCTTTGTGATCATAGGTTGATCATTTTGTTTGACCCGAAGCAGGGCTTTTTGAGAAAGCGTAGCTTTGTGGACGAGACTTCGTCGAGCCTCACACCCCGGAAATGGTCGAAACAGGAAGGATGCGGCAAGGTTCTAGGGAGTAGCGCCCCTTAGTGTATGTCATTCCTTCTGGATAAAGGTGGTATCATGGTATGGAGCCCAGATACTTAACCTCTGTGGTTGCTGCAAAATTTATTTCTTTGTGGTTGTTGCGAATCGGGGATCCTCGGGAAGATCGGTTACGATCGGGGGATGGCATACGCGTGTCAGTAGTTACCTATTTTTGCAGAGGTAACCCGGCCTTGTGTTGGCAGAGATCCGGTTAGGTTCTCGGGTCGTCTATTCCAGGGACGTACCCATCGTGGACAGGAAGTTCCTTAGCCTGACCATTTGTTGGAAATCCAAAGAAACAATACGAGCCTTTACGATTTCAATTGTATAACCTGTCTCCTCAGGAGGCAGCTATAGCAGGCATAATATAATGGTACCTATGCTGGCTAAGATTTATATTCTACTTTCGAAATGTTTTCCACTATGCACTAATAATAATATCAAAAATGATTTGATTTTGCGTAGTAAGCATCTTTGACTAACATAAGAAGAAATCTCCTCCAAGTCTGCGTTTGCATTGTGTGTGTGGTGGGAGGTCTTATGGTAGTTTCATTTTCCAAAAGCATTGCGAATTTACTTTAAAAATATTCCCTTGTTGTTTTTAAAGATATAACTGTTTTACGATCTCACACCAGTCACCATGACTGACTCGAAGTTTATTGTTCCCTTCTAAACTCTGGGTGCCCACCAATTTCCACACGGGCAGTCTAGAGTTAGGTTATCAGGATATTCTGGATATTCTGGAGCTTTGGAGATAAGCTGGATGGCGAGACGTAGTATTTGTATCTGATAGTATTTATTCCGCTGTGTATTCTGTATGAGGACAAGTTATATAACTGTCCATTGTTGTATTGAGTTGTATATTGACTCTGATGATTGATGTATGTATAAAATGATATAGTTCTTTGTTTTTAAAAGACTAGTAATTATCTATTATATATTGTTCCGCTGCGATGTGTAAGATTCTGATATTGTTTTTCTATTCTGATGTTGTTCTGTTGTCCTTCTTTCTTCTTCTTCTCTCTTTTTCTTTTTCTTAAAACCCTCACTATTGGAGTTTCCGGCACTCGATTGCTCGGCAGTCGATAAAGTGAGTATCGATGTCGAATTTTCGAAAGTCGCTTACTTCGGTACGTGACAATAACCATCCTTTAAGGATCCGTTAAACTATCTAATATGTAGTAGTGTACGATAAGTAGATAATGTCTATCAGTAATAATAAGATATCAAAATAGTGTTAAGTCATGGCCCATTCCACCCTTAACACATTTTTATTCCCAAAAGCATATACAAGACTGTAGTTTCCCCAAAACCGGAAGTCACCAGAGGGCAATCCATATACTAAAGGTACAAATCAAAATCGTAGTGGTCGCGTATAAATGGAATACAAGTATGACAAGGCACATGAGGCAATACCCAAGGTAGTGATACTATCGTTCGCCTGATCCGGACTGGTGAGAACGCAACGCCGCAGCGCCCGCTACACCGTGAAACAACACTCCCAAAATCAAGGGTGCACCAATCGACAATAAGTAATAAGTAGTTCGAAGAAGTGTGTCCACTTGAGGTAGCTAATCCTCCATTGGCCCGGCACAGCTCCTGTTTTAGTCATTTCCAATTTGACACAAGTGTCAAGGCTATCCATTATCGTTCTCTTTCTTCAGTCAACACGTACATCATTCCAACCACTTCATTCTGGATCATCACTCCGCGTATAGTTATTAAAGTGGTTTTCGGTTTAGATAGAGAGTATATCCATAACCGAATTCCGGTCTCTTTAATAACTTTCGTAATTATTTCACCGATTGGTCGTTTAATATTTCAAAACCAAATCAATTTCAATTTCAATTTCAATTCGTAAATCAACATTTCGTTTGTCTTTCAAAACCAATTCCATAAATTTACGTTTCAAAACTTCCAAATTTTACATTCAAAGTCTTACAATTCAATTTCAATTTTTATTTAAAACAATTCAAATATTGATTCAACTTCGAATATAAGTTTCATTCCGAAATCTTTTAAATAATTTTAATCTTAACTTTCAAATCAATTTAAACTCATTTATCGATTTCATTCAATATTCGTTAAGTTACTTTATCATTCAAAACAATTTCTATTAAATTTCCAATTCATTAAATCAATTCTTAAGTTCAACTTTATTAAATCAAAACTTACAATTTTGAATTAAACTGAATTCGTCAAATCAATTCTTTAAATTTCAAGTCTTACATTAATTTAATAAATCACATTTTATTTCTTGTTAAAGAAATTCAATTTCACTTATTTAATTACTTAAATAATTTTCCAAACTTAATTAATAAAGAAACTCAATTTCAATTATTTACGAAGTAAAGATTCACTTATTCAAAAATTCAATTTCTCTTATTAAAGAATTCAATTCAATTAATCATTAAATAATTCAATCTTATTTAATTATTAAATAATTCATAACTTAATTATTAAATAATTTCAAAGTTTAATAATTTCAAACTTAATTATAATTTCAAACTTAATTATTAAATCATTTCTCAAATTAAACAACATTCTTTCATCAATTACATTGGTAATATTTTGTTTCAGATTATTAAATATTAAAATTTTCCTTTCATTAAAAATTCAAATTTCAACTTCATTTCAAAAAACATATTATTTATTCAAATAAATCTTCATTTATTTTCAAATCAAATTATTGACCAATCGGGTTTTATTTAATTTCCTATCCTAAGTCAAAGTTCAATTTGGGTATTTATCATTTCAACCCGATTCCAATTCAATTCAAAATCAAAGCATAGCAAAGGGAACTTGCAGTGTGATAACTGGGATGGTGTCAAAGTAAATAAACAAGCAATAACAACAATCAATAACAATCCAATAATTAATTCAAATAATCCCGAAATAACCGTATTAATTCGCATTGTTATTTGTACGAATTAATATAATTATTTCTAGAATCTACACTATCATTTCATGTAGATTAAAGATTATTACATTACAGTTCTTCACTTGTCATCTATTTCAATTTCATACTACAACAATTTAACAATATACATTCAGTGGTTCAAAGTGTAATTAAACCAATCCTACGTGTCAATAAATTTAACAAATAAAGGGGTCATATTATACAACTGTCAGTTAATCAAATTTAACATTTAATTATCCTATATCAAGTTCAATTTCATACTGTTTATCATTTTAACATTAACAATTTAACGTCCAATATAAACATCAACAATCAATCAATTATCAGCCAAACTGTATTATCATCGCATAAATAATTAACAGATAATGGTGTCAGATGTCACAGGTGAACTGATACAGGCAATAACATATATAGCAGTGTATTTAACTAGCAGCAGTATATTTCAATTGTCGTTTCAATTGAAATCAAATTTAATAAAATAAAAGAACGTTAATCGTGAGTGAGTGCTCACCTTTCGAGGCTAGATAGAACAGAAGATGACACAGATACGCACATTGATACGGACACTGAAATATCCAGGCACGAATTCCAAACAAAGCTAGATGGACACGATTCGACGGTCGAAGCTGATAATAGGGATAAACGAATTCAAATCAGGATTGGATCGAGGAAGATGAATAGGATGCGTGAGCTTTATATACAACTATATAGATAAAATAGTATTCTAAATCCAAACATAATTTAAATTAAATATACATGTATATCTAAACTCAATAAACTCTATGTATATATATAATATATTAAAACTTTTTTTTTTCATATGACTTATTAAAATAACGTATATATATCTCTCTTTAAAGGTAACCCACTCAAAGTACATATCCCTGACAATGACAATACATATTAAACTATATATTTACTGACCAAAATAAAACATAATATTTATTATATTCACTGTAACAGCTTCATATAAACTCATATATATATATATATACCTTTGTATATAACTAACATAAAATATATATTTTTATTTATACTGTAAACATACTATAACTTATATACACAGTAATATATATATATATTGTAACTTATTTAAACTAACAGATATGGGTATAAATGTGTTTATATAGACTTTTATAATCAAAACTGACAAATGCTTGCAAAACTAATATAAACAGTATACATAAATATCACTATAACGTATGCAGACCACAAATTCTGATATAGCTTAACCACGCATGTACAATACACTCATATTCATATTATAAATGGGACAAGCACTTTCAAAAGCCAAATATCTGCAACGACAGTCATAAAACAATGTACTCATATACATATGCGACAGCCCATGAGTATCATGTATATGTACATATGTAGATAATATTACTTTTAAAAATAAAATTCATGCATAGATATATTTAAAGCCAGATTAACCCATACATATGTACAACATATTTATATATATAAGTAAACTTTATAAACTGTAGCCTTAATTTTATAATTTATATAAGCAAACATTTACACATGACCAAAATATTTTGCATTTCCTTACTACCAAAATGCAAAAAGAATCAATCCATACCACGTGAAAATATATGTATTGTATAAACAAAAGTATATAACTGCTAACAGTATAATATATATACTTACATATATAACAGAGAACTAATATAATTATAAAACTTATATAAACTAACCCTGATATACATACCACAATAAAGTATAACAAGTACCGATGTGAGAAAAGAGTGAAGGCTATAGGCTTGGGCTCGGTAGCAAGAGAAGGAAGCTCGGTTGGCTGAGCTTGGGATTGGTCGATGGACCGAGAGGAGGTAGAGTGGCTGCTGACGTGGGTGCTTTGGTGGTGATGGGCGGAGCTGGGGTAGGCACAGGTTGGATGGGGTGGAGCGGTGGTTCGGTGTGGGTAGTGAGCTCGGCGTACGGTGGTCGGCTTTGGGGACGGAGCAGTGGTGGAAGAGGGCCGGTGCGATGGGTGTTCGCCTCTGAAGCCGGTAGATGATTGTGTGCTGGCTGTTGGCAGCGTGTCACGTGGGTGGTCATGGGTGAGGAGAATGATGGGAGGAGATCGGGTGAAGGTAGGCGGCTCGGTGGTGATAGACAATGATGGAAGGTAGGAAGCTAGGGATGAACGTGAGCAAGTTTGCTGCAAAAGTTGATGGCACAGCCAAGTTCAAGCAAAAATACAAGCTTCTATTTTCAGAAGGGAGGTGGAGGAAAGTTACGAGCAAGGGAAAGTGGATGAGCAGAGATCTTAGATGAAAAGAAAAAAAAAAGAAGAGGAAGGAGGTGAGTGTGAACAGTCTCTGGAATAAGAAAATGCAGCTGTAAATATTTTTGAATGGCAAAACCAATAAAGGTAGATAACCAACCATCACATATATTTGTATCAATAGGAATAGTAATAGTTAAACACTTTGGGAATATAAAAAGGAAGTAAACATTGAATTGAATTACACGGCAAATAAATAAATGAATAGTTGATGGGAAATCAATGGATGCATCAATCAAAGGGTTAAAACGGACACTGATGCATTGGACCGTTACGCAGTTTCGCTGCGTACCGTACTTCAAACACATGATGAAATATACCGTAGAGATCAGCATGACGAGATGATCAAAACGGTATACAGATATTCGTGGTATGATCATCCGATCAAAATCGATATCGGTATGAAATGCTGCTATTTTGCCGAAAATAAGATCGACGGAGCAATACATGTTCGAATTTGGAAAAACGACAAACTGACATCTTGCTCAGAAGATGATTTAGAATTTTTCTATATAAAAATATTTAGGTTTCAAAAACATTTTATTTTCATCGCTTTTTAACTGATTAAATTGAAGTGAATTTACGTGCGAAATAAACTTTCATAATTTCAGAAGAAAATTTACCAGTAGCTATGTTTAACTAGACGTATTCCAAATATCAAATTTATATTTCAAAATTTTATCGTTTAAAATTTCACAAAATTTTAACTAATTACGTTATTAAAACAGTTGAAATTTACGGGTCGTTACAAGCTGCCGGACCTATTCCTGAGCCCACACATCCTAAATCTGGGTTTTCACGCTTGTGCAGTGATTACACCAATTTGAGTGGAAAGCCATTCAAAGGTTCCAAAAGCATTATAGAAGTACAAGCTTGGCTTAGAGCATGCGATCGCATCTTTTCTCGCATGAATCTTATTGGTCTCCATCGAGTCCAAGTGGCTTCTAGCATGCTCCAAGAAAGAGCATTAGATTGGTACGAGCTTTTGATCTCTGAAATTAGAGAAGCGGATCTTACTTGGGACCAATTTCGGGAAAGATTCGAATTGAAATTTGTACCGAAAGCTGAGAAAGTATCTCTAGCTCGATGCTATATAGACCTTGTTCAAGGTGAATCTTCCATGACCGACTACGTCTCATCTTTCGAATCTCTATCTAAATATGGGGTCGAGTATATAAATACCACATTGAAGAAAAATCTAAGGTTTATTTATGGCTTGAATAAGAATCTCAAAAAGTCTTTACTTCTGAAATTGGAAGTTTCTTTTGATCAGCTCGTTGATATCGCTCTTCGACTTGAAGAGGCAGATAGAGAGAGTGATGTTGAAGTTGGGAGTGCCAAACCGAACTTCAACAACAACAAGAAGAGGCCTAATAAGCTCAAGGGTCCTTATCCCAACAAGAAAGGTAAACAAGCAGCAACGGTAGTAAAACTCCTACCTTTAGTGGAGGGCAATGCTACAACTGCGGTTCTAAGGACCATTATGTTAATAGATGCCCGAAACCCCTCTTTTGTCGTTATTGCAAAAATTCGGGTCATCTTTTATCTTCGTGTCCCAAGCTTCCAAGCAAGAGAGAGGGAAAGCTAAATGTTGCTCAAGCCCCTGCTAACACTTCTCGTGGTCAAGGTATTTCTCGTTCTATCCTTGATGGCATTATTATGTTTCATGATCAACCTATTCGAGTTCTTTTGGATACGGGTGCATCACATTCTTTTATATCAAAAGAACTTGTTGATGCTTTGTCTTTGAATGTTATTGGCTTGATGACTTCTTTGAGAATTGCGAATCCGGTTGGTGGATCCGCAACACTCAGTTTATTTTGTAAAGATGTCGAAATTATTTTATGTGGTTACTCTTTCCGTGACGATTTGCATGTCATGCGTTACCTAGGTTTCAGAATGATTTTGGGAATGGATTGGCTTAACCGTTATGAAGCCTATATCCTGTGTCCTGAGTGGACTATATATCTTCGACATTCTCAGTCTGTTAAATAGATTTCTCTAGTTCTGAAAGATTCAGACTCCAATTCGGAAGCATCCTTATATTCTCTAAATCCTCATGATGACGATAATGATGATGAGGAAGATGTCATTTCTCTCATTCACATTGTTCGTGAATTTCCTGACATATTTGAGCCCGTTTTAGGATTACCACCTAAGCAAGCAATTGAGTTCAGAATTAATCTAGTCCCTGGAGCTCTACCTATTACTCATCCTCCTTATCGTATGTCCAATAAAGAAAATGAGGAGATGCGTAAACCATTATCCGAATTGGAAGCGAAGCAATTTATCCAATCTAGTTCCTCTCCATGGGTAGCTTCAGCTATTTTCGTGAAGAAATCTGATGGTACACTTAGGTTTTGCGTTGACTACCGCAAGCTTAATGATCTCACCATCAAGAATAAATATCCCTTACCGTGGATTGATGATTTATTCGATCAACTTAGTGGTGCTAAAGTCTTTTCACAGTTAGACTTAGCAACCGGTTTTCATCAGCTCCGTATTGCAGAGGATAGCATTCCTCTGACATCTTTCCGTACTCGTTATGGATCTTATGAATGGCTTGTTATGCCATTTGGTTTGACGAATGCTCCAACTTATTTCGTCGACCTTATGAATCGAGTTTTCAAAGACTTCCTCGATCGATTTGTTCTCATCTTTATAGATGACATTCTTATTTATTCTAAAACCAAAGAGGAGCATGAAAAACATCTTCAGATTGTGTTGGAAACTCTTAGGAGTAACCAATTGAAAGCAAAATTTTCTAAATGCCACTTTTGGCAATCTCGTGTGAAATTTTTGGGGCATATTATTTCTGAATCCGGAATTTTCGTGGATCCTTCGATGATTGAAGCGATTCAAAATTGGAAGAGACCGGAGAGTGTGACGAAAATTTGTAGCTTTCTCGGATTGGCAGGCTATTACCGTCGGTTCATAAAAGACTTTTCTAAAATTTCCGTACCTCTTACTAATTTGACAAAAAAGGGAGTTAAATACATTTGGTCTAACAAATGTGAAGCTGCTTTTCAGAAACTAAAAGAACTCCTTTCCGATGCTCCTATTCTTGTGATTCCCGATGGGAACCAAGACTTTGTTGTTTATACCGATGCTAGTCGTGTTGGTTTGGGTGCCGTTCTCATGCAGCGGGAACGTGTTATCGCTTATGCTTCTAGGCAATTAAAGCCTGCCGAGACTAGATATGCCACTCATGATTTAGAGCTCGCGGCTATTGTTTTTGCCCTTAGAATTTGGCGCCATTATCTTTTGGGGGAGAAGTTTGTTCTCTACACCGATCATAAATCGTTGAAGTATTTATTTTCTCATAAGGAACTTAATTTGCTTTAACAACGTTGGCTCGAGTTCCTCGCATATTATGATCTTGATATTCTTTATACTTTTGGAAAGGGAAATCGTGTTGCCGATGCCCTTAGTCGTAAGCAACAAGCGGTTGTTTCCATGATGATATCCGAGTGGAATGATCTCGAGACTTTATCCACTTGTGAGATTCGAGATCGTGAATCCGATTTATGCTCATCTCTTGTTCTATGTAGCCTTGATGCTCATCCTTCTCTTTTAGACCGCATTCTTGAAGCTGAAAAGCATGATCCGGAATTGGTTCTTCTTAGCCAAGGTTGTAGGGATAAAATTAATATTGAAGGTTTGAAAGAATTTGATATTGATGCTCGTGGCGGCATTCGGAAATTTGGTAGACTTATCGTGCTAGATATTTGTGATCTTCGTAAAGATATTTTAGAAGATTCTCATCGTTCTAAATTTACCATTCATCCCGGTAGTAGTAAAATGTACGCGGATATGAAGCGACTTTATTATTGGGATGGGATGAAACCTGATATTGCTAACTTTGTTAATCGTTGCATGACTTGCCAACTCGTAAAGGCCGAGCATCAAAGGCCCGGTGGGTTATTGCAACCTTTGGACATTCCAATTTGGAAGTGGGATCAAATTTCCATGGACTTTATTGATGGCCTTCCCCGTTCTCGTTCGGGTCATGATAGCTTATGGGTGATAGTTGATAGACTAACAAAATCCGCCCATTTTATTCCCGTTCGGTCCAATCGGACCGTTCCTCTTTTGGCCAAACTCTTTATTACAGAAATTGTTATATTGCATGGGGTCCCTACTTCTATTGTTAGCGATCGTGATCCATTGTTTACTAGTGGATTTTGGAAGAGTCTTCAAAAAAGTTTGGGAACGAAGCTTAATTTTAGCACCGCTTATCATCCTCAGTCTGATGGACAAACCGAGCGTGTAAATCAAACTCTTGAAGATCTACTTCGTGCATGTGTTCTTGATTTTGGTGGAAGTTGGGAAGATCATATTTCTCTTGTTGAGTTTTCCTACAATAATAGCTTCCAATCTAGTATTGGTATGGCACCTTTCGTGGCACTCTACGGAAGGCCATGCCGATCTCCTTTATGTTGGCTTGAGGCCGGTGAGAATCTTGTTTTAGGTCCAGATTTTATTCGTGATGCCACAAAAAAGATTGACCTTATTCGACATAGGACGAAAGAAGCTCAAAGTAGACAAAAATCCTATTCCGATAACCGAAGAAGGAAATTAGAATTTTCTGTGGGAGATTTTGTGTTTATTCGTATTTCACCTATGAAGGGTGTTGTGCGTTTCAATCGATCGGGGAAGTTAGCACCTCGATATATTGGTCCATTTTCCTGTCACTGAACGTATTGGTTCTGTGGCTTATCGCCTCTTATTACCGGCTCAATTTTCTGCTATTCATGACGTGTTTCACGTTTCTCAACTTCGGAAATGCCTTCGAGATTCCGATTCTATTCTTGAGCCAAGTGTTGTGGAAGAAATGAAAGTTTCGCCTAATTTGACCTATGAGCAACATCCTATTCGTATCATTGCTTCGGAAGTTAAACGCCTTCGAAATAAAGATGTTTCTCTTGTGAAAGTTCAATGGTCCTCAAATCCTAAGGATTGCTCTTGGGAATCCAGAGAATTCATTGAGCGAACACATCCGGACTTGCTCGCTCGTGCTCCTTAAGGTGAACTTTTATTTTATATTTCTTCTTTTTGTGTCGATATGCTTTTATTGTTGTTACTTCCTATTTATTTCTTAAAGATTGTGAGGACGCAATTTCTTTAAGGAGGGGAGTCTGCAACAACCCGCATATTTTACGATTGTATATTTTAAATGTTTTATTTAAATATAGAATCGTTAATCGGATTAAAGCCCGAAAGCTACTTTTTGTTAACAGTCGAACTGGGACTCGAGACCACCTCCATTTAGTCCAAAATGGCATTTACAACTTTTTTGAGTATAAGCTTCGATATGTTTGGAGTAAGTTGATTTTTGCTATTTTCTGTTGGGCTTTTGGGTTTGGGTTTCACCCCAACTCACTCTATAACTTAGTTCAGCCCCTCTCCTCTCCTATTCACTTCATTTCTATTTTCTTCAACACTCAAGCAACTAAAAATGGGGAGAGGAATGGGAAATTAGAAATCCAAAACCCTAGTTTCCTTAGCAAATACAAATTCTTGCTCCAAATTCAAAGAGAAGCTAAGGTAAGCATCTCCATCTTCTTCTCCAACTCATTCTCTCTTTAATTTCAGTTATTTCCTAAACTGAACATAGGAAATGTTCTTCTTTTGAGCTTAGATTCAAGCTTCTTGAGTTGAGATTGAAGAGTGGTTGATCCTCCTTTGTTTTCAAGCTTCTTCTTCCTTGTTTTTGTGTAAAATGGTGAGATTTTTATCTCACATCTAAGTCTATATCTATCTTTGTTGTTAGGTATGAATTCCTATCATCCATTCATGACCATTTGCTTTTGATTTGAATTGATATGGTCGATTCCCGATTTTTGAATTTGAAGTCCAATTTTTGTGAAAATCCTACAAAGGCTGTTTGGATATGCTGTTTGGGGTGTATCGAAGAGCTTATAAGGCCAGGTTGTCGTTTGGCGTAAATCCTTAACCGTCGTTGCTTGCTCGATCGCTCCCGAATCGATTTGGCCCTTATGGCCTAGGAAAATTGTTGCCTTACCAGGTGTTCAGACGTCTGGATAACAATGGCAGACGTCTGGTTTTGCCTCCTACAGAAAAATAATACACGGCAGAAAAATAAAAAGGGCAGTGACTAATTTCAGACGTCTGAATTATCATTCCACACGTCTGAAAAGTTGTCAGACGTCTGATTTGTGATTTCAGACGTCTGGTTGGTTTTCTGGAATATTTCCAAAAACCAAAACAAGACGTCTGGATTTACCCCCAAACGTCTGAAAGGATTTCAGACGTCTGATTTTAGGCTTCAGACGTCTGGATGGTTTTCTGGAATATTTCCAGAAACCAAATCCAGACGTCTGGAACAATCCCTCAGACGTTTGGAAATTCCCAGTTTTGCCTATTTGCCTAATT
Source organism: Allium fistulosum (assembly GCA_030737815.1). NCBI lineage: Eukaryota > Viridiplantae > Streptophyta > Magnoliopsida > Asparagales > Amaryllidaceae > Allium > Allium fistulosum. Next base: position 1,394,953,242 of record CM060902.1, read on the forward strand.
TTGAGTAAAATTCCAATGTTGATCGATTTTTGTCGATCCGATTAGTTGTTATCACTATTACCGTCTTTGATGACTTCTTTTTACGGATTTTTGGGAATATCCATTTTGATGGATTTGGTATCGATTTCTTTGGATTTAATTCACATCTTCGAACGTGAAATTTTGGTGATTGATTGTTTTTACAATCATTTTTATGGTTTGTCACTTTAAAACGCAATGGTTTCTATACTAGTAGTAAATACTCAAACTCTTTCATCAAAACGATTTCAACACTACTTTTAAATACAAAACTCGTTTTAAAACTGTTTTCCAATCTATTAGTATATAAAAACCTTTACCTCATTCGTATGAGAAATCTAATTAAACGGCTTAGTAAAACAAGTGGAATGAAACGCTTGCGTTTACTTCGTCGGTTAATTTTTGGACTTGTTCGATTGAAACTCTTGTAACAACTTTCGAGTGGAAATCTATAATCTGTTCGTAAATATTTGAGTTAAGCAAGTGGTTATGGGACATGAAGCTAAACTCTTATATTTACTAGCTTAGTGTAATCGACACTTCTTGATGATCGATGATGATCATTTTATGGTTTAGACTAGCAATGTGCGATGTCTCTTTGTCCACCTGAGGGGACTGAACCTCGTTTTATTGAGTTCCGTCTCATTTTTTTATGGGCTAGCGACCCATGTTCTTTATTGAGTTCGGTTCATCGGATGTACCATTATTGTACTACATCGATGTCCCGACTTTTTGGTTCTTCGGACGTACCGTTATTGTACTGCGTCGTTGTTCCGAAGTTATGGTTAGCGACCATGGAATCGCGTTCCATTTGTGATACACGTGTTGGTGAGTTTTCATGCTCCCGTTTGTGATAGGCCTCCCCCTTTTGTGATTTCTAGATTTCTGATTGATGATTTCTAGAATTTGTGTTTCACCAACTTTTTCAATTGGCATTAATATGTGTTAACCCTTAAGTTTCTACGACTCATGGTCTTACGAGATAAGCTTGCTACGACTCATGGTCCAGACGGTTCAGCGAGTCAAGGTCTGTACGGCTCACAAGGTACTACAACTCATGGGGACTTACGACCCATGAGATCTTACGACTCATGGGGATTACGACTCATGGGGTTTACGACTCACAAGGACTTACGACTCATGAGGTCTTACGCTATGGGGTTTATGAATCACAGGGTCTTGCGACTCATTGGGTCTATGACTCATCAGGTTTATGACTCATGAAGACCTACGACTCATGAGGACTTATGACTCATGAGGTATTACGACTTAAAGGCTATCAAGCTAAAATCCAAAGCCCGTGCCTGAGCTACTTTGATCTGATGAGTCGGCTACGAGTTAGCACTTGTCTTCCAACTGAGCCACAAGATGGACCAAATATGGCGCCCACGAGACATCATAAGTCGAATACGAGATACGACTTACCATGAGTCGGTCACGACTCATGACTTGGCCAAACCGAAAGCTCAGAAATCTGCTCCTATAAATAGGCCACCACTTCCAACATGAAGAGGACTTTTGGCGAATCATTTCTACAGCGCTGTTACTCCGTCGAACTCTTCATTCATTCAGTAATCAAGGATCCTTCAAGCATTCGCGACACTACAACAAGCTTCGAGAGAAATTCCTTACATCTGACATGGATTCATCGAGTTTCACCGTCGAAGATTGAGCTAGTAGTCTAGATTGTTTCTTGTGATCGAATTGTACTGTTTCCTGAAGAGATTTGTATCAAATTGTAACCGAATCAGCAATAAGAGACTATAAAGTGGACGTAGGCTCAATTACGGGCCGAACCACTATAAATCTGTTGTTCATTTACTGCATTTCTACTATTTTCCTGCTTAATTTCTGTTCCCGTCACACGGGTGGTGCTTTCACGATCTTATTACGCACACCGGGTGTTATCGTTCATATTTTAACGTTAACATTTTGGTGCTTTCACTGAGGACCCAACTCAGGCTACCTCTCACTATTGCTTCTCAGAAGTTTGCTGAAAGAATTTCCCACAAAATCAGAAGTATATCAGACATAATGGCTCCTGGAAGGAAACGAAAGTCTGTCAGAACTGATGACGACCGTGATAATACTGCCACTTCTCTCTCTCCAAATCAGGCAGCTCCAAGCGTCGGTGTTACGCGACAGGAGTTAGATGCCGCTGTATCCGGACTGTACCAGCAGATTGAAACTCAGAATAACCTGATGATGGAAAGGCTGAATGCTCTATTTGGTACGAGTCAAAGACCAGTAAATGATGAGGGAAACTTTGCTAATGCTGCTCCCAATTCCGAGGGAAGAAATATTCCTCACGGAGGATCAGGTGCTGCCGAAGGGGCATCCCTCTAGGCCGAAGGATCCAGGCCATCACCAGTTCTTCATGAGCATTTACCTGGACAAACCTCCGAAAAGATGGCTGAGGTCTATTCTGCGAAATCTCTGAACAATGAGGAATATCTTTCTGGTATGATCAAGCAAATAATGAAAGAGAGCATGCAAAGAGATGAAGACGAAAGCGAATGGGGATTCGCACCAAGTAGAACTCCGTTTACCGAGAAGATTCTGAAGGCTGAATTTCCTAGAAAATTTGTTCCCCCCACCATTCCTGCTTATCGGGGAACAAGTGATCCAAATCAGTTCTTGTATAAATACGACTGGAATATGACCGGTGCGAGAGCAACCGACGAAATAAAGTGCCGATATTTCCCAGTTTATTTAGAAGGAGTGGCACTTCTCTGGTTTACCAAGCTTCCTGTCCGATCTGTAGATCAGTTTTCTGATTTGACCCGAAAATTCAAAGAGCAATTCAGGCTATACGCTTCAAAGGGAAAAGATATAATGTCACTGTCCAGTCTGGAACAGAATACGGGAGAGCCTATTAAATCATTCTTGAACCGCTTCAACTTAGCTCTGGCAGAAGTCGATAACGCAGAGCCACGAATGATCTTGACCTATTTGATGCGTGCTATCGACAAATCGAGCGAATTTGGAAAATGGCTGAAGATGAAGGAGCCAAATTCGCTCGAGAAATTCTATAAAAAGGCTGACGAATTTATACGCTTAGAGAATCTTTCCGCACCAGCTAAAGTTGTGACAACGGTGGTGGAAAATAATGCTACTGTTCAAAGCAAGAAAGAACCGGCACATCAGAAAAGGGAAAGTAATGGTGGGAAAAGGCAGAAAGACTTCAAAAAGCCCCGCTTCCTTAAACCTTCAGACTTTACTCCTCTGACCGATACCCCGGAAAATATCTTCATCGCCACTAAGGATGCTGTTGAATTTCCAAAACCACCGGCCGTGAAAGTTGGGAAGAATGCTGTTCAAAGCGGAAGATTTTGCAAGTTTCACAACCAACCAGGGCATGATACCAATGAGTGCTGCCATTTGAAAAGTCTGATTAAAGAATTGCTAAGAGAGAATAAGTTGCAGCAATACGTCAAGAGGAATAGAAAGGACCCATCTTCATCCAGCCAAGGGCAGTTACCTCCAACTAATTCATCTGATTCAGGAGAGAGGCCTGCTGGAAAGGAAAGACCTGTTATTAATGTGATCACAAGGGGACCTCACCCGGCTGGCAGGAGTTGGGGTGAAATGGAAAGGTATGCAAAAGCTTTGAAGTATGCACCAACCGAAGAAAGTGTCTTAATCCTGGAAGATGCTTCACCTCTAAAGCAGCAAAAGACTTTCCATGATGATATTATGGTCAGAGCCAGGGATTCTGTTAATGTGGAAGCTCCTACTGAGGACCCTTTGGTTGTCTCTGTCGGTATTGGGCCAACTATTGTCAGAAGAGTGTTAGTTGATAGTGGTGCCTCATGCAACATCCTCTTTAAAAGGACATTTGACCAAATGAAAATTCCGATGACTGATGTACATGCTTCTTCACACAAGATTGCCGGATTTACAGGAGAGCTGAAACAGCCAATTGGAACGGTGGACTTGTTTGTTGAAATGGGCGAAGGACACAAGAAATTGGTTCGGAAGCAAACTTTTGTAATTGTTGATGGATTCTCCGCCTATAACGCCTTCTTAGGTCGGCCTACTCTTGCTGCTTTCAGGGCCGTCCTCACTCCTTGGTGCTTAACAATGAAATTTCCTACTGATAATGGGATTGCTGTTATTAAAGGAGATCAGAACGCAGGACGAGAATGTTATCTGGTAGAACTCCGAGAGGCCAGGAGAAGAGAAATGGGGAAAGATGCGGCAGCTCCGCTCCGCATCAAGGAACCGACCCTGTAGCAACTACGGAACGACCCCTGTACTGGTGAACACAGCAATGCAAGAAAAGAAATGGATCCCAGGAAAGCCAGTACATGGGAGAATAGAGTGGTACCCGTGGAGGTAACGGTACCAGTATCTGTAGACTTGAGAGACCCGAACAAAGTACTCAATGTGGGTTCACAGCTAAGTATAACAGTTCAAAACACATTGATATCATTCTTAAAAGCCAATCTAGATGTGTTCGCTTGGTGTCACGCTGATATGTGTGGGATCTCCCCGGAAGTCGTTGTGCATACTCTGAACATAGATCCGAAATTCACACCAGTGAAGCAGAAGAGGAGAACTCAAGGCCCAGAAAGATCGACAGCACTAAAGGAAGAAGTCGATCGGCTCATGGAGAACGGCTTTATCAGAAACTCCACTTATCCAAATTGGGTTTCAAATCCAGTACTGGTCAAGAAGGCAAATGGAAAGTGGAGAGTATGCATAGATTTCTCAAATTTAAACAAAGCGTGCCCCAAAGATTGCTTCCCGCTGCCCAGAATTGATCAATTGGTGGATGGGACATCTGGGCATGAGTTGCTGTCGTTTATGGACGCTTACTCCGGATACAATCAGATTATGATGCATGAGCCAGATCAGGAAGACACAAGCTTTATTACAGATGTGGGTCTCTACTGCTACAAAGTTATGCCTTTCGGATTGAAAAATGCTGGGGCAACTTACCAAAGACTCGTCAATGCAATGTTCAAGCCTCAGATTGGTAGAACCATGGAAGTTTATGTCGACGATATGTTGGTAAAATCAAAGAAAGCTGTAGATCACATGGGACATTTGGAGGAGATGTTCACGATTCTTCGAAAATATGGAATGAAGCTCAACCCATTGAAGTGTTCATTCGGGGTAGAGTCTGGGAAATTCCTGGGTTACATCATAAGCGCTAGGGGTATTGAGGCCAATCCTGCTCAAATCACAGCTCTGAGAGAAATTAAAGCCCCTAGAACAAAGAGAGAACTGCAAAGTCTCAATGGAAAAGTCGCTGCTCTGAGTCGCTTCATTTCCAAGGCCACAGACAAATGTATTCCCTTCTTTGACGCTTTAAAGAAAGGAAAGAAAATTTTTGAGTGGACTCCAGAATGCCAGAATGCTTTCGATAAACTAATTCATCACATGGAAACACCTCCGGTTCTTTCCAAACCCACTGACGGTGAAGATCTTTTCATCTATTTAGCAATTTCATCTCACGCTCTCAGCGCAGCGCTTGTACGGGAAGATATGAAAATACAACGTCCAGTCTACTACATCAGCAAACGGTTCACTGGGGCAGAGATGAATTATTCAAAGATAGAAAAGCTTGCTTTTTGTTTGTTAATCGCTTCCAGGAAGTTGAGGCCCTATTTTCAAGCTCATCCTATCAAAGTTCTTACTAATCAACCGCTAAAGCAAGTCCTGTTTCGTCCTGAAACTTCGGGTCGTCTTTTGAAATGGAACATTGAACTTAGCCAGTATGACATCACTTATCACCCCCGAAGAGCAATCAACGGACAAGCTCTAGCAGATTTCATCGCAGAATCTACTGACAAAGGCGATAGTGAAAACGAAACAACCGACGGCATTCCAATCCAGTGGAAGTTGTATGTTGACGGATCAAGAAATGATTACTGTTCTGGGGCAGGGGTTGTGCTTGAAACCCCCGAAGGACGATCATTGTGTTATGCATTGAGATTGGAATTTCCTTCAACAAACAATGAAGCAGAATATGAAGCACTTATCGCCGGTTTAAAAATTGCCAAAGAACTAAACATCAAAGTGTTGCAAATTTTCAGCGATTCTCAACTCATCGTGTGCCAGGTAAAGAAAGAGTTTCAGGCTAAAGGTGGAAATCTGCCCGCATATTTGTCAAAGGCATGTGAACTACTCGAAGATTTCAATCACTACACGATAAGCCATATTCCTCGAGTAGAGAACATGAAAGCAGATTCTCTAGCAAAGTACTCAAGTTCTGGAGAAGCTCAATTACTGGGAATAGTTCCTGTAGAAGTTCTGTCAGCTCCAAGCATTGATGAAATGGATGTTGATTGGATTATGACTACGTCTCAAGAGCATGAATCATGGATGACTCCGATCAAAGAATACTTACTCAATGGTTCCCTGCCAGAAAATTCTAAGGAACGTCGAAAAATATTGAGAAAAGCATCGAGATATATAATTCAAGATGGCCGATTATACAGACGAGGATTTTCAATGCCTCTGCTCCGATGTGTAACTAAGGAAGAAGCCAAGACAATTCTAGCCGAGGTACATGGAGGAGAATGTGGAGATCATTCAGCTGGTCAAACTTTAGCCAAGAAAGTTCTCCGATATGGATATTTCTGGCCTGACATTAACCAAGATGCTGCAACTTTTTCCAGGAAATGTGACAAATGCCAAAGATTTGCAAAAATCCTAAGAGCACCCTCTACTGAACTCACACAAATGGTCAGTCCATGGCCATTCGCCATTTGGGGGATAGACCTAATTGGACCATTACCGATCGCCAACTCAGGGATTAAATATGCTATTGTTGCCGTTGATTATTTCACCAAGTGGGCTGAAGCTGAACCTCTGGCCACCATCACTTCTAAAAAGATGATAAATTTTGTAACGAAGAATATCATTTGCAGATATGGTGTGCCACAGAAGATAATCACAGACAACGGTACTCAGTTTGAAAGTGAAGAATTCCAGGATTTTTGCAAACGATTCAGAATTCGAAAAAGCTTCTCAACAGTGGCTCATCCGCAGGAAAATGGGCAAGTGGAAGCAGTCAATAAGATCATCAAGTCAACTATCAAAAAGCAGCTCGAAAAAGCAAAAGGTGGTTGGGTTGATAAACTTCCATTAGCACTATGGGCATACAGAACTACTCATAAAACTACGACTGGGCACACTCCATTTTCACTGGCATATGGATCAGAGGCAATGATTCCAGTGGAAGTAGAAGTTCCTTCACATAGAAGAGTTCATTTCAACGAAGCTGAAAATAAGAAACTGCAATTTGAAGCACTTGATTTTCTTGATGAGAAAAGAGAAGAAGCTAGGCTCAGAGTTTCAGCTCATCAACAGAGAATTGCCAGGCATTTCAACTCTAAGGTTCGCCAACGCAGCTTTGAGATCGGAGACTTGGTTTTGAAAAGGATTATGACAGCAACTGGTGTGTTTGGGCCAAACTGGGAAGGACCATATGTCATAGGCACTAAACTTCTTGATGGCACTTTCAAACTCATAACTGTTGAAGGAGATCCAATCCCAAGAGCCTGGAACAGCAACCACTTACGTCCTTATTTTACTTAAAAGAAAAAGTTTGGTTCAAAATTGTAAAATAACGATGAATGTGTCAGTTGTATTGTAAGAAATTGTAAATCAGTGTGAATGAATGAAAGCTATAAAGTGGATGTAGGCCCGATTCTTGGCCGAACCACTATAAATCTTGTGTTCTTTACTATTTCATAATGCCTGTTTTATTTCGATATATAAATACTTTAAATGTATTGCTAAAATGTCGATTCAAAATTGCAGGACATCAAAACAATGCTTGCTCGTCGCAAAGCTAAGCGGCCTCCATAAATCAGCTATTACACGAAAACCAAGCCACAAAATTTTTTTCCAAACTCAAATCCTAAGCAAGGAAAACTTCACATGAAAAGTTGGCGACTCCATTGTGACAAACCTTCGTTCACTAGTCGAGATTGTCACTATGAATAGACATCCAACTAGATAACTTGCGTTTGTCTCGTGGAGTCATTCAACAGTGAAGTCCACTCCTTCAGATAAAGCAATTTACTTGTAAGAAGAAAAGAAGAAGATGTGCTTGGGAACGATAATAAGAGATCGCTAACAGGCAGATGATGAGAGAAAGTTGCCAAGCAAACAAAGGAGCAGACAAAGGGAGGTATGCATCTCAACAGGAAGGCCAGAAGATCCACTAAAGGGACGCCTTCCCAAGCGGAAGTAACAGGACCCTCGCTAACTGGTCGTGATGCATCCGATCAGATAGCTTACGTCCGTCCCATTGATCCACTCGCCCCTGAGACGCAACCTACCCGGCACACCAACCAACCAAAGCCCTCGAACGAGGCACGCCAATAAATGGGAGTGCTTTCCTCAATCAAAAAGATCGGTGGGACCACCGAAGGGGCATCTTGTTAATTGATTGCGGTCGTTTGAACAAACAAACATCCAATCAAGCAACTTAAGCCTGCCCCGCGAACCCATCCGACCATGAGAAAGTAACTTCCAGGCACTCAAAAGCCCTTTTCGGAGGCACAAGCCCTCTTCGAAGGCACAAGCCCTCTTCGGAGGCATATGACCACTTCGGAGGCAAAAGCCCTTTCCCAAGGCACCACAAGCCCTCTTCGGAGGCACATGACCTCTTCGGAGGCAAAAGCCCTTTCCCAAGGCATCGCAAGCCCTCTTCGGAGGCACAAGCCCTCTTCGGAGGCACAAGCCCTTTTCGGAGGCACAAGACCTCTTCGGAGGCACAACTCTTTAAGAGGAGCCCTCTCCGGAGGCATGTCCCAAAATAGAATACTCGAACGAAAAGCATTCTCCGGAAGCACAATTCAACTCTCAGAGGAAGGACTAACTTGTTCATCTCAAAAAAAAATTCCTCCTAAAAAAAAAAGTTGAAATACTACAAAATTCTTTCAGAAAAGTTCATTTCACTTCATAGGGAAATTCACTTCTTAATAAATAAAAGTGATTATCCCCGAAAGTTGAAGCGTTCTTCAGAAAGCGAAAATAAAAATTCTTCTAAAGACTGCATATACTCTATTAAAAGCAGAATAATTCTCCCCTTAAAAGCGGAATAATTGTCCTCTGAAATAAGAGTATTAGTCTTGAAAAAGCTAGGAATATTGCAATGCACTTACGACATGGGGGCAATACTATACAATTCAATTATATTAATAAAAGCAACATGCCACAAGTTCGTTGCAATATCACGGAAAACAGATGTGGAATAAATGCATTCTCAAACGCAGACAAAAAGTTTGCACAAGTAAGAAGAATCGTTTGTTCTACACTAAAAATAAAAGATAGATCATTCTCACATACACAAGAGTTTGTACAAGTAAAATAATTGTTTTATTTAGTACTATGAAAATTCGTTACATGTGCAGATATCTCAAAAAGCAAAAGTAAGGAGTAAAAAATCTAGCTTGTTATCCCTTCTTCTCGCCACCTTTGGATCCTTTCCCCGGCCTAATGATTAGTTTTTGGAGCCGTTGTGGACGGGTCGGGGTAGAAGGAGAAAGAGGTGCGGCTGGATCAACTTCTACTTCCTCCCCAGTTGAAGCACTTCTCTTCTTCTTCCTTATGCCACGCTTCCCCTTCCTATTTGAAGAAGATTCGCTCCCCGGAGTAGCAAGCAGTGTTGAAAGCTTCGTGTCATCATCAAGGGACTGCTCCGGGGTCTTCTCGACGTCTTCAAGGTCCTCCGCCTTCTGTTCCTGCGAAGCTGCCGGGTCATCCAGGCCTTGAAGGGCTTCGATTTTCTCTGCCTGTGATCCCGGCTGGGAAGTAGAAGGAGGAGTAACCTGTAAAGATGAAGGGACGGCAACTGAAGGAGTGGAAACTTGTGCAGTATTTGGTGCCTCCGCTGTAGAAGAAAAGAAGTTAAAATCAACATCTTCCGAAAATAGAGAAGGTATCGGTTCACCAAAATTCAAGTAACAGGTAAGAAGGTCATCAAACTCGGTTAAATCAAGTAACTGGTTCACTAGACCCGGAACTTCGCCAAAGTTACCTGGAGGAGTTGATTTCGCAAGCTCAATTTCATATCTATCAGCTTCAGTTTCTTCTTGGCTCTTCTCTTCAATTTGAGAAAGAGGAGTCTCGGAAATATCGAGTTTAGCTTCAGCATCTTTTGCAGCAAGTGGAGATTGAGAGCTAGAACCGATGATATCAACATCAGTCAGAGTTGAAGTATGGACAGGGGCAGGTAGTGATGTTGTCTTTTCTGGATATTCTTCTACCGTTGCCCCGGCTCTAGCTTCGGCAAGTTGCTCTTTGCCTCTAATAAGCGCATCACGTGCTTCATCGTTTAGATAAAGCGCTACAAGGTCTGCTTCCGCATAGCTGGAAAATGTATCAAGTATAGTCTCCCAAACTTCAGCAAGTGTAATCTCATATTTGGGACCCAAGAAGGAAAGGCTGCCACGGCCCAAAACGCTGTGCATATAGAAGTCAAATAGAGTAGAGTCGATGCTAGCTCTAGTGGCATCGTGAGACTCTTCGGCCGCAACTTGTCCAGCGACCGCGTCATCACGCTCCTTCTCAACTTTAAGAAGCTTAGCTTTCAGCATCTCAATCCCGCACTTGCTTCTGAAAGACTTCTTCCTTTTGGGAATGCGATGCAGAAGACGAGGCGAGATCTTCATTGAGTTGCTTGACTTCAGATGCAAGCTTTGCGTTGTCGTCTGCAATACTCGTCATCTCCGCATCATGCTGCTTGCGCCATTTGTCCCATTCTGATTTATCATTCTCCATGGTCATCATCGCCTTAAGATTCAGGTGATTAACCCTTTGGAGTTCGTCGACAAGTTTTTGCCATTGCGACATCCTCTCGATATTAAGCCTGACTGCGTCAAGACCTTTAAGCATGTCTTGCTTATCAATCGGAACCAAATCCAAATCAAAGCGCACTCCTTTTAGGCACCAATTTGGAAATCGGCTCTGAAGCATTGGAGGGCCGTCTTTAACTTGATATTGTGGCCTGTTAATGATTGTTTGAATGTCAGACTTCTTTAGAGGAGGAGAGCTGGCCAGAGTATCAGAAGGGATAAGAGCGTCAGCCTTTTCAGAAATTCCAGACACGTTCTTCTCATCAAGTTTAACCCGTTTACTTGGGTCATCAGTGGCATGCTTCTTCCCTTTGTCATCGTGATATTTTCTTTTATGAGAGTCATCGTCTCTCCTTCTTTGCTGCTCTTCGTAAGCACGCCTTTCTTGAGCTTTTCTAGCTGCGCGCTCTTCGTCAGATTCTTTGTGGGAGGGAAGATAACGTCCATAATCGTAAGAATCACGCCCTCCGTAGCGCCGAAAGTTGTCGTAGTATGAGCCGGAGCGTCCCATCGGAGAATCTGAAAAACGGAAAAGAAGTAAAGTTTAGAAATTTCCAGAAAAAGAGGATAAATGCTTATAAGTGCTGAAAAAATCCTAAGTGTGTGCGGCGTGCAAACTACATGCGTCAAACTACAGACCACGCTTTAGTGTGGAAACAGAGACGACTGGTGTAGTAGGTGTCAGGGTTTGTTTTGGGGTGGAAGTCGCTTCAACAATGGGAGAAGTCACTTTTGGATTATTGTCCCCGAAAAGTTCTTGGGAAGTTATCATGATATCGCTCAAGCCATCAAAGGTATCATCACCCTGGTACTCAGCAGACTTCTCCTTCTCAACTTCTGTATCAATTGATTTTTTAGAAACTCGAGGATTCTCTTCCTCCTCAATGATCGGGGCAAGTGCCGATTTATTGGCTAACCCGACAACATCGGTGGATGGGGAGCATTTTATCAAAGCAGCCTCTACGACAGGTGCTTTTGATGTAGTTTCTTCTACAGGAGCTGGGGCATTCAAGGCCTCCGCTTGGGAACCTGAAGCAGCTAACGTTTCCGCATCAGAACTCGAGATTTCATGAATTTGAGTCGATCTAGAAGGATGTAAAAGTCCAAACTGGTGGAGAAACTCATCTTTCAACAGAAATTTCACATCCCGTTCTTCAATCGGAACAGCCATGAGCTTCTCCAGAGTTTGCTTATGACTGGGATCCCTAGAGGGAGAGAGGAGCGCTGAAATGAGAAAGCAAAGTTAAACACTTAGTGATTCGGACTGTAAGATACTCAGAGAACAAGGAGAAGAAAGGATAGGCATTCTTACTTCCTTCTCTCCACACGGCATAAAAACCAGGGGGACAACGAACATAAAAATACTGAGTCAAAAACCCATGAGCAGTATCAGGGAGGCCGACAACCAGTTTGCGATTCCTGGCACTTCTTATAACAATAATCGAAGGATGATCTTTGATTCTGACAAAAGAGCACAGGTAACAGATTTCGTCAACACTGGGGAGACGGTTAAGCGTTCTGCTGAATAATACGCATAGCCCCATTAGAACAGCATAGCCATTGGGATGTAATTGGAATGGAGAGATTGCTAGTTGGCGGAGAAGATGTTGAAGAAAATTGTTGAAAGGAGGAATGGCTCCGCTCGAGCACATTTGTCGGTTGACTGCCACAAAGCCAGGAGGTGCTACATCAGCAGTGTTGTTCTTTTCAGGAAGGATAGCGTCATCTTCAGCAATGCCAAATTGAGTACACAATTGCCGAAAAGTTTTGTACAATAAAGTGGAAGGGGCTCTCTCTGGGGGGTTGACTAAAGGAGCTGGAATGAAAATGGACTCTCCGGTCCGAACTGTTACATCTCCATGTTGAGAAGCCATTCTACACAAGCAACTGGATATTCAAATATGAAGGTGCACGTTTCCTAAATAGTGTGAAGTGTTGTGCAAAATTAACAAAGATAACAAATAAATACAAACTGGAATTAAGCTAGTCGGTAACCGATCGATTATCAGATTTCAGGACTTGTTAATTTAAAAGTTCAGGTACAGTATTAAATGCAAACCGGACATTTTCAGTTGACTATTTCAATGTTGTTTTAATACTTTGCTTGAACTTGTTGATTTAAAGCACGTCATACACACAATCTGTTTATGTTGATTATCTGTTATTAAATAATCTGTCATTTGATATGGGCAGTCGGTGACAGTATATTCGTCCCAATTTCTTTGTGGATATTCTATTAGACAGGTTATTAGTTTGCAAGTTAGAGTGATCTGTGGGAAAATGCAGCAGTTCATAGTTCAGCAGTTCAAAATGCAGCAGTTCAAAGTTCGTTCAAAGCCCAAGTCATGAGTCGCCAACGACTTATGTATTGACTCGTCCACGACTGGTGTTCTGACTCGTCCACGACTTAAGGGTTACAAGGCAAGTCGGTCGTACTTCAAGTCTTAAGTCATGTGAAAATAAGAGACTCCAGTCCAGAGCAGCATATAACCCAAGTCCTAAGTCGTCTACGACTCAAGAACTATGTCGTAAAAAAACTAAGTCGTCTACGACTCAAAAGGAGGCTGCAGTCCAAAGCGGCATAAAATCCTAAGTCCTGAGTCGTCTACGACTCAAGAATTATGTCATAGGAGACTTGACTCGTAAGTCGTACAAAGCTACTGAACCGTGGTCCTGCTAGCATTTCACTTGATTTGAACCCATTGACTTTTCTTCTAACCCGTTATCTTCCAAACCCGGTAACCTCTCAATCAGATTACAATCCCCATCCTAATTCCACGACACCATTGAACCATCCAAAGGGTTAAGTTCAGATCACCAAAGCCTCGTCAACCTAATCAATTAAAGCCTGAAGCGCAGTAACCCTGCATCTCCATCGCCCCATTCATCTAAAGATGAAATCGAGCAAAATCGGGCTCACGAGCTACCGGTACGGTGGAATTCGCAACAAAGCATTGCACGAGGGGATGGATTAAGTATAGGGGGGAGAGTTCACGAATCAATGATGATTAAAGGTCGAGGATGGATCAGAAACACTTACGCAATAAAGAATAGGGAATCGAATTGGTAGATTGCTAGAAAAGGAAGGTATTGCCTCGAGAAAGCTTGGAGGAATAGTAATGGCGGATACGACTCAGGAGATAGGTAATGGGTAGAAGGGACGACTCAAGCATTTTATACCTTTGGGCAGTGGAACACGAAAAGGCATACACGGGATAATATGAGTCGAAGCACACGACCTACGACTTAGGCGTGTACTTCGAGGGGCAAATGTTAACCCTTAAGTTTCTACGACTCATGGTCTTACGAGATAAGGAGTATACGACTCATGGTCTTACGAGATAAGCTTGCTACGACTCATGGTCCAGACGGTTCAGCGAGTCAAGGTCTGTACGGCTCACAAGGTACTACGACTCATGGGGACTTACGACCCATGAGATCTTACGACTCATGGGGATTACGACTCATGGGGTTTACGACTCACAAGGACTTACGACTCATGAGGTCTTACGCCATGGGGTTTACGAATCACAGGGTCTTGCGACTCATTGGGTCTACGACTCATCAGGTTTATGACTCATGAAGACCTACGACTCATGAGGACTTACGACTCATGAGGTATTACGACTTAAAGGCTATCAAGCTAAAATCCAAAGCCCGTGCCTGAGCTACTTTGATCTGATGAGTCGGCTACGAGTTAGCACTTGTCTTCCACCTGAGCCACAAGATGGACCAAATATGGCGCCCACGAGACATCATAAGTCGAATACGAGATACGACTTACCATGAGTCGGTCACGACTCATGACTTGGCGAAACCGAAAGCTCAGAAATCTGCTCCTATAAATAGGCCACCACTTCCAACATGAAGAGGACTTTTGGCGAATCATTTCTACAGCGCTGTTACTCCGTCGAACTCTTCATTCATTCAGTAATCAAGGATCCTTCAAGCATTCGCGACACTACAACAAGCTTCGAGAGAAATTCCTTACATCCGACATGGATTCATCGAGTTTCACCGTCGAAGATTGAGCTAGTAGTCTAGATTGTTTCTTGTGATCGAATTGTACTGTTTCCTAAAGAGATTTGTATCAAATTCTAACCGAATCAGCAATAAGAGACTATAAAGTGGACGTAGGCTCAATTACGGGCCGAACCACTATAAATCTGTTGTTCATTTACTGCATTTCTGCTATTTTCCTGCTTAATTTCTGTTCCCGTCACACGGGTGGTGCTTTCACGATCTTATTACGCGCACCGGGTGTTATCGTTCATATTTTAACGTTAACAATATGTTTGTCAGTATTTGTAGTTTGGTGAATAAAATAAAGAATATGAAGTTCATTTTTCTTTGATCTTTGAGAAGATTCTTGTGATATTGAATGATCAATGGTTGATTTTCAAATATATATTATCTCAATATGGCATTGTTGTATCACATGTTTTTGTCATGCCTCTTACTCTATCTCATTTTGCCTGATATTTATAGCTAGACTGATCCGTTTATTATTTTCTTATTAAATAATACTCGGGTCAGACCGAGATGTTACAGGTGCTTCTGCTTGAGTTATACATTTGAGATAGAGACTCCTTGATGTATACATACTCTTTTGTCTAGCACATGTATCTATTCTTTTGTGATATTGTGGATCTTGTTTGACCACTACTCTGATGTACACTTTTATGTGTTATATTCATATCTATTTCCGCCTTTGAGATATGAACATCTGTGACTGATTTATGTTATGTTTATTTCTATATTTGTTTCCAAGGTCCACTTAGCCACTGTGTGGTAGCTTTGAGTTTGTATTGGTATGTCAGATTTCCTCTTGAAATGAAATGCATGTTATACTACCTGACATATCAGTGCTCGCACAAAGCAATTACACGGATGGTCGCTCCTCAACAGCCTTATTCTTCGCGCTAGTTGACGGCATTACTCCGTAGTGTCCTTGGCAAGCGTGAGCATAGAGGTGGGGCGTCACACTCGTACACTTCAGTCAAAAAAATCCCTAGATATATGGAGTTGATGTGCCCTCTTGGTTAGCTAAACCCCATAGTTTTGAGGCCTATTCTATTTTCAATCATTTTCGATGGTGAAGTCATGTTCCGTGTAACGACCCGATATTTTCAACCATTCGCATCCGCACATGTCGGACTTGAATTGCTCAAAATACCGCGTTGTAAATAAAATTTGGCAAATCTCATAATGTACAGTAAATAAATAATCACAGATCACAGACACAGAGTAAGAAGTGCAGCGGAAGTAAAAGAAATAGTAGTTCATGAAGCTACTATGTAAATATATCAGAGTTAAATAAGATACAACAGAAGAAATAAAGTATAGCAGAAGTCTCAATATGATAAACAAGTACAAGCTGAATAGAACAACAGAACTGAGATAGATAAAACTAGATAAGCAGATAATCTCCAGCGATTCCAATCTCCAGAAAGTGGAATCCAAATCTGTGAATACTCGGGCTGACCCGAGCATAAATAAAAATACAAACACTCGAGTCAGGACATACATACTTATACAATGTAAACCAACTCAAGTGAACTGTAATAAAGATACAAGTAACTTAAAGAATGCTTGGGATCGTCCATTCTTTAAGGATCCGTTAAACTAACTACTATGTAGTAATATTCGCTATTATAATAATGTCTAATATGAAATAAACATACTTTTAAATAGCATCAAGGGGTTACCCATAAGCCCTTAACATGTAATAGTCCCAGTAGTCTATCCAGTACTAGCATACTCCCAAAATGGAGGCTACCCTCGATACTCCACAGGCTACGGGAGAAATCACAACTCGTAGTAAAGCTCGATATGGTAGGTGACACGACACACAAGGCAATGCCAGGGTAGATATACCAATTACGCATCCGGACTGGTGGTGACGCATAGCAGCCACTACCGCCCACCTCGAACAACACTCCCAAATAAAGGGGTGCACCCAATCAATCACAAAGTAATAGAATGGTATCGAAGAAGTGTGTCCGATCAGAGGTGCTACCTTATTGGCCCGTCGATTGCTCCTGTTTTAGCCACCTTATGCTAACTCACGGGAGTTGGGTCCACGCATATACCTTAGGATCGTCGCCACCATCCTACTTCATTCTGGAAACTCCACCGCGTACACAGTTGTTAAAGTGGTTTTCGGTATCGACAGAGTGTATGTCCATATCCGATCCCGGTCTCTTTAACAACCAATCTTTATTATAACCCGTGGTTATAATTTTAAAATAGTTTATACTTCAAAATAGAATATCATTTCAAATCCAAATATTTATCAAAATAAAGATTAAATCAATTCCATACCATTTCAATATATTTAAAATATCATATCATTTCAAAACTTCATTTCAAATCATTTCAATATATCAAAATATCATATCCTTTCAAAACATCATTTCAAATCATTTCAATATATCAAAATATCATATCTTTCCAAAACTTCATTTCAAATCATTTTAATATATTGGCTCGGCTATGACCACATATAGGCTCGGCCATGGGGTCTTCATGTCAGGTCAGATCTGTACAGTAGTGAAAGGGGTGTCCAGAGGTGAAGTAGATGATTGTGGTGATGGCTAAGGGTGGCCAAAGGCAAACTATGAAGGTGGTGCTGAAGTATTGGTCGGCTAACATGGTTTGGAAGGGTTTTTGCAATGTTTTGAGGTGTTTGTCTTCATTTAAAGGCCATGGCCTGATCTGGTCAGTGGAGGGGAGAGGGGTTTGAAGCCATGGAAGGGTAGGAGGAAGGTGGTGGAGGGTTTGGCCGAGCAAAGCATGACTATATCTAGGCAAAATCAATAAAAAGGGAGGAAAAAGAGAAGAAGAGAGAAGCCATTACCCTTTTTTTTGTTTTAGCCGTGCAAATGAGATAGAGAAGGAGTTTTTCACGTGAAATTGATGTGAGAAACTCACGGCTACAATGAGGTATACGGCCAAAAACTCAAGGCAATGAAAAGACAAAGGAAAATGAAAAGACTAGCAGCCGAAAAGTCACACGTTATAAAGCTTAAGTCCTTTCAATTTCCATTTCTATTTTAATTAAATAAAATAAATAAAATTTCAGTAAATGAATTTTAAAACTGAAAAACAATAAAAATAAAAATAAATAAATAAATAAATTTAGGAAAATAGGAAAAGAATTAAAGAAATTGCTTAAATATTGAAAACAGGGTCCAGAAATTACAAATAAATCACCATTGTCTTTGGAAAATATCTACTTCATTTTAAAAATGTTCTAAAGCAAAACATTGAAATAAATAATTCATTTATCATTTCTAAAGTGAAATAAATAATCAAATTTAGAGAAAATAGAAAAAGAATAAAGAAATATTTTATTTAATTTAAACAAGGCTTAAAATTACAAATAAAACATCACTAACTTTATAAAATTTCTATTTCACTTTAAAACAAATAAAAAGTCAAATAAGTAAAATAAATGATGAACAAAAATAAAGTGGAGATGAGAATAAAATAAGTTCTTAAGAAAATAGAGAAATAAATAAAGAATTTCTTTAATTAATTGAAACTGGAAATTAAAAATTATAAACAGAATACAACTGACATTGGAAAATTTCAATAACACTTTTAAAAATGTTTTAAAACCAAAATATATACATAACAAGTTATTTTACCCATATAAACATAAATTAGAACATTACATGACCAAATAAAATATTATTTATATAATTTAAAATAAACAATTTTGTTAAATACAGCAAATTACACACAATATTTAAAAGGGCATAACTTTCACATTATAAATCGGATTTCAACGAAACGAAAAGCAGTCTTCTTGAAATTTTATTTACTTTCATAATAAAAGATAAAATTCAAAAATTTCAAACTTTTAAAATTTTAAATTAAAAGTCAAAGTTTGACCATATTGACCAAAATTCACAGTTCTGGAAAATACTCTATTTATTCATGTTTGGAATTATAATTCAAATAAAAATCAAAATTAATATTTAAAATAACAAAATTTTTCATTTGAAATAAATAAAATAAAGTTTTTAAATCAGGAAATTCAATTTAAAATAATTACCAAATACAGGGTTGTTACATTCCGCTTCTCTTACATGAGTCTTCATCACTCATACAAATCTCGAATCTCTCCCTGGATTCCAGAATCTCGAACAGTTTATGAAACCTAACATAAGTCGTCCAACAAATGCTAATGCTAACCTCTCTCTTGGACGTAACCTTAGGATAGACAGTTCAATTATATAACATTCCACTCCACAACCACTTCTAAAAGATAGAACTCAAATATCAAGTTTGAATTGATTTTCGATAAGTAATAAACTTATCCGATCCTAGACTCTTCAAAACTAAATCGATGAATTTCCAATTAACTCAATTTTGGTTCTTTTAGAAGTAAACAAATGATATAAAGGAGTCCTCCTCGAGGGATCTCGTATACATATGTTCTTAAAGCAAGAGACGATTCATACTAATGAGTCCTCCCCTAGGGATCTCAAATCGTATCAATATGTGATGCTTACATATATTTCTAATGTTAATTTGGTCAAATTTAATAGTCAACTAATCGATTGTCAAGTACAAAATTAAAACGGTCATATATGGAAACCAAGTGTTGTATACTTATCATGTTTCTGACCTTCTCAACTTACATTATCCCTCAGCCAAGAGTAAAGCTAGTAGGTTAGAGCATTGTTTGCTTCTAAACCATACTCAAACATCATTCTTAACGCTCACGGCAGCTGTTAGTGCCAAAATATAGGATTACATACTTTTCTTAAACAAGTAAACACACTGAGTACGATTAAGTCACACAAAGAGCTATTAAATCACATAAAGCACGATTAAGTCACGTAAGTAACTTCTAATACCCTTTTTATTTGATTAATTCTTTTATTAGTTAAAATTTCATTGTAAATATTTTGGTGTATATATATATATATTTAAAATACCTTTATAAAAGATATACACATTTATACTACTAATTCATATTCATTTCAACTCTTTCACAATTCATTTTCACTCTTTTCAATACTTAGAAATGTATTTATATTCTTACCCCAAATGGTATAAGAATATTCACAAATCTTAAACAAGATTTCACGTGTCCAAACGTATAATTAAATGGGTTAAAAACAAATGTTATTAAAACATTGTTACTATGAACCTAAAATCATTTTATACTTCACATTATCTTCAAAATATTCATTTTTAAGATCTACTTATATTCACATTCCTTTAACAAAGTAATGGTCTTTTTAACAACTTCTCAAAAACCATTCAATATAACTTAAGGTTATAAAAAACCACTTTATCCTATTATAGAATATTTATCTTACTTTTTTAAAACTTTTTTAAATGAAAGAGTGATATCCTCAATTAGAGGAGAGCTCTCATGTTTATTTATTATGGAATAATAAAGTAAGGCTTACCAACATGCCTAATAGGTGGCTGTGTACAAAAGTACCTAACATGAAAATTTAAAGTAATGCCAAAAAGAGGATCGTCGATGAGATAATCGAATGAATAGAACCTAACTCTCCTATTATTTGTATACAGCAAAATAATAAATTGAACATTAAATTGGCTATATAAGGAGCCAAAGAAGTCCAAAATATAGAGGCACGCAGGGAGAATTGCATGAAACAACCTCTGGCTGAAACTTGTTGTAGTGTATCTAAAATAATTAAAGGTGGGATGAAGTGCTTGCATAAGCTTGAATGTGAGAATCCAAGACTGATATGTATCTAAGACTGACAGCACTAGTATAGACGGAAATGTAGGGGCACAAAACACAGCTAGTTCTTGTGTATAGCTTAAGGGTAAGACACCAATTAGGCAGATATTATCAGTGTCAGATAATATTCTGGATTAACATTAAAAAGCAAGGAGGTGTAACGAGCATATAGACTGTATGCGAAGCAAGGAGAATGTAAAGATCCGCCTTCTCGACCACTAAATGTCAACACTGATACATCCACGATATTCTTGTGTAGAGAAACTAAGTGCCGGAAAGACAGATTGTTAGGGTAAAATAAAAGAAAACGAAAACAGAATAAGAAAGAAGGGAACACAACATCAATATCTCATAGCAGAACGATAACATATAATATTAAGGGACAGTGCAAAACTATCATTCTAAGGTATAAAGCATTTCAAAGTTATAATTCTAAATACTATCATCATCCTTGACAGTTGTTACAGCCTGTCTTCGTAAACGCTGATATATACAACATAGTAATGAAGTGGAAATAATAATACTATGATAGGAAAAACATTCATCTCGTCTCCTTGAGCTCCAAAACATCCAACTAAAACCTGCCTTTCTCGGACTGCTCGAAAGAGCATAGAAAAAATTTACAGAAAACAAAAAAACTGCTCATCGAACATAAGTCCGGTATGAGAAACTCAACAAATATATGATCAACGTATAATAGTACTTTTGAGACCTCATGAAATGCCATAACGGTTATTCCCTCAAAAGAACCACTCATCTAATAAGTACATAATGTAATATAATAGATAAAGTCTTGGGTGGAGAAAATAAATCAAAAAATAGTTGTTGGTGCTTATATTAGTCACACCACAACAGTATTAAGGGCATAATTAAAACCGCTAAGGTATGTTTGCATAACCGTGGAGATCTCTTCGGTCAGGCAGAATCCAATCTCCTACACAAGGGTCAGAAACTATCTCCGAACATCGTATATCTCTAGGTAAAATATATTAATTAGGAGAAATATAGATAATGCATGGCCAAAAACATGATCCCACATATCATCACCTCCCCCATGCAACATCGATAAGCATACTCTAGATATGTAGAGACAATATCTTATCATGGGTTAGCTAAACCTCAACCTATGAGGCATACTCTATTTTCTGTCATTTCTGATGTCGAGGTTATGTTCGGCATCTTTCACCCGAGTCTTCATCACTCAAACAGAACATGAATACCAAAATGAATTCCCACATCTCGAACAAATCTCGAAACTATACATAGATTCCAACATCTCGAATAGATCCACTTCCAAGAGATAGAACATGTATCTCGATTTTAACGTGGTTTTCGATAAGACACTTACCGATCCCGGTCTCTTCAAGACTAAATCAACGAATTTGGTCATATTCAACAATAACGAGAACAATCACATATGGAAACTAATTCTCATATACTTATCAAATTTCCAAACTTTTAGTTCTAAGTACACAACTAAATACTTTTCATAAACGAGTAAACACAGAAAGCACGATCAAGTCACACAAAGCATGATTAAGTCACACAAGCAACTTTTAATCACCTTTTATTTAATTGATCTTTTATTAATTAAAATCTCGTTCACTAGTAAAACTTCTTTTATCTACTAAAACTTCGTTTATCGAGCCATACTATCTTTCAATGCTTCAAAAAATATTCATTTTACTCGAACATCAATCTTAACACTCACAAATAGATAAGCCTACTTCATTAGCTTTTAGTGTCAAGCATAGTTAATAACTTTTTCACTACTTATACATACACACGGTTTAAAAATACGTATAAATAGGTTTTAAATATTCGTATAAAATATTAATTTAAAATAAATAATTTATACTTTGATGAAAATAAATAAAAGGCATGTTTTATAATTTGAAACCCCTTTACTTCCAAAATTCATAAGTGATTATTAAAAATATATTAGAACTTCAAACCAACATTAGAATACTGCAAAATATGTTATAAAACATCCCTATGTAAGACCCATATTTTTACTATTTTAAATCATTAAATTTAGTGTAATTATTGAATAAAAATGGGTAAAAATATTTTTTTAATGATTTATTAATATAGTTATTGAATATGAACTTGAATAAAATTTTGAAATAAACTAATTTCGAAAATTTGGCGATAACGAGTATTGAAATGAAATCCTATATATTAACCGGGTTTATAATCAATAACCGAAGTTGAATAATAATTAGGAATTATTTAGATAGAAATAAAATGATGTCGATAACTAAAATTTATTTGGAACTTAATGATTTATTTATATTGATGTATAGGATAATTAAATTGTTAAATTTAATATTCGAAATTGTTTAAATAATTGAATCTTGAATTAATGTGAACGAAAACGATATCAGAAATTGATTTAAGTTTTATTTAAATATGAATGAAGATTGTTAACATTTAAAATTGGATTTAAAAGTTAATAATTAGAAATTGAAGTGGTGGAGATTCCAGAAATGAAGTAGGATTCCAGAAATGAAGTAGGATGGTTTGGCAAACGATTTCTGTATGAGGTATTGACGTGACCCTGACTCCCGTGAGTTAGCTTAGATGTGACTAAAACAGGAGCTATACTTGGGCCAAGTGAGGTCATTCCTTCGATCAGACATGCTTCTTCGATACCATATTATGACTTTGTGATGATTTGGTGGCCACCCCTTGATTTTTGATTTGGGAGTGTGTTCCGAGGTGGGCGGTAATAGTTGCTATGCGTTACAACCAGCCTGGTTCTGCAATTGGTAAATCTACCCTGGCATTGCCTTGAGTGCCGTGTTCATATGCCCTAGAGCGCCTTCTACGAGTTTGGTTTGTACCATACCTATGGAGTGCCCTCTGATAGCCCTCCAGTTTACGGAGGAATTACGGTACTGTATAGACTATGGGAATATATAAAAATGTGTTAAGGGGGATATGGGTAACGCCTTAACGCTATTTTAATACTTTACTTTACTGTAGACACTATTATAATAGCGTATTGTACTACATAGTAGATAGTTTAACGGATCCTTAGGAGATGGTAATCCCGAGCATCTCTTAAGTTGTTGCACTCACATTAAACACTGGATAGGAGATGTCAAACCCCGTAAACATCTCTGATGTCATTACACTCATATTTATGTATTGTTGATTTAACTTACATAAGATCTTTTAGTTCTGACTCGAGTGTTTTGTCTTTTCAATTCGCTTGGGTCAGTCTAAGCTTTTCAGTTTATTGAAGACTACTTTCTAGAGGATGAAGACGAAGATTCTATACTATTATTATGTATTATATTTATTCCACTACATCATGTTGTTCTGCTGCATTTATTTATTATTTATTCTTGTTGTATGTAACTCTGATCTGTATTATAAAGGTTTAATCAATGTTATTTGTAAATAGCTTCATGAACTGTTTATTTAATTATTATATTTTGTCCTTCCGTTGTGAGATTATGTATTTGTTTTCTTTCTTTCTCTGCTTTTTCTTATTTACCCCATAACAATATGCCCTTTTGAATGGTTTGAGTCCGACGTGTGTGTCTGCTTAAAATGTCCCAAAAGGCGGGTCGTTACAATATAAGAAGTAAAGAAGATGGTGGAAGGGGTGGAATAGGAGGAGGCCGAACCTATGGAGGAGGGAGGAGCAAGTTGTGAAGCTTCGGAGCTAGAAAAAGAGAAAGAAGTGTTGCCCGTTTCATTCCAAGGAAGTAGAAGAAAGTTTGAAGTACTGCGGAAGCTCTGCCGAATTTTCCAAAGTTGTTTGAAGTTGAAAAAAACAATAGTGAAGTGTTGGATTAAAAAGAATGTTGGTAGGAAGTTAATCTTTTGATAAAAGGTGAGTACTCAATGTTTATTTAAAGTTAAATCATCCTTATAACTATTTTAATATGTCCATTAAAACCCTTGAATAATTTATTTGAATGTTTGATAACTTGGTTGATGTTATGGTTGATTATATGTTTGTGATATGGATGATAACTTGGTTTGATAAATGATAAGAGAAATGATTAGAAATTAACCATAGTTAATTAAATGAGAATTAAATCCATACAAATATGTGTATGGAAGTTATTTAGCCTCTTAATGATTTTAAATAATCTAAAAAGATTGGAAATGATATTATAATAATATAATATTATAATATGAAATGAAAAATGAGTTTTAAATATAAAAATATTTTTTTAAATGAGTTAAAATAGTTTAAAAATGGTTTAAAACAAATTTGAAGTGTTTCGGACAAGTTCCAAAGCAATTCACAAAATTGGTCAAAATCGAGCTCGTCGTGTAGTGGTAGTTCGTAAATTTCGACCCGTAACTTCAAATTAGCGTAGAGAATGATTTATAAGTCGAATTTCTTCGAAATAAAAATTCTTTCATCCACAATGATAATAGTTTTCCAATGAAGAAAGAAAATCAAGATTTCATCAAGAAGATTTTAAAATATGTCCAAAACAATTTTCTAAAAACATCGCGGTTTTGAAGTTCGAAATTCAAAAAGGGATTTCTTTATAAATGATATTTTTAAATGATTAAAAATATGAAATAAATTTGATAAATCTATTAAAATGGTTTAAAAGAGATTTGGAATGGAAAATCTGAATTTTCAAATATTAAGAAGCTATTTAAATCAAATAAACTTATATAGCACTTTCTGCAGCACTTTTATGCTGCGAATTCTATAACCTTTTTGTGAGGAATGCAGATTACGGATCTTAAGGCTAGGAATAACACTAGAGGGGGGTGAATAGTGTTTATAAGAAATTACTAAATCTTTTGAGTTTATGTTAATTTGAACACAAATGTATGTAATATTCAGACATAGATATAATCACAGAATCAAACACAGATACAGAAATAAAGTAAATGCAGTAAAGGAAAGAACACACCGAATTTTATACTAGTTCGGAGTTACCCTACATCCAGTCCCGCACAACTAAGTACGGATTTCTTTTCAAAATCAATTCAACAATTACAACCCTCGGTTTCAAGGCAATGAGGTACACCCTCCAGAATCACAATCCTCTGGGTAGAGATACTTGAGTTCCGGGGCAACAAGTTCACCCAATTGATTTCCAAGGCTACAATCACACCTTTTCTCGCTTGATTGATTTCCAAGGCTACAATCACACCTTTTCTCGCTAGATAGATTACAAAGAAGCCTATAACTCTGAATAGCACTGGGATCTTGTTGAGATAGTGATAGAGAATCAAACCAGAGATAATCTAGTTAGATTCAATGTTGATTTCGGCAGAGTGATGATAGGATTTTGAATAAGAAAATGTGGAAGAAGAAGAGAAGTGAAAAACCAGAAAATCTAATAATAAATTCATTGAAACTAACTCCTATTTATAGAAGAACAACAGCCATGTCCATTCGTGAAAGGTTTTGGAAAATAGACACTTCTTTTGACATTCAAATTTTTGGTTCTAACTGACACTATGTCGACATGGGGTACTAGGGCATGTCGACATCCCAAAGCATTTTTTGATGATTTGATTTTCTTTGAAAATAACCTTTATCTTATATTAAAAACTATTTAAACTTTATAAATATACTTGACTATAGATAAAATACATAGATAAATATAGAGAATAATATATATAAAATTTTACTATAATTTTATATTTAAATCTAAGTATAAATATATTATAATTAAAAGATAGTTTAAAACAAACGAAGTTTAAAAACAAGAGTTTATTTAAAAACAAAAACAAAGAATATTTTAAGGCTAAAACATCTTTTTGAAAATCATTTGAAAAGATAATTTTTAAGGCTAAAACATTTTGAAAATCATTTTGAAGTAGTTTTGCAAGCTTCTTCCTGCAGAATATCTCATCATATCAGGACTCGAGAACTTGTACAAAACCAGGATGTTCGTGGGTTTGTAAGCCACTTGTCGTAGGTTTGTAAGCTACTTGTTGTGGGTTTGTAAGCCACTAAAAAGGTAGAAATGGGTTCCATCCCAAAAGAAAAATGGAGTGAAGATTTCAGTGCTATTATGAAGTTTTAACATAATTCTAGACTCAATACTTATCTTGAAATCTTGAACTCTTGATAATCTTGATATTCTTGATACTCATGAGTCTTCAAATCTTGATATCTTGAATCTCTATACTGTACAATCTTCATTCTTTGTACCTGCATGGTTAAATCCTGCATATACATATATATCTAAACTATAATGTTAGTATTTATGTTTTATAATCTTATTCTAAGGTTGTTGTCATCAAAACCATCATCTCAAGGACTAACAATCTCCCCTTTTTGATGATGACAACCTTTGTTTATAAAATATTACTTCTATCCTAATAACTCCCCCTAAATCTAATAACTCCTTCTTAATCTATGCCTAACTCTCCTATTTTATATTTCTCCCCCTTTGTCATGAACAAAAACAAACAAACATTAAACTATATAACTCTTAGGCTAATATCCTGTATGATGAGAGTGTTATCATCAATACTTACTTGTAAACCTAAAACTTAGTCCTAAACTACTAACATTCCTAACCAAGTACCTATATAATACTTATATATAACATATATAAGAATCATATATAAGAACACACAATATTTATATATATATATATGTTTATATTTACATTTTCGTAAAACGTGACAAATATACACATAACGAAAAAAAACGAAAAAGAAGAAACTACTGAGTATCTTTGACAATTGGAGATCTATGGATCGAACAATTTGGATAATGGAAATAGAAATTTCCACGTTGTTCAACCAAGTTTCCGTCCTTGTCAAAACATACTTCGCCAACGCAAATGACTTTGTCATTGTCTTTCGCATGCTCTTCTTCCATTGGTTCTTCTTCTTCTTCTTCACTTTCCTCTTGTTCATGATCACTTGAAGAGTCCTCGTCAATCAAGATTGGATTAGCATGATTGTCCATTAGAAATTTTTGTAAATTTCTAAGGATTTTCCCTTGCCTTTCTTGTTCTTTTGCCATTCGGAGTTGCAACATTTGAATTTCAGTCATTAACTGAATTGCATCCTTCAGAGAATCCTCCATTTTTGTCACTCGGGCGAGCGTAGTACATTGGAACGGACCAGAGGTAGGAAAAGGGAACGAAAAGGTTGATTTTATGTTTGATTTGGAAGAGGAGGCCATTGATAAATTGATTTCAGAAGATAGAACAGAAAGAGAACAGAGAGAATGAAGAAAATTTCGAAAATAAGAAGAATATATAACCAATTATTTGAATTTTGGTGGGAAAAAAATTTAAAATTTAAAAAAACGTTATATGTCGACATGAGTATAGGGGGGATGTCGACATGGTTCTCAATATTTTTACTATTTGATTGATTTAATTTTTAATTTATACTTTGTTATTTTTATATTTCAGTTAATGAACAAATACCTAATTCTCTTCTTAATTTAGTAAATGTAGATTCATTTAAGGGTTTTGTTAAGATATCAGCAATTTGATTTTCAGAATTGATATAGTCTAGAGTAATTACTTCTCTACTTATATTATCTCTGAGAAAATGGTGTCTGATATCAATATGTTTAGTTCGAGCATGTTAAGTAGTATTTTTGGATAAATTTATTGCACTAGTATTATCACAATAAATTGGTGATTTTGAGATATTTAAACCAAAATCTTTTAAAGTTTGTTGCATATATATTACTTGAGAACAAGCCAAAGCAGCAGAAATATACTCTGCTTTAGTTGTTGATAGAGAAACTGTGTTTTTCTTTTTACTAAACCAGGAAATTATAGAATGCCCTAAAAAGTGACAAGTTCCACTTGTACTTTTTCGGTCTGATTTACAACCAGCATAATCAGCATCACAGTAAGATATTAAGTCAAACGAATCATTTTTAGGATAAAATAAGCCATAATCAAAGATGTGTTTAACATATCTTATAATACGTTTTATAGCATTTAAGTGAGTTTCTTTAGGTTGGGATTGATACTTTGCACAGAGACAGACACTATGCATGATATTAGTTCTACTCGCAGTGATATAGATTAGTGATCCGATCATTCCTCTATATAATTTTTGATCTACATCTTTCGAGAGATCTTCTTTACTAAGGTACTCATTGGTTGCCATGGGAGTTGGTTTTCCACTCGCAGTAGTCAAACCAAATTTACTAACTAGGTCTTTAGCATATTTTTCTTGACTAATAAAGATACCATTATCTAACTGTTTTATTTGTAATCCTAAAAAGAAGTTTAATTCACCCATATGACTCATCTCAAACTCTTTTGTCATTATTTCAGAAAATTCTTTATTCATTTCGAAATTAGTTGATCCAAAAATGATATCATCTATGTAGACTTGTACTAGTTGAATATCATTTTTATTTCTTTTAATAAAAAGAGTATTATCTACTTTACCTATTTCAAAATTTGATTGTAACAAGTAAGATCTTAGTCTATCATACCAGGCTCTAGGAGCTTGCTTTGGACCATATAGAGCTTTCTTAAGTTTGTAAACATGATTTGGAAATTTATCATTTTTAAAAAGTGGTGGTTGTTTAACAAATACTTCTTCTTTTACAAAACCATTTAAAAATGCACATTTAACATCCATTTTAAATAATTTGAAATTATTATGATTTGCGAAAGCAAGTAGAATCCTAATGGCTTCTAATCTTGCTACGGGGCAAAGGTTTCATCAAAATCTATTCCTTCTTCTTGACAATAACCTTGAGCGACTAACCAGGCTTTATTTCTAACAACCACTCCTTGTTCATTCATTTTATTTTTATAAACCCATTTAGTTTCAATTATTGTTTTATTTTCAAGTCTAGGAACAAGTTCCCAAACATCATTTGTAGTGAATTGATTTTGAACCCTTTTTGAAAAATTCTTAAAATATTCAAAAGTATCACTTTTATATTTTATAAATATTGTCCATGTAAATCTAGAATAATCATCTACAATTACAAAAACATATTTACTATTATTTATTGATAGAATTTTTAGTTGAAAATTAGTTCAATTCAGCAAAGACAGCATTTCCAGAAATGCTGTAATAGCTCAGGTTTCATATTAAAGGTTTTCATTAAATTCAGCAAAGTCATCAGACAACTACAGCCTTTACAGAACTGCTGTAATAGCCCTTTATTAAGTTTTAACCTTTTAGTTTACTTCAGCAACTACAGCATTTACAGAACTGCTGTAATAGCCTCTTATTTAAGTTTTAGTTCATTTCACAAACGATAGCATTTCTGAAGTGCTATTAAAAGTATTTCCAGATTTTAGTGTATTTCCAGCAAACAATAAATCCCAATTTAAACCAGTAAACATTATAAAAATCATACTTTAACATTCAAAATGTTCATTTAAAATACTTTTAACTTATGATTTTTATAATAGATTTTCTTATAAATAAAACCAATTTTCAAGAATTCACTTAATAAAATTTAAGTGTAAAATTTCTATTCTCTTCATTTTAACAATTAAACTTAACACTTAAATTTTTATTTCCATTTTTATTTATATAACTCAAAATTTCTTTTAAACCCAAAAATCCAAATTTCCAGACTTAAGTTATATTTCAATAATTAAAATTTAACCATTCATTTAATTACATTTTTAACTTATAGAAGAATCAAAATTTCTTTATTTAAACATTAAAAATCCAATTTAAATCAAATTTTCATAAATTTACACTCTTAAACATATTTAAAATATTCGAAATATTTATAAAATAACCACGGGCCTATATATAGTTTTCTAACCTAGGTCAAGTGATACGGATATATATCATTTCAATCCGCAGTTTACAATGAAAAATCCGGGTTCTATCATTTCAAACCCGCAATCCCAAGTAAAATAAAATAAATAAAAATCGTTCAGGCCTATCAATTCAGCCCATAACAATTTTTCCCTATTCTAAAGTCCGTTCGGGTATGTATCATTTCAACCCATAGTGATCTAATCTACAGGGAACTTGCAGTGTGATAAACAGATATAAATGAACAGTTTAACAACATATATTAGTAACAGATGAGATGACAGGTAAATAAACAGGTTTAACATCATATAATTAATAATCACAGACAGGTATAACATAACATAATAGTACTACACATTCAATTGTTGTCAATTCACATTTGCATAAGTATAAATGTCAGGTGAGATTTACTCACCTTTTTACGCTGAAGTTTGCAAAACAAACACACAAACAGAAATCCGGAAAGCACGAAAGCACGACTAGATTTGGATGGAGAGAGAACCAAGATGTAACTCTTGTATTCACAAAATAAAAAAAGAAAAATATAAATATAATTACAATACCAAAGTTTAAATTGAAACAAATGGAAACTAGGCTAGACAAATACATCACCTAGGCTCTAAATCACTTTTGCTTGGTCTTGCCTCAACTTGTGATCAACCATACATGTTGTTTGGCTTGGCCACAACATGATTTCAGGTGGTAAAGGTCTTCTTTGGGTTCACACTTGTATGGTTAGGCAAGAGAAGAGGAAGGGGTAGGGGTTACACAAGAGAATACAAAGGGGCAAGGCTAACAAAGGAAGGTTTGGTTCAACAATTGGGCTCGGCCTATGGCCTATTTGGCTCAACCATGGGCTGCTACGGATCTGGATAGAGGTTAGGGTGATGTCCAGAGGTGGTAAACAAGCTGTTGGTGGTGGCTATAGGGGTGGCTGAAGTCAAATATGAAGGGGATGTTGAAGGCAAACTCGGCTAGTACACTTTTGTGGAGTTTTGGACATTGTTTTGTGGAATTTTGTTCAAGGAATGGTCATGGCACTTCCAGGTCAGAGGAGAAGGATTATTGGTCGTGGATTAGGTGGGGAAGGAAGTGGTGGTGGTGGTCGGAGGAGATGGTGGTGGATATGGCCGAGCAAGGCAAGAAGAATTCAAGGCAAAATCAAGTGGAAAAAGAAGAAGAAAAGTGGAAAAATGGAAGAAGAAATGGAAGCCATTGCTTACAACTTCTTTTGGCCGTGAGAAATGAAATGGGAAGAAAATTTCACGTGAAAATGAGATGAGAAACTCACGGCTATCAATTGAAGTGTACGGCCAAAAGCAAGGCAATGAAAAGTCAAGTGAAAATGAAGAGTCTTGGCTAATGAAAAGTCATACGTTTTAAAGTTAAGTCTCTTCAAATTTCCATTCTTTTTAATTAAATAAAACCCAATGAAAATTCAGTAAATGAGTTTTAAAACAGAAACAAGGTAAAATAAAATGAAAATAAATAATTAAATTTAAAGAAAATAGAAAAAGAATTAAAGAAATTGCCTAAAAATTGGAAATAGGGTTCAAAAATTACAAATAAATTATCACTAGCCTTAGAAAAATTTCTACTTCACTCTAAATCAAATAAAAAGTCACATAAATAAGATAAATGAGGAAAAAAACAAAGTGAGAATGAGAAAAAATAAGATCTTAAGAAAATAGAAAAATAAATAAAGAATTTCTTTAATTAATTGAACTAGGAATTAAAATTTGTAAACAAAATTACAACCGACACTGGAAAATGTCAACTACACTTAAAATGTTTTAAAACCAAAAAATATACATAACATGTTATTTTACCCATATAAATATAAATTAGAACATTACATGACCAAATAAAATATTATTTTTATAATTTAAAATAAACAATTTTGTTAAATACCGGAAATTTCACACAATATTTAAAAAGGCATAACTTTCACAATATAAATCCGATTTCAACGAAACGAAAAGCAGTATTCTTAAAATTTTATTTACTTTCACAATAAAAGATAAAATTCAAAATTTCAACATTTTAAATTTTTTAATTTTTAAATTAAAAGTCAAAGTTTGACCATATTGACCAAAATTCACTTTTTGGAAAATATTCTATTTAGTCCTGTTTGGAATTCTAATTCACATCAAAAATCAAAATTTATATTTAAAATAACAAAATTTATCCATCTAAATAAATAAAATAAAGTTTTCAAATCAGGAAATTCAATTTAAAATAATTAAAATATACAATTAAAATAATCACAAAATACAGGGTTGTTACATCTACCCCCTTCAACCAAAACCCATTCCTTTCTCGGCCTGCCTTTCCACCCACTGTCGCTCGTGCCACCACTCCAACCAAGCAACTGCCGCCACCCAGACGAGCACGTGCAGCACCTTTTAGCAGTAGCAGCCAAGGCCAACCCGCGACGGCAACCAAACACCACGTATTTTTATGTATAATATGTTTAATAATGGTTTGTATATAATATCTTTATATAATCAAAGGTATATATATAATATGTTTAATGTATTTATTCAAATTTATGTTAATATTTTAATATAGATTTTTGTAATAACTATAATATATATATATATATATGTTATGTTTAAATATATATTTGAAAATTTTGAAAAGAAATATAAGGGCTTTATTAAATATTGATTTTTAAAAATAGTAAATATAAATAAATAATAAATATAATATATATTTGATTTCCATCAAATTCAGTTGATCGTGCTTTGCTTTTGTTTCGCCGTTGTCCAGAATTGGTCGCATCAGCTTTTTGCTTTCCTCCGTGCGCGTGTCCGTGTCAACTTCTTCGCATCAATGTTTTCATAGCCTCGAAAGGCGAGCGGTCACTCACGATTAACATTCTAATATTCAGTAAATTTAATTCACATGAAATGACGATTGAAATACGTTGTTAAATTTGAAATTGTTAGTAATTTAATTTTTAATTATGATATGTTATTATCTGCAATTGTTTAACTATATTAATTGACATATGATACCATAACCTGTTGTATATATTTAAATTGTTGATTATGATATATGCTTGCTATCGATATGTATGTCATTTTATATAATTATTTTATTGTTCTCACTCTACAAGTTCCCTGAAAGTTAGAATTCCCTATGGGTTGAAATGATACATACCCGAATGATTTTATAGATTAAGGAAAATCGTTATGAGTTGAAATTATAAACTCAAGCGATTTTATTAATTTTTAATTTTGGGATTGCGGGTTGAAATGATATATACCCGTAATACTAAATTATTGCGGATTGAAAAATGATAAATATCCGTATCACTTGACCATAGGTTAGAAAATTATACACGGACACCGTTGCTCTTTTTTAAATGGTTTCCAAATTTTTGAGAAAAGAAAATATATGTGTTTTGATTTTAAAATATAATATAAAGATTTTATTTTAATTTTAATATGTGTATAACTTTAGATTCTTAAATTATATTTTTGGAAATTTTAAAATTATAAGTTAAGTTTTAAAATGTAAATTATAAAATTTTACTTATAACTTTATTATTTTTAATATATATATTTTTTTGGCAAGGCCGACGGGGTTAGATGGTCCCCGACCATTTTATTGCAGCACTAATCAGAACAACACACTCAAGAAAAGCAAAAGAAAACAGAGGGAAACAAAGCACTGCAAACACAGGGAAACAAACACAAAAGGGAGGAAAAAGAACAAAAAACAGAAATAAGAGAGACTACACCCAGGCAAACTTAGCAATTGAATAACTGTAGAATTCCTGGGTCAAAAGAGAACCGCATCATACCCATATCTCGCTTTATTTCATGCATAACCCAGTGCTTAAGCACTGAACTTCTCTTCGAGTTTACGTGGTCAAAAACCCTAACATTACGCTCAGTCCAAACTGTCATAATAAAACTCTTCAACACAGCAGTAGATAGCTTCTTCATCACTTGCTTGCACCCAGTATTAGCATAGATATGATTCCATTCGTCCAGATTATGTTGAGCAACATTATTACACCAGAGCTTGTCCTTCACAGCATTCCAAATAGCTTTGACAACCGCACATTCGAAGAACAGGTGCTCGACTATTTCAGGCTGATCAGTACAGAAGGTACAATATATGGTGACGTTCATACCCATGGTGACAAGTTTGACTCTAGTGAGTATAGCACGATTCAGAACTTTCCATAGGAGCAGATTTTCACGCATACAACCATCCTTGTTCCATGTACGCTTCCACCATCTCCACTCAGGCAAAGAATTGTTCTTCATCAAGTACTCATAAGCCTCCCAGATTTTGTATTTACCTTTTTTCTCCCCTCAAACTAATTCAGTAGATGACATGTTGAGAGGAACGTACTGTCTGATCAAGCTCCAGAAGCGCTGAATTCTCGCATTAGAAGAGAAGGGTCTGAACCGCTGGTGATCCTGAACAACATCCTTTACCTTGGCCTTTGAGTGGATACCAGATTGCATTATTTCACTATGTGTTAATTGTCTTCTCAAAATCAGGCCCGTGTCAAGCCAAGGATCATCCCAGAAATTAGTGTTATATATAGGGTTGCAACTTATTCGAATAATAGGAAGAAAAGTCTCCTTGAGTTTAAAGATACACTGCCAAGTCCAGCTGAGATTTTGAGGCTTCTGCATATTCCATAGACTCCTGCCTTTGATGACATTTCTTCTAGACCAGGCAGCCCAGAGACTAGTGGTGCAATTGAAGAATGTATCAATGTGTTTGGCAAAAGCAGCTTTGTTCCAATGCTTTAAATTGAATAATCCAAGCCCACCTTTATTCAAGGGACATTCAACTCTGTTAAATTTAATCGGAGCATAGTATTTAGTAGAGGTCTTTCCCGTCCAGAGAAAGTTCATGAATGCACTGCGCAACATTTTAACAAGTTTATAAGGAAGAACAAAGGTCCTTGCCCAGTACACCTGCATAGCAAAGAGTACGGACTTAGTTAACGTGAGCCATCCTGCTTGACTAAGCTTCCTAGCAGTCCAACAGTCTAGACGTGCTGTTATCTTCTCATACAAGGGAAGGCATTGTAAGGTAGATATTCTAGAAGATGCAAGAGGGAGCCCTAAGTAGGAAAAGGTAGTATAGCTTGGGGACAGACCAGTGACATGAGAAATTTCAGCCATTTGTTGTAAAGAAACTCCAGCAATCTTGATATCAGATTTATGAATGTTAACCTTTAAACCAGTCATCCCATAAAACTGATCAAGGATTAACATAATATTCTTAACAGTGATAATGTCCGGAGAGCAGAAAATCACTAAATCATCAGCAAACATGAGAGAGGAGATTTGTGCTTCTTTGCAAGCTGGATGGAGTTTAAAGCCACCCTGACTTATGAGCCTGTTTAGTAGTCCTGTCAGCAGTTCCATCACAATAATGAAGACATACGCTGAAATCGGATCCCCTTGACGTATTCCTTGTTTACCACCAAAAAAACCAGAAGTGCTGCCATTAACAGAGACTGAATAGTTCGTTGTAGAGATACATTCATAGATCCACGTAATAAAGTGCGGCGGGAAGTTCATATAACCCATAATTCTCACTATACTATCCCATTGAATCATGTTGAAAGCTTTCATGATGTCAAGTTTCAACATCGCTTTAGGAGGAGAATGCTTTCTATTGTACCCTTTAAGCAATTCATGAGAAAGCAGCTTGGTTATTGGATATGATAGAAGGAAGCACTTCCCTAAGTCTAGAAGCAATGACTTTGGAGATGCATTTATATATAGTGTTACAACAAGAAATAGGGCGAAAGTCATTAACGTTATGAGCATTCTTAATTTTCGGGATCAAAGCAATGTTGGTATAATTAAAGGATCTATAGATTTTGGCTTTCTTAAAGAATAGCTTGATAGCATTACACACATCAGTCGAAACAAAAGGCCAGCAGAATGTGTAGAATTTAGCATTTAATCCATCGGGACCACCACACGAGTTGGAATTGAGAGAGAACATAGCTTTTTCAATTTCTTCTTTAGTAACCTCTTTGCATAAAGCTTCATAATGATCAGCAGTTAATTTAGGAAGGATGTCATGAGGAATTTCATCAATGGAGGCGGAGAAGTTGGTATCATTGCCATAAAGGGAAGAGAAATGATGGACAAAAGCAGCTTTCACATAATCATCAGTGGTTTGAAGGACTCCATATTTGTCATGGATAGACACAATGTTCTCACGTCGCTGCTTATTCTTGAGACTTGCATGGAAATAAGAACTGTTCCTATCACCATTTTCTCTCCATTTTATTCTAGCCTTTTGGAGAATCATGTCACTTTCTTTAGCCAGAGCTTCGTAGTACTTTTGGGAAAGCAAACTTTCGTTAGCAGCAAGTCTTTCATCAGCTGGAGTGTTCATCATAGCAGTTTGCACTGTAACTAGCTCAGCCTCTAGCATGGAGCTCATTTTAGCTCCTTTACCAAATTTCTTAGACGACCACTCCTTCAGGACTTCCTTCATGTCTTTGATTTTCTCCTGCAAAATGTATAAGTGATTACCATACTTAGTTTTACTCCAAGAGGCTAAGGCTATAGTTTTAAAGTCAGGTTCATGCACCCAGGAATTAAAAATTTTAAAATTAGGTTTTCCTCTCACACCAGCTTCACGCAGATGAATAATTTGGGGAGAGTGGTCAGATAGGAGAGGAGGAAGAAGGACAGTGTAAAGAGGAGGCCATTTGTCGAGGGAAGATTGGTTCGAGAAGGAGTGGTCAATCCTAGAGAAGGTTCTATTGCCCTGCCTCCTTTTATTATTCCACGAGTACGGCATACCAACCGATTTTATAGGAACAAGGTCAGCTTGATGAATAGTATTAGCAAGAGGCTGGATTTCATTGCGAGATAGGGGGTTGCCACCAACTCTGTCAGAGAGATTGAAATAGCAGTTGAAATCACCAGAGATCAGCCATGGGTGGGAGGACTGTCTCAGAGCAGGGATAAGCGAATGTAATGACGCATGAGCAACAACAGTGTTGAAGGCATAGACAAAGGTGACGTAGAAGTTGGAATTGTCAGAGGAGTTATGAGCTAGACAATGAATAAGCTGGGGAGTGGATAGGATAGTGGATAATTGGACTTGAAGGGGATTGAAGAGAATCAAGATTCTGCCGTACGGAGCTTCCTCATGGTTATGGATGAAACTCCAGTCGGATTTAACATAGTTTGCAGCCTTGATAGTCAAGGCAAGGTTAAGTTTAGTTTCTAGGATAGCTAGAATGGATAACTGATGCTTGTTAATGAGTAGACGACATTGGTCAAGTTTGATGACATGGTGACCTCCACGTATGTTCCAAGCTCCGATGTTCATCATCATTGGAGGGCATTAGCATTAAGCATTTCAATCTTCATTCTCCTTGTCACTGC
Source organism: Allium fistulosum (assembly GCA_030737815.1). Taxonomy (NCBI): domain Eukaryota; kingdom Viridiplantae; phylum Streptophyta; class Magnoliopsida; order Asparagales; family Amaryllidaceae; genus Allium; species Allium fistulosum. Next base: position 1,394,990,933 of record CM060902.1, read on the forward strand.
TTGAGAAGATGTCAAGTAGTTAGGAGTTTTATCTGAGCTGGGTTTGTTTAAACTATTCAATTTTGATACATTACTGCATGGCATATCTGAAGGAGGAGGAGTTGAGAGGGGCGATTTGAAGGCGAGGGGAGGCAAGATGGTGGAATAGGGTTTATTGGGAGATTTGACATTTCCAGGGAGGGAAGTATTTAAGTTGTTATCTTTATTGGTGTCAGCCGTGCATGGTTGCGCACCTTTGTACATGTCATCTTGTTTGCATTCAGCACTTTTGAGTGTTAGTTTTCTTCTTTTTACCCTTTTTGTCCCTCATACCACTTGAGCTAGGCTCCAAGCCAGGTTTACTTTTCACATTGTAACCACTTTCTTCTTCCGCTAAATAATTTAAGTCTAGAACTTCAGTGTTATGTTTCTTTTTTGGCATCTGCACTAAGATATCTGTTCCATCACTATTAGTTACTTTTTGGGTAGAGTAGTTTTGCTCTGTTTGGTCATCAGCATCCTTACTTGTTTGTTCTGCCTTACTACTATTTGAATCATAACATTTACCATCCACCTTCAAACACTCTTTATGCTTCTTAGTTTTAGAATTATCCTCCTCCAAGTCTTGTAGAGCATCAAACTTGTTGAATACTACCAGGTTATCTTCATTGTTGTCATTTTCATTTTCCTCAAATTGCACAATTCTTGATTCTGTGCCTACAATTCCAGAACTAGATTGACTGGGTAGAATTCCACTTGCATGTGTCATTGTCCCCATGCCTGATTTTTCCTTTCCCTGAACAACAATTTCCCCTTCCTCAACCTTTCCGTGATAATCAGTTCTTGCATCTCCTGCTACGTTATCTACTACTACTTTCACTATACTTGTTTGTTCCATACTACTGTTCTTCACCTTAGAACCAAAGTCCTTACCTTTAACACGCTGCCATTTACCGACGAGGTTTTGCCTGAAGGGTCTGACTTTTTGACGAAGTTGTTTAGCCTCTTTAGCTACTACGTTTTCTTCCTCTCTTACAGCAGTTGAATCTGTGTTTTCTGTTCCATCCTTCTTATCACATCCAGCTGTTGTATGGCCAAAGTTCTTACAATCAACACAAACATGCGGTCTCCAAGGATATTGAACAGTGATTTTCTGATAACCCCCCTCAACCAGTTTAACCATAAATTCCTCTACTAACTCCCTATCAGGTCTTACCTCAATCAGGCATTTAGCATAGTTCAACCTCTCCTGCCTTTCAGTCATTTCATCCATACATAACAGTTTACCCAAGTGGCTACAGAGCCAATTAATGCCCAGAGGCGACCATGCATAGATAGGAAGATTATACAAATGAACCCAAACTGGTATAGCAGTGACAGTACCAGTAACATTACTAACTCCAGCATCATACTGTTTAATGATAAATAACTTATTGTTCATAATAATTGGGTCACTCTGTAAGATTTTGTCCCTATCGTCAGAACATGAGAACTTGAATAAGAAAATGGTGCCATCAGATTTAACAGTAACTGAACCTTTCAATCTCCATAAATACTTGAGCTTCTGAACAACAGCAGAATAAGATAGAGGCCTGTCCAAGAAAAAACCAACTACAGTATCATTCCATATTACATCACCTGCAGCTAGCACTTCAGGAGGAGGCACTAACACACCTTCTTCATACACAAGGAGCATGTCAACGGGGATGTACTTCCCAGCGTTTTTGGGTTTACGCTTAAATAGAGAAGTCCATTTCCGTTCACACTGACCAGGAGGAGGGGGAACATCTGACAGAGTTGTAGGAGAAGAGTCGTGAGGAGGCTGGAGAGGTAAGAGAAGGGGGCCGGGAGGGACATGAGAGGGATGTTTCGGTGAGTTAGCATGGACTGAGGAGGAAGGAGGAACAGAGGCTGAAAGGGAAGAAGATGATCCAAGAAAGGTTTGAGAATAGGGGAGAGGGATAGTTGTGGCAGAAGATGGGACAGTGACGACAGGAGAGGGGGGAGGCACGACTAGGTTGACTTCTGGACAGGGAGGAAGGACAGATGAGATGACGGGAGGTGAAAGGGGAAGGACTACGGAGCTGGAAACATGGGAGAGGGGAGGGAGTACGGAAGAAGCTGACATGAGAGAACTTTTTTAAGATTTATTATGAGTATATATTTATTATTTAAATATATATTAAATAGGATTTAAAATAGATTTAGTAAAAAGGTTTAATTTAATTTAATAAAAAATTAATTTAACTAATATTTTTATATATAATATGTTTTAAAATATTTATTTAAGAATTATATTAATATTTGGAAATAGTTTTTATAATAACTTTAACAAATAGAGGTTGGAAAGATAAATTAAAGTTGAGTTGAAATTTAAATTGTTTATGAATTGAATATAAATAAAAATTGATTTGAAACTTATTAATTTTGAGATTTTAAAGATATGACTTTTATAACTTGATAACTAAATTTTGATTTGAAGGTGATTAAATGAATATTTTCAAATTTAAATAAAATTGAAATAGAATATTTAATATTAATTTAAATTTGAAATTTGAAATGTTATTTAAATGTTATTAAAAATAATTAAGTGAATATTTTCAAAGTTAAATAAAAATTAAAAGTTGAATTTTGAAATATAAATGAAATTTATCAAATTGAGTTATTGTAAAATGTTTGAATATGTAACACCCCGATATTTTATGGGAAATATAATTAAAAAAATTAAAGGCGTATTTGGTACAATGGTAAAGGCGCATGTTGACTTCCTTAGTGACCAGGGATCAAGTCCCGTTGTAGCGCAAAATCTGGAATGATGTTTTTTTAGCTGGTTAATTTCCAGCTATTTGCCTACGAATTTGAGCATTGTTTCTGACATGTGGCGGCTTCCCATTCGCTCCAGTGATGTAATAGGATGAGATGGCTAAATTTTATTGGTTGAGTGATGTGTATGGGCTAGAATGGATAACCTTAAGTGTATGAAAGAACTAGATTTAATCTAAAATAATCTAATGGATTATATTTACCCAAACAATCTATAAATAGACCATCTAACCTAAACCTAATCTCTGATTCAGCCGTCGCCATAATTCTACAGTAAAATTAGTGTGTACTATTCTTCCTCCTTTTCTCTACTAAATAAACAAATCTCTACCAAATTAAATTATTTATATATATTCAAGCAATTTAGGGAATTTAGAAGAATCAAATGGAGAAAAAGCAAAGCGTTTTTCAAATTTATGAAAGCTTAAGTGCTAGGTGAGTGGGAATTAATATGAAATAAAAAATAAAGTAGTTCAATTTCAGTTCTTTTCTGGCACGTTAGTATGAATTAATTTATATTATTAATTGAGAATAGATGTAAATTATTGCAACTTCTTATTCTTCTTCTTCTACTTCTCAAATCTAATTCATGTTTGGTTTAAAATATGGGACATTAATTGTCTATTCATGTTTTATGGCATAAATAAGATTGAAATATATGTAAATTATTATATCTTCTTCTTCTTCCACTTCCCAATTCTAATTAATGTTTGGGTTGAAATTTGGAACAAACAAATTGTTATTCACGTTTCATGGCGTAAATCAGATTGGTTTAATTAAATTGAATTAGAATTGTTATTCAATTTCTAATGGTAGAACATGTTAGTTGAATAAATTCAGAATATGTTACTTGAATAAAATTATTGTTTTGGATTGAAATAGTTACATAATTTCGAATATGGTTTTGGAACAAAATTGGGAAGTCTAATTGGCATAATTGTTTGTTTCATATGTGGCCTAAAAATGTAAAAGTGGAATTTTATGTAATTAAATGGTTTGTGGCTATTGGATAAAATTTTTGTACATATTAAATCTCTAAAAGGAGAACGTAAATTAGGGTGGAAAAAAAATGTAAATTAAATGGACCCTAAAGGCTAGTGTAAATCTATAACAAAATGGCATAAAAATTACAGACAAATCATACGGACTGAACGGACGTGAAATTGAAATACCATTTATGTAAGAAAAAGGGAAATTGTGAAATAACCAAATCGAATGTAAAAATAGCCTAAAGCGGATTAATGGAAATAAACAGTATGTAAACTGTAACGGTAAAATTAATTAATCTGGAAGCGATTTGGTAGGCAGACCTTGTAAAGGTCTAGATAGGTGTTTCATGCAGTTAAGACCAAAATATAGTTTTTGATGTACGTACTAGGAGCAAACAAGTAGGTTCGCAAGGATGTTTGTTACCTTTCATAGGTTGCTTGTACGTAGGATAGATAACATCCACAACCGTAGGCATTTTCAGGCAGATCGACGAGGATGGAACATGACAAGTGTGCTCCGACGTAGGCTTCTCTAGGCGGGTCGTTGGAAGATTTTGTGCAGCCGACCCAGCTTTGGGCGCTCTTTCGGAGGACCACACTTTGGATAGGGGCAAGTCCACGTTGGTGACCGAGGAGACAGGAGGATAGGAGTCTAGTTTGGCGGAGCTTGAGCGCAACTTCGAGGTCCTGCGAGGTTGTTTGAGTCAGCGCCGGTCAGACGTAAGAGGCATTTAGTCACAGTGCATAGGTGAAGAGCATGACTTTCACGCTGTAGCACGTGGATATGCAAGGACAGCAGGTCTGATAGGCCGATTGGCATTTAGTATTACTGCATGGTTGACTTCCCTAGAGTGACTGCAAACTTTGGCTTCTTAGGAACTGTATCTAAGAAGGATTCACTGCATTATATTATTCACCCTTTGCGATATCCGGGGAAGACCTGGAATTAAACTGTTTTATTCTTTCTACTTCATTTTAGTTCTCATTCACCAAACTTTATGCCTGACCCATTCCTATTTTTCCTATTTTCCTCAAATCACAGGAGGGTAGGTCTACGTTGTAGTTTTTTGCAACTTGGAGGGTCATTGGAGCTGTAACAACCCTTTATTTTGTGATTATTTTAATTATATATTTTAATTATTTTAATTGAATTCCCTGATTTAAAAACTTTATTTTATTTATTTAAAGAATAAATTTTGTTATTTTAATAAATTTTGATTTTTGTGTGAATTATAATTCCAAACCTGGATAAATGGAATATTTCCAAAAAAGTGGATTTTGGTCAAAATGGTCAAACTTTGACTTTTAAATTTAAAATTTAAATATTTGAAATTTTGAATTTTATCTTTTATTTTGAAAATAGATTTAATTTCAAGAATACTGCTTTTTGTTTCGTTGAAATCGTATTAATATTGTGAAAGTTATGCTTTTTACAATATTGTGTGTAAATTGTTTTATTTAACAAAATTGTGTATTTTAATTTATATAAATAATATTTTTATTTGTCATATCTTGTTCTAATTTGTGTATATTGTGTAATATGACATGTTATGTATATATTTTGGTTTTAAAACATTTTAAAAGTATATTTGACATTTTCCAGTGTCAGTTGTATTCTGTTTATAAATTTTAATTTCCAGCTTCAATTAATTAAAGAAATTCTTTATTTATTTGTAACGACCCGATATTTTGGACCATTCGCATCCATTATAAGTGTATAGGTAGACACTCATGCCGGAGTTTAATTGCTCAAAATACCACGTTGTTAATTTAAATTTGGCAAAACTGAACATATACAGTAAATAAATAATCACAGATCACAGACACAGAGAATAAGTGCAACGGAAATAAAAGAGATAGTAGTTCATGAAGCTACTATATGAATATATAAAATACATCAGAGTTTACAACAGAAGAGTAGTACGATACATCAGATACAAATCAGAATACATCACTGGAATCATCGAATACTGAAAGCAGAATAGATGGCTGGATCTTCAAGCAAAGCTCCAACTCCAAAGGTGAGTCTCGAATACTGGTACACTCAGTCTGACCCGAGCGTAAAGCAAAAACACAAGACACTCGAGTCAGGATTAACATTCTTATATTAATAAATCCAACTCAAGTGAAATAGCAATTGAAATATGTAACGACCCGCTATTTTGGACCATTCAAATCGACAATAAATCCACACATGTCGGACTTGAATAATTCAAAATACCGAATTGTTAATTTAAATTTGGCAAAACTCGGAATATACAGTAAATACATCAATCACAGAATCACAGACACAGAGTAATACAATAATATGCAGCGGAATAGATAAAATAGTAGTTCATGAAGCTACTATATATACATCAGAGTCAGAAATAAAATACAACAGAATATCTCAAATACAGTGAAGTCTCCAATCCAAATAGATGACTTCGGTGAACAAATCAACTGGAAAGCTGGAAGCTGAGTCGATAGTTGGATCTCCAAACGAAGCTCCAAACTCCAAAGGTGAGTCTCAAATGCTGTATCACTCGGTCTGACCCAAGCGTAAAGCAAAACACAAAACACTCGAGTCAGGATTAACATTCTTATATCAATAAATCCAAATCAAGTGAAATATCAACTGAAATACAAGTAACTTAAAGGATGTTTGGGATAACCATCCTCTAAGGATCCGTGGAACTATCTACAATGTAGAAATATACACTATAGTACCGTGGTCATTTCAATTTAATTTATACTTCAAAACCCAAATATCATTTCATTTCAAATATATCTATTTTCCAAAATAGTATATATATATATATTAAATGATTTAAAAAGTAAAGTATTTAATTTTCCTCAAGTCTCGCAAATCGATTCAAATCAACTTCAAATTCCAAATTCAAAATTTATTCAAAGCTCAATTCATCAATTTAATTCAGTTCTAAATATACCATTTATTTTTCAATATATTTCAAAGCTTTAATATTCAACATTTTCAAAGTTAGATTTAACAGTTTCATATAGCTCTTGATTTAACTTCATTATTATTTAAATCAGGGAATATTCACTTAATAGATTCAATATCATTTAACTAGCCCTAAATTTCAATTTTTCTAAATACTTCCTTAAATTTATTTAAACAAGAAATATTCATCAAATTATTTAAATCAAACCCAAGTTATAAATCATATCATAAATCTCACTTTCAATAAATTTCAAATCGGTTTAATTAAATAAAAGTCTTTAAGGAATACAATTTCAACTAAATTCAAATTAACTTCCGAACCTTAATTTGTTCAAATTATTACCAAAATCTATTTTGAAATATAAATTTCATAACTTAAACATATTATATGTATTTAATCAATCTTAATTAAATTAAATATCATTATTAAATCTATATAAATCATTCCCATTTATATATAATAATTTAAGGCTCAACACTTATTAAAACCATATATTTCTTTCCAAACCATAGAATTTATTTTCAAATATTTATATATATGGACCAACGGTGTCTGTATATATATCTATCATATGGTTAAGTGATACGGATATTTATCATTTCAATCCAAAATTTAAATATATACGGGTAGAATCAGTTCAACCCGTAATCCCAATTTCAATTCAAATGAAAATCGCTTGGGTCTATCATTTCAACCCATAACGATTTTCTCCTATTCTATAGTCCGTTCGGGTATGTATCATTTCAACCCATAGTGATTTCTATACTAACAGGGAACTTGCAGAGTGATAACAGATATAGAAATAATATAACAGGCATAGATATATCATCAATAACAATATAATATAAACAGCAGGATATGGTGTCATATCCCACAGGTGAACAGTTACAGATAATAGCATATATAACAATTTAAATAACTACAACAGCATATTTCAATTGTCGTTTCAATTGAAATCAAATTTATTAAATAAAGAACGTTAATCGTGAGTGATTGCTCACCTTTCGAGGCTAGAGAGAATAGACACTGAAATTGAGTTACGAATCCAAACACGAATTCCAAAGCAAAGTGAGATGGGCACGAATCGACGAACAAAGCTGATAAATCAGAATCGTTGAAATACATAGAGTCAGCTTGATAGAACAGAATATATATATATATATTTTATTATTATTCCCATGAAATCAAAATTTAATTTAATACAAATATTAAAATAACATATATATATATATAATTGAAAATCATTGCTTTTAATTAAACACATATATGAAATCAACATGTATACGATATATATATATTTAACATTAATATTTACATAAACTTAAATCATAGGATATCCTTACATATATATAAACTATTATATAGATCCAATGTATACTTTATATACATATTTAAAACAATGCATGCATATACCACAGAAATCAAAATTTATAAAATCAGAAACATATTATATAACTACATTTTTTTACTGTACAAGAATTATTTGATAAACTATAGTTTATATTTATACAATTGTAACTTTAGATAAACCATTAACTTATATCTTATATACTAATAATGCTTTCAGTATAGAGCATGCATCACTACTTAGATTAAAACATACATATACAAAGTAAACCTTGATAACCATTATATTATCGATATAAACCTAATACTCTCAATATATATTACTAATATATAAATCAATCTATATTATAACATACATAAACTGGCATATTAAATTATATGACTGAACTAGTTAGAAACTTTATATAACCCATATAGAACTCACATATACATACGTAAACTAACGTATTACGTTATAACTATATATAAATACAACTTAACTACATATATAACACTTTATATATAGACTTACTAACAAAATATATGAACAAATATATATATGTGGGCGAATGATGTATAAATATACAGATCACCAACTCTATATATATAAACTACAAATCTAGATATACAACTCTGGTATGCAACTTTGATATTTACAAATACAGCTATATGCGACTCATGTAGATATATATATAAATAACCCACCGATTCAAACTTTTTAAAATAATATATGTGAGTGATATAGACAGCAGATGAATAGATGTGTGCAGACTTTACATATAGAATTTACATATATATATACATACATATAATGCAGACAACCCATACTCTTGTATAAATAAGCTAATGTATACTTACAGAATACTAATATATTTATCACTCTTATACACTTATGCATGTAAGCTATATATTTTGCACTGCAGCCTATATGTAAAATAAACTATTAAAATCTTTTCCTTAGAACATAACAGACTAATATATACACAATAGACTAAAAAAATTAGATATATATATAGTGACTATAACTTACAAAAGACTTAACCGATCACATCTCTATAGGCTAATATATATACACACAATATCTTATATATAAAATTCATGTTGTTTTTCCTAAATCTGAAAAATATAGATTTCGTATATACAAATCAACACATACTATAACTAATGTATTATAAAACAAATATAGCACTGTAACTCAAATTATACAAAATTTATAACTAACCAAAAATTTACATACTTAAAATACATATAAGTTGTCAAAAAAATTTGTGCTATACATATAACTACTCACTACAAATACAAATTGTCTAAGATATTCAATATAGGCATGATGGCTTACCATACAGAAACAAAAAAAAAACTTTTATATATGTTAAACTAAATATACAAAATTATATATACGAAACTATTATATACTCACTTGACAAAATTAGAAGCTGCCGAGTGAGGCGAAGGGAATTGTCGGAGAAGAAAGAGGATGGGCTTGGCGCTGACTCGGGTTCGGCACTTAGGATAGCTGGGGCTGTTTGGGTCAGCGAGGGGAGGAGGAAGAGAAGCGGAAGGCGAAGGGCATACGTGAGTAGCAAGGACGTAGGGAAGAGCAGCCATAAGAAAAACAAGAGGGAGGTGAAAAGCTAGGCTTCAGGTTGGACACACGTTATAAGCAAAAGGAAGTGAAATTTTGTGTGGTTATATTAATATCTATTTCAAATTGAACTTACTAAAGGGAAATTTAGAAGATGAATTGGAACCGGTAGTAATAGCAATGGGTAGATATAAATTCTGAAAAAAAGAAACTAGTGACTATTGGGTAATAGGCGGTGAGATATAAAAGGGCAAGAAATGAAAAGACTCGGGTGCGGAACCGATACGGGTATCAATTTCACTGATTCTGTTGCGTACCGGACTTCAAAAACAGAATTGATTATACAACAGAGATCAGCACAACGAGACGATCAAAACGGTATATAGATATCAGTGGTATGATCATCCGATCAAAAGTCGATATTCGGTACCAAAAATGCTGCTATTTGGCCATAATTAAGATATATGGAGCAATAGAAGTCCAAATTTGGAAAAACGAAAGATGACGTCCCACTCAGAAGAGGATTTAGAAATTTTCTATAGAAAAATATTTAGGTTTGGAAAATATTTTATTACCATCAATTATTAACTGATATAAATTTAAATAAAACTACATAAGAAAATAAACTTCAGTATTATCAAATGAAAATTTACCATTTGCTATATTAAAATAGACGTATTCCAAATATAAAAATTTTATTTCAAAATTCAATTATTAAAAATTTCACAAAATTCAGTTAAATACGTTATTAAACCAATCAAAATTTATGGGTCGTTACACTCTCCCCCACTCAAAACTTTTCGTCCCCGAAAAGGAAGAATGTAGGAGAATAGAAACAACCAGAAAGAAAAATAGATTGAAGACCAGGATAAACAATTAATTTAAAATTATATAAATTTTACTTGAAATATTCATTTGAAAGCTTCATTTGCAGTTCTGTTATCTTTGATACTTTAAATCTTTTCAAAACCCATTTGTAAAATTACTTGCTTCCTTTATAAATACCATTTATATGTTTAAATAACACCTTTATAAAGATATGAAAACTATTTGAAAACAATCATTTACATTATTACTTATATTTATAAAGAAGCTATTTGAGAACATTAAATCCATAATTCATAAATTTATTAATTTTTTTTCTCAAGATATTTTTCAAATATTATTAATAAATCACTAATCATTTACTTTAAATATGTTTTATTTAATTAATAACTTCTAAAATATTTATAACACTAAAATTTTCTATTAAACCATGTAGTATATAAATAAACAATATTTAAAATGGATATAGTCAACAAGGAAAAGAAGGAGGATTTGGAAAAACAGAATATAGGTGAATAAATAAAGCTGAGCAGATAAGGTAGATTCAAAAGAATAGAATCGGGTACGAATAATTAATTTAAACCATGAGAATTTCAATTTCGAATATTAATATAGAATTTCTTTGTTGGAAATACTTTTATAATAAAATACCTTTATAATAAAATACTTTTATATCGAAACCAATTTTCCTTTCGAAAATACTTTTATAACTCGATGTTTCAACAAGTTTATCCTTGTTCCTGTAGACTCTGGTAGTGCGTTGATCAGGCGCAAAACTAGAATTCTCCAGGTACTTAGTAGACCTGTTTCAACACCCAGTGAGAATACTGGAAAAACTTTTAAAACAGATATGGAAAGTACAATCCAATCAAAAACAAACAAAACCTTTGTCTAACCATGGTTCGCAGATACACAATGATTACGCCTGGATCCTCCAGGAAACAATCCGTACCCCCAGGCAAGACTCAGCCAGCCAGTTGCGCTATGCAGTCACGATCGTAAGACCATGGGTAACGCCATGGAATTCGAAGGACACTCGAGTATCATATCCGGAAAACCAAAAATCAGAGAGAATAATATCGATAGAATGAATCCAAGATGTGGCCACAAATCAGATATCAAGCAGAAGGCACTTTCCATATCTTTACTTCGAAAATATGTATCATATAGTACCTTTTCAAATCACTTTCAAATATCGTACTTATATAAAATCCATTATATATAAGATTTAATTTTCAAATCAAATACTTTCCAAAATCAATAGTATATCAAATCATACTTATATAGACTTCAATTATATAAGATTTCACTTTCAAATTGAGTACCTTTTCAAATCTATAGTTTTCGAATCAATTTCATACTCATACAAATCAATTTTATATAAGTTCGACAACTCCCAAATCAAGTGTTTAGTAACATAAGGTTCTCAAATTTAAATTTGTTTCAATATCAGTTCAATTTCAAAATCATATACAATTTCACCAAATTATTTCTTCTCAAATTAAATATCTTTAGTTTCAAAGTTTCCAAAATAATAGATTTTAGAAAATAAATCCAAATTTCCAAATCAATATAATTTAAGTCAATCAATTCATTTCCAAAATCAAATGTTTTCAAAATCATCTTATACTTACGTAAGGTCTATCTTATATAAGGATCAAATTTTTCAAAATAAATTTCGCTGTATGAAGAGCCATATGGGATTGAATATCTTTGCTTTTATGGGTTATATATCTTTGTAATTTAAATTGGAAATTTTCTTTTAGTAAGCAAAGATATTCTAACTCGACAGCTTTCAATTTCAGCGTCAAAATATATCAATGATATTAGAATATAAGATGTACATACGTCATCATTTCGCAGAATCACATTTGATCGCTCGCTCGATCACACAAGTTTGCTTTCGAACTAGTATTGTCCATTCGACTTCCCTAATGCGGACTTCGATATAGTTTCTCGACTAGAAGCCATCAGTCTCCTTGCATAGCCATATACTATGATAGAGAATTCTAGAATCGAGCCCAAAATCCATATCAAATATTCGCCATCAAGAATCGAATGAAAAATCCTAACACGAAATGGTGTAATCCACCTCGAACTTGTGTACTCAAACTTGGATCAAATTAATTATGCGAATAAAACAACATACGTACAACTTATATATTTATTCCAACTTGTTAAATATATAGTTTCATAAAGATGTTACTAAGTTAAAACATTTAAACTAAATTTTATTCAAAATATATTGAAGACCAAATTCTTTTCAAAACATTTCAAATCTAAATTTCATATTAGAAATATTTAAAATTTGCCTTATTCATATACTTAACAAAACAGTTTCAACTTATTTAAATCATATTACTTCATACTTAAACATTCAAAACAAATTTATATACTTTATCAAATAATTCATACTTTCAAAAAATTTAGCTTTGAAAAGTTAACCTTGATTTGGAAGTGCTCGAACCTTCTAAATAGTTGAAGAAATCATTTTCAAATTCAAGAGTTGGAAACCAACCAATCAGTAAATCAATTTCAAAAGATAGGTTTCAAATCCGAAACTAAGGGACTGAACACCGGCTTACTTCAAATCATTTCAAATATATATACATATATCTTTCGAATATCAAATATTACTTCGGAATTTGAAAATCAAAACTGGTTTCACAAAATCACTCGCGTAGCAATGCTACTAAAGTGGCCTCTCCCCCACTATGAAACTCGAAAATCAACGTCGATGATGCGTGCACTCATCACCGAAATTATTCTCCAGCGACATAAGTGAGTTCAGGACTTCTATTTTTCTCAAACTTCTTTTGAAATTTCTTCGAAACTCATTAAAATCATTGAAACATTTCTTATTCGGAAAATATTTTTAAATCATACTATTATTATATATTTCAAAATCTTAAAACCAATTTCAAAATACCGGAGTTCAATTCTCGAATTTCAAATTTAAAATCCTTCAGTCATAAATCATTTTTAGATAAATCAAATTTCTTATATAGTTTCAAAATTTTAAATCCTTTCAAAAATTCAAATTCTTATTTTTAAAAGGTATATATAATCCTTATTGAAAACATTTTCACTTTTATATATAGAATATAATCATACTTATAAAAAATTCGATATATAAAACAATTTCCAAAATACGAATAAACCCGATTTTTCAAAAGGATGATTCAAGAATGGATTTCAAAACAAAGATAGACATTCAAATTAGAGGGACTCTAATCAATTAGGATTCTGATTCGAAGATAAGCTCGAACGAAGATGAGATAATTAAATTTCAAAATAGAAGATGAATATACTGATATAAATCGCGGATGACCCTAAGGTCAACCGTGGCTTCAGGAACAAGATCGATGCAGAATTCCTAGAAAAATCAACATTCGATCGCAAGAGATAGCGGCATCTAAACCAAAGATATAGAAATCTCCGGTGAATCAATGCCAATGGTGAAGGAGTTTCACCCCTTCACAAATCATTCAAGGGTTGGTGGGATCCTATTCTTATAGAGATCATTCGAAGTGGAGTTATGGGATACTCCAGAATCAAAAGAATACAAATAGGGAGAGACAAGAATGAATTTTGGAACCGCAAGAAACGTTCCAAAGTTCAAAGGAAATCGAGTCAAACGGAAGAGATTCAAACTCGAACGAAAGTGATTCTGTAAATAAATTTACTATATATGCTAAGTTTCGCCTAGAGCCAAAGCTCTGATACCAACTGTAACGACCCGCTATTTTGGACCATTCAAATCGACAATAAATCCACACATGTCGGACTTGAATAATTCAAAATACCGAATTGTTAATTTAAATTTGGCAAAACTCAGAATATACAGTAAATACATCAATCACAGAATCACAAACACAGAGTAATACAATAATACACAGCGGAATAGATAAAATAGTAGTTCATGAAGCTACTATATATACATCAGAGTCAGAAATAAAATACAACAAAATATCTCAAATACAGTGAAGTCTCCAATCCAAACAGATGACTTCGGTGAACGAATCAACTGGAAAGCTGGAAGCTGAGTCGATAGTTGGATCTCCAAACGAAGCTCCAAACTCCAAAGGTGAGTCTCAAATGCTGTATTACTCGGTCTGACCCGAGCATAAAGCAAAACACAAAACACTCGAGTCAGGATTAACATTCTTATATCAATAAATCCAAATCAAGTGAAATATCAACTGAAATACAAGTAACTTAAAGGATGTTTGGGATAACTATCCTCTAAGGATCCGTGGAACTATCTACAATGTAGAAATATACACTATAGTACCGTGGTCATTTCAATTTAATTTATACTTCAAAACCCGAATATCATTTCATTTCAAATATATCTATTTTCCAAAATAGTATATATATATATATATTAAATGATTTAAAAAGTAAAGTATTTAATTTTCCACAAGTCTCGCAAATCGATTCAAATCAACTTCAAATTCCAAATTCAAAATTTATTCAAAGCTCAATTCATCAATTTAATTCAGTTCTAAATATACCATTTATTTTTCAATATATTTCAAAGCTTTAATATTCAACATTTTCAAAGTTAGATTTAACAGTTTCATATAGCTCTTGATTTAACTTCATTATTATTTAAATTAGGGAATATTCACTTAATAGATTCAATATCATTTAACTAGCCCTAAATTTCAATTTTTCTAAATACTTCCTTAAATTTATTTAAACAAGAAATATTCATCAAATTATTTAAATCAAACCCAAGTTATAAATCATGTCATAAATCTCAATTTCAATAAATTTCAAATCGGTTTAATTAAATAAAAGTCTTTAAGGAATACAATTTCAACTAAATTCAAATTATCTTCCGAACCTTAATTTGTTCAAATTATTACCAAAATCTATTTTGAAATATAAATTTAATAACTTAAACATATTATATGTATTTAATCAATCTTAATTAAATTAAATATCATTATTAAATCTATATAAATCATTCCCATTTATATATAGTAATTTAAGGCTCAACACTTATTAAAACCATATATTTCTTTCCAAACCATAGAATTTATTTTCAAATATTTATATATATGGACCAACGGTGTCTGTATATATATCTATCATATGGTTAAGTGATACGGATATTTATCATTTCAATCCGAAATTTAAATATATACGGGTAGAATCAGTTCAACCCGTAATCCCAATTTCAATTCAAATGAAAATCGCTTGGGTCTATCATTTCAACCCATAACGATTTTCTCCTATTCTAAAGTCCGTTCGGTATGTATCATTTCAACCCATAGTGATTTCTATACTAACAGGGAACTTGCAGAGTGATAACAGATATAGAAATAATATAACAGGCATTGATATATCATCAATAACAATATAATATAAACAGCAGGATATGGTGTCATATCCCATAGGTGAACAGTTACAGATAATAGCATATATAACAATTTAAATAACTACAACAACATATTTCAATTGTCGTTTCAATTGAAATCAAATTTATTAAATAAAGAACGTTAATCGTGAGTGATTGCTCACCTTTCGAGGCTAGAGAGAATAGACACTAAAATTGAGTTACGAATCCAAACACGAATTCCAAAGCAAAGTGAGATGGGCACGAATCGACGAACAAAGCTGATAAATCAGAATCGTTGAAATACATAGAGTCAGCTTGATAGAACAGAATATATATATATATATATATATTTTATTATTATTCCCATGAAATCAAAATTTAATTTAATACAAATATTAAAATAACATATATATATATATATATATAATTGAAAATCATTGCTTTAAATTAAACACATATATGAAATCAACATGTATACGATATATATATATATTTAACATTAATATTTACATAAACTTAAATCATAGGATATCCTTACATATATATAAACTATTATATAGATCCAATGTATACTTTATATACATATTTAAAACAATGCATGCATATACCACAGAAATCAAAATTTATAAAATCAGAAACATATTATATAACTACATTTTTTTACTGTACAAGAATTATTTGATAAACTATAGTTTATATTTATACAATTGTAACTTTAGATAAACCATTAACTTATATCTTATATACTAATAATGCTTTCAGTATAGAGCATGCATCACTACTCAGATTAAAACATACATATACAAAGTAAACCTTGATAACCATTATATTATCGATATAAACCTAATACTCTCAATATATATTACTAATATATAAATCAATCTATATTATAACATACATAAACTGGCATATTAAATTATATGACTGAACTGGTTAGAAACTTTATATAACCCATATAGAACTCACATATACATACGTAAACTAACGTATTACGTTATAACTATATATAAAAACAACTTAACTATATATATAACACTTTATATATAGACTTACTAACAAAATATATGAACAAATATATTTATGTGGGCGAATGATGTATAAATATACAGATCACCAACTCTATATATATAAACTACAAATCTAGATATACAACTCTGGTATGCAACTTTGATATTTACAAATACAGCTATATGCGACTCATGTAGATATATATATAAATAACCCACCGATTCAAACTTTTTAAAATAATATATGTGAGTGATATAGACAGGAGATGAATAGATGTGTGCAGACTTTACATATAGACTTTACATATATATATATATATACATACATATAATGCAGACAACCCATACTCCTGTATAAATAAGCTAATGTATACTTACAGAATACTAATATATTTATCACTCTTATACACTTATGCATGTAAGCTATAGATTTTGCACTGCAGCCTATATGTAAAATAAACTATTAAAATCTTTTCCTTAGAACATAACAGACTAATATATACACAATAGACTAAAAAAATTAGATATATATATAGTGACTATAACTTACAAAAGACTTAACCGATCACATCTCTATAGGCTAATATATATACACACAATATCTTATACATAAAATTCATGTTGTTTTTCCTAAATCTGAAAAATATAGATTTCGTATATACAAATCAACACATACTATAACTAATGTATTATAAAACAAATATAGCACTGTAACTCAAATTATACAAAATGTATAACTAACCAAAAATTTACATACTTAAAATACATATAAGTTGTAAAAAAAATTTGTGCTATACATATAACTACTCACTGCAAATACAAATTGTCTAAGATATTCAATATAAGCATGATGGCTTACCATACAGAAACAAAAAAAACTTTTATATATGATAAACTAAATATACAAAACTAAATATACGAAACTATTATATACTCACTTGACAAAATTAGAAGCTGCCGAGTGAGGCGAAGGGAATTGTCGGAGAAGAAAGAGGATGGGCTTGGCGCTGACTCGGGTTCGGCACTTAGGATAAATGGGGCTGTTTGGGTCAGCGAGGGGAGGAGGAAGAGAAGTGGAAGGCGAAGGGCATACGTGAGTAGCAAGGACGTAGGGAAGAGCAGCCATAAGAAAAACAAGAGGGAGGTGAAAAGCTAGGCTTCAGGTTGGACACACGTTATAAGCAAAAGGAAGTGAAATTTTGTGTGGTTATATTAATATCTATTTCAAATTGAACTTACTAAAGGGAAATTTAGAAGATGAATAGGAACCGGTAGTAATAGCAATGGGTAGATATAAATTCTGAAAAAAAGAAACTAGTGACTATTGGGTAATAGGCGGTGAGATATAAAAGGGCAAGAAACGAAAAGACTCGAGTGCGGAACCGATACGGGTATCAATTTCACTGATTCTGTTGCGTACCGGACTTCAAAAACAGAATTGATTATACAACAGAGATCAGCACGACGAGAAGATCAAAACGGTATATAGATATCAGTGGTATGATCATCCGATCAAAAGTCGATATTCGGTACCAAAAATGCTGCTATTTGGCCAGAATTAAGATATATGGAGCAATAGAAGTCCAAATTTGGAAAAACGAAAGATGACGTCCCACTCAGAAGAGGATTTAGAAATTTTCTATAGAAAAATATTTAGGTTTGGAAAATATTTTATTACCATCAATTATTAACTGATATAAATTTAAATAAAACTACATAAGAAAATAAACTTCAGTATTATCAAATGAAAATTTACCATTTGCTATATTAAAATAGACGTATTCCAAATATAAAAATTTTATTTCAAAATTCAATTATTAAAAATTTCACAAAATTCAGTTAAATACGTTATTAAACCAATCAAAATTTATGGGTCGTTACAAAATACAAGTAACTCAAAGGATGTTTGGAATAACCATCCTTTAAGGATCCGTTAAACTATCTACTAGGTAGTAATGTACGCTAAGTAGATAATGTCTATCAGTAATATGTAAAGATATCAAAATAGTGTTAAGTCATGGCCCATTCCACCCTTAACACATTTTTATTCCCAAAAGCATATACAAGACCGTAGTTTCCCCAAAACCGGAAGTCACCAGAGGGCAATCCATATACTAAAGGTACAAATCAAAGTCATAGTGGTCGCGCATAAATGGAATACAAGTATGACAAGGCACATGAGGCAATACCCAAGGTAGTGATACTACCGTTCGCCTGATCTGGACTGGTGAGAACGCAACGCCGCAGCGCCCGCAACACCGTGAAACAACACTCCCAAAATCAAGGGTGCACCAATCGACAACAAGTATAAGTAGTTCGAAGAAGTGTGTCCACTTGAGGTAGCTAATCCTCCATTGGCCCGGCACGGCTCCTGTTTTAGTCATTTCCAATTTGACACAAGTGTCAAGGCTATCCATCATCGTTCTCTTTCTTCAGTCATCACGTACATCATTCCAACCACTTCATTCTGGATCATCACTCCGTGTATAGTTATTAAAGTGGTTTCGGTTCAGATAGAGAGTATATCCATTACCGATCCCGATCTCTTTAATAACTTTCGTAATTATTACACTGATTGGTCGTTTATATATTTCAAACCAAATCAATTCAATTCAAGTTAGAATTTACAAACCAACATTTAATTTGTCTTTCCAAATCAATTTCCAAAATTTACGTTTCAAAACTTCAATTTACCATTTCAAAATCTTATAATTCAATTTCAATATCTATTTAAAACCATTCAAATATTGATTCAAGTTCGTATATAAGTTTCATTCCGAAAGCATTTAAACAAAATTTATTTAACATTCAAATCAATTTAAACTCATTTATCGATTCCATTCAATATTCGTTAAGTTACTTTATCATTCAATACAATTTCTATTAAATTTCCAATTCATTAAATCAATTCTTAAGTTCAACTTCATCAAATCAAAACTTACAATTTTGAATTAAACTAAATTCGTCAAATCAATTCTTTCAATTACAAGTCTTACATTAATTCCAAAAATATCACATTTTCATTTCTTGTTAAAGAAATTCCATTTCACTTATTTACTTACTTAACTAATTTTCCAAAACTTAATTAATAAAGAAAACTCAATTTCAATTATTTACGAAGTAAATTCACTTATTCATAAGTTCAATTTTTCTTATTAAAGAATTCAATTCAATTTGATCATTAAATAATTCAACCTTATTTAATTATTAAATAATTCAAAACTTAATTATTAAATAATTTCAAAGTTTAATAATTTCAAACTTAATTATAATTTCCAACTTAATTATTAAATCATTTCAAAGTTTAATAATTTCAAACTTAATTATAATTTCAAACTTAATCCAATCATTTCTCAAATTAAACAACATTCTTTCATCAATTGCATTGTTAATATTTTGTTTCAGATTATTCAATATTAACATTTTCCTTTCATTAAAATTCAAATTTCAACTTTATATCAAAACCATATTATTTATTCAAATAAAATCTTCGTTTATTTTTAAATCAATTTATTGACCAATCGGATTTTATTTAATTCTCTATCCTAGGTCAAAGTTCAATTTGGGTATTTATCATTTCAACCCGATTACAATTCAATTCAAAATCAAAGCATAGCAAAGGGAACTTGTAGTGTGATAACTGGGATGGTTTCAAAGTAAATAAACAAGCAATAACAACAATCAATAACAACAATCAAATAATCAATTCAAATAATCCCGAAATAACCGTATTAATTCGCATTGTTGTTGGTGCAAATTAATATAATTATTTCTAGAATCTACACTATCATTTCATGTAGATTGAAGATTATTACATTACGGTTTTCACTTGTCATCTATTACAATTTCATACATCATCAATTTAACAACATACATTCAGTGGTTCAAAATGTAATTAAACAAATCCTACGTGTCAATAAATTCAACAGTAAAAGGGGTCATATTATACAAATGTCAGTTAATCAAATTCAACATTTAATTATCCTATATCAAGTTCAATTTCATACTGTTTATCATTTTAACATTAACAATTTAACGTTTAATATAAACATCAACAATCAATCAATTATCAGCCAAACAGTATTATCATTGCATAAATAATTAACAGATAATGGTGTCAGATGTCATAGATGAACTGATACAGGTAATAGCATATATAACAGTGTAATTAACTAACAGCAGCATATTTCAATTGTCGTTTCAATTGAAATCAAATTTAATAAATAAAAGAACGTTAATCGTGAGTGAGTGCTCACCTTTCGAGGCTAGGGAATAGACGACGAAATTGATTTACGAAATCCAGGCGCAAGTTCAAAACAGGTTAGACGGACACGATTCAACGAAGAAAGCAGGCATGACGAACAAAACTGATAAAAGGGAATTGATGGAATAGATCAGAATATGTTTGTTATAGACTGAAACCAATTATATATGTCATTTTATGTTATTCTCTTAAACCAACATTAAACTTGGAACTTATATTTAAAATAATATATACAATTTAAATACCAACATAAATCAAGTAGTAAATTATTTTAAAAAAATCAATATAATATATGCAGACAAAAAGATATATATATATCAAAAATCATTGCTTATATCCAAATCAATATAACTATAGGTATACTTTAAAGTATATAAACTGTAAAGCTTTACAATATGCTACAGTTATTACAAACCTTGCATATAAATAAAAACTGGCCAGAGGTAACTTGTATATATACGAACCCCAAAGTATATCTATATACTCATATATATAACATTATATTGATATATTATTGTATAAAATATAGGTTGTCGCATAGTAATACATATCCAAACTACTGCATAAACTAAAACCAACAACTTGATTATGTAAACATTTATGTAAACTAAAATCAACAGCTAAAATACAACATTTATGAAAACCTTTAACGTGTACACTAAGCCCAGGAAAAATGCAGACATATTACAAAAACAACAAAAAATATATTTACTTTTATAAATCGACGTACGTACCCTTACATATATATACTATATGGAAACTTACTGTAACACTATTTATATAACTACCCATATGCATACTTAAAAACGAATCTATAGTACTTTCCTATACCAACATGTAGCAACTTAAATAGACCATGCTGTAAGCCATATTTAGAGAACAACCGTATATAAGTAATAAGTTATATATATTCATATAAAATAGCATCATATATTCAGACTATAAACACACATACGAAACAAATGTACATGTTTTGTTTAAACATATAAATGCAGACCGATAATATGCAGACACTTAAAGTATGCTTCCTCTATACAAAACATATATTCCAAATCCAAATTCCCAGACCCCTATCATTATAAACTTAACACATGTAGTTAAAATATATATATATCATATTACGTTTACCTTACTTTAAACAAATATATTTAGGTTTATATACGTAGAACTAGTTTATAAAAGTATTGCTATATGTTAAAATCTAAATAAATAGAACTGTAAGCTTTACCAAATATATACATGCTCATTTATACGCACGCTAACATGTAATCAAGTATACTCCAAATTTATAAAATTTATATAATACCTGTACATATTTTATGCAAACTGCTATTTATAAACTTTTATAAACAAATATTTGTATAGACATATATATATATATATATTTTCTAGCTATAAAAGATTTTAAATATATACTCACTAGTTTCAAATGCCGGAGGAGGAAGGCTATGGGTGGCTGAACATGAGCTGCTGCGGCACTAGTGTGGGAAGTCGAGGTCGAGCAGGGTTAGGTGGCGGTTGTTGGAGTTGTGGATCTAGTCGTGGCCGATGGGAGGAAGCGGAGGAGGTGGGTGCGGGTTTGGGTTTGGTGGAGATGCCGCCTGGAGGGGGTTGTCAGGTGAAGGGTAGAGGGAGGCGAGGCATAGGCGGTAGGGGTTGTTGGCCTCGGCTGAGGAGATGGGATGATGAAGCTGCGCTATCGCGGCATGGAGGAGAAAGGGGAACGAAGGTCGTGGAGGGTAGGAGATGTTGCGGATCTGAGGCGAGAGAGGGCGCTCGGAAATATGACGTGATGAGTGGGAGGGTGGAGGCAAGTGCTTGCCAAACACATGAAAGGAACAAAAATAAATATAAGCTCTGATCTTTTTTTTTATAATAGGAGGCGGCAACGAAGGCAATGGAGAGGCGGATGGTGGTAGGTGGCAGATCAGGTGGAGTGAGGCGTGCAAAGGACAGCTTGGAGGAAGAAATAGTGGCGGACGTAGGTTGGTTTCGAAGGGGACGGGCCTGCATGAAGAAACGGGTTCACAGGCAAAGAAAGAAGAAAACGAAATCAATATGCAACTTTATATATATTAAAACTTATATTATTTTATTCTTCAAAAGAAACCAGCAATTAAAAATTGAACGGGTGGGAATGTTAAGAGGTAGAAGTAAATCTTGGGAAAGACAAAATTCAAACTGAAATTAAATGTTTGTGACTGTTCGTTTAAGCAGTTCGAAAATTTGAGTAGGACACCGAATATCAAAAGTTCAAAAGAATGAGTACCGATATGATGAACCGTTTTACCTATTTCACCGCGTACCGTAACTCAAAATACAGAATTGAATATACCATGGAGATCAGCACGACGAGACGATCAAAACAGTATACAGATATCAGTGGTGCGATTGAATTATAAAAATTCGAATTTTCTAATAGCGGAAAATGCAAGAAAAACACAGAAAAATAAGATCGACGGAGCCAAAGATGTCCGAATTTGGAAAAACGACAAACTGACATCTTGCTCAGAAGATGGTTTACAATTTTTCTATGTAAAAATATTTTGGGTTTGAAAACGTTTTATTTTCAACGCTTTTTAACTGATTAAATTGAAGTAAATTTACGCGCGAAATAAACTTTCGTATTTTCGGACGAAAATTTACCAGTTGCTATGTTTAACTAGACACATTCCAAATATTAAATTTATTTCGAAATTTTATCGTTTAAAATTTTTACAAAATTTCAACTAATTACGTTATTAAAACAGTTGAAATTTACAGGTCGTTACATTATTCCTCTATTTCCTTAAGACCTTATTTATTTAATCTCCACTTTATTTTGTTCATCATTTATTTTACTTATTTGACTTTTATTTGGTTTAAAGTGAAATAGAAATTTTATAAAGCTAATGATGTTTTATTTGTAGTTTTAAGCCTTGTTTAAATTAAATAAACTATTTCTTTATTCTATTTCTATTTTCTCTAAATTTAATTATTTATTTCACTTTAGAAATGATAAATGAATTATTTTATTTCAAAAATTTTCTTTAGAATAATTTTTAAAAATGAAGTTGTTAATTTTCCAAAGTCAATAGTGATTTATTTGTAATTTCTGGACCCTGTTTTCAATTTTTAAGCAATTTCTTATATTCTTTTTACATTTTCTTTAAAATTAATTAATTATTTTTATTTTATATTACTTTTTTTAGTTCTAAAGTCAAATTACTGATTTTATTTTGTTTTATTTGAATTAAAGAAAAAGGAAATATGAAAGAGTTTAAAATGCTTTAGAAACTGAAGTCTTTTCATCTCCTATGTACTTTCAATTGCCACAACTCCTCATTTACTTCTTTTGGCTGTGTATTACTTTGTTTGGCCGTGTATTCTAGTGCTCATTCCTGCGAAAAAACATTTGTTCCTCATTCTATTAATGGCTTGCAAAAAAATTTGGTAATGGCTACTTTTTCCTTCTTCTTCTTCTTCTCATTTTTCATGGTTTTTGCTTTGTTTCTTGGATTCCTTTGCACTTCCTCCTCCTCATATCCACAGCCACCACCTCCTACACCTCTTCCCTGCCATCATCACCAACTATACTCCATGTCATGACCATGGCCGAACCCACCATGGTGACCAAACCCCTCAAAAATGCAACATAGGCCTTAAAAACAATGTTGTGACCACTATTTGCATCACCACTTCATTTTCCACCACCACCACCACCTTTGGCCGCCACCACCACCTCTGACCAGACCACCACACACCCCTCTAGCCTCTGACCTGACCCACACTCCACTAGCCGACCCCAAACACCCCATGGCGGAGCCTCTTTGTTGAACCAAAACTCCTCTTTGTTGCCTAAAACCTTTTCACCTTCCTATGTTGTAACTTCCTCCACTTGTTCTAGCCTTTATGCCATACATTCCTATGTTCAAACCTGAGCCAAAGTCATTCCAAACCTGAGCCAAAACATCCCCTAGGCTGTACAAGCAAATGTAGAAAGCAAGGCAAAAGTCGTTGCATTCATATTTGTTTTATTCCAAGTTATATCATTTCAAGGTTGCATTGAAATTTATAATTTGTTTGGTTTTGTTTTGGGTTGTAACACAAGATCTATAGCTTGGATCTCGCTCTCCACTCAAATTCTAGTCTTGTCATCGTGCTTTTGATTCCGTTGCGTCATTTGTATTGCAATCTCAAGCCATAGAGGTTAGTAAATCTCATCTGACATTTTAAACTTATGCAAATGTGAATTGACAACAATTGAATGTGTAGTACTATTATGTTATGCTATAACTGCCTGTGATTATTTATGTATGATGTTAAACCTGTAAATTACATGTCATATCATCTGTTACTATTATATAACGCTATTCTGTTTATTTATATCAGTTTATCACACTGCAAGCTCCCTGCAGAATAGAATCACTATGGGTTGAAATGATACATACCCGAACGGACTTTAGAATAGGGAAAAATCGTTATGGGCTGAAATGATAGGCCTGAACGATTTTTATTTATTTCATTTAACTTGGGATTGCGGGTTTGAAATGATAAAACCCGAATTTTTCCTTTGTAAATTACGGATTGAAATGATATATTATCCGTATCATTTGACTTAGGTTAGAAAAATTTATATACAGACCCGTGGTTAATATATATATTTTCTTGAAATTATAAAATATGTTAAAAATGTAAATATTATGATAATTTGATTTTTATTTTATTTTAAAATGATTTTATAAATTGTTATTGATTTTTCTATAAATTAAAAATAGTTAAATAAATAAATGTTTAAAAGTTGAAATTTGAAGTATAACTTAACTTGGAAAATTTGAAAGTGTTTTAAAATAAAAGTTAAGTTAAGAAAATAAAATGGAATTTAAATAAAATTATGAAATGGTAAACTTAATTAAAATGTTAAGTAAATGAAATATTATAAATTTTACATTTATTTTATAAGTGAATTATTAAAGATTTGATAATCGTTTGTGAAACTTTCACTTTGTAAAATCATAAATTAAGGGTTATTTAAACGATTGTTCTTAAAGTAAGAAAATATGATTTTTATAAGTTAAAATGGATTTAAATAAATTTTAATTGTTTATGAAATTGTAGTGAAAGTTTGGAATTTAAATTGACAGCATTCCTGAAATGCTATCATTTCTAAAGTTAAAGATATTACAGCATTTTGTAAATGTTGTAATTGATATAAATGAACTAAATGGCTAAAATGAACTAAGTGCTGTAGTTGCTGAATTTAACTAAATTTTTATTTGAAATCTAAACCTATTACAGCATCTAAATGCTGTCTTTTGCTAATTGAATTGTTTTTAAACATAACTTTTTGTAGCATTTTCTAAATGCTGCAAAAGTTGAAATTCCACTGTTTTAATAAATTTAAGTGAATAAATGAATTCTAAAATGGTAAAATTTTGAGAATTGAATATTGACTATTAAATATAATAACTTCATTTTTAAATGATTTAAATGGAATAATTTGATTTGAAATATTTTGATATTTTGAAATGGATTTGAAATGATATTTGATTTCGAAGTATAAATTACCATTTTGGAATTTTAACCACGGGATGTAATTAAATTGATGGTTTTATGGATCCTTAAAGGATGGGCGATCCCAAGCATCCTTTAAGTTATTATGCATTGCTATTACAGTTCACTTGAGTTGGTTTACATTGTATAAGTATATATGTCCTGACTTGAGTGTTTTGTGTTATACTTTACGCTCGGGTCAGCCTGAGAATCACAGCTTTGGATTCACCTTCTGGAGCTAGAGATCTGTTGGAGCTTATTTATCTATCGGTTCATCGACTTCTATTCTAGTTATTTCTTATTCAGTATTGTCTCGGTATTATTGATTTATGTATCCTTACTTCTATTATATTTATTTTGACTATGAGATTTTGTATATGTTTTGAGAGTTTGTATATAGTAGCTTCATGAACTACTATGGTATTTTATTTCCGCTGTGAGTTATTCTGATATTCTATGTCTGTGATTCTGTATTTGATTTTATTTTCTCCAAATTTTATTACAATTTGTTATTTTGAATTATTCAAGTCAGACATGTGTGGATTATTGTCGATTTGAATGGTCCAAAATAGTGGGTCGTTATAGGAGCAGTTGTTATCTTCAGCTTTTGTTTTTTTTTGTTTCATGTACTTTGTTTTTCTTTTCCGTACTTTACTCTATATATGGGGACCTATATTGTGAACTTTGTTATGTTTTATGTTTTGGTGGAGACTACTTGGTACTTTTGGTTTCAGAAATAAATTTGGGATAATGTTGTTTTTAATGAAGCTATTTTGCTATTAATTTATAATTAGTGAAAGTTTTCTTCCGCTATAATATTTTAATCAATTTATGTTGTTGCCTTAGTCTTTGTGCTATGTTATGGATTTTTATTTCACCCGACCACCCATGCTTCTAGTCATGTCCGATTTTCGGGGTGCCTCGATGTGCAGGGTGTTACAGAATATTTAAACTCTGAAACCTATTGAATTGGAAGTGGTTAAATGTGCAGTTCAAACCTGGATTTGAAATCGATATTAATTTAAAATGGTTTATTGAGAATTTGAATTGGACCTTTAACCCTTTTAATTGAAATTGTTGAACCGAGGTTGATTTAAATTGAATTTCGGAACTAAAGTTGACGTGAATTAATTAGTGAAATTGGAAGAAACAATTCTAACTTGAAACTATTTTCGATATATTTATTTCAATATATAAACAATTTTAATATATAAACTATTTTAATCTATTACCTATTTTTAAATATATAAACTATTTTTAATTTATAACTATTTCAATATATATGAACTATTTTCAATATTTAAACTGTTTAAGTTGGAACAGTTATGATTTAGATTTAATGGATTTAAATGCGAATATTTTGATATGATGGTTTAAACTATTTTATGGTTATGATTTTGAAAGTGAATATGATTTCGAAAGTGATATGATTTCGAAATGAATATGATATTTTCATTTGAGTTACGAACTGTTTGAAATGTAAAATGTCCACGGTGTGAAATAAGAGTTTGGTTGTTAAAGAGACCGGGATTGGATATTGTCATACTCTCTGCCAATACCAAAAACCACTTTAACAACTGTGCACATGATGGAGAATCCAGAACGAAGTAGGATTGTTTGGCGATGTCTATATGAGCTATGAACGCAACCTTGACTCCCGCGAGTTAGGTTGATGTGACTAAAACATGAGCTATACCTGGGCCAAGTCAGGTCACACCTCCGATCAAGCATGCTTCTTCGATACCATATCTATTACTTTGTGATTTGATTGGGTGCACCTTTGATTTTGGGACTGTGTCTCGAGGTAGGCAGTAGTAGTTGATATGCGTTACCACCAACCCAGTTCTGCAAAACGGTAGAATCCTACCCTAGGCATTGTCTCGCATGCCTTGTCACATGCCTTATCGAGCCCATTACGAGTTTGGTTTGTACTGTACCTATGGAGTGCCCTTTGATAGCCCTCCATTTTACGAAGGAATTACAATACTGTATAAACTACGTGAATATATAAAAATGTGTTAAGGGGGATACGAGTTACGCCTTAACGCTATTTTAATAGTTTACTTTACTATAGACATTATATATGTAGCGTATTGTATTATGTATGTAGATAGTTTAACGGATCCTTAAAGGATGCGAATCCAAACATCCTTTAAGTTATATTGAATTTCACTTGGGCATTTCACTTGAGTTGATTTACTTGCATAAGAATGTTAATACTGACTCAATATTTTGTGTTTTGCTTTATGCTCGAGTTAGACTGAGTGTCATAGCATTTGAGACTCGCCTTAGGAGCTTGGAGCTTTGCTGGAAGATCTATCTTGTCTATTCAGCCTTTTCACTTATTTCTAGTTATCTATGTTCAGACTTGACATTTGGTTATGTATTAGAGATTCTTTTGTATTTGGATTTCTATTGTATTTGCTTTAAACTCTAATGTTTATATAGTAGGTTCATGAACTACTATTCATCTTTTCCGCTGCTTATTGTTGTATTTCTCCGTGTCTGTGATTCTGTTATTGATTTATTTACTATATATGCTAAGTTTTGCCAAATATAAAATTAACAATCTGTTGTTTTGAGCAATTCAAGTCTGATATGTGTGGATGATTATCGATTTGAATGGTTCAAAATAGTGGTTCGTTACATGTGGTATTAGAGCTTTGGTTTAGGCAAACTTAGCATATGGAGTAAAAACACATTAGAGATTGGGTAGTAATACCCAAGAATGAGTGAAAGTAATTACAGAATCACCTTCGTTCGAGCTTGAAATTATTTATTAGGATCCTCTTTGGTTTGGATTTCTTTTGAATTTTGGAACTTTAACTTTGTTCTAAAGTTCACACTTGTCTCTTCCTATTCGTGTTCTTCTTGATAGTGGAGCATCCCATAGCTCTATTTCTGTTGATCTCTGTAATAAATTTGAGCACATCTTGCAACTTCAATTGGCAACTTCATCCTTTTATGTGACTAATCTAATCGGCGGTCCTGCCAACCTTAGTATGATTTGTAAAGGGGTGAAACTCCTTTACAATAGGCATCGATTCACCGAAGATTTCCATGTCCTAGGTTTTGACGCTGTTATTTCTTGCAAAGCCTGAATCATTTATCTAGTGGACGACAAGAGTAATTCACCTGTGATTGAATGCCGACTACCTCAAGATTATACTGGTAGTTTTATCTTTTCGCTTGATTCTCAACCTGGTGATCTTAACTCCACCCCGATAGTCAGGATTTATTTTGATGTTTTTGGTGAAGTCACTTCTCCACCTCCCAAGCAGGAAATTGAATTCCGCATCGATCTTATTCCTAGAGCTCGATCTTGCTACTGTTTTTCACCAACTTCGTGTTGCCGAGGAGAGCATTCCTAAGATAGCTTTCCGAACGGAGAATGGTTTCTATGAATGGTTAGTCATGCCCTTTGGATTAACCAATACTCCTGCATTCGTCGTCGATCTCATGAATCACATTTTCCGCGATGTTCTCATAAGGTTTGTCCTGGTTTTAATTGATGATATTCTCGTCTTTTCTAAGTCAGAGAAGGAGCATGAATCTCATTTGAGCTATGTTCTCCAAACTCTTGGGAAACATCAATTGAAAGCCAAATTTTCTAAATGTCATTTCTAGAGGGATGAAGTCCGGTTCCTTGGGCACATTGTTCTGAAAATGGAGTCTCAGTTGATCCGGTTAAGGTCACCGTGATTAATATAAGTCTATCCATCTTTCCTCTTTTGTGATTCAGTCATCTTATCTTCCTTTGGAGTCTATCTTCTTAGTTTGAATTCTCTTTGATTAGGGTTCCTCTAAATTTGAATCTCTATCCTTGTTCTAAAATCCATTCTTGAATCATCATATGAGAGAACATATTTGAAATTAATATAAAAATGTTTTATATTGTGTGGTTTGAGTTGCTAAGTTTGAATTTTTGGTTTCGATCGATTCATCTGGCCAACGCTATCGATAGGAATTCCAAAACACTTGAACAGAGCAAACTGGCACAATATTGTTTTCAAAATTGGTAAATAAAATAAATTTATGTATGATATTATTTTATATATAAAAGTATAATTTTTTGAAATTGGATAGTTAAATGAATTGGTTTTTAGAAATGATAAAACTAGATTATCATTTACTGTTTATCAATATTCCAAACCATTAACTATTGTTGTATGTTAAGGAGATGAAATTTTTAAAAACATGGTATATAAAGCTGATTTGCAAATGGAATGAATTTAAATTAAGGATTTGAGAATTTAATTTTCGGTGCTTTTCAAAAATATGGTTTTAAAGGATTTGAAAAATATTATTTGAAAGTATTTTCGAATGGAAATTGTTTCGAAAGAATTTTAAAAGAAGCAAGTCAATACTCTCCTCTTATGTCGTTGGAAAATAATTTCGATGGTGATTGTAGCATCATCGACATTCATTTTCAAGTCTCAAAGTGGGGAGACCATTTAGTAGCTTTGCAACACTTTTGTTTTGGAAAGTGATTTGATTTTGAATTTCTTGAGTATGATTTGATGTACAAATATATATATATATAATTATTTCAAAATGGTTTGAAGTGAAACCGAAAATTTAACTCTTAAATTCTATTTTAAATGACAGTTTTCAATTATTGAAATGAAGCAATTTTTTTGAATAGTTGGAGTGTCTAAAATGAGAAATGAAATTTAAACAACTTGGAACAGTTGAACTAGGATAAAATTAATTTGTGTAATATTCAATTGCATTCTAAAACATATATAACTTACCTGAAATATTTCAAAGTTAAATGTTAATGTGAATATGTAATTGAAGGTTATACAAGAGAAAACTTAAGTAATAAAAATGTTCAAACTAAATTTTTCTTGATAGAAATGTTATAAATAAAAGGTAAATTTGTATATTGCTCAATTACACTCAGAAACATTTATAAAACTTACTTGGAAAAGTTTGAATGTAATGAGAACATGTAATTGAATAGTATATAAAATAAAATGTAAATAATACCATGTCCAAAAATGAAATTTAAATGGTTTGTAATTAATCGTTGCATCCGGTACAATGTATTTCGAATCTATCCTTCCTTTCTGTTTCTTCTATTCTCCTATCTCGTTCCTTTTCGGGGACGAAAAGTTTTAAGTGGGGAAGAGTGTAACGACCCGGAAATTTTAACGATTTAAATACGTAATTAATTAATTTTTTCTTGAAAATAAACAATTTAATTTTAGCAATGAAAATTTGATATCTGGTATGCGTCTATTTAAACATAGCAAATGGAAGATTTTTATTGGTAAATATAAAAGTTTGTTTTGTTGTGTAATTTCAATTTTATAATTTAAATCAGTTGAAAATTTGATGGAATTTAAATATTTTGAAATCTAAATATTTTTACATAACAAAAATGTAAATCATTTTCTGAGTGAGACGTCATATTTCGTTTCGCCAAATTTGGACTGCTATAGCTCCGTTTATCTTATTTTCGGCGATTTAGCAGCAGTTTTCGCATCAAAAATCGAGTTTTGATAGATGGGTCCTATCACTCATATCTGTGTACCATTCTGTTTGTCTTGTCGTGCTGATCTCCATAGTACATTCATTTGTGTATTTTGATATCCGGTACACGGCGAAATCCGTGAAACGGATAATCGTATCGGTACCCATTTTGGGCCTTTGGGGTGTTCAGTGTCCTTTCACTATCCACCGTGTAAAACAAATAGACATTAGCATTTATATTTCTTGAAATTCAACGAGTGGCCTTTTGTAGCGACCTGCGGTTCCGTACCCCTTGAGTTGATAATAATTCTTCCCCGCTCAACCCAAAGTGTACGAAAGAGCGAATAACTAGGATAAAGAAGAAGAAAGAGATAGAAGAAAAATAGAACAACAACAACAGAATCTCACAATCGCAGCGGAACAAAATATAATATATAATAACAGATTTTTAATACAAGAACTGTATTGTTAATATACATTTCATTATCATAGTACATCAATCTGGACAGTTATAATAACTTGTCCTCACACGCGGAAATACAAATCTACGGAAATACGTCTTGTCATCCAGCTCGTCTCCTGAGCTCCATAGCATCCTATCCTGAATTTGTAATACTCGGTCTGACCCGAGCACTATAATAAAATAACACCCGAGTCAGTCTGGAAAACTAGCTGAAGAAAACACACTCAATTTAAATTATTAGAGTTATCAAAATCCTTTGAAAAAAAAGGTATATCGTAAGACCGCGTCACACATAAACACGATGAGTTTTTCCCTTACGATAACCAAAACATTTTATAGAAAATTCAGTGATATTATAATAGTATCTAATTACAAATACTTATTCAAATTGCTGAAATTGTTACATTAATTAAATTCCAGCATACTAGGCTCTACAAACAAAACCATAAGCTCGTATTGGAGAATGGATTCCAATGAACGACTGGGCCACTGGGGTACCCCTAATCACAATACACCTCTAGAACAATATACCGAGGACCTCGCCGGAATCCCATGCTACAAAAGACCGGCCTATCCCTAACCTGGATAAACCGAATATGTTAACACCCCGGGTGTTCCCTCTCTTACTATCGAGTGCTTCTTCTTTCATGTATACCCATATCTCAGATAAATAGGGTTCCGAGGACATCTAGAAAAGTGATAACATACCCTACTTGGGTGCGATCCACTTAGCCTTGCTGCATCTCCCCTGTTTTAGTCATTCCCGGTTGATGAGGTTCGAGGCTAAGTGTTACCTTTCAAGAACAATTTTTACTTAGAATGCTCATCGTCCTCCAATGACGATGTGTTGATAGCATTCGTCCATACAAGTTGCCCTGGGTCTGGACAAACCGAATCACCGTCTTCATCATGTTCACGGTATCCATTCGTTACGTTCAAACCGGATCGAAGTGGTTTTCGGATAATTAAATTTGATCCAGGTCTCTTCGAAACGATTAACGAAATTGGCCAATATTGATAGTCGGTTATTTAACTATCAACAAACATCCATAAGCAGCCACTAATTTTATAAATCTCCAAAATATTTATTTCCAAACACCTTCACCAAGATATATATATATATATATATATATGTATGTATATATATTCAATCTCTTCAATATTCTATATTTGAAAAAAAAATTCAACACTTGTATCCATAACAGGATATTTTACCATTTCAATACTTACAAATATTCCCAACTTCTATTTCCGCAACACTTAGGAAATATTTCTATTACAATCATTTCCCACTAAAATATTTCCAAAACCTTCCTTTCGATACATAGGAAAATATTTATACATATAATTTCCAAAATCATTTTAATCTCTAACTTGGAAATATTTCATACTTATATCATAAGTCTTCGAAATTTTTAATAAATTCTTCTTACGATTTCCAAACCGATTATACTGGTTTATAATTCCAACCCAACATTTATAACTTCTTTAAATGAATTAAAAATCTTCCCGAAGTTATTGCACCTAGACATTGGAAATTTTCTTAAGTCTCTAACTTTTCATTTATATGATTTCTCTTACAAAATCTCATCCTTTAATAAACCCGTTTTCACATCTCGAGGGAATTTAAAAATAACAAGTATTTTCTTTAAAGAATAGTAGTTTATTTTAATATGTTTAAGTTATTATTTAAAATATTGGGAACACTTTTATAACATCAATAACTCATTTTTAGATGAAAAAATAAATTTCCAAACTGAATTTAAAAGTTAGAATTTATTAAATAAATACTTAACATTTGAAAATCTACTCACTGTGGTATTTCAATCTCAACTAGTTTAAAATTCCATAGTTTTAAAATAATAAAATTTTCCTTTTAAAACAAACTCACTTTTTAAAATTTTAAATATATTTTTAAAATCTCAATAACCAATTTAATTTATAACTTCCTCTCGATTTCACAACATATCGATTCATTGACGATTTTCTAATCATTCTCATTTCAACCTGTCTTACATATTCTCCTAATTTTCATCCGATACCAAATTCCTTTATTTATAAACATCGTTTATAAATTCCATAACCCCTTTGTTTTACCTGTCCATAAAACAAATCTTATTTATTAAATTCCATTACATAAATTCATTCCTTATAAATTCCCTTTATACCTCCAATCTATTTTCAATATTGATTTTAAATCTTTTTATATTTCCAGAATATCATTTATAAAATCTCTTATATAATACATTTTTAAAAATCTCCATTCAATAAGTCACAGTAGTTAAGTATAACCAAAAATCATATATATATTTATTTATTTATTTAATTCAATTTCTTTAAAATAACGCCAATTCCAATATATTTATTTTTATATCAAATTCCTTTTAATTTCATAAATTTTAAAAATATATTTATAGTATTTAAATTATCACAATTCAAGCCAGTGCTATAATAGCATCCAATCACTACAATCACTACAATAATCTATATTGATTATTCTACACGATCCATATATCGCAATATATGAAATTAAAATTAACTTTTTGAGGAATCCAGTTGAATCCCTCCAACCGGTTTTTCCTACATCCACGGATATTAATACAATATAAAAATACCAATCCCACTTTGAGGGGGGATATCGCGATATATAGGGTCATTTTCTATTATGCAGGGCGCATAGGGTCTCATCCGCTATAATGTGCGGGAATATCACTCCAAATACTAGTATATATATACTACTATATATACTTAACATTCAATAGATAATAATTTTATAAATTCAACCAAGCATCCAATATTTATTTTAACTATTTAAAATTGAATTGGAAATCCAAATGAGTGAGAATTTTCTCACCTTGATTTTAAATTGCAATCCGTCCCAAATTTAGATTTCTCTGCACAGCTTCCATTCGATTTAAACCTCACATGAATAAGTTATTAATTCATTAGCTATCTCCATTTTTAAATTCTAAATCAAATAACTAATCATATACTTAAATTTAATTACAAATTCATACCTCCACCCTCTCGTTCGTGACTAACCAGCATCACGCACGCAGAAAGGTTTGCCGTGCACGTCAATCTCATCGCCGCCGCCATGAGTCGCTCGGAACCCGCTGCCCCACGCTGCTATAGCCTAGCCACGATCGAATCTTTCCACAATTCGCCTGCAAGTGCCCATCGATTCCCAAATCTCGACCAACATTCACTGCGACACTCTGTAACAACCCTATATTTTTGTAAATATTTTTAAATCACTTTAAATAAATTTTATTCCAATATTTTATTTTTAAAACATTTTAAAAGTGAAGTTATAATTTTCAAAAGTGTAGTTATAATTTCTAAAGACAATTGCATTTTGTTTGCAATTTTTAATGCTAGTTTCAATATATTAAGCTATTTTCTCTATTTATTTTATTTTCTTTTTATTTTTCCTATGAATAATTATTTATTTTCATTTTCACTTTATTTTGTTGTCCTTTTATTTTATTTATTGATTTTTATTTGTTCATTTTGAATTAAAAAGAAGTGGAAATTTGAAGAGACTTAAGCTTTAAAAACTTTGACTTTTCATTTGCTTGCCTTTTCATATTTTGGCCGTTCCTTTCTTTTATTTTTGCTGTGAGTTTTTATTTCCTTTCTCATGTGAAA
This sequence comes from Allium fistulosum, assembly GCA_030737815.1. Taxonomy (NCBI): domain Eukaryota; kingdom Viridiplantae; phylum Streptophyta; class Magnoliopsida; order Asparagales; family Amaryllidaceae; genus Allium; species Allium fistulosum. The sequence continues at coordinate 1,395,027,150 of CM060902.1, forward strand.
ACACTTCTCATTCCATCAATTTTCGGCCATAGCAACTTCTGAAAAAATTGGTAATGGCTTCCTCTTCCTTTTCTACCTTTTCTTCTTCTTTTTCTATTGATTTTCTATGTTTTTGCCTTGCCTTCTTCATAGCTTTGCTCGGCCATCCCCTCCACCATCACCACCGACCACCACTCCTCCTGCTCCCCATGATCCACGGCAACAACCTCTCCTCCTCCTCTAACCAATTCAGGTCGTGACACCTAGATGAACAAAATTCCACAAAACAATGTCCAAGACTCCAAAACATGTCATAGCTGAGCCTTGTTTCACTTCCACCTTCATCTATGACCACGACCATCACAATGAACCACCACCACCAGCATAGTACACCACCACTTTATCATGACCAGACCTGTACCTGACCTGGCCGAGCTCACTTGACCCTAGGCCGAGACCATTGATGCACCAAAACTCCACTTTGCCTAGTTCATTGACCTTCCATGCTTTGTAACTTCCATACCCTTCCTATTCTCTTTATAGCCGTGCCTATGTGTGCCAAACCAGACCCTATTTCAACCTAAAACATGTTGTGGTCGAGCCCAAACATGTATGGCCGAGCAATAACGTGAGCAAGTCAAGCAAAAATTTGATTTAAAAAGCTTGGTGATGTATTTGTTTAATTCTATTTCTATTTTGATTCAATTATTATTGTGTTGTAAATATATAGTTCTATTTTCTTTGGTTTAATTGTTGTATACAAGATCAATAGCTTGGCACTCTCTCCACTCAAATCAAGTCGTGCTATCGTGCTTTCCGGATTTTTCATTTGTGTGTTTTATTTGCGAACTCCAGCTTTATAGAGGTGAGTAATCACACCTGACATTCATACTTATATAACTGTGAATTGATAGCAAGTGAAAGTGTAGAAATAATTATATCATGTTATACCTGCCTATGTTATAAATTACATGATGTTAACCCTGTTTATAACCCTGTCATATCATCCGATATTGCTATATGTTGTTATACTGTTTATTTATATTCTGTTCTCACACTGCAAGTTCCCTGTAGAATAGAATCACTATGGGTTGAAATGATACATACCGGAATGAACTTTAAAATAGGAAAAAATCGTTATGGGCTGAAATGATAAGCCTGAGCGATTTTTATTAAATTTTATTCACTTGGGATTGCGGGTTTGAAATGATAAAACCCGGATTTTCTTTGTAAATTACGGATTGAAATGATATATTATCCATATCACTTAACTTAGGCTAGAAAATATTATACAGACCCGTGGTTATTTTATCAAGTTTTCTAGAAATTTTTAAGTATGGTAAAAATGTAAAAATATAATAATTTGATTTAAATTGAATTTTTAATGATTTAATAAAGTGAAAATGATTTTCTATGTATTAAAAATGTTAAATAAATGAATAGAAAATTGTGATTTAACTATAACTAAATTTGGAAATTTGTGATTTGATTTTTAATGGAAATTCAAGTTAATTAAATTAAAAATGGAAATTAAGTTTTAAATTGTGAAAATGGAAATTTAAATTTAAGTGTTAAAAGAAAATTGAAAAAAATGAAAGAATAAGAAATGGTACACTTGAATTTAATAAGTGAAATGTTGGGAAATTTGGATTTTATTGTAAAAAGTTTTCTTTATAAAAAACCATAAGTAAAAGAGAATTAAATGAACATTTTTGTTGTGGAAAAACATGATTTTTATAAGTTAAATTGATTTAAATTGTTAGTGGCTGGAATTCTATTAAAAATATGGAAATTCTTTTAGTAGCAGTTCAGAAGTGCTATCGTTTCTGGAAATGAAATAAAATCTGAACTAAGTAGAATCTGCAGCACTTTGTAAGTGCTGTGGTTGCATAAATGAACTAAAAGACTAAATTTAACTAAGGCTATGACAACACTTTGTAAGTGCTGTAGTGGCAGGAACTAAACTTGAAACTGAAATTAATATAAGGGCTATTGTAGCACTTGTTAAGTGCTGCAGTTGGCTAAAATGTGATTTTTGAATATAATTGAACTATCACAGCAGTTTTTAAACGCTGTCTTTGCTGAATTGAACTAAAATCTTTAAATTGAACCCTGAACTATTACAGCAGTTTTGTAAATGCTGTCTTTTCTGAATTAAACTATTTTTCCTCTAAAACTGAACTATTACAGCAGTTTATAAATGCTGTCTTTGCTGAATTGAATTCTTTTCAAATGTAATTTACCGCAGCACTTTCTAGATGCTGTGAAAGCTGGAATTTTAATGTTTTAATATATTTAAGCATATAAATAAACTCAGAAAAGATTAAATTTTTGGGAATTTAATATTTGATTTAAAAGAATAATGGCTTTACTCTTAAATGGTTTTAAATGAAGTATTTGATTTGAAATATAAACTGTTTTGAAATTTATAACCACGGGTTATAATAACGATTGGTTGTTAAAGAAACCGGGATCAGATATGGACATACTCTCTGTCGATACCGAAAACCACTTTAACAACTGTGTACGTGGTGGAGTTTCCAGAATGAAGTAGGATGGTGGCGACGATCCTAAAGGTATATACATGGACCCAACTCCCGTGAGTTGGCATAAAGTGGCTAAAACAGGAGCGATTGACGGGCCAATGAGGTAGCACCTCTGATCAGACACACTTCTTCGATACCATTCTATTACTTTGTGATTGATTGGTTGCACCCCTTGATTTGGGAGTTTTGTTCGAGGTGGGCGGTAGTGGCTGCTATGCGTTTCCACCAGCCCGGATGCGTAATTGGTATATCTACCCTGGCATTGCCTAGTTGTGCCGTGTCACTTACCATAGCGAGCTTTACTACGAGTTGTGATTTCTCCCGTAGCCTGTGGAGTATCGAGGGTAGCCCCCGTTTGGGAGTATGCTAATACTGGATAGACTACTGGGCCTATTACGTATTAAGGGCTATATGGGTAACCCCTTGACGCTATTAAAAAGTATGTTTATTTTATAATAGACATTATTATAATAGCGAATATTACTACATAGTAGATAGTTTAACGGATCCTTAAAGAATGGGCGATCCCAAGCATTCTTTAAGTTACTTGTACCTTTATTACAGTTCACTTGAGTTGGTTTACATTGTATAAGTATGTATGTCCTGACTCGAGTGTTTGTGTTTTATTTACGCTCGGGTCAGTCTGAGTATTCACAGCTTTGGACCTCACTTTCTGGAGCTAGGAATCGCTGGAGATTCTGCTTATCTAGTTATTTATCCATTTCAGTTTCAGTTGTTCTATTTCAGCTTTTGTATTAGAGACTTATGTATTTGGGATTTGACTGAACTTGTTTTAGAACTGTATTTGTTTTCAGACTATGTATTTTGTATATGTTTTGAGACTTTGTATTGTAGTGGCTTCATGAACCACTATTTATTTTATTTTCCGCTGCGAGTTATTCTGATATTCTGTGTCTGTGATTCTGTGAATGATTTTATTTGCTCCAAATTTTATTACATTCTGTTATTTTGCATTATTCAAGTCTGACATGTGTGGATTATTGTCGATTTGAATGGTCCAAAATAGTGGGTCGTTACATTTGGTATCAGAGCTTTGGTTTTTAGGCAAACCTTAGCCTATGGAGCAAAAACTCATTAGAGATAGGGTAGAAATACCCTAGAATGAGTGAAATCAACCTCAGAATCATTTCTTTGTGAGAGAACGTATTTTCAAAGTATAAAATAATTTTAAAATGATTTTTCAAAGGATTTTTCAAAGATTATTTTGATATAAAATTTGCTTTTAAAATTTTCTAAACTTCCTTCTTTTCGTATCTACCTTGTTAGAAATTTCTTTTATTAGGACATTCATCCAAGTGATTTTATCTTGTCTTATCTTATCTTATCTTATCTTTGTCTTCTCTATACCTTTGTCCTAAATTCATTCTTGATAATTTTTAGGATGAATCATGGAAATGCTAGAGGTAGGGGTCGTGGTACTACCCCAGCTCCTCAACCTGCTTCACCTGTTAGGTTTACTGTTCTCTGTAAGGAATTCTCTCAGCTTAGTGGTACTAAGTTCACCGGTTCAGAGAGCATTATCGAAGCCCAACAATGGTTACGGAGTTTAGAGAGGATCTTTACTGGTCTTGAGATTACTGATGCCCAAAAGCGTCAGTTAGCAGCTTGGCAGCTGCAAGAGTCAGCCTTAGATTGGTGGGAGTCTGTTACAGCTCACACTAACGAGGGTGATATTTCGTGGGAGCAGTTCAGGTATCCTTTGTGTTATCTTGAATTTTTCCCCATTTCCTTTCTTTTGAATCTATCTTAAGTTTTGTTTCTCTATCTTCTTTTCAGGGAGGCTTTTGTGGCAAAATAGATGCCCAAAGCCGGGAAATCTCAGCTTTATCGTGAGTTCATGGATCTTAAGCAGGGTACCATGTCCTTTTCTGAGTATGAGCGGAAGTTCAACGAACTTTCCAAGTTTGGTCCTGGTCTTATTGACACTCAGCTTAAGAAAAATGAGAAGTTCATTGATGGAGCTCGCCCAGAGTTCTACGAACGTCTTATTTCTCATGTTCATGGCACTTTTACAGAGCTTATGGATATGGCTATTCGTTATGAGAACCCTACTTCCAAGGGTCCTGCTGTTGCTAGTGCTCTTACATCTCAGTCTTCCTCTGCTAATTCTAAGAAGAGAAAGCCAATTTCCACCAGTAGAAGAAGAATTGGCTCAAGAATCCGGGTTTGGGATCTTCATCATCTTCTCCTTCTCAGAGGCACCCTATTGACTTATCTACCACTTCCTGCTTCAAGTGTGATCAGAAGGGACACTATGCTAATAGTTGCCCCACTTCAGTAGGTGTTGTTGTTCCTCCACCTCAGGTTACCAGGAACAATCTTTGTCATGTTTGTCTTCAGCCTGGTCATTTTAAGAATGACTGTCCTTTGTATCAGAAGGGCAAGCCATCTGGTGTTTTTGCTGTTACCTCTGCTTCTTCTCCTATTGCACCTGCTCCTGCTCCTAGTGATGATCAAGGTACTCTTCAGGGCACCTTTTATTTATTTTAGCATCCTGTTCGTGTTTTATTTGATACTGGAGCTTCGCATAGTTTTATTTCTATGGCTATTTGTGCTAAGTTTGAGCATCGCCTTTCTCCTGAGTATGCTTCTGTCCCTTTATGGGTTTCTAATCCTATTGGGGGTCCCGCGAACCTTAGTAGGATATGTAGAGGGGTGAAACTCCTCTATTCTGACCATCACTTTAGTGATGATTTCTATGTTCTTGGTTTTGATACTTTTGATTTATTGCTTGGAGATAATTGGTTAAGGAATCATGATGCCCGTATCTCTTGTAAATCCCGAATTGTTTCTCTCGAGGATGATCGAGGTAATTCTTTGGTTATTCAGTGTCATATGCCTCATGATTATGCTGGTAGCTTTATCTTTTCTCTGGATGCTTCTTCTGTTGATCTTCAGTCGACTCGTGTAGTCAAACTCTATCCCGATGTATTTGGTGAAGTCACTACTTTACCTCCTAAGCGGGAAGTTGATTTCCGTATTGATCTTATTCCTGGAGCTCGACCTGTAGTTCTTCCCCCTAGAAGAATGGCACCCGCGAGAAGGTTGAGTTAAGGAAGAAAATTGAGGACTTGTCTTCCAAGAGTCTGATCAGACCTAGCTATTCAGAATGGGGAGCAGCGGTGGTTTTCGTCACCAAGTCCGATGGTTCTCTCCGGATGTGTGTTGATTATAGGGAGCTGAACAAGCTCACTATGAAAAATAGATATCCAATGCCTCGCATCAATGATATCTTTGATCAGCTTTATGGTGCTACCGTTTTCTCTTAGCTTGATCTTGCCTCAGGTTTTCACCAGCTCAGAGTTGCTGAGGAAAGTATTCCCAAGACTGCTTTCCATACTGAGAATGGGTTCTTTGAATGCTTAGTCATGCCTTTCGGTTTGACTAATGCTCTTGCTTTCTTTGTTGATTTGATGAATCGTGTTTTCCGTGATGTGCTTAATAAATTTGTTCTAGTCTTTGTTGATGATATTCTCATTTTATCTAAGTCTGAAGAAGAGCATGAGTCACATTTGAAATTTGTTCTTGAAACTCTTAGAAATCATCAGTTGAAGGCTAAATTTTCTAAATGCCATTTCTGGAAGGATAAGTCTGATTCCTCGGGCATATTGTTTTTGGTAATGGAGTTTTTGTTGATCCAGTTAAGATCGCTGCGATCAATGTAAGTCTTTCTTTCCTTCTCTTTCCATGTTTCATTCAATTTATTCTATTTTTCCAGTTGTCCTTATTTATGTAACGACCCGACTTTCCAGTCCCGGAAAATCGAACCATTTGACTTAAAGAAGAAGAGGTAGAAGAAGAAAGTAGGAAGACAACATCAGAATCTAACCATCGCAGCGGAATAAAATATAATATATTAACCGATCTTTACACAAATCAAAACTATATCAGTTTTATACAATATATCATCAGAGTATACATCAGAGAACACATAACATACAACTGGACAATAACCATATCATGTCCTCAATACAACAGAGTACAACAATCAACACAGCGGAATATATATATAAACAAGTACGAGAGATACGTCTCGCCATCCAGCTCGTCTTCTGAGCTCTACAGCATCATATCCTGTAACCTATAATACTCGGTCTGACCCGAGCATCATATAAAACAATACCCGAGTCAGTCTGGAATACCAGCGTGAGAAAATCACACTCAATTGATTATTAAAGTTTCAAAAATCCTTTTGAAAATAAAAGCATCTCGTAAGACCACGCCACAAACAAACATGTCGGGTTTTTACCTTACGATAGCTAAAACACTTTTTATCAAAATCCTCTGATATTATAATAGTGTCTATTCACAAGTACTTATTAAAATAGCCGAAATTGTTACATCTATTAAATTCTGGCATACTAGCCACAAAGTGGGTAATACAAACAAAACTCGTACAAGGCACGTAGGGAGAATGGATTTCCAACGAATGACTAGGCACTGGGGTACCACCTGTCACAGTACGTGGCCTAGATCACAGTACCGAGGAGTACGCCCGCTCCCCTGCAACACAAGGCTGGAATCATCCCTTACTGGATAATTCCAAATAAAATCACCCCACGGTTGGGATCAGCAACCGCACCACTAAGCCGAAATAAAAGGGACATCTAGACAGGGATGACTTTACTCTCAAGTGGGTGCTACCCACGAAGCCTTGCTGCATAACCCCTGATTTTCAGTCATTCCCGGTTGATGAGGCTTGAGGCTAAACGATACCTTTATAGAACATATCCCTTAGAATGCCCATCGTCCACCTGACGATGTCACGAAAGCATTCGTCCATACAAGTCCGTCCCGGGTTCGAACGGAACCGAAGGCACTATTCCTACTACATCCATTTTGGAAATATCCTCAGGATTAGTAGCGACTAGCCCTTGCACTTCACAGCTCCATCTTCGACTCCGAACACGTTACACGAAACGTACAAACCGAATCGAAGTGGTATTCGAGTCTCCAGACCTAGAATCCCGGTATACGGAAACTCGATCCCGGTCTCTTCGAAACGATCAGCGCATTTGGCCAATATTGATAGTTGGTTATTTAACTATCAATTAACATCCACAAGCAACCATCACACAATAAATAATTTCCCACATTATTTATTTGTCCAAATATCTTTCCAAGATATATTTCCAAATTTCAAAGCTCATTTGAAAACAATTTCAAACAGTTTCCGCTTACGAAATACATTTCCCAAATAATTATTTCCACTGAATCACCAAGTACAAAATACTTTTAATTTTAAAATAATTTAAAACACTTTATTTAAATATACTTTATAACATTGAAATCACTACTTTAATACTTTATTAAAAATATATACTTTAAAATAAACCACTTTATAAATATAAACTAAATTTCCTCTTTAAAACATAATACCAAATCACTTTTATATAATTACTACAATAATAGATTTTTGAAAATACTTACTTTGAAAATTAACCTTTAGAAATAATCAATTTCCTAAAACATGCCCTTTTAAACAAATTAGAACTTTTAACTTATATTTAAAATTTCTTTGAAAAACGTACTTGGCAATCCAAGGAAATACACTTCTCTTCACATCCTTTAAAAATAATTCAACATTTATTTTTAAACCAATTCATATTCTTTTATAAATTCCCACCTTGAATTTATATTCTCAAATATCCCCTGATATTTTATTTCACTTTATAAACCAATTTATCTCTCCAAAATCTCATTTCTCTTTAAATTTCAAATCCCAAAGTATTTAAATCAATTAACAATTGATTTCCCAATTTATTTTACTTTGAAATAAATTTCCTTACTTAATCCATTTATTTCCAAATTCATTAACTTCCAGATTTTATTTCTCATTATGATTTAAAATCTTTAAACTGAAACACAAGTTTCAGATTTTACCAAATTCCTTCTTTCTTTTTAATTACATTTAAACGTTGAATTAAAATAAATTATTTATTCCTTTAAATAATATCACATAAGTTTTTAAATTCAATATTTCTCGGTTTATTCAAAATTCTTCTTTTCCATATTTATTAGAATTTTGGGAATCACTTTTATTCTTAATCAGATTCATTCTCAAATTTATTCCAAACTCTTTATAATTATTTACTTAAAAATTTACTCTTTTATTTCTTTTCAAAAATTCCATTCTAGAGATTTTGATAATTCAGCACATCCAAATCGATCCACCCAAACCATAACATCCAATTATCCATATAATTCATCACAGGATATCAAAAATCATATCACAGAATATTTAACAAAATTAAATATTTTTGAGGAATCCAGTTGGATCCCTCCAACCTGTTTCCCTGCATCCACAGATGTTAGCACAATACCAATTCCACTTCGAGGTGGAATATCGCGGTATATGGGTTTTATAAAATATCATCCGCTATTATGCGGCGCATAGGGTCCCATCCGCTATATAATGCGGGAATATCAACAACTCCAATATATACATATGCCAATATATATATTGGTATATACTACTATATACCATATCAATCAATTCAATCATCCATCAATATTTAAATTTAACCAATTAAATTTAAAATTTAACTGAGTGAGATTAACTCACCTTAATATTATTAGCATTCCATTTCCAATCCAGCTTGTTTACCCGATTTGGACCTTGAATAAATATTAGATGTTTTATTAATATTCGGGTCAATTGAACAATTAAATTTTCATTTGATAATTAAATTAACCACACATTTTATTACCATTAACACAATTTAATATAAACCAATTTTAAATGAAAATTTAACTAACCTAGTTTACACATTTTATTTTATTTTCAATTAACAGTAAGCATCTAAACATATATATCTGAACCTACCCTATATTTTTCTCTATATTTTTATATCCTTTCCCAATCTATATATATTTATTAAATTAAAACATAACTATCTTGTATTTTACTGTTAAACCAAAACCCTATCTCTTAACACATTTAAATTAAACAGGTACGAGTACTTAAACATGTATATATCTATGCTTATTACTTTTTCTCTGTATAAATCTTGCATGTATATATATATATATTTTCCTCTATTTAAAAACATTTTATTTTTATTTTTAAATAAAAAAAATCAGAATTGTATACCTGCTGTTATCATTGCAATGACCACCAACGAATACGACTCCGGCCCCAACAGAATCAAAGTCCACCAACCCACTTCGTCTGCTCCACTCAGACCTGACCTCGACGAGCCTATCTCCACCTCTCTCGCAGTTCACCACCGAAACCAACAGTGACGTGCCTCCTTGTTGACCCAAAATTCGAGCCAAGACACCACCCTCCTGTGCTCGAACGAGCTTCGCTCTCTTCGCAGAGCCGCGACCACCAACTAGCTTCAGTCGAGAATCGTTGCCGCCTGCGAACATCATCAGACGTCGCGACCTCCCCCTCGCTCGCTTGAATCGCCGCTGCCCTCAATCGATTCGTTTTCGAATCGATTCCTCCCTCCGTTTCACGAGCTCACGAACACGGCCCCGATCGAACTGGCTTCCAAATCGAGTCGCGAAACTCGATTCCACCACTCGCCCCTTGCGTCGAGATCGGCTGCCCATTTCTGGGTTTCGAAATTTGAAAACAGAAGTCTCGATTTCCCCCTTCTTTTTCTTTGGATTGATTTTGAGATAAGGTAGCAGGCTGGGTTCGATTTCGTTTGGTATATATTTTCTTTTATTCGGCCATTTATTTAGGGTTGAGGAACTGAGGAAATAAGAAAGCAAAGCGACATAAGTAAGGGAGTTGTTGGCTTGCTTCAGAAGATAGAGTGAAATAGGTCGGCAAAGAAGATATAGGGTGGCTGATGTGAAAAAAATTTAACAGGTGAGATGATGTATGATATTTAAATTAAAATGATTAATTGTTTTCTAGGCGTCTTTATCTCGTCCAATCACACGACAGCGCTGAATGCTATTAAATTGCAATCTGATAATATTACAATATTACGGATCCAACGGAACTGGTTTCGTCGAATTCCAAGACTGTGCCCGAAAGGATATTTTTAAATTCAATTTAAACGATATATTTTCAAAACTGGTCAAAACACCTTTAAATTCAATTCTATCACTTTTATTATCTTCAGTATTATCATTACGAATTTTACGAGCTTTCAAAATATTTTTAATTAGCTTAGAATGCCAGATTTACTATTTTATCCAACTTCAAATAATTTAACTTAATAATTAAATCACCCAATAAACAGCGATATTTGAAATTTAAGTTAATAATTAATATCTGAATATTTAAAATTGATTAAATATTCCAATTTCAAATATTCAAAAATTCCGGGTCGTCACATACCTCCCCCCTTAAAAGAATTTCGTCCCCGAAATTACCAGTTTGGAAGAATGATTCAATCCCCGTTAACTATTTCCCAAATTCAAACAGTTTTAACAATACCCAAACAATCTTTTATTAATGATACACTAATCATCTTTTAACTTCCCAAACTTATTCATAAGTTCAACCCATACCACCTACTTATCCATTCAAATTTAAACTTGAATTCAATTTTGAATTATCAAAATTTTCCAAATTTTTTTTCTAACTCCCTAAATTTCCGAAAAATTTCGCCAGCGTCTCCTTTGCGCGGCTAGCTCGGTACAACTACAAAATGGCTCTACGGCCTCCCAATCTCAAAAAGAAAACAAAAAGCCAAGTGGCTGGATCAAAACCCAATCAAATTTCATATAGAAATTCAAATACATACCTTTTGTCGAGCCATTAAATTTTATCTTCTAAAATCAAAAATTCCAATTTATCCATCGCTTTTATACACCTGTATATCCTACTAAGCAATAATATTCAATCACAATTCCAAAGTCATTTTATACTTTTCTTTACAAATTCAATATTTGTTTTACTTAAGCCCGTACGATGCACATATATCATCCGTACGCAATATCAAATTCGATCGCTTACTCGATCACACAATTTCACCTCCGAACTAGTATCGTCCACCTGACTTCCTAGTGCGGACTCAGATCTGGTTTCTTGATCAGAAACCGTCATTCTCCTTGCATAGCCACAAACTATGATAGAGAATATCCAGAATCAATCAACAATCCATATCCAGGTTCACCGTCGAAAATCAAGTGAAAAATCCCAACTCGGATCGGTATAATTACCTCGAAATTCTGTGCTCGAATCCGGATCAAATCATTATGCGAATAAAATAATATACATACATCCTACGTATAAATTCCAATTGATTATCAATTGTATCAATTTCCTTTTTATTCACATTCATTTGATTGTTATTCACTTATCACACTTATCCCATTCACATCTTCAAATTTTAATCGTCATTCAATTATTCACCTAGAATAATTTTCCTCCATACCAAATTTACTTAAGAATTCACCATTCATTTCTTAAGTCCAATATAAACATTTTATATACTTCTTGGATTTGTTTTACTTCATTTTTGAAGTTTATATTTATTTTCACTTCCCCATTGAAGTTTATTTTCATTACTATTTACTTAGCCCTTACAATTTCATTTAAACTCAAATTGGCTTCCATTTTGAATATGGATTAGTTTCACTTACTATTTAATTTAAACCTCAAATAACAGTTTATTTACGAACTTTACTTTCTTTAGTTCCTTTGATTTCACTTCACCTTACATTCACATTTGAATTAGATTTCAATATCCAGTTTTAATTTCATTTGCTTAACAAATTTAAATCATTTATCGTAAATGAAAATTTTCAAAAATTTTCTAACTCCCAAAATTTATGGAAAATTTTGGCAGAGTCTCCCTTGTACGGAGGGACTTCTGCGATGTCGCAGGATGCACAAATATATATATACATCGGCCTCAGGCCGGAAATCACAATATATATCAATATATGCAGTTCATATCTCCTATTTTGAATTTTTGCGTAAGCGTACCTTATTTTAGCATTTTTAAAGCAAAGCGGTTATTTATTTTAGCATGTTGTGCCATCAGATTCAGCCAACCGACTTCCATGAACCTGTACTAACTCAATTACAACATGTAAGTGTCAAATATACCAAGTTTATTTACATTTCACTAAAATTTAAATTGCTAAAACATGGATTCTACAAACAATGCATGTTATATACTTCCATAAGCACATATGAAATGTTTCGACCCTTATTCCTATTTTTTTCCAAACAATACTCAACCCATTCCATTTAATTTATTCACATCCATTTATTTAGCTCGGAAACAATCCAGGCTATTTCATTCAATAATTAATTCTCAATTGATTTCAACACCTCGATTTGAGTACAGTCTTCATCCAACATTTACTTAAGTTAACAACTTAAGTTCATTTTCATTGCAGTTTGCACCAATTCATTCAATTTGTCCCTTTTTAATTCTAAATTCAATATTCCGTTCATTGAATAATATCCAAGGCCATTTTCATTCATACCCACTTGAATTTTCGTTTGCAATACAAGCCATCACTATTTTAATTCAAATTTTCATTTTTTTGTTTAACACATTTCCACTTATATTTAATGTGTTAATACTCCAAGTCGAATTTTAATTAATAACTCAAATTCTGATTCCACTATTCATTTTTAATTTACTACCCAATTTTATTAATTCACAATTCAATTTCTATTTAACCAATTTAAATTTCATAACCCAAACTCATTTGGAAAATATTTCAAGGTCATATTCCATTTATTTATACTTGAGTTCATTTACACTTAAGTTAATTTTGTTCCAATTTATTTCACTTAACAGCATCCAAAATATATGTGTCGAGCTTTATTTATATCATCCACCTTCGATTTGTTAGTATTTTATCTCGGATTGCAATTAATAATTTCTACTTAATCTAAGTTCATTTCCCATTTCATATCCAAATTACAAAATCAACTTTCTTTCAGCCAATTAAGGTTCTATTTCCATAATCCATTACTCCATTAAGTAATTTATTCCAATTTATACCTAATATTTGGTTTATTTCATCACTTCAATCCATTAAAAGCAATCCCATTCACATTTTACTCTTTATTCTGGATTATACATTGAATTTAGTCAAGTATATTTATTTCTTTTTATTTGTTTTTCTATATACAATTAAAATAAGATTCCAGAGTTTTTAACAATTTCCCAAAATTTCAAAATCACTTTTGAAATCAATCACATCCAAACTCCTTTTGTATATTCAGCTATCTCTTTGAATTTCAAAACCAAATCCAGTTTTGCAAACAATCCCAATTTAACACGGTTTGGTAGCAATTTCTCTTTGGAAACTCGAAAATGAACATCGATGATGCTGCAGTCATCACCGAAATTATTTCCCAGCGACCGGAAGAGAATTAAATGCTTTTATCTCTTTAAACCATTTCAAATATTTTTAAATTTCAAATCTTTCCAGATTCCAAACTCAACTCAAAATATTCCTGAAATAATACCACTTATTATTTCCTCAAACTCTTTGAAAACTATTTCCAAATCTCAAGGAATTTCAAACCTTTCCCAAAATTCCAAACTTAAAATCTATTCCGATTTATTTTCCACATTTCTCTGGAATTCTATTTTAAAGTACAAATCTCATTTGTATATGAAGTTTATTTCAATTTATAAATTACATTTATAATCTATATTTCAAATTTTATTTTATTATAAAATTTGATTCTTTACTTTGGTTATAAATTTCAATTTCTAGTTAAGTTTCCATATATTAATGATAATGATTCCATATTATCACTTCTAACATCCAAACAACCATATATATTAACTAGAATAGTTTACAAAACGTTTCTTTTTATACAAAAATAATTTGGGTAAAATTATTTCATTTACCCTACTTTAAAACAATACTGTGTCGAATTGTTCTATACAAGCGTTTAGAGATCCCTATCAATGTTGTGGCGTCCCACACATCGACCAGAATCCATAAACTACTCAATAAACCAATCAACACAATATAAAACAATTTTATATTCACTAACAAATACGCGCTCATATCTATTAATACTCTCAAACTTCCCACCAGAGCCAAGGTTGTCGCCAGCCTAAGCTCTGATACCAACTGTAACGACCCGACTTTCCAGTCCCGGAAAATCGAACCATTTGACTTAAAGAAGAAGAGGTAGAAGAAGAAAGTAGGAAGACAACATCAGAATCTAACCATCGCAGCGGAATAAAATATAATATATTAACCGATCTTTACACAAATCAAAACTATATCAGTTTTATACAATATATCATCAGAGTATACATCAGAGAACACATAACATACAACTGGACAATAACCATATCATGTCCTCAATACAACAGAGTACAACAATCAACACAGCGGAATATATATATAAACAAGTACGAGAGATACGTCTCGCCATCCAGCTCGTCTCCTGAGCTCTACAGCATCATATCCTGTAACCTATAATACTCGGTCTGACCCGAGCATCATATAAAACAATACCCGAGTCAGTCTGGAATACCAGCGTGAGAAAATCACACTCAATTGATTATTAAAGTTTCAAAAATCCTTTTGAAAATAAAAGCATCTCGTAAGACCACGCCACAAATAAACATGTCGGGTTTTTACCTTACGATAGCTAAAACACTTTTTATCAAAATCCTCTGATATTATAATAGTGTCTATTCACAAGTACTTATTAAAATAGCCGAAATTGTTACATCTATTAAATTCCGGCATACTAGCCACAAAGTGGGTAATACAAACAAAACTCGTACAAGGCACGTAGGGAGAATGGATTTCCAACGAATGACTAGGCACTGGGGTACCACCTGTCACAGTACGTGGCCTAGATCACAGTACCGAGGAGTACGCCCGCTCCCCTGCAACACAAGGCCGGAATCATCCCTTACTGGATAATTCCAAATAAAATCACCCCACGGTTGGGATCAGCAACCGCACCACTAAGCCGAAATAAAAGGGACATCTAGACAGGGATGACTTTACTCTCAAGTGGGGGCTACCCACGAAGCCTTGCTGCATAACCCCTGATTTTCAGTCATTCCCGGTTGATGAGGCTTGAGGCTAAACGATACCTTTATAGAACATATCCCTTAGAATGCCCATCGTCCACCTGACGATGTCACGAAAGCATTCGTCCATACAAGTCCGTCCCGGGTTCGAACGGAACCGAAGGCACTATTCCTACTACATCCATTTTGGAAATATCCTCAGGATTAGTAGCGACTAGCCCTTGCACTTCACAGCTCCATCTTCGACTCCGAACACGTTACACGAAACGTACAAACCGAATCGAAGTGGTATTCGAGTCTCCGGACCTAGAATCCCGGTATACGGAAACTCGATCCCGGTCTCTTCGAAACGATCAGCGCATTTGGCCAATATTGATAGTCGGTTATTTAACTATCAATTAACATCCACAAGCAACCATCACACAATAAATAATTTCCCACATTATTTATTTGTCCAAATATCTTTCCAAGATATATTTCCAAATTTCAAAGCTCATTTGAAAACAAATTCAAACAGTTTCCGCTTACGAAATACATTTCCCAAATAATTATTTCCACTGAATCACCAAGTACAAAATACTTTTAATTTTAAAATAATTTAAAACACTTTATTTAAATATACTTTATAACATTGAAATCACTACTTTAATACTTTATTAAAAATATATACTTTAAAATAAACCACTTTATAAATATAAACTAAATTTCCTCTTTAAAACATAATACCAAATCACTTTTATATAATTACTACAATAATAGATTTTTGAAAATACTTACTTTGAAAATTAACCTTTAGAAATAATCAATTTCCTAAAACATGCCCTTTTAAACAAATTAGAACTTTTAACTTATATTTAAAATTTCTTTGAAAAACGTACTTGGCAATCCAAGGAAATACACTTCTCTTCACATCCTTTAAAAATAATTCAACATTTATTTTTAAACCAATTCATATTCTTTTATAAATTCCCACCTTGAATTTATATTCTCAAATATCCCCTGATATTTTATTTCACTTTATAAACCCAATTTATCTCTCCAAAATCTCATTTCTCTTTAAATTTCAAATCCCAAAGTATTTAAATCAATTAACAATTGATTTCCCAATTTATTTTACTTTGAAATAAATTTCCTTACTTAATCCATTTATTTCCAAATTCATTAACTTCCAGATTTTATTTCTCATTATGATTTAAAATCTTTAAACTGAAACACAAGTTTCAGATTTTACCAAATTCCTTCTTTCTTTTTAATTACATTTAAACGTTGAATTAAAATAAATTATTTATTCCTTTAAATAATATCACATAAGTTTTTAAATTCAATATTTCTCGGTTTATTCAAAATTCTTCTTTTCCATATTTATTAGAATTTTGGGAATCACTTTTATTCTTAATCAGATTCATTCTCAAATTTATTCCAAACTCTTTATAATTATTTACTTAAAAATTTACTCTTTTATTTCTTTTCAAAAATTCCATTCTAGAGATTTTGATAATTCAGCACATCCAAATCGATCCACCCAAACCATAACATCCAATTATCCATATAATTCATCACAAGATATCAAAAATCATATCACAGAATATTTAACAAAATTAAATATTTTTGAGGAATCCAGTTGGATCCCTCCAACCTGTTTCCCTGCATCCACAGATGTTAGCACAATACCAATTCCACTTCGAGGTGGAATATCGCGGTATATGGGTTTTATAAAATATCATCCGCTATTATGCGGCGCATAGGGTCTCATCCGCTATATAATGCGGGAATATCAACAACTCCAATATATACATATGCCAATATATATATATTGGTATATACTACTATATACCATATCAATCAATTCAATCATCCATCAATATTTAAATTTAACCAATTAAATTTAAAATTTAACTGAGTGAGATTAACTCACCTTAATATTATTAGCATTCCATTTCCAATCCAGCTTGTTTACCCGATTTGGACCTTGAATAAATATTAGATGTTTTATTAATATTCGGGTCAATTGAACAATTAAATTTTCATTTGATAATTAAATTAACCACACATTTTATTACCATTAACACAATTTAATATAAACCAATTTTAAATGAAAATTTAACTAACCTAGTTTACACATTTTATTTTATTTTCAATTAACAGTAAGCATCTAAACATATATATCTGAACCTACCCTATATTTTTCTCTATATTTTTATATCCTTTCCCAATCTATATATATTTATTAAATTAAAACATAACTATCTTGTATTTTACTGTTAAACCAAAACCCTATCTCTTAACACATTTAAATTAAACAGGTACGAGTACTTAAACATGTTTATATCTATGCTTATTACTTTTTCTCTGTATAAATCTTGCATGTATATATATATATATATATATTTTCCTCTATTTAAAAACATTTTATTTTTATTTTTAAATATAAAAAATCAGAATTTTATACCTGCTGTTATCATTGCAATGACCACCAACGAATACGACTCCGGCCCCAACAGAATCAAAGTCCACCAACCCACTTCGTCTGCTCCACTCAGACCTGACCTCGACGAGCCTATCTCCACCTCTCTCGCAGTTCACCACCGAAACCAACAGTGACGTGCCTCCTTGCTGACCCAAAATTCGAGCCAAGACACCACCCTCCTGTGCTCGAACGAGCTTCGCTCTCTTCGCAGAGCCGCGACCACCAACTAGCTTCAGTCGAGAATCGTTGCCGCCTGCGAACATCATCAGACGTCGCGACCTCCCCCTCGCTCGCTTGAATCGCCGCTGCCCTCGATCGATTCGATTTCGAATCGATTCCTCCCTCCGTTTCACGAGCTCACGAACACGGCCCCGATCGAACTGGCTTCCAAATCGAGTCGCGAAACTCGATTCCACCACTCGCCCCTTGCGTCGAGATCGGCTGCCCATTTCTGGGTTTCGAAATTTGAAAACAGAAGTCTCGATTTCCCCCTTCTTTTTCTTTGGATTGATTTTGAGATAAGGTAGCAGGCTGGGTTCGATTTCGTTTGGTATATATTTTCTTTTATTCGGCCATTTATTTAGTGTTGAGGAACTGAGGAAATAAGAAAGCAAAGCGACATAAGTAAGGGAGTTGTTGGCTTGCTTCAGAAGATAGAGTGAAATAGGTCGGCAAAGAAGATATAGGGTGGCTGATGTGAAAAAAATTTAACAGGTGAGATGATGTATGATATTTAAATTAAAATGATTAATTGTTTTCTAGGCGTCTTTATCTCGTCCAATCACACGACAGCGCTGAATGCTATTAAATTGCAATCTGATAATATTACAATATTATGGATCCAACGGAACTGGTTTCGTCGAATTCCGAGGCTGTGCCCGGAAGGATATTTTTAAATTCAATTTAAACGATATATTTTCAAAACTGGTCAAAACACCTTTAAATTCAATTCTATCACTTTTATTATCTTCAGTATTATCATTACGAATTTTACGAGCTTTCAAAATATTTTTAATTAGCTTAGAATGCCAGATTTACTATTTTATCCAACTTCAAATAATTTAACTTAATAATTAAATCACCCAATAAACAGCGATATTTGAAATTTAAGTTAATAATTAATATCTGAATATTTAAAATTGATTAAATATTCCAATTTCAAATATTCAAAAATTCCGGGTCGTCACAATTTATCCCTATTCTGTACAGGATTGGGAAACTCCTAAGACTCCAACTGATATCTGTAGTTTTCTGGGCCTTGCCGGTTATTACCGGAGATTCATTAAGAATTTTGCTCGGATTGCTGCACCTCTCACTGCTTTGACTCGGAAGAATGCTAAGTTTATTTGGAGTGATGAGTGTAAGGCCGCATTCAGTGAGTTAAAGCACAAGCTTAGTTCCGCACCAGTTCTTACCGTTCCAAATGGAAATGAGGGATTAATGGTATACACTAATGCTTGTCGTGAAGGTTTGGGAGCTATTATGATGCAGGATGGTAAGGTCATTGCTTATGCTAGTCGTCAGTTGAAGACCCATGAAGCCAATTATGCTGCCCATGATTTAGAGTTGCTTGCTGTTGTTTTTGCTTTGAAGCTTTGGAGACATCATCTTTTGGGTACTAAGTTCGAGCTTTTCACAGATCATCAGTCTTTGAGGTATATTTTCACGCAGAAGGATTTGAACCAGAGACAAGTTAGGTGGTTAGAGTTTCTTGCTTCTTATGACCTCGACATCAACTATACCCCTGGGAAAGCTAACGTTGTGGTGGATGCTTTGAGTCGGAAGAAGGCTATGTTGTGTCAGCTTGCTGTTTCTTCTTCTCTTGTGGATTGTATCATGGCTAAGCAGGATGAGGATTGCTCAGGATAGGCAGAAGAAGTATGCTGATCGTCGTAGGTGGAGTTTGGAGTTTGCTGTTGGTGATTTGGTTTTCCTTAAGGTCTCTCCCTTAAGGAAGGTCATTCGATTTGGTCGTAGAGGGAAGCTTTCTCCTAGGTTTGTTGGTCCTTTCCTGATGCAGTACAGAAAGCCAAGGGTCTAGGTCGCTCACGACCTAAGGAGTGTGTAGGTCGCTCACGACCTAAGGAGTTAAAGGGGGGAGTGAGTGATGCTGAGAAGAGTAGTTGCACAGTCCAATTCGGTGAAGTGTTAGGTCGCATACGACCTAACAAAGCTTTTAAGTTGGAGGAACGACCTAACATGTTCTTAGGTCGCGTACGACCTAAGTGTGCAGTACAACATGGTGAACGACCTAACATAACACCAAGTACAGAGCTACGACCTAACGGGTTAGTGGATGGCGAGTTAAAACAAGGAGATAGGTCGCTGGAACGACCTAACATGCCTTTAGGTCGCATACGACCTAACGAGATAGGGAAGAAGGTGCTGGAACGAGCTAGCGGGGTGCTCCGACCTAACAGTCTGAAGGGAAAGGTGATACGACCTAACGAGTTACGACCTATGTTAGGTCGTAAGGAAACGGAACAAGCTAAGTTAGGTCGCGAAGGCCTAGGTCGCAAAGGCTTAGGTCGCAAAGTCTTAGGTCGCGAAGGCCTAGGTCGCAAAGTCATTAGGTCGCGAAGGCTTAGGTCGCAAAGACTTAGGTCGTGGAGGCTTAGGTCGCAAACAATTTCTGAAGCCGCTTCTGTTAGGTCGCAAACGAAGGGATGCCGCTCATTCTTAGGTCGCAAAGCTCTGGATGCCATTGATTTCCCTAACTCGCCGATCTGGAATGCTGTGTGATCTTAAGTCGCGGAAGATTGTAGCCGTAGATTGTTATGCCGCTTTATCAGATGTGTTCATTTGTTAAGTCGTGGAATAATGTAATAAGGTTGTTACCGACCTAAGTGAGTCGTTTGTCTTTTAACCTGTTTGTTAGGACGCGTCTGTACTAGGTCGCAACATTCAAGGTCGAAGGTCGTTTTCGACCTAAGTACTTGTAATATTTTGAAACTTTTCTGCTGTGTGGAGTTGTAGCCTATAAATAGGCGTGTATGGTCATTTTGTAAAGGTTGTTGATTTTTGAATAAAATTCTCTTTTGATTGCTTTGTGCTTTCATTCCAAATTGGTAGTTGAGTGTAATCTCCTATCTCCTCTTTCGGTTAATCGAGTGCGCTCGATTCAACGATTGTAGAAGCCGATTCGCGGAATCAAGTGCGCTTGATCAACGCTTGAAGAATTGAAGATCTTTGAACCCGGTATCGTGCGCGATCAACGAGTTCGAGATAGCTAGAGTTCGGTATCTTCGGATCAACGAATTCGGGCAATTCAGCATTCGTCAATCCATCGACTGCTACTTTCACCGATTTACATCATTTTTGAAATATCCGCTGCGCCAGTTTTTGGTATCAGAGCTTGTTCTAACCAATCATAGTTAGATCGAGACTTGGAGCCTATTCATTTGAAGATTTGAGCTTGTGTTCATCATGGCCGAGAATTTGAAGAAGTGGGTCGTGTATACTTTTGAAGTTTGAAGTTTGGATTTGTGATTTGACAAGTCGTGTTCATCATGTTCATCGAGATTTGCAACAAAGTGGAAGTTTTCGATCCGTTTCATTTTGGATCAAAATCCGGAAACTGTTTGAAATTGAAGTGTTGGAGAATTTGTGAAGCTTTCAAGTATGCCGCCAAGAAGAGCTAATCGCCACCAGAACGTAGAAGCTTTATATCGAAGAGAAGAGGCTGATGAGATGGAGCAAAGAATCAATGAGAATTTTAGCGAGAAGCTTAATGAAGGAATTGGCCGGTTAGAGAGGCTTATGACGGAGATGAATCAAAATGGGAGAAGGGTTTCACCAGAATCTAATCATGGAGGTAGTAGAGTCTCGCCACATTCCAATCGAGACCGAAGTGTTGAAAACGATCAAGGACGTGGGAGGAACGTGAATGATCGTGAACGGAGGAATGTCGATAGAAGGGATGATGGTGGAAGGCGTAATGGTAGTAGAGATGTTGGTGGTCAGAATCGACATCGTTATGCATCTGATTTTGAAGAGGAATATGATGGTGGTAGTATTCAAGGAAGAGGTCAAGGAAGAAACTATTCTGAGTATGATCACAAATGGGAGTCGGGGATGAAGACAGAAATTCCTGAATTCAAGGGTGGTATGCAAGCAGAGGAGTTTCTAGATTGGGTCGCTAATGTTGAGGAGATTTTTGACTTCAAAGAAGTACCAGAACATCGTAGAGTGAAGTTGGTTGCTACGAGGCTGAGGGGTAGAGCTTTGGCATGGTGGCAGCAAACCAAGCTTACACGTGAACGTATGGGGAAGTCAAAGATTGAATCTTGGGAAAAGATGAAGAAATTGATGAAAGCAACATTCTTACCTTATAATTATCAATCGCTTATGTATTAGAGATTGCAGAACTTGAGACAAGGAACGAAGTCTGTGAATGACTATGCTGATGAATTTTATCAACTCATTGCAAGGAATGATATTATGGAAACAGAAGAGCAGCTGACATCTAGGTTCATTGGAGGATTGAGAATGCAGATTCAGGATATGGTCAATATGTTCGATCCAAGATCTGTAGCGGAAGCACATCAGAAAGCGTTGGCTTGGGAAAAGCAAGGGAGACGAGGAGGTGGTGTGTTTACTAATTCTAACAATCAAGCGAAGGGTGTTGGGGGAAATTCTAATGTTTCTAAACCTATCAGTAGACCAGTGGTGAAGGAGGCTGAGAAGGCGAAAGTTAACAATGGTTTCAAATGTTACAATTGTCAGGAATTGGGTCATAAAAGCAGTGAGTGTCCAAAGCCAAAGAAGAGAACCATGATTGTGGAAGTTGACGATGAGGATGTTGTTGAGGATTGTTCTAATCTAGTTGAGGAGGACGAGCAGGATATTGCGTCAGGAGATGAAGGTTGTAACCTAATGCTGAGGAGATCGTGTTTAACACCGAAGCAGGAGGAAGCTAGTTGGTTGAGGAGTAATATCTTTCAGTCAACATGTACTATTCTGGGGAAGGTGTGTAAGTTTGTAATCGACGCAGGAAGCTGTGATAATATTATTTCAACCGAAGCTGTGACGAAGTTGAAATTGAAGACAGTGAAACATCCGAGTCCATACAAGTTAGCATGGTTGAGAAAAGGAGGAGAAGTGAAAGTGGATAGACGAGTTCGTGTACCATTCTCTATTGGGAAGAAATACAAAGACGAAATCTGGTGTGATGTCGTAGAGATGGATGTTTGCCACTTATTATTGGGAAGACCATGGCAATATGATCGAGCAGTACTACATGACGGTCGGACCAATAGCTACAGTTTTATGTTTAAAGGCACGAAGATTATCTTAGTTCCGAAGAAGAGATCACAAGAAGAAAGTAAGTCAGAAGAAATTGAAGAGCTGAAAACTTTATTGACTTTAAAGGAGTTTGTTAAAGAAGTTGAAGAAGAACCAGAAGTATTCTTGTTGATTGGACGTGAGAGCAGTGAAGAGGTTGAAATTCCAGAAGAAGTAAAACCAATTTTGAAAGAATTTGACGATGTATTTCCAGAAGAGTTACCAACGGAGTTGCCACCGTTGAGAGATATACAACATCAGATAGATCTTGTTCCAGGTGCTGTATTGCCACACAGACCACATTATCGAATGAGTCCGAAGGAACATGAAGAATTGCGGAGGCAGGTAGAGGAATTGCTTGAGCAGGGGCGTGTGCAGGAGAGTCTGAGTCCTTGTGCTGTACCAGCTTTATTGGTACCCAAGAAGGATGGGACGTGGAGGATGTGCACTGACAGTCGAGCATTAAATAAGATTACTGTGAGATATAGATTTCCAATGTCGAGGTTGGATGACTTGTTAGATCAAATAAGCGGAGCTACTATATTTTCAAAGATAGATTTGAAGAGCGGATATCATCAAATTCGTATCAGACCAGGAGATGAGTGGAAGACTGCTTTTAAAACCAGGGAGGGTCTATACGAGTGGTTGGTCATGCCGTTTGGTTTATCAAATGCACCAAGTACTTTTATGAGAGTGATGAATCAGATTTTTCGACCGTTCATTGGGAAATTTGTGGTGGTGTATTTTGATGATATTTTGATTTACAGTGGGAGTCCAGAGGAACATTTGAACCATCTTAGAGAAGTGCTAATGGTATTGCGACAAGAACAATTCTATGCTGCAACGAAGAAATGCGTGTTCATGACGCATAGCGTGTTATTTTTGGGATATGTTGTTTCAGAGAAAGGGATACAAGTTGACCAAAGTAAAGTTGAAGCGATTCGAGATTGGCCGCAACCCAAGACGATAACGGAAGTACGTAGTTTCCATGGGTTGGCTTCATTTTATCGAAGATTTATTCCACACTTTAGTAGTGTGATGGCACCTGTTACAGATTGCATGAAAGGTAAACAGTTTACATGGACAGAGGAGGCAGGGAGTGCTTTTGGGAAGATCAAGGAATTGCTGACGTCAGCACCAATTCTAGTGCTACCTGATTTTCAGTTGGTGTTTGAACTACATACTGATGCATCCAAGGTTGGGATTGGAGGGGTGTTGAGTCAGAAGGGACGTCCAATTGCCTATTTCAGTGAGAAGTTGTCAGGAGCGAAGATGCGATACAGTACATATGATGTGGAGTTTTATGCTGTTGTACAATCTATCAAACACTGGAGACACTATCTATTTCAGAAGGAGTTTGTTCTTTACACCGATCATGAAGCATTGAAGCATTTGCAAGGGCAAGACAAGATTTCAGCGAGACATGCATCGTGGATTGCATATCTACAACAGTTTACTTTTGTTGTGAAACACAAATCAGGGGTGACGAATCGTGTGGCTGATGCTTTAAGTAGAAGGAGTCATTTGTTGACAACAATGAAAATTGAGGTGACTGGTTTTGAATTACTGCCGGAGCAGATTGCAGAAGATTCTTATTTTAAGAAATTTGTTGAAGGGAACAATGAAGAGAAGACTGATGAGTTTATGTTGGTTGACGGTTTTCTTTTTAAAGGAAGTCGATTGTGCATACCGGAGGGTAGTCTGAGAATGAAGATTATCAAGGAATTACACGACGAGGGACATGTTGGGAGAGACCGTACTTTACAGTTGATTTCACAATCCTACTTTTGGCCATCAATGAGGAAAGAGGTAGAGAGGTTTGTGGAGCGTTGTCATATTTGTCAAGTTTCGAAAGGAACTGCAACTAATGCTGGTTTATATATGCCGTTACCCGTACCTGTAAAACCATGGGTGGATATCAGTATGGACTTTGTGTTGGGTTTACCGAGAACGCAGCGTGGTAATGATTCCATTTGTGTGGTGGTTGACAGATTTTCGAAAATGGCACATTTCATTGCTTGTAAGAAGACGGCAGATGCGGTTCATGTTGCTCAATTGTTTTTCAAGGAGATCTATCGACTTCATGGATTGCCCGAATCTATTGTGTCGGATAGAGATACTCGATTTCTGAGTCACTTTTGGTTGAGTTTGTGGAAAATGGTGGGAACGAAGCTGAAATTTAGTAGTGCTTATCATCCGCAAACGGATGGACAGACTGAGGTGGTTAACAGATCATTGGGAAACTTGTTGAGATGTCTTGTCCAAGATAATCTGAGGAGTTGGGATGTGAAGTTATGCCAGGCAGAATTTGCTCATAATCATGCTGTGAATCGAAGTACTGGGTTCAGTCCATTCCAGATTGTCTATTCGAGCTTACCGAAAGGACCGTTGGATTTAACTGCGATACCACATTCAAAGGGAACAATTAAGAAAGCCGCTGATTTTGTTGAGGGGCTGACAGAGTGTCATAAAATCGTTCAAGAACGATTAGAGAAAGCAAATGAGAAGTACAAACAGTCTGCAGATTTGAAACGACGAAATGTTGAGTTTAATGAAGGAGATTTGGTTTATGCAATATTGACGAAAGATCGTTTTCCGGTGGGAACGTATAATAAATTGAAAGCACGAAAGATTGGCCCAGTTGAAATTTTAAAGAAAATCAATGAAAATGCTTATAAACTGAAGCTGCCAGATGATGTGTACACGTCAGACGTATTCAATGTTAAACATCTCGTACCATATCATGGGGATGAGTTTGTTGTGATGGATGCAGAAAGTGCAAATTCGAGGTCGAATTTTCCTCAACCTGGGGAGGATGATGCAGTACAGAAAGCCAAGGGTCTAGGTCGCTCACGACCTAAGGAGTGTGTAGGTCGCTCACGACCTAAGGAGTTAAAGGGGGGAGTGAGTGATGCTGAGAAGAGTAGTTGCACAGTCCAATTCGGTGAAGTGTTAGGTCGCATACGACCTAACAAAGCTTTTAAGTTGGAGGAACGACCTAACATGTTCTTAGGTCGCGTACGACCTAAGTGTGCAGTACAACATGGTGAACGACCTAACATAACACCAAGTACAGAGCTACGACCTAACGGGTTAGTGGATGGCGAGCTAAAACAAGGAGATAGGTCGCTGGAACGACCTAACATGCCTTTAGGTCGCATACGACCTAACGAGATAGGGAAGAAGGTGCTGGAACGAGCTAGCGGGGTGCTCCGACCTAACAGTCTGAAGGGAAAGGTGATACGACCTAACGAGTTACGACCTATGTTAGGTCGTAAGGAAACGGAACAAGCTAAGTTAGGTCGCGAAGGCCTAGGTCGCAAAGGCTTAGGTCGCAAAGTCTTAGGTCGCGAAGGCCTAGGTCGCAAAGTCATTAGGTCGCGAAGGCTTAGGTCGCAAAGACTTAGGTCGTGGAGGCTTAGGTCGCAAACAATTTCTGAAGCCGCTTCTGTTAGGTCGCAAACGAAGGGATGCCGCTCATTCTTAGGTCGCAAAGCTCTGGATGCCATTGATTTCCCTAACTCGCCGATCTGGAATGCTGTGTGATCTTAAGTCGCGGAAGATTGTAGCCGTAGATTGTTATGCCGCTTTATCAGATGTGTTCATTTGTTAAGTCGTGGAATAATGTAATAAGGTCGTTA
Organism: Allium fistulosum; assembly: GCA_030737815.1. Lineage (NCBI taxonomy): Eukaryota > Viridiplantae > Streptophyta > Magnoliopsida > Asparagales > Amaryllidaceae > Allium > Allium fistulosum. Next base: position 1,395,054,034 of record CM060902.1, read on the forward strand.
CCGACCTAAGTGAGTCGTTTGTCTTTTAACCTGTTTGTTAGGACGCGTCTGTACTAGGTCGCAACATTCAAGGTCGAAGGTCGTTTTCGACCTAAGTACTTGTAATATTTTGAAACTTTTCTGCTGTGTGGAGTTGTAGCCTATAAATAGGCGTGTATGGTCATTTTGTAAAGGTTGTTGATTTTTGAATAAAATTCTCTTTTGATTGCTTTGTGCTTTCATTCCAAATTGGTAGTTGAGTGTAATCTCCTATCTCCTCTTTCGGTTAATCGAGTGCGCTCGATTCAACGATTGTAGAAGCCGATTCGCGGAATCAAGTGCGCTTGATCAACGCTTGAAGAATTGAAGATCTTTGAACCCGGTATCGTGCGCGATCAACGAGTTCGAGATAGCTAGAGTTCGGTATCTTCGGATCAACGAATTCGGGCAATTCAGCATTCGTCAATCCATCGACTGCTACTTTCACCGATTTACATCATTTTTGAAATATCCGCTGCGCCATTTCCGCATTGTGGAAAGAGTTGGTTCTTTGGCTTATCGTTTGGATTTGCCCGAGAAGTTCTCTGGAGTGCATAATGTATTCCATGTTTCTCATCTTCGTCGCTATCTACATGATCCATCTCTTATTGTTCAGCCTTCTGCTCTTGATAATTTGGATATTGAGCCTAATCTGACTGTTGAGAGGAAGCCACTTTGTATTGTCGACAGAGGTACGAAGCAACTAAGAAGTAAATTTGTTAATCTGGTCAAAGTACAATGGAGTACTGATGATCGAGATTGTACCTGGGAGACGGAGGAGAGCATTCGTGCTTCAAATCCAGAATTGTTTGTTTCAGGTACTATTTGCTTTTCTATCTTGCTTTTTCTTTGTTTTCCTTGTTTCGTTCTTTTCGAGGACAAAAAGATTTGAGTAGGGGAGAGTGTAACAACCCTATATTTTTGTAAATATTTTTAAATCACTTTAAAATAAATTTTATTTCAATATTTTATTTTTAAAACATTTTAAAAGTGAAGTTATAATTTTCAAAAGTGTACTTATAATTTTTCAAAGACAATTGCATTTTGTTTGCAATTTTTAATGCTAGTTTCAATATATTAAGCTATTTTCTCTATTTATTTTATTTTATTTTTCCTATGAATAATTATTTATTTTCATTTTCATTTTATTTTGTTTTATTTTTATTTTATTTATTGATTTTTATTTGTTCATTTTGAATTAAAAAGAAGTGGAAATTTGAAGAGACTTAAGCTTTAAAAACTTTGACTTTTCATTTGCTTGCCTTTTCATATTTTGGCCGTTCCTTTCTTTAATTTTTGCTGTGAGTTTTTATTTCCTTTCTCACGTGAAAAAACTTCTCATTCCATTTATTTTCGTCCATAGCAACTTCTGAAAAAAATTGGTAATGGCTTCCTCTTCCTTTTCTACCATTTCTTCTTCATTTTCTATTGATTTTCTATGTTTTTGCCTTGCCTTCTTCATAGCTTTGCTAGGCCATCCCCTCCACCATCACAACCGACCACCAATTCTCCTCCTCCCCATGATCCACGGCATCAACCCCTCCTCCTCCTCTGAACAGTTCAGGCCGTGACACCTAGATGAACAAAATTCCACAAAACAATGTCCAAAACTCCAAAACATGTCATAGCCGAGCCTTGTTTCACTTCCACCTTCATCTATGACCACGGCCATCACCATGAACCACCACCACCAGCGAAGTACACCACTACTTCATCATGACTAGACCTGTACCTGACCTGGCCGAGCCCACTTGACCCTAGGCTGAGACCATTGATGCACCAAAACTCCACTTTGCCTAGTCCATTGACCTTCCATGCTTTGTAACTTCCATACCCTTCCTATTCTCTATATAGTCGTGCCTATGTGTGCCAATCCAGACCCTAGTTCAACCTAAAACATGTTGTGGCCGAGCCCAAACATGTATGGCCGAGCAATAATGTGAGCAAGTCAAGCAAAAATTTGATTTAAAAAGCTTGGTGATGTCTTTGTTTAATTCTATTTCTATTTTGATTCAATTAATTTTGTGTTGTAAATATATAGTTATATTTGCTTTGGTTAAATTGGTGTATACAAGATCAATAGCTTGGCACTCTCTCCACTCAAATCAAGTCGTGCTTTCGTGCTTTCCGGATTTTTCATTTGTGTGTTTTGTTTGCGAACTCCAGCTTTATAGAGGTGAGTAATCACACCTGACATTCATACTTATATAACCGTGAATTGATAGCAAGTGAAAGTGTACAAATAATTATATCATGTTATACCTGCCTATGTTATAAATTACATGATGTTAACCCTGTTTATAACCCTGTCATATCATCTGATATTGTTATATGTTGTTATACTGTTTATTTATATTCTTTTCTCACACTGCAAGTTCCCTGTAGAATAGAATCACCATGGGTTGAAATGATACATACCCGAACGGACTTTAGAATAGGAAAAAATCATTATGGGCTGAAATGATAAGCCTGAGCGATTTTTATTAAATTTTATTCACTTGGGATTGTGGGTTTGAAATGATAAAACCCGGATTTCTTTGTAAATTACGGATTGAAATGATATATTATCCGTATCACTTGACTTAGGCTAGAAAATATTATACAGACCCGTGGTTATTTTATCAAGTTTTCTAGAAATTTTTAAGTATTTTAAAAATGTAAAAATATAATAATTTGATTTAAATTGAATTTTTAATGATTTAATAAAGTGAAAATGATTTCCTATGTATTAAAAATGTTAAATAAATGAATAAAAAAATGTGATTTAACTATAACTAAATTTGGAAATTTGTGATTTGATTTTTAATGGAAATTCAAGTTAATTAAATTAAAAATGGAAATTAAGTTTTAAATTGTGAAAATGGAAATTTAAATTTAAGTGTTAAAAGAAAATTGAAAAAAAATGAAAGAATAAGAAATGGTATGCTTGAATTTAATAAGTGAAATGTTGGGAAATTTGGATTTTATTGTAAAAAAATTTCTTTATAAAAAACCATAAGTAAAAGAGAATTAAATGAACATTTTTGATATGGAAAAATATGATTTTTATAATTTAAATTGATTTAAATTGAAGTTTATTAGTGGCTGGAATTCTATTAAAAATCGGGAAATTCTTTTAGTAGCACTTCAGAAGTGCTATCGTTTCTGGAAATGAACTAAAATCTGAACTAAGTAGAATCTGCAGCACTTTGTAAGTGCTGTGGTTGCTTAAATGAACTAAAAGACTAAATTTAACTAAGGCTATGACAGCACTTTGTAAGTGCTGTAGTGGTAGGAACTAAACGTCAAACTGAAATTAATATAAGGGCTATTGTAGCACTTGTTAAGTGCTGTAGTTGGCTGAAATGTGATTTTTGAATATAATTGAACTATTACAGCAGTTTTTAAACGCTGTCTTTGCTGAATTGAACTAAAATCTTTAAATTGAACCTTGAACTATTACAGTAGTTTTGTAAATGCTGTCTTTTCTGAATTGAACTATTTTTCCTCTACAACTGAACTATTACAACAGCTTATAAATGTTGTCTTTGCTGAATTGAATTGTTTTCAAATGTAATTTACCGCGGCACTTTCTAAATGCTGTGAAAGCTGGAATTTTAATGTTTTAATGTATTTAAGCGTATAAATGAACTCAGAAAAGGCTAACTTTTTAGGAATTGAATATTTGATTTAAAAGAATAATGGATTTGCTCTTAAATGGTTTTAAATGAAGTATTTGATTTGAAATATAAACAGTTTTGAAATTTATAACCACGGGTTATAATAACGATTGGTTGTTAAAGAGACTGGGATCGGATATGGACATACTCTCTGTCGATACCGAAAACCACTTTAACAACAGTGTACGCGGTGGAGTTTCCAGAATGAAGTAGGATGGTGGCGACGATCCTAAAGGTATATACGTGGACCCAACTCCTGTGAGTTGGCATAAAGTGGCTAAAACATGAGCGATTGACGGGCCAATAAGGTAGCACCTCTGATCGGGCACACTTCTTCGATACCATTCTATTACTTTGTGATTGATTGGGTGCACCCCTTGATTTGGGAGTGTTGTTCGAGGTGGGCGGTAGTGGCTGCTATGCGTTTCCACCAGCCCGGATGCGTAATTGGTATATCTACCTTGGCATTGATTAGTTGTGCCATGTCACTTACCATAGCGAGCTTTACTACGAGTTGTGATTTCTCCCGTAGCCTGTGGAGTATCGAGGGTAGCCCCTGTTTGGGAGTATGCTAATACTGGATAGACTACTGGGACTATTACGTGTTAAGGGCTATATGGGTAACCCCTTGACGCTATTAAAAAGTATGTTTATTTTATATTAGACATTATTATAATAGCGAATATTACTACATAGTAGATAGTTTAACGGATCCTTAAAGAATGGGCGATCCAAAGCATTCTTTAAGTTACTTGTACCTTTATTACAGTTCACTTGAGTTGTTTTACATTGTATAAGTATGTATGTCCTGACTCGAGTGTTTGTGTTTTATTTACGCTCGGGTCAGCTTGAGTATTCACAGCTTTGGACCTCACTTTCTGGAGCTAGGAATCGCTGGAGATTCTGCTTATCTAGTTATTTAACCATTTCAGTTTCAGTTGTTCTATTTCAGCTTTTGTATTAGAGACTTATGTATTTGGGATTTTACCGAACTTGTTTCAGAACTGTATTTGTTTTCAGACTATGTATTTTGTATCTGTTTTGAGACTTCGTATTGTAGTGGCTTCATGAACCACTATTTATTTTATTTTCCGCTGCGAGTTATTCTGATATTCTGTGTCTGTGATTCTGTGAATGATTTTATTTGCTTCAAATTTTATTACAATCTGTTATTTTGCATTATTCAAGTCTGACATGTGTGGATTATTGTCAATTTAAATGGTCCAAAATAGTGGGTCGTTACACACTCGGTTGCCGTTGTCCAACCTTGTCACCCAGTCGTGCCCATTTGCTTGTCGTCGTTGCTCTAACTTAACCCCAACATCGAAAGCCGCTACCTCAGTCCATCATGCCGCTGTTCCTCACCGCGCCTCCAAGGCAAATTCATGGCTCCCCCTTTATTCTCGATCGTTGAACCCTAATCATTCGAACAAACGCGCGTAGTAACACCTACCACATCGCGTCTCTCCAGATCCCTAGCATCGAATCACTCCTTCTCACGTTGATCGCAAGATGTCGCTCCACCTCCATGAGTTATCGAAGTCAAGCTCAATTTGATTTTCATTCGCCAGATTTTTCTTTTTCGTTTAGAGGGGATTTTTGTCACATACCGAAATTTTTTGACTTTCGAAAATTCGACATCGATACTCACTTTATCGACTGCCGAGCAATCGAGTGCCGGAAACTCCAATAGTGAGGGTTTAAGAAAAAAGAAAAAGTAGAAGAAGAAGAAGATAGAAGAAAAAGAGAAGAAAAAGAAAAGAAGAACAACACATCAGAACAGCAACAGAAACAGAACAATATCAGAATCTCACATATCGCAGCGGAACAATATATAATAGATAATCACTAGTCTTTTAAAACAAAGAATTATATCAGTTTTTATACATACATCAATCAGAGTCAATATACAACAATGGACAGTTAAATAAACTTGTCCTCATACAGAATACACAGCGGAATAAATACATCAGATACAAATACTACGTCTCGTCGTCCAGCTTATCTCCAAAGCTCCAGAATATCCAGAATATCCTGATAACATAACTCTAGGCTACCCGTGTGGAAAATGGTGGGCACCCAGAGTTTAGAAGGGAACAATAAACTCCGAGTCAGTCATGGTGACTGGTGTGAGATCGTAAAACAGTTATTCTTTATAACAACAAAATAATTTTTTTAAAGTCAATTCGAAATGCTTTTGGAAAATGAAACTACCATAAGACCTCCCGCCACACACACAATGCAAACGCAGAATTGGAGGAGATTTCTTCTTATGATAGTCAAAGATGCTTATTACGCAAAATCAAATCCTTTTTGATATTATTATTAGTGCATAGTGTAGAAAACATTTCGAAAGTATAATATAAATCTTAGCCAGCATAAGTACCATTATAGTATGCTTGCTATAGCTACCATATTAAATGGCAGGTTCTACAACTAAAACCGTACAAGGCTCGTATTGTTTCTTTGGATTTCCAACAAATGGTCAGGCTAAGGAACTTTCTTTTCCACGATGGGTACGTCCCTGGAATAGACGACCCGAGAAATAACCTAACATTACGGTTAGATCTCTGCCAACACAAGGCCGGGTTACCTCTGCAAAAATAGGTAACTACTGACACGCGTATGCCATCCCCCGATCGTCACCGATCTTCCCGAGGATCCCCGATTTCCAACAAACCACATAGATAATAATGCAGCAACCACATAGGTTAAGTATCTGGGCTCCATACCATGATACCACCTCTATCCAGAAGGAATGACATACACTAAGGGGCTCTACTCCCTAGAACCTTGCCGCATCCTTCCTGTTTCGACCATTTCCGGGGTGTGAGGCTCGATGAAGTCTCGTCCACAAAGCTACGCTTTTTACAAAGCCCTGCTTCGGGTCAAACAAAAATGATCAACCTATGATCACAAAGATATAAGATCAAACAAATGATCATATCACAAATGATCAAACACTGATCATTTCACAGCAACACTCAGTATGCCACGTTACCAAATTGGGATATATCGCTGATAAATTTCAACTACATAACCTCTGAGCTCGTACGTCTCAGAGAAGGGTGTTAAGCTAAAAGAATAAATTCTCCGCCACCAACAGATATGTATTTGAAAGAAATCAGCTTTATATCTCAAATTGTAACGTCAGACACACAATCCATACAAGTCTGTTCCGGGATCGAACAGAACCGAAGGCACTTCTCACGAAGCCCTTGCATATCCGGATAAATTTCTAATCACGTCCGGACTTCCCGTCACTAATGGTGATAAAACCTCTAAATCGGAGATCAGCCGATGTAGAGTAACTCGACGGTAATCCTTCCGTTTTCAAAAATATCCGGTCTTCAACACCGGTCTTCGAATGTAATTCATAACGACGTATCACATATTCGGAATGGGTTATACGACCCCATGGTCCTTTCCCGGCTAACCCGAATAGTGAGCGATTATTCAAAAATAAGTGTGGCATTCAAATTCATCCAATTCACAACAAATACTATCTAAAGGTAATTATTGATAGTCGGTTATTTAACTATCAATAAAGATGCGCAACATCATCAGATTCCAAATAATCTTTCCAATTATTTCATCTTCAAAAATATCTTTACTAGATATATTATTTCCACACTTCAAAAATAAATCAACGTTTATTTTTAAACAACTTCCCTTTCTTTTATAAATTCCATAGTGAATTTATATTTTTAAAATATCTACTGATATACGATTCTCAAATCGATTTCAAATATTCAATTTCATTTTATCTTTAAGAAGATAGAATCTCAAAAACGTTTCATTTCATTTTGGAAAACCATTTCCATACTTATTTAAAATAAGTAATTCACAAAACTATTTATTTTCAACACTTAGAAAATATTCGATATACTTAAATCAAAATCAAGTATATATCTCATTCTTTAAGGAAATCATTCTTTAAACACATTTTATTTGAGTCAAAACGAATGTTACGTAAAACATCGTTACGACGACTCAAAATCACTAGTATAGGGATTCGGAATTTAGATAGATATATGAATCCCAATACCATACAAAAATATTTCCTTTCGGAAACCATTTACTATAACAACAGTGTTATAGTCCATCATTTCCTTAAATTCCTCGAAAACGTCTATTTCAACAATAAAAGTTGAAATCTATGTATTCGATACTTATCACGTTTTAAAACATCTTTTAAAACAATTACTTCATTTTATAATATCGCTTTCCCAAAACATATTCATTTTATTTAATAATATATTCACTGTCCAAAATCATGAATATACTACGTTATCCAAATTCAACATTTCTACACATTTTATTTAAATAATAATCCGCTATCCAAAATCGCGAATATATCTCCTTTAACATTTTAATTTATCAAATCCAATTGATTTCGAATTTATAAAACAACGTTTATAAATTCTATTTCTATTTTCTAACGACTTCAATTTAATAAATCTTCTTTATTAATAACTCGATCAATATTCCATTTAAAGGCAAAAAATCCAATTTATAAGTTAATCTCTTATAAATCTTTTATTCTACAGTTTCATTCATTTTAACTTCACAATTTATACATCTATAAATTTCATTCATTTATGAATTCCATAAATATTTCATTTTTAACACCTATAAAAACTCGTTTTATAATTCCAATATTTGATTTATAAATATCAATTTTTATAAATCTTTTTATACAAATCGTTTATAGTTATTCCAAAATCCTAACTTAAACCATTTTATAAATAAATCGACTTTTATTTCAAAAACGACACTTTGGTTATATTTCACCAAAAATTATAACTTTTATAATTTTAAAATTTTACGTTTATAAATCGATTCAAAAATTCCATAAAACGTATATTTTCAAAAATCACTTTAAAAACCCTTTTAAAATAACAGCCGTTATTTTTACCTTTCAAAACTGAATCCGATGATGCAACAACACCAATTAGTCCATCACAACAGTCAATATCATATATCAATATGATAACAGAATATACATCAATATCTGTAAATAAGTAAATACAGTTGAGGAATCCAGTTGGATCCCTCCAACCTGTTTCCCTGCATCCAAAGACGTTAGCACAATACCAATTCCGCTCCAGTACGGAATTATCGTGGTATATGGGTTTTATAAAAATCCGCTTACTAACGGCGCAATAGGGTCTCATCCGCTATACGAGGCGGGCAATCAATCAATCCAATATATACATATGCCAATATGTATATATTGCTATATATAGATATATATCCTACTATATCTAATATCACATCCAAGCAGTCAATCATCAATCAATAACTGTAAAAGAAAATCCACTTTCATTTGAGTGAGAAGATCTCACCTTGATTTTAAATTCCGTTCCAGCGTTTATTTTCGAATAAAATTAAACGGCGTTTAATTTTACCCGAAATTCAAACTAGCTCCAAACGACTCCAAATCAGTTGCATCGCATAGTACACGTCGAGACGATTCCAACGCATTTTGTTTCATCGAAATCTGATAACGTATGACCAAGATATGCATTTTTAAAGATCATACGAATAAATATAAACAATTTACAAATTTCTATTTTAAATTTTAAACCCCCACTAACATTAGCCGTTGGATTTAATCAAAGCAAATCTGGGCCACGACCCTTTTCTTTCTTCCTCGCGTGAACTTCCCAGGAGATGTCGCACGCAATAAAACCCATCTCACGTTCATCAATTTCCAGTCGCGCCCACCAATCATGCTCGAAACCTCATCATTTCGTCACCAATCGAAAGCCCATCGCCACATCTCCCCACGCTGGCCGACCGCACCCCCTAGCACCGCCATTGCCTTGAAAAACGCACGCGAACATACAGCCTTTGCACGAGAATTGCCGCTAAACTACATATCTAAATCCAATCATAGCCGTTGGATTCGTCGTACTCAACGAGTTCTACATATTTGCAGTTGAAAGTTTTCTGAATCGGTTGACGGATTTGGAGATAAACGAGGAGGGAATTGAACGTTTTATGGCCTTAGAATATAAAAGTGGCGGCTGAACGTTTCTTCTAGGGTTTGGCAAATGTAGAAGGAGATGGGTCCTTTTTATAGAATTTTAACGAAAACACTATTCATTCGTGATTTTCCCGAACTCCGATTTACGCGCGGTGACCGGCATTTCTGGGGTTTATCCTGCGTTCTGAACACAATGGAACAGGTTTCGAAAGCTAATTCAATCGTATGTGTGAGATATAGCAATAAACGATCAATTTAAATTAAACCGATTTAAATCGATTTCGAGGCGTTTTAATTCGTACCGGACAAACGGTAAATCCAAAAATTACGAAATTTGAAACCATGAAATAATATCACATTACGGATCCGATGAAACTGGTTTCGTCGAAATCCGATACTTTTTGAAAAATGACTATTTTTAACTCGACGAATTAAAATTAAAATGATATCGATGCATTTCGAGTTGCCACGGTCAAACGATAACTTCGATTGCAACGAAAATTGAAATCCGATAATAACTAACTATTACGGATCCAATGGAACTAGTTTCGTCCAATTCTGAGACTGTTCGAAAATTGGCTATTTTCAGTCGACAATTAAATATTAAAATATTCGATTTTCACAATTTAACTCTAAATTCGATTCTGAAAGTTCTATAACCTTTCTATAACTCCAGTATGATTAAATAAAATTTTCCAAATCATTTTCAATCATTTTAAACTCGATTTTCAATTATCTCTGGAATCTCACTATTTAATATATCGATTTAATTATCAAATTAAATCCAATATTCGAAAAATAAATTATTCGACTTATTAAATTCACTTATTAATATTTAAAATCAATTAAATATTCAAATTTTAATTATCAAAAATTCTGGGTCGTTACAAACTTCCCCCCTTAAAAGAATTTCGTCCTCGAAATTACAAGTTAGGAAGAAAGGTCCTTAACTCGTCTACTATTTTTCACGATTCAATAGTTTTCTCAAATTTTCAAAACAAATCTTTCTAATAAAGATTCTGTTAACGTCAAAATATGAACGATAACACCCGGTATTTGTAATAAGATCGTGAAAGCACCACCCGTGAGACGGGAACAGAAGTTAAGCAGGAAAATAGCAGAAATGCAGTAAAAGACAGCAATTTATAGTGGTTCGGCTTGAGATTTAGCCTACGTCCACTTTGAATCTCTTTATTATAGAATCTGATTACAAATTGATACAAATCTCCTACGAAAACAGTACAACTCGATCACAAGAGACAATCTTGACTACTAACTCAATCTTCGGCGATGAAACTCGATGAATCCATGTCGGATGTTAAGAATTTCTCTCGAAGTTTGTTGTAGTGTCTTGAATGCTTGAAGGATCCTTGTTTGCTGAATGATTGGAGAGTTCGACAGAGTAACGGCGCTTTTGAAATGAATTGCCCAAAAGTCCCCTCGAAGTTGGAGGTGATGTCCTATTTATAGGAGCTGATTTCTGGGTAGAAAATTTGCCAAGTCTTAGGTCGCGCGCGACCTTAGTTAGGTCGTAGGTCGCGAACGACCTAAGCTAGGTCGCTGTCATCTTGCGGTTCCGTGAGTTACTGTGCTTGTCTTCATTTGATCAAGTAATAGGTCGCAATCCTTCCTGCCTCCTTAGGTCGCGAGATCTTCTGCAGCCTTAGGTCGCAAAGCTTTCCTGCCCCCTTAGGTCGCGAGGTCTTCTGGACCTTAGGTCGCAAAGAGGTTAGGTCGCAGCTCATCCTTAGGTCGCAGCATCCTTAGGTCGCAGCATCCTTAGGTCGCAGCACTTCATTAGGTCGCAGCACTTCCTTAGGTCGCAGCATCCTTAGGTCGCAGCATCCTTAGGTCGCAGCACTTCATTAGGTCGCAGCACTTCCTTAGGTCGCAGCATCCTTAGGTCGCAGCATCCTTAGGTCGCAGCATCCTTAGGTCGCAGCATCCTTAGGTCGCAGCATCTCATTAGGTCGCAAGCTCTTCTAGGTCGCTAATCCCTGTTAGGTCGCAAGCTCTTCTAGGTCGCTAATCCCTGTTAGGTCGCAAGCTCTTCTAGGTCGCTAATCCCTGTTAGGTCGCAAGCTCTTTAGGTTGTGCAGTTTTAGGTCGCTTGAAAATAAGAGTTAACATTTGCCCCTCGAAGTGCAGGCCTAGGTCATAGGTCGTGCGCTTCGACTCATCCTTGCTAGGTCGTGAACGACCTAAGACTTGCACTAACCCGTACACCCGTTCGCCTTCTTCTCCCAGCTTCATATAAATAGGTTAGGTCGTGCCTTTCTCCCCACCTTACTCTGAGATCCCATTGCCATTGACGAATTCTTAATTCTTCGGAGGTGAATTCATCCCAGCACAACATCAATCCATTCCTATCCGTGTATTACGTAAGTTGATCAATTTCTTCTCCTCCACAATTGCTGATCGATCATGAATCCATATTTACCGACCCAAGTTCTAATTTCGTGTGTCGCTCTTCATTTTTTGGTTGTTTCGATCGATTTTCGATCGTTGTCTGATGTATTGCCTGATTCACGATCGCACGGAAGTCTTCACAATGGATCGGTGGAATTTCCAATCGATTTGCTGGATGACTCGAAGGTGAAATGAGGAAGATGTCGAATTCTCTTATAATGGCGGTATTGGGTTATCGGATCCAATTTGGTGTTGCTTGGGGAGGAAGTCAGCGACCTACCTGATTTGGATGACCTAAGAGTTAGGTCGTGCTGGAATGCTTGGCGACCTAAACCTTTGCGATCCAAAAATATTCGCGACCTAGAGAGTCTTCGACCTAAGCCAAGTCGTGTGCGACCTAGGACTTTGAGAAAATTATACCGCTTTGATTCATTCAGTTACACTGCGCGACCTAAAAATGCTACGACTTATGATAGGTCGCAGAACGACCTAGGACTTAGAGAAATTTACACAGAAGTTGACTGAATTCTTGAATTTGAACTGTGTTGCATTTTCTTTCAAACTGTCTTGACTTTAATGCCAGTAACCTGCCTAAATACAACACTTGCAGAAAAACGGGACAAATATACTGCCATTGACTGCCCACATCGCATGACAGATTAGTTGATAACGAATAATTAACTTAAATGAATTCTATGAATGAAATGCTGTGCACTAACGAATCTAAGTGAAGTATTAAATAATCAACTAAGGCTGATTTATTTGCATCAATACAACACTGTTCTCAGATTTAAGATATCAAGCCCTGAAACTTCATAATCGACAAGTATCAATTGATTTAGTTTCATTTATATTTGCTTGTTATTACATTAGTTTCGCACAGCAATCCACTCTTTTTAGGAAACGTGCACCTTAATATTTGATCGTCCAGTTCCTTGTGTAGAATGGAATCTCAACAAGAAGACTTGGAAATAGCCGGAGAATCTTTTCCAATTGCTACTCCACTAATCGACCCTCCAGAAAGGACTTCTACTACTTTAAGTCATAAAGTCTTCCGTCAACTGTGCATCCAATTCGGCGTTGCCGAAGCAGATGCTTTACTTCCTGGGCCAAGCGATACTGCTGACAGGCCGCCTCTTGGCTTCGTTGCTGTGAACCGGCAGATGTGTTCAAGTGGAGCCATCCCTCCATTTAATGATTGTCTTCGGGAACTCCTCCTTCGGCTAACTATTTCTCCCTTTCAACTACACCCTAACGGATACTCCATCCTGCTGGGATTGTGTGTGCTTTTCAGGAGAACGTTGAACCGTTTTCCCTCTTTTGATGAAATTCGCTTCTTGTGCACATTTGCAAAGAACAAGGATCATCCTTCTATTATACTTGTGAGGAGTGCTAGGAATCGCAAACTGATTTTGGACTTGCCTGAAAGTGCCCACGGATTTTTGACTCAATTCTTCTATGTTCGCTGTCCTCCGGGATTTTATGCTATTTGGAGAGTCGGAAGTAAGATTACCTTTTACCAACTCATTTTTTCTAAATTTCTCATAATCCGAACCATCGAATGCTTAATTCCATTCTTTCTTCGTGCAGCACTTCCTTCTCTTCTTCGAGATACCAGCCGTAAGTCGATATTAGATACTTTGAATGCTGTTGACGCTGAAGAGAGGAGTGCCAAATTCTTGTTGAAAGATGAATTTCTGCACCAGTTTGGCCTTTTACATTCTTCTAGATCGACTCAGATTCATGAAGTTTCTAGCTCTGAGGCGGAAACGTTAATTGCTCCAGATTCCCAAGCAGAGGCCTCGAATGCCCCAGTTTCTGTAGAAGAAACTGCATCAGAAGCGCCCGTCATAGAGGCTGCCTTGGTAAAATGTTCCACACCCATCGATGTCGCAGGGTTAGTCAGCAAGTCGGCGCTTACCCCGATTACCAAAGAGGAAGAGAATCCTCAAGTTCCTGAGAAATCCATTGATACAGAGGTTGAAAAGGAGAAGTCTGCTGAACTCCTAGATGACGCCTTTGACGGCTTGAGTGATATCATGATAACTTCCCAAGAGCTTTTTGGGGATAACAATCCAAAAGCAACTTCTCCCGTTGTCGAGGCGACTTCCACCTTTAAACAAACCCAGACGCCTACTACGCCAGTCGTCTCTGTTTCCACACTAAAGCGTGGTCTGTAGCTTGACGCATGTAGCTTGCACGCCACACACACTTAGGATTTTCCAGCACTTATAAACATTTATCCACTTTTCCCTGGAAATTCCTAAACTTTGCTCCTTTTTTGCTTTCAGGTTCTCCAATGGGACGTACAGGTTCATATTACGACTCATTCAAGTACCATGGAGGCCGCGGCACCTATGACTTTAGGAAGTACCTTGATACTCCAAAGGAAACAGATGAAGAGAGGGCTCGAAGGAAAGCCCAGGAGAAGCGGGATTACGATCAATGGCAAAGAAGGAAAGATGCCGAGCGATACGACTCTTCGCACAGGAGTGACTATTCTCATAAGCAGAAATCTTATGATGATAAAGGAAAAACTCAGATTGTCGATGAACCGAGCAAACGATCTAAACCGATTGACACGTCTGAGATTTCTGAAAAAACTAACGCTCCCATTCCTTCTGATGTCCTAGCTAGCTCTCCTCCTCTGAAGAAATCTGACATTCAGACTATCATTAACAGACCGCAATATCAAGTCAAGGACGGTCCCCCAACACTCCAGAGCCGTTTCCCGAATTGGTGCCTAAAAGGGGTACGCTTTGACTTGGACATAGTTCCGATTGATAAATCAGACATGCTTAGCAGTCTTGATGCGGTCAGACTTAATATCGAGAGGATGTCGCAGTGGCAGAAGCTGGTCGATGAACTCCAAAGGGTCAACCATCTTAACCTTGAGGCGATGATGACGATGGAGAATGATAAAGCAGAGTGGGACAAATGGCGTAAGCAGCATGACGCGGAAATGACGAGTATTGCAGATGACAATGCAAAGCTTGCGTCTGAAGTTAAGCAGCTTAAGGAAAATCTCGCTTCTTCTTCTGCATCATTTACTCAAAAAGAAGAAGTCTTCCAGAAGCAAGTGCGGGACGCACATGCTGCACAAAGAGATGTAGAAATGAAGCTTGCCGCCGAACAGCACGTTAAAGAGAAGTACCGCACAGAAAATGCCGAACTGCGGGAAAAGGTCACCTCCCAGAACATGGAGATTGAGTTACTAAAGTCTCAACTTGCTAAAGTTGAGGCAGAGCGTGATGAGGCTACCGCCGGCCGGATCACTGCCGTTGCCGAAAAGGAAGCGGCTGAGCAATCACATGAGGCGACGAAAGCAGACGTCAGCTCTACCTTATTTGACTTTTATTTACACAGCGTTCTAGGTCGTGGGAGCCTCTCTTTTCTTGGTCCCGATTATGAAATTACATTGGCTGAAGTGTGGGAAGTCGCGATGGATATGCTTGGCGGGGCTGGCTATAATGAGCTGGAACTTGAGGAGCGCTATCTCAATGATGAGGATCGCGCCGCTCTTGTTAAGGGGAAAGAGCTACTTGCCAAAGCACGAGCTGAAACAGTGGGAGAAGAGCCTCCAAAAGAAGAAGCTCCTTTGACTGCCCCCGTCCAAACTTCCACTTCAGCTGACGTTAATATTATAGATTCCAGCCCTCATTCTTTACATTTAGCTAAAGTTGCCCAGGAGACTGCAACTACTCCTACTGAAGATGAGGCACTGGATGATATTGAGGCCGAGAAGTTTGAGGTAGATCTTGTGAAGCCAACTCCTCCAGGTACTTTTGGTGTCGTCTCGGGTCTGATGAACCAATCATTTGACTTAGCCGAATTCGATGACCTTCTTACTTGTTACTTAAACTTCGGTGAACCGATGCCTTCTTTATTTTCGGGGGATGCTGACTTTAACTTCTTTTCTTCTACAGCGGAGGCACCAAGCACTACACAAGCTTCCACTCCTTCGATTGTCGTTCCTCCGTCTTCCCAAATTACTCCTCCCTCTGCTTCCCAACCTGGATCACAAGCAGAGAAAATCGAAGCTCTTCAAGGCTTGGATGATCCGGCTGCTTCTCAGGAACAGAAGGCGGAGGATTTTGAAGACATCGAGAAGACTCCGGAGCGGTCTCTTGACGACGATACGAAGCTTTCAACATTGCTGACTACTCCGGGGAGCGAGTCTTCTTCAAAAAGGAAGGGGAAACGTGCTGTAAGGAAAAAGAAGAAAGAGGAAGCAGTAGTTGATCCGGCTGTACCACTTTCTCCTTCTGTCCCTGCCCACTCTCAACGGCTTCAAAAGCTAATCATTAGGCCGGGAAAGAGCTCCAAGGGTGGTGAGAAGAAGGAATAATCAAGCTGAATTTTCTACTCATTATTTTTGCTCTTTGCATGTATTGACCGGGGATTGTGCGGGTACCGGTCCCCGCTTTTGCTTTTTGAGATATCTGCGTATGTAAAGAATTTTCATAGTACTAAATAAAACAATTATTTTACTTGTACAAACTCTTGTGTATGTGAGAATGATCTATCTTTTATTTTAAGTGTAGAACAAACGATTCTTCTTACTTGTGCAAACTTTTTGTCTGCGTTTGAGAATGCATTTATTCCACATCTGTTTCGCGTGATATTGTTATGTGCTTGTGGTATGTTGCTTGAATACTGCTTTTTATTGTTGCAACCGTATCATATGATATTGCCCCTATACCACAAGTGCATAACAATATCCTTCGCTTTTAGCGAGATCTGTACTCTTATTTTCCATAGAATAGCTATTCCGTTCTTGAGGGAATAATTGTTCTATTTAAACGGAGTGTGTCTCATTTTCGGATAAACTTTTACGCTTCAACCTTCGGAAATGTTCATTTCATACTTTTGAGAAGTGAATTCTCCTACGCGGTGAAGCGAAAGAATCGAAGTGTGCCTCTAAGGAGGGCTTTGTCTCGGTATTTTCTGAGGAGTAGCATATGGACTCCGAAGAGTAGTATTATGCTTTGTGGATTATTGTTGTGCCCCCGGAGAGGTCTTGTGCTTCCAAAGAAGTCTTGATTTTGGTCTCCGAAGAGAAGCAATTTTTGTATTTCTACTCGGGCGAAGTGGGTCTCCGAAGAGAAGCATTTTGCACTTTTACCCTGGTGAAATGTGCCTCCGAAAAGGGCTTTTACCTCCGAAGATGGCTTGTGCCTCCGAAGAGGGCTTGTGCCTCCGAAGAGGGCTTGTGCCTCCGAAGAGGGCTTGTGCCTCCGAAGAGGGCTTGTGCCTCCGAAGATGGCTTGTGCCTCCGAAGAGGGCTTGTGCCTCCGAAGATGGCTTGTGCCTCCGAAGAGGGCTTGTGATTGCCTGGAAGTTACTTTCTCATGGTCAGAGGTCTACGGATGAGCACAAGTTGCTTGATTGGATGTTTGTTTGCACAAACGATCGCAATTAACTAACAAGGTGCCCCTTTGGTAGTCCCACCGATCTTTTTGATTGAGTAAAGCACTCCCATTTATTGGCGTGCCTCGTTAGAGGGCTTTGGTTGGTTGGTGTGCCAGGTAGGTTGCGTCTCAGGGGCGAGTGGATCCACGGGGCGGACCTACGCTATCTGGTCGGATGCATCACGACCAGTTAGCGAGGGTCTTGTTCCTTCCGGTTGGGAAGGCGTCCCTTCAGTGGATCTCTCGGCCTTCCTGTTGAGAGGCATACCTCCCTTTATCTGCTTCTTTGTTTGCCCGCTCAGGTTGTATCATCATCCGCCAATCTGCGATCCTTTATCATTGTTTCCAAGCGCGTGTTCCTTTCTTTTGCAAGTACATTGCTTTATCTGAAAAAGTAGACTTCACTGTTGAATGACTTTACGAGACAAGCGCGAGTTATCTAGTTGGATGCCCGTTCATAACGATAATCTCAACTAGTGAACAAAGGTTTGTCCCAGTGAAGTTGCCAATTCTTTATGTGAAGTTTTCTTTGTGTAGGATTTGAGTTTGGAATTTTTTGTGCAATAGCTGATTTATAAAGGTCGCTTATTTTTGTGATGAGCAGGCCTTGTTATCATGTCCTGCAATTTTGAATCGATATTTTAGTGATACATTTAAAGTATTTATATATCGAAATAAATCAGGCATTATGAAATAGTAAAGAACACAAGATTTATAGTGGTTCGGCCAAGAATCGGGCCTACGTCCACTTTATAGCTTTTCATTCATTTATACTGATTTACAATGCTTCACAATACAACTGATACATTCATCATCATTTTACAATTTTGAGCATAGCTCTTTTTTCAAGTAAAGTAAGGACGCAAATGGTTGCTGTTCCAGGCCCTTGGAATTGGATCTCCTTCAACAGTTATGAGTTTGAAAGTGCCATCAAGAAGTTTAGTGCCTATGACATATGGTCCTTCCCAGCTTGGCCCAAACACACCAGTTGCTGTCATGATCCTTTTCAAAACCAAGTCTCCGATTTCAAAGCTGCGTTGGCGAACTTTGGAATTGAAATGCCTGGCTATTCTCTGCTGATGAGCTGAAACTCTGAGTCTAGCTTCCTCTCTTTTCTCATCAAGAAAATCAAGCGCTTCAAGTTGCAGTTTTTTATTTTCAGTCTCATTGAAATGAACTCTTCTATGTGAAGGAACTTCTACTTCTACCGGAATCATTGCCTCAGATCCGTATGCCAGTGAAAATGGAGTGTGCCCAGTCGCAGTTTTGTGAGTAGTTCTGTACGCCCATAGTGCTAATGGAAGCTTATCAACCCAACCACCTTTTGCTTTTTCAAGTTGCTTTTTGATGGTTGACTTGATGATCTTGTTAACTGCTTCCACTTGCCCATTTGCCTGCGGATGAGCCACTGCTGAGAAGCTTTTTCGAATTCTGAATCGTTTGCAAAAATCCTGGAATTCTTCACTTTCAAATTGAGTGCCATTGTCGGTGATTATCTTCTGTGGCACACCATATCTGCAAATGATATTCTTTGTTACAAAATTTATCATCTTTTCAGAAGTGATGGTGGCCAAAGGTTCAGCTTCAGCCCATTTGGTGAAATAGTCAACGGCGACAATAGCATATTTAATCCCTGATTTGGCGATAGGTAATGGTCCAATTAGGTCTATCCCCCAGATGGCAAATGGCCATGGACTGACCATTTGTGTGAGTTCGGTGGAAGGTGCTCTTGGGATTTTCGCAAATCTTTGGCATTTGTCACACTTCCTGGAGTAAGCTGCAGCATCTCGATTAATATCCAGCCAGAAATACCCATATCGGAGAATTTTCTTTGCAAGTGTTTGACCGCCTGAATGGTCTCCACATTCTCCTCCGTGCACCTCTGCTAAGATTGTCTTGGCTTCTTCTTTAGTTACACATCGGAGTAGTGGAATTGAAAATCCTCGCCTGTATAATCGGCCATCTTGAATTACATATCTTGACGCTTTTCTCAATAATTTTCGACGTTCCTTAGAATCTTCTGGCAGAGAACCACTGAGTAAGTATTCTTTGATTGGACTCATCCACGATTCATGCTCTTGGGACGTATTCATGATCCAATCAATATCCATTTCATCAATGCTTGGGGCTGACAGAACTTCTACGGGAACCAATCCCAGCAATTGAGCTTCTCCGGAGCTTGAGTACTTTGCTAAAGAATCCGCCTTCATATTTTCCTCTCGGGGTATGTGGCTTATTGAGTAGTGATCTAAATCATTGAGGAGTTCGGAAGTTTTGGTCAAATATGCAGGCAAATTCCCTCCTTTGGCTTGGAATTCCTTCTTCACCTGGCAGACAATAAGCTGAGAATCACTGAAAATCTGTATCACTTTGATATTCAATTCCTTGGCAATTTTCAATCCAGCAATAAGGGCTTCATATTCTGCTTCATTGTTTGTCGAAGGAAATTCCAGTCTCAATGCATAACATAGTGATCGTCCTTCGGGAGTTTCGAGCACAACTCCTGCCCCAGAACAATAGTCATTTCTCGAGCCATCAACATACAACTTCCACTGTATCGGAATGCAATCAGTTGTTTCTTCCTTACTGTCACCTTTGTCAGTGGATTCTGCAATGAATTCTGCTAAAGCTTGTCCGTTAATCGCTCTTCGGGGATGATAAGTGATGTCATATTGGCTGAGCTCTATGTTCCACTTCAAGAGACGACCCGAAGTTTCAGGACGATACAGGACTTGCTTTAAAGGTTGATCAGTCAGGACCTTGATAGGATGAGATTGAAAATAAGGTCTCAACTTCCTGGAAGCGATTAGCAGAGAATAAGCAAGTTTTTCTATCTTTGAATAATTCATTTCAGCTCCAGCGAACCGTTTGCTGATGTAGTAAACTGGACGTTGTATTTTCATATCTTCTCGTACAAGTGCTGGACTTAAAGCATGGGATGAAATTGCTAAGTAGATGAAGAGGTCTTCACCATTACTAGGCTTGGAGAGGACTGGAGGAGTTCTCATATGATGAATTAGTTGATCGAAAGCATTCTGACAGTCAGGAGTCCATTCGAAAATTTTCTTTCCTTTCTTTAGAGCATCAAAGAAGGGAATGCATTTGTCTGTGGCCTTGGAAATGAAGCGACTAAGAGCGGCAACCTTTCCATTGAGACTTTGCAGTTCTTTCTTTGTTCTAGGGGCTTTAACTTCTCTTAGAGCTGTGATTTGAGCAGGATTGGCCTCGATGCCCCTAGCGCTCACAATGAAACCCAGGAATTTCCCAGACTCTACTCCGAATGAACATTTCAATGGATTGAGCTTCATTCCGTACTTCCGAAGAATTGAGAACATCTCTGCCAAGTGATCCATGTGGTCTACTGCTTTCTTTGACTTTACTAACATATCATCAACGTAGACCTCCATTGTTTTGCCGATCTGTGGCTTGAACATAGCGTTGACAAGTCTTTGGTATGTTGCCCCTGCATTCTTTAACCCGAATGGCATGACTTTGTAACAGTAGAGTCCCACATCTGTAATAAAGCTTGTGTCCTCCTGATCTGGTTCGTTCATCATAATCTGATTGTATCCGGAATAGGCATCCATAAAAGATAGCAACTCATGTCCAGCCGTCCCATCTACTAGTTGATCGATTCTGGGCAACGGGAAGCAGTCTTTGGGGCAAGCTTTGTTCAGATCTGAGAAATCAATGCATACTCTCCACTTTCCATTTGCCTTCTTAACCAGTACTGGATTCGAAACCCAATTTGGATAAGTGGATTCTTTGATGAAATTATTCTCTAAGAGGCGGTCTACTTCTTCCTTTAAAGCTGCTGATCTTTCTGGACCTTGAGTTCTTCTTTTCTGTTTTATCGGTGTGAATTTCGGATCGACATTCAGAGTATGAACAACAATTGTTGGAGAGATTCCGCACATATCAGCATGACACCAAGCGAACACGTCCAGATTTGCTTTTAGAAATGCTATCAGTGTATTTTGAACTGTTGTACTTAGTTGCGAACCCATATTAAGCACTTTGTTTGGGTCTTTGGAGTCGACAGGTATTGGTACCGTAACTTCCACAGGCACCACTCTATTTTCCTCTGCACTGAATTTTCTGGGGTCCATTTCCCGCCTTGCACCACTATGCTCACCAGTGCAGGGGCCACCCTGTATTTGCTATAAGGTTGGGGTCTTGATGCGGAGGGGAGCTGCCGCATCTTTACCCATCTCTCTCTTTCTGGCTTCTCGAAGCTCTATAAGATAACATTCACGTCCAGCATTTTGATCTCCCTTGATGACACCAACACCATTTTCTGTAGGAAACTTCATAGTTAGGCACCATGGGGCCAAAATGGCCTTGAATGCAGCTAGAGCTGGCCTGCCTAGGAAAGCATTGTAGGCAGAAAATCCATCAACGATCACAAAGGTTTGTTTTCGGGTTACCCTTTTCTGCCCTTCACCAAGTTCCACGAACAAGTCGACAGTTCCGATTGGTTGCTGTGGTTCCCCAGTGAAACCAACGATCTTTTGAGATGAAGCCTGAACGTCGGTCATTGGGATTTTCATCTGGTCAAACGTTTTCTTGAAAAGTATATTGCAGGAAGCACCGCAATCGATGAGTACTCGTCTTACTATTGCTGGCCCAATTCCTACAGATATAACCAAGGGGTCTATGGTTGGGGCTTCAATACCAATAGAATCCCTAGCCTTGAACAAAATATTATTATCTGAGATTTTTTGCTGTTTTAGGGGTACTGTGTTTTCTACAGCAAAAACATCTTCTTCTGCCGGGACATACTTCAAAGCGTGAGCATATCGTTCCATCTCACCCCAGCTTTTGCCTGCTGGGTGTGGGCCCCCTGAAATGACGTTGATAACGGGCCTCTCAGATTCTTGTGCCACAGCACCTTTGCCTGAGCCTGACGGCTGATTAGAGGGTTGTTGTTTCTGAGTAGATGAAGATGGATCACTTCTGTTTTTCTTGACATATTGTTGCAGCTTGTTTTCTCTCAATAATTCTTCAATTAAGCTCTTTAAGTGACGACAGTCATTGGTATCATGACCAGGCTGGTTGTGAAAACGACAGAACTTTCCATTTCTCATAGCGCCCTTTCCTGGTTTTATCTCGGCCGGTTTGGGATAATCCACATCATCTTTGGTGGCGAAGAAGATATTTTCCAGAGTGTCGGTCAATGGAGTGAAATCTGAGGGTTTGAAGAAGCGAGGTTTCTTTAAATCCTTTTGTTTCTTCCCCTCGTGATTTTCCCTTTTCTGACCTCCAGAATCTTTCTTTTCCGAAGCGGCAGTATTATTTTCCACCTTTGTTGATGCTGGAAGATTTTCCAAGCGTATGAATTCATCGGCTTTCTTGTAGAATTTCTCGAGAGAATTTGGCTCTTTCATCTTCAGCCATTTTCCAAATTCGCTCGATTTGTTGATAGCACGCATCAAATAGGTCAAGATCATCCGTGGCTCTGCGTTATCAACTTCCGCCAGAGCTATATTGAAACGGTTCAGGAATGATTTAATAGGTTCTCCCGGATTCTGTTCAAGACTGGATAATGACATTATGTCCTTTGCCTTTGAAGCATATAGCCTGAATTGCTCTTTAAACTTTCTAGTCAGATCGGAAAACTGATCTACTGATCGGACAGGGAGTTTAGTGAACCAGAGAAGTGCCACTCCTTCCAAATATACTGGGAAATACCGGCATTTGATTTCATCAGTTGCTCTCGCACCGGTCATGTGCCAATCATACTTATACAAGAATTGGTTTGGATCACTCGTTCCCCGATAAGCAGGAATGGTGGGGGGAACAAATTTTCTAGGAAATTCAGCCTTTAGGATCTTCTCGGTAAATGGAGTCTTGCTTGGCGCGAATCCCCATTCGCTTTCATCTTCACCTCTCTGCATGCTCTCTTTCATTATTTGCTTGATCATGCCAGAAAGATATTCTTCATTGTTCAAAGATTTTGCGGAGTAGACTTCTGCCATTTTCTCAGATGTTTGCCCGGGCAGATTCTCATGGAAAATTGGTGATGGTCTAGATCCTTCAGCTCGGAGGGGTGCCCCTTCAGCAGCACCTGATCCCCCCTGAGGAATATTCCTCCCTCCGGAGTTGCGAAGAGCATCAGTGGTGTTTTCTTCATTACCCACTGGTCTCTGGTTGGCACCAAGCAGAGCGTTCAGTTTTTCCATCATCAGATTGTTTTGAGTCTCAATCTGCTGGTATAGTCCGGATACAGCGGCGTCTAGCTCCTCTCGCGTCACCCCGACGCTTGGAGCTGCTTGACTTGGTGAAGCAGAGGTGGCGGTATCATCATGAACATTTTCAGATCTGACAACCTTTCGTTTCCTTCCAGGAGCCATTATGTCTGATAGATTTCTAGTTCTATAGGAAATCTTTTCAACAAACTTGTGTGAAGCAATGATGGAATGGTAACCTGAGTTGGGTTCTCAGTGAAAGCACCAAAATGTTAACGTCAAAATATGAACGATAACACCCGGTATTTGTAATAAGATCGTGAAAGCACCACCCGTGAGACGGGAACAGAAGTTAAGCAGGAAAATAGCAGAAATGCAGTAAAAGACAGCAATTTATAGTGGTTCGGCTTGAGATTTAGCCTACGTCCACTTTGAATCTCTTTATTATAGAATCTGATTACAAATTGATACAAATCTCCTACGAAAACAGTACAACTCGATCACAAGAGACAATCTTGACTACTAACTCAATCTTCGGCGATGAAACTCGATGAATCCATGTCGGATGTTAAGAATTTCTCTCGAAGTTTGTTGTAGTGTCTTGAATGCTTGAAGGATCCTTGTTTGCTGAATGATTGGAGAGTTCGACAGAGTAACGGCGCTTTTGAAATGAATTGCCCAAAAGTCCCCTCGAAGTTGGAGGTGATGTCCTATTTATAGGAGCTGATTTCTGGGTAGAAAATTTGCCAAGTTAGGTCGCGCGCGACCTTAGTTAGGTCGTAGGTCGCGAACGACCTAAGCTAGGTCGCTGTCATCTTGCGGTTCCGTGAGTTACTATGCTTGTCTTCATTTGATCAAGTAATAGGTCGCAATCCTTCCTGCCTCCTTAGGTCGCGAGATCTTCTGCAGCCTTAGGTCGCAAAGCTTTCCTACCCCCTTAGGTCGCGAGGTCTTCTGGACCTTAGGTCGCAAAGAGGTTAGGTCGCAGCTCATCCTTAGGTCGCAGCATCCTTAGGTCGCAGCATCCTTAGGTCGCAGCACTTCATTAGGTCGCAGCACTTCCTTAGGTCGCAGCATCCTTAGGTCGCAGCATCCTTAGGTCGCAGCACTTCATTAGGTCGCAGCACTTCCTTAGGTCGCAGCATCCTTAGGTCGCAGCATCCTTAGGTCGCAGCATCCTTAGGTCGCAGCATCCTTAGGTCGCAGCATCTCATTAGGTCGCAAGCTCTTCTAGGTCGCTAATCCCTGTTAGGTCGCAAGCTCTTCTAGGTCGCTAATCCCTGTTAGGTCGCAAGCTCTTTAGGTTGTGCAGTTTTAGGTCGCTTGAAAATAAGAGTTAACAGATTCGTTATCATTCAACTAGCTTTCTAACTTCAATTATGAGTTTTAAACAACATTGTTTACTTCAAAATTCAAATTCGAGTTTAAATTCAAATTTTAAACTTTCAAAATTTCTCAAAAATTTTCTAACGCCCTAAATTTCCGAAAATTTTTGCCAGCGTCTCCTTTGCGCGGCTAATACGGCACGACTACAAAACGTCTCTACGGACTCTCAGATTTCAAAAAGAAAAAGAAAAAAAAGCCAAGCGGCTAGAGAAATAAGTCATCAAATCTCATATTCAAATTTAAATACATACCTTTTTCGAGCAATTCAAATTATCTTCGAAATCAAAATTCCAATTCCTTTTATAACACCTGTATATCCTACTAGCCATAATATCTAGTTACATATCCAAACCATTTTGCAAATTCTATTACAAAATTTTCAATATCAACTGCTTATATATCTTTAGCTTACTTCACTGTTGAAGTTACATATTCATATCCATTCAATTTTACATTTCTAATCTCATTTGAATTCAATTCTCAATTTTAATTCTATTGGAATTCAATTTATCTTCAATTCCGAATATTGAATTTTATCAATTATCTTTCATTCATAACTGCACCATTTTAAATTAGTTTCAGTTACTAATCCATTTCAAATTCTAATTCACTTATTCAAATTTGTTTTCAACATTCAGTTTCAATTCCAGTTTTATTTACTTACAAATTCAAAATGAATTTTAACATTCAATCTCACTTTCATTTAATTGATTCACTTGCACTTACTTTAATTTAACTCCATTCTTTAAGTTAAATTTATTCTATCAAAATTCAAATGGTATAAGTTACCAACTTAGTAATATTTCATAAATATCTTTATATAGCATTCCAGAGTTTACCAACATTTCAAAGCCATTTTGAAAACAATTCAAATTTATCTTTTGAATTTCCAAAACAAAAATCCAAAATTTTCAAAACAACTTCCATTTAAAACAACTTGGCAGCAATTTCTCTTTTGGAAACCCAAAAATGAACACCGATGATGTCGCGATCATCATCGGAATTATTTTCCAGCGACCGAAAAGAGTTTAGAGCTTTTCATCTCTTCAAAAGACTTTGCAAAACCTTTGAAAATCACTTTCAAACCAAAAAGATTTAAACTTTTCAAATCTCCAAAATTTACAAATTCTTTTCAAAACATTTCCACAAACTTCTCTGGAATCCCGTTTTAAATTACAATTCACATTTATAATTTACATTCTTAAATTTCATTTGCATGTGAATTTATTTCTTAACTTTGGAGTTACGATTTCAATTTCTCATTTAATTTCAATGATAATAATTTACTATTATTACTTCCTAACATCCATGCAACCATATACTATAGTACTTTATAGAAAAACATTTATTTTCTATACAAAAATAGTTTTGGGCAAAATTATCTCATTTACCCTATTTAAAACAATATTGTGCCGAATTGTTCTATATAAGTGTTTAGAGATCCCTATCGATAGAGTTGTACGGACAATACCGACCAGAATCCATATACCACTCAACAAACCAATCATCACAATATAAAACAATTTTATATTCACTAACAAATACGCACTCGTATCTATTATTACACTCAACTCATTCTAGAGTACTACTGACTCTATCTCTAATGAGTAACACCCAACAGAGCAGGGTTGTCGCTTAACCATATGCTCTGATACCACGCTGTCACATACCGAAATTTTTCGACTTTCGAAAATTCGACATCGATACTCACTTTATCGACTGCCGAGCAATCGAGTGCCGGAAACTCCAATAGTGAGGGTTTAAGAAAAAAGAAAAAGTAGAAGAAGAAGAAGATAGAAGAAAAAGAGAAGAAAAAGAAAAGAAGAACAACACATCAGAACAGCAACAGAAACAGAACAATATCAGAATCTCACATATCGCAGCGGAACAATATATAATAGATAATCACTAGTCCTTTAAAACAAAGAATTATATCAGTTTTTATACATACATCAATCAGAGTCAATATACAACAATGGACAGTTAAATAAACTTGTCCTCATACAGAATACACAGCGGAATAAATACATCAGATACAAATACTACGTCTCGTCGTCCAGCTTATCTCCAAAGCTCCAGAATATCCAGAATATCCTGATAACATAACTCTAGGCTGCCCGTGTGGAAAATGGTGGGCACCCAGAGTTTAGAAGGGAACAATAAACTCCGAGTCAGTCATGGTGACTGGTGTGAGATCGTAAAACAGTTATTCTTTATAACAACAAAATAATTTTTTTAAAGTCAATTCGAAATGCTTTTGGAAAATGAAACTACCATAAGACCTCCCGCCACACACACAATGCAAATGCAGAATTGGAGGAGATTTCTTCTTATGATAGTCAAAGATGCTTACTACGCAAAATCAAATCCTTTTTGATATTATTATTAGTGCATAGTGTAGAAAACATTTCGAAAGTATAATATAAATCTTAGCCAGCATAAGTACCATTATAGTATGCTTGCTATAGCTACCATATTAAATGGCAGGTTCTACAACTAAAACCGTACAAGGCTCGTATTGTTTCTTTGGATTTCCAACAAATGGTCAGGCTAAGGAACTTCCTTTTCCACGATGGGTACGTCCCTGGAATAGACGACCCGAGAAATAACCTAACATTACGGTTAGATCTCTGCCAACACAAGGCCGGGTTACCTCTGCAAAAATAGGTAACTACTGACACGCGTATGCCATCCCCCGATCGTCACCGATCTTCCCGAGGATCCCCGATTTCCAACAAACCACATAGATAATAATGCAGCAACCACATAGGTTAAGTATCTGGGCTCCATACCATGATACCACCTCTATCCAGAAGGAATGACATACACTAAGGGGCTCTACTCCCTAGAACCTTGCCGCATCCTTCCTGTTTCGACCATTTCCGGGGTGTGAGGCTCGATGAAGTCTCGTCCACAAAGCTACGCTTTTTACAAAGCCCTGCTTCGGGTCAAACAAAAATGATCAACCTATGATCACAAAGATATAAGATCAAACAAATGATCATATCACAAATGATCAAACACTGATCATTTCACAGCAACACTCAGTATGCCACGTTACCAAATTGGGATATATCGCTGATAAATTTCAACTACATAACCTCTGAGCTCGTACGTCTCAGAGAAGGGTGTTAAGCTAAAAGAATAAATTCTCCGCCACCAACAGATATGTATTTGAAAGAAATCAGCTTTATATCTCAAATTGTAACGTCAGACACACAATCCATACAAGTCTGTTCCGGGATCGAACAGAACCGAAGGCACTTCTCACGAAGCCCTTGCATATCCGGATAAATTTCTAATCACGTCCGGACTTCCCGTCACTAAGGGTGATAAAACCTCTAAATCGGAGATCAGCCGATGTAGAGTAACTCGACGGTAATCCTTCCGTTTTCAAAAATATCCGGTCTTCAACACCGGTCTTCGAATGCAATTCATAACGACGTATCACATATTCGGAATGGGTTATACGACCCCATGGTCCTTTCCCGGCTAACCCGAATAGTGAGCGATTATTAAAAAATAAGTGTGGCATTCAAATTCATCCAATTTGTTAACGTTAAAATGTGAACGCCAACACCCGGTGTGTGTAGTAAGATCGTGAAAGCACCACCCGTGTAACGGGAACAGAAATCAAGCAGGAAAAGAGCAGAAATGCAGTAAAAGACAGCAATTTATAGTGGTTCGGCTTCAGATTTAGCCTACGTCCACTTTGAATCTCTTTATTAATGAATCTGGTTACAAATTGATACAAATCTCCTATGAAAACAGTATAACTCGATCACAAGAAACAATCTTGACTACTAGCTCAATCTTCGGCGATGAAACTCGATGAATCCATGTCGGATGTTAGGAATTTCTCTCGAAGTTTGTTGTAGTGTCTTGAATGCTTGAAGGATCCTTGTTTGCTGAATGATTGGAGAGTTCGACAGAGTAACAGCGCTTTAGAAATGAATTGCCAAAAGTCCTCTTCATGTTGGAAGTGGTGGGGTATTTATAGGAGCTGATCTGGTCTCTGGAAAATTTCCTAAGTCCTAAGTCGTCGCCGACTTAGTATAAGTCGCTGCCGACTTACGATAAGTCATAGCCGGTTTATCAGTTCCAACACTTCCCTAGTAGTTCACCTCCTCTTCTGGTTTTACGCAAGTCCTAAGTCGCCGAAGACGTAAGGTAAGTCGGTGATGAGGTAAAGATGCATAAGGTATCTCAGCGTTGTTAGGTCGGAGCAGAGTTAACGTGTAACCTTAAATCGGCAGTTTGTTAACTCGGCAGGCCTTGCCAACTCGTACTTTGTTAAATTGGTTGGCTTCCTTAAGTCGGTAGTCATTTTAGGTAGGCAGCTCCTCTTAGTAGTGACTTGTTGAATCAGTATACTTTTTAACTCGGTAGGCTGCAAGTTCCCATAGGTCGGCAATCTGTTAAGTCGGCAGCCCCTGTTATCTCGCAATTTGCTAGGTCGGTAGGCTTCTTTGAGTCGTTATGTCGTTAACTTTCTTAGGTCGGCAAGCACCTTAACTCGGCATAATTTCTTAAGTCGTTAAACACCTTAACTCGGCATACTTCATTAAGTCGGCAAACATCTTAACTCGACTCCTGCTAGGTCGTGAGTCGAAAAGGGGTTAACATTTGCCCCTCGAAGTATATGCCTAAGCCATAGGTCGTATGCTTCGATTCTCTTAACTCTTTGGTTAGGTCGGTAACGACTTAACAAATGCCTTAGGTCGTACACCGTGCAAGTCGACTCGCCTTCCAGCATATAAATAGTTGCATCCTTCTTCCTCTTCCTCATCTGTTCCTTTTCTCGAATCAGCCATTGACGCACTTTAGAGCTTTCAGAGATAAACTCCAACCATCCAATCGCCGATCATCTTCTTGTTATACTTCGTAAGTCGATCTGGTCATCGTTCACCCATGCTCACTGTCGAATCGATAACTCCCCAGTTTTTGACTTCCATTTGTGCTTAGATGCTGCGATTCATTATGCATAACTCTTTGATTGTTCGGCAATCGCCATCGACCGTGTTGTAGTTGTAATACGGCAGTAGTATATCTGATTCGCAGCAGGTTTGATTCGATTTGAATTGGCTCTTTGGGTGGTCCAATGGTGTGATGGAATGAGGATCGTCATTGACTGTGAGGCTATTGGGTTAACGGGTGAAGAGTTAGGGAGGAAAATTGGTTGAGGTATTGGCTCGGTCGCGACCTAGGGATTTCACGCGATCCAATGACTTTCCTGATTTAAGTCGGAACCGTCTTAGCAGTTTCATGTGACCTAGGTTTTGAGTCGCTTCCGAGTTAGGACTTAGAGGATTTCTGGCTTTGACCCATAGGGAATCTTCCTTAGGTCGTCACCGAGTTAGTACTTAAGCTTTCGGCCACCCAACAGATGATTTTTGAACTGTGCCTGAACTTCGAACTGTTGAACTAAGAACTGAGTTGCATGCCCCCCTTTTTTTTACATATCACTTCAATTTTGCAAACTAACAATCCTGCTTAATACAACATTTACAGAATACTGGGACGAATATACTATCACTGACTGCCCACATCGAATGACAGATTAGTTGGTAACGAGAAAGTTAAATTAAATGAATACGAACGAGATGCTGTACAATAACCAATTCAAGTGAAGTATTAAAACAAAATCATAATAGTCAAATGAAGCTGACTTGTCTGTATTAACACTGCACTTGATCATTGACAAGTTCTGAAATTCTGTAATCGATTGATTGTCAACTAATTTAATTCCAGTTATGCTTGTCTTTTATTTTCATTAGTTTCTTGCACAACACTTCACACTTTTAGGGAACGTGCACCTTCACATTTGAACATTCAGCTGATTGTGTAGAATGTCTTCTCCACAAGAAGGAACAGAGCAAGCTGAAGATGTATTTCCAGTTGCTATCCCGCTGAACGATCCTCCAGAGAGGACTCCTACTACTTTGAGCCATAAAGCCTTTCGTCAACTATGCATCCAGTTTGGCATTGCTGAGGCTGACGCTTTGCTTCCCGAAATAAATGATACTGCTGACAGACCGCCCCATGGCTTTGTCGCAGTTAACCGCCAAATGTGCTTGAGCGGAGCTATTCCCCCCTTCAATGACTGCATTCGAGAACTTCTTCTCCAACTATCTATTTCCCCTTTTCAGTTACATCCCAATGGCTACGCCATCTTGCTGGGACTATGCGTGCTTTTTAGGAGAACACTGGGCCGCTTCCCTACCTTCGGAGAAATTCGCTATCTTTGTACTTTTGCCAAAAATAAAGATCATCCCTCCATCATAGTCTTAAGGAGTGCGAGAAATCGTAAGTTGATCACCGGTCTCCCTGAAAGTGTTCACAGTTTCCTGAGCCCGTTCTTCTATGTTCGCTGCCCTCCTGGGTTTTATGCTATTTGGAGAATAGGGAGTAAGATCACTTGCATTTGTTTCTTATGTTCTTTCAAACTTTACCGAAGTTCGGATTATCAAGTGCTAACTTCGCTCTTTTTTCCTTTTCAGCACTTCCTCCTCCTTCTAAAAATCTCAGTCACAAAGTGACTTTCGAGAGGCTTATGGCGGTGCCTGTAGAGGAGAGGAGTATCCAATTTCTATTAGATGATGAGATTTTGCACCAATTTGGGCTTCTGCACCCTTCCAGGTCGACTCGAATTCATGAAATTCCTAGCTCTGATGCAGAAACATCGGCTGCTTCGGGTTCTCAAGCAGAGGCGTCAAATGCCCCAGTTTCTGCAGAAGAAGCTGCATCAAAAACACTTGTCATGGATGCTGCCTTGATAAGGTGTTCCGGATCCACTGATGTTGTAGGGTTAGCTGGCAAGTCGGCACTTCCCCCAATTATTGAGGAAGAAGAGAATCCTCGAGCTTCTGAAAAAATCAATTGATGTGGGAGTTGAGAAGGAGAAATCTGCTGAACACTTGGGCGACGACACCTTTGATGGCTTGAGTGACATTATGGTAACTTCCCAAGAGCTTTTCGGGGATAGCAATCAAAAAGTGACTTCTCCCGTTGTCGAGGCGACTTCTACCCTTAAACAAACCCAGATGCCTACTACGCCAATCGTCTCTGCTTCCACACTAAAGCGTGGTCTGTAATTTGACGCATGTAGTTTGCACGCCACACACACTTAGGACTTTTCAGCACTTATAAGCATTTATCCTCTTTTTCTTGGAAATTTCTAAACTCTACCCTTCTTCTGCTTTCAGGTTCTCCAATGGGACGTACAGGTTCATATTATGACTCATTCAAGTACCGTGGAGGCCGCGGCACCTATGACTTCAGGAAGTACCTTGATACCCCAAAAGAAACAGATGAAGAGAGGGCTCGAAGGAAAGCCCAGGAGAAGCGGGATTACGATCAGTGGCAAAGAAGGAAAGATGCCGAGCGATATGACTCTTCGCATAGGAGTGACTACTCTCATAAGCGGAAGTCTTACGATGATAAGGGAAAAACTCAGATTGCCGATGAACCGAGCAAACGATCTAAACCGATTGACGCGTCTGAAATTTCTGAAAAGACTGACGCTCCCATTCCTTCTGATATTCTGGCTAGCTCTCCTCCTTTGAAGAAATCTGACATTCAGACTATCATTAACAGACCGCAATATCAAGTCAAGGACGGCCCCCCAACACTTCAGAGCCGTTTTCCGAATTGGTGCCTAAAAGGGGTGCGCTTTGACTTGGACATAATTCCGATTGATAAATCAGACATGCTTAGCAGTCTTGATGCAGTCAGGCTTAATATCGAAAGGATGTCGCAGTGGCAGAAGCTTGTCGATGAACTCCAAAGGGTTAACCGTGCAAACCTTGAGGCAATGCTGACTATGGAAAACGACAAGGCGGAGTGGGACAAAGTTTGCAAACAGCATAATCTCGAAATGACAACTATTGCTGATGGTTATGCAAAACTCGAGTCCGAGGTTAAAAAACTTAAGGAAGATCTTGCCTCTTCTTCTGCATCTCATATTCAAAAAGAAGAAGTCTTTCAAAAACAAGTGCGGGATGCCCATGCTGCACAGAGAGATGTTGAAATGAAGCTTGCCGCTGAACAGCATATTACTGAGAAATACCGCACAGAAAACACCGATTTGCGGGGAAAGGTCACTTCTCAGAACGTAGAGATTGAGTTACTAAAGTCTCGACTTGCTAAAGTTGAGGCAGAGCGTGATGAGGCTACCGCTGGCCGGGTTGCTGCCGTTGCCGAAAAGGAAGCGGCTGAGCAATCACATGAGGCGACGAAAGCAGACGTCAGCTCTACCTTATTTGACTTTTATTTACACAGCGTTCTGGGTCGTGGGAGCCTCTCTTTTCTTGGTCCCGATTATGAAATTACATTGGCTGAAGTGTGGGAAGTCGCAATGGATATGCTTGGCGGGGCCGGCTATAATGAGCTGGAACTTGAGGAGCGCTATCTCAATGATGAGGATCGTGCCGCTCTTGTTAAGGGTAAGGAGCTACTTGCCAAAGTACGAGCCGAAACAGCGGGAGAAGAGCCTCCAAAAGAAGAAGCTCCTTTAACTGCCCCCGTTCAAACTTCCACTTCAGCCGACGTTAATATTATAGATTCCAGCCCTCATTCTTTACATTTAGCTAAAGTTGCCCAGGAGACTGCAACTACTCCTACTGAAGATGAGGCACTGGATGATATTGAAGCCGAGAAGTTTGAGGTGGATCTTGTAAAGCCAACTCCTCCAGGTACTCTTGGTGTCGTCTCAAGTCTAATGAACCAGTCATTTGACTTAGCCGAATTCGATGACCTTCTTACTTGTTACTTAAACTTTGATGAACCGATGCCTTCTTTATTTTCGGGGGATGCTGATTTTAACTTCTTTTCTTCTACAGCGGAGGCACCAAGCACTACACAAGCTTTCACTCCTTCGATTGCCGTTCCTCTGTCTTCCCAAATTACTCCTCCCTCTGCTTCCCAACCGGGATCACAGGCAGAGAAAATCGAAGCTCTTCAAGGCTTGGATGATCCGGTTGCTTCTCAGGAACAGAAGGCGGAGGATTTTGAAGACATCGAGAAGACCCCGGAGCGGTCTCTTGACGACGATACGAAGCTTTCAACACTGCTGACTACTCCGGGGAGCGAGTCTTCTTCAAAAAGGAAGGGGAAGCGTGCTGTAAGGAAAAAGAAGAAGACTTCCACTGAAGAGGAAGCAGTAGTTGATCCAGCTATACCGCTTTCTCCTTCTGCCCCTGCCCGTTCACAACGACTTCAAAAGCTAATCATCAGGCCGGGAAAGAGCTCCAAGGGTGGTGAGAAGAAGGAATAAACAAGCTGGATTTTCTACTTATTATTTTTGCTCTTTGCATGTATTGACCGGGGATTGTGCGGGTACCGGTCCCCGCTTTTGCTTTTTGAGATATCTGCATATGTAAAGAATTTTCATAGTACTAAATAAAACAATTATTTTACTTGTACAAACTCTTGTGTATGTGAGAATGATCTATCTTTTATTTTAAGTGTAGAACAAACGATTCTTCTTACTTGTGCAAACTTTTTGTCTGCGTTTGAGAATGCATTTACTCCACATCTGTTTTCCGTGGTATTGCAACGAACTTGTGGCATGTCGCTTTTATTAATATAATTGAATTGTACAGTATTGCCCCCATGCCGTAAGTGCATTGCAATATTCCTAGTTTTTTTTTTTAAGACCAATACTCTTTCTTCAGAGGACAATTATTAGAAGAATTTTTACTTTTTCTTTCTGAAGAACGCTTCAACTTTCGGGGATAATCACTTTTACTTATTAAGAAGTGAGTTTCCTTATGAAGTGAAATAAGCTTTTCCGAAAGAATTTTGTAGCATTTTTCAACTTTTTTAGGAGGAACTTTTCTAGATGAACAAGTTAGTCCTTCCTTTGAGAGTTGAACTGTGCTTCTAGACGATGCTTTTTGTTCAAGCATTTTATTCTGGGACATGCCTCCGGAGAGGGCTCCTCTTAAAGAGTTGTGCCTCCGAAGAGGTCTTGTGCCTTTGAAAAAGGGCTTGTGCCTCCGAGGAGGGCTTGTGCCTCCGAAGAGGGCTTGCGGTGCCTTGGGAAAGGGCTTTTGCCTCCGAAGAGGTCATGTGCCTCCGAAGAGGGCTTGTGGTGCCTTGGGAAAGGGCTTTTGCCTCCGAAGAGGTCATGTGCCTCCGAAGAGGGCTTGTGGTGCCTTGGGAAAGGGCTTTTGCCTCCGAAGAGGTCATGTGCCTCTGAAGAGGGCTTGTGCCTCCGAAGAGGGCTTTTGAGTGCCTGGGAGTTACTTTCTCATGGCCGGATGGGTTCGCGGGGCAGGCATGAGTTGCTTGATTGGATGTTTGTTTGTACAAACGACCGCAATCAATTAACAAGATGCCCCTTCGGTGGTCCCACCGATCTTTTTGGTTGAGGAAAGCACTCCCATTTATTGGTGTGCCTCGTTAGAGGGCTTTGGTTGGTTGGTGTGCCGGGTAGGTTGCGTCTCAGGGGCGAGTGGATCCACGGGACGGACGTAAGCTATCTGATCGGATGCATCACGACCAGTTAGCGAGGGTCCTGTTACTTCCGCTTGGGAATGCGTCCCTTTAGTGGATCTTCTGGCCTTCCTGTTGAGATGCATACCTCCCATTGTCTGATCCTTTGTTTGCTTGGCAACTTTCCCTCATCATCTGCCTGTTAGCGCTCTTTTATTATCGTTCCCAAGCACATCTTCTTCTTTTCCTCTTACAAGTAAATTGCTTTATCCGAAGAAGTGGACTTCACTGTTGAATGACTTCACGAGACAAACGCAAGTTATCTAGTTGGATGTCTATTCATAACGACAATCTCAACTAGTGAACAAAGGTTTGTCACAGTGGAGTCGCCAACTTTTTATGTGAAGTTTTCCTTGCTTAGGATTTGAATTTGGACAAAGTTTTTGTGGCTTGGTTTTCGTGTAATAGCTGATTTATGGAAGTTGCTTAGCTTTGTGATGAGCAAGCCTTGTTATAATGTCCTGCAATTTTGAATTGATATTTTAGCGATACATTTAAAGTATTTACATATCAAAATAAAACAGGCATCATGAAATAGTAAAGAACGCAAGATTTATAGTGGTTCGGCCAAAAATCGGGCCTACGTCCACTTTATAGCTTTCATTCATTTACACTGATTTACAATGTTTCACAATACAACCGATACATTCATCATCATTTTACAATTTTGAGCAGAGCTCTTTTCAAGTAAAGTAAGGACGCAAATGATTGCTGTTCCAGGCCCTTGGAATTGGATCTCCTTCAACAGTTATGAGTTTGAAAGTGCCATCAAGAAGTTTAGTGCCTATGACATATGGCCCTTCCCAGTTTGGCCCAAACACACCAGTTGCTGTCATGATCCTTTTCAAAACCAAGTCTCCGATTTCAAAGCTGCGTTGGCGAACTTTGGAATTGAAATGCCTGGCTATTCTCTGCTGATGAGCTGAAACTCTGAGCCTAGCTTCCTCTCTTTTCTCATCAAGAAAATCAAGCGCTTCGAGTTGCAGTTTTTCATTTTCGGTTTCATTGAAATGAACTCTTCTGTGTGAAGGAACCTCTACTTCTACTGGAATCATTGCCTCAGATCCGTATGCCAGTGAGAATGGAGTGTGCCCAGTCGCAGTTTTGTGAGTAGTTCTGTATGCCCATAGTGCTAATGGAAGCTTATCAACCCAACCACCTTTTGCTTTTTCAAGTTGCTTTTTGATAGTTGACTTGATGATCTTGTTAACTGCTTCCACTTGCCCATTTGCCTGCGGATGAGCCACTGCTGAGAAGCTTTTTCGAATTCTAAACCGTTTGCAAAAATCCTGGAATTCTTCACTTTCAAATTGAGTGCCATTGTCGGTGATTATCTTCTGTGGCACACCATATCTGCAAATGATATTCTTCGTTACAAAATTTATCATCTTTTTAGAAGTGATGGTGGCCAAAGGTTCAGCTTCAGCCCACTTGGTGAAATAATCAACGGCAACAATAGCATATTTAATTCCTGATTTGGCGATCGGTAATGGTCCAATTAGGTCTATCCCCCAAATGGCAAATGGCCATGGACTGACCATTTGTGTGAGTTCAGTGGAGGGTGCTCTTGGGATTTTTGCAAATCGTTGGCATCTGTCACATTTCCTGGAAAAAGTTGCAGCATCTCGATTGATATCTGGCCAGAAGTATCCATATCGGAGAATTTTCTTTGCAAGTGTTTGACCACCTGAATGGTCTCCACATTCTCCTCCGTGCACCTCTGTTAAGATTGTCTTGGCTTCTTCTTTAGTTACACATCGGAGTAGTGGGGTTGAAAATCCCCGCCTGTATAATCAGCCATCTTGAATTATATACCTCGATGCTTTTCTTAATAATTTTCGACGTTCCTTAGAACTCTCTGGCAGGGAACCACTGAGTAAGTATTCTTTGATTGGAGTCATCCATGATTCATGCTCTTGAGACGTAGTCATAATCCAATCAACATCCATTTCATCAATGCTTGGAGCAGACAGAACTTCTACAGGAAATAATCCTAGTAATTGAGCTTCTCCGGAACTTGAGTACTTTGCTAAAGAATCCGCCTTCATATTTTCCTCTCGGGGTATGTGGCTTATTGAGTAGTGATCTAAATCATTGAGGAGTTCGGAAGTTTTTGTCAAATATGCAGGCAAATTCCCTCCTTTGGCTTGAAATTCCTTCTTCACCTGGCAGACAATAAGCTGAGAATCACTGAAAATCTGTATCACTTTGATATTCAATTCCTTGGCGATCTTCAACCCGGCAATTAGGGCTTCATATTCTGCTTCATTGTTTGTCGAAGGAAACTCCAGCCTCAATGCATAACATAGTGATCGTCCTTCGGGAGTTTCGAGCACAATTCCTTCCCCAGAACAATAATCGTTTCTTGAGCCATCAACATACAACTTCCACTGTATCGGAATGCAGTCAGTGGTTTCTTCCTTACTGTCACCTTTGCCAGTGGACTCTGCAATGAAATCTGCTGAAGCTTGTCCGTTAATTGCTCTTCGGGGATGGTAAGTGATGTCATATTGGCTGAGTTCTATGTTCCACTTCAAGAGACGACCCGAGGTTTCAGGACGATACAGAACTTGCTTCAAAGGCTGATCAGTCAGGACCTTGATAGGATGAGAGTGAAAATAAGGTCTCAACTTTCTGGAAGCGATTAGCAGACAATAAGCAAGTTTTTCTATTTTTGAATAGTTCATTTCAGCCCCAGCGAACCGTTTGCTGATGTAGTAAACCGGACGCTGTATTTTCATATCTTCTCGTACAAGTGCTGCACTTAAAGCATGGGATGAAATTGCCAAATAGATGAAGAGGTCTTCACCATCACTAGGCTTGGAGAGGACCGGAGGAGTTCTCATATGATGAATCAGTTGGTCGAAAGCATTCTGACATTCTGGAGTCCATTCGAAATTTTTCTTTCCTTTCTTTAGAGCATCAAAGAAAGGAATGCATTTATCTGTGGCCTTGGAAATGAAGCGACTAAGAGCGGCAACCTTTCCATTGAGACTTTGTAGTTCTTTCTTCGTTCTAGGGGCTTTAACTTCTCTTAGAGCTGTGATTTGAGCAGGGTTGGCCTCGATGCCCCTAGCGCTCACAATGAAACCCAGGAATTTCCCAGACTCTACTCCGAATGAACATTTCAATGGATTGAGCTTCATTCCGTACTTCCGAAGAATTGAGAACATTTCTGCCAGGTGATCCATGTGGTCTACTGCTTTCTTTGACTTTACCAACATATCATCAACATAGACTTCCATCGTTTTGCCAATCTGAGGTTTGAACATAGCGTTGACAAGTCTTTGGTATGTTGCCCCAGCATTCTTTAAACCGAATGGCATGACTTTGTAACAGTAGAGTCCCACATCTGTAATAAAGCTTGTGTCCTCCTGATCTG
Organism: Allium fistulosum; assembly: GCA_030737815.1. NCBI lineage: Eukaryota > Viridiplantae > Streptophyta > Magnoliopsida > Asparagales > Amaryllidaceae > Allium > Allium fistulosum. The sequence goes on from CM060902.1 coordinate 1,395,092,976, forward strand.
GTTCATTCATCATAATCTGATTGTATCCAGAATAGGCATCCATAAAAGATAACAACTCATGTCCAGCCGTCCCATCTACTAGTTGATCGATTCTAGGCAACGGGAAGCAGTCTTTGGGGCAAGCTTTGTTCAGATCTGAGAAATCAATGCATACTCTCCACTTTCCATTTGCCTTCTTAACCAGTACCGGATTTGAAACCCAATTCGGATAAGTGGATTCTTTGTTGAAATTATTCTCTAGGAGACGATCTACCTCCTCTTTTAAAGCTGCTGACCTTTCTGGACCTTGAGTTCTTCTTTTTTGTTTCACTGGTGTGAATTTCGGATCGACATTCAGGGTGTGAACAGCAATTGTTGGAGAGATTCCGCACATATCAGCATGACACCAAGCGAACACATCTAGATTGGCCTTTAAGAATGATATCAGTGTATTTTGAACTGTTATACTTAGCTGTGAACCCACATTGAGTACTTTATTTGGGTCTTTCGGGTCTACAGATATTGGTACCGTTACCTCCACGGGTACCACTCTATTCTCCCCTGTACTGGCTTTCCTGGGATCCATTTCTTTTCTTGCATTGCTGTGTTCACCAGTACAGGGGCCGCTCCATAGTTGCTACAGGGTCGGTTCCTTGATGCGGAGCGGAGCTGCCGCATCTTTCCCCATTTCTTTTCTCCTGGCCTCCCGGAGTTCTACAAGATAACATTCTCGTCCTGCGTTTTGATCTCCTTTAATAACAACAATCCCATTATCAGTAGGAAATTTCATCGTTAAGCACCAAGGAGCGAGGACGGCCCTGAAAGCAGCAAGAGTAGGCCGGCCCAAGAAAGCGTTATAGGCGGAGAATCCATCCACAATTACAAAAGTTTGCTTCCGAACCAATTTCTTGGGTCCTTCGCCCATTTCAACAAACAAATCCACTGTTCCAATCGGCTGTTTCAACTCTCCTGTAAATCCGGCGATCTTGTGTGAAGAAGCATGTACATCAGTCATCGGAATTTTCATTTGGTCAAATGTCCTTTTAAAGAGGATGTTGCATGAGGCACCACTGTCAACTAACACTCTTCTGACAATAGCCGGCCCAATACCGACAGAGACAACCATAGGGTCCTCAGTAGGAGCTTCCACATTAACAGAATCCCTGGCTCTGAACATAATATCATCATGGAAAGTTTTTTGCTGCTTTAGAGGTGAAGCATCTTCCAGGATTAAGACACTTTCTTCGGTTGGTGCATACTTCAAAGCTTTGGCATACCTTTCCATTTCACCCCAACTTCTGCCAGCCGGGTGAGGTCCTCCTGTGATCACATTAATAACAGGTCTTTCCTTTCCAACAGGCCTTTCTCCTGAATCAGATGAATTAGTTGGAGGTAATTGCCCTTGGTTGGACGAAGATGGGTCCTTTCTATTCCTCTTGACGTATTGCTGCAACTTATTCTCTCTTAGCAATTCTTCAATCAGACTTTTCAAATGGCGGCACTCATTGGTATCATGCCCTGGTTGGTTGTGAAACTTGCAAAATCTTCCGCTTTGAACAGCATTCTTCCCAACTTTCACGGGCGGTGGTTTTGGAAATTCAACGGCATCCTTAGTGGCGATGAAGATATTTTCCGGGGTATCGGTCAGAGGAGTAAAGTCTGATGGTTTAAGAAAGCGGGGCTTTTTGAAGTCTTTTTGCCTTTTCCCGCCATTACTTTCCCTTTTCTGATCTGCCGGTTCTTTCTTGCTTTGAGTAGTAACATTATTCTCCGCCACCGTTGTCACAACTTTAGCTGGTGCGGAAAGATTCTCTAAGCGTATAAATTCGTCAGCCTTTTTGTAGAATTTCTCTAGCGAATTTGGTTCCTTCATTTTTAGCCATTTTCCAAATTCGCTCGATTTGTCAATAGCACGCATCAAATAGGTCAAGATCATTCGTGGCTCTGCATTATCGACTTCTGCCAGAGCTAAGTTGAAGCGGTTCAAGAATGACTTAATAGGTTCTCCCGGATTCTGTTCAAGACTGGACAGTGACATTATATCCTTTGCCTTTGAAGCGTATAGCCTGAATTGCTCTTTGAATTTTCGGGTGAGATCGAAAAACTGATCTACAGATCGGACTGGAAGCTTGGTAAACCAGAGAAGCGCCACTCCTTCTAGATAGACTGGGAAATATCGGCACTTTATCTCGTCGGTTGCCCTTGCGCCGGTCATATGCCAGTCGTATTTATACAAGAACTGATTTGGATCACTTATCCCCCGAAAAGCAGGAATAGTGGGGGGAACAAACTTTCTAGGAAATTCAGCTTTCAGAATCTTTTCGGTAAACAGAGTTCTACTTGGTGCGAATCCCCATTCGCTTTCGTCTTCATCTCTTTGCATGCTCTCTTTCATTATTTGCTTGATCATACCAGAGAGATATTCCTCATTGTTTAGAGATTTCGCAGAGTAGGCCTCAGCCATCTTTTCAGGAGTTTGTCCAGGTAAATGCTCATGAAGAACTGGTGACGGCCTAGATCCTTCGGCCTGGTGGGGTGCCCCTTCGGCAGCACCTGATCCCCCATGAGGAATATTTCTTCCCTCGGAATTGGGAGCAGCATTAGCAAAGTTTCCCTCATTATTTACTGGTCTTTGACTCGTACCAAATAGAGCATTCAGCCTTTCCATCATCAGGTAATTCTGAGTTTCAATCTGCTGGTACAGTCCGGATACAACAGCATCTAACTCCTATCGCGTAACACCGATGCTCGGAGCTGCTTGATTTGGAGAGAGAGAAGTGGCAGTATTGTCACGGTCATCATTAGTTCTGACAGACTTTCGTTTCCTTCCGGGAGCCATTATGTCTGATAAACTTCTGATTTTGTTGGAAATTCTTTCAGCAAACTTCTGAGAAGCAATGGTGAGTGGCAGCCTGAGTTGGTTTCTCGGTGAAAGCACCAAAATGTTAACGTTAAAATGTGAACGCCAACACCCGGTGTGTGTAGTAAGATCGTGAAAGCACCACCCGTGTAACGGGAACAGAAATCAAGCAGGAAAAGAGCAGAAATGCAGTAAAAGACAGCAATTTATAGTGGTTCGGCTTCAGATTTAGCCTACGTCCACTTTGAATCTCTTTATTATTGAATCTGGTTACAAATTGATACAAATCTCCTATGAAAACAGTATAACTCGATCACAAGAAACAATCTTGACTACTAGCTCAATCTTCGGCGATGAAACTCGATGAATCCATGTCGGATGTTAGGAATTTCTCTCGAAGTTTGTTGTAGTGTCTTGAATGCTTGAAGGATCCTTGTTTGCTGAATGATTGGAGAGTTCGACAGAGTAACAGCGCTTTAGAAATGAATTGCCAAAAGTCCTCTTCATGTTGGAAGTGGTGGGGTATTTATAGGAGCTGATCTGGTCTCTGGAAAATTTCCTAAGTCCTAAGTCGTCGCCGACTTAGTATAAGTCGCTGCCGACTTACGATAAGTCATAGCCGGTTTATCAGTTCCAACACTTCCCTAGTAGTTCACCTCCTCTTCTGGTTTTACGCAAGTCCTAAGTCGCCGAAGACATAAGGTAAGTCGGTGACGAGGTAAAGATGCATAAGGTATCTCAGCGTTGTTAGGTCGGAGCAGAGTTAACGTGTAACCTTAAATCGGCAGTTTGTTAACTCGGCAGGCCTTGCCAACTCGTACTTTGTTAAATTGGTTGGCTTCCTTAAGTCGGTAGTCATTTTAGGTAGGCAGCTCCTCTTAGTAGTGACTTGTTGAATCAGTATACTTTTTAACTCGGTAGGCTGCAAGTTCCCATAGGTCGGCAATCTGTTAAGTCGGCAGCCCCTGTTATCTCGCAATTTGCTAGGTCGGTAGGCTTCTTTGAGTCGTTATGTCGTTAACTTTCTTAGGTCGGCAAGCACCTTAACTCGGCATAATTTCTTAAGTCGTTAAACACCTTAACTCGGCATACTTCATTAAGTCGGCAAACATCTTAACTCGGCTCCTGCTAGGTCGTGAGTCGAAAAGGGGTTAACACAATTCACAACAAATACCTATCTAAAGGTAATTATTGATAGTCGGTTATTTAACTATCAATAAAGATGCGCAACATCATCAGATTCCAAATAATCTTTCCAATTATTTCATCTTCAAAAATATCTTTACTAGATATATTATTTCCACACTTCAAAAATAAATCAACGTTTATTTTTAAACAACTTCCCTTTCTTTTATAAATTCCATAGTGAATTTATATTTTTAAAATATCTACTGATATACGATTCTCAAATCGATTTCAAATATTCAATTTCATTTTATCTTTAAGAAGATAGAATCTCAAAAACGTTTCATTTCATTTTGGAAAACCATTTCCATACTTATTTAAAATAAGTAATTCACAAAACTATTTATTTTCAACACTTAGAAAATATTCGATATACTTAAATCAAAATCAAGTATATATCTCATTCTTTAAGGAAATCATTCTTTAAACACATTTTATTTGAGTCAAAACGAATGTTACGTAAAACATCGTTACGACGACTCAAAATCACTAGTATAGGGATTCGGAATTTAGATAGATATATGAATCCCAATACCATACAAAAATATTTCCTTTCGGAAACCATTTACTATAACAACAGTGTTATAGTCCATCATTTCCTTAAATTCCTCGAAAACGTCTATTTCAACAATAAAAGTTGAAATCTATGTATTCGATACTTATCACGTTTTAAAACATCTTTTAAAACAATTACTTCATTTTATAATATCGCTTTCCCAAAACATATCCATTTTATTTAATAATATATTCACTGTCCAAAATCGTGAATATACTACGTTATCCAAATTCAACATTTCTACACATTTTATTTAAATAATAATCCGCTATCCAAAATCGCGAATATATCTCCTTTAACATTTTAATTTATCAAATCCAATTGATTTCGAATTTATAAAACAACGTTTATAAATTCTATTTCTATTTTCTAACGACTTCAATTTAATAAATCTTCTTTATTAATAACTCGATCAATATTCCATTTAAAGGCAAAAAATCCAATTTATAAGTTAATCTCTTATAAATCTTTTATTCTACAGTTTCATTCATTTTAACTTCACAATTTATACATCTATAAATTTCATTCATTTATGAATTCCATAAATATTTCATTTTTAACACCTATAAAAACTCGTTTTATAATTCCAATATTTGATTTATAAATATCAATTTTTATAAATCTTTTTATACAAATCGTTTATAGTTATTCCAAAATCCCAACTTAAACCATTTTATAAATAAATCGACTTTTATTTCAAAAATGACACTTTGGTTATATTTCACCAAAAATTATAACTTTTATAATTTTAAAATTTTACGTTTATAAATCGATTCAAAAATTCCATAAAACGTATATTTTCAAAAATCACTTTAAAAACCCTTTTAAAATAACAGCCGTTATTTTTACCTTTCAAAACTGAATCCGATGATGCAACAACACCAATTAGTCCATCACAACAGTCAATATCATATATCAATATGATAACAGAATATACATTAATATCTGTAAATAAGTAAATACAGTTGAGGAATCCAGTTGGATCCCTCCAACCTGTTTCCCTGCATCCAAAGACGTTAGCACAATACCAATTCCGCTCCAGTACGGAATTATCGCGGTATATGGGTTTTATAAAAATATGCTTACTAACGGCGCAATAGGGTCTCATCCGCTATACGAGGCGGGCAATCAATCAATCCAATATATACATATGCCAATATGTATATATTGCTATATATAGATATATATCCTACTATATCTAATATCACATCCAAGCAGTCAATCATCAATCAATAACTGTAAAAGAAAATCCACTTTCATTTGAGTGAGAAGATCTCACCTTGATTTTAAATTCCGTTCCAGCGTTTATTTTCGAATAAAATTAAACGGCGTTTAATTTTACCCGAAATTCAAACTAGCTCCAAACGACTCCAAATCAGTTGCATTGCATAGTACACGTCGAGACGATTCCAACGCATTTGGTTTCATCGAAATCTGATAACGTATGACCAAGATATGCATTTTTAAAGATCATACGAATAAATATAAACAATTTACAAATTTCTATTTTAAATTTTAAACCCCCACTAACATTAGCCGTTGGATTTAATCAAAGCAAATCTGGGCCACGACCCTTTTCTTTCTTCCCCGCGTGAACTTCCCAAGAGATGTCGCACGCAATAAAACCCATCTCACGTTCATCAATTTCCAGTCGCGCCCACCAATCATGCTCGAAACCTCATCATTTCGTCACCAATCGAAAGCCCATCGCCACATCTCCCCACGCTGGCCGACCGCACCCCCCTAGCGCCGCCATTGCCTCGAAAAACGCACGCGAACATACAGCCTTTGCACGAGAATTGCCGCTAAACTACATATCTAAATCCAATCATAGCCGTTGGATTCGTCGTACTCAACGAGTTCTACATATTTGCAGTTGAAAGTTTTCTGAATCGGTTGATGGATTTGGAGATAAACGAGGAGGGAATTGAACGTTTTCTGGCCTTAGAATATAAAAGTGGCGGCTGAACGTTTCTTCTAGGGTTTGGCAAATGTAGAAGGAGATGGGTCCTTTTTATAGAATTTTAACGAAAACACTATTCATTCGTGATTTTCCCGAACTCTGATTTACGCGTGGTGACCGGCATTTCTGGGGTTTATCCTGCGTTCTGAACACAATGGAACAGGTTTCGAAAGCTAATTCGATCGTATGTGTGAGATATGGCAATAAATGATCAATTTAAATTAAACCGATTTAAATCGATTTCGAGGCGTTTTAATTCGTACCGGACAAACGGTAAATCCAAAAATTACGAAATTTGAAACCATGCAATAATATCACATTACGGATCCGATGAAACTGGTTTCGTCGAAATCCGAGACTTTTTGAAAAATGACTATTTTTAACTCGACGAATTAAAATTAAAATGATATCGATGCATTTCGAGTTGCCACGGTCAAACGATAACTTCGATTGCTACGAAAATTGAAATCCGATAATAACTAACTATTACGGATCCAATGGAACTAGTTTCGTCCAATTCTGAGACTGTTCGAAAATTGGCTATTTTCAATCGACAATTAAATATTAAAATATTCGATTTTCACAATTTAACTCTAAATTCGATTCTGAAAGTTCTATAACCTTTCTATAACTCCAGTATGATTAAATAAAATTTTCCAAATCATTTTCAATCATTTTAAACTCGATTTTCAATTATCTCTGGAATCTCACTATTTAATATATCGATTTAATTATCAAATTAAATCCAATATTCGAAAAATAAATTATTCGACTTATTAAATTCACTTAATAATATTTAAAATCAATTAAATATTCAAATTTTAATTATCAAAAATTCTGGGTCTTTAGAATTTTGGTTTTCATTTTTTTTATTTTATTTTTTTCTCATCTTCGATTTTTAAAAGATAAAGGGAAGCATACGAATATAAAATAGAAGAAGACAGCTATGCGTACAATACTAGGTCCGCATACTAGGGTGGCTGATGGATGGAATGGCTGATGAATAGATTTTGACTGGTTAACAAATTTTATATATATATATATATATATATATATATATTTCAAATTATCTCGATAACATAGCTAAAAATCTCGAACCCCTATCGAGGCATGCCGCTAGGCGTTCACAATGTTATACCCCTATTCCGAATGCAATGGAAAAGGTTTCGAGTCCCAATTCGATCGTATGGAGAAGATAGCCTTTTGAACCCAATTATTATATTGAATTTTCGATATAAATTTCAGTGCGTTTCTACCCCGTACGACAAAACGATAACTCCAAACACTATGAAATTTGAAATCTGATAATAATACACTATTACTGACCCAATGGAACTAGTTTCGTAGATTTCCGAGACTGTGCCTTGGAAGGCAAATTTTAAATGTCAATTTAAACAAGCTATTTTTAAAATTGAATAGATCACTTTTAAATTCAATTTTAAAACTTCTATTATCTTCATTATTATCAATATGAATTTTATAAGCCTTTAAATTATTTTATCGAGCTTAAAAACTCAGGACACAATAATTTAACCAATATTCAATTATTAAATTCAATAATTAAATTATCCAATAAATTGGTATATTTAAATTCCGAATTTATTTTATAAATAAACCCAAAATTTCCATATTCGAAATCAATCTATAATTCTAATTCAATATTTAAAACCATTTAAATATTCCAAATCAAACGTCAAAAAATCCTGGTCGTTACATTCCTCCCCTCTTAAAATAATTTCGTCCTCGAAATTGCTAAGGCAGGAAAAACGCTCAAAACCCAATACTTATCCAAAACCCACTTAGTTAAACTCAACACCCCACCTTTCAAATCTTTTGTTCCAACCATAACAATTGGTTTTCAATTCTAATTCCAAAACCCTTTATTTTAATTATAATTCGAAATCAATTTGTCGTTAACAAAAAATTTTCAAAATTTTTCTAACACCCTAAATTTTCGAATTTTTTTGGCAGAGTCTCCTTTGTATGGAGGACCTTTCGCAATATGACAAGAGAGATAAATATATATACATCGACCCACACGGTCGGAAAACAATATATATATATATCAATATTTATATTTCGTAGTATTTAATTCGAAATCGTAACTTATTTAGCGTTTTAAGCATTATTTAGCAAGAAAATTTACTTCATACGCAATTTCGCAACCCAAATCTTTCCCGTCAGCCTCCGGTTACCTGTACTTACTTAATTTAAACGCGTAAGTACTAAAAACATGAAATTCAATAACATTTCATTCATTTAAATGGATAAACACATAGATTTCATAACCACTGCATTCTAACACATAATCATAAGCAATTATAATGTTCCAACCCCAATTTAATTACCTCCAACCGATCCATATATCATTTTATTCAATTCAAATGGCTTACAACCATATTATTTGCATTCAATTCATTTTTTATACCAACAAACTCCTATCCATTCCAAATTGATTAAAATCAATTTATTCACTTTCCATTCATTCGCTTTTACTATACTCAAGTCCGTTTAATTTAGCTTGGAAACATTCAATGTTGTTATATTAAATAACCATTTCACAAATTAATTTAAGCCAAGCTTCCATTTAAAATATTTGCTTAAGTTAATTTATTTACTTCAAATTATTTCAACTCCATAACTTAAGTTTATTTTTATTTGCAAATAAATTCCCTTTCAATTTAACTTGATTCTTATCTAATCTAATCCCTTTTCATTTACTTAATTAATTTAATTAGTTCCTTCATTTATTCCACTTCAATTCCAATTCCATATTCAAATTCATCCTCGAATTCATTTCAATGATATTCAAAGCTATATTCAATTTATTCTTACTCAATTTGGATTTATTTGTAACTCAAGGTCATCACTATTTCAAACCATTTACATTCCATTTGACACATTTCCAATTATATTAATTCACTTACAACTTTAGTCGAATTTTATTTATAACTCAAGCTCAAATTCCAAAATCATTTTTAATTCACAATCCAATTTATTTAACCAAGTTAATATTCACTCTATATTCAATTAACTAATTAATTAACTAATTAGTTCACTTCCAATTCATAATTTAATATATGGTTTTTATTTCAAAATCACTTCCTTCAGGTTACTTGAGTTCAAATTCATTTTAAATCCAAGTTTGGATTTTTATTTCTTCACCAAAAATATCAAATCATTTTCATTTTGGTTTTACTATTTCGCTTTTCAATTTTATAAGTCATACAACTTATATTTTTCCCATTTCCACCAATTCTATACTCGAATATATTCACTTTTTATTTTTAACTCGAGATTATACATTCATTTATAGCTTAAATATATTTTTATCCCTTTAACTTAAATTTTTATAAGCTATTCCAATTCATTTATTCACAGTTCAAATTCTTCATTTGAATTTTATTTCATTCAAAATCTTATCCATATGGTTTTATAATATTCCAAAATTCAAATTTTATATATACTTCAATTCGATATTATTACTAATCAATTCAAATTTTATAACTGATAGTTATATAGTCACTTTATAATTCACATTTACATAATTTAATTTAATTCCATATGATTCAAATCAAACTCACCTTTTTATTTACTTTTTAATTCCTTTTAACCAACATTTCAAAACCAAACTCGAGTTATTCACACTCAAATTAATTTCACTCCAAACCATTTTATTTTTAATCCATTCAATTTAAATCAAGTAAGGATTCGATTCTAATTTCTAAAATTTTCCACTTCCTTATTTATATTCATATATGTTATCCCACCTTTTAGCAAGACCGTGATACCAAAAGATTAGCTGGAAACCAAAGACAGTTCTCCTCGATTGCTAGTTATGTACAGGTTAGCTATGGATGTCAGTAAATTTTGTCCGAGTCTGGATCAAGCTACAATTGATATGACATGACAATAAAAGCCATAGAAGTCAGCGTTCCAAATTTCAAGTCAATCCGAGTTCGTATGCTCAAGATATGATCGATGCAAAACTGAACATTGTTCTCGTTCGTATCCATCGAGCGCACGCTGTTCGTATCCGTCATGCTTGACCACTTTGTATCAGTCCAAGCTCATCCTTCTTCGTATCCATCATGGTCGTATCGGTCTAGATAACCTCACTTCGTATCCATCAGGTGCTCCCGTCTTCCAATCGATTGGGCGAACTACACTCTGTGTATCCATCAGACGCATTGCATCCTATCCATCGAAGCGAGCTACTGTTCTTATCCACCAAAGGTATGGCTTCGTTCGTAACCATTTGTCGGTCTTGTTTGTATCCATGGAATCATATCCATCAACTTACACCTTCTTCGTATCAATCCTGTATGCACTCCACTCCCATCACCAAGGTTACTTCGTATCGATCAACACATATAAGATCGATATGAAGTACACTGCTGGCATCGATACGAAAATGGACACATCACTTCGATGGACACGGACCAATAATGCGAATGAAAGCCAAAGTGGATGGATGTGAATGGGGGAATATGGATGGATCTAAATGGGGTTAGAAAAGGATGAAGGCTCGGTCAACACGGCAAGAAACGTGGATCCACCCCAGTTTATCGCTCCACGTCAACAGGAAGGCATGTGCCTTTGATCGACACGAAGAAGAGGGAGGCGAAGGCATTGATACGAAGTCGTATCCATATTGGAAAACCTAATTCATATCGATCATATCTTGAGATCTATAAGTCCAAACGCTATGAAATTTTCAGAGGAGCTTACGTACAACCCAAAGAACGTTCATGCCAAATTTTGACTCGATTGGATCAAATCTGGATCGATACTAAATTCGTTCGTATCTATCACGGATCGAGTCGAAATTATGTGGGATCGATCGCGTCGGCCCACTCACGTGCCAGAAGAAGTCTCCCGAGATCAAAGCGAATATTTGCCTCCTACGCCTATAAATAGAGCCCCAGGGCCTATGGAAGAAGGATCCTTTTGGCTCTAAAACGTCCAGACTCTGCCGGAGCCATTTTCATACTTCAAGGCTTCTGTTGTACGCGAATTTTATCACTGTAATCCGATGTAGTCAGTTGTAATTAGCAAGTGAATAACAATAAAGTCATCCACTTCAAAGTGGACGTAGGCCGGATTGCCGAATCACTATAAATTCTGTGTTCTTTACTGCTTTCATCTGAATTTTCTGAATGTGCTTCATCTTTAATTCTCTACATATTTGCTATCTGTGATATGTGATTGTGAATTGGTGCTTTCATTGACAATTAGGTGTTTGTAACTAATTTTGACGCAAACATTTTGGTGCTTTCACTAAGAACAGGCTAAATCAGAGATTCTACCGCTTAAAAGTTGGATTTGAAGGTTTAAGAATTCAGATCTGAAAAGCTATGACAAGGCAATCAAGTAGAAGGAAAAGAGAAGAGAGAAGTCAGTATGAGGGAAGTCAGGAGGCATCCTCAGGAGCGAATCAGACGTCAATCTTCATCACCAGGGACAAGATGGAAACGATGTTCAAGAGACAAGAGGAGATGATGTAGAACCTACTTCGACAAGTTGGACAAGTTGGAGTACAGAATCAGTGGAACATAGCCGTAGGATATGCTGGAGATAGGGATCGGGAGCACGAAGCAACCAGAATTCAGAATGGAGCAGGACCATCTGGCACAGCCCCAGAACTAGGGGGCACTTACCCAGAGCATGTTGACCCAATCCCGGGCGGAGTACCTGGTGGAACTGCGCAACGCGACATTGACAGAGAAATGAATGCTCATTCAGGAGAGTAGATTCCAGGATTCCGTCGTGAACTCGGGAGGCAAATCAGAAGCAATAGACAAGGACTACAACTTGGAGATAGTGATAGATTGGCGGAGATGGTCAGACGAGCCATGAGAGGCGGACCAGTGAATAGAGATCTGGAAGATGTTAATAGGAGCCCCTTTGCTCCTACGATCAGGCAAGCCAGGAATCCACCCGACTTCAAGTTACCAACACTGGAGACGTACGATGGGAGGACGGACCCTGTTGTTCATCTGACGAGGTATATGCGACATATGGAGGTGTTGGGGTCATCGGAAGAGGTCATGGCCCGATGCTTCCCATTGTATTTGACAAACATTGCAGCGCTATGGTTTAGACAACTGGAGAGCGGCTCCATTGGAACATGGACAGATTTGACTGAGAGGTTTATGAGGCAATTCAGGGTTCACATTTCGAGACCCAAGAATGTAATGAGTCTGGCAGCACTAAAGCAGAAAACCGGGGAATCTTTGAGGAGCTTTCTGACGCGATTCAATGCAACGGCAGCATCGATGGATCGACCAGATCCATCCATGGTTTTGATGGCAGCTGTATCTGGCATAGCTGATGGAACAGGGTTCAAAAATTCACTAACAAGGGATCCACCCATGGATCTAGGGGAATTTTATCATGAGGTTGAGGGATTTTTATGATTAGAGGATGCGAATGCTGAAAGAGAGGAAGGAGAAGGAGTTGATGTTTATGCAGTCAAGAGTGAAAATCCTCCTAAAACAGATTCAGGAACTGATATAAGGAAATAGAAGGCCATGGACAAAGATGATGGACCAACACGACCACGAAAGGAACCAAGATTCACCTCTTATACGGAGCTGAACGAGACTTTGGAGCGAATCTACCAAGATACCAGGGGGCAGATTCCTTATCGAAAGCCAATGAGGAGGGATCCGACCAGCAATGAAAGAAGGTCAGACAAGTATTGCTTATTCCACGAGCTGAATGGTCATAGCACAAATGATTGCAGGCACTTGAAGGATGAAGTTGAGGGGCATATCCAGAATGGTCTGCTACCGCAATATATGGAAGGAGGGCCACGACGGTGGAACAAGAACGACCACCACCTGCACTTACTAGGGATGGCTCGGGATCGAGGAGTAAGCTTGTTATCAATTGATTGGATTAATGACGAATAAGTGACAAACTCCACACCAACGCGATTAAGCCATTTACACATGTACATGACCGCGAACGATCCTCAGGCATGCTCTGATACGACTATAAATCGCATCAATGTAGGTGTTTGCACTTTGACGTCCCTATTTTGCTTTTGTTTTCCATTTCGCACGTTTAACCTTGATTTTGTTGAACATTTCTGTTGAAAAATTTATTTTGAATGAAAATCCGCTATTTGTGATTCCATAACGGCAAAGCTACTTACACATGTACGGGATCACGAACGGTCCTTAGGCATGCTCTGAGATGGCAATAAACTGCCATAACAAACAGTTCAGAAACTCACTCGAACGTGAAATCTGACATTAATGATACTAAGTCCCCCCACCCCCCCGGGCACGCACAATTTGCCTCAAATGGCTCCCGATCGCGAACGATCACAATTTGCCGCGAACGGCACCCGATCGCGAACGATCACAATTCGCCTCGAATGGCACTCGACCGCGAACGGTCACAATTCGCCGCGAATGGCACCCAATCGCAAATGATCACATATTGCCTCGAACGGCACCCCGACCGCGAACGGTCACCATTCGCCGCGAACAGTATCCGACCAAGAATGGTCACGTACTACCTCGAATGACATACGATCCCGAATGATCGTCATTCGCGGTCAGATAAGACTATCAATTTCTTTGCAGGTCATCAACGGGATATGAACGTCCAGCTTACTGAATTACAAAACACACCTTTCTATCGCAAGGCATGTTTTGGGGGGCAAGTGTTATCCCGCCTTTTAGCAAGACCGTGATACCAAAAGATTAGCTAGAAACCAAAGACAGTTCTCCTCGATTGCCAATTATGTACAGGTTAGCTATGGATGTCGGTAAATTTTGTCCGAGTCTGGATCAAGCTACAATTGATATGACAGGATGAGAAAAGCCATAGAAGCCAGCGTTCCAAATTTCAATTCAATCCAAGTTCGTATGCTCAAGATATGATCGATGCAAAACTAAACATTGTTCTCGTTCGTACCCATCGAGCGCACGCTGTTCGTATCCGTCATGCTTGCCCACTTCATATCGGTCCGAGCTCATCCTTCTTCGTATCCATCATGGTCGTATCGGTCCAGATAACCTCACTTCATATCCATCAGGCGCTCCCGTCTTCGTATCGATTGGGCGAAATACACTCTTCGTATCCATAAGACGCGTTGCATCGTATCCATCGAAGCGAGCTACTGTTCGTATCCACCAGAGGTAAGGCTTCGTTCGTATCCATCTGTCGGTCTTGTTTGTATCCATGGAATCATATGCATCAACTTACACCTTCTTCGTATCGATCCTATATGCACTCCACTCCCATCACCAAGGTTACTTCGTATCGATCAACACGTATAAGATCGATACGAAGTACACTACTGGCATCGATACGAAAATGGACACATCAGTTCGATGGACACGGACCAACGATGCGAATGAAAGACAAAGTGGATGGATGCGAATGGGGGAATATGGGTGGATCTGAATGGGGTTAGAAAGGGATGAAGGATCGGTCAACACGGCAAGAAACATGGATCCGCCCCAGTTTATCGCTCCACGTCAACAGGAAGGCATGTGCCTTTGATTGACACGAAGAAAAGGGAGGCGAAGGCATCGATACGAAGTCGTTTCCATATTGGAAAACCCAATTCGTATCGATCATATCTTGAGATCTATAAGTCCAAATGCTATGAAATTTTCAGAGGAGCTTACGTACAACCTAAAGAACGTTCCTGCTAAATTTCGACTCGATTGGATCAAATCTAGATCAAAACGAAATTCGTTCGTATCGATCACGGATCGAGTCGAAATTATGTGGGATCGATCGTGGTGGCCCACACACGTGCCAGAAGAAGTCTCCCAAGATCTGGGCGAATATTTGCCTCCTACGCCTATAAATAGAGCCCCAGGGCCTACGGAAGAAGGATCCTTTTGGCTCTAAAACGTCCAGACTCTACCGGAGCCATTTTCATACTTCAAGGCCGCTGTTGTACGCGAATTTTATCACTGTAATCTGCTGTAGTCAGTTGTAATCAGCAAGTGAATAACCATAAAGTCATCGACTTCAAAGTGGACGTAGGCCGGACTGCCGAACCACTATAAATTATGTGTTCTTTATTACTTTCATCTAAACTTTCTTAATGTGCTTCATCTTTAATTCTCTACATATTTGCTATCTGTGGTCTGTGATTGTGAATTGGTGCTTTCATCGACAATTGGGTGTTTGTGACCAATTTTGATGCAAACAATATAGCAATTTATTATCTCAATTCCCAATTAATTTATTTAACTTTCCCTAAGTTAAGTTCAATTTACACAATTCTATTTTAACTTACTTATGTTAAAATTTATTTCTCAAAACTCAATTTCCATACTTTCCTTTCTTATTAAAATCATCCCCTCTTTAAAAACCCGGTATATATTTCAAATCATTTTGAAATCAAACATATATATATATATACTCATTTTGGTTTAACAAACCACTTCCTTCGAATTTTAAAATCAACCTGATTTTGCCCAAAAAATTCCTTTTTGGAATTTTCAAAACAGTTTTTACCAAAAATCTCCATATCAATTCACTATAGTAGCAATCCATCACTTAGAAACTCGAAAATAAATACTGATAATGCGGCCGCCTTCATCAGAATTATTTTCCAGCGACTGAAGTGAGTTCAGTGCTATATCACTTCCAAAATCCATTTTAAAACAATTTCCTTTCAAAGATATCTCCAAAATAATATTACTACTATTTATTTCGAAATACTTTCGAAAACACTTCCAAAAATCTCTGGGATTTAATTTTTCAAACTCTGGTTTTAATCAAGTCTTAGTTTTAATTCAATTGTATAATCCATACTTATCTAATTTCCATTTGGTTATATATATAACCAACTCCAGATTTTATAATCTTGTTTTGATTATAACATTATCATCCAACACTCCAAATATACCATAATAATTTTAGAAAATTATTCCTTTTATATAAAAATTTAATTTGGGTAAAATTATTTAATTTACCCGCTTCAAAACCATACCGTGTAAGTTTATCGCGTTCAAGTGTTTAGAAACTCCTATCGAATTAGCGATGTCCAACTATTCGACCAGAATTTATATGCCACTCAACCGATAAGTCAACCTAATATAAAACCATTTATATTCACTAACAAATACGCGCTCATATCTATTATTACACTCAACTCATTCTAGAGTACTACTGACTCTATCTCTAATGAGTAATCACTACCAGAGCCAAGGTTCTCGCTTGACCTTCAGCTCTGATACCAACTGTAGTGACCTGCAGTTCTGTACCCCTTGAGTTGATAATAATTCTTCCTCGCTCAACCCAAAGTGTACGAAAGAGCGAATAACTAGGATAAAGAAGAAGAAAGAGATAGAAGAAAAATAGAACAATAACAGAATCTAACAATCGCAGCGGAACAAAATATAATATATAATAATAGATTTTTAATACAAGAACTGTACTGTTAATATATCAGAGTACATCAATCAATACATCAATCTGGACAGTTATAATAAATTGTCCTCACACACGGAAATAAAAATCTACGGAAATACGTCTTGTCATCTAGCTCGTCTCCTGAGCTCCATAGTATCCTATCCTGAATTTGTAATACTCGGTCTGACCCGAGCATTATAATAAAATAACACCCGAGTCAGTCTGGAAAACCAGCGTGAGAAAACACACTCAATTTGAATTATTAGAGTTATCAAAATCCTTTGAAAAACAAAGGTATCTCATAAGTCCGCGTTACACATAAACACGACGGGTGTTTCCCTTACGGTAACCAAAACATTTTGTAGAAAATACAGTGATATTATAATAGTGTCTAATTACAAATACTTATTCAAATAGCTGAAATTGTTACACTAATTAAATTCCACCATACTATGCTCTACAAATAAAACCGTAAGCTCGTATTGGAGAATGGATTCCAATGAATGACTGTGCCACTGGGATACCACCCATCACAGTACACCTCTAGAACAATGTACCGAGGACCTCGCCGGGATCCCCTACTACACAAGGTCGGCCTATCCCTAACCTGGATAAACCGAATATGTTATCACCCCGGGTGTTCCTACCCTTACTATCGAGCGCTTCTACTTACATGTATACCTATATCTAAGATAAATAGGGTTCCAAGGACATCTAGAAAAGTGGTAACATACCTTACTTGGGTGCGATCTACTTAGCCTTGCTGCATCTCCCCTGTTTTAGTCATTCCCTGTTGATGAGGTTCGAGGCTAAGCGTTACCTTTCAAGAACAATTTTTACTTAGAATGCTCATCGTCCTCCAATGACGATGTTCTGATAGCATTCGTCCATACAAGTTGCTCTTGGTCTGGACAAACCGAATTACCGTCTTCATTATCTTCATGGTATTCATTCGTTACGTTCAAACTGGATCGAAGTGGTTTTCGGATAATTAAATCCGATCCTGTAACGACCCGTAAATTTTAATGGTTTTAATAACGTAATTTAACTGAATTTTTGTGAAATTGTAAATAATAAAATTTGGAAATAAAAATTTGATATTTGGAATACGTCTATATAAACATAGCAAGTAGTAAATTTTCATCGGATAATATGAAAGTTAAATCTATTGTGTAATTTTCAATTCCAATTTAAATCAGTTAAAATTGATGTCATTAAAATACTTTCCAAATCTGCACATTTTTACATAATAGAAATGTTCATCATCTTCTAAGTGAGATGTTATATTTCGTTTCATCAAATTTGGACTTCTCTAGCTTCGTTTATCTTATTTTCTGCGTTCTAGCAGCATTTTCGGCGTAGAAATTCGAGTTTTTATAACTTGATCGTATCTTTCATATATGTGTGCCATTCTATCTATCTCGTCGTGATGATCCATGTAGTATATTTATTTTAGTATTTTGAGGTCCAGTATGCGACGGAAACGATAAAACGGTGCGTCGTATCGGTACCATAAATTGTGACCTTACATTTTTCCTTCGATTCTAAAATTTAAACGTGCTTCCCAAACAAAATTAATTGCTTTAAATTTTCAGCTAAATCAGTGTGTGACCGTTGCTATTATAATTGATACTTTTATAGTATATATTCATTTCTACCTTTTTTCATTGCTCTTCTGTCATTTCTTTGGGAAGGTACGTTCCTTTTTCCTCTCCTTTTCTTTTGCTTCTTTATTCCTCTTTGAAGTTTTCCTTCTTTCCCTCATTTCCTGATATACTTAGCTCCTTTCCTCCTCTCCTCTTGCAAATGAAATTGTTTATATATTAACTAATATGCGGCCACACCTCTACCACCCACCATACCGCTTCCCTGCTCCTCCCATGGCCGAACTTCATTTTGTTTGCAACCAAACCCGCCCTTCTCTCTGCCTCAACCATCCCATCTCCCTCCCTTAGCCACCACCGCCTTCAATTTCACCCTAGCTCCGCCATGACAGCCTCGCCACCTCCTCCCCATCAGTTCGCCCCATTCCCAAACGCCACACCACCCATGCTCCACTGCAACCGAATCTCACAACCCCAAGCCATCCCTTCTTCCTACCGTGTGCTTGCAACCACCCCATAGCTCCTACCCTCTCCCTAACTGTGATATCCCGGAAATTTGGCAATATCAATTTAATAATCTTTATTAATAATTAAATTGATTTGTTGATTTATTTTATAAAATGACAAGTTTATTCATTTTAAAAGGTTAATAATATTTTAAATTGGCAAATTTATTTCTTTTGAAAACTAATAACATTTTAATTTGGGAATATCTTTTCTAAAATTTTAATTAGGAAGATTTATCTTACTAAAACTAATATAAGTGTTTATATTTATAATGTATATATATAGGTATATATATTATAAATAGGGAGTCTTTAATTTAATAAAAGGATAAGTTATCAAATTATAATATATATGTATATATATATTGTTATTTGAAGTTATGTATTAAAATTAAATATGATAATTATAAAGCTAATGTTAAAAGTATTTTCCATTTAGAATATATATATATTTGTATATATTGGAATGGAAAGAATATTGAATTTGAATTTAATAAGATGTTTTCAAACTTTAATATATACATAATTTGTAATTTGGTTTAATACTTTTGAAAATGATATTTTAAGATTTACATAACAAGAATAATTTCTTATTTATTATAAACATATATTTTAAGTTTTATTTTGGTTAAGGTTTAAATTAAGAAGTTCAATTGTTTTTTTTAGATTCTTTTTTTTTTAAATTCAAAATGGTTTGTAAAAATATATATATATAGTTAAGCTCAATTTCTTAAGCATTTATAAATATGTTATATATATATATATATTTGATTAAAGCATAAGTTATTATAAATAATAGTTTTTCACACTTGTATATTTATATAGAAATCTTAAAGCTTATTATAAAAGGATAAATACATTTTTATACATATAGATATTTTTAAATATACATGTAGGATTTAAATAAATCAAAATAAAAAGGAATTAATACTTGTAAATTAATTAAAGACAAGATAAAACACTTGTAAGCTTATGGAGACTTGGAGGCATATGTGTAAGATAAGTAACAACATAAGAAGACAAGTGGCTATTCTTCTCTTTAAATTAAAGTAATAAATAAAATTAATATGAAAGAAGAAAAAAAAAATTTCTGTTTTCACTTTTCAGTTTAAGTTCATCTTTTCATCAATTCTCTACTAAAAATAAATTCGTATCAAAAGAAAAGATAAAGACTGGAAATCAAATTGCAAAGAGAAATGAAAATCTGGAAAATCTGGGAATCTAAGATCTGAAATAAGAAGATCAAAGGCAAATTAAAACAGCAGTTTCAAATCTTCAATTGCAATTTGAAGACATGCAATCAAATAAGGAAATCAACAACAAGTTTATCTTCAACTAAGCAAAAGAAAAGGAAGTTCAAAATCAAATTCAAAAGTCTGGAATAAGCCTGGAAACAAAAACCTGTCATATGTTCTCTGTTTAAAATAACAGGTGAGTAAACTTATTTTTTAAAACAGTTTTAAAAATGTTATTATAATTGGATGAATGTGATGAAATCTTGTAGTAATATGGTAGATAATGTTGCATGAATGTATGGGTATGAATGCATGTATATATATATTGATATGCCTGTGAATGACTGTGAATATGTACATATATAAGCTCTGTTTATATTACAGACTCAACTTCTCTAAAGGAAAATTCAATTGCTCTTCATACAAGTGATATTAGGCTTCGATCTTTAAATGAAAAATGATTGTAAGATTGTAACTGCATTTTTAAAAATAAATATAAGTGTTTATGTTAAGAGATTATTTCAAAATATATATAGTTACAGTGAAAATCAAAAATGGGTTAAAAATCGATCATGATGATTTCGATTTTTGATTATAGGATCTGATGCGTATTAGAAAATAATGAATTTAGGTAATCGAATCATGATTTTTAACATTGTAATTACTGAGGACTTTTGAGATGATCAGAATTTGGGTTTTCTTCGATTTTCGACGAACGGCGTGGTGATGGTTGTCGAGTAGGGGCCTGGAGGTGGCTGGTGTATCGTAGATAAGGGGAAAAAATGGCTAGGGAAATTACTTATGGTTGAGGCGGTGGGAAATTGATGGTGTAGGGTTTTGAAGAGTATCTTGGTCGAAGTTGAGTTCGAGATGTTTTCGTCACCGTGGGGAGGTCGGAGTAGATCGCGTTGGAGGGGATCATTTCAGGAGAACGAGGCGGTTCGATGGAGTGGTCGGAGGGGCTACTCGAGGCGGAGTTCATCGGCATTGGGTGGTTTCTGATCGGAATCTGGTTCCAATTTTGATCGAGATTGTCGAATTTCGATTCGATGAAGAATTTTTCGATCTGGGTTTCTAGTTGTAGTCGCGTAAGTATTAGTGATTGTCGTGAGTTGCCGTGATGATCACCGGAGGAAGGAGTTGGTGGTGTACGTGCACGCGTGCACGTTTGTGCACTGGTTCGAGAGTTTGGGGAAGATGAAGATGGATCGGGGAAGGTCTCGTGATTATCGCGTGGAGACACGAAGCAGATGAAGTCGCGAATAACTCGAAGCTGACTCGGGTTTGCAAAGGGTATGACTCGGGTTGTTCTGGGTTTTTAAATCTGAGAGTTGATTTACAAATGTTTTCGAGTTTAAAAGCAAAGTAAAAACAAGGTTTTTAAGTTAAAGCTATATTCAAAAGAAATTATAAAGAAATGTTTTAAAATAGATTTCAAGTTTTATTTTTTTAAATGGATAAGTTTAAAGAAAATGATAATTATTTCAAAGATAAATAATTGTTTAATTTAATTAAACATGTTTGAAAAGCATTTTCAAAGATTTTAAGCATAATAAAAAATTAAGGGTTTGAATTGTTTTAAAGTAAAATTACATTTTAATTTTATGATTGATTTTTAAATGAGTTTTAATAAAGTAAATAATTTGAGTTTAATTAAGGATAATTAATAACTAAATTAAAGCTTAATTACTATTTGTAATTAAGGATAATTACTTAATAAAGTAATTAGTGGATGGTAAATGAATTAATTAAAGGTTAAGGATGTTTTATTGATAAATTAATTTATGTAATTAATTTTAGGTTAATTAATTAGTTTAATTAGTTAAGATAATCATTTATGATAAATTAAGTGTAATTACTTAGTAAAGTAATTGATGGGTAATTACTGAATGTAATTAAATTAAGAAGAATTACCTATAGAAGTAATTTAATAAAAGTGATAAAAAGGGTTAATCACTTGATGTTATTAATTAAAGGATAATTTATATAATTGATTTAAAATTAATTAATTAAAAAATAATTAATTAATTAAGGATTAAGAATTAATTAATAATGTAATTAATTACTAGTTAAGGTAATTAATTAAAAGAGAGTAATTAATTAAGGAAGTGATTAAAGATCATTAATATAATAAATGATGTAATTAAGGATTAATTAATTAAGATTAATTAATAAATAATAACTGATTAAAGAATAATTAATTAATATAATTAATTAATGAATTAATTAAGGTAAGTAATTACAAGATGGTTAATTATTATTGATTAATTCAGGTTAATTAATGAATGTAGTTAATTAAAGATTAATTAATTAAAGGTTAATTAATTATGAAGTAATTAGAGATTTATTAATTAATAATTAAATGAAATAAATCAAGGTTGATTAATGAAAGTAATTAATTAAAGTATGATTAATTAATTGTAATTAATTAAGGATTAATATAATTAATTGTAGTTAATTGATTAATGAAGGTTCATTAATTATTGTAATTAATGATAGTAATTAAAGGTTAATTACTGTATTTGGTTAAGTATAATTAATTTGTGAAATTAATTAAGGTTAATTACTTAAATGTAATTAAAGTATAATTAATCAAGGTGATTAATTAAGGTGGATAATTAAAGATAGAGATAGTTAATTTAATTCATTTTAAATTAATTATGTTGTGATTAAGTAAATCATTGCTTATATAAGAATGGATGACATTGATTGTCTTGAATGGATGTAATCTCAGAAATGAGATAAGATGTTGTGTGATATGAATGCTTGGTTGCATTATGATGATAATATAGATTAACTATTGTGATATTGATATGGATTACCTATTTGGTTATGAATCATCTGTTTAATTGATAATGTGATTATCAGTTGTGAATTGTGAATTATCTATCTGTATGAATATAGATAAGTTAAATTGTTTAAACCTTTAAACAACTTGGCCTTAAAAGATACATTTTGGATTTCGATGAGACCGGGATCGGGTTTCCGTATACCGGTATTCCAGGTCTGGAGACCCGAATACCACATCGATCCAAATTAACGATAGGTCGTGAATCTCAAGTGAAGATGAAGATTCAGAGTGCAAGGGTTATTGTCGTTAACTCTGAGGGTGATTCCAAAACGAGTGTAACGAGATAATGCCTTCGGTTTCGTTCGAACCCGGAACGAACTTGTATGGATTGAATGCTTTCAGCACATCGTCGGGCGGACGATGAGCATTCTAAGTGATATGTTCTGATTAAAGGTAATCGTAACCTCAAGCCTCATCAACCGGGAATGGCTAAAACAGGGGAGGTGCAGCAAGGTTTCGTGGGTAGCACCCACTGAGAGCAAGATAGATCCCTGTCTAGAGGTCCCTTTCTTTTATTCGGCTTAGTATGTGGTTGGTCGTGCCAACTACGGGATTATCTTGTTCGGAATTATCCAGTAAGGGATGGTTCCGGCTTTGTGTTGCAGGGGAGCGGGCGTACTCCTCGGTACGGTGATCTAGGCCACGTACTGTGACGGGCGGTACCCCAGTAGCCCTGCCATTGTATGGAATCCAAACTCCAATAAGTGCCGTACGTATTAGTTGTGCCCAATTATGTTGGAATGTGAGATGTAAGCATTTCAGCTATTTCTGTATTTTACTTGAAAACCCTAGACCCTATTATAATACAATCGGATTTCCTATCAAACGTTTTAGTTAGCGTAAGGTAAAAACTTACCCATGTTTATTTGTGGGGAGTCTTACGTGATACTTTTGTTTTCAAAAGTTTTCAAAGTTAAGCAATCTAACCGTTTACTCACACCAGACCCATGTCTGACCCAAGTGTTTATTTTCTGTTTTATTAAACTCTTGGGTACTCAATTTTTACGAGTAGCCAAGGGATTCAGGTTAGCTTTGACGAATCTATGGAGGAGATATGGAGCAGGAGGCTTCAGCATTCGTAGATAGATAGTATTCCGCTGTGTTGGTTGATCTGAGTCTTTTGTTTGAATTATATCTTGAGTTGTATAATAGACAGAAATTATAACTGTCTATTTCGTTGTATAAGTTGTGTAACTCTGATTATGTAAAGACTATGTAATAGTTATGTGATATATTATATTTTGTTTCGTTCCGCTGTGAGATTCTGATGTGTTGTTGTTCTTTCTTCTTTTCTTTTCTTCTTCTATCCCTTTCTTTCTTAATTAACGATGCGACTTTCTGTGGAGAAAAAGTCGGGTTGTTACACTAACCGTTCACCTTCCACCATTCCATGGCCAAAGTCCTTGGCCGCTGCACCAGCAGCCACCCATGCTTCTCCATCGCTCGGCCGACCACCTCCTCCTCCGACAACCGTGAGCAACCCCTACCGAGCTCTACCTGAGCCCAGTCACCCCACGTCAACCATTCTCATCCTCTTCTTTATTAAGGTATATATATATATATATTACATATTAGTTATATATATTTTAATGTCTACTGTATAAGCTATTATATATGAGATATATATTTTTGCAGAGTTATCCATGTTTACAGCTTGTGAATGTTAGAACATATGTAGTTTATATAAATCTAATATATATATATATATATCAGTTATTTATGCGGTTTATGAAAGTTATATATATATACTCGTTTATATATATATATATATGTTAGGTAAATTATTTTATATATATAGTTGTTCGTATGTATGTAAGTTGTACATATGACAGTATATAGGATATAATAAGGTAGGTTACACTGATTTTATAATAAATATTATTTTAAATATAACATATAGTTACTGTGTTATATATATATATGGGTATTTTGATCTCTACGTTTTTAGATTTATATATATATATATATATATAGGATATGTTAGTTATAATACATAAGCTTATACATGTTGATATACTCAGTTTAGTTATATATGTAAAGTTAGTATATATTTTGCTGTCGGTTGCCTATAGAGTTCTATAAGTTTATATTGACCTGCTGAGTTATTTATATATATATATATATTGATTTTAATAAATTATAATTTTAATATGCTTAAAGTGTTGTACTATATAAGATATATATATATATCTAAATTATATATATTTATATAAAAAAATTATAACTTGTTATTGTAGATAAGTATATGTATAATCTGTGTTGTATACATGAGTATATATGAGTTTATATATATAAAGTAAGTTTATATTGATTTTATATATAATATATATATAAGTTTATAATAGTTTGTATATATATAATTAGCTGTCATTCATGTAAGTTGTATAATGTATAAGTTTATATTATCATATATATATATAAGTATGCATGAGTTTTGGTTTTCAAAAATAAATATATGTTTTAAATTGATTTTTAGAAAATTTATATATATGTCTTATATCTTGTTTTGTCTATCTCGTACCCATCTTGATTTATCTTTTCAATATCGAATTTTTCGCAAAAATTCCTAGCTTGTCGATGTTCGTGTCCGTATCCATGTCCGTATCCGTGTCCGTGTCATCTTCTTGTTTTTCTAGCCTCGAAGGTGAGAAATCACTCAAGATTAACGCTCTTATATTTATTAAATTTGATTTCATTTGAAACAAAAATTGAAATATGTTGCTAAATTGAACTGTTAATTTTATAATTGATGTATATGATATGATATTATCTGTAATTGTTCACCTATGATATATGACACCATATCCTGTTGTTTATATTTAATTTATCACTGATGATATATGCCTGTTATTGATATGTTATATTATTATCATATTTGTTCTCACTCTGCAAGTTCCCTGTTAATTTAGAAATCCCTATGGGTTGAAATGATACATACCTGAACGATTTTGTAGAATAGAAGAAAATTGTTATGAGTTGAAATGATAAACCCAAGCGATTTTTATTGAATTGAATTTTGGGATTATGGGTTGAAATGATATATACCCATAGATATTAAAATTCTGGATTGAAATGGTAAATATCCGTATCACTTGACCATAGGATAGAAATTTATATACCGACACTGTTGGTCTATATTATGGAAAATGATTTTCAAAGTTTGAAAGGAAATATCTGGTTTTAATAAATATTGTTTTATATAATATTTATAAATGTAATTTTTATATAGGTATAAAAATTTAGATTTTAAAATCTATATGTTTTGGAAATTTTAATTTATAAGTTAGTTTGAAAAATATAAATTTTAAGATTTTCTTATAGTTTTATTATTTTAAAAATATATAAAAAAATACAATTAATAATAAGATTTAATTTAATAAAATTTAATTTAATTAGTATATAATATGTTTTAAAATATTTATTTAAAAATTTATATTAATATTTTATAATAGATTTTTTACTTTAATGATCAAGGTTGGAAAGATAAACTAATGTTGACTTGGAATTTAAATTGGTTAATAATTAAATTTAAGAAAGAAATGATTTAAACTTATTAGTTTTGTGATTTTGAAAAAGGATACGATTATAACTTGATTTATAACTTGATTTGATAAAAGTGATTAAATGAACATTCTCAATTTTAAATAAAATTGAGATTGAATATTTGATATTGATTTACATATAAATTGGGATTTTAAATAAATTGTTATTAAAATGGTTAAGTGAATAATTTCAAATTTGGATAAAAATTAAAGTAGATGTTGAAATATAAATGAAATTTATACATTGTAAATGTTTGGATATATAAAGTTGAATCTTTGAACTTTAAATTTGAAATGGTTAAATCGGAATTGATTTAAATTGAATTTTGGAATTTAAGCTGATTTGAAGTGATTTGTGAAATCAAAGGAAACATTTTTATTATATAAATTATTTTTAATATATATAAACTATTTTAAATTATAACTATTTTCATATATATATACTAATTTCAACATCTAAACTGTTTAGGTGGAAAGTGTAATGATTTCAAAGTGTTATGATTTCAAAGGTGTTATGGTTTCGAAAAAGTTATAATTTTGAAAAGTGTTACGATTCTGAAAATTAATATTATATAAAGTGAATAATGATATTGAATTGATATGGTTTTGAAATGAGTATAATATTTTGATATGAAGTATGAATTACTTGAAATGAAATGACCACGGTATGAAATAAGCGTTTGGTTGTTATAGAACCGGGATCGGATATTGTCATACTCTCTGCCAATACCGAAAACCACTTTAACAATTGTGTACGTGGTGGAGATTCCAGAATGAAGTAGGATGGTTTGGTGGCGATTCTATATGGTATTTACGTAGCCCTGACTCTCGTGAGTCAGCATGATGCGGCTAAAACAGGAGCCACGTCGGGCCAAGTGAGGTCATTGAGTCATTCCTCCTATTGGACACATTTCTTTGATACCATTCTATTGCTTTTGTGATTTGATTAGGTGCACCTTTGATTTGGGAGTGTGTCACGAGGTGGGCGGTAGTAGCTATTATACGTTACCACCAGTCCGGATACGCAAATCGTATATCTACCCTGGCATTGCCTCGAGTGCCTTGTCGCATGCCCTATCGCGCCTTCTACGAGTTTGTTTTGTGTCGTACCTATGGAGTGCTCCCTGATAGCCCACTTGCGAGTGGAGTTTACAGTATCTGTATAGACTACGGCATTATAAAAATGTGTTAAGGGGGATATGGGTAACGCCTTAATGCTATTTTAATAGTTTACTTTACTATAGACATATTATACTAGCGTATATTACTACATAGTAGATAGTTCCATGGATCCTTAGAGCTTGGGTATCTGTAACAACCCTGTATTTTACAATTATTTTTAAATTGATTTCCATATTTAAAGATTTATTTATGAAAAAGAATAAATTTTGTTATTTTAAGTATAAACTTTGATTTTGATGTGGATTTGAATTCCAAATATGACTAAATTTAATATTTCTAGAAAATGTGAATTTTGGTCAAATAGTCAAACTTTGACTTTTAAATTTAAATTTTAAATAGTTTGAAATTATAATTTTTATCTTTTATTATGACAATAAATTTAATAACATGAATACTGCTTTTCGTTTCGTTGAAAACGGAGTTAAAATGTAAAAGGTATGTACATTTCAATTTTGAGTATAAATTGTTTATTTTGCAATTTTGTTATTTTAAATTTTATAAATTTTATTTTATTTGTCATATTTTGTTCTAATATGTGTTGATATTTTATTTTATGTATATCTTGACTTTTAAATATTTTTAAAACGATGATAGAATTTTTCCAAAATTTAATATATTTATTTCTTATTTTTAAAGGCTGTTTCTATTTTTCTGCTATTTTCTTCATCTAAACTATATTTAAATTAAAATTTATTTATTTATTTTTGTGAATTCATTTTATTTTGTGTTCTTATCTTTATTTATAAATATTTTTAAGTACATAAAAAGTTTCCATAGTTCATTGCATTTATTTTCCATATTTTCAAGACTAGTTGCAAATTTTGCTGTTTTATTTAATTAAATTATATATATTTAATATTTAGTTATTTATTTTTTTGTTTTTTACTAAATTTTCGTATTTTTATCTGAGTTTATATTTATATTTCAGTTATATAAAATTAAAATAAAATAAGTGGAAATTTGAAAGGACTTAAGTTGTAAATTGTGTGACTTTTCATTTGCTAGACCTTTCACATTTTGACCGTTCCTTCTTTATTGATAGCCATATGTTTTATTTTGTTTTTCAACTGAATACACTTCTCATTTCATCAAATTTTCGGCCAAAACACCTCTGAAAACATTTGGTAATGGCCTCTTCTTTTTCTTCTCTTCCTTCTTCATTTTTACTTTGTTTTGCCTTGATTTCATCCACAATTGCTTGACCAAACTTTCCACCATCTCCACCATAGCCTCCACCACCTTCCTCCTCATCATTCT
Organism: Allium fistulosum; assembly: GCA_030737815.1. Taxonomy (NCBI): domain Eukaryota; kingdom Viridiplantae; phylum Streptophyta; class Magnoliopsida; order Asparagales; family Amaryllidaceae; genus Allium; species Allium fistulosum. Next base: position 1,395,122,091 of record CM060902.1, read on the forward strand.
TGGCTTCAACCACCTCACATCCCCTCTGACCAGATCAGGCCATGGCCTTTAGATGATGAAAACACCACAAACAAATGTTGAAACCCCTTAAAAACAACACTAGCTGACCTATATCGCTTCACTACCACCATACATCACCTTGGCCGCGTCTTATTGCTCCACCACCACCTTGATACCACCTCTGGCCATCCACCTACCCACTGTCCAGACCTGAACCATGCAAGGGCCAAGCCCCACTTGCCTTTGGTTGAGCCAAAAATGAACCAAAACTCCACTTATTTTGCATTGACCCTTTGTCTTATTCATATGTAACTCCTACCATCATCATCTCTTTGTTGCCATGCTATTTTGATGTCATAACCTGAGATTATGTCCAGCTATGGCTGAGAAAAAGATCCCCTTGGTCATTCTCTTGAATGGTTAAAGGAAGGTCGAATCACTTTGCCCTTTGTTGCTTTTTATTTCAAGTCATTTCTATATTGTTTTGTGTTACTTATTTACGTATACATTGTCTTGTTTTGTTTATATGTATACAAGGCAATTATATTTGGCTCTCCACTCTCATGTTGTCGTGCCTTCAAAGATTCTGTGTTGTGTGTTTGGTCGTCATCTCCAGCTTAAACAAGTGAGTTATTCTCACCAGACAATATGTACCTATATAACTAGTAAATTGACACTCTGCGAATCTGTAAAAATATATTATCATGTTATATATGCTTATATTATTATCATATGATGTTCACACCTGTTATTACACCTGTTATATCATATGTTACTTTTATTTAATGTTATTCTGTTATTTATATCTGTTATCACCATTGCAAGTTCCCTGTAGACTAGAATCACTATGGGTTGAAATGATACATACCCGAACGGACTTTAGAATAGGGAAAAATCGTTATGGGCTGAAATGATAGGCCTGAACGATTTTTATTTAATTTATTTTAACTTGGGATTGCGGGTTTGAAATGATAGAACCCGGATTTTTCTTTTTTAACTGCGGATTGAAATGATACATATCTGTATCACTTGACCTAAGTTAGAAAATTATATACAGGCCCGTGGTTATTTTATAAGTGTTTTGGATATTTTTAAGTATTTTAAAAATTATAAATTTATGAAATTTGATTTAAATAGATTTTGAAATGTTTTAAAATAAAGAAATTATGATTTTTTCTATGTGTTAAAAATGTAATTAATGAAAGGTTTAACTGGATTTTTGAAATATAACTAAAGTTGGAAATTTGGAATTTTGGTTAAAAATGATATTTAAGTTATATAAATAAAATGGATATTAAATTTTATTTGGAAATGGTAAATATGATAATTTGATTAAATTTGAATTTAAGTGATTTATTAAAGTATTATTGATTTTTCTATGAATTTAAGTGGTTAAATAAATGAATGTTTAAAAGTGATCTTTTAAAATATAACTTGACTTGGAAATGTGAAATTTGGTTTTAATTAAAAGTTTAAGTTAATTAAATAAAATTGGAAATTTAGTTAAATTTGTGAAATGGTAATTTAAATTTGAAGTGTTAAGTTTATTTGTTGAAATGTGAAGAATTGGAAACTTTTACACTTAAACTTATTAAGTAAATTGTTGAAAACTGGATTTTATTATAAGAAATTTATTGTGAAAGAAACGTGTAAAGTTCTAATTAATGAAAGAAATATGTAGAGTTTTAATTTATGAAAGAGACATGTAAAGTTTTAATTTATGGAAGAATATGTATAGTTTTTAATTTATGAAAGAAACATGTAAAGTCTTAATTAATGAAAGAAACATGTAAGTCTTAATCAGTGTAATATTGAATAAAATAATAAATGCCCTTTTTGTAATAAAACGTAAATTAAAACGTACATTTGATAATGTAAGTTTAATTAGTGTAATATTGATTAAATGATAAATGCTCTTTACTGTAATAGAAATGTAAGTTAAAAAGTACATTTAATATGTAAGTTTTAATTAATGTAAATGACATATTTTAATGACTAAAATAATAAAGTTTCTTTATTGTAATGATAATGTAAGTTAATAAGGTACTCTTAACTTAACATAAGAATTTTAGCATTAAATTGGATATTACAGTAACAAAGTTTATTTAACTATAAGGCTATGATAAAATGACCATGTTAAAAATTTGTAAGTATATAAATACTTTGATTATATAAAATGTTAAATTGGGAAGTATTACATTCCAAAAATGCTATGATTCCTTAAGGTTACATTACCAAAATGCTATGATAATTTAAAGGAAGATTTCAAGTTTAATAAATTAAAGGAAATATTCAGTGATTTTGAAATTTGGGTTTTATTGAAATGATATATTATTGAATTGGTTTTGAAATGGAAATGATATATTTTTGAATTGGTTTTGAATAGATATGTTTTGGGTTTGAAAGTATGTATTAGTTTGAAATAAATGATATGATTTTGAAATGGTTTAAAGGATGTATTTTGATTTGAAACATAAACTATTTTTAAAAGTTATAACCACGGGTTATAATAACGATTGGTTGGCAAAGAGACCGGGATCGGATATGGACATACTCTCTGTCGATACCGAAAACCACTTTGACAACCGTGTACGCGGTGGAGATTCCAGAATGAAGTAGGATGGTGGCGACGTTCTTAAGGTATGTTACGTGGACCCAACTCCCATGAGTTGGCATAAGGTGGCTAAAACAGGAGCGATCTCGGACTAGTGAGGTAGCACCTCTTCTCGGACACATTTCTTCGATATTATACTCTCACTTGTGATTTGACTAGATGGCCATCCTCCGATTTGGGAATGTTGTTCGAGGTGGAACGGTAGTGGCTGCTATGCGTATCCATCAGTCCGTGTGCGTAATTGGTATATCTACCCTGGCATTGCCTAGTTGTGCCGTGTCACCTACCATATCAAGCTTTACTACGATTATGATTTTAAGATCCGACCGCGTTAAGGTTCTCCATCCCCTTAACGCTATTTTCCGATATGATTATACTTTACTTATTTTGACACTATTATAATAGCGAATATTACTACATAGTAGATATTTTAACGGATCCTTAGAGGATGGGCAGTCCCAAGCATCTTCTAAGTTACTTGTACCTTTATTACAGGTCACTTGAGTTGGTTTACATTATATAAGTATATATTGTCCTGACTCGAGTGTTTTGTGTTTTGCTTTACGCTCGGGTCAGCCTGAGTTATTCACAGATTTGGATTTCCACTCTCTTGGAGATTTGAATCGCTGGAGATTATCTGCTTGTCTTGTCCTATCTATTTCAGTTCCGTTGTTCTACTCAGCTTGTACTTGGTTATTTTATTGAGACTTTTGTTGTACTCTATTTCTTCTGTTGTATCTTATGTAACTCTGACATATTTAGCTAGTAGCTTCATGAACTACTATTTCTTTTACTTCCGCTGCATTATTTTACTATGTGTATGTGATCTGTGATTATATTTATTTACTGTATATTCTGAGATTTGCCAAATTTTAATTACAACGTGGTATTTTGAGCAATTCAACTCCGGCATGAGTGTCTACATATACACTTATAATGGATGCGAATGGTTGAAAATATCGGGTCGTTACAGTTGGTATCAGAGCTTTGGCTTTGAGGCAAAACTTAGAATGTATGGTAAATTTATTTACAGAATCACTTTCGTTCGAGTTTGAATCTCTTCCTTTTGATTCGATTTCCTTTGAATTTTGGAACGTTTCCTGCAGTTCCAAAATTCATTCTTGTCCCTCACTATTCATCTTCTTTTGATTTTGGAGTATCACATAACTCCACTTCGAATGATCTTTATAGTGAATTGGCGATCTCGCCAATATTCTAATTTTCTTGTAAAGGGGTGAAAATCCTTTACAGTCAGCATCGATTCACCAGAGATTTTATCTATCCTTGGTTTAGATGCTAATATCTTTTATTATTCCAAACTCTATCTCTTGAGATTGAACGTAGATTTGTCCCAGAAAAATCCACATCGATCTTATTCTTTAAATCACGGTTGACCCGGTTAAGGTTGTCCGCGATTTACCTAAGCTTACCCATCTCTCTACTCTGTTTAACCATCTTGTCTTTTGTTTCTAAACTATCTCCAAACATTTTGAATTGTACTTGTAAATCTATGTTTTGTTTTATATATGGTGTTGTTTGAGTTGTTGATGTTGATTTGGATTTCTGATCGATTCGTCTGATCAACGCTATCGATAGGATTTCTAAAACACTTTAACATAACAAACTAACACGATATTATTTTAAATTTGGTTAATGAAATAAAATTTTGATATATAAGTAAATTTATGGAACTTAATAAATTGATTTAAATTGATAATTTGAAATGATAATACTTGATTTATCATTTATTGTTCTACAAATGAATTTATAAATAGTTGTTTATAAATTGATTTGGGAACTGAAATGAATTTGAATCAAGAATTTGAGAATTCAAGTTTCCGATGGATTTCAAACCTTGTGTTTAAAATTTTTAAAAGGATATAATTTAAAGTATTTTTGAATAAAAAATTTGTCTCTAAAGGATTTTAAAGTTTAAAAATTAAGTGCTCTTCTCTTTGTCGCTGGAAAATAATTTCGGTGATGACTGCAGCATCATCGACGTTCATTTTCGAGTTTTGAACTGAAGAGACCGTTCTGTAGTCTTACTACAGCTTTGTTTTGAAAGATTTAATTTATTTGAATTTCTAAATATGATTTGATTTATAATATATATAGATAAATGATTTAAATTGATTTGACATATTATGTACATATGTTTATTTATCTCTAAATGGTTTGAAGGAAATCGGAAATTTAATTCTTACATTTTTTTTCTTAAAGAATAATTTCAATTATAAAAAGAAAAATCAAAATTTTGGATAAATGATTCAAACTTGAGATAATTGAATTGGATAGTTTTATTTGTATATTACAATTGCATTCAAATATAACTTACCTTAAATTTTTTTAGAAGTTAACAATGTAATTGGATAATATACAATATAAAAAGGATTTTATACACTTAAATTTTAGTTATAAAAGATTAACAGAGGTAAATAGTGAAAAAGGAATTTAAAGAGATTTTATTTAAATAACTTAATAATCAAATTGATTTAATATGGAACCTTAAGTCTAACCTAGGAATTTTAATAAAGGTTATTTCCTGAAATGAATATGTTGTATAATAAATACTGTATCTTTGAATAGATAAAATAAAATACATTTGAATTGGACTTTTGGTAATAAAGTTTATTTAACTTGAATTCATAGTTTAATTGATGTCTAAATGAATAAATGTGTAAAGAAATTTGATTGTTATATTTGCTATATAAATGTTTTATTTATGAAATAGATATGTCTTGGAAATTGAATAATTATGATTCAAATAGTTAAAATGTATTTTTACATCACTAATAATTGATAATTGAGAATTTGGTTTTCAAATGGAATTTTAAGTGTAACTTATTAAAGGAATATCTATTTATGAAATGGGTATTTTAAATAAAGTGATAGGTTATGTGTTAAATTAAGAGCTAAGTAAAATAATGAACTTTTGACTTAATAAATGTAGTATAGTTTATTTGGATATTCCATTCATAAAAGTTTGTTTTAATAAGTCATAAGTTAAATGATATCCAAATGAATATTTCTGGAATTAAACTGATTTGAAGTACTAATATACCTACTGTAGCATTTTATAAATGATGCTGTTTTGAAAATACAGTGTTTTGGAAATTTTTAAAATTGAATGAACTTAGAAATGTTACAACTTTAAAATGAATATTGTTTGATCTTGGATTAAAATGGTATAAATGAAGATTATTTTTAAAAGGTGTTATGATTTTCTAAGTATTATGTTCTTTTTTAAGAATAACATTTCCAAAGTGTTATGATTTTTAGTAGTATGATTTCCAAATGATAAACATCCCTAAATTGTTATGATTTCAAAGCATTATTGTTTCAAATTTATTATCTTATTTTTTTTTCAAACTATCTTTTGGTTGTCCTTATTTCTCTTATCTTGTTACAGAATGGGAAGGCTATTGCTTATACCAGTCTGTTTAGAAATCTTTTTATAATCTTTGAAATCTTTGTTACTCATCTGGATCTGAACACTGTTTTTCCATTCATAGACCGTCGGTCAAGTGAAAAGGGAGATTCAGACTCTAGAGGATCTTTTTCATGCTTATATTCTTGATTTGATCACCTCCATCTTGTTAAACTTACCTATAACAATAGTTATTAGGTATAATTCCAATCTTCTTATCATCTTGTCTTAATTCTATTTCATTCTATCTTTTTCTGTGCTTTCCCGTACCTCGTTCCTTTTCGGGGACGAAAAGTTTTGAGTGGGGGAGAGTGTAACAACCCTGTATTTTACAATTATTTTTAAATTGATTTCCATATTTAAAGCTTTATTTATGAAAAAGAATAAATTTTGTTATTTTAAGTATAAACTTTGATTTTGATGTGGATTTGAATTCCAAATATGACTAAATTTAATATTTCTAGAAAATGTGAATTTTGGTCAAATAGTCAAACTTTGACTTTTAAATTTAAATTTTAAATAGTTTGAAATTATAATTTTTATCTTTTATTATGACAATAGATTTAATAACATGAATACTGCTTTTCGTTTCGTTGAAAACGGAGTTAAAATGTAAAAGGTATGTACATTTCAATTTTGAGTATAAATTGTTTATTTTGCAATTTTGTTATTTTAAATTTTATAAATTTTATTTTATTTGTCATATTTTGTTCTAATATGTGTTGATATTTTATTTTATGTATATCTTGACTTTTAAATATTTTTAAAACGATGATAGAATTTTTCCAAAATTTACTATATTTATTTCTTATTTTTAAAGGCTGTTTCTATTTTTCTGCTATTTTCTTCATCTAAACTATATTTAAATTAAAATTTATTTATTTATTTTTGTGAATTCATTTTATTTTGTGTTCTTATCTTTATTTATAAATATTTTTAAGTACATAAAAAGTTTCCATAGTTCATTGCATTTATTTTCCATATTTTCAAGACTAGTTGCAAATTTTGCTGTTTTATTTAATTAAATAATATATATTTAATATTTAGTTATTTATTTTTTTGTTTTTTACTAAATTTTCGTATTTTTATCTGAGTTTATATTTATATTTCAGTTATATAAAATTAAAATAAAATAAGTGGAAATTTGAAAGGACTTAAGTTGTAAATTGTGTGACTTTTCATTTGCTAGACCTTTCACATTTTGACCGTTCCTTCTTTATTGATAGCCATATGTTTTATTTTGTTTTTCAACTGAATACACTTCTCATTTCATCAAATTTTCGGCCAAAACACCTCTGAAAACATTTGGTAATGGCCTCTTCTTTTTCTTCTCTTCCTTCTTCATTTTTACTTTGTTTTGCCTTGATTTCATCCACAATTGCTTGGCCAAACTTTCCACCATCTCCACCATAGCCTCCACCACCTTCCTCCTCATCATTCTTGGCTTCAACCACCTCACATCCCCTCTGACCAGATCAGGCCATGGCCTTTAGATGATGAAAACACCACAAACAAATGTTGAAACCCCTTAAAAACAACACTAGCTGACCTATATCGCTTCACTACCACCATACATCACCTTGGCCGCGTCCTATTGCTCCACCACCACCTTGATACCACCTCTGGCCATCCACCTACCCACTGTCCAGACCTGAACCATGCAAGGGCCAAGCCCCACTTGCCTTTGGTTGAGCCAAAAATGCACCAAAACTCCACTTATTTTGCCTTGACCCTTTGTCTTATTCATATGTAACTCCTACCATCATCATCTCTTTGTTGCCATGCTATTTTGATGTCATAACCTGAGATTATGTCCAGCTATGGCTGAGAAAAAGATCCCCTTGGTCATGCTCTTGAATGGTTAAAGGAAGGTCGAATCACTTTGCCCTTTGTTGCTTTTTATTTCAAGTCATTTCTATATTGTTTTGTGTTACTTATTTACGTATGCATTGTCTTGTTTTGTTTATATGTATACAAGGCAATTATATTTGGCTCTCCACTCTCATGTTGTCGTGCCTTCAAAGATTCTGTGTTGTGTGTTTGGTCGTCATCTCCAGCTTAAACAAGTGAGTTATTCTCACCAGACAATATGTACCTATATAACTAGTAAATTGACACCCTGCGAATCTGTAAAAATATATTATCATGTTATATATGCTTATATTATTATCATATGATGTTCACACCTGTTATTACACCTGTTATATCATATGTTACTTTTATTTAATGTTATTCTATTATTTATATCTGTTATCACCATTGCAAGTTCCCTGTAGACTAGAATCACTATGGGTTGAAATGATACATACCCGAACGGACTTTAGAATAGGGAAAAATCGTTATGGGCTGAAATGATAGGCCTGAACGATTTTTATTTAATTTATTTTAACTTGGGATTGCGGGTTTGAAATGATAGAACCCGGATTTTTCTTTTTTAACTGCGGATTGAAATGATACATATCTGTATCACTTGACCTAAGTTAGAAAATTATATACAGGCCCGTGGTTATTTTATAAGTGTTTTGGATATTTTTAAATATTTTAAAAATTATAAATTTATGAAATTTGATTTAAATATATTTTGAAATGTTTTAAAATAAAGAAATTATGATTTTTTCTATGTGTTAAAAATGTAATTAATGAAAGGTTTAACTGGATTTTTGAAATATAACTAAAGTTGGAAATTTGGAATTTTGGTTAAAAATGATATTTAAGTTATATAAATAAAATGGATATTAAATTTTATTTGGAAATGGTAAATATGATAATTTGATTAAATTTGAATTTAAGTGATTTATTAAAGTATTATTGATTTTTCTATGAATTTAAGTGGTTAAATAAATGAATGTTTAAAAGTGATCTTTTAAAATATAACTTGACTTGGAAATGTGAAATTTGGTTTTAATTAAAAGTTTAAGTTAATTAAATAAAATTGGAAATTTAGTTAAATTTGTGAAATGGTAATTTAAATTTGAAGTGTTAAGTTTATTTGTTGAAATGTGAAGAATTGGAAACTTTTACACTTAAACTTATTAAGTAAATTGTTGAAAATTGGATTTTATTATAAGAAATTTATTGTGAAAGAAACGTGTAAAGTTCTAATTAATGAAAGAAATATGTAGAGTTTTAATTTATGAAAGAGACATGTAAAGTTTTAATTTATGGAAGAATATGTATAGTTTTTAATTTATGAAAGAAACATGTAAAGTCTTAATTAATGAAAGAAACATGTAAGTCTTAATCAGTGTAATATTGAATAAAATAATAAATGCCCTTTTTGTAATAAAACGTAAATTAAAACGTACATTTGATAATGTAAGTTTAATTAGTGTAATATTGATTAAATGATAAATGCTCTTTACTGTAATAGAAATGTAAGTTAAAAAGTACATTTAATATGTAAGTTTTAATTAATGTAAATGACATATTTTAATGACTAAAATAATAAAGTTTCTTTATTGTAATGATAATGTAAGTTAATAAGGTACTCTTAACTTAACATAAGAATTTTAGCATTAAATTGGATATTACAGTAACAAAGTTTATTTAACTATAAGGCTATGATAAAATGACCATGTTAAAAATTTGTAAGTATATAAATACTTTGATTATATAAAATGTTAAATTGGAAAGTATTACATTCCAAAAATGCTATGATTCCTTAAGGTTACATTACCAAAATGCTATGATAATTTAAAGGAAGATTTCAAGTTTAATAAATTAAAGGAAATATTCAGTGATTTTGAAATTTGGGTTTTATTGAAATGATATATTATTGAATTGGTTTTGAAATGGAAATGATATATTTTTGAATTGGTTTTGAAATGGAAATGATATATTTTTGAATTGGTTTTGAATAGATATGTTTTGGGTTTGAAAGTATGTATTAGTTTGAAATAAATGATATGATTTTGAAATGGTTTAAAGGATGTATTTTGATTTGAAACATAAACTATTTTTAAAAGTTATAACCACGGGTTATAATAACGATTGGTTGGCAAAGAGACCGGGATCGGATATGGACATACTCTCTGTCGATACCGAAAACCACTTTGACAACCGTGTACGCGGTGGAGATTCCAGAATGAAGTAGGATGGTGGCGACGTTCTTAAGGTATGTTACGTGGACCCAACTCCCGTGAGTTGGCATAAGGTGGCTAAAACAGGAGCGATCTCGGACCAGTGAGGTAGCACCTCTTCTCGGACACATTTCTTCGATATTATACTCTCACTTGTGATTTGACTAGATGGCCATCCTCCGATTTGGGAATGTTGTTCGAGGTGGAACGGTAGTGGCTGCTATGCGTATCCATCAGTCCGTGTGCGTAATTGGTATATCTACCCTGGCATTGCCTAGTTGTGCCGTGTCACCTACCATATCGAGCTTTACTACGATTATGATTTTAAGATCTGACCTCGTTAAGGTTCTCCATCCCCTTAACGCTATTTTCCGATATGATTATACTTTACTTATTTAGACACTATTATAATAGCGAATATTACTACATAGTAGATATTTTAACGGATCCTTAGAGGATGGGCGGTCCCAAGCATCTTCTAAGTTACTTGTACCTTTATTACAGGTCACTTGAGTTGGTTTACATTATATAAGTATATATTGTCCTGACTCGAGTGTTTTGTGTTTTGCTTTACGCTCGGGTCAGCCTGAGTTATTCACAGATTTGGATTTCCACTCTCTTGGAGATTTGAATCGCTGGAGATTATCTGCTTGTCTTGTCCTATCTATTTCAGTTCCGTTGTTCTACTCAGCTTGTACTTGGTTATTTTATTGAGACTTTTGTTGTACTCTATTTCTTCTGTTGTATCTTATGTAACTCTGACATATTTAGATAGTAGCTTCATGAACTACTATTTCTTTTACTTCCGCTGCATTATTTTACTCTGTGTCTGTGATCTGTGATTATATTTATTTACTGTATATTCTGAGATTTGCCAAATTTTAATTACAACGCGGTATTTTGAGCAATTCAACTCCGGCATGAGTGTCTACATATACACTTATAATGGATGCGAATGGTTGAAAATATCGGGTCGTTACAGTATCCCAAACATCCTTTAAGTTACTTGTGTTTCAGTTGACATTTCACTTGAGTTAAATTTATTAATATAAGAATGTTAATCCTCACTCGAGTGTTTTTGTGTTTTGCTTTACGTTCGGGTCAGACTGAGTGTCATAGCATTTGAGACTCACCTTTGGAGTTGGAGCTTCACTTGGAGATCCATCTGTATCTATTCAGCTTTCAACTATCCAGTTGTTTTGTTCAAACTTGTCATCTGTTGTATTCGAGATTACATTGTATTTGAGATATTCTATTGTATTTTATTTCATACTCTGATGTTTTATAGTAGCTTCATGAACTACTATTTATCTATTCCGCTGCTTATTGTTGTAATACTCTGTGTCTGTGATTCTGTGATTGATTTATTTACTGTATATGATGAGTTTTTCCAAATATAAATTAACAATCTGATATTTTGAGAAATTCAAGTCCGATATGTGCGGATGCGAATGGTTCGAAATACCGGGTAATTACAGTTGGTATCAGAGCTCTGGTTTAGGCAAACTTAGCATATAGAGTAAATTTAATTACAGAATCACGTTTCGTTTGAGCTTAAATTTCTTCCTCTTTGATTATAATTTCCTTTGAATTTTGGAGCTTCCCCTCTGTTCTAAAATTCATACTTGTCTTTCCCTATTTATGTTCTTTTGATACTGAAGCATCCCATAGCTTCATTCTTTTGGGTGACTCATTTCATCGGCGGTCCTACCAAACTTTGTATGATTTGTAAAGGGGTGAAACTCCTTTACAACAGGTGTCGATTCACCGAAAGATTTCTATGTCCTTTGTCACATACCGAAATTTTCGACTTTCGAAAATTCAACATCGATACTCACTTTATCGACTGCCGAGCAATCGAGTGCCGGAAACTCCAATAGTGAGGGTTTTAAGAAAAAGAAAAAGTAGAAGAAGAAGAAAATACATCAGAACAACATCAGAACAGAAAACAATATTCAGAATCTTACACATCGCAGCGGAACAATATATAATAGATAAATGAATAATCTTTAAAACAAAGAACTATATCATTTTATACATACATCAATCATCAGAGTCAATATACAACAATGGACAGTTATATAACTTGTCCTCATACAGAATACACAGCGGAATAAATAATATCAGATACAATACTACGTCTCGTCATCCAGCTTATCTCCAAAGCTCCAGAATATCCAGAATATCCTGATAACATAACTCTAGGCTGCCCGTGTGGAAAATTTGTGGGCACCCAGAGTTTAGAAGGGAACAATAAACTCCGAGTCAGTCATGGTGACTGGTGTGAGATCGTAAAACAGTTATTCTTTAAAATAAACAACAGGAAAACTTTAGTGTCAATTCGCAATGCTTTTGGAAAATGAAACTACCATAAGACCTCCCACCACACACACAATGCAAACGCAGACTTGGAGGAGATTTCTTCTTATGTTAGTCAAAGATGCTTACTACGCAAAATCAAATCATTTTGGATATTATTATTAGTGCATAGTGGAAAACATTTCGAAAGTAGAATATAAATCTTAGCCAGCATAGGTACCATTATATTATGCCCGCTATAGCTGCCTCCTGAGGAGACAGGTTATACAATTGAAATCGTAAAGGCTCGTATTGTTTCTTTGGATTTCCAACAAATGGTCAGGCTAAGGAACTTCCTATCCACGATGGGTACGTCCCTGGAATAGACGACCCGAGAACCTAACCGGATCTCTGCCAACACAAGGCCGGGTTACCTCTGCAAAAATAGGTAACTACTGACACGCGTATGCCATTCCCCGATCGTCACCGATCTTCCCGAGGATCCCCGATTCGCAACAACCACAAAGAAATAAATTTTGCAGCAACCACAGAGGTTAAGTATCTGGGCTCCATACCATGATACCACCTTTATCCAGAAGGAATGACATGCACTAAGGGGCGCTACTCCCTAGAACCTTGCCGCATCCTTCCTGTTTCGATCATTTCCGGGGTGTGAGGCTCGATGAAGTCTCGTCCACAAAGCTACGCTTTCTACAAAAAGCCCTGCTTCGGGTCAAACAAAAATGATCAACCTATGATCACAAAGATATAAGATCAAACAAATGATCATATCGCAAATGATCAAACACTGATCATTTCACAGCAACACTCAGTATGCCACGTTACCAAATTGGGATATATCGCTGATAAATTTCAACTACATAACCTCTGAGCTCGTACGTCTCAGAGAAGGGTGTTAAGCTAAGAGAATAAATTCTCCGCCACCAACAGAAATGTATTTGAAAGAAATCAGCTTTATATCTCAAATTGTAACGTCAGACACACAATCCATACAAGTCTGTTCCGGGATCGAACAGAATCGAAGGCACTTCTCACGAAGCCCTTGCATTTCCGGATAATTTTCTAATCACGTCCGGACTTCCCGTCACTAAGGGTGATAAAACCTCTAAATCGAAGATCAGTCGATGTAGAGTAACTCGACGGTAATCCTTCCGTTTTCAAAAATATCCGGTCTTCAACACCGGTCTTCGAATGCAATTCATATGACGTATCACATATTCGGAATGGGTTATACGACCCCATGGTCCTTTCCCGGCTAACCCGAATAGTGAGCGATTATTCAAAAATAAGTGTGGCATTCAAATTCATCCAATTCACAACAAATACCTATCTAAAGGTAATTATTGATAGTCGGTTATTTAACTATCAATAAAGATGCGCAACATCTTCAGATTCCAAATAATTTTCCAAATTATTTATTTCCAAAAATATCTTTACTAGATATAAAATTTCCACACTTCAAAAATAAACCAACGTTTATTTTTCTAAACAGTTTCCCTTTTCTTTTTATAAATTCCATCTTGAATTTACATTTTTCAAAATATCCCCTGATATACGATTTTCGAATCGATTTCAATATTCAATTTCAATTTCAATTTATCTTTACAAGGATAAATTCTCAAAACGTTCGTTTCATATTGGAAAAGCAATTCCATACTTATTTAATAATAAGTAATTCATAAATCTATTTATTTTCAACATTTGAAAATATTCGATATACTTAAATCAAAATTAAGTATAATTTCATTCTTTAAGGAAATCACTTACTATAACAATATTTATTTGAGTCAAAACGAATGTTACGTAAAACATCGTTATGACGACTCAAAATCACTAGTATAGGGATTCGAAAATTTAGATAGATAGGTAAATCCCAATACTATATAAAACATTTCCTTTCGGAAACCATTTACTATAACAACAGTGTTATAGTCCACCATTTCCTTAAATTTCTCGAAAACGTCTATTTCAACAAGAACTGTTGAAATCTATGCTTTCGATTCATAATACATTTTAAAACATTTTTAAAATGTTTAACTTCATTTTTAATATCACTTCTTCAAAAACGTATCCATTTTACTTAACAATATATTCACTGTCCAAAATCGTGAATATATTTCACTAACCAAATTTCAGTCTTTTCTACATATTTATTTCAAGGATAATCCATTATCCAAAATCGTGGATAAAATTCCCTTAATGATCTTCTATATTTAAAATCAATCAAATTTGATTTATTTTCGAATTTATAAAACAACGTTTATAAATTCTATTTTCTATTCTATAACAACTTCGATTTTATAAATTTCCTTTAATGACCCATTCAATTTTATAACTCAACGTATACATCAAAAATCCATATTATAAGTTAAATACTTATAATTCATTTATTTTAAAAGAAATCGTTCTTTTAAACTTTACAAACTGTAAATAAACCCGTTTTAACATCATTTCCATTTTTAAATCCACATTCCCAAATATTCACTTTTAACCCCAAAATCAAATCCCAAATCGATTTCTAATTTTACTTCAATACCAAATCAATTTCAATATTCATTTCTAAATTAATTTCCCATCCCAAATCATTTTATATTGATTTTCCAAACTCGTTTCAATTTGCCAATTAAATTTAAAATTGGACTTCCAACTTATTTTATTTTAAACAAATTCCTCTTAAAGAAAATAAATCTCTTTATCTTTTTCCAACTATTTAGAAATCCAAATTTTAATTAAATTCTTCAATTTAAAATCAGTATTATACGAAATTCATTTATTTAACGTTTTCACTTCATTCTGGAATAAATTCGATAAGATTATAAAAATTAACTTTTTATACTTTAAAATTCCTTTCTTCGAATTTATTCAATTTCTAAAAATTTCTTTACTTAAAAATTTCTATTTTGATTTCAAAAATTCAATCTCATTTATTTTTGGAATCCAATGATATCAAACATCCATTTAGCTAAATTTTAGCTTCAAACAATTTCCAGATATCGATATGATTAATAACATCAATATAATCATTCACAGATTCATATCACAGTATAAATAAATTCAATCAATGTGAGGGGTCCAGTTGGATCCCTCCAACCTGTTTCCCTGCATCCAAAGACGTTAGCACAATACCATTCCACTTCGAGGTGGAATATCGCGGTATATGGGTTTTTATAAAAATCCGCTTACTAACGGCGCAATAGGGTCTCATCCGCTATACGAGGCGGGAAATCAACAATCCAATATATACATATGCCAATATGTATATATTGCTATATATATAGATATATCCTACTATATCTAATAGCACATCCAAACAACAATCAATAACTGCAATCCAAATTTAAATCTGAGTGAGAAGATCTCACCTTAGCTTTTTATTTTGCAATCCATTTCCATCCCAGACTTGTTTTCTCGATTTATACCTTGTATAAATAATTATACAATTCTATTAATATTCGAACGGATCGAATAACAAATTTTCATTTGCTAATTTTGATTCATCGGTGACTTCATTTTTAATAGTTAAATTAACTGATAGTTTTACTTAAACCAAGCTAATAAATTAAAAGTGTATATTGCATATTTATCTTTCCTCTGAAAATCCTTTGGGTACTTAGAAAAATAAATCAGGTCAACTTAATAATTTTATTTACCAGTTCCATTATCTCAATTAACCAATTTCTTTTAACAAATTAATTACAACTTTGATTTCTAAAAGTCATCACTTTTAAATTAAACAAATTTTCTTCTTCATCATTATTTTCCTTTTTAAACAAGTCTCTGTTAGATAATTTATTTAACTAAACATTTTAATTTCAAACTAGCTTTCCTTTTAAAACCATTCTGCAACCTAAATAAATTTATCAGTTTAGTTTAACAAACTAACCCATAATATTAAAACAAACACATTTTTATTTTACAGCAATTTAAATTTTTAATTAACTTTACTGTTAATCTCCTACTGATATATGCAAAAATAAAATAGAGAAAAACCTCACCTTAAATCGCTCGACATCGCCACGGAGACTCCAGAACCCCAGACGCCATCGCCTGCAGCACTGGCCTCCCAGCTCTTCCTCCCCGCGTGCGCGACCACGTTTTTGCCCTAATCGAGTTCGAACAACCCCACTTGCCTCCATCACGAGTAACGCGCCGACATCTCCTCGATCACGCGGCACCCAGATCCATCGCGACATCGCCGTCGCCTCCTCAAGCCTCGTGCATCACCTGAGTCGCCGCCCCCACGAAATCACGTCGCCGGTCCCCTTTCACTGCCCTGCGCGCACGCCCTATCGCACTCGAGAACCCTAGCCCTACGCGATACAATCTCGCCTTGAGCTCGAGACAGAACTCCCACTCATGAATGTGAATCTCTAGCTGAGTTCGAATGATTTTGAATTTAAAATAGGTGAACGCGGCCATTGATATAGGAAAGCAACACGCGATTTTGTTTTCAGTCGCCATTTATTTTAATTTTTGAACTAAGGAAAGGTTTTGTTTTTATCTTTTGAACGAGAAGTTTTTTTAAAATGTAGAGGGGCGTGATTTCTGGCGGAAAGAAGGGAGAAGGATGGGTTGAGTGTCGAAGCAGTGTTTTGAAAACGTGTTGATTGAGAAATATTTTCAGCTGATGTTGACAATTGTTAAAAATTAATTTAAATCGAATTTGATTTAATTTCAACGCGTTTGTGTGCCGTCCGTTCACATAACAGCTCCGATAAATACGAAATCTGAAATCCGGTAATAATTCAATATTACGGACCCAATGGAACCGGTTTCGTCGAATTCCGAGACTGTTTGAAAAATGACTATTTTATAAATATCGGTTCGAACGATTAAATTTCAAAACTGAACGAAACAGTTTAAATTTAAATTCTGAAGCTGCTGTTATCCTCAGTGTTATCAATACGAATTTTAAAAGTTTTTCGAAATATTTTTCTTCAGCTTAAAACTGAAGATTCAAATTTTTATTCAACTCCAATAGATTAAATTATAAAATTTAATCGCCAAATTCAAGATTACATTCGGGATTCAAATTAAATTATCGTTCAAATATTTAAAATTAATTAAATATTCTCAATTTAATTTGTTCGAAATTCAGGGTCGTTACAGACTTCCCCCCTTAAAAGAATTTCGTCCTCGAAATTACAAGTTAGGAAAAAAAATGGCCCTTAACTCGTCTACTATTTTTCACAATCCAAATAGTTTTATCAATTTTTCAAAACAAATCTCTCTACTAAAGATTCGTTATCAACTCAACTAAATTTCTAAATCTTTCATAGTTTTCAAACAATATTGTTTACCTCAAAATTCAAATTTAAACTTAAATTCAAATTTTAACTTTCAAAAATTTATCAAAATTTTTCTAACACTCTAAAATTTCGAAAAATTTCGCCAGCGTCTCCTTTGCGCGGCTAATACGGCACTACTACAAAACGTCCCTACGGACTCTCAGATTTCAAAAAGAAAAAGAAACAGCCAAGCGGCTAGACAAGAAATCAGCAAATCTCATATTATAATTCAAATACATACCTTTTGTTGAGCAATTCAAATTATCTTTGAAATCAAAATCCCAATTTATCACCTGTATATCCTACTAGCCATAATATCTAGTTGCATATATTCAAACCATTTTGCAAATTCTATTACAAAATTTCAATATAAACTACTTATATCATCTTTAGTTCACTATTGAAGTTATATATTCATTATCATTCAATTTCACATTTCAATTATCTTTTCTGGAATTCCATTTCCCAATTATAAATTCACTTACAAATTCATATTTACACTTTTATTCATATATGAATTCATCTCTTTATATTCTTAATTCACATTAATAATTCTCATTTGTTAAATGAATTTATTTTCAAATCTTTGGTTATTATTTTATTTCTCATTTTATAAGTTATATAACTTATACTTACTTTAATTCAACTTAAAATTCCTTAAGTTAAATTTATTCAATCTAAATTCACAACAAATTGTATAAGTTATCAACTCATTTATTATTCTCATAAATATTTTTGTATAGCATTCCAGAGTCTTAATAACATTTTCAAAACCATTTTTGAAAACAATTCAATTTATTCCTTGAATTTTCAAAACAAAACCCAAATTTTCAAACAACTTCCATTTAAAACAATTTGGCAGCAATTTCTCTTTTGGAAACCCGAAAATGAACACCAATGATGCCGCGGTCATCATCGAAGTTATTTTCCAGCGACCGAAAAAAGTTTAGAGCTTTTCATCTCTTCAAAAGACTTTTCAAAACCTTTGAAATTCATTTTCAAATCAAAAGATTTAAACTTTCCAAATCTACCAAATTTTCAAACTCCTTTCAAAACTTTTCCAAAACTTCTCTGGAATTCCGTTTTAATTTACAATTCACATTTATAATTTACATTCTCAAATTTCATTTGTATGTGAATTAATTTCTTAACTTTGGAGTTATAATTCCAACTTCTTATTTAATTTTAATGATAATAATTAATATTACCACTTCTAACAACCATGCAACCATATACTATAATAATTCATAGAAAATGATTTCTTTTCTATACAAAAATAGTTTTGGGTAAAATTATCTCATTCACCCTATTTAAAACAATATTGTGCCGAATTGTTCTATTCGAGCGTTTAGAAACCCCTTCGATACAGTTTTGCAAGACTGTGCCGACGAAGGTTCATATACCACTCAATAAACCAATCATCACAATATAAAACAATTTTATATTCAATAACAAATACGCGCTCATATCTATTATTACACTCAAACTCATTCTAGAGTACTACTGACTCTATCTCTAATGAGTAACACCCAACAGAGCAGGGTTGTCGCTTAACCATATGCTCTGATACCACTCTATCACATACCGAAATTTTCGACTTTTGAAAATTCGACATCGATACTCACTTTATCGACTGCCGAGCAATCGAGTGCCGGAAACTCCAATAGTGAGGGTTTTAAGAAAAAAGAAAAAGTAGAAGAAGAAGAAAATACATCAGAACAACATCAGAACAGAAAACAATATTCAGAATCTTACACATCGCAGCGGAACAATATATAATAGATAAATGAATAATCTTTAAAACAAAGAACTATATCATTTTATACATACATCAATCATCTAAGTCAATATACAACAATGGCCAGTTATATAACTTGTCCTCATACAGAATACATAGCGGAATAAATAATATCAGATACAATACTACGTCTCGTCATCCAGCTTATCTCCAAAGCTCCAGAATATCCAGAATATCCAGAATATCCTGATAACATAACTCTAGGCTGCCCGTGTGGAAAATTTGTGGGCACCCAGAGTTTAGAAGGGAACAATAAACTCTGAGTCAGTCATGGTGACTGGTGTGAGAACGTAAAACAGTTATTCTTTAAAATAAACAACAGGAAAACTTTAGTGTCAATTCGCAATGCTTTTGGAAAATGAAACTACCATAAGACCTCCCACCACACACACAATGCAAACGCAGACTTGGAGGAGATTTCTTCTTATGTTAGTCAAAGATGCTTACTACGCAAAATCAAATCATTTTCGATATTATTATTAGTGCATAGTGGAAAACATTTCGAAAGTAGAATATAAATCTTAGCCAGCATAGGTACCATTATATTACGCCCGCTATAGCTGCCTCCTGAGGAGACAGGTTATACAATTGAAATCGTAAAGGCTCGTATTGTTTCTTTGGATTTCCAACAAATGGTCAGGCTAAGGAACTTCCTATCCACGATGGGTACGTCCCTGGAATAGACGACCCGAGAACCTAACCGGATCTCTGCCAACACAAGGCCGGGTTACCTCTGCAAAAATAGGTAACTACTGACACGCGTATGCCATTCCCCGATCGTCACCGATCTTCCCGAGGATCCCCGATTCGCAACAACCACAAAGAAATAAATTTTGCAGCAACCACAGAGGTTAAGTATCTGGGCTCCATACCATGATACAACCTTTATCCAGAAGGAATGACATACACTAAGGGGCGCTACTCCCTAGAACCTTGCCGCATCCTTCCTGTTTCGACCATTTCCGGGGTGTGAGGCTCGATGAAGTCTCGTCCACAAAGCTACGCTTTCTACAAAAAGCCCTGCTTCGGGTCAAACAAAAATGATCAACCTATGATCACAAAGATATAAGATCAAACAAATGATCATATCGCTAATGATCAAACACTGATCATTTCACAGCAACACTCTGTATGCCACGTTACCAAATTGGGATATATCGCTGATAAATTTCAACTACATAACCTCTGAGCTCGTACGTCTCAGAGAAGGGTGTTAAGCTAAGAGAATAAATTCTCCGCCACCAACAGAAATGTATTTGAAAGAAATCAGCTTTATATCTCAAATTGTAATGTCAGACACACAATCCATACAAGTCTGTTCCGGGATCGAACAGAACCGAAGGCACTTCTCACGAAGCCCTTGCATTTCCGGATAATTTTCTAATCACGTCCGGACTTCCCGTCACTAAGGGTGATAAAACCTCTAAATCGAAGATCAGTCGATGTAGAGTAACTCGACGGTAATCCTTCCGTTTTCAAAAATATCCGGTCTTCAACACCGGTCTTCGAATGCAATTCATACGACGTATCACATATTCGGAATGGGTTATACGACCCCATGGTCCTTTCCCGGCTAACCCGAATAGTGAGCGATTATTCAAAAATAAGTGTGGCATTCAAATTCATCCAATTCACAACAAATACCTATCTAAAGGTAATTATTGATAGTCGGTTATTTAACTATCAATAAAGATGCGCAACATCTTCAGATTCCAAATAATTTTCCAAATTATTTATTTCCAAAAATATCTTTACTAGATATAAAATTTCCACACTTCAAAAATAAACCAACGTTTATTTTTCTAAACAGTTTCCCTTTTCTTTTTATAAATTCCATCTTGAATTTACATTTTTCAAAATATCCCCTGATATACGATTTTCGAATCGATTTCAATATTCAATTTCAATTTCAATTTATCTTTACAAGGATAAATTCTCAAAACGTTCGTTTCATATTGGAAAAGCAATTCAATACTTATTTAATAATAAGTAATTCACAAATCTATTTATTTTCAACATTTGAAAATATTCGATATACTTAAATCAAAATTAAGTATAATTTCATTCTTTAAGGAAATCACTTACTATAACAATATTTATTTGAGTCAAAACGAATGTTACGTAAAACATCGTTACGACGACTCAAAATCACTAGTATAGGGATTCGAAAATTTAGATAGATAGGTAAATCCCAATACTATATAAAACATTTCCTTTCGGAAACCATTTACTATAACAACAGTGTTATAGTCCACCATTTCCTTAAATTTCTCGAAAACGTCTATTTCAACAAGAACTGTTGAAATCTATGCTTTCGATTCATAATACATTTTAAAACATTTTTAAAATGTTTAACTTCATTTTTAATATCACTTCTTCAAAAACGTATCCATTTTACTTAACAATATATTCACTGTCCAAAATCGTGAATATATTTCACTAACCAAATTTCAGTCTTTTCTACATATTTATTTCAAGGATAATCCATTATCCAAAATCGTGGATAAAATTCCCTTAATGATCTTCTATATTTAAAATCAATCAAATTTGATTTATTTTCGAATTTATAGAACAACGTTTATAAATTCTATTTTCTATTCTATAACAACTTCGATTTTATAAATTTCCTTTAATGACCCAATTAATTTTATAACTCAACGTATACATCAAAAATCCATATTATAAGTTAAATACTTATAATTCATTTATTTTAAAAGAAATCGTTCTTTTAAACTTTACAAACTGTAAATAAACCCATTTTAACATCATTTCCATTTTTAAATCCACATTCCCAAATATTCACTTTTAACCCCAAAATCAAATCCCAAATCGATTTCTAATTTTACTTCAATACCAAATCAATTTCAATATTCATTTCTAAATTAATTTCCCATCCCAAATCATTTTATATTGATTTTCCAAACTCGTTTCAATTTGCCAATTAAATTTAAAATTGGACTTCCAACTTATTTTATTTTAAACAAATTCCTCTTAAAGAAAATAAATCTCTTTATCTTTTTCCAACTATTTAGAAATCCAAATTTTAATTAAATTCTTCAATTTAAAATCACTATTATACGAAATTCATTTATTTAACGTTTTCACTTCATTCTGGAATAAATTCGATAAGATTATAAAAATTAACTTTTTATACTTTAAAATTCCTTTCTTCGAATTTATTCAATTTCTAAAAATTTCTTTACTTAAAAATTTCTATTTTGATTTCAAAAATTCAATCTCATTTATTTTTGGAATCCAATGATATCAAACATCCATTTAGCTAAATTTTAGCTTCAAACAATTTCCAGATATCGATATGATTAATAACATCAATATAATCATTCACAGATTCATATCACAATATAAATAAATTCAATCAATGTGAGGGGTCCAGTTGGATCCCTCCAACCTGTTTCCCTGCATCCAAAGACGTTAGCACAATACCATTCCACTTCGAGGTGGAATATCGCGGTATATGGGTTTTTATAAAAATCCGCTTACTAACGGCACAATAGGGTCTCATCCGCTATACGAGGCGGGAAATCAACAATCCAATATATACATATGCCAATATGTATATATTGCTATATATAGATATATCCTACTATATCTAATAGCACATCCAAACAACAATCAATAACTGCAATCCAAATTTAAATCTGAGTGAGAAGATCTCACCTTAGCTTTTTATTTTGCAATCCATTTCCATCCCAGACTTGTTTTCTCGATTTATACCTTGTATAAATAATTATACAATTCTATTAATATTCGAACGGATCGAATAACAAATTTTCATTTGCTAATTTTGATTCATCGGTGACTTCATTTTTAATAGTTAAATTAACTGATAGTTTTACTTAAACCAAGCTAAAAAATTAAAAGTGTATACTTGCATATTTATCTTTCCTCTGAAAATCCTTTGGGTACTTAGAAAAATAAATCAGGTCAACTTAATAATTTTATTTACCAGTTCCATTATCTCAATTAACCAATTTCTTTTAACAAATTAATTACAACTTTGATTTCTAAAAGTCATCACTTTTAAATTAAACAAATTTTCTTCTTCATCATTATTTTCCTTTTTAAACAAGTCTCTGTTAGATAATTTATTTAACTAAACATTTTAATTTCAAACTAGCTTTCCTTTTAAAACCATTCTGCAACCTAAATAAATTTATAAGTTTAGTTTAACAAACTAACCCATAATATTAAAACAAACACATTTTTATTTTACAGCAATTTAAATTTTTAATTAACTTTACTGTTAATCTCCTACTGATATATGCAAAAATAAAATAGAGAAAAACCTCACCTTAAATCGCTCGACATCGCCACGGAGACTCCAGAACCCCAGACGCCATCGCCTGCAGCACTGGCCTCCCAGCTCTTCCTCCCCGCGTGCGCGACCACGTTTTTGCCCTAATCGAGTTCGAACAACCCCACTTGCCTCCATCACGAGTAACGCGCCGACATCTCCTCGATCACGCGGCACCTAGATCCATCGCGACATCGCCATCGCCTCCTCAAGCCTCGTGCATCACCTGAGTCGCCGCCCCCACGAAATCACGTCGCCGGTCCCCTTTCACTGCCCTGCGCGCACGCCCTATCGCACTCGAGAACCCCAGCCCTACGCGATACAATCTCGCCTTGAGCTCGAGACAGAACTCCCACTCATGAATGTGAATCTCTAGCTGAGTTCGAATGATTTCGAATTTAAAATAGGTGAACACGGCCATTGATTTAGGAAAGCAACACGCGATTTTGTTTTCAGTCGCCATTTATTTTAAATTTTGAACTGAGGAAAGGTTTTGTTTTTATCTTTTGAACGAGAAGTTTTTTTAAAATGTAGAGGGGCGTGATTTCTGGCGGAAAGAAGGGAGAAGGATGGGTTGAGTGTCGAAGCAGTGTTTTGAAAACGTGTTGATGGAGAAAGATTTTCAGCTGATGTTGACAATTGTTACAAATTAATTTAAATCGAATTTGATTTAATTTCAACGCGTTTGTGTGCCGTCCGTTCACATAACAGCTCCGATAAATACGAAATCTGAAATCCGATAATAATTCAATATTACGGACCCAATGGAACCGGTTTCGTCGAATTCCGAGACTGTTTGAAAAATGACTATTTTATAAATATCGGTTCGAACGATTAAATTTCAAAACTGAACGAAACAGTTTAAATTTAAATTCTGAAGCTGCTGTTATCCTTAGTGTTATCAATACGAATTTTAAAAGTTTTTCGAAATATTTTTCTTCAGCTTAAAACTGAAGATTCAAATTTTTATTCAACTTCAATAGATTAAATTATAAAATTTAATCGCCAAATTCAAGATTACATTCGGGATTCAAATTAAATTATCGTTCAAATATTTAAAATTAATTAAATATTCTCAATTTAATTTGTTCGAAATTCAAGGTCGTTACATCCTTGGTTTATGATGCTGTTATTTTCCTGTCAAGCCCGTATCGTTTCTTAGTAGACGATCCGAGAAAATTCTCTTTTGATCGAATGTCGATTGCTTATGGATTTTAGCGGGCAATTTTATCCTTCATTTGATACTCAACCTAGTTATCTTGACTCAACCCCTGTTGTCTGACTATTTTCGGATGTTCTGGAGAAGTCACTTCTCTTTCCTTCAAGCGGGAAATTGAATTTCCGCATCAATCTTATTTTTGGAACATCGGTTGACACGGTTAAGGTCACCGTGAGTAATATTAGTCTATCCATTCTTTCCTATTTGTAATTTAATTATCCTATCTTCGTTTCGAGCCTATCTTCCTTGTTAGAATTCTCTATAATTAGGGTCCCTCTAAATTTGAATCTCTATCCTTATTTGAAATCCATTCTGGAATCATCGAGTGAGGGAGTGTATTTGTAATTAATATAAAAATGTTTTATATTATGTTGTTTGAGTTGTTAAGTTTGAATTTTGGGTTTCGATCGATTCGTCTGATCAACGCTATCGATAGGAATTCCAAAACACATGAACAGAGCAAACTGACATAATATTATTTTCAATTTGGTAAATGAAATAAATTTTGTATGGTTATATTTTATATATATAAAGTATAATTTTCTGAAACTGAATAGTTAACTAAATTGGTTGTTAGAAATGATAATACTATATTATCATTTATTGTTTTAATTCAACATTCCTTAAACTATTAACTCTTCTCGTAAATTATAAGGAAATGAAAATTTTATAAATATAGCTTATAAATCTAATTTGCAAATGAAATAAACTTAAATTAGGAATTTGAGAAATTAATTTTCGGTGTTTTTCAAATTTTGTTTTCAAAGTTTGGATAAATATATATATATTTGAAAGTATTTTCGAAAGGAAATTGTTTCCAAAATTTTTTAAAGAAGGTAAGTCTATACTCTCCTCTTTGTTGCTGGAAAATAATTTCGGTGATGACTACAACATCATCGACATTAATTTTCGAGTCTCGAAGTGGAGAGACCCTTATTAGCTTTGCTACACTTTTATTTTGGAAAATAATGGATTTGATTTAAAATTTCTTGTGTATAATCTGATTTATAAAATATATATGTATATAATTATTTTAAAATAGTTTGAAGTCTAACCGGAAATTTAAATCTTAAGTTTATATTGAGAGATGGTTTCAATTATTGAAATAAAGGGAAATTTTTGAATAATTTGAATATCTAAAATGATAAATGAAATTTAACAAATTTGAATAGTTGAATTTGAATAAAACTTATGTGTATAATACTAAATTGCATTCTAATATATATAACTTTCCTAAGATATTCAAAAAGTTAAAATGTTAGGGTATAATAAAAGGTTATACAATAAGAAAACTTAAGTAATAAATTGTTCAAACTGAAATCTGGCTTAATATAAATGTTGAAAATAAAAAGAAAAATTTGTATAGTATTTAAATACATTCAGAATCATTAATATAACTTACCTAGAAAAGTTTAAATGTAATTAGAATGTAATTGATAGTATACACTATGATATAAGTAATAGGATATCAAAAATGATATTTTGTTAAGGAAATTTACTGATAATAAATTGGATAATAAATTGGACAATAGAAAGGGAAAATTTATTTGTTGAATAATATATGGTTATAAAATGTATACACCTAATATGTTGCAAAATATGTTAAGTGAAATAAATTAAATAAATAAAAAGGAAGACTATTTAAGCAAATAAATATGAGCTTAAGAATAGTGAACATGAAATTTTATGGAATCAACTTAGCTGAAGATAAATCGATAAAATAAATGAGTTAATTTAAAAATGAATTTGTTTGAAAGAAATGTTGATAAAATGAAAGAAAATCAATTTTAAATTGAATAACTATTTATTAGTTGAATAAAATGGATTAAACCAAATTGTTGAATATTAATTGAAATCTATATGGTTTTGAACAGTTGAAGTTGAATGTTAAGGTGGAATTAACTATGGTTGATCAAATAGATTTAATAAACGAGTTAAAAAAACAAATTTTGTTGTGAAATTTTTTGTAATAAATTGAAACAAATCAAGTGAGTGAAAATGTCACATCCTGGAATTTTCGACTTTCGAAAATTCGACATCGATACTCACTTTATCGACTGCCGAACAATCGAGTGCCGGAAACTCCAATAGTGAGGGTTTTAAGAAAAAGAAAAAGTAGAAGAAGAAGGAGATAGAAGAAAAAGAGAAGAAAGAAAGAACAAAACAACAACAGATACAGAACAGAGACAATATCAGAATCTCACATATCGCAGCGGAACAATATATAATAGATAAATGAATAATCTTTAAAACAAAGAACTATATCATTTTATACATACATCAATCATCAGAGTCAATATACAACAATGGACAGTTATATAACTTGTCCTCATACAGAATACACAGCGGAATAAATATATCAGATACAAATACTACGTCTCGTCATCCAGCTTATCTCCAAAGCTCCAGAATATCCAGAATATCCTGATAATCTAACTCTAGACTGCCCGTGTGGAAATTTGTGGGCACCCAGAGTTTAGAAGGGAAACAATAAACTCCGAGTCAGTCATGGTGACTGGTGTGAGATCGTAAAACAGTTTATCTTTAAATTTAACAACAGAAATATTTTTAAAGTCAATTCGCAATGCTTTTGGAAAATGAAACTACCATAAGACCTCCCACCACACACACAATGCCAACGCAGAATTGGAGGAGATTTCTTCTTATGATAGTCAAAGATGCTTACTACGCAAAATCAAATCATTTTTGATATTATTATTAGTGCATAGTGTAGAAATCATTTCGAAAGTATAATATTAATCTTAGCCAACATACGACCAGTATCGTATGCCTACTATAGCTACTATGTTCAATAGCAGGTTACCGCCACATTCCATAGCAGGTAATACAACTAAAACCGTACAAGTCACGTATTGTTTCTTTGGATTTCCAACAAATGGTCAGGCTAAGGAACTTCCTATCCACGATGGGTACGTCCCTGGAATAGACGACCCGAGAACCTAACCGGATCTCTGCCAACACAAGGCCGGGTTACCTCTGCAAAAATAGGTAACTACTGACACGCGTATGCCATCCCCCGATCGTCACCGATCTTCCCGAGGATCCCCGATTCGCAACAAACCACATAGAAAATAATAATGCAGTAACCACAGAGGTTAAGTATCTGGGCTCCATACCATGATACCACCTTTATCCAGAAGGAATGACATACACTAAGGGGCGCTACTCCCTAGAACCTTGCTGCATTCGTCCTGTTTCGACCATTTCCGGGGTGTGAGGCTCGACGAAGTCTCGTCCACAAAGCTACGCCTTCTCAAAAAGCCCTACTTCGGGTCAAACAAAATGATCAACCTATGATCACAAAGATATAAGATCAAACAAATGATCATATCACAAATGATCAAACACTGATCATTTCACAGCAACACTCAGTATGCCACGTTACCAAATTGGGATATATCGCTGATAAATTTCAACTACATAACCTCTGAGCTCGTACGTCTCAGAGAAGGGTGTTAAGCTAAGAGAATAAATTCTCCGCCACCAACAGAAATGTATTTGAAAGAAATCAGCTTTATATCTCAAAGTGTAACGTCAGACACACAATCCATAAAAGTCTGTTCCGGGATCGAACAGAACCGAAGGCACTTCTCACGAAGCCCTTGCATTTCCGGATAATTTTCAATCACGTCAGGACTTCCCGTCACTAAGGGTGATAAAAACCTCTAAATCGAAGATCAGTCGATGTAGAGTAACTCGACGGTAATCCTTCCATTTTCAAAAATATCCGGTCTTCAACACCGGTCTTCAAATGCGATTCATAACGACGTATCACATATTCGGAATGGGTTATACGACCCCATGGTCCTTTCCCGGCTAACCCGAATAGTGAGCGATTATTTAAAAACAAGTGTGGAATTCAAATTCATCTAATTCACAACAAATACCTACTCAAGGTAATTATTGATAGTCGGTTATTTAACTATCAATAAAGATGCGCAACATCATCAGATTCCAAATAATTTTCCAAATTATTTCATCTTCACAAATATCTTTACTAGATATAAAATTTCCACACTTAGCCATTTGAAAACAATTTCAAATCAATTTTCCACACTTCAAAAATAAATCAATATTTATTTTTAAACAACTTCGCTTTCTTTTATAAATTCCGTATTGAATTTATACTTTCGAATATCTACTGATATTCGATTTTCAAATCGTTTTCAATATTCAATTTCAATTTATCTTTAAGGAGATAAATTCTCAAAACATTTCATTTCATTTTGGAAAACATTTCCATACGTATTTAAAAATAAGTCAGCAATTCACAATCCATTTATTTTCAACACTTGGAAAATATTCGATATACTTAAATCAAATTAAGTATAATTTCATTCTTTAAGGAAAATATTCTTTTAACACCTTTATTTGAGTCAAAACGAATGTTACGTAAAACATCGTTACGATGACTCGAAATCACTAGTATAGGGATTCGAAATTAAGATAGATATATAAATCCCAATACTAAATAAAACATTTCCTTCCGGAAATCATTTACTATAACAACAGTGTTATAGTCCACTATTTCCTTAAGTTTCTCGAAAACGTCTATTTCAACAATAAATGTTGAAATCTATGGTTTCGATTCACAACACATTTTAAAACACCTTTAAAATGTTTAACTTCATTTTTTAAAATATTACTTCTTCAAAAAATGAATCCATTTTACTTAACAATATGTTCACTGTCCAAAATCGTGAATAAAATTTACTTAACCCCATTTCAATCATTTCTACACATTTTTATCACATTCAATCTATTTTCGAATTTATAAGCACGTTTATAAATTCTATTTCTCTTTTTAATAACAACTTCGACTTATAAACCTTTTTTTATCAACTTCTATACTTAACTTATCAAAATAAGTGACTTTGGGTTCATAAACAACTTTTATAAATTTTAATTCCATTTATAAAAGCTTCAATACCAAATCAATTTCAATGTTGATTTCTAATTTTATTTTCAACGTTCGAATAAAATTTCCACATTGATTTCTCAAAAATTCATTTCTAAATATTAAATCAATTACAGATTGATTTCAAATTTTATTTAGCACTACTAAATACATTCCTTATTGAATTCATTTTACATTGATTTCACAACTTATTTTAATGTACCAATTAAATTTCAAACTGAATTTCCAACTTATCTTCTTTTAAATAAATTCCTTTTTAAGAAAAATAAATTTCAATCGTTTCTTTCAATTTATTTAGAAATCCAGATTTTAAATTAATTTCCTCAATTTAAAATCACTATTATACGCAATTCATTTATTTAACATTTTCACTTTATTCTGGAAATAAATTCGATAAGATTATAAAAATTAACTTTTTATACTTTAAAATTCCTTTCTTCGAATTTATTAAATTTCTAAAATCAAATTCATTTAGAAATTTCTATTTTGATTTCCAAAAATTCAATTTCGTTTATTTTTGGAATCCAATGATGTCAAAACATCTATTCAGCTAAATTTTAGTTTTCAAACAAATTCCAGATATCAATATGATTTATAGCATCACTATAATCATTCACAGATTCATATCACAATAGAAATGAATTAAATACATGTGAGGGGTCCAGTAGGATCCCTCCAACCTGTTTCCCTGCATCCAAAGATGTTAGTACAATACCAATTCCGCTCCAGTACGGAATTATCACGGTATATAGGTTTTTATAAATCCGCTTACTAACGGCGCAATAGGGTCTCATCCGCTATACGAGGCGGGAAATCATCAATCCAATATATACATATGCCAATATGTATATACTGCTATATATATAGATATATCCTAAAATATCTAATATCAACAATCCAAACAAATCAACCAAATCAACAACTGCAATTCAAAATTAAATCTGAGTGAGAAGATCTCACCTTAGCTTTTTAATTGCAATCCCATTTTCCACTTGACTCGATTTTTCTTGCTTTATACCTTGTATAAATAATTTATATGATTTGTTAAAATTCGAATCAATCGAATAATAAATTTTCATTTTATAATTTTGATTCAATAATCTCTTTTCAAACTACTTCTCCTTAACAAATTTATCCAACTAAAGTTTTTAGTTTAAGAATAAAATTTTCTTCTTTAATCATTTTCTAACAATAAATTTTACAATTCATTTATTTAATTTTAAACTAATAACCAAGCTTTTCTTTAATAAATTCTTTCGGTAACCAAGAAAAATTAGATAAGTTTGTTACATATATTAACTACTCTAACCCGTATTACTCTATTTCATTTTAAAAACTACTCTTTTAAATCTATATTTATTTAATTTCCAAGAACAGAGCTGCCTTCATCATCTTTTCCAAAATCAAAAATTTTATCTTATAAAATTTCCTGTAAGATCAAATAATGATATATATATATATTTTTTTTTCCCAAACTTAATCCGTATATATAAATTTCCAGTTTCTATATATATATACATTTATCCGATTAAAACTGAATTATTTTGAATCTTTACTGTAAAATTTCAAATACATATATATTTATTAAATCACTTTTAATTGGAAGAAAGAAAAAAATTCGAATACCTTATTGCTATCTGAGAACCAAGGCCACCATCGCCAGACCCAAGTTGTCGATTGGCCACGCCTTCGAGTTGCCCGCGTTCAGCAGCTCTCCCCATCTTGTTCGTCGACGCGCGACCCAAGCTGCCTACGACCATCACCGCACCCTTGAAATCACGTCGCCGATCACCTTCCACTGCGAACGCCTCCAGACCCACGCAAGCCCTAACCCACAGCCTACTCGAATGCGCGCCGCCGAGCCACTCGCGCTCGAGCATCGAATACCCCTCTCGAGATCACCCCTCTGCTTAATCGATCGAACTCCGTTCGATTCGCGACCCATATCCATCGCTGCTTCGTTCAAACAACTCGCGACTGTCACGCGAGCAAACCCCCAAATCGCGAAAACGGCTTCGGCCATGAATTCTCTGCTTCTTCTTTTTCTTTCTTTTTCACGAGAGAAGGAGGGAACGAACGAAAGAAAGAAGGTTTTCGTTTTCCTTTTTATTCGATTTGAGACCAAGAGGGATACGCGGCCATTTTCGTGAATTCAACTGAGGAAAAGAAAAGGGGAGGTGCGATTAAATTTTTGAAATGAAGAAGAGCAGAGGAAATTTCGTGCGTTTTGATTTTAGAACAAGAATAGTTTTAGTTCGCCATTTATTTTTAAACAAACGAGAAGAGTACGCGACCATGCTTGCACGATTTCTTCCGTGATGCTCGGCTGAAACAAAGGGGCGTGGATGAAGGAGGAAAGTAGCTGATGTGACCAGATTTTTAAATTTTAAATTTTTAAATCGAATTTGATTTAATTTTCAACGCGTTTACCTATCGTGTGCACACATAACGACTCTGAAAAATACGAAATTGGGAATCCAGTAATAATTCAATATCACGGACCCAATGGAACTGGTTTCGTCGAATTCCGAGACTGTTTGAAAATTGACTATTTTATGAATATCAGTTCGAGTGATTATTTTCAAAACTGAACAAAACAGTTCGAAATTAAATTCTAAAGCTTCTATCATCTTCAGTATTATCAATACGAATTTTAAAAGCTTTCAAAATATTTTTCTTCGGCTTAAAGTCGAAGATACAAATTTTTATTCAGCATTCACTAGATTAAATTTTATAATTTAATCACCAATTTCAAACTTCACTCGGGGATTCAAATTAAATCGTCGTTCAAATATTTAAAATTAATTAAATATTTCCAATTTAATTCGTTCAAAATTCTGGGTCGTTACAGAAAATATATGGTATATAAACCAATCAAAATGTGAACATAGTAAATTTGATTGATTAAATAAAATAAACTGGAATCGATTAATTGAATATAAACAAATATTAAATTAATGAAACTTATGGTTTGGAATTAGTGTGGTATCTGGTATTTTATATTCCAAATCTATCTTTTTCTGGTTGTTTCTATTCTCCTGCCTCCTTCCTTTTTGGGGATGAAAAGTTTTGAGTGGGGGAGAGTGTAACGACCCATAAATTTTAATGGTTTTAATAACGTAATTTAACTTAATTTTTGTTAAATTGTAAATAATAAAATTTGGAAATAAAAATTTGATATTTGGAATACGTCTATATAAACATAGCAAGTAGTAAATTTCATCAGATAATATGAACGTTTAATTTATTGTGTAATTTTCAATTCCAATTTAAATCAGTTAAAATTGATGTAATTAAAATACTTTCCAAATCTGAATATTTTTATATAATAGAAATATTCATCATCTTCTGAGTAAGATGTTATATTTCGTTTCATCAAATTTGGACTTCTCTATCTTCGTTTATCTTATTTTCTGCGTTCTAGCAGCATTTTCGGCGCAGAAATTCGAGTTTTTGTAATCTGATCGTATCTCTGATATATGTGTACAATTCTATCCGTCTCGTCATGCTGA
This sequence comes from Allium fistulosum, assembly GCA_030737815.1. Classification (NCBI taxonomy): domain Eukaryota; kingdom Viridiplantae; phylum Streptophyta; class Magnoliopsida; order Asparagales; family Amaryllidaceae; genus Allium; species Allium fistulosum. Next base: position 1,395,155,601 of record CM060902.1, read on the forward strand.
TCCATGCAGTATATTGATTTCAGTATTTTGAGGTCCGGTACGATAAAACGGTGCGTCGTATCGGTACCATAAATTGTGACCTTACATTTTTCCTCGGTTTCAAAATTTAAACATGCCGCCCAAACAAAATTAATTGCTTTAAATTTTCAGCTAAATCAGTGTGTGACCGTTGCTATTACAATTGTTACTTTTCTAGTATATATTCATTTCTACCTTTTTCCATTGCTCTTCTGTCATTTCTCTAGGAAGGTACGTTCCCTTTTTGTAACGATCTCGGATTTTATATCAATTTAAATTGATAATTAATTTAATTTTTGAATAAAAATTGTGAAATTTATTGGTAAACAAATTTGAGTTTCTCCAAATTCAAATAAAATATGTGTTAAATCATTTGAATTTAAATCTTGTATATATATGAATATATATGTATATGTGATTTAAATGAGTAAGTTTGAATTTATATATATACATTGGATTGAATTTTAATTTTAAGTAAAGGGTTTAAAAATATAAAGTAACACATTAGTTAAATTAAATAACATATTAAATATAGAAATTCACTTATATTACAAAATAATAAGATAAAATAAAAATAGAAATAAATAAATAAAATAAAGAAAACAAATATATATGAAGCTTGTAAAAACAATTAACAAGAAATGAGACAAATTCATTTAATGCTAATATCTTCAGCCGAAATCAAATTTAGCATAGTCAAAGCAAGAAGGAAAAAAAATCTAAATATCTATGAACAAAGGACAACTTAATTAATGCAGCTCACAATGCTTTCATCTCAGCTGGTCAAAAGAACAAGCAAAGAAAAAATCACTGTCTTAATTTGTACAAACAAAATAATGTTACCCTGTACAAATTTTATCACCAGTGCTCTTCCTTTATACATCAAACTCTCACCCTCATTTCGACCATAAAAGCTGAGTAAACTGAGGAAAGCAACAACATCTTCAACTTAAAACAAAACTTCACTTTGAAACAATAATATATATCAAATCAAACCAGAGGATCAAAAGGGAAGCTTCAGCTTGCATTTTCTTAAAACCTATTTCAACTTGAAGCTCTGTTCTTTCTTCAAAACACGGTGAGTAACTTGACGGTTCCATCGCCAGCTAACTCACGAGAAACCATCATTAGGTGACAAAAAGCCCGTGTATGCCCCAGTGTAAAGTGCATGAATGTGTTGTGTAGTGCGAATGCTGTGCGTGACTTGAGCAAATTCTGCAGAATTAAAGAAAATGTGCAAGCGACGAGATTCTGGAAGTCAGACAAACATGACCGTCATCGCTGACCGTCATGACTGCGCCATCCAGATGATAACAATCGATTCCAGGTTAAAGAATTCGTTGTACTTTTCTATTAAAAGGCAGTTCCATCGACGAGCTTCGAAAGTCAGTCAAATATGCAATCCTGTAATCAAGTCCAATTATGCAAGGCGGAAGCTCGTCGGAGTTGAATATAAGGACATGCAAAAGTTCGCTAAGTTCGTCAAATTTCAGCATGGAATCGATCGTAGTTCGAGTTCAAATTCATTCGGAGGCGTGATGTCTTTCGTATCGATCCAGTTCGAATCGATACTTTCGTATCGATCAAGTCAACTCGATACCTTTCGTATCGATGACAGTTCGTATCGACCAGAGGAGGAGATTTCGTATCGATCAGGTAGGTTTACTTCGCATCGGCCAAGGGTAACGGTTGTGAGACAACCAAATGCAATAACTTCGTATCGATCTGTGGTTATCGATATGGGACCGATGAGATCTCTTGGTCTTCGTATCGATCAAGAGAGACAGATTTTCGCATCGATCACGCTGGCCAAGCGCTTACATCGATCATCTCAGTTCAACACAAGCCCCTACCACCTTAGATCGATGCGAACCTCTGCATCCCCTTTAACCCATCAGTCGATGCGAAATCATGAAATCTGGATCGAGTCGAATCCTCCTATCCCAGATCGACACGAACTAGTGGTGAAACAATCACTCCAGAACTCTTTCTTCTCCGATTGAAGCGAGCATGGCCATGGCCATCCTCGACCAAGCTCTGGTCCAGATCTGGCCTTGGCACCACCAAAATTGATAATCGGCAAAGGCACGATGGATCTGAGATCTGAACTTCGTCGCTCAAGTGTAGCCGTGATTGCTCATTTACCTGAATCGAATTGGAGTTTGGGGAAATTATAAGATGATGTTTGATCGATTCGAAGATTGGAATAATTCTTCTCTCCTGCTTGTCTGTGGATCGATACGAGAAGGCAGAAGACAACAGTAAAAGTAAAAGGTAAAAAAGTGAGAAATGGCAAAGTCCCAGATATTTATACGAGGCCTAGGACGGAACCGAGTCGATTCGACTCCCAGTCAATTTGACCGGTCGCAACCAGTCAAGCAGCGCATCGATGCGAGTATTCGTATCGAGCCCACTAACCTTTATCGTTTCGAAGCGCACAGGGAGGCCACGTGAATATGATAGGTAGGTGTACGCGCTTTCCTCGCATCCATCAAGCTGTGCATTCATCGAGGCGAAATGTTCACCAGACACCATCGTTTCGAAGCATCCAGGTTTTGAGCCATCGATTCGAAACAGAGCAGATCTGTTGATACGAGCGTCGATTTCGTATCTATCAGTATCTATCGATGCGAACATCCATTTCGTATCCACCAGATATCATCAGTTCGAACCAGAATTCACCACCATTTGTGACCATCGATACGAACGATTGTCTTCGTATCCATCAAATCAACCTACATCGATACGAAAGAAGGCTTTTTGACTTTGAGCATCGACTCGTAAGCGGACCGATACGAGAGAATGGCTAAGGGGTACGACTTCCAAAGCTATTCGAAGAAGGCCTGCAGCTTTTCAAAGCACGTCATGTTTTCACAAGACGTACTTTGGGGGGCAAATGTTATCCCGCCTTTTGGCAAGGCCAGGACATCAAGAAGCCGGCTAGAGAACCAGGATAGCACGCCATGGATATCGCTGAATTTTGTCCGAGCCCAGAGTGAGCTACAATTGATAGGACACGACAAGAAGGGCCATAGAGATCAGCACCTCAAATTTCAAGTCGATCCGGGCTCATACGCTCAAGTTATGATCGAGTCAAATTGGAGGGAAAGAGCCCAGATTTCGTATCCATCACTCTGGGCGATTTCGTATCCATCACCGAAGCCCCAGTTCGAATCCATCATGCTTCGTATCGATCAGCTCCGGATCCATCATTCAGTGTCTACTTCGTATCCATCAGCCAGTGTTTACTTCGTATCCATCAGCCAGTGTTTGCTTCGTATCCATCATTCAGTGTCTACTTCGTATCCATCAGCCAACACTTGCTTCGTATCCATCAGCCAGTGTTTGCTTCGTATCCATGGATGAAGTCCTACTCGAAACCATCAGGTCAACCAGCTTGGATAACGTGTCACCTCTCGAAGGAAACGGGGCAAGATACATGGAGTCGAAGCGATCAACGCGGAACAAATACCGGATCGAGGCGAAGAGCGCACACCACGTCATCCCTCGATGCGAATGCGCCGAGATATATGGAGTCGACGCGGTCGACTCGGAGTGAAGGGCGGATCGAAGCGAGGCGCGCGCACCGCATTACCTTGAGAGCGCGTGCAATCATCGAGACGATGCGATGGAGTCGAAGCAATGGAGACGAGCAAAACAGCCAGCGTTAAAATCCATCTCGTATCGACGATATCTCTCAATCCACTAATCCAAACACCATGAAATTTTAACTAAAGGCTGCACACATAACAAGGAATGTCTCCACCAATTTTGAGCTCAGTTGGAAGTAATCCTGATCGATACGAAGTGATTTCGTATCGATTACAGAATGGCTTGAAACTCTCTGGAAGTGGTCGAATGGGCCCCCTCACGTGTCAGGCCAAGTCTCCCGGGGTTTGAGCGAAATCCAAGCCTCCTACACCTATAAATAGAGCCCCAGAATCAACGGAAAAAGGATCTTTTTTCTCTGAAGCGTCCAGACTCTGCCGGATTGAGATTCGCATCATACTTTTGCTGTCAATTTCGAATTCTAAACTGTAATCCGCTGTTCATCGCTGTAAACGCTTGTAATCATTGAAAGAGAATCAATAAAATCATCAAAACTTCATAGTGGACGTAGGCTATACGCCGAACCACTCTAAACTGCTTGTCTGTGCACTTTACATTCATATTTGTTGGAGTTTTTGTTAGATAATCTCTGTTTTACATTTATAATCTTCATTTTATCTCTTCAAATAACTCCCGAAGAGTGTTGTGCCCATTTTTGGTACAAACACTTTGGTGCTTTCACTGAGAGAACCAGCTTTTTCTCCTGCTCATTGGATCTGCCGTCGATACCGGATTGCACAAATCCAAGAGGAAGATCCAGATATCCAGTCCGGAATCCTTCCATTCTATTCAGATTTGTTCAAAATCTAGGAAAGGACTCCACCACCGACAATGGTCAGCACAAGAACTGGCGCCACCGCTACAGAGCAAGAAGGCCGAGACAGGCAAAATCCAACACAGCCGCCTTCTTCCAATCAAGACAATGCCACTCAGTCAGACTCAACGGGGCTAGTCACCCGACAGGAGTTTCAGGTATTGCTCCAGGAGCTGACCCAAAGCCGTCAGCAGTTGGCAGAACAGTTACGCGCCAATATCGAGCTGACCAACCAGCTGAACCACCGGGGGCACAGAAGGTCCAGGAGAGATGATGTCTCCAGAGCGTCTACCGAAAGCTCAGCTTCATCTGATTACCACCGCCAGACTACCCGTCCTCGACTAGAGGGGAATCGCGCTCAAGCTGCTGAATATCAGCCTGCCTTAACTGTTGGGCAACTGAGGGTAGGACCGTCGACTAGTTTCCAAACTGGTCCCTCAACACGAGGAGGTACTGCCCCACAGTATACCACCGGTAACCGAGCCACAACTGCCGCAGCAGAGACAAGGGCTGATACCCGAACTCAATCTGAGCCGATCAATCAACAACGAGGACATACTCCTGAACCTTATGTCCCAGAAGACGTTGAGCCAAGGAGGCGAGATACGGGTCGTCGACAACGCCCGATCCCTACTCGCGCCGTGGAACCCGACCACGCCTTAGCTCATCACGCTCCGAATCCGCCTGTTTCGGATATATCAACCATGATACGTCAAATGATCCGCGAGAGTCAGGGGCTCACTAATGATGACTGGGGAATTTCCCGTAGTCATACCCCTTTCACAGACGAAGTGTTACATGCCGAACCCCCTAGGCGATTCAGAATGCCGACTCTCCCGATGTATGAAGGGAATAGTGACCCCAACCAGCATATTCTGAAGTATGAATGGTCGATGAGCGCCGCAAGGGCCGACGACGCAGTGAAGTGTCGGAGTTTCCCCATTTCTCTGGGAGGAATCGCGACAATGTGGTTTACCCGCCTACCACCTAGATCAATTTCTTCGTTCGATCAATTGGCCAAGAGGTTTGTGGAGCAATTTCGGATGCATGTTGCTAGGCCGAAGGACGTCAACACCTTGTCCAGCGTCACTCAAGCTCCTGGAGAAACACTCAGGCGCTACTTGGAGAGGTTCCACGCAGCATGCGTCGAGATCACCAATCCCAACGATAATTCAATCTTAATGGCTCTGACCAAGGGGATTGATCCTGATTCTGAATTCGGAAACTGGCTGGCTGGGAAACCACCCGCGTCGTTGGACCGTTTTTACTCCAAGGCCGCTCAATTCCTGCGGCAGGAGGATGCAAAACAGTCTAGGAAGCAGGACGATGCGAGGCCCAGCATTGAAGGAATACAGAGCAATGTGGCAGTTAAACAGTCCGGCGAGAGTTCCGGGAAAGTTCAGCTCAACATACAAAACAAGCAAACCCAGCAGAGAGGAAACAATGGCCAGAACAAGAAGAGAGATGAGAACCGAGGTCCCCGACGTAGAGCTCAGATGTTTGACAGTTATACACCGCTGAACACGTCACTGGAAAACGTATACTTACAGACTTGCAACACCGTACAGTATAAGAAGCCTGCTCCGAAGCCCTCATCGGAGAGACAGATTCAGACAGGAAAATTCTGTAGGTTCCATGAAAGCTATGGACATAATACCAATGAGTGTCGACACTTACAGGACCTCATCGAGAAGCTGATTAGAGAGAGGAAGCTAGATCAGTTTGTACGGGCGCCGCAGCCTGGCGGAGCGGGCCCCTCAAATCAAAATCGTTCACAGAATCAGGAAAGAGAGGATGAACCCGCTCGTGCGGGCGGGAGATTAGTTATCAACACAATAAGTGGTGGTCCCCATCCGACAGACAGAAGCTGGGGGGAAATGGAGTCGTATGCCAGTTCTATCAGGCATGCGGACTTCGAGTGTTATAGTAATTGCGAGGATGGGACCCCGGCAAAGCAACAAAAGATAATGTCCGATGATATCGTGTTCAGGAGCCGAGACGCTGATAAAGTTGAAGCCCCTACTATCGACCCACTAGTCATATCCGCCCAGGTAGGTCCTGCTTGGATGAAGAGGATCCTGGTTGACAGTGGGAGCTCTGTAAACATCTTGCTCAAACGGGCTTACGATCTGATGAAGATGGAGACAAAGGATTTGAAACCCTGTTTATCCAGAATCCATGGTTTCAATGGAAGTGCCACGATACCCATCGGAATAACTGAACTCCCAGTCGAGTTAGGCGTTGGAGAGCGCCGGAGGGTCCGCATGTTACAATTTGTTGTGTTAGAGATAGATTCGCCATACAATGCGTTTCTGGGACGACCAGCTTTGGCCGAGTTCAGGGCGGCGATCGCCCCATGGTGTCTAACTCTGAAATTTCCCACTGATCATGGGATTGGAGTTGTTCAAGGAGATCAGGCCTCGGGAAGGGCCTGTTATGTTGCTGAGCTGCGCGGGGCGCAACGTAAAGAGAAGGGGAAGGGCGTAGAGGAATCTCTCTGCGTCCGTTCTATCGATAATTGACAATTGGTGCCTGGGCCTCGGCCCGGGCACCACGACCAATTCCTGAAAGACCTGGACCCCAGGGACAACGAGGATAGAGACGAATCAACGGAGAGTCAAGCCTCTCCAGCCGAACTGACTGTGGACGTCCCAATCAGTGAAGATGATGATTCGAAGATGCTGAAAGTTGGGTCCCAACTAAACAAGCAGACACAGCAGGAGTTGGTCGAATTTCTTCGGGCGAATCTCGACGTCTTCGCCTGGACGCACTCTGACATGTGCGGGATCTCGCCGAACATTGCAAGTCACTCCCTGAATATAGATCCGCGACATGTCCCAGTAAAGCAGAAAAGGCGCGGTATGGATCCAGAGAGATCTGCCGCCCTTAAGGAAGAAGTTGATAAACTACAATCGAATGGGTTCATTCGAGATGCCTTGTATCCAGAATGGGTGTCCAACCCTGTACTGGTTCGGAAACCAAACGGGAAGTGGAGAACCTGTGTTGACTACTCTGACCTAAACAAGGCCTGTCCAAAAGATAGCTTCCCGCTTCCGCGAATCGATCAACTCATGGATTCGACGGCCGGACATGAACTACTATCCTTTATGGACGCTTATTCCGGCTACAATCAGATACCCATGCATCTGCCTGATCAGGAACATACCAGCTTCATGACCGACCTGGGACTCTATTGTTACAAAGTCATGCCGTTTGGTCTAAAGAACGCTGGAGCAACATACCAACGCTTAGTCAACCGAATGTTCGCTGATCAGATTGGGAAGACCATGGAGGTTTACGTGGATGACATGCTGGTGAAGTCCCGATTCTCCACCGATCACGTCAGAGATTTGGATTCAATGTTCAGCATCCTCCGGGAGTACGGGATGAAGCTCAACCCACTCAAGTGTCACTTTGGCGTTGCATCCGGAAAATTCCTTGGGTTCATTGTCAACGCTCGAGGAATAGAGGCGAATCCTGAGAAGATCTGGGCTATTAGAAATTTGCAAACCCCTAAAACTATAAAGCAAGTCCAGAGTCTTAACGGGAAGGTCGCAGCATTGAGCAGGTTCATTTCGAAGTCCACCGACAAATGCATTCCTTTCTTCGACCTGATTCGGAAGGGCAAACGAAACTTTGAATGGACCACGGAGTGTGAAGGCGCGTTCCGATCACTAGTTCAACATCTCTCCACACCTCCGATCCTGTCAAAACCGGTTGACCACGAGCAATTATATCTCTACCTGGCAGTATCTGAACATGCGATCAGTGCTGCTCTAGTCCGGGAAGAAGACAAAGTGCAAAACCCGGTCTACTATGTTAGTAAGCGACTAACAGGAGCTGAAAGAAATTATCCAAGGCTGGAGAAACTGGCTTATTGTTTGGTCATTGCCTCGAGGAAGCTCCGTCCCTATTTCCAGGCTCATCCGCTTACTGTGTACACCGACCAGCCGTTACGACAGGTCCTTACGCGGCCTGAGACGTCCGGTAGGTTACTCAAGTGGAACATTGAGCTAAGCCAATTTGATATCGCATACGCTCCGCGGAGGGCCATTCAAGGACAAGTCCTGGCTGATTTCATAGCCGAATTCACCGTCCCGGAAGACTTACCCAAAACCAGTGAATCTCCTGAATACATCTGGAAGCTGTATACTGATGGTGCGTCAAATGACCGGTGCTCGGGCGCGGGGGTTGTACTTGAGACTCCCGAGGGCCGATCCATATGTTATGCTCTTAAATTCGACTTTCGTGCAACTAATAATGAAGCCGAATATGAAGCCCTCCTGACCGGCCTAAGGCTTGCCAGAGATTTGAGAATTGTCGCTGTAGAAATTTATTGCGATTCGCAGTTAGTGGTATGCCAGGTGCGAGGAGAATACCAGGCAAGAGACCGAAGACTGGCCGCTTACTTGACACGAGTTCAGGAAATCCTAAACCAGTTTGATTATTATGCCATCTATTATGTGCCTCGGGAACGCAATCAGAAAGCCGATTCACTGGCAAAGTTAGCCAGCACAGGCGAAGCGCAACAAATGGGACTTGTTCCCGTTGAAACTTTGGCCACTCCAAGCATCGATCGGATAGAAATGGACTCTGTATTTGAAATCGCTCCCAATAAAGAGTCCTGGATGACTCCGTATCGGAATTACATTGAGAATGGGGTGCTACCTGAACCTAGAAATGAGAAGAGACAGATTCAGCGAAAAGCCTCGCGGTTCATCATCCAAAACGGAGTCATGTACAGGAGAGGTTATTCCGTTCCTCTCCTCAGATGTATCGCCCACGAGGAAGTCAAGCGAGTGCTACATGACGTGCACGAAGGAGAGTGCGGTGATCATACCGGCGGGCAAGCTCTCGCTAAAAAGATACTCCGATATGGGTACTACTGGCCGACGGTGAACCGAGATGCGGCAAACTATGCCCAAAAATGCGATAAATGCCAGATACATGCCCGAATTCCGAGAGCTCCGCCAACTGAGATAACCCAAATGGTCAGTCCCTGGCCATTCGCAATGTGGGGCATTGACATCATCGGCGCTTTACCTTTAGCAAAAGGCGGTGCGAAATACGCCATTGTCGCAGTTGATTACTTCACAAAATGGGTCGAGGCCGAAGCCCTAGCAACCATTACGACAAAGAAGGTGATAAATTTCGTGGTTCGCAACATCATCTGTCGATTTGGACTCCCGCATACTATCATCACTGATAATGGAACCCAATTCGAGAGCGCATAATTCAAGAATTTCTGTCAACGGTTTCATATCCGCAAAAAGTTCTCGGCTGTCGCACACCCCCAAGCGAATGGACAAGTTGAAGCTGTCAACAAAGTTATAAAATCGATCCTGAAGAAACGATTAGAGAAGGCTGGGGGCAAGTGGGTCGATGAACTTCCTATGGCATTACGGGCCTATCGAACGACCCATAAAACCGCGACCGGGCACACTCCGTTTTCCCTATCTTATGGCTCAGAGGCCGTTATTCCGGTCGAAACAGAAGTGCTCTCTCATCGCGTGACTTATTATGATCCAAAAACAAACGCTATACTCCTAGCCGAGTCTTTGGATCTATTGGATGAAAAACGGGAGGAGGCTGATTTGAGAGCAGCCGCACATCGAAGTCGGGTCGCCCGATTGTACAACACCAGAGTTCGACCTCGAACCTTTGAACTCGGCGACCTCGTGCTCAAGAGAATTTACCCAGTTCCTTCACACATGAAACCAAACTGGCGAGGGCCGTATGTGATTACACGAAAGCTCGGAGATGGTACATTCAAGCTGTCGACTGTTGACGGTCTCGATTTACCGAGGGCTTGGAACAGCGAAAGTCTCCGCCGCTACTACATATGACAGGCTTTATTTATTTCATTCTATTTAGCAATTTGTTTCTGCATTTCGAAATTTGAATTTTGTAATAAGGCAACTGACTTTGCCGCATTTTCTTATTTCAGCAATAAAATGCCACTTCTTCGAGCCAGAGCTGTGATTCATTATGTACGATATACAACATCACGATGCACGAAGAGCTAAATCCCATCACACAATGGGACTTATTCAAATGGAGAGTGGCTGTGATACGACCGGCCACTCACTAGGCGAAACCCGAGCTCGGGGGCAAGCCATGACACCGATATTAACAGGATTGACACACGACAATCCTACATCTAACTCCATATTCCCAGAGTGCGAAATGGAGTATAAACATCCGACTCCGTATTCCCAGAGTGCGAAACGGAGTATAAACATCTAACTCCGTATTCCCAGAGCGCGAAGCGGAGTATGAACACTTAACTCCATATTCCCAGAGCGCGAAATGGGGTATAAACATCCAACTCCATATTCCCAGAGTGCGAAATGGAGTATAAACATTCGACTCCGTATTCCCAGCGTGCGAAGCGGAGTATAAACATTGAACTCCGTATTCCCAAAGTGCGAAGCGGAGTATAAACATTCAACTCCGCATTCCCAGAGTGCGAAGCGGAGTATAAACAATCAACTCCGTATTCCCAAAGTGCGAAACGGAGTATAAACATTTAACTCCGTATTCCCAGAGCGCGAAACGGAGTATAAACATCTAACTCCGTATTCCCAAAGTGCGAAACGGAGTATAAACATTTAACTCCATATTCCCGAAGTGCGAAATGGAGTATAAACATCTAACTCCATATTCCCAGAGTGCGAAATGGAGTATAAACATCCGACTCCGTATTCCTAGAGTGCGAAACGGAGTATAAACACTTAACTCCATATTCCCGGAGTGCGAAATGGAGTATAAACATCCGACTCCGTATTCCCAGAGTGCGAAGCGGAGTATACACACTTAACTCCATATTCCCGGAGTGCGAAATGGAGTATAGACATTCAGCTCCGCATTCCCAGAGTGCGAAGCGGAGTATAAACAATCAACTCCATGTTCCCAGAGTGCGAACAACCGCTTACGAGATGACGCATATCCCCGGAGTATGGATGGAACGATTCATAAGAGAACGAGCGTAGTTCGACCACTCGGTCCTCGCTCGGTATCATCACAAGCTGATCATCACAACTTGACCCCGGAACTGGGGGCAGAGGCGAATGTTAGTCATTGCCCGAAACTATACGATGTTCAGCTCCGATGCAATTCCCTATCACAACTCGAGTCCGAAAGTTTCGTACTTAACAAGCACAAATGAGCTATCCTTGAAGCAATCACAAAATGCAAATACATTGGACCAAAGTCCGAACATTACAATATTCAAGCATAGAAAGGAACGCAAGCTGAAGCTAAAAGACAAAATTTTATTCCAACTAAACCCAAAAACAATGCTTCATACATGAGATCTTTCCTAAAATGTTCCTACTAGCAGGGGCCGAACCCGCATCTAAACACGGCCTGCAAAAGGGAAAAGACAGAAAAAATAACAAAAGTCCCTAACTGCCTATGAGAAGGATGTCTAATCCTTCTGCTTCCTCAGCCTCTTCTTCTTCTTTGAGGAACTACTGGAGCCGCCAGTTCCCTTTCGCTTGGAGCCTTTCTCCCTAGGCAAGCTCCCCCCGGGTGAAGGCATAATGTCAACGTCCTCATCTGAGCTGGACTCTATAGGGATACTTCCCGCGGGAGGAGTGGGAGGAACAGACTCCGCAGCCGGAGGAGGGGCTGGTACATCAGTATCAGTAAGTGTGCCCTCAGGAGACATAGTCATAAGAGGAATGGGGCACTGTGCTGCCGTTCCGTCATCTGCATCACCGCCATGCGCCGCAGCCGTCATCTCGGCATTGATCCCGGCTAGCATCGCCGCTTCTCGCCGTGCCCTGGCCTCGCTAGGGGCCGCAGTAGTTTGGGACAAGGTGTCAGATGTAGCCGTGAATCCACCCAAGCCAAATGGCAGGTCCGCAAAAGGATCACTTTGACGGCCGAGAAGCTCGTTTATCATCTGCTCGTCGAAAGAAAGTGAGCTCCCCTCCGTCACTCCAACCGGTGCCATTGCTGCGACGGAGGTCGCCTCAGAAACGATGGCTCCTGGCGCGTGACCTAATACTTGGGTGATAAGAGGCGCGGCTGGTGCAACTCCTGTCACTGATCAAAGGAAAAGACATGTCATTAGCAACATTTCAACACGGGATCTTCGATCCAAATATACTGGAAGTTAGTTCAAAGTACCTTCCTCGGTTTGGCTCGAGGTCGTCTGAACCGCTTCAGAAGGATGTTCCTTAATAGGAGACAAGTGCGGTTGATCTGGGTCGTACGCTGGGATAGGCTGGGAGTAGATCATTGAAGTTGGCTCAGACTGAGATGAAACGACAATCTCAGAACTTGTAACATGGTGTTCCGCACCAGAGCTCTCTCCGACTTCCGGGACCTGAGCACCAAGCCTCACCTTGTCATGGGAAATCATGGAGTCATGGAGAACCTTCTTTTCGTCATCATTAAGGATGCGGTTCTCCAGCTCGAACTCATCAGGGGCTTCATCAGGGTGCCCAGATCTCTCCTCATCCACCAGTAGGTTCCAGGCGTTATAGAGATGTGTGGGGTAATCGTCAAGCCATGTCAGGTCTCGGTGCCTTAGCACATTGGCGTTGTAAGTGACGAGTAGCTCCTCCACCTCGGCCTCAATCCTGGCCTCCGCCAGCCGTACTTTCTCCTCAACTCCAGCCTCAGCCTCACGGGCTTGTTGTACAGCCGCTTCCTTCTCCCTTTGGAGTGTCACTGCCTGGTCACAGGCTTCCTGCGCAGAGACGTTAGCTGCGTCCTTTTCCTTAGCCATCTCTGAAAACTTTGACTTCAGCTCATTAAGCTCCTTGAGAGCGGCATCCCTCTCGGCAGTGATGGAAGTGTTCCTGTGACCCATGTCCTCAATTGCGGTGTAATGCTCTTGCTTCATCCTGACCATGGCAGCGGTCACCTCGTCAACTTTCTTTAAAGCCTCCATTTCAGACTTACGAGAGGACTCGGCTTCAGAGTTAAGTGCTTTTATGATTTGGTCGTTGCGACCCAGCTCTTTCTCAAGTTTCTCGATGGTGACGCCCCGCTAAAACGCCACTTTAGATGCCTTCCTCGCGGCCCGTCCCCACTCCCTATACTGGAAAAAGATGTCCGCGACATAATCGTGGATAGTGGTTTCCGCGGTTGGCGGGATTCTCTTCAGGTGCGGGGGAAAGACATATCCATCAAAACAGATGTCAGGAAATTCCTTCCTCATCTGTGCCAATTTGAGCGCTCCCTCGCTAGACGCCTCGGTCGGGACCGACACAGTAGCCGAAGAGGTGGCTATTTCGGTCCTGCGCGGAGGGTCGGACCTCAAAGCTTGAGAAGGCGGCCTAGACCGTGAAGTTTCGGGAGGACGAGTAACGGCGACCACAGGAGGTGCAGAGGTCCTGGGGGGAGGAGAACGAGATCGGGATCGGTGAACATGTCCCCTATCTCTGTCAGACTTCTCCTGACCAGAGTGTCCAGCGTCATAATCCCTCTCGCCCTCTCTCCTGCGTGGCTCGTGATAACGGCGCTTACGCAAACTACCAAGCACGGAACCTTTCCCAGACATCGTACCTGAAAAGAAAACAACAAAGAATCAATAACCGTTCGCGATGCGTCGTTTGTGGTTAGGAAAGTGTGTTGTGCCGTGAGGAGTGTGTGAATGTGTAACCCCCCGGACCAACCAGAAGTGTCAGTTGCATCGGCAAGCTCAGACTCGCTAACATCGACAATGTGTCGCGGTCCACCCGACCCAACATCGTGTTGCTCTGGCTCGATGTCAGGGAGTGGAGGGTCAGCAGGCCCTTCAAATTGATCTCCAGCTTGCGGGGAGGACGCCTCCGTAATCTTAACTCCCGGCGAAGGGCGGTGCAAAACCACAGACTTCCGCCTCCCAGACTTAGGCTGTTTCAAAGCCACAGCTTTGCCTTTCCTCTTAGCATCGGACTCTGGGGTTGCATTAGCATGTCCGGCCAACGGCTCTTCGTCAGTGTGGGTTTTCTCGGAGTCGGGTTCCTCGATTATCACAACCCTGGGCTTCATCTGCTTGACCTTTTTCCTGGAGACGGTCTTTAATGCGCCGTCGAGTCTTATGCTCTGCCTCCGACCAATCAGCCCAAGGACTCTGAGATTCCGATCTGTCAATAACAGTTCAATATTCCTTTCTTCGCTAGGAATCTCTTGGAGGACCCGAACTATCTCTTTGTAATAGCCACCCTCAGGCCGCTGGATGATAGCTGAAAGAAAAAGAGGAGAAGGCGTAAGTTTAATTTCACTCCGAAAATTGCCCTTTCAATTACTTGGGAAAAGAGACGATACTCACGTCTGAATAGCCATCTTCTGGCAAATCCCGGGGGACATCGGACATAGAACCACTCCGACTTAAAATAGCTTAGCCTAGTCCACGACCCCACGACGACTTGGCAGTTCCTTACGGACTCCAAGAACGTATAAGATGGGCTGTCAGTCCGACTCTTGAAGTTAAACAAGTATCTTATGTCGATCATACGGGGAGGACGATGGAGGTACTCCATGAATACTACGAACAAGCTGTTAAGCGAGGCATATCCGTTTGGATGCAATTGAGACGGAGCGATATCCAGATAAGCCAACACTTCTCTTATATAGTCGTTGAATGGAGGAAGTGTGCCGGCTGCGCACGCGTGCCGATTAAAAGCAGTATACCCCCCCGGGGGATTATGTGGCCTATCATCCGGTCCAGGCAACAATACCTCATCCAAGGATAAACCATGCCTTAAGCATATCCTCCCCAGCATGTCTTCGGAGATGTTGGATGAGACGGAATCAGGTGGACTATTAATGAAGGACGCGTTGGGCAACTCGTCCGGAGCTGGGCCAATAACTTCGGCCTCGATGACCGGAATCTCAATTCTAGGAAGGACAGGGTTCTGAATTTCTTGCTGCTGCGAACTTGACGGTTCCATCGCCAGCTAACTCACGAGAAACCATCATTAGGTGACAAAAAGCCCGTGTATGCCCCAGTGTAAAGTGCATGAATGTGTTGTGTAGTGCGAATGCTGTGCGTGACTTGAGCAAATTCTGCAGAATTAAAGAAAATGTGCAAGCGACGAGATTCTGGAAGTCAGACAAACATGACCGTCATCGCTGACCGTCATGACTGCGCCATCCAGATGATAACAATCGATTCCAGGTTAAAGAATTCGTTGTACTTTTCTATTAAAAGGCAGTTCCATCGACGAGCTTCGAAAGTCAGTCAAATATGCAATCCTGTAATCAAGTCCAATTATGCAAGGCGGAAGCTCGTCGGAGTTGAATATAAGGACATGCAAAAGTTCGCTAAGTTCGTCAAATTTCAGCATGGAATCGATCGTAGTTCGAGTTCAAATTCATTCGGAGGCGTGATGTCTTTCGTATCGATCCAGTTCGAATCGATACTTTCGTATCGATCAAGTCAACTCGATACCTTCCGTATCGATGACAGTTCGTATCGACCGGAGGAGGAGATTTCGTATCGATCAGGTAGGTTTACTTCGCATCGGCCAAGGGTAACGGTTGTGAGACAACCAAATGCAATAACTTCGTATCGATCTGTGGTTATCGATATGGGACCGATGAGATCTCTTGGTCTTCGTATCGATCAAGAGAGACAGATTTTCGCATCGATCACGCTGGCCAAGCGCTTACATCGATCATCTCAGTTCAACACAAGCCCCTACCACCTTAGATCGATGCGAACCTCTGCATCCCCTTTAACCCATCAGTCGATGCGAAATCATGAAATCTGGATCGAGTCGAATCCTCCTATCCCAGATCGACACGAACTAGTGGTGAAACAATCACTCCAGAACTCTTTCTTCTCCGATTGAAGCGAGCATGGCCATGGCCATCCTCGACCAAGCTCTGGTCCAGATCTGGCCTTGGCACCACCAAAATTGATAATCGGCAAAGGCACGATGGATCTGAGATCTGAACTTCGTCGCTCAAGTGTAGCCGTGATTGCTCATTTACCTGAATCGAATTGGAGTTTGGGGAAATTATAAGATGATGTTTGATCGATTCGAAGATTGGAATAATTCTTCTCTCCTGCTTGTCTGTGGATCGATACGAGAAGGCAGAAGACAACAGTAAAAGTAAAAGGTAAAAAAGTGAGAAATGGCAAAGTCCCAGATATTTATACGAGGCCTAGGACGGAACCGAGTCGATTCGACTCCCAGTCAATTTGACCGGTCGCAACCAGTCAAGCAGCGCATCGATGCGAGTATTCGTATCGAGCCCACTAACCTTTATCGTTTCGAAGCGCACAGGGAGGCCACGTGAATATGATAGGTAGGTGTACGCGCTTTCCTCGCATCCATCAAGCTGTGCATTCATCGAGGCGAAATGTTCACCAGACACCATCGTTTCGAAGCATCCAGGTTTTGAGCCATCGATTCGAAACAGAGCAGATCTGTTGATACGAGCGTCGATTTCGTATCTATCAGTATCTATCGATGCGAACATCCATTTCGTATCCACTAGATATCATCAGTTCGAACCAGAATTCACCACCATTTGTGACCATCGATACGAACGATTGTCTTCGTATCCATCAAATCAACCCACATCGATACGAAAGAAGGCTTTTTGACTTTGAGCATCGACTCGTAAGCGGACCGATACGAGAGAATGGCTAAGGGGTACGACTTCCAAAGCTATTCGAAGAAGGCCTGCAGCTTTTCAAAGCACGTCATGTTTTCACAAGACGTACTTTGGGGGGCAAATGTTATCCCGCCTTTTGGCAAGGCCAGGACATCAAGAAGCCGGCTAGAGAACCAGGATAGCACGCCATGGATATCGCTGAATTTTGTCCGAGCCCAGAGTGAGCTACAATTGATAGGACACGACAAGAAGGGCCATAGAGATCAGCACCTCAAATTTCAAGTCGATCCGGGCTCATACGCTCAAGTTATGATCGAGTCAAATTGGAGGGAAAGAGCCCAGATTTCGTATCCATCACTCTGGGCGATTTCGTATCCATCACCGAAGCCCCAGTTCGAATCCATCATGCTTCGTATCGATCAGCTCCGGATCCATCATTCAGTGTCTACTTCGTATCCATCAGCCAGTGTTTACTTCGTATCCATCAGCCAGTGTTTGCTTCGTATCCATCATTCAGTGTCTACTTCGTATCCATCAGCCAACACTTGCTTCGTATCCATCAGCCAGTGTTTGCTTCGTATCCATGGATGAAGTCCTACTCGAAACCATCAGGTCAACCAGCTTGGATAACGTGTCACCTCTCGAAGGAAACGGGGCAAGATACATGGAGTCGAAGCGATCAACGCGGAACAAATACCGGATCGAGGCGAAGAGCGCACACCACGTCATCCCTCGATGCGAATGCGCCGAGATATATGGAGTCGACGCGGTCGACTCGGAGTGAAGGGCGGATCGAAGCGAGGCGCGCGCACCGCATTACCTTGATAGCGCGTGCAATCATCGAGACGATGCGATGGAGTCGAAGCAATGGAGACGAGCAAAACAGCCAGCGTTAAAATCCATCTCGTATCGACGATATCTCTCAATCCACTAATCCAAACACCATGAAATTTTAACTAAAGGCTGCACACATAACAAGGAATGTCTCCACCAATTTTGAGCTCAGTTGGAAGTAATCCTGATCGATACGAAGTGATTTCGTATCGATCACAGAATGGCTTGAAACTCTCTAGAAGTGGTCGAATGGGCCCCCTCACGTGTCAGGCCAAGTCTCCCGGGGTTTGAGCGAAATCCAAGCCTCCTACACCTATAAATAGAGCCCCAGAATCAACGGAAAAAGGATCTTTTTTCTCTGAAGCGTCCAGACTCTGCCGGATTGAGATTCGCATCATACTTTTGCTGTCAATTTCGAATTCTAAACTGTAATCCGCTGTTCATCGCTGTAAACGCTTGTAATCATTGAAAGAGAATCAATAAAATCATCAAAACTTCATAGTGGACGTAGGCTATACGCCGAACCACTCTAAACTGCTTGTCTGTGCACTTTACATTCATATTTGTTGGAGTTTTTGTTAGATAATCTCTGTTTTACATTTATAATCTTCATTTTATCTCTTCAAATAACTCCCGAAGAGTGTTGTGCCCATTTTTGGTACAAACAGTAACTTTTGTTTTGATTAAATTTAAAAGTATAAGCTGTTGCATATATCTGTGAATGGAGATATTCACACATATATATCTATATCTGAATACTTTGTGAATATTTACATGATTGAAGTATTGGTAGCAGGCTGTTGTTTTCATGTGTTCTCTGTCTCAGCTCATAAACAAAGATTTCAATTCAAAAAATCTTTTCTGCACAATCCACTCACTATTTGGATTTAAGATCAAAACAACAACTGTTTGTTTGACCATGAACTAAATTTTAAAAATCAATTTAAATTAAAACAGGTTTTGAATATTTCTGGAAATCAAGAAAACCAAAGCCAAACTTCAATTTGTCAAATTTCAAACTTCACGATCCTCGAATTCAGGATTATAAACTGAATCCTCATACTAAATTATGATTTTTAGAGCAAAACTTATAATTTTTAGATAAAGGGTGGAAGTGCAGTTCGAATTTGAACGAAAAATGTTTTTTTTTGCGAATTCCGATGGTCGGAGATGCTGGAGGGGTCGGGTTTTCTCGTGGTGATAGGGGAGGCTATGGTGGTGATGGGAAAAATAGTCGGAGGTGGCCACGGCCACGGTGGCGACAGCGGCATGCGTTTTTAGTTGGTAAACCTAAATTTTATAGTGGTTGAATTTTTGATTGCCGCGACCTCCATAGTGCATCGAGTTCCACGCAACTTTGGGAGATGGAAGAGGAAGCATCGTCGAATGTGTGGCCGGAGTCGCTGATATTCTGGTGGTTGGAGCGTCGAGCACGAGGCGTTGCCAGGTTTTGAGGGGATGTTGCTTTCGAGTTTCCAGTTTTTGCTTTGTGAGCTCGATTTTGATTTCGAGTTGATCTTGAAGTTTTGGTGGTCGCGAATGGATCTGGGGGTGATCGCCGATGTGATGAAGGTATGGGTGATGGCTGGAGTTTGTCAGAGTCACGGTGCAAGTGCACCGTGCACTTTTTTTTCTTTCCTGGTGAACCTTTAAATGTGCAGAGGCTTTGAACTCGAGATTTACTCGAGTTATTCGAGTAGTTTACTCGAAGTAAGTTAGGTTTTAACTCGAAGAAAGAAAAAAACAGTTTGCTTTGGGTTAGTTGGTTTGTACAGGTTTTTGTAAACCTGTCTGCAAGTTTAAAATTTAGAGCAATTTAATGAATTCAAATCTGTGAGCAAGATTTAAATGAAGTTTAAATCCATTTTTAGGTTTAGTTCAAATAAACTTTGAATTTAAAAGTTTTAAAAAGGGAATTTGGATTTTAAATCAAAGTTTAAATATTTAGAAGGTGGGTTTTCAGAGCCCTAAAACCTGATGGTTTCAGATTTTAAAATTTTAAATTAAAATCTGAAAACAAGAGTTAAATAGTGGTTTAAATTTTAAAAGTTAAGTTCAATTCCAAATTTTAAGTGTTTTAAAACAAGTTTAAATCAACTAGCTTTTAAAAAGTAAATTTGTTTCAAACAAATAATTAAACTTGATTTTTTATAAAGTTCTTTTATAAAAGAATTTTTAATAGAAGGCTAAATGTTTGTTTTAAACTTGAATTTGCAAGTTAGAAAGTAATGTAATTTAAAAGCTTAATTTAAAAAAAACTTAAGTAATTGAGTTTAAAGGCTTTCCTTATATAAGTTTCCGATATAAATAATAAACATTCTTTACATTTATTTTAAGGATTATAAATTAAATTCAAATTTGGATAAATGTTTGAATTGTATTGGATGTTTGAATTGTATTGGATGTTAAATTGTTTGATATTCTCTACTGTGTGATGCTTTGTGATGTAAATTTGTTTTAATTCAAGCTGTGATGAATGTAATTTATTTTATCTGTGATTTATCTGTGAATCTATGAATGAACGATAAGCGTTATAGTTTATACCGCTTATCAAATATATTGATGTATTTAATCTGTGATGATTGAATGATGTTGCACTATTGTGTATGAAACCCCTGGACTACACCATACACACACAAATATGGATTTCACGACGAAATCGGTTAAGTCACAGATGATTTAAGTTTAATATTTTTGAAATTGAAATTTTAATTTCAATTGATTTTGGAAATGGATTTGGGTTAAATGCTAAAGGTTTTGAAAAGGAGTTTTTAAGATAAAAGTTATTTTGAATAACTTGGTAAAGTTTTTCAATTTAAATAATTTAATTTGAATTTGAATTCAAATTTTGGAATTGAATTCCATGTTTGGAAATTATGGTTAAAGATGAATGTGTTTATATGAATTTAAACCATTTTAAAAGTATGGTTTTGGGAATTTGAATTTAACCCAAGGACTTTAACTCGTATAAATGAACCAGATTTTCCAAAATGAAAACTGTTTTTTTTTCAAATAATAGAAGCTTTCATATAAGGAATGAATTTCCAAATTATGTCAAAAGAATTTCAAGTTTGAATTGGAAAATGGTTTTCCAAGTTATGAATAAATCTTTGTGAAAGATTGTTGAACTTTGTTTTGAAATTGGAAAGGTATACCTTTTGTATAAAAGGTCTGAAATTTTGTGAAATTTAAACGATAAAATTTTGAAATATAAATTTGATATTTGGAATGCGTCTAGTTAAACATAGCAACTGGTAAATTTTCGTCCGAAAATACGAAAATTTATTTCGCGCGTAAATTCACTTCAATTTAATCAGTTAAAAAGCGATGAAATAAAATGTTCCCGAAACCTAAATATTTTTACATAGAAAAATTCTAAACCGTTTTCTGAGCAAAATGTCAGTTTGTCGTTTTTCAAAATTCGGACATCTTTGGCTCCGTCGATCTTATTTTTCAGCGTTTTCTTGCATTTTCCGCTATTAGAAAATTCGAATTTTTAAAATTCAATCATACCACTTGTAATGACCCCGAAATTTAAATTTATTTAAATTAATAATTTATTGAATTTTTGGATTAAATTGAGTAATTAAATAAATTTTTGGATAAATATTTGTTAATTTAATTAGAAAATTAGAGCGAGTTTCCCCGGATCCAAATTAAAATTTGTTAAATCATTTAGTTGTAAATATTACATATATAGGTGATTTGAATCTTAGATAGATGTTTTAAAATATAAATAATAATAAATAATATTTAATTTATTATTGATGGTTTAATAAAAATTTAAACTAGAAATACAAGACAACAACACATTAAATATAAAATTCATTTGAACACTTAAATATAAACAAAACTAGGCAGATCATATCATAGCATAAGTATGAAAACAAAAAAAAATATCTTCACACAAACAAATACAACATACCTCAGCCGAACAAGCATTGTTAGTACAATAGCATAATGAAACAAAGTAAAGCATAAAGAAAAACAAAGACAAGGAATAAAATATATCAAACAAATAAATATAAGTACAACCAAAACATAACTAAAACAATAGAGTACAATAGCATATCAAAGAAAAAGATATCAGCCGAGTAAAAAGGACTTGAGTTATCTCCACCCATGCCTATATTGTACAAATTATGATCACCTGTAAGCTGTTATATAGCACCCTGTACAATATTGTATACCCAGTATACAATATAATGCATACATATCAGCCTTCCATTCATTCGTCCATCCAAGCTGAAGAAAAAAAGATCTGAGCAAACATTGTTTCAAAGTTTAAAACATCAAAACAAAGAAGAAAACTGGAAAAGCATCAAATCTGAAAAACATTCCAGTTTTAAAACTTCTACCTTCTCAAGCAAAACAGTTTCAAAACAAGCAAGAATTCAAGCCTGTCACTCTGTTCTTCTTTCCAGGTGAGTAACAGATGTTTTCATTTATTTGTAAGATAGGAATTTGTTGCCTTTACATCTGTGAATAACTGTTTGTATAAGTTTGGATTCTTTGAGTGAATTTGAATGATGGAAGTATTTGTGCTCAGATTGATATTCATATATGTCCTCTGTTTTAAACTTCCAAACACAAGACTTTTATTTCAAAAAATCTTTCCCACTTGTTCTATTTACTGATTGGACTTAAGTTTCAAACCAAAACTATTTGTTATAGCCTATACTCAAAACTTAAGATTCATTTAAGTTCGAACAACTTGTTAACATCCTTGGAAATCAAGAAAACTGGAAAAGCTTTAAATAAGTGAAGAATTGAAACTTCTTGATTCATGGATTCAGATAGGCAACTTGAATTCATACACCTGAATATGATTTTTAAAACTTAAATCATAACTTTTATTGTTAGGATTTAAGAGCAGTTCGACTTTGTATTATAAACATTTTTTTGGTCAAACTCCGGCGTGATGGTGAACTGGGGTAGTCGAGGTTGTTCGAGGTGGTAGACGAGCCTACGGGGTTGCTTGGAAAAATAGTCGGAGGTGGTGGAAGCGACGGTGGCGTCGGCGGTGAGGGATCGAATTTTTTAACCCTAGTTTAAATGAGGGGTCACATTTTTTCTCGTTCTCTTTCCATGATGCGTCGAGTGCTACGAGATTTGGAGGATTGGTGGAGCGAGTATTAAGGAGTAGATGGCCGGAGTTTTAGACGTAACTGTGGGAGGAGCTCGGAGAACGACGCCGTGATAGGTTTTGGGGCAGGAGATGTTGTTCCAGTTTTGTTCCAGATTTTGGGTCTGATCGTGTTCGAATTGGATATGGTGGTCAATGGAGGATCCGGAGTGGTCAGATGGATTGAGAAGGTCGAAAACAACTTGCCGGTAATGGCAATGATGGTCATTGATGACCGGATTGATGGTGCACGTGCACCATGGAGAGGGGTATCAGTAATCTACTATAGGGAGGAGAAGAAAGAAAACTGAAGTTTGATCGTGAAAATTTGGGTGATGCCTCGAAGTTTTCATCGTGCGTGCTCGGGGTTTTGCGTGTGTTGCCTCGTGTAGTTGTTCCAATTTATAAGTTTGTTCAGTTTATAGCAAAGTGAAATTCAAAGCAAAATTCTTTTTTTTAAGTTTGTTCCAAGATTTGAATCCTGTTAGTTTCCAAACTGAAAAATGAATTTTTGAAAATTAAAAGCAAACTAAGTTTTAAAAACAAAGTTTAAAACATTTTGCAAAATGTTTGAATGCTTAAACTTAAAACTTTGCACTCAAACAAGTTAAGTTAATTAAAGATAAATGGTTTAAATATGTTTATGGGAATTAAGGCATTAATAATATAATGTTTATCTTAAGATTTAAAAGATCATTAATTTGAAATTTATTGATAATTACTTAATTTAAAAGTTAATTAAGTATTAATTAAGGATTTATTAATTTGTTGAGAGTTAATTACTTAATGATAGTAATTAAAGAATAATTAAATCAATTTCTTAATTAATAATTAAAGGATAATTAATAAATGATTAAAGGTTAATCAATGATTAAGTTTAAGTTAATTACATGATTGAGGTTAATTGATAAAATTAAGGTAATTAATTACGTGAAGATAATTACTTAATTTAAAGTAATTAAATAGTTAAAATTGATTAATTAAATGATTAAAGGATAATTAATCAGGATGATTTGTAATTAATTAATGTTGATTAACCAGGATTAGTAATTTATTCATAAGTAATAAATCTGATTTAAATTAATCAGATAAATGCATTGATCTTACTTATAAATGTTTGGATTCTGTTGAATGATAGGAATTGTTTGATATCCCTGATATATGATGCTTTGTGATACATCCTGATTTATGTCATGATCTGTGATTTCTGTTTCTGTGATATATTGTTATATTAATATGAAACCCCTTGGCCTGTAAAACGGCATTTGAATTTCGATGCGACAGGGAGTCGGATTCCAATTGGTTATCCGAAACCCACATCGAATTGTAATTGTGAATCTTTGTGATGACTGATAAATTTATTTTATCTATGAATCTGTGAATGAAGATAAGCGTTATCGATTTTACCGCTTATCAATATATCTGTGATGATTGATGTTGCACTATTGTGTGTAAAACCCCTGGACTACACCATACACACACAAATATGGATTTCACGTGGAAATCGGTTAAGTCACAGATAATTTAAATCTGATGTTTTTAAAATTGAAATTTTAATTTCAATTGATTTTGAAATTAGAAATTTGGGTTTAAATCTAAAAAGCTTTTGAAATGGAGTTTCAAAGGTAAGACTTATTTTTGAATAACTTAATCAAGTTTTGGAAATTTAAATAATTTGATTTAAATTTAATTCAATATTTGAAATTGAATTCTATGATTTGAAACTAGAGATTAAAGATGTTATACCCGTTATATAAGGGTTAAACTATTTTAAAAGTGTTGATTTTGGAGTGTGAATATAATTCAAAAGTTTTAACTCGTGTAAATAAAATTGAATTTTTCTGAAACGAAAACCATTTGTTTTCAAGAAATAACAGCTTTCATATAAGAAGTGAACTTCCGATTTGTGTTGGAAAGTTTCAAAATTAAATTGAAATTGAAATGTTTTAAAAGCCTATGAATGAATTCTTTTTGAAAGCTATGAATTGAATCTGTTTATTTTAACAGATTTAAAATGATGATTTGTTTAAACCATTCGAAATGAAATTGTTTTTGAAAACTATAAGTTAAATCTTTGTTTTAAAGATTTAACGAGTTAATCCAATTGAAATTGAAATGTTTTGAAACCTATGAATAGATATTTATGAAACAAGGTGAACGGTGTGAAATAAATCTTTTTATTTAAAGATTTGAAATGATGATTGGTTTAAACTATTTTGGAAGAAAGGTTTGATTTAATAAGTTGTGACTTAATTGAAATCCAAATATCCATATGTTTTAAAGATTGCGCTCGATATTCGGGTTAGCCGGGAAAAGACATTTGTGTCATATAACCCATTCCGAATAGTGAAACGTCGTATATGGATAGCATTTGAAGACCGGTGTTGAAGACCGGATATTTACGAAAACGAAAGGACAACTCGTCGAATGTCTCTGCACCGACTGGTCCCCGATATAGAGATTTTATCACCCTTTGTGATGGGAAGTCCGGACGGGATTGTGAATACCCGGATTTGCAAGGGCTTCGTAAGAAGTGCCTTCGGTTCTGTTCGAACCCGGAACAGACTTGTATGGTTACATGTCTGACATTACACTTTGAGATATAAAGCCGATTTCTTTCAAATACATTTCTGTTGGTGGCGGAGAATTTATTCTCTTAGCTTAACACCCTTCTCTGAGACGTACGAGCTTAGAGGTTATGTAGTTGAAATTTATCAGCAATATGTTCCCAATTTGGTAATGTGACATGCTGAGTGTTGCTGTGTGATGATCAGTGTTTGATCATTTGCGATATGATCATTTATTTGATCTTATATCTTTGTGATCATTTCTTTGATCATTTTTTTGACCCGAAGCATGGCTTTGTGACAAAGCGTAGCTTTGTGGACGAGACTTCGTGGAGCCTCACACCCCGGAAATGGTCAAAACAGGAAGGATGCGGCAAGGTTCTAGGGAGTAGCGCCCCTTAGTGTATGTCATTCCTTCTGGATAAAGGTGGTATCATGGTATGGAGCCCAGATACTTAACCTATGTGGTTACTGCATTATTATTATTATGTGGTTGTTGGAAATCGAGGATCCTCGGGAAGATCGGTGACGATCGGGGGATGGCATACGCGTGTCAGTAGTTACCTATTTTTGCAGAGGTAACCCGGCCTTGTGTTGGCAGAGATCCGGTTAGGTTCTCGGGACGTCATTCCAGAGGCGTTTCCATGTGGCAATGGGAAGTTCCTTGGCCTGACCATTTGTTGGAAATCCAAACTCCAATACGAGACTTGTACGGTTTTAGTTGTAGAACCTATCATTCACTTATGGTGGCGCCCCACTGTTTGGATGGTAGCTATAGTAGGCATAGTTCGAAATGTCTATGCTGGCTAAGATTTATATTCTACTTTCGAAATGATTTCTGCACTATGCACTAATAATAATATCAAAAATGATTTGATTTTGCGTAGTAAGCATCTTTGACTAACATAAGAAGAAATCTCCTCCAAGTCTGCGTTTGCATTGTGTGTGTGGTGGGAGGTCTTATGGTAGTTTCATTTTCCAAAAGCATTGCGGTTTTCAATGTTTAAATTCTTTTGTGTTGTTTAAAGATAAACTGTTTTTGTTGCTCACACTAGTCCCATGACTGACTCGGAGTTTATTGTTCATTTCCTAAACTCTGGGTGCTCATAATTTTCTACACGAGCAGTCTAGAGTTGGGTTTTTCAGATAGTAAGGTTTAGTAGATTTTCTGGAGCTAGTTCAGTCTTTGGATCGGACTGCACTTGCTTATTCTTGGTGTATCGTTATTGGGAGTTCGAGCTACTGCTGGAGTTCTCTCTTGAAGACTATCTTAGAGTTATTTGTTACGCTGCTGATATTAGTTATCTATTTTTCTTTTCCGCTTCTATTTGTTGTATCATATCTCTGATGTATATTGATATTCATTGTATCACTCTGTTGTATCAGATATTGTATATCAATGTATTTTTTTTCTTCTTCCGCTGTGTTATTTACTTAACTGTGTTATAAGCTCCGGAGAACCAGATTTGGCATTTGAATCTACGGCATTTTGAGTACAAGTGAAGTACGGATGCCGATTTTCGAAGGCCAACTTTTGGGTCTTTACACCACTGATATTTGTATACCGTTTTGATCGTCTTGTCGCATTTATCTCTACGGTATGTTTTATTTCTGTATTTTGATGTCCAGTTCACGGCGTAATCCGGAAAAAATAAAAATCATAACAGTACTAGTCTGTGACTTTACCATTTCCTACGGTTTCGAAATTTGAAGCAAACAGCCTGGACCGCATTATTAATTCGCTTTTATCAGGTAACTGAATGATAGGGAAATGTTTCCATTCAATTCACTCGGTATTGATTCTTGACTGTTTCACTTCTCCACTGTATTTATTAATTTTCCACTATTCCCCTTCATCTCCCCTCTGGCACATTCAAGATCCCACCTCCCATATCTCTCTTTAACTTTCACCATTCTTTCTCTATAGCAATCATGCCATTCCCATGAAGGAAAGAAAAAAAAAAGAACGAAAGAAAAGGGGAACGCATAACAGTCTCAAGCCACCAACCCTCCATTCACTCACGCATCCCTAAACTCGGATCTCTTTCGCCCAACCCCTGCTGCTCTTCCTCTGGAGCCACCAAGTGGTCCGCGTACACGTACCCCCCTCCACGTAAGCACCTGAGCCGCTGTGCCCACCACCCAGGCTTCAACTCATTCACCTCCGCCTACTTCTTTCCTCCACCGTCTTCCTCGTTCTTTCTTGCTCGGCAGCCGGGTCCAGTCACATGCGTCTCTTCCTCCTAGGCACAGTCCACTCATCGCCATCACCACGAGCCTGGACCCCACCGTCTGACCAACCCCTCCACCGCCTATCGACCTGCCAATTCCTCCACCATCACGCACAGCAGACGCCGCAAACTCCTCCACCTCCTTCCTCGAGTTCGGCCCACATCTAACAATGGCCGCAGCTCCGATTGGCCTACCCATGCGAACACAGTCTGTTACGGTCAGTCATCCCATCCCCTCTCCTTGTTGTTGCTTCCGTGTTCCTTTTGTTTTTCTGGCAGCATGCTCTTACACTAGCCGAGCATATTTTTAGGTATATTTTGTTGTTTATTTTATCGTTGAAGTTTATATATTCTACTTGTATTAGTTGAATAGATATACATTAATATGCATAGTTTACAGTATAGATTTTGTGGGAGTTTTATATATTTGCTTATACTATAGCCACTCACAGGCATGTGCGTAATAAAGCACTTAGACATATAAAAAAATTATTTTATTTATAACCCATATGGGATTACTATTCATTCATGTTATGGAATATAATTTATGTTGCTTTTCACATTCAGAATTTGTTCATGCGAAAGTTGTACATTAAACTATATATATTAAATCAATGTTGAACAATTATTGTATGCTGCATGCATGTGTCGCCTATATATTGTAGTTAATACTTGATGCTATAAATATAACTGACCTTATATCTAATTCATCTAAATTTCAGTTGTTATGCGTTAGTTTCATATGTGTAATGTGTATATAAATCTGCATTTAGTCATGTGTATGATCTGTATGGTAGTTGTCTGCATTTATATGGTTGTATAAATTTTAAGATTTAACAGTTACATATGTTTGTACAGGATCTGTTGAGTTGAATATATTATATAAAGTAAGTTATGTAGTTTAAATAGATATTTAGTTTAAAAGTAATGGGTATAGTTCATATTTTACACTATAAAAATGAAATTTCTTTACTATTCACGGGTTGTACATATTTTGAATATGTGTTCGGTTGTTGTTTATTGCTATTTCCAGTTTTACCGTCCAACCATACTAAATTTTGTACACATATTTACATTTGAAAAGTATATTATAATAATATTCAAAGTATTAGCATTGTGTAGTTTATAGTATTAGCTAAAGTATGCCTGTAATATCTAGTATGATATGTTGGGTATATATCAAAGTTTTACATCAGTGTGTGTCATTGATATCTGATATATACAAGTTCATGTATGTTTTGTTGATAGTTATATACTTTGATAGTTTTAATAGCTGTAATATTATACATACAAATTTTGAATATATGCACCTTTAAAATTTTATTATTGATATATATATACTTTGATTTCAGATATATGAGGATTTAAAATATATTATATTTTTATTTATATTTATGCATGCTTTAAAGGGATATTGGTTTTAAACAAATAACAATATGCATAAAAGTGGTCGTGATATGTGTCGAACTGAATTTCATAAATATTAATTTATAGATATAAGGATTCATTTTGTTGTTGGTTTAAATATATGTACAAAATTTTTGATTCGTATTTCATTTCATCAATTCTAGTTCGTCGCGCCTGTTTTCTTCATCGAATTCGTGCCAATCTTAACTTGCTTTGGAATTCGTGCTTGGATCTGTAACTCATCTCGTTCCATTCCCTCTCTAGCCTCGAAAGGTGAGCAATCACTCACGATTTACATTCTTTTATTTATTAAATTTGATTTCAATTGAAACGACAATTGAAAATGCTGTTGTTACCTATTTACACTATTATATATGCTATTACCTGAATCAGTTCACCTGTGACATCTGACACCATTATCTGTTACTTATGCGATGATTATACAAGTTTGGTTGATAAATGATTGTTGTATGATGTTGAAATTGGACGTTAATTGAAAATGTTAAAATGATAAATAGTATGCAATTGAATTTGTTATAAGATAGTTAACAATTAAAATGGATTTATATGTCAAATTTGATTAGTTGAATATGACCCCTTTTATTTGTTAAATTAATTGACATGTAGAATAGTGATAATTACACTTTGAACCATTGAACGTATATTTGATTAATTGTTGTAGTGTTAAAATTGAAATCGAATGACAATTGAAGAACCGTATAAATATTAGTGTAATAATCTTTAATCTACATGAAATGATAGTGTAGATTCTAGAAACAATTATATAAATTCGTACAAATAACAATGCGAATTAATACGGTTATTTCGGGATTATTTGAATTGATTTTGGATTGATATTGATTGATGTTATTGCTTGTTTATTTACTTTGACACCATCCCAGTTATCACAGTGCAAGTTCCCTTTGTTATGCTTTGATTTTTTTGAATTGAATTGGAATCGGGTTGAAATGATAAATACCCAAATTTAACTTTGACCTTGGATATAGAGAATTAAATAAAACCCGATTGGTCAATAATTTGATTTAAAAATAAACGAAGATTTTATTTGAATAAATAATATGGTTTGAAATGAAGTTGAAATTTGAATTTTTATGAAAGGAAAATGTTGATATTTAATAATATGAAACAAAATATTAACAATGTAATTGATAAATGAATGTTGTTTAATTTGAGAAATGATTTAATAATTAAGTTTGAAATTATAATTAAGTTTGAAATTATTAAGGTTTGAAATGATTTAATAATTAAATTTGAAATTATAATTAAGTTTGAAATTAGTAAACTTTGAAATTATTTAATAATTAAGTTTTGAATTATTTATTAATTAAATAAAATTGAATTATTTAATGATTAAATTGAATTGAATTCTTTAATAAGTGAAATTGAATTTTTGAATAAGTGAATTTTACTTCGTAAATAATTGAAATTGAGTTTATTTATTAATTAAGTTTTGGAAATTTATTTAAGTAAGTAAATAAGCGAAATTGAATTTCTTTAACAAGAAATAAAATGTGATATTTGTGAAATTAATGTAAGACTTGTAATCTAAAGAATTTGATTTGACGAATTTAGTTTAATTCAAAATTGTAAGTTTTGATTTAATGAAGTTGAACTTAAGAATTGATTTAATGAATTGGAAATTTAATAGAAATGGTTTTGAATGGCAAATTTACTTAATGAATATTAAATGAAATTGATAAATGGATTTAAATTGATTTGAATGTTAAATTAATTTAAATGATTTCGGAATGAAACTTATATACGAATTCGAATCAATATTTGAATTGTTTTAAATAGAAATTGAAATTGAATTATAAGATTTTGAAATGGTAATTTGAAAGTTTTGAAACGTAAATTATGGAAATTGATTTAGAAAGACAATGAAATGTTGGTTTACGAATTCTATTTGAAATTGAAATTGATTTGGTTTTGAAATATACAAACGACCAATCGGTATAATAATTACGAAAGTTATTAAAGAGACCGGAATCGGTTATGGGTATACTCTCTATCTAAACCGAAAACCACTTTAATAACTATACGCGGAGTGATGATCCAGAATGAAGTGGTTGGAATGATGTACGTGATGATTGAAGAAAGAGAACGATAATGGACAGCCTTGACACTTGTGTCAAATTGGAAATGACTAAAACAGGAGCCGTGCCGGGCCAATGAAGGATTAGCTACCTCAAGTGAACACACTTCTTCGAACTACTCATTACTTGTTGTCGATTGGTGCACCCTTGATTTTGGGAGTGTTGTTTCACGGTGTTGCGGGCGCTGCGGCGTTGCATTCTCACCAGTCCGGATCAGGCGAACGGTAGTATCACTACCTTGGGTATTGCCTCATGTGCCTTGTCATACTTGTATTCCCTATTCGCGACCACTACGAATTTGTTTTGTACCTTTAGTATATGGATTGCCCTCTGGTGACTTCCGCTTTTGGGGAAACTACGGTCTTGTATATGCTTTTGGGAATAAAAATGTGTTAAGGGTGGAATGGGCCATGACTTAACACTATTTTGATATCTTTATATTACTGATAGACATTATCTACTTAGCGTACATTACTACCTAGTAGATAGTTTAACGGATCCTTAAAGGATGGTTATTCCAAACATCCTTTGAGTTACTTGTATTTCAATTGCTATTTCACTTGAGTGGGATTTATTAATATAAGAATGTTAATCCTGACTCGAGTGTCTTGTGTTTTGCTTTATGCTCGGGTCAGACTGAGTGATCCAGTATTCGAGACTCACCTTTGAAGTTGGAGCTTGCTTGAAGATCCAGCCATCTATTCTGCTTTCAGTATTCGATGATTCCAGTGATGTATTCTGATTTATATCTGATGTATCGTATTACTCTTCCGTTGTATCTGTTCTAACTCTGATGTAACTTATACATTTATATAGTAGCTTCATGAACTACTATCTCTTTTATTTCCGCTGCAATTATTACTCTGTGTCTGTGATCTGTGATTATTTTATTTACTGTATATGTTCAGTTTTGCCAAATTTAAATTAACAACGCGGTATTTTGAGCAATTTAACTCCGGCATGAGTGTCTACCTATACACTTATAATGGATGCGAATGGTCCAAAATAGCAGGTCGTTACATTTAACAAGTTAAATCCAATTGAAATGGAAATCGATTTGAAAATTTGTGAATAGATCTTTGTGAAACTGGGTGAACTTTGTGAAATGAATCTTTTTGTGTAAAATATTAAAATGGTAATTTGTTTAAACCATTTGAAGAAAAGTTTTGGGTAATAAGTTGTGACTTAATTGAAATCCCAATATCCATATGTTTTAAAATATTGCGCTCATTATTCGGTTTAGCC
Organism: Allium fistulosum; assembly: GCA_030737815.1. Classification (NCBI taxonomy): domain Eukaryota; kingdom Viridiplantae; phylum Streptophyta; class Magnoliopsida; order Asparagales; family Amaryllidaceae; genus Allium; species Allium fistulosum. The sequence goes on from CM060902.1 coordinate 1,395,188,135, forward strand.
GGGAGAGGACTTTGTGTCATATAACCCATTCCGAATAGTGATACGACGTATATGGATTGCATTTGAAGACCGGTGGTGAAGACCGGATATTTTCGAAAACGATAGGATAACCCGTCGATTGTCTCGGTACTGAGTCGCGCCGGTATAGAGATTCCTTAAGTGATGGGAAATCCGATCGGGATTGTGAATACCCGGATTACAAGGGCTTCTTTGGAAGTGCCTTCGGTTCTGTTCGAACCCGGAACAGACTTGTATGGTTATATGTCTGACATTACACTTTGAGATATAAAGCTGATTTCTTTCAAATACATTTCTGTTTGGTGGCGGAGAATTTATTCTCTTAGCTTAACACCCTTCTCTGAGACGAACAAGCTCAGAGGTTATGTAGTTGAAGGTTATCAGTGATATACTCCCAATTTGGTAGTGTGGCATACTAAGTGTTGTTGTGTGTTGCTGATCATTTGTTGATCATTTGTTGATCAAAGCATGGCTTTCGTGTAAAGCGTAGCTTTGTGGACGAGACCTCATCGAGCCTCACAAACCGGTAATGGTCGAAACAGGAAAGATGCGGCAAGGTTATGAGGGTCGCACCCTTTAGGGTATGTCATTTCCTTCTGGAAAAAGGTGGTATCATGGTATGGAGCCCAGATGCTTTACCTGTGTGGTTGTTGCTTTGTGATCGAGGCGCCTCGTACAAAGGTCGCAAACGACTGGGGGGTGGCATATTCGTGTAGTAGTTACCTAGTTAGAGGTAACCCGGCCTTGTTTTGGTAGAGAGCTAGTTTGTTCTCAGGACGTCCCTCCAGAGGCGTACCCATGTGGCAGTAGGAAGTTCCTTAGCCTGACCATTTGTTGGAAAATCCAAAGAAACAATACGAGCCTTGTACGATTTTAGTTGTATAACCTGCTATGGAATGTGGCGGTAACCTGCTATTGAACATAGTAGCTATAGTAGGCATACAATAATGGTTGTATGCTGGCTAGGATTAATATTATATTTTTGAAATGTTTCCTCCATTATGCACTAGTAATAATATCAAAGGTGTTTTTGCGTAGTAAGCATGTTTGACTATCATAAGGAGAAATCTCCTCCAATTCTGCGTTTGCATTATGTGTGTGGCGGGAGGCCTTATGGTAGTTTCATTTTCCAAAGAGAATTGCGGATTTCAATGTTTAAAATTCTTTTGTTGTTTGTTTTAAAGATAAACTATTTTTGTTACTCATACCAGTCCCATGACTGACTCGGAGTTTATTGTTCCCTTCCTAAACTCTGGATGCCCATAATTTTCCATATGGGCAGTCTAGAGTTGGGTTTTTCAGATAGTCAGGTTTAGTAGACTAGTTGGAGCTAGTTCAGTTTTTGGAGTTCACACGACTGACCTTGCTTATCTTTGGGAAACGTGATGGTGGTTCGAGCTTGATGTTGGAGTTGGTGGACTCATTCTCTTTTGAAGATCGTTTGGAGTTATCAGTTCTGTTGTTTCCGCTGTAACATTATTATTTGTCTTTGATATTGTTGTATCATATTGATATCATTGTTGTATATCATTCTAGATATTGTATTCGTTGGAGTTGTATATGATATCATTCATTTCTTTATTCCGCTGTGTTGTTATACTTGCTGTGTTATAAGCTTCGGCGAGCCAGATTCGGCGTTTGGATCTGCGGCATTCGAGTACAAGTGAAGTACGGGTGCCGATTTTTGAAGGCCGAGTCAGGATTGTTTCATTTGGTATCAGAGCTAAGGTTAAACTTTAGCTATGGAGTATAACACATTAAGTAACTCATTAGAGATAGGGTGAAGTATACCCTAGAATGAGTAATCTCTAAGATATCTGTCCGTATACCTCAGTAAATTCTCTTACTATCCACTGATAGTAAGTATGAGTGCAAGAAGAGGATGGGATAGGGGATAGGGGAATACCACCACGAATTGGTCAATACCCTGTAACAATAAGGAAACAATCTTTTCTCTATCAATCTCTTTTGTTCAACATCTCTTCTCAATTCTTTGATGGTTCCTGATATATCCAGGAAGAAGATTTGATATATTTGTATGGGACATAAACACCAAATTGGTCAGAATTGTTTGTTTGGATGAATTGGTTGCTTTGTTTGCTATGGTTGATAGGTATACTTTAGTTCTAAACTAAAAGTTTTGAAATTGTATCCATATATCTATCTATTCTTTGGGTCCCAATATATTCTACGAATGGTTAGTTATCCCTTTAAACTAACCAATGCCACTGCATATTTCGTAGATCTGGATAACCCGAGTATCTTGTGGAAAAAATAAAAAGATTCGTTCTCGTATCTATTATTGATATTCTGATTTGGTAAGCCAAATGCAGAATAGATGCTCAGTTTGATTTGATAAAACATTTTTCATCTATCCTTGTGTCTCCCAGGCAAATTTCGAGGACGAAATTTCTTAAGGGGGGGAAACTGTAACGATCCCGGATTTTATATTCAAATTGATAATTAATTTAATTTTTGAATAAAAATTGTGAAATTTATTGGTAAACAAATTTGAGTTTTTCCAAATTCAAATAAAATGCGTGTTAAATCATTTGAATTTAAATCTTGTATATATATGAATATATATATATATGTGTGTGATTTAAATGAGTAAGTTTGAATTTATATATATACATTGGATTGAATTTTAATTTTAAGTAAATGGTTTAAAAATATAAAGTAACACATTAGTTAAATTAAACAACATATTAAATATAGGAATTCACTTATATTACAAAATAATAAGATAAAATAAAAATAGAAATAAATAAATAAAATAAAGAAAACAAATATATATATGAAGCTTGTAAAAACAATTAACAAGAAATGAGACAAATTCATTTAATGCTAATATCTTCAGCCGAAATCAAATTAAGCATAGTCAAAGCAAGAAGGAAAAAAAAATCTAAATATCTATGAACAAAGGACAACTTAATTAATGCAGCTCACAATGCTTTCATCTCAGCTGGTCAAAAGAACAAGCAAAGAAAAAATCACTGTCTTAATTTGTACAAACAAAATAATGTTACCCTATACAAATTTTATCACCAGTACTCTTCCTTTCTATACATCAAACTCTCACCCTCATTTCGACCATAAAAGCCGAGTAAACTGAGGAAAGCAACAACATCTTCAACTTAAAACAAAACTTCACTTTGAAATACCAATATATATAAAATCAAACCAGAGGATCAAAAGGGAAGCTTCAGCTTGCATTTTCTTAAAACCTATTTCAACTTGAAGCTCTGTTCTTTCTTCAAAACACGGTGAGTAACTTTTGTTTTGATTAAATTTAAAAGTATAAGCTGTTGCATATATCTATGAATGGAGATATTCACACATATATATCTATATCTGAATACTTTGTGAATATTTACATGATTGAAGTATTGGTAGCAGGCTGTTGTTTTCATGTGTTCTCTGTCTCAGCTCATAAACAAAGATTTCAATTCAAAAAACTTTTCTGCACAATCAACTCACTATTTGGATTTAAGATCAAAACAACAACTGTTTGTTTGACCATGAACTAAATTTTAAAAATCAATTTAAATTAAAATAGGTTGTGAATATTTCTGGAAATCAAGAAAACCTGAGCCAAACTTCAATTTGTCAAATTCAAAACTTCGCGATCCTCGAATTCAGGATTATAAACTGAATCCTCATACTAAATTATGATTTTTAGAGCAAAACTTATAATTTTTAGATAAAGGGTGGAAGTGAAGTTCACTTTGAACGAAAAATGTTTTTTTTGCGAATTCCGGTGGTCGGAGATGCTGGAGGGGTCGGGTTTTCTCGTGGTGATAAGGGAGGCTATGGTAGTGATGGGAAAAATAGTCGGAGGTGGCCACGACCACGGTGACAACAGCGGCATGCGTTTTTAGTTGGTAAACATAAATTTTATAGTGGTTGAATTTTTGATTGCCGCGACCTCCATAGTGCATCGAGTTGCACGCAACTTTGGGAGATGGAAGAGGAAGCGTCGTCGAATGTGTGGCCGGAGTCGCTGATATTCTAGTGGTAGGAGCGTCGAATACGAGGCGTTGCCAGGTTTTGAGGGGATGTTGCTTTCGAGTTTCCAAGTTTTGCTTTGTGAGCTCGATTTTGATTTCGAGTTGATCTTGAAGTTTTGGTGGTCGCGAATGGATCTGGGGGTGATCGCCGATGTGATGAAGGTATGGGTGATGGCTGGAGTTGGTCAGAGTCACGGTGCAAGTGCACCGTGCACTTTTTTTTCTTTCCTGTTGAACCTTTAAATGTGCAGAGGCTTTGAACTCGGGATTTACTCGAGTTATTCGAGTAGTTTACTCGAAGTAAGTTAGGTTTTAACTCGAAGAAAGAAAAAAAATAGTTTGCCTCGGGTTAGTTGGTTTGTACAGGTTTTTGTAAACCTGTCTGCAAGTTTAAAATTTAGAGCAAATTAATGAATTCAAATCTATGAGCAAGATTTAAACAAAGTTTAAATCCAGTTTTAGGTTTAGTTCAAATAAACTTTGAATTTAAAAGTTTTAAAAAGGGAATTTGGATTTTAAATCAAAGTTTAAATATTTAGAAGTTGGGTTTTCAGGTCTTAAACCTGATGGTTTCTGATTTTAAAATTTTAAATTAAAATTTGAAAACAAGATTTAAACAGTGGTTTAAATTTTAAAAGTTAAGTTCAGTTCCAAATTTTTAGTGTTTTAAAACAAGTTTAAATCAACTAGCTTTTAAAAAGTAAATTTGTTTCAAACAAATAATTAAACTTGATTTTTGATAAAGTTCTTTTATAAAAGAATTTTCAATAGAAGGCTAAATGTTTATTTTAAACTTGAATTTGCAGGTTCGAATGTAATGTAATGTAATTTAAAAGCTTAATTTAAAAAAAACTTAAGTAATTGAGTTTAAAGGTTTTCCTTATATAAGTTTCCGATATAAATAATAAACGTTCTTTACATTTATTTTAAGGATTATAAATTAAATTCAAATTTGGATAAATGTTTGAATTGTATTGGATGTTTGAATTGTATTGGATGTTTGAATTGTATTAGATGTTGAATTGTTTGATATTCTCTACTGTGTGATGCTTTGTGATGTAAATTTGTTTTAATTCAAGCTGTGATGAATGTAATTTATTTTATCTGTGATTTATCTGTGAATCTGTAAATGAACGATAAGCATTATAGTTTATACCACTTATCAAATATATTGCTCTATTTAATCTGTGATGATTGAATGATGTTGCACTATTGTGTGTGAAACCCCTGGACTACACCATACATACACAAATATGGATTTCACGAGGAAATCGGTTAAGTCACAGATGATTTAAATTTAATATTTTTGAAATTGAAATTTTAATTTCAATTGATTTTGGAAATGGATTTGGGTTAAATGTTAAAGCTTTTGAAAAGGAATTTTTAAGATAAAAGTTATTTTGAATAACTTGGTAAAGTTTTTCAATTTAAATAATTTAATTTGAATTTGAATTCAAATTTTGGAATTGAATTCCATGTTTGGAAATTATGTTAAAGATGTTATAAATGTGTTTATATGAATTTAAACCATTTTAAAAGTATGGTTTTGGGAATTTGAATTTAACCCAAGGACTTTAACTCGTATAAATGAACCAGATTTTCCGAAATGAAAACTGTTTGTTTTCAAATAATAGAAGCTTTCATATAAGGAATGAATTTCCAAATTATGTCAAAAGAATTTCAAGTTTGAATTGGAAAATGGTTTTCCAAGTTATGAATAAATCTTTGTGAAAGATTGTTGAATTTTGTTTTGAAATTGGAAAGGTGTACCTTTTGTATAAAAGGTCGAAATGGAATGATTTTGAAAGCTATGAATTAAATCTTTGATTTAAAGATTTAACGAGTTAAATCCAATTGAAATGGAAATCGATTTGAAATTTTTTGAATAGATCATTGTGAAACTGGGTTAACTTTGTGAAATGAATCTTTTTGTGTAAAAGATTAAAATGGTAATTTGTTTAAACCATTTGAAGAAAATTTTTGGGTAATAAGTTGTGACTTAATTGAAATCCCAATATCCATATGTTTTAAAATATTGCGCTCATTATTCGGGTTAGCCGGGAGAGGACTTTGTGTCATATAACCCATTCCGAATAGTGATACGACGTATATGGATTGCATTTGAAGACCGGTGGTGAAGACCGGATATTTTCGAAAACGAAAGGATAACCCGTGGATTGTCTCTGCCCTGAGTCGCGCCGGTATAGAGATTCCTTAAGTGATGGGAAATCCGATCAGGATTGTGAATACCCGAATTGCAAGGGCTTCTTTGGAAGTGCCTTCGGTTCTATTCGAACCCGGAACAGACTTGTATGGTTGTATGTCTGACATTACACTTTGAGATATAAAGCTGATTTCTTTCAAATACATTTCTGTTTGGTAGCAGAGAATTTATTCTCTTACCTTAACACCTTTCTCTAAGACGTACGAGCTCAGGGGTTATGTAGTTGAAGGTTATTAGTGATATACTCCCAATTTGGTAGTGTGGCATGCTAAGTGTTGCTGTGTGTTGCTGATCATTTGTTGATCAAAGCATGGCTTCCGTGTAAAGCGTAGCTTTGTGGACGACACCTCATCGAGCCTCACAAACCGGTAATGGTCGAAACAGGAAAGATGCGGCAAGGTTATGAGGGTCGCACCCTTTAGGGTATGTCATTTCCTTCTGGAAAAAGGTGGTATCATGCTATGGAGCCCAGATGCTTTACCTGTGTGGTTGCATCAATTTCATTTACTGTGTGGTTGTTGCTTTGTGATCGAGGCGCCTCGGACAAAGGTCGCAAACGACCGGGGGTGGCATATTCGTGTAGTAGTTACCTAGTAAGAGATAACCCGGCCTGGTGTTGGTAGAGAGCTAGTTAGTTCTCGGGACGTCCCTCCAAAGGCGTACCCATGTGGCAGTAGGAAGTTCCTTAGATTGACCATTTGTTGGAAAATCCAAAGAAACAATACGAGCCTTGTACGGTTTTAGTTGTATAACCTGCTATGGAATCTGGCGGTAACCTGCTATTGAACATAGTAGCTATAGTAGGCATACAATAATGGTTGTATGCTGGCTAAGATTAATATTATATTTTCGAAATGTTTCCTCCATTATGCACTAGTAATAATATCAAAGGTGTTTTTGCGTAGTAAACATGTTTGACTATCATAAGTAGAAATCTCCTCCAATTCTGCGTTTGCATTGTGTGTGTGGTGGGAGGCCTTATGGTGGTTTCATTTTCCAAAGAGCATTGCGGATTTCAATGTTTAAAATTCTTTTGTTGTTTGTTTTAAAGATAAACTATTTTTGCTACTCATACCAGTCCCATGACTGACTCGGAGTTTATTATTCCCTTCCTAAACTTTGGATGCCCATAATTTTCCATATGGGCAGTCTAGAGTTGGGTTTTTCAAATAGTCAGGTTTAGTAGACTAGTTGGAGCTAGTTCAGTTTTTGGAGTTCACACGACTGACCTTGCTTATCTTTGGGAAACGTGATGGTGGTTCGAGCTTGATGTTGGAGTTGGTGGACTCATTCTCTTTTGAAGATCGTTTGGAGTTATCAGTTCTGTTGTTTCCGCTGTAACATTATTATTTGTCTTTGATATTGTTGTATGATATTGTTATCATTGTTGTATATCATTCTGGATATTGTATTCGTTGGAGTTGTATATGATATCATTCATTTCTTTCTTCCACTGTGTTGTTATACTTGCTGTGTTATAAGCTTCGGCGAGCCAGATTCGGCGTTTGAATCTGCGGCATTCGAGTACAAGTGAAGTACGGGTGCCGATTTTCGAAGGCCGAGTCAGGATTATTTCATTTGGTATCAGAGCTAAGGTTAAACTTTAGCTATGGAGTATAACACATTAAGTAACTCATTAGAGATAGGGTGAAGTATACCCTAGAATGAGTAATCTCTAAGATATCTGTCCGTATACCTCAGTAAATTCTCTTACTATCCACTGGTAGTAAGTATGAGTGCAAGAAGAGGATGGGATAGGGGACAGGGGAATACCACCACGAATTGGTCAATACCTTGTAACAACAAGGAAACAATCTTTTCTCTATCAATCTCTTTTGTTCAACATCTCTTCTCAATTCTTTGATGGTTCCTGATAGATCCAGGAAGAAGATTTGATATATTTGTATGGCACATAAACTCCAAATTGGTCAGAATTGTTTGTTTGGATGAATTGGTTGCTTTGTTTGCTATGGCTGATAGGTATACTTTAGTTCTAAACTGAAAGTTTTGAAATTGTATCCATATATCTATCTATTCTTTGGGTCCCAATATATTCTACGAATTGTTAGTTATCCCTTTGAACTAACCAATGCCACTGCATATTTCGTTGATCTGGATAACCCGAGTATCTTGTGCAAAAAATAAAAAGATTCTTTCTTGTATCTATTATTGATATTCTGATTTGGTAAGCCAAATGCAGAATTGATGTTCAGTTTGATTTGATAAAACATTTTTCATCTATCCTTGTGTCTCCCTGGCAAATTTCGAGGACGAAATTTCTTAAGGGGGGGAAACTGTAACGATCCCGGATTTTATATAAATTTAAATTGATAATTAATTTAATTTTTGAATAAAAATTGTGAAATTTATTGGTAAACAAATTTGAGTTTCTCCAAATTCAAATAAAATACGTGTTAAATCATTTGAATTTAAATCTTGTATATATATAAATATATATGTATATGTGATTTAAATGAGTAAGTTTGAATTTATATATATACATTGGATTTAATTTTAATTTTAAGTAAATGGTTTAAAAATATAAAGTAACATATTAGTTAAATTAAACAACGTATTAAATATAGGAATTCACTTATATTACAAAATAATAAGATAAAATAAAAATAGAAATAAATAAATAAAATAAAGAAAACAAATATATATGAAGCTTTTAAAAACAATTAACAAGAAATGAGACAAATTCATTTAATGCTAATATCTTCAGCCGAAATCAAATTTAGCATAGTCAAAGCAAGAAGGAAAATAAAATATATATATCTATGAACAAAGGACAACTTAATTAATGCAGCTCACAATGCTTTCATCTGAGCTGGTCAAAAGAACAAGCAAAGAAAAATCACTGTCTTAATTTGAACAAACAAAATAATGTTACCATGTACAAATTTTATCACCAGTACTCTTCCTTTCTATACATCAAACTCTCACCCTCATTTCGACCATAAAAGCAGAGTATACTGAGAAAAGCAACAACATCTTCAACTTAAAACAAAACTTCACTTTGAAACAACAATATATATCAAATCAAACCAGAGGATCAAAAGGGAAGCTTCAGCTTGCATTTTCTTAAAACCTATTTCAACTTGAAGCTCTGTTCTTTCTTCAAAACATGGTGAGTAACTTTTGTTTTGGTTAAACTTAAAAGTATAAGCTGTTGCATATATCTGTGAATTGAGATATTTACACATATATATCTATATCTGAATACTTTGTGAATATTTACATGATTGAATTATTGGTAGCAGGCTGTTGTTTTCATGTGTTCTCTGTCTTAGCTCATAAACAAAGATTTCAATTCAAAAAATCTTTTCTGCACAATCCACTCACTATTTGGATTTAAGATCAAAACAACAACTGTTTGTTTGACCATGAACTAAATTTTAAAAATCAATTTAAATTAAAACAGGTTGTGAATATTTCTGGAAATCAAGAAAACCTGAGCCAAACTTCAATTTGTCAAATTTCAAACTTCGTGATGCTCAAATTCAGGATTATAAACTGAATCCTCATACTAAATTATGATTTTTAGAGCAAAACTTATAATTTTTAGATAAAGGGTGGAAGTGCAGTTCACTTTGAACGAAAAATGTTTTTTTGTGAATTCCGGTGGTCGGAGATGATGGAGGGGTCGGGTTTTCTCGTTGTGATAGGGGAGGCTATGGTGGTGATGGGAAAAATAGTCGGAGGTGGCCATGGCCACGGTGGCGACAGCGGCATGCGTTTTTAGTTGGTAAACCTAAATTTTATAGTGGTTGAATTTTTGTTTGCCGCGACCTCCATAGTGCATCGAGTTGCACGCAACTTTGGGAGATGGAAAAGGAAGCGTCGTCGAATGTGTGGCCGGAGTCGCTGATATTCTGGTGGTTGGAGCGTCGAGCACGTGGCGTTGCCAGGTTTTGAGGGGATGTTGCTTTCGAGTTTCCAGGTTTTGCTTTGTGAGCTCGATTTTTATTTCGAGTTGATCTTGAAGTTTTGGTGGTCGCAAATGGATCTGGGGGTGATCGCCGATGTGATGAAGGTATGGGTGATGGCTGGAATTGGTCAGAGTCACGGTGCAAGTGCACCGTGCACTTTTTTTTCTTTCCTGGTGAACCTTTAAATGTGCAGAGGCTTTGAACTCGGGATTTACTCGAGTTACTCGAGTAGTTTACTCGAAGTAAGTTAGGTTTTAACTCGAAGAAAGAAAAAAAACAGTTTGCCTCGGGTTAGTTGGTTTGTACAGGTTTTTGTAAACCTTCTGCAAGTTTAAAATTTAGAGCAATTTAATGAATTCAAATCTATAAGCAAGATTTAAACAAAGTTTAAATCCAGTTTTAGGTTTAGTTCAAATAAACTTTGAATTTAAAAGTTTTAAAAAGGGAATTTGGATTTTAAATCAAAGTTTAAATATTTAGAAGTTGGGTTTTCAGGTCTTAAACCTGATGGTTTCAGATTTTAAAATTTTAAATTAAAATCTGAAAACAAGATTTAAACAGTGGTTTAAATTTTAAAAGTTAAGTTAAGTTCCAAATTTTAAGTGTTTTAAAACAAGTTTAAATCAACTAGCTTTTAAAAAGTAAATTTGTTTCAAACAAATAATTAAACTTGATTTTTGAAAAAGTTCTTTTATAAAAGAGTTTTTAATAGAAGGCTAAATGTTTATTTTAAACTTGAATTTGCAAGTTCGAATGTAATGTAATGTATTTTAAAAGCTTAATTTTTAAAAAAAACTTAAGTAATTGAGTTTAAAGGCTTTCCTTATATAAGTTTCTGATATAAATAATAAACATTCTTTACATTTATTTTAAGGATTATAAATTAAATTCAAATTTGGATAAATGTTTGAATTGTATTGGATGTTTGAATTGTATTGGATGTTGAATTGTTTGATATTCTCTACTATGTGATGCTTTGTGATGTAAATTTGTTTTAATTCAAGCTGTGATGAATGTAATTTATTTTATCTGTGATTTATCTGTGAATCTGTAAATGAACGATAAGCGTTAAAGTTTATACCGCTTATCAAATATATTGCTGTATTTAATCTGTGATGATTGAATGATGTTGCACTATTGTGTGTGAAACCCCTGGACTACACCATACACACACAAATATGGATTTCACGAGGAAATCGGTTAAGTCACAGATGATTTAAATTTAATATTTTTGAAATTGAAATTTTAATTTCAATTGATTTTGGAAATGGATTTGGGTTAAATGATAAAGCTTTTGAAAAGGAATTTTTAAGATAAAAGTTATTTTGAATAACTTGGTAAAGTTTTTCAATTTAAATAATTTAATTTGAATTTGAATTCAAATTTTGGAATTGAATTCCATGTTTAGAAATTATGGTTAAAGATGTTATAAATGTGTTTATATGAATTTAAACCATTTTAAAAGTATGGTTTTGGGAATTTGAATTTAACCCAAGGACTTTAACTCGTATAAATGAACCAGATTTTCCGAAATGAAAACTGTTTGTTTTCAAATAATAGAAGCTTTCATATAAGGAATGAATTTCCAAATTGTGTCAAAAGAATTTCAAGTTTGAATTGGAAAATGGTTTTCCAAGTTATGAATAAATCTTTGTGAAAGATTGTTGAATTTTGTTTTGAAATTGAAAAGGTGTACTTTCTGTATATAAGGTCGAAATGGAATGATTTTGAAAGCTATGAATTAAATCTTTGATTTAAAGATTTAACGAGTTAAATCCAATTGAAATGGAAATCGATTTGAAATTTTTTGAATAGATCTTTGTGAAACTGTGTTAACTTTGTGAAATGAATCTTTTTGTGTAATAGATTAAAATGGTAATTTGTTCAAACCATTTGAAGAAAAGTTTTGGGTAATAAGTTGTGACTTAATTGAAATCCCAATATCAATATGTTTTAAAATATTGCGCTCATTATTCGGTTTAGCCGGGAGAGGACTATGTGTCATATAACCCATTCCGAATAGTGATACGACGTATATGGATTGCATTTGAAGACCGGTGGTGAAGACCGGATATTTTCGAAAACGAAAGGATAACCCGTCGATTGTCTCTGCCCTGAGTCGCACCGGTATAGAGATTCCTTAAGTGATTGGAAATCCGATCGGGATTTTGAATACCCGAATTGCAAGGGCTTCTTTGGAAGTGCCTTCGGTTCTATTCGAACCCGGAATAGACTTGTATGGTTGTATGTCTGACATTACACTTTGAGATATAAAGCTGATTTCTTTCAAATACATTTCTGTTTGGTGGCGGAGAATTTATTCTCTTAGCTTAACACCTTTCTCTAAGACGTACGAGCTCAGAGGTTATGTAGTTGAAGGTTATCAGTGATATACTCCCAATTTGGTAGTGTGGCATGCTAAGTGTTGTTGTGTGTTGCTGATCATTTGTTGATCAAAGCATGGCTTTCGTGTAAAGCGTAGCTTTGTGGACGAGACCTCATCGAGCCTCACAAACCGGTAATGGTCGAAACATGAAAGATGCGGCAAGGTTATGAGGGTCGCACCCTTTAGGGTATGTCATTTCCTTCTGGAAAAAGGTGGTATCATGGTATGGAGCCCAGATGCTTTACCTGTGTGGTTGCATCAATCTCATTTACTGTGTGGTTGTTGCTTTGTGATCGAGGCGCCTCGGACAAAGGTCGCAAACGACCGGGGGTGGCATATTCGTGTAGAAGTTACCTAGTAAGAGGTAACCCAACCTTGTGTTGGCAAAGAGCTAGTTAGTTCTTGGGACGTCCCTCTAGTGGCGTACCCATGTGGCAGTAGGAAGTTCCTTAGCCTAACCATTTGTTGGAAAATCCAAAGAAACAATACGAGCCTTGTACGGTTTTAGTTGTATAACCTGCTATGGAATGTGGCGGTAACCTGCTTTTGAACATAGTAGCTATAGTAGGCATACAATAATGGTTGTATGCTGGCTAAGATTAATATTATATTTTCGAAATGTTTCCTACACTATGCACTAGTAATAATATCAAAGGTGTTTTTGCGTAGTAAGCATGTTTGACTATTATAAGGAGAAATCTCCTCCAATTCTGCGTTTGCATTGTGTGTGTGGCGGGAGGCCTTATGGTAGTTTCATTTTCCAAAGAGCATTGCGGATTTCAATGTTTAAAATTCTTTTGTTGTTTGTTTTAAAGATAAACTATTTTTGTTACTCATACCAGTCCCATGACTGACTCGGAGTTTATTGTTCCCTTCCTAAACTCTGGATGCCCATAATTTTCCATATGGGCAGTCTAGAGTTGGGTTTTTCAGATAGTCAGGTTTAGTAGACTAGTTGGAGCTAGTTCAGTTTTTGGAGTTCACATGACTGACCTTGCTTATCTTTGGGAAACGTGATGGTGGTTCGAGCTTAATGTTGGAGTTGGTGGACTCATTCTCTTTTGAAGATCGTTTGGAGTTATCAGTTTTGTTGTTTCCACTGTAACATTATTATTTGTCTCTGATATTGTTGTATCATATTGATATCATTGTTGTATATCATTCTGGATATTGTATTCGTTGGAGTTGTATATGATATCATTCATTTCTTTCTTCCGCTGTGTTGTTATACTTGCTGTGTTATAAGCTCCGGCAAGCCAGATTCGGCGTTTGAATCTGCGGCATTCGAGTACAAGTGAAGTACGGGTGCCGACTTCTCGAATTCGAGATCGAACAAAAATCGAAACCTGGAAACTTGAATTGGCCTCACCACCAAAACCTGGAAATGCCTCGACAACGGAACTCCGACCACCAGAGTTGCTGAAACTCCGACCAAGCCTTCGCCTACTTTCATGCTTCCATTCCATCGAGTTTGGTTGAACTCGATCAACTATAGAAGCCGTGGTGATCGAATCATTAAAACTAGTTAAAACTAGGGTTACAAACAAGAATCCATCACTGCTACCTCCATCATGAATTAAACATCTTCCTGACAATTTTCCTCAAACCCCCAATCATTCCCTCATCACCTCAAAAAGATTCAATCTCCCAAATCCTTGTGATCATCGGGAAAACCCAAATTACCACATTCTGTTCAAACAAGAACTGCACCTTCCAACTAGCTCTAAAAATTATGATTCTTGTTTCAAAAATCATGATTTAGTTTAAGGTTTTGATTTAAAATCCTGAATTAATGAACTACTCAGTTTGGGTTTTGACTTATATTAAATATGCTCAGTCAATTTGATTTCCAGATGATTTCCAAAGACATTTCTCTATTATTTAACTTAAGTATGATTTTAATCTAAAGTTTGTGATAGAACAACAAGTTTCATTTACATCCTGAGTTTAAACCTAGTCAAAATCAAAAGGGTTTTCAATTTAACTAATACTTGAAAATTGAAGCTATAAACAGAGAGTACTCTAATGAATACACATGCATACCATACATCAAAAAAATACAACCATATATGTACACAAACATACATATTTCAGACAACTAGCATTCAACCAAATTATATACTTAAAACTTGTTAAAAGTGATGTTACTCATAGTGTTTCAAAAGAAGAACAAAGTTTTCTTTGACACTGGCTTGTGAAAATTTGCAAGCTGAAACCCTTTCTTTGATCTTTGGTTTGAGTTGAATTTGTATTGTTGTTTTAGTTGAATCTTGTTCAAGTTTTGAAACGGTGTTTACTTCAGAGGTTACTAAATTTTTTTAGATGGACGAACTGATGAAGATGATGGATATATAGAAAAGAAGACTTTACTGGGTGATAAATTTGTACAGGGTAATGTATATTTTTATTTTTCTTTCCAGTACAAATATGGGCAGAGATTTTTCTTTGTATGTTGTACCATATATCAGAGATTTTCTTGCTTTGTTGGGCTAATATGATAATTTTGTGGTGTACTAGAGATAATGGCATTAATTACTATTGTCTTGTTTTATATTTGTTCATACTTATCCTTGTTTGATTTTTGTACATAGATATTTTTATCTTTCCTCTTTTGTTCATATTTGAATGTATTTTATTTTTCTTCTTATACTTATAACATATGTTTATTTCTTCTTTTCTTTAGCAAGTGTACATCCCTATCTTTTATTTGCTTATACATAGTTGAATGTATTTTACTAATTTTTTTATCTTTTTATTTGAATGTATATTACTTGTTTATTATTGTCTTCTTTTGCAAGCCTTTACTTTGAAATATGAGTGAAGTTCCATAGTTAAGTTGGTGTTAGTTTTTATCTATGTGTTTTATATTACTTTGTAATACTTATTTTTATTTTTTAAACAACAAATTTGTTTTTATACTTAGACTTAAGATTAATAAGAAGGTACGTTCCTTTTTCCTCTCCTTTTCTTTTGCTTCTTTATTCCTCTCTGATGTTTTCCTTCTTTCCCACATTTCCTGATATACTCAGCTCCTTTCCACCTCTCCTCTTGCAAATGAAATTGTTTATATATTAACTTATAGGCGGCCACACCTCTACCACCCACCATACCGCTTCCCTGCTCCTCCTTTTGCCGAACTTCATTTTGTTTGCAACCGGACCCGCCCTTCTCTTTGCCTCAACCTTTCCATCTCCCTCCCTTAGCCACCACCACCTTCCATTTCACCCTAGCTCCACCGTGACAGCCTCACCACCTTCTACCCATCAGTTCGCCCCGTTCCCAAACACCACACCACCCATGCTTGGCTGCAATCGAATCTCACAACCCCAAGCCGTCCCTTCATCCTGCCATGTGCTCGCAACCACCCAATAGCTCCTGCACTCTCCCTAACCGTTCACCTTCCACCATTCCATGGCCAAAGTCCTTGGCCGCTGCACCACCAGCCACCCATGCTTCTCCATCGCTCGGCCGAACACCTCCTCTTCCGAAAACCATGAGCAGCCCCTGCCGAGCTCTGTGTGAGCCCAGTCACCCCACATCAACCATTCTCCTCCCTTTCTTTGTGTTGGACGAATTCTCATCACCAAACTAAAGCCACTACCAACCCTTCCTCTTTCTCCAAAGTATCTCACCAAACCAGCCCAATCGACGTCTACCCCTCCTCTCCACCGAATGGAGCTCCCCACCGAACAAAGTCCCACCGAATGAAGCTCCCTACCGAATCAACTCGACTCCCTACTACCGGACCATGATACCACCGAATCAACTAGACTCCCCACTACCGGACCATGATACCACCGAATCAACTCGACTCCCCACTACCGGACAATGCTCCTTCCGGACCAACAATACCAGGCCAGATCGCGTCAGCCCAGGCCCACCAACAGTTGTATACATCCAAGACCCCTACCCCCAGCCTCACTCTATAAAAAGAGGGGCAGGGGTACAACAATGGGGGACAAGTTTGAGAGCTCAAGCACGGAGAGAACTTTCAAATAACTTTCTTTTACTTGTATCAAAGCTTTGTACTTGTAATCAAAACGAGAGAAGAGAAATAACATATAAAGTGGACGTAGGCACATTCTGGCTGAACCACTATAAATCTGTGTGTCTTTTTTACAGTTTAGCCCCTGTTTTTCATATATTTGCATAAATCTCTAAATTCACTAAGAAAAACATAAGATCTACTAAATCATACGACTTTGAGGTGTTTGTCCATTTTTTGTGCAAACATTTTGGTGCTTTCACTAAGAGCTAGAAGCTCGAAGCTTCAGCTTCATCCACTTAACAGTTTTCCTAACATCATCGTCCGCCACTTGGAAAACATGCCTCCCAAACAGAGAAAAGATGTTAACAAAGGAAAAAACATCGCATCCAGCAGTCTTCCAGATCCAGCTGTCACGAATCAAGTAAATCGTCCTCCTCCAGCAGTAGTAACAAATGAAGGACAGGCTAACCCAACCACTCCTGCCACAGAACAGCCTGCAGCAATTACTAGGGCAGATTTGGACAGAGTTGTGGTTGAAGTAACTAACCGCTTCACGTCCCAGCAGGAAGCCTTGGTGGACCATCTCATGTCACGCTTAAGGGATGCTGAAGAATCCAACCGCAACACTGAATCATGGGGCGAGTCCCAGTCTGGAGGATCTCAGAGACAACAAAGATCTTCCTTCTTCGAAGGAGCTAACGGCAGAAGTAGCCATGGTAGGATCCGAGACCGAGCACAGCCCGAAGTTAGGCCTGAGGAAACGTTTGGTACCGAACCCAACGGGGGAGGTACCGGACGGAGGTCAACTGTAGCTGAGCCTGTCATACTGCCTAACCACGGAAACGCCGGTGAACGGGGCCGAGCTAGAGTCCAGCCCGAAGTTGGACCCGAGGAAGTGCTTAGATCAGAACCCAGCAGGGGAAGATCAAGGCAAGGGCCAACTGTAGCTGACCCTAGCATGCTCCCAGAAGATCAAAGGCAGCCGCTGGAAAATATGAGGAACGATAGATGATACCATCCCTACAGGTCATCTGGACGGAATCAATCCCACAGAACATAACCAAACTCATTTCTATCTGCTCCAAATTCTGATGAAAGGATGGCACGCTTATTCAGAGAGTGTGTCCAACGGGAGCAAAGAGATCGAGGGATAGGCGCTAGGGTAACCAGCCCTTTCGCCCGCAATATCGAAATTGCTATCACCCCCCGAGAGTGGAAGATGCCGACAATGGAACCTTACAAAGGAACCTCCGACCCCGTTGTACACTTACAGAGGTACACGCAACATATGCTCATGAGTGGAGCAACAGAGGGAGTACTATGCAAATGCTTTCCGCTCTTCTTAGCAGATCCCGCTACCTCCTAGTTCTGTCATCTACCCCAAGGATCCATCAGCTCGTGGGAAATGTTGAAAGAAAAGTTTATCAGTCAGTTCCGTATCCATGTGGAACAACCTAAGGACGCTTATTCCTTATCCAGCGTCAAACAAAAACCTGGAGAAAAACTGCAGCAATACCTAACCCGATTCAATGCCGCAGCAGCCGCAATCCAAGATGCCGATGAGAAGCTTATCCTAATGGCCCTCTGTAGTGGTGTGCATCTGGATACTAAATTTGCTAGAAGGTTGACGAAAGAAAAACCAGCTACTTTACCCGATTTCTTCCATGAAGCCGGGAAATACATGAGGCTTGAGGATGCTGCCGTTGAGGGGCAGTCAGGACAGCAAAATAAGGCAACTCACAGCAACGCCCCCGCTGTGGCAAGGGACGTTCGAAGAAATGATTCCAGAGACAATGCTGGGGGCAAGAAGGGAGAAAAGCGTCTATACCGGCCTGGGCTGAGATTCGACACTTACACTCCTTTGAACGAGACCGTCGAAAATATCTTCCTTGCCACCCAAGGAGAAGTTAGATACAAACGTCCACCATACAAGAAGGAATCAGATAACGCGCAGAAATCTGGAAAGTTCTGCTGCTTCCACGAATCTCACGGGCATGATACCAATGAATGCCATCATCTCCGGGATCTGATTGAGGAACACATCAGAAGGAAGAAACTGGAACGTTATGTAAAAAGTCAGGACAGGACTCTAGCTCCTGCCAATGAAAACCCAAGGCTACCCTCACCGGACACCGGCAGAGGAAACCGCAACGCTAGCAGCTCTAGTCAAGAGAAAATAGTGGTCCATACCATCTCAGGAGGACCGCACATCGCGGACAGAAGCTGGAAAGAGATGGAAAGGTATGGAAAGTCGCTTAGAGACAATAAAGACTGTGTCAATTTGGTTATAGAAGAGCGCCACCCGAAGCGGAAAGAAAGTAATGACATCACATTCGGTAAGCGTGACCTAGAAGGAAGGCAGTACCCTCACATGGATCCCATGGTCATCTCTGCCCGACTCGGTCCCGCCGAAGTTTACCGAATCCTGGTAGACAGTGGAAGCTCAGTAAACATCCTGTTCAAACACGCATTCGACAAAATGAAGCTATCAATGAAGGATGTATCTCCCTGCGATAAACCACTACACGGTTTCACCGGGGATGCTAAGATGCCCCTCGGGCAACTGGACCTCTTTGTTGAGATTGGAAGCCATCCCCGCTCTATTGTACGGAAGAAGACGTTCGTGCTAACAGAAAACCATTCGGCCTACAACGCCTTCTTAGGAAGACCAGCCTTGTCTGACTTCCAAATTGTCCTAGCCCCATGGTGCCTAAAGATGAAGTTTCCAACGGACAATGGAATAGGGGAAGTTGAAGGAGACCAGGACGTTGCTCGAGACTGCTATGTGACTGAACTTCGCAACAACCACAGGAAGGATAAAGGGAAGGATTGTAGAGATTGCCCTCTGCACGAAAAGTCTAGAAGCATAACAACTAAAGAAAGCCCCTCCTCTTCGATATACCAGCGACCCTTTCAATGAATTAGACCCTAGGGACAAAGAGGAGGAGGCCACCGCCGAGCCTGCAGAGGCTATGGAGTTTATATCTGTAGACAAGCACGACTCAAGTAGACTACTGAAAATTGGGTCCCAACTAGAAGCCGAATTGAAGGAACAACTCATCGATTTTCTCCGCCACAACTTGGATGTATTCGCATGGTCACACGCTGACATGACCGGAATCTCCTCCGACATAGCATGCCACGTATTAAACATTGATCCTACCAAGGCGCCCGTAAAACAAAGAAAGAGAAGTATGGGGGCAAAACGATCAGCAGCCCTCGATGAAGAAGTAAAGAATCTACTCGCCAATGACTTCATACGAGAAGCTATCTACCCGGAATGGATCGCCAACCCGCTACTGGTAAGAAGGCTAATGGGAAGTGGCGAACCTGCATTGACTTTTCCAACCTAAACGACGCCTGCCCAAAGGATTGCTTCCCACTTCCCCGAATCGACCAACTTGTAGACAGCACAGTCGGGCACGAGCTCCTATCTTTTATGGACGCATACTCAGGATATAACCAAATTCCTATGCATGCTCCTGACCAAGACCACACTAGTTTCATCACCGACCGGGGTTTATACTGCTATAAGTTAATGCCTTTCGGACTTAAAAATGCAGGAGCCACCTACCAGCGCCTCGTCAACAAGATGTTTGTAGGGCTAATAGGACAAACTATGGAAGTATATGTGGATGACATGCTGGTAAAGTCAAGGAAAGCCAAAGATCACGTAAGCCACCTAGGCGAGATGTTCCAGGTACTTCGACAGTATGGAATGAAGTTGAATCCACTTAAGTGCTCCTTCGGAGTGTCATCAGGAAAGTTCTTAGGATTCATCGTACATGCCAGAGGGATTGAAGCAAACCCTGAACAAGTCCGAGCGCTAAGGGATATCAAGATACCTTCCACTCGGAAGGAAATGCAAAGTTTGAATGGAAAAGTGGCCGCCCTAAGCTGATTCATCTCCAAGGCAACAAACAATTGCTTTCTCTTTTTCGAAGTTCTAAAGAAAGACAAAGGAAAGTTCGAATGGACTGACGAATGCTTAACCGCTTTCCTTAACTTAATCGAACACCTCCAGAAACCACCGGTACTCTCGACTCCAAGCGAAGGCGAAGAATTATACCTATACCTTGCTGTGTCATCTCACGCCCTAAGCGCTGCCTTGGTAAGGGAAGACAACCGCATGCAGCGGCCAGTTTACTTCGTCAGCAAGAGGTTTACTGTGGCAGAAGTCAGATATCCTAAACCCAAGAAGCTAGCATACTGTTTACTAATCACATCACGGAAATTGCGTCACTACTTCCAGTCCCATTCCATCAAAGTTCTGACCGATCAACCACTGAGGCAGGTACTCCATCGTCCTGACACTTCTGGGCGACTACTTAAATGGTGCATTGAACTAAGTCAGTATGATATCACCTATCACCCTCGCACCGCCATCAAGGGACAAGCCATGGCTGATTTCATTGCAGAATTCACTACCAACGAAGATAAGGAGCAATTGGAAATAGCAAAAGACATCAAGTGGAATCTCTTTGTGGATGGCGCATCGAACGAACAAGGCTCGGGGGCAGGTGTGGTAATAATCACTCCTAGGGGGAATAAGCTGCACTATGCTATAAGGTTGGAGTTCGCTGCCACCAACAACGATGCAGAATATGAAGCGGTGATAGCTGGATTAGAACTTGCCATAGAAATCGGAGCCAATTCTTTGTGTCTTCATAGCGATTCTCAACTTATTGTTAACCAGATACTAGGAGAATTCCAAGCTCGAGAAGAACGACTCATAGCATATCTAAAGAAGACCAAGTTACTTCTTAGCCGATTGGACCACTACCTAGTCAAACACATCCCTCGGGAAGATAACCAAGAGGCCGACGAATTGGCGAAGCAAGCAAGTGTGAGAGACATCGCCATCTTCGGGGCAGTAACCATCTCGAAGCAACTGGCCCCAAGTTTTGAGCAAGTGAATCTGATAGCTACAACCGAAGAAGCAACTTGGATGACTCCCATCCGAGACTACCTACAAAGCGGCACGCTGCCCAACGGGCGTAACGAAGTCAAGAAAATCTTGAGGAAAGCATCCCGCTACACAATACAAGAAGACGTCCTCTATCGGCGTGGATTCTCTAACCCGTTATTAAGGTGTGTCGCTGGGAGGGAAGCCAAGGAAATCTTATCTAACATCCATCAGGGAAGCTGCGGAGATCACACCGGAGGGCAAACTTTTGCAAAGAAGACACTCCGATATGGATATTTCTGACCTACCTTAAGCAGGGATGCCTTAGATTTCGTCAAAAAGTGTGACAGATGCCAGAAGTTTGCTAAGATCCCGCGGCTACCAACAACTGAAATTACTCAAATGACCAGCCCTTGGCCCTTCGCAATATGGGGAATCGACTTAATCGGCGAACTGCCAATGGGCCGAGGCGGGGCCAAATATTCTATAGTGGCAGTCGACTATTTCACCAAATGGGCGGAAGCGGAACCTTTGAATAAAGTATCTTCAACAAAAGTTATCAACTTCTTGATCAAAAATGTTCTGTGCAGGTACGGAGTCCCACTCAAAATCATATTAGACAATGGACTTCAATTTGATAGCGAGGAATTCGCCAACTGGTGCCAAGAACACGGAATTCACAAAAGCTTCTCATCTGTAGCGTATCCCTAGGCAAACGGACAAGTCGAAGCAGTCAACAAAATTCTGAAAACTCTAATAAAAAAGAATCTCGAAAAGACAAAGGGCGCTTGGGTGGATGAACTCCCTACGGCACTATGGGCCTATCGCACATCTTTCAGAACTTCAACGGGGCATACTCCTTTCTCTTTGGCATACGGATCGGAGGCTATGCTCCCAGTTGAAACCATTGTGCCTTCCCACCGTAGGATCCACTATAACCTAGAAGAGAACGAAGAACTCCTTCACATGTCTTTGGATCTAGTTGCGGAGAGAAGAAATGATGCAATCCTTAAAGCAGCAGCCCACAAACACAAAATTGGCGGCACAATACAACTCCAAAGTCAAGCATCGTACCTTACAAGAAGGGGATCTCGTCCTCAAGCGAATCTTCCCTCGCCCCGGAGCACTAGACCCAATCTGGGATGGACCATATGTAATCCATAAAGATCTCCACAACGGAGCTTATATTTTGTCAACAGTGGACGGAGAGGTGTTCCAAAGGGCATGGAACATCCAACACCTCCGTCGATACTTTTCTTAACTTGTATTGCCCATATGAAGTGAATTAACAAAGAGAATCAGTGGACGTAGGCATTTTCATGCCGAACCACTTTAAAAAAACCTTGTCTCTTTTTTTAACTTGTTCCTTTATATCTTGGCTGCTTGTTAACTTTATCCTTTTCTGTTGGACAAAATCCTGTGCATACAGCATTTCAATTCGAGGCACTCCACAGCACAACTTTATCTGGACAAGACCTAACAAGTACTATGCGAATCTATGCCCTCGCCAATGAGACACTTTCACTCCAGCATCCCTCTGCTGCGGGTTAACTCATTGCTCGCGACGGCCCTTAAAGCCAACTGTAATGAGCCGATTATAAGCCACCGAGAAGGCCGACTATAGCCGAGGCAGCTCATTACGGCGTTCGGCTCGCCGGCAACTGTGAACCGATTATAAGCCCCAACATAAGGTGTGGCCAGCCAGGGGCAGTTCACGGTTGACGATCGGCACACACGCTAGCCGGCCACAGTAAATCGAATAATACCCACGATCACGGGCCATAATGGCCCGGGTAGTTACTGTGCGCGATCTCGGCTCCGATGTGTCTTAAGTACGGCTGTGGTAAAAAAGAATTAACTCCCCGCGGAGGCGTAAGATGGGTGACAAATGTCTCCAAAACCCACAACTAGGGAAAGTGACTACAAAGCCCATTTGCCACGAACTTAAGCACATCGAAGGCCTTCCGTGATTGGAAGTTTTACTATTTCACATATTTCAATTTTACTTAAGAAACTTTTCTCCTATCCTCTGTAACAATCCCTGAAGTGCAGGACACAAAACAGAAGACACTCACTAATAGAAGCAGATACTCACAGCAAGATACTGGACCGCATCCCTTACTCGGTCACACAGGATATTCCAAGTTGCCATCTACAAGCAAAATATAAGGGGCGGTATTTCCTTCTTTCATATATGCCTATAATTTGTTCACACCTCACGCTAACACTGCAAGTCATGAAATTATGTTTTAAACAAGAACCTGACACCAAACACAATTTAATTACAAGAATATGCATAGCTATATTTCTTAGGCAACATGTCAAAATAGCAAAAACATTCAAAAGACGACAAGATCAGCTTAAGTTAAAGGATTGCACATCAAGAATAGAGCTATTTATTACAAGTAGCAAGAATTACAACCTAAAAGTTACTCTACTGTTTTAAGACTAACATATACTGCCATGTCAAATCCACAAAAAGAATTCTCCAGGTCTAATCAGGGAGCCGGCTGCGTTGGAGTCTTGTCCTTGTCCTGTTGCCCACCTGTCCGGTCAGAAAAAGAAATCATTAGTGATAAGCAACAAAGTTAACAAAAGAAGAAACTAATGAAGTAGAGATTACCAGCAACTTCCCCTTGATCGTCTTGGTCATCATCCCCTACTTCCACACCTGCCTCCTCAACAGCGAACAACCGCATCCCCTCTTTCACCGCTGTCTTCTCCTCCTTGGTAAACTGAGCGGTGACCACATCCATTCCAAAAGCCGCTCCACCCTCCTTATACGCCTCAGCCTTGGCCTCCTCTATAGCCCTGAGGTAAATCCTAGCCATAACCCATGGGTAGTCGTCCATCCAAGATAAGCTGCCCTGCTTCCAAGTGCGAAAGTACATGTCCTGCAGCATATCGTCCATCATCCCCTCATTTTCCTCAAACTCCCTCACACGGGCCTCAGAAACCGATAGCCTTGCAATGGCAGCATCCCTTTCCAGTCGGTATCGCGAGCAGTCAGCCTAAAGGTACCTCCTCATCACCTCCATCTCCTCCTTTAGCCTGACCTGAGTAAGCTCTACGGCTTCAAGCTTCCCCGACAGCTCCTCTACCTGCTCAAGATCCGCCCTCCGAACCTCGTCCACTGTCGAGATGGCCATATTTATCTGCTCCTTGCAAGCAGCCTCCATCTTCCGTAATTCTGCCTTACTAGCCTCCTCTATAGTCTTCCTCAACCGCCCGGAGGCAGCCTCATGCTGAGAAATCTGAATGGCCTGATCAGCAAGCTGTTTGGCCTGATCCGAAACCATCAATCGTAGTCGGATGTTGGCACTCCCAATCTCCTCTCCAGCCTTAACCAGCCGGGCATGATGCCCCATCAGCTTCCTAGTCTCCTTTGCCACCCGACCAATATTAGCCTTGGCCTCGTCTCCCATTATAATTACCCGAGTGGTAAGTAAATCGAGATCTAAGGACTTAGCCTCATCAAGCACCCGTACCATGGGATTGCGGGGAAGAAGGTGCTCACCGGTAACCTCATCAAAGGTAATATCATGAGAACCTGGATCCAGAT
Organism: Allium fistulosum; assembly: GCA_030737815.1. NCBI lineage: Eukaryota > Viridiplantae > Streptophyta > Magnoliopsida > Asparagales > Amaryllidaceae > Allium > Allium fistulosum. The sequence goes on from CM060902.1 coordinate 1,395,213,161, forward strand.
CAGGGTGACCCGCAAATGGATTACGAGCCAAACCAGGACGATCAATCTGCGTAATGGTAGGATTTTCAGACAGGTGCGGAGAGAGTGCGATCTCAGTATCCTCCTCTGTGATATCATGAAGGGGCTGAATTGGGGGCTGGGGACCGAGTGAAGGTTCAGATAAGGGATGACTTCTCTTTCTCTTCTGAATACCCTCTTCAATAACCCCGAGAAGAGGACGGTAGTCGACTACATCCCCGGAATGGTGGGTCGGAGTCTTCGGCTTGGCGGAAGCTTTGGAGAGCTTGTATTGTTCAACCCTGTGCCGAAGATCTGAGGCCTTGGCCGTTTTACCTGCTCCTGATATAAAGAACAAGTGTCACAAGCTTACATTGATCCATAATTCAAGAAACGCGGTAAATTAAAAGTTAAAAGAAGAAAGGAAACACATCTGTTATACAAACCCTGGGGAGGAGTAGGATACTGCAATGAGTCCTGGATTTCATTCCAGAACGGGAGCGGATCATAAAATATTCCTAAGTCCCTATCATAAATGGAGCCTGCAGTAGTCAAAAGTTCACCTTGAGTCGTCAGAGCCACCTTGGCTGGAGTAGTCTGGGAAGATTCGCTTGCACCGGTCCCGGCCTTGTCGTCTTTCCCGAATTTCTCTACCAAAGTCGTTTCTCCGTCCAACCCCTCAAAAGCCTGACGAAATGCATCATCCTTCCACTCCTGAATCTCGCCTGCCTGCCCAGGAAGCAAGGCCCCGATGCCATCGCCACCATCATCACCTTCTCGACCATCTCCACCCTCACCTCTTTCCTCCTCTACGTCTTCCTCCCCCTGGGTAAGTGGACAATTGCTGGGGGAAGGACCGTCCGACTTCTTAAGTTTCTTACCTCCGACAGCTGGAGGTTTCGTGAAAGGTTTCCTCTTGCCACTCTCTACCGTGACACCTCCCTTAGCCTGAGCAGCCGCCCTCTCCTCCGCCATTTCCCTCAGCTTGACTACTGACTGCTGTGGGAGGATCAAGTTATACTCCAGAAGGGTCGCATTTCTGATCAGGTAGGCAGCTGATCTATCTCTCCCGGGGATAGCTTCTATCTCAGCCGCCGTTTGAACCAGGCAATTAGTCTCCACAACCGCAAAGCCACTTGTCGCTAGCAAAAATGGAAACGTATGAGAAGAAGCATCGCAACCCGAATGGATATTATAAATAAAGCATCGACTTACATCTAGAGGTGAAACGTCGAATAGAAACAGAGTCGTCCCTGATGAAGAACCACTCCTTCTTGAACATGTTGTACTTAGAATACAGATCCAAGACCGGCTTGAAGGTTACAGCTGACTCCAAGCTGATGTATGGGGACCCCTTCTTATAGCCTCTCAGATTATATAAGTACCGGATCTCCCGGTTGAAAGGAGCACGCCCATACTTCCTCTGGAAGATGACGAAGAGGCTCACCAATATAGTATAGGAGTTAGGTTGAAGCAGGAATGGGGCCACCTTTAGATATGTAAGGAAGCTGGCTACCCAAGCATTAAGAGGCGGGATGGCACCACACATGCAGTGGTATCTGTTGTAGGCAAAGTACCATTCGGGAGGGTCGTATGGCATAACTTCTCTCCTTGGCAACAGCATTCGCGCCCTATCAATTCCGAAAGAACGGGAGATGACATCAAGCTGCTCTTCCTTAAGGGAGCTGGGAAAGCAATCGGGCGGGGAGTTCAGAAGCTCCTGAGGACCGTACCCGTCCACTAGGGATCTCGGGGCAGGTCCGTGACGTTCTGGTCCTAACTGAGCAGGGGGCACTGCAGAAGATTCTCCTTCGTCCTAGGATTTCTTTTTATCTGATCGAGTTTCTGCTTTTCGAGACATTTATCTGCAACATAAAAAGCACGTTGTTAAAAAAAAGGATGTAGAAGTATAAAACAAACACGTAAAGTTTTCAAGTTCATCCGGTACTAAGTTCATTCGGCACTCATAGAGTACACAGGTTCATTCGGTGCTCATAACACTGAAGCTCGTTCGGTAGTACGACATAAAAATTCATTCGGCGGCAAAAAGATCTCACCTGGTTTGAATAACACTTTGGTTCGGCAAGAATAACACTTCGGTTCGGCAAAGACAACACTTTAGTTCGGCTAATACCTTGGTTCGGCAAGAATAACACTTCGGTTCGGCAGAGACAACACGTTGGTTCGGCTAATACCTTGGTTCGGCAAATAACAAAGGAGTGGTTCGGTTGATAAAAAAAACAATGGCATAAGCCCCATACTAATAGGCGAGCACGAAGTGACCGGACCAGATGGCTCCTTCCGGACCGAATGGGACTGTCCAAGTAACAAAGCGTGGCATACGCTGGCATATGCCCCACTTTGGGGGGCAAGTGTTGGACGAATTCTCATCACCAAACTAAAGCCACTACCAACCCTTCCTCTTTCTCTAAAGTACCTCACCAAACCAGCCCATTCGGCGTCTACCCCTCCTCTCCACCGAATGGAGCTCCCGACCGAACAAAGTCCCACCGAATGAAGCTCCCTACCGAATCAACTCGACTCCCCACTACTGGACCATGATACCACCGAATCAACTCGACTCCCCACTACTGGACCATGATACCACCGAATCAACTCGACTCCCCACTACCGAACAATGCTCCTTCCGGACCAACAATACCAGGCCAGATCGCGTCAGCCCAGGCCCACCAACAGTTGTATACATCCAAGATCCCTACCCCCAGCCTCACTCTATAAATAGAGGGGTAGGGGTACAACAATGGGGGACAAGTTTGAGAGCTCAAGCACGGAGTGAACTTTCAAATAACTTTCTTTTACTTGTATCAAAGCTTTGTACTTGTAATCAAAACGAGAGAAGAGAAATAACATATAAAGTGGACGTAGGCACATTCTGGCTGAACCACTATAAATCTGCGTGTCTTTTTTACAGTTTAGCCCCTATTTTTCATATATTTGCATAAATCTCCAAAATCACTAAGAACAACATAAGATCTACTAAATCATACGACTTTGAGGTGTTTGTCCATTTTTTGTGCAAACACTTTGTTAAGGTATATATATATTACATATTAGTTATATATATTTTAATGTCTACTGTATAAGCTATTATATATGAGATATATATTTTCACAGGGTCATCTACGTTTACAGCTTGCGAATGTTAGTACATATGCAGTTTATATAAATCTTATATATATATATCAGTTATTTATGCGGTTTATGAAAGTTGTATATATACTTGTTTATATATATATATAGGTTAGGTAAATTATTTTATATATATAGGTTGTTCGTATGTATGTAAGTTGTACATATGACAGTATATAGGATATAATAATGTAACGACCCGTAAATTTCGATAATTAATTTTGTTGATTTAATAAGATTTTGGAAATTAAATAATGAAAGAAATAAAAAAAAATTAATTAATAATGAAATAATAACAAAAATTAAAAGTAACAATGTTAATTAAAGTTAATCATTAGCAACTTGAATGAAATTCTAATTAATTGGAATAATGTAATGTTATAACTTGGTTATAAATTGAATGTAAGTAAATAAATGTAAATGTCATATAAACTTATGAATTAGTATATAATTAATGATAATTGGATAAAAACAGTCTTATGTAAGCAATTGTAACAGTTGGTTGTTAATAATAACTTATAAGTGTAATTAAAAGTTAACATTAACAATTATTGTATGTTACCTATTTATTTAGCCTGTTAATTTAAATTGGAAATCAATTTCAATAAATATAATTTAATATTATGTTAATGTAAATTAAATTAATATTTGGAAATAATGTTAATTTTATTCATAATATGACAATTGGTTGAATAAAAAGAATGAAAATCAAGATTTATCAATTTATTGGAATTTAAATTATAATAATTGGATTATTTCCAAATAAATGAAATTAAATATTTAAATATTACGTTAATAGAGATTAAGATGAAATTTAAGAATACTAATGTAATAGATCATGAACCAATGTTAATTGCATCCATTTGATAATAATGGATTGAATAATAGGATGAAAGGTCAATCAAATGGAATTATTGAAAATTTAATTTATAATTTCGGAATTTAATGAAATTGAAATTAAATACTGAAATTGATTGATTAATCAACTTTAAATTGACATCTAAATTTGTTTAAATTATTGTAAGTGATTAAGAAATCAAAAATGATAGAAGTTGTAAATTATTAAAATTTAAACTGAAAATGTGATTTAATTAATTTATTATTAATTTATTTAATTAACTTGAAAAATAGCCATTTTGGCCACTAACTCGGATTTCAACGAAACCAGTTTCATCGGATCCGTAACGGTGAATTATTATAGGATTTCAAGTTTTGTAATGATCGGACTTGTCGTTTGATTGTACAGGCTCGAAACGCCTAGAAATCAATTTAATTAGAATCAATTGAAATCAATTTGAAATAAGCTGATTTTATCATAACTTCTTCATATGATGGAATTAGTACTTGAAACCTGTTCCATTGAATTTAAAATATTTGAAAGCATCTATTTTGATATATGGGATGACCCATTTTCGTTTCGGAGACAGAACGGGCTTTTCGGGTCGTGTATCGTTCAACTTTCCAAACCAATCGAGCTCATTCATTTCTATTTTGCTCTGTCTATATATATCGTTATAAATCCTAGGTCATCTCTTAATTCTGATTTTAGTACGTACAATTCCATTTGCTCCTCATTCCAATGGCAGACAAAACCTAATTTCCAAATCTCAAATCAAATTCCAAATCAAAAATTAAAACTCCCAAACAATATCAAATTATATATCAATTTGAAGCTCTCGACGAGCGCAAGTCAAATATGTGATTCGTTTTGCGATCTGGGTTGCTGTGTGCCCGGAATTGGCTAGATTATTTTCGGTCGTCTGTTGTGTGACTTCTCGTTCAATGGTAGATCATCGATGTTAGGTCGATCGGGGAGTAGCAGCCTGTCGAGGTCGACGTGTAGTTTGCATCTGCCCGTTTGGCTCGAGCCGCAAGGGTCTCGATCGCCAGAATAGGACATTTTAAATGGCGGCGGCGGCGGAAATCGTGGGGGCAAATGGAGGCGTCGCGGCCATTGGGGAGGGTGCCGGAGGGACGCCTTGGCACGGCGAGGCTGGCGAGGGGTTCTGATCTAGACGGCGAAGCATGTGGACGACGGTGGCAAGTGTGGTAGCGTGGCAACTGGGTTGTCGAACGCATAAGGCAAGCTAGGGTTTCAGGAGTTTTGAAGCATGACGTGGCCCATTTCTATTGGTCAGTTTATATTATTTCATTTATTTAAAATTTCATTTTCAAATGTTCTAATCGCTATAACTTTTGCATACGAGGTCCGTTTTATGCGCGGTTTTCTCCGCTAGGATCATATTGAAATTCCGGACATTCTGACGCTGGTCTGGACGTATTCTGAGACTGTTTGAGTTTTGGGTTTAAATTGAATTTAAATTCGATTTAAATTCAAAGGTGAGTATTTTAACCCACTCACAACTTCTAAAATTTCTTATGTTTGTTAAATTTAATTTATGATGTGATTAGAATTTATTTATGACTGTTTGGTATATTTTAAATCATCATCTTAGTTAATTTGAATTAAATCGTTATCTAATTTATTATTGAATATAAATTGCCAATTAAATACCTGTTATTGATTATCAGTTCTACATTGATATTTATTGATTGATCTGGATGATGTTTGTAATGGATGTTGATTGTTGATATTGGATGAATGGATGTTTATTTTATATCGTTACAAAGTGCAAGTTCACTATGGGTTGAAATGATACATACCCGAATGATTAATAGATTAAGGAAAACTCGTTATGGGTTGAAATGATAGACACGAGCGATTTTATGGATTTTATTATTAATTCGAGATTTCGGTTTGAAATGATATATAACCGTAAAATTTTAAATTGCGGATTGAAATGATAAATATCTGTATCACTTGCCCTATGGTAGAGAATTATATACGGACACCGGATTGGTTAAATTTAAATGATTTTGATTCCTTGAATTTTGCATTGAGTTAAATGATATTTTTGAAATAAAATTTGGGTTATATAAATCGAAATTTTATCGAATTTCGAGCTTTATATTAAAATTGTATTGTTTTAAAAGATTTGTTAAAGGAATAAAAATTGATATTTTATAGTGAATTTGAAATATAAGTGAAGTTTATCGAAATTGAGTTATTAAAATCGTTGAAGTATAACTTTGAAATATATTGAATTTGGAGTAATTAAATTGATGTTTTAACATGGATTTAAGCGATATTGAATTTATTATTTTTTTAGAATCCTGAATCGGAAAGATTTGAAATTTGGTTTTGGGACATTTAAATGGTCCAAATGTAATGGAATGAATATATAGTTTAAATAGATAAAAATTTCAAATTCATATTTTATATAAACTGTTTTAAAAATATATTATTTAAAGACTTTAATTATTAAGATTTTTCAAACTTTTAAACTAATTAACCCACTCAGCTTATTTTAAATCTAATTAATCTATTTTAAAGTTATTTAATCTATTTTAGTTATATTTAATCTATTTTAAAATCTATATAACTATCTTAAAGCAAGAAAACATTTTAAAATCTATATTAAACTATTTTAGAGTATTTTAACTATTTATAACTATTTAAACTATTTTCTAAATTCCAGGCTAAGTAAAGTAGATGTGTTTACATTCTAATCATTGGGTTAAAAGCAAATACGGGTAAATGATGTTACAATCCTAAGTTGGGAATTAAATAACATATTTGGTTTAATATGATAATTTTGAAATGAGAGTTTAACCTATTTTGGAAATATGACTTTTGAAAGGAAATATAATTTCGAACTATGATTTCAAATGTGATATGATTTCAAAGGTAAATATAATTTCGGAAGTAAGTAATGATTTCGAAAATGATATGATTTGAATTGAATATGATATTTGATATCAATTATGAAATGATTTCGAAAATGTAAAAGAACCATCCGGTGTGTAATAAGCGATTGGTTGTTAAAGAGACCTGGATCAGATATTTTCATACTCTCTGCCAATACCGAAAACCACTTCGACAACTGTGTACGCGGTGGAGATTCCAGAATGAAGTAGGATGGTGGCGATGGTCCTATAAGGTATATACATGGATCTAACTCCCATGAGTTAGCATAAGGTGGCTAAAATAGGAGTAATCGACGGGCTAAGTGAGGTCATTCCTCCGATCGGGCACATTACGTCAATACTATATTCTGACTTAGAGATTTTGGTGGCCACCCTGGATATTTTTATCCGGGAGTGTGTTCCAAGGTGGGCGGTAGTAGCTGCTATGCGTTACCACCGGTCTGGAAGTGTAATTGGTATATCTACCCTGGCATTGCCTAGTTGTGTCGTATCACCTACCCTAGCGCGCCTTCTACGAGTTTGGTTTGTACCATACCTATGGAGTGCCCTCTAACGACATCCAGTATGGGCGGGATTACAGTACTGTATAGACTATGGGAAATAAAAATGTGTTAAGGCGGAAAATGTAACGCCTTAACGCTATTTTAATAGTTTATATTACTGTGGACATATTATAATAGCGTAGTGTACTACATAGTAGATAGTTTAACGAATCCTTAGGAGATGTGAATCCTGAACATCTCTTAAGTTAATACACTCACGTTAGACAATGGATAAGAGATGTCAAACCCCGTAAACATCTCCGACGCCGTTTACACTCATATTTATTTACCGTTTGTTTAACTCACATAAGATCTTTTAGTTCTGACTCGAGTGTTTTCTCTTTTCAATTCGCTCGGGTCAGCCTTAGCATTTCAGGATTTGAAGACCTTATTTATGGAGGACGAAGACGAAGATTTGTACTACTATTATTTACTATATTATTCTACTGCATCATACTGTTTCGCTGCATTATTTATTTATCTCTGATATATGTAACTCTGATTTTGTATTGTATAAGTATAATCAAATGTTTTGTATATAGCTTCATGAAATTATATTTTGTTTTTTTTCTACTCTGCTTTTTCTTATTCACCCCAATAACAATCCGCCCTTCTGTATGGTTTGAGTTGGCATGCGTGTCTGCTTAAAACGAACAAAAAGGCGGGATGTTACAGTTGGTATCAGAGCTTTGGTTTAGTGATAACCTTAGCTTTGTGGGGTCTGATTCTTAATTGATATGGTAGTAATATCCTATGATGAGTCGCTGAGAGTATATATATGAGAGAGCGTATTTGTTAGTGTTATAAAAAGGTTTTTAGATTGTGTTAATTTGTTCCGTTTTGTATTTATAAATTCTGGTTGGTGCATAGGACGCTATGACATCGATAGGGATTTCTAAACATTTAATAGGACAGACCGACACAATATTTGTTTTGAAATATAGGTAAATGAAATAATTTTACCTATTGTATATTTTTATATATATAATAATGATTTATAAGTGATATATATTTGGTTGTAATATAATTGTTTGTTAGGTAGTGAAAATTTATAAATATTGGTTGAAAATAAGATTTGTAAGTAAAATAAAAATAAATTGGAAATTTAGAACTTAAATATCAGGATTTTTGAAAATTTCTTCCGAATGATTTTGGGATATAATAATAATATTATTAGAAGTATTTTCTGATATAAATATTTCAATATAATTCGAAAGAATTGTTTTAAAGAAATTTTGGAAAGAAATAAGTTTTGTACTCCCCTCTCTTTCTCTGGAAAATAATTTCGGTGATGGGTGCACGTATCATGGACGTTCATTTTCGAGTTTCAAAGTGGGAAGGCCATTGTAGTAGTTTTACTGCAAATCTATTTTGATAAACAAATAAATTTTTTAAAGTTTAAATATGATTGGATATAAAAGTTATGAGTATATATATATGTATATATTATTTTAAATGATTTGAAATGGAACCAGGCATTTAGTTCTTATATTTCTATAAATTAGAAGTTTTAATTATTGAGAATGAAATGGAATTTTACTATTCAATAATTGGAATTTCTAAATGAAAATAAGAAATTAAATGCTAAAGTTATGAATGAAGCATATGAGAAATTTGAAACTGATAACCTGTAAATAAATAGAATAAAAAAATAAGAAATGATAATTATTGAAGCTTAAGTTAATTAGAATAAGTAAGTCAAACTTGTGTAACTTTCAATTGCATTCTTAAAGACATATATATATATATATATATATATAACTTACTAATTATAAAAAAGGTTGAAATGTTAAAAGAATATGTAATTGAAATTTTTACAAGTAAAACTTATATAATGGAAGTGTTCAATGAAATTTACTTTTATAAATAAGAAATTTGATATGAAAATAGTTATAAACTTGAGTTAAATTTGTAATACTACTAATTAAATGAAATAGAAAATGAGTACTGTAAGTAAAGGATTTTTAACTTAAGTTAATATTGAAACTATTTATAATTAAAGTAAATAATAAAATGAATGTAATGCAATAAAAAGAAATTGACATGAAATGAATAAATTAAAATGAATTTTTGTAATTAATGAAGGAAAATAAATGAAATAAACACTGAATGAATGAATGGGATAAAATTTTGTAAGAGATAAATGTAAGTTAAAGAAATAACCCTTGTATGAATGAAAAGAAAAATAAAAACTGTAAAATGTTATGAAAGAAATTTAATAAGAATAACTCAAGTACATTGTAAATTATTGTTTGTTTGGTTTATGGATTGTTTGGGAAATGATACTTCTAATTGTTTGGATGTATGAATAATCTATTGAGTTTTTTCTAAGACTGTTGAGTAAATGGTATACTTAGTAGTTATTTGTCATTCTATGTGATTAAAAGTGTCTTAACCCGAACAAACTATTTGTTTTGATTGATATGGATGGATAATTGATTTGTATTGATTTCATATGATGATTGTATGTTGTGGTTACAAGTGATTGTTGTTTTATATTGATTTGTTTGTTAGTAGTTGAAACAACGTTAAACATTTCATTTTATGTAATTATTAACCTCTTTGGATTATATAAGTGAAATACAGGTTATGGAAGCAATTGCTATTGCTTTTGGTTTCATAATTAAGCGTTATTTGCCAGAAAAATAGGTACGTTCTCGGATTACGGTTTTCTAGCAATATTATATTATATTTTTCCCCTATTGGGATTTATTATTTTGGAAAATATATATGAGATATTGTTATATTTTGATATTGTTATTTCTCCCGAGCCTCTCCGTACAAAGGAGACTCTTCCGAAATTTTTTATGAATTTTGGACTTAGAAAATTTTGAGAAAATTTTTCCAAACTTTATTAATTTGAGTAAAAAGGATTTAATTTTTATAAATTGGTATATTTTATTTAAATTATTTAATTTTGTAAATTTATTTGTTTATAAATTTAATATTTTGAATAAGATATATTAATTTCCTAATTTGTAACTTCCCGCCTTTCTGTACGCTTTAAGCTAACATGCATGCCGACTCAAACCATACAGAAGGGCGAATTGTTATTGGGGTGAATAAGAAAAAGAGAGAAATAAAAACAAAATAGAATCTCGTAGCGGAATGACAAAATATAATAATCAAATAATAGTTAATGAAGCTGTATACAAAACATTTGATTATACATATACAATACAAAATCAGAGTTACACATATCAGAGATAAATAGATGATAATGCAGCGGAACAGTATGATGTAGTGGAATACATATAGTAACTAATAGTAGTGCAAATCTTCGTCTTCGTCCTCCAGAAATAAGGTCTTCAAATCCTGAAATGCTCAGGCTGAACCGAGCAAATTGAAAAGACAAAACACTCGAGTCAGAACTAAAAGATCTTATGTGAGTTAAGTCAAAGGTAAACAAATATGAGTGTAAACGACGTCGGAGATGTTTACGGGGTTTGACATCTCTTATCTAGTGTCTAACGTGTGTGCATTAACTTAAGAGATGTTCGGGATTCACATCTACTAAGGATCCGTTAAACTATCTACTATGTAGTACAATACGCTATTATAAAAGTGTCTAAAGTAAAGTATACTATTTAATAATAGCGTTAAGGCTTTACATTTTCCACCTTAACACATTTTTAGGTATGCCAATAGTCTATACAGTACCGTAACTCCCCGTAAACTGGAGCCGCCATAGGATACCACATAGGTACGACATAAAACAAACTCGTAGAAGGCGCGCTAGGGTAGGTGACATGACAACTAGGCAATGCCAGGGTAGATATACTAATTACACTTCCGGACTGTTTGTTACGAATAGCCGCAACTACCGCCCAACTCAAAACACATTCCCGAGTAAAAATCGAAGGGTGGCCACCGAATAAATCAAAAAGTCAGAATATAGATCGATGGAGTGTGTCCGATCAAAGGACCTACCTCATTGGTCCGTCGATTGCTCCAGTTTTAGCAACCTTAAGCCAACTCACGGGAGTCGGGTCCACGTATATACCTCATATAGGATCGTCGCCACCATCCTATTTCATTCTGGAATCTCCACCGCGTACACAGTTGTCAAAGTGGTTTTCGGTATCCATAGAGAGTATGCCCATATCCGATCCCGCTCTCTTTAACAACCAATCGCTTATTACACACCGGATGGTTCTTTTACATTTCCAAAATCGTTTCATAATTGTTATCAAAATATCATATTTAGTTCAAATCATATCATTTTCAAAATCATTACTTACTTTCGAAATTATATCACATTGAAATAATAGTTCGAAATTATATTTCCTTTCAAAATTCAAGTTTCCAAAATAGGTTAAACTCTCAGTCCAAAATTTTCATATTAAACCAAATATGCTATTTAGATCCCAACTTAGGTTAAATGTCGCTTAACCATATTCACTTTAAAAATCGAGAATTTGAATATAAACCCATCCCTTTTACTTAGTCTGGAATTTAGAAGAAAATAGTTTTAAATAGTTATAAATAGTTAATATAGATTTAAAATAGATTAAATATAATTAAAATAGATTACATAGCTTTAAAATAGATTAATTAGATTTAAAATTTGTTAAAACATGTTAATTAGTTTAAAAGTTGAAATCTTAATAATTAAAGTCTTTAAAATAGTATATTTTTTAAAACGGTTTATATAAAAATATGAATTTGAAATTTATATCAATTTAAACTATTTATTCCATTCCAGTACGTTTGGACCATTTTAATATCCCAAAACCCAATTTCAAATTTTCCAATTCCAATTGTAACGACCCGTAAATTTCGACCATTTAAATATGTTGATTTAAATTGATTTTTGTAATTTAATGTAAAAAGAAATGAAATCTTATAATGTATATTGGAGCGAATGTTGGAAATTAAGTGTTGCATAGGTAAATATAATAAATTCTTGACAAATTGGAATGAAATCCAATTGAAGGAATAGTAGAAACCATTATAATTTGTTAATCAAATTGATTTATGCAATAAAACATTGTAACGGTAATTGTTCGTAAATTTAGGTAGTAAGGTAGTACGTTATTTGGAAATAGAATTAATGGTAGAATAACAACTATTATAAATTACCAAATTAATTGGTCAATGAATATATTTGGAATTAAAGTTCATATAAATATTAAGTAATTATGATGTTATTATTGATAATAAGCGTTACTAATTATTAATATAGTAACGGAAGAGTAAATGAAATGCAAGCGTAGAAACTTAAGCTAAGGATTAATAATTGAAATGAAATGTCTTTTAAACGGAGTACTATAAATTGTCAAACTAAGCTAAGAATTGAATATAAGGAAACAAAGGCAAATAGTAAATCAATCAATGAATTTATATAGATTGTAAAGTTATAATGATAAATAGTAATTGGATGTCTTGTACGAAGTTATAATATTGTGTGAATTTTTAATAAAGAATAACTAGAATGGGATTCAAATTTGTATATTAATGGAAAGTTGAATAAAATTCTAATGAATGATAATAATGAAAAACATATACAATCAATGTAGGTAAGTTATTACAATGTTGTTGTAATTAATAAACGTTTCTTTAATGGTGATTTATAACATAACGGAAGTGTGAATGTAAAGTAATTTATGAATATATATTTGGCGATTAAATCAAATCAATCTATAGAATTAAATTTTAAATTAATTGGAAGGAAATATGTAATAATTGCATTTATTTGTAAGTGGATGAAATTTATTTCTATATAAATTGAATATTAGAATAAGATGATAATTGTTAATGTAATAAGAGTAGGCCAATAATAATTCTTCCCATAAATTGATAATCGACTCAATAATGTAATACTATCCATAATAAGGCAATTAGATTGATGATAGAATGGAAAGTCTATTAAATGGAAATACTGAAAATAAAATTTGTAATCATTTACCCATTCATTTATGCATTGAATTAGGTCTCAATCAAATAGCAACATTGGGCTGGTTATCAATAGCTTTTAAGTGAAATTTAAACGTTAATGATAACAAGTATTTTAAGAATTAACCATCTATTTAGTATATTAAATTATAACTGATAACCAATTGCAATAAATAAAAATAATTATTACATTTACGTTAATTGAAGTAATATTTGAAATTTACGTAAATTCCATTTAAAATATAACTATTGGTTGATATAGCATTTGTAAATCAAGATATATTAATATGTAAATTTTAGTAATTGGGTTTATTTCAAATAGATGAAATTTAATATCTAGATATTATGTAAATATAAATTTAGATGGAATTTAGAGAGACTTACGTAATAAAGTATGAATCCAATGGTAGTCTCATCTATTGGATACTAATAGATTGAGAAATTGAATGAAAATCAAATAAAAAGAAATTTTTGCAAATTTAATTTATAATTTGCGAATATAATGAAAATTGAAATTTAACGGTGAAATGAATAAAATTGTTAACTCTAAATTTACATCTAGATTCTGTTTAAATTAATGTGAAGGATTAAGAAAGTAAAAGTGATAAAGATTGTCAATTTAAGAATTTAAATAGGAAATTTGATTTAATTAATTTATTTTAAATTTATTTAATTAATATAAAAATAGCCATTTTGGTCATTGACTCGGATTTCGACGAAACCAGTTTCATCGAATCCATAACGGTGAATTATAATAATGTTTCAAGTTTCGTAGCAATCGGACTTGTCGTTTGATCGTACGGACTCGAAACGCCTTGAAATTTATGCAATTGAAATCAATTTGAAATTATTGATTTTTGCATAACTTCTTCATACGACAATTTGAACCTGAAACCTTTTCCATTGCGTTTAAAATATTGTAAAACATCTATTTTGATATATGGGTTGACCCAATTTCGTTCCGGAGTCGAAACGGGCTTTTGGGCCATTCATCGTTCAGCGCGTTTATAGATCGGGTCCATCTATCCTATTTCGACTTTGCCTATATATATCTTGTTATAAACCCTAGCAGCCTCCATTCCTCATTTCTATACGTACTATTTCATTTGCTCTTCCTCATTTCCAATGGCTGCAAACCCTAATCTTCCCAATCCAATTTCAATTTAAAAAAAAAGAGGAAATTTTTTTTACGGATCTGCAGCAACTTCGGGTCGCGCTTCGAGTTTCATAGGAAAAAACGCTGTATCTACTTCGAGTCAGGAAGAAAACTACGAGGGTCTTCGGGTCGTTTTCGCAAAAACTCCAAGCAAGCACCGGGATTCTTAGGCGCCGGACCAGAGTTAAACCCGAAGTCGACCCAGCACCAGAATTGTAACGACCCGTATTTTTACGAATCGAAAGATCGTAAAACAGTTGTCATTAGGTCATAGTGTTGTTAAGTCGTCCAGAGTTTAGGTCGTCCGGAGTTAAGTCGTGTGGAAGATTAAGTCGTGGAGCGACCTAAGGAAGTTTGCGACCTAAGGAAGTGGACGATCTAAGGGTTAGGGACTTAACAAGGTTGGCGACCTAAGGGGGGTTGGCGGTCTTAGAAGTGAACGACTTAGGAGTTAACGGCTTAAGTTAGTAAGCGACTTAAGGAGGGTAGCGACTTAAGAATTAGCGACAACGACCTAGTAGTTAGCGGCTTAAGGATTAGCAGTATAGGAGTTAGCGAGTTAACGACCTAAGGAATTAAGCGGGTTAACGACCTAAGGGAGGTAGGTAGTTCGAGCGACTTAAGGGAGATAGTTAAGTGGTTGTAGTTGGGTCGTGAGTGACTTATGGGGTATTGTGTTAAAGTTAGGTCGTAAGCGACCTAAGGTAGATCACTTTGTTTAGTTAAGTCGCGTAAGCTGATAAGTCGTTAGGTCGCGTGTCTCTGAAGGTCGTGCACGTTTTAGACCGTGTACGTAGTTAGGTCGTGTAAGGGCTTAAGGGTTAAGTCGTTAGGTCAGCAATGCTGTTAAGTCGCTAAGTCGCGTGCATGTGTGTTAGGTCGTATATGTACTAAGTCGTTGAGTCGCGTGGGTACTTAAGTCGTTAGGTAGTGTCTGTGTTAGGCCGTGTATGCTTTAGGTCGCGCATAGGCTCGTGAGTGATAGGTCGTTAGGTCGTGGGGTTTGTTAAGTCGTGGACGACTTAAGGGGGCGGACGACTTAAGGAACTGCCTATAAATACGCGGTTTTTCTTAACTTTTTGGGATCGGGATTTTGAAGCGTCGAAGTCCTGCCATTTTGAGAGCTCGAGTGCTGCACTTCTTCACTTCTTTTCTCCACTCTAATCTTGTGATTCCTTCATTCCAAATCGAAGATCAAATCGAAGATTCATGAGCTTAGATTGAAGATCTACAACCATCGAAGAGAGATTTCATTGTTTGAAGCGGAATTTTGGCGGATCAAGCTAGATCCTTCGCTGTCCAGATCTGAAGTGTTGCTTTTGGAGTGTTTAGGTGATTTGGTGAGTGGTGGTTATCTCTCACACGGATCCAAAGGAGTATATCGGATTGGTGGCTTGATTATGTGTTTAAAATAGTGATTTCATGCATTTTCGTAAACTTAAGTATAAATCCATTGTTCATGATGATTTGACATCCATTTTACTACATGTTAATCTATGCAAGTTCATTCATCAAGTTGTAGAGATATTGCGCATGATTCATGCTTATTAGATTTGGACTCTTTATTTACAAGATTGCCATTATTGTTATAAATGTTTATTAGATCATGTTTGAATGCTTGATTACTTGGATTAATGATTGACTTGATTGATTGTTATAAATTAGTTGATTGATGATTTGATTTGGACAAGTTGGTCAAAGATGATTCAAAAGCTAAGGGAAAAGGCTCTTGAATAAGAAAAGCTACTCGTGGCATATGACGCGGATGATAAAGCTCATATGGATAGATTTGATGATGATGTTGAGATGAGGCTTTGCTATGATGAGATGAAGTGAGGCATGATGTGAGATAGCCTTGGTTAAATCCAGACGGGATCATTCCAAGCATGTTGATGACTCGGTGAAATGGTTCGAGTTTGAGGATAATGGTTGGCTCGAGTGGCGCTTGAGCTAGTATTAGAATAGTCGTCGAGGAGGATGACTAGAAGGCTGAGATTTCATCGTTGTTGAAGGTTCTAACAGGCTCAAAGCAAGAGTACGCTGGGCAGATTCGATAGTCCCAAAAGACTATAGTTGGTGGTCGAGTACTCTGGGCAGATTCGATAGTCCTAGGCACGGGCTGCGAGGACGTGCGGGGTTCTGTCTAGAACCGGGGTTACCATTGGCCCTTGACGGACGGCTGAAAGAATGTGCCGGTCATTCAATTAACGGTGGTATCGAAGCAATGATAACAGTGATAGCCAGAGTCATGGATGTTTGGTTGTATCGTCATTCGGTCTCAAGAGCGATATTTTTTGGGTGCTTATCTGATCTTGGTTTAGGCCTTGGGGGTTTGTACTTGGAAAACATCGACCTTGACTCGAGTGATAATTGCTTTACTTTAAATGTTTGCTTTACTATGTTTACTTCTGCTTAGTGTGTCTGGGGGCTATCACTATAGAAAGAGGTGGAGTGGGAGGGTTGGGTTCCTATTCCTTTTACCTTTATGCTCTTTTGGTATGTTGTTAGTTAATTTACCGCTCACTAAGACTGTTGTCTGACTCAAGGTTTTATGTTCAACTCTTATTACCTTGGGCTGTTCATCAATTTTGGGATGGGCGGACTAGGTAGCAGGTGACAGGTGCTGTTCTTAGTTTCCAACGATGCTGATGACGAAGACGAGCTGGAGACTTGCATATTATTTTCTTATTATATGTACTGGATGTTCCGCTGCTTGTATATTCTCTGAGTGTTATGTAGTGAGGCTGGATGTATTGACTATTCAGATTTTTGTATCAAACTACTATGAGGCTTATTTGATGCGATTCTGTTCTGTGTAGCTTCACTATGTATATTTTTCTCTATTGTATTTTATCCATGCGCTGTGAGTAATACGATAGATTCTGCTGTTTTAATTACCTCTGACGATCACCCATGGCTGCTTGGCACACTTTTCAGCGCACTATTTCTATGTTTAGTGCAGGGGTCATGGGCGGTCGTCACATTTGGGATCAGAGCCTTGGTTAATCGATTTTACCCAATGCTCGCTGACGTAACTACGTATGAGAGACGTAATTGTATTTTGATGGATGATTACTATATATAATATAGTAGCTTAGAAGGATTTGAGTTCTTTATGCAATTGTTTCTTAAGGTATGCTGATCATTTCTTTTATAGATATTAATAATGAGTCGAAGAGGGAGACCAACTGCTAGGGAAGGCCGTGCTGCTGAGGGGGCTGCTTATTATGCTGCTATGTTCGAAGCTATGATGACTTCGATCATGAGAAGGATGCCAGCTCCGGGGCCAGCGGTTGATGTTGGAATTCAAGTTCAAGCTCCAAGACCGGTGGATTTTGCTAAGCTGTGTAAAGACTATACTGCTCTTGGAGGAAGGTTTTCTTGGGAACAGAGTCAACCATTGAAGTCCAGAGGTGGATAGATGCTTGTAGAAGAATCTTTGGTGACATGGGAATCGAGGATGCAACCAAAAGGAAGCTCGCATCAAGACAGCTTCAAGGGAGAGCTTCTGATTGGTGGAACTCTATCACAATTGGTACTCCGGAGGAAGAACTTGGGAGCAATTCCAAGCCAGATTTGAAGCTAAGTTCATTTCTACCGCTCAGAAATCTGTTCTGTTTAAGAAGTTTGTGGAGCTCAAGTAAGGTGGAAGACCAGTTCTTGAGTATGTTTCTGAGTTTGAAGCCTTGTCTAAGTATGCCCGATCGTATATTGAATCTTCATACCAGAAGAATGAGAAGTTTGTGACAGGCTTGGACATTTATCTTGGGAGGCAGTTGGTGGATCATATGGACGATCCATTTGAGAAGCTTGTGGAGAAAGCTCTCAGGCACGAAAATCTGTTTCCTAAAGAAGGATTTGTTGTTGCTGTGGCCAAGGAAGAGTCTAAACCACAGCAGGGTGGAAACAAGAAGAGGAAGTAGCAGCAGCAAAAGGGTAAGGATGGCCAGAAGAAGCCGAAGGGCGAAGTGACCTGCTACAATTGTCAGCAGAAGGGCCATTTCTCCAGAGATTGCAAGAATCCAAAGGTGCCGGTGAAGTGCCACAACTGTGACAAGCCGGGGCATATTAAGAGGAATTGTCCAGAACCGCGGAAGGACAAGCAGATTGTGCAAGCTTATGCTTTGGGAGCTGTTCCATCATCTTCAAAAGCTCCTACCGCTGAAGAAAAAGGAAAGAGTGTGGTAGTTCAAGGTACTCTTTCCATTTGTGGTGTTCCAGTTATAGTGTTATTTGATACTGGGGCGTCGCATTCTTTTGTTTGTAATGAACTTATATGCCGGTTGGGTTTAGAACCAGATATTGTTAATAGACCATTGGTTGTGACTAATCCAGTTAGGGGTTCGTCCTGTCTGTGTATGCTATGCCGTGGTTTGGTTGTATCAAGTCATGATTGCTCTTTTGTTTGTGATTGTTTTGTTCTGAACTTTGCGGGGTTCGGAATTATTTTGGGTATGGACTGGCTTAGGAACTATGCGGCAAAGGTTGATTGTGAAAGGTTGGAGGTGACAGTCGAGAATGTGGAAGGGCGAAAGGTTGTGATACGATGTAAGCATGAGGAAGGCGTCTTCATGAGCTTCATGTATTCGCTGGTTGTTCCACGGGATGGACTGTCATCGGTGCCAATCGCTAATGGATTTGAGGATGTCTTTGATGAGGTCGAAGGGTTACCGCCGCATAGGGAGATCGAGTTTCGTATCGATTTAGTTGAAGGAGCCAGACCTGTTGTGATGCCTCTTAGGCGGATGGCGCCTAGGGAACAGCAAGAGTTGAGGGTGCAAGTTGATGATCTTTTACAAAAAGGATTCATTCGGCGTAGTGTGTCCGAATGGGGTGCACCAGTTGTGTTTGTAACCAAAGCGGATGGATCGTTGAGGTTGTGTGTGGATTATCGTGAGCTGAATAAAGTGACTAAGAAGAACAAGTATCCATTGCCGAGAATAGATGACTTTTTTGATCAGCTTCACGAAGCCAAGGTGTTTTCTCAGATGGATTTGGCAACGGGATTTCACCAGTTAAGAGTGGCAAAAGATAGTGTGCAGAAGACTGCTTTCAGGACACCATCTGGTTTCTTTGAGTGGCTGGTGATGCCGTTTGGATTGACGAATGCACCAACATATTTTGTGGATCTTATGAATAGAGTGTTCAGAGATCAGTTGAACAAGTTCGTACTAGTGTTCGTGGATGATATTTTGATTTATTCCAGAACTGAAGAAGAGCACAAGACGCACTTGCATATTGTTTTGGAAATCTTACGAAAACATCAGCTGAAGGCTATGTTTTCGAAGTGTCATTTCTGGAAGAGCGAATTGAGGTTCTTAGGCCATATTATCTCTGGAAGCGGAATAGCGGTTGATCCCGCCAAGATAGCAGCAATCCAGGATTGGGGTAGACCTAAGAATGCATCTGATGTGAGAAGTTTTCTTGGATTAGCAGGATACTATCGTCGATTTATCAAAGACTTTTCCAAGGTGGATGCACCATTAACAGGATTGACGAAAAAGAATCAAGTATTCAGATGGGATGCTAAGTGTGAGCAAGCTTTTGGAATCCTGAAAGAGCTACTGACAAGTGCTCCTATTTTGACTATTCCAAGTGGAAATGAAGAGATGGTGGTTTACACCGATGCAAGTGGTACTGGACTTGGAGCAGTGCTGATGTAGAAGAATAGAGTTGTTGCATATGCAAGTCGACAACTAAAGCCGCATGAAAGGAATTATCCGACTCATGATTTGGAGTTGGCGGCGATTGTATTTTCTTTGAAGATGTGGAGACATTACCTATTGGGAGTTCGATTCGAGTTGTTTACAGATCATAAGTCATTGAAGTATCTTTTCTCCCAAAAGGATTTGAATCTTAGGCAGCAACGATGGCTAGTGTTTTTGGCATCATATGATTTTGGTATAGCCTATACTCCGGGAAAGGGTAACGTAGTGGCAGATGCGTTAAGTCGAAGACATGCATGATTGGGAGCCATGTTTTCAGAATGGAAGAGTCTCGAGTATTTAGCTGGATTTGACTTCTGGCCCAGATGTGAATTGGAACCTGAGATGTTGGCAAACTTATCGATAAGACCGACTCTTGTAGAAAGAATTGGCGAGAGCCAAAAGCGAGACGATAAGCTTGTCAAGATTATTCGTGATTTGGAATCTGGATTGGACCCAGAAAAGGATAAAGGATTCGAGGTCGATCGAGAGGGTTGGCTTCGGAAGCAAGGACGACTAGTTGTTCCCGATATAGATGAATTGAGAAATGAAGTTCTAAAGGAAAGTTATCACTCGAAGTTGACAATTCATCCAGGTGGAAATAAGATGTATCGGAATATGAAGAGAACCTATTACTAGGAAGGTATGAAGAAGGATGTTGGAAATTTTATTTCCAAGTGCATGAACTGCCAGTTGGTAAAAGCCGAGCAAAAGAAGCCCAGTGGATTGCTACAGCCATTAGAAGTCCCTACATGGAAGTGGGAGCAAATATCGATGGATTTTATCGATGGGTTACCTAGAACCAGAGCAGGAAATGAAGGGATTTGGGTCATCGTAGATCATTTGACTAAGAGTGCAAGATTCATTCCTGTTCGATCAACCAGGACTGCATCAAAGTTGGCTGAGCTGTATGTTATGTGGATAGTTCGATTCCATGGTATTCCGAAGAGTATAGTGAGCGATCGAGACCCATTGTTCACTAGTGGATTTTGGAAGAGTTTCCAGGAAGTTTTGGGAACTGAACTGTGTTTGAGTACAGCTTATCATCCCCAAACAGATGGTCAGACAGAGAGAGTCAACCGAGTTTTGGAAGATCTCCTCAGAGCATGCGTTTTAGATTTCGGAGGATCATGGGAAGATCACCTTCATTTGGTAGAGTTTTCGTATAATAACAGTTACCGGCCAAGCATTGGTATGGCACCGTATGAGGCATTGTATGGAAGACCGTGTAACTCTCCGACATGTTGGTTAGAGAGAAAAGCTGATACTTGGGCCAGAAATGATTCGACAGACTTCATATTGCATAGAAATCATTCGGCAACGAATGAAGGCAGCCCAAGACCGTCAGAAAAGTTATGCCGATAAGCGTCGTAAGGATTTGGAATTCGACGTAGGTGATATGGTTTTTGGGAAGATTTCTCCACTGAAGAATGTTATTCGATTCGGGAAGAAAGGAAAATTGACTCCGAGATTTGTTGGACCATTCCCGATCATCGAGCGAATTGGAAAGCTCGCCTATAAATTGGAGTTACCAGAAAAGATGGTGGGCGTGCACAACGTTTTTCACATATCATATCTACGGAAGTATGTGCACGACTCGAATACCGTGGTTTCTGCTGATAGCTGTGAAGATTTTAAGGTTGACCTAGTTGATAAGAGACCGCGTAAGCCGCTTCATGTTGTGGAAACTGACACGAAACAGCTTAGGAGGAAGGTAGTTAGGTTGCTCAAGGTACAATGGAGTGATGATGTTAACGACTGTACATGGGAGGTGGAAGAGAGGATGAAGGCAGCTCATCCTGAACTCTTCGAGGTATGGCCATAAGGTGTCGTGTCATCTCACGACATTGTAACATGTTCTAGTTTTAGAATTCTGCATGTTAGGCTAGTAATTGGATGCATGGTTTGTTGATTGCTATGGATGGTAGGCATGTAGAATAGTTTTTGATTGCTCTTGTTTGTTTGGAATTTTGGGGGCGAAATTCCTAAGGGGGAGAGAATGTAACGACCCGTATTTTTACGGATCGAAAGATCGTAAAACAGTTGTCATTAGGTCGTAGTGTTGTTAAGTCGTCCAGAGTTTAGGTCGTCCAGAGTTAAGTCGTGTAGAAGATTAAATCGTGGAGCGACCTAAGGAAGTTTGCGACCTAAGGAAGTGGACGATCTAAGGGTTAGCGACTTAACAAGGTTGGCGACTTAAGGGGGGTTGGCGGTCTTAGAAGAGAACGACTTAGGAGTTAATGGCTTAAGTTAGTAAGCGACTTAAGGAGGGTAGCGACTTAAGAATTAGCGGCAACGACCTAGTAGTTAGCGGCTTAAGGATTAGCAGTATAGGAGTTAGCGAGTTAACGACCTAAGGAATTAAGCGGGTTAACGACCTAAGGGAGGTAGGTCGTTCGAGCGTCTTAAGGGAGATAGTTAGGTGGTTGTAGTTGGGTCGTGAGCGACTTATGGGGTATTGTGTTAAAGTTAGGTCGTAAGCGACATAAGGTAGATCACTTTGTTTAGTTAAGTCGCGTAAGCTGATAAGTCGTTAGGTCGCGTGTCTCTGAAGGTCGTGCACGTTTTAGACCGTGTACGTAGTTAGGTCATGTAAGGGCTTAAGGGTTAAGTCGTTAGGTCAGCAATGCTGTTAAGTCGCTAAGTCGCGTGCATGTGTGTTAGGTCGTATATGTACTAAGTCGTTGAGTCGCGTGGGTACTTAAGTCGTTAGGTAGTGTCTGTGTTAGGCCGTGTATGCTTTAGGTCGCACATAGGCTCGTGAGTGATAGGTCGTTAGGTCGTGGACGACTTAAGGGGGCGGACGACTTAAGGAACTGCCTATTAATACGCGGTTTTTCTTGACTTTTTTGGATCAGGATTTTGAAGCGATGAAGTCCTGCCATTTTGAGAGCTCAAGTGCTGCACTTCTTCACTTCTTTTCTCCACTCTAATCTTGTGATTCCTTCCATCCAAATCGAAGATCAAATCGAAGATTCAAGAGCTTAGATTGAAGATCTACAACCATCGAAGAGAGATTTCATTGTTTGAAGCGGAATTTTGGCGGATCAAGCTAGATCCTTCGCTGTCCAGATCTGAAGTGTTGCTTTTGGAGTGTTTAGGTGATTTGGTGAGTGGTGGTTATCTCTCACACGGATCCAAAGGAGTATATCGGATTGGTGGCTTGATTATGTGTTTAAAATAGTGATTTCATGCATTTTCGTAAACTTAAGTATAAATCCATTGTTCATGATGATTTGACATCCATTTTACTACATGTTAATCTATGCAAGTTCATTCATCAAGTTGTAGAGATATTGCTCATGATTCATGCTTGTTAGATTTGGACTCTTTATTTACAAGATTGCCATTGTTGTTATAATTGTTTATTAGATCATGTTTGAATGCTTGATTACTTGGATTAATGATTGACTTGATTGATTGTTATAAATTAGTTGATTGATGATTTGATTTGGACAAGTTGGTCAAAGATGATTCAAAAGCCAAGGGAAAGGCTCTTGAATAAGAAAAGCTGCTCGTGGCATATGACGTGGATGATAAAGCTCATATGGATAGATTTGATGATGATGTTGAGATGAGGCTTTGCTATGATGAGATGAAGCGAGGCATGATGTGAGATAGCCTTGGTTAAATCCAGACGGGATCATTCCAAGCATGTTGATGACTCGGTGAAAAGGTTCGAGTTTGAGGATAATGGTTGGCTCGAGAGGGGCTTGAGCTAGTATTAGAATAGTCGTCGAGGAGGATGACTAGAAGGCTGAGATTTCATCGTTGTTGAAGGTTCTAGCAGGCTCAAAGCAAGAGTACGCTGGGCAGATTCGATAGTCCCAAAAGACTACAGTTGGTGGTCGAGTACTCTGGGCAGATTCGATAGTCCTAGGCACGGGCTGCAACGACGTGCGTGGTTCTGTCTAGAACCGGGGTTACCATTGGCTCTTGACGGACGGCTAAAAGAATGTGCTGGTCATTCAATTAACGGTGGTATCGAAGCAATGATAACAGTGATAACCAGAGTCATGGATGTTTGGTTGTATCGTCATTCGGTCTCAAGAGCGATATTTTCTGGGTGCTTATCTGATCTTGGTTTAGGCCTTGGGGGTTTGTACTTGGAAAACATCGACCTTGACTCGAGTGATAATTGCTTTACTTTAAATGTTTGCTTTACTATGTTTACTTCTGCTTAGTGTGTCTAGGGGCTATCACTGTAGAAAGAGGTGGAGTGGGAGGGTTGGGTTCCTATTCCTTTTACCTTTATGCTCTTTTGGTATGTTGTTAGTTAATTTACCGCTCACTAAGACTGTTGTCTGACTCAAGGTTTTATGTTCAACTCTTATTACCTTGGGTTGTTCATCCATTTTGGGATGGGCAGACTAGGTAGCAGGTGACAGGTGTTGTTCTTAGTTTCCAACGATGCTGATGACGAAGACGAGCTGGAGGCTTGCATATTATTTTCTTATTATATGTACTGGATGTTCCGCTGCTTGTATATTCTCTGAGTGTTATGTAGTGAGGCTGGATGTATTGACTATTCAGATTTTTGTATCAAACTACTATGAGGCTTATTTGATGCGATTATGTTCTGTGTAGCTTCACTATGTATATTTTTCTCTATTGTATTTTATCCATACGCTGTGAGTAATACAATAGATTCTGATGTTTTAATTACCTCTGACGATCACCCATGGCTGCCTAGCACACTTTTCAGCGCACTATTTCTATGTTTAGTGCAGGGGTCATGGGTGGTCGTCACAATAATTTTCCAATCTTCATATTTTCATAACTTTTGCATACGGACTCGGATTCATGCGCGGTTTGTTTTGCTGGGATCGTATTGAAATTCCGGAACTGATGACGCTGGTTTGGAAGAATTCTGAGACGGTCAAATTTTTGGGTTTAAATTGAATTTAAATTCAATTTAAATTCAAAAGGTGAGTGTTTTAACCCACTCACAACTTCTAAGATTTCTTATGTTTGTTAAATTAAATTTTGATGTGATTTAAAATTTATCTATGATTGTTTGGGCATATATTTAATCTTCATCTCAGTTAGATAACATTTATTTAAATTAAATTGTTATTTAATTTTATTATTGCATAAAATTTGACAGTTAAATTTATTTATTATTTCATATAAACTGCCAGTTAAACAGTTATTAATTTTTATTGAATATAAACTATTCGTTGATACCTGTTATATTTTATATGCTTTATATTGATGTTTTGTTTAAATTGGATGATGATTGTAATAAATGGTTGTTTATTGATATTTGGATGAATGAATGCTATATTTTATATAAACTACAAGTTATTATGCATTTTCATTCCATTCGGGATTGCGGTTTGAAATGGTACATAATCGTAAACTTTTATTTTTAAAATTACGGATTGAAATGATAAATATCTGTATCACTTGACCATAGGATAGAAAATTATATACAGGCACTGTGGTCTATATATAAAATATTTTAAAGTGATTTTCTATGGGTTTTTGAAAATAAGGGTTTATATATATACTAATTTTGATATTATATAAATATTATTTTATATGTGGTTAAATTCTAAAATTTAAGATAAGTAAAATTTGATGATGTTTTAAGTTTGATTTACGAATATTTCAAGTTTGAGCTTTATTTAAGTGATATTGAATTTATTAAATAAATATTTCTAAACTAAATAATAGTAAATTGAATTAAGGTATACATAAGATTATCAGATTTGGTTGGGAATTTTGGAATATTTAAAGTCTTGAAATATATGAAAATTGAAATGTTTTATTGAAATTAAGGTATTATTGTTTTCAAAGTATTGGTTTTAGAAATTTTTATAACTTCGAAAGTAATATGGTTTGGAAAATGAATTTATTTGAAATAGAATTTATTTAAGAATTATCTATGAATATATGGATTTGAAACCTATTGAAATTGAAAATTTCGAAATATGACTTCAAAATGTGGTTTGGGTTTAAGATGATTTAAAAGAATATTTCAAGTTATCTAAATTTGAGAAAGATTAGTGATTGGAAATTTGGTTTTATTTAAATGAGATATTATTGAATTGTTTTGGAAATGGAAATGATATATTATTGAATTGGGTTTTGAAATGGAAATAATACATTGATAATTTGGGTTTGAAATAGTAAAAATATTTTGGTTTTAAAGTATATACTATTTTGAAGTAAAGGATATGTTTTGAAAGGGCAATGATTGTGTTTTTAAAAGTATATATATTTGTAAATGACCACGGTGTTATAATAACGATTGGTTGTTAAAGAGACCGGGATCAGATATGGACATACTCTCTGTCGATACCGAAAACCACTTTGACAACTGTGTACGCGGTGGAGTTTCCAGAATGAAGTAGGATGGTGGCGACGATCCTAAGGTATATACGTGGACCCAACTCCCGTGAGTTGGCATAAGGTGGCTAAAATAGGAGCGATTGACGGACCAAGGAGGTAGCACCTCTGATCGGACACACTCCTTCGATACCATTCTATTACTTATGATTGATTTGGTGGCCACCCTTGATTTGGGAGTGTTGTTCGAGGTGGGCGGTAGTGGCTGCTATGCGTCACCACCAGTCCGGATGCGTAATTGGTATATCTACCGTGGCATTGCCTTGTGTGCCGTGTCACCTACCATATCAAACCCACTACGAGTTTGGTTTAAAGATCCGACCGCGTTAAGGTTCACCATCCCCTTAACGCTATTTTCTATATGATTATACTTTATTGATTAGACATTATTATAATAGCGAATATTACTACATAGTAGATAGTTTAACGGATCCTTAAGAGGTGTGAATCCTGAACATTTCTTAAGTTACTGCACTCACGTTAGACACTGGATAGGAGATGTCAAACCCCGTAAACATCTCTGACGCCGTTTACACTCATATTTATTTCATTGATTTAACTTACATAAGATCTTTTAGTTCTGACTCGAGTGTTTTTTCTTTTCAATTCGCTCGGGTCAGCCTGAGCATTTCAGGATTTGAAGGCCTTAATTCTGGAGGACGAAGACGAAGAATTATTATTACTATTTGTTATATATTCCACTACACCATTGTATTCCGTTGCATTAATTATCATTCTCTGGTATGTGTAACTCTGATATGTATTGTATAAGTATAATCAAATGTTTTGTAAAACAGCTTCATGAACTGTTATTTGATTATTATATTTTATCGTTCCGCTACAAGATTCTATTTTGATTCTTTTATTTCTCCACTTTTTCTTATTTACCCCATAACAATCCGCCCTTCTGTATGGTTTAAGTTGGCACGTGTGTCTGCTTAAGCGTACAAAAAGGTGGGTCGTTACACCAATTCCCAATAAAATATTTAATTCAATATCGCCTCCAATCCATGTTCGAAATATCAATTTAAATTACTCCAAATTGAATATATTTCAAAGTTATATTTCAAACAACTTAAAATAATTCAATTCTGACAAATTTCACTTTTTATTCCAAATTCAACGTTGAAATTTCAATTAAATCCTTTTAACAATGTCTTTAAACCAATTCCTATTTTATCATAAACTTGAATTTCGATAATAATTCAATTCATATAAATCAAATTTTTTTATTACAAAATATCATTTAAATCAATGCAAAATCTAAGGATTCAAAATCATTTAAATTTAACCAATCCGGTGTCCGTATATAATTCTCTACCCTAGGGTCAAGTGATACAGATATTTATCATTTCAATCCGCAATTTACAATGTTACGGTTATATATCATTTCAAACCGCAATCTCGAAATAATAATAAAATCCATAAAATCGCTCGAGTCTATCATTTCAACCCATAACGATTTTTCCTTAATCTATTGATTATTCGGGCATGTATCATTTCAACCCATTGCGAACTTGCAGTTTATAACGATATAAAATAAAACATCCATTCATCCAATATTAACAGTCACACATCCATCGCAATCATCATCCAAATCAATCAATAAATATCAATATAGAATTGATAATCAATAACAGGTGTTTAACTGGCAATTTATATTCAATAATAAATTTAATAACGATTTAATTCGAATAAATTCAAATTAACTAAGATGATGATTAAAAATATACCAAACAGTCATAAATAAATTTCTAATCACATCAAACATTAATTTAGCAAACATAAGAAATTTTAGAAGTTGTGAGTGGGTTAAAACACTCACCTTTTGAATTTAAATTTTTTAATCGAATTTAAATCCAATATAAACCCAAAATTTGAACGGTCTCAGAATTCGTCAAACTAACATCAAAGTGTCAGGAATTTCGATACGATCCTAGTGGATCAAACCGCGCGCGAAACAAACCTCGTATGCGAAAGTTATGTACGTTAGGACATTTGAATTTGAAATTAAAATAAAACGAAATAATAAATAGATAAAGAAAACGTACACAGTAGCCACGTGGTCTTCTTCCTAGGCAGGCTCGTGAATGCGAAATCGAACCCGATACAAAACACTAAAACCGGCCTTTGACCCGTCGTTGCCAACGCCTACCTCCATCCTTGCGCCGCTGCAGGCTACGGCGTCACCACCCAGGAGCTCGCCCTGGTCTCCTCTTTATGCCACTGTAACAACCCGCATATCTATCGATTTTATATTTAAATATTTTATCGTTAGTCGGATGTTAGTCCGAAAAGCTACTTTTTGCATACGGTCAAATTAGGACTCGAGACCACCCCCATTGAGTTCAAAATGACGTTTGCGATCTTTTTGAGTGTAAACTTCGATATGTTTGGAGATAGTGAAATTTTCGTCACTTTTCCCACTTGTGACTTTGGTTGGGACTGCACCATCTTAACTCAGCCCAAACCCCCCTCTTCTCTTCATCACTTCATCAAACACTTCAAGCTTCTTCAAAAATGGTGAGGGGAAAGAGAAATTAAAATTCCAAGCTCAAGATCTTTAGTAAATTCAACATCAAACTCCGAATTCAAGGTGAAGAACATAGATTCAAGCTAGGGGTTGACTCTTGCTTCGTTCTTAAGCTCTCCAACATCAATTTCGTGGAAAAGGTGAGATTTTTGATCTCACATCTTGCCTATAATCGTCATTGGACTGTTGGGAATGATTCCTCATCACTTTAGCATGTTTGTTGCATTTGGTTTGGATTGGATTGGCGAAAAATTCCAAATTTTAGTGATTTTGGTGAAAAAACTGCTACTAGGTCGTTCTGGCCATTTTTAGCTCGTTCGGAGTTAGGTCGCTCATCCATAGGTCGTAGGTCGCCTGCGAGTTAAAGTCCTAGGTCGCCTGCGAGTTAAAGGCTTAGGTCGCCTGCGAGTTAAAGTCCTAGGTCGCCTGCGAGTTAAAGGCGTAGGTCGCCTGCGAGTTAAAGTCCTAGGTCGCCTGCGAGTTAAAGGCTTAGGTCGCCTGCGAGTTAAAGTCCTAGGTCGCCTGCGAATTAAAGGCGTAGGTCGCCTGCGAGTTAAAGTCCTAGGTCGCCTGCGAGTTAAAGGCTTTAGGTCGTTCGTGAGTTAACTCCTTAGGTCGTAAGACTTTTCTTTTCCTTAGGTCGTAAGACCTTAGGTCGCACCCTCCTTAGGTCGCGAACCAGTTAGGTCGCGCACCATCCTTAGGTCGCTCGCCCTTAAGTCGTAGGTCGTTGCCGACCTATAAACCCCCAGGCAGACCTTAGGTCGCAAGACCTTAGGTCGCACCCTCCTTAGGTCGCGAACCCAGTTAGGTCGTTCGCCTATCTTAGGTCGCGAACCCAGATAGGTCGCGCATTCTCTCTAGGTCGTAGGACCTTTTAACTGTTAGGTCGTGTGGCCTTATCCCTTAGGTCGCTCGATCCCACTAAGTCTTAGGTCGCGAACCATGTTAGGTCGCGTACCCTTAGGTCGCGAATCACCTTAACTCGCGTAACACTGATAGGTCGCGCACATCCTTAGGTCGCGCCTCGCTGATAGGTCGCGCACATCCTTAGGTCGCGCCTCGCTGTTAGGTCGCGCACTTCGTTAGGTCGCTCGCGAGTTAGCACTTAGGTCGTTTGAGCAGTTTTCCTTAGGTCGTTCGACCTGTTCTTCTGCTAGGTCGTATGATCTACTTTTACTTAAGTCGCCTGACCAGCCTGCCTTCACTAAGTCACCCGCCGTGGGCGCTGCCCCCTGGACCCCCGCGACCTGACCGGGCAGGTCGAACCCCGTATTACTCTGCGTAGGCAATCTTATCTGAAAAGCATTCATCAGAACTTCCACTTTGATGCATTTTGAGCTGATTTCCTTGGATTTTATTCACGTCTCCGAATGTGAATTTTTGTGATAGATTGTTCCAACAATCATTTTATGACTTGTCACTTTAAAGATATGAAGGTTTTAATACTAGTAGTAAATATCAAAACTCTTTCATCAAATCGATTTCAATACTATTTTTAATATCAAAAGTTCGTTTCCTCAAACCGATTTTCAATCTACTATTATATATAAGCCTTTACTTCACTCGAATGAGAAATCGACTTAAACGACTTAGTAAAACGAGTGGTATGAAACGCTTGCGTTCACTTCGTCGGTTAGCTCTTGGACTTGTTTGATTGAACCCTTTTCGTGACAATTTCCTAGTGAAGATTTACAGCTTGTTCGTAAATATTTAAGTTAAGCAAGTGGTTATGGGACATGAAGCTAAACTCATATATTTACTAGCTTGGTGTGATTGACACTTCTCGCTGATCATGATGATCATTTTATGATTTAGACTAGCAATTGTGCGATGTCTCTTTGTTTGCAAGGTAAGACTAGACCGCAATAGTGTGATTCCGACTCACACACATCTCTTTGTCCGCAAGGTTAGTCTAGGCCGCAGTAGTGTGATTCCGACTCACACATATCTTTATGTTTGCGAGGTTAGGCTAGACACCACTTGTGTGATTCCATTCACACATACCTTTCTGCTTTTTGGTTAGCCTAGGCCTCAATCAGTGTGATTCCGACTCACACATATGGGGTAGCTCCCCATGGTCTTCGGACCATCATGTGATAGGCCTCTTTCTCTTTTTATGATTTCTGGATTTCTTGTTTTGATTTCTGGATTTTTATGTCATTGACTTGTTATGAGTACAAGTTTAGGGTATGATGCCCTCTTTGGATCTTTGAGAAGATTCTTGTGATATTGATCATTTCTCATCGGTTGATCTCCTGTTGATCATCATTTTCATACTTATAGTAGTATGTCAGTATGGATATTATATGTTTATGCCATATCTTTTATTCTATATCATGTCATCTGATATTTATAGTTAGACTGATCCGTTTATTATTTTCTTAAATAATACTCGGGTCAGACCGAGATGTTACAGGTGCTTCTGCTTGACTTCCTTCCGGGATTTGCTACTCTGACTTTTGGCTGACTATTTAGTTTAGCAGTTTTTGTTGTATACACTTGAGATATGGACTCATAGTTGTATTCTTTTTGTATAGCACAGGTTGCTATTCTTTTGTATTATTGTGGAACTTTTTGACCACTACTCTGATGTACACTTTCATGTGTTAGTTATATATATTCATATCTTCTTCCGCCTTTGTGATATGGATGTCTGTGACTGCTTTGTGTTATGTTTATTTCTATGTTTGTTTCCGAAGATTATTTTATAGCCACCGTGTGATAATCAATTACATGGATGGTCGCTCCTCAACAGCCTTATTCTCCGTGCTAGTTGACAGCACTACATCGTAGTGTCCTTGGCTAGCGTGGGTATTGAGGTGGGGCGTCACAGCCACCGTGGGTCCGACCTTTCCCAGTGCCCACCGCCACCATCGATTTAAAACCCTAGCTCAAATTTTTCCACGCGATCTAACCGATGAAACGACATGCTACACACCCAGATGAACTGTAACGACCCGTAAATTTCAACTGTTTAATAACGTAATTTGTTGAAATTTTGTGAAATTTTTAAACGATAAAATTTTGAAATAAAAAATTTATATTTGGAATACGTCTAGTTAAACATAGCGACCGGTAAATTTTCGTCCGAAAATATGAAAGTTTATTTCGCGTGTAAATTCACTTCAATTTAATCAGTTAAAAAGCGATGAAAATAAAATGTTTCGGAAACCTAAATATTTTTACATAGAAAAATTCTAAATCATCTTCTGAGCATGATGTCAGTTCGTCGTTTTTCCAAATTCGGACATCTTTGGCTCCGTCGATCTTATTTTTCAGCGTTTTTCTTGCATTTTCCCCTACTGGAAAATTCAAATTTTTATAATTCAATCATACCACTGATATCTGTATACCGTTTTGATCGTCTCGTCGTGCTGATTTCCGCGGTATATTTAATTTTGGATTTTGAAGTCCGGTGCACAATAGAATATGTGCAACGGTTCACCGTATCGGTATCGGATCCGTGATTTTTTTTCCTTTGGGTTTCAAAATTTTACCATGACTACCGCTCAACAATCTTTGCTTTAATTATCTTACCTGATTGAAACCTTGTGACCGTTGCTATTATTTTGTTTCAAAATATATTACTCTCGACCTCTGGTGCCTTTTCCTTGAAGTCTAGAAACGCACCCATTCATTTGAGCATTTATGTAAATATAATGAAAAGCTTGTACGTTGCATTCATATCTTATTTAGAAACCTGTTCCTCTTTCTCCTGGGTTGCTTCCTCCTTCCCTGAACTCAATATCAATTTGCCTTCCACCAAAAAAAAGAGATGATGATGAGTAGAATCGTCCATATTCGTACGCATGCTTCCTTTCCCATCGACAAATCCTCCAAACTGTCGTCCCACTCGGCCAACACCACATGCTCACCTTCTCTCACCAAATAGCCTTCAGCCGAACAAGGCAGCAGCCCTCCATCACCACCGTTCCACCAATTCTCCGCCCACCATCCAAGCAAACGGTTGGAACACCTCTCCACCTTGCAGCCCAAAACCCGACTTCCTCCTTTCTCCTCCCCTCTCTTGCGCCGAACCATCCTTCTCTCCCTGACTGTCACCGTCCAGCCGAGCCTTAGCCCCTCCTCCTCTCCCCTAGCATCATGTCAGCTTACCTGCTTTTATCTGAGGTATATATATTTGGTGGTTATAGTTTTTTATATATATTGGTTTGCAGTTATATAATATAATATGTGAAACTTAGTTATGTTGGTCTGTGTGTATATGTAAAAGCTTTTATAAACTAGATTGGCAGTATCGCTTTCCAAAATATATAATAGTTGTCGAATCATTATGTAAGTATGTATAAGTTTCAACATGTTTGGTTTATACGTATATTATCTACATTTGTCTATTTATAAGTTTATGATATTTTAGTCTAAGTATGTTCAGATTTTTGAAATTCAACAGTAAAGTATATAGTATATATTCTTATATTATTGTAGGGTACGTGTTCAAGATTGTATGAGTGTACATATAAGATATCGGTTTTGATAAATGGTTTCATATACTGTATATATAATATATATGTATATATTTTATAATGGTTTTTGTAATAATATGTATGATGCATATATTTGTTAGCTTCAGGTCTATTTGTTTATATATATAAATGCATATAATATGTTTGGCCGTATATATATAAGTTTATATGTGTGTAAAGTGGATGTGTGTTAACTTGTCTCTATATACATATCTGATATATATGTTGTTCGAGAATATATAAGTTTACATAAGTTCTGGAATCTATTGAGTTTTTATATATATATACTCCTTTGAGTTTGTAGCTTGCAGTTTTAAGGAATAAAGTTTAAAGGATAGATAATTATGTACGTTCGCCTATATATATACCTACGATATGATATATAACTTTTATATCAAGGAGTACTTATGTATTGTTGATCTTGTTTAAAACGTTCAAACATGTTATTGATCTAAATTTAGGATTTTATTTTGTGACAGATTTTGGTAATATGTATATATTGTGTTTATATGGATCTGGAATTTTGAAAAGAAATATAAAGTGTAAGTTTACATATCAGTCTATATATCAGTTATATATATAGATAAGCATATATGGATTCGTACATGTGTTGCATATATATTTTTATAAGAAATAGATCTGTTTAGGAAATAAAAAAAATTTTAATATATAATATGATGATATTTTGATTTTATATGAGTCTAAATTGAATACTTATTTTATAGTATAAATATTTTATATGAATTTTTTTTTATATTGACTTGGAATTCTGCCCATATTGATTTGGGTTCTCACAATCAAATCTGTCGCAGCGGTTTCTAGCTTGTCGCTGTCGCGTCTAAGCAGCAATTCTTCTAGCTTTGTCAATTATGCAGGCTTATCCGTGTCCTTTTCGTAACTCAATTTCATTATCAAATCTCTCTAGCCTCGAAAGGTGAGCACTCACTCACGATTAACGTTCTTTTATTTATTAAATTTGATTTCAATTGAAACGATAATTGAAATATACTGCTGTTAGTTAATATGCTACTGTTATTTATGCTATTGCCTGTATTAGTTCACCTGTGACATCTGACACCATTATCTGTTAATTATTTATGCGATGATAATACAGTTTGGCTGATAATTGATTGATTGTTGATGTTGATATTGGACGTTGAATTGTTAATGTTAAAATGATAAATAGTATGAAATTGAACTTGATATAGGATAATTAAATGTTAAATTTGATTAACTGACATCTGTATAATATGACCCCTTTAACTGTTGAATTTATTGACACGTAGGATTTGTTTAATTACACTTTGAACCACTGAATGTATGTTGTTAAATTGATGATGTATGAAATTGTAAATAGATGACAAGTGAAAAACCGTAATGTAATAATCTTTAATCTATATGAAATGATAGTGTAGATTCTAGAAATAATTATATTAATTCGTACAAATGACAATACGAATTAATACGGTTATTTCGGGATTATTTAAATTGATTATTGGATTGTTATTGTTGTTGTTATTGCTTGTTTATGTACTTTGACACCATCCCAGTTATCACACTGCAAGTTACCTTTGTTATGCTTTGATTTTGAATTGAATTGCAATCGGGTTGAAATGATAAATACCCAAATTGAACTTTGACCTAGGATAGAGAATTAAATAAAAACCCGATTGGTCAATAATTTGATTTGAAAATAAACGAAGATTTTATTTTAATAAAGAATATGGTTTTGAAATGAAGTTGAAATTTGAATTTTTGATGAAAGGAAAATGGTAATATTTAATAATCTGAAACAAAGATTTAAAATATAATCAATGAAAGAATGTTGTTTAATTTGAGAAATGATTGAATTAAGTTTGAAATTATAATTAAGTTTGAAATTATTAAACTTTGAAATGATTTTAATAATTAAGTTTGAAATTATAACTAAGTTTGAAATTATTAAACATTGAAATTATTTAATAATTAAGTTTTGAATTTTTTAATAATTAAATATGATTGAATTATTTAATGATTAAATTGAATTGAAATTCTTTAATAAGAAAATTGAACTTTTGAATAAGTGAAATTTACTTTGTAAATAATTGAAATTGAGTTTTCTTTATTAATTAAGTTTTGAAAAATTATTTAAGAAAGTAAATAAGTAACAAGAAATGAGAATGTGATATTTTTGGAATTAATGTAAGACTTGAAATTTAATGAATTTGATTTGATGAATTTAATTTAATTCAATTTGAAAGTTTTGATATAATGAAGTTGAATTTTTATAATGGATTTAATGAATTGGAAATCAAATAGAAATTGTTTTGAACGATATATTTATTTAATATTGAATGAAATCGATTAGTGAATTGAAATTGATTTGAATGTTAAATTAAATTAATTTAATGATTTCGAAATGAAACTTATATTCGAACTTGAGTCAATATTTGAATTGTTTTAAATAGAAATTGAAATTGTATTATAAGATTTTGAAATGGTAATTTGGAAGTTTTGAAACGTAAATTATGGAAATTGATTTCGAAAGGGAAATGAAATGTTGGTTTACGAATTGAAATTGAAATTGAAATTTGATTTGGTTTTTGAAATATATAAACGACCAATCGGTGTAATAATTACGAAAGTTATTAAAGAGACCGGGATCGACAATGGATATACTCTCTATCTGAACCGAAACCACTTTAATAACTATACGCGGAGTGATGATCCAGAATGAAGTGGTTGGAATGATGTACGTGTTGACTGAAGAAAGAGAACGATGATGGATAGCCTTGACACTTGTGTCAAATTGGAAATGACTAAAACAGGAGCTGTGTCGGGCCAATGGAGGATTAGCTACCTCAAGTGGACACACTTCTTCGAACTACTTATACTTGTTGTCGATTGGTGCACCCTTGATTTTGGGAGTGTTGTTTTACGGTGTTGCGGGCGCTGCGGCGTTGCGTTCTCACCAGTCCGGATCAGGCGAACGGTAGTATCACTACCTTGGGTATTGCCTCATGTGCCTTGTCATACTTGTATTCCATTTATGCGCGACCACTACGATTTTGATTTGTACCTTTAGTTTATGGATTGCCCTCTGGTGACTTCTGGTTTTGGGGAAACTACGGTCTTGTATATGCTTTTGGGAATAAAAATGTGTTAAGGGTGGAATGGGCCATGACTTAACGCTATTTTGATATCTTATTATTACTGATAGACATTATCTACTTATCATACATTACTACCTAGTAGATAGTTTAACGGATCCTTAAAGGATGGTTATTCTAAACATCCTTTGAGTTACTTGTATTTCAATTACTATTTCACTTGAGTTGGATTTATTAATATAAGAATGTTAATCCTGACTCGAGTGTTTTGTATTTTGCTTTACGCTCGGGTCA
Source organism: Allium fistulosum (assembly GCA_030737815.1). Lineage (NCBI taxonomy): Eukaryota > Viridiplantae > Streptophyta > Magnoliopsida > Asparagales > Amaryllidaceae > Allium > Allium fistulosum. The sequence continues at coordinate 1,395,250,131 of CM060902.1, forward strand.
GACTGAGTGGTTCAGCATTCGAGACTCACCTTTGGAGTTGGAGCTTCGCTTGGAGATCCAGCTATCTATCCAGCTTTCAGATATTCGATGATTCCAGTGATGCATTCTGATTTGTATCTGATGTATCGTGTTACTCTTCCGTTGTATCTGGTTTAACTCTGATGTATCGTATTACTCTTCTGTTGTAAACTCTGATGTATTTTATATATTCATATAGTAGCTTCATGAACTACTATCTCTTTTATTTCCGCTGCAATTAAATCTGTGATTATTTATTTACTGTATATGTTCAGTTTTTCCGAATTTAAATTAACAGTGCGGTATTTTGAGCAATTCAACTCCGGCATGAGTGTCTACCTATACACTTATAATGGATGCGAATGGTCCAAAATAGCGGGTCGTTACAGTTGGTATCAGAGCTTTGGTAGCTCTAGGCAAAACTTAACATATAGGGTAAATGTATTTACAGAATCACTTTCATTTCGAGTTTCAATCTCTTCCTTTTGACTCGATTCCTTTGAATTTTGGAACGTTTCCCTCGGTTCCGAAATTCCTTCGTGTCCTTCACTATTCGTCTTCTTTCAATTATGGAGCACCCCATAACTCCATTCAGAATGTTATCTATATTAGATCGGCGGTCTCGCCAACCTTCGAATGATTCGTAAAGGAGCAAAACTCCTTTATAATAGGCATCGATTTACTGGAGATTTCTGTATCCTCGGGTTACGATGCTATCTATCTCCTGCTATACCTGAATTTAATTTCTTGAGATCGAATGTCGATTTACCTCGGAATTCTACAACGATCTTATTCTTGTAGTTACGAACGACCCGGTTAAGATTGCCCGTGAATTAAATAAACTCATCCATCTCCCAATTGTGGTAATTGAATTATCTTATCTTCTGTTTCAAACTTATTTTCGAATCAAAATTCTCTTTGATTTGAGCCCATCAAATTTGAAACCCTTTCCTCATTTTGAAAATTCATTCCTGTATCATCGAGCAAAGAAATGTATTTGTAAACTAATATATATAAATGTTTTAATACATATTGTGTTGTTTGAGTTGCTGATGTTGATTTGGGTTTTCGATCGATTCGTCTGATCAATGCTATCGATAGGATTTCCAAAACACTTGAGCAGAGCAAACTGACACAATATTGTTTTCAAATTTGTTTGATTATATTGTAAAAAAAAATATAAGTAAAATTTTCTGGAATTTAATAAGTTAATTAAATTGGTTGTTTGAAATGATAATATTTGATTATCATTTATTGTTCTAAATGAATTTATAAATATGGTTTATAAATTGATTTGGAATTTGAAATGAATTTAATTCAGAAATTTGAGAATTTAGTTTCCAGTGATTTCGAACTTTGGTTTTAAAATTTTAAAGTATATATTATTGAAAGTATTTTCGAATAAAAATCGTTCAAAGAATTCTTTAAAATGTTGAAATCAGTGCTCTTCTCTTTGTCGCTGGAAAATAATTTCGGTGATGGCGGCCGCATCATCAACATTCATTTTCGAGTTTCGAACTGGAGAAACCTTTCTGTAGCTTTGCTACGGTTTTGTTTTGAGGAAAAAAATAATAATAAAATATTTTGATTTGAATTTCTTCAGTATAATTTGATTTATATATATAGGTATCTTATTTTAAAATTTAATTTGATTTGATATAAATATATTATATATATCTCTAAATTATTTAAAGTTAATCGGAAATCTAATTCTTAAATTTTGTTAAAGGATGATTTTAATTATAAATAAAACCAAAATTTTGGAATAAATATTTAATCTTGAATAATTGAATTGGGAAAATTTTTATTTGTATATTGTTCAACTGCATCCTAATACAACTTACCTAAATCGTTCAGAAGTTGAATATGAAATTGGATAATATATAAGATAAATTGAATTTATAAATAAAATTTGAGTGTTTATAATAAATGTTATACACTAAATTTTGATTATAAAGATGTTAATAGAGTTAGATAGGATAATAAGTAAACTCAGTTAATAATGAAATAAATTTGTTTTGAAAGAATTAATAAATTTGTTTTGAAGAATTAATAAATTTGTTTTGAAGGTTAATTAATAAATTGAAATTTGATCAACATATGAAAATACCTTGAATTTAAAAGAAATTAATAGATGTAAATTAATTTAAATCGAAACTTTTATGTTTTAAATTAATTTATATGGGTTAAATATAGGTGATTAGATATATTAAGTAGAATAAATTTAACAGTAATTTGGAATAAAGAAGAATTTAAATTGCTGAAAAAATATGAATATGATAAAAGACTGTTCAAATTTATGGTTTTAGAAATTGTAAATTTAAGATAATTAGATAATAAGATAATGAATTTAGAAATAGTTTGGATTGATTTTAGTGAAATCAAATGGATTAAATCAATTATTGAATATCAATTAATTTAAATTTGAATTTATATGGTTTAAATTAATTGTTATTTTGTATTTCAAATCTGTTTTTCTTTTCGGTTGTTTCTATTCTCCTACCTCGTTCCTTTTCGGGGACGAAAAGTTTTGAGTGGGGGAGAATGTAACGACCCGTAAATTTCAACTGTTTAATAACGTAATTTGTTGAAATTTTGTGAAATTTTTAAACGATAAAATTTTGAAATAAAAAATTTATATTTGGAATACGTCTAGTTAAACATAGCGACCGGTAAATTTTCGTCCGAAAATATGAAAGTTTATTTCGCGTGTAAATTCACTTCAATTTAATCAGTTAAAAAGCGATGAAAATAAAATGTTTCCGAAACCTAAATATTTTTACATAGAAAAATTCTAAACCATCTTCTGAGCAAGATGTCAGTTCGTCGTTTTTCCAAATTCGGACATCTTTGGCTCCGTCGATCTTATTTTTCAGCGTTTTTCTTGCATTTTCCGCTACTGGAAAATTCGAATTTTTATAATTCAATCATACCACTGATATCTGTATACCGTTTTGATCGTCTCGTCGTGCTGATCTCCGCGGTATATTTAATTTTGGATTTTGAAGTCCGGTGCACAATAGAATATGTGCAACGGTTCACCGTATCGGTATCGGATCCGTGATTTTTTTTCCTTTGGGTTTCAAAATTTTATCGTGACTACCGCTCAACAATCTTTGCTTTAATTATCTTACCTGATTGAAACCTTGTGACCGTTGCTATTATTTTGTTTCAAAATATATTACTCTCGACCTCTGGTGCCTTTTCCTTGAAGTCTAGAAACGCACCCATTCATTTGAGCATTTATGTAAATATAATGAAAAGCTTGTACGTTGCATTCATATCTTATTTAGAAACCTGTTCCTCTTTCTCCTGGGTTGCTTCCTCCTTCCTTGAACTCAATATCAATTTGCCTTCCACCAAAAAAAAAAGAGATGATGATGAGTAGAATCATCCATATTCGTACGCATGCTTCCTTTCCCATCGACAAATCTTCCAAATTGTCGTCCCACTCGGCCAACACCACATGCTCACCTTCTCTCACCAAATAGCCTCCAGCCGAACAAGGCAGCAGCCCTCCATCACCACGGTTCCACCAATTCTCCACCCACCATCCAAGCAAACGGTCGGAACACCTCTCCACCTTGCAGCCCAAAACCCGACTTCCTCCTTCCTCCTCCCCTCTCTTGCGCCGAACCATCCTTCTCTCCCTGACTGTCACCGTCCAGCCGAGCCTTAGCCCCTCCTCCTCTCCCCTAGCATCATGTCAGCTTACCTGCTTTTATCTGAGGTATATATATTTGGTGGTTTTAGTTTTATATATATATTGGTTTGTAGTTATATAATATAATATGTGAAACTTAGTTATGTTGGTCTGTGTGTATATGTAAAAGCTTTTATAAACTAGATTGGCAGTATCGCTTTCCAAAATATATAATAGTTGTCGAATCATTATGTAAGTATGTATAAGTTTCAACATGTTTGGTTTATACGTATATTATCTACATTTGTCTATTTATAAGTTTATGATATTTTAGTCTAAGTATGTTCAGAATTTTGAAATTCAACAGTAAAGTATATAATATATATATTCTTATATTATTGTAGGGTACGTGTTCAAGATTGTATGAGTGTACATATAAGATATCGGTTTTGATAAATGGTTTCATATACTGTATATATAATATATATGTATATATTTTATAATGGTTTTTGTAATAATATGTATGATGCATATATTTGTTAGCTTCAGGTCTACTTCTTTATATATATATAAATGCATATAAGATGTATATAATATGTTTGGCCGTATATATATAAGTTTATATGTGTGTAAAGTGGATGTGTGTTAACTTGTCTCTATATACATATCTGATATATATGTTGTTCGAGAATATATAAGTTTACATAAGTTCTGGAATCTATTGAGTATTTATATATATATATATATACTCCTTTGAGTTTGTAGCTTGCAGTTTTAAGGAATAAAGTTTAAAGGATAGATAATTATGTACGTTCGCCTATATATATACCTACGGTATGATATATAACTTTTATATCAAGGAGTACTTATGTATTGTTGATCTTGTTTAAAACGTTCAAACATGTTATTGATCTAAATTTAGGATTTTATTTTGTGACAGATTTTGGTAATATGTATATATTGTGTTTATATGGATCTGGAATTTTGAAAAGAAATATAAAGTGTAAGTTTACATATCAGTCTATATATCAGTTATATATATAGATAAGCATATATTGATTCGTACATGTGTTGCATATATATTTTTATAAGAAATAGATCTGTTTAGGAAATAAAAAAAAATTAATATATAATATGATGATATTTTGATTTTATATGAGTCTAAATTGAATACTTATTTTATAGTATAAATATTTTATATGAAATTTTTTTTATATTGATTTGGAATTCTGCCCATATTGATTTGGGTTCTCACTATCAAATCTGTCGCAGCAGTTTCTAGCTTGTCGCTGTCGCGTCTAAGCAGCAGTTCCTCTAGCTTTGTCAATTATCCAGGCTTATTCGTGTCCTTTTCGTAACTCAATTTCATTATCAAATCTCTCTAGCCTCGAAAGGTGAGCACTCACTCACGATTAACGTTCTTTTATTTATTAAATTTGATTTCAATTGAAACGACAATTGAAATATACTGCTGTTAGTTAATATGATACTGTTATTTATGCTATTGCCTGTATCAGTTCACCTGTGACATCTGACACCATTATCCGTTAATTATTTATGCGATGATAATATAGTTTGGCTGATAATTGATTGATTGTTGATGTTTATATTGGACGTTGAATTGTTAATGTTAAAATGATAAATAGTATGAAATTGAACTTGATATAGGATAATTAAATGTTAAATTTGATTAACTGACATCTGTATAATATGACCCCTTTAACTGTTGAATTTATTGACACGTAGGATTTGTTTAATTACACTTTGAACCACTGAATGTATGTTGTTAAATTGATGATGTATGAAATTGTAAATAGATGACAAGTGAAAAACCGTAATGTAATAATCTTTAATCTATATGAAATGATAGTGTAGATTCTAGAAATAATTATATCAATTCGTACAAATGACAATACGAATTAATACGGTTATTTCGGGATTATTTGAATTGATTATTGGATTGTTATTGTTGTTGTTATTGCTTGTTTATGTACTTTGACACCATCTCAGTTATCACACTGCAAGTTCCCTTTGTTATGCTTTGATTTTGAATTGAATTGGAATCGGGTTGAAATGATAAATACCCAAATTGAACTTTGACCTAGGATAGAGAATTAAATAAAAACCCGATTGGTCAATAATTTGATTTGAAAATAAACGAAGATTTTATTTGAATAAAGAATATGGTTTTGAAATGAAGTTGAAATTTGAATTTTTGATGAAAGGAAAATGGTATTATTTAATAATCTGAAACAAAGATTTAAAATATAATCAATGAAAGAATGTTGTTTAATTTGAGAAATGATTGAATTAAGTTTGAAATTATAATTAAGTTTGAAATTATTAAACTTTGAAATGATTTTAATAATTAAGTTTGAAATTATAATTAAGTTTGAAATTATTAAACTTTGAAATTATTTAATAATTAAGTTTTGAATTATTTAATAATTAAATAAGATTGAATTATTTAATGATTAAATTGAATTGAAATTCTTTAATAAGAAAATTGAACTTTTGAATAAGTGAAATTTACTTCGTAAATAATTGAAATTGAGTTTTCTTTATTAATTAAGTTTTGAAAAATTATTTAAGAAAGTAAATAAGTAACAAGAAATGAGAATGTGATATTTTTGGAATTAATGTAAGACTTGAAATTTAAAGAATTTGATTTGATGAATTTAATTTAATTCAATTTGAAAGTTTTGATATAATGAAGTTGAATTTTTATAATGGATTTAATGAATTGGAAATCAAATAGAAATTGTTTTGAACGATATATTTATTTAATATTGAATGAAATCGATTAGTGAATTGAAATTGATTTGAATGTTAAATTAAATTAATTTAATGATTTCGAAATGAAACTTATATTCGAACTTGAGTCAATATTTGAATTGTTTTAAATAGAAATTGAAATTGTATTATAAGATTTTGAAATGGTAATTTGGAAGTTTTGAAACGTAAATTATGGAAATTGATTTCGAAAGGGAAATGAAATGTTGGTTTACGAATTGAAATTGAAATTGAAATTTGATTTGGTTTTTGAAATATATAAACGACCAATCGGTGTAATAATTACGAAAGTTATTAAAGAGACCGGGATCGGCAATGGATATACTCTCTATCTGAACCGAAACCACTTTAATAACTATACGCGGAGTGATGATCCAGAATGAAGTGGTTGGAATGATGTACGTGTTGACTGAAGAAAGAGAACGATGATGGATAGCCTTGACACTTGTGTCAAATTGGAAATGACTAAAACAGGAGCTGTGCCGGGCCAATGGAGGATTAGCTACCTCAAGTGGACACACTTCTTCGAACTACTTATACTTGTTGTCGATTGGTGCACCCTTGATTTTGGGAGTGTTGTTTCACGGTGTTGCGGGCGCTGCGGCGTTGCGTTCTCACCAGTCTGGATCAGGCGAACGGTAGTATCACTACCTTGGGTATTGCCTCATGTGCCTTGTCATACTTGTATTCCATTTATGCGCGACCACTACGATTTTGATTTGTACCTTTAGTATATGGATTGCCCTCTGGTGACTTCCGGTTTTGGGGAAACTACGGTCTTGTATATGCTTTTGGGAATAAAAATGTGTTAAGGGTGGAATGGGCCATGACTTAACACTATTTCGATATCTTATTATTACTGATAGACATTATCTACTTATCGTACACTACTACATAGTAGATAGTTTAACGGATCCTTAAAGGATGGTTATTCCAAACATCCTTTGAGTTACTTGTATTTCAATTGCTATTTCACTTGAGTTGGATTTATTAATATAAGAATGTTAATCCTGACTCGAGTGTCTTGTGTTTTTGCTTTACGCTCGGGTCAGACTGAGTGGTTCAGCTTTTGAGACTCACCTTTGGAGTTGGAGCTTCGCTTGGAGATCCAGCTATCTATCCAGCTTTCAGATATTCGATGATTCCAGTGATGCATTCTGATTTGTATCTGATGTATCATGTTACTCTTCCGTTGTATCTGGTTTAACTCTGATATATCGTATTACTCTTCTGTTGTAAACTCTGATGTATTTTATATATTCATATAGTAGCTTCATGAACTACTATCTCTTTTATTTCCGCTGCAATTATTACTCTGTGTCTGTGATCTGTGATTATTTATTTACTGTATATGTTTAGTTTTGCCGAATTTATATTAACAACGCGGTATTTTGAGCAATTCAACTCCGGCATGAGTGTCTACCTATACACTTATAATGGATGCGAATGGTCCAAAATAGCGGGTCGTTACATGAACTCCCATCAGTCCCCTCTACACAACCTTACCCTCGAATCGACGATCGACCACATATCATCAAACGTCAACGAACGGCCGAGGCTTGTTCTTAAATTTCTAGATGAACAATGGTTCAAATTGGAAAATGAATTATAAATCTGAGATGCGCTTGTCCAGAGCTTCAGATCGATACATAATTTGATATATATTGAGGAGTTTGAAATTTTGATTTGGTTTTTGATTTGCAATTGGATCTAGAATTTGTTTGTCTGCCATTGGAATGAGGAGTTGAGAAAGAAATATATGTACAGACAAATGAGAATAGAAACAACCTAGGGTTTATAACGAGGTATTTATAGATGGATCAGAAATAGACAAATGGATTAGATCGATTTGGGTTTGAACGATAAACGACCCGAAATGCCCGTTTCGACTTCGGAACGAAAATGGGTCAACCCATTCATCAAAATAGATGCTTTCGGATATTTTTAATTCAATGGAACAGGTTTCAAGTCCTAATTCCATCGTATGAAGAAGTTATGCTAAAATCAGCTTATTTCAAATCGATTTCAATTAAATTGATTTCTTGGCGTTTCGAGCCCGTACGATCAAACGATAAGTTCGATCGTTACGAAACTTGAAGTCCTACAATAATTCACCATTACGGATCCGATGAAACTGGTTTCATCGAAATCCGAGTCAGTGGCCAAAATGGTTATTTTTACATTAATTAAATAAATTAATATTAAATCAATTAAGTCACTTTTTTCAGTTAAAATTTAAAAATTTACAACTTCTATCATTTTTGATTTCTTAATCATTTACAATATTTTAAATAATTTAGATGTCGATTTAAAGTTGATTAATCGATCAATTTCAGTATTTAATTTCAATTTCATTAAATTCAGAAATTATAAATTAAATTTTCAATAATTCCATTTAATTGACCTTTCATCCTATTATTCAATCCATTATTATCAAATAGATAAAATTAACATTGGTTCATATTTATTACGTTAATATTCTCAAATTTCATCTTAATTTCCCATTAACGTAATATGTAAATATTCTATTTCATTAATTGTAATTAATCCAATTATTATAATTTAAATTCCAATAAATTAATAAACCTTGATTTCCATTCTTTTTATTCAACCAATTATCATATTATGAATAAAATTAACATTATTTCCAAATATTAACTTAATTTACATTAACATAATATTTAATTACATTTATTGAAATTTATTTCCAATTTAAATTAACAAGCTAAATAGGTATGTAACATACAATAGTTTGCCACAGTTAACCTTTAGTCACATTAATAAGCTTTTATGTAACGACCCAGAATTTTGAACGAATTAAATTGAGAATATTTAATTTATTTTAAATATTTGAACGATGATTTAATTTGAATCCCGATATAACTTTGAAATTTGCGATTAAACTTTAGAATTTAATCGATTGAAAGTTGAATAAAAATTTGAATCTTCAATTTTAGGCTGAAGAAAAATATTTCGAAAACTGTTAAAATTCGTATTGATAATACTGGAGATAATAGGAGCTTCAGAACCGAATTTAAAATTGATTTGTTCAGTTTTGAAAATAATCGTTCAAACCGATATTTAAAAATAGTCATTTTTCAAACAGTCTCAGAATTCGACGAAACCAGTTCCATTGAGTCCCTAATATTGAATTATTGTCGAATTTCAATTTTCGTATTGATTGGAGTTATTCTGTGACCGTACGACGAGCAAACGTATTTGAAAACAAATCAAATTCAAATTTAAAATTTAAAATTATCGGTCAACACACCACGTTGTTTCCCTTTAAACACGCACCGTTGTCTCTGCCTAAAATCGCGCAGAAGAACACGAAAGAAATCGTGTAATCCATGCCTCGTTCAGATTTTAAACATCCCTCTCCTCTTTTCAAATCTCGAACGAAGAAAATTAATAATGGCCAAACTCAGGAACGCCTTTGTTTCTTTTTTCCCTCCCCTCAGTAAAATAAAGATAGATGGCCTGCGAAATCATTTCGTTCCACTTCTAAGATCGAAATCGAACACCGATTTGAGTCGTTCCCAATCGACTGCGCGCGTGGTTCGAATTCGCGATTCCAGTCAGCTAAAGCCAAGCGGAGATCGAAGCGTCGCGAGTTGCGATTGTTTTGGGATACGCGATCTCGATCGAAGGGGGATCATGGAAACGAGTCGCGACTCGTTCGCGAGGGGCCGCGGTGGGGTGCGTGGCATTGGAGGGTTCGACGGAGGAGTAGGCAAGGTCTGAAGCAAGATGAAGGAGGATGGAGGGTCGCGGCGAGATTCAAGGGATGCGTGAGCATTTTGGAGTATTACTCGAATTTGGGTTTGTCGATGTGGGGACTGAGTTCGCGAGCAGTTCGCAAGCGGTAGGGAGGAGCTTGAGGGCGTGGTGGTTGGTGACAGCGTTCGCGAGGCGATTCGCGTTGGTCTGGGTTTGCTCGAGTTTTGAAGTCAGTAAGGTATCCTTAGTTTACGATTTGATTTTGAGATGCAATGATTTTTGTTGAGATATAAATTTTAGCAGAGAAAAAAAATAAGTTAAAAGTGAATTATTTCCAATTGTTTTAATTTAAAATTATATGAGAGTATAATTTACAGTAGGATATAATCTGTTTTTGAATTTAAATTTATAGTTAATTTATTTATTTAATTATCTTCGTTACCAAAGATTATTTAAAAAGGGAATATAATTTTAAAAGTATTGGTTAAGTTGTTATAGACAATAGTTACGCTAATTAATTTGTTTTATCTGTTTAGTTATTAAAAAGAAAATTTTTTGTTAAAATTTAATTTATAGTTATTTGAATTTATAAAGGAAACTGGGTTGAAAATAAAATCATTGTATAATTAAAACTTACCAAGTTAGAAAATTGGTTATTCGATTATCTCGAATATTGATAGATTGTATAAATTATTTATACAAGGTTAAATCAAGAAAATAAATTGGATGGAAATGGATGGCAAAATAAAGCCAAGGTGAGATCTTCTCACTCAGATTTATAATTGAATTGCAGTTATTGATTGATTTGTTTGAATGTGCTATTAGATATGATAGGATATATCTATATATATAGCAGTATATACATATTGGCATATGTATATATTGGATTGTTGATTTCCCGCCTCGTATAGCGGATGAGACCCTATTGCGCCGTTAGTAAGAGGATTTATAAAAACCTATATACCGCGATAATTCCGTACTGGAGCGGAATTGGTATTGTGCTGACGTTTTTGGATGCAGGGAAACAGGTTGGAGGGATCCAACTGGATTCCTCACCAGTAGTTATTTATTTACAGATACTGTGATGTATTCTGTTATCATATGTTGAGATATGATATTGACTGTTGTGATTGACTAATTGATGCGTTGCATCATTGGATTCAAAATTTTGAAGTTTAAAAATAACGATCTTTAACTTTAAAAGAGATTTTTAAAAGTGATTATTTGAAAGTATACGTTTTATTTGAATTTTTGAATTGATTTACTTTAAATAAATAAATGTTATAAATTTAAAGTTATGGGAATTTTAATGTTTGTAAATTATAACCGAAAGATAAAATTTCTTTTGAAATAAATGGTTAAGTCATAAATAAAAAGATTTGAATTGAGATTTTTGAATTATTAAAACGATGTATATAAAAGATGTATAAAATTTGATTTTTATAAATATAAAATATTGGGATTATAAAACGAGTTTTAATAAGTGTTAAAATGAAGAATAAAGGGATGGTATAAGTGAACGAAATTTTATATTTATAAATTATGAAGTTACAAAATAAATAGATTTTTGTAAAACAAAAGACTTATGAGTGATTTACTTATAAATCGGGTTTCGACATTTTAATTAAGAGTTGTGAATAAGTATGAATGGTTTATAGACGAGATTTATAAAATATATATTTTATAAATCCAAATAATGGAATTTTAAACGTAGTTCGGTTGTTGTTAAAAATAAGATTTTAAATGAAATCTTATAAGGAATAAGATTTAAAATTTGTGAAGCCTTAAAGGAACGAATGTTATAAATCCATGAAGTATAAGTACTTAACCTCTAATATGGACTTTTGGTATATAAAGTTGAGTTATAAAATGAATTGAATTATAAAGAAGATTTATAAATCAAAGTTGTTAGAAAATAGAAATAGAATTTATAAACGTGTTTTATAAATTCGAAATAGATTGAATTTAATAAAGTAAATATAGGAGATTATTAAAGAAGATATATTCGCGATTTTGGATAGCGAATTATCTTTGAAATAAAAATGGGTAGAAATGATTGAAATGGGGTTAAGTAAATTTTATTCACGATTTTGGACAGTGAATATATTGTTAAGTAAAATGGATTCATTTTTGAAGAAGTAATATTTTAAAAAAATGAAGTTAAACATTTTAAAGGTGTTTTAAAATGTGTTATGAATCGAAACCATAGATTTCAACATTTATTGTTGAAATAGACGTTTTCGAAAAATTTAAGGAAATGGTGGACTATAACACTGTTGTTATAGTAAATGGTTTCCGAAAGGAAATGTTTTTATGTAGTATTGGGATTTATAAATATCTATCTTAATTTTCAAATCCCTATACTAGTGGTTTTGAGTCGTCGTAACGATGTTTTACGTAACATTCGTTTTGACTCAAACAAATGTCGTCAAAGTAAATGATTTCCTTAAAAGAATGAAATATATATATATACTTAATTTGATTTAAGTATATCGAATATTTTCCAAGTGTTGAAAATAAATGGATTGTGAATTGCTGACTTATTTTTAAATAAGTATGGAAATGTTTTCCAAAATGAAATGAAATGTTTTGAGAATTTATCTTCTTAAAGATAAATTGAAATTGAATATTGAAAACGATTTGAAAATCGAATATCAGTAGATATTCGAAAGTATAAATTCAATACGGAATTTATAAAAGAAAGCGAAGTTGTTTAAAAATAAATATTGATTTATTTTTGAAGTGTGGAAAATTGATTTGAAATTGTTTTCAAATGGTTAAGTGTGGAAATTTTATATCTAGTAAAGATATTTGTGAAGATGAAATAATTTGGAAAATTATTTGGAATCTGATGATGTTGCGCATCTTTATTGATAGTTAAATAACCGACTATCAATAATTACCTTGAGTAGGTATTTGTTGTGAATTGGATGAATTTGAATGCCACACTTATTTTTGAATAATCGCTCACTATTCGGGTTAGCCGGGAAAGGACCATGGGGTCGTATAACCCATTCCGAATATGTGATACGTCGTTATGAATTGCATTCGAAGACCGGTGTTGAAGACCGGATATTTTTGAAAACGGAAGGATTACCGTCGAGTTACTCTACATCGACTGATCTTCGATTTAGAGGTTTTATCTCCCTTAGTGACGGGAAGTCCTGACGTGATTGAAAATTATCCGGATGTGCAAGGGCTTCGTGAGAAGTGCCTTCGGTTCTGTTCGATCCCGGAACAGACTTGTATGGATTGTGTGTCTGACGTTACAATTTGAGATATAAAGCTGATTTCTTTCAAATACATTTCTGTTGGTGGCGGAGAATTTATTCTCTTAGCTTAACACCCTTCTCTGAGACGTACGAGCTCAGAGGTTATGTAGTTGAAATTTATCAGCGATATATCCCAATTTGGTAACGTGGCATACTGAGTGTTGCTGTGAAATGATCAGTGTTTGGTCATTTGTGATATGATCATTTGTTTGATCTTATATCTTTGTGATCATAGGTTGATCATTTTGTTTGACCCGAAGCAGGGCTTTTTGAGAAAGCGTAGCTTTGTGGACGAGACTTCGTCGAGCCTCACATCCCGGAAATGGTCGAAACGGAAGGATGCAGCAAGGTTCTAGGGAGTAGCGCCCCTTAGTGTATGTCATTCCTTCTGGATAAAGGTGGTATCATGGTATGGAGCCCAGATACTTAACCTCTGTGGTTGCTGCACAGTTATCATTACTTTGTGGTTTGTTGGAAATCGGGGATCCTCGGGAAGATCGGTGACGATCGGGGGATGGCATACGCGTGTCAGTAGTTACCTATTTTTGCAGAGGTAACCCGGCCTTGTGTTGGCAGAGATCCGGTTAGGTTCTCGGGTCGTCTATTCCAGGGACGTACCCATCGTGGATAGGAAGTTCCTTAGCCTGACCATTTGTTGGAAATCCAAAGAAACAATACGCGACTTGTACGGTTTTAGTTGTATTACCTGCTATGGAATGTGGCGGTAACCTGCTATTGAACATAGTAGCTATAGTAGGCATACGATACTGGTCGTATGTTGGCTAAGATTAATATTATACTTTCGAAATGTTTTCTACACTATGCACTAATAATAATATCAAAATGATTTGATTTTGCGTAGTAAGCATCTTTGACTATCATAAGAAGAAATCTCCTCCAAGTCTGCGTTTGCATTGTGTGTGTGGTGGGAGGTCTTATGGTAGTTTCATTTTCCAAAAGCATTTCGAATTGACTTTGAAAATTATCTAGTTTTATTTTAAAGAATAACTGTTTTACGATCTCACACCAGTCACCATGACTGACTCGGAGTTTATTGTTCCCTTCTAAACTCTGGGTGCCCACCAATTTCCACACGGGCAGCCTAGAGTTATATTATCAGGATATTCTGGATATTCTGGAGCTTGGAGATAAGCTGGAGTTCGAGACGTAGTATTTATATCTGATATTATTTTATTCCGCTGTGTATTCTGTATGAGGACGAGTTTATATAACTGTCCATTGTTGTATATTGACTCTGATGATTGATGTATGTATAAACTGATATAGTTCTTTGTTTTAAAAGACTAGTGTTTATCTAATATATATTGTTCCGCTGCGATATGTGAGATTCTGATATTGTCTCTGTTTCTGATGTTGATGTTGTTGTTCTTCTTTCTTTTCTTCTATCTTCTTCTTCTACCTTTTCTTCTTTCTTAAAACCATAACTTTTCGGGTTTCCGGCATTCGATGGCTCAGCAGTCGATAAAGTGAGTATCGATGTTGAATTTTCGAAAGTCGAAAATTTCGGGATGTTACATTTGGTATCAGAGCATATGGTTAAGCGACAACCCTGCTCTGTTGGATGTTACTCATTAGAGATAGAGTCAGTAGTACTCTAGAATGAGTTGAGTGTAATAATAGATACGAGTGCGTATTTGTTAGTGAATATAAAATTGTTTTATATTGTGATGATTGGTTTGTTGAGTGGTATATGAACCTTCGTCGGCACAGTCTTGCAAAACTGTATCGAAGGGGTTTCTAAACGCTCGAATAGAACAGTTCGGCACAGTATTGTTTTAAAATAGGGTGAATGGAATAATTTTACCCAAACCTATTTTTGTATAGAAAGGAAATGGTTTTCTATGAATTATCATAGCGTATGGATGTTTGGATGTTAGGAAGTAATAATAGTGAATTATCATCACTGGAATTGAATAAGAAACTGAAATCGTTACTCCAAAGTTAAGAGATAAATCCATATACTAATGAAATTTAAAGAATGCAAATTATAAATGTGATTTGTAATTTAAAACGGAATTCCAGAGAAGTTTTTGGAAATGTTTGAAAAAGATTTGAAAATTTTGGAGATTTGGAAGTTTAAATCATTTTTGATTTGAAAATGGATTTCAAGGGTTTTGAAAAATGTTTTGAAGGAATGAAAAGCTCTAAACTCTTTTCGGTCGCTGGAAAATAATTCCGATGATGATCGCGACATCACCGGTGTTCATTTTCGGGTTTCCAAAAGAGGAATTGCTGTCAATTTTTTTTTAATAGGAGTTGTTTGAAAATTTTGGTTTTTGTTTGAAAATTCAAAAGGGATAAATTGAATTGTTTTCAAAAATGGTTTTGAAAATGTTATTAAGACTCTGGAATGCTATATAAAAGTATTTATGAGAATAATAAATGAGTGGATAACTTATACAAAGTTGTTGTGAATTTAGATTGAATAAATTTAACTTAAGGAATTTTAAGTTGGATTAAAGTAAGTATAAGTGAATCAATAAAATGAAATGTGATTCTGATTAAGTGATGAAATTTGACCTTGGTAAAGTTAAATAAAAAAAATTGAGAATCTGAATTGGGTTGAACAAAAGAAGTGAACTAGAATTTAAACTGAATATTGAAAAAAAAATTGAATTGTGTGAAATAAAATGAAGTTTTGAGATTAGTTTGAAGTGAACTAAAGATAATTGATAAATTCAATATTCGGAAGATAAATAGAATTCAAATTGAATTGAATGGTAAATTTAACTCAAATGAGAAATTGAAATGTGGAATTGAATTCAAATGGAATCTTGAAATGCAAAATTGAACGAAATTGAATATATGACTTCAATAGTGAATTAGAGATGATATAAGCAGTTTATATTGAAAATTTTGTAATAGAATTTGCAAATTGGTTTGAATGTTGTCACTAGATATTATGGCTAGTAGATATACAGGTATAAAGGGAATTGGATTTGATTTCACAGATAAATTGATTTGCTCGAAAAGGTATGTATTTGAATTATAATATGAGTTTTTGATGATTTTCTTGTCTAGCCGCTTGGCTTTTTCTTTTTCTTTTTGAAATCTGAGAGTCCGTAGGGACGTTTTGTAGTCGTACCGTATTAGCCGCGCAAAGGAGACGCTGGCAAAATTTTTCGAAAATTTAGGACGTTAGAAAATTTTTGAAAAATTTTGAAAGTTTAAATTTGAAATTTGAATTTAAATTTGAATTGAAGTAAAGCAATGTTGTTTGAAACCTATAATCGAAGTTAGAAAGATAGTTGAATTAATAACGAATCTTTAGTAGAAAGATTTGTTTTGGAAAGTTTGATAAAACTATTAGATGTTGGAAAAAATAGTAGACGAGTTAAGGACCATTTTTCCTAACTTGTAATTTCGAGGACGAAATTCTTTTAAGGAGGGAAGTTTGTAACGACCCAGAATTTTGAACGAATTAAATTGAGAATATTTAATTTATTTTAAATATTTGAACGATGATTTAATTTGAATCCCGATATAACTTTGAAATTTGCGATTAAACTTTAGAATTTAATCGATTGAAAGTTGAATAAAAATTTGAATCTTCAATTTTAGGCTGAAGAAAAATATTTCGAAAACTGTTAAAATTCGTATTGATAATACTGGAGATAATAGGAGCTTCAGAACCGAATTTAAAATTGATTTGTTCAGTTTTGAAAATAATCGTTCAAACCGATATTTAAAAATAGTCATTTTTCAAACAGTCTCAGAATTCGACGAAACCAGTTCCATTGAGTCCCTAATATTGAATTATTGTCGAATTTCAATTTTCGTATTGATTGGAGTTATTCTGTGACCGTACGACGAGCAAACGTATTTGAAAACAAATCAAATTCAAATTTAAAATTTAAAATTATCGGTCAACACACCACGTTGTTTCCCTTTAAACACGCACCGTTGTCTCTGCCTAAAATCGCGCAGAAGAACACGAAAGAAATCGTGTAATCCATGCCTCGTTCAGATTTTAAACATTCCTCTCCTCTTTTCAAATCTCGAACGATGAAAATTAATAATGGCCAAACTCAGGAACGCCTTTGTTTTTTTTTTCCCTCCCCTCAGTAAAATAAAGATAGATGGCCTGCGAAATCATTTCGTTCCACTTCTAAGATCGAAATCGAACACCGATTTGAGTCGTTCCCAATCTACTGCGCGCGTGGTTCGAATTCGCGATTCCAGTCAGCTAAAGCCAAGCGGAGATCGAAGCGTCGCGAGTTGCGATTGTTTTGGGATACGCGATCTCGATCGAAGGGGGATTATGGAAACGAGTCGCGACTCGTTCGCGAGGGGCCGCGGTGGGGTGCGTAGCATTGGAGGGTTCGACGGAGGAGTAGGCAAGGTCTGAAGCAAGATGAAGGAGGATGGAGGGTCGCGGCGAGATTCAAGGTACGCGTGAGCATTTTGGAGTATTACTCGAATTTGGGTTTGTCGATGTGGGGACTGAGTTCGCGAGCAGTTCGCAAGCGGTAGGGAGGAGCTTGAGGGCGTGGTGGTTGGTGACAGCGTTCGCGAGGCGATTCGCGTTGGTCTGGGTTTGCTCGAGTTCTGAAGTCAGTAAGGTATCCTTAGTTTACGATTTGATTTTGAGATGCAATGATTTTTGTTGAGATATAAATTTTAGCAGAGAAAAAAAATAAGTTAAAAGTGAATTATTTCCAATTGTTTTAATTTAAAATTATATGAGAGTATAATTTACAGTAGGATATAATCTGTTTTTGAATTTAAATTTATAGTTAATTTATTTATTTAATTATCTTCGTTACCAAAGATTATTTAAAAAGGGAATATAATTTTAAAAGTATTGGTTAAGTTGTTATAGACAATAGTTACGCTAATTAATTTGTTTTATCTGTTTAGTTATTAAAAAGAAAATTTTTTGTTAAAATTTAATTTATAGTTATTTGAATTTATAAAGGAAACTGGGTTGAAAATAAAATCATTGTATAATTAAAACTTACCAAGTTAGAAAATTGGTTATTCGATTATCTCGAATATTGATAGATTGTATAAATTATTTATACAAGGTTAAATCAAGAAAATAAATTGGATGGAAATGGATGGCAAAATAAAGCCAAGGTGAGATCTTCTCACTCAGATTTATAATTGAATTGCAGTTATTGATTGATTTGTTTGAATGTGCTATTAGATATGATAGGATATATCTATATATATAGCAGTATATACATATTGGCATATGTATATATTGGATTGTTGATTTCCCGCCTCGTATAGCGGATGAGACCCTATTGCGCCGTTAGTAAGCGGATTTATAAAAACCTATATACCGCGATAATTCCGTACTGGAGCGGAATTGGTATTGTGCTGACGTTTTTGGATGCAGGGAAACAGGTTGGAGGGATCCAACTGGATTCCTCACCAGTAGTTATTTATTTACAGATACTGTGATGTATTCTGTTATCATATGTTGAGATATGATATTGACTGTTGTGATTGACTAATTGATGCGTTGCATCATTGGATTCAAAATTTTGAAGTTTAAAAATAACGATCTTTAACTTTAAAAGAGATTTTTAAAAGTGATTATTTGAAAGTATACGTTTTATTTGAATTTTTGAATTGATTTACTTTAAATAAATAAATGTTATAAATTTAAAGTTATGGGAATTTTAATGTTTGTAAATTATAACCGAAAGATAAAATTTCTTTTGAAATAAATGGTTAAGTCATAAATAAAAAGATTTGAATTGAGATTTTTGAATTATTAAAACGATGTATATAAAAGATGTATAAAATTTGATTTTTATAAATATAAAATATTGGGATTATAAAACGAGTTTTAATAAGTGTTAAAATGAAGAATAAAGGGATGGTATAAGTGAACGAAATTTTATATTTATAAATTATGAAGTTACAAAATAAATAGATTTTTGTAAAACAAAAGACTTATGAGTGATTTACTTATAAATCGGGTTTCGACATTTTAATTAAGAGTTATGAATAAGTATGAATGGTTTATAGACGAGATTTATAAAATATATATTTTATAAATCCAAATAATGGAATTTTAAACGTAGTTCGGTTGTTGTTAAAAATAAGATTTTAAATGAAATCTTATAAGGAATAAGATTTAAAATTTGTGAAGCCTTAAAGGAACGAATGTTATAAATCCATGAAGTATAAGTACTTAACCTCTAATATGGACTTTTGGTATATAAAGTTGAGTTATAAAATGAATTGAATTATAAAGAAGATTTATAAATCAAAGTTGTTAGAAAATAGAAATAGAATTTATAAACGTGTTTTATAAATTTGAAATAGATTGAATTTAATAAAGTAAATATAGGAGATTATTAAAGAAGATATATTCGCGATTTTGGATAGCGAATTATCTTTGAAATAAAAATGGGTAGAAATGATTGAAATGGGGTTAAGTAAATTTTATTCACGATTTTGGACAGTGAATATATTGTTAAGTAAAATGGATTCATTTTTGAAGAAGTAATATTTTAAAAAAATGAAGTTAAACATTTTAAAGGTGTTTTAAAATGTGTTATGAATCGAAACCATAGATTTCAACATTTATTGTTGAAATAGACGTTTTCGAAAAATTTAAGGAAATGGTGGACTATAACACTGTTGTTATAGTAAATGGTTTCCGAAAGGAAATGTTTTTATGTAGTATTGGGATTTATAAATATCTATCTTAATTTTCAAATCCCTATACTAGTGGTTTTGAGTCGTCGTAACGATGTTTTACGTAACATTCGTTTTGACTCAAACAAATGTCGTCAAAGTAAATGATTTCCTTAAAAGAATGAAATATATATATACTTAATTTGATTTAAGTATATCGAATATTTTCCAAGTGTTGAAAATAAATGGATTGTGAATTGCTGACTTATTTTTAAATAAGTATGGAAATGTTTTCCAAAATGAAATGAAATGTTTTGAGAATTTATCTTCTTAAAGATAAATTGAAATTGAATATTGAAAACGATTTGAAAATCGAATATCAGTAGATATTCGAAAGTATAAATTCAATACGGAATTTATAAAAGAAAGCGAAGTTGTTTAAAAATAAATATTGATTTATTTTTGAAGTGTGGAAAATTGATTTGAAATTGTTTTCAAATGGTTAAGTGTGGAAATTTTATATCTAGTAAAGATATTTGTGAAGATGAAATAATTTGGAAAATTATTTGGAATCTGATGATGTTGCGCATCTTTATTGATAGTTAAATAACCGACTATCAATAATTACCTTGAGTAGGTATTTGTTGTGAATTGGATGAATTTGAATGCCACACTTATTTTTGAATAATCGCTCACTATTCGGGTTAGCCGGGAAAGGACCATGGGGTCGTATAACCCATTCCGAATATGTGATACGTCGTTATGAATTGCATTCGAAGACCGGTGTTGAAGACCGGATATTTTTGAAAACGGAAGGATTACCGTCGAGTTACTCTACATCGACTGATCTTCGATTTAGAGGTTTTATCACCCTTAGTGACGGGAAGTCCTGACGTGATTGAAAATTATCCGGATGTGCAAGGGCTTCGTGAGAAGTGCCTTCGGTTCTGTTCGATCCCGGAACAGACTTGTATGGATTGTGTGTCTGACGTTACAATTTGAGATATAAAGCTGATTTCTTTCAAATACATTTCTGTTGGTGGCGGAGAATTTATTCTCTTAGCTTAACACCCTTCTCTGAGACGTACGAGCTCAGAGGTTATGTAGTTGAAATTTATCAGCGATATATCCCAATTTGGTAACGTGGCATACTGAGTGTTGCTGTGAAATGATCAGTGTTTGGTCATTTGTGATATGATCATTTGTTTGATCTTATATCTTTATGATCATAGGTTGATCATTTTGTTTGACCCGAAGCAGGGCTTTTTGAGAAAGCGTAGCTTTGTGGACGAGACTTCGTCGAGCCTCACATCCCGGAAATGGTCGAAACAGGAAGGATGCAGCAAGGTTCTAGGGAGTAGCGCCCCTTAGTGTATGTCATTCCTTCTGGATAAAGGTGGTATCATGGTATGGAGCCCAGATACTTAACCTCTGTGGTTGCTGCACAGTTATCATTACTTTGTGGTTTGTTGGAAATCGGGGATCCTCGGGAAGATCGGTGACGATCGGGGGATGGCATACGCATGTCAGTAGTTACCTATTTTTGCAGAGGTAACCCGGCCTTGTGTTGGCAGAGATCCGGTTAGGTTCTCGGGTCGTCTATTCCAGGGACGTACCCATCGTGGATAGGAAGTTCCTTAGCCTGACCATTTGTTGGAAATCCAAAGAAACAATACGCGACTTGTACGGTTTTAGTTGTATTACCTGCTATGGAATGTGGCGGTAACCTGCTATTGAACATAGTAGCTATAGTAGGCATACGATACTGGTCGTATGTTGGCTAAGATTAATATTATACTTTCGAAATGTTTTCTACACTATGCACTAATAATAATATCAAAATGATTTGATTTTGCGTAGTAAGCATCTTTGACTATCATAAGAAGAAATCTCCTCCAAGTCTGCGTTTGCATTGTGTGTGTGGTGGGAGGTCTTATGGTAGTTTCATTTTCCAAAAGCATTTCGAATTGACTTTGAAAATTATCTAGTTTTATTTTAAAGAATAACTGTTTTACGATCTCACACCAGTCACCATGACTGACTCGGAGTTTATTGTTCCCTTCTAAACTCTGGGTGCCCACCAATTTCCACACGGGCAGCCTAGAGTTATATTATCAGGATATTCTGGATATTCTGGAGCTTGGAGATAAGATGGAGTTCGAGACGTAGTATTTATATCTGATATTATTTTATTCCGCTGTGTATTCTGTATGAGGACGAGTTTATATAACTGTCCATTGTTGTATATTGACTCTGATGATTGATGTATGTATAAACTGATATAGTTCTTTGTTTTAAAAGACTAGTGTTTATCTAATATATATTGTTCCGCTGCGATATGTGAGATTCTGATATTGTCTCTGTTTCTGATGTTGATGTTGTTGTTCTTCTTTCTTTTCTTCTATCTTCTTCTTCTACCTTTTCTTCTTTCTTAAAACCATAACTTTTCGGGTTTCCGGCATTCGATGGCTCAGCAGTCGATAAAGTGAGTATCGATGTTGAATTTTCGAAAGTCGAAAATTTCGGGATGTTACATTTTATTACTTACAAATCAATGTTACCATTTATTTTCATAATATTAATTTCATTCAATTTCCATTAACTATCTATTATTTCCTTAGTTAATCCAATATTTCATTTATTCACTTATATTCAATTTATAACCAAGTATAGCATTTTTACTATTTCAATCAATTGGAATTTCATTCAATTTATCAAAATTTACTTTAATTAACATTGTTACATTTCATTTTACTATTTATAACATTACTAAATCTCCAATTTTTTTATTTCTTTCAAATTTAATTATCAAAATCTTATTAAATTAACTAATTTAAATTATCGAAATTTACGGGTCGTTACACTCTCCCCCACTCAAAACTTTTCGTCCCCGAAAAGGAAAAAGAAGGGAAGAGAAGGAATCAAGTAATCAATATATCTTATTCAGAATATTAAATTTATAAACAATTAATTTACAAAATTAAATAATTTAAACAAAATATATAAATTTGTAAACATTTAAATCCTTTATATTCAAGTTAACAAAAGTTTGGAAAACATTTCACAAAAATTTTCTAAGTCCAAAATTTTCAAAAAATTTCGCCAGAATCTCCTTTGTACGGTGAGGCTCGGGAGAAAGTATAATATCAAATATAACAATATATTTCAAAAAAATTCAAAATAATATATCGCAACAGCGGGAAATACAATATAATATCGCTAGAAAACCTTAATCCGAGAACATACCTATTTGTCGGGCAAACAACGCTTATTTATGAAACCAAAAGCAGTAGCTATTGCTTCCATAACCTGTATTTCACTTATATAATCCAAAGAAGTTAATAGTTATGTAGAAGAGAAATATTTTAAGTTGTTTCAACCACTAACAAACAAATCAATATAAACAACAATCACTTGCAATCACATCATACAATCATCATATGAAATCAATAAAATCAACTATCCATCAATAGCAAACAAACAAATGGTTTGTTCGGTTTCAGAAATTTTAACCGCCTAGAATAACAAATAAACTACAGAGTGCACCATTTACTCAACAGTCTTAGATGAACTCAATAGATTATTCATACATCTTAAACAATTAGAAGTATCCTATCTCAAACAACCAAAAACCAAAACAAACAATAATTTACAATGTACTTGAGTTATTCTTATTAAATTTCTTTCACAACATTTACAGTTTTTTATTTTTCTTTCATTCATACAAGGATTATTTCTTTAACTTACATTTATTTCTTACAAAATTTAATTTCCATTCATTTATTCAGTGCTTAATTTAATTTACTTTCATTCATTACTTACAAAATTTCATTTTCATTTATTCATATCATGTCAATTTCTTTTATTGCATTACATTCATTTTATTATTTACTTTAATTATAAATAGTTTCAATATTAACTTAAGTTCAAAATCCTTTACTTACAGTACTCATTTTCTATTTCATTAATTAGTAATATTACAATTTTAACTCAAGTTTATAACTATTTTCGTATCAAATATCTTATTTATAAAAGTAAATTTCATTGAACACTTTCCATTACCTAAGTTTTACTTGTAGAAATTTCCATTACATATCTTTTAACATTTCAACTTTTGAAATTGGTAAGTTATATATATGTCTTTAAGAATGCAATTGAAAGTTACACAAGTTTGACTTACTTATTCTAATTAACTTAAGGTTCAATAATTATCATTTCTTATTTGCATTCTTTTTGTTTACAAGTTATAAATTTCAAATTCCTTGTATATTTCAGTTATAACTTAGCATATAATTTCTTATTTTCATTTAGAAATTTCAATTATTAAATAGTTAAAATGTCTATTCCATTTCAATAATTGAAATCTATAATTCATAGAAATTTAAGAACTAAATGTCGGGTTCCATTTAAAATTATTTAAAACAATAGATGGATGTATATACTCATGACTTATATATCCAATTATATTTAAAGAAATTTAAAATTTATATTTGTTTATCAAAAATAAATCTGAAGTACAACTACGATAGTGGCCTTCCCACTTCAAAACTCGAAAATGAACGTTGATAATGCCTGCACTCATCACCGAAATTATTTTCCAGCGACAGAGAGGGGAGTACATAACTTATTTCTTTCCAAAATTTCATTAAAACATTTCTTTCAAATTACATTGAAATATTAATATCAAAAAAATACTTCTAAATAATATTATTATTGTATTCCAAAATCATTCAAAAGAAATTTTCAAAAACCCCAGAACTTAAGTTCTAAATTTTCCAAATTTCATTTATTTTATTTTCAAATCCTATTTCCAACCTATATTTATAAATTTCACTACCTAACAACAAACGTATTGCAACCAAATATATCATTTATAAAATTATCATTTTATATACAAAAATATAATAGGCAAAATTATTTCATTTACCTATATTTCAAAACAAATATTGTGTCGGTCTGTACTATTAAGTGTTTAGAAATCCCTATCGATGTCATAGCGTCCTATGCATCAACCAGAATTTATAAATACAAAACAGAACTAATTAACACAATATAAAACCTTTTATAACAGTAACAAATACGCTCTCTCTTATATATACACTCAAAGACTCATTCTAGGGTGTTACTACCCTATTAATAAAGAGTCAGACCCCACAAAGCTAAGGTTATAGCTAAGCCAAAGCTCTGATACCAACTATAACATCCTGCCTTTTTGTACGCTTTAAGTTGACACACATGCCAACTCAAACCATATAGAAGGGCGAATTGTTATTGGGGTGAATAAGAAAAAGAGAAAGAAATAAAAGTAAAATAGAATCTCGCAGCGGAATGACAAAATATTATAATCAAATAACAGTTCATGAAGCTGTATACAAAACATTTGATTATACTTGTACAATACAAAATATAGTTACACATATCAGAGATAAATAGATGATAATGCAGCGGAACAATATGATGTAGTGGAATACATATAGTAAATAATAGTAGTACAAATCTTCGTCTTCGTCCTCCAGAAATAAGGTTTTCAAATCCTGAAATGCTCAGGCTGACCTGAGCGAATTGAAAAGACAAAACACTCGAGTTAGAACTAAAATATCTTATGTGAGTTAAGTCAACGGTAAATAAATATGAGTGTAAACGGCGTCGGAGATGTTTACGGGGTTTGACATCTCTTATCCAGTGTCTAACGTGAGTACAGTAACTTAAGAGATGTTCGGGATTCACATCTACTAAGGATCATTTAAACTATCTACTATGTACTACAATATGCAATTATAATAGTGTCTAAAGTAAAGTATACTATTTAAAAATAGCGTTAAGGCTTTACATTTTCCACCTTAACACATTTTTAGGTATGCCAATAGTCTATACAGTACCGTAACTCCCCGTAAACTGGAGCCGCCAGAGGATACCACATAGGCACGACATAAAACAAACTCGTAGAAGGCGCGCTAGGGTAGGTGACACGGCACAACTAGGCAATGCCAGGGTAGATATACCAATTACACTTCCGGACTGTTGGTAACGCATAGCCGCAACTACCGCCCAACTCGAAACACACTCTCGAGTAAAAATCGAAGGATGGCCACCGAATAAATCACAAAGTCAAAATATAGATCGATGGAGTGTGTCCGATCAGAGGAGCTACCTCATTGGCCCATCGATTGCTCTTGTTTTAGCCACCTTAAGCCAAATCATGGGAGTCGGGTCAGCGTATATACCTCATATAGGATCGTCGCCACCATCCTACTTCATTCTGGAATCTCCACCGCGTACACAGTTGTCAAAGTGGTTTTCGGTATCGACAGAGAGTATGCCCATATCCGATCCCGGTCTCTTTAACAACCAATCGCTTATTACACACCGGATGGTTCTTTTACATTTCCAAAATCGTTTCATAAGATATCAAAATATCATATTCAATTCAAATCATATCATTTTTGAAATCATTACTTACTTCCAAAATTATATCACATTGAAATCATAGTTCGAAATTATATTTCCTTTCAAAAGTCGTGTTTCCAAATTAGGTTAAACTCTCATTTCAAAATTTTCACATTAAACCAAATATGCTATTTTGATCCCAACTTAGGTTATAATGTCGCTTAACCATATTCACTTTAAAAATCGAGAATTTGAATATAAACCCATCCCTTTTACTTGGTCTGGAATTTAGAAGAAACTAGTTTTAAATAGTTATAAATAGTTAATATAGATTTAAAATATATTAAATATAATTAAAATAGATTACATAGCTTTAAAATAGCTTAATTAGATTTAAAATAAGTTAAAACAGGTTAATTAGTTTAAAAGTTGAAAATCTTAAAAATTAAAGTCGTTAAAATAATATATTTTTTAAAATAGTTTATATAAAAATATGAATTTGAAATTTATATCAATTTAAACTATTTATTCCATTCCAGTACGTTTCGACCATTTTAATATCCCAAAACCCAATTTCAAATTTTCCAATTCCAATTCTCAATAAAATATTTAATTCAATATCGCCTCCAATCCATGTTCGAAATATCAATTTAAATTACTCCAAATTCAATATATTTCAAAGTTATATTTCAAACAACTTAAAATAATTCAATTCTGACAAATTTCACTTTTTATTCCAAATTCAACTTTGAAATTTCAATTAAATTCTTTTAACAATATCTTTAAACCAATTCCAATTTTATCATAAACTTGAATTTTGATAATAATTCAATTCGTATAAATCAAAAAACAATATTTCAAAATATCATTTAAATCAATGAAAAATTAAAGGATTCAAAATCATTTAAATTTAACCAATCCGGTGTCCGTATATAATTCTCTACCTTAGGGTCAAGTGATACAGATATTTATCATTTCAATCCGCAATTTACAATGTTACAGTTATATATCATTTCAAACCGCAATCCCAAAATAATAATAAAATCCATAAAATCGCTCGAGTCTATCTTTCAACCCATAACGATTTTTCCTTCATTTATTGATCATTCGGGTATGTATCATTTCAACCCATAGTGAACTTGC
Organism: Allium fistulosum; assembly: GCA_030737815.1. Classification (NCBI taxonomy): domain Eukaryota; kingdom Viridiplantae; phylum Streptophyta; class Magnoliopsida; order Asparagales; family Amaryllidaceae; genus Allium; species Allium fistulosum. Next base: position 1,395,277,725 of record CM060902.1, read on the forward strand.
AGTTTATAACGATATAAAATAAAATATCCATTCATCCAATATCAATAGTCACGCATCCATCACAATCATCATCCAAATCAATCAATAAATATCAATATAGAACTGATAATCAATAACAAGTATTTAACTGGCAATTTATATTCAATAATAAATTTAATAACGATTTAATTCGAATAAATTCAAATTAACTGTGATGATGATTCAAAATATACCAAACAGTCATAAATAAATTTCTAATCACATCAAACATTAATTTAGCAAACATAAGAAATTTTAGAAGTTGTGAGTGGGTTAAAACACTCACCTTTTGAATATAAATTGAATTTAAATCCAATTTAAACCCAAAATTTGAACAGTCTCAGAATTCATCGAAACCAATGTCAAAGTGTCAAGAATTTCGATACGATCCCAGCGGATCAAACCGCGCGCGAAACGGACCTCGTATGCGAAAGTTATGTACGTTAGGACATTTGAATTTGAAATTAAAATAAAATGAAATAATAAATAGATAAAGGAAACGTACACAGTAGCCATGTTGTGACGCCCCACCTCTATGCTCACGCTAGCCAAAGACACTACTGAGTAATGCTGTCGACTAGCACGAAGAATAAGGCTGTTGAGGAGCGACCATCTGTGTAATTGCTTTGGGCGAGTACCGATATGTCAGATAAAATAACTTACATTTCATTTCAAGAGGAAATCCAACATATCAAATACAAACTCGAAGCTACCACACAATGGCTAAATGGACTTCGAAAACAAATATAGAAATAAACGTAACACAAATCAGTCACAGATATTCATATCATAAAGGCGGAAATAGATATGAATATAACACATAAAAGTGTACATCAAAATAGTGGTCAAAGAAGATCCACTACAACACAAAAGAATAGATACATGTGCAAGACAAAAGAATAATTATACATCAAGGAGTCTATATCTCAAATGTATAATAACAAAAACTACTAATCTAAAGTAGTTAGCCAAAAGAATAAGATGATAATCCCTGATAAGAAGTCAAGCAGGAGCACCTGAAATACCTCGGCTGACTCGAGTATTATTTTAAGAAGAAAATAATAAACGGATTAGTCTAGCTATAAATATCAGATAAAATGATATAGGATAAGAGATATGACCGAAAACGTATGATAACAAAGAAATGCCATACTGTGTCAAGTATGCATCAAATAACAATAAAAAATCATACAATATCTCGAATCATCTCAAATCACCAAAAAGAATTACAGTCTTTAAATAATTCACCAAAACACAAATATTGACAAAACATATCAATGTCAATCCACGAAAATTGGTGAAACACAAATTCTAGAAATCACAACGAGAAATCCAGAAATCACAAAAGGGGCAAGGCCTATCACAAACGGGAGCATGAAAACTCACCAACACGTGTATCAAAAATGGGTTGTTAACCCATGGTCGCTAACCATAGAGCCGGTGCCACGACGTAGTACAGCGAACGCCCGAGGAACCTGAAACTCAATTAATCCAGAACATCGACGTAGTACAGTGTTACGCCCGATGAACTAAACTCAAATAATCAAGCACAACGACGTAGTACAACGAACGCCTGATGAACCTGAACACAAATAATCTGGAACAACGACGTAGTACAGCGAACGCCCGATGAACCAGAACACAAATAATACGAAACACGGCGTAATACAACGTTACACCCGATGAACCAAACTCAACAAAACCATAGGTCGCTAGCCTATAAAGGAATGAGACGAAGCTCAATAAAACGGGGTATAGTCCCCCACGCGGACAAAGAGACATCGCACAATGCTAGTATAAATCACAAAATGATCATCATCGATCATCAAGAAGTGTCGATTATAGTAAGCTAGTAAATATAAGAGTTTAGCTTCATGTTCCATAACCACTAGCTTAACTTAAATATTTACGAACAAATTGTAGATTTCCACTCAAAAGTTGTCACAAGATTTTCAATCGAACAAGTCCAAAAATTAACCGACGAAGTAAAAGCAAGCGTTTCATACCACTTGTTTTGCTAAGCCGTTTAATTAGATTTCTCATACGAATGAGGTAAAGGTTTGTATATACTAATAGATTGGAAAACGGTTTTAAAACGAGCTTTGTATTTAAAATAGAGTTGAAATCATTTTTGTAAAAGAGTTTGAATATTTACTACTAGCATAGAAACCTTTGTATTTTAAAGTGACAAAGCATAGAAATGATTGTAGAAACAATCAATCACAAAAATCCACATACGAAGACGTGAATCAAATCCAAAGAAATCGATACCGAATCCATCAAAATGGATATTCTCAAAAATTCTCGAAAAGGAAGTCATCAAAGTCAATAATAAATGATAACAATAAATCGGATAATCACAAATCGATAAAAATTGAAATTTCAAGCTAAATAGGCAAAATCAAGCAGGTCAGTCGACTGGCCTTCTACAGTCAGTCGACTGAACCAGAACCCGAAAGTTTTCGGACCCGGCAGTCAGTCGACTGACTACAGGGGGCCAGTCGACTAGCTGGAGTTGAAACTATTTTCCAGCCTATCAAATGGAGAGTAAACTCCTATAGGCTCTCCGATTCACCACCAAAAACATGTTCACAAATCAAAGCTAGGATTTTCAAAGTTTTGACTTCAAAACACCAAAAATTGAAATGTTCACCAAATCAACTCAAATCAAAAGCAAATGAATATGCACAAGTGTTAGGAATTCATACCTAACAACAAAGATAGCTATAGATATAGATGTGAGTTAAAGAACTCACCTTTAAACCCAAAAACGATGAAGGAGAAGCTTGAAAGCAAAGGAAGATCAACTACACTTCAACTTCAACTCTAGAAGCTTGAATTTAAGCTCAAAAGAAGAACATTTCCTAAGTTAGGTTTAGGAAATTTCTGAAATTTAAAGAGAGAATGAGTTGGAGAAGAAGATGGAGATGCTTACCTTAGCTTCTCTTTGAATTTGGAGCAAGAATTTGAGTTTTAAGAGGAACTAGGGTTTTGAATTTTAATTTCCCATTCCTCTCCCATTTTCAGTTGAGCTTGAGTGTTAAGGAAAATAGAAATGAAGTGAAGAGGAGAGGAGAGGGGCTGACTAGGGTATATGATGACTTGGGTGAAACCCAAACCCAATAGCCCAACAGAAAATAGCAAAATTCAACTTACTCCAAACATATCGAAGCTTATACTCAAAAAAGTCGCAAACGCCATTTTGGACTCAATGGAGGTGGTCTCGAGTCCCAATTCGACTGTTTGCAAAAAGTAGCTTTTTGGACTATAATCCGACTAACGATGCTATATTTAAATATTTTAGTTAAATATAATCGTAAAATATGCGGGTTGTTACACACGTCATCTTATTCCCATGCAAACTCGTGAACGCAAAATCGAAACCGATACAAAACACTGAAACCGGCCCTTGACCCGCCGTTGACCACGCCTACCTCTGTCCTTGCGTCGTCGCAGGCTACGACGTCACCACCCAGGAGCTCGCCCTGGTCTCCTCTTCATGCCGCCGTGGGTCCGACCTTCCCCAGTGCCCACCGCCATCGTCGATTTAAAATCGTAGCTCGAATTGTTCCACGTGATCTAACCGATGAAACGACATGCTACACACCTAGATGAACTCCCCTCAGTCCCCTCTACACAACCTTACCCTCGAATCGACGATCGGCCACAGATCATCAAACGTCAACGAACGACCAAGGATTGTTCTTAAATTTCTGGACGAATAGTGGTTCAAATTGGAAAATGAATTACAGATCTGAGATGCACTCGTCCAGAGCTTCAGATCGATATATAATTTGATATATATATAGAGGAGTTTGAAATTTTGTTTTTGTTTTTGATTTGCAATTGGATCTAGAACTTGTTTGTCTACCATTGGAATGAGGAGTTGAGAAAGAAATATACGTACAGACAAATGAGAATAGAAACAACCTAGGGTTTATAATGAGGTATTTATAAATTAATCAGAAATAGACAAATGGATTAGATCAATTTGAGTTTGAACGATAAACGACTCGAAAAGCCCGTTTCGACTCCAGAACGAAAATGGGTCAACCCATACATCAAAATAGATGCTTTCAGATATTTTAAATTCAATGGAACAGGTTTCAAGTCCTAATTCCATCGTATGAAGAAGTTATGCCAAAATCAGCTTATTTCAAATCGATTTCAATTAATTTCTATTAAATTGATTTCTAGGCGTTTCGAGCCCGTACGATCAAACGACAAGTCCGATCGTTACGAAACTTGAAGTCCTACAATAATTCACCATTACGGATCCGATAAAACTAGTTTCATCGAAATCCGACCAAAATGGTTATTTTTACATTAATTAAATAAATTAATATTAAATCAATTAAGTCACTTTTTTCAGTTAAAATTTAAAAATTTACAATTTCTATCATTTTTGATTTCTTAACCATTTACAATATTTTAAACAATTTAGATGTCAATTTAAAGTTGATTAATCCATCAATTTCAGTGTTTAATTTCAATTTCACTAAATTCAGAAATTATAAATTAAATTTTCAATAATTCCATTTAATTGACCTTTCATCCTATTATTCAATCCATTATTATCAAATAGATAAAATTAACATTGGTTCATATTTAATTATTATATTATTATTCTCAAATTTCATCTTAATTTCCCATTAACGTAATATTCAAATATTTGATTTCATTTAATTGTAATTAATCCAATTATTATAATTTAAATTCCAATAAATTAATAAACCTTGATTTCCATTCTTTTTATTCAACCAATTATCATATTATGAATAAAATTAACATTATTTCCAAATATTAACCTAATTTACATTAACATTATATTTAATTACATTTATTGAAATTTATTTCCAATTTAAATTAACAGGCTAAATATGTAGGTAACATACAATAGTTTGCCATAGTTAACATTTAGTCACATTAATAAGATTTTATTACTTACAAATCAATGTTACCATTTATTTTCATAATACTAATTTCATTCAATTTCCCTTAACTATCTATCATTTCCTTGGTTAATCCAATATTTCATTTATTCACTTATATTCAATTTATAACCAAGTATAGGTTTTTTACTATTTCAATCAATTGGAATTTCATTCAATTTATCAAAATTTACTTTAATTAACATTGTTACATTTCATTTTAGTATTTATTACATTACTAAATCTCCAATTTTTTTTATTTCTTTCAAATTTAATTATCAAAATCTTATTAAATTAACTAATTTAAATTATCGAAATTTACGGGTCGTTACACTCTCCCTCACTCAAAACTTTTCGTCCCCGAAAAGGAAAAACTAGGAAAGAGAAGGAATCAAGTAATCAATAATTTATTCAGTGTCAGATAATTTAAATTAGTTAATTTAATAAGATTTTGATTCGGCGTATAATAGATAATGGTGTCATCAAAATAATATAATGGTGTCAGATTAACATTAATATAACTAGTGTATAACAGATAATGTATTTAATAAGCTATATAATATAACAGGCATATATCATCAAAATAAATAACAGATAATGGTGTCAGATGTCACAGGTGAACAGATACAGATACTGGCATATATATAACAATGTAAAGAACTAACATCAGCATATTTAATTAACGTTTCAATTGAAATCAAATTTAATAAATATAAGAACATTAATCGTGAGTGATTGCTCACCTTTCGAGGCTAGAGAGGATAGATACTGAAATTGAGTTACGAAATGCAAGCACGACTTCCAAAGCAAAGTGAGATGGCATGAATTCGATCGAAAAACTGATAGATCAGGAATTGACGAAATCAAATTAGAACCAATTGATGATGATAAGTGAACTCATATCCACAACTATATATAACTATATACAAAATCATATGCTAAATCCAAACATATATTAAGTTAAATATATGTGTATTTCAAATCCATCGTTTTCAAATTAAAATCCATATATAAAATCAAACATATATATTTGTATAACTTATAAAATCGACCAATAAACCACAAGTTTTAAAACTGATAAAATATAAACACAATATGTTACATTTAAAATAATGTATACGCATACTGTTCAAATATATAGGCATTCACTTTTAAACAATGCAATGTAATAGTTCTATAATATAATATACTTTTCCAAACATATATATTTACTGTAACCATCTACTGTAAACATATTTTCATTTATAATTTATATATACGAACATCAATTTCAGCTATGCAAATAAACTTATACATATAAATCTATTACTTCTTTCATCACATAGTATATTGAAATCAATTATATACAGCAACATGTATACCTTAATATAAAGAACTTTATATCTTTATAAACTTTGTAAACTTATATATTATAAATTAGCAGGTTATAAAACTTAAATATACTAACATTATATACCATATATAGAACAATGTCTGAACATGTGCAGGCTACAAACTGACCTATCTGACTACATATATGCAACAATATATAGACCTGTAAGCCACAAAATCTATATATATATATGTGTGTGTGTGTGTTACCTTTTTAAAACAATTACCAAAATATATATACCAAAGTAATATATACACAGTCAATATATATATAATATGTGAAACTAACATAAAATTTGAAAGCAACAGGATCTGTACAAATTGTAGACAAATATATATAACTGATATATTAACAGTATAAACAATTATAACTAATATATATACTTTACTGAAAGATTACAAGTGTCTAAATCAAAATATATAAAGATACTTTATAAATAAACTATAAATAACAGAAATCTTCAAAATACAAGCCATACACTTTAAACTATAACAAAATAGTATATCATGATATATATATATATATATATATATATATATACGACTTAACACTTTATCATATAGCAACAAATCTTAAAAAATATATATATAATACTAACAGATTACACTGCAAATTATACTAATCTAAAATCTGACAACATATATATAAAACCATTTGTATAAAACTCAAATATAAAATATATATATATGGACCGATGCATAAATCTATATATAAAACATATATATACATATCCTCTTAAATCAGAAGTTATAATCCATATTTTATTAAAAGTATATAATGTAACCATATATGAACTCATATTAATAACAGATTATAATACATATATAAATTTCAAATTATAAACCTATATAGACCAGTCTAAATATAAACGTATAATGCAGACATAACACATTAAAATTCACAGCATGTAAACTGACAATCAATATATATATATATGCACTTAATCATAAAAAAATATGCTAGCATGACTGACAGGAGGGAAGCGACAGTGGTTGTTCAGCGGAAGGACACGGTGAAGCACAGGCTGTCTCGTATGGGTGGTCGGCATGCTGGTTGGAGAAGGGGTGAGGAAGGTCGGCATGCTGGTTGGAGAAGAAGAGATGGAGGCGAGACTGCAATGATGAGGGTTTGGGTGCAAAGGTGTGGTGGAAGGACGTGGCGATCGGAGAGGCGGAGGGAGGTGGACTGTGCACTGACCGAAGGTGGCGGGACATCATGAGGGTAGGTAGTTCGTCTGTGCTTGGAGTGGAGGGAGGGGAAGTGCGGCGTGAAGTTACGGAGGGGAAGGGATCGGCCGCTGGTGATGGTGTTGGGCACAGATATGGACGAAGGGGAGCTGTTTCCATTAGCAAGCAACGTGAAAACTTTGAGTAAGTTACAGGGGAAGTAGAATGGCAGCTATAGGGAAATGTGAAAAGCTGGATTTAAATATGCATAAATTGTTTTCTATAGGGTCAGAGACGAAAGTGAAAGGAAAAGACCAAATAGAATAAATTGTTTACCCACAGGAAAAGCAACAGTCACGTCCACTGAATTAAGCAATAATAAAAGCTAAGTGGCCATTCAGTTTTATATCGTGGATAGTGAATGGACAGAGAATTCAAAAGGGTCAAAACGGTACCGTTACGGTTAATCGGTTCACCGATTTCGTCGTGTTCCGAACTCAAAAACACACAAATGAATATACTATGGAGATCAGCACGACGAGATGATCAAAACAGTATACAGATATCAGTGGTACGATCATCCTATCAAAAGTCGATATCAGTACCGAAATGCTGCTAAAATGTCAGAAATAAGATGAACGGAGCAATAGAAGTCCAAATTTGAAGAAATGAAATATGACGTCTCAATCAAAAGATGATTTACAAATTTTCTATAGAAAAATATTCAGGTTTGAAAAACATTTTATTATCATCAAATATTAACTGATTTAAATTGAAATAGAATTACACAATAAAATAACCTTACATATTATCTGATTAAAATTTATCAGTTGCTATGTTAAAATAGACGTATTCCAAATATTAAAGTGTTATTTCAAAATTTTATTATTTAAAATTTCACAAAAATTCAATTAATTAAATAAGTAAAACCACTAAAATTTACGGGTCGTTACAGATTAATCAACTTTAAATTGACATCTAAATTTGTTTAAATTGTTGTAAGTGATTAAGAAATCAGACATGATAGAAGTTGTAAATTATTAAAATTTAAACTAAAAATGTGATTTAATTAATTTAATATTAATTTATTTAATTAACTTGAAAAATAGCCATTTTGGCCATTGACTCGGATTTCGACGAAACCAGTTTCATCGGATCCATAACGGTGAATTATTGTAGGATTTCAAGTTTCGTAACGATCGGACTTGTCGTTTGATCGTACGAGCTCAAAACGCCTAGAAATCAATTTAATTGAAATCAATTTGAAATAAGCTGATTTTATCATAACTTCTTCATACGATGGAATTAGGACTTGAAACCTGTTCCATTGAATTTAAAATATTTGAAAGCATCTATTTTGATATATGGGATGACCATTTTCATTCCGGAGATAGAACGGGCTTTTCGGGTCGTGTATCGTTCAACTTTCCAAACCAATCGAGCCCATTCATTTCTATTTTGCTTTGCCTATATATATATCGTTATAAACACTAGGTCATCTCTTAATTCTGATTTCAGTACGTACAATTCCTTTTGCTCCTCATTCCAATGGCAGACAAAACCTAATTTCCAAATCTCAAATCAAATTCCAAATCAAAAATTAAAACTCTCCGAACAATATCAAATTATATATCAATTTGAAGCTCTCGACGAGCGCAAGTCAAATATGTGATTCATTTCGCGATCTGGGTTGCTGTATGGCCGGAATTGGCTAGATTATTTTCGGTTGTACGTTGTGTGACTTCTCGTTCAATGGTAGATCATTGATGTTAGGTCGATCGGGGAGTAGCAGCCTGTCGAGGTCGATGTGCAGTTTTCATCGGCACATTTGGCTTAAGTCGCAAGGGTCTCGATCGCCAAAATAGGGCGTTTTAAATGGCGGCGGCGGCGGAAATCGTGGGGGCGAATGGAGGCATCACAGCCATTGGGGAGGGTGCCGGAGGGACGCCTTGGAACGGCGAGGCTGGCAAGGGGTTCTGATCTTGACGGCGAAGCATGTGGACGGCGGCGGCAAGTGTGGTAGCGTGGCGGCTGGGTTGTCGAACGCGTGAGGCAAGCTAGGGTTTCAGGAGTTTTGAAGCATGACGTGGCCCATTTCTATTGGTCAGTTTATATTATTTCATTTATTTAAAATTTCGATTTCAAATGTTCTAATCGCTATAAGTTTTGCATACGAGGTCCGTTTTACGCGCAATTTTCTCTGCTGGGATCATATTGAAATTCTTAACATTTTGACGCTAGTTTGGACGGATTCTGAGGCTATTTGAGTTTTCGGTTTAAATTGAATGTAAATTCGATTCAAATTCAAAGGTGAGTATTTTAACCCACTCACAACTTCTAAAATTTCTTATGTTTGTTAAATTTAATTTATGATGTGATTAGAAATTTATTTATGACTGTTTGGTATATTCTAAATCCTCATCTCAGTTAATTTGAATTTATTTGAATTAAATCGTTATTTAATTTATTATTGAATATAAATTACTAGTTAAATACCTGTTATTGATTATCAGTTCTATATTGATATTTATTGATTGATCTGGATGATGTTTGTAATGGATGTTGATTGTTGATATTGGATGAATGGATGTTTATTTTATATCATTATAAACTGCAAGTTCACTATGGGTTGAAATGATACATGCCCGAATGATCAATAGATTAAGGAAAAATCGTTATGGGTTGAAATGATAGACTCGAGCAATTTTATGGATTTTATTATTAATTCAGGATTTCGGTTTGAAATGATATACAACCGTAAAATTTTAAATTGCGGATTGAAATGATAAATATCCGTATCACTTGACCCTAGTGTAACAACCCGCATATTTTACGATTGTATATTTAAATGTTTTATTTAAATATAGCATCGTTAATCAGATTAAAGTTTGAAATGTTACTTTTTGTAAACTATCGAATTGGGACTCGAGACCACTTCTACTGAGTCCAAAATGGCGTTTGCAACTTTTTTAAGTATAAACATCGATATGTTTGGAGTTGAGTAGAAATTTGATATTTTCTATTTTAGGCTTTGGGTTTGGGTTTCAGCCCACTATCCCAACTTAATACCCTAACTCCTCTACTCTTCATTCATTTCATTCCTCATTTCCTAACACTCAAGCTCAAGAGAAAAATGAGGGAAAAGATTGGAAATTAAAATTCTTAAACCCTAGTTTTATTAGGAAGATCAAGTTCTTGATCTAAAATCAAAGAGATGCTTAGGTAAGCATCCTCTTCTTCTTCTCCATCTCAATCTCTCTCCAATTTCAGAAATTTCCTATAACCTAACTTAGGAAAATCTTCATCTTTGATAATAGATTGCAGATTCTAGAGGTATATTGAAGAGGAATTGGTCTTGCTTTGTTTTAAAGCTTCTCATTCGTTGTCTTTGAGTTTTAAAGGTGAGTTCTTTAACTCACATCTACGTCTATAACTTTCATTGTTGTTAGGTATGGATTCCTAACATCTATTCATGTTCATTTGCTTTTGATTTGAATTGATTTGGTGAATTTTCCAATTTATGGTTTTTAAGTCCAATTCTATGAAAATCCTACTATGGATGTTTGGACATGATATTTAGGGTGTATCGCAGAGCCTATAAGGCTAGGTTGTCGCTTGGCATAAATCCTTATCCTTCGTTGCTCGTCCGATCACTCCCGAATCGTTTTTGCCATCATGGCCTAGGCAAATTGTTGCCCAGACCAGGCAACCAGACGTCTGGTTTGAAGGTCCAGACGTCTGGTTTGGGCAGCAGTTGAATAAAAAATGGTAGAGACTTGGACCAGACGTCTGGTCCAAACCTACTAGACGTCTGGTTAGTTTTCAAACGTCTGGTTTGGGTTTAGACGTCTGGCAGGGTTCTTGAATATTTCCAGAACCTAAATCCAAACGTCTGGATGCACCCTCAAACGTCTGGAACTGCCAATTATGCCTATTTTGGGCTGTTTTGATTGGATTTCCAATTTTAATCGATTTTTGTCGATCTGGTTAGTTGTTATCACTTATTATCGACTTTGATGACTTCTTTCTTTGGATTTTTGGGAATATCCATTTGATGGATTTGATATCGATTTTTATGGATTTAATTCACATTGTCGTATGTGAGTTTTTGGTGATTGATTGTTTTTAAAATCATTTTTGTGATTTGTCACTTTAAAATACAAAGATTTCTATACTAGTAGTAAATACTCAAACACTTTCACAAAAACGATTTCAACACTACTTTTAAATATAAAGCTCGCTTTTAAAAACCGTGTTCCAATCTATTAGTATATACTGAAATTGTACGTGCACTACTAAGGATCGTGTAATATAGTATATAAATGCGGAAACTGATAATAGCAGTAAAATAAAAATTAAAGTAAGCACGCCAGGAATTTTTATACTGGTTCGAACTTCCCGTTCTACGTCCAGTCCCAGAATACCCTCTGGATTTATCTTTGACTAAACCCCTCACTTAACCCGGAGGAATAGGTATACAACACCTGAGCAGCCGAACATGAATTTTTCCGCCTCAACAGCCGAAGAGGACTTCAACTTAATATAAATAACTCATTGACGAATGTGTTCTCAATAACACAGATTGTCTTTTGATAGTACAATTCTTCTATAATCAAATCCTCAAGAATATATAGTGTGTGTGAAGATTTAGAAGGAGGATAATCGCGTAGAATCGAAGTATATGAATTAATTCAGGGATTCTAGCGATATTGAATGAGAATGAACGCTTTTATTTGTAGAAATAAATAGAGAATAGATTTCAGAATTATAAACAAGAATTGGTGATTGTAGAAGTGAATTTGTAATGACCCGTATTTTACGGATCGAAAGATCGTAAAACTGTTATTTTTTAGGTCGTGAGTGATGTTAGAACGTCTAGAGTTAGATCGTTCAGAGTTTAAGTCGACCAGAGCTTGAATCGTCCAGGGTTAAGTCATGTAGAAGTTAGGTCGTCCGGAAGTTGGGTCGGGTGGTAGTTAGGTCGGGTGAACGACCTAAGAGGTTGGAGCGACCTAAGGTAGACAAGTCGGCTGAACGACTTAAGGAGTTGGCGACATAAGAAAGTCGGCGACTTAACAGGATAAGCGACTTAGGAGTTCATAGCTTCGGAAAGTTAGCGACTTAGGGACTGGACGAGATAAGGCTTAAGTCATTATAGTTAGGTCGTAAGTGACTTATGTTAGGTCGCGTAACGGCTTAGGTCATAAGTCGCGCATTAGTGTTAAGGCTTAAGTCGCTAGGCCGTGAGTATAGTTAGGTCGCGTAAGGACTTATGCTATTAAATCGTTAAGTCGCGCCTATGTTAGGTTGTTAAGTCGTCCAAACGACCTAGGTAGGAACGCGGCTATGTTAGGTTAGGTCGTTAAGTCGTCCAAACGACCTAGGTAGGAACGCGGCTATGTTAGGTTAGGTCGCGTGAAGGCTTAAGGGGTTAGGTCGCTGAGTGTTAGGTTGGGAGCGACCTAGGAGCGAGCTAAGGTTAGGTCGTAAGTCGCGCACGAGTGTTATGGCTTAGGTTGTTGAACTGTTGGGTCGTTAGGTCGGCAATATCGTTAGGTCGTAGGTCGTGGGGTTTCGGTAGGTCGTGGGCGACTTAAAAGCGAGCGAGCGACTTAAGGATTTCCAGCCTATAAATACACGTTCTTGCCTCAGTTTTTGGGATCGGGATTTTGAAGCGACGAAGTGCTGACATTTTGAGAGCTCAAGTGCTACACTTCTTCACTTCTTTTCTCCTCTTTAATTTTGTACTTCCTTCCATCCAAATCGAAGATCCAAGAGCTTAGATTGAAGATCTACAACCATCGAAGAGAGATTTCATCGTTTGAAGCGGAATTTTGGCGGATCAAGCTAGATCCTTCACTGTCCAGATCTGAAGTGTGTTGCTTTTAAGGTGTTTAGGTGATTGGGTGAGTGGTGGTTATCTCTCACACGGATACAAAGGAGTATATCGGATCGGTGGCTTGATTATGTGTTAAAAATAGTGATTTCATGCATTTTCGTAAACTTAAGTATATATCCATTGTTCATGATAATTTGACATCCATTTTACTACATGTTAATCTATGCAAGTTCATTCATCAAGTTGTAGAGATATTGCTCATGATTCATGCTTGTTAGATTTGGACTCTTTATTTACAAGATTGCCATTATTGTTATAATTGTTTATTAGATCATGTTTGAATGCTTGATTACTTGGATTAATGATTGACTTGATTGATTGTTATAAATTAGTTGATTGATGATTTGATTTGGACAAGTTGGTCGAAGATGATTCAAAAGCTAAGGGAAAGGCTCTTGAATAAGAAAAGCTGCTCGTAGCATATGACGCGGATGGTAAAGCTCATATGGATAGATTTGATGATGATGTTGAGATGAGGTTTTTCTATGATGAGATGAAGCGAGGCATGATGTGAGATAGCCTTGGTTAAATCCAGACGGGATCATTCCAAGCATGTTGATGACTCGGTGAAATGGTTCGAGTTTGAGGATAATGGTTGGCTCGAGAGGCGCTTGAGCTAGTATGAGAATAGTCGTCGAGGAGGATGACTAGAAGGCTGAGATTTCATCGTTGTTGAAGGTTCTAGCAGGCTCAAAGCAAGAGTACGCTGGGCAGATTCGATAGTCCCAAAAGACTACAGTTGGTGGTCGAGTACTCTGGGCAAATTCGATAGTCCTACGCACGGGCTGCGACGACGTGCAGAGTTCTGTCTAGAACCGGGTTTACCATTGGCCCTTGACGGGCGGCTGAAAGAATGTGTCGGTCATTCAATTAACGGTGGTATCGAAGCAATGATAACAGTGATAGCCAGAGTCATGGATGTTTGGTTGTATCGTCATTCGGTCTCAAGAGCGATATTTTCTAGGTGCTTATCTGATCTTGGTTTAGGCCTTGGGGGTTTGTGCTTGGAAAACATCGACCTTGACTCGAGTGATAATTGCTTTACTTTAAAATGTTTGCCTTACTATGTTTACTTCTGCTTAGTGTGTCTGGGAGGCTATCACTGTAGAAAGAGGTGGAGTGGGAGGGTTGGGTTCCTATTCCTTTTACCTTTATGCTCTTTTGGTATGTTGTTAGTTAATTTACCGCTCACTCAGACTGATGTCTGACTCAAGGTTTTATGTTCAACTCTTATTACCTTGGGCTGTTCATCCATTTTGGGATGGGCAGACTAGGTAGCAGGTGACATGTGCTGTTCTTAGTTTCCAACGATGCTGATGACGAAGACGAGCTGGAGGCTTGCATATTATTTTCTTATTATATGTACTGGATGTTCCGCTGCTTGTATATTCTCTGAGTGATATGTAGTGAGGCTGGATGTATTGACTATTCAGATTTTTGTATCAAACTACTATGAGGCTTATTTGATGCAATTCTGTTCTGTGTAGCTTCACTATGTATATTTTTCTCTATTGTATTTTATCCATGCGCTGTGAGTAATACGATAGATTCTGCTGTTTTAACTTACCTCTGACGATCATCCATGGCTGCCTGGCACACTCTTCAGCGCACTATTTCTATGTTTAGTGCAGGAGTCATGGGCGGTCGTCACATTTGGTATCAGAGCCTTGGTTAATCGATTTTACCAAACGCTCGCTGACGTAACTACGTATGAGAGACGTAATTGTATTTTGATGGATGATTACTATATATAATATAGTAGCTTAGAAGGATTTCAGTCCTTTATGCAGTTGTTTCTCAAGGTGTGCTGATCATTTCTTTTATAGATATTAAGGATGAGTCGAAGAGGGAGATCAGCTGCTAGGGAAGGCCGTGCTGCTGAGGGGGCTACTGATTATGCAGCTATGTTCGAAGCTATGATGACTTCGATCATGAGGAGGATACCAGCTCCGGGGCCAGCAGTTGATGTTGGAGTTCAAGTTCAAGCTCCAAGACCGGTGGATTTTGCTAAGCTGTGTAAAGACTATACTGCTCTTGGAGGAAAGGTTTTCATGGGAACAGAGTCAACTATTGAAGTTCAGAGAGGGATAGATGCTTGTAGAAGAATCTTTGGTGACTTGCGAATCGAGGATGCAACCAAAAGGAAGCTTGCATCAAGACAGCTTCAAGGAAGAGCTTCTGACTGGTGGAACTCTATCACCATTGATACTCCAGAGGAAGAAATTACTTGGGAGCAATTCCAAGCCAGATTTGAAGCTAAGTTCATTTCTACAGCTCAGAAATCTGTTCTGTTTAAGAAGTTTGTAGAGCCCAAGCAAGATGGAAGACCAGTTCTTGAGTATGTTTCTAAGTTTGAAGCTTTGTCCAAGTATGCCATGTCGTATATTGAATCTCCTTATCAGAAGAACGAGAAGTTTGTGACAGGCTTGGACATTTATCTTGGGAGGCAGTTGGTGGATCATTTGGACGATCCATTTGAGAAGCTTGTGGAGAAAGCTCTCAGGCACGAAAATCTATTTCCTAAAGAAGGATCTGTTGTTGTTGTGACCAAGGAAGAGTCTAAACCACAACAGGATGGAAACAAGAAGAGGAAGCAGCAGCAAAAGGGTAAGGATGGCCAGAAGAAGCCGAAGGGCGAAGTGACCTGCTACAATTGTCAGCGTAAGGGCCATTTCTCCAGAGATTGAAATAATCCAAAGGTGCCGGTTAAGTGCCACAACTGTGACAAGCCGGGGCATATTAAGAAGAATTGTCCAGAACCACGAAAGGACAAGCAGATTGTGCAAGCTTATGCTTTGGGGGCTGTTCCATCATCTTCAAAAGCTCCTACCGCTGAAGAGAAAGGAAAGAGTGTGGTGGTTCAAGGTACTCTTTCCATATGTGGTGTTCCAGGTAGAGTGTTATTCGATACTGGGGCATCGCATTCTTTTGTTTGTAATGAACTTGTAGGTCGGTTGGGTTTAGAACCAGATATTGTTGATAGACCATTGGTTGTGACTAATCCAGTTGGGGGTTCGTCCTATCTGTGTATGCTTTGCCGTGGTCTGATTGTATCGAGTCATGATTGCTTTTTTGTTTGTGATTGTTTTGTTCTGAACTTTGCGGGGTTCAGAATTATTTTGGGTATGGACTCGCTTAGGAAGTATGCGGCAAAGGTTGATTATGAAAGGTTGGAGGTGACAGTCGAGAATGTGGAAGGGCGAAAGGTTGTGATACGATGTAAGCATGAGGAAGGCGTCTTCATGAGCTTCATGTATTCGCTGGTTGTTCCATGGGATGGACTTTCATCGGTGCCAATCGCTAATGGATTTGGGGATGTCTTTAATGAGGTCAAAGGGTTACCGCCGCATAGAGAGATCGAGTTTCGCATCGCTCTAGTCAAAGGAGCCAGGCCTGTTGTGATGCCTCTTAGGCGGATGGCGCCTAGGGAACAGCAAGAGTTGAGGGTGCAAGTTGATGATCTTTTACAGAAAGGATTCATTCGGCGTAGTGTGTCCGAATGGGGTGCACCAGTTGTGTTTGTAACCAAAGCGGATGGATCGTTGAGGTTGTGTGTGGATTATCGTGAGCTGAATAAAGTGACTAAGAAGAACAAGTATCCATTGCCAAGAATAGATGACTTGTTCGATCAACTTCACGAAGCTAAGTTGTTTTCTCAGATGGATTTGGCAACGGGATTTCACCAGTTAAGAGTGGCTAAGGATAGTGTGCCGAAGACTACTTTCAGGACACCATCCGGTTTCTTTGAGTGGCTGGTAATGCCGTTTGGATTGACCAATGCACCAGCATATTTTGTGGATCTTATGAATAGAGTGTTCAGAGATCAGTTGAACAAGTTCGTACTAGTGTTCGTGGATGATATTTTGATTTATTCCATAACTGAAGAAGAGCACAAGACGCATTTGCATATTGTTTTGGAAATCTTACGGAAACATCAGCTGAAGGCTAAGTTTTCGAAGTGTCACTTCTGGAAGAACGAAGTGAGGTTCTTAGGCCATATTATCTCTGGAAGCGGAATAGCGGTTGATCCCGCCAAGATAGCAGCAATCCAGGATTGGGGTAGACCTAAGAATGCATCTGATGTGAGAAGTTTTCTTGGATTAGCAGGATACTATCGTCGATTTATCAAAGACTTTTCCAAGGTAGCTGCACCATTAACGGGATTGACGAAAACGAATCAAGTATTCAGATGGGATGCTAAGTGTGAGCAAGCTTTCGGAATCCTGAAAGAGCTACTGACAAGTGCTCCTGTTTTGACTATTCCAAGTGGAAATGATGAGATGGTGGTTTACACCGATGCATGTGGTACTGGACTTGGAGCAGTGCTGATGCAGAAGAATAGAGTTGTTGCGTATGCAAGTCGACAACTGAAGCTGCATGTAAGGAATTATCCGACTCATGATTTGGAGTTGGCGGCGATTGTATTTGCTTTGAAGATGTGGAGACATTACCTATTGGGAGTTCGATTCGAGTTGTTTACAGATCATAAGTCGTTGAAGTATCTTTTCTCCCAAAAGGATTTGAATCTTAGGCAGCAACGATGGCTAGAGTTTTTGGCATCATATGATTTTAGTATAGCCTATACTCCGGGAAAGGGTAACGCAGTAGCAGATGCGTTAAGTCGAAGACATGCAGGATTGGGAGCCATGTTTTCAGAATGGAAGAGTCTCGAGTATTTAGTTGGATTTGACTTCAGGCCCAGATGTGAATGGCGGGTGTGCACAATGTTTTTCATGTATCGTATCTACGGGAGTATGTGCACGACTCGAATACTATGGTTTCTGCTGATAGCTATGAAGATTTTGAGGTTGACCTAGTTGATAAGAGACCCCATAAGCCGCTTCGTGTTGTGGAAACTGACACGAAACAGCTTAGGAGGAAGGTAGTTAGGTTGCTCAAGATACAATGGAGTGATGATGTTAACGACTGTACATGGGAGGTGGAAGAGAGGATGAAGGCAGCTCATCCTGAACTCTTCGAGGTATGGCCATAAGGTGTCGTGTCATCTCACGACATTGTAACTTGTTCTAGTTTTAGAATTCTGCATGTTAGGCTAGTAATTGGATACATGGTTTGTTCATTGCTATGGATGGTAGGCATGCAGAATAGTTTTGATTGCTCTTGTTTGTTTGGAATTTTGGGGGCGAAATTCCTAAGGGGGAGAGAATGTAACGACCCGTATTTTACGGATCGAAAGATCGTAAAACTATTATTTTTTAGGTCGTGAGTGTTGTTAGAACGTCCAAAGTTAGATCGTTTAGAGTTTAAGTCGACCAGAGCTTGAATCGTCCAGGGTTAAGTCGTGAAGAAGTTAGGTCGTCCAGAAGTTGGGTCGGGTGGTAGTTAGGTCGGGTGAACGACCTAAGAGGTTGGAGCGACCTAAGGTAGATAAGTCGGCTGAACGACTTAAGGAGTTGGCGACTTAAGAACGTCGGCGACTTAACAGGATAAGCGACTTAGGAGTTCATAGCTTCGGAAAGTTAGCGACTTAGGGACTGGACGAGATAAGGCTTAAGTCGTTATAGTTAGGTCATAAGTGACTTATGTTAGGTCGTGTAACGGCTTAGGTCATAAGTCGCGCATTAGTGTTAAGGCTTAAGTCGCTAGGCCGTGAGTATAGTTAGGTCGCGTAAGGACTTATGCTATTAAATCGTTAAGTGGCGCCTATGTTAGGTTGTTAAGTCATCCAAACGACCTAGGTAGGAACGCGGCTAAGTTAGGTTAGGTCGTCCAAACGACCTAGGTAGGAACGCGGCTATGTTAGGTTAGGTCGCGTGAAGGCTTAAGGGGTTAGGTCGCTGAGTGTTAGGTCATGAGCGACCTAGGAGCGAGCTAAGGTTAGGTCGTAAGTCGCGCACGAGTGTTATGGCTTAGGTTGTTGAACTGTTGGGTCGTTAGGTCGGCAATACCGTTAGGTCGGCAATACCGTTAGGTCGTAGGTCGTGGGGTTTCGGTAGGTCGTGGGCGACTTAAAAGCGAGCGAGCGACTTAAGGATTTCCAGCCTATAAATACACGTTCTTGCCTTACTTTTTGGGATCGGGATTTTGAAGCGACGAAGTGCTGACATTTTGAGAGCTCGAGTGCTACACTTATTCACTTCTTTTCTCCTATTTAATTTTGTACTTCCTTCCATCCAAATCGAAGATCCAAGAGCTTAGATTGAAGATCTACAACCATCGAAGAGAGATTTCATCGTTTGAAGCGGAATTTTGGCGGATCAAGCTAGATCCTTCGCTGTCCAGATCTGAAGTGTGTTGCTTTTAAGATGTTTAGGTGATTTGGTGAGTGATGGTTATCTCTCACACGGATACAAAGGAGTATATCGGATCGGTGGCTTGATTATGTGTTAAAAATAGTGATTTCATGCATTTTCGTAAACTTAAGCATAGATCCATTGTTCATGATGATTTGACATCCATTTTACTACATGTTAATCTATGCAAGTTCATTCATCAAGTTGTAGAGATATTGCTCATGATTCATGCTTGTTAGATTTGGACTCTTTATTTACAAGATTGCCATTATTGTTATAATTGTTTATTAGATCATGTTTGAATGCATGATTACTTGGATTAATGATTGACTTGATTGATTGTTATAAATTAGTTGATTGATGATTTGATTTGGACAAGTTGGTCGAAGATGATTCAAAAGCTAAGGGAAAGGCTCTTGAATAAGAAAAGTTGCTTGTAGCATATGACGCGGATAATAAAGCTCATATGGATAGATTTGATGATGATGTTGAGATGAGATTTTGCTATGATGAGATGAAGCGAGGCATGATGTGAGATAACCTTGGTTAAATCCAGATGGGATCATTCCAAGCATGTTGATTACTCGGTGAAATGGTTCGAGGTTGAGGATAATGGTTGGCTCGAGAGGCTTGAGCTAGTATGAGAATAGTCATCGAGGAGGATGACTAGAAGGATGAGATTTCATCGTTGTTGAAGGTTCTAGCAGGCTCAAAGCAAAATTACGCTGGGCAGATTCGATAGTCCCAAAAGACTACAGTTGGTGGTCGAGTACTCTGGGCAGATTCGATAGTCCTAGGCACGGGCTGCGACGACGTGCGGAGTTCTGTCTAGAACCGGAGTTACCATTGGCCCTTGACGGACGGCTGAAAGAATGTGCCGGTCATTCAATTAACGGTGGTATCGAAGCAATGATAACAGTGATAGACAGAGTCATGGATGTTTGGTTGTATCGTCATTCGGTCTCAAGAGCGATATTTTCTGGGTGCTTATCTGATCTTGGTTTAGGCCTTGGTGGTTTGTGCTTGGAAAACATAGACCTTGACTCGAGTGATAATTGCTTTACTTTAAAATGTTTGCCTTACTATGTTTACTTCTGCTTATTGTGTCTGGGAGGCTATCACTGTAGAAAGAGGTGGAGTGGAGGGTTGGGTTCCTATTCCTTTTACCTTTATGCTCTTTTGGTATGTTGTTAGTTAATTTACCGCTCACTAAGACTGTTGTCTGACTCAAGGTTTTATGTTCAACTCTTATTACCTTGGGCTGTTCATCCATTTTGGGTTGGGCAGACTAGGTAGCAGGTGACAAGTTCTGTTCTTAGTTTCCAACGATGCTGATGACGAAGACGAGCTGGAGGCTTGCATATTATTTTCTTATTATATGTACTGGATGTTCCGCTGCTAGTATATTCTCTGAGTGATATGTAGCGAGGATGGATGTATTGACTATTCAGATTTTTGTATCAAACTACTATGAGGCTTATTTGATGCAATTTTGTTCTGTGTAGCTTCATTATGTATATTTTTCTCTATTGTATTTTATCCATGCGCTGTGAGTAATACGATAGATTCTGCTGTTTTAACTTACCTCTGACGATCATCCATGGCTGCCTGGAACACTCTTCAGTGCACTATTTCTATGTTTAGTGCAGGAGTCATGGGCGGTCGTCACTGAATTAAACTTGTTTATATAGTTGTAGAATAGTTACAATCTTTCATGAAGAGTTTCAATCAAAAGTTGTGACCACATCTCTTCGATTGAAGGTGATTTCTCTTCACGGACGATCGCAACTCTTTAGAAAAATAGCCGTTATTTCCAGGTCGGTTGACTGAAAATTCTGGCCGGTCAGCTGAGTTTAAAGTCATGCACAAAACAGTGCATATCTGTGCACTAACATAGGTTCGGTCAGCCGAGTTTACTGGTCGGTCGACCGACCTGCTGTTATGTGCACAGATCACATTTTTTCAAGTATAAAATAATATTCAACTATTTGTATGTGTGTGTGACTACTTGAGGAATGATTTTAACAATATTCTAAATATAATAAAATATTCATACTAATCTCTGGATTGTAGTCTTGTCTCCTTTGTAGTGCACAATATACGTTTATTCTCTTTTTGTCGCCTTTGTATAGTATTTTCTTTGTAGTTCGTCTTATGATCTCAGAAGCTTGTGTCATGAATCAAAACCCATGAATCAACATTCTCCCCCTTTTTGATTGACGACAATACTTATGTGACAAAGTAGTATATACATATATATTGTAATTCTCCCCCTGAATATATGGCGACTTTTCTGCAAAAACTTGTTAGCTTTCATATATTTCTCCCCCTTTGTCATCGTCAAAAAGGAATACTTATGATACATAAAATGTAAAAAACAATACGGAACATGTATCAAATTTAGGAACATAGAATTAAATTTACATACCGAAACCAAATAAAATGTTAATGATACCATTACTATAAACTTCATAAAATAGAAATATTGTTCATAATAAAAACAGAATACTTGAAATAATCCAATAGCAAGACAAAAAACAACAAGATCACTCCTCACCCTCGTCCGTATCCCAATATTCTGGACGAATATTTTCATCAGGAGGAGCATGTTCTTTACCACGACGCTGAGTATGAGAAGTATGAGTTCCTGATGTTCCAGAACTTGTATTCTCCGAAGTTGACCAAGAGAAATTAGGTGTTGGTCTTTTTCCGGGAGCAAGATGAGAGGTACCGGCTTCAGAAATGCATGACAAAGCATCCCAAAGATTAACAAAGAAGCCTTTGATTTTCTTGAATCTTCCATCTATTTTCCGTAGACGGGCATCTAAAGCTAATTGATTTCGAGCCAAAAGATCAATAGCCGCTTCCGTACCAAGTCCGGGAGTTGGTCTTTGATTTGCGGACTAGCGAGTTAAGCGTTCCGTAGAATGAGTGGTTAGTTGAGGTGTGGAATGGGTACGGCGTAGTTGATCTCTAGGAGTAGCACGCCATTGGTCAAATTTTATAAATCTTAGTGGAGCATCCGACAACTTCATTAATTTAATGGTCCTTGAATCAAAATGATGAACTTTGGTAGTTTCGGATTCTGGAGCATGTACGACTAAGTCATTTATTAATCTCATTATATATTCTCCATAGTAAATATGAAGCATCTTGCCTTGGTTAAATGAGAGAAACTCATCCATAAGTAATTGTGCCCAATTGACTCCAACATTCACACATATAGCATATAATGCTTTAAAATTTTCAGGATACACCAAGTGATAAGAGCCGCCTCTTGGAACAATGGATTTCATCATGAACCGATGAAAAAGTCTAGCTTTTGGTCGAAGAGATGATGTTTGTCTGAAATCTATAGCATCATCTTCGAAAAAGAGATGGCTTATTTGGTCGCGTCTCATTATATTGCAATCCACATCATGTAACGATATTCCACCCGGTCGAGCACTCAAAGTATGATTTATTCTATCTAGTGAAAGGAAAATTGCCGTACCACATACCGACGTCCAAACACAATTTTAAGTGTTTCTAGAAGGATTAACAAGGTTTAGGTTAGCAAGAAATAATTTGACCATAATGTGGTTAATTTTCAAATTGTTCTTTCTATGGTCAAGAAAAGTGTCAAGCCCACTTTCAATTGCGGCATTTTCAATACCGTAAGAAGAGAAATTGGGGTAACTTACGAAGGATTCCTCGAAGATCTTGGCATCTTGAAGCTTTATCCATCTTTCGAGTGCTCTATCACTCATAAGCCATGAGGCTATTTGAGAATCCACTGGAGTTGATGAAGAAGCGCCGGTAGTTTTAGTTTTCTTTCTAGGAGCCATTGATTTTGAGGAAAAATATAAAAATTGAGAAAATTTTAATGGAGTTTGGGGTAAAAATCTGAAATTGGGAAGGTTAAAATGAAGGGATAGCTGAAAAAAGTGAAAAAGTGGGTAAAATATTTGAAGAGGCAGTAGTAGATTTTTTGTCGTTCGGTCGACCGAAATGTCTGGTCGGCTGACGGACTCTGTTAACTGAAACATATGAAACTTTCGGGAAGGGATTCGGTTGACCGATTCAGTATTTCGGTCGACCGATCCTGTTGTTTTGCCCAGTTTTGCTGTTTCTGTTAAAAAATTGTATAAAGAGAAATTTTATTATTTTTGCATGATATTAATACAACTTATAGAAAATCGGCAACATATATATATATATATATATATATTAAAAAATGCTTAGCCACCGGTTATTAATATCGACGTTCCCAAGAATTTGGAGATGGAGCATTCTCTATAGGTGACCACGTAGGAGCTACTGGAGATTGAGCAGGATTTGAGGAGGTTGAGGTTCTAGATGTGGGTTCAACAATGTCTTCCTTTTTCGACGAACAAATTTTTATGGCCATCTGTTCTAGAAAGCTCAAACTTCTTGCCGTAATTTTTTGTTCATAGTATAACTCCTTTTGTAGATCCATTTGTTGCTGTTGATAGTGGTGTATCTCATCTATTTTTTGTTTAGTTGAAGGAGATATGACCATATCATTCTTTCCTTTCTTCTTTTCCGGTGTATAACCGGTATGAGTGTTCTCCCATGGTTTCCAGCCATGTCGGCGGTCTTTATTCGGGGAAGAAGAGAAGTTAAGGACACGATTAGGTAAGGGAAAAATAAGATAGGGTCCATTTTCAGGAATACGATCGGAATCATCGTCCGGAGATGTATACGATAAACGAGAGTTTTTGAAATTGTAAAATTCATTGTTGGATGAAATTTTCAAATAATTTTGAATATAAACTTTCTTAGTATTTGTTTGAAAACTAAATGTAACGTCCCGATATTTTGGACCATTCGCATCCATTATAAGTGTATAGGTAGACACTCATGCCGGGGTTGAATTGCTCAAAATACCGCGTTGTTAATTTAAATTTGGCAAAACTGAACATATACAGTAAATAAATATAATCACAGATCACAGACACAGAGTAATAAGTGCAGCGGAAATAAAAGAGATAGTAGTTCATGAAGCTATTATATAAATATATAAGTTACATCAGAGTTAAACCAGATACAACGGAAGATTAATATGATACATCAGATACAAAGCAGAATACATCACTGGAATCATCGAATATCTGAAAGCTGGATAGATAGCTGGATCTCCAAGCGAAGCTCCAACTCCAAAGGTGAGTCTCGAAAGCTGAACCACTCAGTTTGACCCGAGCGTAAAGCAAAATACAAAACACTCGAGTCAGGATTAACATTCTTATATTAATAAATCCAACTCAAGTGAAATAGCAATTGAAATACAAGTAACTCAAAGGATGTTTGGAATAACCATCCTTTAAGGATCCGTTAAACTATCTACTAGGTAGTAATGTATGATAAGTAGATAATGTCTATCAGTAATAATAAGATATCAAAATAGCGTTAAGTCATGGCCCATTCCACCCTTAACACATTTTTATTCCCAAAAGCATATACAAGACCATAGTTTCCCCAAAACCGGAAGTCACCAGAAGGCAATCCATAAACTAAAGGTACAAATCAAAATCGTAGTGGTCGCGCATAAATGGAATACAAGTATGACAAGGCACATGAGGCAATACCCAAGGTAGTGATACTACCGTTCGCCTGATCCGGACTGGTGAGAACGCAACGCCACAGCGCCCGCAACACCGTGAAACAACACTCCCAAAATCAAGGGTGCACCAATCGACAATAAGTATAAGTAGTTCGAAGAAGTGTGTCCACTTGAGGTAGCTAATCCTCCATTGGCCCGGCACAGCTCCTGTTTTAGTCATTTCCAATTTGACACAAGTGTCAAGGCTATCCATTATCGGTCTCTTTCTTCAGTCATCACGTACATCAATCCAACCACTTCATTCTGGATCATCACTCCGCGTATAGTTATTAAAGTGGTTTCCGGTTTAGATAGAGAGTATATCCATAACCGAATTCCGGTCTCTTTAATAACTTTCGTAATTATTACACCGATTGGTCGTTTATGTGTTTCAAAAACCAAATCAATTTCAATTCAATTAGAATTCGTAAATCAACATTTCATTTGTCTTTCTACATCAATTTCCAATATTTACGTTTCAAAAACTTCCAAATTATCATTTCAAAATCTTATAATTCAATTTCAATTTCTATTTAAAACAATCCAAATATTGACTCAAGTTCGAATATAAGTTTCATTTCGAAAACATTTAAATTAATTTAATTTAACATTTAAATCAATTTAAATTCATTTATCAATTTCATTCAATAACATTAAATTAATTTATCATTCAAAACACTTTCTATTAAACTTCCAATTCATTAAATCCATTATTTAAATTCAACTTATAAATTGAATTAAATTAAATTCATCAAATCCAATTCTTTAAATTTCAAGTCTTACATTAATTTCAATAAATCACATTTTATTTCTTGTTAAAGAAATTCAATTTCAGTTATTTACTTACTTAAATAATTTTCCAAACTTAATTAATAAAGAAAACTCAATTTCAATTATTTACGAAGTAAATTTACTTATTCAAAAGTTCAATTTTACTTATTAAAGATTTTCAATTCAATTTAATCATTAAATAATTCAATCTCATTTAATTATTAAATAATTCAAAACTTAATTATTAAATAATTTCAAAGTTTAATAATTCCAAACTTAATTATAATTTCAAACTTGATTATTAAATCATTCCAAAGTTTAATAATTTCAAACTTAATTATAATTTCAAAATTATTTATTAAATCATTTCAAAGTTTAAAACTTAATTCAATCATTTCTCAAATTAAACAACATTCTTTCATCGATTACATTGTAAATATTTTGTTTCAGATTATTAAATATTAACAATTTCCTTCCATAAAAATTCCAATTTCAACTTCATTTCAAAACCATATTATTTATTCAAATAAAACTTCGTTTTATTTTAAATCAAATTATTGACCAATCGGGTTTTATTTAATTTTCTATCCTAGGTCAAAGTTCAATTTGGGTATTTATCATTTCAACTCGATTCCAATTCAATTCAAAAATCAAAACATAACAAAGGGAACTTGCAGTGTGATAACTGGGATGGTGTCAAAGTAAATAAATAAGCAATAACAACAAACAATAACAATCCAATAATCCATTCAAATAATCCCGAAATAACCGTATTAATTCGCATTGTTATTTGTACGAATTAATATAATTATTTCTAGAATCTACACTATCATTTCATGTAGATTAAAGATTATTACATTACGGTTTTCACTTGTCATTCAATTTCAATTTCATACATCATCAATTTAACATCATACATTCAGTGGTTCAAAATGTAATTAAACAAATCCTACGTGTTAATAAATTCAACAGTTAAAGGGGTCATATTATACAAATGTCAGTTAATCAAATTTAACATTTAATTATCCTATATCAAGTTCAATTCCATACTATTTATCATTTTAACATTAACAATTTAACGTCCAATATAAACATCAACAATCAATCAATTATCAGTTAAACTGTATTATCATAGCATAGATAATTAACAGATAATGGTGTCAGATGTCACAGGTGAACTGATACAGATAATAGCATATATAACAGTGTAATTAACTAACAGCAGTATATTTCAATTATCATTTCAATTGAAATCAAATTTAATAAATAAAAGAACGTTAATCGTGAGTGAGTGCTCACCTTTCGAGGCTGGAGAACACAAGAAGACAGACAACACAACATGCTACGATTTGAATTGTGAAATTGACCAAATCCAAGTGACGATTTCCAAAGCAAGCTAGATTGGAACGATTCAACGAACAAAACTGATGAATGGAAATGGACGATTAGAATCAGAACTGGATCGACGAAGATAATTGGTATAATGAACTTATATATATAACTATGTATATATATAAAATCGAAATTCTAAATTAAATATATATCCATTTCAAAATCGAAATTCTAAATTAAATATATATGCATTTCAAAATCTAAGTATGCACCCATATCAAACACTTGGAAAAAAATTCTTTCAATATGTATATATATATATGCACCTTATTGTATATCCAATTTAAACATCACTATTAATAACAGTTTATTATCTTCCAAAATTCATATAACGTCTGTAGTGAAAACAAAGATAAATGCGGTTACCTAACCGAAGCCCCTAAATGTATGTAAACAGTGACAAATGCAGACCATTATAAATTTTTATATTAAACTATATATATAAACTAACACACTATACATCAACAAAATTAAAACATACTTTAAAATCAACTTGATATAAACATACACAAATGTACGCCTTGAATCAGAATTTATGCATATATATAAACATACTACCAATAAGCTTGAAGCAAATATGCCTGACGCGTCATATATATATATATTACTAAAGTCAAAACATGCCTCAAACCGATGGAACCAACCCAAATTATACATCATACCACTTTATATATAGCACATAAACAACAACAACAACTTATCTAAGCTTGTAATTTAAATCTATATGAATTTCAAAATTTAAAACAAAACAAAGCGGCTGAGCGGGTTCAACCAAATGGACGAAAACTAGATAACTTAGGGATAAGCAAACTTACATAAAATTTAGTAACAAAGATCGGTGAAAAATGCAGATTTATGCTCTGGATAACATATCATATAAACATGCCTATTTTTTTCATACACATTTAAATTGCAAAGCTTAAATTTTATATAACGTTTATTGCAATCATCAACATATCAAATATATAGTCAGCGTATATATATACCACTGAAACTGGAAGAAAAAAAAAACAAAATACAAGGTTGTACACATTTAATATTGTCAAAGAGGTGACTCGGCTGCTTCCAAAATACATGTGCGAAAATTTCTTTTAAAATGAGCACGTACATACTCATGGACTATAGATTATTTCTATAATTTTTTATAACTATATAAATATAACAGTTCATACACATTTTCCTTCAACAGACTTATACTAAATCAACATTATTTTTGATAAAATTTAAAACTACAAACACAAGAGTTTAAAATATATTAAATAAGTACATATACTAGACTACTTTACAACATACATATACAACAGCTAAAATATAAACAACGTACGTGCAAGTCACATATTAACATCATTATATAAACTACTACATATAAACTAATGCATAAACATATATATAATACATAAATATATATACCGTACATAAGAAGGATAGCAACAGCAAATCCAAATAGCAAATATAAACCGGTCATGTTGCTGGGTGTTGGCTGCAGAGGGGGAGAGAGCGAGTGTAACATCCCGTATTTTTAAGCTATTGAATTTGAACATTTAATTCATTTTAAATGTTTAATGTGGATCCTTAATTGTTTTTGAAATGTATGGATTTGGGTTCAATCAATGAAAATGAGCTATAATTTTAATTTATAGCAATTCTGGTTGAATTTGATTAATGGAAAAATAATAATTAAATATTCGGGATTAGGATAAAAAGGTGAATCTGGGTGTAAATAGCTATCAAATGGTTTTAAAATTTATTTTAAAATCTATTTGGACATAAATAATGTTGTTGGACTTTTAGAGGGATTTTTAAGTTGATAAATTAATATTTGGGGTTTATATTAATTTAATAATGAATTTAATATTATTAAAATGCAATTTAATCAGATTTTGGTCTAGAATAAGCCAGAATGATTTTTAATGTGTTTATAAATTTTATATGATTTATTGTTAAGTTAATAAAATTTTAAAAGTGAAATTTTAAACGTTTTCGTCAATTCAGAAAATCGCCTGATTTAATAGACGAGTTAAAATAGCCTTCCGAGGCACAGTCTCAGAATTCGACGAAACTAGTTCCATTGGATCCATAATAGTTAGTTATTATCGGATTTCAATTTTCGTAGCAATCGGAGTTGTCGTTTGACCGTGGCAGCTCGAAACGCCTATAAATCGATTAAACCGATTTGATTTTAAATTGATCGTTTTATTCCGTATCTTGTGCATACGATCAAATTGGCTTACGAAACCTGTTCCATTGTGTCCGGAACGTGGAAAAACCCCAGGATAGCCTATCGGAACGTGAGAATTGGAGGTCGTTTGCTTAACGGTTAAATTGAGATATTTTATTAATTGAATAATATTAAATTATATATATATATTAACATTTTTCTCTAAACCCTAGTTACATTTGCCGGCCGCCACTTTTGCGTTTAATGGCCGAAATCGCGTGCGCTTCTTCCTCATTTTCCCATCACCACACACGACGATTCGCGAAACCTTCTACATGAAGATGGGAGAACCCTTCGAGACGATGATATCGATACGGTGATGAGGTGTCGTAGTGGAGTGTGGAGGTCGGGAAGTCATCGCATTCGTGCACCGTTCGATCGCATGGTGCGTGCGATTCTGACCACCGAGCTTCGTGAGATTTGGTGCGTTGGGGGAGTGGAGCGTGAGCTACATCGTGGCGGTGGATGATGGGGTTCCGGTCGCGAGTAGGAGGAGCGGCCATCTAGGGTTGGTAACGAAGATGGGTTCGTTTGTTGATTCCTGGAACGTGCGTACGCAAGAGAGATGAGGACGAGCGGCCTTGTTTTCGTGAGGATCGGCCAGGATGAGTTCTGGTAATAAAAATAAAAAGAGAAAGAAAATTGTTTTAAGTTTATATTCAAATCTTTAAATTTGAATAACTCTTTCGTACGACATCAGATTTCGACGAAATTTGCGACGCCGGGATCTCAGAGACGAACACTACGAAATGGTGCAGTTCGGAAATCATTCCGGGCAAGTAGAAATTTGGGTTAAATCGGACACCGTTCGGTTTAATTTAAATTCCGAACGCTCGCCGAAACTCAAGGTGAGTTTTCTCACTCACATCTGGATGCTAGGCATTTTAAATAGTTAATATTTAAATATCTGTGTGATTGGTTGATTATAACTGTTGTTATCAGTTTGGAATGATATTTATATTGTGATGTGCTAATATCTGTGGATGCAGGGAAAAACAGGTTGGAGGGATCCAACTGGATTCCTCACAATGTAGCAATTATTTTATAATTGATAGTGATACCTGTTTATATGATGTGATTGATAAATCTGGAAATTTAGTTGTTCTGTGACATTGTGGTATAAATTGTAATCACAGAATTTAATTATAAATGGATAAATTGTGTTTTTACGAAATAAAATGAATTGTTAAATTTAGAATTTCAAAGAATAAAATTTGAAATCGGATTTGAAAAGAAAAATGTAAATTGGGTCAAATTGGGATTTTGAATATAATGGGAAGTTTATGAAATGAGTAAATGGAAAGTATAGTTTTCTGGAAACTAAATTTATGAAATTATAAATTGTTTAAAATAACGGTGTTTATTTTAATAATGGCTAATGTTATCCGAAAATTAAAAATATGTTAAATGGAGTTTCCGACTATAAATTAACAAGTTCAAATGGAAAATAGAATGTTTTGAAATGCCGTATTTCATTGGAATTTAATTAAGTGAATTGGAAATTTGGCTTCCATTAGAAATTCACCAAAAATGTTTAATTTAAAATGTTTTAAACTATGATTTAAAAATGAGTTTCCGGAAATGAAAATTGTGATTTAACTTCGGAGGAAGTTATAGTTAAGTATTGAATTGGAAATTTATGTTGAAATCATAAATTGACTTGAAATAAATCAGTGGATTTATATGAAAGAGTACTTTGGAATGTTTTGGAAACGGGAAAGTGTTTCCCTGGGAAAACCAAGTAAATGTTTATAAAAAGATTTTATTTAACTAAGGTTAAGTTTTAAATTGTTTAAAAAGTATTTTTAAGAAAACGTTATTTTTAAAGAAATAAATTAATAATTTTTAATACCGTAATAATTTGGGAGTATACTAGCAATTATTTTTACGAATGGATTTATTTAAAAGTTGGTTTTGGCTTAAGTTGTTAAAATTAGCATTTTTCTTCTTATAACGCTATTTTGAATTTAGTTAAACTAAAACCCTTATTTTTAAATCAAAGTTTATGTGTTAATAACTAGTTTTCTTCACATATTTTAAATTTATATTTTGAGTAAATAAATAGAAGTAATTTTCATATTTTAAAGTATATTTCAGTATAAAGTATTTTTAACTGTTTTAAATGCAAATTGTTTTATACTTGGTTATTCCCGATGGGAATAAAGGGTAAAAGATTTACCTTGTAAAGGAAGAGTGGAAATTGTTTTCAAATGAGTTTTGAAAATGTGAAAATATATCTTTGAAAGATATTAGAAGAAAATAAATAATATGGAGATTATTTATTGTGTGATGGATGTGTATGGATGTTTGTGAACATTAATTGATAGTTAAATCACCGACTATCAATATTGGCCAAATGCGCGATCGTTTCGAAGAGACCGGGATCGAGTTTCCGTATACCGGGATTCTAGGTCTGGAGACTCGAAAACCACTTCGATCCGGTTTGTACGTTTCGTGTAACGTGTTCGGAGTCGAAGATGGAGCAGTGATGTGCAAGGGCTAGTCGCTACTAATCCTGAGGATATTTCCAAAATGGATGTAGTAGGAATAGTGCCTTCGGTTTCGTTCGAACCCGGGACGGACTTGTATGGACGAATGCTTTCGTGACATCGTCAGGTGGACGATGGGCATTCTAAGTGAAATGTTCTGTAAAGGTAACGCTAAGCCTCAAGCCTCATCAACCAGGAATGACTGAAAATCAGGGGTTATGCAGCAAGGCTTCGTGGGTAGCCCCCACTTGAGAGTAAGGTCATCCCTGTCTAGATGTCCCTTTTATTTCGGCTTAGTGGTGCGGTTGCTGATCACAACCGTGGGGTGATTTTACTTGGAATTATCCAGTAAGGGATGATTCCGGTCTTGTGTTGCAGGGGAGCGGGCGTACTCCTCGGTACTGTGATCTAGGCCACGTACTGTGACAGGTGGTACCCCAGTGCCTAGTCATTCGTTGGAAATCCATTTTCCCTACGTGCCTTGTATGGTATTTGTTTGTATACCTAGTATGCTGGAATTTAATCATGTAACAATTTCAGCTATTTTAATAAGTATTTGTAAATAGACACTATTATAATATCAGAGGATTTTTATAAAAAGTGTTTTAGCTATCGTAAGGTAAAAACCCGACATGTTTATTTGTGGCGTGGTCTTACGAGATGCTTTTGTTTCAAAGGATTTTTGAAACTTTAATAATCAGTTTGGATGTATTTATGATGCGCTGGTATTCCAGACTGACTCGGGTGTTATTTTATTATAATGCTCGGGTCAGACAGAGTATATTTCAGGATAGGTTGCTATGGAGCAGAAGAGGAGCTGGAGTCGAGGCGTATTATTCGTACTTGTTTATATTCCGCTGCTATGATTGTTGTTAGTCATGTATCTTATTACTATTGATTATGTTGTGATGGACTTTGATGATGTATTGTATATAAAAAGATATAGTTTTCATTTGTGTAAAGATCTGTTCTATATATTATATTTTATCCGCTGCGATTGTGAGATTTCTGATTTGGTTGGTTCTTTCTTCTTCTATCTACTTTCTTATTCTTTTACAATCTGTCTTTTCCGACATTCGATCGTCGGCATATTATACTGTTGAGTATTTTGTGTCGATTTTCGAGGGTCGAGAAGGGCGGGTCGTCACAGTGGTATCAGAGCTTAGGTTGGCGACAACCTAGGCTTCGGTGGGAAAATTACTCATTTTAAATGGAGTCAATAGAACTCTATAGTGAGTTGAGTGTAATAATAGCTATGAGAGCGTATTTGTTAGTGGATATAAAATTGTTTTTATACTGTGTTGACTTATCGGTTGAGTGTTTATGAATTCTGGTCGGTGCGTGAAGTACAACCGTATCGATAGGGGTTTCTAAACTCTTAAACAAGATAAACCGACATAGTATTGTTTTTAAAGTGGGTAAATGAAATAATTTTACCCAAAATTGTATTTTGATATAAAAAGAAATAATTTTCTAAATTATTATATGTATTGGATGCTTGTTTGGTTGTTTCTTCTATAATTAAATAAGAAATTAAAACATGATCTAAAATTTGAAATGATATATATAAGAAAATAAGAAGTTAAAATATTAAAATGGTTTATAACCAAATGGAATTGACTGGATATGTTTTAAATAAGAAATGAAAAAAAAATTAAAATTTGATTTAAGCTAGAATTTTGACCCCGGAAATTTTGAAAGGGATTTCAAATGGAATTAAACAAAGTTTTGGGAGTTTGACTTTGTGGAAATGTTAGAAATGTTTTCAAAAGCATTTGTAAGAATGGAGTATATTTTGGGGAAATATTTTTGAATAGAAATTGTTTTGAGGTGGATTTCTGGAAGTGGAAAGCATTGAACCCACTTCAGTCGCTGGAAAATAATCCTGATGATGCTGGCCACATCATTAGAATTCATTTTCGAGTTTCTAAAGTGATGGATTGCTACCAAAATGGTTGGGTATGACACTGTTTGGACTTGTTTGAGAAACAAGTAATTTTAAAATTTTCAAAAGGAAAATTGTTTGGTAAAAGCAGTTTGTTTTGGAATTTGGTATTTGATTTGAATATCAAAAGAGAAATGTGTTGATTTTTTATTTCAAATTGGTTTTGAAATAAATCCGGGTAAATTGAATTCTGGGAATTCTATTTTAAAATAAAAATGTGAAAGTTGAAATGATTCAACTATATAACTTATAAAGGAAAGTTGATTTAAAGAAGAATTGAGTATATATGGAATGTAAATTTACTTTGAATAAATGAAGGTGAATGGAATATATCTAGATTTAACTTATGATAAGTTAAATAAAATTAAGGATTTGAAATTGAATTAAATCTAAATGAATTGGAATTAAATAGAAGTTGAGATAACGGTGAAATGTAAATGCTTATGATTGTGCAAATGAATTCATATTCTTAAGCTATTAAGTGTTAAAATTTGACATTGTGATTATAAAAATGTGGATTGGTTTGAAATGAGCAATATAAACTTATAAGTAATTAAGTTGGAAAACTTGAGAATGGAAAAAAAAATGGTTGAAACTCAAGTAAAATGGGATTATAATCACAAATGGAAATAATAAATGGAATGGTGAATTCGAACTTAATTTTAAATGGAATGCAAGGTAAGGTGAAACAATTATAAAATATAAAAGAGGTAAGTGAACTGAAGTTAGTAAATAAGTTGAACTTAGATATGGAGAATTAAGATTAAATTGAATTTGGTTTAACTTCGATTAAGATGGAATTAAGCTGAATATTAAAATTTCTGTTGTGTTATGAATAAGAATGAATGTAATTTAATTCTTATTTAAAGTAGTAAAGGAAATGGTTTAAATTCAGGTGGGCTAAATAAAATTTAGATGAACTTGAATTAATTCTGGAAAGGAATTAAATTGAATATATATATATATAATTTAGTTAACCTTGAAATAAATTTGGATAGGGATTGAATTAAATGGGAATTTAATTTAGTAGAAGTGATGATGAATGAAGTAAATGCTTACTCAATTAAATCTAAAATGATTGTTTGGGAATGAATTTTGTGTAAACTAAATTAAATGGACTATATATGGTAATAAATAGAATTTTGATAGTTTGGTCAAAATTTGAAAGGTAAATAAAATCCAGTTCTGGAATGGGATTTAATTTTGGTAATAAATATTGGAAGTATGAATGGGTAATGGAATTAGATTATAATAATGATGGTTTTGAATTGTAAATAAAATTCAAATGGGAGAAATAATTTAAATGGTCTCTTTGTTAATAAAATAATTTTTACATGGATTGGATAAATAAACAAAGAGCATTAAAGTTGTAAATGAATTGAAATTGATTGGAGGAGAATCAAATGAAAATAAAATAAAATTGATTCAAGAAGAAATGGTAATGTGTGGATACTTGAGAGAACTAAAACAAATGATTAAGTATAAGCTTTATTGAGTAATCTTGAATGGAATTGTTAGGAAATAAACTAAAATGCAAGTGAAATGAGTTTTAAATTAATTAATGTGATGAGTTAAAAATATAAGAGTTGTAAATAACTCAGGAATGAATGATATTAATGTAAATTTGAATTGGTTAATGGAAATAAAGATGTAAGGAAAATGTAATTTAACAATTACATGGGGAAGAGAAAATATTTGGTTTGTGAACCTTGAAATGGAATAAAATTTATATGAATCTAAGTTGAAATTAATTTTAAATGGTTATAAGCTTAAGTGGTGATTATTTTGTTTAAATGACATGAAATTGGCATGTATTCGAAATTAAGTTGTTTTAACAAGCAATTGAAATTGAGTTTTGTATAAATTGAACTGGAGTGAAATCTAATTCAAAGAATTAGTATATGAATGCAAGTGAATTGGTTAAAAATATCAAATGGAATGGACTTTTAATCAATAGGAATGAATTGACCTTTTTATGAGTAATTTTGCATATGATTGGAAATGGATCATAAAAGAAATGCGAATGCTTCAAGTTTAAAATGAAATTTGATTGTAAATCAAATTTGGAATGTAAGTTAAAATTAAAAATGTAAGAAAGGCATATGTTAATCATATTGAGATAGAAATGAATTGGTTGAAATAAATATGGAATTAAATCTGGTGAACTTGAATTTAAAGCATTCAAGCGAAATAAAAATGAAGTCTGGATTTGAGTAAGAAATTAAAAGATGATTGAAATCTTTGGATTGTTAATAAAGTATGGTTAACATAGTTAAATTATGAACTATGCTTGGTTTGGCTATGAAATGGATATGTTTGGTTTGCATTTGTATTGGAAATGTTATGAAAATGCTCATATCTTTGAAAACTGATGAGTTTGTTGAGTAAGTACAGGTACGGGAGGCGTTCGAGAGAGTTGGAGCGCGTATATGCGATATATTAGCCGCTCGCTATAAAAAAATTTGCTAAAAGGTACGCCTATGCAAATATAATTGGGAAATGATATATATATTGTGATATATTTTGGTTTTCGGCCATGTGAGCCGATGTATATATATTTGTGTATCCTGCGATATCGCAGAAGCTCCTCCGTGCAAAGGAGACTCCGCCAAAATTTTTCAGAAATTTTGGGAGTTAGAAAATTTTTGAGATTTTGGAAAAAAATTTATTAACTTAGAAAGTTAATTTGAAATAACGTTAAAAGTAAAGCTTTTGGGATTAATGTAGCAATTGAGTATGGGATTGGGCTAAAGGATTTTGGAAAGTGAATATAAACTTTAGCTAAGCAAATTGGGTAAGAAAATGAGTTGGAAAGTATATTTTTACCTTAGCAAATTTCGGGGATGAAATTTTTATAAGGGGGGAGGAATGTAACATCCCGTATTTTTAAGCTATTGAATTTGAACATTTAATTCATTTTAAATGTTTAATGTGGATCCTTAATTGTTTTTGAAATGAATGGATTTGGGTTCAATCAATGAAAATGAGCTATAATTTTAATTTATAGCAATTCTTGTTGAATTTGATTAATGGAAAAATAATAATTAAATATTCGGGATTAGGATAAAAAGGTGAATCTGGGTGTAAATAGCTATAAAATGGTTTTAAAATTTATTTTAAAATCTATTTGGACATAAATAATGTTGTTGGACTTTTAGAGGAATTTTTAAGTTGATAAACTAATATTTGGGGTTTATATTAATTTAATAATGAATTTAATATTATTAAAATGCAATTTAATCAGATTTTGGTCTAGAATAAGCCAGAATGATTTTTAATGTGTTTATAAATTTTATATGATTTATTGTTAAGTTAATAAAATTTTAAAAGTGAAATTTTAAACGTTTTCGTCAATTCAGAAAATCGCCTGATTTAATAGACGAGTTAAAATAGCCTTCCGAGGCACAGTCTCAGAATTCGACGAAACTAGTTCCATTGGATCCGTAATAGTTAGTTATTATCGGATTTCAATTTTCGTAGCAATCGGAGTTGTCGTTTGACCGTGGCAGCTCGAAACGCCTATAAATCGATTAAACCGATTTGATTTTAAATTGATCGTTTTATTCCATATCTTGTGCATACGATCAAATTGGCTTACGAAACCTATTCCATTGTGTCCGGAACGTGGAAAAACCCCAGGATAGCCTATCGGAACGTGAGAATTGGAGGTCGTTTGCTTAATGGTTAAATTGAGATATTTTATTAATTGAATAATATTAAATTATATATATATATATTAACATTTTTCTCTAAACCCTAGTTACATTTGCCGGCCGCCACTTTTGCGTTTAATGGCCGAAATCGCGTGCGCTTCTTCCTCATTTTCCCATCACCACACATGACGATTCGCGAAACCTTCTACATGAAGATGGAAGAACCCTTCGAGACGATGATATCGATACGGTGATGAGGTGTCGTAGTGGAGTGTGGAGGCCGGGAAGTCATCGCGTTCGTGCACCGTTCGATCGCATGGTGCGTGCGATTCTGACCACCGAGCTTCGTGAGATTTGGTGCGTTGGGGGAGTGGAGCGTGAGCTACATCGTGGCGGTGGATGATGGGGTTCCGGTCGCGAGTAGGAGGATCGGCCATCTAGGGTTGGTAACGAAGATGGGTTCGTTTGTTGATTCCTGGAACGTGCGTACGCAAGAGAGATGAGGACGAGCGGCCTTGTTTTCGTGAGGATCGGCCAGGATGAGTTCTGGTAATAAAAATAAAAAGAGAAAGAAAATTGTTTTAAGTTTATATTCAAATCTTTAAATTTGAATAACTCTTTCGTACGACATCAGATTTCGACGAAATTTGCGACGCCGGGATCGCAGAGACGAACACTACGAAATGGTGCAGTTCGGAAATCATTCCGGGCAAGTAGAAATTTGGGTTAAATCGGACACCGTTCGGTTTAATTTAAATTCCGAACGCTCGCCGAAACTCAAGGTGAGTTTTCTCACTCACATCTGGATGCTAGGCATTTTAAATAGTTAATATTTAAATATCTGTGTGATTGGTTGATTATAACTGTTGTTATCAGTTTGGAATGATATTTATATTGTGATGTGCTAATATCTGTGGATGCAGGGAAAAACAGGTTGGAGGGATCCAACTGGATTCCTCACAATGTAGCAATTATTTTATAATTGATAGTGATACCTGTTTATATGATGTGATTGATAAATCTGGAAATTTAGTTGTTCTGTGACATTGTGGTATAAATTGTAATCACAGAATTTAATTATAAATGGATAAATTGTGTTTTTACGAAATAAAATGAATTGTTAAATTTAGAATTTCAAAGAATAAAATTTGAAATCGGATTTGAAAAGAAAAATGTAAATTGGGTCAAATTGGGATTTTGAATATAATGGGAAGTTTATGAAATGAGTAAATGGAAAGTATAGTTTTCTGGAAACTAAATTTATGAAATTATAAATTGTTTAAAATAACGGTGTTTATTTTAATAATGGCTAATGTTATCCGAAAATTAAAAATATGTTAAATGGAGTTTCCGACTATAAATTAACAAGTTCAAATGGAAAATAGAATGTTTTGAAATGCCGTATTTCATTGGAATTTAATTAAGTGAATTGGAAATTTGGCTTCCATTAGAAATTCACCAAAAATGTTTAATTTAAAATGTTTTAAACTATGATTTAAAAATGAGTTTCCGGAAATGAAAATTGTGATTTAACTTCGGAGGAAGTTATAGTTAAGTATTGAATTGGAAATTT
Source organism: Allium fistulosum (assembly GCA_030737815.1). Classification (NCBI taxonomy): domain Eukaryota; kingdom Viridiplantae; phylum Streptophyta; class Magnoliopsida; order Asparagales; family Amaryllidaceae; genus Allium; species Allium fistulosum. The sequence goes on from CM060902.1 coordinate 1,395,317,008, forward strand.
ATGTTGAAATCATAAATTGACTTGAAATAAATCAGTGGATTTATATGAAAGAGTACTTTGGAATGTTTTGGAAACGGGAAAGTGTTTCCCTGGGAAAACCAAGTAAATGTTTATAAAAAGATTTTATTTAACTAAGGTTAAGTTTTAAATTGTTTAAAAAGTATTTTTAAGAAAACGTTATTTTTAAAGAAATAAATTAATAATTTTTAATACCGTAATAATTTGGGAGTATACTAGCAATTATTTTTACGAATGGATTTATTTAAAAGTTGGTTTTGGCTTAAGTTGTTAAAATTAGCATTTTTCTTCTTATAACGCTATTTTGAATTTAGTTAAACTAAAACCCTTATTTTTAAATCAAAGTTTATGTGTTAATAACTAGTTTTCTTCACATATTTTAAATTTATATTTTGAGTAAATAAATAGAAGTAATTTTCATATTTTAAAGTATATTTCAGTATAAAGTATTTTTAACTGTTTTAAATGCAAATTGTTTTATACTTGGTTATTCCCGATGGGAATAAAGGGTAAAAGATTTACCTTGTAAAGGAAGAGTGGAAATTGTTTTCAAATGAGTTTTGAAAATGTGAAAATATATCTTTGAAAGATATTAGAAGAAAATAAATAATATGGAGATTATTTATTGTGTGATGGATGTGTATGGATGTTTGTGAACATTAATTGATAGTTAAATCACCGACTATCAATATTGGCCAAATGCGCGATCGTTTCGAAGAGACCGGGATCGAGTTTCCGTATACCGGGATTCTAGGTCTGGAGACTTGAAAACCACTTCGATCCGGTTTGTACGTTTCGTGTAACGTGTTCGGAGTCGAAGATGGAGCAGTGAAGTGCAAGGGCTAGTCGCTACTAATCCTGAGGATATTTCCAAAATGGATGTAGTAGGAATAGTGCCTTCGGTTCCGTTCGATCCCGGGACGGACTTGTATGGACGAATGCTTTCGTGACATCGTCAGGTGGACAATGGGCATTCTAAGTGAAATGTTCTGTAAAGGTAACGCTAAGCCTCAAGCCTCATCAACCGGGAATGACTGAAAATCAGGGGTTATGCAGCAAGGCTTCGTGGGTAGCCCCCACTTGAGAGTTAGGTCATCCCTGTCTAGATGTCCCTTTTATTTCGGCTTAGTGGTGCGGTTGCTGATCACAACCGTGGGGTGATTTTACTTGGAATTATCCAGTAAGGGATGATTCCGGTCTTGTGTTGCAGGGGAGCGGGCGTACTCCTCGGTACTGTGATCTAGGCCACGTACTGTGACAGGTGGTACCCCAGTGCCTAGTCATTCGTTGGAAATCCATTTTCCCTACGTGCCTTGTACGGTATTTGTTTGTATACCTAGTATGCTGGAATTTAATCATGTAACAATTTCAGCTATTTTAATAAGTATTTGTAAATAGACACTATTATAATATCAGAGGATTTTTATAAAAAGTGTTTTAGCTATCGTAAGGTAAAAACCCGACATGTTTATTTGTGGCGTGGTCTTACGAGATGCTTTTGTTTCAAAGGATTTTTGAAACTTTAATAATCAGTTTGGATGTATTTATGATGCGCTGGTATTCTAGACTGACTCGGGTGTTATTTTATTATAATGCTCGGGTCAGACCGAGTATATTTCAGGATAGGTTGCTATGGAGCAGAAGAGGAGCTGGAGTCGAGGCGTATTATTCGTACTTGTTTATATTCCGCAGCTATGATTGTTGTTAGTCATGTATCTGATTACTATTGATTGTGTTGTGATGGACTTTGATGATGTATTGTATATAAAAAGATATAGTTTTCATTTGTGTAAAGATCTGTTCTATATATTATATTTTATCCGCTGCGATTGTGAGATTTCTGATTTGGTTGGTTCTTTCTTCTTCTATCTACTTTCTTATTCTTTTACAATCTGTCTTTTCCGACATTCGATCGTCGGCATATTATACTGTTGAGTATTTTGTGTCGATTTTCGAGGGTCGAGAAGGGCGGGTCGTCACAGCGAGAGGGGAGGAGATAAAGGTAGGGTATGTGTTGTCGAGTGGAGCAAGATGGCGTGGGTTTCTTTTTTTTTTCTTTTGTCTTCCAGAACAAAATAAGTGAACAATTCATACAATTTTCTTCCCTTCAAAATGAACTGAAAGGAAATGGAAGAGTGAAAAGGTATAAACGAACCAACAATCATAAATTGGACCAGTGAACAGCAAAGGTCATACGTGAATTGCAAGAAATAATTAAAGCTGATGACCATTGGCTTCTGAACGGTGGAAATTTAAGTGACACAAACTAAAAAGCACGAAACCGGTACCGATACGGTAGGCGTTACGCAAAGTGCAACGTACAACGGAACTCCGAATTTGACAATCGAATATACCGTAGATATTAGCACGACGAGACGATCAAAACGGTATATAGAAATCAGTGGTACGATTGAATTATAAAAATTCAAAATTTTTCTACTATGGAAAATGCAAGAAAAACACTGAAAAATAAGATCGACGGAGCCAAAGATGTCCGAATTTGGAAAAACGACCAACTAACATCTTGCTCAGAAGATGGTTTAGAATTTTTCTATGTAAAAATATACAGGTTTCGGAAACATTTTATTTTCATCGCTTTTTAACTGATTAAATTGAAGTAAATTTACGCGCGAAATAAAATTTCATATTTTCGGATGAAAATTTAACAGTCGCTATGTTTAACTAGACGTATTCCAAATATTAAATTTTTATTTCAAAATTTTATCGTTTAAAATTTTACAAAATTTCAGCTAATTAGGTTATTAAAACAGTTGAAATTTACGGGTCGTTACACTCTCCCCCACTCAAAACTTTTCGTCCCCGAAAAGGAACGAGGTAGGAGAATAGAAACAACCAGAAAGAAAACAGATTTGAAATACAAAATGACAATTAATTTAAACCATATAAATTCAAATTTAAATTAATTGATATTCAATAATTGATTTAATCCATTTGATTTCACTAAAATCAATCTCAACTATTTCTAAATTCATTATCTTATTATCCCATTTTCTTCAATTTACAATTTCTAAAACCATAAATTTGAATAGTCTTTTATTATAATCATATTTTTCAGAAATTTTAAATTCTTCTTTATTCCAAATTATTGTTAAATTTATTCTACTTACTATATCTTATCACATATATTTAACCCATATAAATTGATTTAAACCATACAGATTTCAGTTTAAATCAATTTCTATTCAATAATAGATTTTAAATTCAATGTATTTCCATAAGTTAATCTAATTTCCATCTATTATTCAATTAACTTATTATTCTATTTATTTCAATTAACATTTTATAATTAAAATTTAAGTGTATAACATTTAATATAACCACTCAAAATTTATTTATAAATTCAATTTATCTTATATATTATCCAATTACATATTCAACTTCTGAATGATTTATGTAAGTTGTATTAGAATGCAGTTGAACAATATACAAATAAATTTTTTTCCCAATTCAATTTATTCAAGTTTAAATATTTATTCCAAAATTTGGTTTTATTTATAATTAAAATCATCCTTTAACAACATTTAAGAATTAGATTTCCGATTAACTTTAAACAATTTAGAGATATATATGATATATTTATATCAAATCAAATTAAATTTTTAAAATAAGATACCTATATATATATATGTAAATCAAAATATATAGAAGAAATTCAAATCAAAATATATTTTTCTCAAAACAAAACCGTAGCAAAGCTACAGATTGGTATCTCCACTTCGAAACTCGAAAATGAATGTCGATGATGCGGCCGCCATCACCGAAATTATTTTCCAGCGACAAAGAGAAGAGCACTGTTTTCAACATTTTATAATTCTTTGGAAACGATTTCTATTCGAAAATACTTCCAATAATATATACTTTAAAATTATAAAACCAAAGTTCGAAATCACCGGAAACTAAATTCTCAAATTTCTGAATTAAATTCATTGCAAATTCCAATCAATTTATAACCAAGTTTATGAATTCATTTATTTATATTATGCAATAGTCAATGGTTTACAAAACACTAAATGAAAATCAAATATTATTATTTCAGACAACAAATTCATTAATAATTTAATTCCAGAAAAATTATATTTGTAACAACCCGATATTTTAAAGCGAAATTTTAATTTTAAAAAAACAAAACATTTCGAAATATTAATATAAAATAAAGTGTAGTAATTTGTATAAAACGAAAATTTAAAAGCGTTACATTTCGTTACGTTTTGTCCGTTCTTAACTTTACATTAGAATCAAATTTTATTAACGATGATAATAGCTATTTTAAATTTTGGTTTATAAAGATACGTTATATTTTAAGAAACCGTTAACATTTTTAAATTTATTAAATAAAAGAAACAAGTAATAAATTGTACGTTACTTCGGGCGTTACGCTGTACGTGCATTGTTCCATTGTCCTTTAATTCCAGCTGTCTATATTAGTTTGGAAATGTCAAATCTTACCTTACTTCACGTGAGAAATATTCCACTTTTCCCTTTATCTTCCTTACGTTTCGTTCAACATTTATTTTGCCTTAAATTCCTCTAACCGATCAAAAGCCTGCTTTTGCCTCCTCTCTACAAATTTTAGACAGCTGTTTCATTTCTTTCGTTCACAACTATTCCAGACTGCAATTTCCTTCAGCTTCCATTGTAATTGCGTGTCCATCTTCCAAGGTATGGCCGCATGTTTTATCATTTATTTATTTTCATTTTTTTTTGTTTGTTCTTCTGTGCGTGCCTGGCTTTGTTCATTCTTTTGCCACCTCATGCTCCTCCCATTCACCATATTATTTTTGCCTGCCTCCATGCTAAGCCTACCCCAGTCCACCGAACTCTTATCCCATGCCTTCCGCTTTGTTCCCATGCGCCTACCCATTAGCCTACCCCACCCCGTGCCGAGATCCAGTCACCTCCACCACCAGACTGCGTCCATCCCACCACGACCCTACCCCACACCACCACGTCACCCCTACGCTGTGCCAGCCACCATCTATGTCCCACTCCAGGCCGAGACCCTTCGCCAGATCTAACCCATGCCAACCCACGTCACGTCACCACTGCAGCCACCATACGCCCCAACCAGCAACCACCACAGACCGAGACTGCCATTCGCCACCTTCCAGCAATCTCGCACCTCTCGGAACTGCCGTGACCTGCCTAACTCCACCGAGAACCCTCTGGACTCCCTGCCGAGCCACACCTTGAGACCCCCATTCAACACTTGCCTCGTTTTGGTTGAGTGGTATTGGTTTAGCCGAGAGAAAAATTTTATAGTTTACTGACTTGTATTTGATGAAGTGCAAATTTTTGTGTTGAGTAGCATGGTTCCAGAACTTTTGTTTTGAAGTTTAAATATGTACTGCCTCCAATTTTTGTTTGAAACGAATATGTCCTTTAGCTTTAGTTTAGTTGGTAACCGAGCCTATTTTTCTACTAGTATTTGTTTAAAAATTAAAAGTACTAGTGTATGTTGTCACCTCTGTTTTGTTATACCGTACCTTTGATCCTTTGAGAAAAAATATATTTTTGTTGTATGTGTTTTGTCACTTTACAAATATAAAGTTATAATCTATATTTTAAAAAGTGGTCGTGCTATATTGTTTCGATTTTTCAACTTGTTCTTTTTCGTTTGTCGCTTCATTTGAAAATTCGTCATTCGTGTAATTTTAGATTTGATTATTTATTGTGTTTTTGGTTTGAATCTAGTTGGCGCATCCGCTAACAATTGATCGTGCTTTCCGCGTGCTTTCGATAGGAATCGTATTTCTTTTTCCGAATCTCCAGCTCCGTAGAGGTGAGTAAATCTCACACGAATATTCATACTTATATAATTGTGAAACGACCGCAACTGAATGTGTAGAAATAAATAAATAAATAAATGATGTTATAATTACCTGTGATTTATTTATAGTTGATGTTAATTGTTAAAACTGCATATCGTATCATCTGTTATATCTGTTCTTATTTTACTGTTATTCTATTCTGTTAAATCACACTGCAAGTTCCCTGTAGAATAGAATCACTATGGTTGAAATGATACATACCCGAACGGACTTTAGAATAAGGGAAGGTCGTTATGGGCTGAAATGATAGGCCTGAGCGATTTTCAATTTAATTTTTTTTACTTGGGATTGCGGGTTTGAAATGATAAAACCCGGATTTTTCTTTGTAAATTACGGATTGAAATGATATAGTATCTGTATCACTTGAATTAGGCTAGAAAATATTATACAGACCCGTGGTTATTTTTCTGTATTTTCTGAATATTTTTAAATAATTTAAAAACTGTAATAATATTAAATTGATTTAAACCGAATTTTAAATGATTTATTTAAAAATAGAAATGATTTTTCTATGTGATAAATATAAATAAATGGAGGAATATTGATTTTAAAACGAAACTTAAATTTGAAATTTTGATAAAAAAAAGAAAGATGGAAACTTAAGTTAAATAAATTGAAATGAAATTTAGTTTAAATTGGTGGAAAAATGGAGTTTAAGTTTAAATGTTGAAATGAACGTAATAAGCAAATTTGTAAGTTTGGTTTTAACTTGTAAAATTTCCCTTTAAATAAATTGTTAAAGGATTGAAAATGAACATTTTAAATGTATGATTTTATAAGTTTAACTAGGTAGAATCTGTAGCACTTGTTAAGTGTGGTGGATTTTATAAATGAACCAAAAGACTAAAATGAACTAAAGCTAGGATAGTACTTGGTAAGTGCTGTTGTAGCAGAAACTAAAATTGAACTTGAACTAATAAAAAGCTACTGTAGCACTTGTTAAGGACTGCAGTAGACTGAAATATGATTTTGTTTAAAACTGAACTGATATAACAATTATAAATATTGTTTTGTTGAATAAAAATTGTTTTCGAATATAACTTACCGCCACACTTTTAAATGCCGTGGAAGCTGAAAATTTTAGTGCTTTTGTTTAAGTGAATAAGTGAACTCTGAAGGGTTAGATTTTGGAAATATAATATTGATTTAAAGGAATAATGACTTTGTTTTTAAATGGTTTAATTCGAAGTATATTTTGATAAATTGTTTTAAATCTATAACCACGGGTTATAATAACGATTGGTTGGCAAAGAGACCGGGATCAGATATGGACATACTCTCTGTCGATACCGAAAACCACTTTGACAACCGTGTACGCGGTGGAGATTCCAGAATGAAGTAGGATGGTGGCGACGTCCTTAAGGTATTACGTGGACCCAACTCCCGTGAGTTGGCATAAGGTGGCTAAAACAGGAGCGATCTCGGACCAGTGAGGTAGCACCTCTTCTCGGACACATTCCTTCGACATTATACTCTTACTTGTGATTTGACTAGATGGCCATCCTCCGATTTGGGAATGTTGTTCGAGGTGGAACGGTAGTGGCTGCTATGCGTATCCATCAGTCCGTGTGCGTAATTGGTATATCTACCCTGGCATTGCCTAGTTGTGCTGTGTCACCTACCATACCGAGCTTTACTACGATTATGATTTTAAGATCCGACCGCGTTAAGGTTCTCCATCCCCTTAACGCTATTTTCCGACATGATTATACTTTACTTATGTAGACACTATTATAATAGCGAATATTACTACATAGTAGATAGTTTAACGGATCCTTAGAGGATGGGCGGTCCCAAGCATCTTCTAAGTTACTTGTACCTTTACTACAGTTCATTTGAGTTGGTTTACATTGTATAAGTATGTATATCCTGACTCGAGTGTTATGTTTTATTTTACGCTCGGGTCAGCCTGAGTATTCACAGCTTTGGATTCACTTTTCTGGAGCTCGGAATCACTGGAGATTCTGCTTATCTAGTTATCTTCCTATTTCAGTTTCAGTTGTCTTATTTCAGCTTTCGTTTTAGAGACTTGTGTATTTGGGATTCCTATTGTACTTGTTTCAGAACTGTATTGGGTTTCAGACTATGTATTTTGTATTTGATTTTAGACTATGTATTTAGTGGCTTCATGAACCACTATGGTATTTTTAAATTCCGCTGCGAGTTATTCTGATATTTCTGTGTCTGTGATTCTGTGAATGATTTTATTTGCTCCAAATTTTATTACAATCTGTTATTTTGTATTATTCAAGTCTGACATGTGTGGATTATTGTCGATTTGAATGGTCCAAAATAGTGGGTCATTACATTTGGTATCAGAGCTTTGGTTTAGGCAAACCTTAGCCTATGGAGCAAAAACTCATTAGAGATAGGGTAGAAATACCCTAGAATGAGTGAAATCAAACTCAGAATCATTTCCTTGTGAGTGAACGTATTTTCAAAGTATAAAATGATTTTAAAATGATTTTTCAAATGATTTTTCAAAGATTATTTTGATATAAAGTTTTCTTGTTTTAAGAAGAAATTTTCTAAACTTCCTTCTTTCCGTATCTACCTTGTTAGGAATTTTTAGGATATTCATTCAAGTGTTCTTATCGTGTTTTTATCTTAACTTATCTTAGTCTTCTTTGTACCTTGTCCTAAAAAAATTTTATTCTTGATATTTCCAGGATGAATCGTGGAAATGCTAGAGGTAGGGGTCGTGGTATTGCCCCAGTTCCTCCACCTGTTGCACCCGTTAAGTTTACAGTCCTTTGCAAGGAATTCTCTCAGCTCGGTGGCACTAAGTTCACCGGTTCAGAATGTATCATCGAAGCCCAGCAATGGCTAAGAAGTTTGGAAAGAATCTTTACTTGTTTAGAGATCATTGATGCCCAGAAGCGTCAGTTAGCAGCATGGCAGCTGCAAGAGTCAGCCCTAGATTGGTGGGAGTCTGTTACGACTCGCACTAACGAAGGTGATCTTTCATGGGAGCAGTTCAGGTATCCATTGTGTTAACTTGAATTTTTCCCCATTTCCTTTCTTTTCGAATCTATCTTAAGTTCGATTTGTATCTTCTTTCAGGGAGGCTTTTGTGGCAAAATGGATGCCCGAAGCCGGAAAATCTCAGCTTTACCGTGAATTCATGGACCTCAAGCAGGGTACCATGTCTTTTTCAGAGTATGAACGGAAGTTCAATGAACTTTCAAAATTCGGTCCTGGTCTTATCGACACTCAGCTGAAGAAGAACGAGAAGTTCATTTCTGGAGCTCGCCCAGAGTTCTACGATCGCCTTATTTCACATGTTCATGGCACATTTACTGAGCTCATGGATATGGCTATCCGCTCTGAGAACCCTACTTCCAAGGGTCCTGCTGCTTCTGGTACTCATGTCTCACAATCTTCCTCTGCAAATTCCAAGAAGAGAAAGCCCAACTTCCACCAGCAGAAGAAGAATTGGATCAAACATGCGGGCTTGGGATCTTCAGCATCTGCTCCTTCTCAGAGACACCCTATTGATCTGTCCTCCATTACTTGCTTCAAATGTGACCAAAAGGGACACTATGCCAATAGTTGCCCTAATCCGTCCAGTGCTGCTGTTCCTCCACCCCAGGTTACCAGGAACGATCTTTGTCATGTTTGTCTTCAGTCGGGTCATTTTAGGAAGGACTGTCCTTTATATCAGAAGGGAAAGCCATCTGGCCTATTTGTTGTCACATCTGCTTCATCACCTGCTCCTGCACCTACTCCCGCTCCTAGCGATAGTCAAGGTACTCTTCAAGGCACCTTTACTTTATTTCATCATCCAGTTCGTGTTTTATTTGATACTGGTGCTTCGCATAGTTTTATTTCTGATGACCTGTGTAATAAGTTTGAACATCTCCTTTCCCCTGAGTATGCTTCTGTTCCTCTATGTGTTTCTAATCCTATTGGTGGTCCCGCAAATCTTAATAAGATTTGTAAGCATGTGAAACTCCTCCATTCCGATCATAGCTTTAGTGGCGATTTCTATATCCTTGGGTTCGATGCTTTTGATTGTTGCTTGGAAGTGATTGGCTTGATAGACACGATGCCCGTATCTCGTGTAAATCCCGAATTGTTTCTCTTAAGGATGATCGAGGAAATTCTTTACTTATTCAGGGCCGTATGCCTCATGATTATGCTGGTAGCTTTATCTTTTCTCTAGATGCTTCTATTGATGATCTTCTGTCGACCCGTGTAGTTAATCACTACCCGGATGTATTCGGTGAAGTTACTACTTTACCTCCCAAGCGGGAAATTGATTTCCGCATTGACCTCATTCCTGGAGCTCGACCTATAGTTCTTCCTCCTAGAAGAATGGCATCCCACGAGAAGGTTGAGTTAAGGAAACAAATTGAAGACCTATCTTCCAAGGGTCTGATCAGACCTAGTTTTTCTGAATGGGGAGCTGCGGTGGTTTTCGTCACCAAGTCCGATGGTTCTCTTCGGATGTGTGTTGATTATAGGGAGTTGAACAAACTCACTATGAAAAATAGATATCCAATGCCTCGCATCAATGACATGTTTGATCAGCTTTATGGTGCTACTGTTTTCTCTCAGCTTGATCTTGCCACAGGTTTTCACCAACTCAGAGTTGCTGAGGAAAGTATTCCTAAGACCGCTTTCCGTACTGAAAATGGATTCTTCGAATGGTTAGTCATGCCTTTTGGCTTGACTAATGCTCCCGCTTTCTTTGTTGACTTGATGAATCGTGTTTTCCGTGATGTGCTTAATAAATTTGTTCTAGTCTTTGTGGATGATATCCTCATATTCTCTAAGTCTGAAGAAGAACATGAGTCACATTTGAAATCTGTTCTTGAGACTCTTCGAAAGCATCAGTTAAAAGCTAAATTTTCCAAATGCCATTTCTGGAAGGATGAAGTCCGATTTCTTGGGCATATTGTTTCTAGTAATGGAGTTTCAGTTGATCCAGTCAAGATCGCTGCGATCAATGATTGGGAAACTCCTAAGACTCCTACTGATATCCGTAGTTTTCTGGGCCTCGCCGGTTATTACCGGAGATTCATTGAGAATTTCGCTCGGATTGCTGCACCTCTCACTGCTTTAACTCGGAAGAATGCTAAGTTTATTTGGAGTAGTAAGTGTGAAGCCGCATTCAATGAGTTAAAAGACAAGCTTACTTCCGCACCTGTTCTTACCGTTCCAAATGGAGATGAGGGATTAACGGTATACACTGATGCTTGTCGAGAAGGTTTGGGAGCTGTTCTGATGCAGGATGGTAGAGTGATTGCTTATGCTAGTAGACAGTTGAAGACTCATGAAGTAAATTATGCTGCCCATGATCTAGAGTTGCTTGCAGTTGTTTTCGCTTTGAAGCTTTGGAGACATCATCTGTTGGGTACCAAGTTCGAGCTTTTCACAGATCATCAGTCTTTGAGGTATATTTTCTCTCAGAAGGATTTGAATCAGAGACAAGTTAGGTGGTTAGAGTTCCTTGCTTCTTATGACCTCGATATCAACTATACACCGGGAAAGGCTAATGTAGTGGCGGATGCTTTGAGTAGGAAGAAAGCTTTGTTGTGTCAGATTGTTGTTTCTTCACCCCTTGTGGATCGTATTATGGCTAGACAGGATGAGGATCAGATGCTTAGATTGATTAAGGAGAGTGTTCGAAGCAGAATTGGAAGTAGTAGTCTTGATGGAAATGGAGCTCAGATTGACGATAAGGGTGTATTGAGGATTAATAATAGGATTTGTGTCCCGAATGTTGATGGATTGAGACAGGAGTTACTTCGGGAGAATCATCAGTCCAGACTTTCTATTCATCCAGGCGTGACCAAGATGTATCAGGATATGAAGAAGTTATACTGGTGGAAAGGTATGAAGCGAGATATTTCCATTTTCGTCTATAGGTGTGCGACATGTCAGCAAGTCAAGGCAGATCATCAGAAGACTCCTGGTTTATTGCAGCCTCTTGAGATTCCCAATTGGAAGTGGGAACAAGTTTCTATGGATTTCATTGATGGTTTACCGAGGACTAGGAAGGGTAACGAGAGTATCTGGGTTATTGTGGATAGATTGACCATATCAGTTCATTTCATTCCGGTCAAGTCTACCCGTTCAGCTTCTAGTTTATCTGAGATTTACATGAGGGAGATTGTTCGTCTCCACGGTGTTCCTCTCAGTATCGTTTGTGATCGTGATCCTATCTTTACTAGTAGGTTTTGGAAAGCATTTCAGGATTCTTTGGGTACTCATCTAAATCTGAGCACTGGTTACCATCCACAGACTGACGGTCAAACGGAAAGGGTGAATCAGATTTTAGAAGATCTTCTTCGTGCTTGTGTGCTTGATTATGGAGGATCTTGGGAAGGTCATCTCCATCTTGTCGAATTCACTTATAACAATAGTTATCAGGCCAGTATTGAGACATCTCCATTTTCTGCTCTTTACGGACGACCTTGTAGATCTCCTTCTTGTTGGATTGAATCTGGTAATCGTTTGGTTCTTGGTCCTGAGATGGTTTTGGAAGCTTCGGAGAGAGTTGAAGAGATTAAGAGAAAGATGAGGATTGCTCAAGATAGACAGAAGAAGTACGCCGATCGTCGAAGACGGAGTTTAGAGTTTGCAGTTGGTGATTTGGTTTTCCTTAAGGTCTCTCCCTTAAGGAATGTTATTCGTTTCGGTCGTAGAGGAAAGCTTTCTCCTAGATTTGTTGGTCCTTTCCGCATTTTGGAAAGAATTGGTTCTCTTGCTTATCGTCTGGATTTACCCGAGAAATTTTCTGGAATTCACAACGTTTTTCATGTATCTCATCTTCGTCGCTATCTGCAAGATCCATCTCTTATTATTCAGCCTTCTGCCCTTGATAGTTTGGATATCGAGCCAAATCTGACTGTTGAGAGGAAGCCACTTCGTATCGTCGATCGAGATACGAAGCAGCTAAGAAGAAAATCTGTCAACCTGGTCAAAGTGCAGTGGAGCACTGATGAACGGGATTGCACCTGGGAGACGGAGGAGAGCATTCGTGCTTCGAATCCGGAATTGTTTATTTCAGGTACTTTTGCTATTCTATCTTATCTTTCTTTGTTTCCTTTCTTCGTTCCTTTTCGGGGACGAAAAGCTTTGAGTGGGGGAGAGTGTAACAACCCGATATTTTAAAGCGAAATTTTAATTTTAAAAAAACAAAACATTTCGAAATATTAATATAAAATAAAGTGTAGTAATTTGTATAAAACGAAAATTTAAAAGCGTTACATTTCGTTACGTTTTGTCCGTTCTTAACTTTACATTAGAATCAAATTTTATTAACGATGATAATAGCTATTTTAAATTTTGGTTTATAAAGATACGTTATATTTTAAGAAACCGTTAACATTTTTAAATTTATTAAATAAAAGAAACAAGTAATAAATTGTACGTTACTTCGGGCGTTACGCTGTACGTGCATTGTTCCATTGTCCTTTAATTCCAGCTGTCTATATTAGTTTGGAAATGTCAAATCTTACCTTACTTCACGTGAGAAATATTCCACTTTTCCCTTTATCTTCCTTACATTTCATTCAACATTTATTTTGCCTTAAATTCCTCTAACCGATCAAAAGCCTGCTTTTGCCTCCTCTCTACAAATTTTAGACAGCTGTTTCATTTCTTTCGTTCACAACTATTCCAGACTGCAATTTCCTTCAACTTCCATTGTAATTGCGTGTCCATCTTCCAAGGTATGGCCGCATGTTTTATCATTTATTTATTTTCATTTTTTTTTGTTTGTTCTTCTGTGCGTGCCTGGCTTTGTTCATTCTTTTGCCACCTCATGCTCCTCCCATTCACCATATTATTTTTGCCTGCCTCCATGCTAAGCCTACCCCAGTCCACCGAACTCTTATCACATGCCTTCCGCTTTGTTCCCATGCGCCTACCCATCAGCCTACCCCACCCCGTGCCGAGATCCAGTCACCTCCACCACCAGACTGCGTCCATCCCACCACGACCCTACCCCACACCACCACGTCACCCCTACGCTGTGCCAGCCACCATCTATGTCCCACTCCAGGCCGAGACCCTTCGCCAGATCTAACCCATGCCAACCCACGTCACGTCACCACTGCAGCCACCATACGCCCCAACCAGCAACCACCACAGACCGAGACTGCCATTCGCCACCTTCCAGCAATCTCGCACCTCTCGGAACTGCCGTGACCTGCCTAACTCCACCGAGAACCCTCTGGACTCCCTGCCGAGCCACACCTTGAGACCCCCATTCAACACTTGCCTCGTTTTGGTTGAGTGGTATTGGTTTAGCCGAGAGAAAAATTTTATAGTTTACTGACTTGTATTTGATGAAGTGCAAATTTTTGTGTTGAGTAGCATGGTTCCAGAACTTTTGTTTTGAAGTTTAAATATGTACTGCCTCCAATTTTTGTTTGAAACGAATATGTCCTTTAGCTTTAGTTTAGTTGGTAACCGAGCCTATTTTTCTACTAGTATTTGTTTAAAAATTAAAAGTACTAGTGTATGTTGTCACCTCTGTTTTGTTATACCATACCTTTGATCCTTTGAGAAAAAAAATATTTTTGTTGTATGTGGTTTGTCACTTTACAAATATAAAGTTATAATCTATATTTTAAAAAGTGGTCGTGCTATATTGTTTCGATTTTTCAACTTGTTCTTTTTCGTTTGTCGCTTCATTTGAAAATTCGTCATTCGTGTAATTTTAGATTTGATTATTTATTGTGTTTTTGGTTTGAATCTAGTTGGCGCATCCGCTAACAATTGATCGTGCTTTCCGCGTGCTTTAGATAGGAATCGTATTTCTTTTTCCGAATCTCTAGCTCCGTAGAGGTGAGTAAATCTCACACGAATATTCATACTTATATAATTGTGAAACGACCGCAACTGAATGTGTAGAAATAAATAAATAAATAAATGATGTTATAATTACCTGTGATTTATTTATAGTTGATGTTAATTGTTAAAACTGCATATCGTATCATCTGTTATATATGTTCTTATTTTACTGTTATTCTATTCTGTTAAATCACACTACAAGTTCCCTATAGAATAGAATCACTATGGTTGAAATGATACATACCCGAACGGACTTTAGAATAAGGGAAGGTCGTTATGGGCTGAAATGATAGGCCTGAGCGATTTTCAATTTAATTTTTTTTACTTGGGATTGCGGGTTTGAAATGATAAAACCCGGATTTTTCTTTGTAAATTACGGATTGAAATGATATAGTATCTGTATCACTTGAATTAGGCTAGAAAATATTATACAGACCCGTGGTTATTTTTCTGTATTTTCTGAATATTTTTAAATAATTTAAAAACTATAATAATATTAAATTGATTTAAACCGAATTTTAAATGATTTATTTAAAAATAGAAATGATTTTTCTATGTGATAAATATAAATAAATGGAGGAATATTGATTTTAAAACGAAACTTAAATTTGAAATTTTGATAAAAAAAAAGAAAGATGGAAACTTAAGTTAAATAAATTGAAATGAAATTTAGTTTAAATTGGTGGAAAAATGGAGTTTAAGTTTAAATGTTGAAATGAACGTAATAAGCAAATTTGTAAGTTTGGTTTTAACTTGTAAAATTTCCCTTTAAATAAATTGTTAAAGGATTGAAAATGAACATTTTAAATGTATGATTTTATAAGTTTAACTAGGTAGAATCTGTAGCACTTGTTAAGTGTGGTGGATTTTATAAATGAACCAAAAGACTAAAATGAACTAAAGCTAGGATAGTACTTGGTAAGTGCTGTTGTAGCAGAAACTAAAATTGAACTTGAACTAATAAAAAGCTACTGTAGCACTTGTTAAGGACTGCAGTAGACTGAAATATGATTTTGTTTAAAACTGAACTGATATAACAATTATAAATATTGTTTTGTTGAATAAAAATTGTTTTCGAATATAACTTACCGCCACACTTTTAAATGCCGTGGAAGCTGAAAATTTTAGTGCTTTTGTTTAAGTGAATAAGTGAACTCTGAAGGGTTAGATTTCGGAAATATAATATTGATTTAAAGGAATAATGACTTTGTTTTTAAATGGTTTAATTCGAAGTATATTTTGATAAATTGTTTTAAATCTATAACCACGGGTTATAATAACGATTGGTTGGCAAAGAGACCGGGATCAGATATGGACATACTCTCTGTCGATACCGAAAACCACTTTGACAACCGTGTACACGGTGGAGATTCCAGAATGAAGTAGGATGGTGGCGACGTCCTTAAGGTATTACGTGGACCCAACTCCCATGAGTTGGCATAAGGTGGCTAAAACAGGAGCGATCTCGGACCAGTGAAGTAGCACCTCTTCTCGGACACATTCCTTCGACATTATACTCTTTCTTGTGATTTGACTAGATGGCCATCCTCCGATTTGGGAATGTTGTTCGAGGTGGAACGGTAGTGGCTGCTATGCGTATCCATCAGTCCGTGTGCGTAATTGGTATATCTACCCTGGCATTGCCTAGTTGTGCCGTGTCACCTACCATACCGAGCTTTACTACGATTATGATTTTAAGATCCGACCGCGTTAAGGTTCTCCATCCCCTTAATGCTATTTTCCGACATGATTATACTTTACTTATGTAGACACTATTATAATAGCGAATATTACTACATAGTAGATAGTTTAACGGATCCTTAGAGGATGGGCGGTCCCAAGCATCTTCTAAGTTACTTGTACCTTTACTACAGTTCATTTGAGTTGGTTTACATTGTATAAGTATGTATATCCTGACTCGAGTGTTATGTTTTATTTTACGCTCGGGTCAGCCTGAGTATTCACAGCTTTGGATTCACTTTTCTGGAGCTCGGAATCACTGGAGATTCTGCTTATCTAGTTATCTTCCTATTTCAGTTTCAGTTGTCTTATTTCAGCTTTCGTTTTAGAGACTTGTGTATTTGGGATTCCTATTGTACTTGTTTCAGAACTGTATTGGGTTTCAGACTATGTATTTTGTATTTGATTTTAGACTATGTATTTAGTGGCTTCATGAACCACTATGGTATTTTTAAATTCCGCTGCGAGTTATTCTGATATTTCTGTGTCTGTGATTCTGTGAATGATTTTATTTGCTCCAAATTTTATTACAATCTGTTATTTTGTATTATTCAAGTCTGACATGTGTGGATTATTGTCGATTTGAATGGTCCAAAATAGTGGGTCGTTACAATATTTATATATAATATAATAATACAAGACTTTTATTTTATTTATCAAATTTGAAAATAACATTTTTAATATAAATTTAGAAATACATTTCTTTGCTCGACGATACAGGAATGGGTTTTCAAAATAAGGATAGAGATTCAAATTTGATGGACTCAAATTAAAGAGAATTCTGATTTGAATACAAGTTCGAAAGAAAAGATAAGATGATTCAATTAACAGAATCAGAAGATGGATAGGCTTATTTAATTCATGGGCAATCTTAACCGGATCGTCCGTAACTTCAAGAATAAGATCGATGCTGAATACCGAGGTAAATCAACTCTCGATCTCAAGAGATGGTATTCAGGTATAGCAGGGAATAGATAGCATCGTAAACCGAGGATACAGAAATCTGCGGTAAATCGATGCCTATTATAAAGGAGTTTACTCCTTTACGAATCATTCGAAGTTTGGCGAGACCGCCGATTCACTATAAGGGTCATTCGAAGTGGAGTTATCTGATGCTCCAGAATTGAAAGGAGACGAATAGTGAGAGACACGAATGAAATTTGGAACCGTAGGGAACGTTCCAAAAATTCAAAGGAATTGAGTCAAAAGGAAGAGATTGAAACTCGAATGAGAGTGATTCTATAAATACATTTACCCTATATGTTAAGTTTTTCCTAGAGCTACCAAAGCTCTGATACAAACTGTAACGTCCCGATATTTTGGACCATTCGCATCCATTATAAGTGTATAGGTAGACACTCATGCCGGGGTTGAATTGCTCAAAATACCGCGTTGTTAATTTAAATTTGGCAAAACTGAACATATACAGTAAATATATATAATCACAGATCACAGACACAGAGTAATAAGTGCAGCGGAAATAAAAGAGATAGTAGTTCATGAAGCTACTATATAAATATATAAGTTACATCAGAGTTAAACCAGATACAACGGAAGATTAATATGATACATCAGATACAAAGCAGAATACATCACTGGAATCATCGAATATCTGAAAGCTGGATAGATAGCTGGATCTCCAAGCGAAGCTCCAACTCCAAAGGTGAGTCTCGAAAGCTGAACCACTCAGTCTAACCCGAGCGTAAAGCAAAATACAAAACACTCGAGTCAGGATTAACATTCTTATATTAATAAATCCAACTCAAGTGAAATAGCAATTGAAATACAAGTAACTCAAAGGATGTTTGGAATAACCATCCTTTAAGGATCCGTTAAACTATCTACTAGGTAGTAATGTACGATAAGTAGATAATGTCTATCAGTAATAATAAGATATCAAAATAGCATTAAGTCATGGCCCATTCCACCCTTAACACATTTTTATTCCCAAAAGCATATACAAGACCGTAGTTTCCCCAAAACCGGAAGTCACCAGAGGGCAATCCATATACTAAAGGTACAAATCAAAATCGTAGTGGTCGCGCATAAATGGAATACAAGTATGACAAGGCACATGAGGCAATACCCAAGGTAGCGCCTGATCCGGACTGGTGAGAACGCAACGCCGCAGCGCCCGCAACACCGTGAAACAACACTCCCAAAATCAAGGGTGCATCAATCGACAACAAGTATAAGTAGTTCGAAGAAGTGTGTCCACTTGAGGTAGCTAATCCTCCATTGGGCCGGCACAGCTCCTGTTTTAGTCATTTCCAATTTGACACAAGTGTCAAGGCTATCCATTATCGGTCTCTTTCTTCAGTCATCACATACATCAATCCAACCACTTCATTCTGGATCATCACTCCGCGTATAGTTATTAAAGTGGTTTCCGGTTTAGATAGAGAGTATATCCATAACCGAATTCCGGTCTCTTTAATAACTTTCGTAATTATTACACCAATTGGTCATTTATGTGTTTCAAAAACCAAATCAATTTCAATTCAATTAGAATTCGTAAATCAACATTTCATTTGTCTTTCTACATCAATTTCCAATATTTACGTTTCAAAAACTTCCAAATTATCATTTCAAAATCTTATAATTCAATTTCAATTTCTATTTAAAACAATCCAAATATTGACTCAAGTTCGAATATAAGTTTCATTTCGAAAACATTTAAATTAATTTAATTTAACATTTAAATCAATTTAAATTCATTTATCAATTTCATTCAATATCGTTAAATTAATTTATCATTCAAAACACTTTCTATTAAACTTCCAATTCATTAAATCCATTATTTAAATTCAACTTATAAATTGAATTAAATTAAATTCATCAAATCCAATTCTTTAAATTTCAAGTCTTACATTAATTTCAATAAATCACATTTTATTTCTTGTTAAAGAAATTCAATTTCAGTTATTTACTTACTTAAATAATTTTCCAAACTTAATTAATAAAGAAAACTCAATTTCAATTATTTACGAAGTAAATTTACTTATTCAAAAGTTCAATTTTACTTATTAAAGAATTTCAATTCAATTTAATCATTAAATAATTCAATCTCATTTAATTATTAAATAATTCAAAACTTAATTATTAAATAATTTCAAAGTTTAATAATTCCAAACTTAATTATAATTTCAAACTTGATTATTAAATCATTCCAAAGTTTAATAATTTCAAACTTAATTATAATTTCAAAATTATTTATTAAATCATTTCAAAGTTTAAAACTTAATTCAATCATTTCTCAAATTAAACAACATTCTTTCATCGATTACATTGTAAATATTTTGTTTCAGATTATTAAATATTAACAATTTCCTTCCATAAAAATTCCAATTTCAACTTCATTTCAAAACCATATTATTTATTCAAATAAAACTTCGTTTTATTTTAAATCAAATTATTGACCAATCGGGTTTTATTTAATTTTCTATCCTAGGTCAAAGTTCAATTTTGGTATTTATCATTTCAACCCGATTCCAATTCAATTCAAAAATCAAAACATAATAAAGGGAACTTGCAGTGTGATAACTGGGATGGTGTCAAAGTAAATAAATAAGCAATAACAACAAACAATAACAATCCAATAATCCATTCAAATAATCCCGAAATAACCGTATTAATTCGCATTGTTATTTGTACGAATTAATATAATTATTTCTAGAATCTACACTATCATTTCATGTAGATTAAAGATTATTACATTACGGTTTTCACTTGTCATTCAATTTCAATTTCATACATCATCAATTTAACAGCATACATTCAGTGGTTCAAAATGTAATTAAACAAATCCTACGTGTCAATAAATTCAACAGTTAAAGGGGTCATATTATACAAATGTCAGTTAATCAAATTTAACATTTAATTATCCTATATCAAGTTCAATTCCATACTATTTATCATTTTAACATTAACAATTTAACGTCCAATATAAACATCAACAATCAATCAATTATCAGTTAAACTGTATTATCATCGCATAATTAATTAACAGATAATGGTGTCAGATGTCACAGGTGAACTGATACAGATAATAGCATATATAACAGTGTAATTAACTAACAGCAGTATATTTCAATTATCATTTCAATTGAAATCAAATTTAATAAATAAAAGAACGTTAATCGTGAGTGAGTGCTCACCTTTCGAGGCTGGAGAACACAAGAAGACAGACAACACAACATGCTACGATTTGAATTGTGAAATTGACCAAATCCAAGTGACGATTTCCAAAGCAAGCTAGATTGGAACGATTCAACGAACAAAACTGATGAATGGAAATGGACGATTAGAATCAGAACTGGATCGACGAAGATAATTGGTATAATGAACTTATATATATAACTATATATATATAATCGAAATTCTAAATTAAATATATATCCATTTCAAAATCGAAATTCTAAATTAAATATATATGCATTTCAAAATCTAAGTATGCACCCATATCAAACACTTGGAAAAAAATTCTTTCAATATGTATATATATATATATGCACCTTATTGTATATCCAATTTAAACATCACTATTAATAACAGTTTATTATCTTCCAAAATTCATATAACGTCTGTAGTGAAAACAAAGATAAATGTGGTTACCTAAACGAAGCCCGTAAATGTATGTAAACAGTGACAAATGCAGACCATTATAAATGTTTTTATTAAACTATATATATAAACTAACACACTATACATCAACAAAATTAAAACATACTTTAAAATCAACTTGATATAAACATACACAAATGTACGCCTTGAATCAGAATTTATGCATATATATAAACATACTACCAATAAGCTTGAAGAAAATATGCCTGACACGTCATATATATATATATATATATATATATTACTAAAGTCAAAACATTCCTCAAACCGATGGAACCAACCCAAATTATACATCATACCACTTTATATATAGCACATAAACAACAACAACAACTTATCTAAGCTTGTAATTTAAATCTATATGAATTTCAAAATTTAAAACAAAACAAAGCGGCTGAGCGGGTTCAACCAAATGGACGAAAACTAGATAACTTAGGGATAAGCAAACTTACATAAAATTTAGTAACAAAGATCAGTGAAAAATGCAGATGTATGCTCTGGATAACATATCATATAAACATGCCTATTTTTTTCATATACATTTAAATTGCAAAGCTTAAATTTTATATAACGTTTATTGCAATCATCAACATATCAAATATATAGTCAGCGTATATATATACCATTGAAACTGGAAGAAAAAAAAATAACAAAATACAAGGTTGTACACATTTAATATTGTCAAAGAGGTGACTCGGCTGCTTCCAAAATACATGTGCGAAAATTTCTTTTAAAATGAGCACGTACATACTCATGGACTATAGATTATTTCTATAATTTTTTATAACTATATAAATATAACAGTTCATACACATTTTCCTTCAACAGACTTATACTAAATCAACATTATTTTTGATAAAATTTAAAACTACAAACACAAGAGTTTAAAATATATTAAATAAGTACATATACTAGACTACTTTACAACATACATATACAACAGCTAAAATATAAACAACGTACGTGCAAGTCACATATTAACATCATTATATAAACTACTACCTATAAACTAATGCATAAACATATATATAATACATAAATATATATACCGTACATAAGAAGGATAGCAACAGCAAATCCAAATAGCAAATATAAACCGGTCATGTTGCTGGGTGTTGGCTGCAGAGGAGGAGAGAGCGAGAGGGGAGGTGTAACAACCCGACGTTTCGCATTAATTAATTTCGTCTATAAACGATTAATCAGTTGGTTAATTGCTGTTAAGTGTTTTAATCCGTTGTAAATTCTTTCAAAATTCATTAAGGGTAGTGGGCTTTGAATCTTGGCCCAAGTTTTGGGGTACTGTGATAATTTATTAATGCAAGTACTCATCCATTTTCCCTCAATTCAATTTCGCTAACCCTAAGTCTAAATGAAAGAAAATGGTGGCTTCGTCTTCGTTATCAGATCTGAAAACTTAGGGCTTTTCGAAGCGTGATCGCCGATCAATTAATTGACGTTCTGTTGCTTGCGTTCCCTTCCAGTTAGTTCATTCCTCTGTGATTTTTACTTTGGCTCTTCGTTCTGAAAATTAGGGCATCGGCTTCGTCTGGCGATTTTCACTTCGTTCGTCCCTCTTCGTCAAAATTAGGGCTTCGTCTTCTTCTTGCTCGCGCCGACTCCATCTGCTCCGATTCGTCGACAAAAGGTGAGTAATTCCCCTTACTCACATCTACTTCGAACCGTTCGAACTTGTCTGTTATTTTGTTTTGTAGCCTTTGATTTTCGACTGGGTTTTATGATGAGTTTTGTTGCTGGCCTTTCACTGTAAATTATGGCCTTGTCGTGTGGTTCCTTATTGACTGTACTGTAATTTAATTCTTTGGCTTACTGGCCCCTGTGAGCTTCGTCTCTGGCCATCTGATTTCCTGGATGCATCGATGTTCACTGATCATTCATATATGTTGATTTCCTGTCTCATGTGAGCTTTGGGTTGCAGTTTGATTGTGCTGTTTAACGGTGTACATGCATCACTGTATCTTCGTTTATGTTGTATTAGTTGGGTACTCTCTTGAGTTTCACCGAGCTTGGCATTTAGTTTGGGGTAGGATTCAGGTTGCATTTTAGTTCTTTGATGTTGTTTACGTCTGCATCTTGTGGTTGCCACTGGGTTGCATTGAGATCTGTTGTTGTCTGGACATTTGGATTAGAGCTTTAACAATGTCAGTGCTTTTTGGTCGAGACTTGTGATTGAATTTGGTCTGCACTTCCTGAATTTGTCCGAGTTCTCCTCTGGTCTGTAGTGTTCATTAGTTCATTGATATGCTATTGATAATCATGTTTCCAGGTTGCTATATGACTTATGCTATTGTGTTGGTTCCAATTCATGTCTTGACCACTGGTCATTCGTTTTGTAACTGCAGTTGTAGTGGTTGTTGAGGTTCGAACTTCCTGTGATTTTATTTGATGCTGAACAACACTTGATTTTGTTCAACCTGTACATATATTCTGTAACTGTAGTTCGATTTCCATTTTGACCATGTCTGTACTTGACTTCGGCAATGTTTGTTCATCCCTGAGTGCTTTTCGACCTGCTGTTACTGATGGTCCATATTATGTTCATATACCTTGTGTCTTTGCATTTGCACCATGCACTCGAGTCTGGAGTTGGTTTGTCTATCACGGTTTTGAACACTTCCTGGTCCTGATTTGTAGATTGCCACTGCGTGGCAATTGAGTCTGGTGCATCGTAGTCATATATGTGTATGCATACATTTGTACACTTGCTTGAGTTTCACTGAGATTTGGCAGTTCGTTTGTTCATTTGGTTTTGCACTGTTATGGTTTGATTCACGTTGGCTATTTGGTCGTCTGCACCTCTGTAAGTTTGAGTTTGCATATTATTGTGGTTCATGTATGTTGAACTCTGATCAATTCACTAATACTCGGCCATTAGTTTATCTGAGTCTGGGTTTGTGTAGCCTAGGTCTGCATTCCTTTGATATTCATTGCTGGTATGTATACATACATTTATGTAGTATGTTATAGCATTGTTGTGCACTTCATATTGTTTAACCTTTTGGTCATATATGTTGAGGCTGCTGTTTGTAATTTGACATCACTGCTCCTTCTATTAGTGCTCGGCCTATAATGTTTACTTGAGTGTTGCTTCATTATGCCCTGGTCTGGAGTAGCTCTGTTGCACTGCCTGTATTCATTGTTTCGACCTGTCACTGTTGTGTTCATTGGTGGGTTGCATTGTTCCATGTATTTGTGTAGTCTGGTCTATTGCACTTTTCAGTTTCATCACTGTTTTACTTCCACACTGTTGCACTTGTATACTTCATATGCATATTGTTGATCTTTTGTAGCATTGAGTTGAGCCATGATTGCAGTGACTTGACCTTTGCAGTTTGATCTTTTATGCTGTATTGGCGAGGCCGTACACGCGTGCGTGTACGGCAGCCAATCGAGTTTTGATGGTTTTAAAGTGACAATTTCAATGGCTTTAAATTGATTTAGTCGATTTGATAAATTGTTTATTTATCTCTGTTGATGATTTAAATCTGCTGATTTTTGTTAAACACTGTTAAGTGTTATATTGACCGTTATCCGGTTTCTTTGTTTAAAGAATCGGATAGACGGGAATTATTGTGACTGTCGTCTATTTAAATTATTACTGCCTATATGCACTAATAAACTGGTTTGAATTAGACTAACCTGGGTATTATTTTCTTTTGAATATAATACTCGGGTCAGACCCGAGTTATTTCAGGTTGTAGATTTTCTTCTTTGAGTTGCTGTTCAGGATATGAAGACTTTTCACATCTTCTGAAGTTGTCAATGTCATTTTGTAGTAGTCGTGTCATTGTATAGAACGATATGTATTCATGTATATTAGTCGATAATGTACTTGTATATATAACTTCTAGAGTCGACAGTTGTAGTTGTATCATATGTATCGTGTCAACTATGTATTAACTGACATTAGTTATATATATATGAGACTTTCGTTTTTATCTGTGTTCCGCATTTATATTATCTGTGTTATTGTTATATCTAATGTCCTAAACTATTATGAACCGTCGTAGTTCGTTTTATACTAAGTATTGGGTGTGTCGATGGGAGTAAATAAATAATAGAAGAAAAATAAAAAGTATGTACCACTCCTGTCGAGATAACCAATAATAGTGTAAGGCCAATTACGGATGCTCGCTCCTATCCAGCCTTATTCTTCGTAATAATAGACATTATTTCCTTTAATACTCTTTGTTATTATGAGCATAGAGGTGGGGCGTCACAGTTGGTATCAGAGCTTGGGGTTTATGGACATAATATAAAACTTAACTCGGAAGGAACATATGTTACAACTATTGGTCGATGTTTTATTTGTGCTGGAGTCAAAACTAAAGTTTTGAAATTTAGAGGAAATTTTTAAATAACTTTATTTAAAAATAATAGTGAAATTGTGTTTTGATGATTTGATTGATTTGTGTTCTGTTTATCAGAGTGCGCAGCGGAAACAGTGAAACTGTCTTCGCTGAGTACAACTGATAATCTTTTTGATTTAAAAATCAAAATACGAAATTGATATGAATTTCATTTGTTGTTTACATAGCTGATATTATTTTATTTCTTTGAGAACTTCGAATCCGAATTGAGGATTCGAAGAAATTGCAGATATGTGATTTTTGTTGAAATTTCCGCTGGCTTTCTTTTGTACTAATCATCTATTGATTAGATTTTTGCTGTTTTAAATTATCTTCATTGAAGATACATTTGAATGATTCTTTGTTCATTTTGTAGTATGTGCAAAAATTTAAATTGCACGTTATTGCATTTATTTTACGTTGAACCGATGCTTGGTTATGAAATGTATTTTGTTGCCGTTATTTTTACAACGGAATTTTACACCAATGCTATATTTTGAAGTACGGTGTTTTGTGGCATTTTGATGAATGAGAATTCACTGACATTACATTTTGATGTAGATTGTTTTGATGTGATTTTGACGTTTTAAAACTACTGTCGCTTTGGCTTCCGTAACCGTCAAATTTTAAAAAGTGGATTTTCAAGCGGTTATTCCGCAATGCTGATTTGTAACCGTTTTTACGGTATTTTGAGAAGTACAATTTCCTTATCGAAATTGTTACTGATTTGCTGTTTTAATCACGTGATTGGAAAATCGTTTTAAAATGAAATGTCACGACCCGAACTCGATGTCCGATAACAACATCAAATTCGTATCGTGGGAGCTTGCAACAACATTAAATGATAAACAACACAGCAGAAATAAAAGATGATATCATTGATACAACACGAATACAATATCCAATACATCAATCTGATACAATGATAATCATCAACATCAGAGAATATACATATACAAGATACAGCGGAATATGACACAATATATAAGATGAGTTTTCACAGAATCCAATACTGCAACTCTGATCCAAAGCTCCAAAGACAAAGCTCCAAAACTACTAGCTCAATCCACCATCATCGTTGCACCCAGATAAACAAGTGCAATCCATATCCAAAGACTGAACTAACTCCAGATGATCTACTAAATCTGAATAACTGAAAAACCAAACTCTAGACTGCTCGTGTAGAAAATTTTTGAGCACCCAGAGTTTAGGAAAGAAACAATAAACTCCAGGTCAGTCATGGGACTGGTGTGAGCAAACAAAACAGTTTATCTTTAAAAACAAACAACAAGAGGATTTTAAAGTCAATTCGAAATGCTTTTAGAAAATGAAACTACCATAAGGCCTCCCGCCACACACACAATGCAAACGCAGAATTGGAGGAGATTTCTCCTTATGATAGTCAAAGATGCTTACTACGCAAAATCAAATCATTGGATATTATTATTAGTGCATAGTGCAGAAAACATTTCGAAAGTAAATTATCAATCTTAGCCAGCATAGACATTTCGAACTATGCCTACTATAGCTACCATCTAAACAGTGGTGACCACCATAAGTAAATGGCAGGTTCTACAACTAATACCGTACAAGGTTCGTATTTGGAAGATGGATTTCCAACAAATGGTCAGGCGAAGGAACTTCCTATTCCACGAAAGAAACGCCTCTGGCGGGACGCTCCGAGAACCAACTGTTCTCTGCCAAACAAGGCCGGCAACCCCTTTTCCCAAGGGATAAAAGAAACCTCAGATATGCCACCCCCGGTCCTTTGGGACCTTTAACCGAGAGCTCTCTAACCAACATCACACAGTAAATAAAGTGTGTCCACATGAGTAAGTATCTGGGCTCCATACCATGATAATACCCTTTTCCAGAAGGAATGGTCATACCCTAAGGGAGCTACCCCTGAAAACCTTTCCGCAACATTCCTGTTTCGACCATTACCGGGTTGTGAGTCTCGACGAAGTCTCGTCCACAAAGCTACGCTTTTTCAAAAAGCCACGCTTTGGGTCAACAGATGATCAACCTATGATCACAAAGATAAATGATCAAACAAATGATCATATCACAAATGATCAAACACTGATCATCACACAGCAACACTCAGCATGCCACATTACCAAATTGGGATATATCGCTGATAAATTTCAACTACATAACCTCTGAGCTCGTACGTCTCAGAGAAGGGTGTTAAGCTAAGAGAATAAATTCTCCGCCACCAACAGAAATGTATTTGAAAGAAATCGGCTTTATATCTCAAAGTGTAATGTCAGACATACAATCCATACAAGTCTGTTCCGGGATCGAACAGAACCGAAGGCACTTCTCACGAAGACCTTGCAATTCCGGATAATTTTCAATCACGTCCGGACTTCCCATCACAAAAGGAGTGATATAAATCTCTATACCGGAGCAACTCGGTGCAGAGACATTCGACAGGTTGTCCTTTCATTTTCGAAAATATCCGGTCTTCACCACCGGTCTTCAATGCTATCCATAACGTCGAATCACACATTCGGAATGGGTTATACGACCCAAAGGTCCTTTCCCGGCTAACCCGAATAGTGAGCGCAATATTTAAACATATGGATCTGGGGTTCAATTAAGTCACAACTTAATGATTCCAAATTTTCTTTCAAATGGTTTAAACCAATTACCATTTCAAATCTTTTAAACAAAAAGATTTATTTTACGAAGTTCACTCAGTTTCACCAAGATCCATTTACAGATTTCAAAACAATTTTCTTTTCAATTTTACTAACTCATTTAAATCTTAAAATCAAGATTTATCTCATAGCTTTAAAAACTGTTTCCAAAGATTCATTCATAATTTGGAAAACTATTTCAATTCAAACTTGGAATTCCTTTTAATACAAATTTGGAAATTCGTTTCTTATACGAAAACTTTTATTTGAAAACAACTGTCTTCATTTCAGAAAATCCGATTTCATTTATACAGGTTAACATATTTGGGTAAATTCAAATCCCCAAAACAACACTTTAAAAGTAGTTTAAAACCCATATAAGCTTGTATATCGTTTTAAAATCATAATCGCTAAATATAGAATTCAATTTCAAATATTGAATTCCAATTGAAAACAAATTATTCAAATTTTAACTAAGTGATGGAGAATACTTTTATTTTTGGAATCCCTTTTTAAAAGCTTTTTTTTTTTCAATTTCATTTCCAAAGCCGTTTGAATTTAAAATTCAACTTTTAAAACTATTTTGAATTAAATTCAAATATCTGTGACTTAACCGTTTTCCACGTGCAACCCATATCTGTGTGTGTATAAGTGTGGTCCAGAGGTTTTACACAATAGTGCACAGCATAAATCAACATAGATATATCAATATCGATAAGCGGTATAACTCATAACGCTTATTTTTATCCACAGATTCATCATTACAATTCGATGTGGGTTTCGGACAACCAATTGGAATCCGACTCCCTGTCGCATCGATATTCAAATGCCGTGTTACGGCAAAAAGGGGTTTCACATATATATATATATATATATAGAAACAATCACAGTTCAGCATATGGCAATCTACATCACATAGTATCATAATCACAAACAGAAAATATCAATCCAGTATACAATACTTGATGATAGTCAATCATCTTCAATTTAAGGTGAAGGTAAAAAGAGTTAACCACATCACTATTTTTATTAATTTATTTAAATCAAAGGTTAATTATTCTTAATGATTAAATTAATTAAATTTTAATCAACTTTGTTAATAAATTATTTCTTAATCAATTAACTTAATTAACTACTAATTATAACTTTAATCAGCTTGAATTATCCAATTAACAATTCTTAATTATCAATAAGGTAGACAATTAATTATTAACCAAATTATAAATTTATCATTCTTAATTACCTTTTTCAAACAATTGATTAATAACAATTTCTTATCTTAATTCATATTTTAAAATCTTCCTTAATTTCTTTGAAATCAATTTATTATAATAATAAAAAGTTTTAATCGTTAATTAATTTTAACCCTTAACTCACGTTAAAATACTAATTAGCTTGTTTAATTTTATAACTTAAAATTTGTTTGGGCTTAAACCCATTTTTAAAAACAATTCGAGCCTCTCTCCTACTAACTCGAGTAACAACCCATTCTACCCGAGTTATCCCACGCGTTCACCCCGTCTCCCCCGAATCATTCTTCTCTTCTTCTCGCGTACCCTTCTTCCTCCCCTTTTTTTTCAGTTTAAAGTTTTAGTTTACTTCAGTTTCAAACCAAAGCGATAGGAATATACTCGCGTACGCGAGTTCGAACTCAAAGCAGCCACCCCTCTTACTCGAGAATCAACACGCGACATCCCCATCCACCAACGCTGACACCAACGATACGTGCACGTGCACCACCGTCACAGCCACCTCCGGCCACTTGCGAACCCTCCCGCACGTCTCTTGTCGACTACGCAACCCAATCCAAACATCAAAACCTCATTACTTACCTTCAATCAAAATCGAGCTACCCAATAGAAACTGGAACTAACCCCTCGACCAGAAAATCACCTCGCACCGCCTCATATCGTCGCCAGAAATTCCACCACTCCTCCCTGAGCATTTTCAAACACTCGAGCTTCGATCTCCATGGGTCCGGCCACACTCGATTCCCCCACGGCAACGAACGAACCAAAATCATCACTGGCAAAATAAACGAGTTTTAAACCCTAAATTCGATTCGATTCGTCAATTTACTCAATAGAAATTTTTTTCCAATATTTTTCCCATGATACTTGACGTTGAATCCATCATCTGGCCGAAATTCAAAGGATTTAATCTGGCCGATTGAAGGAATTTGACAAAAAAACATTTTTCGTTCAACCCACTCGTACTCGAGATTTAGTAACTTAAAAATCATAGGGTTTCCACCTAAAATCATCATTTTGCAATTCAAACATGCTTGTGTGATCAGAATTTAAAATTAAAATACTCGAATTTACTGATTCATGATGATTCTACTGTAAATATATTCTTGACACAATATCCACTTAATATACCTCCCTGTAATTATTTTAAAAAAAATTTCCTAACTTTGTTATGAATAATTTACTTTCAGAAATCATAGTATAAAAGATCTAAGTATGAAAGATATGAATTTATAAACAAGTTTTAAACCCTGTAAAGTAAGAACAGAGGCTTGTTTCCTTGCCTGTGCACTCATATGCACACAATCATTAATATTTATAAAAGCATGCAACACATTCACACCATCATTCCAGCATAATTCATCCCATATATATATATATATAAGTTACAAATCCAGACATCAACAGATATAGCAGGGTTAGGGGTTTTGCTCACCTGGAAGAAGATTTGAACAGAGAAGAACAATTGTTGAATTTTCTTCTTTTTTTCAAACTGCAGATGATTTTCTTTTGAATCTGTTTTGTTTTCTTGAACTTGATTGTTTTTTTTTCGAGTTTGTTGATGATAATGCTTATATTTTTCTTTCAGTTAGCTTACTAAGTTTGGTTTTGGACTAAATGAAATAAAGCAGATATATACATATAAATATATAGAGAGGACAGTGTGTGTAGGGGAAGGCTATCAAGTATTTTCTTTTGTTGACTAACAATGCTTTGTTTCGGCTGGGAAGATCTTTTACATGCTGAGAATATGGGGCATTAAATGAAGTGTCCTATTTTGTTTCCACTATGCTATTTAATTTATGTTTGTACAGGTATGTTGCATTTATTACTTCATGTACAGGTTGTCTTCCTTCCTTTAGTTCGGCTGTAACAAAAGTATATGGAGATGTTTGTACAGTTTCTTTGTATAAGCTTGTACTAGTGTACTTTTGCCTATATAAAAATCCATTTGATCTTATCATTTTCGTGTGTTAGCAGTTTTATGTTGTAGATATTATATATATTATTTCTTGTGCAGTTTATTTTGTTTATTTACTTACAATTCATATTTGTTTTATTTAATAAGCTTGTTCTATGCTTTGTTTACTTGTTTTGTTTTTAGTCATATTCTTATACTTCATTTCCTTATTACTTATGTTAATACTTATGTTACTTATTATTATTTCAAACCATTTGTGACAATTTCTATTTATATACAGATCAAATTTGTAAAGATATTACCTTAGTAACATTGTTTAAAAATAACTCCTTATCGCATAAAAATGATTTATAAAAGAAACCATTTCTATGTTAATAAATAACACATTTTATACATTTAAAAATAATCATATTATTCTTCCCAAAGTACAATTCTTTTAAATACATTTTTAAATTCCAATCAAAGTTTATTTATAGTTCAATTCAATTGAACACATTTATTTTGAGTTTCAATCCAAATTCAAAAGCAATAAGTATACATTTATTATTAAATTTGAAAAATTCAAACAAATACATAATTTAATCCAAAAATTAAATTAAATTAAAATTTTAAATTCGTCATTAAACTGGGATCGTTACAGACTTCCCTCCTTAAAAAGAATTTCGTCCTCGAAATTCGCCAGAGAGAGATAACAAAGATAGATGAAAGGTAGAGAAATATCTTTCTAAATCAAACCGAATATCAATTCTGCATTTGGCTTACCAAATCAGAATATCAACAATAGGTGTGAGAACAACTCAATCAATTTCGAAACAATTGGGTTATCTGATCTACGAAGTATACAGGGTATTGGTTAGTTCGGAGGGATAACCAATTATTCGTAGAATATATCGAAACCCAATGAAATAGACATAAATAGATTCGATTATGATCTCAGCTTCAAGATTTTACTCATTTACGATTTACTGCAAATAAAACTAAGGATAGTTCTTGTGTCGAACAAAATTGAACAATTCAATCGTAAACGAGATAGGTTACCTCATAATTTCCTCAATCAGCTTTTTAAGGTGGAAGAATCATCTCTGATTGCATACACTTTTGCTACTTGGGCTTGATTCAATGCTGGGCATTCTCCGATCACATGTCCCGGTTTGCGACATTTATAGCATTTCCTAGATTCCTGATCTGGCCTCATAAATGGCTCTCTCAATCCTGGCTTCCAATCATTCTTACATTTATCCGAGTAGTGGCCTTTCTCCAAACAATTGAGACAAGTAACATCCTTCTTTTTCTTCTGTATATCCTTCTTTCTTTTATTTTTCTTCGATTTCTTTCCGCCAAACTTCCTTTTTCTCCAATTCAAATTACTTGTATCTCCATTCTCCTCCGGATCTTTTTGCTTTTCTAGAGTATCGTATCGATAGCCCATATCAATTAATTCAGAAAAAGATTCCTTGACGTGAGTAGTCATCCGTTCCTGAAACTCCTTGTTCATCCCTCGAATAAACTTTTCATTCTTCTTTAACGGGGTATTCACCAATTCTGGACCAAATCGAGATAATCCAATAAATTTGTTCAAGTACTCCTCAAATGATAAGCTTCCTTGCTTCAAATCTATAAACTCCTGGTACACTCTAGAGATACCAGCAGATGGCATATATCGCTGCTCAAACACTTCCTTGAAATGACTCCAAGTAAATTCATCTGCCGACTCATCCACGGTAACTGTTTCCCACCAAGCTAAAGCCTCTTCCTGGAGTTTCCAAGATGCTATCAATCGCATCTGATCATCTTCTAATTTCAGTCCTTTGAAAATTCTTTCACACGATCGAATCCAAGCTTGTGCTTCGATAACAGTTTCTTTGTCAGTGAATGGCTTTCCACCAAGTCTAGAAAAACTTCGATGTAGATCAGCCAAATCTGGTTGAGATTGAATAGGAATATCAGTTGTTGTAGGGTTTTGACCAGTTGAAGTGGTACTTTCCTGTCTCCTATTTCGTCCTCTTCTTCCACTCATTCTTACTATCTGTGAATAGTAAGAAAACTGATTTAGGCATTCGAACGAAATATCTTAAAGAATAATAACAGATAAAGATAATAGATTTAGAAATTTGGATTTTTGGTTCCACTGGTTGAACTCATTCTAGGGTATACTTCACCCTATCTCTAATGAGCCATCTAATGTGTTACACTCCGTAGCTAAAGTTCTTACTCAACCTTCAGCTCTGATACCAATTTGTCACGACCCAAACTCGATGTCCGATAACAACATCAAATTCGTATCGCGGGAGCTTGCAACAACATTAAATGATAAACAACACAGCAGAAATAAAAGATGATATCATTGATACAACATGAATACAATATCCAATACATCAATCTGATACAATGATAATCATCAACATCAGAGAATATACATATACAAGATACAGCGGAATATGACACAATATATAAGATGAGTTTTCACAGAATCCAATACTGCAACTCTGATCCAAAGCTCCAAAGACAAAGCTCCAAAACTCCTAGCTCAATCCACCATCATCGTTGCACCCAGATAAACAAGTGCAATCCATATCCAAAGACTGAACTAACTCCAGATGATCTACTAAATCTGAATAACTGAAAAACCAAACTCTAGACTGCTTGTGTAGAAAATTTTTGAGCACCCAGAGTTTAGGAAAGAAACAATAAACTCCGGGTCAGTCATGGGACTGGTGTGAGCAAACAAAACAGTTTATCTTTAAAAACAAACAACAAGAGGATTTTAAAGTCAATTCGAAATGCTTTTAGAAAATGAAACTACCATAAGGCCTCCCGCCACACACACAATGCAAACGCAGAATTGGAGGAGATTTCTCCTTATGATAGTCAAAGATGCTTACTACGCAAAATCAAATCATTGGATATTATTATTAGTGCATAGTGCAGAAAACATTTCAAAAGTAAAATATCAATCTTAGCCAGCATAGACATTTCGAACTATGCCTACTATAGCTACCATCTAAACAGTGGTGACCACCATAAGTAAATGGCAGGTTCTACAACTAATACCGTACAAGGTTCGTATTTGGAAGATGGATTTCCAACAAATGGTCAGGCGAAGGAACTTCCTATTCCACGAAAGAAACGCCTCTGGCGGGACGCTCCGAGAACCAACTGTTCTCTGCCAAACAAGGCCGGCAACCCCTTTTCCCAAGGGATAAAAGAAACCTCAGATATGCCACCCCCGGTCCTTTGGGACCTTTAACCGAGAGCTCTCTAACCAACATCACACAGTAAATAAAGTGTGTCCACATGAGTAAGCATCTGGGCTCCATACCATGATAATACCCTTTTCCAAAAGGAATGGTCATACCCTAGGGGAGCTACCCCTGAAAACCTTGCCGCAACATTCCTGTTTCGACCATTACCGGGTTGTGAGTCTCGACGAAGTCTCGTCCACAAAGCTACGCTTTTTCAAAAAGCCATGCTTTGGGTCAACATATGATCAACCTATGATCACAAAGATAAATGATCAAACAAATGATCATATCACAAATGATCAAACACTGATCATCACACAGCAACACTCAGCATGCCACATTACCAAATTGGGATATATCGCTGATAAATTTCAACTACATAACCTCTGAGCTCGTACGTCTCAGAGAAGGGTGTTAAGCTAAGAGAATAAATTCTCCGCCACCAACAGAAATGTATTTGAAAGAAATCGGCTTTATATCTCAAAGTGTAATGTCAGACATACAATCCATACAAGTCTGTTCCGGGATCGAACAGAACCGAAGGCACTTCTCACGAAGCCCTTGCAATTCCGGATAATTTTCAATCACGTCCGGACTTCCCATCACAAAAGGAGTGATATAAATCTCTATACCGGAGCAACTCGGTGCAGAGACATTCGACAGGTTGTCCTTTCATTTTCGAAAATATCCGGTCTTCACCACCGGTCTTCAATGCTATCCATAACGTCGAATCACACATTCGGAATGGGTTATACGACCCAAAGGTCCTTTCTCGGCTAACCCGAATAGTGAGCGCAATATTTAAACATATGGATCTGGGGTTCAATTAAGTCACAACTTAATGATTCCAAATTTTCTTTCAAATGGTTTAAACCAATTACCATTTCAAATCTTTTAAACAAAAAGATTTATTTTACGAAGTTCACTCAGTTTCACCAAGATCCATTTACAGATTTCAAAACAATTTTCTTTTCAATTTTACTAACTCATTTAAATCTTAAAATCAAGATTTATCTCATAGCTTTAAAAACTGTTTCCAAAGATTCATTCATAATTTGGAAAACTATTTCAATTCAAACTTGGAATTCCTTTTAATACACATTTGGAAATTCGTTTCTTATACGAAAACTTTTATTTGAAAACAACTGTCTTCATTTCAAAAAATCCGATTTCATTTATACAGGTTAAAATATTTGGGTAAATTCAAATCCCCAAAACAACACTTTAAAAGTAGTTTAAAACCCATATAAGCTTGTATATCGTTTTAAAATCATAATCGCTAAATATAGAATTCAATTTCAAATATTGAATTCCAATTGAAAACAAATTATTCAAATTTTAACTAAGTGATGGAGAATACTTTTATTTTTGGAATCCCTTTTTAAAAGTTTTTTTTTTTCAATTTCATTTCCAAAGCCGTTTGAATTTAAAATTCAACTTTTAAAACTATTTTGAATTAAATTCAAATATCTGTGACTTAACCGTTTTCCACGTGCAACCCATATCTGTGTGTGTATAAGTGTGGTCCAGAGGTTTTACACAATAGTGCACAGCATAAATCAACATAGATATATCAATATCGATAAGCGGTATAACTCATAACGCTTATTTTTATCCATAGATTCATCATTACAATTCGATGTGGGTTTCGGACAACCAATTGGAATCCGACTCCCTGTCGCATCGATATTCAAATGCCGTGTTACGGCAAAAAGGGGTTTCACATATATATATATATAGAAACAATCACAGTTCAGCATATGGCAATCTACATCACATAGTATCATAATCACAAACAGAAAATATCAATCCAGTATACAATACTTGATGATAGTCAATCATCTTCAATTTAAGGTGAAGGTAAAAAGAGTTAACCACATCACTATTTTTATTAATTTATTTAAATCAAAGGTTAATTATTCTTAATGATTAAATTAATTAAATTTTAATCAACTTTGTTAATAAATTATTTCTTAATCAATTAACTTAATTAACTACTAATTATAACTTTAATCAGCTTGAATTATCCAATTAACAATTCTTAATTATCAATAAGGTAGACAATTAATTATTAACCAAATTATAAATTTATCATTCTTAATTACCTTTTTCAAACAATTGATTAATAACAATTTCTTATCTTAATTCATATTTTAAAATCTTCCTTAATTTCTTTGAAATCAATTTATTATAATAATAAAAAGTTTTAATCGTTAATTAATTTTAACCCTTAACTCACGTTAAAATACTAATTAGCTTGTTTAATTTTATAACTTAAAATTTGTTTGGGCTTAAACCCATTTTTAAAAACAATTCGAGCCTCTCTCCTACTAACTCGAGTAACAACCCATTCTACCCGAGTTATCCCACGCGTTCACCCCGTCTCCCCCGAATCATTCTTCTCTTCTTCTCGCGTACCCTTCTTCCTCCCCTTTTTTTTCAGTTTAAAGTTTTAGTTTACTTCAGTTTCAAACCAAAGCGATAGGAATATACTCGCGTACGCGAGTTCGAACTCAAAGCAGCCACCCCTCTTACTCGAGAATCAACACGCGACATCCCCATCCACCAACGCTGACACCAACGATACGTGCACGTGCACCACCGTCACAGCCACCTCCGGCCACTTGCGAACCCTCCCGCACGTCTCTTGTCGACTACGCAACCCAATCCAAACATCAAAACCTCATTACTTACCTTCAATCAAAATCGAGCTACCCAATAGAAATTGGAACTAACCCCTCGACCAGAAAATCACCTCGCACCGCCTCATATCGTCGCCAGAAATTCCACCACTCCTCCCTGAGCATTTTCAACCACTCGAGCTTCGATCTCCATGGGTCCGGCCACACTCGATTCCCCCACGGCAACGAACGAACCAAAATCATCACTGGCAAAATAAACGAGTTTTAAACCCTAAATTCGATTCGATTCGTCAATTTACTCAATAGAAATTTTTTTCCAATATTTTTCCCATGATACTTGACGTTGAATCCATCATCTGGCCGAAATTCAAAGGATTTAATCTGGCCGATTGAAGGAATTTGACAAAAAAACATTTTTCGTTCAACCCACTCGTACTCGAGATTTAGTAACTTAAAAATCATAGGGTTTCCACCTAAAATCATCATTTTGCAATTCAAACATGCTTGTGTGATCAGAATTTAAAATTAAAATACTCGAATTTACTGATTCATGATGATTCTACTGTAAATATATTCTTGACACAATATCCACTTAATATACCTCCCTGTAATTATTTTAAAAAAATTTTCCTAACTTTGTTATGAATAATTTACTTTCAGAAATCATAGTATAAAAGATCTAAGTATGAAAGATATGAATTTATAAACAAGTTTTAAACCCTGTAAAGTAAGAACAGAGGCTTGTTTCCTTGTCTGTGCACTCATATGCACACAATCATTAATATTTATAAAAGCATGCAACACATTCACACCATCATTCCAGCATAATTCATCCCATATATATATATATATAAGTTACAAATCCAGACATCAACAGATATAGCAGGGTTAGGGGTTTTGCTCACCTGGAAGAAGATTTGAACAGAGAAGAACAATTGTTGAATTTTCTTCTTTTTTTCAAACTGCAGATGATTTTCTTTTGAATCTGTTTTGTTTTCTTGAACTTGATTGTTTTTTTTTCGAGTTTGTTGATGATAATGCTTATATTTTTCTTTCAGTTAGCTTACTAAGTTTGGTTTTGGACTAAATGAAATAAAGCAGATATATACATATAAATATATAGAGAGGACAGTGTGTGTAGGGGAAGGCTATCAAGTATTTTCTTTTGTTGACTAACAATGCTTTGTTTCGGCTGGGAAGATCTTTTACATGCTGAGAATATGGGGCATTAAATGAAGTGTCTTATTTTGTTTCCACTATGCTATTTAATTTATGTTTGTACAGGTATGTTGCATTTATTACTTCATGTACAGGTTGTCTTCCTTCCTTTAGTTCGGCTGTAACAAAAGTATATGGAGATGTTTGTACAGTTTCTTTGTATAAGCTTGTACTAGTGTACTTTTGCCTATATAAAAATCCATTTGATCTTATCATTTTCGTGTGTTAGCAGTTTTATGTTGTAGATATTATATATATTATTTCTTGTGCAGTTTATTTTGTTTATTTACTTACAATTCATATTTGTTTTATTTAATAAGCTTGTTCTATGCTTTGTTTACTTGTTTTGTTTTTAGTCATATTCTTATACTTCATTTCCTTATTACTTATGTTAATACTTATGTTACTTATTATTATTTCAAACCATTTGT
Organism: Allium fistulosum; assembly: GCA_030737815.1. Lineage (NCBI taxonomy): Eukaryota > Viridiplantae > Streptophyta > Magnoliopsida > Asparagales > Amaryllidaceae > Allium > Allium fistulosum. Next base: position 1,395,355,762 of record CM060902.1, read on the forward strand.
GACAATTTCTATTTATATACAGATCAAATTTGTAAAGATATTACCTTAGTAACATTGTTTAAAAATAACTCCTTATCGCATAAAAATGATTTATAAAAGAAACCATTTCTATGTTAATAAATAACACATTTTATACATTTAAAAATAATCATATTATTCTTCCCAAAGTACAATTCTTTTAAATACATTTTTAAATTCCAATCAAAGTTTATTTATAGTTCAATTCAATTGAACACATTTATTTTGAGTTTCAATCCAAATTCAAAAGCAATAAGTATACATTTATTATTAAATTTGAAAAATTCAAACAAATACATAATTTAATCCAAAAATTAAATTAAATTAAAATTTTAAATTCGTCATTAAACTGGGATCGTTACAGACTTCCCTCCTTAAAAAGAATTTCGTCCTCGAAATTCGCCAGAGAGAGATAACAAAGATAGATGAAAGGTAGAGAAATATCTTTCTAAATCAAACCGAATATCAATTCTGCATTTGGCTTACCAAATCAGAATATCAACAATAGGTGTGAGAACAACTCAATCAATTTCGAAACAATTGGGTTATCTGATCTACGAAGTATACAGGGTATTGGTTAGTTCGGAGGGATAACCAATTATTCGTAGAATATATCGAAACCCAATGAAATAGACATAAATAGATTCGATTATGATCTCAGCTTCAAGATTTTACTCATTTACGATTTACTGCAAATAAAACTAAGGATAGTTCTTGTGTCGAACAAAATTGAACAATTCAATCGTAAACGAGATAGGTTACCTCATAATTTCCTCAATCAGCTTTTTAAGGTGGAAGAATCATCTCTGATTGCATACACTTTTGCTACTTGGGCTTGATTCAATGCTGGGCATTCTCCGATCACATGTCCCGGTTTGCGACATTTATAGCATTTCCTAGATTCCTGATCTGGCCTCATAAATGGCTCTCTCAATCCTGGCTTCCAATCATTCTTACATTTATCCGAGTAGTGGCCTTTCTCCAAACAATTGAGACAAGTAACATCCTTCTTTTTCTTCTGTATATCCTTCTTTCTTTTATTTTTCTTCGATTTCTTTCCGCCAAACTTCCTTTTTCTCCAATTCAAATTACTTGTATCTCCATTCTCCTCCGGATCTTTTTGCTTTTCTAGAGTATCGTATCGATAGCCCATATCAATTAATTCAGAAAAAGATTCCTTGACGTGAGTAGTCATCCGTTCCTGAAACTCCTTGTTCATCCCTCGAATAAACTTTTCATTCTTCTTTAACGGGGTATTCACCAATTCTGGACCAAATCGAGATAATCCAATAAATTTGTTCAAGTACTCCTCAAATGATAAGCTTCCTTGCTTCAAATCTATAAACTCCTGGTACACTCTAGAGATACCAGCAGATGGCATATATCGCTGCTCAAACACTTCCTTGAAATGACTCCAAGTAAATTCATCTGCCGACTCATCCACGGTAACTGTTTCCCACCAAGCTAAAGCCTCTTCCTGGAGTTTCCAAGATGCTATCAATCGCATCTGATCATCTTCTAATTTCAGTCCTTTGAAAATTCTTTCACACGATCGAATCCAAGCTTGTGCTTCGATAACAGTTTCTTTGCCAGTGAATGGCTTTCCACCAAGTCTAGAAAAACTTCGATGTAGATCAGCCAAATCTGGTTGAGATTGAATAGGAATATCAGTTGTTGTAGGGTTTTGACCAGTTGAAGTGGTACTTTCCTGTCTCCTATTTCGTCCTCTTCTTCCACTCATTCTTACTATCTGTGAATAGTAAGAAAACTGATTTAGGCATTCGAACGAAATATCTTAAAGAATAATAACAGATAAAGATAATAGATTTAGAAATTTGGATTTTTGGTTCCACTGGTTGAACTCATTCTAGGGTATACTTCACCCTATCTCTAATGAGCCATCTAATGTGTTACACTCCGTAGCTAAAGTTCTTACTCAACCTTCAGCTCTGATACCAATTTGTCACGACCCAAACTCGATGTCCGATAACAACATCAAATTCGTATCGCGGGAGCTTGCAACAACATTAAATGATAAACAACACAGCAGAAATAAAAGATGATATCATTGATACAACATGAATACAATTTCCAATACATCAATCTGATACAATGATAATCATCAACATCAGAGAATATACATATACAAGATACAGCGGAATATGACACAATATATAAGATGAGTTTTCACAGAATCCAATACTGCAACTCTGATCCAAAGCTCCAAAGACAAAGCTCCAAAACTCCTAGCTCAATCCACCATCATCGTTGCACCCAGATAAACAAGTGCAATCCATATCCAAAGACTGAACTAACTCCAGATGATCTACTAAATCTGAATAACTGAAAAACCAAACTCTAGACTGCTCGTGTAGAAAATTTTTGAGCACCCAGAGTTTAGGAAAGAAACAATAAACTCCGGGTCAGTCATGGGACTGGTGTGAGCAAACAAAACAGTTTATCTTTAAAAACAAACAACAAGAGGATTTTAAAGTCAATTCGAAATGCTTTTAGAAAATGAAACTACCATAAGGCCTCCCGCCACACACACAATGCAAACGCAGAATTGGAGGAGATTTCTCCTTATGATAGTCAAAGATGCTTACTACGCAAAATCAAATCATTGGATATTATTATTAGTGCATAGTGCAGAAAACATTTCGAAAGTAAAATATCAATCTTAGCCAGCATAGACATTTCGAACTATGCCTACTATAGCTACCATCTAAACAGTGGTGACCACCATAAGTAAATGGCAGGTTCTACAACTAATACCGTACAAGGTTCGTATTTGGAAGATGGATTTCCAACAAATGGTCAGGCGAAGGAACTTCCTATTCCACGAAAGAAACGCCTCTGGCGGGACGCTCCGAGAACCAACTGTTCTCTTCCAAACAAGGCCGGCAACCCCTTTTCCCAAGGGATAAAAGAAACCTCAGATATGCCACCCCCGGTCCTTTGGGACCTTTAACCGAGAGCTCTCTAACCAACATCACACAGTAAATAAAGTGTGTCCACATGAGTAAGTATCTGGGCTCCATACCATGATAATACCCTTTTCCAAAAGGAATGGTCATACCCTAGGGGAGCTACCCCTGAAAACCTTGCCGCAACATTCCTGTTTCGACCATTACCGGGTTGTGAGTCTCGACGAAGTCTCGTCCACAAAGCTACGCTTTTTCAAAAAGCCACGCTTTGGGTCAACATATGATCAACCTATGATCACAAAGATAAATGATCAAACAAATGATCATATCACAAATGATCAAACACTGATCATCACACAGCAACACTCAGCATGCCACATTACCAAATTGGGATATATCGCTGATAAATTTCAACTACATAACCTCTGAGCTCGTACGTCTCAGAGAAGGGTGTTAAGCTAAGAGAATAAATTCTCCGCCACCAACAGAAATGTATTTGAAAGAAATCGGCTTTATATCTCAAAGTGTAATGTCAGACATACAATCCATACAAGTCTGTTCCGGGATCGAACAGAACCGAAGGCACTTCTCACGAAGCCCTTGCAATTCCGGATAATTTTCAATCACGTCCGGACTTCCCATCACAAAAGGAGTGATATAAATCTCTATATCGGAGCAACTCGGTGCAGAGACATTCGACAGGTTGTCCTTTCATTTTCGAAAATATCCGGTCTTCACCACCGGTCTTCAATGCTATCCATAACGTCGAATCACACATTCGGAATGGGTTATACGACCCAAAGGTCCTTTCCCGGCTAACCCGAATAGTGAGCGCAATATTTAAACATATGGATCTGGGGTTCAATTAAGTCACAACTTAATGATTCCAAATTTTCTTTCAAATGGTTTAAACCAATTACCATTTCAAATCTTTTAAACAAAAAGATTTATTTTACGAAGTTCACTCAGTTTCACCAAGATCCATTTACAGATTTCAAAACAATTTTCTTTTCAATTTTACTAACTCATTTAAATCTTAAAATCAAGATTTATCTCATAGCTTTAAAAACTGTTTCCAAAGATTCATTCATAATTTGGAAAACTATTTCAATTCAAACTTGGAATTCCTTTTAATACAAATTTGGAAATTCGTTTCTTATACGAAAACTTTTATTTGAAAACAACTGTCTTCATTTCAGAAAATCCGATTTCATTTATACAGGTTAAAATATTTGGGTAAATTCAAATCCCCAAAACAACACTTTAAAAGTAGTTTAAAACCCATATAAGCTTGTATATCGTTTTAAAATCATAATCGCTAAATATAGAATTCAATTTCAAATATTGAATTCCAATTGAAAACAAATTATTCAAATTTTAACTAAGTGATGGAGAATACTTTTATTTTTGGAATCCCTTTTTAAAAGCTTTTTTTTTTTCAATTTCATTTCCAAAGCCGTTTGAATTTAAAATTCAACTTTTAAAACTATTTTGAATTAAATTCAAATATCTGTGACTTAACCGTTTTCCACGTGCAACCCATATCTGTGTGTGTATAAGTGTGGTCCAGAGGTTTTACACAATAGTGCACAGCATAAATCAACATAGATATATCAATATCGATAAGCGGTATAACTCATAACGCTTATTTTTATCCATAGATTCATCATTACAATTCGATGTGGGTTTCGGACAACCAATTGGAATCCGACTCCCTGTCGCATCGATATTCAAATGCCGTGTTACGGCAAAAAGGGGTTTCACATATATATATATATAGAAACAATCACAGTTCAGCATATGGCAATCTACATCACATAGTATCATAATCACAAACAGAAAATATCAATCCAGTATACAATACTTGATGATAGTCAATCATCTTCAATTTAAGGTGAAGGTAAAAAGAGTTAACCACATCACTATTTTTATTAATTTATTTAAATCAAAGGTTAATTATTCTTAATGATTAAATTAATTAAATTTTAATCAACTTTGTTAATAAATTATTTCTTAATCAATTAACTTAATTAACTACTAATTATAACTTTAATCAGCTTGAATTATCCAATTAACAATTCTTAATTATCAATAAGGTAGACAATTAATTATTAACCAAATTATAAATTTATCATTCTTAATTACCTTTTTCAAACAATTGATTAATAACAATTTCTTATCTTAATTCATATTTTAAAATCTTCCTTAATTTCTTTGAAATCAATTTATTATAATAATAAAAAGTTTTAATCGTTAATTAATTTTAACCCTTAACTCACGTTAAAATACTAATTAGCTTGTTTAATTTTATAACTTAAAATTTGTTTGGGCTTAAACCCATTTTTAAAAACAATTCGAGCCTCTCTCCTACTAACTCGAGTAACAACCCATTCTACCCGAGTTATCCCACGCGTTCACCCCGTCTCCCCCGAATCATTCTTCTCTTCTTCTCGCGTACCCTTCTTCCTCCCCTTTTTTTTCAGTTTAAAGTTTTAGTTTACTTCAGTTTCAAACCAAAGCGATAGGAATATACTCGCGTACGCGAGTTCGAACTCAAAGCAGCCACCCCTCTTACTCGAGAATCAACACTCGACATCCCCATCCACCAACGCTGACACCAACGATACGTGCACGTGCACCACCGTCACAGCCACCTCCGGCCACTTGCGAACCCTCCCGCACGTCTCTTGTCGACTACGCAACCCAATCCAAACATCAAAACATCATTACTTACCTTCAATCAAAATCGAGCTACCCAATAGAAACTGGAACTAACCCCTCGACCAGAAAATCACCTCGCACCGCCTCATATCGTCGCCAGAAATTCCACCACTCCTCCCTGAGCATTTTCAACCACTCGAGCTTCGATCTCCATGGGTCCGGCCACACTCGATTCCCCCACGGCAACGAACGAACCAAAATCATCACTGGCAAAATAAACGAGTTTTAAACCCTAAATTCGATTCGATTCGTCAATTTACTCAATAGAAATTTTTTTCCAATATTTTTCCCATGATACTTGACGTTGAATCCATCATCTGGCCGAAATTCAAAGGATTTAATCTGGCCGATTGAAGGAATTTGACAAAAAAACATTTTTCGTTCAACCCACTCGTACTCGAGATTTAGTAACTTAAAAATCATAGGGTTTCCACCTAAAATCATCATTTTGCAATTCAAACATGCTTGTGTGATCAGAATTTAAAATTAAAATACTCGAATTTACTGATTCATGATGATTCTACTGTAAATATATTCTTGACACAATATCCACTTAATATACCTCCCTGTAATTATTTTAAAAAAAAATTCCTAACTTTGTTATGAATAATTTACTTTCAGAAATCATAGTATAAAAGATCTAAGTATGAAAGATATGAATTTATAAACAAGTTTTAAACCCTGTAAAGTAAGAACAGAGGCTTGTTTCCTTGCCTGTGCACTCATATGCACACAATCATTAATATTTATAAAAGCATGCAACACATTCACACCATCATTCCAGCATAATTCATCCCATATATATATATATATAAGTTACAAATCCAGACATCAACAGATATAGCAGGGTTAGGGGTTTTGCTCACCTGGAAGAAGATTTGAACAGAGAAGAACAATTGTTGAATTTTCTTATTTTTTTCAAACTGCAGATGATTTTCTTTTGAATCTGTTTTGCTTTCTTGAACTTGATTGTTTTTTTTTTCGAGTTTGTTGATGATAATGCTTATATTTTTCTTTCAGTTAGCTTACTAAGTTTGGTTTTGGACTAAATGAAATAAAGCAGATATATACATATAAATATATAGAGAGGACAGTGTGTGTAGGGGAAGGCTATCAAGTATTTTCTTTTGTTGACTAACAATGCTTTGTTTCGGCTGGGAAGATCTTTTACATGCTGAGAATATGGGGCATTAAATGAAGTGTCCTATTTTGTTTCCACTATGCTATTTAATTTATGTTTGTACAGGTATGTTGCATTTATTACTTCATGTACAGGTTGTCTTCCTTCCTTTAGTTCGGCTGTAACAAAAGTATATGGAGATGTTTGTACAGTTTCTTTGTATAAGCTTGTACTAGTGTACTTTTGCCTATATAAAAATCCATTTGATCTTATCATTTTCGTGTGTTAGCAGTTTTATGTTGTAGATATTATATATATTATTTCTTGTGCAGTTTGTTTTGTTTATTTACTTACAATTCATATTTGTTTTATTTAATAAGCTTGTTCTATGCTTTGTTTACTTGTTTTGTTTTTAGTCATATTCTTATACTTCATTTCCTTATTACTTATGTTAATACTTATGTTACTTATTATTATTTCAAACCATTTGTGACAATTTCTATTTATATACAGATCAAATTTGTAAAGATATTACCTTAGTAACATTGTTTAAAAATAACTCCTTATCGCATAAAAATGATTTATAAAAGAAACCATTTCTATGTTAATAAATAACACATTTTATACATTTAAAAATAATCATATTATTCTTCCCAAAGTACAATTCTTTTAAATACATTTTTAAATTCCAATCAAAGTTTATTTATAGTTCAATTCAATTGAACACATTTATTTTGAGTTTCAATCCAAATTCAAAAGCAATAAGTATACATTTATTATTAAATTTGAAAAATTCAAACAAATACATAATTTAATCCAAAAATTAAATTAAATTAAAATTTTAAATTCGTCATTAAACTAGGATCGTTACATGAAAATTGTTTTATAAAATTTTAGCAGTTTGCATTTTCAAAAGAATGAGAAAGCGACTTAAACGATTCAGCAAAATCGAGGATTATGACCCCTTTCTTTTACTGTTTCGCTTAACTTCGGATTTGTTCAGTTGAGAATGCGAATTGTTATTTTTACAAAATAAATAAATTTTTTTTCAAAAATTTTACAGTTTGCGATTTCAAAAGAATGAGGAAGCGATTTAAACGTTTCAGCAAAATCGAGGACTATGACCCCTTTCTTTTACTGATTCGCTTAATTCCGGACTTGTCCGTTTGAGAATGTGAAATGTATTTTTACAAAATACACAATTTTGCACTTTCAAGGAAACGATGAAGAGAATCAAACGATTTAGTAAAACACGTGGTATGGGACATGTGCGTTTGCTATTTCGGTTAATTCTGGACTCGTTAATTGAAATATTTGATGATTCTGTGTGCTTTCGAGCCACTCTGCGGACCTTCGGGTCATTTGTTGGGCTTTCGAGCCACTCTGCGGACCTTCGGGTCATTTGTTGGGCTTTCGAGCCACTCTGCGGACCTTCGGGTCAAATACCAGTACTAGACCTTCGGGTCACTCTGCGGACCTTCGGGTCAATCTGATGGGCGCCAAAATTATGTTGAGTACTTGGTAGGCTTCGGCCACTCTGAGATGCACGTGCGGCGAATTAAAAACTCGCCATCTGATGGGATCGATCCAAGCTTTTATGTTGATTTTCTAGTCTTCTTAATTGATTTCTAGATATTTGTTGCTTCCAATTATCTACAGGTAATTGGATATTTGTTGATATGAGTTCTGATTATCGTTTTTGATAATCAGATATTTGTTGTTTCTAATTATCGCTTGTGATAATTAGATATTTGTTGATATGAGATCTGATTATCATTTTTGATAATCAGATATTTGTTGTTTCTAATTATCGCTTGTGATAATTAGATATTTGTTGATATGAGTTCTGATTATCGTTTTTGATAATCAGATATTTGTTGTTTCTAATTATCGCTTGTGATAATTAGATATTTGTTGATATGAGTTTTGATTATCGTTTTTGATAATCAGATATTTGTTGTTTCTAATTATCGCTTGTGATAATTAGATATTTGTTGATATGAGTTCTGATTATCGTTTTTGATAATCAGATATTTGTTGTTTCTAATTATCGCTTGTGATAATTAGATATTTGTTGATATGAGTTCTGATTATCGTTTTTGATAATCAGATATTTGTTGTTTCTAATTATCGCTTGTGATAAATAGATATTTGTTGATATGAGTTCTGATTATCGTTTTTGATAATCAGATATCTGTTGTTTCTAATTATTGCTTGTGATAATTAGATATTTGTTGATATGAGTTCTGATTATCGTTTTTGATAATCAGATATTTGTTGTTTCTAATTATCGCTTTTCATAATTAAATATTTGTTGATTTGAGATTTAATTATCGCTTCAGATAATTAAATATTTGTTGATTTTAGATTTAATTATCGCTTTTGATAATTAAATATTTGCTAATTTGAGATTTAATTATCGCTTTTGATAATTGAATATTTGTTGATTTGAGATTTGATTATCGTTTTTGATGATTGAATATTTGCGATTTTTGAGATTTCAGCTTCGTCTTTTTCTCTGGCAATTCAGGTGAGTAATTTGATTTATTCACATTCAATTCGTGCTCTGTATGGGATTTCTGCTCTGTTTTCCTTCTCTTTTAGTTGCTGGAACTCGATTGTTCTTGCTTTTGTTAGTCGTCTGATTTTGATCCATGATTCCCACGATGTTGATTCTTTTGATTTGAAGCAGTCGAACCTTTTGATTTCTTATCTAACACTTCCCCGCTGACACTTGCTTTGCTTATACATTCGACATTGCCATGCTCTTTTGGTTGTTACCTTTTAGCCATTTATTCCCTATGATTGCGTGGACGCAATTTCTTTAAGGAGGGGAGTCTGTAACAACCCGACGTTTCGCATTAATTAATTTCGTCTATAAACGATTAATCAGTTGGTTAATTGCTGTTAAGTGTTTTAATCCGTTGTAAATTCTTTCAAAATTCATTAAGGGTAGTGGGCTTTGAATCTTGGCCCAAGTTTTGGGGTACTGTGATAATTTATTAAGGCCAGTACTCGTCCATTTTCCCTCAATTCAATTTCGCTAACCCTAAGTCTAAACGAAAGAAAATGGTGGCTTCGTCTTCGTTATCAGATCTGAAAACTTAGGGCTTTTCGAAGCGTGATCGCCGATCAATTAATTGACGTTCTGTTGCTTGCGTTCCCTTCCAGTTAGTTCGTTCCTTTGTGATTTTTACTTTGGCTCTTCATTCTGAAAATTAGGGCATCGGCTTCGTCTGGCGATTTTCACTTCATTCGTCCCTCTTCGTCAAAATTAGGGCTTCGTCTTCTTCTTGCTCGCGCCGACTCCATCTGCTCCGATTCGTCGACAAAAGGTGAGTAATTCCCCTTACTCACATCTACTTCGAACCGTTCGAACTTGTCTGTTATTTTGTTTTGTGGCCTTTGATTTTCGACTGGGTTTTATGATGAGTTTTGTTGCTGGCCTTTCACTGTAAATTATGGCCTTGTCGTGTGGTTCCTTATTGACTGTACTGTAATTTAATTCTTTGGCTTACTGGCCCCTGTGAGCTTCGTCTCTGGCCATCTGATTTCCTGGATGCATCGATGTTCACTGATCATTCATATATGTTGATTTTCTGTCTCATGTGAGCTTTGGGTTGCAGTTTGATTGTGCTGTTTAACGGTGTACATGCATCACTGTATCTTCGTTCATGTTGTATTAGTTGGGTACTCTCTTGAGTTTCAACGAGCTTGGCATTTAGTTTGGGGTAGGATTCAGGTTGCATTTTAGTTCTTTGATGTTGTTTATGTCTGCATCTTGTGGTTGCCACTGGGTTGCATTGAGATCTGTTGTTGTCTGGACATTTGGATTAGAGCTTTAACAATGTCAGTGCTTTTTGGTCGAGACTTGTGATTGAATTTGGTCTGCACTTCCTGAATTTGTCCAAGTTCTCCTCTGGTCTGTAGTGTTCATTAGTTCATTGATATGCTATTGATAATCATGTTTCCAGGTTGCTATATGACTTATGCTATTGTGTTGGTTCCAATTCATGTCTTGACCACTGGTCATTCGTTTTGTAACTGCAGTTGTAGTGGTTGTTGAGGTTCGAACTTCCTGTGATTTTATTTGATGCTGAACAACACTTGATTTTGTTCAACCTGTACATATATTCTGTAACTGTAGTTCGATTTCCATTTTGACCATGTCTGTACTTGACTTCGGCAATGTTTGTTCATCCCTGAGTGCTTTTCGACCTGCTGTTACTGATGGTCCATATTATGTTCATATACCTTGTGTCTTTGCTTTTGCACCATGCACTCGAGTCTGGAGTTGGTTTGTCTATCACGGTTTTGAACACTTCCTGGTCCTGATTTGTAGATTGCCACTGCGTGGCAATTGAGTCTGGTGCATCGTAGTCATATATGTGTATGCATACATTTGTACACTTGCTTGAGTTTCACTGAGATTTGGCAGTTCGTTTGTTCATTTGGTTTTGCACTGTTATGGTTTGATTCACGTTGGCTATTTGGTCGTCTGCACCTCTGTAAGTTTGAGTTTGCATATTATTGTGGTTCATGTATGTTGAACTCTGATCAATTCACTAATACTCGGCCATTAGTTTATCTGAGTCTGGGTTTGTGTAGCCTAGGTCTGCATTCCTTTGATCTTCATTGCTGGTATGTATACATACATTTATGTAGTATGTTATAGCATTGTTGTGCACTTCATATTGTTTAACCTTTTGGTCATATATGTTGAGGCTGCTGTTTGTAATTTGACATCACTGCTCCTTCTATTAGTGCTCGGCCTATAATGTTTACTTGAGTGTTGCTTCATTATGCCCTGGTCTGGAGTAGCTCTGTTGCACTGCCTGTATTCATTGTTTCGACCTGTCACTGTTGTGTTCATTGGTGGGTTGCATTGTTCCATGTATTTGTGTAGTCTGGTCTGTTGCGCTTTTCAGTTTCATCACTGTTTTACTTCCACACTGTTGCACTTGTATACTTCATATGCATACTGTTGATCTTTTGTAGCATTGAGTTGAGCCATGATTGCAGTGACTTGACCTTTGAAGTTTGATCTTTTATGCTGTATTGGCGAGGCCGTACACGCGTGCGTGTACGGCAGCCAATCGAGTTTTGATTGTTTTAAAGTGACAATTTCAATGGCTTTAAATTGATTTAGTCGATTTGATAAATTGTTTATTTATCTCTGTTGATGATTTAAATTTGCAGATTTTTGTTAAACACTGTTAAGTGTTATATTGACCGTTATCCGGTTTCTTTGTTTAAAGAATCGGATAGACGGGAATTATTGTGACTGTCGTCTATTTAAATTATTACTGCCTATATGCACTAATAAACTGGTTTGAATTAGACTGACCTGGGTATTATTTTCTTTTGAATATAATACTCGGGTCAGACCCGAGTTATTTCAGGTTGTAGATTTTCTTCTTTGAGTTGCTGTTCAGGATATGAAGACTTTTCACATCTTCTGAAGTTGTCAATGTCATTTTGTAGTAGTCGTGTCATTGTATAGAACGATATGTATTCATGTATATTAGTCGATAATGCACTTGTTTATATAACTTCTAGAGTCGACAGTTGTAGTTGTATCATATGTATCGTGTCAACTATGTATTAACTGACATCAGTTATATATATATATGAGACTTTCGTTTTTATCTGTGTTCCGCATTTATATTATCTGTGTTATTGTTATATCTAATGTCCTAAACTATTATGAACCGTCGTAGTTCGTTTTATACTAAGTATTGGGTGTGTCGATGGGAGTAAATAAATAATAGAAGAAAAATAAAAAGTATGTACCACTCCTATCGAGATAACCAATAATAGTGTAAGGCCAATTACGGATGGTCGCTCCTATCCAGCCTTATTCTTCGTAATAATAGACAATATTTCCTTTAATACTCTTTGTTATTATGGGCATAGAGGTGGGGCGTCACAGGAGGAGATAAAGGTAGGGTATGTGTTGTCGAGTGGAGCAAGATGGCGTGGGTTTCTTTTTTTTTTTTTTTTTTTCCAGAACAAAATAAGTGAACAATTCATACAATTTTCTTCCCTTCAAAATGAACTGAAAGGAAATGGAAGAGTGAAAAGGTATAAACAAACCAACAATCATAAATTGGACCAGTGAATAGCAAAGGTCATACGCGAATTGCAAGAAATAATTAAAGCTGATGACCATTGGCTTCTGAACGGTGGAAATTTAAGTGACACAAACTAAAAAGCACGAAACCGGTACTGATACGGTAGGCGTTACGCAAAGTGCAACGTACAACGGAACTCCGAATTTGACAATCGAATATACCGTAGAGATTAGCACGACGAGACGATCAAAACGGTATATAGAAATCAGTGGTACGATTGAATTATAAAAATTCGAAATTTTTCTACTACGGAAAATGCAAGAAAAACACTGAAAAATAAGATCGACGGAGCCAAAGATGTCCGAATTTGAAAAACGACCAACTAACATCTTGCTCAGAAGATGGTTTAGAATTTTTCTATGTAAAAATATACAGGTTTCGGAAATATTTTATTTTCATCGCTTTTTAACTGATTAAATTGAAGTAAATTTACGCGCGAAATAAACTTTCATATGTTCGGACGAAAATTTAACAGTCGCTATGTTTAACTAGACGTATTCCAAATATTAAATTTTTATTTCAAAATTTTATCGTTTAAAATTTTACAAAATTTCAACTAATTACGTTATTAAAACAGTTGAAATTTACGGGTCGTTACACTAAACATAGTTTATATAAGTATTTGTTTACTAAAAAACAAGTGGATAAGAATTATTATTTAATTTTCATCACAGGCAATTAATAGCAAAACAGTTTGTAAATGGATGATTACAAATTTTTGTTTTAAACATTTTGCATATTTTTAGTTATAACTCTTTTAGAGACATTATTCCTAAATCACGTCTAAGTTTGATAAAAATATTTTCATTTTATAGTTTAGTAAAAATGTCAGCAATCTGATTTTCAGTATTAATAAACTCTAAATTTATAAATCTTTTTTCCAAACAATCACGAAGAAAATGATGACGAATATCTATGTGTTTTGTTCGTGAGTGATTGACAGGATTTTTAGAAAGATTTATTGCACTAGTATTATCACAATAAATTATAGACTTTTCAAGATGACAATTAAAATCCTGAAGTGTTTGTTGCATGTAAATGACTTGTGCACATTCCAAAGCAGCAGATATATATTCTGTTTCACATGTCGATAAAGAAACGCAGTTTTGTTTCTTACTGAACCAAGAGACTAAGGAACGTCCAATGAAGTGACATGTTCCGCTAGTACTTTTTCTATCCGTCTGACTTCCTCCAAAATCACCGTCGCTATAGGAAACTAATTCGAAAGGACATTCTTTTGGATAAAATAGTCCGAAATCTTTTGTTTTAGTTAGATAACGAATAATGCGTTTAACTGCTCGCATATGTGATTCTTTGGGATTTGCTTGAAATCTAGCACATAAAAAAACACTCATCATTATATCAGGTCGACTAGCTGTTAAATATAATAAAGATCCAATCATACTACGATATAGTTTTTGATCAACACTTTTGCCCTCCTCGTCTCTATCGAGATGAATCGTTGTGCTCATAGGAGTTGGTTTGGCAGAAGTGTTTTCCAGACCAAATCGTTTAATTAAATTATAACAATATTTTTCTTGATTAATAAAAATTCCATTTTCAACTTGTTTAATTTGTAATCCAAGAAAATATGACAATTCTCCCATATTAGACATTTCAAATTCATTTGTCATTATAGTCGAAAATTCCTGACATAACTTTTCATTTGTCGATCCAAAAATAATATCATCAACATAAATTTGAATTATCAAAATATCTTTCTTAGATTTCTTAATAAAAAGAGTTTGATCTAATTTACCAATTTCAAAACCAGATTCTAATAAATAGCTTTTAAGACGATCATACCAAGCACATGGTGCTTGTTTTAAACCGTATAAAGCCTTTTTGAGTTTATAAACATGATCCGGAAATTTTTCATGATAAAAAAGAGGTGGTTGTTCAACAAAAACATTTTCTTTTATGTAACCATTTAAAAATGCACTTTTTACATCCATTTGATAAAGTTTAAAATTATGAAAACATGCAAACGCCAATAAGATTCGTATTGCTTCAAGTCATGCGACTGGAGCAAACGTTTCTTCGTAGTCAATTCCCTCTTCTTGATTATATCCTTGTGCAGCTAATATAACTTTATTCCTAGTTATATTTCCTAGTTCATCTGCTTTATTTTGAAGACCCATTTAGTACCAATGACTGATTGATCACTTGGTCTAGGAACAAGTTCCCAAACTTCGTTTCGTTCGAATTGATTTAGTTCTTCTTGCATGGCAAGAATCCAGTAGTCATCAGTTGAGGCTTCTTTTATATTCTTAGGTTCTATGTTAGAGAGAAAAGCTACATGACTAACTTGATTTAATTGATGTCTGGTTTTAACATTCGTATTTACTTCTCCAATTATATTTTGTACAGGATGATCACGTAAAATTCTAGGTGGAGATTTTATTATATTAGGAGTAATGTTTTTATTTTCGGTAAATTCATGATTATTATCAAATTTTTCACTAGTATTATTGTTTTTATTCTAAATAGTTTCATCATCAGAATCGATAGTCATATTTGGATTTATATTTTTAAAATTTTCATCAAATGAAACATGTAAAGTTTCTTCAATAATTTGAGTTCTTTTATTAAAAATTCGATAAGCTTTACTTCGTTTTGAATATCCTATGAATATTCCTTCATCGGATTTTGGATCGAATTTGCCTAGCTGATCTTTAGTATTCAAAATAAAACATTTAGAACCAAAAACTTTAAGATATGAAATATTTGGTTTTCTTCCATTTAGAAGTTCATATGGAGTATTTTTAGTTAACGGTCGAATGGAAACACGATTCAATACATAACAAGCAGTAGCTACAGCTTCTGCCCAAAAATGTTTTGATAAAGTGGTTCCATTTAATAAAGTTCTTGCACATTCTTGTAACGTTCTATTTTTTTCTTTCTACAACGCCATTTTGTTGTGGTGTTCTAGGAAATGAAAATTATGGTTAATACCTTTCTTGTTACAAAATTGTTCAAAAACTTCATTTTCAAATTCTCCTCCATGATCACTTCTAATATTTTTAATTTTCAAACTTTTAATATTTTGTATTCTTTTAACAAAAACTTTAAAATTATCAAAAGTATCACTTTTATTTTTCAAAAAGAAAGTCCAAGTGTATCTAGAAAAATCATCTACAATAACAAACACATATCTATTATAATTAATAGACTGAACTTGAGTTGGACCAAAAAGATCCATGTGTAAAAGTTCAAGTGGTTGTTCTGTAGAAATTACCTTTTTAGATTTAAAAGAAGATTTTGTTAATTTTCCTAATTTACATGCATCACAAAATATATTAGTTTTGAATCTCATGTCAGGTAATCCTTTAACTAATTTATTTTTATCTAATTTGTTGATTGTATTAAAATTGATGTGACAAAATCATTTGTGCCAAAGACAGGAATCATTTTCCTTAGCTACTAAACACAAATTTGAATCATTATTAACATTCGTATTTAAAATATAAATGTTTTTATCTCTTATTCCTTCAAAAATAGTGTTATGATTTTTATCGAAAATATTACATTTATTTTCTGAAAAAGTTATATTAAAACCTTTATCACATAGCTGACTAATACTCAATAAATTATGTTTTAAATTTTTAACTAATAAAACATCAGTAATGAGAGGTAAATTAGTGGTACCATTGCTGCTGACATTACCTTTACCGATGATATATCCTTTAGAGTTATCTCCAAAAGTGACTGATTCTCCATTTGAGTAGATAATATCTGACAACATTTCTTTGTTTCCAGTCATGTGTTTTGAGCAACCGCTATCTAAAATCCATTTTCCTCTCCTTTTATGTGGTACCTGCAAAAATTTATAAAAAGTTGGTACCCATTTCTTTTTAGGGTCCTAAGAGTTAGATCTTAGGAAGCCAAACCCATACGGGTTCAGAATTCCCTTCATAAACATAGTTTTTGTTATTATGAACAGTTTCCATGAACATTTTGATATGTTTATTCCTTATCAAAACATTATTTGATTTTGGAATCCATATCTTAATGGTTTTAGTGTTTGAACAAACTATTTTCTTAATATCCTTTTTAATATTATTATTAATCAGAATTTTAGCAAAATAATTCTGTTTCTTAAATCCTAGTCCAGATTTATTGTTAGTGGATTGAGAATTTTCAAGTATTTTAGAAAGATTCTCTCTTCCTTTATTGAAATTAGAGACATTGTTAGACATGTCATCAAATTTTATTTTTAGACTAGATTTTTCTAAATCTAAATCTTTAATTTTAGAATTTAAACTATTATTTTCCAAAAATAAAACATCATTTTTATTTTTCTGAATTTCTAGTTCTTCAGATATTGAAGAAATTTGAGAAGATAAGTTAGAATTTAATTGTTGAGAAATTTTAAGTTCTTCTTCTAATATTTTCTTCTCATCTTTCAGCATATCTACTTCTAAGACTGTCCTATCTAATTTTCTTTGTAAATCTTCATTTTTCTTTTTAAGTTGCTTTGCTAAGTCTACTAATTCAGAATTAATTTCAATTAAATCTTCAAAACTAAGATCACTTACATCGTCTGACGAAGCCATGAAGCACACATTTGCTTGTTCATTTTCATTGTCACTTTCACTCTCTGATGAGGATGATGAGTCTGTGTCGTCCCAAGTGACTGAAAAAGCTCTTCGTTTGGTTCTGTCCTTCTTAAAATTGCTCTTTTTACGTTCTGGACAATCCTTCTTCATGTGACCTTTCTTGTGACATTCATAACATTCCATTGCTGAAGATGATGGTTTGCTACTATTGGTATTGTTGTTGGAATTATTTTTGTTTCCCCTGAATTTATTTCTTTTGAATTTTAGAAACTTTTTGAAATTTTTAGCAATCATTGCCATATCTTCATTCTTTGAGTCGGAGTCATCTTTTTCTGCTTGAAATGCCACATTCTTCTTTTCTTGTGCTCCATTTCTCTTTGCCTGCAAATTTACTTCGTAGGACATTAAATTACCTATCAATTCTTCTGGTTTTAATGTTGACAAATCACTTGCTTCTTCAATGGCTAGGACTTTTCTTTCCCATTCGTCCGTTAGAAAATTTAAGATTTTTGTGACAATATCAAAATCAGTAAATGTTTGTTCTAATGATAGTAGAGCATGATAAATATCCTGGAATCTAGAATACATATCATTTATAGATTCATTTGGCCTCATTTTGAAATTTTCGAATTGATTTTTCAACATAGAGATTTTTCTTAATTTAACTTTGTTCATTCCTTCATGTGTTACCTTAAGTGTTCTCTAAATTTCATAACCAGAAGTGCACATGCTAATTCTATTGAATTCATTTCTATCTAATGCACAAAATAAAATATTCATAGCCTTTGCATTTGATGTAGCATCTAGTTTTTGTGTGTTACTCCAAGTTGAGTATTCTCCAGTAGGAGTTGTGCACTCTCTTTGTATAACATTCCAGATATCGAATCCACTAGATTGCAAATAGATTCTCATTCTAGTTGACCAATAATTATAATTTATACCATTAAAAAGTGGAGGTCGTGAAGTTGATTGACCCTCTGTGAAACTAGTATTAGTGTTAGTGCCAACATCGTTAGTTTGTGTCGTTGCCATATTACTAGAAATAGATATCAAATAACTTTGTGAAGGTTATAGGATTTCCTTGCTCTGATACCAAATGAAAATGTACGTGCAGTACTAAGGCTCGTGTAATATGGTATATAAATGCGGAAACTGATAATAGCAGTAAAATAAAAATTAAAGTAAGCACACCAGGAATTTTTATACTGGTTCGAACTTCCCGTTCTATGTCCAGTCCCAGAATACCCTCTGGATTTAACTTTGACTAAACCCCTCACTTAACCCGGAGGAATAGGTATACAACACCTGAGCAGCCGAATAGGAATTTTTCCACCTCAACAGCCGAAGTGGACTTCAACTTAATACAAATAACTTGTTGACGAATGTGTTCTGAATAACACAGATTGTCTTTTGATAGTACAATTCTTCTATAATCAAATCCTCAAGAATATATAGTGTGTGTGAAGATTTAGAAGGAGGATAATCGCGTAGAATCGAAGTATATGAATTAATTCAGGGATTCTAGCGATATTGATTGAGAATGAATGCTTTTATTTGTAGAAATAAATAGAGAATAGAATTCAGAATTATAAACAAGAATTGGTGATTGTAGAAGTGACTTAAACATGTTTATATAGTTGTAGAATAGTTACAATCTTTCATGAAGAGTTTCAATCAAAAGTTGTGACCATATCTCTTGGATTGAAGGTGATTCCTCTTCACGAACGATCACAACTCTTCAAAAAAATGGCTATTATTTCCAGGTCGGTTGACTGAAAATTCTGGCCGGTCAGCTGAGTTTAAAATCGTGCACAAAATAGTGCATATCTGTGCACTAACATAGGTTCGGTCAGCCGAGTTTACTGGTCGGTGGACCGACCTACTATTATGTGCACAGATCACATTTTTTCAAGTATAAAACAATATACAACTATTTGTATGTGTGTGTGACTACTTGAGGAATGATTTTAACAATACTCTAAGACTCAATATAATAAAATATTCATACTAATCTCTGGATTGTAGTCTTGTCTCCTTTGTAGTGCACAATATACGTTTATTCTCTTTTTGTCGCCTTTGTATAGTATTTTCTTGGTAGTTCGTCTTATGATCTCTGAAGCTTGTGTCATGAATCAAAACCCATGAATCAACATATACAAACCTTTACCTCATTCGTATGAGAAATCTAATTAAACGGATTAGCAAAACAAGTGGTATGAAACGCTTGCGTTTACTTCGTCGGTTAATTCTTGGACTTGTTCGATTGAACTCTCGTGACAATTTTCGAGTGGAAGTCTACAATCTGTTCATAAATATTTAAGTTAAGCTAGTGGTTATGGGACATGAAGCCTAACTCATTTATTTACTAGCTTAGTGTAATTTACACTTACTTTCGAGTGGAAGTCTACAATCTGTTCGTAAATATTTAAGTTAAGCTAGTGGTTATGGGACATGAAGCCTAACTCATTTATTTACTAGCTTAGTGTAATTTACACTTGTCGATCATTCATGATCATTTTGTGATTTAGACTAGCGATGTGCGATGTCTCTTTGTTTGTGTGGGGGTCTAAACCCCGTTTGTGGAACTTCAGCTCAAATTGGTGGGGTAGCGACCCATGGTCTTCGGGTCGTTTGTGGAGCTTCAACTCAAATTGGTGGGGTAGCGACCCATGGTCTTCGGGGCGTTTGTGGAGTTTCAGCTCAAACTTGATGGTTAGCAACCATGGAATAGCGTTCCGTTTATGACACACGTGTTGGGGAGTTTTCATGCTCCCGTTTGTGATAGGCCTTCCCCTTTTTGTGATTTCTGGATTTCTAGTTGATGACTTCTAGAATTTGTGTTTTAATGATTTTTGCGATTGGCAATGATATGTTTTGTCAATATTTGTGTTTTGGTGAAATTTAAAGAATATGACATTCTTTTTAGTGTTTGAGAATATTTGAGATATTGTATGATTTTTGTTGTTACCTTAAGTATACTTGTCACAGTATGGCATTTTTGTTATCATACGTTTTTGTCATATCTCTTATCCTATCTCATTTTATATCATATTTATAGCTAGACTGATCCGTTTATTATTTTCTTCTTAAATAATACTCGGGTCAGACCGAGGTACTTTAGGTGCTTCTGCTTGACTTCTTATCAGGGTTCGTCACCTGACTTTTGGCTAACTACTTTAGCTTAGTAGTTTTTGTTATTATACATTCGAGATAGAGACTCCTTGATGTATACTTATTCTTTTGTCTTGCACTTGTACCTATTCTTTTGTGATGTAGTGGATCTTGTATGACCACTACTTTGATGTACACTTCTTTGTGTTATATTCATATCTGTTTCCGCCTTTGTGATATGAATATCTGTGACTGATTTGTGTTATGCTTATTTCTATATTTGTTTCTGAAGCCTACACAGCCATCGTGTAGTAGCTTTGAGTTTGTATTTGATATGTCGGATTTCCTCTTGAAATGAAATGCAAGTCATATTATCTGACATATCAGTACTCACACAAAGCAATTACACAGATGGTCGCTCCTCAACAGCCTTATTCTTCGTGCTAGTCGATGGCATTACCCCGTAGTGTCCTTGGCTAGTGTGAGTATAGAGGTAGGGCGTTACGCCTAGTGTAGAGAATTATATACGGACACCAAATTGGTTAAATTTAAATGATTTTGAATCCTTGAATTTTGCATTGAGTTAAATGATATTTTTGAAATAAAATTTGGGTTATATAAATCAAAATTTTATCGAATTTCGAGCTTTATACTAAAATTGAATTGTTTTAAAAGATTTGTTAAAGGAATAAAAATTGAAATTTTACAGTGAATTTTAAATATAAGTGAAGTTTATCAAAATTGAGTTATTAAAATCGTTGAAGTATAACTTTGAAATATATAGAAATTGGAGTAATTAAATCGATGTTTTAACATGGATTTAAGCGATATTGAATTTAATATTTATTTAGAATTCTGAATCGGAAAGGTTTGAAATTTGGTTTTGGGACATTTAAATGGTCCAAATGTAATAGAATGAAATAAATAGTTTAAATGGATAAAAATTTAAAATCATATTTTATATAAACTGTTTTAAAAATATATTATTTAAAGACTTTAATTATTAAGAATTTTCAAACTTTTAAACTAATTAACCCACTCAGCTTATTTTTAATCTAATTAATCTATATTAAAGTTATTTAATCTATTTTAGTTATATTTTAATCTATTTTAAAATCTATATAACTATCTTAAATCAAGAAAACATTTTAAAATCTATATTAAACTATTTTAGAGTGTTTTAACTATTTATAACTATTTAAACTATTTTCTAAATTCTAGGCTAAGTAAAGTAGAAGTGTTTATATTCTAATCATTGGGTTAAAAGCAAATACGGGTAAATGATGTTATAATCCTAAGTTGGGAATTAAATAACATATTTGGTTTAATATGATAATTTTGAAATGAGAGTTTAACCTATTTTAGAAATATGACTTTTGAAAGGAAATATAATTTCGAACTATGATTTCAAATGTGATATGATTTCAAAGGTAAATATAATTTCGGAAGTAAGTAATGAATTCGAAAATGATATGGTTTGAATTGAATATGATATTTTGATATCAATTATGAAACGATTTTGGAAATGTAAAAGAACCATCCGGTGTGTAATAAGCGATTGGTTGTTAAAGAGACCGGGATCGGATATTGTCATACTCTCTGCCAATACTGAAAACCACTTTGACAACTGGGTACGCGGTGGAGATTCCAGAATGAAGTAGGATGGTGGCGACGATCCTATAAGGTATATACATGGACCTAACTCCCATGAGTTAGCATAAGGTGGCTAAAACAGGAGCAATCGACGGGCTAAGTGAGGTCATTCCTCCGATCGGGCACATTCCATCGATACTATATTCTGACTTTGTGATTTTGGTGGCCACACTCGATTTTTTTATTCGTGAGTGTGTTCTGAGGTGGGCGGTAGTAGCAGCTATGCGTTACCACCGGTGCGGAAGTGTAATTGGTATATCTACCCTGGCATTGCCTAGTTGTGCCGTGTCACCTACCCTAGCACGCCTTCTACGAGTTTGGTTTGTACCATACCTATGGAGTGCCCTTTGACGATGTCCAGTACGGGCGAGATTATGGTACTGTATAGACTATGGGAAATAAAAATGTGTTAAGGGGAAAAATGTAACGCCTTAACGCTATTTTAATAGTTTATATTATTGTAGACATATTATAATAGCGTATTGTACTACATAGTAGATAGTTTAACGGATCCTTAGGAGATGTGAATCCCAAACATCTCTTTAGTTACTGCACTCATGTTAGACACTGGATAAGAAATGTCAAACCCCGTAAACATCTACGATGTCGTTTACACTCATATTTATTTACCGTTGGTTTAACTCACATAAGATCTTTTAGTTCTGACTCTAGTGTTTTGTCTTTTCAATTCGCTCGGGTCAGCCCGAGCATTTCAGGATTTGAATACCTTATTTCTGAAGGACGAAGACGAAGATTTGTACTACTATTATTTACTATATTATCCTACTTCATCATACTGTTCCGCTGCATTATTTATTTATCTCTGATATGTGTAACTCCGATTTTGTATTGTATAAGTATAATCAAATGTTTTGTACACAACTTCATGAACTGTTATTTGATTATTATATTTTGTAATTCCACTTCGAGATTCTGTTTTGTTTTTTTCTTCTCTGCTTTTTCTTATTCACCCCAATAACAATCCGCCCTTCTGTATGGTTTGAGTTGGCATGCATATCTGCTTAAAACGTACAAAAAGGCGGGATGTTACAAATAAGGTAGGTTATACTGGTTTTATAATAAATATTGTTTTAAATATAACATATAGTTGTTGTGTTATATATATGGGTATTTTGATCTCTGCGTTTTTAGATTTATATATATAGGATATGTTAGTTATAATACCTAAGCTTATACAAGTTGATATACTCAGTTTAGTTATATATGTTAAGTTAGTATATATTTTGCTGTCGATTGCCTATAGAGTTCTATAAGTTTATATTGACCTGCTGAGTTATATATATATATATATTGATTTTATAAGTATAATTTTAATATGCTTAAAGTGTTGTACTATATAAGATATATATATATCTAAATTATATATATTTATATAAAAAAATTATAACCTGTTGTTGTAGATAAGTACATGTATAATATGTGTTGTATACATGAGTATATATGAGTTTTTATATGAGTTTATATATATAAAGTAAGTTTATATTGATTTTATATATAATATATATATATAAGTTTATAATAGTTTATATATATATAATTAGTTGTCATTCATGTAAGTTGTATAATGTATAAGTTTATATTACACTATATAAATAAGTATGCATGAGTTTTGGTTTTCAAAAATAAATATATGTTGTAAATTGATTCTTAGAAAATTTATATATATGTCTTAAATCTTGTTTCGTCTATCTCGTGCCCATCTTGATTTATCTTTTCAATATCACATTTTTCACAGAAATTCCTAGCTTGTCGCTGTTCGTGTCTGTATCCATGTCTGTGTCATCTTCTTGTTTCTCTAGCCTCGAAAGGTGAGCAATCACTCATGATTAACGCTCTTATATTTATTAAATTGGATTTCATTTGAAACGATAATTGAAATACACTTCTAAATTGAACTGTTAATTTTATAATTGTTGTATATGATATGCTATTATCTGTAATTGTTCACCTGTGATATATGACACCATATCCTGTTGTTTATATTTAATTTATCACTGATGATATATGCCTGTTATTGATATGTTATATTATTATCATATTTGTTCTCACTCTGCAAGTTCCCTGTTCATTTAGAAATCCCTATGGGTTGAAATGATACATACCCGAATGATTTTGTAGAATAGGAGAAAATCGTTATGGGTTGAAATGATAAACCCAAGCGATTTTCATTGAATTGAATTTTGGGATTGCGGGTTGAAATGATATATACCCGTAGATATTAAAATTGTGGATTGAAATGATACATATCCATATCACTTGACCATAGGATAGAAAATTATATACGGACACAGTTGGTCTATATTATGAAAAATGATTTTCAAAGTTTGAAAGGAAATATCTGGGTTTTAATAAATATTGTTTTATATAATATTTATAAATGTAATTTTTATATAGGTATAAAAATTTAGGTTTTAAAATATATATGTTTTGGAAATTTTAATTTATAAGTTAGTTCGAAAAATATAAATTTAAAGATTTTCTTATAGTTTTATTATTTTAAAAATATAAACAAAATACAATTAATAATAAAATTTAATTTAATAAAATTTAATTTAATTGGTATATAATACGCTTTAAAATATTTATTTAAAAATTTATATTAATATTTTAAAATAGATTTTTTAACTTTAATGATCAAGGTTGGAAAGATAAACTAATGTTGACTTGGAATTTAAATTGGTTAATAATTGAATTTAAGAAAGAATTGATTTAAACTTATTAGTTTTGAGATTTTGAAAAAGGATATGATTATAACTTGATTTATAACTTGATTTGATAAAAGTGATTAAATGAATATTCTCAATTTTAAATAAAATTGAGATTGAATATTTGATATTGATTAAATATAAATTAGGATTTTAAATAAATTGTTATTAAAATGGTTAAGTGAATATTTTTAAATTTGGATAAAAATTAAAGTAAATGTTGAAATATAAATTAAATTTATACATTGTAAATGTTTGGATATATAAACTTGAATCTTTGAACTTTAAATTTGAATTGGTTAAACCGAAATTGATTTAAATTGAATTTTGGAATTTAAGATGATTTGAAGTGATTTGTGAAATCAGAGGAAACAATTTTTATTATATAAAGTATTTTTAATATATATAAAATATTTTAAATTATAACTATTTTCATATATATAATAATTTCAACATCTAAACTGTTTAGGTGGAAAGTGTTATGATTTCAAAGGTGCTATGGTTTCGAAAATGTTATAATTTTGAAAAGTGTTACGATTCTAAAAATGAATATTATATAAAGTGAATAATGATATTGAATTGATATGGTTTTGAAATGAATATGATATTTTGATATGAAGTATGAATTATTTGAAATGAAATGACCATGGTGTGAAATAAGCGTTTAGTTGTTAAAGAGACCGGGATCGGATATTGTCATACTCTCTACCAATACCGAAAACCACTTTAACAACTGTGTACGGGGTGGAGATTCCATAATGAAGTAGGATGGTTTGGTGGTGATTCTATATCGTATTTATGTAGCCCAGACTCCCGTGAGTCAGCTTGATGCGGCTAAAACAGGAGCCACGCCGGGCCAAGTGAGGTCATTCCTCCTATCCGGCACATTTCTTCGATACCATTCTATTGCTTTTGTGATTTGATTGGGTGCACCTTTGATTTAGGAGTGTGTCACGAGGTGGGCGGTAGGAGCTGCTATGCGTTACCACCAGTCCGGATACGCAAATGGTATATCTACCCTGGCATTGCCTCGAGTGCCTTGTCGCATGCCCTATCGCGCCTTCTACGAGTTTGTTTTGTGTTGTACCTATGGAGTGCCCCTTAATAGCCCACTTGCGAGTGGAGTTTACAATATCTGTATAGACTATGGCATTATAAAAATGTGTGAAGAGGGATATGGGTAACGCCTTAATGCTATTTTAATAGTTTACTTTACTATAGACATATTATAATAGCATATATTACTACATAGTAGATAGTTGCACGGATCCTTAGAGGATGGGTATCCCAAACATCCTTTAAGTTACTTGTATTTCAGTTGACATTTCACTTGAGTTAAATTTTTTAATATAATAATGTTAATCCCGACTCGAGTGTTTTTGTGTTTTGCTTTACGCTCGGGTTAGACTGAGTGTCACAGCATTCGAGACTCACCATTGGAGTTGGAGCTTCACTTAAAGATCCATCTATATCTATTCAACTTTTAGCTATCCAGTTGTTTTGTTCAGACTTGTCATATGTTGTATTCGAGATATTCTGTTGTATTTTATTTCAGACTCTGTTCTTTAATAGTAGCTTCATGAACTACTATTTATCTATTCCGCTGCTTATTGTTGTAATACTCTGTGTCTGTGGTTCTGTGATTGATTTATTTACTGTATATGCTGAGTTTTGCCAAATATAAATTAACAATCTGATATTTTGAGCAATTCAAGTCCGACATGTGCGGATGCGAATGGTTCGAAATACCGGGTCATTACAGATCCCGGTCTCTTCGAAACGATTAACGAAATTG
This sequence comes from Allium fistulosum, assembly GCA_030737815.1. Lineage (NCBI taxonomy): Eukaryota > Viridiplantae > Streptophyta > Magnoliopsida > Asparagales > Amaryllidaceae > Allium > Allium fistulosum. Next base: position 1,395,382,526 of record CM060902.1, read on the forward strand.
GCCAATATTGATAGTCGGTTATTTAACTATCAATAAACATCCATTAGCAATCACTAGGCCAAAATTTTATAAATCTCCAAAATATTTATTTCCAAACATCTTCACCAATATATATATATATTCAATCTCTTCAATATTCTATATTGAAAACAATTTCAACACTTTTATCCATAACAGGATATTTTACCATTTCAATACTTAGAAATATTCCCAACTTCTATTCCTACAACACTCAGGAAATATTTCTATTCCAATCATTTCCCACTAAAATATTTTCAAAACCTTCCTTTCGATACTTAGGAAATTATTTATACGTATAAGTTCCAAAATCATTTTAATATCTAACTTGGAAATATTTCATACTTATATCATAAGTCTTCAAAATTTTTAATAAATTCTTCTTACGATTTCCAAACCGATTATACTGGTTTATAATTCAAACCCACAATTTATAACCTTTTTAAATGAATTAAAAATCTTCCCGAAGTTATTGCACCTAGACATCGGAAATTTTCTTAAGTCTCTAACTTTACATTTATACGGTTTCTATAACGACCCGTAAATTTTAACGGTTTTAATAACGTAATTAACTGAATTTTTGTGAAATTTTAAATAATTGAATTTTTAAATAAAAATTTGATATTTAGAATACGTCTATATAAACATAGCAAATGATAAATTTTCATCAGATAATATGGAGGTTTATTTTGTTATGTAATTTTATTTAAATTTAAATCAGTTAATATTTGATGATGATAAAATATTTCTCAAACCTGAATATTTTATATAAGAAATTTGTAAATCATCTTCTGAGTGAGACGTCATATTTCGTTTCGTCAAATTTGGACTTCTCTAGCTCCGTTTATCTTATTTTCGGCAAATTTGCAAAAATATAGCAGAAAAATACCGACTTTTGATAGGATGGTCATATCGCTGATATCTATGTACCATTCTGTTCGTCTCATCATGGTGATCTCCGCAGTATATTCATCTATGCATTTTGGTGTCCGGTATGTGGAGATAACTGCGAAAAAGATAACCATATCGGTATCCGTTTTAACTTTTTGAGTGTCCATTCAAATTTTCCAACGGTTAAAAATAAAACAGTCATTCCTTTTAATACTGCCTGAATTCTCGTGCCCTGACCTTCACTATTACCACTGTCACTTTATAACAGTGCTGGTTCGTTCGTATTTGCCTTGCTGCCATTTATTTTCTCTCCTCTTTCTATTTGCATTCTGCTCATATATATATATATATATATATATTCTTTTTTCTTCTCAAACTCATTAGCTCGGCCATACTCCCTTTATCATCATCCACCCGCGAATCTACCCAGTCATCCCCTCCTCACCGTGCCGCCAATTCCCATAGCCGAGACCAACCGCATCCCCTTGGCCTTACTCCACTCGAGCCCAACCCGACCACATTACCCAGGCCTCTCCACGTCAGACCCTCCCTCGTCTGCCTCTGCCCTTACTTTTCCATGCTCCTCAACCATGCAGTAGTAACACAGCAGCCCGCTACCACCATTCTTCCCCTTTATTCTAGAAACCGCCACCTCCAACCCGTGACCACCTGCTCATCGTCCCACTAACACCGCCTATCCTCCACTAGTCATCTTCCCCTTCCCCACCACCTTTGCTTCGCCAGCAACCCAACCCGCGAACCCCGACCGACCACCCGAACCCACTGCGTGCCGTACATCTTTTCCTTCCTCCTGCTTGCTTGAGTTTCGATATATATATATTATGAAGTAGATTCTTTTTATATATAATATATAGAAGTTGTAATTTCAATACATGGGTTTTATTAAATAATGATATATGAAAATATATATAGGGGTTATATATATATTTTTAGCTATAGCCTATCAATCCCTTTTTTCTATTGCTTAGCAGGTTACAATTCTTTGTTTTAAAGTTTTATATACATTTGTCGGTCGAAGCTATATAATTGTTATTCAATTTCAAGCATGTATGCTGCCTGTGTATATAGATATCTTGTTTTAAATATATATATATACACACACATTTATAATATATATAGGTTACAATATATTAGATCTTGAAGATATTATATATGTTTACTATATATGTTACAGTATATTTTATACAAGAAGTATTATAAAGATTATATTATAAAGTAGTTGTTCTAGTCTTGATTAAAGTATATGAATACGAAACATACATGATATTTAGGGTATATGTATTGTATAGAGAATTATTCGACTTTAAGATATAAATATAGATATGTTCAGTTTATATATATATATATATTGATATTTTGATTCTTTTAATATATGTAGAATTTTAAAATATAATGTATTTATGTATTGGGTTATAATGTTTAAGTCCTGTTCGTTATATATATAAAGGTATATAAACCTTAAAGATTTGGTTATATATGAAGGTTATATAAGTTGTTGTATATATAAAGTTATATAGTTGTATATAATCCGTCGTTATGTAAATAAGTAATATAAGTCGTATATTACCTATTTGTTTGTTTATAAGCTTATATATGATCTTTTCGAGTTATGATAAAATAAGCTTACACTGATTTTCCTAATAAATATTGAGTTTCGAATTATAATATGTATATATTTTAAGTATATGCATTAAATTTAATAATTGTCTTGAAATATATATATATATACATCATACATTTTGCTCTGTTTATATCAAGCTAGTCTGATTTGTTTTCCATCAATTCCAAACTCCCAGCTTTGCTTTGATCGTCAAATTCATGTTCATCATACTTTACTTTGGAATTCGTTGCTCGGATTCACAGCTCAGTTCGTTATCGAATTTCTCTAGCCTCGAAAGCTGAGAAATCACTCACGATTAACATTCTTATATTTATTGAATTTGATTTCATTTGAAACGATAATTGAAATATGCTGCTAAATTTAACTGTTAATTATATAATTGCTGCATACGATATGCCATTATTTGTAACTGTTCACCTGTGATATATGACACCATTATTCTGTTGTATTTATTTTATTTAATTTGTTACAAATGATATATGCATGTTGTTAATATGTTATATTATTATCATAACTGTTCTCACTCTGCAAGTTCCCTGTTAGTTTAGAATTCCCTATAGGTTGAAATGATACATACCCGAACGATCTTGTAGAATAAGGGAAAATCGTTATGGGTTGAAATGATAAACCCAAACGATTTTCATTGATTTTGAATTTTGGGATTGCGGGTTGAAATGATATACACCCGTAAATATTTAATTTGCGGATTGAAATGATAAATATCCGTATCATTTGACGATAGGATAGAAAATTATATGCGGACACCGTTGGTCAATATTTTTAAAATGATTTCCAAAGTTTGAAATGAAATATATGGGTTTTAATAGATACTGATTTTTAAAATATAATATAAAATTTAGAATTTAAAATAATATGTTTTGGAAATTTAAACTTTAGTTTTGAAAAATGTAAATTTCAAGATTTTACTTATATTTTATTTATTTTAAATATATATAAAAATAGATTTAATGAAAATACTTAATGATAAGATTTAATTTAATAAAATTAAATTTAATTAGTATATAATATGTTTAAGTATTTATTTAAATTTATATTAATATTTTAAAATAGATTTTATAACTTTAATAATAATGGTTGGAAAGATAAATTAATGTTGACTTGGAATTTAAATTGGTTAATAATTGAATTTAAGAAAGAATTGATTTAAACTTATTAGTTTTGAGATTTTGAAAAGATATGATTTTAACTTGGTTTATAACTTGACTTGATAGAAAGTGATTAAATGAATATTCTCAATTTTGAATAAAATTGAGATTTGAATATTTAATATTGATTTAAATATATATATATATATATATATATTTGGATTTAAATAAATTGTTATAAAAACGGTTATGGGAATAATTCCCAATTTTAATAAATTTAAAGTTAAATGTTGAAATATAAATGAAATTAATATTGTAAATGTTTGGATATATAAACTTGAATCTTTGAACCTTAAATTTGAAATGGTTAAACCGGAATTGATTTAAATTGAATTTCGGAATTTAAGCGAATGTGAAGTGATTTGTGAAATCAAACGAAACTATTTTATTATATTAAGTATTTTTAATATATATATATAAGCTATTTTAAATTATAACTATTTTCGTATATATACTATTTTCAACATCTAAACTGTTTAGGTGGAAAGTGTTATGATTTCAAAGTGTTATGATCCCGAACGTGTTATGATTTCGAAAGTGTTACAATTTTTGAAAATGTTTCGATTCTGAAATGAATATTATTTATATGGTTTGAATTGAATATGATATTTTGATATGAAGTATCAACTATTTGAAATGACCACGGTGTGAAATAAGCGTTTGGTTGTTAAAGAGACCGGGATCGGATATTGTCATACTCTCTACCAATACCAAAAACCACTTTAACAACTGTGTACGTGGTGGAGATTCCATAATGAAGTAGGATGGTTTGGTGGTGATTCTATATGGTATTTACATAGCCCTGACTCCTGTGAGTCAGCTTGATGTGGCTAAAATAAGAGCCACACCGGTCCAAGTGAGGTCATTCCTCCGATCGGACACATTTCTTCGATACCATTCTATTGCTTTTGTGATTTGATTAGGTGCACAGTTTGATATGGGAGTGTGTCACGAGGTGGGCGGTAATAGCTGCTATGCGTTACCACCAGTCCGGATACGCAAATAGTATATCTACCCTGGCATTGCCTCGAGTGCCTTGTCGCATGCCTATCGCGCCTTCTACGAGTTTGTTTTGTGTCGTACCTATGGAGTGCTCCCTGATAGCCCACTTGCGAGTAGAGTTTACAGTATTTGTATAGACTACGACATTATAAAATGTGTTAAGGGGGATATAGGTAACGCCTTAACGTTATTTTAATAGTTTACTTTACTATAGACATATTATAATAACATATATTACTACATAGTAGATAGTTCCACGGATCCTTAGAGGATGGAAATCCCAAATATCCTTTAAGTTACTTGTATTTCAGTTGATATTTCACTTGAGTTGAATTTATTAATATAAGAATGTTAATCCTGACTCAAGTGTTTTGTGTTTTTCTTTACGCTCGGATCAGACTGAGTGTCACAGCATTTGAGACCCACCTTTGGAGTTGGAGCTTCACATGGAGATCCATCTGTATCTATTCAGATTTAATCTATCCAGTGGTTTTGTTCAGACTTGTCATCTGTTTGTATTAGAGATTCATTTGTATTTGAGATTCTGTTGTATTTTTTTTCAGACTTTGATGTTTTATAGTTGCTTCATGAACTACTATTTATCTATTCCGCTGCTTATTGTTATATTACTCTGTGTCTGTGATTCTGTGATTGATTTATTTACTGTATATGCTGAGTTTTTCCAAATATAAATTAACAATCTGATATTTTGAGCAATTCAAGTCCGACATGTGCGGATGCGAATGGTTTGAAATAGCTGGTCGTTACAAGTGGTATCAGAGCGTGGTTTTAGGCAAACTCAGAATATAGAGTAAATTTAATTACAGAATCACCTTTGTTCGAGCTTGAATTCCTTCCTCTTAGACTCGGGTTTCCTTTGAATTTGGAATTTTCCTCCTTTGTTCTGAAATCCATTCTTGTCCCTCCCTATTCATGTTTTCTTGATCTGGAGCATCCCATAGCCATGATGACAAGTAGAATGCAGGATACACAATGGTTACGCCTGGATCCCCCAGGAAACAATTCGTACCCCTAAGCCATCTCAGCCAGGCGGTTTCGCTACTAATGCGACCTACATAGAGTGCAGGATACACAATGATTACGCCTGGATCCCCCAGGAAACAATCCGTACCCCTAGGCTATCTCAGCCAGGCTGTTGCGCTATGCAGTCGCGCTCGTAAGACCATGGGTAACGCCATGGAATTCGATGGAAACTCGAGTATCATATCCGGAAAACCAAAATCAAAGAGAATAATATTGATAGAATGAATCCACAATGTGGCCACAAAGCGGATATCAAGCAGAAGGCACTTTCCATATCTTTACTTCGAAAAAATATATATCATATAATACCTTTTCAAATCACTTTCAAATATCGTACTTATATAAAGTCCATTATATATAAGATTAAATTTTCAAATCAAATACCTTTCCAAAATCAATAGTATATCAAATCACACTTATATAGACTTCAATTATATAAAATTTCACTTTTCAAATTGAGTACCTTTTCAAATCTATAGTTTTCGAATCAACCTCATAATTATACAAAACAAATTTTTTTTTTATATAAGTTCGATACCTCCCAAATCAGGTATTTAGAAAAAATAAGGTTTTCAAATTTTAATTTGTTTCAATATTAGTTTAGTTTCAAAATCATATACAATCCCACCAAATTATTTCTTCTCAATTTAAATATCTTTAGTTTTAAAGTTTCCAACATAATAAATTTAGAAAATAAATCCAAATTTCCAAATCAATATAATTTAAGTCAACCAATTCATTTCCAAAATCAAATGTTTTCAAAATCATCTTATACTTACATAAGGTCCATCTTATATAAGGATCAAATTTTACAAAATAAATTTTGCTGTATGAAGAGCCATATGGGATTTGAATATCTTTGCTTTTATGGGTTATATATCTTTGTAATTTAAATTGGAAATTTTCTTTTAGTAAGCAAAGATATTCTAACTCGACAGCTTTCAATTTCAGCGTCAAAATATATCAATGATATTAGAATATAAGATGTACATACGCCATCATTTCGCAAAATCACATTTGATCGCTCGCTCGATCACACAAGTTCGCTTTCGAACTAGTATTATCCATTCGACTTCCCTAATGCAGATTTTGATATGGTTTCTCGACTATAAGCCATCAGTCTCCTTGCATAGCCATATACTATGATAGAGAATTCTAGAATTGAGCCTAAAATCCATATCAAATATTCGCCATCAAGAATCGAATGAAAAATCCTAACACGAAATGGTGTAATTCACCTAGAACTTGTGTACTCAAACCTGGATCAAATTAATTATGTGAATAAAACAGCATACGTACAACTTATATATTTATTCCAACTTGTTAAATATATAGTTTCATAAAGATGTTACTAAGTTAAAACATTTAAACTAAATTTTATTCAAAATATTTTGAAAACCAAATTCTTTTCAAAACATTTCAAATCTAAATTTCATATTAGAAAATTTTAAAATTGCCTTATTCATTTACTTAACAAAACAGTTTCAATTTATTTAAACCATATTACTACATACTTTAACATACTTACCAAACTTATATACTTTATACTTTTCAAAATTTCTTAGCTTTGAAAAGTTAACCTTGATTTGGAAGTGCTCGAACCTTCAAAATAGTTGAAGAAATCATTTTCAAATTCAAGAGTTGGAAATCAGCAACAAATCAGTAAATCAATTTTAATAGATGGGGTTATATCAAATCCGAACCTCAAGGACTGAACACCAGCTTACTTCAAATCATTTCAAATATATATACATATATCCTTTGAATATCAAATCTTACTTCGGTAATTGAAATCAAAATTGGTTTTGTAAAATCACTCGCGTAGCAATGCTACTAAAGTGGCCTCTCCCCCACTCTGAAACTCGAAAATCAATGTCGATGATGCGTGCACTCATCACCGAAATTATTTTCCAGCGACATAAGTGAGTTCTGGACTTCTATTTTCTCAAACTTCTTTTGAAATTTCTTTGAAATCATTCGAAACTTATTAAAATCATTTGAAACATTTCTTATTCGGAAAATACTTTTAAATTATATTATTATTATATATTTCAAAATATTAAAACCAATTTCAAAATACCAGAGTTCAATTCTCGAATTTCAAATTTAAAATCCTTCAATCATAAATCATTTTTTTGATAAATCAAATTTCTTATATAATTTTTCAAAATTACAAATCCTTTCGAAACCTCAAAATCTCATTTTAAAAAGGGTATTAAATCTTTATCGAAAACATTTCACTTTTATATATTGAATATAATCATACTTATCAAAATAATAATTTCGATTTAGAAAACAATTTCTAAAATACAAACAAATCCGATTTTCAAAGGATGACTCACGAACGGATTTCAGAACAAAGATAGAGATTCAATTTAAAAGAACTCTAATCAAATAAAATTCTGATTTGAAGATAGGCTCGAACGAAGATGAGATAACTAAATTACAAAATAGAAGATGGATATACTTATAAAAATCGCGGGTGACCTTAACCGGGTCAACTATGACTTCAGGAATATGATCGATGTAGAATTCCAAGTCAAATCGACATTCGATTGCCAAAGATAGGATTCAGCATAACTAGAGATAGCAGCATCTAAACCGAGGGATATATAAATCTCCGGTGAATCAATGCCAAATGTAAAGGAGTTCCACCCCTTTACAAATCATTCAAAGATTGGCGGGATTGCCGATCTTTATAGAGGTCATTCAAAGTGGGGTTATGAAATGTTCCACAATCAAAAGAATACAGATAGGGAGAGACAAGAATGAATTTTGGAACCGTAGGGAACGTTCCAAAGTTCAAAGAAAATCGAGTTAAAAGGAAGAGATTCAACTCGAACGAAAGTGATTCTGTAAATAAATTTACCATATATGCTAAGTTTTGCCTAGAGCCAAAGCTCTGATACCAACTGTAACGACCCGCTATTTTGGATCATTCAAATCGACAATAAAACCATACATATCCGACTTGAATAATTCAAAATACCGAATTGTTAATTAAAATTTGGCAAAACTTAAAATATACAGTAAATAAATCAATCACAGATCACAGAGTAATATAATGCAACGGAATAGATAAAGAATAGTAGTTCATGAAGCTACTATATACATCGGAGTTAGAAATAAAATAAAACCGAATAGTTCAAATGCAGTGAAGTCTCCAATGCAACAGATGACTTCTCTGAACCAATCAACTGGAAAGGCTGGAATCTGAATCGATAGTTGGATCTCCAAATGAAGCTCCGAACTCCAAAGGTGAGTCTCTAATGCTGTATCACTCAGTCTGACCCGAGCGTAAAGCAAAACAAAAATCACTCGAGTCAGGATTAACATCCTTATATCAATAAATCCAACTCAAGTGAAATATCAACTGAAATACAAATAACTTAAAGGATGTTTGGGATAACCATCCTCTAAGGGTCCATGGAACTATCTACAAGGTAGAAATATACACTATAACACCGTGGTCATTTCAGCTTAATTTATACTTCAAAACCAAATATCATTTTTACTTCAAATATCTCTATATTTCCCAAAATAGTATTTATATATTAAATAATTTATACAGTAAACTATTTCCAATTCCCTCAAGTTAACAAATTGTTTCAACATCAACATGACCTTCCCATTTAAATTAAATTCAATCTCAATTTATCAATTTAAATTCAACTCAATTCCTAAAATAACCACTTCAATCTTATCGATCTCAAATTCGTATTTGTAATCACAAAATACCCTTTTTTTATTTCAATATATTTCAAAACTTTAAGTATTCAACGTTTCAAACTACATTTTTATTCAATTTAGTTTCCTAAATAATAAACTCAAATTTGGTTCAACCTAAATTTTCACTTTAATTCAATTTAGTTTCTAAATAACAAATTCAACTATATTGATTTCAAAAACGGATCCGAATCTCAAAATAAACCATTTAAATTCCAATATAGTTCAAGGCTTTAATATTTAAATGTTCAATATAACAGTTTCATATAGGTCTCGATTTAACCTCATTATTTGTAACGACCCATATTTTTACGGATCAAAAGATCGTAAAACAGTTGTCATTAGGTCGTAATGTTATTAAGTCGTTCAGAATTTAGGTCGACTAGAGCTTAAGTCATGTAGAAGTTAGGTCGTGTGGAAGATTAAGTCGTGGAGCGACTTAAGAAGTTTGCGACTTAAGGTGTAGATGACTTAAGGAGTGGACGATCTAAGGGTTAGCGACTTATCAAGGTTGGCGACCTAAGGGGGGTTGGTGACTTAAGAGAGTTGGCGAATTAAGGATTAGCGGCATAGGAGTAGCGACTTAGGAGATTGGGCGAGTTAACGACCTAAGAAAGTTAGGTCGTGGACGAGTTAAGGAGATAAGTTGGTTGAGCGACTTAAGGTAGATAGCTTAGGTCGTTCAATTTAGGTCGTGGCCCTGTGTGTAGTTAGGTCGTTAGACGACCTAGAGGTGATTAAGTCGTGAGTCGTTAGGTCGCGTAAGGACTTAATTCGTTGGATCGTGAGTGCAGTTAGGTCGCGCACTTGCGTTGTAGTTAGGTCGTTAGGTCGGCATCTCAGTTAGGTCGTATAGCATTAAGTCGCTAAGCCGCCTATGTGTGTTAAGTCGTAGGATTTGCTAAGTTGTTGAGTCGTTGAGTCGATGGGTCGTAAGTCGTTAAGTCGTATCTTAGTTAAGTCGCGTGCGGACTTATGTTGTTAAGTCGCTAGGTCGTGCGCACGTGTGTTATGGCTTAGGTCGTTGAACTGTTGAGTCGTAAGTCGTGGGGTTTGTTAAGTCGTGGACGACTTAAGGGGGCGGACGACTAGGGATTTCAGCCTATAATTACGGGGTTTTCTTCACTTTTTAGGATCCGGATTTTGAAGCGACGAAGTCCTGCCATTTTGAGAGCTCGACTGCTGCACTTCTTCACTTCTTTTCTCCACTCTAATCTTGTGATTCCTTCCATCCAAATCGAAGATCAAATCGAAGATCCAAGAGCTTAGATTGAAGATCTTCAACCATCGAAGAGAGATTTCATCGTTTGAAGCGGAATTTTGGCGGATCAAGTTAGATCCTTCGTTGTCCAGATCTGAAGTGTGTTGCTTTTGAGGTGTTTAGGTGATTTGGTGAGTGGTGATTATCTCTCACACGGATCCAAAGGAGTATATCAGATTGATGGCTTGATTTGGTGTTAAAATAGTGATTTCCATGCATTTTCTTAAACTTAAGTGTAGATCTATTGTTCATGATGATTTGACACCCATTTTACTACATGTTAATCTATGCAGGTTCATTCATCAAGTTGTAGAGATATTGCTCATGTTTCATGCTTGTTAGATTTGGACTGTTTATTTACAAAACTGCCACTTTAGCTATAATTACTTTTAGATCTTGTTTGCATGATTGATTACTTGGATTAATGATTGATTTGATTGATTGTTATAAACTAGTTGATTAGTTGTCGAATTTAGACAAGATGGTCGAAGATGATTCAAAGTCTAAGGGAAAGGCTCTTGAATTGGAAAAGCTGCTCGTGGCATATGTGGCGGATGATGAAGCTCATATGGATAGATTTGATGATGATGTTGAGATGAGGCTTTGCTATGATGAGATGAAGCGAGGCATGATGTGAGATAGCCTTGGTTAAATCCAGACGGGATCATTCCAAGCATGTTGATGACTCGGTGAAATGGTTCGAGTTTGAGGATAATGGTTGGCTCGAGAGGCGCTTGAGCTAGTATGAGAATAGTCGTCGAGGAGGATGACTAGAAGGCGGAGATTGCATCGTTGTTGAAGGTTCTAGCAGGCTCAGAGCAAGGGTACGCTGGGCAGATTCGATAGTCCCAAAAGATTACAGTTGGTAGTCGAGTACTCTGGGCAGATTCGATAGTCCTAGGCACGGGCTGCGACGACATGCGAAGTTCTGTCTAGAACTGGGGTTACCATTGGCCCTTGACGGATGACTGAAAGAATGTGCCGGTCATTCAATTAACGGTGGTATCGAAGCAATGATAACAGTGATAGCCAGAGTCATGGATGTTTGGTTGTATCGTCATTCGGTCTCAAGAGCGATATTTTCTGGGTGCTTATCTGATCTTGGTTTAGGCCTTGGGGGTTTGTGCTTGGAAAACATCGACCTTGACTCGAGTGATAATTGATTTACTTTAAAATGTTTGCCTTACTATGTTTACTTCTGCTTAGTGTGTCTGGGAGGCTATCACTGTAGAAAGAGGTGTAGTGGGAGGGTTGGGTTCCTATTCCTTTTACCTTTATGCTCTTTTGGTATGTTGTTAGTTAATTTACCGCTCACTAAGACTGTTGTCTGACTCACGGTTTTATGTTCAACTCTTATTACCTTGGGCTGTTCATCCATTTTGGGATGGGCAGACTAGGTAGCAGGTGACAGGTGCTGTTCTTAGTTTCCAACGATGCTGATGACGAAGACGAGCTGGAGGCTTGCATATTACTTTCTTACTATATGTACTGGATGTTCCGCTGCTTGTATAATTCTCTGAGTCATATGTAGTGAGGCTTGATGTATTGACTATTCAGATGTTTGTATTCAACTATTATGAAGCTTAATTGATGAGATTCTATTTTGTGAAGCTTCACTATATATATTCTCTATTGTATTTTATCCATGCGCTGTGAGTAATACGATAGACTCTGCTGCTTTAATTTACCTCTGATGATCGTCCATGGCTGCCTGGCACACTCTTCAGCGCACTATTTCCTTGTTCAGTGCAGGGGTCATAGGCGGTTGTCACATTTGGTATCAGAGCTTTGGTTAATCGATTTACCCAACGCTCGCTAACGTAACTATGTATGAGAGACGTAATTGTATTTTGATGGATGATTACTATATATAATATAGTAGCTTAGGAGGATTTGAGTCCTTTATGCAGTTGTTTCTCAAGGTGTATTAATCATTCCTTTTTATAGATATTAAGGATGAATCGAAGAGGGAGACCAGCTGCTAGAGAAGGCCGTGCTGCTGAGGGGGCTGCTGATTATGCAGCTATGATGACTTCGATCATGAGAAGGATGCCAGCTTCGGGGCCAGCAGTTGATGTTGGAATTCAAGTTCAAGCTCCAAGACCGTTGGATTTTGCTAAGCTGTGTAAAGACTATACTGCTCTTGGAGGAAAGGTTTTCTTGGGAACAGAGTCAACCATTGAAGCCCAGAGGTGGATAGATGCTTGTAGAAGAATCTTTGGTGATTTGGGAATCGAGGATGCAACTAGAAGGAAGCTTGCATCAAGACAGCTTCAAGGAAGAGCTTCTGATTGGTGGAACTCTATCACCATTAATACTCCGGAGGAAGAAATTACTTGGGAGCAATTCCAAGCCAGATTTGAAGCTAAGTTCATTTCTACAGCTTAGAAATCTGTTCTGTTTAAGAAGTTTGTAGAGCTCAAGCAAGATGGAAGACCAGTTCTTGAGTATGTTTCTGTGTTTGAAGCTTTGTCCAAGTATGGCCGGTCGTATATTGAATCTCCTTATCAGAAGAACGAGAAGTTTGTGACAGGCTTGGACATTTATCTTGGGAGGCAGTTGGTGGATCATCTGGACGATCCATTTGAGAAGCTTGTGGAGAAAGCTCTCAGGCACGAAAGTCTGTTTCCTAAAGAAGGATCTGTTGTTGCTGTGACCAAGGAGGAGTCTAAACCACAGCAGGGTGGAAACAAGAAGAGGAAGCAGCAGCATCAAAAGGGTAAGGATGGCCAGAAGAAGCCGAAGGGCGAAGTGACTTGCTATAATTGTCAGCAGAAGGGCCATTTCTCCAGAGATTGCAAGAATCCAAAGGTGCCGGTGAAGTGCCACAACTGTGACAAGCTGGGGCATATTAAGAAGAATTGTCCAGAACCGCAGAAGGACAAGCAGATTGTACAAGCTTATGCTTTGGGGGCTGTTCCATCATCTTCAAAAGCTACTACCGCTGAAGAGAAAGGAAAGAGTGTGGTGGTTCAAGGTACTCTTTCCATTTGTGGTGTTCCAGTTAGAGTGTTATTCGATACTGGGGCGTCGCATTCTTTTGTTTGTAATGAACTTGTAGGCCGGTTGGGTTTAGAACCGGATATCGTTGATAGGCCATTGGTTGTGACTAATCCAGTTGGGGGTTCGTCTTGTCTGTGTATGCTATGCCGTGGTCTGATTGTATCGAGTCATGATTGCTCTTTTGTTTGTGATTGTTTTGTTCTGAACTTTGCGGGGTTCAGAATTATTTTGGGTATGGACTGGCTTAGGAAGTATGCGGCAAAGGTTGATTGTGAAAGATATGAGGTGACAGTCGAGAATGTGGAAGAGCGAAAGGTTGTGATACGATGTAAGCATGAGGAAGGCGTCTTCATGAGCTTCATGTATTTGCTGGTTGTTTCACGGGATGGACTGTCATCGGTGCCAATCGCTAATGGATTTGAGGATGTCTTTGATGAGGTCAAAGGGTTACCGCCGCATAGAGAGATCGAGTTTCGTATCGATTTAGTTGAAGAAGCCAGACCTGTTGTGATGCCTCTGAGGCGGATGGCGCCTAGGGAACAGCAAGAGTTGAGGGTGCAAGTTGATGATCTTTTACAGAAAGGATTCATTCGGCGTAGTGTGTCCGAATGGGGTGCACCAGTTGTGTTTGTAACCAACGCGGATGGATCGTTGAGGTTGTTTGTGGATTATTGTGAGCTGAATAAAGTGACTAAGAAGAACAAGTATCCATTGCCGAGAATAGATGACTTGTTTTACCAGCTTCACGAAGCTAAGGTGTTTTCTCAGACGGATTTGGCAACAGGATTTCACCAGTTAAGAGTGGCAAAGGATAGTGTGCAGAAGACTGCTTTCAGGACATCATCCAGTTTCTTTGAGTGGCTGGTAATGCTGTTTGGATTGACCAATGCACCAGCATATTTTTTGGATCATATGAATAGAGTGTTCAGAGATCAGTTGAATAAGTTCGTACTGGTGTTCGTGGATGATATTTTGATTTATTCCAGAACTGAAGAAGATCACAAGACGCACTTGCGTATTGTTTTGGAAATCTTACGGAAACATCAACTGAAGGTTAAGTTTTCGAAGTGTCACTTCTGGAAGAGTGAAGTGAGGTTCTTAGGCCATATTATCTCTGGAAATGGAATAGCGGTTGATCCCGCCAAGATAGCAGCAATCCAGGATTAGGATAGACCTAAGAATGCATCTGATGTAAGAAGTTTTCTTGGATTAGCAGGATATTATCGTCGATTTATCAAAGACTTTTCCAAGGTAGCTGCACCATTAACAGGATTGACCAAAAAGAATCAAGTATTCAGATGGGATGCTAAGTGTGAGCAAGCTTTCGGAATCCTGAAAGAGCGATTGACAAGTGCTCCTGTTTTGACTATTCCAAGTGGAAATGATGAGATGGTGGTTTATACCGATGCATGTGGTACTGGACTTGGAGCAGTGCTGATGCCGAATTGTAAAGTTGTTGCGTATGCAAGTCGACAACTGAAGCCACATGAAAGGAATTATCCGACTCATGATTTGGAGTTGGCAGCGATTGTATTTGCTTTGAAGATGTGGAGACATTACCTATTGGGAGTTCGATTCGAGTTGTTTACAGATCATAAGTCGTTGAAGTATCTTTTCTCCCAAAAGGATTTGAATCTTAGGCAGCAACGATGGCTA
This sequence comes from Allium fistulosum, assembly GCA_030737815.1. NCBI lineage: Eukaryota > Viridiplantae > Streptophyta > Magnoliopsida > Asparagales > Amaryllidaceae > Allium > Allium fistulosum. The sequence goes on from CM060902.1 coordinate 1,395,397,935, forward strand.
GAGTTTTTGGCATCATATGATTTTGGTATAGCCTATACTCCGGGAAAGGGTAACGCAGTGGTAGATGCGTTAACTCGAAGACATGCAGGATTGGGAGCCATGTTTTCAGAATGGAAGAATCTCGAGTATTTAGCTGGATTTGACTTCAGGCCTAGATGTGAATTGGAACCTGAGATGTTGGCAAACTTATCGATAAGACCGACTCTTGTGGAAAGAATTGGCGAGAGCCAAAAGCGAGACGATAAGCTTGTCAAGATTATCCGTGATTTGGAATCTGGATTGGACCCAGAAAAGGATAAAGGATTCGAGGTCGATCGAGAGGGTTGGCTTCGAAAGCAAGGACAGCTAGTTGTTCTCGATATAGATGAATTGAGAAATGAAGTTCTGAAGGAAAGTCATCACTCGAAGCTGACAATTCAACCAGGTGGAAATAAGATGTATCGGGATATGAAGAGAACCTATTACTGGGAAGGTATGAAGAAGGATGTTGAAAATTTTATTTCCAAGTGCATGAACTGCCAGTTGGTAAAAGCCGAACAGAAGAAGCCTAGTGGATTGCTTCAGCCATTAAGAAGTTCCTACATGGAAGTGGGAGCAAATATCGATGGATTTTATCGATGGGTTACCTAGAACCAGAGTGGGAAATGAAGGGATTTGGGTCATCGTAGATCGTTTGACTAAGAGTGCAAGATTCATTCCTGTTCGATCAACCAGGACTGCATCGAAGTTGGCTGAGCTGTATGTTAAGTGGATAGTTCGATTCCATGGTATTCCGAAAAGTATAGTGAGCGATCGAGACCCATTGTTCACTAGTGGATTTTGGAAGAGCTTTCAGGAAGTTTTGGGAACCGAGTTGTGTTTGAGTACAGCTTATCATCCCCAAACAGATGGTCAGACTGAGAGAGTCAACCGAGTTTTGGAAGATCTCCTCAGAGCATGCGTTTTAGATTTCGGAGGATCAAGGGAAGATCACCTTCATTTGGTGGAATTTTCGTATAATAACAGTTACCAGTCAAGCATTGGTATGGCACCGTATGAAGCATTGTATGGAAGACCGTGTAACTCTCCGACATGTTGGTTGGAAACAGGAGAAAAGTTGATACATGGGCCAAAAATGATTCGACAGACTTCGGATTGCATAGAGATCATTCGGCAACGAATGAAGGCAGCCCAAGACCGTCAGAAAAGTTATGCCGATAAGCGTCGTAAGGATTTGGAATTCGACATAGGTGATATGGTTTTTGTGAAGATTTCTCCACTGAAGAATGTTATTCGATTCGGGAAGAAAGGAAAATTGACTCCGAGATTTGTTTGACCATTCCCGATCATCGAGCGAATTGGAAAGCTCGCCTATATATTGGAGTTACCAGAAAAGATGTCGGGTGTGCACAATGTTTTTCATGTATCGTATCTACGGAAGTATGTGCATGACTCGAATACAGTAGTTTCTGCAGATAGTTGTGAAGATTTTGAAGTTGACCTAGTTGATAAGAGACCTCGTAAGCCGCTTCGTGTTGTGGAAACTGACACGAAACAGCTTAGAAGGAAGGTAGTTAGGTTGCTCAAGATACAATGGAGTGATGATGTTAACGACTGTACATGGGAGGTGGAAGAGAGGATGAAGGCAGCTCATCCTGAACTCTTCAAGGTATGGCCATAAGGTGTCGTGTCATCTCACGACATTGTAACTTGTTCTAGTTTTAGAATTCTGCATGCTAGGCTAGAATTGGACGCATGGTTTGTTGATTGCTATGGATGGTAGGCATGCAGAATAGTTTTTGATTGCTCTTGTTTATTTGGAATTTCGGGGGCGAAATTCCTAAGGGGGAGAGAATGTAACGACCCGTATTTTTACGGATCAAAAGATCGTAAAACAGTTGTCATTAGGTCGTAATGTTATTAAGTCGTTCAGAATTTAGGTCGACTAGAGCTTAAGTCATGTAGAAGTTAGGTCGTGTGGAAGATTAAGTCGTGAAGCGACTTAAGAAGTTTGCGACTTAAGGGGTAGACGACTTAAGGAGTGGACGATCTAAGGGTTAGCGACTTATCAAGGTTGGCGACCTAAAGGGGGTTGGCGACTTAAGAGAGTTGGCGACTTAAGGATTAGCGGCATAGGAGTAGCGACTTAGGAGATTGGGCGAGTTAACGACCTAAGAAAGTTAGGTTGTGGACAAGTTAAGGAGATAAGTTGGTTAAGCGACTTAAGGTAGATAGCTTAGTTCGTTCAATTTAGGTCGTGGCCCTGTGTGTAGTTAGGTCGTTAGACGACCTAGAGGTGATTAAGTCGTGAGTCGTTAGGTCGCGTAAGGACTTAATTCGTTGGATCGTGAGTGCAGTTAGGTCGCGCACTTGCGTTGTAGTTAGGTCGTTAGGTCGGCATCTCAGTTAGGTCGTATAGCATTAAGTCGCTAAGCCGCCTATGTGTGTTAAGTCGTATGATTTGCTAAGTTGTTGAGTCGTTGAGTCGGTGGGTCGTAAGTCGTTAAGTCGTATCTTAGTTAAGTTGCGTGCGGACTTATGTTGTTAAGTCGCTAGGTCGTGCGCACGTGTGTTATGGCTTAGGTCGTTGAACTGTTGAGTCGTAAGTCGTTGGGTTTGTTAAGCCGTGGACGACTTAAGGGGGCGGACGACTTAGGGATTTCAGCCTATAAATACGGGGTTTTTCTTCACTTTTTGGGATCCGGATTTTGAAGCGACGAAGTCCTGCCATTTTGAGAGCTCAAGTGCTGCACTTCTTCACTTCTTTTCTCCACTCTAATCTTGTGATTACTTCCATCCAAATCGAAGATCAAATCGAAGATCCAAGAGCTTGGATTGAAGATCTTCAACCATCGAAGAGAGATTTCATCGTTTGAAGCGGAATTTTGGCGGATCAAGTTAGATCCTTCGCTGTCCAGATCTGAAGTGTGTTGCTTTTGAGGTGTTTAGGTGATTTGGTGAGTGGTGATTATCTCTCACACAGATCCAAAGTAGTATATCGGATTGATGGCTTGATTTGGTGTTAAAATAGTGATTTCCATGCATTTTCTTAAACTTAAGTGTAGATCTATTGTTCATGATGATTTGACACCCATTTTAATACATGTTAATCTATGCAAGTTCATTCATCAAGTTGTAGAGATATTGCTTATGTTTCATGCTTGTTAGATTTGGACTCTTTATTTACAAAACTGCCACTTTAGCTATAATTACTTTTAGATCTTGTTTGCATGATTGATTACTTGGATTAATGATTGATTTGATTGATTGTTATAAACTAGTTGATTAGTTGTCGGATTTAGACAAGATGGTCGAAGATGATTCAAAGGCTAAGGGAAAGGCTCTTGAATTGGAAAAGCTGCTCGTGGCATATGTGGCGGATAATGAAGCTCATATGGATAGATTTGATGATGATGTTAAGATGAGGCTTTGCTATGATGAGATGAAGCGAGGCATGATGTGAGATAGCCTTGGTTAAATCCAGATAGGATCATTCCAAGCATGTTGATGACTCGGTGAAATGGTTCGAGTTTGAGGATAATGGTTGGCTCGAGAGGCGCTTGAGCTAGTATGAGAATAGTCGTCGAGGAGGATGACTAGAAGGCTGAAATTTCATCGTTGTTGAAGGTTCTAGCAGGCTCAAAGCAAGGGTACGCTGGGCAGAATCGATAGTCCCAAAAGATTACAATTGGTAGTCGAGTACTCTGGGCAGATTCGATAGTCCTAGGCACGGGCTGCGACGACGTGCGAAGTTCTGTCTAGAACCGGGGTTACCATTGGCCCTTGACAGATGGCTGAAAGAATGTGCCGGTCATTCAATTAACGGTGGTATCAAAGCAATGATAACAGTGATAGCCAGAGTCATGGATGTTTGGTTGTATCGTCATTCGGTCTCAAGAGCGATATTTTCTGGGTGCTTATATGATCTTGGTTTAGGCCTTGGGGGTTTGTGCTTGGAAAACATCGACCTTGACTCGAGTGATAATTGATTTACTTTAAAATGTTTGCCTTACTATGTTTACTTCTGCTTAGTGTGTCTGGGAGGCTATCACTGTAGAAAGAGGTGTAGTGGGAGGGTTGGGTTCCTATTCCTTTTACCTTTATGCTCTTTTGGTATGTTGTTAGTTAATTTACCGCTCACTAAGACTGTTGTCTGACTCACGGTTTTATGTTCAACTCTTATTACCTTGGGCTGTTCATCCATTTTGGGATGGGCAGACTAGGTAGCAGGTGACAGGTGCTGTTCTTAGTTTCCAACGATGCTGATGACGAAGACGAGCTAGAGGCTTGCATATTACTTTCTTACTATATGTACTGGATGTTCCGCTGCTTGTATAATTGTCTGAGTGATATGTAGTGAGGCTTGATGTATTGACTATTCAGATGTTTGTATTCAACTATTATGAAGCTTAATTTATGAGATTCTATTTTGTGAAGCTTCACTATATATATTCTCTATTGTATTTTATCCATGCGCTGTGAGTAATATGATAGATTCTGCTGCTTTAATTTACCTCTGATGATCGTCCATGGCTGCTTGGCACACTCTTCAGTGCACTATTTCCTTGTTCAGTGCAGGGGTCATGGGTGGTCGTCACATTATTATTTAGTCTTGAAATACTCCCTCATTAGATTCAATATCATTAAGTACCCTTAAATTACATTTTTCTCAATATTTTCTTTAATTTATTTAAACGTGAAATATTCATTAAATCACTTAAATCAAAATCCAGTTACAAAAATCATACCTTTAAATTTCCCATTCAATAATTTCAAATCAATTTAATTAAATAAATCATTATTTAAATACCATTTTTTTTATAAACCCAAATTTATCTCCCAATCTTAATTATTCAAATTTTCACAACGGTAAATTTCGAAACATAAATCTTAAATAATACTTAAACATATTATATGGATTAAATCAATCTTAATAATAATATTATTAAATCTATATATAAAATTTCCATTTATATATAATATTTTAAGAATCAATATTTATTAAATCCCATATATTTCTCTATCATATAGTCAAGTGCTACGGATATTAATCATTTCAATCCGTACACTAAATATATACGGGTGGATATCATTTCAACCCGAAATCCCAAATTCAATTAAATAAAAATCGCTTGGGTTTATCATTTCAACCCATAACGATTTTCTCCTATTCTAAAGTCCGTTCGGGTATGTATCATTTCAACCCATAGTGTATCCTAAACTACAGGGAACTTGCAGAGTGATAACAGATAATACAATAAAATAACAGGCATATATCATCAATAACAGTACAATATAAACAACAGGATATGGTGTCATATCCCACAGGTGAACAGTTACAGATAATAGCATATATGACAATTTAAATAACTACAGCAGCATATTTCAATTGTCGTTTCAATTGAAATTCAAATTTAATAAATAAAAGAACGTTAATCGTGAGTGATTGCTCACCTTTCGAGGCTAGAGAAGAACGATAATGAGTTCAGTTATGGATCCCAACACGAACTTTGAAGCAAGGTAAAATTGGCACGAATTTGATGACAAAGCTGATAGATAGAAATCGATGAGAAAAAAAATCAATCGGTTTGATATAAACAGAGTACATATTATATGTGTTATTTAAATTTCCTTAAAATCTCAATAAATTTAATTTAAGACAGATATTCAAATAAAATATTCACATTGTTTGAAACTGATATTAAATTTAAAATACATATTAAAACAAAACATCATCATATTATTGAAAAATCAATACTTAAATTTAAACACATAAACGTTTTTTCTCTTAAATCAATATTACATTTAAACACACACACAAAATAAAATATAGGCATAATATATATAAAAATCATCACTTATTTAAAAACACGTATTTTAAAATAACATATTTATATATTGTTTACTCAAAATTCAAAGCATATACTGAGAAAATCAATCTATATATATAGACCATACATTATGAAAGCACTATAGAAAAGACAAAAAAACAAAACATACTTTATATATATACACTAGAATTGAAATGAAAATTATACATTTAAATTTTTAGTTTTACAACATAAATCACAAATGCTTTTACAACACTCAGCTGCCATACTAATATATGTTATATTCGAACAGGAATAAAAAATCTAATTATAGTTTCAAAATATGTATATTACTAATATTTTATAATAACAAATAAGATATAAGACTAACGTATATATATACGTCTCTGAAAAGCTTGGCTTAAAATTCACATAAGCATTATACATAAAAATATATGTAGATATAGTTTTTATGCTATATATCAATTAAATGGAGACTGTTATAGTGTGAAAATTTGTGAACGCGAGTTGAAATATAAAGATGGATTTGTCAAATATATTGGAAGCAGAGGACAGGGAGGGGAGAAGCAAAGCATGGAAAAATATATATATATATATAATAAAAAGAAGAAAATGGAGGCCATACCTTCAGAGCTCATGCACGCAAGAAGAAGTGAAGAAAATGTTGAGATGCAATTGAAAACTATTTGTGTACGAGGCTTATATTTATACACGATTGCATTGATTGAGGTGAGAGAATATAGGCAAGAAATAAATTTAAATCAATTATACACGATTGCATTAATTGAGGTGAGAGAATATAGGCAAGAAAGATTTGAGCGAATATTTACAGTGGTATTGATTGCGTGAATTTAGCAAAAGGAAACTGCAAGAAATCTTTGGCAAACATTTTATACACGTTTAAAATTTATTAGGAAGTAAATGCGTTGATTAAAACGCAAGAAATATTTATAACATGGGAAGGTGGTGAAAATTTATTTGCGTACAAGGCTGAGTATTTAAATGAAACTAGTATTGATTGCTTGGAGAAATGGCAGGAAATAATTCCCGTGAGGAGGAATTTGCGCGTGATATTTGATTTAGGAGATAATTGCGTTGGATAGATTAAATAAAGAAACGTACTAATTAATGGTATAGGAACATTAAGGAAATAAAAGAATTTCATTTGAATGGTAATGAAAATCAAAGGTTTTGTTCCTATTAATTGTAAAGGAGTAAATGGAAAAGAAGAGACACTTATACATGTGAATTTCAAACAATCTTTGAAACGCGTTTTGAACTTCTAAAGTGTAACGACCCAGAATTTTTAACCAATTAAATTGAAAATATTTAATTTATTTTAAATATTTAAACGATGATTTAATTGGCATCCCCGAATATAACTTTGAATTTGTCGATTAAATTATAAAATTTAATCTATTGAAACCGGATAAAAATTTGAATCTTCAATTTTAAGCTGAAGAAAAATATTTCGAAAGCTTTTAAAATTCGTATTGATAATACTGAGGATAACAAAAGCTTCAAAGTCGAATTTGAAAATGGTTTGTTCAGTTTTGAAATTAAATCGTTGAATCGATATTTAAAAATAGCGTTCCAGGGCACAGTCTCGGAATTCGACGAAACCAGTTCCATTGGGTCCGTAACGTTGAATTATTGCCGGGTTTCAAATTTCGTATTTTTCGATGCTGGTACGTGAGCACACGACACATAAACGCGTTGAATCTTTATCAAATTCAATTTGAATTTAAATTTACAATTTGTCACCTCATTTACTTTTCGTTCCTTCATCCACGCCTAAAATAACGCTCAAAAACACGATACCAAATCGTGCAACCCATCCCCTTCGAATTTTTAAGTACGCAGTCTCGTTCAGAAATAAAGAAAATCGAACGAAGCTCTTTCGTTTAAACAAAAAGATTTATGGCCGATACTCTAAAATTCATTCCCCTTCCTACTTCATTTCCAACAGAGGATGAAAACAATGGCCGCCTCCACCTCTTCGGTTTCGTCCTTTGTCGCGATTCAATCGTGAGGCTTGGCATACGAATTCGAGCACGGCTGCGAGAGGGGATGGGGCGAGCGAACGGTGGCGCTGGGCTTGGGAAAGCAGGAGCACGATGGTCGCGAGGCTCGCGTAGGGGCAGCGACACTGGCAGGGGCTGTCGATTGGGCGTTTGAGTTAGGGCGTGAATGCGAGATACGGTGGAGGATGGGGTGATAGAGTGTCGCGATTGTGGAGGTGGCAAGTATTCGTCGTTCGATTTGGGGATAACGGTGGTCGAGCGATGAACTCGAGGTAACCGATGACGATTACTGGTGGGTGGTCTCGCGGTCGATTTGAAGGGAGCAGGGGCGATGCTTGGTTAAATGAGGGGTCACAGTGGCGTCGAGCAACTCGATAGCGCAGGCGGCGGCGGCCTTGGGATGAAGTGGCGATCACGGTGGTGTTAGTGGCTCCCCTATGGGTGTCAACGAGGTATAACAGTTAATTTAAAATTTATTCAAACAAATATTAATCTATGGTTTTGAAATGTGAACTGTAAAGAAGGTATTAGCTATTTTAATTGAATTTATTATATATACAGATATATATATATAGAATAGGAAATTTATTTTGGCCAGTAAAGGATTATTTAAGAAAATTGGTTTGAGATATAATTATTCATTAAGAATTTAATCATTAGTTAAGATTAAATCATTTTCTAACTAAAATTATTATCATAGGAAATTTGATTTGAAATTTAATTATCAGTTAAAATAATTGTTAGTTAAATTAAATTTATAAATGATAATTAATTGATCGATTAATTCAAATATTGATAAATTGTATAAATATTTATACAAGGTTTGAAATGGAGAAATAAACTGGAATGGAAATGGATTGCGAATAAAAAGCTAAGGTGAGATTTTTCTCACTCAAAATGAATTGCAGTTATTGACTGTTTGATTGTTGTTTGGATGTGATATTAGATATAGTAGGATATCTATATATATATATAGCAATATATACATATTGGCATATGTATATATTGGATTGATGATTTCCCGCCTCGTATAGCGGATGAGACCCTATTGCGCCGTTAGTAAGCGGATTTTTTTTTATAAAACCCATATACCGCGATATTCCACCTCGAAGTGGAATTGGTATTGTGCTAACGTCTTTGGATGCAGGGAAACAGGTTGGAGGGATCCAACTGGATTCCTCAACTGTATTTATTTATTTACAGATATTGATGTATATTCTGTTATCATGTTGATATATGATATTGAATGTTGTGATTGACTAATTGGTGCTGTTGCATCATCGGATTCAAAATTTTGAAGTTTAAAAATAACGATTTTAACTTTAAAAGAGATTTTTAAGTACACGTTTTATTTGAAATTTTGAATTGATTTACTTTAAATAAATAAATGTTATAAATTTAGAGATATGGAGATTATAATGTTAGTGGAATATAACCAAAGTGTCATTTTTGAAATAAAAATCGATTTATTTATAAAATGGTTTAAGTTGGGATTTTTGAATAACTATAAACGATTTGTATAAAAAGATTTATACAAATTGATATTTATAAATCAAATGTTGGAATTATAAAACGAGTTTTTTTATAAGTGTTAAAATGAAGTATAAATTGGATTTCGGCATTTTAATTGAGATTTTTGAACAAGTATGAATGGTTAATAGATGAGATTTATAAATAGTATAAAAGTAGTTCGGTTATGGTTGAAAATAAGGTTATAAATGAAATCTTATAAGTAATAAGATTTAAAAATCCGTGAAGTTTAAAAGAACGATTTCTTTTAAAATAAATGAATTGTAAGTTATTAACTTATAAGATGGACCTTTGGTATATACATTAAGTGTGAATTGAATAGGTCATTAAAGAAGATTTATAAATCGAATTGTTAATAAAGGAGATTTATTAAATTGAAGTGGTTAGAAAATAGAAATAGAATTTATAAACGTTGTTTTATAAATTTGAGATCAATTGAATTTGATAAATTAAATATAGAAGGTTGTTAAAGGAGATATATTCGCGATTTTGGATAGCGAATTATTATTGAAATAAAACGTGTAGAAAATAGTGAAATGTAATTAGTGAAGTATATTCACGATTTTGGACAGTGAATATATTTTTAAGTAGAATGGATATGGTTTTGGGAAAGCGATATTATAAAATGAAGTTAATTGTTTTAAAAGATGTTTTAAAACGTGTTAAGTATCAAATACATAGATTTCAACATTCATTGTTGAAATAGACGTTTTCGAGAAATAAGGAAATGATGGACTATAGCACTGTTGTTATAGTAAATGATTTCCGAAAGGAAATGTTTTATATAGTATTGGGATTTACATATCTATCTTAATTTTCGAATCCCTATACTAGTGATTTTGGGTCGTCGTAACGATGTTTTACGCAACATTCGTTTTGACCCAAATAAATGTGTTAAAAGAATATTTTCCTTAAAAGAATGAAATATATACTTAAACTTTGATTTAAGTATATCGAATATTTTCAAATGTTGAAAATAAATAGATTTGTGAAATACTTATTTTTAAATAAGTATGGGAATGTTTTCCAATATGAAATGAACGTTTTGAGAATTTATCCTTGTAAAGATAAATTGAAATTGAATATTTGAAATCGATTTGAAAATCGTATATCAGTAGATATTTTGAAATGTAAATTCAATATGGAATTTATAAAAGAAATGATAATTCGTTTCGAAAATAAACTTTGACTTATTTTTGAAGTGTGGAAATTTTATATCTAGTAAAGATATTTTTGAAGATGAAATAATTTGGAAAATTATTTGGAATCTGATGAGGTTGCGCATCTTTATTGATAGTTAAATAACCGACTATCAATAATTACCCTGAATGGTATTTGTTGTAAATTGGATGAATTTGAATGCCACACTTATTTTTGAATAAGCGCTCACTATTCGGGTTAGCCGGGAAAGGACCATGGGGTCGTATAACCCATTCCGAATATGTGATACGTCGTTATGAATTGCATTCGAAGACCGGTGTTGAAGACCGGATATTTTTGAAAACGGAAGGATTACCGTCGAGTTACTCTACATCGACTGATCTTCGATTTAGAGGTTTTATCACCCTTAGTGACGGGAAGTCCCGATGTGATTGAAAATTATCCGGAATTGCAAGGGCTTCGTGAGAAGTGCCTTCGGTTCTGTTCGATCCCGGAACAGACTTGTATGGATTGTATGTCTGACGTTACAATTTGAGATATAAAGCTGATTCCTTTCAAATACATTTCTGTTGGTGGTGGAGAATTTATTTTTTTAGCTTAACACCCTTCTCTGAGACGTACGAGCTCAGAGGTTATGTAGTTGAAATTTATCAGCGATATACTCCCAATTTGGTAACGTGGCATACTGAGTGTTGCTGTGAAATGATCAGTGTTTGATCATTTGTGATATGATCATTTGTTTGATCTTATATCTTTGTAATCATAGGTTGATCATTTTGTTTGACCCGAAGCATGGCTTTGTAGAAAGCGTAGCTTTGTGGATGAGACTTCGTCGAACATCACACCCCGGAAATGGTCAAAACAGGAAGGATGCGGCAAGGTTCTAGGGAGTAGCGCCCCTTAGTGTATGTCATTCCTTCTGGATAAAGGTGGTATCATGGTATGGAGCCCAGATACTTAACCTCTGTGGTTGCTGCAAATTTATTACTTTGTGGTTGTTGCGAATCGAGGATCCTCGGGAAGATCGGTGACGATCGGGGGATGACATACGCGTGTCAGTAGTTACCTACTTTTGCAGAGGTAACCCGGCCTTGTGTTGGCAGAGATCTAACCGTAATGTTAGGTTATTTCTCGGGTCGTCTATTCCAGGGACGTACCCATCGTGGAAAAGGAAGTTCCTTAGCCTGACCATTTGTTGGAAATCCAAACTCTAATACGAACCCTGTACGGTATTAGTTGTAGAACTTGCCATTTACGTACGGTGGTCACCACTGTTTAGATGGTAGCTATAGTAGGCATACGATACTGGTCATATGTTGGCTAAGATTAATATTATACTTTCGAAATGTTTTCTACACTATGCACTAATAATAATATCCAAAATGATTTGATTTTGCGTAGTATGCATCTTTGACTATCATAAGAAGAAATCTCCTCCAATTCTGCGTTTGCATTGTGTGTGTGGTGGGAGGTCTTATGGTAGTTTCATTTTCCAAAAGCATTGCGAATCTATTTTATTTTCTTTGTGAAAAATAACTGTTTTACGATCTCACACCAGTCACCATGACTGACTCGGAGTTTATTGTTCCCTTCTAAACTCTGGGTGCCCACCAATTTCCACACGGGCAGCCTAGAGTTATGTTATCAGGATATTCTGGATATTCTAGAGCTTTGGAGATAAGCTGGACGACGAGACGTAGTATTTGTATCTGATAGTATTTATTCCGCTGTGTATTCTGTATGAGGACAAGTTATATAACTGTCCATTGTTGTATATGACTCTGATTGATGTATGTATAAACTGATATAGTTCTTTGTTTTAAAAGACTAGTGTTATCTATTATATATTGTTCCACTGCGATATGTGAGATTCTGATATTGTTCTGTTTCTGTTCTGTGTGTTCTGTTGTTCTTCTTTCTTCTTCTTCTCTTTATTTTCTCTTCTTTTATCTTTTTCCTCTTTTCTCCTTCTTCTACTTTTTTCTTCTTTTTAAAACCATAACCTTTCGGGTTTCCGGGATTCGATGGCTCGGCAGTCGATAAAGTGAGTATCGATGTCGAATTTTCGAAAGTCGAAAATTTTGGGATGTTACATAAAGAGAAATAAATTTGCTTGTAACTGCTACGCGAATTTTTATTCCTATTATAAAAATGAGGAAAAAGGGAAGCGTAGAAATTTACACGTAACTTATCAAAACTAGATTTAAAAGAAATTGAACGTGTAGGGAAGTGATTTCTTTCCTACTTGGAATGCAAGGCTACAGATAAATTTATTATTTAACGTCAAAATAAATATTATTCCCAATTGAAACCATATTAACTTTTAAATCATTAAATTAACATATAAAATAATAACAACTATCTACTGCTTTATAGTAAATAAAAAAAATTGTAAATTCACATAATACAACCTGTTACTTTTATTTCAAAATATCTTTCTTATAATAATTATTATATTTGGAAAACATTTTGAAATTTTTTTTTTCTCTTTTAAAACTTATAAATAAAATATCATTATGTTAACTACCAAATTAAATGTTCATTTTAATACATTCTCTTTCCTTAATGGAAAGATTTCAACAAATACAAATATAAATTTCGTATTAAAATCAAATAAAAATCTAATTCAACTACTTATATTTAATTATACGTAATCCAAACATTAAATTTTTATTTCAAAATATTATTATTTAAAATTTCTTACAAATTCAATTAAATACGTTATTCAAACCGTTTAAAATCTATGGGTTGTTACACTCTCCCCCACTCAAAACTTTTCGTCCCCGAAAAGGAAGGAGGTAGGAGAATAGCAACAAACAGAAAGAAAAATAGATTGAAAGTCAAGATTAAACAATTAATTTGAAACTATATAAAAATTTTACTTGAAATATTCATTTAAAACTTCATTTGAAATTTAATTTTCTTTAATACTTTAATACTTTCAAAACTCCTTTAAAAACAATTATTTACATTATTACTTATATTTACAAAGAAGCTATTGAAAATTTTAAATCCAAAATTTATATAAAAAAAACTTTTTATTTATCTCAAGATACTTCCAACATTATAATAAATTAATAATCATTCTCTTTAAATATGTTATAATTAATTAATAACTTCTGAAACACTAAAAAATTTTCTATTATACCATGTAGTATATAAATAAACAATATTTTAAAGGATATATTCAAAAGAAGGAAAGAAGGAAAGAAGATAGATTCGGAAAAGAGAATATAGGTGAATAAATAAAGCAGGGCAGATAAGGTAGATTCAAAAGAATAGTATCGGGCACGAATAATTAATTTAGAACCATAAGAATTTCAATTTCAAATATTAATACAGAATTCCTTTGTTGAAAATACTTTTATAATAAAATACTTTTATAACTCGATGTTTCAAGAAGTTTATCCTTGTTCCTGTAGACTCTGGTAGTGCGTTGATCAGGCGCAAAACTAGAATTCTCCAGGTACTTAGTAGACTTGTTTTAACACCTAGTGAAAATACTGGAATTTTTTTTAAAAACAGATATGGAAAGTACAATCCAAACAAAAAAACAAAACAAATCTTTGTCTAACCATGGTTCACAGATACACAATGGTTACGCCTGGATCCATCAGGAAACAATCCATATCTGTAAGCTTTCTCAGCCCTGCGAGTTACGCCATGATGACTAGTAGAATGCAGGATACACAATGGTTACGCCTGGATCCCCCAGGAAACAATTTGTACCCCTAGGCTATCTCAGCCAGGCGGTTTCGCTACTAATGCGACCTACATAGAGTGCAGGATACACAATGATTACGCCTGGATCCCCCAGGAAAAAATCCGTACCCCTAGGCTATCTCAGCCAGGCTATTGCACTATGCAGTCGCGCTCGTAAGACCATGGGTAACGCCATGGAATTCGATGGAAACTCGAGTATCATATCCGAAAAACCAAAATCAAAGAGAATAATATCGATAGAATGAATCCACAATGTGGCCACAAAGCGGATATCAAGCAGAAGGCACTTTCCATATCTTTACTTCGAAAATATATATATATCATATAATACCTTTTCAAATCACTTTCAAATATCGTACTTATATAAAGTCCATTATATATAAGATTAAATTTTCAAATCAAATACCTTTCCAAAATCAATAGTATATCAAATCACACTTATACAGACTTCAATTATATAAAATTTCACTTTTCAAATTGAGTACCTTTTCAAATCTATAGTTTTCGAATCAACTTCATACTTATACAAAACAAAATTTTTTTTATATAAGTTCGATAACTCCCAAATCAGGTATTTAGAAAAAATAAGGTTCTCAAATTTTAATTTGTTTCAATATTAGTTTAGTTTCAAAATCATATGCAATCCCACCAAATTATTTCTTCTCAATTTAAATATCTTTAGTTTTAAAGTTTCCAACATAATAAATTTAGAAAATAAATCCAAATTTCCAAATCAATATAATTTAAGTCAACCAATTCATTTCCAAAATCAAATGTTTTCAAAATCATCTTATACTTACATAAGGTCCATCTTATATAAGGATCAAATTTTACAATATAAATTTCGCTGTATGACGAGCCATATGGGATTTGAATATCTTTGCTTTTATGGGTTATATATCTTTGTAATTTAAATTGGAAATTTTCTTTTAGTAAGCAAAGATATTCTAACCCGACAGCTTTCAATTTCAGCGTCAAAATATATCAATGATATTAGAATATAAGATGTACATACGTCATCATTTTGCAAAATCACATTTGATCGCTCGCTCGATCACACAAGTTCGCTTTCGAACTAGTATTATCCATTCGACTTCCCTAATGCGGATTTTGATATAGTTTCTCGACTATAAACCATCAGTCTCCTTGCATATCCATATACTATGATAGAGAATTCTAGAATTGAGCCAAAAATCCATATCAAATATTCGCCATCAAGAATCGAATGAAAAATCCTAACACGAAATGGTGTAATTCACCTAGAACTTGTGTACTCAAACCTGGATCAAATTAATTATGCGAATAAAACAGCATACGTACAACTTATATATTTATTCCAACTAGTTAAATATATAGTTTCATAAAGATGTTACTAAGTTAAAACATTTAAACTAAATTTTATTCAAAATATTTCGAAAACCAAATTCTTTTCAAAACATTTCAAATCTAAATTTCATATTAGAAAATTTTAAAATTGCCTTATTCATTTACTTAACAAAACAGTTTCAATTTATTTAAACCATATTACTACATACTTTAACATACATACCAAACTTATATACTTTATACTTTTCAAAATGTCTTAGCTTTGAAAATTTAACCTTGATTTGGAAGTGCTCGAACCTTCAAAATAGTTGAAGAAATCATTTTCAAATTCAAGAGTTGGAAATCAGCAACAAATCAGTAAATCAATTTTAATAGATGGGGTTATATCAAATCCGAACCTCAAGGACTGAACACCAGCTTACTTCAAATCATTTCAAATATATATACATATATCCTTTAAATATAAAATCTTACTTCGGAATTTGAAATCAAAATTGGTTTCACAAAATCACTCGCGTAGCAATGCTACTAAAGTGGCCTCTCCCTCACTCTGAAACTCGAAAATCAATGTCGATGATGCGTGCACTCATCACCGAAATTATTTTCCAGCGACATAAGTGAGTTCTGGACTTCTATTTTCTCAAACTTCTTTTGAAATTTCTTTGAAATCATTCGAAACTTATTAAAATCATTTGAAACATTTCTTATTCGGAAAATACTTTTAAATCATATTATTATTATATATTTCAAAATCTTAAAACCAATTTCAAAATACCAGAGTTTAATTCTCGAATTTCAAATTTAAAATCCTTCAGTCATAAATCATTTTTTTGATAAATCAAATTTCTTATATAATTTTTCAAAATTACAAATCCTTTCGAAACCACAAATTCTCATTTTAAAAAGGGTATTAAATCTTTATCGAAAACATTTCACTTTTATATATTGAATATAATCATACTTATCAAAATAATAATTTCAATTTTGAAAACAATTTCTAAAATACAAACAAATCCGATTTTCAAAGGATGACCCACGAACGGATTTCAGAACAAAGATAGAGATTCAATTTAAAAGAACTCTAATCAAATAAAATTCTGATTCGAAGATAGGCTCGAACGAAGATGAGATAATTAAATTACAAAATAGAAAATGGATATACCTATAAAAATCACGGGTGACCTTAACCGGGTCAACTATGACTTCAGGAATATGATCGATGCAGAATTCCAAGGCAAATCGACATTCGATTGCCAGAGATAGGATTCGGCATAACCAGAGATAGCAGCATCTAAACCGAGGGATATATAAATCTCCGGTGAATCAATGCCAAATGTAAAGGAGTTCCACCCCTTTACAAATCATTCAAAGATTGGTGGGATTGCCAATCTTTATAGAGGTCATTCAAAGTGGGGTTATGAAATGTTCCACAATCAAAAGAATACAGATAGGGAGAGACAAGAATGAATTTTGGAACCGTAGGGAACGTTCCAAAGTTCAAAGAAAATCGAGTCAAAAGGAAGAGATTCAACTCGAACGAAAGTGATTCTGTAAATAAATTTACCATATATGCTAAGTTTTGCCTAGAGCCAAAGCTCTGATACCAACTGTAACGACCCGCTATTTTGGACCATTCAAATCGACAATAAAACCATACATATCCGACTTGAATAATTCAAAATACCGAATTGTTAATTAAAATTTGGCAAAACTTAAAATATACAGTAAATAAATCAATCACAGATCATAGAGTAATATAATGCATCGGAATAGATAAAGAATAGTAGTTCATGAAGCTACTATATACATCAGAGTTAGAAATAAAATACAACCGAATAGTTCAAATGCAGTGAAGTCTCCAATGCAACCGATGACTTCTCTGAACCAAACAACTGGAAAGGCTGAAATCTGAATCGATATTTGGATCTCCAAATGAAGCTCCGAACTCCAAAGGTGAGTCTCTAATGCTGTATCACTCAGTCTGACCCGAGCGTAAAGCAAAACACAAAACACTCGAGTCAGGATTAACATTCTTATATCAATAAATCCAACTCAAGTGAAATATCAACTGAAATACAAATAACTTAAAGGATGTTTGGGATAACCATCCTCTAAGGGTCCA
Organism: Allium fistulosum; assembly: GCA_030737815.1. Lineage (NCBI taxonomy): Eukaryota > Viridiplantae > Streptophyta > Magnoliopsida > Asparagales > Amaryllidaceae > Allium > Allium fistulosum. Next base: position 1,395,415,631 of record CM060902.1, read on the forward strand.
TGGAACTATCTACAAGGTAGAAATATACACTATAACACCGTGGTCATTTCAGCTTAATTTATACTTCAAAACCAAATATCATTTTCACTTCAAATATCTCTATATTTCCCAAAATAGTATTTATATATTAAATAATTTATACAATAAAGTATTTCCAATTCCCTCAACTTAACAAATCGTTTCAACATCAACCCGACCTTCCCATTTAAATTAAATTCAATCTCAATTTATCAATTTAAATTCAACTCAATTCCTAAAATAACCACTTCAATCTTATCGATCTCAAATTCGGATTTGTAATCACAAAATACCCTTTTTTTATTTCAATATATTTCAAAACTTTAAGTATTCAACGTTTCAAACTACATTTTTATTCAATTTAGTTTCCTAAATAATAAATTCAAATTTGGTTCAACCTAAATTTTCACTTTAATTCAATTTAGTTTCTAAATAACAAATTCAACTATATTGATTTCAAAAATAGATCCGAATCTCAAAATAAACCATTTAAATTCCAATATAGTTCAAGGCTTTAATATTTAAATGTTCAATATAACAGTTTCATATAGGTCTCGATTTAACCTCATTATTATTTAGTCTTGAAATACTCCCTCATTAGATTCAATATCATTAAGTACCCTTAAATTACATTTTTCTCAATATTTTCTTTAATTTATTTAAACGTGAAATATTCATTAAATCACTTAAATCAAAATCTAGTTACAAAAATCATACCTTTAAATTTCCCATTCAATAATTTCAAATCGATTTAATTAAATAAATCATTATTTAAATACCATTTTTTTTATAAACCCAAATTTATCTCCCAATCTTAATTATTCAAATTTTCACAATGGTAAATTTCGAAACATAAATCTTAAATAATACTTAAACATATTATATGGATTAAATCAATCTTAATAATAATATTATTAAATCTATATATAAAATTTCCATTTATATATAATATTTTAAGAATCAATATTTATTAAATCCCATATATTTCTCTATCATATAGTCAAGTGCTACGAATATTTATCATTTCAATCCGTACACTAAATATATACGGGTGGATAACATTTCAACCCGAAATCCCAAATTCAATTAAATGAAAATCGCTTGGGTTTATCATTTCAACCCATAACGATTTTCTCCTATTCTAAAGTCCGTTCGGGTATGTATCATTTCAACCCATAGTGAATCCTAAACTACAGGGAACTTGCAGAGTGATAACAGATAATACAATAAAATAACAGGCATATATCATCAATAACAGTACAATATAAACAATAGGATATGGTGTCATATCCCACAGGTGAACAGTTACAGATACTAGCATATATGACAATTTAAATAACTACAGCAGCATATTTCAATTGTCGTTTCAATTGAAATTCTGATGCAGCGCAAGGCATAAGTCGTACACGAGATAAGGAGGCAGACTTGAGTCGTCCACGACTCAAAGGAGCGCCACGAGTTAACAAAGGAAATGCGCGAGTTGAAGGCTTAAGTCGGCTACGACTTAAGGGAAATGTGTTGAGTCGACCACGACCTAACTGGAAACCAGAGGGGGAAGAGGCTTTGAGTTCGCGACTTAACGAAGCTGAAGGTATAAATCGTCCATGACTTATTGAAGCGGAAGGCACGAGTCGTCCACGACTCAAGGGAGAGGCTGGCATAAGTCGTCCAAGACTTAAGAAGAAGGATACAGGAGAAGCAGCACAAGCTGATGAGTCACTACCGAGTTACGACTTAAGAGCACAAGCTGATGAGTCGCAGCCGAGTTATGACTTAAGATGAGTCGTCTGGTTTCTTAAGTCGTGAACTGGGTTAAGTCGTTTGTTCTTGAGTCGTTTACTTGTAAGTTGAGTCGCGAGAAGTTTTCAAGTCGGCAATGACTTAAGTGTTGTATTTTCTGTTGATATGTTTTCTGTTTTAAGTCGTTTGTTGTTTGAGTCGTAACTCGTGTACCGGGTAAGTCGGCATATATGCTAAGTCGGAGGATATCTTAAGTCGGAGCCGAGTTAAGGGTTGTGTATTGTAACGTGTTGTATTGTTTCTTTGTACATATTGTTAAGTCGTGTCGTTTATAAGTCGTAAGTCGGTTGTGTTGTATAAATATGTTGAGTCGTGAGTCGGAGAATGTGATGAGTCGTGAGTCGGAGAAGTGATAAGTCGCCACCGACTTATGAGTTGTGTAAATTGTGTTGTGTTGAACTGGGCGCCTATAAATAGGCCGAGTACCACATTTGTAATAGTTTAGTTGATTTGAAATAAAACACTTGTTTTGTTAGCTTTGTGCTTTCACCCAATTGGTAGAGTGTAATCTCCTATCTCCACTCTCAGATAATCGAGTGCGCTCGATTCAACGACAGCTGAAGCCGATTCACGGAATCTAGTGCGCTAGATCAACGTGTGAAGAATCGCAGATCTTTGAACCCGGTATCGTGCGCGATCAACGAGTTCGGGATAACTAGAATTCGGTATCTTCGGATCAACGAATTCAGGCATTTCAGTATCTTTCAATCCATCGATTGCTACTCTCATCGATCGACATTGTTTTTGTATAATCCGCTGCGTCAGTTTTTGGTATCAGAGCTTGTTCTAGCCAATCATAGCTAGATCGAGACTTGGAGCCTAATCATTTTGAAGATTTGAGTTTTTGTTTATCACGGCCGAGAGCAAGTTGAAGTTGTTCGACTTTGTATTGAAGTTTTCGGAACTTATCATTTGGAGAAGTTGTGTTCATCGTGTTCATCGCGATTTGCAACAAGTGTGGAGTTTTCGATCCATTTCATTTTGGATCAAAGTTCGAATTGTGTTTGAATTTGAAGAGTTTAGTGAATTTTTCAAGTATGCCGCCAAGGAGAGCTAATCGTCACCAAAACGTAGAAGCTTTATATCGAAGAGAAGAGGCTGATGAGATGGAGCAAAGAATCAATGAAAACTTTAGTGACAAGCTTAACGAAGGAATTGGTCGGTTAGAGAAGATGATGTTAGAAATGAATCAAAATCGGAGAAGGGTTTCACCTGAATCTAACCATGGGGGAAGTAGAGTCTCACTGCAATCCAATCGAGAAAGAAGTATTGACAATGATCAAAGGCGTGGGAGGAACGTGGAAGATCGAGAACGGAGGAATGTAGATAGAAGGGATGATGGTGGAAGACGTGATGGTAGTAGAGATGTGGGTGGACGAGATAGACAACGATATACATCTGATTTTGAAGAGGAGTATGATGGTGGTAGTGTTCGAGGACAAGGACGAGGACAAGGAAGAAATCACTCTAAGTATGATCACAAGTGGGAGTCGGGAATGAAGACTGAAATTCCTGAATTCAAAGGTGGTATACAAGCAGAGGAGTTTTTAGATTGGGTGGCTAATGTTGAAGAGATTTTTGACTTCAAAGAAGTTCCAGAACAGCGTAGAGTGAAGTTGGTTGCTACGAGGTTGAGGGGTAGAGCATTGGCATGGTGGCAGCAAACCAAACTTACACGTGAACGAATGGGGAAGTCAAAGGTTGAATCTTGGGAGAAGATGAAGAAATTGATGAAAGCAACATTCTTACCTTATAACTATCAGTCGCTTATGTATCAGAGATTGCAAAACTTGAGACAAGGGACGAAATCTGTGAATGACTATGCTGACGAATTTTATCAACTTATTGCGAGAAATGATATTATGGAAACAGAAGAGCAGCTGACATCTAGATTCATTGGGGGATTGCGAATGCAGATTCAGGATATGGTTAACATGTTTGATCCCAGATCTGTAGCGAAAGCACATCAGAAAGCATTGGCTTGGGAGAAGCAGGGACGACGAGGAGGTGGTATGTTTACAAATTCCAATAATCAAGTGAAGGGTGTTAGTGGAAGTTCTAATGTTTCAAAAGTTGTTGCAAAACCAGTTGTGAATGAGGTTGGGAAGGCGAAAGTCAATAATGGTTTCAAATGTTATAATTGCCAAGAAATGGGCCACAAAATTAGCGAATGTCCGAAGCCGAAGAAGAGGGCTATGATAGCGGAGGTTAAGGATGAGAATGAAGAAGCTGAATGTTCCAATTCACCACCTGATGAGGAGGAAGAAGAAGTGTCGGGAGATGAAGGTTATAATCTAATGATGAAGAGGTCATGTTTAACACCAAAGCAAGAGGAGGATTGTAGTTGGTTAAGGAGCAATATTTTTCAGTCAACATGTACCATTCTGGGGAAGGTTTGCATATTTGTTATTGATGCTGGAAGCTGTGATAATATAATTTCTTCAGAAGCTGTGAGGAAGTTGGCATTAAAGACTGAGAAACATCCGAAACCATACAAGCTAGCTTGGTTGAGGAAAGGCAGGGAGGTGAAGGTTGGACGAAGGGCGTGTGTGAAGTTTTCAATTGGGAAGAAATATAAAGATGAAATCTGGTGCGATGTGGTAGATATGGATGTCTGTCATTTGTTGCTGGGGAGACCGTGGCAGTATGATAGGGCGGTGCAACATGATGGGCGTACCAACAGTTACAGTTTCATGTTTGAAGGCACAAAGATTACTCTAGTTCCAAAGAAGCGACAACAGGAGGAAAACAAGTTGGAGGAGATTGAAGAGCTTAAAACTTTGTTATCTTTGAAGGAGTTTGTGAAGGAAGTAGAGGAGGAGCCTGAAGTGTTTTTGTTGATTGGGCGAGAAAGCGGTGAAGAGGTTGAAATACCAGAAGAAGTAAAACCGGTATTGAAAGAGTTTGACGATGTATTTCCAGAAGAGTTACCAACGGAGTTGCCACCGTTGAGGGATATACAACATCAGATAGATCTTGTTCCAGGTGTTGTGTTGTCACACGGACCGCATTATCGAATGAGTCCAAAGGAACATGAAGAGTTGTGGAGGCAGGTAGAGGAATTGCTTGAACAGGGGCGTGTGCAGGAGAGTTTAAGTCCTTGTGCTGTACCAGCTTTATTGGTACCCAAGAAGGATGGGACGTGGAGAATGTGTACAGATAGTAGAGCATTGAATAAGATCACAGTTAGATACAGATTTCCAATGCCGAGGCTTGAAGATTTATTAGATCAAATCAGTGGGTCCGTAATCTTTTCTAAGATTGACTTGAAGAGCGGTTATCATCAGATTCGCATTAGACCAGGGGACGAATGGAAGACAGCATTCAAGACGAGGGAAGGATTGTATGAATGGCTGGTAATGCCGTTTGGTCTATCGAATGCACCAAGTACATTCATGAGGGTGATGAATCAGATTTTCAGACCATACATTGGAAAATTTGTGGTGGTTTACTTTGATGATATTCTGATCTACAGTGCTAACACAGAAGAACATGTTCAACATTTGAAGAAAGTGTTAATTATTCTACGTAAAGAACAATTCTATGCTGCTACAAAGAAGTGTGTTTTCATGGCGAGGAGTGTTTTATTTCTGGGGTATGTTGTGTTGGAAGAAGGAATACAGGTTGATCAATGTAAAGTGGAAGCTATCAGAGATTGGCTGTAACCCAAGACAATAACAGAAGTTCGTAGTTTTCACGGGTTGGCTTCATTTTATCGTAGGTTCATTCCACACTTTAGTAGTGTGATGGCACCTGTTACAGATTGTATGAAGGGTAAACAGTTTGCATGGACGGAGGAAGCTGGGGTTGCTTTTGATCGAATCAAAGAACTCTTGACGTCTGCACCAATTCTAATATTACCAGATTTTCAGTTAGTGTTTGAACTACATATTGATGCATCCAAGGTTGGGATTGGAGGATTGTTGAGTCAGAGGGGACATCCGATTGCATATTTCAGTGAGAAGTTATCAGGAGCAAAGATGAGATACAGTACATATGATGTGGAATTCTATGCTGTTGTGCAAGCTATTAAACATTGGAGACATTATCTATTTCAGAAAGAGTTTGTTTTATATACTGACCATGAGGCATTGAAGCATTTACAAGGGCAAGATAAGATTTCAGCAAGACATGCATCGTGGATTGCTTATCTGCAACAGTTTACTTTTATTGTGAAACACAAATCGGGGGTGACAAATCGTGTGGCTGATGCTTTGAGTAGAAGGAATCATGTGTTGACTACAATGAAAATTGAAGTGACATGGTTTGATGTGTTGCCAGAATTATTTGACGATGATCCTTACTTTGCAAAGTTTGTTGATAAAGTCAAGGAGGGAAAGACGGATGAGTTTTTGATGGTAGATGGTTTTCTGTTCAAAGGAAATCGATTGTGCATACCTGATTGTAGTTTGAGAATGAAGATTTTAAAAGAGCTACATGAAAAAGGACATGTTGGGAGAGACCGTACATTACAGTTGATTTCACAATCTTACTTCTGGCCATCGATGAGGAAAGAGGTGGAGAGGTTTGTGGAGCGATGTCATATCTGTCAGGTTTCGAAAGGAACTGCGACTAATGCTGGTTTATATATGCCGTTACCTGTACCCATTAAACCATGGGTTGATGTGAGTATGGACTTTGTATTGGGGTTACCGAGAACGCAGCGTGGTAATGATTCCATTTATGTGGTGGTTGACCGATTTTCGAAAATGGCACATTTTATTGCTTGTAAGAAGATGGCGGATGCTGTTCATGTTGCTCAGTTGTTTTTCAAAGAGATATATCGACTTCATGGATTTCCAGAATCTATTGTGTCAGATAGGGATACTCGTTTTCTGAGTCATTTTTGGCTAAGTTTGTGGAAGATGGTGGGAACGAAGTTGAAGTTTAGCAGCGCTTATCATCCGCAAACGGATGGACAGACCGAGGTCGTGAACAGATCGTTGGGAAATTTGTTGAGGTGTCTTGTACAAGGCAATCTGAAGAGTTGGGATGTGAAGTTATGCCAGGCAGAGTTTGCCCATAATCATGTTGTAAATCGAAGTACTGGGTTCAGTCCATTCCAGTTTAACGGTAATACCACACTCAAAGAGGACAGTTAAGAAAGCTGCTGATTTTGTTGAAGGGTTGACGGAATGTCATAAAGTCGTTCAGGAACGATTGGAGAAAGCAAATGAAAAGTATAAACGATCGGCAGATCTAAAGCAAAGAAATGTTGAATTTAATGAAGGTGATTGGGTTTATGCAGTGTTAACAAAGGATCGTTTTCCAGTGGGCGCTTATAACAAGTTAAAAGCCAGAAAAATTGGTCCTGTAGAAGTCGTGAAACGAATAAATGAAAATGCTTATAAGTTGAAGCTGCCAGAGGATGTGTACACTTCTGACGTGTTCAATGTCAAACATCTCGTACCATATTATGGGGATGAACAATCAGATGTGGAAGAATTTACAAATTCGAGGACAAATTTTTCTCAACCTGGGAGGATGATGCAACGCAAGGCATTGAAATGACCCACTTAAAAATTTTTTTTTTCTAAAACATTCAGTGGCCATTTAATCAAGAAAAATATTTAATTCAATTTTTCTTCTATCCAGGACCTTTCTGCCAATATAAAAATATTGGTTTATTCATTTTATCTTGAACTTATATATATGAAGATATATAAGTCATCTTCTACCTAAATCAGAGTACAGAAATTTTGAAGGTAGAAATCTGTTTGAGTATTGCAAAAAAATACTCTCTTACATAGCAATAGTGTTTTTCAAAACTAGGTTTTTCCAAGTGACTTGGGTCAATGCATTACTATTGATTTTATGTCTCAAGGCTCCTTATTTTACATAAATTCTTCTTATTTTATTACTGGGTAAACTGTGCTTTTACTTGTGCATGTGTGTGTGCATGTTTCTGCGCATGTGTGTGTCAGTGAGCAGTTTAGTGCCTTATTTTTCTTATTAACAAAATTGTCTGAATCTATTTTATACTTTGGGCTATGAAACAGATCTGAAAATTTAATTTAAACCCTTGGTTGCTGGCTTGACCCAGGCTCAAGAAAAATGGCTATGTTAGCCCTGTTCTGGTTTGCACTATTTGTTACAAAATACCTGCTATTTTATTTTCTTTTCAAAGCAACTCAAACCCTTTCTATCAGATTTTATTTTTGACTTAAACTTGGATTTTCTTATGCCAGTTCTTTAGATATACATACAAACCACAAATTCTTTCAATCTCAGATTTTCTACCATTATAGCCTAACTGTTCTTGAAGCTTAAAATCCATTTTTCCATAGCAAAGCATTTGGCAAAACAAAGCACATAGTTCAGCTGAGACATATAAGTTCAACAACTACAAAACAGCAATTAACCATACATTGGTTTCTCAAAGTAACTTTAAACAATAGGTCTTAATCTAGTTCATCATGAAGGTGTGGTTTACTTCAGCAAAGTCTTTTAAAACATAGCATCCAAATCTTAAGCAGTTAAACATCCAAAGCCTGATCAAAGCAATTCCTATTTTCCAACAAAATCACCATGAGCTGCCCCATATGAATATGAGACACCCAATGGTGCATAAACACAAAAGGGTCAGACTATTTGTCTGGTATGAATAATCCAACTGAAAACATGATCTCATTCAATTCTCTTTATATACAAAACTTTGCATGAATAAGAAACTCAGCATCTTCCTTGTGCTTGTTTTTGTGAAGCATGTTCCTTCATCTCAGTGTTAACATATTATTTATATATATAATCACCATGACTTGATTCATAGAAAACAATCATAAGATTCATCAATAAAAAGTATAAAAACAACCAAATGCAAACATCAATTCAGTTATCATGCCCTTTTCAACTTTACTGGCCATCAGGGATTTTGCCCAGGCCTCTCCTGAATCTATTCCTAGAATTCATTATCAAATATAATAGGGTCTTTAGCTACTTTCTCCTTTTTAAACACACACTGCCTGGGACATCTCTCTGTTAACCCAGCACACTCAGGCCCCTGGGTATAAACATACCATGTGTGAACTTGCAATGTTCCCCTTGCCAAGCTATACTTTGGTAGCCCTAAGATCCCAAGTCCTTAGTTAAATTACTAAGTGTTATTATTGTTTTTCATAGCAGTGCTAATCCCTTCTGCATCTCACTTCTTAATCAGAGAAATATAAATAATGCAAGCAACATGTATTCATCCAGAGTTTGGTAAGTTATATCATCAGAAGCAAACATTTAATCATGAAAAAGGGAGGTGACTTCTTAGCACATTATTTTGCCTATGGGTTTCACTGGATCAAGATGTAAGCATATGGTCCTGAGTAATTTACTAGACATATATATTTTTTTCTCTTACCTCTGGTTCAATCAGATTCATGATCTGGCTAAACCACAAGTATATTTGATTTGGGTATTTCATAAAACATAGAAGCTTAGCACATGTACAACATTGCACTTCTACATTTTCTTTTGTTTTAATTAATATGAGACATAAGCAACAACACAATGTTACAGCCCCATATTTCTTTCTACCTTCAGACCATATACCCACCACTTGAATCCGGGGATTTTTTATAAAGAAAACTTATAAAAGAAATCACTCAATCTCAAAGCTAACCCATATCACAGACAAACATTTTAGATCATGAATCCATGACTCTTATTTTTCTGGGTAAATCAGATAGAGGTTTTACACTTAAACAAATCATTAACAAACAAAAGTCATCTAATCATAAAACATAACTTGTAAAAGAAAATTAGTTCAAACAGGCTGCCTCAATATTCAGGTCTTAATGCCAAAGTTTTCAGTGAGGTTACTCACCTTAATCCTTCTTCTTCCTATGCCTTATGAACCCCCTTTTTAGTCTTCTGCCTTCTCCTATTTTCTCTGGTTTATGTCTTGTATATTTTTTTTTAGGTTAATGAAGAACAAAAATATATGGTCTTACTATACTAGGCCTTTTATATAAATCTTGGCTGTTACTAGGGTTTATGGATTTACCCAATGTCAGTTCTACCCCATCCCAAACATAGCCTGCCTCTGGTTTGATTCAAGAAAATAAAAGGGTATGTGGTCCTTGTTTTCCTTTCCAGAAATCAGTTCTTCTCTTTTAATTTTCCCTGGTCATGTCATATGCATGACTTCTTATTATTATTATTATTATTATTTCTTAATAAAAGAAATTACTGAGAATAGATAAAGTGCTTGTTTAGGGACTCATGCCATTTTCATGCAACTTCTGTTTTCTTCCAGAAATTGATTGACTGTATACATGTATAACCTATGTATACCTAAGCCTTTTATTTTTCTTTCTTTCTTTAAATAATTTTAAGTTTATTTCAGCCTAGCTCTTATTTTCCTTGTACTATATTTTATTTAAAGACAAAATTCTATCTTTATGCATATGTACTTCTAAATCAGTTATTTTATTTTATCTATTAATTTCTGCCAAATTTTGTTACACAGAAATCTGTGTGCATGTGTACACTGTCTTGTGCACATGTACATGTTTTATACTTTATATCTGCAAATCAATTTCCTATTACTATTTTTCCCAATGCAATTTCAAACAAATACAAACTAAATTAAATCATGAAATTACTCACAAAAATCAGGGTTATCACATATACCCCTCCTTTTAGGAATTGTGTCCCACAATTCTTTCATACTTGACTTAAGTATCATCTCTTCAGAAAAATGAATTTTTCTGATTTCAAAACCATTTTCAAACCAATCACCTATTAAGCACTATGCATATCAACACAAGATAAAAATCACAATGCATATTCAACCAACACATTCATTAGTATGTATATATATATATAGATTTACCTTTTCTTCAATCAAACAGTTGGGGATAATCATTTCTGATTTTATCCTCCACTTCCCATGTGCAATCATTTGGGTCTAGACTCCATTGCACTTTTACTAATTTAATTTCTTTGTTTCTCAATTTCTTGGTTTCTCTAGAAACTATGCCCACTGGTTCCTTTTCATAGATCATTCTAGGATCAATCTGCACATCCTTAGAGGATTCTAGTATTGCTTCCTTATCATGAACCCATCTTCTTAGTTGAGACACATGAAAGACATCATGCATTGCTCTCATTTCTTCTGGCAATTCTAATTTATAGGCTACTGTCCCTATTCTTTCTAGAATTTTATATGGTCCTATATATCTAGGAATCAACTTTCCTTGTTTCCCAAACCATAGAACCTTTTTCATGGGTGATATCTTGATGAACACATAATCCCCAACATCATATTGCACTGCCTTCCTTCTTTGATCTGCATATTTCTTTTGCCTATCTTGGGCAGAGGCAATTCTTTTTCTGATCAAGGCTACCTTTTCAGAAGTCTCCTTCACATTTTCTGGTCCTAAGACCACTTTTTCTCCAGACTCATGCCAACTTGAAGGTGATAAACATGGCCTTCCATAGAGAGCTTCAAAGGGGGCCATGCCTATGCTACTGTGATGGGTGTTATTGTATGCAAATTCAGCTAGATATATGTAATCTTCCCAGCTTCCTCCCCAATCCAATACACATGCTCTCAACATGTCTTCAAGCAATTTGTTCACAATTTCTGTTTGGCCATCAGATTGAGGATGGTATGCTGTACTCAAGCATAAATCAGTCCCCATTGCCTTGTGAAAACTCTGCCAAAACTTTGAAGTGAAGATGGTATCTCTATCACTTACTATAGTCTTTGGTATACCATGCAGTCTGACTGCTTCCTTAATAAACAACTGGGCTAGGGTATTAGCATTTCTTTCTGATTTCACTGGTATAAAGTGGGCTGACTTGGTTAACCTATCAACCATTACCGAAATACTATCATTTCCCCTCCTAGTTCTAGGCAAACCATCAATAAAATCCATTGATATGTCTTCCCATTTCCACTGTGGTATTTGTAAAGGTTGAAGCATTCCTGAAGGTTTTTGATACTCAGCCTTCACCTGCTGGCAAACCATACATTTTGATACATAGGTTGCCACTGCACTCTTCATACCACTCCACCAATAATCTCTCTTGAGGTTGTGATACATTCTTGTGCTTCCTGGGTGTATAGTATATTTGCTTTTGTGGTAAGCATCCAAAATTTCTTGCTTCAACTCATCCACTGCTGGAACACATATTCTTTCTCCTTTCTTCAGATGGCCTTGATCATCCAACTGAAAACCTTCCACTGTCTCACCATTTAATATTTGAGTCTTCTTTCCAAATAAAAATGGATCTTGGTTTTGTAGCATTGCAACTTTATTCTTCAATTCTGATCCCAGAGTAATAAAACTTAATTTTCCCATTTCTACATTCCCACTGCATAAGCTCATGTTTTCTATGTTATCACTTTCTATCTCTGAATCAATTAATAATGATAAAGTGTTAAACTCTTCTATCATTAATCTAGCCACTTTAGCATGTTGTCTACTTAGGGCATCTGCTACTTTATTAGCCTTACCTGGTGTGTATAATATTTCAAAATCTTATGAGGCTAAGAGTTCAATCCATCTTTGCTGCCTCATATTTAATTCTTTTTGTGAAAACAAATATTTAAGTGATTTATGGTCTGTATATACTTCAAATTTTGCTCCTAACAAGTAGTGTCTCCATAGCTTAAGGGCATACACTATAGCAGCCAATTCAAGGTCATGAGTAGCATACCTTACTTCACTTGATTTCAACTGCCTAGAAGCATAAGCTATTACCTGATGTTGTTGCATCAACACTGCTCCAAGCCCTTGTCCACTTGCATCAGTATACACCACCAAGTTTTCATTTCCCTCAGGTACTTTAAGAATTGGAGCTTGTACCAGTGCTTCTTTTAATTTCCCAAAGGCATTTTCACATTCCTCAGTCCAAGTGAACACTTGATTTTTCCTAGTCAGTCTGGTTAATGGAATGGAGATTTTTGCAAAATCTTTTATAAATCTTCTATAGTAACCAGCCATTCCCATGAATGATCTGACTTCAGTGACATTAGTAGGCCTTTTCCAAGCTTGCACTGCAATGACTTTATTGGAGTCCACAGCTATTCCTTTTTCTGATATAATATGGCCTAGAAAGTTCACTTCATTCTGCCAAAAAGTGCATTTTGAAAACTTTGCTTTCAAGTCTTCCTGTCTCAATTTCTCAAACACTATATGCAAATGGCTTTCATGCTCTCTAACTGACTTAGAATAAATCAGTATATCATCAATAAATATTAATACAAACTTATCCAAGTATTCTCTAAAAATCCTATTCATCAAATCAACAAAATAGGAAGGAGCATTTGTTAAGCCAAATGGCATCACCAAAAATTCATAAAGTCCATATCTGGTGTTAAAGGCTGTATACTTAATGCTTTCCTCTTCTACTTTCATCTGATGAAAGCCTGAAGCTAAATCAAGCTTGGAGAATATCTTTGCACCACTCAATTGATCAAAGAGATCATCAATTCTTGGTAAGGGGTATTTATTTTTAACTGTGACTTTATTTAATTCCCTATAGTCAATACATAATCTAAGGGATCCATCATGTTTCTTAACAAAGACTACTGGTGCTCCCCATGATGAGCTACTGGGTCTAATAAAACCTTTTTCTTCTAGTTCAACTAATTGCTTTTTCAACTCCATCAATTCCTTAGGCCCCATTCTGGTTGGTCTTTTAACCACTGGGCTAGCTCCTGGAATTATTCTAATTGAAAATTCAACTGGCCTGTGATTAGGAACTCCTCTTACTTCCCCAAACACATCAACATATTGATTAACTATGGGGATCTCTTCTAATGCAGGCATGGGTTTTTCATTTGACAATGCAGAAAGGTTGGCTATACTTCTATTTTTGTTTGCCTCACAAAGAACGATTATTCTTTGTCCATCAGAAACCTTCAATGATATGGTGGATGTCTCCATATTTATGATAGCCTTATATCTACTCAACCAATCAACTCCTAAAATAATTCCTATGTCTGGATATTGCAACACATATAGGTTTGACTCAAACACATGTCCTCCTATATTTAATCCCAGTTGCATGCACATCATACCCATAACACATGAACTACCTATAGGGCTTCTAATTAGCAGTGGTTTATCAACAATCATACAATTCAATTTTAATTGTTGTGCAATATCATGAGAGATCAATGAGTGTGTAGCCCCAGTATCATATACTACTGTTAAAGGTATTGAATGGATAAGCAAAGTACCTTCAACTTGACCATGCTTTTCAACATTTGATCCCTCAGCTGCCTTGCCTTTCCCTTCCAAAGTCCCTAATTTTCCTTGCTTAAAATCTGGGCAGTTCCTCTTTATGTGACCTTCCTTCCCACAATGGTGACAATTGAAGGATGCTGGTCTAGGATTGGTGCACCTATTTTTCATGTGCCCCTCTTGTCCACAGTTGTAACAAGTGATCCTCTTCTTAACTTCAGCAGTTCTGGCTTCTTCTGGTTTCTTGGTGGAAGCTATGTCTGTTTTCTTTTTATCATAAGGGTGAAATTTACCCTTTCCCTTCTTGTTTGGATTATTTTTGAATGCCCTGAAATTTTCTCTAGCTTTATCATGTTGTTCAATGCTCAGAGTCAAATCCAAAACTTGATCAAAAGTTTTATCCTTGTATGGTAGCATGGCTCTACTAAGGCTAGGGTTCAACCCTTGGATATATCTGCCATTCTTAGCTTCCTCAGTAGTGATGAGCACTGCACCATACTTTGCCAATGATTCAAACTTCTGAGTGTACTCAGTGACACTCATAGTCCCTTGCCTCAATTTGATGAATTCCTCCAGTAAAGACTCCTTAACTGATGCAGGGATAAATCTGCCTTCCAACATTGCTTTAAATTGATCCCATGTTACTTCTCCTTCAGGTCTTCCAGCTATGATAACCTCCCACCAATCCAAAGCTGCTCCTCTCAATTGCCTGGATGCAATTTGCCTCTTCCTTTGGTCTTCAACTTGCATGTCTGCAAAGATTCTTTCCAAAATTCTAAGCCAATTTTGAACCCCCATAACTCCTTCTGTGCCATCAAATGTTTTGCCTCCAAGATTGGTAAAAGTCTTGAGTAGTTTGGAAAGTTCTTCATGTGGATTTTCCTGCCTGTTGCCTACTCCATCTCTTATGGCCCTCATGAATTCTTGCACATTCACCATGGGTGGTTCACTTGTTCCTACATTTTGATGTCTGGGTCCTACCATAGCTCTATGGATATAACACTTAGGTTAGTCTGTTTTGCCTAATGCTCTATAGATTAATTCATTTTAATTTATCACTTATTCTGTCATAATAGATATCAATAGTGTAAATATAAAAAAAAACAAAACATCCAAAGCAGTAAACACTTCTATACATCCAATGCAAACAAAGTCATACAAAATTTTTGCTATGTTATTTAACAACATAGCTCTGATACCAAATGAAATGACCCACTTAAAATTTTTTTTTTAAAACATTCAGTGGCCATTTAATCAAGAAAAATATTTAATTCAATTTTTCTTCTATCCAGTACCTTTCTGCCAATATAAAAATATTGGTTTATTCATTTTATCTTGAACTTATATATATGAAGATATCACTACGCCATAAATGACCTTCTGCAACATTTTTGCAAGGTGTTGCCAGCTAAAATGTTGCGATAGCTATAGAATTTTGGTCCTACTGCAACGTTGTATTTTTGGTGTTACCTTAGCCATAGAAATGTGTTGCTCTAGCTAAACAAGTGTAACACGATGCAACATTTTTATATAGTGTTGCCATAGATGTTTTCAGATTAAAAAATTAAAAAAAAAATTACACCTCAGCGATCCACACCACCATTTAAAACAAAATCTCAACCGTCGATTCACACCATCGATCCACACCTTACCAATTTCCATTTCCTGCTTTACTTTTCACTCATCCGCTTTCGTTTCTCACCCCCAATTTTCCAATCCCTAATTTTTATTCCGCTCCTCCTTGTTTCTTCGATCTGGAGAATAACTGGCTTTGCTTTTATCCCTTGTCGGCCATATCAATTTCCGTTATTTTCTTTCGCCTCGCGTCAGTTTTCCTCACTACTTCCGGATTTGCGATTTTGTTCAGGTTTATGGCGATTCTGGTGATTCGAGGTAAGGTTGTGGGATTGCGATGGTTCAGGGAGTTGCTGATTTGGTCGCAATTTCGTGGTTGGGGCCTGATGTCAGAGTGGCAGGGGGTAGTCGAATTGGTTTCGGTGAAAACTAGGGCACGCGATTCTAATTGCTTTGATGCTCTGATTGATCGAATCTAGTGTGAGAAACGTTCCTGGTAGCTTGCTCCTTCGTTCTCCTTGATTGATTGCTCGAATTGCTTTGACTTCGTCGTCGGGTGCGATGTGATATTATTTGGTATGTTTTCTGCCTTTTGGTTTACTTGAATATTCTTGATTTTGGTTACACTCGCACGCTTTTGCCGATGATGAATTGGGATTTATTTATAGGCTTTATTTCCTATAATCTCGAGTTTAATCTTTCTGTTGGACTTTGAGAAATTTGGTATGTTGGATTGCAATGATGAATACAAACATATGAATGTTGAGCTTTGTTGGTTTTGCTTGGTCTGGACTGAACTGGTACCATGCTAACCTTGTTCTTTAACATGAACTGATGCTCCAAGTCGTATATCATGTTACTACCTAGGTTTCTCTTGTACATGCCTGATGCATTCACTGTTTTTGCTTGATGGGCTGCCTATGTGTACTGCTGTGTTTCTTGCAATGGCTTGTCTATATTTTGCTGAACCTGGTTCTTGTTTGTTTTGTTGGTTGCTTGGCCCTGAGTTGAATCCAGTCGATGACTCGGGTTTGACCTTGTGCCGTGTTCGTTTTTTTGGCTTGTCTACATATCTGGCTGCACTTGAGTATGAACTTGCACTTGAGTAGTTGCACTTGAGTAGTTTCTTGTACCAAGCCTTATGATGCATGTATGTTCATCCATGTACATGCATTTCTTGGTCATGTTATGTTGCTTGCTGTGTTGAGTACTACTTTGTGCACTTGGCTTCTTCTTTGTGCATTTTTGCCTGAACTGTTGCTTGCTGTCTTCCATACTGCCTTGTATCCATGTGTTGCATTCATGTTTGGCTTATGCACTTATGAAAAGAAACAACCCAAATACCTGAGGCAAATAATATAACAAAAACATTTTCATTTTCTGTTCGAGTTAAATATTATTTTCCAGATTACTGCTTTTGAATTATATGTGACAGGTATTGAAGATTGGACAGCTGGATATAAGCTTGAAGACAGAGTCAAATCAAATGTGCATGAGCTTGAAGACAGGTTTCAAAGAAGGTCGATCCCCGCCGGGACTGCGGTGCCCCGGACCCCCGCCGGCGCTGCGCCCGGACCCGCTTCTCGGCTCGCCTTCGGCTCGGCACTCGGCTCGCCTTCGGCTCGGCATATATTTGTCAGTGTCAGTGTCTGTATAAATTGAAACTGCATATGTAATGAGTGAACTGAGTGATGTAGTGAGGAATATCTGTATATGTGAATATCTGTGTTATATATCATTGAATTGTAAAATAGTGGAGTCTGGAATTTGTACTATTTCAAATGTTGAAATAAAATATTTATTTAAATAAATTACTGTTTAAATATCAAATTCTGTGCAATAGCATTTTATTAAATAAAATATTTATTTTTATTAAAAAATCAAATATGCTCTACATTGTGGGCCCCACAAATTCAAAAAGTTCATATCTATAGCAACATTTTGGAATGTTGCTACAGATACCTATGGGTGTTGCCATAGACCCAAATAGGGTTCTATTGCAACAATATTACTTATGTTGCCTTAGATAGTCAAAATGTTGCCTTTGAGGTCTAAGGCAACGGCAAAAATTGCATCACCCTAAAAGTGTTGCCATAGACCTATGGCAACATTTTTCGGGCCTGAGCCAACATTTATTTTGTGTTGCAGTAGGCCATTTATGGCGTAGTGTATATAAGTCATCTTCTACCTAAATCAGAGTACAGAAATTTTGAAGGTAGAAATCTGTTTGAGTATTGCAAAAAAAATACTCTCTTACATAGCAATAGTGTTTTTCAAAACTAGGTTTTTCCAAGTGACTTGGGTCAATGCATTACTATTGATTTTATGTCTCAAGGCTCCTTATTTTACATAAATTCTTCTTATTTTATTACTGGGTAAACTGTGCTTTTACTTGTGCATGTGTGTGTGCATGTTTCTGCGCATGTGTGTGTCAGTGAGCAGTTTAGTGCCTTATTTTTCTTATTAACAAAATTGTCTGAATCTATTTTATACTTTGGGCTATGAAACAGATCTGAAAATTTAATTTAAACCCTTGGTTGCTGGCTTGACCCAGGCTCAAGAAAAATGGCTATGTTAGCCCTGTTCTGGTTTGCACTATTTGTTACAAAATACCTGCTATTTTATTTTCTTTTCAAAGCAACTCAAACCCTTTCTATCAGATTTTATTTTTGACTTAAACTTGGATTTTCTTATGCCAGTTCTTTAGATATACATACAAACCACAAATTCTTTCAATCTCAGATTTTCTACCATTATAGCCTAACTGTTCTTGAAGCTTAAAATCCATTTTTCCATAGCAAAGCATTTGGCAAAACAAAGCACATAGTTCAGCTGAGACATATAAGTTCAACAACTACAAAACAGCAATTAACCATACATTGGTTTCTCAAAGTAACTTTAAACAATAGGTCTTAATCTAGTTCATCATGAAGGTGTGGTTTACTTCAGCAAAGTCTTTTAAAACATAGCATCCAAATCTTAAGCAGTTAAACATCCAAAGCCTGATCAAAGCAATTCCTATTTTCCTGCAAAATCACCATGAGCTGCCCCATATGAATATGAGACACCCAATGGTGCATAAACACAAAAGGGTCAGACTATTTGTCTGGTATGAATAATCCAACTGAAAACATGATCTCATTCAATTCTCTTTATATACAAAACTTTGCATGAATAAGAAACTCAGCATCTTCCTTGTGCTTGTTTTTGTGAAGCATGTTCCTTCATCTCAGTGTTAACAGATTATTTATATATATAATCACCATGACTTGATTCATAGAAAACAATCATAAGATTCATCAATAAAAAGTATCAAAACAACCAAATGCAAACATCAATTCAGTTATCATGCCCTTTTCAACTTTACTGGCCATCAGGGATTTTGCCCAGGCCTCTCCTGAATCTATTCCTAGAATTCATTATCAAATATAATAGGGTCTTTAGCTACTTTCTCCTTTTTAAACACACACTGCCTGGGACATCTCTCTGTTAACCCAGCACACTCAGGCCCCTGGGTATAAACATACCATGTGTGAACTTGCAATGTTCCCCTTGCCAAGCTATACTTTGGTAGCCATAAGATCCCAAGTCCTTAGTTAAATTACTAAGTGTTATTATTGTTTTTCATAGCAGTGCTAATCCCTTCTGCATCTCACTTCTTAATCAGAGAAATATAAATAATGCAAGCAACATGTATTCATCCAGAGTTTGGTAAGTTATATCATCAGAAGCAAACATTTAATCATGAAAAAGGGAGGTGACTTCTTAGCACATTATTTTGCCTATGGGTTTCACTAGATCAAGATGTAAGCATATGGTCCTGAGTAATTTACTAGACATATATAATTTTTTCTCTTACCTCTGGTTCAATCAGATTCATGATCTGGCTAAACCACAAGTATATTTGATTTGGGTATTTCATAAAACATAGAAGCTCAGCACATGTACAACATTGCACTTCTACATTTTCTTTTGTTTTAATTAATATGAGACATAAGCAACAACACAATGTTACAGCCCCATATTTCTTTCTACCTTCAGACCATATACCCACCACTTGAATCCGGGGATTTTTTATAAACAATTTTATAAAGAAAACTTATAAAAGAAATCACTCAATCTCAAAGCTAACCCATATCACAGACAAACATTTTAGATCATGAATCCATGACTCTTATTTTTCTGGGTAAATCAGATAGAGGTTTTCCACTTAAACAAATCATTAACAAACAAAAGTCATCCAATCATAAAACATAACTTGTAAAAGAAAATTAGTTCAAACAGGCTGCCTCAATATTCAGGTCTTAATGCCAAAGTTTTCAGTGAGGTTACTCACCTTAATCCTTCTTCTTCCTATGCCTTATGAACCCCCTTTTTAGTCTTCTGCCTTCTCCTATTTTCTCTGGTTTATGTCTTGTATATTTTTTTTTAGGTTAATGAAGAACAAAAATATATGGTCTTACTATACTAGGCCTTTTATATAAATCTTGGCTGTTACTAGGGTTTATGGATTTACCCAATGTCAGTTCTACCCCATCCCAAACATAACCTGCCTCTGGTTTGATTCAAGAAAATAAAAGGGTATGTGGTCCTTGTTTTCCTTTCCAGAAATCAGTTCTTCTCTTTTAATTTTCCCTGGTCATGTCATATGCATGACTTATTATTATTATTATTATTATTTCTTAATAAAAGAAATTACTGAGAATAGATAAAGTGCTTGTTTAGGGACTCGTGCCATTTTCATGCAACTTCTGTTTTCTTCCAGAAATTGATTGACTGTATACATGTATAACCTATGTATACCTAAGCCTTTTATTTTTCTTTCTTTCTTTAAATAATTTTAAGTTTATTTCAGCCTAGCTCTTATTTTCCTTGTACTATATTTTATTTAAAGACAAAATTCTATCTTTATGCATATGTATTTCTAAATCAGTTATTTTATTTTATCTATTAATTTCTGCCAAATTTTGTTACACAGAAATCTGTGTGCATGTGTACACTGTCTTGTGCACATGTACATGTTTTATACTTTATATCTGCAAATCAATTTCCTATTCCTATTTTTCCCAATGCAATTTCAAACAAATACAAACTAAATTAAATCATGAAATTACTCACAAAAATCAGGGTTATCACAGGCATAAGTCGTACACGAGATAAGGAGGCAGACTTGAGTCGTCCACGACTCAAAGGAGCGCCACGAGTTAACAAAGGAAATGCGCGAGTTGAAGGCTTAAGTCGGCTACGACTTAAGGGAAATGTGTTGAGTCGACCATGACCTAACTGGAAACCAGAGGGGGAAGAGGCTTTGAGTTCGCGACTTAACGAAGCTGAAGGTATAAATCATCCACGACTTATTGAAGCGGAAGGCACGAGTCGTCCACGACTCAAGGGAGAGGCTGGCATAAGTCGTCCAAGACTTAAGAAGAAGGATACAGGAGAAGCAGCACAAGCTGATGAGTCACTGCCGAGTTACGACTTAAGAGCACAAGCTGATGAGTCGCTGCCAAGTTACGACTTAAGATGAGTCGTCTGGTTTCTTAAGTCGTGAACTGGGTTAAGTCGTTTGTTCTTGAGTCATGTACTTGTAAGTTGAGTCACGAGAAGTTGTTAAGTCGGCAACGACTTAAGTGTTGTATTTTCTGTTGATATTTTTTCTGTTTTAAGTCGTTTGTTGTTTGAGTCGTAACTCGTGTACCGGGTAAGTCGGCATATATGCTAAGTCGGAGGATATCTTAAGTCGGAGCCGAGTTAAGGGTTGTTTGTTGTAACGTGTTGTATTGTTTCTTTGTACATATTGTTAAGTCGTGTCGTTTATAAGTCGTAAGTCGGTTGTGTTGTATAAATATATTGAGTCGTGAGTCGGAGAATGTGATGGGTCGTGAGTCGGAGAAGTTATAAGTCGCCACCAACTTATGAGTTGTGTAAATTGTGTTGTGTTGAACTGGGCGCCTATAAATAGGCCGAGTACCGCATTTGTAATAGTTTAGTTGATTTGAAATAAAACACTTGTTTTGTTAGCTTTGTGCTTTCACCCAATTGGTAGTCGAGTGTAATCTCCTATCTCCACTCTCGGATAATCGAGTGCGCTCGATTCAACGACAACTGAAGCCGATTCACGGAATCTAGTGCGCTAGATCAACGTGTGAAGAATCGCAGATCTTTGAACCCGGTATCGTGCGCGATCAACGAGTTCGGGATAGCTAGAATTCGGTATCTTCGGATCAACGAATTCGGGCATTTCAGTATCTTCCAATCCATCAATTGCTACTCTCATCGATCGACATTGTTTTTGTATAATCCGCTGCGTCAAATTCAAATTTAATAAATAAAAGAACGTTAATCATGAGTGATTGCTCACCTTTCGAGGCTAGAGAAGAACGATAATGAGGTTAGTTATGGATCCCAACACGAACTTTGAAGCAAAGTAAAATTGGCATGAATTTGATGACAAAGCTGATAGATAGAAATCGATGAGAAAACAAAATCAATCGGTTTGATATAAACAGAGTACATATTATATGTGTTATTTAAATTTCCTTAAAATCTCAATAAATTTAATTTAAGACAGATATTCAAATAAAATATTCACATTGTTTGAAACTGATATTAAATTCAAAATACATATTAAAACAAAACATCATCATATTATTGAAAAATCAATACTTAAATTTAAACACATAAACGTTTTTCCTCTTAAATCAATATTACATGTAAACACACACACAAAATAAAATATAGGCATAATATATATAAAAATCATCACTTATTTAAAACACGTATTTTAAAATAACATATTTATATATTGTTTACTCAAAATCCAAAGCATATACTGAGAAAATCAATCTATATATATAGACCATACATTATGAAAGCACTATAGAAAAGACAAAAAAAAACATACTTTATATATATACACTAGAATTGAGATGAAAATTATACATTTAAATTTTTAGTTTTACAACATAAATCACAAATGCTTTTACAACACTCAGCTGCCATACTAATATATGTTATATTCGAACAGGAATAAAAAATCTAATTATATTTTCAAAATATGTATATTACTAATATTTTATAATAACAAATAAGATATAAGACTAACGTATATATATACGTCTTTGAAAAGCTTGGCTTAAAATTCACATAAGCATTAAACATAAAAATATATGTAGATATAGTTTTTATGCTATATATCAATTAAATGGAGACTGTTATAATGTGAAAATTTGTGAACGCGAGTTGAAATATAAAGCTGGATTTGTCAAATATATTGGAAGCAGAGGACAGGGAGGGGAGAAGCAAAGCATGGAAATATATATATATATATATATATATATAATAAAAAGAAGAAAATGGAGGCCATACCTTCAGAGCTCATGCACGCAAGAAGAAATGAAGAAAATGTTGAGATGCAATTGAAAACTATTTGTGTACGAGGCTTATATTTATACACGATTGCATTGATTGAGGTGAGAGAATATAGGCAAGAAATAAATTTAAATCAATTATACACGATTGCATTAATTGAGGTGAGAGAATATAGGCAAGAAAGATTTGAGCGAATATTTACAATGGTATTGATTGCGTGAATTTAGCAAAAGGAAACTGCAAGAAATCTTTGGCAAACATTTTATACACATTTAAAATTTATTAGGAAGTAAATGCGTTGATTAAAACGCAAGAAATATTTATAACATGGGAAGGTGGTGAAAATTTATTTGCGTACACGGCTGAGTATTTAAATGAAACTAGTATTGATTACTTGGAGAAATGGCAGGAAATAATTCCTGTGAGGAGGAATTTGCGCGTGATATTTGATTTAGGAGATAATTGCGTTGGATAGATTAAATAAAGAAACGTACTAATTAATGGTATAGGAACTGTAACGACCCGTAAATTTTAATAATTTTTATAACGTAATTAATTGAATTTTTGTGAAATTTTAAATAATAAAATTCTGAAATAAAATATAATATTTGGGATACGTATTTAAAAACATAGCAAATGGTAAATTTTCACCTGATAATATTGAAGTTCATTTTATGGTATAATTTTATTCAAACTCAAATCAGTTAATAATTGACGGTAATAAAATGTTTTTCCAAACTTGAATATTTTTATACAGTAAATTTCTAAATCTTCTTCTGAGTGAGATGTCATCTTTCGTTTTTCCAAATTTGGACTTTTATTGCTCCGTTTATCTTAATTCTGGCAAAATAGCAGCATCTTTCGGTACCGATTATCGACTTTTGATCAGATGATCGTACCACTGATATCTGTATACCGTTTTGATCGTCTCGTCGCGCTGATCACCACGGTATATTTATTTTTGTATTTTGAGGCCCGGTACACGACGGGAACCATCAAACTATATATGGTACTGGTACCAAAATTCGTGACTTTTGATTCCCTTTCTTTCAAAATTTTGTACCGTGTGATCCAAGCAAGAATTAATTGCCATTACATCCCATCAATTCAAATTACTTTATGGTGGTACGTTTCACTGCTTTTTCTGTCTGTTCATTCACAAAAAGAAAACGTATATTCTTACTGTAGCTTTGTTTTTGTATCCAATTCCCTTTCCACTTCTGTTGTCTCCTCTGAATTTCTTTTATTCTGCAACTTTTTCTCTTTCCCTTTGAGAAGAAAAAAGGGATTATTGTATAAGTTACGTTCATATTCCTCTTTAACAAAACCCATATTCACCTTTCATCCTTTCCCCTTTGCTCCCTGATCGTGCCACCTCTATTCACCTGCACACGCCAGCACCTCATCATCCCGCCATCTCGTCCACCAAAGAGCGCTGCAAACCCACTTAAGTTCGGCCCACTTATCCACGTTTCCACTCTCCTACCTACCACCTTCAATTTTCAACCCCAAAACTCATCAATTTCCGCCTCTTGTCACCGACCTTTGCAACCATAGCAGCCCATCATGCAAGTCTACAACCTTCCCTTCCCTCTCTCCTCCATTCTGTTGACCTTCCCAGACCGCCGCATCCTCCCTTCCATCCCTTACCGCACGCTCGGACTCCCCTTGCTCGCCTCCTTTCCTCCTCCTCAGGCCAGCGACACCACCTCAGAGAAGCCCTTGCCACCGCTCTTGTCTATAGCTGACCCCAACCTCTCTGTTAATTTTATAGTAAGTATTATGCAATGATCTGGTTTATATATATTGTTTTTATATTGTTTTATAACGGGTACATACTTATTTTTGTATAAACATTACTTTTAAAGTTATATATATAGTAGTATATATATTTTATAGCTTATAGATATAGTTCATATCGGGGTATAGGTTATGTTATATGAACAGGTTAGTTTTATAAATAATGTTGTTATATTTATACATGTATATTTGTTTAAGTAAGTCTGTACTAGTATTTCTGAGACGTTATATATATATAATATAGTCTAGAGTATAGGTTTGTATAATCTATTATTTTATGATTTTGATAATATATATGTATTTGGTGAATTTATAACATATATAGTGTGGTTTGATATATCAGTTATATATTAGTTTTACTGTAAATATGTATATAACCTGTATATGCTGTTTAAATAGTTTTATTCAAATATGCCAGTTTATGTAATTGAACAAAGTTAAGTTATATAGGTTTATATATTGATAATCTGGTGTATGTATATAAGGTTATGTAGGTGTATATATCTGGAAAAATTAAAGAAATGAAAGATAGGATATGTGTGTTGTATATGATATGTCATTTGCTGTTTGATGTTGTTTTGTATACCTTGTGGTCTGCAGTCTATATATAAGGTATATATGTATGTATATTATATATTACATTTTACATTGTTCTGCATATAAATTTGTTTAAAGTATATTTATATACATTTATAGTTTATACATAAGTATATAGTTAAGATTGTAGCCTGTATTCAATTTATGTAACACGTTTAAATGTTATATTATATAAGTTTTATTTGTGTTTTACTGTATAAGTTATAATATTGATTTCTTGCATAAGTGTATAACCGATGATATATAATTGTTTGAACATATAGGTATAATTTACAGTTAGGTTTGAAAATATACTATGTTGCCTGTATATATTATAGAAAAAATAAGATTGGTTATATAAGGGTTACACAGATTTTTGTTTTCGGTTGTATAGGTACAAAGTGATATGTTCGTGTATCTATATAAGTATTCATTTCAAATTATATTATGTATATATGTTAGATTTTGATATTTGTGTTTTAATTTAACCAATGATTTCGAAATATATATATATAATTTAAAAATGTGTTTGTATTTAGAATATGATTTGGTATATACATAGTTATATATAGTTTATATATATATAAACCCACTTCTATTATTGATCATCATCGATCCGGTTCTGATTTGATTTTTGTCAATTCCTTATCTATCAGCTTATCCGTCGAATTCGTATCCATCTAGCTTTGATTTGGAATCCATGTTTGGAGTCATAACTCATCTCAGTCTCATTCATCTCTAACCTCGAAAGGTGAGCAATCACTCACGATTAACGTTTTTATATTTATTAATTTTGATTTAAATTGAAACGACAACTTAAATATGCTGCTGTTATTATTTAAATTGTTATATATGCTATTATCTGTAACTATTCACCTGTTGGATATGACACCATATCCCGTTGTCTATATTTATTGTTATTGATGATATATGCCTATTATGTTATTATCATCTCTGTTATCACTCTGTAAGTTCCTTGTTAGTATAGAAATCACTATGGGTTGAAATGATACATACCCGAACGGACTTTAGAATAGGAGAAAATCGTTATGGGTTGAAATGATAAACCCAAGCGATTTTCATTTGAATTGAAATTGGGATTACGAGTTGAAATGATATCTACCCGTATATATTTAAATTTCGGATTGAAATGATAAATATCCGTATCACTTAACCATATGATAGATATATATACAGACACCGTTGGTCCATATATATAAATATTTTGAAAATAAATTCTATGGATTTGGAAAGAAGTATATGGTTTTATTAAATGTTGATTCTTAAATTATGATATGTAAATGGTAATGATATATATAGATTTAATAAACAATATTTAATTTAATTCAGATTTATTTAATACATATAATATGGTTAAGTATTTAAATTTATGTTTCAAAATAGATTTCAGTAATAATTTGAATAAGTTAAGGTTGGTAAGATAATTTGAATTTAGTTGAAACTGTATTCATTAAAGAATTTTATTTAATTAAACTGATTTGAAACTTACTTAAATTGAGATTTAGATATGTTTTATAACTTGGGTTTGATTTAAGTAATTTAATGAATATTTCTTGTTAAATAAATTTAAGGAAATATTTAGTAGAAATGTAATTTAAGGCTAGTTAAATGATATTGAATTTATTAAGAGAATATTCCTTGATTTAAATAATAATGAAGTTAAATCAAGAGCTATATGAAACTGTAAAATCTAAATTTGAAAGTTGAATATTAAAGCTTTGAAATATATTGAAATTTTAAATGGTCTATTTAGAACTTAATTGAATTGATGAGTTGAGCTTTGAATAAATTTGAATTTGGAATTTGAGTTGATTTGAATCGATTTGTGAAATTTGAGGAAATTGAAATACTTTACTTTATAAAGTATATAATATAAATATACTATTTTTGGAAAATAGATATATTTGAAATGAAAATGATATCTTGGCTTTGAAGTATAAATTAATTTGAAATGGCCACGGTGTTATAGTGTATATTTCTACATTGTAGATAGTTCCACGGATCCTTAGAGGATGGTTGTAACAACCCAGTATTTTTGGACCATTCAAATCGACAATAAATCCACACATGCCGGACTTGAATAATTCAAAACAATGGATTGTAAATAAAATTTGGCAAAACTCAGCATATACAGTAAATAAAATAATTACAGATCACAGACACAGAGTAATATAACAATAATACAGCGGAAACAAAAGGATAGTAGTTCATGAAGCTACTATATATATATAACAGAGTCAAACAAGATACAACAGAAGTCTCGAATACAATAGATGTCTCAATACAATAATCAAATACCAGATCTGAATACATCACTGGAATCAACTGAATAACTAAAAGTAGGATCGATAGATTGCTGAATCTCCAAGCGAAGCTCTAACTCCAAAGGTGAGTCTCAAATGCTGTATCACTCAGTCTGACCCGAGTGTAAAGCAAAACACAAAACAGTCGAGTCAGGATTAACATTCTTATATCAATTGATCCAACTCAAGTGAAATATCAACTGAAATACAAGTAACTTAAAGGATGTTTGGGATAACCATCCTCTAAGGATCCGTTAAACTATCTACTAAGTAGTAATATACGCTATATACAGTAGTGTCTAATCAGTAAAGTATAATCATATAGAAAATAGCGTTAAGGGGATGGAGAACCTTAACGCAGTCGGATCTTAAAATCATAATCGTAGTAAAGCTCGATATGGTAGGTGACACGGCACACAAGGCAATGCCAGGGTAGATATACCAATTACGCACACGGACTGATGGATACGCATAGCGGCCACTACCGTTCCACCTCAAACAACACTCCCAAATCGAAGGGTGGCCACCAAAAATCAACAAGTAATAGAATGGTATCGAAGAAGTGTGTCCGATACGAGGTGCTACCTCACTGGCCCGAGATCGCTCCTGTTTTAGTCACCTTATGCCAACTCACGGGAGTTGGGTCCACGTATATACCTTTAGGATCGTCGCCACCATCCTACTTCATTCTGGAAACTCCACCGCGTACACAGTTGTCAAAGTGGTTTTCGGTATCGACAGAGAGTATGTCCATATCCGATCCCGGTCTCTTTAACAACCAATCGTTATTATAACACCGTGGTCATTTCAAAATAGTTTATACTTCAAAACCAAAATATCATTATCATTTCAAAACCCAATTTAATACGATGTCATTTTCACTTCAAATATATCCCTTTTCAAAATCATATCACTTTCCAAAGTTATAACGCTTTCGAAATCATAGTCTTTTTAAACAGTTTAGATATTAAAATTTCTTTATAAAATAAAATAGTTTCCTCAAATTTCACAAATCGATTCAAATTAACTCGAATTCCAAAAATTTAATTTAATCAAATCTCAAATCATCAGTTTCAACTCGATTCAGCTTCTAAATAAACCATTTCAAATTATCGATTTCAAATACATATCTGAACCATAAAATAAGCTATTTCAATTTTAATATATTTCAAAGCTTTAAATATTCAACATTTAAAAACTAAATTCGATAAATTTATATACATATCAGATTCACTTTACAATTATTTAGTTTTGAAATATTAACTTAATCATTTCCATAACATTTAAATACAATTTCAATTTACAAATTTAAATAAACAAAATATCCCATTTATATATATAGATAAGTTTGAAATATCCATTTAAGTCACCCATTTCAAATTTCAAGTTGTAAAACACTTCTTTAAATTTCAAATTTAATACATTTCAAATCAACTTATTTAAGTATAATTCTTAAATAAATATAATTTCAATAAATTTCAAATCATTATAAATTCTATATTTGAAAATATAGATATTAAATAAATACTTAAACATATTATTTATCAACTTTATTAAATCAACTTTAATGAATCTTTAAAAATCAATATTTATCAAAACCATATATTTCTTTTCAAAAACCAAAGAAATCATTTTCAAAACATTTATATATAGACCAACGGTGCCTGTATATAATTTTCTATCCTATGGTCAAGTGATACGGATATTTATCATTTCAATCCGCAATTTAAAATATATATACGGGTATATATCTTTTCCACCCGCAATCCCAAATTCAATTAATTAAAAACCGCTTGGGTTTATCATTTCAACCCATAACGATTTTCTCCTATTCTACAAGATCATTCGGGTATGTATCATTTCAACCCATAGTGATTCTATACTAACAGGGAACTTGCAGAGTGATAACAGATATGGTAATAATAGTAACAGGCAATATCATCAATATAAATAACAGATAATGGTGTCAGATGTCACAGGTGAACAGATACAGATAATGACATATATATAACAATGTGAATAACTAACAGCAGCATATTTCAATTGACGTTTCAATTGAAATCAAATTTAATAAATATAAGAATGTTAATCGTGAGTGATTGCTCACCTTTCGAGGCTTGAGAAAGACGAGACAAGATGGGAATTGGCACGAACAAACATGGATAATTGACAAATCATCGAACTGATGTGGATAAGCACGAAGTGACAACAGGATAGCGGCCCAGCAAAGCAAGTCTATTCAAATTCGATGGAAGCACAAATCAGAACAACCCGATATACAGGAATAACTACATATATTTGAAAGTTTGACATTTCATTTCAGACTCTATATTAAAATAAAATCGCTATATATTATTCAAAAATCGTTTCTTTCTTACAACCCACCAAATAAAACAATATCTCTATATGTATATAAAACATTTTAAGACAATAACATCTGTACTTATCCTATTATAATAAAACATATTTAAAAACTCTATACATTTCTAAAGCAAATCTAGATATCAATACATCTATGTCATATATATAAATGGGCCAGTCGATATGTCCACATAAACCAAATAAGAACCTTTTAAAAATATACACCGAAATCACTAACAAATCCATATATGAACAAATGGACTCATATACGTACACAACTAATAGATGGAAACTTATTTTATAAAACTATATATATATATATATACAGCAAATAGATGCAGATCATAAACGAACAAAATAAGTAAACAAATTAAACAAATTGTATGCAGACACACTATGCACGACCAAAATACAAACCTCGATATTGCAAACACTTAACAATATATATAATACACTCACATAAACTATAATACTGCCTCTAACCGATCTACTTTATAATATATATCATACTTAGTATAACCCTTTTTTTTTAATACAAAAACCCAATACTATAAGTTAACAGCGCTAACATAAACTTCTAAAAAAACAGACACTAGAAGAAATCAACGTATATAACAGACTACATAAATTACTATATGACTTTATAACTTTAAAACTATATATACATTTATATACTACTGTATCTATAAATCACAATACCCAAAAATCACAACACATGACTCATATCTACATATACCAACCCTGTAGATAACCCACAGACTAACTTATATGAGAACCAAATGCATGTACAATGAAACATGCAGACAAGCTTATATACTAGCTTGGACAAACGTTATATACCCATTTATCGAAACAGTTAACACTACTTATATACATATTTATATATATAATGCAACAACATATAAAACTAGCCGTTATATACATTAAAACTAACAAATTATATAAAATTTATATAAACAACATATACAAAATATTTTAGATTTATACGTATGCAACAACATAAAGTCAAAATTTTATAAAACTTGCAGCCGTTAAGTACTATAGTACACATACCTTTGTAACAATATGCCGCATCCATATATATATAATACTTCTAATATATAACCTCTTAAATATACAACAGCAAGACTTGTATATTACATATGCAGACTCAATAATTCACATACCCACTAACTCTGCATATAAGCATGTTCAAACATTCATACAATTAGAGAATCATGTATCATTTTGATATAGCATACACATATACAACTAATCCTATAAACAGAACCCATAAAAAATAAAACTGTGGTATAAATATATATTTATACAAATTCTTACCCTACTAACGGAACAATATAGGAGGAGAGAAAGGAGCTCGGAGGTGACAGTGGTAGATCGGACGTGGGGAGAGACGAACGGCTAGGGGATGAGGGCCGGAGGGTTGCACTGGCGATCGGTTTGGGTCGCGTGTTGTTCGGTGGAAGAGGCGGATGGTCGGTGAGTTGGAGATGAGGAACATAGGCTATCGGCAGTTGAGTGGGAGATGAGGAGGAACGGTCGGTGGCTGTTCGGCGAAGCAAGGAGGTGCGGGGAGGTAGAGGGATGGGCAGAGGTGGAGTTGTGGAGGCGTGGTCTCGGCTAGGTTGTTGTGGCGGTTTGGTAAAGGAGGGAGGAAGATGTGGAGGCGGTGGGTTGCTGGGCACGGCACGGCGGTAGTGGATGGGAAGGCTGCACGAGTGGAAGTGGGGCCGGCAGCTGGTGGAGAGGGTCGGCTGATGGGAAGGGTGGTCTTCGGCTGCAAGGTCGTATGGAGGAGGGAAGGGAAGGTGAGGAGCGGTTTCACGTGATAAAAGGAAATGCAGGCATTTTAGAAAAAGCAAAATGTAAAGAAAGTAAAAAGAAAATGAATCAATATAAAACTGTACAACAATCTTGAAAGTTGAAACGAATGGAATGTTACGAGTCAGCCACCAATTTAATTCAGTAATAAATAAATTAACGGTAGGATATCAAAGGACAGCCGATTTGAATTTGTAGTGGTGGGATAGTGAAAGTCAAAATTTACGGTACCGTTATGCAAACAGTTTATTGTTCCCGTCGCGTACCGGACCTCAGAATATAGGAGTAAATATACTGTGATGATCAGCGCGACAAGACGATCAAAACGGTATACACATATCAGTGGCACGATCATCCAATCAAAAGTCGATAATCGGTACCGAGAATGCTGTTATTTTTCCAGAATTAAGATAAACGGAGCAGTAGAAGTCCAAATTTGGAAAAACGAAAGATGACATCTCACTCAGAAGAAGATTTAGAAATTTACTGTATAAAAAATATTCAAGTTTGGAAAACATTTTATTACCGATAATTATTAACTGATTTGAGTTTGAATAAAATTATACAATAAAATAAACTTCAATATTATCGGATGAAAATTTACCATTAGCTATATTGAAATAGGCGTAGTCCAAATAATAAATTTTTTTTTCAAATTTTATTGTTTTAAAAATTCCACAAAATTCAGTTAAATACGTTATTAAAACCAATCAAAATTTATGGGTCGTTACACTCTCCCCCACTCAAAACTTTTCATCCCCGAAAAGGAAGGAGGTAGGAGAATAGAAACAACCAGAAATAAAAGATAGATTAAATTGAAAACGAAATGAAACAATTAATTTAAACCCTTATAAATTTCAAATAAAACTAATTAATATTCAATAATCTGGTTAAATCCATTTGTTTACCTAAGTTAAATCAATCTATCTATTTCTAAATTCATTATCTTATTGTCTAGTCATCCTCAATTAAAATTTCTAAATCATCAATTGGTAAGATCATTTATTATACTCATATTTTATTCGACAAATTAAATTCTTTTATTACAAATTATTATTAACTTTATTCCACTAAATATATCCTATCACATATGTTTAGACCATGTAAATTAATTTAAACCATATAAATTTTAGTTTAAATCAATTTATATTCAATAATTGATTTTAAATTCAAGGTACTTCCTTAAGTTAATCAAATTTCAATCTATTAATTCCTTCAAAACAAATTTATTTGTCTCATCTGTTATTTAATGAACCTATTATTCTATTTATCTCCATTAACATCTTTATAGTAAAATTTTAAGTGTATAACATTTATTATAACACTCAAATCTTTCCTTATAAAGTCATTTTATATTGTATTATCCAATTACATATTCAACTTCTGAAAATTTTAGGTAAGTTGTATTAAAATGTAATTTAATATTATAAAATTTCCAATTCAATTATCTCAAGTTTAAACACTTATTCAAAAATTTAGCTTTATTTATAATTGAAAACATCCTTTAACATAATTTTTAAGAATTAAATTTCCGTTTAATTTCAAACCCTTTAGAGATAATTTTGTATATACTATATATATTAAATCAACTTAAATTTAAAATAATATACCCATATATATATAAATCAAGTCATACTTAAGAAATTCAAATCAAAATATTTTTCCAAAACAAAAATGTAGCAAAGCTATAGAATGGTCTCTCCACTTCGAAACTCGAAAATGAATGTCGATGATGCGGCCGCCATCACCAAAATTATTTTCCAGCGACAAAGAGAAGAGCACTGATTTCAACATTTAAAATTCTTTGAAAACCATTTTATTCGAAAATACTTTAAATAATATACATTTTAAGACTTTAAAACAAAGTTTGAAATCACCAGAAATTTAATTCTTAAATTCTCAATTTAAATTCATTTCAATTCCAAATAAATTTATAAACAATAGTCATTTTGCAATAGTCAATGACTTACGAAACAATAAAATAATAATCAAATATTATCATTTTCAACAACCAAATTATTTATTAATTCTAGAAAATTTTTCTTATATATTTATAATATAATCATACAAATTTATTTCATTTATCAAATTTGAAAATTATATTGTGTCAGTTTGCTCTGTTCAAGTGTTTTGGGATTCCTATCGATAGCGTTGATCAGACGAATCGATCGAAAATTCAAACCAACATCAACAACTCAAACAACACACTATAAACATAAACTATTTTATATTAATTACAAATACACTCCCTCACACGATGATTCCAGAATTTGATTCCAACACTAGGATAGAGATCCAAATATAGAGGGACTCTAATCAAAGAGAATTCTAATCTAAAATAGATAGGCTCGAAACGAAGGTTAGATGATTGCATTTGAAACAGGAAGATGGATAAAGTTGTATAAATCGTGGGCAACCTTAACCGGGTCAACCGTGACTTCATAGATAAGATCGGTGTAGAATTCTGAAGCAAATTGACATTCGATTACCAGAGGTAGAATTTGGGTATAGCATAAGATAGCAGCATCGTAAACCGAGGATACAGAAATCTCCGGTGAATCAATATCGATTGTAAAGGAGTTTCACCCTAGTACAAATTATTCGAAGATTGTCGAGACCGCCGATTTATTATAGAGATAATTCGAAGTGGAATTATGGGATACTCCAGAATCAAAAGACACGAATGGGGAGACACGAATGGACTTTGGAACCGAAGTGAACGTTCCAAAATTCAAAGGAACCGAGTCAAAGAAGAAGGAATTCAAGCTCGAACGAAAGTGATTCTGTAATTGAATTTACTACATATGCTGAGTTTACCTAAAACCAGAGCTCTGATACCACATCTAACGACCCAGTATTTTTGGACCATTCAAATCGACATAAATCCACACATGCCGGACTTGAATAATTCAAAACAATGGATTGTAAATAAAATTTGGCAAAACTCAGCATATATAGTAAATAAAATAATTACAGATCACAGACACAAAGTAATATAACAATAATACAGCGGAAACAAAAGGATAGTAGTTCATGAAGCTACTATATATATATAACAGAGTCAAACAAGATACAACAGAAGTCTCGAATACAATAGATGTCTCAATACAATAATCAAATACCAGATCTGAATACATCACTGGAATCAACTGAATAACTGAAAGCAGGATCGATAGATAGCTGGATCTCCAAGCGAAGCTCCAACTCCAAAGGTGAGTCTCAAATGATGTATCACTCAGTCTGACCCGAGCGTAAAGCAAAACACAAAACACTCGAGTCAAGATTAACATTCTTATATCAATAAATCCAACTCAAGTGAAATATCAACTGAAATACAAGTAACTTAAAGGATGTTTGGGATAACCATCCTCTAAGGATACGTCAAACTATCTACTAAGTAGTAATATATGCTATATACAGTAGTGTCTAATCAGTAAAGTATAATCATATAGAAAATAGCGTTAAGGGGATGGAGAACCTTAACGCGGTCGGATCTTAAAATCATAATCGTAGTAAAGCGCGATATGGTAGGTGACATGGCACACAAGGCAATGCTAGGGTAGATATACCAATTACGCACACGGACTGATGGATACGCATAGCAGCCACTACCGTTCCACCTCAAACAACACTCCCAAATCGAAGGGTGGCCACCAAAAATCAACAAGTAATAGAATGGTATCGAAGAAGTGTGTCCGATACGAGGTGCTACCTCACTGGCCCGAGATCGCTCCTGTTTTAATCACCTTATGCCAACTCACGGGAGTTGGGTCCACGTATATACCTTTAGGATCTTCACCACCATCCTACTTTATTCTGGAAACTCCACCGCGTACACAGTTGTCAAAGTGGTTTTCGGTATCGACAGAGAGTATGTCCATATCCGATCCCGGTCTCTTTAACAACCAATCGTTATTATAACACCGTGGTCATTTCAAAATAGTTTATACTTCAAAACCAAAATATCATTATCATTTCAAAACCCAATTTAATACGATGTCATTTTCACTTCAAATATATCCCTTTTCAAAATCATATCACTTTCCAAAGTTATAACGCTTTCGAAATCATAGTCTTTTTAAATAGTTTAGATATTAAAATTTCTTTATAAAATAAAATAGTTTCCTCAAATTTCACAAATCGATTCAAATTAACTCAAATTCCAAAAATTTAATTTAATCAAATCTCAAATCATCAGTTTCAACTCGATTCAGCTTCTAAATAAACCATTTCAAATTATCAATTTCAAATACATATCTGAACCATAAAATAAGCCATTTCAATTTTAATATATTTCAAAGCTTTAAATACTCAACATTTCAAAACTAAATTTGATAAATTTATATACATATCAGATTCACTTTACAATTATTTAGTTTTGAAATATTAACTTAATCATTTCCATAACATTTAAATACAATTTCAATTTACAAATTTAAATAAACAAAATATCCCATTTATATATATATAAGTTTGAAATATCCATTTAAGTCACCCTTTTCAAATTTCAAGTTGTAAAACACTTCTTTAAATTTCAAATTCTATACATTTCAAATCAACTTATTTAAGTATAATTCTTAAATAAATATAATTTCAATCAATTTCAAATCATTATAAATTCTATATTTGAAAATATAGATATTAAATAAATACTTAAACATATTATTTATCAACTTTATTAAATCAACTTTAATGAATCTTTAAAAATCAATATTTATCAAAACCATATATTTCTTTTCAAAAACCAAAGAAATCATTTTCAAAACATTTATATATAGACCAACGGTGCCTGTATCTAATTTTCTATCCTATGGTCAAGTGATACGGATATTTATCATTTCAATCCGCAATTTAAAATATATATACGGGTATATATCTTTTCAACCCGCAATCCCAAATTCAATTAATTGAAAACCGCTTGGGTTTATCATTTCAACCCATAACGACTTTCTCCTATTCTACAAGATCGTTTGGGTATGTATCATTTCAACCCATAGTGATTCTATACTAACAGGGAACTTGCAGAGTGATAACAGATATGGTAATAAAAATAACAATAGTAACAGGCAATATCATTAATATAAATAACAGCTAATGGTGTCAGATCTCACAGGTGAACAGATACAGATAATGACATATATATAACAATGTGAATAACTAAAAGCAGCAAATTTCAATTGACGTTTCAATTGAAATCAAATTTAATAAATATAAGAATGTTAATCGTGAGTGATTGCTCACCTTTCGAGGCTAGAGAAAGACGAGACAAGATGGGAATTGGCACGAACAAACATGGATAATTGACAAATCATCGAACTGATGTGGATAAGCACGAAGTGACAATAGGATAGCGGCCCAGCAAAGCAAGTCTATTCAAATTCGATGGAAGGACAAATCAGAACAACCCGATATACAGGAATAACTACATATATTTGAAAGTTTGACATTTCATTTTAGACTCTATATTAAAATAAAATCGCTATATATTATTCAAAAATCGTTTCTTTCTTACAACCCACCAAATAAAACAATATCTCTATATGTATGTTATCCCGCCTTTTGGCAAGGCCGAGATACCAAGGAATTGATCAGAAACCTAGAGTCGCTCGTTATGGACATCTAGTGCACATATGTCTACCCTGGATATCGATGAATTTTGTCCAAGACCAGATTGAGCTATAATTGGTAAGACATGACTAGAAAAGCAAAGAGAGCCAATGTTCCAAGTTTCAAGTCAATCCGAGTTCATATGCTCAAGTTATGATGGATGCAAGTTGAAGGGAAAGGCCATGCTTCGTATCCATCATGGAAACCTTGCTTCGAATCCATCAGTATGCCTTGCTTCGAATCCATCAGTATGCCTTCCTTCGAATCCATCCTTATGCCTTGCTTCGAATCCATCCTTATGCCTTGCTTCGAATCCATCAGTATGCCTTCCTTCGAATCCATCCTTATGCCTTGCTTCGAATCCTTCCTTATGCCTTGCTTTGAATCCATCGAGTCAAGGTGGCAGAGTCTCCAGGATGACTCGATCAAATAGGAGAAGAAAGCGGATCAAAGCTAAAGTTCCGCTCCACGTCATCACAAAGTCAGCTGCCATGATCGATTCGAAGTGATCGATTCGATCGTATCGATTCGAATGAACCAGCCTGCCAAGAACCACCAATTTGAATCGATCATAACTCGAGATCTATAAGTCCAAATGCTATGAAATTTTCACAGAAGCTTGAGCACATGTTGAAGAATGTCCACACCAAATTTCAGCTTGATTGGATGATTTCTTGATCGATTCGAATGGGCTTCGAATCGATCCCAAAGTGGGCCCGGATTTCCTGAAAGCGGGCATGTGGGCCCCCTGACGTACCAGAACTGGTCTCCCCTCAGTTTAGGCGAAATATCCGCCTCCTACACCTATAAATAGAGCCCCTGGTCATTCAGAAAAGGGGTCGGAGAATTCTAAGAGCTAAAGAGCGCCCAGACTCTGCCAGATTTACTCAGAATCACCACTGCTTCCTTAGATTCAGACTTAGCTCACAAAACCAGTTGTACTGCGTTATAAGAAATTGTAATCTTCGAGCGTCGAGCAATAAAAATCACCAAACTTCATAGTGGACGTCGGCTACAAAGCCGAACCACTCTAAATCGCTTGTCTTTGCAATTTACTTTCTGTTATTTTGGAGTTTTTGTTAGATAACCCACAGCGTTAAATTTCATTCTTCGCGTTTATCTCTTCAAAGACTTCCGAAGAGTGTTGTGCCCATTTTTGGTACAAACAATGTATATAAAACATTTTAAGACAATAACATCTGTACTTATCCTATTATAATAAAACATATTTTAAAACTCTATACATTTCTAAAGCAAATCTAGATATCAATACATTTATGTCATATATATAAATGGGCCAGTCGATATGTCCACATAAACCAAATAAGACCCTTTTAAAAATATACATCGAAATCACTAACAAATCCATATATGAAAAAATGGACTCATATACGTACACAACTAATAGATGGAAACTTATTTTATAAAACTATAAATATATATATATACAACAAACAGATGCAGATCATAAACGAACAAAATAAGTAAACAAATTAAACAAATTGTATGCAGACACACTATGCACGACCAAAATACAAACCTCGATATTGCGAACACTTAACAATATATATAATACACTCACATAAACTATAATACTGCCTCTAACCGATCTACTTTATAATATATATCATACTTATTATAACCCTTTTTTTTAATACAAAAACTCATCTGGACCGAGTGTTCGTATCCATAAGCATAGCCTCACTTCGAATCCATTGTCTTCGTATCGATCAGAGACATAAGTCCCTCGCGTCCATCTACTTCGTATCCATCAGGATGTGCTACTTCGTATCCATCAAGATGCGCTACTTCGTATCCATCCATCTGCCTCCAATTCGTATCGATACTCGCATGAAGTTCGTATCCATCAATCTGCCTCTAATTCGTATCCATCCATTTGCACCCAATTCGTATCGATACTCAACTGCAGTTCGAATCGATCCAACTGCACCCAATTCGTATCGATACTCAACTGCAATTCGAATCGATCCAACTGCGCCCTATTTGTGTCGATCAACAGATACCACTTTCGTATCGATCTAGCCATGCGCATTTCATATCGATGCTTGTGGAGCTAATTCTCTGGATGGATACGAACAGGATGGATTCGAACAAGAGCGATACGAAGGACTTTTGCAGGTTGCTTGATGGATACGAACAAGGGTGGAACGATACGAATTTTAATATATATATATATATATATATATATATATATATATTTTCGGGTACGACCCAAATTTCCCCCGAACCCTAGCCGTAGCGCAGGGCACCCGCATAGTGAATTCAATCACCAATTTAGTGAAGGAACATTCCATCTGTGCTTCTAATTGTTCCATGACTGAACAAGACATAAGAGATCACAACAGCAAATGTTGAGTTGCTATCAAGGAATGGGTGGAATGCTACTTCCTTCAATGGACCAGCTTTTAAACTCCTGAATTGACAACTATGGTACGATGGCTAATATGACGACTGCCCTACAATGTCAACTCTGCCAACTCAAAACATAGCTGGTCACTTCTGAACCATCTTCAAATGCCCACATCTTAATCATTCCACGTCCACATGACTAAAAGCATGACATACAACCTCAAGAGGACTTCCTTAATACCCTATATAGGTCTCCTATCTGGATGAAAGTTTGGGATAAACACCAATCTCTTAGCCCATTTTAACCAACTCGCCGTCCAATCGGCATTACCAACCACTCAAACGTTGGGCAATCATGCATACATCATTCACCAATGTTACAAGACCCCTTGGCAATAAAATGGACTTGATCATAATGTCGATTGGAGAATTTTACCCAGTCAAGACCTATCCGTTGAAACCATCCTACGTGCAGAACTTCCAATGAAAATTCAACACGCTGACTACGTCAGTGCACTTTGGAAATATATAACCCCCGGCACTACCTCATGAAGTGAGAATTGCGCATGGCTTACACCAAGAGTGATGACTGCCATCAAATGTAGATCTCTTCCCCCATTCCTCAAAGAACATTGTCAATCGTGGTTAGACATACCAGATCTACTTCTTATATTGTTGAAGTGAATGAAGAAGCTGGCAGCCAACGACTGGCAGCCAACGAATTTATGCAAAGCCCGCAACCAGTTACTGCCGATACCCATAAATGAATTCATCACCAGCGCTTATTTCCAGACTTTGACAAGAGAACTGGTGGACCGCCGCCGACAACTACACCAACATGTCTAGGCAAATTTTGAGTTGATGAATCAGATGAAGGATCAACATAGCAAGATAAGGAGGGGACCTGCTCCATACTCTAAATCGGAAAACTCCTCTTCTCTAAATAGCTACCGTGAACGCCAATGCCATAAGGCTTCTCCTGGAAGGATAGCTCCGACAATATGTGCAAGCCCCATAAAACGAAGGACCGTGAACATCCGACCCCCATCAATCGAGGACTTTGATCAAATTGAACCATTTGCGTTAGACTTCTGTGATAACCCTGATTTTTGTGAATAATTTCATAAGTTAATTTAGTTTATAATTGTTTAAAAATCACATTGAAAAGATAGGAATGGGAAATTGAATTGCAGGTACATGGTTTAAAACATGTACATGTGCACAAGACAGTGTACACATGTACACAAATTTCTGTGTAATAAAATTTAGCAGAAATTAATAAATAAATTAAAATAACTGATTTAGAAATACATATGCATAAAGATAGAATTTTGTCT
Source organism: Allium fistulosum (assembly GCA_030737815.1). Lineage (NCBI taxonomy): Eukaryota > Viridiplantae > Streptophyta > Magnoliopsida > Asparagales > Amaryllidaceae > Allium > Allium fistulosum. The sequence goes on from CM060902.1 coordinate 1,395,456,779, forward strand.
TTAAATAAAATATAGTACAAAGAAAATAAGAGCTAGGCTGAAATAAACTTAAAATTATTTAAAGAAAGAAAGAAAAATAAAATACTTAGGTATACATTGGTTATACATGTATACAGTCAACCAATTTCTGGAAGAAAATAGAAGTTGCATGGAAGTGGCATGAGTCCCTAAACAAGCACTTTATCTATTTCCAGTAATTTTGTTTAATTAAGAAAAATAAGAAGTCATGCATATGACATGACCGGGGAAAATTAAAAGGGAGAAGCTGATTTCTGAAAAGGAAGACAAGGACCACATACCCTTTTATTTTCTTGAATCAAACCAGAGGCAGGCTATGTTTTGTATGGGGTAGAACTGACATTGGGTAATTCCATAAACCCTAGTAACATCCAAGATTTATATAAAAGGCCTAGTATAGTGAGACCATACACATTTTGTTCTTCATTAACCTAGAAAAAAAATATACAAGACATAAACCAGAGAAAAAAATAGGAGAAGGCAGAAGACTAAAAAGGGGTTCATAAGGCATAGGAAGAAGAAGGATTAAGGTGAGTAACCTCACTGAAAACTTTGGCATTAAGTCCTGAGTATTGAGGCAGCCTATTTGAACTAATCATTCACTTTCTTTTACAAGTTATGTTTTATGATTGGATGACTTTGGTTTGTTAATGATTTGTTTAAGTGTAAAACCTCTCTCTGATTTACCCAGAAAAATAAGAGTCATGGATTCATGGTTTAAAATGTTTGTCTGTGATATGGGTTAACTTTGAGATGGAGTGATTTCTTTTATAAGTTTTCTTTATATAGTTGTTTATAAAAATCCCCGGATTCATGTGGTAGATATATGGTCTGAAGATAGAAAGAAATATGGGGCTGTAACATTGTGTTGTTGCTTATGTCTCATATTAATTAAAACAAAAGAGAATGTAGAAGTGCAATGTTGTACATGTGCTGAGCTTCTATGTTTTATGAACTACCCAAATCAAATTATACTTGTGGTTTAGCCAGATCATGAATCTGATTGAACCAGAGGTAAGAAAAAAAAATATATCTAGTAAATTACTCAGGACCATATGCTTACATCTGGATCCAGTGAAACCCATAGGCAAAATAATGTGCTAAGAAGTCACATCCATTTTCATGATTAAATGTTGTTTCTGAAAATATAACTTACCAAACTCTGGATGAATACATATTGGTTGCATTGTTTATATTTCTCTGATTAAAAAAAAGTGAGATGCAGAAGGGATTAGCACAGTTATGAAAAGGAGATGACACTTAGTAATTTAACTAAGGACTTGGGATCTTAGGGCTACCAAAATATAGCTTGGCAAGGGGAACATTGCAAGCTCACACATGGTATGTTTATACCCAGGGGCCTGAGTGTGCTGGGTTAACAGAGAGATGTCCCAGGCAGTGTGTGTTTTAAAAAAAGGAAGTAGCTAAAGACCCTATTACATTTGATAGTGAACTTTAGAAATAGGTTCAGGAGAGGCTTGGGTAAAATCCCTGATGGCCAGTAAAATTATAAAAGGGGCATGATGACTGAATTGATGATTGCATTGGTTGTTTTAAGATGTCTTATTGATGAATCTTATTATTGTTTTCTATGAACTAAATCACTTTGATATATATAATCTGTTTAACACTGATATGAATACACATGCCTCACAAAAACATGCACACAGAAGATACTGAGCTTCTTATTCATGCAAAGTACTGGAATACAAATAGAATTGAATAAGATCATGTTTTCAGTTAGATTATTCACACCGGACAAATAGTCTGACCCTTTTGTGTTTATGCACCATTGGGTGTCTCATATTCTTATGGGGCAGCTCATGGTGATTTTGCAGGAAAGTAGGAATTGCTTTGATCAGGCTTTGGATGTTTAACTGCTTAAGGAATTGGATGCTATATTTAAAGATTTGTTGAAGTTAAATTAGATGTTTGGGCTGAATTATGTTAAGCTACTTTGTTTAAATTTACTTAGAAAACTATTGTGTTGTTGAAACTAGTGTTCTGCAAGTCTTGAATCCATATATGTACCAGCTGAAGCTTATATGTTTTTATTTTGCAAAACTGTTTTGCTAAAGAAGCAGCATTCCTAAATCTCAATAACAGTTAGTTTAAATGGTTGAAAACCTAAGATTGAAAGAATTTGTGGTTTGTATGTATATCTAAAGAACTGACATAAGAAAACCCATGTTTAAGTCAAAAATAAAATCTGATAGAAAGGGTTTGAGTTGCTTTGAAAAAAAAAACAAAATAGCATGTATTTTGTTACAAAATAGTGAAAACCTGAATAGGGCTAACATAGCCATTTTTCTTGAGCCTGGGTTAAGCCAGCAGCCAATGGTTTTAAATTAAATTTTCAGATCTGTTTCATAACCCAAAGTATAGGACAAACTCAGACAATTATGTTAACAAGAAAGATAAGGCACCTGAATTGCCCACTGACACACACATGCACAGAAACACACACACACATGCACAAGTAAAAGCACAGTTTATCTAGTAATAAAATTAGGGGAATTTATGTAAAATGATAAGTCTTGAGACATAAGACCAATAGTCAAGCATTAACCCAAGTTATTTGGAAAAATCTAGTTTTGAGAAATACAATTGCTATGTAGAGAGTATTTCCTTTAAGTAATACTGAAACAGATTTCTACTTTCAAATTTCTGTACTCTGATTTAAGTAGAAAATGACTTATATATCTTCACATATATAAGTTCAAGATAAAATGAGTAAACCAATATTTTTATATTGACAGAAAGGTCCTGGATAGAAGAAAATTGGAATTAAACATTTTCTTGATTAAATGACCACTGAATATTTAAAAAAAAAATTTAAGTGGGTCATTTCATTTAGTATCAGAGCTATGTTGTTAAATAACATAGCAAAAATTTTGTATGAATTTGTTTGCATTGGATGTATAGAAGTGTTTACTGCTTTGGATGTTTTGTTTTTTTAATGTTTACACTATTGATATCTATTATGACAGAATAAGTGATAAATTAAAATGAATTAATCTATAGAGCATTAGGCAAAACAGACTAACCTAAGTGTTATATCCATAGAGCTATGGTAGGACCCAGACATCAAAATGTAGGAACAAGTGAACCACCCATGGTGAATGTGCAAGAATTCATGAGGGCCATAAGAGATGGAGTAGGCAACAGGCAGGAAAATCCACATGAGGAACTTTCCAAACTACTCAAGACTTTTACCAATCTTGGAGGCAAAACATTTGATGGCACAGAAGGAGTTATGGGGGTTCAAAATTGGCTTAGAATTTTGGAAAGAATCTTTGCAGACATGCAAGTTGAAGACCAAAGGAAGAGGCAAATTGCATCCAGGCAATTGAGAGGAGCAGCTTTGGATTGGTGGGAGGTTATCATAGTTGGAAGACCTGAAGGAGAAGTAACATGGGATAAATTTAAAGCAATGTTGGAAGGCAGATTTATCCCTGCATCAGCTAAGGAGTCTTTACTGGAGGAATTCATCAAATTGAGGCAAGGGACTATGAGTGTCACTGAGTACACTCAGAAGTTTGAATCATTGGCAAAGTATGGTGCAGTGCTTATCACTACTGAGGAAGCTAAGAATGGCAGATATATTCAAGGGTTGAACCCTAGCCTTAGTAGAGCCATGCTACCATACAAGGATAAAACTTTTGATCAAGTTTTGGATTTGACTCTGAGCATTGAACAACATGATAAAGCTAGAGAGAATTTCAGGGCATTCAAAAATAATCAAAACAAGAAGGGAAAGGGTAAACTTCACCCTTTTGATAAGAAGAAAACAGACATAGCTTCCACCAAGAAACTAGAAGAAGCCAGAACTGCTGAAGTTAAGAAGAGGATCACTTGTTACAACTGTGGTCAAGAGGGGCACATGAAAAATAGGTGCACCAATCCTAGACCAGCATCCTTCAAGTGTCACCAGTGTGGAAAGGAGGGTCACATAAGGAGGAACTGTTCAGAGTTTAAGCAAGGAAAAGTAGGAACCTTGGAAGGGAAAGGTAAAGCAACTGAGGGACCAAATGTTGAGAACCATGGCCAAGTTGAAGGTACTTTGCTCATACACTCAATACCTTTTGTAGTAATGTATGATACTGGGGCTACACACTCCTTGATTTCCCATGATATTGTACAACAACTAAAATTAAATTGTATGATTGTTGATAAGCCATTGCTTATTAGAAGCCCTATAGGTAGTTCATGTGTTCTGGGTGTGATATGTAAGCAACTGGGATTGAACATAGGGGGACATGTGTTTGAGTCAGACCTATATGTGTTGCAATATCCGGGCATAGGGATTATTTTAGGGGTTGATTGGTTGAGTAGATATAAGGCTATCATTAATATGGAGGCATCCACCATATCATTGAAAGTTTCTGATGGACAAAGAATAGTTGTTCTCTGTGAGGCAAACAAAAATAGAAGTATAGCCAACCTTTCTACATTGTCAAATGAAAAACCCATGCCTGCATTAGAAGAGATCCCCATAGTTAATCAATATGTTGATGTGTTTGGTGAAGTGAGAGGAGTTCCAAACCACAGACCAGTTGAGTTTTCAATCAAGATAATTCCAGGAGCTAACCCAGTGGTTAAAAGACCAACTAGAATGGGGCCTAAGGAGTTGATGGAGCTGAAAAAGCAATTAGTTGAACTAGAAGAAAAAGGTTTTATTAGACCCAGTAGCTCATCATGGGGAGCACCAGTAGTCTTTGTTAAGAAACAAGATGGATCCCTTAGGTTATGTATTGACTATAGGGAATTAAACAAAGTCACAGTTAAAAATAAATATCCCTTACCAAGAATTGATGATCTCTTTGATCAATTGAGTGGTGCAAAAATATTTTCTAGACTTGATTTAGCTTCAGGCTTTCATCAGATGAAAGTAGAAGAGGAAAGTATAAAGTATACAGCCTTTAACACCAGATATGGACTTTATGAATTTTTAGTAATGCCATTTGGTTTAACAAATGCTCCTTCCTATTTTGTTGATTTGATGAATAGGATTTTTAGAGAATACTTGGATAAGTTTGTATTAATATTTATTGATGATATACTAATTTATTCTAAGTTAGTTAGAGAGCATGAAAACCATTTGCATATGGTATTTGAGAAATTGAGACAGGAATACTTGAAAGCAAAGTTTTCAAAATGCACTTTTTGGCAAAATGAAGTGAATTTTCTAGGCCATATTATATCAGAAAAGGAATAGCTGTGGATTCCAATAAAGTCATTGCAGTGCAAGCTTGGAAAAGGCCTACTAATGTCACTGAAGTCAGATCATTCATGGGAATGACTGGTTACTATAGAAGATTTATAAAAGATTTTGCAAAAATCTCAATTCCATTAACCAGATTGACTAGGAAAAATCAAGTGTTCACTTGGACTGAGGAGTGTGAAAAAGCCTTTGGGAAATTAAAGGAAGCACTGGTACAAGCTCCAATTCTTAAAGTACCTGAGGGAAATGAAAACTTGGTGGTGTATACTGATGCAAGTGGACAAGGGCTTGGGGCAGTGTTGATGCAACAACATCAAGTAATAGCTTATGCTTCTAGGCAGTTGAAACCAAGTGAGGTAAGGTATGCTACTCATGACCTTGAATTGACTGCCATAGTGTATGCTCTTAAATTATGGAGACACTACTTGTTAGGAGCAAAATTTGAAGTGTATACAGACCATAAATCACTTAAATATTTGTTTTCACAAAAAGAATTAAATATGAGGCAGCAAAGATGGATTGAACTCTTAGCCTCATATGATTTTGAAATATTGTACACACCTGGTAAGGCTAATAAAGTAGCAGATGCCTTAAGTAGATGTTTCCTGGAGATTTGACCAGGCAACTGAGTGCTCGGCATTGGCCACTACTCGGCATGAAGGACTGTTCGGCATCCAGTGGGACTCGACATTCATAGCGTTCGGCATCCGTAGTACTCGGCATCCCAAGCTACTCGGCGTCAAGTAGTGTTCGGCATCGACTAGCACTCGGCTACAAGAGCGTTCGGCATCCCATGGCACTCGGCATCCAAAGGTACTCGGCGTCAGTAGAACTCGGCGATAGGATAACTCGGCAACGAGAGCGCTCGGCATTCAGAAGGCATTCAGTATGCACAACTTCACAAGGACCGTTCGGCATGGAATGCATCGTCCGGCATGGGAAGGGATGCTCGGCATCAGAGCGTTCGGCATACCAGGATCGGCATGCAGCGACCACTGTACTGGGGCTAGAGTGTTCGGCCATCCAGCCCATTTGGGAAGTCCAGCCCATATTTGCCTATAAATAGAGGGGCAGGGACACAGTGAAAGGGATCCTTTTTTGGAGAGAAAACACCGGGGAGACTCTGCCATTTTCAAGACTCATCTTCTCTACTTAACAACTTCACTCAAGCATTTGATTCACGAATTGTATTTGTAATCAACTATAAAGGAAATCAATAAAGTTGAACAAAGTGGACGTAGGCAATTACGCTGAACCACTATAAACTTGGTGTTCTTACTTTCTGCATTTAAATTAGCATTGTCTTCTCTGTTTAATTTACTTTCATCACTTATATCTCTACACAATCTTTCTGAACGAGGTTAGTGAACACTTTTGGTGCTAACAGTAGACAACATGCTAAAGTGGCTAGATTAATGATAGAAGAGTTTAACACTTTATCATTATTAATTGATTCAGAGATAGGAAGTAATAACATATAAAATATGAGCTTATGCAGTAGGAATGTAGAAATGGGAAAATTAAGTTTTATTACTCTGGGATCAGAATTGAAGAATAAAGTTGTAATGCTAGAAAACCAAGATCCATTTTTATTTGGAAAGAAGACTCAAATATTAAATGGTGAGATAGTGGAAGGTTTTCAGTTGAATGATCAAGGCCATCTGAAGAAAGGAGAAAGAATATGTGTTCCAGCAGTTGATGAGTTGGAGCAAGAAATTTTGGATGCTTACCACAAAAGCAAATATACTATACACCCAGGAAGCACAAGAATGTATCACAACCTCAAGAGAAATTATTGGTGGAGTGGAATGAAGAGTGCAGTGGCAACCAATGTATCTAAATGTATGATTTGCCAACAGGTGAAGGCTGAGTATCAAAAACCCTCAGGGATGCTTCAACCTTTACAAATACCACAGTGGAAATGGGAAGACATATCAATGGATTTTATTGATGGTTTGCCTAGAACTAGGAGGGGAAATGATAGTATTTGGGTAGTGGTTGATAGGTTAACCAAGTCAGCCCACTTTATACCAGTGAAATCAGAAAGAAATGCAAATACACTAGCCTAGTTGTTTATTAAAGAAGTAGTCAGGCTGCATGGTATACCAAAGACTATAGTAAGTGATAGAGATACCATCTTCACTTCAAAGTTTTGGCAGAGTTTTCACAAGGCAATGGGGACTGATTTATGCTTAAGCACAGCATAACATCCTCAAACTGATGGCCAGACAGAAATTGTGAACAAATTGCTTGAAGACATGTTAAGAGCTTGTGTATTGGATTGGGGAGGAAGTTGGGAGGATCATATCTTTTTAGCTGAATTTGCATACAACAATGGCCATCATAGTAGCATAGGCATGGCCCCCTTTGAAGCCCTTTATGGGAGACCATGTTTATCACCCTCAAGTTGGCTTGAATCTGGAGAAAAAGTGGTCTTAGGACCAGAAAATGTGAAGGAGACTTCTGAAATGATAGCTTTGATCAGAAGAAGAATTGCTTCTGCCCAAGATAGGCAAAAGAAATATGCAGATCAAAGAAGGAAGGCAGTACAATATGATGTTGGGGATTATGTATTCATCAAGATATCACCCATGAAAAAGGTTCTAAGGTTTGGGAAACAAGGGAAGTTGATTCCTAGATATATAGGACCATATAAAATCCTAGAAAGAATAGGAACAGTAGCCTATAAATTAGAATTGCCAGAAGAAATGAGAGCAATGCATGATGTTTTTCATGTGTCTCAACTTAGAAGATGGGTTCATGATAAGGAGGCAATCCTAGAATCCTCTAACGATGTGCAGATTGATCCTAGAATGATCTATGAAAAGGAACCACTGGGCATAGTTTCTAGAGAAACCAAGAAATTGAGAAACAAAGAAATTAAATTAGTAAAAGTACAATGGAGTCTAGACCCAAATGATTGCACATGGGAAGTGGAGGATAAAATCAGAAATGATTATCCACAACTGTTTGATTGAAGAAAAGGTAAATTTATATATATACTAATGGATGTGTTGATTGGATATGCATTGTGATTTTTTATCTTGTATTGATATGCATAGTGTTTAAATAAGTGGTTGGATTGAGAACGGTTTTGAAATCAAAAAATTTATTTTTCTGAAGTAATGATACTTAAGTTAAGTATGCAAGAATTGTGGGACACAATTCCTAAAAGGAGGGGTATATGTGATAACCCTGATTTTTGTGAATAATTTCATAAGTTAATTTAGTTTATAATTGTTTAAAAATCACATTGAAAAGATAGGAATGGGAAATTGAATTGCAGGTACACGGTTTAAAACATGTACATGTGCACAAGACAGTGTACACATGCACACGAATTTCTGTGTAATAAAATTTAGCAGAAATCAATAAATAAATTAAAATAACTGATTTAGAAATACATATGCATAAAGATAGAATTTTGTCTTTAAATAAAATATAGTACAAAGAAAATAAGAGCTAGGCTGAAATAAACTTAAAATTATTTAAAGATAGAAAGAAAAGTAAAAGACTTAGGTATACATAGGTTATACATGTATACAGTCAACCAATTTCTGGAAGAAAACAGAAGTTGCATGGAAGTGGCATGAGTCCCTAAACAAGCACTTTATCTATTTCCAGTAATTTTGTTTAATTAAGAAAAATAAGAAGTCATGCATATGACATGACCGGGGAAAATTAAAAGGGAGAAGCTGATTTCTGAAAAGGAAGACAAGGACCACATACCCTTTTATTTTCCTGAATCAAACCAGAGGCAGGCTATGTTTTGTATGGGGTAGAACTGACATTGGGTAATTCCATAAACCCTAGTAACAGCCAAGATTTATATAAAAGGTCTAGTATAGTGAGACCATACACATTTTGTTCTTCATTAACCTAGAAAAAAAATATACAAGACATAAACCAGAGAAAAAAATAGGAGAAGGCAGAAGACTAAAAAGGGGTTCATAAGGCATAGGAAGAAGAAGGATTAAGGTGAGTAACCTCACTGAAAACTTTGGCATTAAGTCCTGAGTATTGAGGCAGCCTATTTGAACTAATCATTCACTTTCTTTTACAAGTTATGTTTTATGATTGGATGACTTTGGTTTGTTAATGATTTGTTTAAGTGTAAAACCTCTCTCTGATTTACCCAGAAAAATAAGAGTCATGGATTCATGGTTTCAAATGTTTGTCTGTGATATGGGTTAACTTTGAGATGGAGTGATTTCTTTTATAAGTTTTCTTTATATAGTTGTTTATAAAAATCACCGGATTCATGTGGTAGATATATGGTCTGAAGATAGAAAGAAATATGGGGCTGTAACATTGTGTTGTTGCTTATGTCTCATATTAATTAAAACAAAAGAGAATGTAGAAGTGCAATGTTGTACATGTGCTGAGCTTCTATGTTTTATGAACTACCCAAATCAAATTATACTTGTGGTTTAGCCAGATCATGAATCTGATTGAACCAGAGGTAAGAAAAAAAAATATATCTAGTAAATTACTCAGGACCATATGCTTACATCTGGATCCAGTGAAACCCATAGGCAAAATAATGTGCTAAGAAGTCACATCCATTTTCATGATTAAATGTTGTTTCTGAAAATATAACTTACCAAACTCTGGATGAATACATGTTGGTTGCATTGTTTATATTTCTCTGATTAAAAAAAAGTGAGATGCAGAAGGGATTAGCACAGTTATGAAAAGGAGATGACACTTAGTAATTTAACTAAGGACTTGGGATCTTAGGGCTACCAAAATATAGCTTGGAAAGGGGAACATTGCAAGCTCACACATGGTATGTTTATACCCAGGGGCCTGAGTGTGCTGGGTTAACAGAGAGATGTCCCAGGCAGTGTGTGTTTTAAAAAAAAGGAAGTAGCTAAAGACCCTATTACATTTGATAGTGAACTTTAGAAATAGGTTCAGGAGAGGCTTGGGTAAAATCCCTGATGGCCAGTAAAATTATAAAAGGGGCATGATGACTGAATTGATGATTGCATTGGTTGTTTTAAGATGTCTTATTGATGAATCTTATTATTGTTTTCTATGAACTAAATCACTTTGATATATATAATCTGTTTAACACTGATATGAATGCACATGCCTCACAAAAACATGCACACAGAAGATACTGAGCTTCTTATTCATGCAAAGTACTGGAATACAAATAGAATTGAATAAGATCATGTTTTCAGTTAGATTATTCACACTGGACAAATAGTCTGACCCTTTTGTGTTTATGCACCATTGGGTGTCTCATATTCTTATGGGGCAGCTCATGGTGATTTTGCAGGAAAGTAGGAATTGCTTTGATCAGGCTTTGGATGTTTAACTGCTTAAGGAATTGGATGCTATATTTAAAGATTTGTTGAAGTTAAATTAGATGTTTGGGCTGAATTATGTTAAGCTACTTTGTTTAAATTTACTTAGAAAACTATTGTGTTGTTGAAACTAGTGTTCTGCAAGTCTTGAATCCATATATGTACCAGCTGAAGCTTATATGTTTTTATTTTGCAAAAGTGTTTTGCTAAAGAAGCAGCATTCCTAAATCTCAATAACAGTTAGTTTAAATGGTTGAAAACCTAAGATTGAAAGAATTTGTGGTTTGTATGTATATCTAAAGAACTGACATAAGAAAACCCATGTTTAAGTCAAAAATAAAATCTGATAGAAAGGGTTTGAGTTGCTTTGAAAAGAAAACAAAATAGCATGTATTTTGTTACAAAATAGTGAAAACCTGAATAGGGCTAACATAGCCATTTTTCTTGAGCCTGGGTTAAGCCAGCAACCAAGGGTTTTAAATTAAATTTTCAGATCTGTTTCATAACCCAAAGTATAGGACAAACTCAGACAATTATGTTAACAAGAAAGATAAGGCACCTGAATTGCCCACTGACACACACATGCACAGAAACATGCACACACACATGCATAAGTAAAAGCACAGTTTATCCAGTAATAAAATTAGGGGAATTTATGTAAAATGATAAGTCTTGAGACATAAGACCAATAGTCAAGCATTAACCCAAGTTATTTGGAAAAATCTAGTTTTGAGAAATACAGTTGCTATGTAGAGAGTATTTCCTTTAAGTAATACTCAAACAGATTTCTACTTTCAAATTTCTGTACTCTGATTTAAGTAGAAAATGACTTATATATCTTCACATATATAAGTTCAAGATAAAATGAGTAAACCAATATTTTTATATTGACAGAAAGGTCCTGGATAGAAGAAAATTGGAATTAAACATTTTCTTGATTAAATGACCACTGAATATTTAAAAAAAAAATTTAAGTGGATCATTTCAACTTCCAACTGAGAAGGGCTGGAATGAAGTGCAATAGCGAGTAACCGAGTACTTAAGATTGGGTGCAAAACAACCTCCGCGGACCATGATCAAATCATTGAGGTATCTTCGTGATGAGCATGATTCGACCACTCATCGGCTACTATATGCCCCTGACTGGGGGCAAGGCATCAAAGCGGAAGAGACCGACAAGGTCAGGACTTTAGTACAATAGCAAGATAAGTGGATGCCACCGACCATCCACTCATCCGCCTATGCAATTTAATTAGGAGATGTAAGAAAGACTTGGAGTTATATGTCCCAACAATGCCTTTGCCATCTCGTACTTGAAGCTTGCCAAAATACTTATGCTTCTTCTGATGCCTAATGAAATCGGAATCACATCAAGGGTGGACGTGATGTCACCATCCATGCATCCAATCCTACATTAGACATTTGGGATTATTTGAGGGAACACATGTTTAAAGGTCCAACCCTCAATTTAAAGTCATCAACGACTGATTGTCTACACACTAACCATCATGAGCTGTCATTTCAACTCTCTTCCTTAGCTCGATCGAAAGAATGCAAAGTATAAATTGGATGTGACTCGACTGTCTGCTCTCCATTTCTTGCACCCGACTTAAGGGAAAATATACAACTCAAAGTGGATGTAGTTCGACCATCCTTTCCTATGCTCGAGCACAAAGCTTGCCAGAACACTAATCTTATTCAGGCTTACAAAAAGTGGAATTCAAACGAACATGGACGTGATCCAAACGTCTATACTCTAAATCTCATCCTTCGTTGAGGGGCCTATAAGTGGAAGATAATCGGGATCCCACCAATCACTCGCTAAGTGAAACACCGAGCTCAGGGACAAGCCATCACATCAAGGCTAGAAATGGGTTGATACACGACAATCCCTCAATTCACTCCGTACTCCCAGAGTGCGAGGCGGAGTATAAATATTCCTTGACTCCGTACTCCAAGAGTGCGAGGCGGAGTATAAACATTCCTTAAACTCCGTACTCCCAGAGTGCGAGACGGAGTATAAACATTCCTTAACTCCGTACTCCCAGAGTGCGAGGCGGAGTATAAACATTCCTTAACTCCGTACTCCCAGAGTGCGAGGCGGAGTATAAACATTCCTTAACTCCGTACTCCCAGAGTGCAAGGCGGAGTATAAACATTCCTTAAACTCCGTACTCCCAGAGTGCGAGACGGAGTATAAACATTCCTTAACTCCGTACTCCCAGAGTGCGAGACGGAGTATAAACATTCCTTAACTCCATACTCCCAGAGTGCGAGACGGAGTATAAACATTCCTTAACTTCGTACTCCCAGAGTGCGAGACGGAGTATAAACATTCCTTAACTCCGCACTCCCAGAGTGCATGGCGGAGTATAAACATTAATCAACTCCGTACTCCCAGAGTGCGAGACGGAGTATAAACATTCCTTAACTCCGTACTCCCAGAGTGCGAGATGGAGTCTAAACATACATCAACTCCGAACTACCAGAGTGCGAGTCGGAGTATAAACACTAACTCCAGATTCCCAGTGTACGAACTGGAGTATAAACATTAACTAACTCCGAGATCCCAGAGTGTGAACCGGAATATAAACAACTGACTCCAAACTCCCAGAGCGTGAGCTGGAGTATAAGCATCAAACAAATGCGGCTTCGAGGAGGGTAGATCCGTCCGCCTAACGACTTCAACCGTATCTCAACCAAGTTACATCACTTGTTCCCGAAGTGCGAACGCAAAAAATGGAAACTCATAATAGACGTAACAGACCGTCTAGTCAACAAACTCCAGATTCCCAGAGTGCGAACTGGAGTATAAACATCAACCAACTCCAGTCCTTAAAGCATGGTTTGGAATATAAATACAAGAAGGGATGCGATTTGACTCCCCTTCTATCAACTCTGATTCCTCAGCAAGTCCTGTAGTACAAAAAACGGACATGGTTCGACTATCTGCTTTCCAATTCTTCCCCTGGCCTGGGGGCACACTTATCATAAAAAATCAGATGTGATCCGACCATCTAGCACTAAGCAGGCACGACATGATCATTCATGCATCAACTCTTATCCCCGACATGGGACCTCTAGAATAATCTTATAGGGATGCACTCCAACCCAACGAGACAAAATTTATTCCTTGATTCGACAGGGAGATGCAGATTCGCAAAACAGACCTAACTGAACCTCTTATTCTAAATGGATATGATTACCCATCCTACCGCAAATGAACGTGACACGATCGTTCATCCCCTAACTCTAGCCAATGATTTGGCGGGTTGTGCATGCAAACATGGACGGATGTGACCCAACCATCCGCCAATCAACTCCTTCCTGCAATTCAGTAGAGGAAACATCAAATTAAAGTTGTTGCAATGTGGCCGACTACACTTCGACTTATGCCATTGACTAGTGCCAGAGGAATTAGTTGAGGAAGATGCGGTTTGACCATTTTCTGCTAAAATTCTTAGTCCCCAGAGTGTGGACAAGGATATAAACATCAAATAGGTGTGACTAACGGCCCATCAACTGACTCTGATCCCCAGAGTACGACTACGAGTGTAGACAAATGAATGAATGTGATCCGACCATTCATTCACCAACTCCGACCTAAAGTCGACGGGAGGAGTATAAACTCGCTATGGATGCAATTAGACCATCCGCGTAATGCATCCGCCAACCCGAGACTGGGGGCAAAAGAGTAATTATCCGAAAGTTGACTATGACAATTTGAGCCTATGACCCATGCCTGATATTCATAACAACTCTAGGTTATGACTGAAAGAATGCCTAGAGATAGAATCATCGGATCAATACCCGAACTCATGGGCGATTAATTATCATTCTACCCAAAATGATTATCTAATCCTTTACTTATAAGAAAAACGAACAGAGAGTGGAGGACATACGTCAACTACTCAGATTTGCATAGGGTATGACAAAGCGCAGCTTTCCACTTCCAATGATCAACCAACTGATGGACCTGACCATCAGACATGAATTACTCACATCCATGGATGCAAACTCCAGATACAATCAAATACTGAAGCATGTCCTAAACCAGGAATACAACTGTTCATTATTGACCTAGGCCTATAGTGCTATGCTGAAATCCATGGATTCAAACTTAAGAACGCTTATGTTACTTACCAAAGAACGATTAACAGATCATTCAAAAATCATATATGTCGATCGATGAAAGTAGATGTGGTTAATATGCTCGTGAGATCACAACTATCAAACGACCATATCGATGACTTGACAAAGGTATTCGGTGCTCTCTAAAACATGCAGGATGAAGCACGATCCTTTGAAATGCTCTTTCACCATTACATCAGAAAGATTCTTTGTTTTCATCATCAATTCTCATGGAATCAAGACTAATTTCTAGAAAATTCCGACGGTTAGAGACACCCATGTACCGAGGACAACCAATCAGCATTGATGGATCGCTTAAAGAGACCTTCCGTTTTACCCAAACCTTTAGATCGTGAAGATTTATACATCAATTGGGCCGTGTCAACACACGTCATAAGCATCGCAATGCTATGTGAAGATAAACGAATCCAAAGACTAGTATATGGCGAAGGCTGGCTATTGGCAAGCTCACCCCGTTAACGTCTGCATCGACCAACCGTTTCGATAGTTCCAATAGAAACCTTAGATGTCTGAAAAGTTACTCAAATGGAGTATCAAGCTAAGCCAATTTGATATCACTTATCTCCCTCGGAGAGCTCTCCATGGTCAAACATTAGCATACTTCAAATCTGAATCCACCACATCAGACGACTATCCGAAGAACAGTGGAGAACCATCCAACCGATGGTGAACGTACACCGACGAAACTTCCAATAATCAGTTTTCTAACATCGAAGTTGCGTCACTGACCCCTGAAGAACGAACGATCTGCTACACCCTGAAACTCAAATTCCCTGCAACAAATAACGGAGCTAAGTATGAAACCTTGGCGCTCAAACTTGTAAGAAAACTACGAGTGGAAGCTTTACATGTCTTATGTGATTACTAGTTAGTAGTACGCCAAGTCAGGGAAGATTATCTGACTAGGGGGCAACGTCTTGCTCCTTATCTCAACCGGGTCCAAAAGCTACTAGCCGGCTTCGGCTATTACACCAATACACACATCCTTGGAGGACAAAATGAAAAAACTAAGTCACAGGCCAAGCTAGCCAGTTCCGGGGATGCGCGGCAAAAAGACTTTATCCCATTTGAAATGCTTATTATTCCAAGCATTGACATAAGAAGATCAACTAGATCTTAGAGATGGATCTAGGAGAAGAGTCATGGATGACTCCTATCAAAGATTATCCACAATCGGGGATTCTTATTGAACAAACGAATAAGGAATGGCATATCCTCCGTGAAGCATCACTGCATGATTATGTCTGGATCGTTTGACTCTATTGATACAAAGCATTACTTTTGTATCCATCGATCCGAGATCTAATATTACGTATCCACCGATACGAAGCATACATTCCAACCCTTCACATCGATTCAGGAGAGGATTGTTACGAAGGAGCATTCAAAAACAACCATTGAACATTGTTACAACTTGAATTTCATTTCGATCTAGGAGAGGATCGATACGAAACTCAATCCAAACAAAAACTAAAGAACTTGACAACGACTCGTGAACGTGCAAACGTTAACGGGAGCCAGGTTAACATACGTACATTGAACAACAAATCACTAGCACTCGACACTCAGTTACAACAATGCACTACATAATCATTGGTAGTCAACAGATCAACATTTATATTACTGGAAATCGATCGAAGGTTACATCTTTTGACGAAACGATAGCAACTACTCAACGAATCAGATAGAACCTTTTCAGAATGAAGGATGCAACATTTCAAAGCATGTCATGTTCACACAAGACGTACTTTGGGGGGCTAATGTTATCCCGCCTTTTGGCAAGGCCGAGATACCAAGGAATTGATCAGAAACCTAGAGTCGCTCGTTATGGACATCTAGTGCACATAGGTCTACCCTGGATATCGATGAATTTTGTCCAAGACCAGATTGAGCTATAATTGGTAAGACATGACTAGAAAAGCAAAGAGAGCCAATGTTCCAAGTTTCAAGTCAATCCGAGTTCATATGCTCAAGTTATGATGGATGCAAGTTGAAGGGAAAGGCCATGCTTCGTATCCATCATGGAAACCTTGCTTCGAATCCATCAGTATGCCTTGCTTCGAATCCATCAGTATGCCTTCCTTCAAATCCATCCTTATGCCTTGCTTCGAATCCATCCTTATGCCTTGCTTCGAATCCATCAGTATGCCTTCCTTCGAATCCATCCTTATGCCTTGCTTCGAATCCATCCTTATGCCTTGCTTCGAATCCATCGAGTCAAGGTGGCAGAGTCTCCAGGACGACTCGATCAAATAGGGGAAGAAAGCGGATCAAAGCTAAAGTTTTGCTCCACGTCATCACAAAGTCAACTGCCATGATCGATTCGAAGTGATCGATTCGATCGTATCAATTCGAATGAACCAGCCTGCCAAGAAATACCAATTTGAATCGATCATAACTCGAGATCTATAAGTCCAAATGCTATGAAATTTTCACAGAAGCTTGAGCACATGTTGAAGAATGTCCACACCAAATTTCAGCTTGATTGGATGATTTCTTGATCGATTCAAATGGGCTTCGAATCGATCCCAAAGTGGGCCCGGATTTCCTGAAAGCGGGCATGTGGGCCCCCTGACGTACCAGAACTGGTCTCCCCTCAGTTTAGGCGAAATATCAGCCTCCTACACCTATAAATAGAGCCCCTGGTCATTCAGAAAAGGGGTCGGAGAATTCTAAGAGCTAAAGAGCGCCCAGACTCTGCCAGATTTACTCAGAATCACCACTGCTTCCTTAGATTCAGAATTAGCTCACAAAACCAGTTGTACTGCGTTATAAGAAATTGTAATCTTCGAGCGCCGAGCAATAAAAATCACCAAACTTCAAAGTGGACGTAGGCTACAAAGCTGAACCACTCTAAATCGCTTGTCTTTGCAATTTACTTTCTATCATTTTGGAGTTTTTGTTAGATAACCCACAGCGTTAAATTTCATTCTTTGCGTTTATCTCTTCAAAAGAGTGTTGTGCCCATTTTTGGTACAAACAATGTATATAAAACATTTTAAGACAATAACATCTGTACTTATCCTATTATAATAAAACATATTTTAAAACTCTATACATTTCTAAAGCAAATCTAGATATCAATACATCTATGTCATATATATAAATGGGCCAGTCGATATGTCCACATAAACCAAATAAGACCCTTTTAAAGATATACATCGAAATCACTAACAAATCCATATATGAACAAATGGACTCATATACGTACACAACTAATAGATGGAAACTTATTTTATAAAACTATAAATATATATATACAGCAAACAGATGCAGATCATAAACGAACAAAATAAATAAACAAATTAAACAAATTGTATGCAGACACACTATGCACGACCAAAATACAAACCTCGATATTGCGAACACTTAACAATATATATAATACACTCACATAAACTATAATACTGCCTCTAACCGATCTACTTTATAATATATATCATACTTAGTATAACCCTTTTTTTTAATACAAAAACCCAATACTATAAGTTAACAGCGCTAACATAAACTTCTAAAAAAACAGACACTAGAAGAAATCAACGTATATAACAGACTACATAAATTACTATATGACTTTATAACTTTAAAACTATATATACATTTATATACTACTGTATCTATAAATCACAATACCCAAAAATCACAACACATGACTCATATCTACATATACCAACCCTGTAGATAACCCACAGACTAACTTATATGAGAACCAAATGCATGTACAATGAAACATGCAGACAAGCTTATATACTAGCTTGGACAAACGTTATATACCCATTTATCGAAACAGTTAACACTACTTATATACATATTTATATATATAATGCAACAACATATAAAACTAGCCGTTATATACATTAAAACTAACAAATTATATAAAATTTATATAAACAACATATACAAAATATTTTAGATTTATACGTATGCAACAACATAAAGTCAAAATTTTATAAAACTTGCAGCCGTTAAGTACTATAGTACACATACCTTTGTAACAATATGCCGCATCCATATATATATAATACTTCTAATATATAACCTCTTAAATATACAACAGCAAGACTTGTATATTACATATGCAGACTCAATAATTCACGTACCCACTAACTCTGCATATAAGCATGTTCAAACATTCATACAATTAGAGAATCATGTATCATTTTGATATAGCATACACATATACAACTAATCCTATAAAAAGAACCCATAAAAAATAAAACTGTGGTATAAATATATATTTATACAAATTCGTACCCTACTAACGGAACAATATAGGAGGAGAGAAAAGAGCTCGGAGGTGACAGTGGCAGATCGGACGTGGGGAGAGGCGAACGACTATGGGATGAGGGCCGGAGGGTTACACTGGCGATCGGTTTGGGTCGCGTGTTGTTCGATGGAAGGCGGATGGTCGGTGAGTTGGAGATGAGGAACATAGGCTATCGGCAGTTGAGTGGGAGGTGAGGAGGAACGGTCGGTGGCTGTTCGGCGAAGAAAGGAGATGCGGGGAGGTAGAGGGATGGGCAGAGGTGGAGTTGTGGAGGGGTGGTCTCGGCTAGGTTGTTGTGGCGGTTTGGAAAAGGAGGGAGGAAGATGTGGAGGCGGTGGGTTGCTGGGCACGGCACAGCGGTGGTGGATGGGAAGGCTACACGAGTGGAAGTGGGGTTGGCAGTTGGTGGAGAGGGTCGGCTGATGGGAAGGGTGGTCTTCGGCTGCAAGGTCGTATGGAGGAGGGAAGGGAAGGTGAGGAGCGGTTTCACGTGATAAAAGGAAATGCAGGCATTTTAGAAAAAGCAAGATGTAAAGAAAGTAAAAAAGAAAATGAATCAATATAAAACTGTACAATAATCTTGAAAGTTGAAACGAATGGAACGTTACGAGTCAGCCACCAATTTAATTCAGTAATAAATAAATTAACGGTAGGATATCAAAGGACATGCGATTTGAAATTGTAGTGGTGGGATAGTGAAAGTCAAAATTTACGGTACCGTTATGCGAACAGTTTATTATTCTCGTCGCGTACCGGACCTCAGAGTATAGGAGTAAATATACCGTGATGATCAGCGCGACAAGACAATCAAAACGGTATATAGATATCAGTGGCACGATCATCCGATCAAAAGTCGATAATCGGTACCGAGAATGCTGCTATTTTTCCAGAATTAAGATAAACGGAGCAGTAGAAGTCCAAATTTGGAAAAACGAAAGATGACATCTCACTCAGAAGAAGATTTAGAAATTTACTGTATAAAAATATTCAAGTTTGGAAAACATTTTATTACCGACAATTATTAACTGATTTGAGTTTGAATAAAATTATACAATAAAATAAACTTCAATATTATCGGATGAAAATTTACCAGTAGCTATATTGAAATAGGCGTATTCCAAATAATAATTTTTTTTTTCAAATTTTATTGTTTTAAAAATTCCACAAAATTCAATTAAATACGTTATTAAAACCAATCAAAATTTATGCGTCGTTACAATGGTTATCCCAAACATCCTTTAAGTTACTTGTATTTCAGTTGATATTTCACTTGAGTTGGATTTGTTAGTATAAGAATGTTAATCCTGACTCGAGTGTTTTGTGTTTTGCTTTACGCTCGGGTCAGACCGAGTGATACAGCATTTGAGACTCACCTTTGGAGTTTGAAGCTTCATTTGGAGATCCAACTATCAATTCAGCTTTTAGCTTTTCCAGTTGATTTGTTCAGAGAGGTCATCTATTCGTACTGAAGACTTCACTGTATTTGAGATATTCTGTTGTATTTTATTTTAACTCTGATGTTTATGTAGTAGCTTCATGAACTACTATTTTATCTATTCCGCTGCGTATTATTGTATTACTCTGTGTTTGTGATTCTGTGATTGATTTATTTACTGTATATTCTGAGTTTTGCCAAATTTAAATAACAATCTGATATTTTGAATTATTCAAGTCCGACATGTGTGGATTTATTGTCGATTTGAATGGTCCAAAATAGTGGGTCGTTACAGGAACATTAAGGAAATAAAAGAATTTCATTTGAATGGTAATGAAAATCAAAGGTTTTGTTCCTATTAATTGTAAAGGAGTAAATGGAAAAGAAGAGACACTTATACATGTGAATTTCAAACAATCTTTGAAATGCATTTTGAACTTCTAAAGTGAAATAAATTTTCTTGTAACTGCTATGCGAATTTTTATTCCTATTATAAAAATGAGGAAAAAGGGAAGCGTAGAAATTTACACGTAACTTATCAAAACTAGATTTAAAAGAAATTGAACGTCTAGGGAAGTGATTTCTTTCCTACTTGGAATGCAAGGCTATAGATAAATTTATTATTAACCATCAAAATAAATATTATTCCCAATTGAAACCATATTAACTTTTAAATCATTAAATTAACATATAAAATAATAACAACTATCTACTACTTTGTAGTAAATAAAAAAAATTGTAAATTCACAGAATACAACCTGTTACTTTTATTTCAAAATATCTTTCTTATAATAATTATTATATTTGGAAAACCTTTTGAAAAAAAAATTCTCTTTTAAAACTTATAAATAAAATATCATTATGTTAACTACCAAATTAAATGTTCATTTTAATACATTCTCTTTCCTTAATGGAAAGATTTCAACAAATACAAATATAAATTTCGTATTAAAATCAAATAAAAATCTAATTCAACTACTTATATTTAATTATACGTAATCCAAACATTAAATTTTTATTTCAAAATATTATTATTTAAAATTTCTTACAAATTCAATTAAATACGTTATTCAAACCGTTTAAAATTTATGGGTTGTTACACATTGATTCACCGAAGATTTCTATATCCTCGGTTAAGATGCTGCTATCTCTTACTATGCCCGAATTCTATCTCTTGTGATCGAATGTCGATTTGCTTTAGAATTCTGCATCAATCTTATTCCTGGAAACTCAATTGACCCGGCTAAGGTTGCTCGCGATTAATTAAGTCGATCAATCCTTTCTCTTTTGTGGCTTAATTATCTTATCTCCCTTTCTAGTTATATTCGTAGTTGAATTCTCTTGAATTAGTATCCCTCTATATTTGAATCTCTATCCATTCTTGCATCATCGTGTGAGGGAGTGTGTTTTTAATTAATATAAAATTATTTATATTGTGTTTTTTGAGTTGTTAAGTTTGAATTTTGGGTTTCTATCGATTCGTCTAGCTAACACTATCGATAGGAATTCCAAAACACTTGAACAGAGAAAATTGACACAATATTGTTTCCAAAACTTGTAAATTTTGTATGATTATCTTTTATTTATAAAAGTATAATTTTCTGAAATTAAATAGTTAAATGAATTAGTTGTTAGAAATGATAATATTTGATTATCATTCATGGTTTTGTAAACCATTGACTATTGCAACATGATATAAATAAATGGAATTATAAACATGGTTTATAAATTAATTTGGAATATTAAATGATTTTTTTTAAAAAAAATTGGGAATTTAAATTTCCGGTGTTTCCAAATTTGGTATTCAAAGTTTTGAATTTATATTAGTTGGAAGTATTTTCGAATATAAGTTGTTTCCAAAGAATTTTAAAGGAAGTAAGTCAGTGCTCTCCTCTTTGTCGCTGGAAAATAATTTTTGGTGATAACTACCGCATCATCGACATTCATTTTCAAGTCTCAAAGTGGAGAGACCACATAGCAGATCTTCGCTACACTTTTGTTTTGGAAAAAGAAAAAAAAATGAATTTGATTTGAATTTCTTGAATATGATTTGATTTATATAGTATATATGTATATACTTATTTCAAAATTGTTTAAATTGAAACCGCAAATAAATCCTTAAAATCTGTGTAAAGTGATGGTTTTCAATTATTGAAATGAAGAAAGATTTTTGAATAATTGGAATATCTAAAATGATAAATGAAATTAAACCAACTTGAAACAGTTGAATTTGAATAAAACTTATTTGTATAATACAAAATTTGCATTCTAATATATATAACTTACCTAAAATATTCAAAAAGTTAAAAGGTTAGGGTGAACATATAATTTAAAAGTTATGCAAGAAGAAAACTTAAGTAATAAATGGTTCAAACTAAAATCTGGCTTAAAATAAATGTTGTAAATAAAAGGAAAATTTGTATAGTGTTTAGTTACACTCAGAAAGATTAATATAACTTACCAAGAAATGTTTAAATGTAATTAGAATGTAATTGAATAATATACACTATGATATAAGTAATAGGAAAAAAGGTATATTTTGTTAAGGGAATTTACTGATAATAAATTGGAAAATAAATTGGATAATAAAAAGGAAAATTTATTTGTTGAATAAAATATGGTTATAAAATGTATACACCTAATATATGTTGCAAAATATGTTAAGTGAAATAAATTAAATAGATAAAAAGGAAGACTATTTAAGTAGATAAATATGAACTTAAGGATAGTGAACTTGATTTTTTATGGAATCAACTTAGCTAAAGATAAATGGATAAAATAAATGAGTTAATTTAAAAATGAATTTGTTTGAAAGAAATGTTGATAAAATGAAAGAAAATCAATTTTAAATTGAATGGCTATTTATTAGTTGAATAAAATGGATTAAACCAAATTGTTGAATATTAATTTATTTAAAATTGAAATCTATATGGTTTTGAATAGTTGAAGTTGAATGTTGAGGTGGAATTAACTATGGTTGATCAAATAGATTTAATAAATGGGTAAAATAAAAACAAATTTTGTTGTGAAATATTTTGCAATAAATGTTAATGAATTTGAAACAAATCAATTGAATAAAATATATGAAAATGAAATCAATCAAATGTGAACACAATAAATTTGATTGATTAAATAAAATGAATTGGAATCAACTAATTGAATATAAACCAATTTTAAAATAAATGTAGTTTATATGGTTTTAAATTTATTTGTTGTACTTGGTATTTCAATCTATCTTCTCTTTCTAGTTGTTTCTATTCTCCTACCTCGTTCCTTTTCGGGGACGAAAAGTTTTGAGTGGGGGAGAGTGTAACGACCTGTAAATTTTAACGGTTTTAATAACGTAATTAACTGAATTTTTGTGAAATTTTAAAGAATTGAATTTTTAAATAAAAATTTGATATTTAGAATACGTCTATATAAACATAGCAAATGATAAATTTTCATCAGATAATATGGAATTTTATTTTGTTCTGTAATTTTATTTAAATTTAAATCAGTTAATATTTGATGATAAATTTTTTATTCTCAAACCTGAATATTTTATATAAGAAATTTGTAAATCATCTTCTGAGTGAGACGCAATATTTCGTTTCATCAAATTTGGACTTCTCTAGCTCCGTTTATCTTATTTTCGGCAAATTTGCAGTAATATAGCAGTAAAATATCAACTTTTGATATGATGCTTGTATCGCTGATATGTGTGTACCATTCTGTTCGTCTCATCATGCCGATCTCCGCAGTATATTCATCTATGCATTTTGGTGTCCGGTACGTGGAGATATCTGCGAAACATATAACCAAATCGGTATCCGTTTTAACTTTTTGAGTGTCCATTCAAAATTTCCAACTGTTAAAATAAAATAGTCGTTGCTTTTAATACTGCCTGAATTCTCGTGCCCTGACCTTCACTATTGCCACTGTCACTTATAATAGTGCTGGTTCGTTCATATTTGCCTTGCTGCCATTTATTTTCTCTCCTCTTTCCATTTGTGTTCTGCTCATATATATATATATTCTTTTTTCTTCTCAAACTCATCAGCTCGGCCATCCTCCCTGTTAACCCCCTTTTCGACTCACGACCTAGCAGGAGCCGAGTTAAAATGTTTGCCGACTTAAGAAGTATGCCGACTTAAAGTGCTTGCCGACTTAAGAAAGTTAACGACATAACGACTTAAAGAAGCCTACCGACCTAGCAAATTGTGAGATAACAAGGGCTTCCGACTTAACAGATTGCCGACCTATGGGAACTTGCAGCCTACCGAGTTAAAGAGTATACTGACTCAACAAATCACGACATAAGGAAGCTGCCGACTTAAAATGACTACCGACTTAAGGAAGCCAACCAATTTAACAAAGTACGAGTTAGCAAGGCCTGCCGAGTTAACAAACTGCCGGTTTAAGATTGCACGTTAACTCTGCTCCGACCTAACAATACCGAGATACCTTATGCACCTTTACCTCGTCACCGACTTACCTTAAGTCTTCAGCGACTTAGGACTTAAGCGTAAAACCAGAAGAGGAGATGAACTACTAGGGAAGTGTTGGAACTGGTAAACCGGCTATGACCTATCGTAATTCGGCAGCGACCTATACTAAGTCGGCGACGACTTAGGACTTAGGAAATTTTCCAGAGTCCAAATTAGCTCCTATAAATACCCCACCACTTCCAACATGAAGGGGACTTTTGGCAAATCATTTCTACAGCGCTGTTACTCCGTCGAACTCTTCATTCATTCAGTAATCTAGGATCCTTCAAGCATTCACGACACTACAACAAGCTTCGAGAGAAATTCCTTACATCCGAGATGGATTCATCGAGTTTCACCGTCGAAGATTGAGCTAGTAGTCTAGATTGTTTCTTGTGATCGAATTGTACTGTTTCTTGAAGAGATTTGTATCAAATTGTAACCGAATCAGCAATAAGAGACTATAAAGTGGACGTAGGCTCAGTTACGGGCCGAACCACTATAAATCCGTTGTTCATTTACTGCATTTCTGCTATTTTCCTGCTTAAATTCTGTTCCCGTCACACGGGTGGTGCTTTCACGATCTTATTACACACACCGGGTGTTATCGTTCATATTTTAACGTTAACATTTTGGTGCTTTCACTGAGAACCCAACTCAGGCTACCACTCACCATTGCTTCTCAGAAGTTTGCTGAAAGAATTTCCCACAAAATCAGAAATTTATCAGACATAATGGCTCCTGGAAGGAAATGAAAGTCTGTCAGAACTGATGATGACCGTGACAATACTGCCACTTCTCTCTCTCCAAATCAGGCAGCTCCAAGCGTCGGTGTTACGCGACAGGAGTTAGATGCTGCTGTATCCGGACTATACCAGCAGATTGAAACTCAGAATAACCTGATGATGGAAAGGCTGAACGCTCTATTTGGTACGAGTCAAAGACCAGTAAATAATGAGGGAAACTTTGCTAATGCTGCTCCCAATTCTGAGGGAAGAAATATTCCTCACGCCGGATCAGGTGCTGCCGAAGGGGCTCCCCTCCAGGCCGAAGGATCCAGGCCGTCACCAGTTCTTCATGAGCATTTACCTGGACAAACTCCCGAAAAAATGGCTGAGGTTTACTCTGCGAAATCTCTGAACAATGAGGAATATCTCTCTGGTATGATCAAGCAAATAATGAAAGAGAGCATGCAAAGAGATGAAGACGAAAGCGAATGGGGATTCGCACCAAGTAGAACTCCGTTTACCGAGAAGATTCTGAAAGCTGAATTTCCTAGAAAGTTTGTTCCCCCCACTATTCCTGCTTATCGGGGGACAAGTGATCCAAATCAGTTCTTGTATAAATATGACTGGCATATGGCCGGCGCAAGGGCGACCGACGAGATAAAGTGCCGATATTTCCCAGTTTATTTAGAAGGAGTGGCGCTTCTCTGGTTTACCAAGCTTCCAGTCCGATCTGTAGATCAGTTTTCCGATCTCACCCGAAAATTCAAAGAGCAATTCAGGCTATACGCTTCAAAGGCAAAAGATATAATGTCACTATCCAGTCTTGAATAGAATCCGGGAGAGCCTATTAAGTCATTCTTGAACCGCTTCAACTTAGCTCTGGCAGAAGTCGATAATGCAGAGCCACGAATGATCTTGACCTATTTGATGCGTGCTATTGACAAATCGAGCGAATTTGGAAAATGGCTGAAAATGAAGGAACCAAATTCGCTCAAGAAATTCTACAAAAGGCTGACGAATTTATACGCTTAGAGAATCTTTCCGCACCAGCTAAAGTTGTGACAACGGTGGCGGAAAATAATGCTACTACTCAAAGCAAGAAAGAACCGGCAGATCAGAAAAGGGAAAGTAATGGTGGGAAAAGGCAGAAAGACTTCAAAAAGACCCGCTTTCTTAAACCATCAGACTTTACTCCTCTGACCGATACCCCGGAAAATATCTTCATCGCCACTAAGGATGCTGTTGAATTTCCAAAACCACCGGCCGTGAAAGTTGGGAAGAATGCTGTTCAAAGCGGAAGATTTTGCAAGTTTCACAACCAACCAGGGCATGATACCAATGAGTGCCGCCATTTGAAAAGTCTGATTGAAGAATTGCTAAGAGAGAATAAGCTGCAGCAATACGTCAAGAGGAATAGAAAGGACCCATCTTAGTCCAACCAAGGGCAGTTACCTCCAACTAATTCATCTGATTCAGGAGAAAGGCCTGCTGGAAAGGAAAGACCTGTTATTAATGTGATCACAGGGGGACCTCACCCGGCTGGCAGAAGTTGGGGTGAAATGGAAAGGTATGCAAAAGCTTTGAAGTATGCACCAACCGAAGAAAGTGTCTTAATCCTGGAAGATGCTTCACCTCTAAAGCAGCAAAAAACTTTCCATGATGATATTATGTTCAGAGCCAGGGATTATGTTAATGTGGAAGCTCCTACTGAGGACCCTATGGTTGTCTCTGTCGGTATTGGGCCGGCTATTGTCAGAAGAGTGTTAGTTGATAGTGGTGCCTCATGCAACATCCTCTTTAAAAGGACATTTGACCAAATGAAAATTCCGATGACTGATGTACATGCTTCTTCACACAAGATCGCCGGATTTACAGGAGAGCTGAAACAGCCGATTGGAACAGTGGACTTGTTTGTTGAAATGGGCGAAGGACCCAAGAAATTGGTTCGGAAGCAAACTTTTGTAATTGTGGATGGATTCTCCGCCTATAACGCTTTCTTGGGCCGGCCTACTCTTGCTGCTTTCAGGGCCGTCCTCGCTCCTTGGTGCTTAACAATGAAATTTCCTACTGATAATGGGATTGCTGTTATTAAAGGAGATCAAAACGCAGGACGAGAATGTTATCTTGTAGAACTCCGAGAGGCCAGGAGAAAAGAAATGGGGAAAGATGCGGCAGCTCCGCTCCGCATCAAGGAACCGACCCTGTAGCAACTACGGAGCGGCCCCTGTACTGGCGAACACAGCAATGCGAGAAAAGAAATGGATCCCAGGAAAGCCAGTACAGGGGAGAATAGAGTGGTACCCGTGGAGGTAACGGTACCAGTATCTGTAGACCCGAAAGACCCAAATAAAGTACTCAATGTGGGTTCACAGCTAAGTATAATAGTTCAAAACACACTGATATCATTCTTAAAAGCCAATCTAGATGTGTTCGCTTGGTGTCATGCTGATATGTGCGGAATCTCTCCAACAATTGCTGTTCACACCCTGAATGTCGATCCGAAATTCACACCAGTGAAACAGAAAAGAAGAACTCAAGGTCCAGAAAGGTCAGCAGCTTTAAAAGAAGAGGTAGATCGTCTCCTAGAGAATAATTTCATCAAAGAGTCCACTTATCCAAATTGGGTTTCAAATCCAGTACTGGTTAAGAAGGCAAATGGAAAGTGGAGAGTATGCATTGATTTCTCAGATCTGAACAAAGCTTGCCCCAAAGACTGCTTCCCGTTGCCTAGAATCGATCAACTAGTAGATGGGACGGCTGGACATGAGTTGTTATCTTTTATGGATGCCTATTCTGGATACAATCAGATTATGATGAATGAACCAGATCAGGAGGACACAAGCTTTATTACAGATGTGGGACTCTACTGTTACAAAGTCATGCCATTCGGTTTAAAGAATGCTGGGGCAACATACCAAAGACTTGTCAACGCTATGTTCAAGCCTCAGATTGGCAAAACGATGGAAGTCTATGTTGATGATATGTTAGTAAAGTCAAAGAAAGCAGTAGACCACATGGATCACCTGGCAGAAATGTTCTCAATTCTTCGGAAGTACGGAATGAAGCTCAATCCATTGAAATGTTCATTCGGAGTAGAGTCTGGGAAATTCCTGGGTTTCATTGTGAGCGCTAGGGGCATCGAGGCCAATCCTGCTCAAATCACAGCTCTAAGAGAAGTTAAAGCCCCTAGAACAAAGAAAGAACTGCAAAGTCTCAATGGAAAGGTTGCCGCTCTTAGTCGCTTCATTTCCAAGGCCACAGACAAATGCATTCCCTTCTTTGATGCTCTAAAGAAAGGAAAGAAAAATTTCGAATGGACTCCTGAATGTCAGAATGCTTTCGATCAACTGATCCATCATATGAGAACTCCTCCGATCCTCTCCAAGCCTAGTGATGGTGAAGACCTCTTCATCTATTTGGCAATTTCATCCCATGCTTTAAGTGCAGCACTCGTACGAGAAGATATGAAAATACAACGTCCGGTTTACTACATCAGCAAACGGTTCGCTGGGGCTGAAATGAATTATTCAAAGATAGAAAAACTTGCTTATTGTCTGCTAATCGCTTCCAGAAAGTTGAGGCCCTATTTTCAATCTCATCCTATCAAGGTCCTGACTGATCAGCCTTTGAAGCAAGTCCTGTATCGTCCTGAAACTTCGGGTCATCTCTTGAAGTGGAACATAGAACTCAGCCAATATGACATCACTTACCATCCCCGAAGAGCAATTAACGGACAAGATTTAGCAGATTTCATTGCAGAGTCCACTGACAAAGGTGACAGTAAGGAAGAAACCACTGACTGCATTCCGATACAGTGGAAGTTGTATGTTGATGGCTCGAGAAACGATTATTGTTCTAGGGCAGGAGTTGTGCTCGAAACTCCCGAAGGACGATCACTATGTTATGCACTGAGACTGGAATTTCCTTCGATGAACAATGAAGCAGAATATGAAGCCCTTATTGCCGGATTGAAAATTGCCAAGGAATTGAATATCAAAGTGATACAGATTTTCAGTGATTCTCAGCTTATTGTCTGCAAGGTGAAGAAGGAATTTCAAGCCAAAGGAGGGAATTTGCCTGCATATTTGACAAAAACTTCCGAACTCCTCAATGATTTAGATCACTACTCAATAAGCCACATACCCCGAGAGGAAAATATGAAGGCGGATTCTTTAGCAAAGTACTCAAGTTCCGGAGAAGCTCAATTACTAGGATTATTTCATGTAGAAGTTCTGTCAGCTCCAAGCATTGATGAAATGGATGTTGATTGGATTATGACTACGTCTCAAGAGCATGAATCATGGATGACTCCAATCAAAGAATACTTACTCAGTGGTTCCCTGCCAGAGAGTTCTAAGGAACGTCGAAAATTATTAAGAAAAGCATCGAGGTATATAATTCAAGATGGCCGATTATACAGGCGGGGATTTTCAACCCCACTACTCCGATGTGTAACTGAGGAAGAAGCCAAGACAATCTTAACAGAGGTGCACGGAGGAGAATGTGGAGACCATTCAGGTGGTCAAACACTTGCAAAGAAAATTCTCCGATATGGATACTTCTGGCCGGATATCAATCGAGATGCTGCAACTTTTTCCAGGAAATGTGACAAATGCCAACGATTTGCAAAAATCCCAAGAGCACCATCCACTGAAGTCACACAAATGGTCAGTCCATGGCCATTTGCCATCTGGGGGATAGACCTAATTGGACCATTACCGATTGCCAAATCAGGGATTAAATATGCTATTGTTGCCGTTGATTATTTCACTAAGTGGGCTGAAGCTGAACCTTTGGCCACCATCACTTCTAAAAAGATGATAAAATTTGTAACGAAGAATATCATTTGCAGATATGGTGTGCCACAGAAGATAATCACCGACAATGGCACTCAATTTGAAAGTGAAGAATTCCAGGATTTTTGCAAACGGTTCAGAATTCGAAAAAGCTTCTCAGCAGTGGCTCATCCGCAGGCAAATGGGCAAGTGGAAGCAGTTAACAAGATCATCAAGTCAACTATCAAAAAGCAACTTGAAAAAGAAAAAGGTGGTTGGGTTGATAAGCTTCCATTAGCACTATGGGCGTACAGAACTACTCACAAAACTGCGACTGGGCACACTTCATTTTCACTGGCATACGGATCTGAGGCAATGATTCCAGTAGAAGTAGAGGTTCCTTCACATAGAAGAGTTCATTTCAATGAAACCGAAAATGAAAAATTGCAACTTGAAGCGCTTGATTTTCTTGATGGGAAAAGAGAGGAAGCTAGGCTCAGAGTTTCAGCTCGTCAACAGAGAATAGCCAGGTATTTCAATTCCAAAGTTCGCCAACGCAGCTTTGAAGTCGGAGACTTGGTTTTGAAAAGGATCATGACAGCAACTGGTGTGTTTGGGCCAAACTGGGAAGGACCATATGTCATAGGCACTAAACTTCTTGATGGCACTTTCAAACTCATAACTGTTGAAGGAGATCCGATTCCAAGGACCTGGAACAGCAACCATTTGCGTCCTTACTTTACCTGAAGAGAGCTCAGCTCGAAATTGTAAAATGATGATGAATGTATCAGTTGTATTGTGAAACATTGTAAATCAGTGTAAATGAATGAAAGCTATAAAGTGGACGTAGGCCCGATTTTTGGCCGAACCACTATAAATCTTGTGTTCTTTACTATTTCATGATGCCTGTTTTATTTTGATATGTAAATACTTTAAATGTATCGCTAAAATATCAATTCAAAATTGCAGGACATTATAACAAGGCTTGCTCATCACAAAGCTAAGCAACTTCCATAAATCAGCTATTACACGAAAACCAAGCCACAAAATTTTTGTCCAAATTCAAATCCCAAGCAAGGAAAACCTCACATAAAAAGTTGGCGACTCCATTGTGACAAACCTTCGTTCACTAGTCGAGATTGTCGCTATAAATAGACATCCAACTAGATAACTTGCGTTTGTCTCGTAGAGTCATTCAACAGTGAAGTCCAATCCTTCAGATAAAGCAATTTACTTGTAAGAGGAAAGGAAGAAGATGTGCTTGGGAACGATAATAAGGGAGCGCTAACAGGCAGATGATGAGGGAAAGTTGCCAAGCAAACAAAGGAGCAGACAATGGGAGGTATGCATCTCAACAGGAAGGCCAGAAGATCCACTAAAGGGACGCCCACCCAAGCGGAAGTAACAGGACCCTCGCTAACTGGTCGTGATGCATCCGATCAGATAGCTTACGTCCGTCCCGTGGATCCACTCGCCCCTGAGACGCAACCTACCCGGCACACCAACCAACCAAAGCCCTTTAACGAGGCACACCAATAAATGGGAGTGCTTTCCTCAACCAAAAAGATCGGTGGGACCACCGAAGGGGCATCTTGTTAATTGATTGCGGTCGTTTGTACAAACAAACATCCAATCAAGCAACTCACGCCTGCCCCGCGAACCCATCCGACCATGAGAAAGTAACTCCCAGGCACTCAAAAGCCCTCTTCGGAGGCACAAGCCCTCTACGGAGGCACATGACCTCTTCTGAGGCAAAAGCCCTTTCCCAAGGCACCACAAGCCCTCTTCGGAGGCACATGACCTCTTCTGAGGCAAAAGCCCTTTCCCAAGGCACCACAAGCCCTCTTCGGAGGCACATGACCTCTTCGGAGGCAAAAGCCCTTTCCCAAGGCACCGCAAGCCCTCTTCGGAGGCACAAGCCCTCCTCGGAGGCACAAGCCCTTTTCAAAGGCACAAGACCTCTTCGGAGGCACAACTCTTTAAGAGGAGCCCTCTCCGGAGGCATGTCCCAAAATAAAATGCTTGAACAAAAAGCATCGTCCAGAAGCACAGTTCAACTATCAAAGGAAGGACTAACTTGTTCATCTCGAAAAGTTCCTCCTAAAAAAGTTGAAAAATGCTACAAAATTCTTTCAGAAAAGCTTATTTCACTTCATAGGGAAATTCACTTCTTAATAAATAAAAGTGATTATCCCCGAAAGTTGAAGCGTTCTTCAGAAAGAGAAAATAAAAATTCTTCTAAAGACTGGATATACTCTATTAAGAGCAGAATAATTCTCCCCTTAAAAGCGGAATAATTGTCCTCTGAAGTAAGAGTATTAGTCTTAAAAAAAACTAGGAATATTGCAATGCACTTACGGCATGGGGGCAATACTGTACAATTCAATTATATTAATAAAAGCAACATGCCACAAGTTCGTTGCAATATCACGGAAAACAGATGTGGAGTAAATGCATTCTCAAACGCAGACAAAAAGTTTGCACAAGTAAGAAGAATCGTTTGTTCTACACTTAAAATAAAAGATAGATCATTCTCACATACACAAGAGTTTGTACAAGTAAAATAATTGTTTTATTTAGTACTATGAAAATTCTTTACATATGCAGATATCTCAAAAACCAAAAGCGGGGACCGGTAGCTGCACAATCCCCGGTCAATACATGCAAAGAGCAAAAATAATAAGTAGAAAATCCAGCTTGATTATTCCTTCTTCTCACCACCCTTGGAGCTCTTTCCCGGCCTAATGATTAGCTTTTGAAGTCGTTGTGAACGGGCAGGGGCAGAAGGAGAAAGCGGTACAGCCGGATCAACTACTGCTTCCTCTTCAGTGGAAGTCTTCTTCTTTTTCCTTACAGCACGCTTCCCTTTCCTCTTTGAAGAAGACTCGCTCCCCGGAGTAGCAAGCAATGTTGAAAGCTTCGTATCGTCGTCAAGAGACCGCTCCGGGGTCTTCTCGATGTCTTCAAAATCCTCCGCCTTCTGTTCCTGAGAAGCAGCCGGATCATCCAAGCCTTGAAGAGCTTCGATTTTCTCTGCCTGTGATCCCGGTTGGGAAGCAGAGGGAGGAGTAATTTGGGAAGACGGAGGAACGGCAATCGAAGGAGTGAAAGCTTGTGTAGTGCTTAGTGCCTCCGCTGTAGAAGAAAAGAAGTTAAAATCAGCATCCCCCGAAAATAAAGAAGGCATCGGTTCATCAAAGTTTAAGTAACAAGTAAGAAGGTCATCGAATTCGGCTAAGTCAAATGACTGGTTCATTAGACCCGAGACGACACCAAGAGTACCTGGAGGAGTTGGCTTTGCAAGATCCACCTCAAACTTCTCGGCTTCAATATCATCCAGTGCCTCATCTTCAGTAGGAGTAGTTGCAGTCTCCTGGGCAACTTTAGCTAGATGTAAAGAATGAGAGCTGGAATCTATAATATTAACGTCGGCTGAAGTGGAAGTTTGAACGGGGGCAGTTAAAGGAGCTTCTTCTTTTGGAGGCTCTTCTCCCGTAGTTTCAGCTCGTACTTTGGCAAGTAGCTCCTTCCCCTTAACAAGAGCGGCACGATCCTCATCATTGAGATAGCGCTCCTCAAGTTCCAGCTCATTATAGCCGGCCCCGCCAAGCAAATCCATCGCGACTTCCCACACTTCAGCCAATGTAATTTAATAATCAGGTCCAAGAAAAGAGAGGCTCCCACGACCCAGAACGCTGTGTAAATAAAAGTCGAATAAGGTAGAGCTGATGTCTGCTTTCGTCGCCTCATGTGATTGCTCAGCCGCTTCCTTTTCGGCAACGGCAGCAACCCGGCCAGCGGAAGCCTCATCACGCTCTGCCTCAACTTTAGCAAGTCGAGACTTTAGTAACTCAATCTCTACGTTCTGAGAGGTGACCTTTTCCCGCAAATCGGTGTTTTCTGTGCGGTATTTCTCAGTAATATGCTGTTCAGCGGCAAGCTTCATTTCAACATCTCTCTGTGCAGCATGGGCATCCCGCACTTGTTTTTGAAAGACTTCTTCTTTTTGAATATGAGATGCAGAAGAAGAGGCAAGATCTTCCTTAAGTTTTTTAACCTCGGACTCAAGTTTTGCATAACCATCAGCAATGTTTGTCATCTCAAGATTATGCTGTTTGCAAATTTTGTCCCACTCCGCCTTGTCATTTTCCATAGTCAGCATTGCCTCAAGGTTTGCACGATTAACCCTTTGGAGTTCATCGACAAGCTTCTGCCACTGCGACATCCTCTCGATATTAAGCCTGACTGCGTCAAGACTGCTAAGCTTGTCTGATTTATCAATCGGAACAATGTCCAAGTCAAAGCGTACCCCTTTTAGGCACCAATTCGGAAAACGGCTCTGAAGTGTTGGGGGGCCGTCCTTGACTCGATATTGCGGTCTGTTAATGATAGTCTGAATGTCAGATTTCTTCAGAGGAGGAGAGCTAGCCAGAATTTCGGAAAGAATGGAAGCGTCAGTCTTTTCAGAAATTTCAGACGCGTCAATCGGTTTAGATCGTTTGCTCGGTTCATCGGCAATCTGAGTTTTTCCTTTATCATCGTAAGACTTCCGCTTATGAGAGTAGTCACTCCTATGCGAAGAGTCATATCGCTCGGCATCTTTCCTTCTTTGCCACTGATCGTAATCCCGCTTCTCCTGGGCTTTCCTTCGAGCCCTCTCTTCATCTGTTTCTTTTGGGGTATCAAGGTACTTCCTAAAGTCATAGGTGCCGCGACCTCCACGGTACTTGAATGAGTCATAATATGAACCTGTACGTCCCATTGGAGAACCTGAAAGCAGAAGGGGGGTAAAGTTTAGAAATTTCCAGAGAAAAAAAAAGAAGAGATAAATGCTTATAAGTGCCGAAAAATCCTAAGTGTGTGTGGCGTGCAAACTACATGCGTCAAATTACAGACCACGCTTTAGTGTGGAAGCAGAGACGATTGGCGTAGTAGGCATCTGGGTTTGTTTAAGGGTAGAAGTCGCCTCGACAACGGGAGAAGTCGCTTTTTGATTGCTATCCCTGAAAAGCTCTTGAGAAGTTATCATGATATCACTCAAGCCATCAAAGGTGTCATCGCCCAAGTGTTCAGCAGATTTCTCCTTCTCAACTTCCACATCAATTGATTTTTCAGAAACTCGAGGATTCTCTTCTTCCTCAATAATTGGGGGAAGTGCCGACTTGCCAGCTAACCCTACAACATCAGTGGATCCGGAACACTTTATCAAAGCAGCGTCCATGACAGATGTTTCTGATGCAGTTTCTTCCGCAGAAACTGGGGCATTCGACGCCTCTGCTTGAGAGCCCGAAGCAGCCGACATTTCTGCATCGGAACTAGGAATTTCATGAATTCGAGTCGACCTGGAAGGGTGTAGGAGCCCAAATTGGTGCAAAAGCTCATCATCTAATAGAAACTGGATACTCCTCTCCTCTACAGGCACCGCCATCAGCCTCTCGAAAGTCACTTTGTGACTGAGATTTTTAGAAGGAGGAGGGAGTGCTGAAAAGGAAAAAAGAGCGAAGTTAGCACTTGATAACCCGAACTTCGGTAAGTTTGAAAGAACATAAGAAACAAATGCAAGTGATCTTACTCCCTATTCTCCAAATAGCATAAAACCCAGGAGGACAGCGAACATAGAAGAACGGGCTCAGGAAACTATGAACACTTTCAGGGAGACCGGTGATCAACTTACGATTTCTCGCACTCCTTACAACTATGATGGAGGGATGATCTTTATTTTTGGCAAAAGTACAAAGATAGCGAATTTCTCCGAAGGTAGGAAAGCGGCCCAGCGTTCTCCTAAAAAGCACGCATAGTCCCAGCAAGATGGCGTAGCCATTGGGATGTAACTGAAAAGGGGAAATAGATAGTTGGAGAAGAAGTTCTCGAATGCAGTCATTGAAGGGGGGGATAGCTCCGCTCGAGCACATTTGGCGGTTAACTGCGACAAAGCCACGGGGCGGCCTGTCAGCAGTATCATTTATTTCGGGAAGCAAAGCGTCAGCTTCAGCAATGCCAAACTGGATGCATAGTTGACGAAAGGCTTTATGGCTCAAAGTAGTAGGAGTCCTCTCTGGAGGATCGTTCAGCGGGATAGCAACTGGAAATACATCTTCAGCTTGCTCTGTTCCTTCTTGTGGAGAAGACATTCTACACAATCAGCTGAATGTTCAAATGTGAAGGTGCACGTTCCCTAAAAGTGTGAAGTGTTGTGCAAAAAACTAATGAAAATAAAAGACAAGCATAACTGGAATTAAATTAGTTGACAATCAATCGATTACAGAATTTCAGAACTTGTCAATGATCAAGTGCAGTGTTAATACAGACAAGTCAGTTTCATTTGACTATTATGATTTTGTTTTAATACTTCACTTGAATTGGTTATTGTACAGCATCTCGTTCATATTCATTTAATTTAACTTTCTCGTTACCAACTAATCTGTCATTCGATGTGGGCAGTCGATGATAGTATATTCGTCCCAGTATTCTGTGAATGTTGTATTAAGCAGGATTGTTAGTTTGCAAAATTGAAGCGATATGTAAAAAAAAGGCATGAAACATGGTTCATAGTTCAACAGTTCGAAGTCCAGGCACAGTTCAAAAATCATCTGTTGGGTGGCTGAAAGCTTAAGTACTAACTCGGTGACGACCTAAGGAAGATTCCCTATGGGTCAAAGTCAGCAGTCCCCGAGTCTTAGGACGGATAAAGAAGCAAAAAACTAGTTCGAGGCAACCAGAAATCCTCTAAGTCCTAACTCGGAAGCGACTCAAAACCTAGGTCACATGAAACTGCTAAGTCGGTTCCGACTTAAATCAGGAAAATCACTGGATCACGTGAAATCCCTAGGTCGTGACCGAGCCAATACCTCAACCAATTTTCCTCCCTAACTCTTAACCCGTTAACCCAATAGCCTCACAGTCAATAACGATCCTCATTCCATCACACCATTGGACCACCCAAGGAGCCAATTCAAATCGAATCAAATTTGCTGCAAATCCGATGTATTACTGCCCTATTACAACTACAACACGGTCGATGGCGATTGCCGAACAATCAAAGAGTTACGCATAATGAATCGCAGCATCTAAACACAAATGGAAGTCAAAAATTGGGGAGTTATCGATTCGACAGTGAGCATGGGTGAACGATGACCAGATCGACTTACAAAGTATAACAGGAAGATGATCGGCGATTGGATGATTGGAGTTTATCTCTGAAAGCTCTAAATTGCGTCAATGGCTGATTCGAGAAGAGGAACAGATGAGGAAGAGGAAGAAGGATTCAACTATTTATATGCTGGAAGGCGAGTCGACTTGCACGGTGTACGACCTAAGGCATATGTTAAGTCGTTTCCGACCTAACCAAAGAGTTAAGAGAATCGAAGCATACGACCTATGGTTTAGGCATATACTTCGAGGGGCAAATGTTAACCCCCTTTTCGACTCACGACCTAGCAGGAGCCGAGTTAAAATGTTTGCCGACTTAAGAAGTATGCCGACTTAAAGTGCTTGCCGACTTAAGAAAGTTAACGACATAACGACTTAAAGAAGCCTACCGACCTAGCAAATTGTGAGATAACAAGGGCTTCCGACTTAACAGATTGCCGACCTATGGGAACTTGCAGCCTACCGAGTTAAAGAGTATACTGACTCAACAAGTCACGACATAAGGAAGCTGCCGACTTAAAATGACTACCGACTTAAGGAAGCCAACCAATTTAACAAAGTACGAGTTAGCAAGGCCTGCCGAGTTAACAAACTGCCGGTTTAAGATTGCACGTTAACTCTGCTCTGACCTAACAATACTGAGATACCTTATGCACCTTTACCTCGTCACCGACTTACCTTAAGTCTTCAGCGACTTAGGACTTAAGCGTAAAACCAGAAGAGGAGATGAACTACTAGGGAAGTGTTGGAACTGGTAAACCGGCTATGACCTATCGTAAGTCGGCAGCGACCTATACTAAGTCGGCGACGACTTAGGACTTAGGAAATTTTCCAGAGTCCAAATCAGCTCCTATAAATACCCCACCACTTCCAACATGAAGGGGACTTTTGGCAAATCATTTCTACAGCGCTGTTACTCCGTCGAACTCTTCATTCATTCAGTAATCAAGGATCCTTCAAGCATTCACGACACTACAACAAGCTTCGAGAGAAATTCCTTACATCCGAGATGGATTCATCGAGTTTCACAGTCGAAGATTGAGCTAGTAGTCTAGATTGTTTCTTGTGATCGAATTGTACTGTTTCTTGAAGAGATTTGTATCAAATTGTAACCGAATCAGCAATAAGAGACTATAAAGTGGACGTAGGCTCAGTTACGGGCCGAACCACTATAAATCCGTTGTTCATTTACTGCATTTCTGCTATTTTCCTGCTTAAATTCTATTCCCGTCACACGGGTGGTGCTTTCACGATCTTATTACACACACCGGGTGTTATCGTTCATATTTTAACGTTAACACTCCCCTTATCCTCATCCACCCACGAACCTACCTAGTCATCCCCTCCTCACCGTGCATCCAATCCTCATAGCCGAGACCAACCGCATCCCATTGGCCTTGCTCCACTCAAGCCCAACCCGACCACATTACCCTAGCCTCTCCACGTCAGGCCCTCCCTCGTCCGCCTCCGCCCTTGCTTTTCCGTGCTTCTCAACCTTACAGCAGACAGCAGTAACACAGCAGCCCGCTACCACCATTCCTCCCCTTCATTCTAAAAACCGCCACCTCCAACCCATGACCACCTGCTCATCGTCCCACTGACACTGCCTGACCTACACTGGTCATCATCCCCTTCCCCACCACCTTTGCTTCGCTAGCAACCCAACCCGCGAACCCTACCCGACCACCCGAACCCACTGCGTGCCGTACATCTTTTCCTTCCTCCTGCTAGATTGGGTTTTGATATATATATATATATATTATAAAGTAGATTCTTTTTATATATAATATATATAAGTTGTAATTTCAATACATGGGTTTTATTAAATAATGATATACGAAAATATATATAGGGGTTATATATATATATAGCTGTAGCCTATCAATCTCTTTTTCCTATTGCTTAGCAGGTTACAATTCTTTGTTTAAGGTTTTATATACATTTGTCGGTCGAAGCTATATAATTTTTATTCAATTTCAAGCCTGTGTATATAGATATCTTGTTTTAAATATATATACTTATATACGTTTATAATATATATAGGTTACAATATATTATATCTTGAAGATATTATATATGTTTACTATATATATGTTATAGTATATTTTATATAAGAAGTATTATAAATATTATATTATAAAGTAGCTGTTCTAGTCTTGATTAAAGTATATGAATACGAAAGATACAAATATTTATATTTAGGGTATATGTATTGTATAGAGAATTATTCGACTTTAAGATATAAATATAGATATGTTCAGTTTATATATATATATATATATGTATTGATATTTTGATTCTTTTAATATATATAGAATTTTAAAATATAATGTATATATATATATTGGGTTATAATGTTTAAGTCATATTCGTTATATATATAAAGGTATATAAACCTTAAAGATCTGGTTATATATGAAGGTTATATAAGTTGTATATATAAAGTTATATAGTTGTATATAATCCGTCGTTATGTAACTAAGTTATATAAGTCATATATAACCTATTTGTTTGTTTATAAGCTTATATATGATCTTTTTGAGTTATGATAAAATAAGCTTACACTGATTTTTCTAATAAATATTGATTTTCAAATTATATTATGTATATATTTTAAATATATGTGTTAAATTTAATAATTGCCTTGAAATATATATATACATCATACATTTTGCTCTGTTTATATCAAGCTAGTCTGATTTGTTTTCCGTCAATTCCAAACTCCCAGTTTTGCTTTGATCGTCAAATTCGTGTTCATCGTACTTTACTTTCGAATTCGTTGCTTGGATTCACAGCTCAGTTCGTTATTGAATTTCTCTAGCCTCGAAAGGTGAGCAATCACTCACGATTAACATTCTTATATTTATTAAATTTGATTTCATTTGAAACGATAATTGAAATATGCGGCTAAATTTAACTGTTAATTATATAATTGCTGCATATGATATGCCATTATTTGTAACTGTTCACCTATGATATATGACACCATTATTCTGTTGTATTTATTTTATTTATTTTGTTACAAATGATATATGCCTATTGTTAATATGTTATATTATTAGCATAACTGTTCTCACTCTGCAAGTTCCCTGTTAGTTTAGAATTCCCTATGGGTTGAAATGGTACATACCCGAACGATCTTGTAGAATAAGGGAAAATCGTTATGGGTTGAAATGATAAACCTAAGCGATTTTCATTGATTTTGAATTTTGGGATTACAGGTTGAAATGATATATACCTATAAATATTTAATTTGCGGATTGAAATGATAAATATCTGTATCACTTAACGATTGGATAGAAAATTATATGCGAACACCGTTGGTCAATATTTTTAAAATGATTTCCAAAGTTTGAAATGAAATATATGGGTTTAATAGATACTGATTTTTAAAATATAATATAAAATTTAGAATTTAAAATAATATGTTTTGGAAATTTGAACTTATAACTTAGTTTTGAAAGTGTAAATTTCAAGATTTTACTTATATTTTATTTATTTTAAAAATATATAAAAATAGATTTAATAAAAAATAATTTAATAATAAGATTTAATTTAATAAAATTTAATTTAATTAGTATATAATATGTTTAAGTATTTATTTAAATTTATATTAATATTTTAAAATAGATTTTATAACTTTAATAATAAAGGTTGGAAAGATAAATTAATGTTGACATGGAATTTAAATTGGTTAATAATTGAATTTAAGAAAGAATTATTTAAACTTATTAGTTTTGAGATTTTGAAAAGATATGATTTTAACTTGGTTTATAACTTGACTTGATAAAAAGTGATTAAATAAATATTCTCAATTTTGAATAAAATTGAGATTCGAATATTTAATATTGATTTAAATATATATATTGTGATTTAAATAAATTGTTATAAAAATGGTGAAGGGAAATCCCAATTTGAATAAATTTAAAGTTAAATGTTGAAATATAAATGAAATTAATATTGTAAATGTTTGGATATATAAACTTGAATCTTTGAACCTTAAATTTGAAATGGTTAAATCGGAATTGATTTAAATTGAATTTTGGAATTTAAGTGGATGTGAAGTGATTTGTGAAATCAGAGGAAACTATTTTATTATATAAAGTATTTTTAGTATATATATAAACTATTTTAAATTATAACTATTTTCATATATATACTATTTTCAACATCTAAACTGTTTAGGTGGAAAGTGTTATGATTTCAAAGTGTTATGATTTCGAAAGTGTTACAATTTTTGAAAATTTTACGATTCTGAAATGAATATTATTTATATGGTTTGAATTTAATATGATATTTTGATATGAAGTATAAACTATTTGAAATGAAATGACCACGGTGTGAAATAAGCGTTTGGTTGTTAAAGAGACTGGGATCGGATATTGTCATACTCTCTACCAATACCGAAAACCACTTTAACAACTGTGTATGTGGTGGAGATTCCAGAATGAAGTAGGATGGTTTGGTGGCGATTCTATATGGTATTTACGTAGCCCTGACTCCCGTGAGTCAGCTTGATGCGGCTAAAACAGGAGCCGCGCCGGGCCAAGTGAGGTCATTCCTCCAATCGGATGCATTTCTTCGATATAATTCTATTGGTTTTGTTAT
Source organism: Allium fistulosum (assembly GCA_030737815.1). Taxonomy (NCBI): domain Eukaryota; kingdom Viridiplantae; phylum Streptophyta; class Magnoliopsida; order Asparagales; family Amaryllidaceae; genus Allium; species Allium fistulosum. The sequence goes on from CM060902.1 coordinate 1,395,498,919, forward strand.
TTGATTGGGTGCAACCTTTGATTTGGGAGTGTGTCACGAGGTGGACGGTAGTAGCTGCTATGCGTTACCACCAGTCCGAATACGCAAATGGTATATCTACCTTGGCATTGCCTCGAGTGCCTTGTCGCATGCCCTATCGCACCTTCTACGAGTTTGTTTTGTGTCGTACCTATGGAGTGCTCCCTGATAGCCCACTTGCGAGTGGAGTTTACAGTATCTGTATAGACTACGGCATTATAAAAATGTGTTAAGGGGGATATGGGTAATGCCTTAACGCTATTTTATTAGTTTACTTTACTATAGACATATTATAATAGCGTATATTACTACATAGTAGATAGTTCCATGGATCCTTAGAGGATGGAAATCCCAACTATCCTTTAAGTTACTTGTATTTCAGTTGACATTTCACTTGAGTTGAATTTATTAATATAAGAATGTTAATCCCGACTCGAGTGTTTTGTGTTTTGCTTTACGCTCGGGTCAGACTGAATGTCACAGTATTTGAGACCCACCTTTGGAGTTGGAGCTTCACATGGAGATCCATCTGTATCTATTCACCTTTCAGCTATCCAGTGGTTTTGTTCAGACTTGTCATCTGTTTGTATTAGAGATTCATTTGTATTTGAGATTCTGTTGTATTTTATTTCAGACTTTGATATTTTATAGTAGCTTCATGAACTACTATTTATCTATTCGGTTGCTTATTGTTATATTACTCTGTGTCTGTGATTATCTGATTGATTTATTTACTGTATATGCTGAGTTTTGCCAAATATAAATTAACAATATGATATTTTGAGCAATTCAAGTCCGACATGTGCGTATGCGAATGGTTCGAAATAGCTGGTCGTTACAGTTTCTCTTACTAAAGCTCATCCTTTAATAAACCCGTTTTCACATCTCGAGGGAATTTATAAATAACAAGTATTTCTTCAAAGAATAGTAGTTTATTTTAATATGTTTAAGTTGTTATTTAAAATATTGGGAACACTTTTATAACATCAATAACTCATTTTTTGATGAACAAATAAATTTCCAAACTGAATTTAAAAGTTAGAATTTATTAAATAAATACTTAACATTTGAAAATCTACTCACCGAGGTATTTCAATCTCAACTAGTTTAAAATTCCATAGATTTAAAATAATATAATTTTCCTTTTGAACAAACTCACTTTTTAAATTTTAAAATATATTTTTAAAATCTCAATAACCAATTTAATTTATAACTTCCTCTCGATTTCACAACATATCGATTCATTGACGATTTTCTAACCATTCTCATTTCAAAAATAAAATCTACTATTTTTCTCAAACCTGTCTTACATATTCCCCCAATTTTCATCCGATACCAAATTCCCTTATTTAGAAACATCGTTTATAAATTCCATAACCCCTTTGTTTTAACTGTCCATAAAACAAATCTTATTTATTAAATTCCATTATATAAATTCATTCCTTATAAATTCCCTTTATACCTCCAATATATTTTCAATATTGATTTTAACTCTTTGTATATTTCCAGAATATCATTTATAAAATCTCTTATATAATTCATTTTTAGAAATCTCCATTCAATAGTTCACAACAGTTAGTATAACCAAAAATGAAATATATATATATATATATATATATTTTTAATTCAATTTCTTTAAAATAACCCCAATTCCAATATATATTTATATTTTTATACCAAATTCCTTTTAATATCATGAATCTTAAAAATATATTTATAGTATTTAAATTATCACAATTCAGGCCAGTGCTACAATAACATCCAATAATTCCAATCACTACAATAATCTATGTTGATTATTCTACACGATCCATATATCGCAATATTTGAAATTAAATTTAACTTTTTGAGGAATCCAGTTGGATCCCACCAACCTATTTTTCCTGCATCCACAGATGTTAATACAATATAAAAATACCAATCCCACATCGAGGGGGATATCGCGGTATATAGGGTCATCCGCTATTATGCGGGGCGCATAGGGTCTCATCCGCTATAATGTGCGAGAATATCACTCTAAATACTAGTATATATATATATACTACTATATATATTTAACATTCAACAGATAATAGTTTTATAAATTCAACCAAGCATCCAATATTTATTTTAACTATTTAAAACTGAATTGGAAATCCAAACGAGTGAGATTTTCTCACCTTGATTTTAAATTGCAATCCGTCCCAAATTTACATTTCTCTACACAGCTTCCATTCGATTTAAACCTCGTATGAATACGTTATTAATTCATTAGCTATCTCCATTTTTAAATTCTAAATCAAATAACTAATCATATACTTTTTAATTACAAATTCATACCTCCACTTTCTCGTTTGTGACAAACCAGCATCACACATGCAGAAAGGTTCGCCGTGCACGTCAATCTCACCGCCGCTACCAGGAGTCGCTCGGAACCCGCTGCCTCGCGCTGTCATAGCCTAACCTCGATCGAACCTTTCCATAATTCACCTGCAAGTGCCCATCGATTCCCAAATCTTGACCAACATCCACTGCGACACCCGGTCGCCGCTGTCCAACCTCGTCACCCAGTCGCGCCTATTTGCTCATCGTCGTTGCCCTAACTCAACCCTAACATCGAAAGTCGCTACCCTAGTCCATCACGCCGCTGTTCCACACCGCGCCTCCAAGGCAAAGTCGCGGTTCCCCCTTTATTCTCAATCACAGAACCCTAATCATTCGAACAAACGTACGCGGCAACACCTACCACATCGCGTCTCTCTATATCCCTAGCATCGAATCACTCCTTCTCACGTCGATCGCAAGATGTCGCTCCACCTTCATGAGTTATCGAAGTCGAGCTCAATTCGATTTTCATTTGCCTGATTTTTCTTTTTCGTTTATAGGGGATTTTGGTTTTCATTTTTTTTTAATTTTTTTTTTCTCGTCCTCGGTTTTTAAAAGAAAAAGGGAAGCATACGAATATAAAATAGAAGAGGACATCTATGCGTACAATACTAGGTTTGCATACTAGGGTGGCTGATGGATGGAATGGCTAATGTGAGTAGATTTTGACTGGTCAACAAATTATATATATATATATATATATATTAGATTGTCTCGATATCACAGCTAAAAATCTGGAACCCCTATCGAGGCATGCCACTAGGAGTTCATAATGTTATACCCCTATTCCGAACGCAATGAAAAAGGTTTCGAGTCCCAATTCGATCGTATGGAGAAGATAGCTTTTTGAACCCAATTATTATATTGAATTTTCGATATAAATTTTAGCGCGTTTCTATCCCATACGACCAAACGATAACTCCAAACACTATGAAATTTGAAGTCCGATAATAATACACTATTACGGAACCAATGGAACTGGTTCCGTCGAATTCCGAGACTGTGCCTCGGAAGGATATTTTTAAATGTCAATTTAAACAAGCTATTTTAAAACTTGAACAGATTACTTTTAAATTCAATTTTAAACTTTTATTATCTTCATTATTATCTATATAAATTTTATAAGCCTTTAAATTATTTTATCGAGCTTAAAAACTCAGGACACAATAATTTAACCAATATTCAATTATTAAATTCAACAATTAAATTATCCAATAAATTGCTATATTTAAATTCTGAATTTATTTTATAAATAAACCCAAATTTTCCATATTCAAAATCAATCTATAATTCAAATTCAATATTTAAAACCACTTAAATATTCCAAATCAAACGTTGAAAAATCCGCGTCGTTGCACCTTTTCTATTCCCATTGAAAAATATTTATTTCGGGTTCAATTGATTTGTTTGCAGTCTCTTCCTTTTTCTTTGTTTCGTTCTGGAAAAAAATTATAAGTTTATAATATATATTTAGTTTGCCTTCTTATATTTTGAAACCCTTTCCTCCACCTTCTTGCTGAGGCCTGCTCGTATCACTCACCCACTCTCTCTCGATTTTCGAACCAACCCCATCCTCCTTAGCCCATTTGCACTACAACCACCAGCCCCTAACCTCACCAACTGCCACACCCCATCACCAAAACCCTCCGCCAGTTCAGCTGAAACTCCTCCTCCGTGCTATCGCTCCAACGCCGAAGACGCCGCACTTTCCCATGGCCGCAGTTCCCTTTTCTCAACCACTGCCGAACTATCAGCCTATCACCGTTCCTTTCAACTCCCTTCCGTTGCAGACAGCCTTCCTGCCTTGTCAATCTCCAGTCCAACTCCTCCGATGCGTAGCTCACGGCCGAGCTCCTCCTTCCCATACGCCACAGCTCGATCCTCCATCAACGCCGAAGCCACCTTCATTTCCCACGTCAAACCCGATCTACAACCCCATGCGACCACAACCCTGTCAGCCGCATCACCTTCGTCCTCCACCTCGCTTGCTGACCCACCACCGTAACCATCTCCTAAAACAGACCCAAACCCAAACTCACCCAGCACACGACCACCCCCTTCAGCCAAAACCCATTCCTTTCTTAGCCTACCTTTCATTCACTGCCATTCGTGCCACCACTTCAACCAAGCAACTGCCGCCACCCAGACGAGCACATGCAGCACCCTTTGCTTGTGCAACACTAGCAGCAGCAGCCAAGGCCGACCCACGGCAGCAACCAAACACCACGTATTTTTATGTATAATATGTTTAATAATGGTTTATATATAATATGTTTATATAATCAAAGGTATATACATAAGATGTTCAATGTATTTATTTAAATTTATGTTAATATTTTAATATAGATTTTTGTAATAACTTTAATAAATATATATATGTTATGTTTAAATATATATATATTTGAAATTTTTTGAAAAGAAATATATGGGTTTTATTAAATATTGATTTTTAAAAATCATAAAAAATATATATATATATAATATATATTTAATATCCATCGAATTCAGTTGATCGTGCTTTGCTTTTATTTCGCCGCTGTCTAGAATTGGTCGCAGCAGCTTTTTGCTTTCCTCTATGTGCATGTCCGTGTCAACTTCTTCGCCATCATTGTTTTCATGGCCTCGAAAGGTGAGCGATCACTCACGATTAATATTCTTATATTCAGTAAATTTAATTCACATGAAATGACGATTGAAATATGTTATTAAATTTTAATTTGTTAGTAATTAAATTTTTAAGTATGATATGTTATTATCTGCAATTGTTTACTTGTATTAATTGACATATGACACCATAACCTGTTGTATATATTTAAATTGTTGATTATGATATATGCTTGCTATCGATATGTATGTCATTTTATATTATTATTTTATTATTCTCACTCTGCAAGTTCCCTGATAGTTAGGAATTCACTATAGGTTGAAATGATACATATCCGAATGATTTTATAGATTAGGGAAAATCGTTATGGGTCGAAATGATAAACCCAATCGATTTTATTGATTTTGAATTTTGGGATTGCGGGTTGAAATGATATAAACCCGTAATACTAAATTATTGCAGATTGAAATTATAAATATCTGTATCACTTGACCATAGGTTATAAAATTATATACGGACACCGTTGGTTTATTTTTAAATGAAACTTTTGAGAAAAGAAAATATATGTGTTTTGATTTTAAAATATAATATAATGGTTTTATTTTTATTTTAATATGTGTATAAATTTAGATTCTTAAATTATATGTTTTGAAAATTGTAAAATTATAAGTTAAGTTTTAAAATGTAAATTATAAAATTTTACTTATAACTCTATTATTTTTAATATATATAAAATAGGATTTAAAATAGATTTAATAAAAAGGTTTAATTTAATTTAATAAATATTTAATTTAATTAATATATATAATATGTTTTAAAATATTTATTTAAGAATTATATTAATATTTGGAAATATTTTTTATAATAACTTTAATAAATAGAGGCTGGAAAGGTAAATTAAAGTTGACATGAAATTAAAATTGGTTAAGAATTGAATATAAATAAAAATTGATTTGAAACTTATTAATTTTGTGATTTTAAAGATATGATTTTTATAACTTGATAACTAAATTTTAATTTGAAGGTGATTAAATGAATATTTTCAAATTTAAATAAAATTGAAATTGAATATTTAATATTGATTTAAATATGAAAATTTGAGATTTTATTTAAATGTTATTAAAAATGATTAAGTGAATATTTTCAAAGTTAAATAAAAATTAAAAGTTGAATTTTGAAATATAAATGAAATTTATCAAATTGAGTTAATGTAAAATGGTTGAATATTTAAACGTTGAAACCTATTGAATTGGAAGTAGTTAAATGTGCAGTTCAAACCTGGATTTGAAATCGATACAAATTTAAAATGGTATAATGAGAATTTGAATTGGACCTTTAACCCTTTTAATTGAAATTGTTGAACCGAGTTTGATTTAAATTGAATTTTGGAACTAAAGTTGATGTGAATTGATTTTTGAAATTGGAAGAAACAATTCTAACTTGAAAAAATTTTTGATATATTTATTTTAATATATAAACTATTTTAATCTATAACCTATTTTTAAATATATATAAACTATTTTTAATTTATAACTATTTCAATATATATAAACTATTTTCAATATTTAAACTGTTTAAGTAGGAAATGTTATGATTTAGATTTAATAGATTTATATGCGAATATTTTGATATGATGGTTTAAACTATTTTGTGGTAATGATTTTGGAAGTGAATATGATTTTGAAATGAATATGATATTTTCATATGAATTATGAACTGTTTGAAATGTAAAATGACCACGGTGTGAAATAAGCGTTTGGTTGTTAAAGAGACCGGGATCGGATATTGCCATACTCTCTGCCAATACCGAAAACAACTTTAACAATTGTGCATATGGTAGAGAATCCAGAATGATGTAGGATGGTTTGGCGATGTCAATACGAGGTATGAACATAGCCCTGACTCCCGCGAGTCAGCTTGATGTGACTAAAATAGGAGCTATACCTAGGCCAAGTGAGGTCGCACCTTCGATCGAGCATGCTTCTTCGACACCATATCTATTACTTCGTGATTTGATTGGGTGCACCTTTGATTTTGGGAATGTGTCTCGTGGTGGACGGTAGTAGCTGCTATGCGTTACCACCAGCCAGGTTCTGCAAAACGATAGAATCCTACCCTAGGCATTGCCTCACATGCCTTGTCACATGCCTTATCGAGCCCATTACGAGTTTGGTTTGTACCATACCTATGGAGTGCCCTTTTATAGCCCTCCAGTTTATGGAGGAATCACTGTACTATATAGACTACGGAAATATATAAAAATATGTTAAGGGGGATATGGGTAACACCTTAATGCTACTTTAATAGTTTTTACGATAAACATTATATATGTAGCGTATTGTATTATGCATGTAGATAGTTTACAGATCCTTAAAGGATGGGAATCCCAAACATCCTTTAAGTTATATTGCAATTCACTTAGGCTGATTTACTTGCATAAGAATGTTAATCCTGACTCGAGTGTTTTGTGTTTTGCTTTATGCTCGGGTTAGACTGAGTGTCACGTCATTTGAGACTCGCCTTTGGAGCTTGGAGCTTTGCTTGAAGATCTATCTTGTCTATTCAGCCTTTTCAGTTATTTCCAGTTGTTTATGTTCAAACTTGACATTTGGTTATATAAAAAAATTTGAAATTAATAAATGAAATGATTTTAAACTAGATTATATATAGAATATAAAAGAATTAATTCTATAAATTGATAAAATCATTTATGACGGTTTGATGATGATTGGATGTTATCTCTTTACTTGTTGATTGATTGATTGATTGATTGATATGATTGTGCATATTATCATTTAGTGATTAATTGTTCTCAGCCATTTTATGAGCATTTGACTTTTGTTGTTGACTTTCAAATAGTGCATAACCAATTATAAGTAATTTACCTTCACGCATGGGAAGGGTAGAAATTGTAATCTTTTGGGAATGTTGGAACGAACACCTTATGAATTAAGTTTCATAATTTGACTATAGGGCGTTCGACGACAATGTTGGGTTGAAAATTGATCGTTAGATTAAAGTTATTTATTTTGATCCAAACAAAGAATTACAATCTTTGAAATGAATATTATATAAGATGATGACACATACGAATATGATTTACGACTAAAAAAAAGAAATTCAAACTGGAAATTTGAGAGTTAGAATTCTGGGAGTTTTGAAATTGGTTTCTAATTTGAAAAAAATATAGTTGTTTTGTTTGAAAGTATTTTCCGTACGTAATTGTTTCCAAAAATGATTTCGAAATAAATAAAGTGCAAAACTCACTTCTGTCGCTGGAAAATAATTTCAGTGATGATCGCGACATCATCGGCGTTCATTTTCGAGTTTCAAAGTGGGAAGGCCACTTTAGTAGCTTTGCTACTCGATTGTCTAATGAAACTGATTTGATTCAAATTCCTGAAGTATGATTTGATATTCGATATATATATTTCAAATGATTGAAATAAAACCCGGTGTTCAGTTCTCGAGTTTTTATTGAATAATATTATGAACACATGTATCCTATGCATTAGGATTGATTGATCGATTGATTATGCATCTTATTGAGATGATTTATTGCTGATTTCCAATTTTGAATTGGAATTTTTTTTCTGACTATTCTAAAGGGTCGAACACTTCCAAACTAAGAATTAATTTTCAAAGCTAAGTATTTTGGAAAGTATATGAAGACTAGTTTTGGAAATTTTAAAGTAAAGACCAATAGAAGTTGAACAAGTTTTAAAATGTTAAATATTTTGATAAGTGAATTATATAAGATTATTCTGTATTATATAAGTATGAAATTTATTTTTAAAATGTTTTGTATTTAAAGAGTTTTAAGAAATGTTTTGAACAAAGTAAATATTTACAAAAACTTATGACTGGCAAATTGATTTTTAAGCAGTTCTGACTTTGTATAAATATGGAAAATAGTTTTGAAAAGCTTATAACGGAATTTGTTTTAAGATACATTTGAACCTAGTAAATTTTTTATAATAAAATATTTTGAAAAGTATTTCTTTTGGAAAGAAATTTGATTTTATCTGAATTTGATATAAATATATAACTGAAGTTGTGGAAAACTATGGATTTCAAATTTGGGAAATTTTGAGTTTGAATGGTATATGATTAAGAAAAGTTTTTGATTGTTGAGATCGTATATGGTTTAAAACTGAACTGATATTTGAAAATGGATTGATTTCGAAAACCTTTGACTCTATATAAATGTCGGATTTGGAAGTTTCGATTCTTATATGAAAATGGTTGGTATAAGTATGAAGTTATTTCAAAAACTATTGATTTTGGAAGGTATTCGATCTGAAAAGGGATAATCTTATATATAACGGAATTTATATAAGAATGATATGATATATTCGATACTATTGATTTGGAAAGTACACAATTTGGAAATGAAATCTTATATATAATGGAATTTATATAAGTGTGATATTTGAAGTTATTATTTTGAAAAGCGTATTATGTATATTATGATACATTTCGAAATTGAAGATATGGGAAGTACCCTCTGCAAAATTCGGTAATCCACTTTGTGGGTTCATTCTATTGATTTGATTTTTGGTTGTCCGGACATGAACTCATGAGTTCCTTCGAATTCCATAGCGTAACCTATGATCTTATGATTTAGATCGTAGTGTAAATCGAGGGTAGAGATTACCTACAGTACAAATGGATTCTGCAGGGATAGCGACGTAACCATTGCGTACTGCGATCTGCGATGTTATTTTTTTAGATCGTAGCGTAAATCGAGGGTGGAGATTACCTACAGAACAAATGGATTCTGCTGGGATAGCGACGCAACCATTGCGTACTGCTATCTACGGTGTTCGAGTAGTACTTTTTCAGATCTGTTTTTAAGTATTTTTACTGGGTGTTGAGATAGGTCTACTAAGTACTTGGAGATTTCTAGTCTTGCGCCTGATCAACGTATGACCAGAGTCTGTAAGAACGAGGATAAACTTGTTAAAACATCGAGTTATAAGAGTATTTTGATAAAAGTATTCTATAAAGGATATTTGATATTTTTTTCTTTTCTAAAAACTTCAAAAATGTTTAAAAGATTTTTTATTTCTGTACGACATGGTTTAAAGGTTAATTATCAATGTTGTAAATATTGTGAGAAGTTATTAATTCAATAAAACAAAGTTAAAGTTAATGGTTATTGATTTATTAATAATATTTTAAAAGTATTTTGAGATTAAACTAATAAATTTATAAATAATGAATTTATGGTTTTCAATGGCTCCTTTCTAAATATAAGTAATGATGTGTTAAAGAAACTAGTAGAATAAAATACATAAGTTATGTGTAGATCATTTTATTCGTACAACGGTTCTGATCCAGATTCGAATACATGATTTGTGGTAATTCACACCAGGCCGAATTAGAATTTTTCACTCGATTCTTGACGGCGAACATTTGATACGAATTCTTGATATGAATTTGAAATTTTATATCATAGTTTATGGCTATGCAAGGAGAACGTAGATTTCTAATCAAGGAACCGGATCAGAGTCTGCACTAGACTGGTCTGGTTATCAATACTAGTTCGAAAGTCGAATTTGTGTATCCATGCAAGTGATCAGAATTGATATTGTGCACAAATGATATATGTACATCATACGAACTTTAACAATAAAGTGTTGAGCTATGATTGTTGCTTCTGATTGTTATACTATTTTGGTTGCATGTAATTGTTACATTCCATTAGACTTGCATGTAGTAGTGCATCATACTTATTAGTTGCATTACATTGCTTTATTGCATATGATTGTTGCATTGTGCGTCATTGGTATTTATGATAGAATAGCTAGTATATTGTCCTATTATCATGTTTAATTCTCTTGAATTATGTAAGTAAGATACAGGTTTATGGAACCAATAGTTGTTGCTTTTGGTTTCATAAACTAAGTTGTTGCCCGACAAATAGGTACGTTTTCGGATTACGATTTTGTAGCGATATTTTATTGTTTTTTCCCATGGTTTTGGATGCTTTATTATTGAAATATGATATATATGATATTATTATTTTTTCGGACCTAACCGCGTAAATGAGATGCTTACGAAATTTTTTGTGAATTTAGGACTTAGAAAATTTTACATGCAAGTTGAGTTATTTTCAAATGTATATTAAACTTAAATATGTAGGTTAAATTGTTTATAAATTGATTATTTTTAATAAAATATTTCAAATTCCTTCTCGTTCGTTTTCGAGGACGAAAAGTTTTGAGTGGGGGAGATTGCAACGACCCGTATTTTTGATAATTGAAAATATTAAATTTAATAAGCTTTTGGAATTTAATATTGTCAGAAATTAAAATTTATGATTTATTAATTTGAATCTTATTAGATTATAAATTTTGATCTTAAGATAAATCTTAAAACAATTAATTTTAATGAGATAAAAGATGGTAACGCGTATTAACATATAAATTACTAATATTGATTGAATGTAATTTACTACTATGTTAACGTAATTTGAATGAATTGAAATAATAAAGGTTAACAAGGAATATAATAAATGATGTATAAATTGATGTAATCATATGTTATTAATTGCAATTGGTTTTAATATGGAGTATGAAATCAATTATTTAGTACGAAAATTTATTAACCTTTGTTTGTAAATAATAAGTTAATTAATATGAATTATTAATGTATAACCATTGTTTTATTATCATCTTATTATTACATCCGTTAGAAATTTATTTGGTAATTAATTAGTGATATGTGCAACTTACGTTTTGTGTTAAAAAATAATGAGAATTCGTTGGAATCTAATATTGAATATAAACTGCAATAAGAGATGTTGAAATCCTTTAATTGAAAAGAAAATACTAGTGCATTGTAATAATAAGTTCAGTGTAAGAAGTTGCATTTTTAAATTAAATTAAAATGAACATTTGAATGAACTTTAAGCCTTGACTTGAAAAGAATATAATGAATGTTTATCTCTAACCAGAATAACAAATGTTGAATTTAAATAAAGAATTGAGTGAATGTTTTAATGAAAAAATAACATAAGTTGTTATTTGAAATGTATCTTGGAGAAGTTAATATTCAATAAGATAAAACATTTACTTTGAAAATAGTGTATTAATTTTGTTGTATATGAAATTTTATAAAACATGTTTGAATTGGTATAAGTGAAAAGAAAACGGTGTTTTATAATTAGAATTCATTTAAAATTAGTAATGAAATTAATTGGAGTTAGATTAATTGAAATATTTCAATTAAAAGGAAACAAAAATGAACTTGTAATGAATGAGTTAATATAGGAACTTGCATTTTTGTGTCAAAATGGAATGAACATTTTAATTAAAATAATTGCATGTTTTGAGTCGTATAAAATAAAAATTTCATTTTGAATAAGTATGATTTTGTATAAAGAAAAATTGAAGTATGGAGTAATATATATAAACACACTTATTAGTATTCAAATTTTAAAATACATCAAAGGGTTCATGGTTGTGTAAATGTTGTGAAATCAATTAGAAATTACCTTGTATTAACAGTTGTATATTAATTACACATGTCCACATATATTTATTTTTCCATTTTATATATGGTTAAAACTTGTAAATTGGTTGCATTAATATGACTGTTACAATAATTAAAAAAGCAAAGTAAATCATTCTTATAGTGCATAGATAGATATATATTCATAAATTAATAAAATTCGTTTGAGTAACATAAATAAATATATAGGTTGATTGGCTGATTAATTGATTGATTGATTGCGTTAATGGAGGATGCACATATATTAACATAAAATGAATGTTTTAATAAAGAATTAAATGATATAAATATGTGTATATTTGGGTTTATTGAAATGAATTTATTGGAGTAAGTTTTGGAATTTGGACCCCAAAAGTTTGTTCATAGTATATAAGTGGCCCTTCTTTTGCTTTATATTTATTCTCACATCCACATTCTCTTTCTTTTCATTTCCAAGTTCCCCATATAGGTTCCACTTGAACATCCATTTCATTGTTAGATTACTCATTCATTTCTTATTAATTAATAGTAACCTCATATGATTTATTTCTAATTAATAATTGCCTCATTCTTTTCATTTGTTTCTCATATGATTTTTTTTCATTTTTAATGTGAACATCCAATTTAATATTCATGCCACCTCATTAGCATTTACTATTCTTCGTTTCTAAAGTTCATTTTGTTTACGCATTATAAGTTCTTGTAGCTTCCTTTTGTTAGCAGTCCATTCTCCCGAAGCTTCATATTTAAAAACGGAAGATTTATTTTTATCTTCATTCATATATTTATTCCTTTACTTCACCTCTTTCAATACTACCATTTTTAAGGCTGTTCATATTTTTACTTTATTTCAATTTCTAGTTTGTTTATATACACTTTATCAGCTTTTCATTTGTTTCCATCTTCATTCCTCTAGCCTCATTTAATTTTCAAAACTCATCTTCTGTAGCTTTATTTTTTTCCAAACAAAATTCCATCTCATTTTCTCTCTCTTTACCTTCCTCCTTCCTTTTTCATTTTTTTTCTTTCTTCAAATCTCCTTCTTCTTTTTTTCAAAGCTTCCTTTTTTTATTCATATTCTTCGAATATTCTTCTTCTTTTCAAAGCTTCGTTTTCTTCTTCAATTTTTCTTCTTTTTTAAATTTTCTTCTTCTTTTCCAAAATTTCTTCTTCTTTCCAAATCTTTTTCTTCAAATCCAGATCTATACAAATTTCTCTGTCTCTTCCAAAACTTTCTAAAAAAAGATTAATATAGTAAGGAAATAACTCAAAAGGAGGAAGTAGTACGAATCTAGATCTGACTAGAAAAAGAAAAGCCAAAAGGTGAGTGATTAAACCCACTCATACAATACTAAAATTCCCATTGCAAGTTAAATAAAATTTATGATGTGATATATAAATTTTTGATTGTTGTTTGTTGATTTTGACCGACATTTGAATTAATATTGGATCGAATTAAAATTAAATTGAATTGACATTTAAATTTATATTGTAATTCAATTTCTAGTTAAAACCCCGACATTGATTACTATGAACTATTGTGATATATTGGTTGATTTGGATGTTGTTTGAAATGGATGCTTATTGATTGATATGTTGGATGTATGGTTGTTATTTATTTTAATATGTCTCTGTTATCACCTTGTATATTCTTGACATCATTTAAATGACTATTTGAATCATTTTAAAAATTGGATAACTATGACATTTAAATTATGGGTTGAAATGATATACCTATACAATTTCTTGGATTCAGATTATTTATTGAAATATAATTATTTGAAAGGTTTAAGTTTTTTAAATTTAAACTTCGGATTTATTTTAATTAAAGTGGTTAAAATTGTTATTTCGAATTATTTGAAATCTCTTAAATTATTATAATCACGTTGTACACTTGATAGGAGATGGAAAAACCCGTAACATCTCCGAAACCATTGCACTCATAGTTTTATTTGATATTGATTTGACTTACATAGGAATTTTTAGTTCTGACTCGAATGTATTGGTTATTCATGACGCTCGGTTTAGCCTGAGTATTTCAGTGTTTTAAGACGTTATTCCTTGGAGATGAAGATGAAGATTGGTGATCGTATTTATTATTATTTTTCAGCTACATTATTTGATATGTTCATTTATTTTACTCTACTTAATTTTGTAAAAAAAAGTGTAATCAAAGGTATATCGTAAAACAGCTTCGTGAACTATTTTATTTGATTATTATATTTTGTCGTTCCGCTGCGAGATTCTGTGTATTGCTTTCCTTCTTTTCTCTTGTTTTCTCTTTTAAACCCCATTGATAATCTGCCCTTTGAATGGTTTGATTCAGACATGTGTGGTTTATTATCGACTTAAATTGTCCAAAATGGTGGGTTGTCATAATGTATTAGTGTTGACATTTAGGGGTCGAAAAGACAATTCCTTACATTTTGTATCAGAGCTGAAGTTTAAGTGAGAACCTTGGCATGTTAAAATATATAATATACATTCCGTTTCAGTTATATCAAACAAATTCTGATTTGTTCTCATCAATTCCTATTTATCAGCTTTGCCCGTCAAAATCTGTGCCCAGCTTACTTCGCTTTAAGATTTGTTGTTTGGATTGATCAATTTTTGAATTCGTGATTTATTCCATGTGCTTGTCCTGTTCTCTCTCTAGCCTCGAAAGGTGAGCAATCACCCACGATTAACATTCTTATTGTTAGTAAATTTGATTTCACTTGAAACGACAATTGAAATATGCTGTTAAATTTGAATAGCTAGTTATTTTATTTTTAAATATGATATGCCATTATCTGCAACTGTTCACCTGTGACATATGACACCATATCCTGTTATGTATATTTTATTTAATTTGTTGCTAATGATATATGCATGTGTTGATTTTTATATTTTATCATATTTACTCTCACTTTGCAAGTTCCCTGTTAGTTTAGAAATCCCTATGGGTTGAAATGATACATATCCGAATGATATTATAGATTAGGGGAAAATCATTATGGGTTGAAATGATAAACCCAAGCGATTTTCATTGATTTGAAATTGTAACAACCCGCATATCTATCGATTTTATATTTAAATATTTTATTTAAATATTTTATCGTTAGTCGGATGTTAGTCTGAAAAGCTACTTTTTGCATACGGTCAAATTAGGACTCGAGACCACTTCCATTGAGTTCAAAATGACGTTTGCGATCTTTTTAAGTGTAAACTTCGATATGTTTGGAGATAGTGAAATTTTCAACACTTTTTCCCGCCTTTGACTTTGGTTTGGACTGCACCCCTTTAGTTCAGCCCAACCATCTTCCTCACTCTATCAAAACACTTCAAGCTTTGTCAAAAATGGTGGTGGGAAGTGGAAATTAAAACTCCAAACACAAATTCTATTGCAAATCCGAGATTCAACATCAAATTCACGTGAAGACCATTGATTCAAGCTTGTTGGTGTTCTTGCTTTGCTCTCAAATCTCCATCTTCATCAAATTCCGTGAAAAGGTGAGATTTTTGATCTCACATCTTGCCTATATCTATCTTGGACTGTTGGGAATGATCCTCTATTGCATTTGTATGAATATCTGCATTTGGTTTGGATTGGATTGGCGAAAAACTCAAAAATTAGTGATTTTGGTGAAAAAACTACTACTAGGTCGTTCTGGCCATTTTTAGCTCGTTCTGGCCCTTAAGTCGTAGGTCGTTGCCGACCTATAATCTCCAGGCAAAATGATTAAGTCGTTCACGAGTTAAAGGCATGAGTCGTTCACGAGTTAAAGGCATGAGTCGTTCACGAGTTAAAGGAATGAGTCGTTCACGAGTTAAAGGCTTAAGTCGTTTGCAGTTAGCTCGTTCGCCTCGAGTTAAGTCGTAGGTCGTTTGGCCTTAAGTCGTTTGCAGTTAGCTCGTTCGCCTCGAGTTAAGTCGTAGGTCGTTTGGCCTTAAGTCGTTTGCAGTTAGCTCGTAGCTCGTATTCTAGGCTTAGGTCGTTAAGTCGTTCGTTCCCCTAAGTCGTTCAAGGCTTAGGTCGTAAGACCTTAGGTCGTGCACTTTTAGGTCGCGAACAACCTTATGTCGCGAACCTCTTTAGGTCGTATGACCCTAATTTTCTTAGGTCGTTGGACTTTTTTTTAACTCGTTGGGTCGTAGACCCTTAAACTGTTAAGTCGCGTACTTTCTTAGGTCGCGCATCCCACTTAGGTCGCTTGACCTTAAGTCGTAGGTCGTCTCCGACCTAACATTCCCACTGCTATTTCACTAGGTCGCTTGACCTTAAGTCGTAGGTCGCTTGACCTTAAGTCGTAGGTCGCTTGACTTTGTTAAGTCGTAGGTCGCTCGACTTTGTTAAGTCGCAGGACTCTGTAAGTCGTAGGTCGTCGCCGACCTTACACTTGGTCTTTTTAGTTCGCGATTTCCTTAGGTCGTATTACTCTGCGAAGGCAATCTTATCTGAAAAGCATTCATCAGAACTTCCACTTTGATGCATTTTGAGCTGATTTCCTTGGATTTTATTCACGTCTCCGAATGTGAATTTTTGTGATAGATTGTTCCAACAATCGTTTTATGACTTGTCACTTTAAAGATATGAAGGTTTTAATACTAGTAGTAAATATCAAAACTCTTCAAATCGATTTCAACACTATTTTTAATATCAAAAGTTCGTTTTCTCAAACCGATTTTCAATCTACTAATATATAAGCCTTTACTTCACTCGAATGAGAAATCGACTTAAACGACTTAGTAAAACGAGTGGTATGAAACACTTGCGTTCACTTCATCGGTTAGCTCTTGGACTTGTTCGATTGATCCCTTTTCGTGACAATTTCCTAGTGAAAATTTACAGCTTGTTCGTAAATATTTAAGTTAAGCAAGTGGTTATGGGACATGAAGCTAAACTCATATATTTACTAGCTTGGTGTGATTGACACTTCTCGCTGATCATGATGATCATTTTATGATTTAGACTAGCAATTGTGCGATGTCTCTTTGTTTGCAAGGTAAGACTAGACCGCAGTAGTGTGATTCCGACTCTCACACATCTCTTTGTCCGCAAGGTTAGTCTAGACCGCAGTAGTGTGATTCCGACTCACACATATCTTTCTGTTTGCGAGGTTAGGCTAGACACCACTTGTGTGATTCCATTCACACATACCTTTTTGCTTTTTGGTTAGCCTAGGCCTCAATCAGTGTGATTCCGACTCACACATATGGGGTAGCTCCCCATGGTCTTCGGACCATCATGTGATAGGCCTCTTTCTCTTTTTATGATTTCTGGATTTCTTGTTTGATTTCTGGATTCTTATGTCATTGACTTGTTATGTGTAACGACCCAGAAATTTTGATAATTAAAATTTGAATATTTAATTGATTTTAAATATTAATAAGTAGAATTAAGAAGTCGAATAATTTATTATTCGAATATTGGATTTAATTTGGTCAATTAAATCGATAATTTAATGATTGAAATTCCAGAAATAATTAAAAATCGAGATTAAAATGATTGAAAATGATTTGTAAAATTCTATTTAATCATACTGGAGTTATAGAAAGGTTATAGAACTTTCAAAATTGAATTTGGAGTTAAATTGTGAAAATCGAATATTTTAATATTTAATTATCGACTGTAAAAATAGCCAATTTTCGAACAGTCTCAGAATTGAACAAGACCAGTTCCATTGGATCCGTAATAGTTAGTTATTATCGGATTTCAATTTTCGTAGCAATCGGGATTGTCGATTGACCGTGGCAACTCGAAACGCATCGATATCGTTTTAATTTTAAATCGTCGAGTTAAAATAGTCATTTTTCAAACGGTCTCGGATTTCGACGAAACCAGTTTCATCGGATCCGTAATGTGATATTATTGTAAGATTTCAAATTTCGTAATTTTTGGATTTACCATTTGTCCGGTACAAATTAAAACGCCTCGAAATCGATTTAAATCGGTTTAATTTAAATTGATCGTTTAATTCCGTATCTCGTGCAGACGATCGAATTAGCTTCCGAAACCTGTTCCATTGTGTCCGGAACGCGGAAAAACCTTAGGATAACTTGTCGGAACGTGAGGATTAGAGGCCGTTTGCCTTAACTGTTAAATCGAGAAATTTTCTTAATTAAATAATATTAAAATCCTTATATACATTAATGATTCTCCAAACCCTAGCTCATAACAGACGACCGCCACTTATAGAGATTAATGGTCGATATCTTCTTTCGTTCTCCCTCAAAAATCTCGAAATCCAAGCAGCGATTTCAAAAAGTTTCAACTGGAGATATGTTCTACACGTCGAGATCTATAGTGTGAACGGTTAAGATCGTATTTCGTTGAGTGTATTGGCGATAATGTTTGCGTGAAGACCCACCGTTCATCCTCGAACTGTGTGCAAACGACGAAGCCGAGTGCGCCATGGTTCTGGGCGGTGGTGTTGGGGGTTGAGGCGGTTCGAATGAGGGTTGGTTGATGAAGTTTCGTTGAGTTTGGTGGGGTGCGGCAGTTCGATATTTCGAACGGTTATGGGTTGTTAGTCGCGAATGAAAACTGGAGGGAAGGGGAGAAGATGAACGCGTGAAGGGGAAGCAAGTAACGGCCGAGATCTGATGATTTCAAAACGTGCGATCGTGATTGAGCGTAGGTTATAAAAATAAATAAATATTGTAAAATTTATTTTAATTAAATTCGTGTAAAACTTTGTAATGCTATAACTTCGTCATATGTTGTCGAAATTCGACGAAACAGGAAGCATTGGAATCGTATCGTCGAGCACTACGCGATGCAATTGGTTTGGAGTCGTTTGGAGTTAACGAAAATTTCGGGTAAAATTAAACGCACGTTTAATTTTATTCGAAATAAAACGTATTGGAACGGAATTGAAATCACGGTGAGATCTTCTCACTCAAATGAATGTGGAATTTTTGCAGTTATTATTGACTGATATGATTACTATGGGATGTGCTATTAGATATGATAGGATATATCTATATATATAGCAGTATATACATATTGCCATATGTATATATTGGATTGATTGATTTCCCGCCTCGTATAGCGGATGAGACCCTATTGCGCCGTTAGTAAGCGGATTTTTATAAAACCTATATACCGCGATAATTCCGTACTGGAGCGGAATTGGTATTGTGCTAACATCTGTGGATGCAGGGAAACAGGTTGGAGGGATCCGACTGGATTCCTCACCGTATTGATTATTTACAGATATTTTGATATATTCTATTATCATATGATGATATATGATATTTGACTGTTGTGATGGACTGATTGGTGTTGTTGCATCATCGGATTCAGTTTTGAACTTTAAAAATGACGACTTTTAATTTAAAAGGATTTTTAAAGTGATTTTTGAAAATATACGTTTTATGGAATTTTTGAATCGATTTATAAACGTAAAATTTTAAAGTTATAAAAGTTATAATTTTTAGTGAAATATAACCGAAGTGTTGTTTTTGAAACAAAAGTTGATTTATTTATAAAATGGTTTAAGTTGGGATTTTTGAATAACTATAAACGATTTGTATAGAAAGATTTATAAAATTGATATTTTATAAATCAAAATATTGGACTTATAAAACGAATTTTATAAGTGTTAAAAATGAAATATTATGGAATCCGTAAGTGAATGAAATTTATAGATTTATAAATTGTGAAGTTGAAAATGAATGATAAGTTATTAACTTATAATATGGACTTGTGATATTTATATCGAGTATAACTCGAATTTGTTAATAAAGAAGATTTATAAATCGAAGTTGTTAGAAAATGGAAATCGAATTTATAAACGTTGTTGTATAAATTCGAAAATCAATTAAATTTGATTGATTTTAAATATAGAGATTATTAAGGGAATTTTATCCACGATTTTGGACAGTGGATAATTCTTGGAATAAATGTGTAGAAAAGATTGAAATTTGGTTAGTAAAGTATATTCACGATTTTGGACAGTGAATATATTATTGAAAAAAAATGGTTATGTTTGGGAAAGCGATATTTTAAAATGAAGTTAATTGTTTTAAAAGATGTTTAAAACGTGTTAAGTATCGAAATCATAGATTTCAACATTTATTGTGAAATAGACGTTTTCGAGAAATAAGGAAATGATGGACTATAACACTGTTGTTATAGTAAATGATTTCCGAAAGGAAATGTTTTTTTTATGTAGTATTGGGATTTATATATCTATCTAAATTCGAATCCCTATACTAGTGATTTTGAGTCGTCGTAACGATGTTTTACGCAACATTCGTTTTGACTCAAATTGATGTTGTTATAGAGAATGATTTCCTTAAAGAATGAAATGTATACTTAATATTGATTTAAGTATATTGAATATTTTCAAATGTTGAAAATAAATGATTTGTGAAATACTTATTTTTAAATAAGTATGGAAATGCTTTGCCAATATGAAATGAACTGTTTTGAGATTTTATCTTTTAAAGATAAAGTCGAAATGTGGAAATTGATTTGAAATTGTTTTCAAATGATTAAGTGTGGAAACTTTATATCTAGAAAAGATATTTTTGGAAGATAAAATAATTTGGGAAAATTATTTGGAATCTGATGATGTTGCGCATCTTTATTGATAGTTAAATAACCGACTATCAATATTTACCTTTAGATAGGTATTTGTTGTGAATTGGATGAATTTGAATGCCACACTTATTTTTAAATAAGCGCTCACTATTCGGGTTAACCGGAAAAGGACCATGGGGTCGTATAACCCATTCCGAATATGTGATACGTCGTTATGAATTGCATTCGAAGACCGGTGTTGAAGACCGGATATTTTTGAAAACGGAAGGATTACCGTCGAGTTACTCTACATCGGCTGATCTCCGGTTTAGAGGTTTTATCATCCTTAGTGAC
The DNA here is from genome assembly GCA_030737815.1 of Allium fistulosum. NCBI lineage: Eukaryota > Viridiplantae > Streptophyta > Magnoliopsida > Asparagales > Amaryllidaceae > Allium > Allium fistulosum. The sequence goes on from CM060902.1 coordinate 1,395,520,266, forward strand.
GGGAAGTCCCGACGTGATTGAAAATTATCCGGATTTGCAAGGGCTTCGTGAGAAGTGCCTTCGGTTCTGTTCGATCCCGGAACAGACTTGTATGGATTGTGTGTCTGACGTTACAATTTGAGATGTAAAGCTGATTTCTTTCAAATACATTTCTGTTGGTGGCGGAGAATTTATTCTCTTAGCTTAACACCCTTCTCTGAGACGTACGAGCTCAGAGGTTATGTAGTTGAAATTTATCAACGATATATCCCAATTTGGTAACGTGGCATACTGAGTGTTGCTGTAAAATGATCAGTGTTTGATCATTTGTGATATGATCATTTATTTGATCTTATATCTTTGTGATCATAGGTTGATCATTTTGTTGGACCCGAAGCAGGGCTTTTTGAGAAAGCGTAGCTTTGTGGACGAGACTTCGTCGAGCCTCACACCCCGGAAATGGTCGAAACAGGAATGTTGCGGCAAGGTTATGAGGGTCGCGCCCTTTAGGGTATGTCATTTCCTTCTGGAAAGGGGTGGTATCATGGTATGGAGCCCAGATACTTACTCATGTGGATACACTTTCTTTATGATGTGTGATGTTGGATATCGAGCGCTCGGATAAAGGTCCCAAAGGACCGGGTGATGACATATTCGTGAGTTACCTGTTACAGGGGTAACCCGGCCTTGTTTGGCAGAGAGCAGTTTGTCTCTCGGGACGTCCAGCCAGAGGCGATCCCATTCGGCAGGAGGAAAGGAAGTTCCTTAGCCTGACCATTTGTTGGAAAATCCAAAGAAACAATACGAACCTGGTACGGTTTTGGTTGTATTACCTGCTATGGAATGTGGCGGTAACCTGCTATTGAACATAGTAGCTATAGTAGGCATACGATACTGGTCGTATGTTGGCTAAGATTAATATTATACTTTCGAAATGTTTTCTACACTATGCACTAATAATAATATCAAAAATGATTTGATTTTTGCGTAGTAAGCATCTTTGACTATCATAAGAAGAAATCTCCTCCAATTCTGCGTTTGCATTGTGTGTGTGGCGGGAGGTCTTATGGTAGTTTCATTTTCCAAAAGCATTGCGAATTTGTTTTATTTTCTTTGTGAAAAATAACTGTTTTACGATCTCACACCAGTCACCATGACTGACTCGGAGTTTATTGTTCCCTTCTAAACTCTGGGTGCCCACCAATTTCCACACGGGCAGCCTAGAGTTATGTTATCAGGATATTCTGGATATTCTGGAGCTTTGGAGATAAGCTGGATGACGAGACATAGTATTTGTATCTGATATATTTATTCCGCTGTGTATTCTGTATGAGGACAAGTTTATATAACTGTCCATTGTTGTATATTGACTCTGATGATTGATGTATGAATAAAATGATATAGTTCTTTGTTTTAAAGATTACTGATTTATCTATTATATATTGTCCCGCTGTGATGTGTAAGATTCTGATATTGTTTTCTGTTTCTGCTCTTGTTCTGTTGTTGTTTTTTTCTTTTGTTTCTTCTTTCTCTTTTCTTTTATCTTTTCTTCTACCTCTTCTTTTAAAACCCTAATGGTTCGGTTTTTCGTTCACCTTGAGTAAATAGATGGAGATTAGTGTCTATTCAAGGGGTACGGAAAAGCGGGCTATTACATTATGAGTACAAGTTTAGGGTATGATGCCCTCTTTGGATCTTTGAGAAGATTCTTGTGATATTGATCATTTCTCATCGGTTGATCTCCTGTTGATCATCATTTTCATACTTATAGTAGTATGTCAGTATGGATATTCTATGTTTATGCCATATCTTTTATTATATATCATGTCATCTGATATTTATAGTTAGACTGATCCGTTTATTATTTTCTTAAATAATACTCGGGTCAGACCGAGATGTTATAGGTGCTTCTGCTTGACTTCCTTCCGGGATTTGCTACTCTGACTTTTGGCTGACTATTTAGTTTAGCAGTTTTTGTTGTATACACTTGAGATATGGACTCATAGTTGTATTCTTTTGGTATAGCACGTGTTGCTATTCTTTTGTATTATTGTGGAACTTTTTGACCACTACTCTGATGTACACTTTTATGTGTTAGTTATATATTCATATCTTCTTCCGCCTTTGTGATATGGATGTCTGTGACTGCTATGTGTTATGTTTATTTCTATTTTTGTTTCCGAAGATTATTTTATAGCCACCATGTAATAATCAATTACATGGATGGTCGCTCCTCAACAGCCTTATTCTCCGTGCTAGTTGACAGCACTACATCGTAGTGTCCTTGGCTAGCGTGGGTATTGAGGTGGGGCGTCACAGAAATTTTGGGATAGCGGGTTGAAATGATATATACCCGTAAAATATTAAATTGTGGATTGAAATGATAAGTATCCGTATCACTTGACCATAGGATAAAAAATTATATACGAACACTGTTGGTCTATTTTGAAAAATTATTTTATAGTTTTGGAAAGAAATATATGGATTTTATTAAATACTGATTTTTAAAAATATAAAAGATATTTTATTTTGTAAAATTAGATTTTTAAATAATATGTTTAGAAAATTTAAATTTATAAGTTAGTTTAAAAATATAATTTTTAAGATTTTACTTATAATTTACTATTTTTAAATTATATAAAAATAGATTTAATATAAATTAAACTTAATAATAAGATTTAATTGAATAAAATTTAATTTAATTAGTATATAATATGTTTAAGTATTTATTTAAATTTATATTAATATTTTAAAAATAAATTTTTATAAATTTATTAATAGAGGTTGGGAAGAGAAATTAATGTTGACTTGGAATTTAAATGGGTTAATAATTGAATTTGAATAAGAATTTATGTGAACTTATTGATTTTGAGATTTTAAAAAATATGATTTGTAACTTGATTTGATGAAAATGTGATTAAATGAATATTCTCAATTTTAAACAAAATTGAGATTGAATATTTAATATTGATTTAAATGTATAAATTTGGATTTAAAAAAATTGTTATTAAAAATGATTTAGTGAATATTTTCCAATTTGAAAAAAATTAAAGTTAAATGTTGAAATATAAAAGAAATTTATATTGTAAATGTTTGGATATTTAAACTTGAATATTATTGGAATTTAAGTGATAGTTAAAACCTAGATTTGAAATCGGTTTATTTGGAATTTGAATTGAACCTTTGACCTTTAAATTGAAATGGTTAAACTGGAATTGATTTAAAGTGGATCTTGGAATTTAAGCTTATTTGAATCGATTTGTGAAATTGAGGAACTATTTTATTATATAAAGTATTTCTAATATATATATATACTATTTTAATATATAAATTATTTTAATATATAAATTATTTTAATATATAAACTATTTTAATTTATAACTATTTTAATATATATATACTATTGTCAATATCTAAACTGGTTAAGGCAAAAAGTGTCATAATTTTAAAAGTGTTATAATTTCAAAAGTGCTATGATTTCAAAAGTGTTATGATTCCCAAAGAGTTATAATTTCCAAAATGTTATAATTTTTAAAGTGTTACAATTCTGGAAATGAATATTATTTAAAGTGAATAATGATATTTAATTGATATGGTTTTTGAAATGAATATGATATTTTGGTATGAATTATAAACTATTTGAATTATAAAATGACCACGGTGTGAAATAAGCATTTGGTTGTTAAACCACTTTAACAACTGTGTACGTGGTGGAGATTCCAAAACGAAGTAGGATAGTTTGGCGACGATTCTGTATGTTATTTACGTAGCCTTGACTCCCGTGAGTCAGCTTGATGTGGCTAAAACAGGAGCCATGTCGTGCCAAGTGAGCTCATTCCTCCAATGGGGCACACTTTTTCGGTACCATTCTATTACTTTGTGATTTGATTGGGTGCACCTTTGATTTGGGAGTGTGTCATGAGGTGGGCGGTAGTAGCTGCTATGCGTTACCACCAGTCCGGATCCGCAAACGGTATATCTACCTTGGCATTGCCTCGCGTGCCTTGTCACATGCCCTATCGCGCCTTCTACGAGTTTGGTTTGTACCATACCTATGGAGTGCCCTCTGCTAGCCCTCCAGTTTACGGAGGAATTACGGTACTGTATAGACTATGGGAATATATTAAAATGTGTTAAGAGAGATATGGGTAATGCCTTAATGCTATTTTAATAGTTTACTTTACTATAGACATATTATAATAGCGTATATTACTACATAGTAGATAGTTCCACGGATCCTTAGAGGATGGAAATCCCAAACATCATTTAAGTTATTTGTATTTCAGTTGACATTTCACTTGAGTTGAATTTACTATATAAGAATGTTAATCCTGACTTGAGTGTTTTGTGTTTTGCTTTATACTCGGGTCAGACCTAGTGTCACAGCATTTGAGACTCACATTTGGAGATTTGGAGCTTTGTTTGAAGATCTATCTATCCAGCTTTCAGTTATTTCAATTATTCCAGTGATTTATGTTCAGTCTTGTCAGTTACTTTTGTATTTGAGACTACTCTGTATTTGAGAATTCTGTTGAATTTATTTTAGACTCTGATGTTTATATAGTAACTTCATGAACTACTATTCATCTATTTCGCTGCTTATTGTTATATCACTCTGTGTTTGTGATTTTGTGATTTATTTATTTACTGTATATGCTGAGTTTTGCCAAATATAAATTAACAATTTGATATTTTGAGCAATTCAAGTCCGACATGTGCGGATGCGATTGGTTCGAAATAGTGGGTCGTTACACGTTATAAACGTATGCCTTAAAGCTATTTTCAACTACGAAAATTGAAGATCATATATAGTGTAACTTGTATAAATATGAATTATTAAAGTGTAGTTTAATCAACGTAGGGATTAATGATGATCATTCATTATCCCTTATTGAATAGTTTAGTTATGCTCGGCCAGTTTATGAGGATTGATATCCTTTGTAGATTGATTTAACATGCGCAGCCAATTTACGAGCATTGTTATCATTTGTAATTTATTAACTTTGTCTTTCTCAGCCAATTTATGAGCATTGTTATCATTTGTAGATTAATTTGTCATGCTCAGCAAGTCTATGAGCATTTGTTATTGTTTATCGATTATTGATTTGTGCTTGACTAGTTTATGAGCAGTTTACCTCTTAACTGCATGGGTTTAGTAAACAATATTTGTAGGTGCATTAGAACGAATACCTTGTGAACTGAGTTTCATAGTTCGACTATAATGCGTTCAGTGATAATGTTAGGTTAGAAGTTTATTATAATAAATGAAGTTTGGTATAAATTTTCTAAGTATGATTTATAAAATAAGGTTTATAAATAAGGAGGATTTATGCTGATATTTTAAGAACTTAAATCCCGACGACTTTGAAAATAATTTCTAAGATTTTGGAGAAACTAATAACATTATTATATGAAAGTATTTGTGAATACTAATATTTTGAAAAGAGTTTTTAAGATTTGTTTGACTTTGAGGTTACTCACGGAATCAACAAGTCAATTTGGGAACAAAGTATTTTTTACATTATTTGGTTCGAGTGGCTCGAAAGTGTAACATCCCACCTTTTTTTACGTTTTAAGCAGACACACATGCCGACTCAAACCATACAGAAGGGCGGATTGTTATTGGGGTGAATAAGAAAAAGCAAAGAAAGAAAAAAAACAAAACAGAATCTCTCAGCGGAATGACAAAATATAATAATCAAATAACAGTTCATGAAGCGGTATACAAAATATTTGATTATACTTATACAATATAAAATCAGAGTTACACATATCAGAGAATAAATATTCAAATACAGAGGAACAATATGATGCAGTGGAATAATATAGTAAATAATAGTAGTACAAATCTTTGTCTTCGTCCTTCAGAAATAAGGTCTTCAAATCCTGAAATGCTCAGGCTGACCCAAGCGAATTGAAAGGACAAAACACTCGAGTCAGAAATAGAAGATCTTATGTGAGTTAAATGAACGGTAAATAAATATGAGTGTAAACGGCGTCAGAGATGTTTACGGAGTTTGACATCTCCTATCCAGTGTCTAACGTGAGTGCAATAACTTAAGAAATGTTCGAGAATCGAGATTCACATCTCCTAAGGATCCGTTAAACTATCTTCTATGTAATACAATACGCTTTTACAATATGTCTACAGTAATATAAACTATTAAAATAGCGTTAAGGCGTTACATTTTCCCCCTTAACACATTTTTATTTCCCATAGTCTATACAGTACCGTAATCTCGCCCGTACTGGACGTCGTCAGAGGGCACTCCATAGGTATGGTACAAACCAAACTCGTAGAAGGCGCGCTAGGGTAGGTGACACGGCACAACTAGGCAATGCCAGGGTAGATATACCAATTATACTTCCAGACCGGTGGTAACGCATAGCAGCTACTACCGCCCACCTCAGAACACACTCCCTAATGATAAAATCGAGGGTGGCCACAAAATAAATCACAAAGTCAGAATATAGTATCGATGGAATGTGCCCGATCGGAGGAATGACCTCACTTAGCCCGTCAATTGCTCCTCTATTAGCCACCTTAAGCTAACTCATGGGAGTCAGGTCCACGTATATACCTTTAGGATCGTCGCCACCATCCTACTTCATTCTGGAATCTCCACCGTGTACACAGTTGTCAAAGTGGTTTTTGGTATCGACAGAGAGTATGCCCATATCCGATCCCGGTCTCTTTAACAACCAATCGCTTATTACACACCAGATGGTTCTTTTACATTTCCAAAACCATTTCATAATTGATATCAAAATATCATATTCAATTCAAATCATATCCTTTTCGAAATCATTATTTACCTTCGTAATTATATTGAAATCATAGTTCGAAATTTTATTTCCTTTCAAAAGTCATATTTCCAAAATAGGCTAAACTCTCATTTCAAAATATCATATTAAACCAAATATGTTATTTAATTCCCAACGTAGGTTATAACATCATTAACCGTATTCACTTAAAAATTGAGAATTTGAATATAAACCCATCCATTTTACTTAGTTTGGAATTTAGAAGAAAATAGTTTTAAATAATTACAAATAGTAAATATAGATTTAAAATAGATTAAATATAATTAAAATAGATTAAATAGCTTTAAAATAGATTAATTAGATTTAAAATAAGTTAAATGGTTTAATTAGTTTAAAATTTTGAAAACCTTAATAATTAAAGCCTTTTAAAATAATATATTTAAAACAGTTTATATGAAAAATATGAATTTGAAATTTATATCAATTTAAACTATTTATTTGATTCCAACACATTTTGACCATTTCAATGTCCCAAAACCCAATTTCAAGTTTTATGATTCAAAATTCTAAATAAATATTAAATTCAATATCGCTTAAATCCATGTTGAAACATCGATTTAATTACTCAAATTTCAATATATTTCAAAATTATACTTCAATGATTTTAATAACTCAATTTCGATAAACTTCACTTGTATTTCAAATTCACTACACATTTCTATTTTTATTCCATTAACCATTCCTTTAAAACAATTCAATCTTTTTATATTAAACTCGAAATTCGGTAAAAATTCAATTTATATAAATCAGATTTTATTTCAAAAGAAAAACATCATTTAATTCAAAGCAAAATTTAAGGATTCAAAATCATTTAAATTTAACCAATCCGACGTCCGTATATAGTTCTCTACCCTAGGGTCAAGTGATACGGATATTTATCATTTCAATCTGAAATTTAAAATTTTATATTTACGGATATATATCATTTCAATCCGCAATCCCGACAATATGAAATCAATAAAATCGCTCGAGTCTATCATTTCAACCCATAACGATTTTTCCTTAATCTATAGATCATTCGGGTATGTATCATTTCAACCATTAGTGAACTTCTAGTTTATAACGATATATAAAATAAAACATCCATTCATCCAATACCAAAAATCAACATCCATTATGAACATCATCCAAATCAATCAATAAATATCAATATAGAACTGATAATCAATAACAGGTATTTAACTGGCAATTTATATTCAATAATAAATTAAATAACGATTTAATTCAAATAAATTCAAATTAACTGGAATGACGATTCAAATATATCAAACAGCCATAAATAAATTTCTAATCACATCATAAATTAATTTAACAAACATAAGAAATTTTAGAAGTTGTGAGTGGGTTAAAACACTCACCTTTGAATTCAAATCCAATTTAAGGCCCAAATTTGAACAATCTCGGAATCTGTCCAAACCAGCGTCAAAAGGTCCGGAATTTCGATAGATTGCAGAGGAGAAAACCGCGCGTGAAATGGACCTCGTATGCGAAAGTTATGCATGTTAGAAGTTAAACGATTCATAATAATATAAATAAATTAATTAATAAAATAGAATGAACTCGTCACTACCTCACGAACCTTCCTCAACAACCCTAATCACGCTCGAGACCAGGCACAGGCCGCCGCCTCTACCATCGACGTCGCACGTGCCTAAAGCTTTCCCCCACGTCGCCGACCCCTCCCACGCATCTCGACCAACGCACGTCGATCCCGACGTCACCACCCGAGCATGCGAGGTAGTAGCCGCCGCCTGGAATTTCACGACTATAACGACCCGGAATTTTGGTCGTTAGATTTTGAACATTTAATTCATTTTAAATGTTGAATGTGGATTATGATTTGATTTTGAAATACAAAGATCTGGTTGAATCGATAAATTTAGTTATAATTTCAAATATGGCAAATTTAATTGGGTTTGAATAATAATAATATGTTATTTGAAATTGGAGTAATATTGGAATCTGGAATATAAATGTATATGATAATGGTTTCAAAAATTTATTTAGTCTGGTTGGATTAGAATTTTAGTATTAGACTTTTGGATGGAATCAAAAGTCGATAATTTAAATTTGGAATTTTATATTAATTTAATAATGGGATTTAATAATATAATATTGCAAATAATCATATTTTGATTTAAAATGAATCAGAATGATTTCTAATGTGAATATAAATTCTATTTGATTTATAATTGAGTTAGTAAAGTTTTAAAAGTGAGATTTTAAATGATTTCGACGATTTTGGAAATCGCTCGAATTTATCGACGAGTTAAAATAGCCTTCCGGGGCACAGTCTCGGAATTCGACGAAACCAGTTCCATTGGATCCGTAATAGTGTATTATTATGGATTTCAATTATCGTAGCGTTTGGAGTTACCGTTTGTTCGTACGGGTGAGAAACGCGTTGAAATTTAATTTGAAACTTTAATATTTAAATCGATTCAAAAAGCTATCTTCCACATATGATTGAATTGGGCTCCGGAACACATTCCATTGTGTTCGAAATGTGGGTAAAACCTTATAAACGCCAGGCGGCACGTGTGATTTGGAGTTTGTTTGTAAAGTTTGTTAAATTGGAAATAATATTAATATAATATTATTAAAAACGTTTATATGTGATGAAGTTAGGCCGAAACCCTAGCTATCTTTGCCAGCCCCCATTCTCTATTTCCATGGCCGATATGCTCTCGCTTTCTCCTTCAAAATTTTCCTTATCCATTCGCTTTTATCAAAAATTTCCAACTAGAAAATCGAAGAGGACCCTGAGATCTAGATATCCAATGGGTGATTCGAGCTATCGTCATCGATAGAGGGACAATTTTGGCTACAAGTTGAGGGCGTTCGAGCTCGACGTTCGAGAGCATAGTTCGACCGAGTGTTGTGTGGTTGGGCCGCAGGTAGAGGGCGCGTGGGGCTTTCGAATGACGGTGGTGGATCGATTTTTCGTGTGTCATAGCGGCCGCGATAACCAACCCTAGACGGTGGTTGATGGGTTCGAGCAACCCAGGGATTAGCGAACGAAGAAGAAGTAGTTTCAGCGGCCGAGATTTCTCTATTCGAAACGTACGGTCTGATCTTGTTTTTGTATAAAAGAAAATTAAAATAAAAAGAAAATTTGTTTATAAATTGTATTCAACCTTTATAAATTCATAACTTTTGCATGCATGGTCAGAATTCGACGAAGCAGGAAGCGCTGGAATTGCGGCGGCATGATCTACGCGCTACAGTAGATCCGGATGTAACGACCCGTATTTTTACATATCGAAAAGTTCATAAAAATCTAGAATTCTTAGCGTTGTTAAGTCGTTTTAGATTTTGGGCAGAATTTTGTTCAAGTCCTAAGTCGTGACCGACTTAAGGGATAGGAGCGACCTATGAAGACTGACCGAGTTAAGGAAATCGGCGAGTGAAGTGATAAGTCGACTGGGCGAGTTAACGACCTAAGAGATAGACGACCTAAGGAACTGACCGACTTAGGAGAGTTGGCGACTTAAAGTAGTAGACGACTTAGGAGTTTGGTTGAAAAATCTCTGTGTTGGAGTTAAGTTGTACACTAGTTAAGTCGAAGGCCCTGCTAAGTCGTAAGTAGTAGGGTTGTTAAGTCGCTAAGTCACAAGGGAGGTTGAGTCGTATCTCGTTAAGTCGAAGGTCGCGACTTTGTTAAGTCGCAATGGTGCTAAGTCGTTAAGTCGTCCAGGCGACTTAGGAGGGAATGCGTGCATGTGTTAGGTCGTAGACGTACGTTAGGACGTGAGAGTGTTAAGTCGGCCACATTTAAGTCGTAGGTCAGTTACCCTGTTAAGTCGCGCACTTGTTAAGTCGTAGGTCGCGCGCGCATTATTAGGTCATAGGTCGCTGGGTATGTTAAGTCGTAGGTCGTTGAGGCAGTTAGATCGTAAGGCGGAGAGAGGGTTAAGTCGGAGACGACTTAAGGAGGCGGACAACTTAAGGAGGATTTCAGCTATAAATACTCGTCCATTTCCTCACTTTTTGGGATTCGGATTTCGAAGTGACGAAGTGCTACCATTTTAAAAGCTCGACTTCTACACTTCTTCACTTCTTTTCTCCACTCTAATCTAGTGATTCCTTCCATCCATATCGAAGATCAAATCGAAGATCGAAGAGCTTAGATTAAAGATCTACATTCTTCGAAGAGAGATTTCATCGTTTGAAGTGGATTTGTGATAGATCGAGTTAGATCCTTCGCTGTCCAGATCTGAAGTGTGTTGCTTTTGGGTTGTTTAGGTGATTTGGTGAGTGGTGATTATCTCTCACACGGATCCAAAGTAGTATATCGGATCGTTGGCTTGATTTTGTGTTAAAGTAGTGATTTTCATGCATCTTTGTAAACTTAAGTATAGATCCATATAGATCCATTGTTTATGATGATTTGACAACCATTTTACTAAGTGTTAACCTATGCAAGTTCATTCATCAAGATTATAGAGACATTTCTCATGTTTTCATACTTGTTAGACTTTGGACTCTTTATTTACGAAATTGCCATTATTGTTATAATTGTCTATTTAGATCATATTTGAATGCTTAATTACTTGGATTAATGTTTGCCTTGATTGATTGCTATGAATTAGATGATTGATGATTTGATTTAGACAAGTTGGTCGAAGATGATTCAAAAGCTAAGGGAAAGGCTCTTGAATTGGAAAAGCTGCCTGTGGCATATGTAGCGGATGATGAAGCTCATATGGATAGATTTGATGATGATGTTGAGATGAAGCTTTGCTATGATGATGATGAGGCGGAGCATGATATGAGATAGTCTTGGTCTAATCTAGACGGGATCATTCCAAGCATGTTTATAACTCGGTGAAATGATTCGAGTTAGAGGATAATGGTTTGCTCGAGAGGAGCTTGAGCTAGTATGGAAATAGTCGTCGAGGAGGATGACTAGAAGGCTGAGATCTCATCATTGTTTAAGGTTCTAGCATGCTCAAAGCAAGAGTACGTTGGGCAGATTCGATAGTCCCTGAAGGCTAATGATTGATAGTCAAGTACTCTGGGCAGATTTGATAGTCCTAGGCACGGGTCACGATGACGTGCACAGTTATGTCTAGAACCGGGGTTTCCATTAGCCCTTGACGGACGGATGAAAGAATGTGCCGGTCATTCAATTAACGGTGATATCAAAGCAATGATAACAGTGATAGCCAGAGTCATGGATGTTTGGTTGTATCGTCATTCGGTCTCAAGAGCGGTATTTTCTTGGTGCTTATCTGATCTTGGTTTAGGCCTTGGGGGTTTGTACTTGGAAAGCATCACCCTTGACTTGAGTGATAATTGCTTTACTTTAAATTGTATGCTCTGCTATGTTTGCTTCTGCTTAGTGTGTGTCTGGGGGCTATCACTGTAGAAAGAGGTGGAGTGAGAGGGTTGTATTCCTATTCCTTTTTCCTTTATGCTCTTTTGGTATGTTGCTAGTTAATTTACTGCTCACTAAGACTGTTGTCTGACTCAAGGCTTTATGTTTTAACTCTTATTGCCTTGGGCTGTTCGTCCATTTTGGGACGGGCAGACTAGGTAGCAGGTGACAGGTGCTGTTCTTGCTTTCCACGATGATGATGTCGAAGACGAGCTGGAGGGTTGTATATTATCTTCTTACTATATGTACTGGATGTTCCGCTGTTTGTATATTCTCTGAGTGTTATGTAGTGAGGCTTGATGTATTGACTATTCAGATGTTTGTATTCAACTATTATGAAGTTTTATCGATGAGATTCTATTCTGTGAAGCTTCACTATATATATATTCTATTGTATTTTGTCCATGCGCTGTGAGTAATACGATAGATTCTGCTGTTTTTAATTTACCCTGACAATCGCCCATGGTCGCTTGGCACACTTTACAGCGCACTATCTCTAGATTCGGTGCAGGGGTCATGGGCGGTCGTCACATTTGGTATCAGAGCTTTGGTTAATCGATTTTACCCAACGCTCGCTGACGTAACTACATATGAGAGACGTAATTGTATTTTGATGGATGATTACTATATATAATATAGTAGCTTAGTAGAGTTTGAGTCCTTTATGCAGTTGTTTCTCTAGGTATGCTAATCATTCCTTTTTATAGATATTAAGGATGAGTCGAAGAGGGAGACCAGCTGCTAGGGAAGGCCGTGCTGTTGAGGGGACTGCTGATTATGCAGCTATGTTCGAAGCTATGCTGACTTCGATCATGAGAAGGATACCAGTTCCGGGGACAGCAGTTGATGTTGGAGTTCAAGTCCAAACTCCAAAGCCGGTGGATTTTGCTAAGTTGTGTAAGGACTATACTGCTCTTGGAGGAAAGGTTTTCTTGGGAACAGAATCAACCATTGAAGTCCAGAGGTGGATAGATGCTTGTAGAAGGATCTTTGGTGACTTGGGAATTGAGGATGCAACTAAGAGGAAGTTAGCATCAAGGCAGCTTCAAGGAAGAGCTTCTGATTGGTGGAATTCTATCACTATTGATACTCCGGAGGAAGAGATTACTTGGGTGCAATTCCAAGCCAGATTTGAAGCTAAGTTCATTTCTACAGCCCGGAAGTCTGTTCAGTTCAAGAAGTTTGTGGAGCTCAAGCAAGGAGGAAGACCAGTTCTTGAGTATGTTTCTGAGTTTGAAGCTTTGTCCAAGTATGCCCGGTCGTATATTGAATCTTCGTATCAGAAGAATGAGAAGTTTGTGACAGGCTTGGACAGTTATCTTGGGAGGCAGTAGGTGGATCAGTTGGACGATTCATTTGAGAAGCTCATGGAGAAAGCTATCAGGCATGAGAATCTGTTTCCTAAGGAAGGATCTGTTGTTGCTGTAACCAGAGAAGAGTCTAAACCCCAGCAGGGTGGAAACAAGAAGAGGAAGCAACAGCAGCAAAAGGGTAAGGATGGCCAGAAGAAGCCTAAGGGCGAAGTGACCTACTACAATTGTCAACAGAAGGGCCATTTCTCCAGGGATTGCAAGAATCCAAGGGTGCCGGTGAAGTGCCACAACTGTGACAAGCCGGGGCATATCAGGAAGAATTGTCCGGAACCGAGGAAGGACAAGCAGATTGTGCAAGCTTATGCTTTGGGAGCTGTTCCATCGTCTTCGAAAGCTCCTACCATTGAAGAGAAAGGATAGAGTGTGGTGGTTCAAGGTACTCTTTCCATATGTGGTGTTCCAGTCAGAGTGTTATTTGATACTGGGGCGTCACATTCTTTTGTTTGTAATGAACTTGTAGGCCGGTTGGGTTTAGAACCGGATATTGTTGATAGGCCATTGGTTGTGACTAATCCAGTTGGGGGTTCGTCTTGTTTGTGTATGTTATGCCGTGGTCTGATTGTATCGAGTCATGATTGCTCTTTTGTTTGCGATTGTTTTGTTCTGAACTTTGCGGGGTTCGGAATTATTTTGGGTATGGACTGGCTTAGGAAGTATGTGGCAAAGGTTGATTGTGAAAGGTTGGAGGTGACAGTCGAGAATGTGGAGGGGCGAAAGATTGTGATACGATGTAAGCATGAAGAAGGCGTCTTCATGAGCTTCATGTATTCGTTGGTTGTTCCACGGGATGGACTGTCATCTGTGCCAATCGCTAATGGATTTGAGGATGTCTTTGATGAGGTCAAAGGGTTACCGCCGCATAGAGAGATCGAGTTTCGTATAGATCTAGTTGAAGGAGCCAGACCTGTTGTGATGCCTCTTAGGCGGATGGCGCCTAGGGAACAACAGGAGTTGAGGGTGCAGGTTGATGATCTTTTGCAGAAAGGATTCATTCGGCGTAGTGTGTCCAAATGGGGTGCACCAGTTGTGTTCGCAACCAAGGCAGATGGGTCATTGAGATTGTGTGTGGATTATCGTGAGCTGAATAAGGTGACTAAGAAGAACAAGTATCCATTGCCGAGAATAGATGACTTGTTTGATCAGCTTCACGAAGCTAAGGTGTTTTCTCAGATGGATTTGGCAACGGGATTTCACCAGTTGAGACTGGCTAAGGATAGTGTGCCGAAGACTGCTTTTAGGACACCATCCGGTTTCTTTGAGTGGCTGGTAATGCCGTTTGGATTGACTAATGCGCCAGCATATTTTGTGGATCTTATGAATAGAGTGTTCAGAGATCAGTTGAACAAGTTCGTACTTGTGTTTGTGGATGATATTCTAATTTATTCCAGAACTGAAGAAGAGCACAAGACGCACTTGCATATTGTTTTGGAAATCTTACGGAAACATCAGCTGAAGGCTAAGTTTTCGAAGTGTCACTTCTGGAAGAGTGAAGTGAGGTTCTTAGGCCATGTTATCTCTGGAAATGGAATAGCGGTTGATCCCGCTAAGGTGGCAGTAATCCAGGATTGGGGTAGACCTAAGAATGCATCTGATGTGAGAAGTTTTCTTGGATTAGCAGGATATTATCGACGGTTTATCAAAGACTTCTCTAAGGTGGCTGCACCGTTAACAGGATTGATGAAAAAGAACCAAGTGTTCAGATGGGAAGATAAGTGTGAGCAAGCTTTCAGAATCCTGAAAGAGCGATTGACAAGTGCTCCTGTTCTGACTATTCCAAGTGGGAATGATGAGATGGTGGTTTACACCGACGCATGTGGTACTGGACTTGGAGCAATGCTGATGCAGAGGGATAAAGTTGTTGCGTATGCAAGTCGACAACTGAAGCCGCATGAAAGGAATTACCCGACTCATGATTTGGAGTTAGCGAAGATTGTTTTTGCTCTGAAGATGTGGAGACATTATCTATTGGGAGTTCGATTCGAGTTGTTTACAGATCATAAGTCGTTGAAGTATCTTTTCTCCCAAAAGGATTTGAATCTTCGGCAGCAACTTTGGCTAGAGTTTTTAGCATCATATGATTTTGGTATAGCTTATACTGTGGGAAAAGGTAACGCAGTGGCAGATGCTTTAAGTCGAAGACATGTAGGATTGGGAGCCATGTTTTCAGAATGGAAGAATCTCGAGTATTTAGCTGGGTTTGACTTCAGGCCCAGATGTGAATTGGAACCTGAGATGTTGGCAAACTTATCGATAAGACCCACTCTTGTGGAAAGGATTGGCGAGAGCCAAAAGCGAGATGATAAGCTTGTCAAGATTATCCGAGAATTGGAATCTGGATTGGATCCAGAAAAGGATAAAGGATTCGAGGTCGATCGAGAAGGTTGGCTTCGGAAGCAAGGACGACTAGTTGTTCCCGATATAGATGAATTAAGGAGTGAAGTTCTGAAGGAAAGTCATCACTCAAAGATGACAATTCATCCAGGTGGAAATAAGATGTATCGGGATATGAAGAGAACCTATTACTGGGAAGGTATGAAGAAGGATGTTGGAAATTTTATTTCCAAATGCATGAACTGCCAGTTGGTAAAAGCCGAACAGAAGAAGCCAAGTGGATTGCTTCAGCCATTGGAAGTTCCTACATGGAAGTGGGAGCAAATATCGATGGATTTTATTGATGTGCTACCTAGAACAAGAACGGGAATTGAAGGGATTTCGGTCATTGTAGATCGTCTGACTAAGAGTGCAAGATTCATTCCTGTTCGATCGACTAGGACTGCATCTAAGTTGGTTGAGTTGTATGTTAAGTGGATTGTTCGATTCCATGGTATTCCGATGAGTATAGTGAGCGATCAAGATCCATTGTTCACTAGTGGATTTTGGAAGAGCTTCCAGGAAGTTTTAGGAACAGAGTTGTGTTTGAGTACAGCTTATCACCCCCAAACAGATGGTCAGACCGAGAGAGTCAACCGAGTTTTAGAAGATCTCCTCAGAGCTTGTGTTTTGGATTCGAAGGATCATGGGAAGGTCACCTTCATTTGGTGGAATTTTCATATAACAACAGTTACCAGTCAAGCATTGGTATGGCACCGTATGAGGCATTGTATGGAAGACCGTGTAACTCTCCGACATGTTGGTTAGAGACCGGAGAAAAGCTGATACTTGGGCCAGAGATGATTCGACAGACTTCGGATTGTATAGAGATCATTCGGCAGCGAATGAAGGCAGCCCAAGACCGTCAGAAGAGTTATGCCGATAAGCGTCGTAAGGATTTGGAATTCGACGTAGGTGATATGGTTTTTGTGAAGATTTCTCCACTGAAGAATGTTATTCGATTCGGGAAGAAAGGGAAGTTGACTCCGAGAATTGTTGGACCATTCCCGATCATCGAGCGAATTGGAAAGCTCGCCTACAGATTGGAATTACCAGAGAAGATGTCGAGTGTGCACAATGTTTTTCACGTATCGTTTCTACGGAAGTATGTGCACGACTCGAATACAATGGTTTCTGCTAATAGCTGTGAAGATTTCGAAGTTGATCCAGTCGATAAGAGACCTCGTAAGTCGCTTCGTGTTGTGGAAACCGACACGAAACAGCTTAGGAGGAAGGTAGTTAAGTTGCTCAAGATACAATGGAGTGATGATGATAACGACTGTACGTGGGAGGTGGAAGAGAGGATGAAGGCAGCTCATCCTGAACTCTTCAAGGTATGGCCCTAAGGTGTCGTGTCATCTAACGACATTGTAACTTGTTCTAGTTTTAGAATTCTGCATGCTAAGCTAGAATTGGATACATGGTTTGTTGATTGCTATGGATGGTAGGCGTGCAGAATAGTCTTTGATTGCTTTGTTTGTTTGGAATTTCGGGGGCGAAATTCCTAAGGGGGAGAGAATGTAACGACCCGTATTTTTACGGATCGAAAAGTTCGTAAAAATATGGAATTCTTAGCGTTGTTAAGTCGTTTCAGATTTTGGGCAGAATTTTGTTCAAGTCCTAAGTCGTGACCGACTTAAGGGATAGGAGCGACCTATGAAGACTGACCGAGTTAAGGAAATCGGCGAGTTAAGTGATAAGTCGACTGGGCGAGTTAACGACCTAAGAGATAGACGACCTAAGGAACTGACCGACTTAGGAGAGTTGGCGACTTAAAGTAGTAGACGACTTAGGAGTTTGGTCGAAAAATCTCTGTGTAGGAGTTAAGTTGTACACCAGTTAAGTCGGAGGCCCTGCTAAGTCGTAAGTAGTAGGGTTGTTAAGTCGCTAAGTCACAAGGGAGGTTGAGTCGTATCTCGTTAAGTCGAAGGTCGCGACTTTGTTAAGTCGCAATGGTGCTAAGTCGTCCAGGCGACTTAGGAGGGAACGCGCGCATGTGTTAGGTCGTAGACGTACGTTAGGACGTGAGAGGGTTAAGTCGGCCACAGTTAAGTCGTAGGTCAGTTACCCTGTTAAGTCGCGCACTTGTTAAGTCGTAGGTCGCGCGCGCATTATTAGGTCATAGGTCGCTGGGTATGTTAAGTCATAGGTCGTTGAGGCAGTTAGGTCGTAAGGCGGAGAGAGGGTTAAGTCGGAGACGACTTAAGGAGGCGGACGACTTAAGGAGGATTTCAGCTATAAATACTCGTCCATTTCCTCACTTTTTGGGATCCGGATTTCGAAGCGACGAAGTGCTGCCATTTTGAAAGCTCGACTTCTACACTTCTTCACTTCTTTTCTCCACTCTAATCTAGTGATTCCTTCCATCCATATCGAAGATCAAATCGAAGATCGAAGAGCATAGATTGAAGATCTACATTCTTCGAAGAGATATTTCATCGTTTGAAGCGGATTTGTGATAGATCGAGTTAGATCCTTCGCTGTCCAGATCTGAAGTGTGTTGCTTTTGGGTTGTTTAGGTGATTTGGTGAGTGATGATTATCTCTCACACGGATCCAAAGGAGTATATCGGATCGTTGGCTTGATTTTGTGTTAAAGTAGTGATTTTCATGCATCTTTGTAAACTTAAGTATAGATCCATATAGATCCATTGTTTATGATGATTTGACAACCATTTTACTAAGTGTTAACCTATGCAAGTTCATTCATCAAGATTATAGAGACATTGCTCATGTTTTCATGCTTGTTAGACATTGGACTCATTATTTACGAAATTGCCATTATTGTTATAATTGTCTATGTAGATCATATTTGAATGCTTGATTACTTGGATTAATGTTTGCCTTGATTGATTGCTATGAATTAGATGATTGATGATTTGATTTAGACAAGTTGGTCGAAGATGATTCAAAAGCTAAGGGAAAGGCTCTTGAATTGGAAAAGTTGCTTGTGGCATATGTAGCGGATGATGAAGCTCATATGGATAGATTTGATGATGATGTTGAGATGAAGCTTTGCTATGATGATGATGAGGCGAAGCATGATATGAGATAGTCTTGGTCTAATCCAGACGGGATCATTCCAAGCATGTTTATAACTCGGTGAAATGATTCGAGTTAGAGGATAATGGTTTGCTCGAGAGGTGCTTGAGCTAGTATGAAAATAGTCATCGAGGAGGATGACTAGAAGGCTGAGATCTCATCGTTGTTGAAGGTTCTAGCATGCTCAAAGAAAGAGTACGTTGGGCAGATTCGATAGTCCCTGAAGGCTAATGATTGATAGTCAAGTACTCTAGGCAGATTCGATAGTCCTAGGCACGGGTCACGATGATGTGCAGAGTTATGTCTAGAACCGGGGTTTCCATTAGCCCTTGACGGACGGCTGAAAGAATGTGCTGGTCATTCAATTAACGATGATATCGAAGCAATGATAACAATGATAGCCAGAGTCATGGATGTTTGGTTGTATCGTCATTCGGTCTCAAGAGCGGTATTTTCTCGGTGCTTATCTGATCTTGGTTTAGGCCTTGGGGGTTTGTACTTGGAAAGCATCGCCCTTGACTCGAGTGATAATTGCTTTACTTTAAATTGTATGCTCTGCTATGTTTGCTTCTTCTTAGTGTGTGTCTGGGGGCTATCACTGTAGAAAGAGGTGGAGTGGGAGGGTTGTATTCCTATTCCTTTTTCCTTTATGCTCTTTTGGTATGTTGTTAGTTAATTTACTGCTCACTAAGACTGTTGTCTGACTCAAGGCTTTATGTTTTAACTCTTATTGCCTTGGGCTGTTCGTCCATTTTGGGACGGGCAGACTTGGTAGCAGGTGACAGGTGATGTTCTTGCTTTCCACGATGATGATGTCGAAGACGAGCTGGAGGGTTGCATATTATCTTCTTACTATATGTACTGGATGTTCCGCTGTTTGTATATTCTCCGAGTGTTATGTAGTGAGGCTTGATGTATTGACTATTCAGATGTTTGTATTTAACTATTATGAAGTTTTATCGATGAGATTCTATTCTGTGAAGCTTCACTATATATATATTCTATTGTATTTTGTCCATGCGCTGTGAGTAATACGATAGATTCTGCTGTTTTTAATTTACCCTGACAATCGTCCATGGTCTCCTGGCACACTTTACAGCGCACTATCTCTAGATTCGGTGTAGGGGTCATGGGAGGTCGTCACACCGGAGGTGTTTGGAGCAAGCGAGAATTTTGGATTAAATCGAACGGGTTTGATTTAATCTAAAATTGAAACGCTCGACGTAAATTCAAGGTGAGTTAATCTCACTCACATATGGAATTTCAGCTGATTTAAATAGTTAATATTTAAATAATTGTGTGATTGGTTGAATATGAATATTAATATCAGTCTGGATTGATATTTGCTGTTGTGCTAACATCTGTGGATGTAGGGAAACAGGTTGGAGTGATCCAACTGGATTCCTCACAATATCGAAATTATTTCCATAATTTGTGATGTATTTTATTTATACCCTGTGATCGGTTAATTTGGGAAATTTTGTTATGCTGTGTTATGGTTGGATAATATAATTTGGTATTTTAAAATATCAATAAAATGAAATGGGGATAAAAAAGGGAAATGAGAAAGGAATTTATAAGTAATGAATTTAAGGAAATTAAATTCAGGAAATTGGTTTGGAATTTGAAGTGTGTTTTGAAATGGTGATTTAAAAAGGAAATGAGTGATGGAAATTTATAGACTGGTTTTATAAATGAAATGGAATATTTATCGGTGGATAAATTTTGAAAGATAGATTTCCGATGGGAATTTCTATAAGAGGGGGAAATTGTTTTAAAAATAATAGTGAGATTATTTTTAAAAGGATGGAAAGTGTATTTTACTGGGAAATGAAGTATGTTTCGAAAGAGGACTTTCAAAATATAAACTAGAAAGTTTAAAAATGTGTTTTTAGAATATTTTAGAAAAATTATTATCTTTAATTTCCTTTAAGTGAAAAATAAGTATTTATTAACTAATTATGGTATTTACGTATTTTAAAGATAAATTGGTATTATGTTTTCTAAGGGAAATTTTATTATAAGTATTGATATAATAACTTTATATTAAAAAGAAATTTTGATTTAAGTTATGCAAGAAAACTTTTATAAATTTCCAAAATTTTATTTTGATTAAAGAATTTGGTAACTGATTTTAAATAATTCAAGTATATATTTTGGAAGTGATTTTCCAGGAATGGAAAATGTGTTAAAAATAAATAAAGGTGTTTATTTTTAAAGTGTTGGGAGAAATTTACGGGATTCAAACGTAAATTTGATTTGAGATAAATCAAGCAGGATTTATAAGAAGAATTCTTTGGTTTATTCTGAAATGGAAGTGTATTTCCTTGAAAAGCCAAGTACGTTTTTAAAACAGATTTTGAGTAGAAGTTAGAAGTTTGAAGTTGTTAATAAAAATAATGTTCAAAAGAAATTATTATTATGTTGTGAAAATTTTAAAAGTAAATATTTACTAAATTAGTTATAATAGTAATTATTTTAAAGGGTTAATTGGTGTTATGTTTTAAAAAGAATATTATTAATATTGATATTTTATAAAATGGATTATTTAAAGATAGTTTGGTTAAAGTTTTATTTGAAAATTATATAGAAGTTTGTAACTCTTATTTTAAAATTTAGTTGACTTAACTTTTATTTTAAAATTAGGTTTATATTTTATAAAATAGTTTTACCTTAAATATTCTTAAAATATATTTTGAATAAAGTGTTTAAGTAGTTTAATTTAAATATTTAAGGTATAAATTAGAATAAAGTGATTTAAATTATTTTAAAATCTAAAGTATTTGGACTTGGTTATTTCAGTGGGGAATAGAAAATGTTTGGGAAATTTATTTCCGTAAAAGGAAGATGGGTTGGAACTGTTTCAAAGGGTTGAAATGGAAATATATCTTGCGAAGATATTTTGAGAAAATAAATAATTCGGGAAATTATTTATATTGATTGATGTGTGTGAATGTTATTTGATAGTTAAATAACCGACTATCAATATTGGCCAATGCGCTGATCGCTTCGAAGAGACCGGGATCCAGATTAATTTCTCGAAAACCACTTCGATCTGGTTTGTACGTTTTCGTGGGGAAAACGAGTTCGGAGTCGAAGATGGAGCAGTGAAGTGCAAGGGCTAATCGCTACTAATCCTGAGGGTGATTCCAAAATGGATGTAGTAGGAGTAGTGCCTTCGGTTCCGTTCGAACCCGGGACGGACTTGTATGGATGAATGCCTTCGGAACATCGTCGGGAGGACGGTGAGCATTCTAAGTGATATGTTCTATAAAGGTAACGCTTAGCCTCGAGCCTCATCAACCGGGATTGACTGAAAATCAGGGGTTATGCAGCAAGGCTATGTGGGTCGCGCCCATTAGGGTGAGGTCATCCCTGTCTAGATGTCCCTTTTTATTCGGCTTAGTGGTGCGGTTGCTGATCCAAACCGTGGGGTGATCTTACTCGGAATTATCCAGTAAGGGATAGTTTCGGTCTTGTGATGCAGGGGATCGGGTTTGCTAAATTACAGCATGAGGGGGTTCTCGCTTCGTGTTTGGTGGCGAACGGGAGACTCTTACCCCTACATGTCCCTTTGAGGTAGTATAAGGCCTTGGGTTGGTTGCGAGTCGAGAGGCTGGCCGTAAAAGCAAATTCGAGACTAGTGAAAGCCACGGTGGGTCTGGGATGGTTGAAAAGCCTACCGGTCGCCACTGGCTCGGCCCGTCTCACTTGGTATCAGAGCTTAGGTTAGCGATAACCTAGGCTTTGGTGGGGAAATTACTCATTAGAAATAGAGTCAGTAGTACTCTATAATGAGTTTGAGTGTATTAATAGATATGAGAGCGTATTTGTTAGTGAATATAAAAATTGTTTTTATACTGTGTTGACTTATCGGTTGAGTGTTTATGAATTCTGGTCGGTACAGGAAGTACAACCGTAATCGATAGAGGTTTCTAAACTCTTAAACAAGATAAACTGACATAGTATTGTTTTCCAAGTGCGTAAATGAAATAATTTTACTTAAAATTATATTTTGATATGAAAGAAATAATTTTCTAAAATTATTATATATATTTGGATGTTTGGTTGTTAATATTATAATCAAATAGGAATCTAAAATTTGGAATGGTTTATAATCAAATAAAATTCTGTAAGTGGGACTTATCCAAAGAAATATAACTAAGATTTGGTTTAAACCAGAATTTAAATCCCGGAAATTTTGAAAGGTGTTTTAAATGAATTTAAACAAAAAGGTTTGGAGATTTAAAATCTTGGGAATGTTTGAAATGTTTTCCAAAGTGTTTGAAGGCAATGATGGAGTATTATTTTGGGAAATATTTTTGGAATGGAAATTGTTTTGAAATGGAATTGTGGAAGTAATAAAGCACTGAACTCACTTTAGTCGCTGGAAAATAACCTTGGTGATGATGGCCACATCATCAGTATTCCTTTTTGAGTTTCTAAAGTGATGGATTTGCTACTATGGTAATTGGTTATGATATTTGTTTGGACTTGTCGGGTATGCAAGTTGTAACGACCCAGAATTTTTGATAATTAAAATTTGAATATTTAATTAATTTTAAATATTAATAAATGGAATTTTGAAGTCGAATGATTTATTTTTCGAATATCGGGTTTTATTTGATAATTAAATCAATAATTAAATAGTGAAATTCCAGAGATAATTGAAAATCGAGTTTAAAATGATTGAAAATGATTTGGAAAATTTTATTTAATCATACTGGAGTTATAGAAAGGTTATAGAACTTTTAAAGTTGAATTTGGAGTTAATCTATGAAAATTGAATATTTTAATATTTAATTATCGACTATAAAAATAGTCAATTTTCGAACAGTCTCAGAATTGAACGAGACCAGTTCCATTGGATCCGTAATAGTTAGTTATTATCGGATTTCAAATTTCGTATTTTTCGGAGTCGTTACGTGACTGTACGATAGGCAAACGCATCAAGATAAAATCAAATTCAAATTCATTTTTAATTTAAATTATTGGTCAACTCAGCCACCCTACTGCTTACTTTGTCTCCTGCCTTTTCCAAGCACGTACGCATCTTGTCCCTTTTATTTCGTTCACAGCAGAACACTTCATCATTTCGTTGAAAAGAAAATAATGGCCGAATAGAAATCTTTCGTTCGAAAACAAATATCGAACTACCCCTTTCTTTTAAATTCGAACGAAAAAAAAACAAAGAAAATAAAACAATGGCCACACTCCAGGCAAATCAAAATCAGTTCGAGATAGAAATCTCGTTCAACAAAAAATTCAACGGCGTCCACGATTCATGATAGCATCGCAAGATCGAGAAGGAGCAGCGCGGTCGTGAGCTCGAATTCGTGGTGGAGATCGCGGTAGTGCTGGTCGAGGCGAGGGGATTCGCGAGCGATGTCGTGAGGTTTTGGGTGTCGGCAAGGTGAAGTCGTGTAGCTAGGGTTGCGATCTCGTTTTTGGGTCGGTTGGGAAGGATAGGGAACTGTGGTGGTGGCAGATATCATTCGCGAGGTCAGTCAGTGGCTCGAGTTCGCGCGTTCGAAGGTGGAAGGGACTCGAACCTGAGTTCGAGTTTGATGGAGGTCGCGATGGCAGTTCCAGGCGGTTTCGCGTTGGGCTCGGTTGGGTGGCCGCGGCGACAAGGCAGGCGACGAAAAAAGGGATCGCGATGTCAAGCAGCGCGAGTGATGATCGGCTGTCTCTGTAGTTTTGGGGGTTTCGTTGGTTTTCAAACTCGTCAGTATAGGTATGGGTATTTTATTTTTAATTACTCTAATTTAAATAACTGAATTTGGTTTTGTAGAGTTTATAAAAAAAATAATAATAAATAGATTTGTTTTATGAAATGATTTTCCAGTAAATTAAATTACTGTTATATTCAAAAGTTATATACAGGAATAATATAGATTGAACAGAAATAATTATATATATAGTTAAGTTTGAAAATAGATATATATGAATTTTAAAATATTTGAAGGTTTGTATAAATTAGATTTTTGAAATCTATAAATTACTTGGTAATTTAAAATTTTCAAAGGGAAAATGAATTGATGGGTTAGTTTAAATATTAATATGTAGATTTTAAATGTAAACAGTAAAGAAGTATAGGTATATACTATTTATTTTTCAATTAAAGAAAGAAAATTTAGTTTTGAATTTAAATTTTTTTTAGTTTAAATAAATTTAGCAGTTGATTAAAATTATGAAATGGATAATAGAATTTGTTTGATTAGTTCAATTATTAATTAACCGTATAAATATTTATACAAGGTCAAAACTACAAAGAAAACAAAAGAAGGATTGGAATGGAATGCAAATTAAAAAGCTAAGGTGAGATCTTCTCACTCACATTGAAAAGTGGAAATTTTCAGTTATTGATTTGATTGACTGTTTGATTGCTATTGAATGTGCTATTAGATATAATAGGATATATCTATATATATAGCAATATATACATATTGGCATATGTATATATTGGATTGATTGATTTCCCGCCTCGTATAGCGGATGAGACCCTATTGCGCCGTTAGTAAGCGGATTTATAAAAACCTATATACCACGATAATTCCGTACTGGAGCGGAATTGGTATTGTGCTAACATCTTTGGATGCAGGGAAACAGGTTGGAGGGATCCAACTGGACCCCTCACATTTATTTAATTCATTTCTATTGTGATATGAATCTGTGAATGATTATAGTGATGCTATTAATCATATTGATATCTGGAAATTGTTTGAAAGCTAAAATTTAGCTGAATGGATGTTTGACATCATTGGATTCCAAAGATAAACGAAATTGAATTTTTGAAATTCAAGTAGAAAATTTCTAAGTGAATCAATTTTTGAAATTTAAGAAATTTTGAAGAAAGGAATTTTTAAAGTATAAAAAAGTAAATTTTTATAATCGTATTGAATAAATTCCAGAATCAAGTGAAAATGTTAAATAAATGAATTTCGTATAATAGTGATTTTTAAATTGAAAAATTTAATAAAAAAAATTGGATTTCTAAATAGTTTGGAAAAAAATAAAGGAATTTATTTTCTTTAAAAAGGAATTTATTTAAAAAGAGATAAGTTGGAAATCCAATTAGGAATTTAATTGGTAAATTGAAATAATTTGGGAAATCAATGTAAAATGATCTCAATTTGAAGAATCCCTTTAAAAACAGGATATTGAATAATTTGAAAAGAATAAGAATTTATTTTAGTAGTGAAAATAAATTTAGAAATCAATTTGTAATTGATTTGGAGTTAAAGTAGAATTAGAAATTAATTTGAAATCCGATTTTAGATTCAAAAGTGAATATTTGGAAAAATGAATCAAATTGAAATAAGGGAATGTGAATTTAAAATGGAAATGATGTTAAAATGATTTATAAAGGGATGAACTTTACAATTGTAAAGTTTTAAAAGAACGATTTTTTTTGAAAATAAATGAATTATAAGTATTAACTTATAAGATGGACCGTTAGTATAAAAATTGAGTTATGAATTGAACTAGTTAATAAAGAAGATTTATAAATTGTAGTTTTTATAAATGGAAATAGAATTTATAAACGGGTTTATAAATTCGAAATAGATTGAATTTGATAAATTAAATATGGAAGATTATTAAAGAAGATATACTCACGATTTTGGACAGTGAATATATTATTGAATAAAATGGATTCATTTTTGAAGAAGTGATATTTTAAAAATGAAGTTAAATTGTTTTTAACGATGTTTTAAAAATGTGTTAAATATCGAAAACATAGATTTCAACAGTTCTTGTTGAAATAGACGTTTTCGAGAAATTTAAGGAAATGGTGGACTATAACACTGTTGTTATAGTAAATGATTTCCGAAAGAAAATGATTTTTATCTAGTATTGGGATTTACATACCTATTTTAATTTCGAATCCCTATACTAGTGATTTGTGAGTCGTCGTAACGATGTTTTACGTAAACATTCGTTTTGACTCAAATTGATGTTGTTATAGGAAATAGATTCCCTTAAAGAATGAAACATATACTTAATTTGATTTAAGTATATCGAATATTTTCAAATGTTGAAAATAAATAGATTTGTGAATTAATTATTATTTAATAGGTATGGAAATACTTTTCCAATATGAAATGAACTGTTTTGAGAAATTATCTTTGAAAAGATAAATTGAAGTTGAATATTGAAATCGATTTGAAAATCGTATATATGTAGATATTTTTGAAATATAAATTCACTATGGAATTTATAAAAGAAATGGAAATTCGTTTTAAAGAAAATAAACGTTGGTTTATTTTTGAAGTGTGGAAATTATTATATCTAGTAAAGATATTTTTGAAGATAAATAATTTGGAAAATTATTTGGAATCTGATGATGTTGCGCACCTTTATTGATAGTTAAATAACCGACTATCAATAATTACCCTGAATGGATGTTTTGTTGTGAATTGGATGAATTTGAATGCTACACTTATTTTTAAATAAGCGCTCACTATTCGGGTTAGCCGGGAAAGGACCATGGGGTCGTATAACCCATTCCGAATATGTGATACGTCGTTATGAATTGCATTTGAAGACCGGTGTTGAAGACCGGATATTTTTGAAAATGGAAGGATTACCGTCGAGTTACTCTACATCGGCTGATCTCCGGTTTAGAGGTTTTATCACCCTTAGTGACGGGAAGTCCTGACGTGATTGAAAATTATCCGGATGTGCAAGGGCTTCGTGAGAAGTGCCTTCGGTTCTGTTCGATCCCGGAACAGACTTGTATGGATTGTGTGTCTGACGTTACAATTTGAGATATAAAGCTGATTCCTTTCAAATACATATCTGTTGGTGGCGGAGAATTTATTCTCTTAGCTTAACACCCTTCTCTGAGACGTACGAGCTCAGAGGTTATGTAGTTGAAATTTATCAGCGATATATCCCAATTTGGTAACGTGGCATACTGAGTGTTGCTGTGAAATGATCAGTGTTTGATCATTTGCGATATGATCATTTGTTTGATCTTATATCTTTGTGATCATAGGTTGATCATTTTGTTTGACCCGAAGCAGGGCTTTTTGAGAAAGCGTAGCTTTGTGGACGAGACTTCATCGAGCCTCACACCCCGGAAATGGTCGGAACAGGACGAATGCGGCAAGGTTCTAGGGAGTAGCGCCCCTTAGTGTATGTCATTCCTTCTGGATAAAGGTGGTATCATGGTATGGAGCCCAGATACTTAACCTCTGTGGTTGCTGCACAGTTATTATTACTTTGTGGTTTGTTGGAATCGGGGATCCTCGGGAAGATCGGTGACGATCGGGGGATGGCATACGCGTGTCAGTAGTTACCTATTTTTGCAGAGGTAACCCGACCTTGTGTTGGCAGAGATCCGGTTAGGTTCTCGGGTCGTCTATTCCAGGGACGTACCCATCGTGGATAGGAAGTTCCTTAGCCTGACCATTTGTTGGAAATCCAAAGAAACAATACGAGCCTTTACGATTTCAATTGTATAACCTGTCTCCTCAGGAGGCAGCTATAGCAGGCATAATATAATGGTACCTATGCTGGCTAAGATTTATATTCTACTTTCGAAATGTTTTCCCACTATGCACTAATAATAATATCAAAAAGAATTTGATTTTTGCGTAGGAAGCATCTTTGACTATCATAAGAAGAAATCTCCTCCAAGTCTGCGTTTGCATTGTGTGTGTGGTGGGAGGTCTTATGGTAGTTTCATTTTCCAAAAGCATTGCGAATTGACACCAAAGTTTTCCTATTGTTTATTTTAAAGATAAATAACTGTTTTACGATCTCACACCAGTCACCATGACTGACTCGGAGTTTATTGTTCCCTTCTAAACTCTGGGTGCCCACAAATTTTTTCCACACGGGCAGCCTAGAGTTATGTTATCAGGATATTCTGGATATTCTGGAGCTTTGGAGATAAGCTGGATGGCGAGACGTAGTATTTGTATCTGATAGTATTTATTCCACTGTGTATTCTGTATGAGGACAAGTTTATATAACTGTCCATTGTTGTTTATTGACTCTGATGATATGATGTGATGTAATGTAATAACAGATATAATTCTTTTGTTTTTAAATGATATTCATTTATCTATTATATATTGTTCCGCTGCGATATGTGAGATTCTGATATTGTTTTCTGTTTCTGTTTCTGCTCTTGTTCTGTTGTTGTTCTTCTTTCTTTTTCTTCTATCTTCTTCTTCTACCTTTTTCTTCTTTCTTAAAACCATAACTTTCCGGGTTTCCGGCATTCGATGGCTCAGCAGTCGATAAAGTGAGTATCGATGTTGAATTTTCGAAAGTCGAAAATTTTCGGGATGTTACATTTGGTATCAGAGCATATGGTTAAGCGACAACCCTGCTCTGTTGGGTGTTACTCATTAGAGATAGAGTCAGTAGTACTCTAGAATGAGTTTGAGTGTAATAATAGATACGAGCGCGTATTTGTTAGTGAATATAAAATTGTTTTATATTGTGATGATTGGTTTATTGAGTGGTATATGAACCTTCGTCGGCACAGTCTTGCAAAACTGGATCGAAGTGGTTTCTAAACACTCGAATAGAACAATTCGGCACAGTATTGTTTTGAATAGGGTAAATGAAATAATTTTGCCCAAAACTATTTTCGTATATAAAAGAAATGTTTTTCTATGAATCACTATAGTATATGGTTGCATGGTTGCTAGAAGTAATATTATTAAATTATTAAATTATCATCACTAAAATTGAATAAGAAATTGAAATCGTAACTCCAAAGTTAAGAAATTAATTCACATACAACTGAAATTTGAGAATGTAAATTATAAATGTGAATTGTAAATTAAAACGGAATTCCAGAGAAGTTTGGAAAAGTTTTGAAAGGAGTTTGAAAATTTTGGAGATTTGGAAAGTTTAAAACCATTTTTGATTTGAAAATGAATTTTAAAGGTTTGAAAAATGTTTTGAAGAGAATGAAAAGCTCTAAACTCTTTTAGGTCGCTGGAAAATAATCCTGATGATGATGGCCACATCATTAGAATTCATTTTCGGGTTTCCAAAAGAGAAATTACTGTCAAATTGTTTTAAATAGGAGTTGTTTGAAAATTTGGGTTTTTGTTTTGGAAATTCAAATGGAATTTGAATTTGTTTCCAAACGGTTTTGAAAAAAAAGTGGAAACGACTCTGGAATCCTATTTAAAATACTTACGAAATATTGATAAGTTGATAACTTATAGAATATTGAAATTTGATTAGAATGAAATTCAAATTGAAAAACGAATGAATTAGTGAATGAATGAATGAATTGCGAGTGCAAGTGCCAGAAAATAAAATTGAAATGTTAAAATTCATTTTGAATTTGAAAGTAAATAGAACTGGAATTGAATTTGATAAATGAAGTATTAAACTGAAAGTTAGTAAGTGAAGCTAATTGATTATTGACCAAATGGATAAGGTTTGAACGAATTAAATTCAATGATTATAAATGAAGATAAATTAAATTCCAATAGAATTGAAAATGTGAATTATAAGTTCAAATGAATGTGAAATGAAAAATTGAACGAAATTGAATATGTAATTTCAATAGTGAACTAAAGATGATATAAGTAGTTTATATTGAAAATTTTGTAATCGAATTTGCAAAATGATTTAAATGCTGTAACTAGATATAATGGCTAGTAGGATATACAGGTATAAAGAGATTGGAAAATTTATTTCACAGATAATTTGAATTGCTCGACAAAAGGTACGTATTTGAGTTTTAATATGAGTTTTTGATGATTTCTCTCTAGCCGCTTGGCTTTTTCTTTTTCTTTTTGAAATCTGAGAGTCCGTAGGGACGTTTTGTAGTCGTACCGTATTAGCCGCGCAAAGGAGACGCTGGCGAAATTTTTCGAAAATTTAGGGCGTTAGAAAATTTTTGAGAAAATTTGGAAGTTTAAATTTGAATTTAAACTTAAATTTGAATTGTTAAGAAAACAATGTTGTTTGAAATCTGTAATTGAAGTTGGAAAACGAGTTGAATGATAACGAATCTTTAATAGAAAGATTTGTTTTGATAAAGTGATAAAACTATTGAATTGTGAAAGATAATAGACGAGTTAAGGACCATTTTTCCTAACTTGTAATTTCGAGGACGAAATTCTTTTAAGGGGGGAAGTCTGTAACGACCCAGAATTTTTGATAATTAAAATTTGAATATTTAATTAATTTTAAATATTAATAAATGGAATTTTGAAGTCGAATGATTTATTTTTCGAATATCGGGTTTTATTTGATAATTAAATCAATAATTAAATAGTGAAATTCCAGAGATAATTGAAAATCGAGTTTAAAATGATTGAAAATGATTTGGAAAATTTTATTTAATCATACTGGAGTTATAGAAAGGTTATAGAACTTTTAAAGTTGAATTTGGAGTTAATCTATGAAAATTGAATATTTTAATATTTAATTATCGACTGTAAAAATAGTCAATTTTCGAACAGTCTCAGAATTGAACGAGACCAGTTCCATTGGATCCGTAATAGTTAGTTATTATCGGATTTCAAATTTCGTATTTTTCGGAGTCGTTACGTGACTGTACGATAGGCAAACGCATCAAGATAAAATCAAATTCAAATTCATTTTTAATTTAAATTATTGGTCAACTCAGCCACCCTACTGCTTACTTTGTCTCCTGCCTTTTCCAAGCACGTACGCATCTTGTCCCTTTTATTTCGTTCACAGCAGAACACTTCATCATTTCGTTGAAAAGAAAATAATGGCCGAATAGAAATCTTTCGTTCGAAAACAAATATCGAACTACCCCTTTCTTTTAAATTCGAACGAAAAAAAAACAAAGAAAATAAAACAATGGCCACACTCCAGGCAAATCAAAATCAGTTCGAGATAGAAATCTCGTTCAACAAAAAATTCAACGGCGTCCACGATTCATGATAGCATCGCAAGATCGAGAAGGAGCAGCGCGGTCGCGAGCTCGAATTCGTGGTGGAGATCGCGGTAGTGCTGGTCGAGGCGAGGGGATTCGCGAGCGATGTCGTGAGGTTTTGGGTGTCGGCAAGGTGAAGTCGTGTAGCTAGGGTTGCGATCTCGTTTTTGGGTCGGTTGGGAAGGATAGGGAACTGTGGTGGTGGCAGATATCATTCGCGAGGCCAGTCAGTGGCTTGAGTTCGCGCGTTCGAAGGTGGAAGGGACTCGAACCTGAGTTCGAGTTTGATGGAGGTCGCGATGGCAGTTCCAGGCGGTTTCGCGTTGGGCTCGGTTGGGTGGCCGCGGCGACAAGGCAGGCGACGAAAAAAGGGATCGCGATGTCAAGCAGCGCGAGTGATGATCAGCTGTCTCTGTAGTTTTGGGGGTTTCGTTGGTTTTCAAACTCGTCAGTATAGGTATGGGTATTTTATTTTTAATTACTCTAATTTAAATAACTGAATTTGGTTTTGTAGAGTTTATAAAAAAAAAATTAATAAATAGATTTGTTTTATGAAATGATTTTCCAGTAAATTAAATTACTGTTATATTCAAAAGTTATATACAGGAATAATATAGATTGAACAGAAATAATTATATATATAGTTAAGTTTGAAAATAGATATATATGAATTTTAAAATATTTGAAGGTTTGTATAAATTAGATTTTTGAAATCTATAAATTACTTGGTAATTTAAAATTTTCAAAGGGAAAATGAATTGATGGGTTAGTTTAAATATTAATATGTAGATTTTAAATGTAAACAGTAAAGAAGTATAGGTATATACTATTTATTTTTCAATTAAAGAAAGAAAATTTAGTTTTGAATTTAAATTTTTTTTAGTTTAAATAAATTTAGCAGTTGATTAAAATTATGAAATGGATAATAGAATTTGTTTGATTAGTTCAATTATTAATTAACCGTATAAATATTTATACAAGGTCAAAACTACAAAGAAAACAAAAGAAGGATTGGAATGGAATGCAAATTAAAAAGCTAAGGTGAGATCTTCTCACTCACATTGAAAAGTGGAAATTTTCAGTTATTGATTTGATTGACTGTTTGATTGCTATTGAATGTGCTATTAGATATAATAGGATATATCTATATATATAGCAATATATACATATTGGCATATGTATATATTGGATTGATTGATTTCCCGCCTCGTATAGCGGATGAGACCCTATTGCGCCGTTAGTAAGCGGATTTATAAAAACCTATATACCGCGATAATTCCGTACTGGAGCGGAATTGGTATTGTGCTAACATCTTTGGATGCAGGGAAACAGGTTGGAGGGATCCAACTGGACCCCTCACATTTATTTAATTCATTTCTATTGTGATATGAATCTGTGAATGATTATAGTGATGCTATTAATCATATTGATATGTGGAAATTGTTTGAAAGCTAAAATTTAGCTGAATGGATGTTTGACATTATTGGATTCCAAAGATAAACGAAATTGAATTTTTGAAATTCAAGTAGAAAATTTCTAAGTGAATCAATTTTTGAAATTTAAGAAATTTTGAAGAAAGGAATTTTTAAAGTATAAAAAAGTAAATTTTTATAATCGTATTGAATAAATTCCAGAATCAAGTGAAAATGTTAAATAAATGAATTTCGTATAATAGTGATTTTTAAATTGAAAAATTTAATAAAAAAAATTGGATTTCTAAATAGTTTGGAAAAAAATAAAGGAATTTATTTTCTTTAAAAAGGAATTTATTTAAAAAGAGATAAGTTGGAAATCCAACTAGGAATTTAATTGGTAAATTGAAATAATTTGGGAAATCAATGTAAAATGATCTCAATTTGAAGAATCCCTTTAAAAACAGGATATTGAATAATTTGAAAAGAATAAGAATTTATTTTAGTAGTGAAAATAAATTTAGAAATCAATTTGTAATTGATTTGGAGTTAAAGTAGAATTAGAAATTAATTTGAAATCCGATTTTAGATTCAAAAGTGAATATTTGGAAAAATGAATCAAATTGAAATAAGGGAATGTGAATTTAAAATGGAAATGATGTTAAAATGATTTATAAAGGGATGAACTTTACAATTGTAAAGTTTTAAAAGAACGATTTTTTTTGAAAATAAATGAATTATAAGTATTAACTTATAAGATGGACCGTTAGTATAAAAATTGAGTTATGAATTGAACTAGTTAATAAAGAAGATTTATAAATTGTAGTTTTTATAAATGGAAATAGAATTTATAAACGGGTTTATAAATTCGAAATAGATTGAATTTGATAAATTAAATATGGAAGATTATTAAAGAAGATATACTCACGATTTTGGACAGTGAATATATTATTGAATAAAATGGATTCATTTTTGAAGAAGTGATATTTTAAAAATGAAGTTAAATTGTTTTTAACGATGTTTTAAAAATGTATTAAATATCGAAAACATAGATTTCAACAGTTCTTGTTGAAATAGACGTTTTCGAGAAATTTAAGGAAATGGTGGACTATAACACCGTGGTTATAGTAAATTGTAACGTCCCGAAAATTTTCGACTTTCGAAAATTCAACATCGACTCACTTTATCGACTGCTGAGCCATCGAATGCCGGAAACCCGAAAAGTTATGGTTTTAAGAGAGAAGAAAAAGGTAGAAGAAGAAGATAGAAGAAAAGAGGAAGAAGAAAACAACAGAACAACATCAGAACAGAAAACAATATCAGAATCTCACATATCGCAGCGGAACAATATATAATAGATAAATCAGTAATCTTTAAAACAAAGAACTATATCATTTTATACATACATCAATCAGAGTCAATATACAACTCAATACAATACATCACATCAATGGACAGTTATATAAACTTGTCCTCATACAGAATACACAGCGGAATAAATACTATCAGATACAAATACTACGACTCGTCCTCCAGCTTATCTCCAAAGCTCCAGAATATCCAGAATATCCTGATAATATAACTCTAGGCTGCCCGTGTGGAAATTTGTGGGCACCCAGAGTTTAGAAGGGAAACAATAAACTCCGAGTCAGTCATGGTGACTGGTGTGAGATCGTAAAACAGTTTATCTTTAAAATAAACAACAGGAAAACTTTTAATGTCAATTCGCAATGCTTTCGGAAAATGAAACTACCATAAGACCTCCCGCCACACACACAATGCAAACGCAGACTTGGAGGAGATTTCTTCTTATGATAGTCAAAGATGCTTACTACGCAAAAATCAAATTCTTTTTGATATTATTATTAGTGCATAGTGTAGAAAACATTTCGAAAGTAGAATATAAATCTTAGCCAGCATAGGTACCATTATATTATGCCTACTATAGCTGCCTCCTGAGGAGACAGGTTATACAATTGAAATCGTAAAGGCTCGTATTGTTTCTTTGGATTTCCAACAAATGGTCAGGCTAAGGAACTTCCTTTTCCACGATGGGTACGTCCCTGGAATAGACGACCCGAGAACCTAACCGGATCTCTGCCAACACAAGGCCGGTTACCTCTGCAAAAATAGGTAACTACTGACACGCGTATGCCATCCCCCGATCGTCACCGATCTTCCCGAGGATCCCCGATTCGCAACAAACCACATAGAAAAAATAATGCAGTAACCACAGAGGTTAAGTATTTGGGCTCCATACCATGATACCACCTTTATCCAGAAGGAATGACATACACTAAGGGGCGCTACTCCCTAGAACCTTGCTGCATCCTTCCTGTTTCGACCATTTCCGGGGTGTGAGGCTCGATGAAGTCTCGTCCACAAAGCTACGCTTTCTCAAAAAGCCCTGCTTTGGGTCAAACAAAAATGATCAACCTATGATCACAAAGATATAAGATCAAACAAATGATCATATCACAAATGATCAAACACTGATCATTTCACAGCAACACTCAGTATGCCACGTTACCAAATTGGGAGTATATCGCTGATAAATTTCAACTACATAACCTCTGAGCTCGTACGTCTCAGAGAAGGGTGTTAAGCTAAGAGAATAAATTCTCCGCCACCAACAGAAATGTATTTGAAAGAAATCAGCTTTATATCTCAAATTGTAACGTCAGACACACAATCCATACAAGTCTGTTCCGGGATCGAACAGAACCGAAGGCACTTCTCACGAAGCCCTTGCATTTCCGGATAAATTTCTAATCACGTCCGGACTTCCCGTCACTAAGGGTGATAAAACCTCTAAACCGGAGATCAGCCGATGTAGAGTA
The DNA here is from genome assembly GCA_030737815.1 of Allium fistulosum. Classification (NCBI taxonomy): domain Eukaryota; kingdom Viridiplantae; phylum Streptophyta; class Magnoliopsida; order Asparagales; family Amaryllidaceae; genus Allium; species Allium fistulosum. Next base: position 1,395,556,378 of record CM060902.1, read on the forward strand.
ACTCGACGGTAATCCTTCCGTTTTCAAAAATATCCGGTCTTCAACACCGGTCTTCGAATGCAATTCATAACGACGTATCACATATTCGGAATGGGTTATACGACCCCATGGTCCTTTCCCGGCTAACCCGAATAGTGAGCGCTTATTCAAAAATAAGTATGGCATTCAAGTTCATCCAATTCACAACAAATACCTATCTAAAGGTAATTATTGATAGTCGGTTATTTAACTATCAATAAAGATGCGCAACATCATCAGATTCCAAATAATTTTCCCAAATTATTTATCTTCAAAAATATCTTTACTAGATATAAAATTTCCACACTTAAAAATAAATCAATGTTTATTTTTAAACAACTTCCCTTTTATAAATTCCATAGTGAATTTATATTCTCAAATATCTACAGATATACGATTCTCAAATCGATTTCAAATATTCACTTTCGATTTATCTTTAAGAAGATAAATTCTCAAAACCATTTCATTTCATAATGGAAAAGCATTTCCCTACTTATTTAATAATAAGTATTTCACAAATCATTTATTTTCAACATTTGAAAATATTCGATATACTTAAATCAAAATTTAAGTATATATTTCATTCTTTAAGGAAATCAATAATTTTAACAACATCTATTTGAGTCAAAACGAATGTTACGTAAAACATCGTTATGACGACTCAAAATCACTAGTATAGGGATTCGAAATTTAGATAGATATATAAATCCCAATACTACATCAAAAACATTTCCTTTCGGAAATCATTTACTATAACAACAGTGTTATAGTCCACCATTTCCTTATTTCTCGAAAACGTCTATTTCAACAATAAATGTTGAAATCTATGATTTCGATAGTTCACACGTTTTAAAACATCTTTTAAAACAACTTCATTTAACAATATTCCTTTTCCCAAAACATATTGATTTTATTCAATAATATATATTTACTGTCCAAATTCATGAATATAATCACTATCCCAATTTTAACAATTTCTACACATTTAACTTAAAAGATAATTCGCTGTCCAAAATCACGAATATATCTCCTTTAATAACTTCAATGTTAAATTTATCAAATGCTATTGATTTTGAATTTATAAAACAATGTTTATAAATCCCATTTTCTATTTATAAAACTTCGATTTCTAAATTATACAATTCAACTTATATAACTCAATTATATACCGGAAGTCTATATTATAAGTTAAGAACTTATAATTCATTTATTTACAACATCTATTCATTTCTCATCTAAATGTCAAAATCCAATTTATAAGATAATTGCTTATAAATCTTTTTGTTTTACAAAATCTATTCATTTAATAACTTCACAATTTATAAATCTATAAATTTCTATCCACTTATGGAATCCATTTTCATTTGACTTTAACACTTAATAAAACTCATTTCAAAATTTCAATATTTTTAATTTATAAAAATATCAATTTTTATAAATCTTTTTATATGAATTGTTTAAAATACTTCAACAATTCCAATTTAAACTATTTCATAATCCTTATCAATTGTTTATTTCAAAAATAACATTTTTGTCGTATTTCACAAAAATCACAATTTTACTAACATTTAAAATTTTAACATTTATTTATTTAAAATAAACCAATTCAAAAATTTCAATAAAACGTATATTTCTACAAATCACTTTAAAAATCCTTTTAAATTAAAAGTCGTTATTTTTACATTTCAAAACTGAATCCGATGATGCCACAACACCAATCAGTCCATCACAACAGTCAATATCATATATCAATATGATAACAGAATATATCAAAATATCTGTAAATAATCAATACGGTGAGGAATCCAGTTGGATCCCTCCAACCTGTTTCCCTGCATCTACAGATGTTAGCACAATACCAATTCCGCTCCAGTACGGAATTATCGCGGTATACGGGTTTTTATAAATCCGCTTACTAACGGCGCAATAGGGTCTCATCCGCTATACGAGGCGGGAAATCAATCAATCCAATATATACATATGCCAATATGTATATATTGCTATATATAGATATATCCTATTATATCTAATATCACATCCAATAGCAATCATCAATCAATAATAACTGTAAATTCCACTTTCATTTTGAGTGAGAAAAATCTCACCTTGATTTTAAATTCAGTTCCAGCGTTTGATTTCGAATAAAATTAAACAGACATTTAATTTCACCCGAAATTCACAATAGCTCCAAATGGCACCAATTCTGTTCCATAGCGAAGTACACGTCGAGACGATTCCAACGTATTTTGTTTCGTCATTTTCTGATAATGTATGAAAGAGATACAATATTTTAAAATTATACTCGAATTTTTATATAATTAAATTACAATTTCTTTATTCATTTTAACCTAAATCTCATCTGGACCATTGGATTTCATTCAGCAAAATCAAGGCCGCGCGTTCTATACTTCATCTTCCCAGACTAAAACGCGAGTACGAACCCACCACGCCACCGTCCTCATCAATTTGTCGCGCAACGTACGATGCTCGAAAACTCATCACACCGTCACCATCAGGAAGCTCGTCTCCTACTCCATGCTCGGCCAGAGCACCATGAAGCTCGGCCTCATCTACATCTCGAAAAACGCGTATGAAAATACCCCCTTCAAGCTTGATTTGTCGTCAATCCACACAACCATATCCAATCATAGCCGTTGGATTGATGGAGGAGGATGTGCTCTACATCATTGCAGTTGTAAGTTTTGTGTGAAAGTTGATGGATTGAGATAGATCGGAGGGAAAACGAAAGAGGTTTCTGGCCTTTGGTTTCAAAGGTGGCGGCCGGTTGTAGAAGAAGATAGCTAGGGTTTTGCAATTGCCTTGGGTGATGAGGTTCCCTTTTATAGAATTTCAACGAAAAACACTATTCACTTCAGAATTTCCAAACTCCGATTTACACGCGGTGACTAGCGTTTCTGGGGTTTATCCCGCGTTCCGAACGCAATGGAACAGGTTTCGGAAGCTAATTCGATCGTATGTGTGAGATATGGCAATAAACGATCGATTTAAATTAAACCGATTTGAATCGATTTCGAGGCGTTTTGATTCGTACCGGACAAATGGTAAATCCAAAAATTACGAAATTTGAAATCTTACAATAATATCACATTACGGATCCAATGAAACTGGTTTCGTCGAAATCCGAGACTTTTTGAAAAATGACTATTTTAACTCGCCGAATTAAAATTAAAACGATATCGATGCGTTTCGAGTTGCCATGGTCAAACGACAACTCCGATTGATACGAAAATTGAAATCCGATAATAACTAACTATTACGGATCCAATGGAACTGGTCTCGTTCAATTCTGAGACTGTTCGAAAATTGACTATTTTTACAGTCGATAATTAAATATTAAAATATTCAATTTTCACAGATTAACTCCAAATTCAATTTTAAGAGTTCCAAAATATTTCTATAACTCCAGTATGATTAAATAAAATTTTCAAAATCGTTTTCAATCATTTTAAACTCGATTTTCAATTATCTCTGGAATTTCCCTATTTAATTTATCGATTAAATTATCAAATTAAACCCAATATTCGGAAAATAAATCATTCGACTTCTAAATTCCATTTATTAATATTTAAAATTAATTAAATATTCGAATTTTAATTATCTAAAATTCTGGGTCGTTACAGATTTCCCCCCTTAAAAGAATTTCGTCCTCGAAATTACAAGTTAGGGAAAAAGGTCCTTAACTCGTATACTATTTTTCACAATCAATAGTTTTATCGATTTTATCAAAACAAATCTTCCTATTAAAGATTCGTTATCATTCAACTCGTTTTCCAACTTCAATTATAAGTTTCAAACGACATTGTTTAACTTCTCAATTCAAATTCGAGTTTAAATTCAAATTTTAAACTTTCAAAATTTTTACAAAAATTTCCAACGCCTTAAATTTTCAGAAAATTTCGCCAGCGTCTCCTTTGCGCGGCTAATACGGCACGACTACAAAACGTCCCTACGGACTCTCAGATTTCAAAAAGAAAAAGAAAAAGCCAAGCGGCTAGACAAGAAATCAGCAAATCTCATATTCAAACTTAAATACATACCTTTTTCGAGCAATTCAAATTCTCTTCTAAATTAAAATTCCAATTCCTTTACACCTGTATATCTACTAGCCATTATATCTAGTTACAGCATTCAAACTATTTTGCAAATTCTATTACAAAATTTCAAATATAAACTGTTTACACATTTTTTTACTTCACTGTTGAAGTTACATATCTATTCTCATTCAATTTTACATTTCAATTCTCATTCGAATTCAATTCACAATTCCAATCTAATTTGGATTTAGTTTACTTCTGGATATTGAATTTTATCAATTAACTTTAGTTCACTTCAAACCAATCTCAAAACTTCATTTAATTTCACACAATTCAACTTCATTTTCAATATTCAGTTTTAATTCCAGTTTTATTCTTTTGCTCATTTCCAAAATTTATTTTCAGTTTGCTATTTTGGTTTATAACCACTCACATTTAACTGGATTTCCAATTCGAATTCAATTTATCTTTCTTTTACAATTATTGAATTTAATTCGTTTGCTTACGAATTCGAAATGAATTTCAACTTTCAATTTCATTTTCATTTAATTGATTCACTTATACTTGCTTTGATTTAACTTCATTCTTTTAAGTTAAATTTATTCTACCAAAATTTAATCTGTATAAGTTATCAACTTATTAATATTTCACAAATATGGTATTCCAGAGTCTTACCAACATTTCAAAGCCATTTTTTGAAAACAGTTCAAATTATCCTTTGAATTTTCTAAAACAAAATCCAAATTTCCAAAACAACTTCCATTTAAAACGATTTGGCAGCAATTCCTCTTTTGGAAACCCGAAAATGAACACCAGTGATGTCGCGATCATCATCGGAATTATTTTCCAGCGACCGAAAAGAGTTTAGAGCTTTCATCTCTTCCAAATACTTTTCAAAACCTTTGAAATTCATTTTCAACTCCAAAAAGATTTAAACTTTCCAAATCTCCAAAATTTTCAAATTCTTTTCAAAACATTTCCAAAACTTCTCTAGAATTCCGTTTCAAATTACAAATCACATTTATAATTTGCATTCTTAAATTTCATTTGTACATGGATTTATCTCTTAACTTTGGAGTTTATAATTTCAATTTCTTATCCGATTTCATATAATAATGATAACATTTCAATCTTATCACTTTCCTAACATCCATGCAACCATATACTATAGTACTTTATAGAAAAACATTTATTTTTTTATACAAAAATAGTTTTGGGCAAAATTATTTCATTCACCCTATTTAAAACAATACTGTGCCGAATTGTTCTATACAAGTGTTTAGAGATCCCTATCGATAGAGTTGTACGGACAATACCGACCAGAATCCATATACCACTCAACAAACCAATCATCACAATATAAAACAATTTTATATTCACTAACAAATACGCACTCGTATCTATTATTACACTCAACTCATTCTAGAGTACTACTGACTCTATCTTTAATGAGTAACACCCAACAGAGCAGGGTTGTCGCTTAACCATATGCTCTGATACCAAATGTAACGTCCCGAAAATTTTCGACTTTCGAAAATTCAACATCGACTCACTTTATCGACTGCTGAGCCATCGAATGCCGGAAACCCGAAAAGTTATGGTTTTAAGAGAGAAGAAAAAGGTAGAAGAAGAAGATAGAAGAAAAGAGGAAGAAGAAAACAACAGAACAACATCAGAACAGAAAACAATATCAGAATCTCACATATCGCAGCGGAACAATATATAATAGATAAATCAGTAATCTTTAAAACAAAGAACTATATCATTTTATACATACATCAATCAGAGTCAATATACAACTCAGTACAATACATCACATCAATGGACAGTTATATAAACTTGTCCTCATACAGAATACACAGCGGAATAAATACTATCAGATACAAATACTACGACTCGTCCTCCAGCTTATCTCCAAAGCTCCAGAATATCCAGAATATCCTGATAATATAACTCTAGGCTGCCCGTGTGGAAATTTGTGGGCACCCAGAGTTTAGAAGGGAAACAATAAACTCCGAGTCAGTCATGGTGACTGGTGTGAGATCGTAAAACAGTTTATCTTTAAAATAAACAACAGGAAAACTTTTAATGTCAATTCGCAATGCTTTTGGAAAATGAAACTACCATAAGACCTCCCGCCACACACACAATGCAAACGCAGACTTGGAGGAGATTTCTTCTTATGATAGTCAAAGATGCTTACTACGCAAAAATCAAATTCTTTTTGATATTATTATTAGTGCATAGTGTAGAAAACATTTCGAAAGTAGAATATAAATCTTAGCCAGCATAGGTACCATTATATTATGCCTGCTATAGCTGCCTCCTGAGGAGACAGGTTATACAATTGAAATCGTAAAGGCTCGTATTGTTTCTTTGGATTTCCAACAAATGGTCAGGCTAAGGAACTTCCTTTTCCACGATGGGTACGTCCCTGGAATAGACGACCCGAGAACCTAACCGGATCTCTGCCAACACAAGGCCGGGTTACCTCTGCAAAAATAGGTAACTACTGACACGCATATGCCATCCCCCGATCGTCACCGATCTTCCCGAGGATCCCCGATTCGCAACAAACCACATAGAAAAAATAATGCAGTAACCACAGAGGTTAAGTATTTGGGCTCCATACCATGATACCACCTTTATCCAGAAGGAATGACATACACTAAGGGGCGCTACTCCCTAGAACCTTGCTGCATCCTTCCTGTTTCGACCATTTCCGGGGTGTGAGGCTCGATGAAGTCTCGTCCACAAAGCTACGCTTTCTCAAAAAGCCCTGCTTTGGGTCAAACAAAAATGATCAACCTATGATCACAAAGATATAAGATCAAACAAATGATCATATCACAAATGATCAAACACTGATCATTTCACAGCAACACTCAGTATGCCACGTTACCAAATTGGGAGTATATCGCTGATAAATTTCAACTACATAACCTCTGAGCTCGTACGTCTCAAAGAAGGGTGTTAAGCTAAGAGAATAAATTCTCCGCCACCAACAGAAATGTATTTGAAAGAAATCAGCTTTATATCTCAAATTGTAACGTCAGACACACAATCCATACAAGTCTGTTCCGGGATCGAACAGAACCGAAGGCACTTCTCACGAAGCCCTTGCATTTCCGGATAAATTTCTAATCACGTCCGGACTTCCCGTCACTAAGGGTGATAAAACCTCTAAACCGGAGATCAGCCGATGTAGAGTAACTCGACGGTAATCCTTCCGTTTTCAAAAATATCCGGTCTTCAACACCGGTCTTCGAATGCAATTCATAACGACGTATCACATATTCGGAATGGGTTATACGACCCCATGGTCCTTTCCCGGCTAACCCGAATAGTGAGCGCTTATTCAAAAATAAGTATGGCATTCAAGTTCATCCAATTCACAACAAATACCTACTCAAGGTAATTATTGATAGTCGGTTATTTAACTATCAATAAAGATGCGCAACATCATCAGATTCCAAATAATTTTCCCAAATTATTTATCTTCAAAAATATCTTTACTAGATATAAAATTTCCACACTTAAAAATAAATCAATGTTTATTTTTAAACAACTTCCCTTTTATAAATTCCATAGTGAATTTATATTCTCAAATATCTACAGATATACGATTCTCAAATCGATTTCAAATATTCACTTTCGATTTATCTTTAAGAAGATAAATTCTCAAAACCATTTCATTTCATAATGGAAAAGCATTTCCCTACTTATTTAATAATAAGTATTTCACAAATCATTTATTTTCAACATTTGAAAATATTCGATATACTTAAATCAAAATTTAAGTATATATTTCATTCTTTAAGGAAATCAATAATTTTAACAACATCTATTTGAGTCAAAACGAATGTTACGTAAAACATCGTTACGACGACTCAAAATCACTAGTATAGGGATTCGAAATTTAGATAGATATATAAATCCCAATACTACATCAAAAACATTTCCTTTCGGAAATCATTTACTATAACAACAGTGTTATAGTCCACCATTTCCTTATTTCTCGAAAACGTCTATTTCAACAATAAATGTTGAAATCTATGATTTCGATAGTTCACACGTTTTAAAACATCTTTTAAAACAACTTCATTTAACAATATTCCTTTTCCCAAAACATATTGATTTTATTCAATAATATATATTTACTGTCCAAATTCGTGAATATAATCACTATCCCAATTTTAACAATTTCTACACATTTAACTTAAAAGATAATTCGCTGTCCAAAATCACGAATATATCTCCTTTAATAACTTCAATGTTAAATTTATCAAATGCTATTGATTTTGAATTTATAAAACAATGTTTATAAATCCCATTTTCTATTTATAAAACTTCGATTTCTAAATTATCCAATTCAACTTATATAACTCAATTATATACCGGAAGTCTATATTATAAGTTAAGAACTTATAATTCGTTTATTTACAACATCTATTCATTTCTCATCTAAATGTCAAAATCCGATTTATAAGATAATTGCTTATAAATCTTTTTGTTTTACAAAATCTATTCATTTAATAACTTCACAATTTATAAATCTATAAATTTCTATCCACTTATGGAATCCATTTTCATTTGACTTTAACACTTAATAAAACTCATTTCAAAATTCCAATATTTTTAATTTATAAAAATATCAATTTTTATAAATATTTTTATATGAATTGTTTAAAATACTTCAACAATTCCAATTTAAACTATTTCATAATCCTTATCAATTGTTTATTTCAAAAATAACATTTTTGTCGTATTTCACAAAAATCACAATTTTACTAACATTTAAAATTTTAACATTTATTTATTTAAAATAAACCAATTCAAAAATTTCAATAAAACGTATATTTCTACAAATCACTTTAAAAATCCTTTTAAATTAAAAGTCGTTATTTTTACATTTCAAAACTGAATCCGATGATGCCACAACACCAATCAGTCCATCACAACAGTCAATATCATATATCAATATGATAACAGAATATATCAAAATATCTGTAAATAATCAATACGGTGAGGAATCCAGTTGGATCCCTCCAACCTGTTTCCCTGCATCCACAGATGTTAGCACAATACCAATTCCGCTCCAGTACGGAATTATCGCGGTATACGGGTTTTTATAAATCCGCTTACTAACGGCGCAATAGGGTCTCATCCGCTATACGAGGCGGGAAATCAATCAATCCAATATATACATATGCCAATATGTATATATTGCTATATATAGATATATCCTATTATATCTAATATCACATCCAATAGCAATCATCAATCAATAATAACTGTAAATTCCACTTTCATTTTGAGTGAGAAAAATCTCACCTTGATTTTAAATTCAGTTCCAGCGTTTGATTTCGAATAAAATTAAACAGACATTTAATTTCACCCGAAATTCACAATAGCTCCAAATGGCTCCAATTCTGTTCCATAGCGAAGTACACGTCGAGACGATTCCAACGTATTTTGTTTCGTCATTTTCTGATAATGTATGAAAGAGATACAATATTTTAAAATTATACTCGAATTTTTATATAATTAAATTACAATTTCTTTATTCATTTTAACCTAAATCTCATCTGGACCATTGGATTTCATTCAGCAAAATCAAGGCCGCGCGTTCTATACTTCATCTTCCCAGACTAAAACGCGAGTACGAACCCACCACGCCACCGTCCTCATCAATTTGTCGCGCAACGTACGATGCTCGAAAACTCATCACACCATCACCATCAGGAAGCTCGTCTCCTACTCCATGCTCGGCCAGAGCACCATGAAGCTCGGCTTCATCTACATCTCGAAAAACGCGTATGAAAATACCCCCTTCAAGCTTGATTTGTCGTCAATCCACACAACCATATCCAATCATAGCCGTTGGATTGATGGAGGAGGATGTGCTCTACATCATTGCAGTTGTAAGTTTTGTGTGAAAGTTGATGGATTGAGATAGATCGGAGGGAAAACGAAAGAGGTTTCTGGCCTTTGGTTCCAAAGGTGGCGGCCGGTTGTAGAAGAAGATAGCTAGGGTTTTGCAATTGCCTTGGGTGATGAGGTTCCCTTTTATAGAATTTCAACGAAAAACACTATTCACTTCAGAATTTCCAAACTCCGATTTACACGCGGTGACTAGCGTTTCTGGGGTTTATCCCGCGTTCCGAACGCAATGGAACAGGTTTCAGAAGCTAATTCGATCGTATGTGTGAGATATGGCAATAAACGATCGATTTAAATTAAACCGATTTGAATCGATTTCGAGGCGTTTTGATTCGTACCGGACAAATGGTAAATCCAAAAATTACGAAATTTGAAATCTTACAATAATATCACATTACGGATCCGATGAAACTGGTTTCGTCGAAATCCGAGACTTTTTGAAAAATGACTATTTTAACTCGCCGAATTAAAATTAAAACGATATCGATGCGTTTCGAGTTGCCACGGTCAAACGACAACTCCGATTGATACGAAAATTGAAATCCGATAATAACTAACTATTATGGATCCAATGGAACTGGTCTCGTTCAATTCTGAGACTGTTCGAAAATTGACTATTTTTACAGTCGATAATTAAATATTAAAATATTCAATTTTCACAGATTAACTCCAAATTCAATTTTAAGAGTTCCAAAATATTTCTATAACTCCAGTATGATTAAATAAAATTTTCAAAATCGTTTTCAATCATTTTAAACTCGATTTTCAATTATCTCTGGAATTTCCCTATTTAATTTATCGATTAAATTATCAAATTAAACCCAATATTCGGAAAATAAATCATTCGACTTCTAAATTCCATTTATTAATATTTAAAATTAATTAAATATTCGAATTTTAATTATCTAAAATTCTGGGTCGTTACATAAATGATTTCCGAAAGAAAATGATTTTTATCTAGTATTGGGATTTACATACCTATTTTAATTTTGAATCCCTATACTAGTGATTTGTGAGTCGTCGTAACGATGTTTTACGTAAACATTCGTTTTGACTCAAATTGATGTTGTTATAGGAAATAGATTCCCTTAAAGAATGAAACATATACTTAATTTGATTTAAGTATATCGAATATTTTCAAATGTTGAAAATAAATAGATTTGTGAATTACTTATTATTTAATAGGTATGGAAATACTTTTCCAATATGAAATGAACTGTTTTGAGAAATTATCTTTGAAAAGATAAATTGAAGTTGAATATTGAAATCGATTTGAAAATCGTATATATGTAGATATTTTTGAAATATAAATTCACTATGGAATTTATAAAAGAAATGGAAATTCGTTTTAAAGAAAATAAACGTTGGTTTATTTTTGAAGTGTGGAAATTATTATATCTAGTAAAGATATTTTTGAAGATAAATAATTTGGAAAATTATTTGGAATCTGATGATGTTGCGCACCTTTATTGATAGTTAAATAACCGACTATCAATAATTACCCTGAATGGATGTTTTGTTGTGAATTGGATGAATTTGAATGCTACACTTATTTTTAAATAAGCGCTCACTATTCGGGTTAGCCGGGAAAGGACCATGGGGTCGTATAACCCATTCCGAATATGTGATACGTCGTTATGAATTGCATTTGAAGACCGGTGTTGAAGACCGGATATTTTTGAAAACGGAAGGATTACCGTCGAGTTACTCTACATCGGCTGATCTCCGGTTTAGAGGTTTTATCACCCTTAGTGACGGGAAGTCCTGACGTGATTGAAAATTATCCGGATGTGCAAGGGCTTCGTGAGAAGTGCCTTCGGTTCTGTTCGATCCCGGAACAGACTTGTATGGATTGTGTGTCTGACGTTACAATTTGAGATATAAAGCTGATTCCTTTCAAATACATATCTGTTGGTGGCGGAGAATTTATTCTCTTAGCTTAACACCCTTCTCTGAGACGTACGAGCCCAGAGGTTATGTAGTTGAAATTTATCAGCGATATATCCCAATTTGGTAACGTGGCATACTGAGTGTTGCTGTGAAATGATCAGTGTTTGATCATTTGCGATATGATCATTTGTTTGATCTTATATCTTTGTGATCATAGGTTGATCATTTTGTTTGACCCGAAGCAGGGCTTTTTGAGAAAGCGTAGCTTTGTGGACGAGACTTCATCGAGCCTCACACCCCGGAAATGGTCGAAACAGGACGAATGCGGCAAGGTTCTAGGGAGTAGCGCCCCTTAGTGTATGTCATTCCTTCTGGATAAAGGTGGTATCATGGTATGGAGCCCAGATACTTAACCTCTGTGGTTGCTGCACAGTTATTATTACTTTGTGGTTTGTTGGAATCGGGGATCCTCGGGAAGATCGGTGACGATCGGGGGATGGCATACGCGTGTCAGTAGTTACCTATTTTTGCAGAGGTAACCCGGCCTTGTGTTGGCAGAGATCCGGTTAGGTTCTCGGGTCGTCTATTCCAGGGACGTACCCATCGTGGATAGGAAGTTCCTTAGCCTGACCATTTGTTGGAAATCCAAAGAAACAATACGAGCCTTTACGATTTCAATTGTATAACCTGTCTCCTCAGGAGGCAGCTATAGCAGGCATAATATAATGGTACCTATGCTGGCTAAGATTTATATTCTACTTTCGAAATGTTTTCCCACTATGCACTAATAATAATATCAAAAAGAATTTGATTTTTGCGTAGTAAGCATCTTTGACTATCATAAGAAGAAATCTCCTCCAAGTCTGCGTTTGCATTGTGTGTGTGGTGGGAGGTCTTATGGTAGTTTCATTTTCCAAAAGCATTGCGAATTGACACTAAAGTTTTCCTGTTGTTTATTTTAAAGATAAATAACTGTTTTACGATCTCACACCAGTCACCATGACTGACTCGGAGTTTATTGTTCCCTTCTAAACTCTGGGTGCCCACAAATTTTTTCCACACGGGCAGCCTAGAGTTATGTTATCAGGATATTCTGGATATTCTGGAGCTTTGGAGATAAGCTGGATGGCGAGACGTAGCATTTGTATCTGATAGTATTTATTCCACTGTGTATTCTGTATGAGGACAAGTTTATATAACTGTCCATTATTGTTTATTGACTCTGATGATATGATGTGATGTAATGTAATAACAGATATAATTCTTTTGTTTTTAAATGATATTCATTTATCTATTATATATTGTTCCGCTGCGATATGTGAGGTTCTGATATTGTTTTCTGTTTCTGTTTCTGCTCTTGTTCTGTTGTTGTTCTTCTTTCTTTTTCTTCTATCTTCTTCTTCTACCTTTTTCTTCTTTCTTAAAACCATAACTTTCCGGGTTTCCGGCATTCGATGGCTCAGCAGTCGATAAAGTGAGTATCGATGTTGAATTTTCGAAAGTCGAAAATTTTCGGGATGTTACATTTGGTATCAGTGCATATGGTTAAGCGACAACCCTGCTCTGTTGGGTGTTACTCATTAGAGATAGAGTCAGTAGTACTCTAGAATGAGTTTGAGTGTAATAATAGATACGAGCGCGTATTTGTTAGTGAATATAAAATTGTTTTATATTGTGATGATTGGTTTATTGAGTGGTATATGAACCTTCGTCGGCACAGTCTTGCAAAACTGGATCGAAGGGGTTTCTAAACACTCGAATAGAACAATTCGGCACAGTATTGTTTTGAATAGGGTAAATGAAATAATTTTGCCCAAAACTATTTTCGTATATAAAAGAAATGTTTTTCTATGAATCACTATAGTATATGGTTGCATGGTTGCTAGAAGTAATATTATTAAATTATTAAATTATCATCACTAAAATTGAATAAGAAATTGAAATCGTAACTCCAAAGTTAAGAAATTAATTCACATACAACTGAAATTTGAGAATGTAAATTATAAATGTGAATTGTAAATTAAAACGGAATTCCAGAGAAGTTTGGAAAAGTTTTGAAAGGAGTTTGAAAATTTTGGAGATTTGGAAAGTTTAAAACCATTTTTGATTTGAAAATGAATTTTAAAGGTTTGAAAAATGTTTTGAAGAGAATGAAAAGCTCTAAACTCTTTTAGGTCGCTGGAAAATAATCCTGATGATGATGGCCACATCATTAGAATTCATTTTCGGGTTTCCAAAAGAGAAATTACTGTCAAATTGTTTTAAATAGGAGTTGTTTGAAAATTTGGGTTTTTGTTTTGGAAATTCAAATGGAATTTGAATTTGTTTCCAAACGGTTTTGAAAAAAAAGTGGAAACGACTCTGGAATCCTATTTAAAATACTTACGAAATATTGATAAGTTGATAACTTATAGAATATTGAAATTTGATTAGAATGAAATTCAAATTGAAAAACGAATGAATTAGTGAATGAATGAATGAATTGCGAGTGCAAGTGCCAGAAAATAAAATTGAAATGTTAAAATTCATTTTGAATTTGAAAGTAAATAGAACTGGAATTGAATTTGATAAATGAAGTATTAAACTGAAAGTTAGTAAGTGAAGCTAATTGATTATTGACCAAATGGATAAGGTTTGAACGAATTAAATTCAATGATTATAAATGAAGATAAATTAAATTCCAATAGAATTGAAAATGTGAATTATAAGTTCAAATGAATGTGAAATGAAAAATTGAACGAAATTGAATAAAGTGATTTAAATTATTTTAAAATCTAAAGTATTTGGACTTGGTTATTTCAGTGGGGAATAGAAAATGTTTGGGAAATTTATTTCCGTAAAAGGAAGATGGGTTGGAACTGTTTCAAAGGGTTGAAATGGAAATATATCTTGCGAAGATATTTTGAGAAAATAAATAATTCGGGAAATTATTTATATTGATTGATGTGTGTGAATGTTATTTGATAGTTAAATAACCGACTATCAATATTGGCCAATGCGCTGATCGCTTCGAAGAGACCGGGATCCAGATTAATTTCTCGAAAACCACTTCGATCTGGTTTGTACGTTTTCGTGGGGAAAACGAGTTCGGAGTCGAAGATGGAGCAGTGAAGTGCAAGGGCTAATCGCTACTAATCCTGAGGGTGATTCCAAAATGGATGTAGTAGGAGTAGTGCCTTCGGTTCCGTTCGAACCCGGGACGGACTTGTATGGATGAATGCCTTCGGAACATCGTCGGGAGGACGGTGAGCATTCTAAGTGATATGTTCTATAAAGGTAACGCTTAGCCTCGAGCCTCATCAACCGGGATTGACTGAAAATCAGGGGTTATGCAGCAAGGCTATGTGGGTCGCGCCCATTAGGGTGAGGTCATCCCTGTCTAGATGTCCCTTTTTATTCGGCTTAGTGGTGCGGTTGCTGATCCAAACCGTGGGGTGATCTTACTCGGAATTATCCAGTAAGGGATAGTTCCAGTCTTGTGATGCAGGGGATCGGGTTTGCTAAATTACAGCATGAGGGGGTTCTCGCTTCGTGTTTGGTGGTGAACGGGAGACTCTTACCCCTACATGTCCCTTTGAGGTAGTATAAGGCCTTGGGTTGGTTGCGAGTCGAGAGGCTGGCTGTAAAAGCAAATTCGAGACTAGTGAAAGCCACGGTGGGTCTGGGATAGTTGAAAAGCCTACCGGTCGCCACTGGCTCGGCCCGTCTCACTTGGTATCAGAGCTTAGGTTAGCGATAACCTAGGCTTTGGTGGGGAAATTACTCATTAGAAATAGAGTCAGTAGTACTCTATAATGAGTTTGAGTGTATTAATAGATATGAGAGCGTATTTGTTAGTGAATATAAAAATTGTTTTTATACTGTGTTGACTTATCGGTTGAGTGTTTATGAATTCTGGTCGGTACAGGAAATACAACCGTAATCGATAGAGGTTTCTAAACTCTTAAACAAGATAAACTGACATAGTATTGTTTTCCAAGTGCGTAAATGAAATAATTTTACTTAAAATTATATTTTGATATGAAAGAAATAATTTTCTAAAATTATTATATATATTTGGATGTTTGGTTGTTAATATTATAATCAAATAGGAATCTAAAATTTGGAATGGTTTATAATCAAATAAAATTCTGTAAGTGGGACTTATCCAAAGAAATATAACTAAGATTTGGTTTAAACCAGAATTTAAATCCCGGAAATTTTGAAAGGTGTTTTAAATGAATTTAAACAAAAAGGTTTGGAGATTTAAAATCTTGGGAATGTTTGAAATGTTTTCCAAAGTGTTTGAAGGCAATGATGGAGTATTATTTTGGGAAATATTTTTGGAATGGAAATTGTTTTGAAATGGAATTGTGGAAGTAATAAAGCACTGAACTCACTTTAGTCGCTGGAAAATAACCTTGGTGATGATGGCCACATCATCAGTATTCCTTTTTGAGTTTCTAAAGTGATGGATTTGCTACTATGGTAATTGGTTATGATATTTGTTTGGACTTGTCGGGTATGCAAGTTGTTTTAGTAATTTCAAGGGGGAAATTTGGTTTGGTAAAACCAAGTGTTTGGAATCCGACGATTTGATTTGATGTACCAAGTGGGTATGTGTTGATTATTATTTCAAAATGGTTTTGAAATTAAACCGAGCAATTGAATTCTGGAAATTCTATATAAAAAATGTGAAAGTTAAGATGAATCAACTATTGAACTTATAAGAGAAGTTGATATTAATAAGAAAGAAGAATGAAATTTTAATCCTGAAGTTAAAATTTAATTTGAGTATATGGGGGTGAATAAAATATATTTGAATTTAACTCAGGATAAGTTAAATAAAATTGAAATTAGAATTGAATTAAATTGGATATAAAGATGAAATGGAAAATGATTTTATAATTATGGGTTATAATTGTGCAATGAAAATTTATACCTTAAGTTATTAAGTGATATATATATATATATATATATATATATATATATATATATATAAAATATGGAATTGTGATTATAAGATGAAAATGACTCAAATGAGCAATATAAGCTTTTAAGTGAATAAGTTGGTGAACTTATAAATAGAGAAATGGATTGTGAAACCAGAATAAAATGGTTGGTATTTTATGGAAAATTCAAAAATTTAAATTGTATGGAGGAATAAAATTGGATCGAATTGGAATTAGTTTAAATTAAAAGAAATTGAGTTGAATTTGAATTGAACTGAAATCAAAAATTCAGTTGTGTTATAAATAATATTGAATGGAATTAAATTCCTATTTAAGTTAGTAAAGGAAGTGATATGAATTTAAGTTGGCTAAATGAAGTTATTTGAACTTGAATTAAATCGGTAAAAGATTAATTGAAAGAAAATTTAATCAAGTTGGAATGATATTGGATAAGTTAAATTCTCATTCAACTGAATTCAAAAGAATTGTTTGAAGGTGAATTAAGTGTAAGCTAAATTGAATAAAAAGGGTAAATGGGATGAATAATTTTGGGTAGCTTGTTAAAAATATGAAAAGCAAAATAAAACCCAATTCTGATTTAGAATAATTGGGATGACATATTATTAATAAATTCAGAATGAATTGAGAAGGTGAATATAAATTTAAAATGGATAGAGTATATAAACAAATTGAATTAAAATTTGTAAATAGATGGAAATTTGATTGAATAAGAATCAAATTAAAAATGAAAATAAAATTGATATAAGAAGAAATGGAAATATTGTGGAATTGAAATAACTGGAACAAATTGGAAAATGATTGTGGTCGAGCTTTATAAGTGGTCTGGAATGAAATTTGTTTAGATAATAAAATTGAAATGCAAGCGAAAGGATTTCAATTAATGGTTGTGATGAAATAAGAATGTATGAGTTGTAAATGATCCAGAATGAAATGATATTAATATAAACTTAAGTTGGATGATGAACTTGGAGTGAGAATAGGAATTTAATTTAATAATGGAATTAAAATGAGGATGTTTGGGTTGTGAATAATTCCGAATGAAATAAAATTGATATATATTGAGATGGAATTAATTGGAAATTGGTATAAGTTTATGCAATTTTTATTTGTATAAATCACATTAGAATTTACTTAACAAAATGGTTGTTGACGTAAACAAAGCAAATAAATTAAAAGAAGCAAATAAAGTTGGTTTTTAAATCAATTGGAATAGATTGAAATTCAATTTAGTGGTTTTACATATAAATGAAAAGTGGATCATAAAAGAGATGCAAATGAATCAAGTTGTAAATAAAATTGATTGTGAATCAATTTAGAATTGAATAGAAGTAAATTATGTAAGTAAGGCATATAAACCAATTTGAAGTGAATATGAATTGGGAATAGTAAACTTGGATGTAAGTCATTCGAGTGAAATAAAATTAAATATGGATTTGTAAAGGAGAATAAAATAATGGTTAAACCTTGTGATTGCTTATAAGGATGGTTAGCATGTGGAATTATGGAAATTGGTTGGATAGGTTATGTAATTGATGTGTTTGGCTAGTTAAATGAATGGAATGTTGTTAAGATTTCATATTATTGAAAACTTATGTGCTTGTTTGAGTAAGTACAGGTACGGGAGGCAATCGATAGAGTTTGGAGCGCGTAAATGCGAAATAGACTAGCTGCTTGCTTTAAAATGCAAATAAAAAGGTACGCCTACGCAATACAATTAGAAAATTATATATATATATATATATATATATATATATATATTGTGAAATATTTTGTTTTCCAACCGTGTGGGTCGATGTATATATATTTATGTCTATTGTGATATTGCAAAGGCTCCTCCGTACAAAGGAGATGCTGTCAAACTTTTCCGGGAATTTTGGGAGTTAGAATTTTTGTTGGGAATTTTGGAAATTTTGGTTTAACTAGTAATGTTGATTTTTGAAAAGGTGTTGAAAATAAAGCTTTTGAGTTAGAAATAAAATTAATGGTTTTGGATTGAACTAAAGGGTTTTGAAAAGTGAATGTAAATTTTAATCAAAGTGGATTTTGGGTAGTTAATGGAATTGGGAACATTTTCCTACTTTAACAAATTTTCAGGGACGAAATTTTTATAAGGGGGGGAGGAATGTAACGACCCGTAATTTTAGTCATTAAATTTTGAACATTTAATTCATTTTAAATGTTGAATGTGGATTATGATTTGATTTTGAAATACAAAGATTTGGTTGAATCGATAAATTTAGTTATAATTTCAAATATGGCAAATTTAATTGGGTTTGAATAATAATAATATGTTATTTGAAATTGGAGTAATATTGGAATCTGGAATATAAATGTAAATGATAATGGTTTCAAAAATTTATTTAGTCTGGTTGGATTAGAATTTTAGTATTGGACTTTTGGATGGAATCAAAAGTCGATAATTTAAATTTGGAATTTTATATTAATTTAATAATGGGATTTAATAATATAATATTGCAAATAATCAGATTTTGATTTAAAATGAATCAGAATGATTTCTAATGTGAATATAAATTCTATTTGATTTATAATTGAGTTAGTAAAGTTTTAAAAGTGAGATTTTAAATGATTTCGACGATTTTGGAAATCGCTCGAATTTATCGAATAGTTAAAATAGCCTTTCGGGGCACAGTCTCAGAATTCGACGAAACCAGTTCCATTGGATCCGTAATAGTGTATTATTATCGGATTTTAATTTTCGTAGCACTTGGAATTACCGTTTGTTCGTACGGGTGAGAAACGCGTTGGATTTAATTTGAAAATTTAATATTTAAATCGATTCAAAAAGCTATCTTCCACATATGATTGAATTGGGCTCCGAAACACGTTCCATTGTGTTCGGAATATGAGTAAAACCTTATAAACGCCAGGCGGCATGTGTGATTTGGACTTTGTTTGTAAAGTTTGTTAAATTGGAAATAATATTAATATAATATTATTAAAAACGTTTGTATGTGATAAAGTTAGGCAGAAACCCTAGCTATCTTTGCGAGCCGCCATTCTCTATTTCCACGGCCGATATGCTCTCGCCTTCTCCTTCAACATTTTCCTTATCCATTCGCTTTTATCAAAAATTTCCAACTAGAAAATCGAAGAGGACCCCGAGATCTAGATATCCAACGGGTGATTCGAGCTATCGTCATCGATAGAGGGAGAATTTTGGCTACAAGTGGAGGGCGTTCGAGCTCGTCGTTCGAGAGCATAGTTCGACCGAGTGCTATGTGGTTGGGGCCGCAGGTAGAGGGCGCGTAGGGCTTTCGAATGCCGGTGGTGGATCGATTTTTCGTATGTCGTAGCGGCCGCGATAACCAACCCTAGACGGCCGTTGATGGGTTCGAGAAACCCAGGGATTAGCGAACGAAGAAGAAGGAGTTTCAGCGGCCGAGATTTCTCTATTCGAAACGTACGGACTGATCTTGTTTTTGTATAAAAGAAAATTAAAATAAAAAGAAAATTTGTTTATAAATTGTATTCAACCTTTATAAATTCATAACTTTTGCATGCATGGTCAGAATTCGACGAAACAGGAAGCGCTGGAATCGCAGCGACGCGATCTACGCGCTGCAGTAGATCCGGAGGTGTTTGGAGCAAGCGAGAATTTTGGATTAAATCGAACGGGTTCGATTTAATCTAAATTTAAACGCTCGACGTAAATTCAAGGTGAGTTAATCTCACTCACATCTAGAATTTCAGCTGATTTAAATAGTTAATATTTAAATAATTGTGTCATTGGTTGAATATGAATATTAATATCAGTCTGGATTGATATTTGCTGTTGTGCTAACATCTGTGGATGCAGGGAAACAGGTTGGAGGGATCCAACTGGATTCCTCACAATATAGAAATTATTTCCACAATTTGTGATGTATTTTATTTATACCCTGTGATCGGTTAATTTGGGAAATTTTGTTATGCTGTGTTATGGTTGGATAATATAATTTGGTATTTTAAAATATCAATAAAATGAAATGGGGATGAAAAAGGGAAATGAGAAAGGAATTTTTAAGTAATGAATTTAAGGAAATTAAATTCAGGAAATTGGTATGGAATTTGAAGTGTGTTTTGAAATGGTGTTTTAAAAAGGAAATGAGGGATGGAAATTTATAGACTGGGTTTATAAATGAAATGGAATATTTATCGGTGGATAAATTTTGAAAGATAGATTTCCGATGGGAATTTCTATAAGTGGGGAAAATTGTTTTAAAAATAATAGTGAGATTATTTTTAAAAGGATGGAAAGTGTATTTTATTGGGAAATGAAGTATGTTTCGAAAAAGGACTTTCAAAATATAAACTGGAAAGATTAAAAATGTGTTTTTAGAATATTTTAGAAAAATTATTATCTTTAATTTCCTTTAAGTGAAAAATAAGTATTTATTAACTAATTATGGTATTTACGTATTTTAAAGATAAATTGGTATTATGTTTTCTAAGGGAAATTCTATTATAAGTATTGATATAATAACTTTATATTAAAAAGAAATTTTGATTTAAGTTATGCAAGAAAACTTTTATAAATTTCCAAAATTTTATTTTGATTAAAGAATTTGGTAACTGATTTTAAATAATTCAAGTATATATTTTGGAAGTGATTTTCCAGGAATGGAAAATGTGTTAAAAATAAATAAAGGTGTTTATTTTTGAAGTGTTAGGAGAAATTTACGGGATTCAAACGTAAATTTGAATTGAGATAAATCAAGCAGGATTTATAAGAAGAATTCTTTGGTTTATTCTGAAATGGAAGTGTATTTCCTTGAAAAGCCAAGTACGTTTTTAAAACAGATTTTGAGAAGAAGTTAGAAGTTTGAAGTTGTTAATAAAAAGAATGTTCAAAAGAAATTATTATTAAGTTGTGAAAATTTTAAAAGTAAATATTTACTAAATTAGTTATAATAGTAATTATTTTAAAGGGTTAATTGGTATTATGTTTTAAAAAGAATATTATTAATATTGATATTTTATAAAATGGATTTATTTAAAGATAGTTTGGTTAAAGTTTTATTTGAAACTTATATAGAAGTTTGTAACTCTTATTTTAAAATTTAGTTGACTTAACTTTTATTTTAAAATTAGGTTTATATTTTATAAAATAGTTTTACCTTAAATATTCTTAAAATATATTTTGATTAAAGTGTTTAAGTAGTTTAATTTAAATATTTAAGGTATAAATTAGAATAAAGTTATTTAAATTATTTTAAAATCTAAAGTATTTGGACTTGGTTATTACAATGGGGAATAGAAAATGTTTGAGAAATTTATTTCCGTAAAAGAAAGATGGGTTGGAACTGTTTCAAAGGGTTGAAATGGAAATATATCTTGCGAAGATATTTTGAGAAAATAAATAATTCGGGAAATTATTTATATTGATGGATGTGTGTGAATGTTATTTGATAGTTAAATAACCGACTATCAATATTGGCCAATGCGCTGATCGTTTCGAAGAGACCGGGATCGGGATTAATTTCTCGAAAACCACTTTGATCCGGTTTGTACGTTTTCATGGGGAAAACGAGTTCGGAGTCGAAGATGGAGCAGTGAAGTGCAAGGGCTAATCGCTACTAATCCTGAGGGTGATTCCAAAATGGATGTGGTAGGACTAGTGCCTTCGGTTCCGTTCGAACCTGGGACGGACTTGTATGGATGAATGCTTTCAGAACATCGTCAAGAGGACGGTGAGCATTCTAAGTGATATGTTCTATAAAGGTAACGCTTATCCTCGAGCCTCATCAACTGGGAATGACTGAAAATCAGGGGTTATGCAGCAAGGCTATGTGGGTCGCGCCCATTAGGGTGAGGTCATCCCTGTCTAGATGTCCCTTTTTATTTGGCTTAGTGGTGCGGTTGCTGATCCCAACCGTGAGGTGATTTTACTCGAAATTATCCAGTAAGGGATAGTTCCGGTCTTGTGTTGCAGGGGATCGGGCGTGGTCCTCGGTACGCTGATCTAGACCAGGTACTGTGACAGGTGGTACCCCAGTGCCTAGTCATTAGTTGGAAATTCATTCTCCATACGCGCCTGTACGGTTTTGATTGTGCCCAACTATTGCTTAAACATGAGATGCAAGCATTTCAGCTAGATTCTATTTTACTTTCTATATACACTATTATAATATCAGACGGATTTGATAAAAAGTGTTTTGGCTATCGTAAGGTAAAAACCCGACATGTTTATTTGTGGCGTGGTCTTACGAGATGCTTTTGATTTTCAAAGGATTTTGAAACTTTAATAATCAGTTTGGATGTATTTCTCTCACGCTGGTATTCCAGACTGACTCGAGTGTTATTTTATTATAATGCTCGGGTCAGACCGAGTATTATAGATTACATGATAGGATGCTGTGGAGCTCAAGAAAGGAGCTGGAGTTCGAGACGTATTATTCGTACTTGTTTATTCCGATGCTATGGTTGTTTGAAATTGCCAACAGTTGTGAGGCAGGCTGATATAACTGCCAGGCTGGTAATTGTTCTTTACTGGTGATATACTCTGATGATGTATTGTATATAACAGATATGGTTTCAATTTGGGTAAAGATCTGTTATTATTTATTATATTTGTTTCGCTATGATTGTGAGATTCTGATGTTGTTTAGTTCCTTCTTTCTTCTATCTTCTTCCTTTTTCCTCAATAATCTGTCTTTTCCAGCAATCGATCGTCGGCATATTATACTGTGGTGAATTTTGTGTCGATTTTCGAGGGTCGAGAAGGGCTGGTCGTCTCAGTGACAAAACTGAATTTTTTTGGTCGATCTGGCCGTCAATCCATCAAACAACCTACTCCGATGAACTACGCTCTGTCCTCTCCTCCCAACGGTAAAGTCGATTCGACGATTCGACTACTTTGATCAAGGCACGATGAGCGGCTGAGGTTATTCTGCCCAATTTCGGCCACACAGCAACGCAGATCAAAAAACGAATCACATATTTGACTTGCACCTATCGAGAGCTTCAAATTGATATAAAATTCGATATAGTTTGACAAGTTTGAATTTTGGATTTGAATTTGATTTGAAATTGCAATTGGGAATTAGTGTTTGTCTGCCATTGAGAAGGAGGAGTAGACTAAAATGTACATACAGACAAATGAAATCAAGGAGTGGCTAGGGTTTACAACGAGGTATTTATAGACAAAGCTAAAAACAGAAAAGAATGGACCAGATTTGATTTGGGTTTTTGAACGATAAACGGCCCAAAAAGCCTGTTTCGAATTCGGAACGAAAATGGGTCAACCCATATATCAAAATAGATGCTTTCAAGTATTTCAAACTCTATAGAACAGGTTTCAAGTCCTAATTCCATCGTATAAAGAAGTTATATTAAAATCAGCTTATTTCAAATTGATTTCAATTAAATTGATTTCAAGGCGTTTCGAGCCCATACGATCAACCGACAAGTTCGATCGTTATGAAACGTGAAATCCTACAATAATTCACTGTTACGGATCCGATGAAACTGGTTTCGTCGAAATCCGAGTCAGTGGCCAAAATGGCTATATTTCAGTTAATTAAATAAATTAATATTAAATTAATTAAATCACATTTTAAGTTTAAATTTTAATAATTTACAACTTCTATCATTTTTGATTTCTTAATCACTTACAATAGTTTAAACAAATTTAGATGTCAATTTAAAGTTGATTAACACATCAATTTCAGTGTTTAATTTCAATTTCATTAAATTACAAAATTATAAATTAAAATTCCAAAATCCATTTATTAAATTTTTATACATTGTTATTCAAGTCTTTTATTTCAATAAGGATGTAACTAACATTGGTTTATATCTTAGTACATTAATATTTCCCAAATTTCATCTTAATTTCTATTTACATAATAATTAAATATTAAATTTCATTTAATTGCAATTAATCCAATTATCATATTATGAATAAGATTAACATTATATCCAAATATTAACTTAATTTACATTAACATAATATTTAATTACATTTATTGAAATTTATTTCCAATTTGAATTAACAGGCTAAATAGATAGGTTACATACAACAGTTTGCCACAGTTAACCTTTAGTCACATTAATAAGCTTTTATTACTTACAAATCAATGTTACCATTTATTTTCATAATACTAATTTCATTAAATTTCCATTAACTATCTATTATTTCCTTGGTTAATCCAATATTTCATTTATTCGCTTGTATTCAATTTATAACCAAGTATAACATTTTTATTATTTCAATTAATTGGAATTTCATTCAATTTATCAAAATTTTACTTTAATTAACATTGTTACATTTCATTTTAGTATTCATTTAATTATTACATTACAACTTTTTTTTTATTTCTTCCAACATTAAATAACAAGAGTCATTAAATTAACAAATTAAATAATCGAAAATTTACGGGTTGTTACACTCTTCCCACTCAAAACTTTTCGTCCCCGAAAAGGAAAAGAAGGGAACGAAAAGAATTTAGAAATCGATATATCTTATTTAAAATATTAAATTTATAAACAAATAAATTTTACAAAATTAATTAATTTGAATAAAATCTTAATTATTAATTAAAGCCTTTTAACTTATTTTAAAAGGCTTTAATTATTAAGATTTTCAAAATTTTAAACTAATTAAACCATTTAACTTATTTTAAATCTAATTAATCTATTTTAAAGCTGTTTAATCTATTTTAATTATATTTAATCTATTTTAAATCTATATTTACTATTTATAATTATTTAAAACTATTTACTTCTAAATTCCATACTCAATAAAATGGATGGGTTTATATTCAAATTCTCGATTTTTAAGTGAATACGGTTAATGATGTTATAACCTATGTTGGGAATTAAATAACATATTTGGTTTAATATGATATTTTGAAATGAGAGTTTAGCCTATTTTGGAAATATGACTTTTGAAAGGAAATAAAATTTCGAACTATGATTTCAATATAATTTCGAAGGTAAATAATGATTTCGAAAAGGATATGATTTGAATTGAATATGATATTTTGATATCAATTATGAAATGGTTTTGGAAATGCAAAAGAACCATCCGGTGTGTAATAAGCGATTGGTTGTTAAAGAGACTGGGATTGGATATGAGCATACTCTCGGTCGATACCGAAAACCACTTTGGCAACTATGTACGCGGTGGAGATTCCAGAATGAAGTAGGATGGTGGCGACGATCCTAAAGGTATATATGTGGACCTAATTCCCATGAGTTAGCTTAAGGTGGCTAAAACAGGAGCAATTGACGGGCTAAGTGAGGTCATTCCTCTGATCGGGCACATTCCATCGATATTATATTATGACTTTGCGATTTATTTAGTGGCCACCCTCGATTTTTGATTCTGTAGTGTCTTCCGATGTGGGCGATAGTAGCTGCTATGCGTTACCACTGGTCCGGAAGTGTAATTGGTATATCTACCCTGGCATTGTCTAGTTGTGCCATGTCACCTACCCTAGCGCGCCTTCTATGAGTTTGGTTCGTACCATACCTATGGAGTGCCCTCTGACGACGTCCAGTATAGGCGGGATTATGGTACTGTATAGACTATGGGAAATAAAAATGTGTTAAGGGGGAAAATGTAACGCCTTAACGCTATTTTAGTAGTTTATATTACTGTAGACATATTATAATAGCGTATTGTATTACATAGTAGATACTTTAATGGATCCTTAGGAGATGTGAATCCCGAACATCTCTTAAGTTACTGCACTCACGTTAGACACTGGATAGGAGATGTCAAACCCCGTAAACATCTCCGACGTCGTTTACACTCATATTTATTTACCGTTGATTTAACTCACATAAGATCTTTTAGTTCTGACTCGAGTGTTTTGTCTTTTCAATTCGCTCGAATCAGCCTGAGCATTTCAGGATTTGAAGACCTTATTTCTGGAGGACGAAGACGAAGATTTGTACTACTATTATTTACTTTATTATTCCACTGCATCATACTGTTCCGCTGCATTTGAATATTTATTCTCTGATATGTGTAACTCTGATTTTGTATTGTATAAGTATAGTCAAATATTTTGTATACAGCTTCATGAACTGTTATTTGATTATTATATTTTGTCATTCCGCTGCAAGATTCTGTTTTTTTTTCTTTCTCAGCTTTTCTTATTCACCCCAATAACAATCCGCCCTTCTGTATGGTTTGAGTCGTCATGTGTGTCTGCTTAAAACGTACAAAAAGGCGGGATGTTATAGAAATTAACTAAAAACAGGTAGGAGATGTATTCAGTTGGTAAGCACTTCCCGTTAGTTTTACCCTTTTTAGTAAGGGAATACATGGTACGACTTGGTAGGACCCGTTTCATTGGTATCATTTTTATGTTGTTCTATCTATACGTATGTGACAACCCACATTTTGGAAGGTTTATGTAATGACTCAGATTTTTCGATGATTAATTTGGAATATTTAAATGGTTTTAAATATTGTATTTGGGATTATAATTTAGTTAGTAAGATTTTAAAACTGAAATTTCAAGTGATTTCATAAATTTTTGAAATTGTCGATTTAATCAACGCGTTAAAATAGCGATCCGGGGCACATTCTCGGAATTCGATGAAATTAGTTCCATTAGATCCCTAATAGTGTATTATTATAAGATTTCAAATTTCGTAGCGTTTGGAGTTAACGTTTAGTCGTACGGGATAGAAACGCTTGGAAATAATTTAATTGAATTTGATTAAAATAGTCGATTTAAAAAGCTGTCTTCTCCATATGATCGAATCAGGACTCGAAACTTGTTCCATTGGGTTCGAAATAGTGGTATGACATTAGGAACGCTAGGCCAACGTCTCAATAGGAGATCGAGATTTCACTGTATAAAATTGAGCATATTTTGAAAAAAATAATAATAAAGGTAAATCAAATCAAAGTCAACATTAGCCGATCTAACCCTTCACCTTAGCCCACCCTATTCTCTGATACAAGCCGCCTCTCCACTTTTTAAAAATTGTGATTTATCCTTTCTTCTTCTTTCAGAAGCAAAACCAGTTCGAAATTAATTCACGCTTTATAAAAAAAGAGAAAATAAAATCGCGATGAGGTGAAATTTCTCTGATCGAACTCGTGTATAGCGATAGCAAAGTGGCGACGTCAGAAGAGGCGGCTGTGGGTTATTGTTTGAACAGGAAAACGCGAGAGGGGTTTCGCGACCTACATCGTGAGGTCATCGATTGCGAGGTGTTGTTTGATGAAGCTCGTGTGGGCGCGCAGGCTTAGGAAGGTGGCGATGGGAATTCCAACAGTAGGGTTTTAGTGTTTCGAGGAGGAGTATTGGCAACTTAAAATGGTTTGACGTATAAGGAAGCTGGCATGGATATAGATGGAGGGTCAAAGCTTGTGAGGCGGATCGCGTAATGGTGAAGGCCATTAGAGGATTTGGTGGGCTGTATGAATTGAAAGATTCTTATCTTGTTGCTGGTACTGATGGTGTTGGGACCAAATTAAAGCTTGCTTTTGAAATTGGAATCCATGATACGATTGGAATAGACTTGGTGGCAGTGAGTGTAAATGATATTGTTTCATCTGGTGCAAAGCTATTGTTCTTCCTTGATTATTTCGCCACTAGCCACCTTGATGTTGATCTTGCCGAAAAGGTGATTTAAGGAATTGGTTATGGTTGCCAATTGTTAGATTGTGCACTTTTAGGTGTCGAGCTGCTATTTTGGGGTTGAGGCGCGACGACTTGGGTGGGCTGGTTTCAGGCAGTGCAGGCTCGTTTTGAGAAGGAAGCTGTTAAGAGGTATATAGCGATTAATTTTAAATTTATTTTAATTAATGTGTAATTAGTTAATTACAGAAGACAAAAAATCATTAACTTATATACGTCGTAAATTTATTCGTGCGAGGTCCAAAATTTCGGAAACGAGTACGTTGGATCGTAGCAACAAAACTCTATGCAATGGAATAAATTTGGAATTGGAACGATTAACAGATTCATAAATCAAGGTGAGTAAATCTCACTCATTCTGAAGTACTTGATTTAATATATAATAGTTTAAATAAATTAGTGGATGCATGGTTGAATATAATAATTATTTTCAGTTTGGATGTAATATATATAGTAGTAT
This sequence comes from Allium fistulosum, assembly GCA_030737815.1. NCBI lineage: Eukaryota > Viridiplantae > Streptophyta > Magnoliopsida > Asparagales > Amaryllidaceae > Allium > Allium fistulosum. The sequence goes on from CM060902.1 coordinate 1,395,585,302, forward strand.
ATATATTAGTAGTTGGATATTATTCCCACCGATTGGAGCGGATGAGACCGTATGTTCCCCGCATAATAGCAGATGACCTATATTACTGCGATATTCCGTCTCAAAGCGGGATTGGTATTATATGTTGTCTAACATCTGTGGATGCAGGGAAACATATTGGAGGGATCCAACTGGATTCCTCCAAAATGTTGATTTTAATTTCATATATGATTGTGTGAATAATCTGATACAGATTATGTAGTGATTTGAATATTTGGATGCTATAGTAGCACTGGCCTAAATTTTTGTATTTTGAATGCCATAAAAAATATTTTTAAATTTGAAGGAATTAAAAGAGAATTTGGATATAAAAATATTGATATTTGAAATTTGGATTATTTTAAAGGAAATTGAGTTAGAAAAAATATATTTGATTTTGGTTGTATTTAACTTTTCATAAATTGTTTTCAATAGAGATTTTTTTTAAAAATAAATCATATGAAGGGATTTGTAAATTATATTCTGAAAAATATGAAAAGGAGTTGAAATCGATATTAAAAATAGATTTGAAAATAAATGGAATTTATTAGAAATGGATTAATAAAATGAGACTTTATAAATGAGAGTAGTTTTTATAAACAAGTGAAACTAAAGGAGTTTATAAATTTATAAATGATGTTTATAAATAAGGGGAAATGATTATCAGATGATAGATTGGAAATATAAATTTACAGTGTGGATTTATATCGAAAAATGGAAATCGGTTTTGGGAAAAATAGTAGATTTTATTTTGAAAAGTGAAAATGGTTAGGAGAATCGGAATGAAATCGAAGGGTTGTGAATCGAGAGGAATCAATAAATTAATTGTTTATTGAGATTTTAAAAATATATTTTATTACTAAGAAATTAAGTTGTTTTTAAAAAGGGAAGTTTTATTTATCAAACCCTGTGATTTTGAACAAGTAGAATTGAAATACATCGAGAAGTGAATTTTTCAAATACTTAATATTTAATTTAATAAATCCTAATTTTTTTTTAAAATTAGCTTTGAAATTTGATTTGTTTATCTAAAAATGAGTTAATGATGTTTATAAAAAGAGTTTCGATATTTTTAAATAATTAATTGAACATGTTTTAAAAATAAATTATTATTCTTTAAATACTTATTTTATATATATACATAGGGTTTTGTAATGATTTAAATTTATTTATAAATCTTCTCGGGGTTTGGAAACGGGGTTTATTCAGTAGATGGGATTTATAAGAGATATTCTCAATATGGAATTTGGGAGAATGTAAGGAAAATTTCCGAAGTATTTAGATAAAAGTGAACTTCGAAAAATGAATTAGGATTCATGAAAGAAGTTAGAAATGGATATTTGGAATTATAGACAAGTGTTTTGACTTTGGAAATATTAAAGGAAATTGATTCAGGAACCTGAAACTTATATAATTCATTATAAACGAGTTAAGAAATTTACAATATATATTGTGAAGGATTTTGAGAAAAGAGAAATAAATGGAACTTTCCTAAGTGTTGGGAAGTAAGGGGTTTAGAAAAATAAATTTTTAAATATTTTTCTAAGTGTTGAAATAAGAGATAGTTTGAAATATCCTGATGTGGATATAAGTATTTGAGTTGTCTCAAATATTGAAAATTTGGAAGGGATTTGAATATATATCTTATAAAGATATTTTGAAAATAAATTTTGGAAAATTATAATATGGGGCTAGTGACTGCTTATGGATGTTATATTGATAGTTAAATAACCCACTATCAAATATTGGCCAATCTCGTTGATTGTTTCGAAGAGACCGGGATCGGATTTAATTATCCGAAAACCACTTCGGTCCGGTTTGAACGTTACGAATAGTGATATCGTGAAGAATTAAAGACGGCGGTTCGGTTTGTCCAGACCTAGGACAACTTGTATGGATGAATGCTATCTGAACATCGTCATTTGAGGACGATTAGCATTCTAAGTGAAATTGTTCTTGAAAGGTAATCGTTAGCCTCAAGCCTCATCAACCGGGAATAACTAAAACATGGGAGATGCAGCAAGACTAAGTGGGTCGCACCTAACTAGGGTATGTTATCACCTTTCTAGATGCCCTCGGATATACTAAAATTATGGATATGGTTGTGCATTGAAAAGTGAGCGCTCGATTAAGGGTGGGAATACTTGGGGTGATAACATATTCGGTACTATCCAGGTTAGGGGTAGGTCGGTCTTGTGTTGGCAGAGGATCCCGGCGAGGTCCACGGTATATTTTTCTAGAGGTGTACTGTGATGGGCGGTACCCCAGTAGCATAGTCATTGTATGGAATCCATTCTCCAATAAGTGTCGTACGGTTTTAATTGTGCCCAACTATGCTGAAACGTGAGATGCAAGCATTTCAGCTATTTTCTAATTTACTTTCTGTAGACACTATTATAATATCATATGATTTTAATATAAAATGTTTTGGTTATCGTAAGGTAAAAACCCATCGTGTTTATTTGTGACGTAGTCTTACGAGATACCTTTGTTTTCAAAGGATTTTGAAAATAGTAATAATTCAAATTGAGTGTGTTTTTCTCACGCTGGTTTTCTAGACTGACTCGGGTGTTATTTTATTATAATGCTCGGGTCAGACCAAGTATTACATGTCCAGGTTAGGATACTATGGAGCTCGGAGACGAGCTATGTAACGACCCACTATTTTGGACCATTCAAATCGACAATAAATCCACACATCTCGGACTTGAATAATTCAAAACAATAGATTGTAAATAAAATTTAGCAAAACTCAATATATACAGTAAATAAATAATCACAGACATAGAGTAATATAACAATAATGCAGCGGAAACAAAAGAATAGTAGTTCATGAAGCTACCATATATATATATATATATATATATATATATATATATATATAACAGAGTTCAACAAGATACAACAGAAATAACGAATACAAAGATGCCTCAATACAATAGTTAAATACAAGATCTGAATACATCATTGGAATCAACTGAATGACTGAAAGCAGAATCAATAGATGGATCCAAGCGAAGCTCCAACTCCAAAGGTGAGTCTCGAATACTGGTACAACTCAGTCTGACCCAAGCGTAAAGCAAAACACAAAACACTCGAGTCAGGACATACATACTTATACAATGTAAACCAACTCAAGTGAACTGTAATAGAAATTCACAAGTAACTTAAAGGATGCTTGGGATCGCCCATCCTTTAAGGATCCGTTAAACTATCTACTATGTAGTAATATACACTATTATAATAATGTCTAAAGTAAAGTAAACTATCAAAATAGCGTTAAGGCTTTACATTTTCCACCTTAACACATTTTTATATATTCTCATAGTCTATACAGTACCGTAATCTCCCCCGTACTAGGCGTCGTCAGAGGGCACTCCATAGGTATGGTAGGGTAGGTGACACGGCACAACGAGGCAATGCCAAGGTAGATATACCAATTACGCATCCGGACTGGTGGTAACGCATAGCAGCAACTACCGCCCACCTCGGAACACACTCCCAAATCAAAAAAATCGAGGATGGCCATCAAATCAATCACAAAGTAATAGGATGGTATCGAAGAAGTGTGTCCGATCAGAGGAGCTACCTCATTGGCCCGTCAATCGCTCCTGTTTTAGCCACCTTATGCCAACTCACGGGAGTCGGGTCCACGTATATACCTCAATAGGAATCGTCGCCACCATCCTACTTCATTCTGGAATCTCCACCGCGTACATAGTTGTTAAAGTGGTTTTTGGTATCGACAGAGAGTATGTCAATATCTGATGCCGTCTCTTTAACAACCAATCGTTATTATAACCTGTGGTTATAAATTCCAAAATGGTTTATATTTCAAATCGAAACATATTCATTTAAACCATATCAAAACAATACCATTTTCTCTTCAATTATATCCATTTCAAGAATCATATCACTTTCCAAAGTTATAATGCTTTCAAAATCATAAGTCATAAAAATCAAAACACCTTGGAAATCTAACCTTGAAATTTCATAACACTTTGAAATCATAAAATATTCATTTAAACCATTAAATATGAAGTCATTATCCTTTCAAATCAAATATTCAATTTCCAGAATTTTTAACATTTCTAAGTTCATTCATTTAATTACAACAATTTCAAAACATTGTATTTTCCAGAAACAGCAGCACTTAGCAAATGCTACAGTAGATATTTTAGTATTAAAAAAGTTCAATTTCAGGAACAGCAGCATTGAGCAAATGCTACAGTAGATATATTAGTATTACAAAACAGTTCAATTTCATAAACAGCAGCACTTTGAAAATGCTACAGTAGATATATTGGTATTTCAAAACATTGTCCATTTCAGAAACAGCAGCACTTAGCAAATGCTATAGTAGGTATATTAGTTTCAAAACAGTTCATCTTTAGGAACAACAACACTTACAAAGTGTTACAGTAGATATATTAGTATTTCAGAATTTAGATTAATTTCAGAAACAGCAGCATTTTTCAAAGTGTTACAGTAGATATATTATTAGTTCAGAATATAGTTTACTTTCAGCAACAGCAGCACTTAGCAAATGCTGTCTTAAAACCACATCATTTTAGAATGCTACCAATACTAATTCCAGATTTATTATAACATTTCAGAAACATTAAAACTTCAATTTTAACCAGTTTTAACTTATAAAATCATATCTCACACTTTAGAAAATATTCATTTAGATGTCATTCAACTTATGGTTTAAATAAAATAAAATTTTATAAATAAATCTCCAATTAAAACCATAATTCATTTATTATGTCAAAATACCCTATTTTACTTAACTTTAATTTTAACCAATAACTTAACACCTTATTAAAATTACCCATTTCACAAATAAAATATTCTTATCACTAAGTTAAGCTTAAAATTCCATTTAACACTAAATTTTCAATTATTAAGTCAAATCAAAATTGACATTTTTATCATTAATTCATTCATACAATTTTAACTTATAGAAAATCACGATAAATTTATTTAAATCATTTGAATCCCATTTAAGTTAAAATCTCATTAATTTTTAAATTCCAAATACCCAAAAAATTTCAGAAAACTATTATGTCAAACTTAAGTTCAAAATCAGATTTTTTTTAAGATTTCAAAATACTTAAAATTTACAGAAAATTATTATATCAAACTTAAGTTCAAAATCACATATATTTAATATTTCAAAACACTTAAAATTTCAGAAACTATTATTTAAAATAAACCACGGGTCTGTATAATATTTTCTAACCTAGGTCAAGTGATACAGATATGTATCATTTCAATCCGTAATTTAAAAAGAAAAATCCGGGTTTTATCATTTCAAACCCGTAATCCCAAGTCAAATACAATTGAAAATCGCTTGAGCCTATCATTTCAGCTCATAACGATTTTCCCTTATTCTAAAGTCCGTTCGGGCATGTATCATTTCAACCCATAGTGAAAGGGAACTTGCAGTGTGAGAAATAGAAAATAAAATAAACAGTATAGCATATCATATCATATCAGGTGATGTAATAGGTATATAATCAGATTATAACATCATATAATTATATCACATGCATATATGAATTTATCAACATAGCATATAAATACTACACATCCACTTGTCATCATTTCACAAATATATAAGTACGAATGTCTAGAGTGATAGACTCACCTTTTAAAGCTAGAGACGACAATTTGAAACACACAACTATACTCTAAAAAGCACGACAAAGCACGAATAGATTTGAGTGGATGAAGAGCCAAAATCCAAATCTCGTAAATAACAAATATACAACGTATATAAAAATATGATTCAACACATAACAATACATCAAAACAATGTGAAAATATGAATCAAAATGAAACAAAGTGGACTCTACCAAGGTAGGTGGGCTCGGCCACAAAGAAAATGGGCTTGACCATCACCAAACATGCTCGATCATGACTTGATTTGTGGCATATAGGCTTGGTTATGGTAAATAAAAGGTACGGCTATGGTTAAGTGAAGTGGTGGCAAACAAAAAGGTCAATAGGAAGGCGAAAAGGCAAGGTACCAATGCCTTTTGGGTTCGGCCCGATGGCTAATGGGTTCGGCCACTATGCTAATGGGTTCGGTCATAATACAAATCTGGTCAAGGCAATGACTCACGGCTAGGCAATGGAAAAAAGGAAGGAAGGCAAAGCATTGGAATATGGAGAGGTAGGAGTTGTGAATGCAAAAGGCAAGAAGGCAAAGGCATGTTGAAGTTTGGGTTCGGCCTAAGCAAGTATTGGCTCGGCTTATGGGTTCATAGCATGGTCAGGTGGTCTGGTGATCAGGGTGGTGCGGCCAGGGGTCAAGTCAATCACGGCAAGGGGTTGGAGATGGTTCACGGCATGGCAAAGGAGGTGGAGTTGGTGTTGGCCGAGGCTAACAAGGAGGAGGGGATGATGTGGTGATCTCGGTTAGGGTTTCAAGGCATTTGGTGATGGGTTTGGGTCATGGAAGGTCACGACAACCAGGGGATGGTGGTGGTGGATGAAGGCCGGTCATGGTGATGGTGGAGTGGAGATTGTGGTCGGTTAGAAGAGGTGGAGGCCGAGCATAGGATAGGAGAGAGAAAAAAAAGAGAAAAAGAAAATGAAAAGAAGGAGGAAGGAGCCATGAAAACTTGTATATTATTTTTGTTAGGAAATGAGAAATGGAAGGAGATGAGAAGTGAGATGTTTTTTGTACGTGACAAATGAAGTTTTACACGGCTATAGGGATGTAAATGCACAGCTAAGGAAGTGGAGAGCTAGGCAAATGAAAAGGCATAAGTTATATAAAGAGAAAAACCAAAGTCTCTTGAAATTTCCAAAGCCCAAAAAATCAAAATAAAATCCAATAAATAAATCAAAGTCTAAACAAAAAATAAAAAATAAAAATAAAATAGAAAAATGAACATAGGAAAATAGAAAAATGAACGTAGAAAATAGAAAATAAACTACAGAAAATAACTGCGTGTAAAACGCTGAATTTTATCAAATTTTAAAAAGTAGAAAATAAAATTTTACAAAACGAAAAGCAGAACAGATATCAGAAACAAATACTACTTCAAAGAAAAAGATTAAAAATTCAAATTTTAAAATTTCAACTAAAAGTCAAAGTTTGAAAGTTGACCAAAATATAAAATTTTCAGAAAATCATTATTTTATTATATTTGGAAAGTAAAGTGTAAACAAAATCCAAAATTTGCATTGGAAAATCCCAAAATTCAATTTAAAAATGATTTAAATATCAAAGTTTCAAATAAAAATTAATTAAAATATTTGTTAAAATTATGGGTTGTTACACTCTCCCCTACTCAAAACATTTCGTCCTCGAAAATGAACGAGACATGAAAGAACAAAGAAAGGTAAGATAGAACGGAGAATAATACCTGAAACAACACTTCCGGATTCGAAGCATGTATGCTTTCCTCCGTCTGCAGGTACAATTCCGATCATCAGTACAACACTGCACTATGACCAGGTTGACAGATTACCTTCTCAGCTGCTTCGTACCTCTATCGACAATACAAAGTGGCTCCCTCTCGACAGTCAGATTAGGCTCAATATCCAAACTCTCGAGAGCAGAAGGCTGGACAATAAGAGATGGATCATGAAGATACTGACAAAGATGCGGAACAATGGAATACAATATGTACTCCAGAAAACTTCTCAGGCAAATCCGGACGATAAGCCAAAGAACCAAATTTTCCACAATGCGGAAAGGACCAATGAACCAAACGATTACCGGATTTTATCCAGCAAGATGGAGATCTGCAAGGTCGTCTGTAAAGAGCAACAAACGGAGACATTGCAATACTAACATGGATACAAAAGGTAAAGAAGATAGATGATTAAGACAAGATAAACAGAAGATTGAAATTATACCTGATAACTATTGTCATAGGTAAATTCAACGAGATGGAGATGATCTTTCCAAGATCCTCCAAAAATCAAGAACACAAGAACAAAGAAGATCCTCCAGAATCTGATTCACTCTTTCTGTTTGACCGTCGGTCTGTGGATGGTAAGCAGTGTTCAGATTCAAGTGAATATCCAAAGATTCCAGAAACTCTCCAAAACTGACTGGTGAATATGGGATCGCTATCATAAGTGATACTGATAGAAACACCATGAAGATGAACAATCTCCCTCACATAGATCACAGCCAAACAGGAAGCAGAGCGAATAGACTTGACCGTAATGAAATGAGCGGACTTGGTTAGTCTATCCACCATAACTCAAATACTCTCGTAAAAACTTAACATTCTTACGAGTCAAATTAAGGAAATGTGCAGCAATCCGAGCAAAATTCTTAATGAATCTCCGATACTAACCGGCAAGGCCAAGAAAACTACGAATATCCAAAGGGGTCCTAGGAGTTTTCCAATCATGTACAGAATAGGGAGAGATATAAGGACAACAGAAAAGACAGAATGATTGAATGATAAAGAACAAAGAGAAGGAAAAGAAAGACTTACATTGATCGCAGCGATCTTAACTGGATCAACAGAAACTCCATTACCAGAAACAATATGCCCAAGAAATTGGACTACATCCTTCCAGAAATGGCATTTCGAGAATTTAGCTTTCAACTGATGACTCCTAAGAGTCTCCAAAACAAAGCTCAAATGAGATTCATGCTCTTCCTCAGACTAGAGAAGACTAGAATATCAAAACAAAGACAAGATCAAAAAGAAAATAGGAGCATTAGTCAAACCAAAAGGCATGACTAACCCTTCATAGAAACCATTCTCAGTATGGAAAGCAGTCTTGGGAATACTTTCCTCAGCAACTCTGAGCTGGTGAAGGCTAGAGGCAAGATCAAGCTGAGAGAACAATAGCTCCAATATCAAATAAAACACAAACATGAACTGAAAATAAAGGAAAGGTGCCCCGAAGAGTACCTTGGGTATCACTAGGAGCAGGAGCAGAAGCAGAAGGAAGAACAACAGTACTAACTGAAGTAGGGAAACAATTAGCATAGTGTCCCGTCTGATCACACTAATAATAACAACTCAAATTTATTTAAAATTTCTTTATCATCATTTTATATTGTATAAAATTCCGTTACTTAGTTAACTTTTGAATAACTAAGGTAAGTTATATTAGAATGCAATAGAGGATTATACAAGAAATTTTTTCCCAATTCAATTATTTATACATAAATATTTATTCAAAAATATTGGATTTCAATAATTAAAATCATCCTTTAACATAAATTAAAGAATTAAATTTCTGATTCATTTCAAACCATTTAGAGATAAATGTATATACTATATATATCAAATCAACTCAATTTAAAATAATATAACCTATATATATAAATCAAATCATACTTAAGAAATTTAAATCAATTGAATTTCCAAAACAAAACTGTAGCAAAGCTACTGAATGGTCTCTCCACTTCGAAACTCGAAAATGAATGTCGATGATGCGGCCGTCATCACCGAAATTATTTTCCAGCGTCAAAAGAAGAGAGTACTGACCTGAAATGATTTCTATTCAAAAATACTTTAAATAATATACATTTTAAAACTTTAAAACCAGAGTTAAAATTATCGAAAATTAAATTCTCAAATACTAGATTTAAATTCATCTTAAATTTTCAAATCACTTTATAAACCATGTTTATAAATTCATTTATAGAACAATAAATGAAAATCAAATATTATCATTTTAAACAACCAATTTAATTAACATATTAAATTCCAAAAATTTTACTTATATATGTTAGCACCAAAATTGGTCACTAACCCCCTTTAGAAAGATTGTGTAGAGAGATAAATGAAGAAGATAAATTAAAACAGAGAGATATAGACTAAATTAACTACAGAAACCTAGAACACCAGATTTATAGTGGTTCGGCGTAACTGCTTACGTCCACTTTGAATTGTAATCTTTATTGCTTTCCCAAGTAGTTAAATACAGATACAATCCGTACAATAATGACTTGAGTACAAGTTTGAACTGAAAAGAGTGAGTCTTGAAAGCGGTAGAGTCTCCCCAGTATTCTCGAAAAAAAAGGTCCCTTTCACTGTGCCCCTACCCCTCTATTTATAGACGAAGATGGGTTGAACTTCCCTGATGGGCCTATGAACCAAGCACCTCGGCCCGTGTTAATTTCTGCGTGCCGAGCCATAAATGCCGAACGATAATTGCCGAACCACATATCCAAGCCGTACGGCATTCATATGCCGAACGAGGAAGGTGTGCCGAACAGTACCTGAATGCCGGACGAGGCAGCGTGCTGAGTGGAGAGTGTAAGCCGAACGATACCTGATGTCGGTCGAGGGGAGATGCCGAACGACTTACTTGTGCCGAGCGAGGCTATATGCCGAGCGAGGCCATATGCCGAACGAGGCTCCACGCCGAACGAGGCTGGGATGCCGAACGAGGCCATATGCCGAACGAGGCACCACGCCGAACGAGGCTGGGATGCCGACCGATCCCTCATGCCGAACGAGGTCATATGTCGAACGAGGCTCCACACCGAACGAGGCTAGGATGCCGATCGATCCCTCGTGCCGAACGAGGCCATATGCCGAACGAGGCTCCACACCAAACGAGGCTGGGATGCCGATCGATCCCTCAATGCCGAATGAGGCTAGATGCCGAACGATGTCTACTGTTTGGTGATCCTCACGTTACCGGGTCAGTTACCCGGGTAACACTTGCCCCCCAAAGTGTATCATGTGGATGAACATGATGTGCTTTGATCCACGAGCACTCTGCATTTTTTTCTTTAAACCTTTGTTCTATCCTCTCGAAAGTGATCTCCTGAATGCCGAATGACACCCTGAATGCCGAACGACATATTGAATGCTGAACGACACGTTGAATGCCGAACGACATACTGAATGCCGATCGACATTGATGCCGAACGAGGAAGGTGTCCTGACATGTTCTACCAGTCGCTGACTATTCGCCTTCCTCCTTTCCATCTATAAAAGTCGATACTTCACTCCTTCTTCCCCTTTTACTTTTTACCTCCACTCTAATCACCCATACGAACTCAACCTTTTCCAGACTTTAGCCAATCATCTCAACCTCCCTTTAGACTCACGAGTCCTACACGTTACCTTTCGACTGCCCTCAGTGACAAATCCGAGTGGTTGCCACTTCCAAATCGAGCACCTCACCAGACTTCGATCCCTTCTTCTAGGTATGAACCTTTCATTCACTAGACTCTCTCCGATTAGAGATTTTAGACGAAACTTGAATTTACGACCATCCTCTAACCCATGAATAATGGAAGTCGCGTAGATAATGAAGGTGGATTCGAGGTTTTTAGACGTGCCTTAGGATTAGATGGAGAGGAAGAAGAAGAGGGTGTCGGCCCGGTAGGAATTGGTGAGGTTAATTACTGTTGGTGTAGGGCTGTGCGCGAGTTGAAGTAGTGATCGATTGGCCATTTAGGAAGATGTTTAATTTTCTGAAGAAAGGAGTTAGAGGAAGACGGATGGATGTGGTTCGGCACGACTTCCTTATGCCGAACGATGGAGAGATGTGTAGGAGTGAAGTTCGGAGTTGGGTCTAGCGTGCCGAGCGATGTGGCTCGGCATGACTTGCTGAAGGACTCAAAAATGCCGAGCGGTAGAGATGGAGGGTAGGAAGGAAGCTGGCGTTGGTTTGTGGTGTCGAACGACGCGGCTCGGCATGACTTACTGAATGTCGAACGGGGTAGAGGGAGTCTAGGAGGTCGAGTCTTTGTAGCGCCGTTCGACATTAAGCTTGACAGTAGGCTATGTCAGTCAGAACCATCTCGACTCGAACACAATGCATTGTTGACTTAACATACCTTTTATGCCCGAGCATATGACAGTGAACATGGACAAGGACTTAAACAATTAAGCATATCTAACATCCAAACTGATAACTCCCTTGTTTTGACAACTATAAACCTGAACTTAACCTGTTTAAAATAGATGATAACCTTTAATGCATAGTGTCGATGTCGAGATCAAAATATAAACCATTATACGACAAGCTCTCGCAAATGGTCAGCGATGACGGTCTTCGAAGATGATAGTTTAAAGCCTAACTCTATTTCAGCAACCTTATGACTTGTAATTCTTTGGCACTTATACTTGAATGATTGCACTAGTTCACACACTGCACGGGGGGAGTATTTTTGTTGTAAGTCTAATGTCGATTGTTTTTCAAGTATAGTTCAAACAGGTGTTTCATCAGATTCTACACACATTAGAGATGTCTAGGAAATCTAGCTCTGCCACAATCTCGGACAGACTCGGGCCATCTTCTCAACAAGAAGAAGTTAGAACTTCAAATCTATTGTCTATTCCCGCATAAGACATGCCGGACCCCGCGGTCACATCTGTCGACTTGGCTCTCGATGCCTTGGATGCAGCGATCTTTTTAGACGATCCGATCGATTCTCAAGCCTTGAAGATTAATGAAAGCACGCTTCGCCGTATATACTCAGTACACGGTATTCCTTTCGATGACGTGTTGGTTCCATCGGGACAGGATCGTCCCCACTTGCCCCCAGTAGGATATACAACCTGCAACAGATTCATGTGCTGGGTCGGTAGCGTGCCACCATTCAACTCCTTTCTTCGGGACCTGTTACAGTATATCGAGATCGCCCCATCGCAATTACAACCAAACAGCCACGCGTTCATATACGGCACTTGCATTCTCTTCATGAGTGTCCTTTTCAGGCTCCCGACTCCTGGCGATATTCGTTATATCTATCGCTTCAAGAGACGGTCAGATAGTCCATCTTTTGTATTTCTTGAGCCGCATAACAAGTGTCAAATTTTGACTGGAGCATGGAGCAAGTTCGCTCAATATAAACAGGAGTGGTTCTACGTGCGCTGTCCTCACGGCTTCGCGAGGAGATGGGTGGAAGGGAGTAAGTCTTTTTTCTGGATTAATACTCGTGTTTGGTGGAAACTGCACCTTTTCTAACTCTTTCTATACTTTTACAGGTATCAACCCACGTCCCGAAGGCCCCAGGTATTCTGAAGATGTCGAAGCTATACAAGCCATTCTCGCAGAAGACCGGGACATCAGATCTCTCATTTCAAATGAATCACTCACGAATTTTGGGCTACTGGCGGAAGGTCGCTGAATAAGCCTTCCTCAAGGCATCACTATACCCAGGCCTGCTTCAGGCAAAGGAAAAAAGCAGGCTGGGTCTTCAACACGTAACGCCCCTAATACACCAGAGGAGGGGGAGATTAGAGAAGCCAGAACACTTGATGTACAGGGCGAAAATGTTAGCCCTGATCGGGACCCGATAGTCGAAGTCCACGATATCGAGAAGACACCTTCCCCTTCGAAGGGAAAGAAGAAGTTGACCTACAAATTGAGGAAGAAGACGGTGGGTAGAACCTCTAAGGTCACCCTTACTCCAGTAGAAAAAGAGTCTTCTTCTCAATACTTAGAGAGTTCGTTGAAAGGCTTGTCGGACCTCACTATTCCCGATGATTTGCTCAACTATGGCTTCGATGATCCAGAAGCTCTTAAACTTTATTCACCCGCGAGAGGCGATACAGGCGCTCGGGCCCAAATCCAGGGAGAAAAAACATCTATTAGTAAAGATAAAGAAACTGGTCAGTCGAGGGGAACACTAGGACACACACAGACATGTGCACTTCACCCTGCAGTTCAATTTTAGCCATCACTCTGTTCTTTTCTAACTTGTCGTTATTCTCATTCTATGCAGGTGACATGGGACGCACTCACGGACTCGATCGTCTTCGCGGGTCATCTATTTTTCATCATTCTGGCCGGGATTCGAGCACCGGCAAGCGCCGAGACAGAGATGACTTTGGAGACCGAGACTATTGCCCCCGAGAATCAACTTATCAAAGGAAATCATATAGCAAGTCCTTATATTCCCACGATCATCCTTATCAATCAGAGCAAGGCAGAGAGAAGTCTACGCAGAAGGGGTCCCAATCTGATGTCCCCCGTGATCAACACTCTGGTCATCTAGCACACGACAGTCTCGGGAACATCGTAAGAAAATGGAACTTTCAAAGCCATCTCCCCCTGTTCCCACAATAGATTCGACGATATCGGAGAAGCTAGCCGAGCTTAAAGTTAAATTCCCCAAAATCTGCTTTGATGGTTTGAAGTTCCTCCCGGCGATCCATCACATTCCGGGGCATGTCAAACAGAGCGACATTTCTTGCAACAACGACGTTTATGTTCAACATGACGCGTTTGTCCATCTAGCTGAAAAAGTCTCGGAAGTCTCTGTTGAGTGTCAACACGAAATCGATCGCCTGAAGCTTGAAGACATTTTTGATAAAGACATTATCAAAACTCAGGATGAAGAACTTTCTTCATACAAGTCCCAACTCGAAGCTGCCCAACAAAGTGCTAAAGATACTGCGGAGGCTGTCAATCGTCTGGAGATAACTCATAAGAAGGAAATTGACGAAGCGGTCCAACGCTACGGGGCCTTAGCTTTAGAAAAGGATTGTTAAAAAAGAAAGGGATGCATTCGCCCGGCGAGTCAAAGAGTTGGAAGATCAACTCTACAAAGAGAGAGAAGAAAAATTGGCTGCCCAGGAAGAGTCGCAACGATATTGCGATGAGATTGTTGCTACGCGACTCTTGAAGGCACAGCTCGACGACGAGCTCTCTAAAGACAAAATGCTGAAGGATGAAGCCCGTGAAGAGGGCAAGAGAATAGCATCCGCGAAGATTGACTCTCGCCTTGAGGCGGCTATAGAGGCTGGCAGAGAGGAGATCAAGTGCTTGTTCGACCCGCTGATAGCTGAGTACAACGCCCGTGTCCTCATGCATCGGGATTTAACTTTTCTTGGCGAGGGTTACCTCGAATCTCTAGCCGAGGCATGGGAAACTTTGATAAAGATTAGGAAGGTTGAGTCGGGTACCGAGGAGGTTGACGAGGATGCTTTAGTAAAGGAATTTCTTAGGGGGAATGAGCCTTCGGACTTGTCTACAACAATGGCTCTTTTTGGCAAAGTCACTTCTTCATTAAAGGAAAAAGATGACATTGTTGGTCCGTCTGGAACCGAGTCTCCAGCTCTTCCTCCTCCTCAATCGGCTGATCGGCCAGTACTTGATCGATTCGAGCAACATGCTGGTTATGACCCGGAAGATCCTGGCCTCGGCATTCATGTGCTATTTCCCATTCTAGAGGGTGAGACTCCTCGGACGGTTGAGAGCCAACAAGAAACCGGTATATAACTCTTCTTCTTAAAGTTCAAAGAACTGTCGTTTTCGGCGAGAGGTTACTGTATTCTAACGTTCGTCTCTTGTGGTTTTGCGCAGGCCATTCTGATCTGGATCCGACTCCAAGGAGCGATGACGCCAAGGAGACAAAGGGGAAAGCGAGCGAGGCCACGCGGGAGTGACCCCCGGTCCTGATGCTCAGGTGATTGAGGCGCTCGACGAGGATAAGTCCGAAACTTCGTCCCCCATCGCAGAAAGTTATGAAATTGAGAGTACCAGCGCTTCTGACCATACCTCAGGGCTGAGCATGAAGGAGCGGCTCGAGGAAGAGAGGAAAAAGAAAGTGGAGATCAAGGTCGAGTCTCAAGTAGTAGAACTTGACGACCCGTTGAACAGGCCTCTAAAAGTCATTCTTCCTAGCAGAACCAAATCACTGGATGTTCCTCCTCCCACTTCTGACACTGTTTCTCTAGCAAGCAAAACATCAAAGAGAAAACGCGTGGGGAAAGAATCGTCGGAGAAATCGAAGAAAGAAAAGAAAAGAAGCCGAAGAAGTAACTATCATGCTCGCTCAACGAGAATCAGTCTGGATTATGTAATCATTTTTATTCATTTTCAAAGCCATTGTAAATAGGCTTTTGACTCTGAGTTTTAGGAGGAGTGGTAGTAGAACCCCATTTTAGATTAATAAATAAAGTTTAGTTTCTTTGTCTTTAAAATGACTTTTTTTTCCAGCTTTCTGTATAACTGTGGTCGAAACCCGAGCTATCGTGAGTTATATAAACCCCCAATCCATTTTCATATAACTCGGAAATTCTTTGGGGTTGTACCTCCTTTATTCCACACTTCAGGTAATTAGAATATTTTTTAGTCTGTACTCTGGGGACTTAATGTCTTCAAGTCATTTGTACTCTAGTCCGCATTCCGGGGACTTAGAGATTTTTAGTCGTTTATACTCTGGTCCATACTCTGGGGACTTGGAGATTTAAGTCGTTTATACTCCAGTCCGCACTCTGGGGACTTAGAGTACTCCAGTCCGCACTCAGGGGACTTGGAGATTTAAGTCGTTTATACTCTAGTCCGCACTTTGGGGACTTAGAGTACTGCAGTCCGCACTCAGGGGACTTGGAGATTTAAGTCGTTTATACTCTAGTCCGCACTCTGGGGACTTAGAGTACTCCAGTCCGCACTCAGGGGGCTTGGAGATTTAAGTCGTTTATACTCTAGTCCGCGCTCTGGGGACTTAGAGTACTCCAGTCCGCACTTAGGGGACTTGGAGATTTAAATCGTTTATACTCTAGTCCGCACTCTAGAGACTTAGAGTACTCCAGTCCGCACTCAAGGGACTTGGAGATTTAAGTCGTTTATACTCTAGTCCACACTCTAGGGACTTAGAGTACTCCAGTCCGCACTCAGGGGACTTAGAGATTTAAGTCGTTTATACTCTAGTCCGCACTCTGGGGACTTAGAGTACTCCAGTCCGCACTCAGGGGACTTGGATATTTAAGTCGTTTATACTCTAGTCCGCACTCTGGGGACTTAGAGTACTCCAGTCTGCACTCAGTGGACTTGGAGATTTCAGTCGTTTATCTTCTAGTCCGTGCTCTAGGGACTTAGAGTACTCCAGTCCGCACTCAGGGGACTTAGAGATTTAAATCGTTTATGCGCGTTCGTATGTCAGATAGAATAATGTAACTCTAGTTGTTTGTCATCGGATTATAATGCATAGAAACATTAGTAATTCATGGAAAAGATGGCTTCAAGCCTTTATTAATGAAAACAAACTAAATCGTCCGATTACATGCTAAAAGAACTAAGAATCAATGGAACAAAAACATACGGAAAGTAATTGCACCTAAAACACAAAATAAACAGGCTAAATATAATAACTTCGCAAATGTTCATTATTCCATGCTCGGGGGAGTGTCATGCCATCAACGGTCGCTAGCTTGAAAGTTCCCTCTCCAAGCTTCCGTTCAACGACATATGGACCTTCCCAGTTGGGATTCATACGTGATGGTACCAGAAAAACTCGTTTCAAAATGAGATCACCCACATCAAAGATTCTCAGGCGGACTTTTTCTTTATAGTATTGCATAACTCGGTGCCTGTATGTTGCCGCCCTTAACTTAGCTTCTTCACTTTTTCATCAACAAAGTCCAGTGATTCCAACAAGAGATCCTGATTCATCCTAGGATCATAATGTGTCACCCGATGTGATGGAACTTCAAGCTCCATGGGTATAACAGCCTCCGTGCCATATGCCAATGCGAATGGAGTGTGGCCAGTCGTGGACTTGTGGGTGGTTCTATAAGCCCATAGCGCTGTTGGAATTTCATCTACCCACTTGCCTCCAGCCTTTTCCAAACGCTTCTTCAATATGGTCTTGATTATTTTGTTCACGGCTTCAAATTGTCCATTAGCCTTAGGATGAGCAACTGCGGCGAACTTTTTCTCAATGCCGTACTTTAAACAAAAATCTTTGAATTCCCTACTTTCGAACTGAGTTCCGTTGTCGGTAATGATGGTTCGTGGGAGGCCGAAGCGGCATATAATGTTTCGCACAACAAAATTAATGACCTTCTTGGAGGTGATTGTGGCTAAGGGCTCTGCCTCGGTCCATTTGGTGAAGTAGTCGACTGCAACTATTGCATATTTTGCGCCACCTTTGGATATAGGTAAGGAACCGACTATGTCGATTCCCAAATTGCAAACGGCCATGGACTAACCATTTGCGTGAGTTCCGTCGGCGGAGCTCTCAGGATTTTCGCGTATCTTTGACACTTATCACATTTCCTTACATAATCTACAGCATCCCGATTCACAGTTGGCCAATAATATCTGTATCGAAGGAACTTTTTTGCTAATGTCTACCCCTTAGTATGGTCGCCACATTCTCCTTCATGAACTTCCTTCAAGACCCGCTTTGTCTCATCATGGGCAATGCACCGGAGTAAGGGGACCGAGAACCCCCTCCGATACATTACTCTGCCCTGCATCACATATCGCGCGGCTTTATGAATGACCTGTCGTCTTTTGCTTCTTCTTTCGGGCAAGGTCCCGTTTAGCAGGTATTGTTTGAATGGGGTTATCCATGACTCCTTCTCGATTTCCATTTCCAACACAAAATCTACTTCCATCACATCTATGCTTGGAGCATGTAAGGTTTCGACGGGAACTAATCCCATTTGTTGTGTGTCGCCGGTACTTGCGAATTTGGCCAACGTGTCGGCTTCCTTGTTCTGTTCACGCGGGACATGCGAAATGTCATAATGTTCAAGGTTCGCCAATAGTTCCTGAACCAGAGCAAGGTACGGAGCAAGCCTTTGTCCCCTCGCTTGGTAATCTCCTCGCGCTTGGTACACCACCAACTGTGAGTCACAAAAGATTTCAACTGATTTTACTCCGAGTTCTCCAATAAGCTTCAAACCAGCAATCAATGCTTCATATTCTGCTTCATTATTCGTAGCCGGGAAGTTGAGCTTCAAAGCATAACAAATTGATCGATTCTCTGGAGTCACAAGAATTACACCAGCCCAAAACAACGGTTGTTTGACGCCCCATCGGTGTACAATTTCCATCAAATGAGGGGAGTAACACTGTGACTATCTGGTACATCTGATATAGTGAACTCAGCGATGCAGTCTGCTAGTGCTTGCCCTTGTACGGCTCTTCGTGGCAGGTAGGTAATATCGAACTGACTCAACTCGATATTCCATTTTAACATCCTTTTAGAAGATTCTGGTCGTTGGAGTACCTGTCGTAAGGGCTGATCAGTATAAATACCGACTGAGTGTGTTGAAAGTATGGACGCAGCTTACGTGATGCAATCACCAAGCAATAGGCCAATTTCTCAATTTTAGGATAATTTTTTTCTGCCCCCGTTAAACGTTTACTAACGTAATACACCAGCTTTTGGACTCGGTCGTCCTCGCAGACCAAAGCCGCACTTATAGCATGTGGGGATACGACCAAGTATACGTATAATATTTCATGGTCTACTGGTTTCGACAGCACTGGAGGATTTTCTAAATGCCTCACAAGAGCTTGGAACGCTTCCTCACAGTTGGGTGTCCATTCGAAATTCCTTTTTCCTTTCTTTATTATATCGAAGAAGGGAATACACTTGTCTGTGGCTCTGGATATGAATCGACTCAGCGCAGCCACTTTTCCATTCAAGCTTTGTACCTCTTTTATAGTCCTGGGCACTTGTATGTCTCAAATAGCTTGAATATTTTCCGGATTAGCTTCGATTCCCCTGGCATTAACAATGAATCCTAAAAACTTCCCTGACGCAACGCCGAAGGAACACTTCAGAGGGTTGATCTTCATCTCATAGTATTTAAGTATGCCAAACATCTCTGCTAAGTCTCGAATGTGGTCGTTTGACTGCCGTGACTTCACTAGCATGTCATCCCAGTAGACTTCCATTGTTCTACCAATCTGGTCTTTAAACATCTGATTCACCAGACGCTGATAAGTTGCTCCCGCGTTTTTCAATCTGAAAGGCATCACCACATAGTAATATAGCCCAAAGTCTGTGACAAAACTAGTGTGTTCCTAGTCCAGAATGTGCATCGGGATCTGATTGTATCCCGAGTACGCATCCACGAATGACAATAACTCGTGTCCTGCAGTAGGGTCGGGAAACTGTCCTTAGGACATGCTTTGTTTAAATCAGAATAATCTACGCAAGTTTTCCACTTCCCATTCGCTTTTCTCACTAGCACGGGGTTTGACACCCATTCAGGGTAGAGAGCGTCGCAAACGAACCCATTGGCTTTGAGTTTGTCCACCTCCTCTCTAAGAGCAGCAGACCTCTCCCGGTCCATTCCTCTCCTTTTATGCTTAACTGGGACATACACCTCGGGTCTATGTTCAACATATGACTCGTAATAGTGGGAGAAATCTCGCACATGTCGGAATGTGTCCAAGCGAAAACTTCGAGATTCGCTCGGAGAAAATCACTAAGGTCCTCGGTCATCGAGGGACTGAGTTGTGATCCAATCTTCAGTACTCGCGACGGATCGTCTCGGCTGACTGAAATGTCAATCGTCAGTTCAGCCGGTGCTGCTTTTTCTTCCCTGGGTTCCTCATCATCGTCTCTCGGATCTATGTTGTTAACTCCTCTTTAGCAACGACCTACGAGTTAAGAAATGGATGACTCAGATTGCCGTGATTCAAGAAGCTAACGAGTTAAAAAGCCTACGACCTAAATGGTCTTGACGACTTACGACCTAGCGACTGAAGAGAGCTTACGACCTAAGAGCTTCACGAGTTAGCGGACTACAACCCACAGTGGTTTACGACTTAACAAGTTTACGACTCAGTGGTTTACGACTTAACAAGTTTACGACTCAAGGGATCTACGACTTAAAGAGTTAGACAACTTACGACTTAAGAGACTCAGTATTTAGCTTAAGTCGTCCACGACCTAACAATGTACGAGTTAAAATGCCTGCAAGTTAAGAAGTCTGCGACCTAAAATGTCTACGACCTAGGACTCAGCGACTTAACTTGCCCAGCGACCTAACTACCTTAAATAACCTTGCGACCTAACTTCCAAAGGGACATTGCGATCTAGCAATGTTGCGACCTAAAGATCTACGACTTAAAGGCTCTACGACTCATGAGGTCTTACGACTCGAGAGGCCTTACGACTTAAAGTCTCTACGACTCATGAGGTCTTACGACTCAAGAGGCCTTACGACTTAAAGCCCATGCTTATGCTACCTTTATCTGGTAAGTCGGCTACGAGTTAACACTTGTCTTCAACTGAGCCACAAGAAGAACCCAGTATGGCGCCCATGAGTTATCTTAAGTCGGCTACGAGTTATTTCTTACCTTAAGTCGGTCATGACTCATGACTTAGCCAATTTTCTGTCCAGAATTCAGAGCTGCTCCTATAAATACCCCATCACTTCCAACATGAAGGGGACTTTTTGCCATTCATTTCTTCAAGCGCCGTTACGCTGTCGAAGTCTCCTCTCATTCAGCAATCAAAGATCTTCAAGCATTCAAGACACTACAACAATCTTCAAGAGAAGAACTCCTTACATCCATCACGGATTCGTCGAGTTTCATCATCAAAGATTGAGCTAGTAGTCAAGAGTGCTTTCATGATCAAGTTGTATTGTATTTTAAAGGATATTGTATCAAATTGTAACCGAATCAGCAATAAAAGACTATAAAGTGGACGTAGGCTCAATTACGGGCCGAACCACTATAAATTTGTTGTTCATTTACTGCTTTCCTGCTATTTTCAGCTTATATTCTGTGCCCGTACCAACGGGTGGTGCTTTCACAATTCTATTACACACACCGGGTGTTAGCGTTCACTTTTTATCGTTAACATTTTGGTGCTTTCACTGAGAATTGAACTCAGGCGATCATTCACCGTTGCTTCGCAAAGATTCATAAAAAGGACCTCTCTTAAAAACCAGATCCGAAGTAATGGCTCCTGGAAGAAGAGGTAGACCTATCAGATCCGGAAAGGCTCACGAAGGGACTTCCGCTTCCCCAACAACAGACCAAGCAACTCCAACCGTTGGAGTCACCAGGGCTGAATTGGATGATGCAGTTTCTGGATTATACCAACAAATTGAAACTCAAAACGCTTTGATGATGGATAGATTAACTGCTCTGCTCGGGGCAAATCGTCAACCGGAAAACCATCGAACTACTCTTCCTGAAATGCCACCTTTCCAAGCTGATGGCTCTATGCCGCAACCAACTTGTCATGAACATATGCCCGGGCAAACTTCCGAGGGAAGAACTAATGCTTGCCCGGAGGTGTCTTTGAACAATAAAGAGTACCTGTCTGAAATGGTTGGCCGCATCATGAAAGAGAGCATGCAAAGGGAAGAGGATGAGGCTGATTGGGGATTCGCGCCAAGCAGAACTCCGTTTACTGAAAGGATCCTGAAAGCGGAGTTTCCAAGGAAATTTGCACCTCCTACTATCCAAGCCTATAGGGGAACCAGTGACCCTAATCATTTCCTATACAAATACGATTGGCATATGACCGGTGCAAGAGCATCAGACGAGATCAAGTGTCGATACTTTCCGGTATACCTGGAAGGTGTGGCTTTACTTTGGTTCACAAAGCTTCCAGTTCGGTCTGTAGATAAGTTCTCCGACTTAACGCAAAAGTTTAAAGAACAGTTCAGATTGTATGCTTCAAAAGCTAAGGATATAATGTCACTGTCTAACCTTGAACAAGCGCCCGGAGAATCAATCAAATCTTTCTTGAGCCGTTTCAATATAGCTTTAGCCGAAGTGGAAAATGCGGAACCACGTATGATCCTGACTTATTTGGTGCGAGCCATTGATAAATCGAGTAAATTTGGAATATGGCTAAAGATGAAGGAACCGAACTCACTTGATAAATTTTATAAAAAGGCCGACGAGTTCATTCGCCTTGAAAGCCTTTCTACGACATCAAAAGTGGTTGCTGCCCAAACTAATAGTAACAATGTCCCATCTAATAAAAGAGGATCTGAAAGTCAGAAAAGGGAGAATGAAGGAGGAAAGAGCCAGGGAAATGAAAAGAAACCTCACCGCTTTAATTCTTCGGATTATACTCCTTTAACTGATACACCAAAAAATATCTTTTTTGCAACAAAGGACGTTGTCAGGTATCCTAAGCCACCTGAGATGACGAGAGGTGCAAAGCGCAATGGAAAATTCTGCCAATTTCACAATCAACCTGGCCATGACACTGACCAATGTCGCCAATTAAAGAACGTGATTGAAGAATTGCTGGAGTAGGGTAAACTCCAACAATATGTTAAGAGAAGCGGAGTCAATCCAACCTCATCCACTCGGGACCAACAACGTCCTACCCATCAATCCGATTCTCACAACAACGCTGCAACACAAGATTCAGAAAAGCTTGTCATTAATGTTGTCACAGGAGGTCCACACCCAGCAGGCAGAAGTTGGGACGACTGCTAATTGTCCACAAAGCTGCAACTGGGGCATCTTTCACTTTCTCTGGCACATAAATCCAAAAGCTATGAATCAAGCACAAATGGAAATCCAGCTTGGAGATTCTGAAACAACAATAACTAGCACCCATTTTTTACTTAGCAGCATTCCTTGAAATTGTAAAAATGATAATGGATGTGTGACTTCTGCATTGTAAACCGCTGAGAAATCAGCGTGACTGAATAATGAAAAACTATGCATTCTGTGTTTTCTATTATAAAATGCCTGTTATATTTCGATGTTTAAATACTCTAAATGTATTGCTAAAATGTCGATCTAATATTGCAGGTCATTAAAGCAAAGCTCACCCATCGCAAAGTTAAGCGAGCCTTACAAATCATTCATTAAAGCAAATACCAAGCAACAAAAAATTCCACATTCAAATCCAATACAAGAAGAACCTCACATAAAAAGTTGACAACTTCACTGGGGCAAGCCTTCGTTAACCGGTTGTGATTGTCAATATGAACAGACATCCAGCTAGGTAACTCGCGTTTGTCCCATGAAGTTATTCAACAGTGAAGTCCACTTCTTCGGATGAGGCAATTTACTTACAAAAGGAACGAAGACATGCTTGGAAATGATAATAAAAGGTCGCTAATGGGCAGATGATGGGAGAACATGGCCAAGCAAGCACGGAAGCAACCAAAAGGAATATTGCTCCTCAATAAAAGGGCCGGTAGAACCACCAAAGGGCACTTGCTAACTGATCGTGATGCATCCGATCAGGCAGCTTGCGTCCGTCCCGTGGATCTACTCGCCCCTGAGAAGCAACCTTCCTGGCACACCAACCAACCGATGCTCCTTCCCAAAGGTCAACAAAGCCCTCTAACGAGGCACGCCAATAAATGGGAGAGCTTTCCTCAATCAAAAAGATCGGTGGGACTAACAAAAGGGGCACCGTGTTGCTTAATTGCGATTGTTTGTGCAAACAAACATCCAATCAAGCAACTTGCGTTCGCCCCGTGGACCCCTCCGACCATGAGAAAGTAACTTCCAAGCAATCAAAAGCCCTTTTCGGAGGCACAAGCCCTCTTCAGAGGCACAAGCCATCTTCGGAGGCACGCTTCACCATGCTTGAAGCACAAAATCAAAAGCCCCTTTCGGAGGCAAAAGCCCTTTTCGGAGGCACATTTCACCCGTGTAGAAGTGCAAAATGCTTCTCTTCGGAGACCCACTTCACCAGTGATGAAATGCTAAATAGCCCTTTTCGGAGGCACATTTCACCCGTGTAGAAGTGCAAAATGCTTCTCTTCGGAGACCCACTTCACCAGAGCTGAAATGCCAAAATTGCTTCTCTGCGGAGACCAAAATCGCTTCTCTTCGGAGACCAAAACTGCTTCTCTTCGGAGACCAAAATTGCTTCTCTGCGGAGACCAAAATCGCTTCTCTTCGGAGACCAAAACTGCTTCTCCTCGGAGACCAAAATTGCTTCTCTTCGGAGACCAAAATTGCTTCTCTTCGGAGACCAAAATTGCTTCTCTGCGGAGACCAAAATCGCTTCTCTTCGGAGACCAAAACTGCTTCTCCTCGGAGACCAAAATTGCTTCTCTTTGGACCAAAATTGCTTCTCCTCGGAGACCAAAATTGCTTCTCTTCGGAGACCAAAATTGCTTCTCTTCGGAGACCAAAATTGCTTCTCTTCGGAGACCAAAATTGCTTCTCTGCGGAGACCAAAATCGCTTCTCTTCGGAGACCAAAACTGCTTCTCCTCGGAGACCAAAATTGCTTCTCTTCGGAGACCAAAATTGCTTCTCCTCGGAGACCAAAATTTCTTCTCTTCGGAGACCAAAATTGCTTCTCTTCGGAGACCAAAATTGCTTCTCTTCAGAGACCAAAAGACCTCTTCAGAGGCATACTTCACCTTGCTTGAAGTACAAAAAATAAACCCTTTACTGGGGCATAAAATCAAAACCTTCTTCAGAAGCTCATTTCACTGTGCAGGAAAATTCACTTTTAAACAAATAAAAGTGATCATTCCCAGAAGTCGAAATGTTCTTCAGGAAGAAAAAGAAAATAAAAATTTCTCCAAAGACAAGATATACTCTATTAAAAGCAGAATAATTCTTCCCTTAAAAAGTGGAAAGTTGTTCTCTAAAATAAGAGTATCGGTCTTGTGAAAGCAAGAAATATTACAATATACTTGTGGTATGGGGGCAACATTATACAATTCAGTTACATTAATAAAAGTAATATACAAGCGACATACCACAAGTTCATTGCAATATCATGTAATAAAGATGTGGAATAAATGCGTTCTTGAAACACAGACAAAAAGTTTGTACAAGTAGAAAGAATCGTTTACTCTACACTTCAAATGAAAAACAGATGTATTCCTACATACACAAGAATTTGTACAAGAAAAATATCTATTTATTTGAACACTATGAGAAATTTTTACATTGTACAGGTTACAAAAAGAAGCGGAGACCGGTATCCGCACAATCTCCGGTCAATGCATGCAAAAAGCAGAAAAGACAAAATCAAACTCATTTCTCCTTCTTCCCACCCTTGGAGCTTTTACCCGGCCTGGTAATTAGCTTCGTAGGCCGTATCGGAGAAGAAGGAGAAAGAGACTCAGCCGGATCGATCTCTGCTTCATCCCCAGCAGCAGAAGAACTCTTCTTTCCTTTCTTCGAAACCACACGTTTCCCCTTCTTCTTGGAAGAAGACTCACTCCCCGGAGTAAGAAATGTAGAAAGTTTTGTGTCGTAGTCAAAAGACTGCTCCGGGGTCTTCTCGCTATCTTCCAGATCTTCTGCTTTCTGCTCCTCGGAAGCAGGTGGTTCGTCCAAGCCTTGAAGGGCTGCTATCTGTTCTTCCTGTGGACCTGGTTGGGAAGCTGGAAGAGGAGTAACTTGAGAAGGAGGAGGAACGGCAGCTGAAGAAGGAGAAAATGGTACAGTTTTCGGCACGTCCGTTGCATAATAAAAGAAATCAAAATCAGTATTCTCCGAGGAAAAAGAAGACAGTGGATCGTCAAAGCTTAAGTAATAAGTAAGAAGTTCGTCGAACTCGGTTGAATCGAATAAGCAATTCACTGAATTCGTCTCGTCAAAGTTACCTGGAGAAGCCGGTTTAGCGAGATCAATCTCAAATTCCCGAGCCTGAAAGTCCTTCATTGCCTCTTCTTCTGTAGGAGTGGTCACAACTGGATGTGAAGGATGAGAGCCGGAATCCATAATGTTTGCATCAGCCGAAGTGGAAGTATGAACAGGGGCAGGTAAAGGAGCTTCCTCTTTTGAAAGCTCTTCTCCCAGTGATTCAGCCCGCGCTTTAGCAAGCTACTCCTTCCCTCTAACAAGAGCGGCGCGAGCCTCATCATCAAGATAGCTAGCCTCAAATTTTGCTTCCTCAAATTTTGCTTCATCATAGCTGACACCTTTAAACATATCAAGTGCGGCTTCCCACACTTCAGCCAGAGTGATTTCATAATCTGGACCCAGAAAAGCAAGGCTCCCACGACCCAGAACGCAGTGTAAATAAAAGTCGAATAAGGTAGAACTGATGTTTGCTTTCGTTGCCTCATGTGATTGCTCAGCCGCTTCTTTTTCGGCAACGGCAGCAACCCTACCAGTAATAGCCTCATCACGAGCTGTCTCAGCTTTAGCAAGTCGAGACTTTAGTAACTCAATCTCCACGTTCTGGGAGGTGACCTTTTCCCGCAGTTCGGCGTTTTCTGTGCGATACTTCTCATTAACGTGCTGTTCGGCGGCAAGCTTCATTTCTACATCTCTTTGTGCAGCATGTGCATCCCGCACTTGCTTCTGAAAGACTTCTTCTTTTTGAGTATATGATGCAGAAGAAGAAGCGAGATTTTCCTTAAGCTGCTTAACTTCAGACGCAAGCTTTGCATTGTCGTCTGCAATGCTCGTCATCTCCGCATCATGCTGCTTACGCCATTTGTCCCATTCTGATTTATCGTTCTCCATGGTCATCATCGCCTCAAGGTTAAAATGGTTGACCCTTTGAAGTTCATCAACCAACTTCTGCCATCCAGACATTCTTTCAATATCAAGCTTGACAGCATCGACATTTCTCAGCATTGCCTGCTTATCAATAGGAACCAAATCTAAGTCAAAACGGACTCCTCTTAGACACCAATTCGAAAATCGGCTCTGAAGCGTTGGAGGGCCGTCTTTAACTTGATATTGTGGCCTGTTAATGATGGTTTGAATATCAGATTCCTTTAGAGGAGGAGAACCGGCCGGAATGTTAGAAGAAATGGGAGCGTTAGTCTTCTCAGAAATAGCAGACGCGTCACTTGGCTTAGACCGTTTGCTCGATTCATCAGTAATATGAGTCTTCCCTTTGTCATCATAAGAATTTCGCTTATGAGAATCGTAAGTTCTGTAAGAAGAATCATATCGATCAGCATCTCTTCTTCTCTGCCGTTGCTCATAATCCCATTTTTCTTGAGCCTTCCTTTGGGCCCGTTCCTCATCTGTCTCTCTCTGGTCACCAAGATATTTCCTGAAGTCATAAGATCCACGGCCTCCATGGCGCTGAAATGAGTCATAATATGAGCCGGAGCGTCCCATCGGAGAATCTGAAAAACGGAAAATAAGTAAAGCTTAGAAATTTCCAGGAAGAAAGAGTAAATGCTTATAAGTGCAGAAAAATCCTAAGTGTGTGCGGCGTGCGAACTACGTGCGTCGAACTACAAACCACTTTTTTGTGTGGGAACGGAGACGACGGGTGTAGAAGGCGTCGAGGTCTGTTTCAAAGAGGAAGTCGCTTCAATGACAGGAGAGTTCGCCTTTGGAATGTTATCCTTGAAAAGCTCTTGAGAAGTTATCATTATGTCACTCAAGTCATCAAAGGTGTCATCATTATGATGCTCAACAGAATTCTCCTTCTCAACTACCACATCAGTTGATTTTTCAAAAACTCAAGGATTTTCTTCCTCTTCGATAATTGGGGCAAGTGCCGACTTGCTGACTGACCCTACAACATTAGTGGACGCAGAACACTTTATCAAAGCAGCCTCTACGACGGGTGCTTCTGATTCAATTTCTTCTACATAAGCTGGGGCATTCGAGGCCTCTGCTCGAGAGCCTGAGGCAGCTAACGTTTCCGCATCAGAACTAGAAATTTCATGAACCTGAGTGGAGCGGGAAGGATGTAAGAGTCCAAATTCATGGAGGAACTCATCTTTCAGTAGAAATTGAACACTCCTCTCCTCAACCGGCACGGCCATAAGCCTCTCAAAGGTAGTCTTGTGACGAGGTTCCCTAGAGGGGGGAGGGAGCGCTGAAACAGTAGAAAAAGAAGTTAACACTTGACAATTTGGACTTCGAAGAATTTAGAAAACACAGGGAAAAGATAGATAATCGTACTTCCCACTCTCCAAATGGCGTAAAATCCCGGGGGACAACGAACAAAGAAAAATTGGCTCAGAAACCCAGGAACGCTCTCGGGAAGACCAATAATCAGTTTACGGTTCCTGGCGCTCCTTACAACTGTGATAGAGGGATGGTCTTTCTTCTTTGCAAATGAGCACAGGAAGCAAATTTCTCCAAAACTGGGAAAACGGTCCAGCGTTCTCCTAAAAAGCACACACAGTCCCAACAGGATGGCGTAGCCATTAGGGTGTAGTTGAAAAGGGGAGATAGATAATCGAAGGAGAAGTTCTCGAAGACAATCATTAAACGGAGGAATCGCTCCACTCAAGCACATTTGGCGGTTCACTGCGACAAAGCCGTGGGGCGGCCTATCAGTAGTGTCATTCACTCCAGGGAGCAAAGCGTCAGATTCAGCAATGCCAAACTGGGTGCATAGTTGACGGAAGACTTTATGATTCAGGATGGTAGGAGTCCTTTCCGGGGGATCATTCAAAGGGGTAGCAATTGGAAAAGCTTCTCCAGCTGGTTCCAAGTCTTCTTGATCAGATGCCATTCTACACAATCAGCTGAATGTTCAAAAGTGAAGGTGCACGTTTCCTAAAAGTGTGAAGTGCTGTGCAAGACTAATGAAAACAAGAAAAAGCAAGTATAACTGGAATTAAACTAACTGACAATCAGTCGATTACGAGATTTCAGAACTTGTTAATACTCAAGTGCAGTGTTAATGCAGACAAAACAGTTTTAGTTTACCATTACGATTTTGCTTTAATACTTCACTTGAATTGGTTATTGTATAGCATCTCACTCATACAGTTCATTTAATTTAATTTAATCTTTATCAACTAATTTGTGATTCGATGTGGGCAGTCGGTGGCAGTATATTCGTCCCAGTTTTTTGTAAATGTTATAACAGGCAGTTAGAATTATTGACAATCTACAAAAGAATGCAACAAAGTTCAAACAACTCAAGTCTCAACATTCGAGGCAGTGGAAGATTTGTTCAAGTTGTAACTCGATCACGACTTAGCATGGGTCAGAATTTCCTAAGTTATAACTCGTTCACGACTTACCATGGGCTAGAATTTCCTAAGTTCTAGCTCGTTCACGGTTTAAAAGATAAGACAGTTTGAAACCAAGGCTTTGCAAATGTCCAAGGCATGTTCTCTTAAGTCAGATCATTCAAGTCCAAGAATTCGAAGCAATGGAGTCTTAAGTTCTTAAGTCGTTCAAATAAATTCGTGAGTTACAAGTTAAGGACTATCTCGTTCATGACCTAGTCATTCACATGTGCTCGCAAATTGAAGATTAAGTGCTAACTCGCCAACGGTCCATGAGAAATTGCAACAAGATAGGTCGTTAACTTTTTAGGTCGTAAGTCGCACAAAAGAAAAGTCAAAATAACATTTTTCTAGCTCGGTAACGACCTAAACCCAATGCTGCAGTGAGCAACCAGAAAAGTTAAGTCGTGCGCGATCTAAGCTGAGAAAGTGTTAGGTCGTTCTCAGGGGATCTCGAGCTATCTCCTACTCAAACCAGGGCATCAGTTCCTCTCTTCAAATCCCTTCCTCCACTAAGAATCCCATTCCTCATAAATCAGCCAACCTAATGCACTGAAACTCTTCCCCTTCTTCTCACAAATCACCGAAAGCCAAATCTAACCACTTCGATTTCCTCGGCGATCAATTGAAACGAAAATCGTGAAGCAAGGCATAAGGTAATCGAAATTGATAGTTCGGTGATAGCTGAGGATTGAATAGAGAATGGGATCACTTACGCAATATGAAATTGAGGATGATCGATGAACGAGTATTTGGATTCACCTTTGAGAGCTTGAAATCTTGTTAATGGCAGAATGAAATTTAAGTCAGATGAAATGAAGGAGGAACGACCTGAGATATTTGTACCCTAGGGCAATGAAATGCGAACCGGAGTCTCACGACCTAATTCTTTGCTAAGTCGTTCACGACATAACACCTACGAGTGCGAGAGAAAATCGAAGCACACGACCCACGACCTAGGCGTGTACTTCGAGGGGCAAATGTTAACTCCTCTTTAGCAACGACCTACGAGTTAAGAAATGGATGACTCAGATTGCCGTGATTCAAGAAGCTAACGAGTTAAAAAGCCTACGACCTAAGTGGTCTTGACGACTTACGACCTAGCGACTGAAGAGAGCTTACGACCTAAAAGCTTCACGAGTTAGCGGACTACAACCCACAGTGGTTTACGACTTAACAGGTTTACGACTCAGTGGTTTACGACTTAACAAGTTTACGACTCAAGGGATCTACGACTTAAAGAGTTAGACAACTTACGACTTAAGAGACTCGGTATTTAGCTTAAGTCGTCCACGACCTAACAATGTACGAGTTAAAATGCCTGCAAGTTAAGAAGTCTGCGACCTAAAACGTCTACGACCTAGGACTCAACGACTTAACTTGCCCAGCGACCTAACTACCTTAAATAACCTTGCGACCTAACTGCCAAAGGGACATTGCGATCTAGCAATGTTGCAACCTAAAGATCTACGACTTAAAGGCTCTACGACTCATGAGGTCTTACGACTCAAGAGGCCTTACGACTTAAAGGCTCTACGACTCATGAGGTCTTACGACTCAAGAGGCCTTACGACTTAAAGCCCGTGCTTATGCTACCTTTATCTGGTAAGTCGGCTACGAGTTAGCACTTGTCTTCAACTGAGCCACAAGAAGAACCCAGTATGGCGCCCATGAGTTATCTTAAGTCGGCTACGAGTTATTGCTTACCTTAAGTCGGTCACGACTCATGACTTAGCCAATTTTCTGTCCAGAATTCAGAGTTGCTCCTATAAATACCCCATCACTTCCAACATGAAGGGGACTTTTTGCCATTCATTTCTTCAAGCGCCGTTACGCTGTCGAAGTCTCCTCTCATTCAGCAATCAAAGATCTTCAAGCATTCAAGACACTACAACAATCTTCAAGAGAAGAACTCCTTACATCCATCATGGATTCGTCGAGTTTCATCATCAAAGATTGAGCTAGTAGTCAAGAGTGCTTTCATGATCAAGTTGTATTGTATTTTGAAGGATATTGTATTAAATTGTAACCGAATCAGCAATAAAAGACTATAAAGTGGACGTAGGCTCAATTACGGGCCGAACCACTATAAATCTGTTGTTCATTTAATGCTTTTCTGCTATTTTCAGCTTATATTCTGTTCCCGTAACAACGGGTGGTGCTTTCACAATTCTATTACACACACCGGGTGTTAGCGTTCACTTTTTATCGTTAACATATGTCTCTATAGATCCGAGAATTTTGCCCGAGCAAGGGCTTGGGCATTACTTGTCAATTGTCAGTATTCTGAATGCGGACGGAGTTGTCCGCAATCTTTCCTTTCTCTCTCCGTTAGGCCTCTCGGAGCTTAGCTACATAACATGCACGCCCGGTCACCTGGTCGCCATGAACAACACCTACTCCTTTGTCGGTCGGAAATTTTAAAGTCAAACACCACGGGGCCAATGCTGCTCTGAATTCAGCCAGGGTCGGTCGACCCAGAAATACATTATATAGGGAATCTACATCCAAGAGTATGAAAGGTAGGATTCACACCCTCCTACGCTCGCCTTGTCCCAGTTCAACTGCGTAACAACCCTGAGATTGCAATTACCGAATAATAAATTAAAATTATGATTTTAAGTTGAAAAGGGAGCTAAAAAAAATTTGGGAATTTAAATTTGCAATTGGTTTGCAAATTAAAGTATTTTGGGTTTAAAATGAGGAAATTAATATTTTTGGAATTTAATATTTAAAAGGGGAATTTTTAAATGTGATAATGGGTTTAATTGGCTAATGAGACAATTATATGGTTTTGATTAAAACTAGGTTGCCACTTAGGATTTTGTTCACATGATAACCTTAGAAATTAAACTAAGTCCTAATGGGTTTTAAAACCTCCTAACATGACCCATTAGCCTACCCACTTCTATATAATATCTCAAACCCCTTCCATAAACCCTAACCTTCCTCTTCATAATTCCTAAACCTAGATCTAAACATAACTAATGGCCTTACTTTGGTAGAAGACCCATCTCCTTCTCTACATATCTAAACTAGTTTGATCTTAACAAAAGGTAATGCAATCTCCCATATTCTCTAATCCTTCTTAATCCCTATTTACCTCTATTATCTTGTGTAATCTTTGTATTGTTTTTTTAATTTTGGGTCCTTGAAGTCTCTTGATCTTTTGCTTGGGGTTGAGGATTTTGGCTTTCTTGATATTGTGCACACAAACCATTTGTTCATTTGCTTCTTTGAGGTAATTACTATTTATTAGTAATTATTGCTAGTTATAATATTGGTGAAAAATTGATGCCAAAAACTAAAAAAAACACCCCAAAATCATCTAAATCATCAAAATTAGTTGGCTGGAAATGTTCAGTCTGAAAACAGGCTGAAACAGAGATCGGGGTGCACCAGGACAGGCCTGGGCTGCACCTAGGCTACTGCTCCCCAGCCCAGCCCAAGCGGGCTGGGCCGAATCCCCCCCTCCCCAGCCCAAGCGGGCTGGGGCAGAACCCCCCAGCCCAGGCGGGCTGGGGCGGAGCCACACCCCTGCCCGCTTGGGCTGGGGCTCCCCAGCCCAGGCAGGCTGGGGCCGAAGCACACCCAGCCCGCTTGGGCTGGGGCTCCCAGCCCAGGCGGGCTGGGGCGGAATCAGACCCCAGCCCGCGTGGGCTGGGGCCTCCCCAGCCCAGGCGGGCTGGGCCTGCTTCCACCTCCCCAGCCCAGGCGGGCTGGGCCTGCTCCCACCTCCCCAGCCCAGGCGGGCTGGGGGCCTGCTCCCACCTCCCCAGCCCAGACGGGCTGGGCTTGCCAGTTTCCAGATTTTTATCTCCATTTCGCGATGCCGCCACAATCGCATCCAAAGTCGGAATTCGACGTTTTTGGTTTCGTTGGAAAGGTGGAGTTTCGAACTCTATCTCTGGAAAATTTGGGCAACATCGGAGTTAGTTTGGTACTCCGAATTTCGTGACGAAGTTGAACTCTGGACGCTGTTGGTAAACAGTGTGAATCTTTTCTGGGTCCAACTTTGAGATGTCGCTGCCTCTTCGTCTCAACTCGGAATCCCGAAATTCTTCTTGCATCTTAAAGTAGGGATGTTAGACTACATGCCTGCAAATTTTCATGACATTTGGACACAGTTTGCTGGTCCAAATAAATTGCCGAACTTGGGTTCGCAGCTGTTTTTGAATGTTTACAAACACTTGGAATGTTTTTCAGTGATTTTCTGGTTTTATTGATTTCTTTGAGATTTGTCTCTAGATTTCATACACGGATTTTATAAATCATTTTCAAAAGATTTTTCACTCTTAAATGACTTTAGAAATTATTATATAATATTATTTTTAATTATTAAATTAATTACTCCATAATAGGAGAGTTTTCAAAAGCCGTTTTAAAGTGATTTCAAAATCAATTATAAATCCATTTCGCACCATTATTTTCTATAATAAAAATCTCACACTCACTTTTTAGCATGTCAAGCAAAGTGGAAAGGTGCTTAAACGGTTAGGAAATCTCCGGCCTATGGAACCGTGTGTATTTTCTTTCCGGTTAATCCCCGACCTATTCGATTGATCGTTTTGACCTTTGGGTCTAGTTTACCGATGATACGAGGTGGACTTTTTATTGTTTGGAGTGTGAGCTTGCTATTGGTTAGTAAACCGTTTAGTGTGAACGTGGGGTATGGGACTCATTGTTAACACTTTACGGGTTCCTCTCCAAGAAGTTGGTGACACATTAGCCTTTGGGCGGCCAGTACTGGACCTCTGGGTCACCACGCCTCTGGGCAACCGTCTCTGGACACCTGCTCTATGGAGCAGTTTATTTTTCGGCATGCGCCTCTGGGCCTTTATCCTTCTGGGAAGGATCTTGTCGTCTCGCGCGTTCCGCATCTGTATGAGTGATCGATCACAACTCTACAGTACTTGGCAACAACGACTCTGGTCGATGCACGTGAAATATTGGTATTATTTGATGATTTTTATATCCATTCGAGTACCGCCATTCGGTGTTGGTTCTATGGAACCATACGATGTAAGTGTGATTGCCTTGTGGATTCACAGTGTCTTTGGACACTGCTTTTCAGTGTTGGATTTCATTGACTTTTCAGTATATCCCCATTGCTCTTTGGAGCATCGATCTTTGCTTGGGCATTGATTACAGACTCTGGTCACTCTTGGGATTATTGCCTATGGGCATCTTTTTATGGCTTTGGCTACGCCGATGATATGAGGCGATTTTATTTATTCTACACTTTGGTGTTGATTTCTCTTTGGAGATTTTTATTGTTTATTGATGATTAGAGATCGTCATTATATTCATGTGGTTAATAATATACTTCTCTTTGGATAAGTACTGTTTTATTTATGTACCGCATTATTATATATCTCAGTTATTACTGATTGTTTAGCTAGCCTGACCCGAGTGTTTTCGCTCGGGTCAGACCGATTTGTTTCAGGTTAGGTCTCTGGACTTAGCTTCTATGCTTCCGCTTGGACATTATCTGCTATGCTGATAGATAGCGCTTTTATTTGTCCACTATTCCGCTACTCTGTTATTATTCAGACTTTGATATGTACATATTTTTAACCCACATGCGTTGGGCAGTGGCTTTGTACCCACTTATTGTATTTGGATCTGTATTGACGATGTATTGTTCTGGGATTTTATATATGTTATGTGATTCTGTTCTGTGATGTTTTATCATTTATTATTATGCTTTGTCCTGATAGATCTTTAGCCATTTGTAATTTCGTTATAAGTATTTACCGAATATGTCGAACCACTTGAAACAAATATATAGATACCATCTTTTCGACGTATTCAGTAAATAGTTATAGCTTGATTACAAATGGTCGCTTCCACTATACTCTATTCTCCGCTTTAACAGACAGTATTACTCCCGTAATACTCTTTGTTACAGTGGGTCTCAGAGTGGGGCGTTACAAACTGGCAACTCAACATACCCCACTGCATCAGTCGCTGCACCGTTAAAGCCATGAATACGAGCTTTAGACGGCTTTAAATCCTTCGTCTCCATCTTCATTTGGTCATACGCCTTTTTGAAGATGATGTTAACAGAACTTCCACAATCAATCAAAATTCTCTTCACTAGTGCTGGCCCGATAGTCGCGGATATGACCATCGGGTCAATGGTAGGAGCCTCCACCTGGTCGGCATCTCGGCTCCTGAATACTATATTGTCTGTCATTGTCTACTGCTGCTTAGCTGGGGACCTGTCCTCAGTATTTGAACAACACTCATAATCTGCGTGCCTCAAGGAGTTAGCATATCGTTCCATTTTCGGCCAATTCTTATCTACAGGATGAGGTCCGCCTACTATCGTGTTTATGACCAGTCTACCCACAGTTCGAGTAGGCTCCTCAGGGTGACGTGGAGCTGGTGCATGACCAGGATTGGACGTTCCATGTCCACCCTCTTGAGGACTCTTTACAAAATCCTACAACTTTTTCTGTCTAATCAACTTTTCTATAGCGTCATGTAGGTGCCTACACTCTTCAGTATTGTGCCCATAAGTCTCATGGAAGCGATAATACTTCCCAGTCTGCTTTTGCTCCTCGGTTGACTCCTTTGGGCATGGCTTTTGGTATTGAAAGGTATTACAAGTTGATAGGTAAATATTCTCAAGAGATGCATTTAGTGGGGTGTATTAGTTGTAGGTTGGAATTCTCGGCTTCCATTTCCCTGCTTCTCTTTTCTTCCCCTGATTTCCTCCTCCGGACTCCTTAGATTGCCCGGGCTTGTTCTGGACATTGATCTGAACTTTCCCCAGTTGTCTCCGGATTGCTTTACAGCGATGTTGCTTTTCACGGTCTCTTGAACAGCCCCTGGTGCCTTATCTCGCCTTGTCCACCTGGCTTCCTCCCTTCTTATGAATTGATGAGCCTTTGAGTAAAAACGCTCTAGCGTAGTTGGAGGTTTTCCTGCTAACCAATCTCCAAACTCTGAATCCGGATCCACAACTCGCATCACAGCCATAAGAATTGCATGATCATTAGGATTGCTAACTTTAGTAGCCGCAACATAGAATCTCTGTAGATACTCCTTCAATGACTCCCCTGGAGCTTGGATTACACTTGATAGGGACATCAAGTCCTTTGGACGAGTAGCATGTATCCTGAACTGTTCTATAAATTTCGTTGCCAACTCCTTGAAACTGGATACGGACCGCGGAGGAAGTCGGGTGAACCACTTGGTAGCGATCCCAGATAGAGTTATTGGGAAGCATCTGCATTTGGTCGCATCATTCGCTCTGGCTGAATAAATCATCCATTCATATCTCATCACATGCTATCGGGGATCGGTATTCCCTTCATAGGTTGGGATAGTTGGCATGCTAAACTTCCTGGGGTACTCGGCCTGTAGAAAAGTGTTTGTGAATGGAGTATGACTCCTGGATATCCCCCAATCTTCATTAGTCAAGCTTTGATTTTCTCTCATCGGCTGTCTGACCATAGCCGATAGGTATGGGGTTTGTATGGAAGATGGAAGGTTAGAGTCTGTTCTACGGGATCAGTCAAGTTGATGCCTCCTCTGTTGGCGATCTACCAAACGTGTATCTTAAGGTTCAGCATCATTGGCGTCTTGGTGAGCCGGGCGTCCAGTTTCCACACGCGCTCTAGATCCTAAGTTTCCCGTTCCTGCTTGGTTACGGTCTCCGAGGTGTAAGTGATCCCTAGTTGATCGATCAGCAGCACCTGCCTGCGTAGTTTCAGTCTTGCGGCGTCTACGCCTGGGAGGTTCATCGGACGAAGTCGAGCTATCAGATGAAGAGTAAGGAGCTGGACTACCCTCAGAATTCTGATGCTGCTGTTGAGTGAGCTGAGCCATAAGTTTGGCGTTAGCTTGAATCTATTCTCCAAGTTGTCTCCTGCTTTCAATGGGTTCTCTCATCAAGTCGTTGAACTCTGTTCTGGTGACAACTTCCATTTTATTTTTGGTGGTAATTCCTGCACCCAGATTTGCTTGTTGATTGCTAGGTCCTATTTGTTGTACGCTAGCGGTCTCATTGACGTTTGCATTATGAGAGACTGATCTGGTACGCGGCCTTCCCATAGTAGAGTTATTGATAAGAACTCTGAGTAGAATCGACGGACGTCTTGTGAATGACTTGGATCTCCTTCGGGGGATTTACTCAATCCAGTAGCTATAGAGCAGATCCTTGTGGCCTTAGAATTCGGTTCTTAGTGAAAGCACCAAAGTGTTAGCACCAAAATTGGTCACTAACCCCCTTTAGAAAGATTGTGTAGAGAGATAAATGAAGAAGATAAATTAAAATAGAGAGATATAGACTAAATTAACTACAGAAACCTAGAACACCAGATTTATAGTGGTTCGGCGTAACTGCCTACGTCCACTTTGAATTGTAATCTTTATTGCTTTTCCAAGTAGTTAAATACAGATACAATCCTTACAATAATGGCTTGAGTACAAGTTTGAATTGAAAAGAGTGAGTCTTGAAATCGGTAGAGTCTCCCAGTGTTCTCGAAAAAAAAAGGTCCCTTTCACTGTGCCCTTGCCCCTCTATTTATAGACGAAGATGGGTTGGACTTCCCTGATGGGCCTAGGAACCAAGCACCTCGGCCCGTGTTAATTTTTGCGCGTCGAGCCGTAAATGCCGAACGACAATTGCCGAACCACATATATAAGCCGTATGGCATTCATATGCCGAACGAGGAAGGCATGACGAGCGGTACCTGAATGCCGGACGAGGCAGCGCACTGAGTGGAGAGTGTAGGCCGAACGATACCTGATGCCAGTCGAGGGGAGATGCCGAACGACTTACTTGTGCCGAGCGAGGCTATATGCCGAACGAGGCTTAGATGCCGACCGATCCCTCGTGCCGAACGAGGCCATATGCCGAACGAGGCTCCACGCCGAACGAGGCTGGGATGCCGATCGATCCCTCGTGCCGAACGAGGCCATATGTCGAACGAGGCTCCATGCCGAAAGAGGCTAGGATGCCGATCGATCCCTCGTGCCGAACGAGGCCATATGCCGAACGAGGCTCCACGCCGAACGAGGCTGGGATGCCGATCGATCCCTCAATTCCAAACGAGGCTAGATGCCGAACGATGTCTACTATTTGGTGATCCTCACGTTACCGGGTCAGTTACCCGGGTAACAATATATTTACAATATAAACATACAAATTAATCTCATTTATCAATTTTTAAAATAATATTGTGTCAGTTTGCTCTGTTCAAGTGTTTTGGAAATCCTATCGATAGTGTTGATCAGACGAATCGATCGAAAATCCAAACCAACGTCAACAACTCAAACAACACAATATAAAACATTTTAATATTAATAACAAAACACAAAATACAAAATACACTCCCTCTTCTGATGATTCAAGGATGGTTTCAAATCAAGGATAGAGATTCAAATATAGAGGGTTCCTAACCAAAAGAATTCGACTAGAAGGTAGGCTTGATAGGAAGATAAATATATTTCAAAGAGAGAAGAAAAAATGGTTAGACTTATATAAATCACAGGCAACCTTAATCGGTCAACTGTGACTTCAAAATAAGATCAAGGTAGAATTCAGAGGCAAATCAACATTCGATCTCAAGAGATAGAATTCGAATATCGCAAGAGATAGCAGCATTGTGAACCGAGGATACAGAAATCTCTGGTGAATTATGCCTATAGTAAGGAGCTATGGAATACTCAAAAATCCAGAAGAATACGAATAGGGAGAGACAAGAATGGATTTTGGAACCGAAGGAACATTCCAAAATTCAAAGGAAACCGGATCAAAGAAGAAGGAATTCAAGCTCGAACGAAAGTGATTCTGTAATTAAATCTACTCTATATGCTGAGTTTGCCTAAAACCAAAGCTCTGATACCAAATGTAACGACCCACTATTTTGGACCATTCAAATCGACAATAAATCCACACATGTCGGACTTGAATAATTCAAAACAATAGATTGTAAATAAAATTTGGCAAAACTCAATATATATAGTAAATAAATAATCACAGAATCATAGACACAGAGTAATATAACAATAATGCAGCGGAAACAAAAGAATAGTAGTTCATGAAGCTACCATATATATATAACAGAGTTCAGCAAGATACAACAGAAATCAAGAATACAAAGATGCCTCAATACAATAGTCAAATACAAGATCTGAATACATCACTGGAATCAACTGAATGACTGAAAGCGGAATCAATAGATGGATCCAAGCGAAGCTCCAACTCCAAAGGTGAGTCTCGAATACAGGTACAACTCAGTCTGACCCGAGCGTAAAACAAAACACAAAACACTCGAGTCAGGACATACATACTTATACAATGTAAACCAACTCAAGTGAACTGTAATAGAAATGCACAAGTAACTTAAAGGATGCTTGGGATCGCCCATCCTTTAAGGATCCGTTAAACTATCTACTATGTAGTAATATACGCTATTATAATAATATCTAAAGTAAAGTAAACTATCAAAATAGCGTTAAGGCTTTACATTTTCCACCTTAACACATTTTTATATATTCCCATAGTCTATACAATACCGTAATCTCCCCCGTACTGGGCGTCGTCAGAGGACACTCCATAGGTATGGTACAAAACAAACTCGTAGTAAAGCTCGCTAGGGTAGGTGACACGGCACAACGAGGCAATGCCAAGGTAGATATACCAATTACGCATCCGGACTGGTGGTAACGCATAGCAGCAACTACCGCCCACCTCGGAACAC
This sequence comes from Allium fistulosum, assembly GCA_030737815.1. Lineage (NCBI taxonomy): Eukaryota > Viridiplantae > Streptophyta > Magnoliopsida > Asparagales > Amaryllidaceae > Allium > Allium fistulosum. The sequence goes on from CM060902.1 coordinate 1,395,625,598, forward strand.
ACTCCCAAATCAAAAAAATCGAGGATGGCCATCAAATCAATCACAAAGTAATAGGATGGTATCGAAGAAGTGTGTCCGATCAGAGGAGCTACCTCATTGGCCCATCAATCGCCCCTGTTTTAGCCACCTTATGCCAACTCACGGGAGTCGGGTCCACGTATATACCTCAATAGGAATCGTCGCCACCATCCTACTTCATTCTGGAATCTCCACCGCGTACATAGTTGTTAAAGTGGTTTTTGGTATCGACAGAGAGTATGTCAATATCTGATCCCGTCTCTTTAACAACCAATCGTTATTATAACCTGTGGTTATAAATTCCAAAATGGTTTATATTTCAAATCAAAACATATTCATTTAAACCATATCAAAACAATACCATTTTCTCTTCAATTATATCCATTTCAAGAATCATATCACTTTCCAAAGTTATAATGCTTTCAAAATCATAAGTCTTAAAAATCAAAATGCCTTGGAAATCAAACCTTGAAATTTCATAACACTTTGAAATCATAAAATATTCATTTAAACCATTAAATATGAAATCATTATACTTTCAAATCAAATATTCAATTTCGAGAAATTTTAACATTTATAAGTTCATTCATTTAATTACAACAATTTCAAAATATTGTATTTTCCAGAAACAGCGGCACTTAGCAAATGCTACAGTAGATATTTTAGTAATACAAAACAGTTCAATTTCAGGAACAGCAGCACTTAGCAAATGCTACAGTAGATATATTAGTATTACAAAACAGTTCAATTTCAGAAACATCAGCACTTTGAAAATGCTACAGTAGATATATTGGTATTTCAAAACATTGTCAATTTCAGAAACAGCGGCACTTAGCAAATGCTACAGTAGGTATAATAGTTTCAAAACAGTTCAGCTTTAGGAAGAGCAGCACTTACAAAGTGTTACGGTAGATATATTAGTATTTCAGAATTTAGTTTAATTTCCGAAACAGCAGCATTTTTCAAAGTGTTACAGTAGATATATTATTAGTTCAGAATATAGTTTACTTTCAGCAACAACAGCACTTAGCAAATGCTGTCTTAAAACCACAGCATTTTAGAATGCAACCCATACTAATTCCAGATTTATTATAACATTTCAGAAACATTAAAACTTCAATTTTAACCATTTTTAACTTATAAAATCAGGTCTCACGTTTCAGAAAATATTCATTTAGATGTCATTCAACTTATGGTTTAAATAAAATAAAATTTTATAAATAAATCTCCAATTAAAACCATAATTCATTTATTATGTCAAAATTCCCTATTTTACTTAACTTTTATTTTAACCAATAACTTAACACCTTATTAAAATTACCCATTTCACAAATAAAATATTCTTATCACTAAGTTAAGCTTAAAATTCCATTTAACACTAAATTTTCAATTATTAAGTCAAATCAAAATTTACATTTTTATCATTAATTCATTCATACAATTTTAACTTATAGAAAATCACCATAAATTTATTTAAATCCCATTTAAGTTAAAATCTCATAAATTTTTAAATTCCAAATACTCAAAAAATTTCAAAAAACTATTATGACAAACTTAAGTTCAAAATCACATATTTTTTTTAAGATTTCAAAATACTTAAAATTTATAGAAAATTATTATATCAAACTTAAGTTCAAAATCACATATATTTAATATTTCAAAACACTTAAAATTTCAGAAACTATTATTTAAAATAAACCACGGGCCTGTATAATATTTTCTAACCTAGGTCAAGTGATACAGATATGTATCATTTCAATCCGTAATTTAAAAAGAAAAATCCGGGTTCTATCATTTCAAACCCGTAATCCTAAGTCAAATACAATTGAAAATCGCTTGAGCCTATCATTTCAGCTCATAACGATTTTCCCTTATTCTAAAGTCCGTTCGGGCATGTATCATTTCAACCCATAGTGAAAGGGAACTTGCAGTGTGAGAAACAGAAAATAAAATAAACAGTATAGCATATCATATCATATCAGGTGATGTAACATGTATATAATCAGATTATAACATCATATAATCATATCACATGCATATATGAATTTATCAACATAGCATATCAATACTACACATCCACTTGTCATCATTTAACAAATATATAAGTACGAATGTCTAGAGTGATAGACTCACCTTTTAAAGCTAGAGACGACAATTTGAAACACACAACTATACTTCAAAAAGCACGAAAGCACAAATAGATTTGAGTGGATGAAGAGCCAAAATCCAAATCTCGTAAGTAACAAATATACAATATATATAAGAATATGATTCAACACATAACAATACATCAAAACAATGTGAAAATATGAATCAAAATGAAACAATGTGAACTCTATCAAGGTAGGTGGGCTCGGCCACTAAGCAAATGGGCTTGACCATCACCAAACATGCTCGATCATGACTTGATTTGTGGCATATAGGCTTGGTTATGGTAAATAATAGGTACGGCTATGGTTAAGTGAAATGGTGGCAAACAAAAAGGTCAATAGGAAGGCAAAAAGGCAAGGTACCAATGCCTTTTGGGTTCGGCCCTATGGCTAATGGGTTCGGCCACTATGCTAATGAGTTCGATCATAATACAAATCTAGTCAAGGCAATGACTCATGGCTAGGAAATGGAAAAAAGGAAGGAAGGCAAAGCATTGGAATATGGAGAGGTAGGAGTTGTGAATGCAAAAGGCATGAAGGCAAAGGCATGTTGAAGTTTGGGTTCGGCCTAAGCAAGTATTGGCTCGGCCCATGGGTTCATAGCGTGGTCAAGTGGTCTGGTGATCAGGGTGGTGCGGCCAGGGCTCAAGTCAGTCACGGCAAGGGGCTGGAGATGGTTCAAGGCATGGCAAAGGAGGTGGAGTTGGTGGTGTCCGAGGCTAACAAGGAGGAGGGGATGATGTGGTGATCTCGGTTAGAGTTCCAAGTTAATTGGTGATGGGTTTGGGTCATGGAAGGTCACGGCATCTAGGGGATGGTGGTGGTGGATGAAGGTCGGTCATGGTGATGGTGGAGTGGAGATTGTGGTTGGTTAGAAGAGGTGGAGGCCGAGCATAGCAAAGGAGAAAGAAAACAAAAGAGAAAAAGAAAATGAAAAGATGGAGGAAGGAACCATGAAAACTTGTATATAATTTTTGTTAGGAAATGAGAAATGGAAGGTGATGAGAAGTGAGATGTTTTTTGTACGTGACAAATGAAGTTTTACACGGCTATAGGGATGTAAATGCACAGTTGAGGAAGTGAAGAGCTAGGCAAATGAAAAGGCATAAGTTATATAAAGAGAAAAATCAAAGTCTCTTGAAATTTCCAAAGCCCAAAAAATCAAAATAAAATCCAATAAATAAATCAAAGTCTAAACAAAAAATAAAAATAGAAAATAAAATAGAGAAATGAACATAGGAAAATAGAAAAATGAACGTAGAAAATAGAAAATAAACTACAGAAAATAACTGCGTGTAAAACGTTGAATTTTATCAAATTTTAAAAAGTATAAAACAGAATTTTACAAAATGAAAAGCAAAGCAGATATCAGAAACAAATAATGCTTCAAAGGAAAAGAATAAAAATTTAAAATTCAAAATTTAAAATTTCAACTAAAAGTCAAAGTTTGACCAAAGTTGACCAAAATATAAAATTTTCAGAAAATCATTATTTTATTATATTTGGAAAATAAAGTGTAAACAAAATCCAAAAATTGCATTGGAAAATCCCAAAATTCAATTTAAAAATGATTTAAAAATCAAAGTTTCAAATAAAAATAAATTAAAATATTTGTTAAAATTATGGGTTGTTATAAGCTGGATGACGGAGACTTATGCTCGTACTTGATTATATTCGCTGTGTGAGTGTAGACCGTATAGTCAACATTGGTGAGGTCAAGTTGTAGATAACTATCCATATTGATGTATTGATGGTTGTACTCTGATGGTTGTATATATATATTGACCGTTGCAGATTCTCTTGTACAAAAATCTATTATTATATATTATATTTTGTTCCGCTGTGATTGTGAGATTCTGTGTATTGTTGTTTCTATTTCCATCTATCTTTCCTTTTTCACCTTTAATGATCTGGTATTTCCGGCACTCAATTTCTCGGCATGCTATACAGCAGGGCAGTTAATGCCCCGCTATTACCTCGCTATAACCCTTCTATATCTCATAGCGGATTTCTACCACTACGATTTTTCCATATAGCCCCAAATATAGCCTTTCCGCTTTAAGCCCCGCTATTTCCGCTATATCCCGTCATTCCCGCTATATTCCGCTATTTCCGATATATCTTCTTTAAAAAAATGAATTGAAAAATGACATTTATACATTATAAAAATTATGAAATTAATTTATTTAATTGAATTTTTAATATATTTTCAAAAATGAAAATTCTCTATTATTCTACTAAATTCAATTATGCTATATAACTATTTTATGTTTTTTTATAGTATATTCGCACATGTTTTTATTTATAATTATTTATGTATTAGTTATAATTCAATTGAATGTTAATTTTTCATTTAATTACCATTTATATATCTACAAAAACATTAAGTACGAGTTTTATATGCTATTTTAAAGTCATCTGCTATATCCCGCCATATCCTCGCTGTATCCCCGCTATGACTTTTTGCATCTCCGCAGCATTGAATCTGCCGAGCGCTTAACTGCACAGCTATACAGTGAATATATTGATGTCGATTTTTGTGGGTCGAAAATCCTAGTTCGTCATAGTTGGTATCCGAGTTGAAGGTTAAGTGAGAACCTTTGCTTTGGTGGGGATTACTCATTAGAGATAGGGTTAGTGGTACCCTAGAATGAGTTTGAGTGTACTAATAGATATGAGCGCATATTTGTTAGTGAATATAAATTGTTTTATATTGTGTTGACTTATTGGTTGAGTGTTTATAAATTCTAGTTGGTACAGGTTGGACAACTGTATCGATAGGGATTTCTAAACTCTTAAACTAGGCAAACCGACACAATATTGTTTTAAAAGTGGGTAAATGAAATAATTTTACTCAAATTATATTTTGATATAAAAAAATAATTTCCAGAAATTATTATAGTATATTTGGAGTGTTTAGATGTTATTATTGTAATCTAAACAAGATTATAATAATTGAAATGGTTTATATAACCAAAAGGAATTTCAAAGGTGAAATTTATGAATGTGATTACTATTAGAATTGGTTTCAAACCAGAATTTGAAATTTTTAAGTCCCGAAAATTTTGGAAAAAATGCTTTAAATGGATTTGAACTAAGTATTTGGGGATTTTTAAATCTTGGAGATTTTGGAAGTGTTTTCCAAAGTGTTTGAAAAGGACAATGGCGATATATTTTTGGAATATTTCTGAATGGGAGGTTTTAAAGTCGATTCTAAAGGTGATAAAGCACTGAACTCACTATAGTCCCTAGAAAATAATTCTGGTGATGATGGCCGCATCATCAGTATTCATTTTTGAGTTTCTAAGTGACGGATTTGCTACTGTAGTAATTTGATATGGGATTTTTGTTTAAAAACAAAGGTTGTTTTGGAAATTTTGAAGGGAATTTGTTTTGGATAAAAACCAGGTTTGGTTTAAATTTAAAAAGTGTGATTTGGGATATTTGTGATTTCAAAGTGATTTGAAATAAATACCGGGTGTTGAATTCTGGAATTTCCAATTAAATAAGAAGTAAACCGAAAGAGAATAAGTTTTTGAACTAAAACTTGGGAAATATGAATTTCACTATGAAATTAAAATTTAACTTATGCAAGTTAAATAAATTAAATTTAAGGAAATGGTATGGATTATAATTTGACTTAAGTTAAAAAAAATTGGATTGGATTAGAAATGATATCAAATAGAATTGAATATAAAATTTGAATTGTAAGATTGATATCTAACTATAAGTGATAGTTATCAAAGTGGAACTTGAATTAAATAGGACTTGATTTGTAATTGTAATGACTGAATGAAATGAATGCAGACTTGAGTTATTGAAATCAAATGAATGGTGAAAAAAAATTGAATTTGATTAAAAATGGAGTATAAACTCAAGTATAGAAAATTTGAAAATGCGAAAAGTAAGTGTATAATTTATAAATTGGAAGTGAACTAATTAGATAAATTAATTAGTTAATTAAATATGGGAATGGAATTTAACTTGGTTAAGTAAAATGGATCATGGATTGAAATTGAAAATGGAACTTGAGTTATAAATGAAATTCGACTAAAATGTGAGCGAATTAAGTATATTTTGAAATGTTGTCGAATAAAATAGAAATGGGTTGAAGTGGTGATGACTAAAGTTATAAATGATATAATTTAAGTGTAAATAAATTGAATATAACTTTGGAATATTATTCAAATGAATTCGAGTAAGAAGTCAAGTTTTGAAGTTGATTGAGTGAATGAACTAATTAAATTAATTGGTAAATGGAATGGAATTTGATTGAATGAGAATCAATATAAAATATGAATTGGAATTTGATGGCAGGGAAATAAACTAAAGTTATAAAGTTGAATTAATTGGAAATAAATGAATTAACTTAAGTTAATAATTTTGGATGGAAGCTTGGCTCAAATAAATTTGTGAAATGGCTATTTAATAAATTAGCATGGAATGATTCTGTAACAACCCGCATATTTCACGATTGTATATTTAAATGTTTTATTTAAATATAGCATCGTTAATCGGATTAAAGTTCGAAATGTTACTTTTTGTAAACAGTTGAATTGGGACTCAAGATCACTTCCATTGAGTCCAAAATGTCATTTACAATTTTTTTGAGTATAAACATCGATATGTTTGGAGTTGAGTAGAAATTTGCTATTTTTCTATTTTGGGCTTTGGGTTTGGGTTTCAGCCCACTAACCCAACTTAATACCCTAACTCAACTCCTCTTCATTCATTTCATTCCTCATTTCCTAACATTCAAGCTCAAGAGTAAAATGGAGGAAAGAATGGGAAATGGAAATTCCTAAACCCTGGTTTGATTAGGAAATTCATGTTCTTGCTCTAAAATCAAGGAGAAGCTTAGGTAAGCATCCTCTTCATCTTCTCCATCTCTATATCTCTTTAATTTCAAAAATTCCTAAACCCTATCTTATGAAATATTTTCTTATTAGCATAGATTGGAGCTTCTTGAGTTGAAGTTGAAGAGGAATTGGCATTTCCTTTGTTTTAAAGCTTCTCATTCGTGGCTTTGAGTTTTAAAGGTGAGTTCTTAAACTCACATCTACGTCTATAACTTCCTTTGTTGTTAGGTATGAATTCCTAACATTTGTGCATGTTCATTTGCTTTTGATTTGAATTGATTTGGTGAATTTTCCAAATTTTGGTGTTTTGGTCCAATTTTATGAAAATCCTTCTATGGATGTTTGGACATTGATATTTGGGGTGTATCGAAGAGCCTATAAGGCTGGGTTGTCCCCTGGCATAAATCCCTAGTCGTCGTTGCTCGTTCGATCGTTCCCGAAACGTTTTGGCCATCTTCGCCTAGGCAAACTGTTGCCCAGGCGAGGTGACCAAACGTCTGGATATCAAGTCCAAACGTCTGGTTTGGACTGGAGATGAAAAAAAACGGCAGAGAGTTGGACCAGACGTCTGGTCCAAACCTACCAGACGTCTGGTTAGTTTTCAAACGTCTGGTTTGAGTTTCAGACGTCTGGTAGTTTCTGGAAAATTTCCAGAACTCAAATCCAGACGATTGGATTTATCCCCAGACGTTTGGAACTGTCCAGTTTTGCCTATTTGCCTATTTTTGAGTGAATTTCCATTGTTTAATCGATTTTTGTCGATCCGGTTAGTTGTTATCACTTATTATCGACTTTGATGACTTCTTTCTTTGGATTTTTGGGAATATCCGTTTGATGGATTTGATATCGATTTTTATGGATTTAATTCACATTTTCGTATGTGAATTTTTGGTGATTGATTGTTTCTACAATCATTTCTACGGTTTGTCACTTTAAAATACAAAGGTTTCTATACTAGTAGTAAATACTCAAACTCTTTCACAAAAGCGATTTCAACACTACTTTTAAATACAAAGCTCGTTTTTAAAACCATCTTCCAATCTATTAGTATATACAAACCTTTACCTCATTCGTATGAGAAATCTAATTAAACGGCTTAGCAAAACAAGTGGTATGAAACACTTGCATTTACTTCGTCGGTTAATTCTTGGACTTGTTCGATTGAACTCTTGTGACAATTTTCGAGTGGAAATCTACAATCTGTTCGTAAATATTTAAGTTAAGCTAGTGGTTATGGGACATGAAGCTGAACTCATTTATTTACTAGCTTAGTGTAATTTACACTTATCGATCAATGATGATCCTTTGGTGATTTAGACTAGTGATGTGCGATGTCTCTTTGTCCGCGTGGGGGACTGTACCCAGTTCTATTGAGCTTCGTCTCATTTTTATAGGCTAGCGACCTACGGGCTTTATGGAGTTCAATTCATCGGGCGTACCGTTATTACACTACGTCGTTGTTCCGAATTATTTGAGTTTCGGGTTCATCGGGCGTACCATTATTGCACTACGTCGTTGTTCCAAAATATTTGAGTTTCAGGTTCATCGGGCGTACTGTTATTGCACTACGTCGTTGTTCCAACTCATTTGAGTTTCAAGTTCATCGGGCATACCGTTATTGCACTACGTCGTTGCACCGGCTTTATGGTTATCGACCTTGGGATAGCGTTCCGTTTGTGACACACGTGTTGGGGAGTTTTCGTGCTCCCGTTTGTGATAGCCCTTCCCCTTTTTGTGATTTCTAGATTTCTAGTTGATGATTTCTAGAATTTGTGTTTCACCGATTTTTATGCGATTGGCATTGATAAGCTCTATCAATATTTGTGTTTTGGTGAATAATTTAAAGAATATGACATTCTTTTTGGTATTTGAGAATATTTGAGATATTGTATGATTTTTGTGGTTATCTGATGTATACTTGTTACAGTATGGCATTATTGTTATCATACGTTTTTGTCATATCTCTTATCATATCTCATTTTATATGATATTTATAGCTAGACTGGTCCGTTTATTATTTTCTTCTTAAATAATACTCGGGTCAGACCGAGGTATTTCAGGTGCTTCTGCTTGACTTCTTATCAGGGTCTGTCACCTGACTTTTGGCTAACTACTTTAGCATAGTAGTTTTTGTTATTATACATTCCAGATAGAGACTCCTTGATGTGTTCTTATTCTTTTGTCTAGCACTTGTATCTATTCTTTTGTGATGTAGTGGATGTTGTATGACCACTACTTTGACGTACACTTCTATGTGTTATATTCATATCTGTTTCCGCCTTTGTGATATGAATATCTGTGACTGATTTGTGTTATGTTTATTTCTATATTTGTTCCGAGGTCCACATAGCCACTGTGTGGTAGCTTTTAGTTTGTATTTGATATGTCGGATTTCCTCTTGAAATGAAATGTAAGTTATATTATCTGACATATCGGTACTCGTACAAAGCAATTACACAGATGGTCGCTCCTTAACAGCCTTATTCTTCTTGCTAGTCGACGGCATTACCCCGTAGTGTCATTGGCTAGTGTGAGTATAGAGGTGGGGCATCACAGCTTGGTAACAGAGCCAAACTTCGGAAAAATGTAGAATAATCTAGCAAGGATCATTGTCCTAAGTCTTTCTTAGGAATCGTGCCATAGGATTTAATTTGAGTCTTTGTACCGTTCTATCCTATTTCTTTTTGTGATGCCTTGTTTTATCAATCAAGTTTGTTTGATATTCATTCTGTGAATAACCTTTTTCCTCTTCTTTCTTTCTTAAAGAAGAGAAATGGTTAGACCAGGCCGTCCCAGCACCGGTCAATCCAGTGCTACTCCTCAGGATGGAGTATTATTTATGTCTGCCCAGCAGCTCTTAGATCCTGTGAAAAATGCTCAAGCTATCGAACCCATTCCAGAGCCTACTCACCCTAAATCCGGGTTTGCATGCTTGTGCAGAGATTATACCGCTTTGGGTGGAAGGCCATTCAAGGGTTCCGAAAACGTTATAGAAATCCAAGCTTGGCTTAGATCATGCGATCGCTTCTTTTCCCGCATGAATCTTATTGATCCACTTCGAGTCCAAGTGGCTTCTAGCATGCTCCAGGAGAGAGCATTAGACTGGTATAACCTTTTGATTTTTGAAACTATTGAAGCGGATCTTACTTGGGAGCAATTCCGAGAAAGATTCGAACTGAAGTTTGTGCCGGAGGCTGAAAAAGTAACCTTAGCCCGACGCTTTATTGACCTTGTTCAAGGTGAATCTTCTGTGACGGATTACGTCGCATCTTTTGAATCTCTTTCTAAGTATGGGGTTGAGTATATTAATACCCCATTGAAGAAAAATCAGAGGTTTGTCTATGGGTTGAATAAGAACCTCAAAAAGCATTTACTTCTGAAACTAGAAGTTTCTTTCGATCAGCTTGTAGATATCGCTCTTCGACTTAAAGAGGCCGATAGAGAAAGTGATGTTGAAGTTGTGCGTACCAAACAGAACGTCAACAATAACATGAAGAGGCCTATTAAGTTCAAAGGCCATTTTGTGCATGTTCAAATCCCAACAAGAAAGGGAGGCAAGAAACTTCGGTAGCAAAGACTTCTACCTCTAGTCGTAGACGATGCTACAATTGTGGTTCTACGGATCAGTATGCAAATGAGTGCCCAAAACCAATTTTTTGTCGTTATTGCAAAAGTTCGGGTCATCTTTTATCTTAATGCCCCAAACTTCCAAACAAGAAAGAGGGAAAGCTGAAGGTTGTGCAAGCCTCTACTAGCACTTCTCTTGGTCAAGGTATTTCTCATTCTATCCTTGATGGCATTAATTTGTTTCATGATTATCATATTTCGAATTTCTTTTGATTCGGGTGCGTCTCACTCTTTTATATCAAAAGAACTTGTTGATACTTTTTCTTCAAATATTATGGGCTTGATGAATTCATTGAGAATTTCAAATCCGGTTGGTGGATCCGCAACACTCAATTTGCTTTGTAAAGATGTCGAGATTATTTTATGTGATTATTCTTTTCGAGTTGATTTGCATGTTATGCGTTACTTAGGCTTCGAAATTGATTTTTGGGAAAGGATTGGCTTAATCATTATGAAGCCCATATCCTATGTCCCGAGAGGACTATCCATCTTCGACATTCTCAATCTGTTAAGCAGGTTTTTAATTTTTCTTAATGATTTCGATTCCAATTTGGTGGCGTCATTTTATTCTTTAAATCCACTTGATGAGGAAAGTGTTATTTCTCTCATTCAAGTAGTTTGTGAATTTTCCGGTATATTGGAGCTTGTCTTGGGATTACCACCTAAGCAATCTATTGAGTGGTGCTAAGGTCTTTTCAGCTCAACCTTGCCACCGGTTTTCATCAGCTACGAGTTATGGAGGATAGCATTCCACTTATCGCATTCCGCACTCGTTATGATTCTTATGAGTGACCCGTGATGTCATTCAGTTTGTCCACCTTATTTCATCCATCTTATGAATCGAGTATTCTACGAATATCTCGATGAGTTTATCCTTGTATTTATTGATTATGGATGAAAGCAACAATTTAAAATTTGCAAATCTTTTTAATAAGATATTTATAAGTATGATTGGATTTTGTTCTTAAAACGAGCAAAGAATATTCGTAAAATTTTTAAGAGACATGTTTATCATATAGAAGATGATTTTGTGTTGTTTTGCCCATTGAGTGCTTTAAGAATTCTGGTCGATGCGCTTGATCAACGTTATCGATAGGAATCTCCGAAACGCTATGATGAGACAGTCAGACACAATAAATTGACTTGTAATAAGTAAATTTTTCTAAAAAGATGATTACATAAAGTTAATTATAATTTTGAATGTCTTAGCTTTTCGGGAAAGAGGATAAAAGAACTCTTTTCCGATGCTTTTATTCTTGTGATTCCCGAAGGGAACCAAGAATTGATTGTTTATACCGATACTAGTCGTATTGGTTTGAATGTCGTTCTCATGCAAAAGGGAACGTGTTATCACATATGCTTCGTGACAATTAAAGCTTGCCGAGACTAGATATGCCACTCATGATCTAGAGCTTGCGGCTATTGTTTTCGCTCTTAGAATTTGGCGTCATTATCTTTTGGGAGAGAAATTTGTTCTCTACACCGATCATAAATCTTTGAAATATTTATTTTCTCAAAAGTAACTTAATTTTCATCAACAACGTTGGCTTGAGTTCCTTGCTTCTTATGATCTTGATATTCGCTATACTCCTGGAAAGGGAAATCGTGTTGCCGATGCCCTTAGTCGTAGGCAACAAGCGGTTGTTTCCATGATGATATCCGAATGGAATGATCTCGAGACTCTATCCACTTGTGAGATTCGAGATCGTGAATCCAATTCATGTTCATCTCTTGTTTTATGTAGCCTTGAGGCTCATCCTTCTCTTTTATCACCGCTTATCGTCCTCAATTCGATGGACAAATAAAGCGTGTGAATCAAACTCTTGAAGATTTCCTTCGTGTATGTATTCTTGATTTTGGTGGAAGTTGGGAAGATCATATATCTCTTGTTGAGTCTTCCTATAATAATAGCTTCCAATCTAGTATTTGTATGGCACCTTTCGAGGCACTCTACGGAAGGCTGTGCCGATCTCCTTTGTGTTGGCTTGAAGTCGGTGAGAAGCTAGTTTTAGGTCCAGATTTTATTCGTGTTTCACCTATGAAGGGTGTTGTGCGTTTCAGTCGATCGGGAAAATTAGCACCTCGATATGTTGGTCCATTTCCCATCACCGAACGTATTGGTTCCGTGGCTTATCGCATTTTTTGTTACCGGCTCAGTTTTCCGCTATTCATGACGTATTCCACGTCTTTCAACTACGGAAATTCCTTAGGGATTCCGATTCTATTCTTGAGTCCGGTGTTATTGAAGAAATTGAAGTTTCACCAAATTTGACTTATGAGTCACATCCTATTCGTGTCATTGCTTCGGAGGTTAAACGCCTTCAAAATAAAGATGTTTCGCTTGTGAAAGTTCAATGGTCCTCAATCCTAAGGATTGCTCTTGGCATCCAGAGAATCCATCGAGCGAACACATCCGGACTTACTCTCTCGTGCTCTTTTATGGTGAACTTCTCATTTCAAAATTTCTTCTTTTGTGTTGATTATGCCTTAGTATGGTTGTTACTTTTTATCTTCCTCTTCACTATTGCGAGGATGCAATTTCTTTAAGGAGGGGAGTTTGTAACAACCCGCATATTTCATGATTGTATATTTAAATGTTTTATTTAAATATAGCATCGTTAATCGGATTAAAGTCCGAAATGTTACTTTTTGTAAACAGTCGAATTGGGACTCGAGAGCACTTCCATTGAGTCCAAAATGGCGTTTACAACTTTTTTGAGTATAAACATCGATATGTTTGAAGTTGAGTAGAATTTTGCTATTTTTCTATTTTGGGCTTTGGGTTTGGTTTCAGCCCACTAACCCAACTTTATAACCTAACTCAACTCCTCTTCATTCATTTCATTCCTCATTTCCTAACATTCAAGCTCTAGAGAAAAATGGGGGGAAAAATGGGAAATGGAAATTCCTAAACCCTAGTTTGATTAGGAAATTCATGTTCTTGCTCTAAAATCAAGGAGAAGCTTAGGTAAGCATCCTCTTCATCTTCTCCATCTCTATCTCTCTTCAATTTCAGAAATTCCTAAACCCTAACTTAGGAAATATTTGCTTATTAGCATAAATTGGAGCTTCTTGAGTTGAAGTTGAAGAGGAATTGGCCTTTCCTTTGTTTTAAAGCTTCTCATTCGTGTCTCTGAGTTTTAAATGTGAGTTCTTAAACTCACCTCTACGTCTATAACTTTCTTTGTTGTTAGGTATGAATTCCGAACATTTGTGCATGTTCATTTGTTTTTGTTTTGAATTGATTTGGTGAATTTTCCAAATTTTGGTGTTTTGGTCCAATTTTATGAAAATCCTTCTATGGATGTTTGGACATTGATATTTGGGGTGCATCGAAGAGCCTATAAGGCTGGGTTGTCGCCTGGCATAAATCCCTAGTCGTCGTTGCTCGTCCGATCGTTCCCGAAACGTTTTGGCCATCTTGGCTTAGGCAAACTGTTGCCCAGGCCAGGTGACCAGAGGTCTGGATATCAAGTCCAGACGTCTGGTTTGGACTGGAGATGAAAAAAAACCGGCAGAGAGTTGGACCAGACGTCTAGTCCAAACCTACCAGACGTCTGGTTTGAGTTTCAGACGTATGGTAGTTTCTTGGAAATTTCCAGAACTCAAATCCAGACGTCTAGATTTTTACCCAAACGTCTGGAACTGTCCAGTCTTGCATATTTGCCTATTTTTGAGTGAATTTCCATTGTTTAATCGATTTTTGTCGATCCGGTTAGTTGTTATCACTTATTATCGACTTTGATGACTTATTTCTTTGGATTTTTGGGAATATCCATTTGATGGATTTGATATCGATTTTTATGGATTTAATTCACATTTTCGTATATGAATTTTTGGTGATTGATTGTTTCTACAATCATTTATATGGTTTGTCACTTTAAAATACAAAGGTTTCTATACTAGTAGTAAATACTCAAACTCTTTCACAAAAACGATTTCAACACTACTTTTAAATACAAAGCTCGTTTTTAAAACCGTCTTCCAATCTATTAGTATATACAAACCTTTACCTCATTCGTATGAGAAATCTAATTAAATGGCTTAGCAAAACAAGTGGTATGAAACACTTGCCTTTACTTCGTCGGTTAATTCTTGGACTTGTTCAATTGAACTCTTGTGACAGTTTTCAAGTGCAACTCTACAATCTGTTTGTAAATATTTAAGTTAAGCTAGTGGTTATGGGACATGAAGCTAAACTCATTTATTTACTAGCTTAGTGTAATTTACACTTATCGATCAATGATGATCCTTTAGTGATTTAGACTAGCGATGTGCGATGTCTCTTTGTCCGCGTGGGGGACTTTACCTGTTCCATTGAGCTTCGTCTCATTTTTATAGGCTAGCGACCTACAGGCTTTATGGAGTTCGGTTCATCGGGCGTACCATTATTGCACTACGTTGTTGTTTCGAATTATTTGAGTTTCGGGTTCATCGGGCGTACCGTTATTGCACTACGTCGTTGTTCCAAAATATTTGAGTTTCAGGTTCATCGGGCGTACCGTTATTGCACTACGTCATTGTTCCAACTCATTTGAGTTTCAGGTTCCTCGGGCGTACCGTTATTGCACTACGCCGTTGCACCGGCTTTATGGTTAGCGACCATGGGATAGCGTTCTGTTTGTGACACACGTGTTGGGGAGTTTTTGTGCTCCCGTTTGTGATAGGCCTTCCCCTTTTTGTGATTTCTAGATTTCTAGTTGATGATTTCTAGAATTTGTGATACACCGATTTTTATGCGATTGGCATTGATAAGCTCTATCAATATTTGTGTTTTGGTGAATAATTTAAAGAATATGACATTCTTTTTGAGAATATTTGAGATATTGTTTGATTTTTGTGGTTATCTGATGTATACTTGTTACAGTATGACATTATTGGTATCATACGTTTTTGTCATATCTCTTATCCTATCTCATTTTATATGATATTTATAGCTAGACTGATCCGTTTATTATTTTCTTCTTAAATAATACTCGGGTCAGACCGAGGTATTTCAGGTGCTTCTGCTTGACTTCTTATCAGGGTCTGTCACCTGACTTTTGGCTAACTACTTTAGCATAGTAGTTTTTGTTATTATACATTCAAGATAGAGACTCCTTGATGTGTTCTTATTCTTTTGTCTAGCACTTGTATCTATTCTTTTGTGATGTAGTGGATGTTGTATGACCACTACTTTGACGTACACTTCTATGTGTTATATTCATATCTGTTTCCGCCTTTGTGATATGAATATCTGTGACTGATTTGTGTTATGTTTATTTCTATATTTGTTTCCGAGGTCCACATAGCCACTGTGTGGTAGCTTTGAGTTTGTATTTGATATGTCGGATTTCCTCTTGAAATGAAATGTAAGTTATATTTTCTGACATGTTGGTACTCGCACAAAGCAATTACATAGATGGTCGCTCCTCAACAGCCTTATTCTTCGTGCTAGTCGACGGCATTACCCCATAGTGTCCTTGGCTAGTGTGAGTATAGAGGTGGGGCGCCACAGATTCTGAGCTAAATAAAATGGATTTGAATATAATGAATGTGGATATGAATGGAATATAAATAAGTTGATTTAGAATCAATTTGAAATGGAATAGAATTAAATATAAATTGATATGGAATCAATTTAAAATAGTCATAAACTGAAATGGGTGTTTTATAAAATGAATATCATCAAATTTGCATGGAAAAATTTTTGTTTGACGTAAATGAAAGTTATTAAATTCTATGAATTAATAAAAAGTGAATAAATTGATTTTTTAAATCAATTTGGAATGGACATGCGTTTGTTTGGTATAAATATGAATTGAATGCAAATAATTGCGTTGTAAATCATTTCGAATTGAATTGAATGGTATATGGATCGGAACCTTATAATTTCTTACAAATATAAGTTTAGCATGTTGGTTTATGGAATTCATGTGTTTAACTATTTAAATAAATGAAATGTTAGTGAATTTCATATTTTGGGACTTACATATTGAAATTAAGTAAGTACAGGTTCCCGGAGGCCATTGGGCCAGGTTTGTGCTGCGAAATTGCATATAAAATTAGCCACTTACTTAAAAATGCTAAATAAAGGTACGTTTTCGGATTAAATACTACAAGAATATAAATATTGATATATATTGTGTTTTCCGACCGTGTAGGTCGATGTATACATTTTTTTCTCTCTTGTCGTATTGTAAAAGGCTCTCCGTACAAAGGAGACTCTGCCAAAATTTTCCGAAAATTTAGGGTGTTATAAATTTTTTGAATTTTTGTTAACTAAAAAGTTGATTTTTAGTACTATTTGGATGGAGCGGAACTGTAAGGTGTTTGGAGATTTTTCTACTTCTAAACATGTATTGGTCCACTCTATCCTCTTTTTTTCGGTCATAATTTTATTTCATGTTGTATTTTTTCTTTGTTTCTGATCTGATGGTATGCCATGGATCAATGTAATTGTTTTCGCTAATATATGGTAGGGGCCCATTTAACCCCGCTGGCTTTGAAAAAAAAAGGGTTGATTTTTGAATTAAAATTGAAATAAGGGATTTGAATCAGAAATGGAAACTAAATGTTAGGATGAAACTAAAGGGTTTAGAAAATGGAATGTCGAGTTTAACTAAGCGGGTTTTTTTAAGTTAATGGGTTTGGATCATTTGTCCTACCTTAGCAATTTCGGGAATGAAATTCTTTTAAGGGGGGAGGAATGTAACGACCCGGATTTTTCGATGATTAATTTGGAATATTTAAATGGTTTTAAATATTGGATTTGGGATTATAATTTAGTTAGTAAGATTTTAAAACTGAAATTTCAAGTGATTTCGTAAAATTTTGAAATTGTCGATTTAATCGACGCGTTAAAATAGTGATTCGGGGCGCAATCTCGGAATTAGACGAAACTAGTTCTATTAGATCCGTAATACCGTATTATTATCGGATTTCAAATTTTGTAGCATTTGGAGTTAACATTTGGTCGTACGGGATAGAAACGCCTAGAAATAATTTAATTGAATTTGATTTAAATAGTCGATTTAAAAAGCTATCTTCTCCATACGATCGAATTAGGACTCAAAACCTATTCCATTGGGTTCGAAATAGCGGTATAACATTAGGAACTCCAAGTGGCACGCCTCAATAGGAGATCAGGATTTCACTGTATAAAATTGGAGATATTTTAAAAATAATAATAATAAAGGTAAATCAAATCAACATTAGCCGACCTAACCCTTCAACTCAGCCCACCCTATCCTCTGATACAAGCGCCTCTCCACTTTTTAAAAATCACGATTTATCCTTTCTTCTTCTTTCAAAAGCAAAACCAGTTCGAAATTAATTCACGCTTTATAAAAAAAGAAAATAAAATCGCGACGAGGCGAAATTTCTCTGATCGAACTCGTGTATAGCGACAGCTAAGCGGCGGCGTGGCGACATCAAAAGAGGCGGTTGTGGGTTATCATTTGAGCAGGCAAACACAAGAGGGGTTTCGCGACCTACACCGCGAGGTCAGCGATTACGAGGTCGTAGTTTAATGAAGCTCACGTGGGCGTGCAGGCGTAGGAAGGTGTCGATTGGAATTCGAGCAGTAGGGTTTTAGGGTTTCGAGGAGGAGTATCGGCGACTTCAAACGGTTTGATGTATAAGGAAGCTGGCGTGGATATAGATGCAGGGTCAGAGCTTGTAAGGCGGATCGCGTAATAGTGAAGGCCATTGGAGGATTTGATGGGTTGTATGAATTGAAAGATTCTTATCTTGTTGCTGGTACTGATGGTGTTGGGACCAAATTAAAGCTTGCCTTTGAAACTGAAATCCATCATACGATTGGAATAGACTTGGTGGCAGTGAGTGTAAATGATATTGTTTCATCTGGTGCAAAGCCATTGTTCTTCCTTGATTATTTCGCCACTAGCCACCTTGATGTTGATCTTACCGAAAAAGTGATTTAAGGAATTGTTGATGGTTGCCAATTGTCGGATTATGCACTTTTAGGTGTCGAGCTGCTGTTTCAGGGTGGAGGCGCGACGACTTGGGTGAGCTGGTTTCAGGCAGAGCAGGCTCATTTTGAGAAGGAAGCTGTTGAGAGGTATATAGCGATTTATTTTAAATTTATTTTAATTAATGTGTAATTAGTTCATCATAGAAGAAAAAAATCATTAACTTATATATGTCGTAAATTTATTCATGCGAGGTCCAAAATTTCGGAAACGAGTACGTTGGATCGTAGCAATAAAATTTGGAATTGGAACGTTTAACAGATTCAAAAATCAAGGTAAGTAATTCTCACTCATTCAGAATTGCTAGATTTAATTTATAATAGTTTAAATAAATTATTGGATTCTTGGTTGAATTTAATAATTATTATCAGTTTGGATGTTATATATATTGTAGTATATATATTTGTAGTTGGATATTATTCCCACCGATTGGAGCGGATGAGACCCTAAGCGCCCCGCATAATAGCGAATGACCCAATATTACTGCGATATCCCACCTCGAAGCGAAATTGGTATTTTATGTTGTCTAACGTCTGTGGATGCAGGGAAACATGTTGGACGGATCCAACGGGATTCCTCAAAAATGTTGATTTTAATTTCATATATAGTGGTATATGATTGTGTGAATAATCTGATACAGATTATGTAGTGATTTGAATATTTGGATGCTATAGTAGCACTGGCCTAAATTTTGGTATTTTGAATACCATAAATATTATTTTTAAATTTGAAGGAATTAAAAGGGAATTCATATATAAAAATATTAATATTTGAAATTTGGATTATTTTAAAGGAAATTGAGTTAGGAAATGGTATATTTGATTTTTGTTGTATTTAACTTTTCGTAAATTGTTTTAAGTAGAGATTATTTTTAAAAATAAATCATATGAAGGGATTTGTAAATGATATTCTGAAAAATATGAAAAGGAGTTGAAATTGATATTAAAAATAGATTTGAAAAATAAATGGAATTTATTAGAAATGGATTTATAAAATGAGACTTTATAAATGAGATTAGTTTTTATAAACAAGTGAAGCTAAAGGAGTTTATAAATTTATAAATGATGTTAATAAATAAGGGGAAATGATTATCAGATGATAGATTGGAAATATAAATTTACAGTGTGGATTTATATCGAAATATGGAAATCGGTTTTGGGAAAAATAGTAGATTTTATTTTGAAAAGTGAAAATGGTTAGGAGAATTAGCATGAAATCGATGGGATGTGAATCGAGAGGAATCTATAAATTAATTGGTTATTGAGATTTTAAAAATATATTTTATTACTATGAAATTAAGTTGTTTTTAAAAAGGGAAGTTTTATTTCTCAAACCCTATGATTTTGAACTAGTAGAATTGAAATACATCGAAAAGTGAATTTTTCAAATACTTAATATTTATTATAATAAATCCTAATTTTTTTTAAAAATCAGCTTTGAAGTTTTATTTGTTTATCTAAAAATGAGTTATTGATGTTTATAAAAAGAGTTTCAATATTTTTAAATAATTACTTGAACAATTTTTAAAAATTAATTATTATTCTTTAAATACTTATTTTATATATATATTGTTTTGTAATGATTTAAATTTATTTATAAATCTTCTCGGGGTTTGGAAACGGGATTTATTTAGTAGATGGGATATGCAAGAGAAATTCTCAACAAGGAATTTGGGAGAATGTAAGGAAAATTTCCAAAGTATTTAGATAAAAGTGAACTTCAAAAAATGAATTAGGATTTATAAAAGAAGTTAGAAATGGATATTTGTAATTATAGACAAGTGTTTTGACTTTGGAAATATTAAAGAAAATTAATTAAGGAACCCGAAACTTATAGAATTCGTTATAAATGAGTTAAGAAATTTACAATATAAATTGTGAAGGGTTTTGAGAAAAGAGAAATAAATGGAACTTTCCTAAGTGTTGGGAATTAAGGGGTTTAGAAAAATAAAATTTTAATTTTTTTTAAGTATTGAAACAAAAGATGGTTTGAAATATCCTAATACGGATATACGTATTTGAGTTGTCTCAAATATCGAAAATTTGGAAGGGATTTGAATATATATCTTATAAAGATATTTTGAAAATAAATTTTGAAAAATTATAATATGGGCCTAGTGACTGCTCATGGATGTTATATTGATAGTTAAATAACCGACTATCAAATATTGGCCAATCTCGTTGATCGTTTCGAAGAGACCGGGATATGATTTAATTTTCCGAAAACCACTTCGATCCGGTTTGAACGTTACGAATGGTGATATCGTGAAGAAGTGAAGATGATGATTCGGTTTGTCCAGACCCAGGACAACTTATATAGATGAATGATATCCGAACATCGTCATTGGAGGACGATGAGCATTCTAAGTGAAATTGTTCTTGAAAGGTAATCGTTAGCTTCAAGCCTTATCAATCGAGAATGACTAAAACATGGGAGATGCAGCAAGGCTAAGTGAGTCGCAGCCAATTAAGGTATGTTATCACCTTTCTAGATGCCCTCAGATATATTAAAATTATGGATATGGTTGTGCATGGAAAAGTGAGCGCTCGATTAAGGGTGGTGTTAACGCTATAAAGTGAACGCTAACACCCGGTGTGTGTAATAGAATTGTGAAAGCACCACCCGTTGGTACGGGAACAGAATATAAGCTGAAAATAGCAGAAAAGCAGTAAATGAACAACAGATTTATAGTGGTTCGGCCCGTAATTGAGCCTACGTCCACTTTATAGTCTTTTATTGCTGATTCGGTTACAATTTGATACAATATCCTTCAAAATACAATACAACTTGATCATGAAAGCACTCTTGACTACTAGCTCAATCTTTGATGATGAAACTCGACGAATCCGTGTTGGATGTAAGGAGTTCTTCTCGAAGCTTGTTGTAGTGTCTCGAATGCTTGAAGATCTTTGATTGCTGAATGAGAGGAGACTTCGACAGAGTAACGGCGCTTGAAGAAATGAATGGCCAAAAGTCCTCTCCATGTTGGAAGTGGTGGTCTATTTATAGGAGCAGCTCTGGATTCTGGGCAGAGAAAATGCTAAGTCTTAGGTCGCGTATGACTTAAGCTAGGTCGTGGGTCGCGAGCGACCTAAGATAGATCGTACCCCATACACAACTTAAGAAGTGCAGTGATGAAGTCGTCTGGAAATTTTCCTAAGTCCTAAGTCGTGGAGGACTTAAGGTAAGTCGGTGACGAGTTAAGGGATTGGGTTGTTCTGGGCTCATCTTGTGGCTTTGTCTTCGACAAGTGTTAAGTCATGGCCGACTTATCAGACAGGTAGTATAGGCATGGGCTCTGGACTCTAACCTCGTAGCTTTTAGGTCGAGGATGACTTAAGCCAGGTCATGAGTTCCTTAAGTCGTAGGTCCTTTAAGTCGTAATATCCTCTTGAGTCGTGGACTGTGAAGCTCTTAAGTCGCTAGATCACTTCAGGCTTTAGGTCGCAAGCTTCTTCAGTAGTTAGGTCGCAAGCTTCTTCAGTAGTTAGGTCGCAAGCTCCTTTAGGTCGCAACACTGCTAGGTCGCGAAGTTCTTGAGATGGTTAGGTCGCTATGTTCTTAGGTCGTAGGTCGTCAACCTTTTAACTCGCAAACTGTTAAGTTGGAGCTCTTCTTAAGTTGTTTCCTCTAGGTCGCAACAATGCTAGGTCGCAATGTTCCCTGTAGCTTTAGGTCGCAACATTGCTAGGTCGCAATGTTCCCTAAGTCGTAGGTCGCTGGGCTACTTCAAGAGTTAGGTTGTGACATTCTTAGGTCGCGTCTTTCTTAGGTCGTGACATTCCTGTAGCTTAGGTTGTAGCTTCACTAAGTCGCGGAATTCCCTAAGTCGTGACTTCGTTAGGTCGCAAAGCTTCTCTTAAGTCGCAAAGTTTTAGGTCGCTTAAAGGAATTAACATTTGCCCCTCGAGGTATATGACTATGCCATAGGTCGTATACTTCGATTCAACCTTGCTAAGTCGTGGACGACCTAAAACTTCGTGCCTATTCGCCTTCCATTCTCAGCCCATATAAACTGTTAAGTCGCTTTCTTCCTCCTAATCCTTCTGCTCTAATTTCTCGTTGCTATTGGCAAATCTCCGAACCCCCAAGAGAGAATTCAACTTGTTTAAACGACGATTCATCCTTTCTAACAAACTACGTAAGTGAGTTTCGATCTCTATCCCACCATAATCGCCGCCCAATCACGAGTTCATGTTCTCTAACCCAAGTTTAATTCCATGCATTTGTGTTTTGTTTTTTGAATGATTGTCACAATCGACATGTTAACATGATTCGTGAATGCACGGTAATGTTTGTAATGAATTGAAGAACTTGAAATTGATTTACTGGGCGATTCGGTTGGTATGTAGAGATGAATGGGATTCAAGAAGAGGATGAATCGTTTTCTTTATACTAGCAGTCTCGGGTTATTGGATCAGTAAGATTGTTTGGAGAAGAAGCCAGCGACCTAGCAGATCCGGATGGCTTTAAAAGTTAGGTCGTAAGGTTCTTGGCGACCTAAGCCTTGCGA
Organism: Allium fistulosum; assembly: GCA_030737815.1. Taxonomy (NCBI): domain Eukaryota; kingdom Viridiplantae; phylum Streptophyta; class Magnoliopsida; order Asparagales; family Amaryllidaceae; genus Allium; species Allium fistulosum. The sequence goes on from CM060902.1 coordinate 1,395,648,738, forward strand.
TCTAAAAAACATCTGCAACTAAAACGAAGCTGACCAATCTCTTTTGCGACCTAAGAATTCTCAACCTATGCTAAGTCGTATGCGACCTAGGACATGGAGTAAATTGCATTGCCTTGATCCACAGTTACATTGCGCGACCTAGATATGCCCCGACCTATGATAGGTCGCTGAACGACCTAGTACTTGAAACAAATTTGTAAAGCCCTGAACGCTTCAAGTTGGACAGCACGACTTAAAATTGCTCCGACCTATGTTAGGTCGTGAACGACCTAGGACTTAGAAATTTAGGCAGAATTTGGCTATTTTTTGAATTTGAATTGTTTTAGACTTCGTTGTACTTCTTTTCAGATTGCCTTAACTTTAATGCTGATAACCTGTTTAGAAGCAATATTCACAGAAAAAATGGGACGAATATACTGCCATTGATTGCCCACATCAAATGACAGATTAGTCGACAAAGAATATCTAACTTAAATGAACTTCGCGAATGAAATGCTGTGAACTAACAAATCTAAGTGAAGTATTAAAGCAAAATTGAAACGATCAACTAAAGCTGATTTATTTGCATCAACACAACACTGTTCTTGGACTTAAGATATCAAGCCCCGAAACTTTATAATTGACAAGTATCAACTAATTTAGTTTCATTTATATTTGCTTGTTACTGCGTTAGTTTTGCACAACACTTCACTCTTTTTTAGGAAACGTGCACCTTAATATTTGATCGTCCAGTTCCTTGTGTAGAATGGCATCTCAACAGGAAGACTTGGAAATAGCTGGAGAAGCTTTTCCAATTGCTACTCCACTGAACGACCCTCCGGAACGGACTTCTACTACTCTGAGCCACAAGGTCTTCAGACAATTGTGCATCCAATTCGGCATTTCCGAAGCAGATGCTTTACTTCCTGGGTCAAGCGACACTGCTGACAGGCCGCCTCTTGGCTTTGTTGCTGTGAATCGTCAGATGTGCTCGAGCGGAGCTATTCCGCCCTTTAATGATTTTCTTCGAGAACTTCTCCTTCGGCTATCTATCTCCCCTTTTCAACTGCACCCTAATGGATACTCCATCTTGCTGGGACTGTGTGTGCTTTTCAGGAGAACGTTGGGCCGTTTTCCCAGTTTTTCCGAAATTCGCTTCTTGTGCACATTTGCAAAGAACAAAGATCATCCCTCTATTACACTTGTGAGGAGTGCCAGGAACCGTAAACTAATTCTGGACTTGCCCGAAAGTGCCCATGGGTTCTTGACTCAATTCTTTTATGTCCGCTGTCCTCCGGGATTTTATGCCATTTGGAGAGTCGGAAGTAAGATTGCCTCTTTCCGATTTCTTTTTAAGACTTTCCAGAACTCGAACTGTCAAATGATTAACTCCATTCTTTCTTTTTGCAGCACTTCCTCCTCTACTTCGAGATACCAGTCACAAGTTAATTTTAGATACTTTGAGTGTCGTTGATGTTGAAGAGAGGAGTGCCAAATTCTTGTTGAAAGATGAATTTCTGCACCAATTTGGTCTTTTACATCCTTCTAGATCGACCCATATTCATGAAATTTCTAGTTCTGATGCAGAAACGTTAGCTGCTTCGGGCTCTCAAGCAGAGGCATCGAATGCCCCAGTTTCTACAGAAGAAGTTGCATCAGAAACACCTGTCGTAGAAGCTGCTTTGATAAAGTGTTCCGCATCCACTAATGTTGTAGGGTTAGTCAGCAAATCGGCACTTGCCCCAATTATCGAAGAGGAAGAAAATCCTCGAATTTCCAAAAAATCAACTGATGTGGAAGTTGAGAAGGAGAATTCTGCTGAGCATCATAATGATGACACCTTCGATGACTTGAGTGACATAATGATAACTTCTCAAGAGCTTTTCAAGGATAATATTCCAAAGGCGAACTCTCCTATCATTGAAGCGACTTCCTCTTTGAAACAGACCTCGACGCCTTCTACACCCGTCGTCTCCGTTCCCGCACTAAAACGTGGTTTGTAGTTTGACGCACGTAGTTCGCACGCTGCACACACTTAGGATTTTTCTGCACTTATAAGCATTTACTCTTTCTTTCTGGAAATTTCTAAGCTTTACTTATTTTCCATTTTTCAGATTCTCCGATGGGACGCTCCGGCTCATATTATGACTCATTTCAGCGCCATGGAGGCCGTGGATCCTAAGACTTCAGGAAATATCTTGGTGACCAGAGAGAGACAGATGAGGAACGGGCCCAAAGGAAGGCTCAAGAAAAATGGGATTATGAGCAGCGGCAGAGAAGAAGAGATGCTGATCGATATGATTCTTCTTACAGAACTTACGATTCTCATAAGCGAAAGTCTTATGATGACAAAGGGAAGACTCATATTACTGATGAATCGAGCAAACGGTCTAAGCCAAGTGACGCGTCTGCTATTTCTGAGAAGACTAACGCTCCCATTTCTTCTGACATTCCGACCGGTTCTCCTCCTCTAAAGGAATCTGATATTCAAACCATCATTAACAGGCCACAATATCAAGTTAAAGACGGCCCTCCAACGCTTCAGAGTCGATTTCCGAATTGGTGTCTAAGAGGAGTCCATTTTGACTTAGATTTGGTTCCCATTGATAAGCAGGCAATGCTGAGAAATGTCGATGCTATCAAGCTTGACATTGAAAGAATGTCTGGATGGCAGAAGTTGGTTGATGAACTTCAAAGGGTCAACCATATTAACCTTGATGCGATGATGACCATGGAGAACGATAAATCAGAATGGGACAAATGGCATAAGCAGCATGATGCGGAGATGACGAGCATTGCAGACGACAATGCAAAGCTTGCGTCTGAAGTTAAGCAGCTTAAGGAAAATCTCGCTTCTTCTTCTGCATCATATACTCAAAAAGAAGAAGTCTTTCAGAAGCAAGTGCGGGATGCACATGCTGCACAAAGAGATGTAGAAATGAAGCTTGCCGCCGAACAGCACGTTAATGAGAAGTATCGCACAAAAAATGCCGAACTGCGGGAAAAAGTCACCTCCCAGAACGTGGAGATTGAGTTACTAAAGTCTCGACTCGCTAAAGCTGAGACAGCTCGTGATGAGGCTATTACTGGTAGGGTTGCTGCCATTGCCGAAAAAGAAGCGGCTGAGCAATCACATGAGGCAACGAAAGCAAACATCAGTTCTACCTTATTCGACTTTTATTTACACTGCGTTCTGGGTCGTGGGAGCCTTGCTTTTTTGGGTCCAGATTATGAAATCACTCTGGCTGAAGTGTGGGAAGCCGCACTTGATATGTTTAAAGGTGTCGGCTATGATGAAGCAAAATTTGAGGAAGCAAAGTTTGAGGCTCGCTATCTTGATGATGAGGCTCGCGCCGCTCTTGTTAGAGGGAAGGAGCAGCTTGCTAAAGCACGGGCTGAATCACTGGGAGAAGAGCTTTCAAAAGAGGAAGCTCTTTTAACTGCCCCTGTTCATACTTCCACTTCGGCTGATGCAAACATTATGGATTCCAGCTCTCATCCTTTACATCCAGTTGTGACCACTCCTACAGAAGAAGAGGCAATGAAGGACTTTCAGGCTCGGGAATTTGAGATTGATCTCGCCAAACCGGCTTCTCCAGGTAACTTTGACGAGATGAATTCAGTGAATTGCTTATTCGACTTAACCGAGTTCGACGAACTTCTTACTTATTACTTAAGCTTTGACGATCCACTGTCTTCTTTTTCCTCGGAGAATACTGATTTTGATTTCTTTTATTATGCAGCGGACGTGCCGGAAACTGCACCAATTTCTCCTTCTTCAGCTGTCGTTCCTCCTCCTCCAACTTCTCAACCAGGTTCATAGGAAGAACAGATAGCAGCCCTTCAAGGCTTGGATGAACCACCTGCTTCAGAGGAGCAGAAAACAGAAGATCTAGAAGATAGTGAGAAGACCCCGGAGCAGTCTTTTGACTACGACACAAAGCTTTCTACATTTCTTACTCCGGGGAGTGAGTCTTCTTCCAAGAAGAAGGGGAAACGTGTGGTTTCGAAGAAAGGAAAGAAAAGTTCCTCTGTTGCTGGAGATGAAGCAGAAGTCGATCCGGCTGAGTCTCTTTCTCCTTCTTCTCCGATACGGTAAATAATTACTTGAACAATTTTTAAAAATTAATTATTATTCTTTAAATACTTATTTTATATATATATTGTTTTGTAATGATTTAAATTTATTTATAAATCTTCTCGGGGTTTGGAAACGGGATTTATTCAGTAGATGGGATATGCAAGAGAAATTCTCAACAAGGAATTTGGGAGAATGTAAGGAAAATTTCCAAAGTATTTAGATAAAAGTGAACTTCAAAAAATGAATTAGGATTTATAAAAGAAGTTAGAAATGGATATTTGTAATTATAGACAAGTGTTTTGACTTTGGAAATATTAAAGAAAATTAATTAAGGAACCCGAAACTTATAGAATTCGTTATAAATGAGTTAAGAAATTTACAATATAAATTGTGAAGGGTTTTGAGAAAAGAGAAATAAATGGAACTTTCCTAAGTGTTGGGAATTAAGGGGTTTAGAAAAATAAAATTTTAATTTTTTTTTAAGTATTGAAACAAAAGGTGGTTTGAAATATCCTAATACGGATATACGTATTTGAGTTGTCTCAAATATCGAAAATTTGGAAGGGATTTGAATATATATCTTATAAAGATATTTTGAAAATAAATTTTGAAAAATTATAATATGGGCCTAGTGACTGCTCATGGATGTTATATTGATAGTTAAATAACCGACTATCAAATATTGGCCAATCTCGTTGATCGTTTCGAAGAGACCGGGATCTGATTTAATTTTCCGAAAACCACTTCGATCCGGTTTGAACGTTACGAATGGTGATATCGTGAAGAAGTGAAGATGATGATTCGGTTTGTCCAGACCCAGGACAACTTATATAGATGAATGATATCCGAACATCGTCATTGGAGGACGATGAGCATTCTAAGTGAAATTGTTCTTGAAAGGTAATCGTTAGCTTCAAGCCTTATCAATCGAGAATGACTAAAACATGGGAGATGCAGCAAGGCTAAGTGAGTCGCACCCAATTAAGGTATGTTATCACCTTTCTAGATGCCCTCAAATATATTAAAATTATGGATATGGTTGTGCATGGAAAAGTGAGCGCTCGATTAAGGGTGGTGTTAACGCTAAAAAGTGAACGCTAACACCCGGTGTGTGTAATAGAATTGTGAAAGCACCACCCGTTGGTACGGGAACAGAATATAAGCTGAAAATAGCAGAAAAGCAGTAAATGAACAACAGATTTATAGTGGTTCGGCCCGTAATTGAGCCTACGTCCACTTTATAGTCTTTTATTGCTGATTCGGTTACAATTTGATACAATATCCTTCAAAATACAATACAACTTGATCATGAAAGCACTCTTGACTACTAGCTCAATCTTTGATGATGAAACTCGACGAATCCGTGTTGGATGTAAGGAGTTCTTCTCGAAGCTTGTTGTAGTGTCTCGAATGCTTGAAGATCTTTGATTGCTGAATGAGAGGAGACTTCGACAGAGTAACGGCGCTTGAAGAAATGAATGGCCAAAAGTCCTCTCCATGTTGGAAGTGGTGGTCTATTTATAGGAGCAGCTCTGGATTCTGGGCAGAGAAAATGCTAAGTCTTAGGTCGCGTACGACTTAAGCTAGGTCGTGGGTCGCGAGCGACCTAAGATAGGTCGTACCCCATACACAACTTAAGAAGTGCAGTGATGAAGTCGTCTGGAAATTTTCCTAAGTCCTAAGTCGTGGAGGACTTAAGGTAAGTCGGTGACGAGTTAAGGGATTGGGTTGTTCTGGGCTCATCTTGTGGCTTTGTCTTCGACAAGTGTTAAGTCGTGGCCAACTTATCAGACAGGTAGTATAGGCATGGGCTCTGGACTCTAACCTCGTAGCTTTTAGGTCGAGGATGACTTAAGCCAGGTCATGAGTTCCTTAAGTCGTAGGTCCTTTAAGTCGTAATATCCTCTTGAGTCGTGGACTGTGAAGCTCTTAAGTCGCTAGATCACTTCAGGCTTTAGGTCGCAAGCTTCTTCAGTAGTTAGGTCGCAAGCTTCTTCAGTAGTTAGGTCGCAAGCTCCTTTAGGTCGCAACACTGCTAGGTCGCGAAGTTCTTGAGATGGTTAGGTCGCTATGTTCTTAGGTCGTAGGTCGTCAACCTTTTAACTCGCAAACTGTTAAGTTGGAGCTCTTCTTAAGTTGTTTCCTCTAGGTCGCAACAATGCTAGGTCGCAATGTTCCCTGTAGCTTTAGGTCGCAACATTGCTAGGTCGCAATGTTCCCTAAGTCGTAGGTCGCTGGGCTACTTCAAGAGTTAGGTTGTGACATTCTTAGGTCGCGTCTTTCTTAGGTCGTGACATTCCTGTAGCTTAGGTTGTAGCTTCACTAAGTCGCGGAATTCCCTAAGTCGTGACTTCGTTAGGTCGCAAAGCTTCTCTTAAGTCGCAAAGTTTTAGGTCGCTTAAAGGAATTAACATTTGCCCCTCGAGGTATATGACTATGCCATAGGTCGTATACTTCGATTCAACCTTGCTAAGTCGTGGACGACCTAAAACTTCGTGCCTATTCGCCTTCCATTCTCAGCCCATATAAACTGTTAAGTCGCTTTCTTCCTCCTAATCCTTCTGCTCTAATTTCTCGTTGCTATTGGCAAATCTCCGAACCCCCAAGAGAGAATTCAACTTGTTTAAACGACGATTCATCCTTTCTAACAAACTACGTAAGTGAGTTTCGATCTCTATCCCACCATAATCGCCGCCCAATCACGAGTTCATGTTCTCTAACCCAAGTTTAATTCCATGCATTTGTGTTTTGTTTTTTGAATGATTGTCACAATCGACATGTTAACATGATTCGTGAATGCACGGTAATGTTTGTAATGAATTGAAGAACTTGAAATTGATTTACTGGGCGATTCGGTTGGTATGTAGAGATGAATGGGATTCAAGAAGAGGATGAATCGTTTTCTTTATACTAGCAGTCTCGGGTTATTGGATCAGTAAGATTGTTCGGAGAAGAAGCCAGCGACCTAGCAGATCCGGATGGCTTTAAAAGTTAGGTCGTAAGGTTCTTGGCGACCTAAGCCTTGCGATCTAAAAAACATCTGCAACTAAAACGAAGCTGACCAATCTCTTTTGCGACCTAAGACTTCTCAACCTATGCTAAGTCGTATGCGACCTAGGACATGGAGTAAATTGCATTGCCTTGATCCACAGTTACATTGCGCGACCTAGATATGCCCCGACCTATGATAGGTCGCTGAACGACCTAGTACTTGAAACAAATTTGTAAAGCCCTGAACGCTTCAAGTTGGACAGCACGACTTAAAATTGCTCCGACCTATGTTAGGTCATGAACGACCTAGGACTTAGAAATTTAGGCAGAATTTGGCTGATTTTTGAATTTGAATTGTTTTAGACTTCGTTGTACTTCTTTTCAGATTGCCTTAACTTTAATGCTGATAACCTGTTTAGAAGCAATATTCACAGAAAAAATGGGACGAATATACTGCCATTGATTGCCCACATCAAATGACAGATTAGTCGACAAAGAATATCTAACTTAAATGAACTTCGCGAATGAAATGTTGTGAACTAACAAATCTAAGTGAAGTATTAAAGCAAAATTGAAACGATCAACTAAAGCTGATTTATTTGCATCAACACAACACTGTTCTTGGACTTAAGATATCAAGCCCCGAAACTTTATAATTGACAAGTATCAACTAATTTAGTTTCATTTATATTTGCTTGTTACTGCGTTAGTTTTGCACAACACTTCACTCTTTTTTAGGAAACGTGCACCTTAATATTTGATCGTCCAGTTCCTTGTGTAGAATTGCATCTCAACAGGAAGACTTGGAAATAGCTGGAGAAGCTTTTCCAATTGCTACTCCACTGAACGACCCTCCGAAACGGACTTCTACTACTCTGAGCCACAAGGTCTTCAGACAATTGTGCATCCAATTCGGCATTGCCGAAGCAGATGCTTTACTTCCTGGGTCAAGCGACACTGCTGACAGGCCGCCTCTTGGCTTTGTTGCTGTGAATCGTCAGATGTGCTCGAGCGGAGCTATTCCGCCCTTTAATGATTTTCTTCGAGAACTTCTCCTTCGGCTATCTATCTCCCCTTTTCAACTGCACCCTAATGGATACTCCATCTTGCTGGGACTGTGTGTGCTTTTCAGGAGAACGTTGGGCCGTTTTCCCAGTTTTTCCGAAATTCGCTTCTTGTGCACATTTGCAAAGAACAAAGATCATCCCTCTATTACACTTGTGAGGAGTGCCAGGAACCGTAAACTAATTCTGGACTTGCCCGAAAGTGCCCATGGGTTCTTGACTCAATTCTTTTATGTCCGCTGTCCTCCGGGATTTTATGCCATTTGGAGAGTCGGAAGTAAGATTGCCTCTTTCCGATTTGTTTTTAAGACTTTCCAGAACTCGAACTGTCAAATGCTTAACTCCATTCTTTCTTTTTGCAGCACTTCCTCCTCCACTTCGAGATACCAGTCACAAGTTAATTTTAGATACTTTGAGTGCCGTTGATGTTGAAGAGAGGAGTGCCAAATTCTTGTTGAAAGATGAATTTCTGCACCAATTTGGTCTTTTACATCCTTCTAGATCGACCCATATTCATGAAATTTCTAGTTCTGATGCAGAAACGTTAGCTGCTTCGGGCTCTCAAGCAGAGGCATCGAATGCCCCAGTTTCTGCAGAAGAAGTTGCATCAGAAACACCTGTCGTAGAAGCTGCTTTGATAAAGTGTTCTGCATCCACTAATGTTGTAGGGTTAGTCAGCAAATCGGCACTTGCCCCAATTATCGAAGAGGAAGAAAATCCTCGAATTTCCAAAAAATCAACTGATGTGGAAGTTGAGAAGGAGAATTCTGCTGAGCATCATAATGATGACACCTTCGATGACTTGAGTGACATAATGATAACTTCTCAAGAGCTTTTCAAGGATAATATTCCAAAGGCGAACTCTCCTATCATTGAAGCGACTTCCTCTTTGAAACAGACCTCGATGCCTTCTACACCCGTCGTCTCCGTTCCCGCACTAAAGCATGGTTTGTAGTTTGACGCACGTAGTTCGCACGCTGCACACACTTAGGATTTTTCTGCACTTATAAGCATTTACTCTTTCTTTCTGGAAATTTCTAAGCTTTACTTATTTTCCATTTTTCAGATTCTCCGAAGGGACGCTCCGGCTCATATTATGACTCATTTCAGCGCCATGGAGGCCGTGGATCCTATGACTTCAGGAAATATCTTGGTGACCAGAGAGAGACAGATGAGGAACGGGCCCAAAGGAAGGCTCAAGAAAAATGGGATTATGAGCAGCGGCAGAGAAGAAGAGATGCTGATCGATATGATTCTTCTTACAGAACTTACGATTCTCATAAGCGAAAGTCTTATGATGACAAAGGGAAGACTCATATTACTGATGAATCGAGCAAACGGTCTAAGCCAAGTGACGCGTCTGCTATTTCTGAGAAGACTAACGCTCCCATTTCTTCTGACATTCCGGCCGGTTCTCCTCCTCTAAAGGAATCTGATATTCAAACCATCATTAACAGGCCACAATATCAAGTTAAAGACGGCCCTCCAACGCTTCAGAGTCGATTTCCGAATTGGTGTCTAAGAGGAGTCCGTTTTGACTTAGATTTGGTTCCCATTGATAAGCAGGCAATGCTGAGAAATGTCGATGCTATCAAGCTTGACATTGAAAGAATGTCTGGATGGCAGAAGTTGGTTGATGAACTTCATAGGGTCAACCATATTAACCTTGAGGCGATGATGACCATGGAGAATGATAAATCAGAATGGGACAAATGGCGTAAGCAGCATGATGCGGAGATGACGAGCATTGCAGACGACAATGCAAAGCTTGCGTCTGAAGTTAAGTAGCTTAAGGAAAATCTCGCTTCTTCTTCTGCATCATATACTCAAAAAGAAGAAGTCTTTCAGAAGCAAGTGCGGGATGCACATGCTGCACAAAGAGATGTAGAAATGAAGCTTGCCGCTGAACAGCACGTTAATGAGAAGTATCGCACAAAAAACGCCGAACTGCGGGAAAAAGTCACCTCCCAGAACGTGGAGATTGAGTTACTAAAGTCTCGACTCGCTAAAGCTGAGACAGCTCGTGATGAGGCTATTACTGGTAGGGTTGCTGCCATTGCCGAAAAAGAAGCGGCTGAGCAATCACATGAGGCAACGAAAGCAAACATCAGTTCTACCTTATTCGACTTTTATTTACACTGCGTTCTGGGTCGTGGGAGCCTTGCTTTTTTGGGTCCAGATTATGAAATCACTCTGGCTGAAGTGTGGGAAGCCGCACTTGATATGTTTAAAGGTGTCGGCTATGATGAAGCAAAATTTGAGGAAGCAAAGTTTGAGGCTCGCTATCTTGATGATGAGGCTCGCGCCGCTCTTGTTAGAGGGAAGGAGCAGCTTGCTAAAGCACGGGCTGAATCACTGGGAGAAGAGCTTTCAAAAGAGGAAGCTCTTTTAACTGCCCCTGTTCATACTTCCACTTCGGCTGATGCAAACATTATGGATTCCAGCTCTCATCCTTCACATCCAGTTGTGACCACTCCTACAGAAGAAGAGGCAATGAAGGACTTTCAGGCTCGGGAATTTGAGATTGATCTCGCCAAACCGGCTTCTCCAGGTAACTTTGACGAGATGAATTCAGTGAATTGCTTATTCGACTTAACCGAGTTCGACGAACTTCTTACTTATTACTTAAGCTTTGACGATCCACTGTCTTCTTTTTCCTCGGAGAATACTGATTTTGATTTCTTTTATTATGCAGCGGATGTGCCGGAAACTGCACCAATTTCTCCTTCTTCAGCTGTCGTTCCTCCTCCTCCAACTTCTCAACCAGGTTCACAGGAAGAACAGATAGCAGCCCTTCAAGGCTTGGATGAACCACCTGCTTCAGAGGAGCAGAAAACAGAAGATCTAGAAGATAGTGAGAAGACCCCGGAGCAGTCTTTTGACTACGACACAAAGCTTTCTACATTTCTTACTCCGGGGAGTGAGTCTTCTTCCAAGAAGAAGGGGAAACGTGTGGTTTCGAAGAAAGGAAAGAAAAGTTCCTCTGCTGCTGGAGATGAAGCAGAAGTCGATCCGGCTGAGTCTCTTTCTCCTTCTTCTCCGATACGGCCTTCGAAACTAATTACCAGGCCGGGTAAAGGCTCCAAGGGTGGGAAGAAGGAGAAATGAGTTTGATTTTGTCTTTTCTGCTTTTTGCATGCATTGACCGGAGATTGTGCGGATACCGGTCTTCGCTCCTTTTTGTAATCTGCACAATTTAAAAAGTTTCCATAGTATTGAATAAAATAACTATTTTACTTGTACAAATTCTTGTGTATGTAGGAATATATCTGTTTTTCATTTGAAGTGTAGAGTAAACGATTCTTTTTACTTGTACAAACTTTTGTCTGTGTTTCAAGAACGCATTTATTCCACATCTTCTTTATGTGATATTGCAATGAACTTGTGGTGTGTCGCTTGTATATTACTTTTATTAATGTAACTGAATTGTATAATGTTGCCCCCATACCACAAGTGCATTGCAATATTTCTCGCTTTTACAAGACTGATACTCTTATATTTGAGAATAACCATTCCACTTTTGAGGAAGGAATCATTCCGCTTTTAATAGAGTATATCACGTTTTTGGAGAAATTTTTACTTTCTCTTTCTGTCAGAAGAACACTTCGACTTTTGGGAATGATCACTTTTATTTGTTTAAAAATGAATTTTCCTGCACAATGAAATGAGCTTCTGAAGAAGGTTTTGATTTTTGTGCCCCAGTAAAGGGTTTATTTTTGGTACTTCAAGCAAGGTGAAGTACGCCTCTGCAGAGGTCTTTTGGTCTCCGAAGAGAAGCAATTTTGGTCTCCGAAGAGAAGCAATTTTGGTCTCCAAAGAGAAGCAATTTTGGTCTCCGAAGAGAAGCAATTTTGGTCTCCGAAGAGAAGCAATTTTGGTCTCCGAAGAGAAGCAATTTTGGCATTTCAGCTCTGGTGAAGTGGGTCTCCGAAGAGAAGCATTTAGCACTTCTACACGAGTGAAATGTGCCTCCGAAAAGGGCTTTTTAGCATTTCATCACTGGTGAAGTGGGTCTCCGAAGAGAAGCATTTTGCACTTCTACACGGGTGAAATGTGCCTCCGAAGAGGGCTTTTGCCCCCGAAGAGGTCTTGAAATTGCCTGGAAGTTACTTTCTCATGGTTGAGTGGATCCACGGGGCGGACGCAAGTTGCTTGATTGGATGTTCGTTTGCACAAACGATCGCAATCAATTAACAAGGGCCCTGTTCCTTCAGCTTGGGAAGGTGCCCCTCCGGTGGTTCCACCAATCTTGTTATTGAGAGAAGCACTTTCATTTATTGGCGTGCCTCGTTAGAGGGCTTTGTTGATCTTTGGGAAGGAGCATCGGTTGGTTTGTGTGCCAGGAAGGTTGCTTCTCAGGGGCGAGTAGATCCACGGGACGGACGCAAGCTGCCTGATCGGATGCATCACGATCAGTTAGCAAGGGCCATATTCCTTCTGCTTGGGAAGGTGTCCCTTCGGTGGTTCTACCGGCCCTTTTATTGAGGAGCAAAATTCCTTTTGGTTGCTTACGTGCTTGCTTGGCCATGTTCTCCCATCATCTGCCCATTAGCGATCTTTTATTATCATTTCCAAGCGTATCTTCGTTCCTTTTGTAAGTAAATTGCCTTATCCGAAGAAGTGGACTTCACTGTTGAATAACTTCATGGGACAAACGCGAGTTACCTAGCTGGATGTTTGTTTTAATAAATGATTTGTAAGGCTCGCTTGGCTTTGCGATGGGTGAGCTTTGCTTTAATGACCTGCAATATTAGATCGACATTTTAGCAATACATTTAGAGTATTTTCACATCGAAATATAACAGGCAATTTATAATAGAAAACACAGAATGCATAGTTTTTCATTATTCAGCCACGCTGATTTCTCAGCGGTTTACAATGCAGAGGTTACACATCCATTATCATTTTTTTTTACAAATTTAAGCAACGTTGTTAAGCAAAAAATGGATGCTAGTGATTGTTGTTTCTGAATCTCCAAGCTGGATTTCCATTTGTGCTTGATTCATAGCTTTTGGATTTTTACGCCAGAGAAAGTGGGAGATGCCCCAGCCGCAGTTTTGTGGGTAATTAGTAGTCGTCCCAACTTCTACCTGCTGGGTATGGACCTCCTGTGACAACATTAATGACAATCTTTTCTGAATCTTGCGCTGCAGTGTTGTGGTGAGAATCGGGTGGATGGGTAGGACATTGTTGATCCCGAGTGGATGAGGTTGGATCGACTCCGCTTCTCTTAACGTATTGTTGGAGTTTACCCTGCTCCAGCAATTCTTCAATCACATTCTTTAACTGGCGACATTGGTCAGTGTCATGGCCAGGTTGATTGTGAAATTGGCAGAATTTTCCATTACGCTTTGCACCTCTCATCATCTCAGGTGGCTTTGGATACCTGACAACGTCCTTTGTTGCAAAAAAGATATTTCTTGGTGTATCAGTTAAAGGAGTAAAGTCCGAAGGATTAAAGCGGCGAGGTTTCTTTTCATTTCCCTGGCTCTTTCCTCCTTCATTCTCCCTTTTCTGACTTTCAGATTCTCTTTTCTTAGATGGGACACTGTTATTATTAGTTTGGGCAGCAACCACTTTCGACGTCGTAGAAAGGCTTTCAAGGCGAATGAACTCGTCGGCCTTTTTATAAAAAATTTCAAGTGAGTTTGGTTCCTTCATCTTTAGCCATATTCCAAATTTACTCGATTTATCAATGGCTCGCATCAAATAAGTCAGGATCATGCGTGGTTCCGCATTTTCTACTTCGGCTAAAGCTATATTGAAACGGCTCAAGAAAGATTTGATTGATTCTCCGAGCGCTTGTTCTAGGTTAGACAGTGACATTATATCCTTAGCTTTTGAAGCATACAATCTGAACTGTTCTTTGAACTTTTGCGTTAAGTCGGAGAACTTATCTACAGACCGAACTGGAAGCTTTGTGAACCAAAGTAAAGCCACACCTTCCAGGTATACTGGAAAGTATCGACACTTGATCTCGTCTGATGCTCTTGCACCGGTCATATGCCAATCATATTTGTATAGGAAATGATTAGGGTCACTCGTTCCCCTATAGGCTTGGATAGTAGGAGGTGCAAATTTCCTTGGAAACTCAGCTTTCAGGATCCTTTCAGTAAACGGAGTTCTGCTTGGCGCGAATCCCCAGTCAGCCTCATCCTCTTCCCTTTGCATGCTCTCTTTCATGATGCGGCCAACCATTTCAGACAGGTACTCTTTATTGTTCAAAGACACCTCCGGGCAAGCATCAGTTCTTCCCTCGGAAGTTTGCCCGGGCATATGTTCATGACAAGTTGGTTGCGGCATAGAACCATCAGCTTGGAAAGGTGGCATTTCAGGAAGTGTGGTTTGATGGTTTTCTGGGTGACGATTTGCCCCGAGCAGGGCAGTTATCCTATCCATCATCAAAGCGTTTTGAGTTTCAATTTGTTGGTATAATCCAGAAACTGCGTCGTCCAATTCAGCCCTGGTGACTCCAAAGGTAGGAGTCGCTTGGTCTGTTATTGGGGAAGCGAAAGTCCCTTCATGAGCATTTCCGGATCTGATAGGTCTACCTCTTCTTCCAGAAGCCATTATTTCGGATCTGGTTTTTAAGAGAGGTTCTTTTTATGAATCTTTGCGAAGCAACGGTGGATGATCGCCTGAGTTGGGTTCTTAGTGAAAGCACCAAAATGTTAACGCTAAAAAGTGAACATTAACACTCGGTGTGTGTAATAGAATTGTGAAAGCACCACCCGTTGGTACGGGAACAGAATATAAGCTGAAAATAGCAGAAAAGCAGTAAATGAACAACAGATTTATAGTGGTTCGGCCCGTAATTGAGCCTACGTCCACTTTATAGTCTTTTATTGCTGATTCGGTTACAATTTGATACAATATCCTTCAAAATACAATACAACTTGATCATGAAAGCACTCTTGACTACTAGCTCAATCTTTGATGATGAAACTCGACGAATCCGTGTTAGATGTAAGGAGTTCTTCTCGAAGCTTGTTGTAGTGTCTCGAATGCTTGAAGATCTTTGATTGCTGAATGAGAGGAGACTTCGACAGAGTAACGGCGCTTGAAGAAATGAATGGCCAAAAGTCCTCTCCATGTTGGAAGTGGTGGTCTATTTATAGGAGCAGCTCTGGATTCTGGGCAGAGAAAATGCTAAGTCTTAGGTCGCGTACGACTTAAGCTAGGTCGTGGGTCGCGAGCGACCTAAGATAGGTCGTACCCCATACACAACTTAAGATGTGCAGTGATGAAGTCGTCTGGAAATTTTCCTAAGTCCTAAGTCGTGGAGGACTTAAGGTAAGTCGGTGACGAGTTAAGGGATTGGGTTGTTCTGGGCTCATCTTGTGGCTTTGTCTTCGACAAGTGTTAAGTCGTGGCCGACTTATCAGACAGGTAGTATAGGCATGGGCTCTGGACTCTAACCTCGTAGCTTTTAGGTCGAGGACGACTTAAGCCAGGTCATGAGTTCCTTAAGTCGTAGGTCCTTTAAGTCGTAATATCCTCTTGAGTCGTGGGCTGTGAAGCTCTTAAGTCGCTAGATCACTTCAGGCTTTAGGTCGCAAGCTTCTTCAGTAGTTAGGTTGCAAGCTCTTTTAGGTCGCAAGCTTCTTCAGTAGTTAGGTCGCAAGCTCCTTTAAGTCGCAACACTGCTAGGTCGCGAAGTTCTTGAGATGGTTAGGTCGCTATGTTCTTAGGTCGTAGGTCGTCAACCTTTTAACTCGCAAACTGTTAAGTTGGAGCTCTTCTTAAGTCGTAGTCTCTAGGTCGCAACATTGCTAGGTCGCAATGTTCCCTGTAGCTTTAGGTCGCAACATTGCTAGGTCGCAATGTTCCCTAAGTCGTAGGTCGCTGGGCTACTTCAAGAGTTAGGTTGTGACATTCTTAGGTCGCGTCTTTCTTAGGTCGTGACATTCCTGTAGCTTAGGTTGTAGCTTCACTAAGTCGCGGAATTCCCTAAGTCGTGACTTCGTTAGGTCGCAAAGCATCTCTTAGGTCGCAAAGTTTTAGGTCGCTTAAAGGAATTAACAGGTGGGAACACCCAGGGTGATAACATATTTGGTACTATCCAGGTTAGGGGTAGGTTGGTCTTGTGTTGGCAGGGGATCCATATTGATGACAGAGCTGTTTGCTCGTACTGGATGACAGAGACGTTTGCTCGTACTTGATTATATTCCGTTGTGTGTGTGTGTGTAGACTGTATAGTCAACACTGGTGAGGACAAGTTGTAGATAACTGTCCATATCGATGTATTGATGGTTGTACTCTTATGGTTGTATATATATATTGACAGTTGCAAATTCTCTTGTATAAAAATATGTTATTATATATTATATTTTATTCCGCTGCGATTGTGAGATTCTGTGTATTATTGTTTCTATTTCCTTCTATCTTTCCTTTTTCACCCTTAATGATCTGGTATTTTCAGCACTCGATTTCTCGGCATGCTATACAATAAACATATTAATGTCGATTTTAGTTGGTCGAAAATCGTGGTTCGTCACAGTTTAAATCGACAATAATCCACATATGTCCAACTTAAACAATTTGTAACGTAGATAATTAATGGGGATAATAAAGAAAAATAAGGAAAGAAGAAGAAAACAAATACAGAATCTCACAGCGGAATGATAAAATGTAATAGTCAAATAACCAATTCATGAAGCTATTTATATCATACATTTGATTTTGTTTATACAAAATTTATCAGAGTTATATATACAACAGGGATAAATAAAAATAATGCAGCAGACAACGTGATGCAGGAATATTAAAAGTAATAATAATATACTAAATCTTCGTCTTCGTCCTCTGGAAAAATGATCTTCAATGTGCTGAAAAAAACTCAGGGCTGACTCGAGCGTAACGAAAAGACAAAACACTCGAGTCAGGACTAAAAATATTCTAACGCAAGTTAAATCGATATTGCAATATAACATGAGTGCCGAGGTGTCAGAGATGTTTACGGAGTTTCACATCTCCTATCCACTATATAACGTGCGTGCAATAACTCAAGAGATGTTACGGGATTTTCCATCTCTTAAGGATCCATCAAATTATTTATATGTAGTAGAATACGCTACATATATAATGTCGAATCAGTAAAATAAATATCAAAATAGCGTTAAGGATTTACATTGATCCACCTTAACACATTTTAATAGCATGTAGTCTATGCAGGTCCTGTAACACAACCACTAACTTTGGTAGCTAGTGAGTCCCCTATAGGTACAATATTAAACCAAAGTCGTAATGGGCTCGTATAAGGATACGTATGACAAGGCACGTGGGGCGATGCCTAAGTTAGGATTCTACCAGTTTACCCTTTCTGGCTGGTCGTAACCTATACATGGCCGACCGTGACCATCAATCCAAACAAAAGGGTGAACACAGCGAGTACAAAATCACAATAGTAATACGAGGGATCAACGTCGCTAGAGGTAGCTAACCTCATTGGCTAGACAAAGGCTCCTTTTTTAGTCATTTTAATTATGACACAAGTTTCCAGGCTATCCATCATCGATCTCTTACTTCATTCCAGTAATTGTTCGCCAATTCAACCACTACATTCTGGATATCATCCAACGCGTACTCGGTTGTCAAAGTGGTTCCAATATTGACAGAGAGTATGCCAATAAGAGGCCCCGATCTCTTTAACAACCAAACGTCATTTTACACACCGGTTGGTTCTTTTACATTTCAAAAACGATTCATATTTAATATCAAAATATGATATTCATTTCAAAAATCAATTTATTTCAAAATCATCATATTTACTCAAACATACTATTTCACTTCAAAATCATTTCGCCTCGATATCTCGGTTTCGCCTCCAAAAAATTTCGAATTTCAATTTAGGCTATAACTTCATTTTAACCTAATTTGTATTTAAATCAACGATTTAGATATAAACATTCCAGCCTTAACCAGTTTGAATTTTAGAAAATAGTTTGAAATTTTTTTAATAGTTTAAAAGTTAAAATAGTTTAATATAAAATAGTTTGAGTATTGAAAATGGTTTATATAGGAAGATAGCTTGAAAAATCAAAGTAATTTGTATATTTAAAAAGATAGATTTTAAAACAATTTATAATAAAATAATTTATTTAAAAACAATTTCAAAGTCAAACCGATCAAATTCCAAATCTTCCAATTCATTCATTTCAATCTCAATTTCGATTTAAACAATTCAATTCCGATTTCAAGTCGAATTTTTACTTCGATTCCGATTTCAATTAAAATAAATTCAGTTTTGATTTTGAAATAATTATATTTTGCTTTCAATTTCAATTCAAATTTCAACTTCAATAAATTTCAATTAAATCCCAACTTAATTTTAATTTCAATTCCAAATAAATTTTAATTTCAATTTTAATTATCTGATTCAATGATTAAATTTCAACTCAATTCTCAAATTTAAACCATTTCGATTGATATCAATTGCGAGTTCAACTTTTAAAATATCGATTCAAATCACTTTAATCAAATTAACCTTCAATATTCAATTTAAGACCCAAATCTTCAAACGTAATTCAATTTCGAGCTCAACTTTGAAATATCATTTTATATTACTTTTACTTAACAATATTTAAAGTTCGAATAAAAGTCCAATCTTTTAAAACAAATCAATTTTTGAAATTCAAATCATATTTCAATTATAACTTATCAACTTCAATTATTTAAACAATTCTTGTTTCCAAATTTAAATTTCAACATTTCGAGCTCAAGTTCGAAAATAATTCGATTTCCATAAATTCGATTTTTACTTCTAAATCAAATAATTTAAAAAAAATAATCAAAAATTTTCAAAATCATTTAATTTAACCAAATTCGATGTCCGTATATAATTCTCAATCCTATGACCAAGTGAGTCAGTTATTTAAATTTAATTCAGGGATGGATATATATCATTTCAACCCAAAATAAATGTCATAGGTATATATCATTTCAACCTATTTCTTAATTTATTCGAAATAATTCAATTTATAGTTTTATATGCTGTAAATAATATACATGATGATACAAGATATATCAAAATAAATAAACATCCAAAATATCAACCAATAGCATCCATCACAATCAATCATCCAAACGGTCAATATAATTAACAACAATTTCATAGTTATCAATATCGGGTATTTTACTAGCAATTAAATTCCTCCTCAAATTTAACTGTGTGACGACCGCCCATGACCCCTGCACTGAACCTAGAGAAAGTGCGCTGTAAAGTGTGCCAGGCGACCATGGACGATTGTCAGGGTAAATTAAAAACAACATAATCTATCGTATTACTCACAGCGCATGGACAAAATACAATAGAATATATATATATAGTGAAGCTTCACAGAAATAGAATCTCATCAATAAAACTTCATAATAGTTGAATACAACATCTGAATAGTCAATACATCAAGCCTCACTACATATCACTCAGAGAATTATACAAAACAGCAGAACATCCAGTACATATAGTAAGAAGATAATATGCAAGCCTCCAGCTCGTCTTCGACATCAGCATCGTGGGAAGCAAGAACAACACCTGTCACCTGCTCCTAGTCTACCCGTCCCAAAATGGATGAACAGCCCAAGGCAATAAGAGTTAAAACATAAAGCCTTGAGTCAGACAACAGTCTTAGTGAGCGGTAAATTAACTAACAACATACCAAAAGAGCATAAAGGAAAAAGGAATAGGAATACAACCCTCCCACTCCACCTCTTTCTACAGTGATAGCCCCCAGACACACACTAAGCAGAAGCAAACATAGCAGAGCATACTATTTAAAGTAAAGCAATTATCACTCAAGAAAGGGCGATGTTTTCCAAGTACAAACCCCCAAGGCCTAAACCAAGATCAGATAAGCACCCAGAAAATACCGCTCTTGAGACTGAATGACGATACAACCAAACATCCATGACTCTGGCTATCATTGTTATCACTGCTTCGATATCACCGTTAATTGAATGACCGGCACATTCTTTCAGCCGTCCGTCAAGGGCTAATGGAAACCCCGGTTCTAGACATAACTCTGCACGTCGTCGTAACCCGTGCCTAGGACTATCGAATCTACCCAGAGTACTTGACTACCAATCAGTAGCCTTCAGGGACTATCGAATCTGCCCGACGTACTCTTGCTTTGAGCATGCTAGAACCTTCAACAACGATGAGATCTCAGCCTTCTAGTCATCCTCCTCGACGACTATTTCCATACTAGCTCAAGCGCCTCTCAAGCAAACCATTATCCTCAAACTCGAACCATTTCACCGAGTTATCAACATGCTTGGAATGATCCCGTCTGGATTAGACCAAGGCTATCTCATATCATGCTTCGCCTCATCATCATCATAGCAAAGCTTCATCTCAACATCATCATCAAATCTATCCATATGAGCTTCATCATCCGCTACATATGCCACAAGCAGCTTTTCCAATTCAAGAGCCTTTCCCTTAGCTTTTGAATCACCTTCGGTCTAAATCAAATCATCAATCATCTAATTCATAGCAATCAATCAAGTCAAACATTAATCCAAGTAATCAAGCATTCAAATATGATCTAAATAGACAATTATAACAATAATGGCAATTTCGTAAATAAAGAGTCTAAAATCTAACAAGCATGAAAACAGGAGCAATATCTCTATAATCTTGATGAATGAACTTGCATAGGTTAGTAAAATGGTTGTCGAATCATCATGAACAATGGATCTACATGGATCTATACTTAGGATTAAGAAAATGCATGGAAATCACTGCTTTAATACAAAATCAAGCCAACGATCCGATATACTCCTTTGGATCCGTGTGAGAGATAATCACCACTCACCAAATCACCTAAACAACTCAAAAGCAACACACTTCAGATATGGACAGCGAAGGATCTAACTCGATCTATCACAAATCCGCTTTAAACGATGAAATCTCTCTTCGAAGAATGTAGATCTTCAATCTAAGCTCTTCGATCTTCGATTTGATCTTCGATTTGGATGGAAGGAATCACTAGATTAGAGTGGAGAAAAGAAGTGAAGAAGTGTAGAAGTCGAGCTTTCAAAATGGCAGCACTTCGTCGCTTCGAATTCCGGATCCCAAAAAGTGAGAAAAACCCTCCTATTTATAGGCTGATTTTCCCCTAGGTCGTTCGCTCTTAGGTCGTCCACGACCTAAAACCCCACGACCTAACAACCTCCGACTCAACAACATCACGACCTACCACTTAGCCAACCTTTCGACCTAACACAATGCGCGACTTAACTACGCGCGACTTACGACCTAACACATGCGCGCCTTAACGACCCAGCGACTTAACAACATGTGCGCTTCCACAACCTAAAAATGCCACGACTTAATAACTCACACGACCTAACAACTTACGTGACTTACGACTTAACAGATAAGCGCATCCATACGCGACCCACGACCTAACAAGCCTGCGACCTAATACTTAGCGACCTAACAACCCACGACCTAACTCCTAAGTCGTCTACAACTTAACTCCCTTAGGTCGCTCACTGCTACCACTAGCTTCCTTAGGTTGTTGCCGACCTATCCTCCTTAAGTCGCTAACTCTTAAGTCGCTTACTCCTATAAGTCGCTCCTATCCTGAAGTCATCTACGACCTATCCCAGACATAGGATTTCACGACCTAAACCTTAACGACTTGTCCTATTATCCTTAAGTCGCTCGAACGACCTAAACTATAACACGACCTAACTCCTTAGGTCGGTCAAATCCTATAGGTCGCTACAAACTAATATACGACCTAAACCACTATGCGACCTAACTGCTATACGACCTAAGTCCTTACCTTGTCCATTCTACTAGGTCGCTAACGGCTATAAGTCGCTTACTTCTATACGACCTAAGACTTAGACCCTGGATAACTTATGAACAATGCGACCAAATGATAACTGTTTTGCGATGTTTCGATCTGTAAAAATACGGGTCGTTACATTCTCTCCCCCTTAGGAATTTCGCCCCCGAAATTCCAAACAAACAGAGCAATCCAAGACTATTCTGCATACCTACCATCCATAGCAATCAACAAACCATGCATCCAATTCTAGCTTAGCATGCAGAATTCTAAAACTAGAACAAGTTACAATGTCGTTAGATGACACGACACCTTAGGGCCATACCTTGAAGAGTTCAGGATGAGCTACTTTCATCCTCTCTTCCACCTCCCATGTACAGTCGTTATCATCATCACTCCATTGTATCTTGAGCAACTTAACTACCTTCCTCCTAAGCTGTTTCGTGTCGGTTCCCACAACACGAAGCGGCTTACGAGGTCTCTTATCGACTGGATCAACTTCGAAATCTTCATAGCTATCAGCAGAAACCACTGTATTTGAGTCGTGCACATACTTCCGTAGATACGATACATGAAAAACATTGTGCACACTCGACATCTTCTCTGGTAACGCCAATCTGTAGGCGAGCTTTCCAATTCGCTCGATGATCGGGAATGGTCCAACAAATCTCGGAGTCAATTTTCCTTTCTTCCTGAATCGAATAACATTCTTCAGTGGAGAAATCTTCACAAAAACCATATCACCTACGTCGAATTCCAAATCCTTACGACGCTTATCGGCATAACTTTTCTGACGGTCTTGGGCTGCCTTCATTCGTTGCCGAATGATCTCTATACAATCTGAAGTCTGTCGAATTATCTCTGGCCCAAGTATCAGCTTTTCTCCCATCTCTAACCAACATGTCGGAGAGTTACACGGTCTTCCATACAATGCTTCATACGGTGCCATACCAATGCTTGACTGGTAACTGTTGTTATACGAAAATTCCACCAAATGAAGGTGATCTTCCCATGATCCTCTGAAATCCAAGACACAAGCTCTAAGAAGATCTTCGAAAACTCGGTTGACTCTCTCGGTCTGATCATTTGTTTGAGGGTGATAAGCTGTACTCAAACACAACTCAGTTCCCAAAACTTCCTGGAAGCTCTTCCAAAATCCACTAGTGAACAATGGTTCTCGATCGCTTACTATACTCTTCGGAATACCATGGAATCGAACTATCCACTTAAAATACAACTCTGCCAACTTTGATGCAGTCCTAGTCGATCGAACAGGAATGAATCTTGCACTCTTAGTCAAACGATCTACGATGACCCAAATCCCTTTATTTCCCGCTCTGGTTCTAGGTAACCCATCAATAAAATCCATCGATATTTGTTCCCACTTCCATGTAGGAACTTCTAATGGCTGAAGCAATCCACTTGGCTTCTTCTGTTCGGCTTTTACCAACTGGCAGTTCATGCACTTGGAAATAAAATTTCCAACATCCTTCTTCATGCCTTCCCAGTAATAGTCTCTCTTCATATCCCGATACATCTTATTTCCACCTGAATGAATTGTCAGCTTCGAGTGATGACTTTCCTTCAGCACCTCATTCCTCAATTCATCCATATCGGGAACAACTAGTCGTCCTTGCTTTCGAAGCCAACCCTCTCGATCGACCTCGAATCCTTTATCCTTTTTTGGTTCCAATCCAAATTCCAAATCACGGATAATCTTGACAAGCTTATCGTCTCGCTTTTGGCCCTCGCCAATCCTTTACACAAGAGTAGGTCTTATCGATAAGTTTGCCAACATTTCAGGTTCCAATTCACATCTGGGCCTGAAGTCAAATCTAGCTAAATACTCGAGACTCTTCCATTTTGAAAACATGGCTCCCAATCCTGCATGTCTTCGACTTAACGCATCTGCCACTGCGTTACCTTTTCCCGGAGTATAAGCTATACCAAAATCATATGATGCCAAATACTCTAGCCACCGTTGCTGCCGAAGATTCAAATCCTTTTGGGAGAAAAGATACTTCAACGACTTATGATCTGTAAACAACTCGAATCGAACTCCCAATAGATAATGTCTCCACATCTTCAGAGCAAAAACAATCGCCGCTAACTCCAAATCATGAGTCGGGTAATTCCTTTCATGCGGCTTCAGTTGTCGACTAGCATACGCAACAACTTTATCCTTCCACATCAGCACTGCTCCAAGTCCAGTACCACATGCGTCGGTGTAAACCACCATCTCATCATTCCCACTTGGAATAGTCAAAACAGGAGCACTTGTCAATCGCTCTTTCAGGATTCTGAAAGCTTTCTCACACTTAGCATCCCATCTGAATACGCAAGTGCATCTTGTGCTCTTCTTCAGTTCCGAAATAAATCAAAATATCATCCACGAACACTAGCACGAACTTACTCAACTGATCTCTGAACACTCTATTCATAAGATCCACAAAATATGCTGGCGCATTAGTCAACCCAAACAGCATCACCATCCACTCAAAGAAACCGGATGGTGTCCTAAAAGCAGTCTTCGGCACACTATCCTTAGCCACTCTCAACTGGTGAAATCCCGTTGCCAAATCCATCTGAGAAAACACCTTAGCTTCGTGAAGCTGATCAAACAAGTCATCTATTATTGGCAATGGATACTAGTTCTTCTTAGTCACCTTATTCAGCTCACGATAATCCACGCACAACCTCAACGATCCATCCGCTTTGGTTGCGAACACAACTGGTGCACCCCATTCGGACACACTACGCCGAATGAATCCTTTCTGCAAAAGATCATCAACCTGCACCCTCAACTCCTACTGTTTCCTAGGCGCCATCCGCCTAAGAGGCATCACAACAGGTCTGGCTCCTTCAACTAGATCTATACGAAACTCGATCTCTCTATGCGGCGGTAACCCTTTGACCTCGTCAAAGACATCTTCGAATCCATTCGCGATTGGCAACGATGACAGTCCATCCCGTGGAACAACCAGCGAATACATGAAGCTCATGAAGACGCCTTCTTCATGCTTACATCGTATCACAATCTTTCGCCCCTCCACATTCTCGACTGTCACCTCCAACCTTTCACAATCAACCTTTGCCGCATACTTCCTAAGCCAGTCCATACCCAAAATAATTCCGAACCCCGCAAAGTTCAGAACAAAACAATCACAAACAAAAGAGCAACCATGACTCGACACAATCAGACCATGGCAAAACATACACAAACAAGACGAACCCCCAACTGGATTAGTCACAACCAATGGCCTATCAACAATATCTGGTTCTAAACCCAGCCGGCCTACAAGTTCATTACAAACAAACGAATGCGACGCCCCAGTATCAAATAACACTCTAACAGGAACTCCACATATGGAAAGAGTACCTTGAACCACTACACTCTTTCCTTTCTCTTCAGCGGTAGGAGCTTTCGAAGATGATGGAACAGTTCCCAAAGCATAAGCTTGCACAATCTGCTTGTCCCTTCGCGGTTTTGGACAATTCTTCCTGATATGCACGGGCTTGTCACAATTGTGTCACTTCATTGGTACCTTCGGATTCTTACAATCCCTAGAGAAATGGCCCTTCTACTGACAATTATAGCAGGTCACTTCGCTCTTCGGCTTCTTCTGGCCATCCTTCCCCTTTTGCTGCTGCTGCTTCCTCTTCTTGTTTCCACCCTGCTGGGGTTTACACTCATCCCTGGTCACAGCAACAACAGATCCTTCCTTAGGAAACAGATTCTCGTGCCTCAAAGCTTTCTCCACAAGCTTCTCAAATGGATCGTCCAAATGGTCCACCAACTGCCTCCCAAGATAACTGTCCAAGCCTGTCACAAACTTCTCGTTCTTCTGATATGAAGATTCTATATACGACCGGGCATACTTGGACAAAGCTTCAAACTTAGAAACATACTCAAGAACTGGTCTTCCTCCTTGCTTAAACTCCACAAACTTCTTGAACAGAACAAACTTCTGAGTTGTAGAAATGAACTTAGCTTCAAATCTGGCTTGGAATTGCACCCAAGTAATTTCTTCCTCCGGAGTATCAATGGTGATAGAGTTCCACCAATCAGAAGCACTTCCTTGAAGCTGTCTTGATGCTAACTTCCTCTTAGTCGCATCCTCAATTGCCAAATCACCAAAGATCCTTCTACAAGCATCTATCCACCTCTGGACTTCAATGGTTGATTCTGTTCCCAAGAAAACCTTTCCTCCAAGAGCAGTGTAGTCCTTACACAGCTTAGCAAAATCCACCGGTCTTGGAGTTTGAACTTGAACTCCAACATCCACCGATGGCCCCGGAGCTGGCATCCTTCTCATGATCGAAGTCATCATAGCTTCGAACATAGCAGCATAATCAGCAGCCCCTTCAGTAGCACGGCCTTACCTAGCAGCTGGTCTCCGTCTTCGACTCATTCTCAATATCTATAAAAAGGAATGGTCAGAACATCTTGAGAAACAACTGCTTAAAGGACTCAAACTCTTCTAATCTACTATATTATATATAGTAATCATCCATCAAAATACAATTACGTCTCTCATACGTAGTTACGTCAGCGAGCGTTGGATAAAATCGATTAACCAATGCTCTGATGCCAAATGTGACGACCGCCCATGACCCCTGCACTGAACCTAGGGAAAGTGCACTGTAAAGTGTGTCAGGCGACCATGGACGATTGTCAGGGTAAATTAAAAATAGCAGAATCTATCGTATTACTCACAGCGCATGGACAAAATACAATAGAATATATATATATATAGTGAAGCTTCACAGAAATAGAATCTCATCAATAAAACTTCATAATAGTTGAATACAACATCTGAATAGTCAATACATCAAGCCTCACTACATATCACTCAGAGAATTATACAAAACAGCGGAACATCCAGTACATATAGAAAGAAGATAATATGCAAGCCTCCAGCTCGTCTTCGACATCAGCATCGTGGGAAGCAAGAACAGCACATGTCACCTGCTACCTAGTTTGCCCGTCCCAAAATGGACGAACAGCCCAAGGCAATAAGAGTTAAAACATAAAGCCTTGAGTCAGACAACAGTCTTAGTGAGCGGTAAATTAACTAACAACATACCAAAAGAGCATAAAGGAAAAAGGAATAGGAATACAACCCTCCCACTCCACCTCTTTCTACAGTGATAGCCCCCAGACACACACTAAGCAGAAGCAAACATAACAGAGCATACTATTTAAAGTAAAGCAATTATCACTCGAGTCAAGGGCGATGTTTTCCAAGTACAAACCCCCAAGGCCTAAACCAAGAACAGATAAGCACCCAGAAAATATCGCTCTTGAGACCGAATGACGATACAACCAAACATCCATGACTCTGGCTATCACTGTTATCACTGCTTCGATATCACTGTTAATTGAATGACCGGCACATTCTTTCAGCCGTCCGTCAAGGGCTAATGGAAACCCCAGTTCTAGACATAACTCTGCAGGTCGTCATGACCCGTGCCTAGGACTATCGAATCTACCCAGAGTACTTGACTACCAATCAGTAGCCTTCAGGGACTATCGAATCTGCCCAACATACTCTTGCTTTGAGCATGCTAGAACCTTCAACAAAGATGAGATCTCAGCCTTCTAGTCATCCTCCTCGACGACTATTTCCATACTAGCTCAAGCGCCTCTCGAGCAAACCATTATCCTCAAACTCGAACCATTTCACCGAGTTATCAACATGCTTGGAATGATCCCGTCTGGATTAGACCAAGGCTATCTCATATCATGCTTCGCCTCATCATCATCATAGCAAAGCTTCATCTCAACATCATCATCAAATCTATCCATATGAGCTTCATCATCCGCTACATATGCCACAAGCAGCTTTTCCAATTCAAGAGCCTTTCCCTTAGCTTTTGAATCACCTTCGGTCTAAATCAAATCATCAATCATCTAATTCATAGCAATCAATCAAGTCAAACATTAATCCAAGTAATCAAGCATTCAAATATGATCTAAATAGATAATTATAACAATAATGGCAATTTTGTAAATAAAGAGTCTAAAGTCTAACAAGCATGAAAACATGAGCAATATCTCTAAAATCTTGATGAATGAACTTGCATAGGTTAGAAAATGGTTGTCGAAACATCATGAACAATGGATCTACATGGATCTATACTTAGGATTAAGAAAATGCATGGAAATCACTACTTTAACACAAAATCAAGCCAACGATCTGATATACTCCTTTGGATCCGTGTGAGAGATAATCACCACTCAACAAATCACCGAAACAACTCAAAAGCAACACACTTCAGATCTGGACAGCGAAGGATCTAACTCGATCTATCACAAATCCGCTTTAAACGATGAAATCTCTCTTCGAAGAATGTAGATCTTCAATCTAAGCTCTTCGATCTTTGATTTGATCTTTGATTTGGATGGAAGGAATCACTAGATTAGAGTGGAGAAAAGAAGTGAAGAAGTGTAGAAGTCGAGCTCTCAAAATGGCAGCACTTCGTCGCTTCGAAATCCGGATCCCAAAAAGTGAGAAAAACCCTCCTATTTATAGGCTGATTTTCCCCTAGGTCGTTCGCTCTTAGGTCGTCCACGACCTAAAACCCCACGACCTAACAACCTCCGACTCAACAACATCACGACCTACGACTTAGCCAACCTTCCGACCTAACACAATGCGCGACTTAACTATGCGCGACTTACGACCTAACACATGCGCGCCTTAACGACCCACGACTTAACAACATGTGCGCTTCCACGACCTAAAAATGCCACGACTTAATAACTCACACGACCTAACAACTTACGTGACTTACGACTTAACAGATAAGCGCATCCATACGCGACCCACGACCTAACAAGCCTGCGACCTAATACTTAGCGACCTAACAACCCACGACCTAACTCCTAAGTCGTCTACAACTTAACTCCCTTAGGTCGCTCACTGCTACCACCAGCTTCCTTAGGTTGTTGCCGACCTATCCTCCTTAAGTCGCTAACTCTTAAGTCGCTTACTCCTATAAGTCGCTCCTATCCTGAAGTCATCTACGACCTATCCCAGACATAGGATTTCACGACCTAAACCTTAACGACTTGTCCTATTATCCTTAAGTCGCTCGAACGACCTAAACTATAACACGACCTAACTCCTTAGGTCGGTCAAATCCTATAGGTCGCTACAAACTAATATACGACCTAAACCACTATGCGACCTAACTGCTATACGACCTAAGTCCTTACCTTGTCCAGTCTACTAGGTCGCTAACGGCTATAAGTCGCTTACTTCTATACGACCTAAGACTTAGACCCTGGATAACTTATCAACAATGCGACCAAATGATAACTATTTTGCGATGTTTCGATCCGTAAAAATACGGGTCGTTACAAACTGTCAATTTTAATTTTTGACAGTCAATTCAAATGACAATTTAGATAACAAATAAATTTATCAAGCAACAATCAATAAATTTATATCACTTCATAATTTCAAATTTAACTAGCATAAAAATATTCTAATGCTTCATAAGCCTATAAACTCTCACCTTTATTTGAACTGAAAATATTTTTAGCTTCAAATAAATTCCAGTTCCACTCCAAGTCGAAGATGACTTCGATACGATCCCAATGATATTTTTCTCGCTCAAATTGGACCTCGTTTGAAAGAGTAACGATTTAATTAATATAACGATAATCAATATACGATATAATTAAGATGTACTTAACATAACTAAATAAAATTAACTCAAATCCTTACCCTAACATCACGCTTGTTCAGGTAACCCATGTAACAACCCGAAAAATTAAAGTAATAATAATTAAATAACAAATTAATTGAATAATAAAATAGGATTGGAAAATTGGCAGAATTGAGCCACGGGAGTTACACCATTGGGTTCGTGGTAATTTTCTGAGCAATTTTCATATATAACTTGTTGAAATCCGAATCAGAATGGAGAAGTTACGAGAGAAACAAAGAAAATCAGAATTATATATAATTAAACAAAAATGAAAAAAAAGAGAAGACCCATTACGGGTCTACCCGCACCTGAGTTGGGTCGACCCATAGGTCGATCCGCCTATAGGCCAAGTCGACCGACATTCTTCCCTAGACGATTTTTCGTCCAGGTGCGAGCCGAAGACTGTAAATCTGATTTTTTGTGAAATCCTATGCGTTCGTAGCTGCATCCAATGGTTCCTACTGAGCCTATGACGTGGTTGCACCAGATTAAATCTTCAAATCTGACGGCCCGAGATCCCTAAGCCACACTATAAATAGAACCCTAGACCTAGCTATTTTTCTCATTTAGATTTTCTCCCAATTGGGTTCATTGCCGGAGGTTGAACCCTAAATTGAAAATTTTTATGGGGAGGAAACCTTATTAATAAAAATATTTTACACCCTAGAAGTGGATCCAGGAAGGCCTAGGATTAGAGCTAAGTACCACATGTGAGTCTTTTCAAATTATTTTAGATTTGTAAACAATTTAAAATAATAGGGTTCTCAATAGTTGTAGTTTTTCTATAATTTTGAGACAGTTTCTATGTAAGTTTATTTACAGTCAGTTTTTAAGTAAATTTCAGAAGTTCTTTTCAGTCTATTTTTATTCAGCTATTTGCAGTTATTTACAGTTATTTACATCTGTTTTAAGTTGGAATTTAGCCTGTAAATGTTAATTTCTTTTTATAGAGATTTAATCCTTGTTGACAAGAATAAAATATTAAAAAGAGAAGAATTAGCAAATATGGATTAAAATAGAAAAACATTAAATTTATAGAAATTAGATGTAAAATGAGAAAAACTGAAATAAAATGGAGATGGCCTAAAATAGGTAAATTTGAGATATTTACAAGCATGATTATAACAAGTGGTTATAACTAAAAAGAGAAAATATAAGGGTAACAGTTGCAAGAACCATTATAACACGTAGGTTATAATTAGAAAGAAATAAATAACATAAGTGGCTTATTTTAAAATTTAGATTTTGGATTAAGTTAATAAGCAAATATACCAGAAGTGGCCCGTACCGGCAGCATTCCCTTTTTAGGTCTAGGACTGATGGTCTCACACGTGGGTGGGTCTAGGCATGTTTATGCTGATTAGGGTAAATAAGTGGTCAATAGATAGAGGCTCAAATTTGGGGATTTGGGCAAGGGGTGGAAAGTTAGAAGTTATTTGTTAGGACCAGTACCGACAACATTCCCTTTCAGGTCGAGGACTGATGGTCACACAGGTGGGTGCGGCTGGGCACGCTTATGGTGATTAGGATAAATAAAGGGTCAAATAGGGGGCGACAATTAATGTGTACCGGCGATGACCGGGCATGCGGCATCAATTAGGGTAAATAATTCGCTGCTGCGTCCTAAAGCCCTAAGTGGTGTGTTTGCTGTGGAACCAAGATTGGTTCACAGTGACACAACAAAGATAGGAAAGGCCGATCAATGGGTAGGATTAGGATTTCAGCCTAATCAAGTTAGCAATTGAGATAGGATTAAGGTTTCATCCCAATCACAGCAGTTTAAGACAAGTGCAAACAATCAAAGCAAACGGTCAAACAGAACCAGAAACGGTATTTTATGCAAGTTTTATCTTTTCTGTATCTTCCTTTCATGCTAGAACTATTGCTCAATCTATTATCTTTATCTTGCTTAGAAATGCTAGTAATTACCTTCACTCACTAGACTTATTATCTGACTCACTCCTCTATCTTTTCTTTTTCCCCAATAGGCCAGCAGAGTTGGGGATAGTTGATTCAGGTTGCTTGGAGATTCATTTCCCAAATTTTCTCATTTCAGATGTATTCTTCTGCTTTTCATCTTTTTCATTTGGCTTATGATGGATTCGCTCTTGTAAAAGGGATTATTATTGTTATTTTTGTACTCTGATTATGTGAGACTGAGATGTATTTTCATGAGACAGGAGAGATTTTGAGTTTTTGAGACATGTTATGTTTTTATGACTTATTTTGAGATGAAGTTTAATTCTGAATGATAAGTTATTATTTAAATGTTTTCCGCTGCTTTTACTTATTTGTCTTGTGAATCTTAGTCTCTGTGATGCTTTAGCTATACTTATAATGCACCACATCCTTTGGTGTGTCCTTTTTGGGAATACTAAGGGGTGAGGGGTGTTTCATTTGGTATCAAAGCCCTAAGGTTACAAGATTCCTAAAAACTTGTTTTAAAAGTAAAGTATTTTTCAAAGGTAAAATATCATCAAACTAAAAGTATTTTTCAAGAAGAAACTCTTATTATAGAAACTGTTTTTAAGTATAAGAGAGTTTTTAAAAAAATCCCTTCAAAGTCCAGTTCAACCTTCTTTCGAGCCTATATTTTCTTTTCTTTGCATAGAATGGCAGACGCCTTAAATCTTCCAGAGGGTGTCCAAGTCTAGCCGGTTCCGTAGATACCTCCAAGCTATGGCACCAGAGGTGCAAGGGCAAGCGCCTAATGCAGCACCGGTGGGTGGAGATTCTATTAATCCACTTGCCGCAGCCAATTTTTCTAAGCTACGCAAGGACTTCGCTAATCTAGGAGGCAAGACATTTTCTGGCATGGAGGATTTCTTAGAGGCACGAACTTGGTTGAGGAACATGGAGCGGATATTTGGGCTGTTAGGATTGGAGGACCGACAGATAGTTCAGCTTGCATCTTGACAGTTGAAGGGAGAGGCTTATTACTGGTGGGAGATTGTAGAGATGGACGGTAGAGACATTGGATGGGTTGGATTTTGGGAAAGGTTTGAGAGAAAGTTCTTGTCGCAAGCCGAGGAAAGCATGTAGTTGGAGAAGTTCATTAGTCTAAAGCAGGGGAGTCTTTCGGTGAAAGAGTATATAAATCAGTTTAATGAGTTATCGAGGTTCGGTATGGAGCTTGTTAATACAGCGCATAAGAAGGCCACCAAGTTTGCTAAGGGTTTGAACCAGCCCCTCAAAGGGTTGGCATTGACACATGTACCTATGGGAGCGACGTATGAGTCACTTGTGGAAATGGCTCTCGTATCAGATGTTTCTAAGGAAGAAGAGGTTAAGGGGGTTCCTAAATCAGAAAACTCTAAGAAGAAGTGGTGGAAGAATAAGAAGGATAACGACAAGAAGAAAGGAGGAGGACCTCAAAAGGGACCGATCAAGAAGGGTGAGAAATGTCATAATTGTGGATTGGTTGGGCATTACTCAAAGGACTGTAAGAAGGACACGATGAAGGGGAAGTGTTATAGCTGTGGGTAGCCTGGACACCTTAGTAGAGCTTGTCCTTAGAGGATAGGGCAGAGAGTAGGCGCATCTATGGCGTAAGTACAGGCTTTGGATGCAGCACCTTCTAGTAGTGGACCAGACCGAGGTAGGAAAGTATATGTAGAAGGTTTGATCTCTATTTTGAATTTTCCTATTCAGACTCTTTTTGACTCCGGAGCATCGCATTCTTTCATTTCTAGTTCCTTGGTTGATTGTTTGCACTTAGATATTTCTCTAGTTGTAGACCCTATAGTTGTTTCAAACCCCATAGGAGGATCGGCACATTTATCCATGATTTGTAGGGGTTTAAAATTTTTTATACTAGGCATAGAGTTTGATTGTGACACCTATGTACTGGGATTTTCAGGGTATGGGATGATTTTGGGGATGGACTGGTTATCCACTTATGGTGCGATATTGGACTGCGAGAGGAGAGTCATCATGCAGGGACATGTAGCGGACGAACTCTCAAGGTTTTTTGCGACCCGCAGAGGTCAGTCATGTTGAGCTTCCTTTATTCCCTTGATTCATCACTAGGAGAGTTAGATTCAGTTCCAGTTGTTAGAGATTTCCCAGACATTTTTGAGGAGGTTAGATGGCTACCCCTAAGAGAGATATCGACTTTAGGATCTATCTGAATGACAATGCTAAGCCAGTGGCATTTCCCGTGAGAAATATGGCTCCTAGGGAGAGGAAGGAGTTAAGTAAGAAGATTGGTGAGCTATTAGTGAAAGGCTTCATCAGAGGAGCATATCTGAGTGGGGGCCGCCCGTTGTCTTTGCTACAAAGGCGAATGGTTCCCTTCGACTTTGTGTAGACTATGGAGAGTTGAATAAGCTCACAAAGAAGAACCGTTACCCACTTCCTAGGATAGACGATCTTTTCGATCAGTTGGTTGGCTCTTCAGTATTTTCTCAGCTCGACTTAGCCACTGGATTTCATCAGCTTAGGGTCGTTGACGATAGCATCGATAAGACAGCATTTAGGACACCAGATGGATTCTTTGGGTGGTTGGTTTTGCCGTTTGGGCTGACCAATGCCCCAGCCTATTTTGTAGATCTAATGAGCCATGTTTTTCAAGATGTCCTAAATAAGTTCGTTGTAGTGTTTGTGGATGACATTCTGGTGTTTTCCAAGAGTATGGAAGAGCATGCTATTCTTCTTGAGGAGATTCTTCATACAGATCGTGTTCATCGGTTGAAAGCAAAACTCTCGAAGTGTCGTTTTTGGCGTGAGAAGGTGCGTTTCCTGGGGCATGTAGTCTCAAGTGAGGGTCTAGCTGTGGATCCCCCTAAGGTAGTAGCAGTACAGGACTGGAAGGACCTCAAGAATGCTACCGAAGTTAGAAGCTTCCTAGGTTTGGCTGGTTATTATAGGAAGTTTATCAGAGGTTTTTCTAAGATTTCAACACTGCTGACTTGCCTCACTAAGAAGAATGCGGCATTTGTGTGGGACGTGGATTGTGAGGATTCATTCACGATGCTAAAGAGGGCCATTACTAGTGCACCAGTGTTATTTTTACCCGATGGAGCTAAGCCTTTTACAATATACACTGATGCATGTAGGACTGGCCTTGGGGCAATATTGATGCAGGATGGGAGGGTAGTATGCTATGGGAGTAGACATGTGAGAACTCATGAGAATAACTACCTCACACATGATTTGGAGCTGGCTGCTATTGTTTTGGCGCTCAAGTCTTGGAGACATTACTTGCTAGGAGAGAGGTTCGAGCTTTTCACTGACCATAAATCATTGAAGTACCTGTTCTCATAAAAGGATTTAAACTTGATGCAGCAGCATTGGATGGAGTTTCTGGCATCATATGACTTTGAGACAGCTTACACTCCTAGCAAGGGGAACGTAGTTGCGGATGCGTTAAGTAGGAAGAGAACAACCCTTAGCCCAATGTTCATGGACTGGAAAAGCCTAGAGTTTATTTCCACCTTTGCTTTTGAGCCCTCTACGGACATTACTCTTGGATTATTGGCAGCACTTGAGGTTAAACCAACCCTTATAGATCAGATTGGCTCAAGGCAGCGAGAGGATTCATAGTTTGAGGATATTCTTGATAGGATTAGCAGAGGAGAGGTCTCTAGACATCTCCAACGCTATTCCACCGATAGTAAAGGGTGGCTAAGGAGAGATGGAAGACTTTGTGTCCCCCGCACTGGTGATTTGATGAGTGATGTTCTAGCAGAAGCACATCATTCTCGGATGACTATTCATCCGGGCGGTGATAAGATGTACAGGGACACGAAGAGAGTGTTTTATTGGAATGGCATGAAGAAGGATGCAGCAGAGTTTATGGCTAAGTGTCTTGTATGCCAAAGTGTTGAGGTAGAGCAGCAGAGGCCTGGCGGATTGCTTCAACTATTGGATGTACCCGAATGGAAGTGGGATAGTGTTTCGGCGGACTTCATAGATGGTTTACCCTGATCTAGGAAGGGGAATACCAGTATTTGGGTGATTGTAGATCGTTTGACTAAGAGCGCCCACTTCTTTTCGGTCAATAGTAAGAGGACAACACCTTATTTGGCATCCATATACATTTGTGAGATAGTCCGACTTCATGGAGTTCCCTTTAGCATAATGAGTTCCCTTTAGCATAATGAGCGACAGAGACCCTATCTTTACTAGCGAGTTTTGGAGGAGCTTGCAAGAGGCTTTAGGGACACAGCTTAGATTGACTACAGTCTATCACCCTCAAACGGATTGCCAAACGGAGAGAGTTAATAGAGTTCTTGAAGATTTGTTGAGGATGTGCATTCTTGATTTTGGAGGGACTTGGGAGGAGTGTAACCACCGAATTCCAGCGGGTCTGGATTTTTCGCAAAAATGCTAAAACCCAAGCCCACTGAAGCCCGAGTTGGTATCTGGTATCCTGCAAATAGGCAAAGACAAATATATCAGAGCTCAGTTAAATATCTCACAGCGGAATTGACTACAATATAATAGTAAGTAAATACTCACCAATATAATAACACTTTCTAAACAAGTGTCTTAAAGCTGGGAAGTCTCTGTACCTAACCTGTAGGATGTTAAGAGGAAGGGGTCAGAACTAAAGTTCTGGTAAATTGATAAATTATACACTTCTATGCTTAATTCTACATATACTATTTTATTTCCATTTACTATTATATTAGGTTCATTAGGTTTATAATACTCTCGCCTCTGTGCGTGAATCGTACCCATGTACTCCTTAGTAGATTAAAACCTAATAACTGATATATATGTAGTTATATGCCTAATGACCATATTGGTCCTAGGTACTACCCATAATACCTTTTGTATCCTCCTCGTAAAGGACTCCATCGTCTTGGTTCCATGGCGTTCTGTGGCTACATCTATTAAGGACCGCCCCATGTGGCCTACAATATAGATATTCCGTCGTTTACTATGAAAATGTAAAATTGTGTCCGCACTAGTCTATACTAATGCTCGGACATCCACAATGTACCACCCAGTGCGTACCTTTAGGACTATACGTAATCATTCTGTCTACTCCCTGAATCCTGCCAACGAGGTCTACCTTGTATGGAACTCGGTCGAGGATTTTCTATATCTGTAAAGGACAGCTTTTTTAGGCCTACAATACAGATATTCTACTTGGTCGGTCTCTTTTTTCATCGTGACTATGGCCCCACGCAGCCACCCCTCAACTAATCAAAAGACCTCCAAAGAGTTAAGTGGCTGTGCCTTACTGCAAACAATCTAACATCCAATTGGCGGTGCCCCTCATCCAATGTCTCGATGGTGAAAGTATCATTGGACTGTTGGTTTAACACTAGTCTTTCACGAACTCGCTCTTGGTTTTGATGCTGGCCGATATCTGCATGCTACTATCCATTTGGTTCATGCCCACTAAACTTACTTGCATGTACTGGGACATACGAATATCCTACTCCAAACACCAATCATCAAGCCCCAATAATTTCCCAAATTATTTATACTGACAGTTGGTTATTTAACTATCAAACAATATTCACAACAATCATCAGATTTTAAATAATTTTTCCCCAATTATTTATTTTCAAAATATCTTCGCAAGATATATTTTAACACTTCAACACTTTGAAAACCAATTTCAAATCACTTTCCTCACGCGGAATAAATTTCCAAATATTCACTTTCAAACACCAAATCAAATTCAAAATTGATTTCCAATTTTATTTCAAACACCAAATGAAATTTCAAAATTGATTTCCAAATTTATTATTTTTTTAAAACCAATACCTTTATTTCTTCCAACTATTTAAAATCTAAATTTTAAATAAATTCTCCAACTTTTAGACAATATGACTCGAAATCCATTTATTAAAATCTTTTTCCCATATTTTGGAATTGATTTGATAAGATTACAAAAATCAACTTTTATACTTTCAAATTCCTTCCTTTAAATTTATCCAATTTTCTAAAATTAATTTTACTCCAAATTTTCTACTTTAATTTCCAAAAATCTAATTTTTATTTATTTCTGGTATCCTACGATACCAAAAATATATTCGGCTAAACTATAGCCTTCAAATAAATTCCATTTATCAATATAATCAATCACACCAATATAATCATTCACAGATTATCACATCACAACATATACAAATAAATTCAACAATGTGCGGAATCCAGTTGGATCCCTCCAACCCGTTTCCCTGCATCCACAGATGTTAGCACAACAATTAAATACCAATTCCACTTCGAGGTGGAATATCGCGGTATATGGGATTATATAATATCGTCCGCTATTATGCGGCGCATAGGGTCTCATATGCTATATAATGCGGGAAATCAATCACTCCAAATATATATACTATCATATATACTATCATCCAACAGATAAATTATCAAATTCATCCAAGCACATTCCATAATTTAAATCAATTCATTTAAATTAACTAGGAAAATCAAGTGAGTGAGAAGATCTCACCTTTTATTATGCATGCAATCCATTTTCCATTTCAGCTTGATTTCTTCATTGTATTAGACCTTACTGCCTCAGCTTCGATTGACCTCGACCCACCCTAAAATTGAAGTCGTCGACCATTACGACCTTGAGAACGTTGCGATACGTGCATCGCAATTCGCCATCACCTCGAACGAAGCCTCACGCGAAGCCGCACCCTACCACCAAGCTCGAATCCCATCGCGACGAACCACCGTCCCTTCTATCCAACATCGCGTTCAAATCCAGGTCGAGATTATCCCCTTCGAGTTCGAATTCGATTCGATTTCGGTAACTGATGAAGAAGTGGAAAGGGGAAATTTCACGTGGCTATTATTTTGATTTTTCTCTTATTTAAAATCGCGGCCACCATTTTTTCATAGAAGATGATTTTCGATTTCATTTTGAACGAAGAGAGGAGGGAGTACGAGATTTTATTTTAAGAAGATTGTTCTCGGCAAAAAATACTTCAATTTGTTATACGTGTTGAGTTGTTTATTTTAGAGGGGAACGCTTGTTCAAAATGAAGGGCAAGTGTTGAAAATTTCTCTACGTGTTGAAAAACAGAATGAGGTCTTGCAACAATTATTATTTATATTTAAGTTTCAAATTCAAATTTAAATCATCTCGATTATCGCAACTCACAATCTCGATCTCCTATCGAGGCGTGCCGCGAGGCGTTTATTATGTTAAACCCGTATTCCGAACGCAATGGAAAAGGTTTTGAGTCCTAATTCGATCGTATAGAGAAGATAGCTTTTTGGACCAGTTATAATATTAATTTTTCGATACAGATTTTAGCGTGTTTACAATCCGTACAATCACACGACAACTCCGAACACTACGAAAATTGAAATCTGATAATAATATAATATTACGGATCCAGTGGAACCGGTTTTGTCGAATTCCGAGACTGTGCCTCGGAAGGCTATTTTTAAATATCGATTTAAACAATATAAATTCAAAACTGAACAAAACAATTTCAAATTCAATTCTGAAGCTTTTATTATCTTCAGTATTATCAAAATAGAATTTACAAGACTTCAAATTATTTTTAACAAGCTCAAAACAAAAGATTAAATATTTTACACAACTTCAAAAATTAAATTTAATAATTTAATTGCCAAATAAATCCTAATATTTGAATTTCAAGTTAAACTAACTTCCAAATATTTAAAATCCATTAAATATTTCAATTTCAAATAACTAAAAATTCCGGGTCGTCACATTCTTCCCCCCTTAAAACAATTTCGTCCTGAAATTACTAATTAAGAAGAATGATCCATAACCCGTTTATTAATTTCCCATAACCAAATAGTTTTATCAACTTGCCAAAATAAATCTTTTTATCAAAGATCCATTATCCTTCTTATTAACTTTCCAACCTCAACCATAAGTTTCAAACAATATTATTTTCTCAACAATTCAAATTTCAATTCAAATTTTAAATTCAAAATTTTCTCAAAATTTTTCTAACTCTCTAAATTTTCGAAAAATTTCGCCAGCGTCTCCTTTGCGCGGCTAGCTCGGTACAACAACAAAATGCCACAACGGGCCCCCAGATTGCAAAAGAAAACAAAAGGCCAATTGGCTAGATCAGAAAAGGATCAAATTTCATATTGAAATTTAAATACATACCTTTTGTCGAGTAATTTAATTTACCTTTCGAAATCAAAAATCCCAATTTCCTTTTGCTTAACACACCTGTATATCCTACTTAGCAATAATGTCCAATTACAACATTCAAAATCATTTTGTTCAATTTAATTACAAACTTTTCAATATTTGTTGTACTTAACCCGTACGATGTACACATATCATTCGTACGCAATATCAAATTTGATCGCTCACTCGATCACACAATTTCACTTTCAAACTAGTATCGTTCACCCGACTTCCTAGTGCGGACTAAGATCTGGTTTCTTGATCAGAAACCGTCATTCTCCTTACATAGCCACAAACTATGATAGAGAATTTCCAGAATCAACCAATTATTTTAAACAAATAAGTTTGTTTAAATTCATTATTTCAGGTTGGTTTGATTCTATTTATCATTTCATATATTCCCATTATTCAAATATTTCACTTTATCTCAATAATTGAAACCATTTCTTAATATAAAACTTTAAGATTCAAATTTTCGGTTCCACTTATTTATATAAAGATCAATCGCTTACTAATTATTTACTATTAAACCATGTAGGATATAAATAAACAGTATTTTAAACATTTTAAATTATTTAGAAAGAAAGAGAAAAAAGAAAAAGGATAAAAAATGATCAAAATATCCTTTATATAATACTTCATCAAAATACTTTTATAACTCGATGTCTTAACAAGTTTATCCTCGTTCTTGCAGACTCTGGCCATGCATTGATCAGGCGCAAAGCTAGAATTCTCCAAGTACTTAGTAGACCTGTTTCAACACCCAGTGAAAAATACTCGAAAAACCTTCAAAACTGATATGGAAAGTACAATCCAAACAAATCAACCGAATCGAATCGAATCGAATCATGGATCGTAGATACACAATGGTTATGCTTGGATCCCCCAGGAAACATCTGTACCCTTAAGCAATCACTGCCTTGCGAATTTCGCCTTGATAACAAAAAACTATAGACCGCGAATACACAATGGTTACGCCTGGATCCCCCAGGAAACATCCGTACCCTTTAAGCAATCTCTGCCTTGCGGATTACGCTACTAAAATGACCATAGATCGCAGATACACAATGGTTACGCCTGGATCCCCCAAGAAACATCCGTACCTTTTAAGCAATCACTGCCTTGCGAATTACGCTATGTAGTCGAGTTCGTAAGACCGTGGGTAACGCCATGGAATTCGAAGGACACTCGAGTATTATATCCGGAAAACCCAAATCAGAGAGAATAATATCGATAGAATGAATTCAAAATGTGGCCACAAAAAGGATATCAAGCAGAAGGAACTTTCCATATCTTTACTTCGAAAATATGTATCATATAGTACCCTTTCAAATCAATTTCAAATATCATACTTATATAAATTCCATTATATATAAGATTACAATTTCAAATCGAATACTTTCCAAAATCAATAATATATCAAATCACACTTATATAGACTTCGATTATATAAGATTTCGCTTTTCAAATTGAGTACCTTTCCAAATCAATAGTTTTCAAATCAACTTCAT
Organism: Allium fistulosum; assembly: GCA_030737815.1. Taxonomy (NCBI): domain Eukaryota; kingdom Viridiplantae; phylum Streptophyta; class Magnoliopsida; order Asparagales; family Amaryllidaceae; genus Allium; species Allium fistulosum. The sequence goes on from CM060902.1 coordinate 1,395,689,978, forward strand.
ACTTATACAAATCAATTTTATATAAGTTCGATAACTCCCAAATCAAGTATTTAGTAAAACAAGGTTCTCAATTTCAATTCGTTCAATATCAGTTCAGTTTCAAAATCATATACGATTTCACCAAATTATTTCTTCCAAATTAACTATTTTCAGTTTCAAAGTATCCAAAATAATAGGTTTAGAAAATAATCCTAGTTTCCAAATCAACAGAATTTAAGTCAAACAAATTCATTTCCAAAATCATCATATAAATACTGGGTTTTAAATTCCAATCTATTTTCGAAACCAAATATTTTTCTCAAAAATCAGTTATACCCAAAATGATTACCAATTTTATAACCATCCCTTTAAACTATTTATTTCTATTTGAAAGATCCAATTTACCCTTTGAAAATTATTATTCTATATATATATATATATATATATAGTTTTATAAAAGATGTTACTAAGTTAAAAACATTTAAAACTAATTTTTTTAAACATTTTAAAACTAAATTTCATATTATTATAATTCAAAATAGTCTTATTCATGTACCTAACAAAACAGTTTCAAATTTATTTAAATCATATTACTTCATACTTTAAACATACAAAACTAAACTTATATACTTTATCAAATAATTTATACTTTCAAAATTACTTAGCTTTGAAAATTAAACCTCGATTTGGAAGTGTTCGAACATTCAAATTAGTCGGAGAAATCAAATTTCCAATCCAAGAGTTGGAAATCAGCAACAAATCAGTAAATCAATTTCAATAGATAGGGTTATACCAAAACAAATCCGAAACTCGAGGACTGAACACCGGCTCACTTCAAATCATTTCAAGTATATATACATATATCTTTCGAATATCAAATCATACTTCGGAATTTGAAATCAAAATTGGTTTCACAAAATCAATCGCATAGAAAAGCTACTAAAGTGGCCTATCCCCCACTCTGAAACTCGAAAATCAATGTCGATGATGCGTGCACTCATCACCAAAATTATTCTCCAACGACATAAGTGAGTTCTGGACTTCTATTTTCTTGAAAACTTCTTTGAAATTTCTTCGAAATCATTGGATCTCATTTGAAGTCATTTGAAACATTTCTTATTTGGAAAATACTTTCAAATTGTATTATTATATATTTTCAAAATCTTAAAACCAATTTCAAAATACCGGAATTCAATTTCTCAAGTTTCCAATTTAAAACCCTTCAGTTATAAATCATTTTTATATAAATCAATTTCTTATATAATTTTCAAAATTTCAAATCCTTTCGAAACTTCAAATTCTAGTCTTTGAAAGGTATATAATCCTTATCAAAAAAAATTTCACTTTTATATATAGAATATAATCATACTTATCAAAATAAAAATTTGATATATAAAACAATTTCTGAAATACAAACAACACGATTTTTCAAAGGATGATTCAAGAATGGATTTCAAAACAAAGATAGAGATTCAAATTAGAGGGACTCTAATCAAATAGAATTCTGATTCGAAGATAGGCTCGAACGAAGATGAGGTGATTAAATTACAAAATAGAAGATGGATCCTTATACAAATCACGGGCGACCTTATCCGGGTTAACCATGGCTTCAGGAATATAATCGATGCGGAATTCTAAGGCAAATCGACATTCGATCGCCAGAGATAGAATTCGGTATAGCAAAAGATAGCAGCATCTAAACCGAGGGTATAGAAATCTCCGGTGAATTAATGCCAATTGTAAAGGAGTTTCACCCCTTTACAAATCATTCAAAGATTGGCGGGACTGCCGATTTTTATAGAGATCATTCGAAGTGGAGTTATGGGATACTCCAGAATCAAAAGAATTTAGATAGGGGAAAACAAGAATGGATTTTGGAACCGAGGGAAACGTTCCAAAATTCAAAAGAAACTAAGTCAAAGAGGAAGAGATTCAAGCTCGAACGAAAGTAATTCTTTAATTAAATCTACTACATATGCTAAGTTTGCCTAAAACCAGAGCTTTGATACCAACTGTAACGACCCGATATTTTCAACCATTCACATCCGCCATGTCAGACTTGAATTTCTCAAAATATCAGATTGTTAATTTATATTTGGCAAAACTCAGCATATACAGTAAATCAATCAATCACAGAATCACAGACACAGAGTAATATAATAATAATGCAGCGGAATAGGTAAATAGTAGTTCATGAAGCTACTATATAAACAACATAGTTTAAAATAAATTACAATAAAATAAATACAGACTGATGACATCTCTAAACAAATCAACTGGACAGCTGAAAGCTGAATCGATAGTTGGATCTCCAAGCGAAGCTCCAAACTCCAAAGGTGAGTCTCAAATGCTGTAGCACTCAGTCTGACCCGAGCGTAAAGCAAAACACAAAACACTCGAGTCAAGATTAACATTCTTATATCAATAAATCCAACTCAAGTGAAATATCAACTGAAATACAAGTAACTTAAAGGATGTTTGGGATAACCATCCTCTAAGGATTCGTGGAACTGTCTACTATGTAGAAATATACACTATTAACAACCAAACATCATTATAACACCATGGTCATTTCAAGATAATTTATACTTCAAAACCAAATTATCATTTCCATTTCAAATATATATATTTCGAAATTATATCCCTTTCAAAGCTAAATTGATAATTTCATATATATCTTATTTTAACTTCATTATTATTTAGTTTTGAAATATTCACTTAATAAACCCATTATCCTTTAAATAATCTTAAATTACATTAAACTAAATATTTCCTTCAATTTATTTAAAACTTGAAATATTCGCTAATCACTTTAAACCAAAATCAATATTTATTAACCAATATATTTCTTTCCAAATCCATAGAAATCATTTTCAAAATATTTATATATATATACCAATGGTGTCTGTATAAAATTTTCTATCCTATGGTCAAGTGATACAGATATTTATCATTTCAATCCGTAATTTAATTTATATACAGGTATATATCATTTCAACCCGCAATCCTAAATTCAATGCAATGAAAATCGCTTGGGTTTATCATTTCAACCAATAATGATTTTCTCCTATTCTACAGATCGTTCGGGTATGTATCATTTCAACCCATAGTGAATTCTATACTAACAGGGAACTTGCAGAGTGATAACATATATGATAATAATATAACAACAGGCATATATCAACAATAACAATTTAGATAAAATATAAACAATAGGATATGGTGTCATATCCCACAGGTGAATAATATCAGATAACAGCATATCGTATATAGCAATTAAAAATTAACAGTTCAATTTAGCAGCATATTTCAATTGTCATTTCAATTGAAATCAAATTTAATAAATATAAGAACATTAATCGTGAGTGATTGCTCACCTTTCGAGGCTAGAGAAATAGATTTGACAAAGAAATGAGCGACGAATCCAAGCACGAATTCCAAAGTAAAGCAAGATTGGCACGAATTCGACGAACAGGCTGATAAATAGGGATTGATGAAATCAAATCAGAACTGGATCGATGAAGATAAAAGGTATATACATAACTATATATAACTATTTACGTATATAATATTCATATTCTAAATTCAAACACATATATTAAAATCAAACATACATTTAAAATAATATAACTTTATCTTCAAATAAATAGTTAATCTCAAATGTACTTTATCAATAAAAATTTGAAAACCAATTTCCCATATATACAAACAAATGTATATACACATGTACACAACTTACGTACGGGTTATAAATATAATTCAATTTGTGTTATCAAATTAATATAAACAATTTATTATGATATGTATAAAACTTAACAAAAATTGAAAGGTTTAAAAATCTATCTATAATACATTATATAACTTACTTATACATACACTTATTATATCTTTCAAATCAAATTTTTTTATAAACCAATATACATAAACAACAGCAAATGCCACTTGCAACTTACTTTTATTTCAACACATAACCTAACCTTATATATACAGTAACCTTATATAAAAAATATATGCTAGCCAACAATACTTAAAACAACCATTAAAGTACATAATGAATAAAATATTCATGTTATACATTTCCCAGTCCATATCAGCTAAACGCATATATAAAATCAACTTATATACATAACCAATATTACCTATTTATATATACACATATACTTATCAGAACTTGTACAAATATATGATATGCGATTGTAAAAGCAAGAACAAATATACATGTCTACTCGACAACAAATGCTGTTAACTCCCTTTTCGCAACGAGTTACGAGTTAAGAAATGGATGACTCAGATTGCCGTGATTCAAGAAGCTAACGAGTTAAAAAGCCTACGACCTAAGTGGTCTTGACGACTTACGACTTAGCAACTGAAGAGAACTTACGACCTAAAAGTTTTAACGAGTTAGCGGACTACAACCTACAGCGGTTTACGACTTAACAAGTTGACGACTCAGCAAGTTAAGCGACCTACGACTTAAGAGGTTAAGAAGTCTCCGACTTAACTACTCAACGAGTTAAAGTCTATACGACTTAAGAAGGTTTCGACTTAACATGCTACGACTCATCAGGCCTACGACTTAAGAGACTCAGTGACCTAACTTGCCCAGCGACCTAAGGCTACAGAAGACCTTGCGACCTAAGGCTACAGGAAAGTTCACGACCTTGCAACAGAAAGGATTGCAACCTAAAGGAACTTCGCGACCTAGAAGCTTGCGACCTAAAGGAACTTCGCGACCTAGAAGCTTGCGACCTAAAGGAACTTCGCGACCTAGAAGCTTGCGACCTAAAGGAGCTTGCGACCTAACTATTTAAGATATGTGCCGACCTAAAAGCCAACCGACTGAACAAGTGGTCGACTTAAGATTGTGAGTTAACTCTGCTCCGACCTAACAATGCCGAGCTATGAAATGCTCCGACTTAAGAGATTCACAACCTACGACTCAAGGTCCTAACGACTCAACGAGTTAAGTTATCTACAACTTAAAGAAAGGGGGTTCCGACTTAACGACTCAGCGAATTAAGGTCTTACGAGTTAAGGTCTGATAAGTCGGCTACGACTTAATACTTGTCAAAGACAGCCACAGGATGGGCCCATAACAACCATCCCTTAACTCATCACCGACCTAACCCTATTCCTTAACTCGTCACCGATCTACCCTAAGTCGGCTACGACTTAAAGACTTATAGAAATTTCCTGAGTCCAGATCAGCTCCTATAAATACCCCATCACTTCCAACATCAGGGGGACTTTTGGGCCATTCATTTCTCCAAGCGCCGTTACGCTGTCGAAGTCTCCTCTCATTCAGCAATCAATGATCTTCAAGCATTCGAGACACTACAACAATCTTCGAGAAGAGCTCCTAACATCCAACACGGATTCGTCGAGTTTCATCATCAAAGATCGAGCTAGTAGTCAAGAGTGCTTTCATGATCAAGTTGTATCGTTTTTAGAAAGATATTGTATCAAATTGTAACCGAATCAGCAATAAAAGACTATAAAGTGGATGTAGGCTCAATTACGGGCCGAACCACTATAAATCTGTTGTTCATTTACCGCTTTTCTGCTATTTTCAGCTTATATTCGGTTCCCGTACCAACGGGTGGTGCTTTCACAATTCTATTACACACACCGGGTGTTAGCGTTCACTTTTTACCGTTAACATTTTGGTGCTTTCACTGAGAACCCAACTCAGGCGATCATCCACCGTTGCTTCGCAAAGATTCATAAAAAGAACCTCTCTTAAAAAACCAGATCCGAAATAATGGCTCCTGTAAGAGGAGGTAGACCTATCAGATCCGGAAATGCTCACGAAGGAACTTCCGCTTCCCCAATAACAGACCAAGCAACTCCAACCGTTGGAGTCACCAGGGCTGAATTGGATGACGCAGTTTCTGGATTATACCAACAAATTGAAACTCAAAACGCTTTGATGATGGATAGATTAACTGCTCTGCTCGGGGCAAATCGTCAACCAGAAAATCATCGAACTACTCTTCCTGAAATGCCACCTTTCCAAGCTGATGGTTCTATGCCGCAACCAACTTGTCATGAGCATATGCCCGGGCAAACTTCCGAGGGAAGAACTAATGCTTGCCCGGAGGTGTCTTTGAACAATAAAGAGTACCTATCTGAAATGGTTGGCCGCATCATGAAAGAGAGCATGCAAAGGGAAGAGGATGAGGCTGACTGGGGATTTGCGCCAAGCAGAACTCCGTTTACTGAAAGGATCCTAAGAGCGGAGTTTCCAAGGAAATTTGCACCTCCTACTATCCAAGCCTATAGGGGAACCAGTGACCCTAACCATTTCCTCTACAAGTACGATTGGCATATGACCGGTGCAAGAGCGTCAGACGAGATCAAGTGTCAATACTTTCCGGTATACCTAGAAGGTGTGGCTTTACTTTGGTTCACAAAGCTTCCAGTTCGGTCTGTAGATAAATTCTCCGACTTAACGCAAAGTTTAAAGAACAGTTCAGATTGTATGCTTCAAAAGCTAAGGATATAATGTCATTGTCTAACCTTGAACAAGCGCCCGGAGAATCAATCAAATCCTTCTTGAGCCGTTTCAATATAGCTTTAGCCGAGGTAGAAAATGCGGAACCACGCATGATCCTGACTTATTTGATGCGAGCCATTGATAAATCGAGTAAATTTGGGATATGGCTAAAGATGAAGGAACCGAACTCACTTGATAAATTTTATAAAAAAGGCCAATGAGTTCATTCGCCTTGAAAGCCTTTCTGCAACATCGAAAGTGGTTACTGCCCAGACTGATAATGACAATGTCCCACCTAAGAAAAGAGAATCTGAAAGTCAGAAAAGGGAGAATGAAGGAGGAAAAAGCCAGGGAAATGAAAAGAAACCTCGCCGCTTTAATCCTTCGGACTTTACTCCTTTAACTGATACACCAAGAAATATCTTTTTTGCAACAAAGGACGTTGTCAGGTATCCTAAGCCACCTGAGATGACGAGAGGGGCAAAGCGTAATGGAAAATTCTGCCAATTTCACAATCAACCTGGCCATGACACTGACCAATGTCGCCAATTAAAGAACGTGATTGAAGAATTGCTGGAGCAGGGTAAACTCCAACAATACGTTAAGAGAAGCGGAGTCAATCCAACCTCATCCACTCGGGACCAACAACGTCCTACCCATCAATCCGATTCTCACAACAACGCTGCAGCACAAGATTCAGAAAAGCTTGTCATTAATGTTGTCACAGGAGGTCCACACCCAGCAGGCAGAAGTTGGGACTACCGCTAATTGTCCACAAAGCTGCAACTGGGGCATCTTTCACTTTCTCTGGCACATAAATCCAAAAGCTATGAATCAAGCACAAATGGAAATCCAGCTTGGAGATTCTGAAACAACAATAACTAGCACCCATTTTTTACTTAGCAGCATTCCTTGAAATTGTAAAAATGATAATGGATGTGTGACTTCTGCATTGTAAAAATGATAATTACCCACAAAACTGCGACTGGGGCATCTCTCACTTTCTCTGACATAAAAATCCAAAAGCTATGAATCAAGCAAAAATGGAAATCCAGCTTGGAGATTCTGAAACAACAATAACTAGCATTCATTTTTACTTAACAGCATTGCTTGAATTTGTAAAGATAATGATGGATGTGTAACTTCTGCATTGTAAACCGCTGAGAAATCAGCGTGACTCAATAATGAAAAACTATGCATTGTGTTTTCTATTATAAAATGCCTGTTATATTTCGATGTGTAAATACTCTAAATGTATTGCTAAAATATCGATCTAATACTGCAGGTCATTAAAGCAAAGCTCACCCATCGCAAAGCTAAGCGAGCCTTACAAATCATTTATTAAAGCAAATTTCAAGCAACAAAAATTTCAAACTCAAATTCCATACAAGAGGAACTTCACATAAAAAGTTGACGGCTCCACTATGTCAAGCCCTTGTTAACTGGTTGCGATTGTTGATATAAAAAGGCATCCAACCAAATAACTTGCGTTTACTCTATGGAGTCATTCAACAGTGAAGTCTACTTCTTCGGATAAAGAAATTTACTTGCAAAAGAAAGGAACACGCGCTTGGAGACGATGATAAAGGATCGCAGATTGGCGGATGATGATACAACATGAGCGGGCAAACATGGAAGCAGCCAAAGGAAGGTATGCCTCTCAACAGGAAAGCAGGTAGATCCACTAAAGGGATACCTTCCCAAGCAGAAGGAATAAGACCCTCGCTAACTGATTGTGATGCATCCGATCAGGCAGCTTGTGTCCATCCCATGGATCTACTTGCCCCTAAGACGCAACCTTCCTGGCACACCAACCAACTGATGCTCCTTCCCAAGGGTCAACAAAGCCCTCTAACGAGGCACGCCAATAAATGGAGAGCTTTCCTCAATCAAAAAGATCGGTGGGACTACCAAAGGGGCACCTTGTTAATTGATTACGATCGTTTATACAAACAAACATCCAATCAAGCAACTTACGCCTGTCCCGTGGACCCCTCCGACCATGAGAAAGTAACTTCCAGGCAATCACAAGCCCTCTTCGGAGGCACAAGCCCTCTTCGGAGGCACAAGCCATCTTCGGAGGCAAAAGCCCTTTTCGGAGGCACATTTCACCCGTGTAGAAATGCAAAATGCTTCTCTTCGGAGACCCACTTCACCAGTGATGAAATACTAAAAAGCCCTTTTCGGAGGCACATTTCACCCGTGTAGAAGTGCAAAATGCTTCTCTTCGGAGACCCACTTCACCAGAGATGAAATGCCAAAATTGCTTCTCTTCGGAGACCAAAATTGCTTCTCTTCGGAGACCAAAATCGCTTCTCTTCGGAGACCAAAAGACCTCTTCAGAGGCGTACTTCACCTTGCTTGAAGTACCAAAAATAAACCCTTTACTGGGGCACAAAAATCAAAACCTTCTTCAGAAGCTCATTTCACTGTGCAGGAAAATTCACTTTCAAACAAATAAAAGTGATCATTCCCAGAAGTCGAAGTGTTCTTCAGGAAGAAAAAGAAAATAAAAATTTCTCCAAAGACAAGATATACTCTATTAAAAGCAGAATAATTCTTCCCTGAAAAAGTGGAAAGTTATTCTCTAAAATAAGAGTATCGGTCTTGTGAAAGCAAGAAATATTACAATATACTTGTGGTATGGGCGCAACATTATACAATTCAGTTACATTAATAAAAGTAATATACAAGCGACATACCACAAGTTCATTGCAATATCACGTAATAAAGATATGGAGTAAATGCGTTCTTGGAACACAGACAAAAAGTTTGTACAAATAGAAAGAATCGTTTACTCTACACTTCAAATGAAAAACAGATGTATTCCTACATACACAAGGATTTGTACAAGAAAAATATCTATTTATTTCAACACTATGAGAAATTTTTTACATTGTACAGGTTACAAAAAGAAGCGGAGACCGGTATCTGCACAATCCCCGGTCAATACAAAAAGCAAAAAAGACAAAATCAAACTCATTTCTCCTTCTTCCCACCCTTGGAGCTTTTACCCGGCCTGGTAATTAGCTTCGTAGGCCGTATCGGAGAAGAAGGAGAAAGAGACTCAGCCGGACCAATCTCTGCTTCATCCCCAGCAGCAGAAGAACTCTTCTTTCCTTTCTTCGAAACCGCACGCTTTCCCTTCTTCTTGGAAGAAGACTCGCTCCCCGGAGCAAGAAATGTAGAAAGCTTTGTGTCGTAGTCAAAAGACCGCTCCGGGGTCTTCTCGCTATCTTCCAGACCTTCTGCCTTCTGTTCTTCGGCAGCAAGTGGTTCGTCTAAACCTTGAAGGCCTGCTATTGGTTCTTCCTGTGAACCTGGCTGAGAAGCTGGAAGAGATATAACTTGAGAAGGAGGAGGAACGACAGCTGAAGAAGGAAGAATTGGTGCAGTTTCCGGCACGACTGCTGCATAATAAAAGAAATCAGAATCAGTATTCTCCGAGAAAAAAGAAGACCGTGAATCGTCAAAGTTACCTGGAGAAGCCGGTTTAGCGAGATCAATCTCAAATTCCCGAGCTTGGAAGTCCTTCATTGCCTCTTCCTCTGTAAGGGTGGTTACAGTTTCTTTGTCAACCTTAGCGGGAGGCGTGGAATGAGAACTAGAGCCAGTAATATCCGCATGAGCTAAAGCCGAAGTATAAGCAGGAGCAATAGGAGGTGTTTCTTTCTCAGGAAGCTTCTCTCCCGTCGCCTCGGCCCGCACTCGGATAAGCTGCTCTTTTCCTTTGGCAAGGGCAGCGCGATCGCTCTCACTTAAGTAGGTAGCTTGAAGATCTGTTTCAGAATATCCAGCACCACCAAATAAGTCAATGATTGCCTCCCATACTTCCGCTAAGGTGACTTCATATTCTGGTCCCTAAAATGAAAGGCTCCCACGCCCCAGGACACAATGCGTATAAAAGTCGAACAGAGTCGCGTCAATGGTGGCTATGGTCGCCTTATGGGATTCTTCGGCTGCAGCTTTACCAGAGAGAACTTCATCACGTTCTCTTTCATCCTTCAGTAGCTGAGATTGCAATCTTATAATTTCTAAATCTTGAGAGCTGACTTTCTCTCGAAGCTGAACGGCATCATCGCGGTATTTTCTCGTAACCTGCTGTTCTGCTTCGAGTTTCACCTCAATATCTCTCTGAGCAGCATGGGCGTCTCGAACTTGTTTTTGAAGCATTTCTTCTTTCTGAGAATAAGAAGTGGAAGAAGTAGCAAGCTCTTTTTTAAGTTTTTCAACCTCAGCTTCGAGCTTCCCATAACCATCGCTAATGCTTTTCATCTCCGCGTCATGCTGCTTACGCCATTTGTCCCACTCAGATTTATCATTTTCCATGGTCATCATCGCCTCAAGGTTCATATGGTTGACCCTTTGAAGCTCATCAACCAGCTTCTGCCATCCAGACATTCTTTCGATGTCAAGTTTCACAGCATCGACATTTTTCAGCATCGCCTGCTTATCAATGGGAACCAAATCCAAATCAAAACGCACTCCTTTCAGACACCAATTCGGAAATCGGCTCTGGATTGTGGGAGGACCATCTCCAGCTTGGTACTGTGGCCTATTAATGATTGCCTGGATGTCAGACTCCTTAAGGGCAGGAGAACCAGAAGATGTATTAGGAGGAATAGAAGCGGTAGTCTTTTCCGAGATATTAGATGTATCTTTCTCGCCAAGTCTGATCCGTTTGCTGGAATCATCAGAAGTATGACTCTTCCCCTTATCATCGTAAGATTTCCTCTTGTAAGGGTCGTCGCTTCTGTGGGAAGAGTCACGTCGCTCGTCCCTACTCCCATAGTATTCCTCATCTTCTTTCCGGCGACGCTCTTCATGAGTTCGCCTCTCGTGAGCCTTTCTGGCAGCCCTCTCCTCATCAGTTTCCTTCACAGCACCGATATAACTCCTAAAGTCATAAGCCTCACGGCTTCCGTAACGCTGGAATTTGTTGTAGTAAGAGCCGCTTCGCCCCATCAGAGAACCTGAAATTGAAGAAAAAGACCAGTTTTAGAAATCCTCAAGTTGAAGAAGCTAAGTGCATATAAGTGCCAAAATTCTAAGTGTGTGTGATGTGCAAACTACACGCATCAGACTACAAACCACTTTTGGGTGTAGAAATGGCAATAAGTTGTGTGGAAGGCGTTGTGTTTTGTTGCAAAGAAGAAGTTGCTTCGACATCAGGAGGGACCACTTTAGAAACATCATCTTTAAAGAGCTCCTGAGAGGTTATCATGATGTCGCTCAGACTGTCAAAAGTATCATCGCCATGGTGCATGGGAGACTTATCTTTTTCAACTTCCACCTCAACCGTCTTTTCAAGAATGTGAAGATTTTCCTCCTCTTCAATAACCGGGGCAAGTGCTAACTTACTGGACGACCCCGCAGTGTCGGTAAGAGTAGAACACTTCACCAATGAAGTCTCAACGGTAAATTCTTTCGGTGAAGGTTCTTTAGCAGAAGCGGGGGCATCTGACTCCTCAGCCGAAGAATCAGGGACTTCATGTGGCTGAGTGGAACGGGAAGGATGTAAGAGTCCAAATTCGTGGAGGAACTCATCTCTCAATAGAAATTGAACGCTCCTCTCCTCGACCGGCACAGCCATAAGCCTCTCGAAGGTAGTTTTGTGACGAGTTTCCCTAGAGGGAGGAGGAAGCGCTGAAACAGTAGAAAAAGAGGTTAACACTTGACAATTTGAACTTCGAAGAATTTTAGAAAAACACAGGGAAAAGATAGATAATCGTACTTCCCACTCTCCAAATGGCGTAAAATCCCGGGGGACAACGAACAAAGAAAAACTGGCTCAGAAACCCAGGAACGCTTTCGGGAAGACCAATAATCAGTTTACGATTCCTGGCACTCCTTACAACTGTGATAGAGACACCCTCTTTGGTCTTTGTGAATGAGCATAGAAAGCAAATTTCTCCAAAACTGGGAAAACGGTCCAGCATTCTCCTAAAAAGCACACACAGTCCCAGCAGGATGGCGTAGCCATTAGGATGAAGTTGAAAAGGGGAGATAGATAATCGAAGGAGAAGTTCTCGGAGACAGTCATTAAACGGGGGAATCGCTCCACTCAAGCACATTTGGCGGTTCACTGCGATAAAGCCGTGGGGCGGCCTGTCAGCAGTGTCATTTACTCCAGGAAGCAAAGCGTCAGATTCAGCGATGCCAAACTGGGTGCATAGTTGACGGAAGACTTTATGACTCAGAGTGGTAGGAGTCCTTTCCGGGGGGTCATTCAACGGAGTAGCGATTGGAAAAGCTTCTCCAGTTGGTTCCAAGTCTTCTTGACGAGATGCCATTCTACACAATCAGCTGAATGTTCAAAAGTGAAGGTGCACGTTTCCTAAAAGTGTGAAGTGCTGTGCAAAACTAATGAAAACAAGAAAAAACAAGTATAACTGGAATTAAACTAACTGACAATCAGTCGATTACGAGATTTCAGAACTTGTTGATACTCAAGTGTAGTGTTAATGCAGACAAATCAGTTTTAATTTACCATTACGATTTTGCTTTAATACTTCACTTGAGTTGGTTATTGTGTAGCATTCCACTCATACAGTTCATTTAATTTAATTTTCTCTTTATCAACTAATCTGTCATTCGATGTGGGCAGTCAGTGGCAGTATATTCATCCCAGTATTCTGTGAATGTCGTGTTAAGCAGGTTATTAGCATTAAAGTCAAGACAGTGTGAGAGGTAACACAACACAGTTCAAATTCAAGAGTTCAGCCAACTTCTGTGCAAAATCATCTAAGTCTTAAGTCGTTAAACGACCTATCATAAGTTAAAACTTTTAGGTCGTGTTAGGCGAGTCAAGATGTTCAAGGCATGTTCTCTTAAGTCAGGTCATTCAAGTCCAAGAATTCAAAGTCATAAAGTTCAAGTTATTAAGTCGTTCGGATGGGTTCGCGAGTTATGAGTTAAGGGCTATCTCATCCATGACCTAGTCATTCAGATGTGCTTGCAAGATTAAACCTCAAGTGCTAACTCGGCGATGACCTAAGGAAGATTCCCTATGAGTTAAGTCGTTGGTTGTCTAATTGTTCGAGTCATCAGTCCTTAAGTCACACTGCAAGGAAAAAGTTTCAAGTCTGAATGCGAAAATGCAATGTCCTAGGTCGTTACCAACCTACGACCTACTTAAGGTCGTCAAAAATTAAGTCGCGATTTCCTTTCAAAGGTGTTAAGGTGTTCATTCTCCCCAGTACATCAATTCGCCGAACTCCTAACCCGTTAACCCATTAGCCTCTCCTTCAACCAAAACTCTCGTCCCCTCAACGCATTCAATCATCCCGAAATCACCATACACCTAGTGTAATGATATTCCATCACAAATCACAAATCAGTCAAACTGAATCGCCGCAATCCATTGTCTTGTTCTAATCGACTATCCAAAACCAGGACAGGCCGTCTCAAACCCATCAGTAATTAATTGAAACGGGGATTGCAAAGAAGCACGGCAGGAGAAAAGGGGGTCGATGGCGAAAATGGGATTCGTAATTAGGTGATAATCGAGGAATGAATAGCAATCGAATCCACTTACGCAATACGAAATTGAAGATGTCTGGCGATCGAGTAATTGAGTTTGTCTGAGAAAAACTTGAATGCTTGCAAATGACGGAATGAAACAGGTAAAGGGGAAGAAGGAACGACCTAAGCTATTTGTACCCTAACACAGTGAAAGGTGAATCGACACATCTGACTTACGACTTATGCTAAGTCGTTAGCGACCTACGACTCATCTTAGGACGGTCGCAATTTAGCGCACTCATCAAGAAGCGAGCAAAGGAAATCGAAGCACACGACTTACGACTTAAGGCGTGTACTTCGAGGGGCAAATGTTAACTCCCTTTTCGCAATGAGTTACGAGTTAAGAAATGGATGACTCAGATTGCCGTGATTCAAGAAGCTAACGAGTTAAAAAGCCTACGACCTAAGTGGTCTTGACGACTTACGACTTAGCAACTGAAGAGAACTTACGACCTAAAAGTTTTAACGAGTTAGCGGACTACAACCTACAGCGGTTTACGACTTAACAAGTTGACGACTCAGCAAGTTAAGCGACCTACGACTTAAGAGGTTAAGAAGTCTCCGACTTAACTACTCAACGAGTTAAAGTCTATACGACTTAAGAAGGTTTCGACTTAACATGCTACGACTCATCAGGCCTACGACTTAAGAGACTCAGTGACCTAACTTGCCCAGCGACCTAAGGCTATAGAAGACCTTGCGACCTAAGGCTACGGGAAAGTTCACGACCTTGCAACAGAAAGGATTGCGACCTAAAGGAACTTCGCGACCTAGAAGCTTGCGACCTAAAGGAACTTCGCGACCTAGAAGCTTGCGACCTAAAGGAACTTCGCGACCTAGAAGCTTGCGACCTAAAGGAGCTTGCGACCTAACTATTTAAGATATGTGCCGACCTAAAAGCCAACCGACTGAACAAGTGGTCGACTTAAGATTGTGAGTTAACTCTGCTCCGACCTAACAATGCCGAGCTATGAAATGCTCCGACTTAAGAGATTCACAACCTACGACTCAAGGTCCTAACGACTCAACGAGTTAAGTTATCTACAACTTAAAGAAAGGGGGTTTCGACTTAACGACTCAGCGAATTAAGGTCTTACGAGTTAAGGTCTGATAAGTCGGCTACGACTTAATACTTGTCAAAGACAGCCACAGGATGGGCCCATAACAACCATCCCTTAACTCATCACCGACCTAACCCTATTCCTTAACTCGTCACCGATCTACCCTAAGTCGGCTACGACTTAAAGACTTAGAGAAATTTCCTGAGTCCAGATCAGCTCCTATAAATACCCCATCACTTCCAACATCAGGGGGACTTTTGGGCCATTCATTTCTCCAAGCGCCGTTACGCTGTCGAAGTCTCCTCTCATTCAGCAATCAAAGATCTTCAAGCATTCGAGACACTACAACAATCTTCGAGAAGAGCTCCTAACATCCAACACGGATTCGTCGAGTTTCATCATCAAAGATCGAGCTAGTAGTCAAGAGTGCTTTCATGATCAAGTTGTATCGTTTTTAGAAAGATATTGTATCAAATTGTAACCGAATCAGCAATAAAAGACTATAAAGTGGATGTAGGCTCAATTACGGGCCGAACCACTATAAATCTGTTGTTCATTTACCGCTTTTCTGCTATTTTCAGCTTATATTCTGTTCCCGTACCAACGGGTGGTGCTTTCACAATTCTATTACACACACCGGGTGTTAGCGTTCACTTTTTACCGTTAACAAATGCAAACTATAGATGTAAGCTACAATTAAGTATACATATAGAACAAAACACTTACTTTATTTAAATTTCAAAATCAATGTTTATAAAGTACAATTTGGCACACCTATCAGAGCCGCTCCTATATATATTATTTGTTCAGAACCCAACATCAGATTTTCAAAACAAATATTAGCAAAACATTATATATATTGTTTCGAAAATCTTTTCCTTAAAGTATGATAATATTTTAATGAGACTACTATGTATAAGTATACACATCTATATTACTGTATTACATTTACATATAAAATATAAACTTATATACTTTATTAACATAAACTAGACACTGACAAATAGTTTATATATTGTTTATATATAGTACTTCTTATATCACTTCCATATCAGATCTACAAACATTTATACAACTCAATATAGAATTATATCACTTATGTACATAACGCATAAATTATATATGCAAATCTATTACCTATTACAACTCAACAGATCATATTTATATAAACTAATATATATGTAAACAACATGTTATATAGGATTAATATAACTAAAGTTCCTAACAGCAGATTATACAAATCTCATATACTATGTGTATACTAATAGATGTTTATACATAACAAAATCGTACACTTATATACATAACATATAATACACTTTAAAACCACATCATCGCTGTATATATATATATATATATGTTATAACAACTATCATATTTTATAACGTTGTAAACATAAACTTCTCATATATACATATACTCAACTAACACAATAATTTATATAATATATTATATATAATACCTTATATACCAGCAAAGAATTTAAGGAGACGACAAGGATGGCTGTTGCATGGCTTCGGCCGAGATCTAAGGAGGAGGAAAGTGAAGGACGCGGGTAGGCTGTCGTCGGAGGAAGGTTGGAGGCTCGGCCTCGGTGGTGGCTACATGCAGCAACAAGGAGGTTGAGAGGTGGATGCGATGTTCGGCGACAGGAGGGGCTTACGGCCGAAGGGAAGAAGGTGCGTTGGTTGTGGATGATTGCGAGGTGAGGTGGCTGGCTTCGGTTTGATGACGTGGAGAGGGAGATCGGGGAAGTTAGTGGAAGTGTTCGATGTTGAAGGGGAGGGCAGGTCGAGCAGCTCGGGTTTTTTTGGGGTTCGGCCATGCTGGCTTGCCTCGACTGGAGAAAGTAGGAGATGGAGTAGGTGATGGCTGCAAGGGAGGGCGAAGTGGAGGTGCGGTGGCTTGCTGTGACTATGAGGCTAAGGTGGAGTGCTTGATTTTGTGTGGAGAGTGGGGAGAAGTTTAGGGTGAGGCTGGTGTGGTAGAGAAGAAGGAACGAGAAGATGAGGAGCAGGGGAGAGGATGACAACAAAATGAAGAATAGTAAAAGAACGAATGGAAAAAATGTAGTTATAAAGGCTAATAAAAGATGAACCGTTCAAATGAATACAGACGTATACATTTTGATTTTCGAAACTGTTATGGGATGGCAACGGTCACTCAATCTAAGAATCGGTAAATAATTTAAAGCAATTAATGGCTTGATTGGACAGTACGTTTCAAATTTTTGAAATCGAAGGAAGTAGTAAAGTCACAGTTTATGGTACCGTTACAATGAACTGTTTATTGCTTCCGTCGCGTACCGGACCTCAAAATACATAAATAAATATACCGCAGAGATTAGCACAACAAGACGATCAAAACGGTATACATATATATCTGTGGTACGATCATCCTATCAAAAGTTGATAATCTGTACCGAGAATGCTGCTATTTTGTCGAAAATAAGATAGACGGAGCAATAGCAGTCCAAATTTGGAGAAACGAAATATGATGCCTCTCTCAGAAGATGATTTACAAATTTATTGTATAAAAATTATTTAGATTTGGAATATATTTTATTATCATCAAATATTAACTGATTTAAATTTAAATAAAATTACACAATAAAATAAACTTCAATATTATCAGATGAAAATTTACTAGTTGTTATGATAAAATAGACGTATTCCAAATATTAAATTTTTATTTCAAGATTTTATTATTTAAAATTTCACAAAATTTCAGTAAACTACGTTATAAAAACCGTTAAAATATCTAGGTCGTTACACTCTATTGATGGAACACCTACAGACCTGCCTCTAGAGGACTGCATCATTATACCTACACAGAGGGCCATGCAAGAGTATCCTCACGTCCCGTTGAAGTCTCGTACTTCCTTCTAGCCCAAAATAACTAAGTTGAACGTGCTTCTTATGTGCTGTTATATGTGATGAACTGCTTCATTGGGCTCTTCATCCTTTGGGCTGCTCCAAACGCATCTCACTTATTTATTAGACCCTAAGTCTAATCTTTTATTTTGCGTTTAGTTTACTTTTCTTATTCTGTTCGCTACTTATTTACCCTAATTAGTATAATCTTCTCCCAGCCTCACCTAACTGTTGTGAGAGCATCAGTTCCTGACTGAAAGGGAATGCTGTTGGTATGGGCCACTTCTATTCTCTTGCTTATTAACTCAATTTAAGTCTTAAGTTTATTAAAATAAGCCTCTTCTATTATTTCTGCTCTATTTGCTTATTTAACTTAAGTTAAGTCTTAAATAAGCCTTTTCGTTCTTTCTACTTAATTATAACCTATGTTATAATTTTACTTGTAATTGTCACTTTTATTTACTTTTATAATCTGTATATAATTACAAGTGTCTCTTTTCTATTCTAGTATGTCTTCTTTTATTATAATATTGAATTCTCTTTAATTCTCTTATATTATATAATTTACTTATCATAATAACTATCTTATTTTATTATCTGCGCAGTAAATGCAGATCTAGATTCATTACCGTTTATAACTTCTAAATTTATTCAATAATTAACTCAATTCCTTCAATTTTTTACTTTATTTTCTTATATTCTAGGAAGTAGTTCTATTCTATTTGGTTGGTTACGAAAACTGTACTAAAAATCCATTTCCTATTTTAATACTAAATTAAACAATAAGTCATAACTGCGAGATATTTCTTTTATTATTTCTTTACTTTTTGGATAGTGTAAAATGCAGCGAGTTCTCTATTTTACACTAATTTCCTTTTTCTTTCTTTTTTTTGGCAAGGCCGACGGGGTTGGATGGACCCCGACCATTTTATTGCAGCACCAATAAGATTACAACACAGACAACAATGAGCAAGCTCAAAGAAAACAGAGGAATACATAGTGCTACAGAAAAACTGGGAACTAAAAGAAGAAAAGAAATAAACTAAAAAAACATATAGCACAGTTAAAAAGAGTGATATATGCCTGGGTCAATGGGGAAAGAGAGCATACGCAGTGAATTCTTGATCTCACGCATCACCCAAAGCTTAAACATTGATTCAGATTTTACATTGTTTGCTTCAAACACCCTAGTGTTTCTTTCTTTCCATACCGCAGCTATGAAGCTTTTCAAAACTGCAAGAAATAATCTTTTTTCCTTTTGAATGCATCCAGTTCTCACATGTATTATATTCCACTCATCCCGGTTATCAAGAGAAGTATCATTCCTACAAAGCTTAGCCTTAACTAGCTGCCAAACATGTCTTATGTCATTACATTCGAAGAACAAATGTTCCGCAGTCTCGACTTGATCATTGCAGAAAGAACACAGAACATTCACATCCATCCCCATGCACACAAGTTTGGCTTTAGTTAGTATTGTACGATGCAGTACTTTCCAGAGTAACAGATTATCACGCATACGTTTGCAGTTACTTTTATCGTTATCTTTTTAAATATTAAACTATAGAAATGTATCCTATTTTCTAAACTGTAACAACCCATAATTTTTAACAAATATTTTAAAATTAATTTATTTGAAAACATTGATTTTAAATCATTTAAATTTGAAATTTTGGAATTTTATAATGAAATTTTGGGATTTATTGATAATTTATTTTCCAAATATAATAAAATAATGATTTTTTGGAAATTTTATATTTTGTTCAACTTTGGTCAAACTTTGATTTTCAGTTGAAATTTGTAAATTTTAATTTTAATTTTTCAATCTTTTTCTTTCAAGCTGAATTTGATTCTGATATTCGTTCTGCTTTTCGTTTTGTTAAATTCTGTTTTATACTTTTTTTAAATCTGATAAAATTCAGCAGTTTACACGAAATTATTTTCAGCATTTTTATTTTCTATTTTTCTATGTTTATTTCTATTTTATTTTGTTTTGGACTTTGTTTGTTTTGTTTGAGTTTTGAACTTGTTTGGTTTTGGGCTTGACAAATGGGCTTGGAAATTCAAAAGACTTAAGTTTTCTTTTCTTTAATGTGATTTGTGCCTCTTCCTTTTCCCCTTCTTAGCCGTGTATTTCCATTCCCATAACCGTACAAAGCATTGCATTCCCATCTCTCCTTTTCATTTTTCATTTCTAACAAAATAAAAATTAAAGTAAGTTTTTCCATGGCTTCCTCTCCTCTTTTCTTTTTCTCTTTTCCTTTTCTTTCTCTTATGTTATTTCGGCCACCATATCCCATCCTTTTAGCCGACCATCTCCACCACTTTCCACCATCATTTGCTCGACCTCCACCACTTCAACCTATTTCCGTGACCTTCCATGATATGAACCACCACTATAGCGTACTTGAAACCATAGCCGAACCCTATAGAACATCACCTTCCTCTTGTTTGCCTCGGCCACCCCCTTGTTCACTACCTTCCATCCCTTTGGCCATTACCATCCCCTTACCATAGCCATGCTAATTGATGTGCCTTGACCCAAAGTGACCACTTGACCGAACCCAAATCAACATAGGCCGAACCAGAATGCAATTGCCCAAGTCCTTTTGCCTTCCCATGCTTTTCCATTCCATTACTTGACCATAGACGTGCCTTTGTAGCCATTTTACAAGCCTAGGGCCGAGCCTACCTAGCCCAAACTCATCATGACCAAGCACATTAGCCATAGGGCCGAGTCATGTTAGCGTAGGGCCGAACCATTGAACCACTTGACCTTTCATATGCCTTGACTTTTTGCCTTCCAAATGACTTTTGGCTTTCGATCCTTTCACCTAACCTATGTCGTGCCTATTTTCTTGCCTTGGCCGAACACATATGCTTAAAAAACAAATCGTGGCCGAGCCATGTGGGTGATGATCTAGCCTATTTTGAAAGTGGCCGAGCCCACTTGACTTGATTTGGTAATTTGTGCATTGTTTTGCTTTGTTTTAATTCTAATTCTTTTGTGTTGAATGTATACTTATATTTGTTTGTATTTATTGTTTACAAGATTTGAATCTTGGCTCTTCATCCACTCAAATCTAGTTCGTGCTTTGTCGTGCTTTTCGGAGTTTGTTCTTGTGTTTTGAATTGCCATCTCTAGCTTTAGAAGGTGAGTTATCACTCTCGACTTTGTACTTATAAAACTGTGAAACAAAGTCATGTGAATTGTAGTAGTGATATGCCATGCTGATAGTAATTTCATATATGCCTATGATGTGATATTATATGATGTTATAACCTGATTTTATACCTGATTATATACCTGTTTAATCACCTGCTATGACATGCTATGTTTTATAGTTAATTTACCTGTTTAATCTCCACCACGTACACAGTTGTAAACACCAGTCACATTATCGATATTGGCAGAGAGTGTGACATTATCTGATCCCAGTCTCTTTAACAACCAAATGCATATTTCATACCAGATGGTTCTTTTACATTTCCAAAACCAATTCATTTTGATATCAAATATCATATCCAATTCAAACCATATCACTTTCGAAATCATATTCACTTTTGAAATTATATTCACTTTCGAAATCATATTCACTTTTGAAATTATCGATTAGATAGATTAATTAAATCCTTATTTCAACATCATCATTTTACTCAAATGACATTTCATTAGCAACTATCACTTTAAATTCCAACTTAGGTAATAACATCATTTTGACCATATTTGCTTTTGAAACAAGGATTTAAATATAACCACTTCCACTTTACAATTTAAAATTTAGAAAATAGTATAGATAGTTTCAATAGTTTAGTATAATTTGAAAATATAATTCAAATGGTTTGAAATACTTTAAAATAATTTAAGAAGTGGATTAAAATAGTTTAAATAGATTTAAAATAGTTTTAGTAGAATCAAAGTAGATTAAATAGATTTAAAATAGATTAATTATATTTAAAATAGATTAAATAGATTAAAATAGATTTAATAGATTTAAAATTGATTTAATAAATTTAAAATAGATTTAATAGATTTAAAAGATTTAAAATAGATTTAATAAATTTAAAATAGATTAAAACGAGTTAATTAGTTCAAAATAGGATAAAATAGATTAAATTGGATTAAATAGATTAAAATTGATTAAAATAAATTAAAATAGTTTAAATTGATTAATGGTTTAAAATACTTTAAAATAGATCAACTTAGTTTAATAGTTTGAAAATCTTGCTAATTAGAATTTAAAATAACATTTTAACAGTTTATATTAAAATGATAAATTTGAAATTAACATCAATTTAACTATTTCTTCCATTTCAACAAATCTAGACAATATCCAGATTTCAAATCAAAACCCAATTTCAAATCTTGAAGTATCAATTTAAGCTATTCCAATTTCAATAGATTTCAAAGTTACAATTTCAAACGTCTTCAATAACTCAATTTCGATAAATTTTGTTTATACTTCAAATTCAACTTTAGAATTCGAATTTAAACCCTCTAAGCAATTCATTTAATGCAATTCCAAAATTTCAAATTTAATCTTTTAAACAATTCAGTTTATATAAATCAAATTCTATTTCAAAATATCATTTAGCTGAATTTAAAATTTAAAGATTTAAAATCATTTAATTTAACCAATCCGGTGTCCGTATATAATTCTCTACCATATGGTCAAGTGATACGGATATTTATCATTTCAATCTGCAAATATTTTAAATTTTACGGGTATATATTGTTTCAACCCGCAATCCCAAAATTTATTTCAATGAAAATCGCTTGGGTTTATCATTTCACCCATAACGATGTCCCCCTATTCTATATCATCGTTCGGGTACGTATCATTTCAACCCATAGGGAACTTGCAGTGTTATATCAATATAAAATATAACATCCCGTCATCCAATATCAACAATCAAACATCCATCACAATCATCATCCAAATCAACCAATAAACATCAATAGATAACTGATTATCATTAACAGGTATTAAATTGACAATTAAATTCAATATTAAATTAAACGATGATTAAATGCAATAAAATTCAAATTTAACTAGAATGACGATTGAATATACCAAACATCAACCAATTAATTTCTAATCACATCATAAATTAATTTAACTAACATGAGATAATTTAGTAGTTGTGGGTGGGTTAAAACACTCAGCTTTGATTTCAAATCGACTTGAAATCCAAAATAAGACCCAAAATTCAACAATCTTGGAATTCATCCAAACCAGTTCCAAAATGTCTGGAATTTCGATACGATCCCAACGAAACAAACCGCGTCCAAATCAGACCTCGTACGCAAAAGTTATGATGATTAGAACGTTTGGAAATTAAAGTCAAATAAAATAAACAAAAAAATACGTTACCATCGAGACACGTCATTACGCGTGACCCTAACGTTCAAGATACCATCGCGATCTAGTTCGAAAGATAGGCCGCCACCCTTTGTGCCTTTGACCATTCACCATGGCCACCACACCCACGTTCAACATGATCAGGCACCACCGTCGTGACTTGCACCTCCGGCCGCCCCTCTCCCATGCGTTCGACCACCTCCGGTCACATCCAGGCATGAGCGTCGCCGCCACCCTACATGCCCCATTCAAGGCAACTCCGACCACCTAGGACCCAAGGTGAAACCATGGATCGACTTCTCTCGACAACCCCTACACGCCGGAACCCTCCGATCGAACCCTCATCGCAGATCCACCGTTAAAAATCCCAAAACCTAATACGAACGGCTGGGAATGATCGACGATTTCTGGCCAAACGGTGACTCAAATCAATGAATAAATAGCAGCAGTGGATTGCGCTCATCGAGAGATTTCCAACAATATATAATTCGATATAGTTTAAAGAGGTTGAAGTGTTGAAATTGATTTGAAATTGGATTTAGGGTTCGTATTTGAAATTTGTTTCTACCATTGAGAAGAAGGAGATAGATAGAAGTTGATGTACGTACAGAATAAGAAAAATGACTGCTAGGCTTAGGGAAACAAGACTATTTATATTAACAAAGCCCGATAAGAAAATAAACACATATCGAAATTGTACGAACGACGAATAGCGACCCAAAAAGCCCGTTCTGCCTCCAAAACGAAAGTGGGTCATCCCATATATCAAAATAGATGTTTTCGATATTTCTAAATCCAATGGAATAGGTTTCAAGTCCTAATTTCATCATATGAAGAAGTTAGCTTTAAAATCAGCTTATTTCATATTGATTTATATTAAATTTAATTAAATTGATTTCTACGCGTTTCGAGTCCGTACGATCAAACGACAAGTCTGATCGCTACGAAACTTGAAATCCTATAATAATTTACTGTTACGGATCCGATGAAACTAGTTTCGTCAAAATCCAAGGCAGTGGCCAAAATGGCTATTTTCACATTAATTAAATAAATTAATATTAAATTGATTAAGTCACCTTTTTAATTTCAAATTTAATAACTAACAACCTTTATCATTTTTGATTACTTAGACATTTACAATAATTTAAAACAAATTTACATATCAATTCAGTGTTAAATATCTCACTAATTAAAGTGTTCAATTTCAACTGTAATTAAATCCAATTAATTATATTTTAATTGCAATAAATTGATTAAATTTGATTTCAATCTTTTATTCAATCAATCTTGACTCTATGGACATAGTTAACATTGGTTTATATCCTATTACATTAATATTTTCCAGTTATCAACTTTTACCATATTAATTGCAATATTCCAATTATATTGATTTTTTGTTGATTTTCACATTAAATAAAATTTTAAATCCCAATAAATTAACTTATCTTGGTTTCAGTCTTTTTATTAAATCAATTATTGCCTTATGAATATAATTGACATTTCTGTACATTTTATTACATTCACATTTTATAGTTATCGTCTTAACTCATTTTAATGTAACATTTAATCACATTTAATTATAATTAATTTCCAATTTAACTCAAGATATTAAATAAATTCGTAACAAATGGTAATCGTTACCTTTTCTTAATTTAATAATATTTGTAAGTTTGTTATCTACACACAACTGTCATAACTACTACCACAACACTACTTTTATTCAATTACAATTAATTACATATTTTCTCCATCAATTAATATCAAATTAAATTTTATTTCCTTATATTCAATTTATAACCAAGTATAACATTTCAATCATTTCAATTAATTGGAATTTCATTAAAATTGTTAACAATTAACTTAAATTAACATTGTTACATTTCATTCAAGTTATTATTTTCATTAATAAATCACAAATTTCTATTTCTTCCAATATTAAATCACAACAATCTTATTAAATTAACTATTTTTAATTATCAAAAATTAAGGGTCGTTACAAAAACACAAAACACTCGAGTTAGGATTAACATTCTTATACTAGTAAATTAACTCAATTGAAATGTCAAGTGAATTACAAAATAACTTAAAGGATGTTTGGGATTCACATCCTCTAAGGATCTGTTAAACTATCTACATACATAGTACAATATGCTACATAGATAATGTCTATGGTAAAGTAAACTATTAAAATAGCGTTAAGTCATTACTCATATCCCCTTAACACATTTTATATAATTGTCGTAGTCTATACGGTACTGTAAACTCCACCAAACCGGTGGGCTATCGGGGAGCACTCCATAGGTACGACACAAACCAAACTCGTAGTGGGCGCGATAAGGCATGTGACAAGGCACGTGAGGCAATGCCTAGGGTAGGATTCTACCATTTTGCACTCTTGGACTATTGGTAACGCATAGCAGCTACTACCACCCACCTCGAGACACACTACCAAATCAAAGGTGCACCCAATCAAATCATAAAGTAATGGAATGGTATCGAAGAAATGTGCCCGATCGGAGGTGCGACATCACTTGGCCTGGTATAGCTCATGTTTTAGCCACATCAAGCTGACTCGCGGGAGTCAGCGCTGCGTTAATACCTCATATAGAATCATCACCAAACCATCCTACTTCGTTCTGGATTCTCCACCACGTATACGGTTGTTAAAGTGATTTTCGGTATTGACTGTGAGTATGACAATATCTGATCCCGGTCTCTTTAACAATCAAACGCTTATTTCACACCGTGGTCATTTTATATCTAAACAGTTCATATTGCATATAAAATATCATATTCATTTCAAAATCACTTTCGAAATCATATTCACTTTCAAAATCATATCCATTTCCAAAATCATTACCACACAATAGTTTATATATTTAAATAGTTTATATATTTAAATAGTTTATATATTAAAATTGTTTATATGTTAAAATATATATATACATATATATATAATTGTTTAAATATTGAAAATAATTTATATATATTGAAATAGTTATAAAATAAAAATAGTTTATATATTTAAAAATAGGTTATAGGTTAAAACAGTTTATATATATTAAAAATAGTTTATATATTTAAAATAGTTTATCCCGAAAATAGTTTCAAATTGGAATTTTTTCTTCCAATTTCACAAATCAAATCAACTCAACTTTAGTTCCAAAATTCAATTTAAATCAATCTCATTTCAACAATTTCAATAAAAAAGGTTAAAGGTTCAATTCAAATTCTCATTAAAACCATTTTTAATTTATAACGATTTCAAATCCTGGTTTGAGCTACAAATTTAAACCACTTCCAATTCAATAGATTTCAAAGTTTAAATATTCAAACAATTTACAATATCTCAATTTGATAAATTTCATTTATATTTCAAAGTTCAACTTAAATCTTATTTAAATTTGAAAATATTCACGTATTCATTTTTAATGTCACTTAAATAAAATCTCAGATTACAAATTTAAATCAAAATCAATAATTAAATATCTAACTTCAATTATATTTAATTCAAAAATATTCACCTAATCACTTTTATAAGCATTTAAATAAAATCTCAAATTAAAAATTTAAATCAAAATTGAATATTCAAATTCAATTTTATTTAAATTTTAAAAAATATATTCATTTAATCCTCTTTAATCAAAATCAAATTATCAAGTTATAAAAACGTATCTTTAAATCTAAAAATCAATAAGTTCCAAATTAATCTTTATTTAATTACAATTATTAACCCATTTAAATTTCATGTCAACTTTAATTTACCTTTCCAACCTCTATTTATTAAAGTTATTACCAAATCTATTTTAAAAATATTAATATAAATTGTAAATTAATATTTAAAACATATTATATATATTAGTTAAATTAAATTCTTATTAAATTTTATTATATTAATTATTATTAAAGTAATCTTATTTTATTAAATATATTGTATAAAATCTTATTTCATATATTTAAAAATAATAAAATTATAAGTAAAATCTAAAAATTTATATTTTTCAAAACTTAACTTATAAATTTAAAATTTCCAAACATATAATTTAAAAAAAAATCTAAATTTACACATATATTAAAATAAAATCTTTATATTATATTTTAAAAAATTCAGTATTTATTAAAACTCATATATTTCCTTTTCAAAACTTTGGAAATCATTTTTTTCAAAAATAGATCAACCGTGTCTGTATATAATTTTCTATCATATGGTCAGGTGATACGGATATTTATCATTTCAATTTGCAATAATTTAAATTTACGGGTATATATCATTTCAACCCGCAATCACAAAATTTAAATTTAATAAAAATCGCTTGGATTTATCATTTTAACCCGTAACGATTTTTCCTAATCTATAATATCGTTCGTGTATGTATCATTTCAACCCATATGGATTTCCTAAACTGAGAGGGAACTTGCAGTGAGAGAACAATATAAAATAACATAACATATCAATGGCAAATATGATCAAAATTGTCAGATTAAATATGATATACACATACTAACAGGTCAATGGTGTCAATAATGTCAATTATAATAGGTGAACAAATGCAATTAATGTAATATCATATTTAACGGTTAAATAACTAAACAATTTAAATTTAACAACATATTTAAATCATTATTTCATGTGAAAACAATTTACTAAATATAACAATGTTAATCGTGAGTGATTGCTCACCTTTCGAGGTTATGAAAACAGTGACGGCGAAGATGGTGACACGCACACACACACGGATACGGACATGAGCAAAGCGAAGCAAATAACTGCTGAAATTGATGAAAACAAATCAAGGCTAGCTTCTTCTTTTTTTTCAAATAGAAGAAGAGGACAGTGGTTGTAAGGCGAGTTCGGTTACAGGAGGAAAATAGAATAGCTGTTGCAATTTTATATACATGGAGCTTTTTTTAGAAATCTCAAAGAACTAAATAAATAAATAAAAATAATAATGCCACTAGCAAATTTTCAAAATAGTAATAACTGACATTGTAAATTCAAAGGGTTCACAACAAAAAATAAGATGCTAGATTCAAAAAGCAAAAACGAACTAGTTTCTTAGGTCTAAACTTATATATATATTAAATTATACTTTAAATATATATATATATATATATTTTTATAAAATCAATATTTAAAATCCATTCTTTTTTTTCTTCTCAAAAAGAAAGTTGCTGCTAGCGAGCTGCTGTGTGGTGCTGCAATCTTCGGCTATGGAGGAGAAGTGGCATAAGAAAAACAAGGAGGAGGTAGGGTAGCTAATTGGTTCGGGTTCTTCGGCGCTGGCAAGCGGAGCAGGTTCCAGCACAGGCGAATGGAGATAAGGTGGGTCGGCCATAGGAGAAGGCTGTGGCAAGGCTCGGTGATGAAAGTGAGGCGATGTAGGAAAAGGAAGGTGATAGGTCATAATATATATATATATATATAAGCTTGGCTGTGGAATGAGCAGGTCTCAGCTGTTTTGGTTTTATTTTTCTTTGATGCGACTGTTGGCATGGAAAGCTCGGAAACAGGGAAGGGGTTGGCGATGGCTTTTGTTCAGGTAGAGGGAGTTTGGCCGAAATCTGGTGGATCTGCTGGGGTTTGGTGGTGGATATGTGCTGTGAAGTGGTGGGTTTTGGTCAGTGGCAGAGTATGTGGGTTATGCACGGTGATGGTCAGGTGATCAGCAAATAGAAGGGAAGGCGGATTGAGCTTCGAGAAGAGATAACATGAGCAAGTGCAAATAATAATGAATGTAACTTATATGCTTTATTTTATATTATATTTTTTCAGAAGAAGCAGAACGAACAAAGAGGAAGAGAAAATGGACCAGCAAAAGCGAACGAACAGATAAATGCAAATGGTAGGAATATTGAAAGCCAATAGTTGAATTCTAGTAATAATAAAAGCA
Organism: Allium fistulosum; assembly: GCA_030737815.1. Taxonomy (NCBI): domain Eukaryota; kingdom Viridiplantae; phylum Streptophyta; class Magnoliopsida; order Asparagales; family Amaryllidaceae; genus Allium; species Allium fistulosum. Next base: position 1,395,719,165 of record CM060902.1, read on the forward strand.
AAGGCTATTGGTTTTTTCATGGGGATAAATGAAAGGACAAAGGAATCCAAAAGGCAAAAGTGCGGAACCGATACGGCAAATCGTTTCGTTGATTTCGCCGCATACCGGATGCTGAAATGCACACATGAATGTACTGCGGAGATTAGCATGACGAGACGAACAGAACAGTACACGAATATCAGTGATACAAACATCCCATCAAAAGTCAAAATTTCGTTGCCGAAAATGCTGCTAAAACGCCGAAAATAAGACAAACGGGGCTATAACAGTCCATATTGGTGAAACGAAATATGCGGTCTCACTCAAAAAATGATTTACATTTTTATTATATAAAAATATTCAGGTTTCAACAATATTTTATTTTCATCAATTTAACTGTTTTAAATTGAAATTGAAAATCACACAACAAAACTAACATCCATAATTTCATATGAAAATATGTCGTTTGCTATGTTTAAATAGACGTATTCCAAATACTAAATTTCTATAGCAAAATATTATATAATTTCAAGAAAAAATTAGTTAATTATGTTATTAAAAATCGTTAAAATTACCGGGTCGTGACATGTATCTTCAAGAAGATCAAAGTAGATTAAATTATATAAACCAATGTTAATAGGAAATCAATTTATCAATTTCAAATGTTAAAATTAGTGGTGTAATCTAGCTAGTCAACATACTCAAAACAAGTTGAATTGTATAAGCAATTGCCGCACAATTTGATTTTGATTTTTGGAACTTTGATATTGAAATAGAACTTCTAAATAATGATTTAGAAAAGACTGTTTCCACATAATCACCAAAACTTCTCGAAGTCAGTTGGCACAATAACATGACTCGTATATGATCCAAAAGTGGACACAGCGACGGTGTGCGATAAGCATCAGATTTAAACAAGTGTTTTGATAGAGAAATCAAATAGTTTGATTTTTAGTCAAATGCGGAGGAAACATGTATGTATAAGAAAGAACATTAAAGGTACAAAAATATTTCTTAAATTTTAAGTAAACAATAAACTTATGGTTGTTAATAATGTACCCAGCTTAAAATCATTTTAGATTGGTTGTTTAATTCTCAACATTGGATTTGAAAATGACATCTTTCATAATTAGTATAAAAGGATGTTGGGATAATCCCATATGATATAAATAGACAACATACTAAAAAAATTAATGTGGAGCAAATGAGATGGAATCCTTATGCATTGGCAGCAGAAATTATCACATATACTACTTAGTCTATTATATCCCATTTTACTTATGTATTTGGTACATTGAGAAAATATCAAATCTGGGTTAAGATCACTAAGCGGTTGTTAAGATTATTCTCGAGTATTTCCAAAATACTAGAGAATGATTTATGGAAACAGTGAACTCTTTATGAACAAATATTTAGACTTGCACTCCATAAGTAAAATTGAGTATAATATGTCAATCCTAAATTCGTGTTCAATCTTAGTTAAGGAGCTTTAAGTTAGAATTTTTCCAAATGAAAGACCGTGGTTGATTCAACCAAAAGAATAAGTACATCATCTTGAATAACGTTGTAGCAAAAGCTGTATATATATAATGCACAAATTTATAACTGAGCTAGGGGTGATTCCAAATGTTGGGAACCCCATGACTTTTTTGTGTGAAAGCAATGCCGCAATAAGGACCGTGAAAGAACCTAGAGCTCTTTAGAAGTTGAGAAAAAGATTTGAATGGCTCCATATGATAAAGCTAGTTTATCAACATCAAAGAGAGTTGATTGACATAACAAATAATTAAGAAAATATAGCATATCCATTCACTAAGGAACTAGCTCGATCATTCTGAGAAAACTGATCGAAGGAATGGGAATAAGACTCCATAATTGGCCATAGGTGCAAGTGGAAGATTGAGAGAGTTAGGGGTATGCCCTAGGGGCAATCATGTAATTTGATACATATATCTAGCTCTATAACCAATCTTACTCATAATAAAGTGTCTAATTTCTATTATATAATTCTTATATTTTGATATATTAATTTAATTTAAGGATATTAAGATAGAAAATCTTTAAATGGTATGTTATATGATAATAATTACAAGGAGTTGTAACCATGAGAAAATTACCAAAGTATAAAATAACATATTGTTTTAAATATTTCTGGTCAAGATGTTTCGAGAAAGAATTTTGATACATCAGTTAAGACCAGAGTGCATGAAACTCTCCAAATGTTGGACAGTTTATTACTCATGATTGTTAGAGGCACCTAGGAGTTATGTAATCGTACTTATTGGATAACAATGAAATGAATCGTCTAAGATTTTACTATTGGTTAATAACAACTAGGTCAAACAGGAAATCTCAAGGCGATGATGATACATAGCTCCCTCAACATGAGAATACTGTGGAACTTCAATTTGAATACTACACTTTGATAATAATTAAATCATGGCATGACAATCTATCGAGCAACTATAGTTACATCAGAGTTGATGCACTGGATGTGAAACACTATTCAATAGGGAATTCGTCTGCTTAGTTGTTTGAGGTTAGCATCACAGTCAACTGTATTCAATTCAAAGTCAAAATCTCTGGATATAGTAGCACGATTAATAATAAATGTTATTATTGAACCAATGAGAGTTCAATAAGTTGAATAAGGATGATATTGTAATTTTGAACAAAACTAAATTCCATAAATCTTAAAGTGATATAGTATTGACGAAGAGAATATGTATAAATAATTGATACGAAAAGGTACCGCTTAAGAAAATATAAAATATGATTTTGCTAAAAATGTCTATAAATGATGAATTTAGTCAAACTGTTTCACCACTAGCTAAGGCAATGTACGACTGTTAACATTTTAATTGTTCAAAATTAATCGCTGGCTAAATTCACACTTTTGAGTCACAAGACCATAGTTGTTAATTCTTCAAAAAACTATGTGATTTGATTAATTTATAAAATACTATAAATTAATTAATATTCAATAAACATTTATTATTATTTAATTTATTTGATGCTTGGGAGTTTCTTATAATCAAGTGAATATTATATAAAAGTTATATTTGCACGCATCAATATACGATATCAGTGTAACTTTAAATGGGTTTAAATAAAAGATAATTGCATATAGATATTTATGGTAATTTTGCACCATATGATATAATCTAAGGTCGGACACATCTTAGGAAAAGAAAGGAGTGAGAAAATTAAGGGATTAAATAAGGAAGTTTATATCGAAGGAAGGTGAAAGATTTCATTCTTTCAAATAAAACAAATCCACTAATTTTATTCTCATTCATGTTTCAATTTTCTCTCTTCCTTTTCATAACTATGACCGAAAATTAAATTACCCATTCCAAAAAGCAACATCAACTCCATATTAAATGAAAACATCAAATAAAATAAAATATAAGTGGCTCATCCTTCTCGTGCAAAGCTGGGTGTGGATTTACTTAGCGATCTGGGGATAAATCTCAAATCAAAGTGTTACAAAGGATAAGACTTTTTCAAGTACAATTTCCTTCTTATTTTATTTTTTCACTCATGATGTTTAAACTTGACCGACTTCATATATATATATTGAATTACCACTTATCGAATTTAACCAAAATTTCTTGTGTGTTGTCACTTAACTATAAAATCAAATTTGTGTTTATTTTGCTTCGTGTTTGTATTTTCTATTAGATCTAGAACAATTAGTAATGTAGATATGATTTACTATAATATAATTCACATTTTTTTTACCATTTAATTTAGTTATATTTGTTATTCCGCCTTTTGGCAAAGCCATGGCACCAAGGACTTGACTAGAGACTGAAGGCAATCCGCCCCGGAGATCGGTTATCTTCGGGTCCACGATGGATACAGGAAATCGGAGTTCGTATGACAAGCAAAGCTATAAAAGGCGACATTCCAAATTTCAGGTCAATCGAAGTTCATATGCTCAAGTTATGGATCGATCAAGATCCATGTAGAACACATCCATTTCGTACCCATCAGCCTACATCCATCATTTTGTATCCATCCAGACCAATACGAAATGAGCACAAGTCCATCACTCAGCATCCATCCACTTTGTATCCATCAAGCAATACCGCCTCCCGGATCGATCATAGTTCATTTGCTCCACAGCTACCCATTTCGTATCGATCACACTTCTGCATATTTCATATCGATCAGCCAATGATTGATATGAAGCAAGGGGCCAAGCATCGATACGAAACCACATACAAGTATCGATACGAAGAGCGTGGCCTCAGACGGATACAAAGGAATAGGTCAATTCGAAGGAAACGGTCTATGAGCATGAAATGTGGATCTCCAACGCCACGTCATCGACAAGCAACTGATCGATACGCATTGTATCGATATAAAGAGGATCGATACGCACGTATTGATACGAAGTATTCAGCTAAACTGGAAAATTCAATCTTGGATCGATCATAACTCTAAAATTACAAGACCAAATGCTATGAAATTTTTACAGGAGCTTGCATATCAACTCAAGAGCTCCCATGATCGATCGCAGCTCAATTGGAGCCAATCTTGATCAAAACGAAGACAACATGGATCGATCAAGGATCGATCCCAAACAATCCCAGATCGATCTAGTGGGCCCACCTATGCATGAGAAAGGATATTCCGAGTTTTGGGGCAGATATTTCTAGATCTACTCCTATAAATAACACCCATATGCCTACTAAAAAGGGACTTTTGGAACTTCTACGCTGCTACTCTACTGAAACTCCATTGTAACTTGAGTGCTAGCTACTATACTATTGTAAATCAGTTGAGAATTAGCAATAAACATAAAAATCTTCAAAGTGGACGTAGGTTACAACGCCGAACCACTATAAATTCTTGTCCTTTTTTATTACTGCTTATATTCCTTGGTGTGATTGTTAGATTAGCCTCATTTTCCATTTAATTTCTTCATTTTAATATCTTTAATTACATCCAAAGAGTGTTGTGCCCATTTCCGGTACAAACACTTTGGTGCTTTCACTGAGAAAACTCCGTTTTTCTGTGATTCCGTGGATCCTCTGACATTGTTGGATTGCTAAAATCTAAGAAGGAGATCCAGATCTATGTTCTAGTAGTTCCTTTCATTCTACTCAGATTACTCCAGATTTAGGAAGAGCTACATTCAACATGGTGCGCACTACCAGAACTGCTTCCAATGTTGCAGATCCGGAAGGAAGGAATAGGCAAACTCCCACACAGTTGATTATGGAAAGTCAAACATTAGCTGGAGCTCAAAACCCACTTGGTCCGGTGACTAGAGAGGAGTGCCAGACCCTTATGCAAGAGCTTACTTAGAGCCATCGGGAGCTCACTCAGCAGATCAGTGCTAATACGGAGCTCGCAAACCAGCTGAACGAGGAAAGGCGAGGGAGATCTAGAAGGTAGCATACCTCTTATTCCTTGTCTGAAATCTCGGCGTCATCTGACTTTAATCATAGGTCTACACGCCATCGGTTGGATGGGAACTACGCAAAAGCCTTCAGGCATCTGCATGCTATGAATCTCGGGTAGGTCGGGATTGGTCCTTCTACAGGGCATCAAGCTGGACCCTCCTCCCAAGGAGGGATGCTTCCTTATCACACCATTCATGACCACGTAGCTGCTGCCGCTATAGATCTAGAAGCTGAGATCCAGAACCAACTAGATTCAGCCCCTTGTCAATGCATTTATGCTCAAGACCCTCACTTTCCTGAAGAGTGGGAGCCAAGGAGGCATGGGACGGACCGTAGATAGCGACAGGACCGTCCCCGTAACATGGAACCCGACCATGCCTTGGCTCCGAACATTCCAAACATGATACGCCAGATAATCAGAGAAAGTCAAGGCCTTACAAACGATGATTGGGGAATGTCCCTCCATTCACCAATGACATTCTTTATGCAGAGCTACCCCATCATCCTTGCCGGTGTACAAAGGAATTTCGGATCCTAACCAGCATATCTTGAAATATGAATGGCTCATGAATGCCGCTCGAGCTGACGATGCGATTAAGTATAGAAGCTTCCCTATCTCCTTAGGAGGCATTGCGACTATGTGGTTCACTCGTCTACCACCCAGATCTATTTCATGTTTTGATCATTTGGCTACTAAGTTTGTCGAGTAGTTCTGTATGCATGCTACAAGACCAAAGGATGTCAATACCTTGTCTGGTGTCACTCAAGCTCCAAGAGAGACTCTTAGGCGCTATTTGGAAAGGTTTCATGCCGCTTATGTCAAGGTCAGCAATCCCAAAGACAACTCTATTTTGACGGCATTGACTAAAGGAATCGATCCCGATTTCGAGTTTGGTGATTGGTTGGCTGGAAAAACCCCAGCTTCGTTGGATCGTTTCTATGCTAAGGCAGCCCAATTTTTAAGGAGAGAAGACGCTAGACGATCTAGGAAGCAGGACGTTGCGGGGACCAGTGGTGAAGGAATTCAAAGCAATGTTGCAGTAAAGCACACCGGTGAGAATTCCAGTAAAGTATAGTTGAACATACAGAATAAACAAGGTCAACATAAGGGTAATGAAGGTCAGGGAAAGAAGAAAGACCCACATCGCGGGAGGCCCTAGAGCTCCTATGTTCGACCGATATACTCCCCTAAACACGTTGCTGGAAAATGTTTATCTTCAGACTTATAATACCAGACAGTATAAGAAGCCAGCTCCAAAACCGTCATTTGAGAAACAAATTCAGACCGGGAAGTTCTGTAGGTTCCACGATTGTTACGGCCATAATACTAATGAGTGCCGTCATTTGCAAGATATCATTGAGAGATTGATCAGAGAAAGAAAGTTAGAACAGTTCGTCTGTGCTCTGCAGGATAGAGGTGTGGGTCCATCTAATCCAAATCAAGGTCAAGGCCAAGCTAGGCCTGAAGAACCCACACGTACTAGTAGGAGGTTGGTAATTAATACTATAAGTGGTGGTCCTCATCCGGCTGATCGGAGATGGAAGGAAATGGAGTCATATGCTAGTTCGATTAGGCATGTGGACTTTGGATGTTGTAGTAGTACTGATGACGGGGCCCCAGCGAAGCAACAGAGGACGATGACAGAAGATATTGTTTTCAAAAACCGGGACGCCGAAAGAGTCGAGGCCCCCACCATTGATCCATTGGTTATTTATGCCTAAATGGGTCCTGCATTGGATGAAGAGAATCTTAGTTGACAGTGGGAGCTCTGTGAACATAATTTCAAGCACGCTTATGACCAAATGAGGATGGAAGAAAATGATTTGAAGCTGTGCCAGTCACGTATACATGGTTTTAATGGAAGTGCAACCATACTGGCTGGGATGGTGGAATTACCTGTTGAGTTGGGTATTGGTGATCGCCAGAGAGTCCAGATGTTACAGTTTGTTATTTGGATATTCACTCTCCTTATAATGCTTTCCTAGGCCGACTGGCCCTTGCGGAATTCAGGGCAGTGATTGCCCCTTGGTGCTTAACACTGAAGTTCCCTACTGATAAGGGGGTCGGAGTGGTACATGGTGATCAGGCGGCTGGACGTGCCTGTTATGTTGTAGAGTTGCGGGATGCACAGCGGAAGGAGAAAGGAAATGGCATAGAGGAATCTCTCTACGTCCTTCTTTCAGAAAATTGACAACTAATGCCTGGGCCTAGGCTCGGGCACCACAACCAGTTCTTTAAGGACATTGATCCCAGTGACAATAATGATGAGGAGGAAGTCAAAGATTGCCAGGCTTCCTCGGCAGAATTGACAATCGATGTTCCGATTGACGACGATGACGATTACAGAATGATAAAGGTAGGATCTCAACTCGGCCCCCAGATGAGAGAAGAACTGGTTGATTTTCTCCGGGCGAACCTTGATGTGTTCGCCTGGACTCATTCAGACATGTGTGGGATCTCTCCGATCATCCCGAGCCATGCATTAAATATCGACCCGTGGCACATTTTGGAGAAACAAAAAGGCGCATGCATTAAATAAACCAAGACTAATTGGTTTATTCGTGATGCTTTATACCCGGCGTGGGTATTGAAACCAGTGCTTGTGAAAAAGTCGAATGGAAAGTGGCGAACATGTGTTGACTACTCAGATCTGAACAAAGCCTACCCCAAGGATAGTTTTTCGCTTCCCAGAATTGATCAACTTGTGGATTCAAAAGCCGGACATGAGCTCTTATCTTTCATGGACGCATACTCCGACTACAATCAAATCCCAATGCACCTTCCTGACCAGGAACATACTAGCTTCATCACTAATCTGGGACTTTATTGCTACAAGGTAATGTCGTTTGGACTTAAAAACGCTGGAGCAACTTATTAGAGGCTCGTGAATCGAATGTTTTCCAACCAGATCGGAAAGACTATGGAGGTGTATGTGGATGATATGCTCGTGAAGTCACGCCTATTCATTAACCACGTCATTGATTTAGAAACAATGTTTAACATACTCCAACAGTATAGAATGAAGCTCAATCCGTTCAAGTGTCATTTTGGAGTTGCGTCAGGAAAATTCATGGGATTCATCGTCAACGCCAGAGGAATTGAAGCCAATCCTGAAAAAATTTGGGCGAATCGGAATCTTAAAACTCCCAGAACCATAAAGGAGGTGCAAAGCCTCAATGGGAAGGTGGTAGCCTTAAGCAGATTCATTTCCAGATCTACGGACAAGTGCATTCCCTTCTTCGACCTGATCAGAAAAGAAAAATGGAATTTTGAATGGACAGAGGAGTGCAAAGGTGCGTTCCAAGTACTATTTCAACATTTGGCGACAACACCTATCTTGTCAAAACCGGTTGATCACGAGAGATTGTATGTCTATCTGGTTGTTTCGCTGAATGCAATCAGTGCTGCTTTGATTCGAGAAGAGGATCGGATCCAACGACCAGTTTATTATATCAGCAAAAGATTAACCGGGGCATAAAGGAACTACTCGAAGGTGGAAACGTTGACTTATTGTCTCGTCATAGCCTCGAGGAAGCTCCATCCATATTTCCATGCTCATCCGATCACTGTATACACCAACCAGCCGTTACGACAGATCCTTACAGGACCTGAGACATCTGGTAGATTGCTTAAGTGGAACATCGAGTTGAGTCAATCTGATATCACTTATACACCAAGGCGAGCCATTCAAGGACAAGTTCTGACAGACTTCATAGCTGAATTCACCATACCAGAGGATTTGCCTGAAGCCAGTGAATCTCCCATGTGTACTTGGAAGCTATACACTGATGGTGCATCAAACGACCATTTCTCAGGCGTTGGAGTGGTACTCGAAACCCCAGAAGGTTGATCCATATGCTATGCTCTGAAGTTTAACTTTCGCATGACTAACAATGAAGCTGAGGACGAGGCTTTGCTTGCTGGGCTGAAGTTTGACAAAGTCTTGGGAGTCATTGCCGTGGAGATTTACTATGATTCACAATTGCCGGTATGTCAGGTTCAAGGAGAGTATCAAGCTAGAGACCGGAGATTAGCCACCTACCTTACTCGGGTTCAAGAACTGTTGAATCAGTTCGACTATAATGCTATCCACTGTATACCTCGAGAGCAAAATCAGAAAGTCAATTCTTTAGCAAAACTGGCCAGCACTGGCGAAGCACAGCAGATAGGACTTGTCCCGGTAGAGAAACTTACTGCACCAAGTATCGATCAGATAGAGATATATTAGGTGCACGAGAGAGATTTGTGGATGACTCCGATCAGAAATTATCTTGAGCATGGAACATTACCCAAATGCAGAAGCGAGAAAAGACAGGTTCTCCGAGAAGCTTCACGATTTATTATCCAGAATGGAGTCTTGTACAAAAGGGGATATTCTGTTCCTTTACTCTGGTGTATCGCCCACGATAAGATCAAACGAGTGTTACATGATTTGCACGAGGGAGAGTGTGGCGATCACACTAGGGGGAAAGCCCTTGCGAAGAAAAAACTTAAGTACGACTATTACTGGCCAACCGTAAGCCGAGATGCATCGGATTATACTAAGAGATGTGACACGAGCTAGAAACATGCCCGAATTCCAAGAGCCCCGCCAACCAAAATTACTCAGATGGTCAGCCCATGGCCGTTTGCCACATGGGGCATTAATATAATAGGGTCTTTACATCTAGAAAAAGGTGGCACGAAGTATGCCATTGTTGCAGTTGACTACTTTACTAAATGGGCGGAAGCTGAGCCCCTTGCTACTATCACGATAAAGAAAGTAATCAACTTTTTTGTACGCAACATCATTTGTCGCTTTAGCCTTCCCCGAACCATTATAACTGATAACGGAGCCCATTTCGATAGACTTGAGTTCAAAGATTTCTGTCAACGCTACCGCATCCAGAAGAAGTTCTTAGCAGTAGCTCACCCTTAAGCGAATGAACAAGTCAAAACTGTCAACAAAGTTATCAAGTCCATTCTAAAGAAACGACTGGAGAAGGCTGGAGGAAAGTGGGTAGATGAGTTTCCCATGACCCTATGGGCATATCGAACTACCCATAAGTCCATGACTGGCCATACTCCGTTTGCACTTTCCTATGGCTCTGAAACCATTATTCCAGTTGAGTTAGAAGTACCTTCTCACGTGTGACCTATTATGATCCAAAGACGAATGTCATCCTACTCGCAGAATCACCGGACTTACTGGATGAGAAGCATGAAGAGGCTGATTTTAGGGCAGCTGCACATCACAGTCGAGTCGCCCGATTATACAATGCTAAGGTCCAACCCAAAACCTTCGAAGTTGACGATCTCGTACTTAAGCGAATTTACCCGGTCCCTTCACACATGAAGACGGGATGGGAAGGACCGTATGTCATTGAGCGGAGACTTGGAGACGGCACATTCAAACTATCTATTGCTGACGGACTCACTTTACCGAGGGCCTGGAACAGCGAGAGTCTCCGCTACTATTACATATAACTGACTTTTATTCATTTAGTGCTTATTAACCCACCTTTTGGCAAGGCCGTGGACAGGCGGATTTAACTAAATCAACTACTCGTTTGTCAAGGCTGGAATACGATGGTTTGAGCTAGTTGGATGGATATATGGTTCGATTATTGGCGGTTTGGCCATGAGGCTCGGTCATGCGACAAGGTGGTTCGGTCTTACTGGAGTGGTTCGGTGTGGGTCGTTCGGCCTGGGAGGCATGGATCGATTGAGGGAGGAAAGTCATGAGTGGTTCGACCTGAGGGTTTGGTAAATATGGTTCGGTCTTGGTAGCATGGTTCGACCTTGGTGATGTGGTTCGGTCTTGATGGCATGAATCGACGTGGTGTTGTGGTTCGGTCTATTTAATGTGGATGGGCATGGTGTTGTGGATTGGTCTGGATGATGTATATCAGCGTGGTAGTGTGGGTCGGTCATGATGGTGTGGGTCGACATGCTTGGGAAGTATCAGAGTGGGGAGCGTTTCGGTGGTGGAGTGTGGATGTGGTTCGGTCAATGTGGGTCGGCGTAGGTCGTTCGGCATGTGTGGTTCGGCATAGCAGGAGGTCGTTGTTTTAAGGAAGGAGGTTTGGCACTTGGTTGCTCCGAGTCCTAACCTTGTTTGCTCCGAGTCGTGGGAAGGCCTGCTTTGAGTCATGCTCGGGGGAGATCGGTTCGGCATGTTGTGAACTCAGGGTCGGTCGTGGTGTTTGAGGTTTGGTTCAGCTATGGCCTTGATGAGCCTGAATTACTCAGGAAGACCAACAGCTCAGGTTTGCCTATAAATACAGCATGTAGGGCTTCAAAAAAAGGGATCTTGATTCTGCTTCTCTTCATCTTCTGCACTAAACCCGTTCTACCATTATTGTTTTAAAAACTCTGGATTGTAACTGTAATTGATTCTAACATCAATAAAAAAGGAAATTTATGGAGTGGACGTAGGTCGAGTCAGCCGAACCACTATAAATCTTCTGTTCTTACTGCTTTCTTTTTAATTTTTACTGTTCTTCACATTATTACTCTCTACATACATTCTATCTATGATCTATGGTCGTTGGTTGGGGCTTTCATCTGGATTTGGGTGTTAGTGACCAAGTTTGGTGCTAACATTTTGGTGCTTTCACTAAGAAAGCTAGAACTCAAGGATTCTAAAGCTTGGTCTTTGGATTTAAAGGCTTAGGAACTCGGATTCTTGGGAAGTTATGGCAAGGCGATTGATAAGAAGACAAAGGACTGAATGGAGTCGGAATGAAGGGAGTCAAGAGGCTTCCTCAGGAGCGAATCAGGCCTCGATTTTCATCACCAGAGACGAGATGGAAACAATGCTGAAGAGACAAGAGGAAATGATACAGAACCTACTCCGATAGGTTGGACAAGTTGGAGTGCAAAACCAAAGGAATGGAGTAGCAGGTTATGCCGGAAATAAGGATCATGAAGCTAGAGCGACAGGAACAGAGGTAGCCCGAAATCAGGACCAAGGGCATGAAGCGACCGGAATACAGGATAGAGTTGGACCATCTGGAACGGCCCCTGAACTAGGGGGCATGCCCTCGAATCATGTGGGCTCCATTCCAGTAAGGATACCAGGCAATGCTAGGCAATTTGGCGTTAATAGGGAAGTGGATGCTCATCCAGAAAGGCAGGTTCCAGAATTCCCTCATGGACTCGGGGGGAAGGTTGGAGACAACGCACAGATGCCGTTACTTGATGACAATGTCAAGTTAGCGGACGTAATCAGACGGGCTATGAGGGGAGGATTGGTGAATAGGGACTTGGAGGATGTGAATAGGAGTCCCTTTTCTCCTGCGATCAGGCAAGCTAGAAACCTGCCTGATTTCAAACTACCAACACTGGAGATGTATGACGGGAGAACGGATCCCACTGCTCACTTGACGAGGTACATGAGGCATATGGAAGTGCTGGGGGCATCGGAGGAGGTCATGGCACTATGCTTCCCTTTGTATTTGACAGATATTGCATCATTATGGTTCAAACAGCTAGAGAGTGGCTCTATCGGCACATGGACGGAGCTGATTGAAAGGTTTATGAGACAATTTTGGGTCCACATAGTTAGACCCAAGAACGTGATGACTTTAACATCGATGAAACAATGAAAGGGAGAGTCGCTCAGGGATTTCTTAACCAGATTCAATGCGGCGGTGGCTTCGGTGGATCGACCCGATCCATTGATGGTTTTGATGGCGGCAGTTTCAGGAATTGCAGATAATTCGGATTTCAAGATATCATTGGAACAAGACCCACCGAGGGATCTCGGGGAGTTCTACCATGAGGCGGAAATGTTCCTGAGGCAGGAAGATGCGCATGCTTTAAGACAAGGGAGAGAGGCTGAAGCTTATGCAGTAAGGGGTGGAGGTCCACCCAGGGAAGTTCCAAACAAAGATGATAAAGGGAAAAGGAAAATGAATGATAATGGTAACACATCGAAAAGGCAATGGAGGGAATCAAAATTCTCTTCTTCTATGGATTTGAATGAGACTCTGGAAAGAATTTATTTAGATACTCGAGAACGCCTCCAGTATCGGAGGCCAGCAAAGAGGGAACCCTTCGAACCGGGCATCGGGAAAGCATTGCCTATTCCATAAGCTGGATGGGCATAACACAAATGACTGCAGGCATTTGAAGGATATCATCGAGGAACATATAAGGAATGGTCATTTACAACAGTACATAAGGAATCGAGCTGTGGTAGTGGAACAGGAGCAGCCACAGCCCACATCAGACGAAGCTGGCACTGGATCTAGGCAACGTTGCCTTATTATTAGCTGAATGGATTTATGTCTTTGAATAAGTAGTAAACCCCAAAGTAAGGCGGCTAAGTCACTTACACATGTATGGGATCGAGGACGGTCTCTAGTCATGCTCTGAGATGATGATATGCCGTGATACCTGGGTTTATGAAATTTTGTTTTTTCTATTTTCTATGAACTCTAGTATCTTTCTTGGTACTGCGGACATTTGATTTTCTTTATTGTATGGACTTTTATTTTCTTAATTGGATTCTATGATAATTGGATTTGGATTAATAAATAATATCGGTTACACGATTACGGTCTCGACTGGAGAGACGGGGAAGTAATCGCAAGGTATGAGTCCCTTCGCCAGAGAGCGATGGAATGGACTCGAACAAAATATAAAAGTCCTCGACCGGAGAGTCGAGGCTGGAGAATATAAAAGTCCTGGGCTGGAGAGCCAAGGCCGGAGAATATAAAAGTCCTCGACCGGAGAGCCAAGGTCGGAGAATATAAAAGTCCTCGACCGGAGAGCCGAGGCCGGAGAATATAAAAGTCCTCGACCGGAGAGCCGAGGCCGGAGAATATATAATTCCTCGACCGGAGAGTCGAGGCCGGAGAATATAAAAGCCCTCGGCCGGAGAGCCGAGGCCGGAGAATATAAAAGTCCTCGGCCGGAGAGTCGAGGCCGGAGAATATAAAAGTCCTTGGCTGGAGAGTCAAGGCCGGAGAATATAAAAGTCCTCGACCGAAGAGTCGAGGTCGGAGAATATAAAAGTCCTTGGCCGGAGAGCCGAGGCCGGAGAATATAAAAGTCCTCCCCCGGAGAGCCGAGGCCGGAGAATATAAAAGTCCTCGGCCGGAGAGCCGAGGCCGAAGAATATAAAAGTCCTCGGCCGGAGAGCTCGGTCATGAGGCTCGGTCATGCGACAAGGTGGTTCGGTCTTACTGGAGTGGTTCGGTGTGGGTCGTTCGGCCTGGGAGGCATGGATCGATCGAGGGAGGAAAGTCATAAGTGGTTCGGCCTGAGGGTTTGGAAAATGTAGTTCGGTCTTGGTAGCATGGTTCGGCTTTGGTGATGTGGTTCGGTCTTGATGGCATGAATCGACGTGGTGTTGTGATTTGGTATGTTTTATGTGGATCGGCGTGGTGTTGTGGATCGGTCGGGATGATGTAGGTCAGCGTGGTAGTGTGGGTCGGTCATGATGGCGTGGGTCGACATGCTTGGTAAGTATCAGAGTGGGGAGCGGTTCGGTGGTGGAGTGTGGATGTGGTTCGGTCAATGTGGATTGGCGTAGGTCGTTCGGCATGTGTGGTTCGGCATAGCAGGAGGTCGGTGTTTTAAGGAAGGAAGTTCAGCACTTGGTTGCTCCGAGTCCTAGCCTTATTTGCTCCGAGTCGTGGGAAGGCCTGCTTCGAGTCATGCTCGGGGAGATCGGTTCGGCATGTTGTGAACTCAGGGTCGGTCATGGTGTTTGAGGTTTGGTTCGGCTATGGCCTTGATGGGCCTGGATTACTCAGGAAGCCCAACAACTGAGGTTTGCCTATAAATACAGCATGTAGGGCTTCAGAAAAAGGGATCTTGATTCTGCTTCTCTTCATCTTCTACACTATGGCCGCTCTGCCATTATTGTTTTAAAAACTCTGGATTGTAACTGTAATTGATTCTGACATAATAAAAAAGGAAATTTATGGAGTGGACGTAGGTCGGAGTCAGCCGAACCACTATAAATCTTCTGTTCTTACTGCTTTCTTTTTAATTTTTACTGTTCTTCACATTATTACTCTCTACATACATTCTATCTGTGGTCGTTGGTTGGTGCTTTCATCTGGATTTGAGTGTTAGTGACCAATTTTGGCGCTAACAGTGCTTTTCTTTTGAAATTTGTTTATTCAATTTTAGAATTTGTACTTGTAATAAGGCAACTAACTTTGCCGTAATTTCCTTTTCCAGTAATAAAGTGCAGACTCATCGAGCCAAATTGGCGATTCTTGAAGTGCATCGTGCGACCGTTACGATGTGCGAAGAGCTAAGTCCCATTCTATGGTGGGACTCATTCAAATAGAGAGTGATCGTGATACGACCAGTCACTCGCTAAGTGAAACCCTGAGCTCGGGGGCAAGCAACGTTAAAGTAAAGAAGGATTGAAACACAATGACCTCCAATGAACTCCAGCTCCCAGAGTGCGAGCTGAAGTACAAACCCCAAAATCCATGCATGGGGAGGATGGATCCATCCATCCACGACCTTGCCTCAATCCAGGCTCGAGGAGGATGGATCCATCCATCCACGAGGATCCATCCATCCACGACCTCGCCTCAATCCAGGCTCGAGGAGGATGGATCCATCCATCCACGACCTCGCCTCAATCCAGGCTCAAGGAGGATGGATCCATCCTCCATGATCTCGCCTCAATCTAAGCTCGAGGAGGATGGATCCATCCACCCACGACCTCGCCTCAATCCAAGCTCGAGGAGGATGGATCCGTCCATCCACGACCTCGCTTATTTCCAAAGCTCGAGAAGGTTGATCCGTCCATCCATGACCTCACTTATTTTCAAAGCTCGAGGAGGATGGATCCGTCCATCCACGACCTCGCTTCTTTTCAAGTTTGAAGAAGATGGATCAGTCCATCTATGACTTTGCTTGCCGGATGAAGGCATATGTGATCCGACCATCCACAACCTTGACCAGCTCCTTGTCCCAAAGTGCGAACAAAATCCTAATACTTAAACAAATGTGATTAATCGTCTATCAACTGACTCTAGATTCACGGAGCGTGAACTAGAGTATAAACATTAAACGGGTGTGATCGACTGCACGTAAAATAACTTATGTCCCCGGAGTGTGGATGTAATTCTAAACGTTAAACGGGTGTGACCAACCGCCCATAAAATAACGTATGTCCCCGGAGTGTGGATATGATTCTAAATATTAGGCAGGCATGACCGACCGCCGGCATACAAGTCTAATCCCCAGAGTGTGGATGCAAATATCAGCAAGCGAGCGAGTGTGATTGACTGCTCAAACTCGTGTCACTTTAACTTTGTTCTGACCAAGTTAAGTTAAAGTTAGTGAAGGCGGAAGATGACTGCCAACTGACTACTTCAATTCCCCCCAGAACTAGGGGCATAACTCAAGTACCAGCCGCTGACCGAGACAGCGCAACGTTGAGACTCAACTCAGCATTTTATTATGATCCGAAGCCATGACCTCAAGATCTGAAGACCGGATTCAAGTTCGGCTCAGAGACTGAAACTTCACAAGTACATTGAATGGAAATGTGAGTGTTGAAATACTTAGACAAATGAACACGGAGTTATGCTGAAAACAAAAAGGAATTTTATTCATAATATTCTTTGAGAAAGTAAGTACAAAATCTGTTCAAAGAATCCCTATAAGCGGAGGCCAAACCTGCATCTATACATGGCCTGCAAAAAACAAAAGAAAAGCTTATTCCACTTATCCAAAAGAGAGGAAGCAAAAATCGAATCTACGCCTTCGGTTTTTTATCCTTCTTGCTTTTCTTCGGCGTAGACCCACTCGAGCTGCCGCTCAGAACACTCTTTGAACCTTTACCTCCTTGGCCTGCTCCAGCTGGCTTATATCCGGTCAGGGGAATTGACGCAGTCTCATCTTGAGAACTCACAGGGACTGAAGTATCCTCTATGTGCGGAACAACGGAATGGCGGCACTCTCAACACCAAAAGAATGAGGTAATCTAGTTTCAGTTATGGTGCCACCTGGAGAAAGCACGAAGATCGGGACTGCACCAGGACCCGCCATACCTCTGCCGGCCCTACGAGCCTGCTCAGCTTGTTCAATCTCGGCTTTGATTTCTTCCATTATTTGCTCCTCTCGCTTTGCGCGCTCACCCATCGGAACGTTGTCGGTCGGACCCGAGGAGCCCGTGATAACTACGTCTTCGTCTATGTTAAAGGATACTTCAATACTTGGATCGCTTTAATGGCCGAGGAGCGCTTCCATTAGTTGGTCATTAATCACATAATTTCCATTGTGTATCTCCCCAACCGAATAAGTAGTTGTCACAGTCGTAGCCTCCGTGGTTAATGCCTCCTGCTCGTGGTGGACTTCTTGAGTTGCAGGAGGGTCGGCCGGTGCAGAATCTAAGACCGAATGAAGATAAGAGAATATATTAGTAATATCATCCGATGGTGCTCCTGCTTTTTGAGGAATAGGAGAAGTGTCCAGATTACCTTCCTCAAGTAGGCTCCCAGGTTGGGCCTGACGGGCCTTCCAGGCTGTGCTCGGTAATCGGAGAGAGATGCGGCCAATCAAGGTCATACCCTGGGACAACGGAGGATCGATAGAAGAAGTAGGCTCGGATTGAGACGTTCGAGGCACTTCGGAACTAGCTTCATGGTGTTTACTCCCGGATCCTTCCCCAGTTACGGATACTTGGCGGCCAATTTTTCTTTCTCAAGAGCAATGGTTGTCTCATGGAGGACTTTAGGCTCATCTCCGATAAGCACTTGAGTTTCTAGTTCGTACTCATCAACGGTTGCAGTATTGCAGATCACCTTCTCGTCCTCAAGCAAGCGGTTCCAGGCCTGGTATAATTGGAAAGGATAATCTTCGCCGAGCCAGTTTAAGTTGCGGTTTCTCAAGACGTTAGCATTGTAAGTGACCAGGAGATCTTCAAATTCGCTCTCCATCTTGGCCTCAACCGATTTAATTTCCCTTTCAACCTTGGCATCGGCTTCCTCAGCCTTTTGATTCGCTACATCCCTCTCTTCCCTAAGTCTCATCGCCTGCTCGCACGCCTCCTGGGCCACTTTATTAGCTTCATCCTTTTCTTTAAGGGCCTCAGTCAGCTTCGCTTTTAGCTCCTCAACCTCTTTCCATGCATCATCCCTTTCACAAATAATAACGGTGTTACGGTGACCCATCTCTTGTACTAAGTCCATGTGAGTCTTTCTCATGTTTTCCATAGACTTCCTGGCCTCCTCGGCTCTCTGGCCAGCCTCTATCTCGGTCTTCCTTGAAGATTCAAGCTTGTTGGTGAGCGCCGTTATTATTCTGTCTTTTTGAGAAAGGTCGCCCTCAAGTTTTTCAATCGTTTTAGCCCGCTCAGAAGACACTGCTGAAACCCATTCTGCCATTTTTCCCTATTCTCGATACTAGTTGTACGCGTTATGAACATAATCGTGTATCAGTTTTTCTATGTCGTTGGGGATCCTTTTCAAGTTAGGAGGGAAGTGGAATCCATCAAAGCAAATGTTCAGGAAATCTTTCTTTAGTTTGACGATACGGATGGCTCCTTCCCCTCTAGGCTCTATGGAAGTTTGTTCTGCGATGACAGGAGATTTTGTTTCAATTCTATGGTGCTGATTGCCAGATTTTGGAGCTTGAGACGGTGCTACTTGGTGTGCAGATTCGAAAGATGGCTTACCAGAGCCAGATTGTTTTGAAGGTCCTTTTAATGGTGGAGATCGCGACTGAGAGCGGCGCCTGCTTTGATATGACCTTTCCTTCTCCTTATCATGGCGCTCGCGTTCCTGACTAGAATAATAGTCACGACCATAGTCTCTCTCGCTATCGCGGCGATGTGACTCAGAGCACGATCCAGATGAATGGAGCGAAGAGCGGAGGTTGCTAAGCATGGACCCTTGTTTCACCATCGTGTCTGTAAAATGAAAAGAGAAGCAGAATTAGTTATCTCTGGAAATTCAAAAGCATGTGATTAGAAGTCGTGTGGTGCCGTGAAGTATGTGTATGCATGTGCAAACCCCCCAACCGATCGATTGTGGTAGCCTTGCTCGTGGGAGTTGGCTCCCTTATGTCTAAAGAAGTAGGGCATGCGCCAGTTCGTGATGGGGAGTGGATCCCCTTTAACTCGAGATCATGGAACGTAGAAATGTCGTCTGGGATAGGAACATCTGACAACCCTTTCAATGAACCTTCCGTCTGCGGAGAAGAGGTCTCCGGACCTGTAGAAGTTGCAACGGGCTGAGTTGTCTCAATAATCTTTTGCCTCTTAGCTTTGTAGACGAGAGTTTTGCCCCTTCTTTTTGATTCTGATGACCGAAGGCCCTACAGAGGCACGACCGCGGGCTCATGTTTAGCTGCTATACTCTCGTCATCGCCCAATTCGATGATTATAACTCCAGGTGCACTCTGAGTTCCCTCGACTAGGGGCACGATAGGAGCCCGTCTATGTCTTACTGGGCCACTCTGGAAACCCCGGTCAGCCCAATACTCTAACCTCTCTCTATGAGCCTGACGGCGATCAAGTTATCGTCAGTAAGAACTTCATCTATTTCTCTAAGTTTGGCGGGCACCGCTAGGAGTGTCCTCAGTATCTCTTTAAATTGTGCTCCTTCAGGCCGTGGAATAGAAGCTATAAAAGAAATGCAGTAGTGGATTCAGCATCAATTTATATTATCCAGTTAATTGACGAAGAAGTTAAAGCACTTACGTCTGACCAACCAGCGCCTAGCGAACCCCGGTGGACATCTCACAAAGAACCACTCAGTCTTGAAGTAGCTCAACTTACTCCAAGCACCTTCCACCACTTGGCAGTTCCTGACCACTTCAAGAAAAGTGAACGATGGATTATCTCCCCGACTTTTGACATTGAATAAGTATCTGATTTCATCGACGGTCGGGGGCGAAGGAGATGTTCCATAAATAGAATGTATAGACTGTTGAGAGCGTATCCATTGGGATGTAGTCGAGAAGGCGCAATCCTCAAGAAAAATAGCACGTCTCAAATGAACTGATTGAACAGGGGCAACGTTCCAGCCACGCACATGAATCTATTACATGCCATGAACCCTTCCGGAGGATTGTGCGCCCTAACTTCTAGCCTCGGTAATAGAACTTCCTCCAAAGATAATCCATGCTTTTGACAAATTCTACAGAGCATATCTTCTGAAATTTTGGACCAAACAGAGTCTTCCGGATTTATAACCAACACTGCATCCGGCAGTTCATCCAGAGCAAGGTATACTGTGTCTGCAGTGATGTCTGACCTTTATATTCTAGGAAGTGGAGGACTCTGAACTTCCTGCTGCTCGGAGCTTCTGGGATCCATAGCTATTGAACTCAGTGAAAACCATTATTAGATGGCAAGAAACTCGTTTTCCCCCGGTGTAAAGTGAGTGATCGTGTTGTGTAGTGAAGTGCTACATAATACTCTGAATTTCTAAAAGTTTAAAAGATGGTAAGGCGATAAGACTTCGAGATTCGACCGGAGTGACCACCATCGCTGACCATCTCAACCGTGCCATCCTGACTTCGAAGAATGATCCATATTAAAATTTGTTGTGTTTTTCAAATTATAGTTCCATCGACGAGCTTTGAAGGGTGGTCATATATGTAGTTTTTCAATCAAGTCCAGGTATGCAAGGCTAAAGCTCGTCGGAGTTTAGTGTTTGAATATGCAAAAAGACAATTGGTTTTGTATCCATCATGGTTCGAGTTGGATCGTTCCCCTGAAGCCCATGTTCGTATCAATCACCCAGTTATCGGTCACTTTGTATCGATCCGAGGAGTTGGGTTTCTTATCGATCACTCCAAGCATCGATGCCTTTGTATCGATCCAAAGACCTTGGCTTCGGATCGATCACCACGCCTCTTCCATCGATACGAATTTATCCATCCCTGATCGATCAGTAAACTACTACCTTCTCGCCTTGATCATAGAAGTCTCTTACAAACTACTTCACAACATTCTGATCGATCTACGTCAAGGAAGAAACTTGGAGACAGTGACTCCATCGTTTGCTCTCCTTCCTCCCGAGCCTCAAAGACGCCATTAATTGTTCTCTCAACCTCACCCTAACCACGCTCCGACACCAACGGTGCCAGAGATGGCCATCACCATGAACGGAGTGGCGTGAATCTCAATGATCGTCACTAGAAACATGAATTTACTGGTCAGTTACCTAGATTGGAGGAATTGGGTTAAAGGTTAATAGGTTGATCATTTTGAAGATGAAGGCTCCGTAGTTGTTTCTTTTTCACCTATCGATACGAAGTAAAAACAAAAGAAAGTGAAATTTTTCTAAGTCCAAAAACTATTTACATGGCTTCGTATCCAAAGGAAAACGCTTCGTATCCCAGTCACTAAACCGAGAGAAATGGTCAACATCCATCTATACGAAGATTGACTTTCGTATCCATCAACACGAGTCGATCCTGAGCCTAGCATTTCATATCCATCAATGAGTAGCCATCCACTTCGTATCCATCGATGCAGATTGATTACAGGCTCAATGTTTCATATCCATCGATATGAAGCACTCCAAAGTCATGTCCATCTCGTAACGATAACCATCGATACGAAGCTTATCTTCATACATCCCATATCGATCCAAGAGAGGATCGATACGAAGGAATGAATTAAAATGATTATCAATCGTTGTTACAACTCGAATTTCACATCGATGCAGGAGAGGATCGATACGAAACTCGATCCAAATAAAAAAAGGGAACTTGACAACGACCCATGAACATGCAAACATGAACGGGAGTCAGGTTAACATACGTGCATGTATGCCAAACTAACATTTGATTTTCAAAGTTAACAAGAATTGAATGCTTACCTGGTGACAACCAAAACAATGAACAACAAATTGCTAGCACTCAACATTCAGTTAAAACAAAAAACTGCATGATCATTGGCAGTCTACAACTCAACATCTATACTATTGGAATTCTACCGAAGGTTACATCTCTTGGTGAAAAGACAACAACTGTTCGATGAATCAGATAGAACTTGTTCAGAATAAAGATTGCAGCTTTTCAAAGCACGTCATTTTCACACAAGACGTACTTTGGGGGGCAAATGTTATCCCACCTTTTGGCAAGACCGTGACACCAAGGACTTGACTAAAGACCGAATGCAATCCGCCCCGAAGATCGGCTATCTACAGGTCCACGATGGATACAGGAAAACTTGGTATGAGTCTGGATCGAGCTACATATAGCATGGTATGACAAGCAAAGCTATAAAAGGTGACATTCCAAATTTCAGGTCAATCGGAGTTCGTATGCTCAAGTTATGGATCGATCATGATCCATATAGAACACATCCATTTTGTATCCATCAGCCCACGTCCATTATTTCGTATCCATCCAGACCGATACGAAATGAGCACAAGTCCATCAATCAGCATCCATCCACTTCGTATCCATCAAGCAATAGTGCCCCCCCAGATCGATCATAATTCATTTGCTCCACAGCTACCCATTTCGTATCGATCACACTTTTGCATATTTCGTACTGATCGGCCAATCGATCGATACGAAGCAAGGGGCCAAGCATCGATACGAAACCACATAAAAGCATCGATATGAAGAGCGTGGCCTCTGATGGACATGAAGGAATAGGTCAATTCGAAGGAAATGGTCTATGAGCATGAAATGTGGATCTTCAGTGCCACGTCATCGACAAGCAACTGATCGATACACATTGTATCGATACGAAGAGGATCGATACACACGTATCGATACAAAGTGTTCAGCCAAACTGGAAAATTCAATCTTGGATCGATCATAACTCTCAATTTACAAGTCCAAATGCTATGAAATTTTCGCAGAAGCTTGCATATCAACTCAAGAGCTCCCATGATCGATCGCAGCTCAATTGGAGCCAATCTTGATCGATACGAAGACAACATAGATCATCAGAGATCGATCCCAAACAACCCCAGATCGATCTGGTGGGGCCACCTACGCATGAGAAAGGGTATCCCGAGTTTTGGGGCAGATATTTCTAGATCTACTCCTATAAATAACACCCTTATGCCTACTAAAAAGGGACTTTTGGAACTTCTACGTTGCTACTCTGCTGAAACTCTATTGTAACTTTAGTGCTAGCTATAATACTGTTGTAAATCAGTTGAGAATCAGCAATAAACATAAAACTCTTCAAAGTGGATGTAGGCTACAACGCCGAACCACTATAAATTCTTATATTTTTCTATTACTGGTTATTTTTCTTGGTGTGATTGTTAGATTAGCCTCATTTTCCATTTAATTTCTTCATTCTAATCTCTTCAATTACATTCGAAGAGTGTTGTATCCATTTTTGGTACAAACAATATTCATGAATCTGGTATTTAATTTGTGTATATATATATATATATGTTTATATGCCCCATCTTCATTGTAAACCAACTTCAAGTTAAACTTTGGTATAGTTAATGTTTTATGTACAAATTAACATATATTTAATGACTTATTATTTAGTCGAATATGTGCAGTAAAATTTCTAATTTTTAATTATCGTATACAGATATCAGTATGTGTGTAAATTGATTGTTCTAAAATTAATCATGTTTATTGAAGTAATATATTAGTTGTAACAATATTTTCATTTAACAACTTTATGTACATGTTGAATGTGTTCATTCAGATTTGTAATTTTAAAGTTTGGATATTTTGTCATGATCAAGCATAGAATTTTCGTGGTATTGAATCTATTATCAATTACGGTTTGTAAGAAGGAAATGTAAAATAACACATTATTCTTTCCTTTTAATTCTAGTTTGATTAGACCTAGATTTAATGTGAAAATTTATTTACTTCTTTATTTCCAATCAAGTGTTCTCTTACTTTGAAACTGTAACAACTCAGGATTTTCGACCCTCGAAAATCGACACTAATACGTCCACTGTGTTGTGTGTCGAGCAATCAAATGTTGGAGAACCCGATTGTTAGGGGAAAAGATAGAAGAAAAAAGGAGGAAGAAAGAAGAGAGGAAAAAAGAGAAGAAGAAGAGGAAAAGAAAATTGAGAACAACACAGAATCTCACCATCGCAGCAAAACAAAATATAATATAATATCAATGATCTTTATAAAAGAGGAACTATTATATATATATATATATATATATCAATCAGCGTACAACAACAAATCTCAATCGTCAACCTAGATAGTTATAACAACCTGTCTTCACAAATGCTGATGATTTCAACAACAAAACAGTGAAAAATGAACATATACATGTATACGACTTAAAGACCTCCAACTTGTCTCCTGAGCTCCAATGCACAAAGCAATTTGTAAATATGCTTGGTCTGAACCGAGCATTATAATAAAATAACACCCAAGTCGGTCTGGGAAAACCAGCATGAGAAAAACACACCCAACTTGGTTTTTAAAGTTACAAAACCTTTGAAATCAAAAGTATCCCATAAGACCACGCCGCACATAAACACGGACGGGTTTTTACCTTACGATAACCAAAACATTACATATGAATTTCTCTGATATTATAATAGTGTCTAAGATACAAATACTTATTAATCGTAGCCGAAATTGTTATATTAGTTAAATTCCAGCATAATAGGTATACAACTAAAACCGTAAAGGCTCGTATTGGAGAATTAATTTTGTACAATGACTGGGCTACTGGGGTACCGCCCGTCACAGTGCATCTCCAGATAAAATAACACCAAGGTCGAACCTATCGACCCCTGCTAACATAGAACCAGCCTACCCTTTATTGGATAGTATTGAATATGATCACCTCTCTATAAATGGGCCCTAAGCATAAAAATGAGAGATAATATCGACTCTAGATAGGGATGATTATACCCATCTTGGGAGCGACCCACTTAGCCCTACTTCATCTCCCATGTTTTAGCCATTTCCAATTGATGAGGCTTAAGGCTACGTTTTACCTTTTATACAACACTTCCTAATTGGAATGCTAACACTGCCCTCTAGGCAACATTACAATGCCTGCATTCATCCATATATGTTTGTTCTGGGATTGAACAAAAGGCTTGAGAGCTCCATCTTCAATTCCATCATCTTTAAGATATCTTCACTTCGAAACGGTTGAGTTGGATCGAAGTGGTTTTCGGATAATGTATCCGATCCGAGTTTCTTTGAAACCACATTCGATAATTTCCGGTAAACTCAACCTAAGTTCTTTAGAAAATAAACAGTCAAAGATAAGAGTGGAGATCACCTCCTAAATGTTAGTGGATGGGTTTCTTTTATTATTTGTCTTAGGAGAACGAAACGAGATTTATACGTATAGTACAGCATCATCAGAGATGAGTGTGCCATATAACTCACGTGTTTCTCCTAGCTAAAGTTATGTATTGGGTCCAAAATTGACATTCGGTTATTTAACTATCCACAAACACACATCCAAATCAGGGATTTATTCCATAAGGAAAACCAATATTGGTAAGAACATAATCACCGCTTTTAGTAAATCTTTTCACTAACTAAAATCACTTTGTGAATACTTACATAAAAATACTTTTACAAAGATATATTCACAAATCCATATATTTACAATACTTAGAAAATATCCATATACTTGTCTCGGTGCTATAAGTGTACTCACAAAACTAAGAAAGATTTCCTTTCTATACAATTCAAAAATCATTTATAAACCCTTTTTAAATCCATAATACCATTTATAAACTACTTTTTACCCTTTAATTGATCTTCATTTAAGTTTTCCAAACCCTATTATAAGATTTCTCTTATAAAAGCCACATCTGTTTATAAAACCCTATTTATGAATCTCGAAAACATTTATAAATAAATTCTAATAATTTACTATAAAACATTATTATATAATAATAAACAGTATAAATAAACAGTAATTAACTTCAAAAAATCTTAAAAATAATAATTAATAATTTCAAAACATTCTTAATAAAACAATAATAGTTTATCACCAACATTGTTATAAATAATAATAATTAATTTCAAACAATATTTATATTTTAAATAATTAAATTTTCAAAATATTAAAATATTTATAAGCAACTTTAAAACAATATCAATATAAATAAACAACCTTTAAAACATATATATACTTCCTTGATAGAAATCCATACTTAAATTTCAACATAATCATTTCCATATTTTAAAACTATATTAATAATCTCTTTCTATTTATAAAACCCCATTTATAACTCTATCCCTTTATAAATCTCACTTATTCATAAAATCTCATTTTAGACATTAATTTCAATCTCTTTTTAACGTTGCTTCCATATTTATGATTTTTTTATAAATTCCTTTCTATTTATAAAATATCGTTTAACATCTCCAATATATCCTCATTTCCATTTTTCCAAAATAGAACCTACTATTTTCCTAAAATAACATCCCGCATATTATCAAAAATCTACAATTGAGATTTATGTTTCCCAATTTATCTAATGATAAAGGTTTTCCTTTATTTATAATCATCGTTCTAAGCCTATTGCTTTATCTATAAAATACGACTTTACAAATCTTTACTTTATTTGTAAAATGTCACTTTTATACACTATCACATTTATAAACTTCCACATTTATAAATTAACCGTAATATAGGTGTATATATGAATACACACATATATATCTATTACTTTTATATAAAGCGGATAATAATTATTTACACCAAAATATTTATATCTTCTTTTTAAAACCGTATTCCTTTATTATAAAAGACGGACTTATTTCTAAGATTTTAAAATATTTACTTTATGGTTCAAAAATATCTATTTAAAATATTTCATAAAACTATTAATTTATAATATTTAAAAATCATACTTTTTTTAAAATAAACTTCTTCTTTTAAATAATTCAAGAATAATTTTTAAAACATATATAAAATTTCCAAAATCGCTTTGAAAATCCTTTTTAAATCGGAATCATTATTTTATAGTATTTTAAAATACCAAAAAATAAGCCCTAGTGCTGCTAAAACATTATAAGCAAACTCATATCCATATCATCAAATATGGCATCCAACAAGTCATATATCACAATATATATGTATGTGTGTGTGTATAGACGAAAAGTAAATCAACAGTGTGAGGAATCATGTTGGATCCCTCCAACTTATTCCCTTGCATCACATATAGTATATAATCAAATAATATAAATCAACCGATTCGAGGTGGGATCGTATACAAAGGGTCATCCGCTCTTACACGGGAACGTAATAGGGTCTCATCCGCTCCATAGGCGGGAATATATCCAAACTATTGTAAACCATCCAAACAATCATTCAACAATTCATTATTATTATATAATATTACTGATTAACCAAAAAGGTGGGTTTAACTCACATTGATTTCATTTTTTGTCAAAACATTTCAGTTCCAATTAAAATTGAACAGGCATTCAATTTTATCCCAAATATCTACTAGTTCTGAATCCATCCAGTCCAACTCCATAGCGTATTATTTGCTGATACGATCGCAATGCAACTTGTCGCGCTCGATTTGGACCTCGTATGAATTAAATGTGAATTAATAAACGTTTGAAAATATAATTAACTTAAATAAATAAAATTTAAACCTAATACCCTTTCCCTCTCAACTAGTATGCTTCCAGGCACGAACAAAATCGACTGCATTCCATCCCTCGTCGCCTACCTCATCGCGCCGCCGTCCACCGCCATTCGTCGTGACCCACCTTGCCGCGCTTCCCTCCAGCCGCGCACTACCCTGTCCGCCGTCGAGCCTTAAAATCGAACCCATTATAGCTACGAACGCAGCCAAATCTCCACCGCCTCGAGCCACGCCACCTCAATCGCACCGTCCATCTTCTTCCCCTTGCCTAGACATGCAACTCTCAAGTTGCTGTGGAGGCCTAACAACATTTTGAGTGGCCCCGGTGATTATAGGTCATTGGATTTGCCGTGAATTTAAATTTCTAAAAGAAATGAACAAAACTCTCTGAAGAAACATGATCATATAAATAAGGGGAAGGTATGGGCACGACGTGATGGAAGTATGGGCAAGCACGGCTGACAAAAAGAAAATATATATACATTATTTTTAGAAAAATGTCTAGCTTTAAATGTCCGAAAATCTCAAACTCCAAACGAGGCATGCCGCCTGGCGTTCTATATGTTGTACCCCTATTTCGAACGCAATGAAACTGGTCTTGAGGCCTAATTGATCATATACAGAAAATAATTTTTCAAACCCAATTATTACATAAATTTCTAAATTTAATCTCTACATGTTTCGATCTCACACAATCAAACGATATATCTGATCGCCATGAAAATCGTCGACATACTATAATTCACTATTACGGATCCAATGACACTAGTTTCATCAAAATGCAAGACAGTGCTCCGGAAGGCTATTTTCACTTGTTAATTTAAAATCTAGTTATTTTCAAAACCAAATTAATCACTTTTAAATCTAAATTAAATGTTTACTCTCTTCATTCTTAGTTAAATAGAATTTAAATCAACTTTTCAAAATTATTTTTATTCACATTAGATTCAGGATTTAATTATTAAAGCAATTCCAAATATTAAATTTAACAGTTTAATTATCAAATAAATCGCTATATTTGAAATTCAAGTTATTTGACTTATAGAATTAATTTTCAATATTTAAAATCAATTAAATACTCCAAATACAAATAACTAAAATTCTGGGTTGTTACATTATCCCCCCTAAAAGAATTTCGTCCTCGAAATTGCCAAGATAAGAAAACTACCCCAAACCCTTTTACTTTCCAAAACCAATTAGTTGAAATAGATTATAAAATTTCTAAGTCTTTAAAATTCGTCCACAGATTCCAACTAATACCATTCCAAGTTATAGCATAACATCAAAATTTAGTTATCAAGATTTTTTTTCCAAATACCAAAAATTTTCTAACACCTTAAATTTACGGAAAATTTCGCCAACTTCTCCTTTACGCGGCTCGATCAGAAAAATTTACAATATATATATATATACACACACATAATCACGAATGTACATCTCATCTTCGAGGATGAGGCATCCCGTAGGGAAAAATATAGAAATATAGTATGTAATCAGAAATGTGCACCTTTTTTAGTATTAGCAAGCATATACAACCAATAAAATGCGAAAGCGAGCGCCAAATGCGAAGCATATGCCATCTGCACCTACTAATCACTCAACAAGTAATGGGAATTTGTTTATAGAAAGCAACATAACTATATAATATAGAATATACAATTATTATATGCAATTTCAGCAAATGCAACAAAAGAAACCATCAGACAAAAAATATCCATCCAATTTATTTATCAATTCAATTGGTTTACATTTAATTGTTAACATTCGCCTTAAATTCAATTATGTTTAACAACAATTCATTGTATACCAAATTTCATTTATGAATCATTTCATAAAATCATTTCATTTTTAACTTTTACTAAGTTAAATTTTATTTCATTATCACTTAGTATATTTCTTCAATACTAATCTTATTTATGAACCATTCCATACAACAATTAATTAAGTTTATTACAAGCATTTTATACTACACCATTAATGTTTATTATCACTTTATAACTTAAGTTCATATTTAACTCTATCAACCAACATTCCTGTAACGACCTGGTATTTCGGACCATTCGCATCCGCACATGTTAGACTTGAATTGCTCAAAATATCATATTGTTATTTATATTTAGCAAAACTCTGCATATACAGTAAATAAAATAATCACAGAATCACAGACATAGAGTAATATAACAATAAGCAGCGGAAACAAATGAATAGTAGTTCATGAAGCTACTATATATACATATATATCAGAGTTAAAAACAAGATACAATATAAGTCTCGATACAATAGTCAAATAAAAAAATCTGAATATATCACTGGAGTTAACTGAATAACTGAAAGCTGAATAGATATAGATGGATCTCCAAGCGAAGCTCCAACTCCAAAGATGAGTCTCAAATGTTGTGACACTCAGTCTGACCCGAGCATAAAGAAAAACACAAAACACTCGAGTCGAGATTAACATTCTTATATCAATAAATCTAACTCAAGTGAAATTTCTACTGAAATACAAGTAACTCAAAGGATGTTTAGGATACCCATCCTCTAAGGATCCGTGGAACTATCTACTATGTAGTACAATACGCTACTATAATATGTCTACAGTAAAGTAAAAGTATTAAAATAGCGTTAAGGCGTTACCCATATCCCCATTAACACATTTTATATATTCACATAGTCTATATAGTACCGTAATCTCCCCCGTACTGGGCGTCGTCAGAGGGCACTCCATAGGTATGGTACAAAACAAACTCGTAGTGGTCTCGATAAGGTAGGTGACACGGCACAACTAGGCAATGTCAGGGTAGATATACCAATTACACTTCCGGGCTGGTGGTATTGCATAGCCGCAGCTACCGCCCACCTCGATCCACACTCCCAAAAATCTGAGGGTGCACCCAATCAATCACAAAGTAATAGAATGGTATCGAAGAAATGTGCCCGATCGGAGGAATGACTCCACTTGGCCCGGTATAGCTCTTGTTTTAGTCACATCTAAGCTGACTCACGGGAGTCAGGGTCACGTCATACCATATAGGATCATCGCCAAACCATCCTACTTCATTTCTGGAATCTCCACCACGTACACAGTTGTTAAAGTGGTTTTCGGTACTGGCAGAGAGTATGACAATATCCGATCCCGGTCTCTTTAACAACCAAACGCTTATTCCACACCGTGGTCATTTCATTTCAGATAATTCATACTTCATATCAAAATATCATATTCATTTTGAAACCATGCCAGTTTGATATCATTTATTCACTTTAAATAATATTCGTTTCAGAGTCGTAACACTTTCAAAATCTTAATACTTTAGAAACCATAGCACTTTTGAAATCGTAACACTTTGGAAATCATAGCACTTTGGAAATCAATAACACTTTTCGTAACCATAACCGTTCCAACTTAAACAGTTTAGATATTTAAAATAATATATATATATTAAAATAGTTATAAATTAAAATAGTTTATATATAAAAATAATTTATAGATTAAAATAGTTAATATATAATAAAATACTTTATATAATAAAAATAGTTTCCTCTAATTTCACAAATCAATCAAAATCATCTTAAATTTCAAAATTTCAATTTAAATCAATTCTAGTTCAAACATTTCAATTTAAAGTTCCAAAATTTCAATTTTAAATATTCAAACATTTACAATATAAATTTCATTTATATTCGACATTTTAACTTTAAATTTATTCAAATTGAAATTATTCCTTTAACCATTTTCATAACAATTTATTTAAATCTCAATTTATATGTTTAAATCAATATTAAATATTCAATCGCAATTTTTTTCAAAATTGTGAATATTCGTTTAATCACTTTTTATCAAATCACGTTATAAATCAAGTTATAATCATATCTTTTCAAAATCTCAAAACTAATAAGTTTAAATCAATTCTTTCTTAATTTCAATTATTAACCGATTTAAATTCCAAGTAAACATTAATTTATCTTTCCAACCTTTATTACTAAAGTTATATATCTATTTTAAAACATAATATATACTGATTAAATTAAATTTTATTAAATTAAATATTATTATATTTTTTTTAAGAAAATAAAATTATAACAAAATCTAAAAATTATAATTTCAAAACTAACTTATAAATTTAAAATTCCAAAACATATAATTTTTAAAATCTAAAATTTTAACATATATAAAAATAACATTTATATATATTATATATAAAAATCAATATTTATTTAAAACCATATATCTCCTTTCAAAACTTTGGGAATCATTTTCAAAATATAGACCAACGGTGTCCGTATATAATTCTCCTATCCTATGGTCAAGTGATACAGATATTTATCATTTCAATCCACAATTTAAATATTTACGGGTATATATCATTTCAACCCGCAATCCTAAAATTTAAAATAAATGAAAGTCGCTTGGGTTTATCATTTCAACCCATAACGATTTGATCATATTCTACAAAATCGTTCGGGTATGTATCATTTCAACCCATAGGGAATTCTATACTGACAGGGAACTTGCAGAGTGGGAACACATATAACAATAATATAACATATCAACAACAGGTATATATCATCAGTGATAAATTAAATTAAATACAAACAACAGGATATGGTGTCATATCCCACAGGTGAACAGATACAGATAATGGCATATCATATACAGTAATTATATAATTAAGAGTTAAATTTAGCAGCATATTTCAATTGTCGTTTAAAGTGAAATCAAATTTAATAAATATAAGAACGTTAATCGTGAGTGATTGCTCACCTTCCGAGGCTAGAGAAATTTAGATAGCACGACAAGCTACGAATTTAATCACAAACTCAAAATTCGACCAATGCAACCGGCAAATCTCGAAGCAGAGAGAGGAGAACACAGATTCAACGACCAAGGCTAATAATAAGAGATCGACGAAACAAATCAGAATCAGCTTGATATAAACTGAAGCTGAAGGTATATTATATGCATTTTCTTAAAACCAATATTCAATTTAAAAACACATTTAAATAAAATTTTCATATCATTTATATATATATATATAACCTTCTCTTTTTCTTCAAATTTAATAAAACCCAATATTTCCCAAAATTCCGCAATTAAGGAAACACATATTACATATAAAGTTACTACAAAACCAGTATAAAGGTATTACCATAAATTTGAAAATATTTGAACATATTGGATAAATATCTGAACATATCGGGTTGATACTATAAACACTCACATTTCATAACATTATTACTGGACATATTATATAATATATAATATAAATACCGCATAAATACTTTAAACCAGGGTCAAATATAATTAACATATTTGTTCCCACTCTACAAGGTCCCTATTAGTATAGAATTCCCTATGGGTTGAAATGATACATACCCGAACGATTTTGTAGAATAGGAGAAAATCGTTATGGGTTGAAATGATAAACCCAAGCGACTTTCATTTATTTTAAATTTTGGGATTGCTGGTTGAAATGATATTGTGACGACCCAAAATTTTTGGGTATTTGAAATTGGAATATTTAATTGATTTTAAATATTCGGAAGTTAGTTTTAACTTGAATTTCAAATATCACTATTTATTTGGCAATTAGATTATTGAATTTAATAATTGAGAGTTGGGTAAAATATGGAATCTTGAGTTTTAAGCTTGTTAAAAATAGTTTAAAGGCTTGGAAAATTTATATTAATAATACTAAAGATAGTAGAAGTGTTAAAATTTAATTTAAGGATGATTTGTTCAGTTTTGAAAATATATCGTTTGAATCGATATTTAAAAATAGCCTTCCGAGGCACAGTCTCGGAATTTGACGAGACCAGTTCTATTGGATCAGTAATATCATATTATTATCAAATTTCAAATTTAGTATTGTTTGGAGTTATTGGGTGGCCGTACGGTATATAAACGCGTTGGAATTTATATCGAAAATTCAATATAATAATTAGGTCCAAAAAGCTATCTTCTCCATACGATCGAATTTTGACTCAAAACCATTTCCATTGTGTTCGGAATAGGGGTATAAAATTATGAACGCCTAGCGGCATGCCTCGATAGGAGGTCAAGATTTTGAGTTGCATTTTCGATACAATTTGGATTTGAATTTGAATTCAATTTAATATAATATATATCTATATTCAAATCTATTTTCCCATAAGCACCTTTTCAATTCAACTTCAATAAAACACTGTAGACCCGCTAACACGTGTCCTTCCTGGCTTGACACGCGTCACCTCCTTCTCGTTTTTTTAACAGCTGGGATTTCGAACTTAAACAAAAGAAATAAATTAGGCAAGGGCTTCTTCATCGTAGAATTAGTTTCCTTTCTGTTTGAAACCGGGAATCAAAAATATAATAATGGAAATCGAATTGATTTGTTCGATTGCGGAAACCAAATCGCGAGCTTCGTTCGCGAGGCGTACGCAGAGTCGATCGTAGATCTGGGAGGCTCGAGTCGTGTCGACGTGCGAGGTCAGGTGAGCAGGCGGCGAGTGTCGAACGAAGTTCGAAGGGAAGGGGCCGCATTGAATCTCGTTCATCTCAATGGGAGGCTGCGCGATGATGGTATCGCGCAAGGGTTTGGCCGCTAGAGCGAGGTCGGTTGGTGTCGCGACTGAAGTCAGGCGTTCACCGACGTATTCAAGCGTGAGGCAGCGGAATCGTCGTCGTCGCCAATGATGTAGGGCGCGCGTGTGGTCGCGTTCGCGGTGGTAGGGTCGCCGATGATGGAGAAAGGTTGGTCGATCGATTAGTGAGGTATGCATGCTGTTTTATTTCAATTTTAAATTGGTAATATCTACAGGAAACAGAAAATATTTTTTTGACAGTAAGATATCAAACACAATTCTGTTTTAAAATTTAATATACATACATATAGGTTGAAAGAAATTTTATTTTATTTAATGTATACATATATAGTAAAACAGAAAATATGTAGATAGGTAGGATTTTGAAAGAAAGGGATTTTATTAGATTGAATGTATATATAAATAGAAAATTAGTTTATATTGGCAAAGTTTGAAAGAAATAGGAATTTAAAAATTGTTATAGAGTTTATATAAAAAGTTAGATTTTTAAATGCATATAGGGTATTTTTAGTATATGTAGTTTCAAGGGAAAATAATAAAGAAAATAAATATACACATACACATTTTGATTTACTAGATCATTTGAAATTAAGGTATGGTGGTGATTAATTTGTTTTATTAACTCATTTAATTATTTTTAGTTACTAAAAGCTTTTTAAAGGGAAATTAGTTAAAAATTAAAATATTAGATTAAATTAGATAAATAAGTAGAAATTAATTGTTCGATCAATTCAAATGTTAATAAAATGTATGATGTTGATACAAGGTCCAAAATCGTGAAGGGAGTAGCTGGTTTGGATCGGATTGGAAAACAAAAAAAAGGTGAGTTAATCTCACTCATTTGGAATACCATTAAAATTTAAATAGATGAAATTTAAATTATTGGTTGTTGCTTGAATTGATAATTTTTTATCAACTTGGATGTGATATGTTATATATATAGTGTGTGTGTGTGTGTGTATATATATATATATATTGGAGTGATTTATTTCCCGCATTATATAGCGGATGAGACTCTATGCACCTCGCATAATAGCGGATGAACCCTTATGCCGTGATATCCCCCTCGAAGTGAGATTGGTATTTTATATTGTGCTAACATTTGTGGATGCAGGGAAATAGGTTGGAGGGATCCAACTGGATTCCTCAAGGTAGTGGAATTTATTTTCCTAATATGTGACTTATTTGATGATTTGTGATAGATTATATTGATTACATTGGGAATTGAAAATATTGAATGCTATGGTTTGACTGAATATATGTTGGGTATATTGAGATATCAAAAACATAAGATTTGATTTTTAAAGGAAAATAGAAGAGGAATTCTAAGTAGAATAAATATAGTGAAATTGGATAATTTAAAGAATAAATTTGGGAAAGGATAAAAAGTTGATTTTTATATTCTAATAAATAAATCTCGAATATGGGAAAGGAGATTTTTGAATAAATAGGAATAAATGAATTTTTAAACTTAAGTGATATAATTTAAAGAAATAAAGGATTTACTTTTAAATTCAAGGTTTAAATTAGATGGGAAAGATAAAGAAGAATTTTGGGGAAAAAGTATGAAATTGGTATTTTTAGTTTTAATAAGATTTTAAATTATAATAAGGGAGTGCAATCTGAATTAATGGGTTTTGAAATAAATTTGAGTAAGTAAAGGAATTTATTTTAAAATGGAATAAATTTTGGAAATCAATTTGAATTTGATTAGGTATTTGAAACTGTGTGTTAAAAGGAGGATGAGACTATGGAATTTTTAAACTGGGTTTATAAAGTGAAATAAGATATCAATGGATATTTATAAGTATAAATTCACGGTGGGAATTTATAAGGAGATGGGGAAGTGTTTTTAAAATAAAAAGTGGTTTTATTTTTTAAAGTGTTAAAGGAAATTTACGGGATGGGAACGTAAATTAAATTGTGATAAATCGAGTAGGATTTATAAATGATTAGATGGCTATATTTAAATGGAAAATGTATTTCCCTAAAAAGCCAAGTATATTTTCAAAGAAAGATTCCAAGTACAAGTTAGAGGTTTTAAAGTAGTTTTAAAAGAATGTTTTAGAAAGAAATTATTATTTAATGGTTTTAAAATTTTTTAAAAGTAAATATTTATTAAGTTAATTATATAAGTAAATTATTTGGAAGGTCCGACTAGTATTATGATTTTAAAGATAATTATTTAATATTTATACCTTATAAAATAACTTTTATTTTAAAATTATTTTTGGCTTAAGTTTTACATGAGAAATTAGTATAAAATTTTATAACCAGTATTTTTAAATAAAGTGTTTTAAGTAGTTTTTCTTTTTGTGTTTTAAAGTATATATTTTTGGATAAAGTGATTTAAATTATTTTAAAGTCTAAAGTATTAAGACTTAGGGATTTTTCAGTGGAAATAAAACAATGGGTGGAAATTTATTCCGCGAGAGAAAAAGTGATTTGAAAACTATTTTCAAAGGGTTAAAGTATGGAAATATATCTTGCGAAGATATTTTGAAATAATTAAATAATTTGGGAAATTATTAAGGGCTGATGGTTGTTTGTGGATGTTATTTGATAGTTAAATAACCGACTATCAATAATGGCCAATACGCTGATAGTTTCGAAGAGACCGGGATCGGGATTAATTTCCCAAAAACCACTTTGATCCGGTTTGTAGGTTTTCGTGAGGAAGACAAGAGCTTGGAGTCGAAGACTGAGCAGTGAAGTGCAAAGGGCTAATCGCTACTAATCCTGAGGGTGATTCCAAAATGGATGTAGTAGGAGCAGTGCCTTCGGTTCCGTTCGGACCGGGAACGGACTTGTATGGATGAATGTTATCAGAACATCGTCAGGAGGACGATGAGCATTCTAAGTGAGATGTGTTCTAAAAAGGTAACGCATAGCCTCGAGCGTCATCAACCGGGAATGGCTAAAACAGGGGAGGTGCACGCAAGGCTAAGTGGCTAGCAACCAATTAGGGTAAGGTCATCCCTGTCTAGAGGTCCTTTTTTATTCGGCTGTGTGGGCGGTTGCTGATCCCAACCGCGGGGTGATCTTATTCGGACTATCAAGTAAGGGGTAGCTTCGGTCTTGTGTTGCAGGGGATCAGGGTGGATCCTCAGTACGGTGATCTAGGCTACGTACTGTGACAGGCGGTACCCCAGGAGCCCTGCCTTTGTATGGAAATCCATTCTCCCTACGTGCTTTTACGGTTTTGATTGTAGAGCCTAGTATTGCTGGAATTTAATAATGGTAACAATTTCAGCTATTTGAATAAGTATTTGTACTTAGATGCTATCATAATAACAGAGCATTTTTATAAAAAAATGTTTCGGTTATCGTAAGGTAAAACCCGACATGTTTATTTTTGGCGTGGTCTTACGAGATACCTTGATTTCAAAAGATTTTGAAACTTTAATAATCCAATTGAGTGGGTTTTCTCACGCTGGTTTTCCAGACTGACTCGGGTGTTATTTAACTATAATTCTTGGGTCAGATCGAGTATTATAGGATACAGGATATGATGTTGTGGAACTTAGGAGACGAGCTGGATGGCAATACGTATCACTCGTATTTGATGCATATTCCGCTGTGTATGATTACCTGCATAGTCAGTTTTTATGAGGACAGGTTATGATAACTGTCCAGTTGTGTGCTCTGAATTTTGTTGTACTTTGAGGATGTAATGTATATAACATATATAGTTCTTTTTGTTCAAAGATCAGTCATTTATCTATTATATATTGTTCCGCAGCGATTGTGAGATTCTGATGTTGTTTTTTATTTTCTTCTACCTCCTTCTTCTTTAACCCTAATGGTTCGTATTTTCGTTCTTTTTGAGTTGATTTGATGGAGAATAGTGTCGACTCAAGGGGTACGGGTTTGCGGGCTGTTAAAGTGGTATCAGAGCTTAGGCTGGCGATAACCTTGGCTCTAGTGGGAATTACTCATTAAAATTAGAGTCCGTAGTACTCTAAAATGAGTTTGAGTGTATTAATAGATATGAGCGCGTATTTGTTAGTGAATATAATTTTTTTTTATATTGTGTTGATTGGTTTATTGAGTACTTTATGGATTCTGGTCAATACGAGTGATTAACGTTATTGATAGGGATCTATAAATACTTGAATAGAACAATTCGACACAATATTGTTTTAAATAAGGTAAATGAAATAATTTCACCCAAATTATTTTGTATATAAAAGGAATAATTTTCATAAATTATTATAAGTATATGGTTGCATGGTTATTAGGAAGTGATAATATAAATTATTATCATTGTGTTGTGGAAATTGAATAAAAATTGAGGTTATAACCAAGGGTTAGGAAATAAATTCATTTAACAAATGAAATTTATAAATGTGAATTATAATGTGATTTATAATTAAAATGAGATAAAATTCCAGAGTAATATTTGATTATGAATTGAAAAGATTTGGAATTTGAAATTTGAGAAAATTTAATTTCCTTTGAGTTTGAAAACGGTTTTTCAAAGGCTTTTGAGGAATAATAGTAATATTATTCGAAAATATTTTTGGAATTTATTATGAAATCTGGTGTGATTTGAAATTAAAAATATTTGAAAATGTTTTTAAAAGAGTAAAAGTACTGAACTCACTTCGGTCGTTGGAAAATAACTTCGGTGATGACTGCAGCATCATCGATGTTCATTTTCGAGTTTCCAGGAAAGGAATTGCTACCTAAATATTTTAAATTGGTGTTTGTTGGCAAAATTTGGTTTGATTTTGGAAGGCAAAGGAATAATTGGATATACCAAAAGATTTTGGATATAATTGATTTCAAAAATGATTTTGAAATACTTAGGTGATGGTTTAAAAGACTCTGGAATCTTATTTAAAATGTTGATGGAATATGAACAAGTTTGGGAACTTATAAAAGTTTGAAATTTGTTTAGAATAGAAATTTAACCTGAAGAAGAGTTAGAATCAAATTTGGTCTGAAAACGAAATAAGTTAGAAAATGTAAGCCAGTTAAATAAAGTAAATTAAAATAAGTTAGTAAATGGAATGAAAATAAGTTGGCAAGCTTATAGAAGTAAAAATTTGAATTGAATTGGAATATAACTGAATTAACTTTAATAAAAGTGAATTTGAGGAAAATTCTAAGTAGACTAAATGAAATGGTCATTGAAATAAAATTTACTAAATTTAAAATAAATTTGTGAATGAACAAATGAATTTACATTGTAAGTAAATAGAATTTAAAATGAATAAAATGATTTTGAAATTCGATTTGAATTGGGTTAAGTAAAGTAAGTTGAAGAATTGTTCGAAGAAACTAAAAGAAGTAAAAGTTTGGAAATAAATCTTTTATTTGAGATTTAAATTAAATTAGTAAGTTAAACAGATTTGAAATTGATTGGAAACGAATTAGTTAATGGAACTAATTTAAAGAATGGTTAGTTGAGTATGGTTTGAGATAAGGTGAATAGAATTCAATATTAATTTGATTTGGAAATAAATTAAGAATTGAAGATAAAATTGAATTCAGAATGGAGTTGAAAATTTGAGTTAAATGAAAATAGATGTGGAAGCTTAAGGGGTGAAGTAAAAATAAATATTTGAGTGTGTAAAATATTTATACTGAATTTAAAAAGAAGTGGTGAAATTCTTAAGTAAAAATTTGGTATTGGAAAAATATTCCAAGTTAATATTGGAATGAAGATTTAATACAAGCTGGGTAAAGAGCAAAATTATGAATAGGTGAATGGAAATCAAAATAAATATGAATAAAAGAGAATTGATATAGATAATAATCAATTGGAATAAATATGTAGGATGTACATGTATTATTTTATTCGCATAGCGATTTGATCCAGAGTCGAGCACATAATTTCGAGATAATTATATCGATCCGAGTTGGGATTTTTCACTCGATTTTCGATGGCGAACCATGGATATGGATTTTTGATCGATTTTGGAAATACTCTATCATAGTTTGTGGCTATGCAAGGAGAATGATGGTTTTTGATCAAGAAACCAGATCTGAGTCCGCACTAGGAAGTCGGGTGGACGATACTAGTTCGGAAGTGAAATTGTGTGATTGAGTAAACGATCGAATTTGGTATTGCGTATGGATGATATATGTGCATCGTACGGACTTGAAAGAAATAGATATTGAAACTTTTGTAAAGAAAGTGAATAAAATGATGGATTTTGTGATTGGATACTATTGCTAAGTAGGATATACAGGTGTTTTGAAAGGAAATTGGTGTTTTGATTTCAGAAGATAAATTTGAATTCGCCAACAAAGAGGGTATGTATTTAAATTTTGTGTATGAAATTTGATGGTTTTCTGATCTAGCCACTTTGCATTTTGTTTTCTTTTGAAATTTGGGGGCCCGTAGAAGCATTTTGTAGTTGTACAAATCTAGCCGCGCAAAGGAGACGCTGGCGAAATTTTTCAAAAATTTAGAGAGTTAGAAAAATTTCGAGAAATTTTGATAATTTAAAATTTGAATTTGAATTATAATTTGAATGGTTGAATAAGTAATGTTGTTTGGGAACTATGGAAGGGTTTGGGAAGTTAGTAGAATTGATAGTGTGTCTTTTATAAAAGATGGTTTTGGAAAGTTGTTAAAAACTATTTGGATTGGGAAAAAAATAGTTAACGGGTTATGGATCATTCTTCCTAACTAGTCATTTCGGGGACGAAATTCTTTTAAGGGGGAAGGAATGTGACGACCCGGAATTTTTGGGTATTTGAAGTTGGAATATTTAATTGATTTTAAATATTCGGAAGTTAGTTTTAACTTGAATGTGACGACCGCCCAAGACCCCTGCACTGAATCTAGAGATAGTGCGCTGTAAAGTGTGCCAGGCAACCATGGACGATTGTCAAGGTAAATTAATACAACAGAATCTACCGTATTACTCACAGCGCATGGACAAAATACAATAGAACATATATATAGTGAAGCTTCACAGAATAGAATCTCATCAATAAAACTTCATAATAGTTGAATACAAACATCTGAATAGTCAATACAACAAGCCTCACTACATATCACTCAGAGAATACAAAGCAGCGGAACATCTAGTACATATAGTAAGAAGAAAATATGCAACTCTTCAGCTCGTCTCCGATATCAGCATCGTGAGAAGAGAACAGCACCTGTCACCTGCTACCTAGTCTGCCCGTCCCAAAATGGACGAACAGCCCAAGGCAATAAGAGTTAAAAACATAAAGCCTTGAGTCAGACAACAGTCTTAGTGAGCAGTAAATTAACTAACAACATACCAAAAGAGCATAAAGGAAAAGGAATAGGAATACAACCCTCCCACTCCAACCTCTTTCTATAGTGATAGCCCCTAGACACACACTAAGTGGAAGCAAACATAGCAGAGCATACAATGTAAAGTAAAGCAATTATCACTCGAGTCAAGGGCGATGTTTTCCAAGTACAAACCCCCAAGGCCTAAACCATGATCAGATAAGCACCCAGGAAATACCGCTCTTGAGACCGAATGACGATACAACCAAACATCCATGACTCTGGCTATCACTGTTATCATTGCTTCGATATCACCGTTAATTGAATAACTGGCACATTCTTTCAGCCGTCCGTCAAGGGCTAATGGAAACCCCGGTTCTAGACATAACTCCCGCACGTCATCGTGACCCGTGCCTAGGACTATCGAATCTGCCCAGAGTACTTGACTACCCAATCAGTAGCCTTCAGGGACTATCGAATCTGCCCAACGTACTCTTGCTTTGAGCATGCTAGAACCTTCAACAACGATGAGATCTCAGCCTTCTAGTCGTCCTCCTCGACAACTATTTCCATACTAGCTCAAGCGCCTCTCGAGCATCCATTATCCTCAACCTGCTTGGAATGATCCCGTCTGGATTAGACCAAGACTATCTCATATCATACTTCGCTTCATCACATCCTCGCAAAGTCTCGTCTCAACATCATCATCAAATCTATGCATAAGAGCTTCATCATCCGCTACATATGCCACAAGCAGCTTTCCCAATTCAAGAGCCTTTCTCTTAGCTTTTGAATCATCTTCGGTCTAAATCAAATCATCAATCATCTAA
Source organism: Allium fistulosum (assembly GCA_030737815.1). Classification (NCBI taxonomy): domain Eukaryota; kingdom Viridiplantae; phylum Streptophyta; class Magnoliopsida; order Asparagales; family Amaryllidaceae; genus Allium; species Allium fistulosum. Next base: position 1,395,761,704 of record CM060902.1, read on the forward strand.
TTCATAGCAATCAATCAAGTCAAACATTAATCCAAGAAATCAAGCATTCAAATATGATCTACGTAGACAATTATAACAATAATGGCAATTTCGTAATTAAAGAGTTGAAAGTCAAATAAGCATGAAAACATGAACAATTTCTCTATAATCTTGATGGATGAACTTGCATAGGTTAACATGTAGTAAAATGGACGTAACATCATCATGAACAATGGATCTATATGGATCTACACTTAGGATGAAGAAAATGTATGGAAATCACTATTTTAACACCAAATCGAGCCAACAATCCGATATACTCCTTTGGATCCGTGTGAGAGATAATCACCACTCACCAAATCACCTAAACAACCCAAAATCAACACGCTTCAGATCTGGACAGCGAAGGATCAAGCTTGATCTATCACGAATCCGCTTCAAACGATGAAATCTCACTTCGAAGAATGTAGATCTTCAATCTAAGCTCTTCGATCTTCGATTTGATCTTCAACTTAGATGGATGGAAGCACTAGATTGGAGTGGAGAAAAGAAGTGAAGAAGTGTAGAAGTCGAGCTTTCAAAATGGCAGCACTTCGTCGCTTCGAAATCCGGATCCCGAAAAGTGAAGCCAACCTCCTTCTATTTATAGGCAAAATTCTCTAAGTCGTAACTCGGAGTTAGGTCGTCTCCGACCTACGACCTAAGACCCCTCCGACTTATACCTTCCGACCTAACAAAGCAACAGAGTCACGCCTTAACTATTCAACCACTCTACGACTTAACTCTTAAGCCAACACGCGACCTAAGACTCAGTGCATCTGCAGACCTAACGACTTACAGAGTTACCCACGCCACCTAACAGCTCAACCGAGTTACGACCTAACTGAGTATACAACTTACGACCTAACCACAAGGCCATGACTCAACTAGGCTACGACCTAACTACGCTGCCACTAGGTCGCTAACCTGCTACCCCAGCTCCTTTAGGTCGTTGCCGACCTAATTATACTAACTCGGTAACCACTAGGTCGCTAACTCTACTAGATCGGTCACTTACTAAGTCTGCCTACCCTTGAGTCACCATCTCCTTAAGTCGGTCAGTTCCTTAGTTCGTTAACTCGCCATGCCGACCTAACACTTAACTTACCAAAACTCTTAGGTCACCAACTTCCTTAAGTCGTCCACTACCTTAGGTCGCTCCAACACCCTACGACCTAAGCTACCATGACTTAACTTTCTTAACTCGTCCACAACTCCTAAGTCGGCTACGACTTAGGACTTAAGCAAAATTTTGCCAAAACCTGAAATGACTTAACAACGCTAAAAATTCCAGATTTCAACGAACTTTTCGATCCGTAAAAATACGGGTCGTTACATTCTCTCCCCCTTAGGAATTTCGCCCCCGAAATTCCAAACAACAAAGCAATCAAAGACTATTCTGCACACCTACCATCCATAGCAATCAACAAACCATGCATCCAATTCTAGCTTACAGAATTCTAAAACTAGAACAAGTTACAATATCGCGAGATGACACGACACCTTAGGGCCATACCTTGAAGAGTTCAGGATGAGCTGCCTTCATCCTCTCTTCCACCTCCCACGTACAGTCGTTATCATCATCACTCCATTGTATCTTGAGCAACTTAACTACCTTCCTCCTAAGTTGTTTCGTGTCGGTTTCAACAACACAAAGCGGCTTACGAGGTCTCTTATCGACTGGATCAACTTCGAAATCTTCACAGCTATCAGCAGAAACCACTGTGTTCGAGTCGTGCACATACTTCCGTAGATACGATACGTGAAAAACATTGTGCACACCCGACATCTTCTCTGGTAACTCCAGTCTATAGGCGAGCTTTCCAATTCGCTCGATGATCGGGAATGGTCCAACAAATCTCGGAGTCAATTTTCCTTTCTTCCCGAATCGAATAACATTCTTCAGTGGAGAAATCTTCACAAAAACCATATCACCTACATCGAACTCCAAATCCTTTCGACGCTTATCGGCATAACTCTTCTGACGGTCTTCGGCTGCCTTCATTCGTTGCCGAATGATCTCTATGCACTCCGACGTCTGTCGAATCATCTTTGGCCCAAGCATAAGCTTTTCTCCAGTTTCTATCCAACACGTCGAAGAGTTACACGGTCTTCCATACAATGCCTCATACGGTGCCATACCAATGCTTGACTGGTAACTGTTGTTATACGAAAATTCCACCAAATGAAGATGATCTTCCCATGATCCTCCGAAATCCAAAACACAAGCTCTAAGGAGATCTTCCAAAACTCGGTTGACTCTCTCGGTCTGACCATCTGTTTGAGGGTGATAAGCTGTACTCAAACACAACTCGGTTCCCAAAACTTCCTGGAAGCTCTTCCAAAATCCACTAGTGAACAATGGGTCTCGATCGCTCACTACACTCTTCGGAATACCATGGAATCGAACTATCCACTTAACATACAACTCAGCCAACTTTGATGCAGTCCTAGTCGATCGAACAGGAATGAATCTAGCACTCTTAGTCAAACGATCTACGATAACCCAAATTCCTTCATTTCCCGTTCTGGTTCTAGGCAATCCATCAATAAAATCCATCGACACTTGCTCCCACTTCCATGTAGGAACTTCTAATGGCTGAAGCAATCCACTTGGCTTCTTCTGTTCGGCTTTTACCAACTGGCAGTTCATACACTTGGAAATAAAATTTCCAACATCCTTCTTCATACCTTCCCAGTAGTAGGTTCTCTTCATATCCCGATACATCTTATTTCCACCTGGATGAATTGTCAACTTCGAGTGATGACCTTCCTTCAGAACTTCACTCCTCAATTCATCTATATCGGGAACAACTAGTCGTCCTTGCTTCCGAAGCCAACCCTCTCGATCGACCTCGAATCCTTTATCCTTTTCTGGATCCAATCCAGATTCCAAATCACGGATAATCTTGACAAGCTTATCGTCTCGTTTTTGGCTCTCGCCAATTCTTTCCACAAGAGTCGGTCTTATCGATAAGTTTGCCAACATCTCAGGTTCCAACTCGCATCTAGGCCTGAAGTCAAATCCAGCTAAATACTCGAGATTCTTCCATTCTGAAAACATGGCTCCCAATCCTGCATGTCTTCGACTTAACGCATCTGCCACCGCGTTACCTTTTCCCGGAGTATAAGCTATACCAAAATCATATGATGCCAAAAACTCTAGCCAACGTTGCTGCCGAAGATTCAAATCCTTTTGGGAGAAAAGATACTTCAATGACTTATGGTCTGTAAACAACTCGAATCGAACTCCCAATAGATAATGTCTCCACATCTTCAGAGCAAAAACAATCGCCGCTAACTCCAAATCATGAGTCGGGTAATTCCTTTCATGCGGCTTCAGTTGTCGACTTGCATACGCAACAACTTTATCCCTCTGCATCAGCACTACTCCAAGTCCAGTACCACATGCGTCGGTGTAAACCACCATCTCATCATTCACACTTGGAATAGTCAAAACAGGAGCACTCGTCAATCTCTCTTTTAGGATTCCGAAAGCTTGCTCACACTTAGCTTCCCATCTGAACACTTGGTTCTTCTTTGTCAATCCTGTTAACGGTGCAGCTACCTTGGAGAAGTCTTTGATAAACCGTCGATAATATCCTGCTAATCCAAGAAAACTCCTCACATCTGATGCATTCTTAGGTCTGACCCAATCCTGGATTACTGCCACCTTAGCGGGATCAACCGCTATTCCATTTCCAGAAATCACATGGCCTAAGAACCTCACTTCACTCTTCCAGAAGTGACACTTCGAAAACTTAGCCTTCAGCTGATGTTTCCGTAAGATTTCCAAAACAATACGCAAGTGCGTCTTGTGCTCTTCTTCCGTTCTGGAATAAATCAGAATATCATCCACGAACACAAGTACGAACTTGTTCAACTGATCTCTGAACACTCTATTCATAAGATCTACAAAATAAGCTGGCGCGTTAGTCAATCCAAACGGCATTACCAGCCACTCAAAGAAACCGGATGGTGTCATGAAAGCAGTCTTCGGCACACTATCCTTAGCCACTCTCAACTGGTGAAATCCCGTTGCCAAATCCATCTGAGAAAACACCTTAGCTTCGTGAAGCTGATCAAACAAGTCATCTATTCTCGGCAATGGATACTTGTTCTTCTTAGTCACCTTATTCAGCTCACGATAATCGACGCACAATCTCAACGACCCATCTGCCTTGGTTGCAAACACAACTGGTGCACCCCACTCGAACACACTACGCCGAATGAATCCTTTCTCCAAAAGATCATCAACCTGCACCCTCAACTCCTGCTGTTCCCTAGGCGCCATCCGCCTAAGAGGCATCACAACAGGTCTGGCTCCTTCAACTAGATCTATATGAAACTCGATCTCTCTATGCGGTGGCAACCCTTTGACTTCGTCAAAGACATCCTCGAATCCATTAGCGATCGGCACTGATGACAGTCCATCCCGTGGAACTACCAGCGAATACATGAAGCTCATGAAGACGCCTTCTTCATGCTTACATCGTATCACAACCTTTCGCCCCTCCACATTCTCGACTGTCACTTCCAACCTCTCGCAATCAACCTTCGCCGCATACTTCCTAAGCCAGTCCATACCCAAAATAATTCTAAACCCCGCAAAGTTCAGAACAAAACAATCACAAACAAAAGAGCAACCATGACTCGACACAATCAGACCACGGCATAACATACACAAACAAGACGAACCACCAACTGGATTAGTCACAACCAATGGCCTATCAACAATATCCGATTCCAAACCTAACCGGTCTACGAGTTCACTACAAACAAACGAATGCGATGCTCTAGTATCAAACAGAACTCTAACTGGAACACCACATAGGAAAAGAGTACCTTGAACCACCACACTCTTTCCCTTCTCTTCAGCGGTAGGAGCCTTCGAAGACGACGGAACAGCTCCCAAAGCATAAGCTTGCACAATCTGCTTGTCCCTCCTCGGTTCTGGACAATTCTTCCTGAAATGCCCCGGCTTGTCATAGTTGTGACACTTCATCGGTGCCTTCAGATTCTTACAATCCTTCGAGAATTGGCCCTTCTGCTAACAATTGTAGCAAGTCACCTCGCCTTTCGGCTTCTTCTGGCCATCCTTACCCTTCTGTTGCTGCTGCTTCCTCTTCTGGTTTCCACCCTGCTGTGGTTTTGGACTCTCCCTTGGTCACAGCAACAACAGATCCTTCCTTAGGAAACAAACTCTCATGCCTGAGAGCTTTCTCCACAAGCTTCTCAAATGAATCATCCAAATGATCCACCAACTACCTCCTAAGATAACTATCCAAGCCTGTCACAAACTTCTCATTCTTCTGATATGCAGATTCGATATATGACCGGGCATACTTGGACAAAGCTTCAAACTCAGAGACATACTTAAGAACTGGTCTTCCACCTTGCTTGAGCTCTACAAACTTCTTGAACAGAACAGACTTCTGAGCTGTAGAAATGAACTTAGCTTCAAATCTAACTTGGAATTGCTCCCAAGTAATCTCTTCCTCCGGAGTATTGATGGTAATAGAGTTCCACCAATCAGAAGCTCTCCCTTGAAGCTGTCTCGATGCCAACTTCCTCTTAGTCGCATCCTCAATTCCCAAATCACCAAAGATCCTTCTACAAGCATCTATCCACCTCTGGACCTCAATAGTTGATTATGTTCCCAAGAAAACTTTCCCTCCAAGAGCAGTATAGTCCTTGCACAACTTAGCAAAATCCACTGGTTTCGGAGTTTGGACTTGAACTCCAACATCAACTACTGCCCTCGGAACTGGTATCCTTCTCATGATCGAAGTCATCATAGCTTCGAACATAGCTGCATAATCCGCAGCTCCCTCAGTAGCACGGCCTTCCCTAGCAGTTGATCTCCCTCTTCGACTCATTCTCAACATCTATAAAAAGGAATGATCAGAACATCTTAGAGAAACAACTGCCTAAAGGACTCAAACTCTACTAAGCTACTATATTATATATAGTATTCATCCAAAAAAATACAATTACGTCTCTCATACGTAGTTACGTCAACGAGCGTTGGGTAAAATCGATTAACCAATGCTCTGATACCAAATGTGACGACCGCCCATGACCCTTGCACCGAATCTAGAGATAGTGCGCTGTAAAGTGTGCCAGGCAACCATGGACGATTGTCAAGGTAAATTAATACAATAGAATCTATCGTATTACTCACAGCGCATGGACAAAATACAATAGAACATATATATAGTGAAGCTTCACAAAATAGAATCTCATAAATAAAACTTCATAATAGCTGAATACAAACATCTGAATAGTCAATACAACAAGCCTCACTACATATCACTCAGAGAATACAAAGCAGCGGAACACCTAGTACATATAGTAAGAAGAAAATATGCAACTCTTCAGCTCGTCTCCGATATCAGCATCGTGAGAAGAGAACAGCACCTGTCACCTGCTACCTAGTCTGCCCGTCCCAAAATGGACGAACAGCCCAAGGCAATAAGAGTTAAAAACATAAAGCCTTGAGTCAGACAACAGTCTTAGTGAGCAGTAAATTAACTAACAACATACCAAAAGAGCATAAAGGAACAGGAATAGGAATACAACCCTCCCACTCCAACCTCTTTCTACAGTGATAGCCCCCAGACACACACTAAGTGGAAGCAAACATAGCAGAGCATACAATGTAAAGTAAAGCAATTATCACTCGAGTCAAGGGAGATGTTTTCCAAGTACAAACCCCCAAGGCCTAAACCAAGATCAGATAAGCACCCAGGAAATACCGCTCTTGAGACCGAATGACGATACAACCAAACATCCATGACTCTGGCTATCACTGTTATCATTGCTTCGATATCACCGTTAATTGAATGACCGGCACATTCTTTCAGCCGTCTGTCAAGGGCTAATGGAAACCCCGGTTCTAGACATAACTCCCGCACGTCATCGTGACCCGTGCCTAGGACTATCGAATCTGCCCAGAGTACTTGACTACCCAATCAGTAGCCTTCAGGGACTATCGAATCTGCCCAACGTACTCTTGCTTTGAGCATGCTAGAACCTTCAACAACGATGAGATCTCAGCCTTCTAGTCGTCCTCCTCGATAACTATTTCCATACTAGCTCAAGCGCCTCTCGAGCATCCATTATCCTCAACCTGCTTGGAATGATCCCGTCTGGATTAGACCAAGACTATCTCATATCATACTTCGCTTCATCACATCCTCGCAAAGTCTCATCTCAACATCATCATCAAATCTATGCATAAGAGCTTCATCATCTGCTACATATGCCACAAGCAGCTTTCCCAATTCAAGAGCCTTTCTCTTAGCTTTTGAATCATCTTCGGTCTAAATCAAATCATCAATCATCTAATTCATAGCAATCAATCAAGTCAAACATTAATCCAAGCAATCAAGCATTCAAATATGATCTAAGTAGACAATTATAACAATAATGGCAATTTCGTAATTAAAGAGTTGAAAGTCAAATAAGCATGAAAACATGAACAATATCTCTATAATCTTGATGGATGAACTTGCATAGGTTAACATGTAGTAAAATGGACGTAACATCATCATGAACAATGGATCTATATGGATCTACACTTAGGATGAAGAAAATGTATGGAAATCACTATTTTAACACCAAATCGAGCCAACAATCCGATATACTCCTTTGGATCCGTGTGAGAGATAATCACCACTCACCAAATCACCTAAACAACCCCAAATCAACACGCTTCAGATCTGGACAGCGAAGGATCAAGCTTGATCTATCACGAATCCGCTTCAAATGATGAAATCTCACTTCGAAGAATGTAGATCTTCAATCTAAGCTCTTCGATCTTCGATTTGATCTTCAACTTGGATGGATGGAAGCACTAGATTGGAGTGGAGAAAAGAAGTGAAGAAGTGTAGAAGTCGAGCTCTCAAAATGGCAGCACTTCGTCGCTTCGAAATCCGGATCCCAAAAAGTGAAGCCAACCCCCTTCTATTTATAGGCAAAATTCTCTAAGTCGTAACTCGGAGTTAGGTCGTCTCCGACCTACGACCTAAGACCCCTCCGACTTATACCTTCCGACCTAACAGAGCAACAGAGTCACGCCTTAACTATTCAACCACTCTACGACTTAACTCTTAAGCCAACACGCGACATAAGACTCAGTGCATCTGCAGACCTAACGACTTACAGAGTTACCCACGCGACCTAACAGCTCAACCGAGTTACGACCTAACTGAGTATACAACTTACGACCTAACCACAAGGCCATGACTCAACTAGGCTACGACCTAACTTCGCTGCCACTAGGTCGCTAACCTTCTACCCCAGCTCCTTTAGGTCGTTGCCGACCTAATTATACTAACTCGGTAACCACTAGGTCGCTAACTCTACTAGATCGGTCACTTACTAAGTCTGCCTACCCTTGAGTCGCCATCTCCTTAAGTCGGTCAGTTCCTTAGGTCGTTAACTCGCCATGCCGACCTAACACTTAACTTACCAAAACTCTTAGGTCACCAACTTCCTTAAGTCGTCCACTACCTTAGGTCGCTCCAACACCCTACGACCTAAGCTACCATGACTTAACTTTCTTTACTCGTCCACAACTCCTAAGTCGGCTACGACTTAGGACTTAAGCAAAATTTTGCCAAAACCTGAAATGACTTAACAAAGCTAAAAATTCCAGATTTCAACGAACTTTTCGATCCGTAAAAATACGGGTCGTTACATTGAATTTCAAATATAGCTATTTATTTGGCAATTAGATTATTGAATTTAATAATTGAGAGTTGGGTAAAATATGGAATCTTGAGTTTTAAGATTGTTAAAAATATTTTAAAGGTTTGTAAAATTTATATTAATAATACTGAAGATAATAGAAGTGTTAAAATTTAATTTAAGGATGATTTGTTCAGTTTTGAAAATATATCGGAATTCTACGAGACCGGTTCCATTTGATCCGTAATATCGTATTATTATCTGATTTCAAATTTAGTAGTGTTTGGAGTTATCGTGTGGCCGTACGGTATATAAACGCGCTGGAATTTATATTGAAAATTCAATATAATAATTGGGTCCAAAAAGCTATCTTATCCATACGATCGAATTTGGACTCGAAACCTTTTCCATTATGTTCGAAATAGGGGTATAACATTATAAAAGCCTAGCGGCATGCCTCGATAGGAGGTCAAGATTTTGAGTTGCATTTTCGAGACAATTTGGATTTGGATTTGAATTTGAATTCAATTTAATATAATATATATCTATATTCAAATCTGTTTTCCCATAAGCACCTTTTCAATTCTACTTCAATAAAACACTATAGACCCTCTAACACGTGTCCTTCCTGGCCTGACACGCATCACCTCCTTCTCGTTTTTTTTAACAACTGGGATTTCGAACTTAAACGAAAGAAATAAATTAGGCAAGGGCTTCTTCATCGCAGAATTAGTTTCCTTTCTGTTCGAAACCGGGAATCAGAAATATAATAATGGAAATCGAATCGATTTGTTCAATTGCGGACACCAAATCGCGAGCTTCGTTCGTGAGGCGTACGTAGGCGGCTAGTGTCGAACGAAGTTCGAAGGGAAGGGGCCGCATTGAATCTCATTCATCTCAATGGGAGGCTGCGCGATGATGGTATCGCGCAAAGGTTTTGCCGCTGGAGCGAGGTCGGTTGGTGTCGCGACTAAAGTCAGGCATTGACCGAGGCATTCACGCATTATGCAGCGGAATCGCCGTCGTCGCCAATGATGTAGGGCGCGCGTGTGGTCGCGTTCGCGATGGTAGGGTCGCCGATGATGGAGAAGGGTTGGTCGATCGATTTGTGAGGTATGCATGCTGTTTTATTTCAATTTTAAATTGGTAATATATACAAGAAACAGAAAATATTTTTTTGACAGTAAGATATCAAACACAATTCTATTTTAAAATTTAATATACATACATATAGGTTGAAAGAAATTTGATTTTATTTAATGTGTACATATATAGAAAAACAGAAATTATGTAGATAGGTAGGATTTTGAAAGAAAGGGGTTTTATTAGATTGAATGTATATATAAATAGAAAATTAGTTTATATTGGCAAAGTTTGAAAGAAATAGGAATTTAAAAATTGTTATAGAGTTTATATAAAAAGTTAGATTTTTAAATGCATATAGGGTATTTTTAGTATATGTAGTTTCAAGGGAAAATAATAAAGAAAATAAATATACACACACATTTTGATTTACTAGATCATTTTAAATTAAGGTATGGTGGTGATTAATTTGTTTTATTAACTCATTTAATTATTTTTAGTTACTAAAAGCTTTTTAAAGGGAAATTAGTTAAAAATTAAAATATTAGTTTAAATTAGATAAATAAGTAGAAATTAATTGTTCGATCAATTCAAATGTTAATAAAACGTATGATGTTGATACAAGGTCCAAAATCGTGAAGGGAGTAGCCGGTTTGGATCAGATTGGAAAACAAAAAAATGTGAGTTAATCTCACTCATTTGGAATACCATTAAAATTTAAATAGATGAAATTTAAATTATTAGTTGTTGCTTGAATTGATAATTTATTATCAGCTTGGATGTGATATGTTATATATATATATATATATTGGAGTGATTGATTTCCCGCATTATATAGCGAATGAGACCCTATGCGCCCCGCATAATAGCGGATGACCCCTTATACGCGATATCCCCCTCGAAGTGGGATTGGTATTTTATATTGCGCTAACATTTGTGGATGCAAGGAAACAGGTTGGAGGGATCCAACTGGATTCCTCAAGGTAGTGGAATTTATTTTCCTAATCTGTGACTTATTTGATGACCCGTGATAGATTATATTGATTACATTGGGAATTGAAAATATTGAATGCTATGGTTGACTGAATATATGTTGGGTATATTGAGATATCAAAAATATAAGATTTGATTTTTAAAGGAAAATAGAAGAGGAATTCTAAGTGGAATAAATATAGTGAAATTGGATAAATTAAAGAATAAATTTGGGAAAGGATAAAAAGTTGATTTTTAAATTCTAACAAATAAATCTTAAATATGGGAAAGGAGATTTTTGAATAAATAGGAATAAATGAATTTATAAACTTAAGTGATATAATTTAAAGAAATAAAGGATTTACTTTTAAATTCAAGGTTTAAATTAGTTAGGAAAGATAAAGAAGAATTTTGGGGAAAAAGTATGAAATTGGTATTTTCAGTTTTAATAAGATTTTAAATCATAATAAGGGAGTGCAATCTGAATTAATGGGTTTTGAAATAAATTTGAGCAAGTAAAGGAATTTATTTTAAAATGGAATAAATTTTGGAAATCAATTTAAATTTGATTAAGTATTTGAAACTGTGTGTTAAAAGGAGGATGAGACTATGGAATTTATAAACTGGGTTTATAAAGTGAAATAAGATATCAGTGGATATTTATAAGTATAAATTCACGGTGGGAATTTATAAGGAGATGGGAAATGTGTTTTTAAAATAAAAAGTGGTTTTATTTTTTAAAGTGTTAAAGGAAATTTACGAGATGGGAACGTAAATTAAATTGTGATAAATCGAGCAGGATTTATAAATGATTAGATGGCTATATTTAAATGGAAAGTGTATTTCCCTGTAAAGCCAAGTATATATTCAAAGAAAGATCCCAAGTACAAGTTAGAGGTTTTAAAGTAGTTTTAAAAGAATGTTTTAGAAAGAAATTACTATTTAATGGTTTTAAAAAAATTTAAAAGTAAATATTTATTTAGTTAATTATATAAGTAAATTATTTGGAAGGTCCGACTAGTATTATGATTTTAAAGATAATTATTTAATATTTATACCTTATAGAATAACTTTTATTTTAAAATTAGTTTTGGCTTAAGTTTTACTTGAGAAATTAGTATAAAATTTCATAACCAGTATTTTTAAATAAAGTGTTTTAAGTAGTTTTTATTTTTGTGTTTTAAAGTATATATTTTTGGATAAAGTGATTTAAATTATTTTAAAGTCTAAAGTATTAAGACTTGGGGATTTTTCAGTGGAAATAAAACAATGGGAGGAAATTTATTCCGCGAGAGAAAAAGTGATTTGAAAACTATTTTCAAAGGGTTGAAGTGTGGAAATATATCTTGCGAAGATATTTTGAAATAAGTAAATAATTTGGGAAATTATTAAGGGTTGATGGTTGTTTGTGGATTTTATTTGATAGTTAAATAACCGACTATCAATATTGGCCAATACGCTGATCGTTTTGAAGAGAACGGGATTGGGATTAATTTCCCGAAAACCACTTCGATCCTGTTTGTACATTTTCGTGAGGAAGACAAGAGCTTGGAGTCGAAGATGGAGCAGTGAAGTGCAAAGGGCTAATCGCTACTAATCCTGAGGGTGATTCCAAAATGGATGTAGTAGGAGTAGTGCCTTCGGTTCCGTTTGGACCGGGAATGGACTTGTATGGATGAATGCTATCAGAACATCGTCAGGAGGACGATGAGCATTCTAAGTGAGATGTGTTCTAAAAAGGTAACGCATAACCTCGAGCCTCATCAACCGAGAATGGCTAAAACGGGGGAAGTGCACGCAAGGCTAAGTGGCTAGCAACCAATTAGGGTAAGGTCATCCCTGTCTAGAGGTCCCTTTTTATTCGGCTGTGTGGGCGGTTGCTGATCCCAATCGTGGGGTGATCTTATTCGGATTATCCAGTAAGGGGTAGCTCCGGTCTTGTGTTGCAGGGGATCAGGGTGGATCCTCGGTACGGTGATCTAGACCACGTACTGTGACGGGCGGTACCCCAGTAGCCCTGCCATTGTATGGAAATCCATTCTCCCTACGTGCTTTTACGGTTTTGATTGTAGAGCCTAGTATTGCTGGAATTTAATAATGGTAACAATTTTAGCTATTTGAATAAGTATTTGTACTTAGACGCTATTATAATAACAGAGCATTTTTATAAAAAAAATGTTTTGGTTATCGTAAGGTAAAAACCCGACATGTTTATTTGTGGCGTGGTCTTACGAGATACCTTGATTTCAAAAGATTTTGAAACTTTAATAATCCAATTGAGTGTGTTTTCTCACGCTGGTTTTCCAGACTGACTCGGGTGTTATTTAACTATAATGCTCGGGTCTGACCGAGTATTATAGGATACAGGATATGATGCTATGGAACTTAGGAGACGAGCTGGATGGCGAGACGTATCACTCGTATTTGATGCATATTCCGCTGTGTATGATTAACTGCATAGTCAGTTTTTGTGAGGACAGGTTATGATAACTGTCCAATTGTGTGCTCTGAATTTTGTTGTACTCTGAGGATGTAATGTATATAATAGATATAGCTCTTTTTGTTTAAAGATCAGTCATTTATCTATTATATATTGTTCCGCTGCGATTGTGAGATTCTGATGTTGTTTTCTATTTTTTTCTTCTACCTCCTTCTTCTTTAACCCTAATGGTTCGTATTTCCGTTCTTTTTGAGTTGATTTGATGGAGAATAGTGTCGACTCAAGGGGTACGGGTTGGCGGGCTATTACAGATATATACTCGTAAATATTTAAATTGTGGATTGAAATGATAAATATCTGTATCACTTGACCATAGGATAGAGAATTATATACGGACACCGTTGGTCTATATTTTGAAAATGATTCCCAAAGTTTTGAAAGGAGATATATGGTTTTAAATAAATATTGATTTTTAAAATATAATATATATAAATGTTATTTTTATATATGTTAAAATTTTAGATTTTAAAAATTATATTTTTTGGAATTTTAAATTTATAAGTTAGTTTTGAAATTATAATTTTAAGATATTTCTTATAATTTTATTTTCTTAAAAATATATATAATAAGATTTAATTTAATCAGTATATAATATTTTTTAAAATATTTATTTAAAATATATATTAATATTTTAAAATAGATGTATAACTTTAGTAATAAAGGTTGGAAAGATAAATTAATGTTGACTTGGAATTTAAATCGGTTAATAATTGAAATTAAGAAAGAAATGATTTGAACTTATTAGTTTTGAGATTTTGAAAAGATATGATTATAACTTGATTTATAATGTGATTTGATAAAAAAGTGATTAAAAAAATATTCTCAATTTTGAAAAAATATGAGATTGAATATTTAATATTGATTTAAACATATAAATTGGGATTTTAATAAATTGTTATAAAAATGGTTAAAGGAATAATTTCAATTTGAATAAATTTAAAGTTAAAATGTCTAATATAAATGAAATTTATATTGTAAATGTTTGAATATTTAAAATTGAATTTTTGGAACTTTAAATTGAAATGGTTGAACTGGAATTGATTTAAATTGGAATTTTGAAATTTAAGATGATTTGGATTGATTTGTGAAATTAGAGAAAACTATTTTTATTACATAAAGTATTTTATTATATATAAACTATTTTAATCTATAAATTATTTGTATATATAAACTATTTTAATATATATATATTATTGTAAATATCTAAACTGTTTAAGTTGGAACAGTTATGGTTACGAAAAGTGTTATCGATTTCCAAAGTGCTATGATTTCCAAAGTGTTACGATTTCAAAAGTGCTATGGTTTCGAAAGTATTAAGATTTTGAAAGTGTTACGACTCTAAAACGAATATTATTTAAAGTGAATAAATGATATCAAACTGGCATGGTTTCGAAATGAATATGATATTTTGATATGAAGTATGAATTATCTGAAATGAAATGACCACGGTGTGGAATAAGCGTTTGGTTGTTAAAGAGACCGGGATCGGATATTGTCATACTCTCTGCCAATACCGAAAACCACTTTAACAACTGTGTACGTGGTGGAGATTCCAGAAATGAAGTAGGATGGTTTGGCGACGATCCTATATGGTAAGACGTGTCCCTGACTCCCGTGAGTCAGCTTAGATGTGACTAAAACAAGAGCTATACCGGGCCAAGTGAGGTCATTCCTCCGATCGTGCATATTTCTTCGATACCACTCTATTACTTTATGATTGATTGGGTGCACCCTCGGATTTTTGGGAGTGTGGATCGAGGTGGGCGATAGCTGCAGCTATGCGTTACCACCAGCCCGGAAGTGTAATTGGTATATCTACCCTGGCATTGCCTAGTTGTGTCGTGTCACCTACTTTATTGAGACCACTACGAATTTGTTTTGTACCATACATATGGAGTGCCCTCTGACGTCGCCCAGTATGGGGGAGATTACGGTACTGTATAGACTATCGAAATATATAAAATGGGTTAAGGGGGATATGGGTAACGCCTTAACGCTATTTTAATAGTTTACTTTACTATAGACGTATTATAATTGCGTATTGTTAGTAGATAGTTCCACGGATACTTAGAGGATGGGTATCCCAAACATCCTTTGAGTTACTTGTATTTCAGTAGATATTTCACTTGAGTTGGATTTATTGATATAAGAATGTTAATCCTGACTCGAGTGTTTTGTGTTTTGCTTTATGCTCAGGTCAGACTGAGCGTCACAGCATTTGAGACTCGCCTTTGGAGTTTGAGCTTTGCTTGGAGATCCATCAATATCTATTCAGCTTTCAGTTATTCAGTTGACTCCAGTGGTATATTCAGATTTTTTTATTTGATTACTGTATTGAGACTTCTATGTATTTGAGACTTCTGTTGTATCTTTTTTTAACACTGATATATATATAGTAGCTTCACGAACTACTATTCATTTGTTTCCGCTGCTTATTGTTATATTACTCTGTGTCTGTGATTCTGTGATTATTTTATTTACTGTATATGCTGAGATTTTCCAAATATAAATTAACAATCTGATATTTTGAGCAATTCAAATCTGACATGTGTGGATGCGAGTGGTTGAAAATATCGGTATGTTACAATTCCAACCCATATTCCATTCATTTTAAACTTAAGGTGAATTTCATTTTGTAACTCAAATTCATATCCATTTCACTAATTTATTCCATTATCATTCATTAATTCATTACACGTCAAATTCAATTTCATTTCATTCATTCCCTTACTCCACTTGAGTTAAATTTCATTTCAAAAATCATCTCATTTGACTTAATTTAAATTTAATTTAATTACCTATCTCAATTTATGATTTTCATTTTTTACATTCATATCCACTAATTTTAAAAAAAATTGTTTTAACTTATCCTTTTCAAATTCATAAGTTGTAAATTTATTTCTTATCTATACTATTTTTCAAATTATAAGTTACCAAAAACCTATTTTCATTTATTTATCGAATCATACTTTGGACTTTAAAATCAAAACTTGCCTAACCAAAACACAACTTCAATGGAAAATCACTAAGGTAGCAATTCATCACTTAGAAACTCGAAAACGAAAGCCGATGATGCTGCAGTCATCATCGAAATTATTTTCCAGCGACTGAAGTGAGTTCAGTGCTTTCTGTCTCTTTTAAATTCCATTTTAAAATATTTCTAACCAAAATATTTCCAAATAATACTATTATTATTCTTCCAAAACCTTTGAAAAAACAACTTCCGAAATCAATGGGTTTTATATTCTCAAATTTCTTATTTTAAATCTGTTTTAATTTACAAATCATATTTATAAATAAACTTATATAATTTCATTTCCTTTTCATTTATAAACCATATTTATAAATCATATTTTATAATCTCACTTTTTATGCAATATCATATCACAAATATTTATCTTTGTTTAGATTATAGTAATAACAACTTTTATTAGAACAACCAACACCAAATGATAACAATCAAATATTATCATTCACTAACAACCAAATACACCATATATAACTATAATAATTTTTTAAAAGTTATCTTTCATATAAAAAATATAATTTAGGTAAAATTATTCCATTTACCAAATTCTCAAAACAATACTGTGTCGGTTTGCCTTGTTTAAGTGTTTAGAAACCCCTATCGATATTGTGGTGTCCCACGTACCGACCAAAATTCATAAGCCACTCAATAGATAAATTAACAAAATATAAAACATTTTTATATCATTAACAAATACGCACTCATATATATAATACACTCAAAACTTATAATAAGGCATTCCACCATCATATCTCTTAATGAGTAACCCCACCAAAGCCAAGGCTCTCACTTAACCTTCAGCTCTGATACCAACTATAACAACTTAGGATTTTCGACCCTCGAAAATCGACACTAATACGTCCACTGTACTGCATGTCGAGTAATCGAATGTTGGAGAACCCGATTGTTAGGGGAAAAGAAAGAAGAAAGAAGAGAGGAAAAAAGAGAAGAATAAGAGGAAAAGAAAACTGAAAACAACACAGAATCTCACCATCGCAGCGGAATAATATATAATATAATATCAATGATCTTTACAAAATAGAAGCTGTTATATACATACATCAATTTGAGTACAACAACAAATCACCATCGTCGGCTTGGATAGTTATAACAACCTGTCCTCACAAATGCTGATCATTTCAACAATAAACAGCGGAAAATGAACATATACGTGAATACAACTTGAAGACCTCCAACTCAAATCCTGAGCTCCAATGCCTCAAAAGCAATCTATAAATATGCTTGGTCTAACTCGAGCACTATCATGAAATAACACCCGAGTCAGTCTGGGAAAACCAATGTGAGAAAAACACACCCAACTGGGTTTTCAAAGTTATAAAAACATTTAGAATCAAAAATATCTCGTAAGACCACGCAGCACATAAACACGGATGGGTTTTTACCTTACGATAACCAAAATATTTCATATAAAATTCTCTGATATTATAATAGTGTCTAAGATACAAATACTTATTAATCTTAGCCGAAATTGTTACATTAATTAAATTCCAACATAATAGGTATACAACTAAAGCCGTAAAGGCTCGTATTGGAGAATGGATTCCATACAATGACTGGGCTACTAGGGTACCGCCTGTCAAGGTGCGTCTCTAGATAAAATAACACCAAGGTCGAACCTATTGACCCTTGCCAACACAGAACCGACCCACCCTTTATTGGATAGTACCGAATATGATCACCCCTCCATAAATGGGCCCCGAAGCATATAAATGAGTTATAACATTGACTCTAGATAGGGATGACATACCTTATTTGGGAGCGACCTACTTAACCCTACTGCATCTCCCATGTTTTATTCATTTCCGGTTGATGAGGCTTGAAGCTACGTTTTACCTTTTATGTAGAACTTCCCAATTGGAATGCTAACAGTGCTCTCTAGGCAACAATGCAATATCTGCATTCATCTATACAAGTTTGTTCTGGAACTGAACGAAATGCTTGAGGGCTCTGTCTTCAATTCCATCATCTGTAAGATATCTTCACTTCGAAATGCTTGAGTTAGATCGAAGTGGCTTTTAGACAACATATCTGATCCTGGTTTCTTCGAAACTACATTCGACAATTTCTGGTAAACTCAACCACGGTTCTTTAGGAAATAAATAGTCAAAGATAAAAGCGGAGATCACCTCCTAACCGTTAGTGGATGATTTCTTTTAACGTTTGTCCTAGGAGAACGAAATGAGATTTATACGCATAGTACAATATCATCAAAGATGATTGTGCCATATAACTCATGTGTTTTTCCTAGATATTTCCAAAGTTACATTTTGGGTCCAAATTTGATAGTCGGTTAATTTAACTATCCACAAACACACTACCAAATAAGGGATTTATTCCACAAGGAAAACCAACAATAGTAAAGCATATAAGCAACCACTAGCCTCTTTTAATAAATCTTTTCACTAACTAAAATAACTTTGTAAATAGTTGCATAAAAATACTTTTGCAAAGATATATTCACAAATCCCTATATTTTCAATACATAGAAAATATCCATATAGTTATCTCAGTGCTATAAGTATACTCACAAAACCGAGAAAGATTTCCTTTCAATACAATTCAAAAATCATTTATAAACCCTTTATAAATCCATAAAACCATTTATAAACTACTTTTTACTCTTTAATTAACCTTCCTTTAAGTTATCCAAACCCTGTTATAAGATTCCCTTACCAAACCCACATCTGTTTATAAAACCCTATTTATAAATCTCAAAAAAAAATTAAATAAATTCTAATCATTTACTTTAAAACACTATTATATAATAATAAACAGTATAAATAAATAGTAATTAACTTCAAAAAATCTTTAAAATATCAATTAATAATTTCAAAACATTCTTAATAAAACAATAATAATTTATCTTCTACATTATTATAAATAATAATAATTAATTTCTTAAACTTATTGATAAATAATTATAATTAATTTCAAAACTATATTAATATTTTAAATAATTAACTTTTCAAAATATTAAAATATTTATAAACAACTTTAAAAGAATATCTATATAAATAAACAACCTTTAAAACATATATATACTTCCTTGATTGAAATCTATACTTAAATTTCAACATAATCATTTCCATATTTTAAAACTATATTGATAATCTCTTTCTATTTATAAAACCCATTTATAACTCTATCCCTTTATAAATCTCACTTACTCATAAAATCTAATTTTAAACAACAATTTCAATCCCTTTTTAACGTTACTTCCATATTTATGAATTTTTTTATAAATTCCTTTCTATTTATAAAATATCATTTAACTTCTCCAATCTATCCTCATTTCCATTTTTTCAAAATAGATCAACTATTTTTCTAAAACAACATCCCAAATAATATCATAAATCCACAATTGTGATTTATTTTTCCCAATTATCCAATGATAAAGATTTTCCTTTATTTATTATCACCGTTATAAGCCTTACCCTTTATTTATAACATACAATTTTACAAATCTTCACTTTATTTGTAATATGTCACTTTTATACACTATCACATTTATAAACCTCCACATTTATAAATTAACCTTAATATAGGGGTGTGTGTGTATACATATATATCTATTACTTTATATAAAGCGGATAATAATTATTTAAACCAAAATATTTATATCTTCTTTTTAAAACTATATTCCTTTATTATAATAGACAGACTTATTTCTAAAATTTTAAAAATCTTTATTTTATGGTTCAAAAATCTCTATTTAAAATATTTCATAAAACTATTAATTTATAATATTTAAAAACCATACTTTTTTTTCAAAAATAAATTTCTTTTTAAAATAATTCAAGAATAATGTGACGACCGCCCATGACCCCTGCACCAAACTTAGAGATAATGCGCTGTAAAGTGTGCCAGACGACCATGGACGATCGTCAGGGTAAATTAAAACAGCAGAATCTATCGTATTACTCACAGCGCATGGACAAAATACAATAGAATATATATATATATATAGTGAAGCTTCACAGAATAGAATCTCATCAATAAAACTCCATAATAGTTGAATACAAACATCTGAATAGTCAATACGACAAGCCTCACTACATATCACTCAGAGAATACACAAGTAGCGGAACATCCAGTACATATAGTAAGAAATAATATGCAAGCCTCCAGCTCGTCTTCGACATCAGCTGTAACGACCCGATATTTTGGACCATTCGCGTCCATTATAAGTGTATAGGTAGACACTCATGCCGGAGTTGAATTGCTCAAAATACCGCGTTGTTAATTTAAATTTAGCAAAACTGAACATATAAAATAAATAATCACAGATCACAGGCACAGAGTAATAAGTGCAGCGGAAATAAAAGAGATAGTAGTTCATGAAGCTACTATATGAATATATAAAATACATCAGAGTTTACAACAGAAGAGTAATACGATACATCAGAGTTAATCAGAATACATCACTGGAATCATCGAATACTGAAAGCAGAATAGATGGCTGGATCTTCAAGCAAAGCTCCAACTCCAAAGGTGAGTCTCGAATACTGGTACACTCAGTCTGACCCGAGCGTAAAGCAAAAACACAAGACACTCGAGTCAGGATTAACCTTCTTATATTAATAAATCCAACTCAAGTGAAATAGCAATTGAAATACAAGTAACTCAAAGGATGTTTGGAATAACCATCCTCTAAGGATCCGTTAAACTATCTACTAGGTAGTAATGTACGCTAAGTAGATAATGTCTATCAGTAATATAAGAAGATATCAAAATAGGGTTAAGCAGGGCCCATACACCTCTTAACCTGTTTATTCCCAAAAGCATATACAAGACCGTAGTTTCCCCAAAACCGGAAGTCACCAGAGGGCAATCCATATACTAAAGGTACAAACCAAAATCGTAGTGGTCGCGAATAGGATAATCAGTATGACAAGGTACATGAGGCGATACCAACTAGGATACTAGTAGTTGCCTGATCCGGACTGATGTTGGGCATAGCAGCTACTACCCCAACACCGCGAAACAACACTCCCAAATCGAGGGGTGCACCCAAATCGAATCACAAAAGTAATAGATATGGTATCGAAGAAGTGTGTCCGCTAGAGATGGCGATCCTCAATGGCCCGACGCGGCTCCTGTTTTAGTCATGTCAAGGGTCATCCAAAATCGTTCTCTTTCTTCAGTCAACGCGTTCATCAAAACCATCCACTTCGTTCTGGATCAACACTCCGCGTATAGTTATTAAAGTGGTTTCGGTTCAGATAGAGAGTATATCCATTACCGATCCCGGTCTCTTTAATAACTTTCGTAATTATTACACCGATTGGTCGTTTATTTATTTCAAAACCAAATCAAATTCAATTTCAATTTCAATTCGCAAATCAACATTTCACTTGTCTTTCAAAAACCAATTTCCATACTTTACGTTTCAAAACTTCCAAATCATAATTTCAAAATCTTATAATTCAATTTCAATTTCTATTTAAACAATTCAAATATTGATTCAAGTTCGTAAATAAGTTTCATTCCGAAATCATTTAAATTAATTTGATTTAACACTTAAATCAATTTCAAATTCATTTATCGATTTCATTCAATATACGTTAAGTTAATTTATCATTCAAAACAATTTCTATTGAATTTCCAATTCATAAAATCAATTACTTAAGTTCAACTGCCATTATATCAAAACTTACAAATTTAATTAAATTAAATCCATTAAACCAAATTCTCTAAATTTCAAGTCTTACATTAATTTCAATAAATCGCATTTTATTTCTTGTTAAAGAAATTCAATTTCAGTTATTTACTTACTTAAATAAATTTCCAAAACTTAATAAATAAAGAAACCTAAATTCATTTATTAATAAAGTTCAAATTTCACTTATTCAAAAGTCCAATTTCTCTTATCAAAGAATTCAATTTTTTATTCAATTATCAAATGATTCAATCTTATTCAATTATTAAATAATTCAAAACTTAATTATTAAATAATTTCAAAATTTAATAACTACAAACTTAATTATAATTTCAAACTTAATTCAATCATTTCTCAAATTAAACAACCTTCTTTCATCAATTTCTTCATTAATATTTCATTTCAGATTATTAAATATTCACGTTTAAATTTCATTAAATTCAATTTCCAACTTCGTTTCAAAACCATATTATTTATTCAAATAAAATCTTCATTTTATTTTTAAATCAAATTATTGACCAATCGGGTTTTTATTTAATTTTCTATATCCAAGGTCAAAGTTCAATTTGGGTATTTATAATTTCAACCCGATTCCAATTCAATTCAAAATCAAAGCATAGTAAAGGAAACTTGCAGTGTGATAACTGGGATGGTGTCAAAGTAAATAAACAAGCAATAACAACAACCAATATCAATCTAATAATCAATTCAAATAATCCCGAAATAACCGTATTAATTCGCATTGTTATTTGTACGAACTAATATAATTATTTCTAGAATCTACACTATCATTTTATGTAGATTAAAGATTATTACATTACGGTTTTCACTTGTCGTCTATTTACAATTTCATACATCATAAATTTAACAACATACATTCAGTGGTTCAAAGTGCAATTAAACAAATCCTACGTGTCAATAAATTCAACAGTTAAAGGGATCATATTATACAAATGTCAGTTAATCAAATTTACAATTAATTATCCTACATCAAGTTCAATTTTACACTATTTATCATTTTAACATTAACAATTTAACGTCCAATATAAACATCAACAATCAATCAATTATCAGCCAAACTGTATTATCATTGCATATATAACATATAATGGTGTCAGATGTCACAGGTGAACTGATACAGGTAATAGCATATATAACAGTGTAATTAACTAACAACAGCCTATTTCAATTGTCGTTTCAATTGAAATCAAATCTAATAAATAAAAGAACGTTAATCGTGAGTGAGTGCTCACCTTTTGTGGCTAGAGAATACAGAAGATGACACGGATACGTGCACTAATATGGACGCTGAATTTGAATTGCGAATCCAAGCAAAACAAAATCGGCACGAATTCGACGGACAAGCTGATAAAATAGAGATTGACGAAAATGGATCAGATCGGATTGATAGAGACGGAAAATATTTCTAAATTTTAAAACAATACCCACGATAATATTTATATATACTATGGATACACTAATGTATAACATGTATATAATTATACAATCCATATAGTTATATCAAATTTTTTTTTTTTTAAGAAAATGTTATATGCAGACCTTAGTTGTAACATTGTATGCATACTAGAGTTAAGTCAATATAACCTTTGAAACATGTATATATATTACTATTATTATGAAATCAACATCTTTAAAACACTTGTTAACATTCAAAATCTTTATATATAGTATTTTAAAAGTCAATACCCAAAATCTGCACATCGAGATTTTCAAATTATAGTTAAAAATCAAATGAATATATGTGCATAAACAAATTAATATGTGCAGACTAACGCATGATGGCTACACTATAAATAAACTAACATATTATGTATAACTACTCTATAATATACCATACTATAATAGAATAAACTATGAGTAACTTTATAATATAAACTGTATGAACTTTATTTTATAAAAACAGACCCAATATAACTCACTTAATAAAATATATATATACCAACATAACTATAAGCATAAGTATAAAGTAAACACAAAATTTCTTTATATATATACTGCATTCAATAAACAACTTATATAATTGTTTATAACTCAAAACTCATACATGTTTTAAACAATCAAACTCTAACTATAAATGTAACTATTATAACTAATATAATGTAAACATATGAATGACAACACGTATCTTTCAACTATGCGATATATTACTTAAACACTTGGCCATAATAATTCAAATATAACGATATATAGACTTCAACACGTTTAGATATGTATATAAACAACTTTATATATATTAAATACTATACAAGAGCAAAGTAAAATACATATACAAGTTACAAACCTTATTCTTATTTGTAAAACATGTATCCAGAGAACAGTGAAGCAAGTGGTGGGCTTGCTGTGCTGTCGGGTGAGGGAGGGAAGTCGGCATCACGGTAGGTCAGGGAAAGGTGGAGGAAGATAGACGCGGAGCTGAGTTTTTTTAATAGTGATTGGCAGGCTCGGGTTCAAGGCTGGGTCAGGGAGGAGGCTAGGTCGGCAACGAATGGTGGCGGGCTGTGGGATGATGGCGATCTGGGTTGGAGTTCGGCACTAGCAGATACGTGGAAGGCATGGCGATGGTGGTGAGGGTGAATGGGTGTAGGCTGGACACGGCTGCATGCTTGTGAGGCGAGGCGAATGATCTTGAGGCCGGACTGGGAAGAATGGCTGCAAGGCGTGAGCACGTGGGAAGCGTTCTCGTAAAGGCATGCCATGGTTTCCAGGTGGAAGCTTTGGAGATGGCGGCAGGTGGCGGAGAGTGATGAAGCGGATCTTGGTGGTGGAAAGCTAGGCTGAGGGAACGAGGCACGGGGTGGAGTCATGGGTCGTGGTGGCGAGCAGTAGCATTGGTGAGTTTTTGATGTGGGCGGCTACCGGTAGGTGCGGTGGAAGGTCGATGGGCGGTGGCTCGAGTTCAGTTGGCGAAGAGGCAACGGAATTGATGACTTCGATGAGAAGGCAGGCCGAACGTCTGGAGCAAGAGAGAGGATGTGAGGAGGAGCAAGCTTTGTTCAAAATATACATAAGCCTTTTATATTATTAGATTTCACAAATGAAAACCAAAGAAGAGGACAGAAAGCGTTTAACGAATCAAAAGATATAAGTTGAACAGAGGAATCACAAAAGTCAGAACGTTGAATTCAATAAATAATAAAGGCTAATGGCTGTTCAGATCAGGATGGATAAACGAAAGGTCATCCGGAAATCAAAAAGGTCAAATACAGAACCGATACGGTAGGCGTTACGCAAAGTGCAACGTACACCGGAACTCTGAATTTGACAATCGAATATACCGTAGAGATCGGCACGACGAGACGAACAAAACGATATATAGAAATCAGTGGTACGATCATCCGATAAAAATCGATATCGGTACCAGAATACTGCTATTTTGCAGAAAATAAGAACGACGGAGCCAAAGATGTCCGAATTTGGAAAAACGACAAACTGAAATCTTGCTCAGAAGATGATTTAGAATTTTTCTATGTAAAAATATTTAGGTTTCGAAAACGTTTTATTTTCATTTTTTTTTTTTACTGATTAAATTGAAGTGAATTTACGCGCGAAATAAATTTTCATATTTTCGGACGAAAATTTACCAGTTGCTATGTTTAACTAGACGTATTCCAAATATTAAATTTTTATTTCAAAATTTTGTCGTTTAAAATTTTACAAAATTTCAACTAATTACGTTATTAAAACCGGTTAAATTTACGGGTCGTTACATTCTCCCCCACTCAAAACTTTTCGTCCCCGAAAAGGAACGAGGTAGGAAAATAGAAACAACCAGAAAGAAAACAGATTTGAAAAGTAACAATTAATTTAAACCATATAAATTCAAATTTAAATTAATTGATATTCAATAATTGATTTAATCCATTTGATTTCACTAAAATCAATCTCAACTATTTCTAAATTCATTATCCTATTATTCAATTATCTTCAATTTACAATTTCTAAAACCATAAATTTGAATAGTCTTTTATTATAATCATATATTTTTTCAGTAATTTAAATTCTTCTTTATTCCAAATTATTGTTAAATTTATTCTACCTAATATATCTAATCACCTATATTTAACCCATATAAATTAATTTAAACCATAAAAGTTTCGATTTAAATTAATTTATATTCATTAATTGATTTTAAATTCAAGGTATTTCCATAAGTTGATCAAATTTCAATTTATTAATTCTTTCAAACAAATTTATTAATTCTTTCAAACAAATTCATTTCATTATTAACTGAGTTTTACTTATTATCCTATCTAACTCTATTCACATCTTTATAATCAAAATTTAGTGTATAACATTTATTATAAACACTCAAATTTTATTTATAAATTCAATTTATATTATATATTATCCAATTACATATTCAACTTCTGAACGATTTAGGTAAGTGGTGTTAGAATGCAGTTGAACAATATACAAATAAAATTTTCCCAATTCAATTATTCAAGTTTAAATATTTATTACAAATTTTGATTTTATTTATAATTAAAATCATCCTTTAACAAAATTTAAGAATTAGATTTCCGATTAACTTTTAAACAATTTAGAGATATATATAATATATTTATATCAAATCAAATTAAATTTTTAAAATAAGATACCTAGATATATATAAATCAAATTATACAAAAGAAATTCAAATCAAAATATTTTTCAAAACAAAACCGTAGCAAAGCTACAGAATGGTTTCTCCACTTCGAAACTCGAAAATGAATGCCGATGATGCGGCCGCCATCACCGAAATTATTTTCCAGCGACAAAGAGAAGAACACTGATTTCAACATTTTAAAATTCTTTGAAACGATTTCTATTTGAAAATATTTTCAATAATATATACTTTAAAATTTTAAAATCAAAGTTCGAAATCACCGGAAACTAAATTCTTAAATTTCTAAATTAAATTCATTTCAAATTCCAAATCAATTTATAAACCATATTTATAAATTTATTTAGAACAATAAATGATAATCAAATATTATCATTTCAAACAAACAATTTAATTAACCTATTAAATTCCAGGAAATTTTACTTATTTCACAATATAATCAAACAAATTTATTTCATTTTCCAAATTTGAAACAATATTGTGTCAGTTTGCTCTACTCAAGTGTTTTGGAAATCCTATCGATAGCGTTGATCAGACGAATCGATCGGAAACCCAAATCAACATCAACAACTCAAACAACACAATATAAAACATTTTTAAAATTAATTTACAATACACTTCCTCACTTAACGATACAATAATGGATTTCAAAGCAAGGATAGGGATTCAAATTTTTGATAGACTCAAATCAAAGGGAATTTCGATTCGAAGATAGGTTTGAACAAAGACGAGATAATTAAATAACAAGATAAGGCGATGGATAAATTTATATAAATCGCGGGCAACCTTAATTGGGTCGACCGTGACTTCAAAAATAAGATCGGGGTAGAATTCCGAGGTAAATCGGCATTCGATCTCAAGAAATAGAATTTAGGTATAGCAGGAGATAGATTAGCATCGTAAACCGAGGATACAGAAATATACGGTAAATCGATGCCTATTATAAAGGAGTTTTGCTCCTTTACGAATCATTCGAAGTTTGGCGAGATCGCCGATTCACCATAAGGGTCATTCGAAGTGGAGTTATGTGATGCTCCAGAATTGAAAGGAGACGAATAGTGAGGGACACGAATGAATTTCGGAACCGAGGGGAACGTTCCAAAATTCAAAAGGAATTGAGTCAAAGGAAGAGATTGAGACTCGAATGAGAGTGATTCTGTAAATACATTTACCCTATATGTTAAGTTTTGCCTAGAGCTACCAAAGCTCTGATACCAACTGTAACGACCCGATATTTTGGACCATTCGCGTCCATTATAAGTGTATAGGTAGACACTCATGCCGGAGTTGAATTGCTCAGAATACCGCGTTGTTAATTTAAATTTAGCAAAACTAAACATATAAAATAAATAATCACAGATCACAGACACAGAGTAATAAGTGCAGCGGAAATAAAAGAGATAGTAGTTCATGAAGCTACTATATGAATATATAAAATACATCAGAGTTTACAACAGAAGAGTAATACGATACATCAGAGTTAATCAGAATACATCACTGGAATCATCGAATACTGAAAGCAGAATAGATGGCTGGATCTTCAAGCAAAGCTCCAACTCCAAAGGTGAGTCTCGAATACTGGTACACTCAGTCTGACCCGAGCGTAAAGCAAAAACACAAGACACTCGAGTCAGGATTAACCTTCTTATATTAATAAATCCAACTCAAGTGAAATAGCAATTGAAATACAAGTAACTCAAAGGATGTTTGGAATAACCATCCTCTAAGGATCCGTTAAACTATCTACTAGGTAGTAATGTACGCTAAGTAGATAATGTCTATCAGTAATATAAGAAGATATCAAAATAGGGTTAAGCAGGGCCCATACACCTCTTAACCTGTTTATTCCCAAAAGCATATACAAGACCGTAGTTTCCCCAAAACCGGAAGTCACCAGAGGGCAATCCATATACTAAAGGTACAAACCAAAATCGTAGTGGTCACGAATAGGATAATCAGTATGACAAGGTACATGAGGCGATACCAACTAGGATACTAGTAGTTGCCTGATCCGGACTGATGTTGGGCATAGCAGCTACTACCCCAACACCGCGAAA
This sequence comes from Allium fistulosum, assembly GCA_030737815.1. NCBI lineage: Eukaryota > Viridiplantae > Streptophyta > Magnoliopsida > Asparagales > Amaryllidaceae > Allium > Allium fistulosum. The sequence goes on from CM060902.1 coordinate 1,395,790,360, forward strand.
CAACACTCCCAAATCGAGGGGTGCACCCAAATCGAATCACAAAAGTAATAGATATGGTATCGAAGAAGTGTGTCCGCTAGAGATGGCGATCCTCAATGGCCCGGCGCGGCTCCTGTTTTAGTCATGTCAAGGGTCATCCAAAATCGTTCTCTTTCTTCAGTCAACGCGTTCATCAAAACCATCCACTTCGTTCTGGATCAACACTCCGCGTATAGTTATTAAAGTGGTTTCGGTTCAGATAGAGAGTATATCCATTACCGATCCCGGTCTCTTTAATAACTTTCGTAATTATTACACCGATTGGTCGTTTATTTATTTCAAAACCAAATCAAATTCAATTTCAATTTCAATTCGCAAATCAACATTTCACTTGTCTTTCAAAAACCAATTTCCATACTTTACGTTTCAAAACTTCCAAATCATAATTTCAAAATCTTATAATTCAATTTCAATTTCTATTTAAACAATTCAAATATTGATTCAAGTTTGTAAATAAGTTTCATTCCGAAATCATTTAAATTAATTTGATTTAACACTTAAATCAATTTCAAATTCATTTATCGATTTCATTCAATATACGTTAAGTTAATTTATCATTCAAAACAATTTCTATTGAATTTCCAATTCATAAAATCAATTACTTAAGTTCAACTGCCATTATATCAAAACTTACAAATTTAATTAAATTAAATCCATTAAACCAAATTCTCTAAATTTCAAGTCTTACATTAATTTCAATAAATCGCATTTTATTTCTTGTTAAAGAAATTCAATTTCAGTTATTTACTTACTTAAATAAATTTCCAAAACTTAATAAATAAAGAAACCTAAATTCATTTATTAATAAAGTTCAAATTTCACTTATTCAAAAGTCCAATTTCTCTTATCAAAGAATTCAATTTTTTATTCAATTATCAAATGATTCAATCTTATTCAATTATTAAATAATTCAAAACTTAATTATTATATAATTTCAAAATTTAATAACTACAAACTTAATTATAATTTCAAACTTAATTCAATCATTTCTCAAATTAAACAACCTTCTTTCATCAATTTCTTCATTAATATTTCATTTCAGATTATTAAATATTCACGTTTAAATTTCATTAAATTCAATTTCCAACTTCGTTTCAAAACCATATTATTTATTCAAATAAAATCTTCATTTTATTTTTAAATCAAATTATTGACCAATCGGGTTTTTATTTAATTTTCTATATCCAAGGTCAAAGTTCAATTTGGGTATTTATCATTTCAACCCGATTCCAATTCAATTCAAAATCAAAGCATAGTAAAGGAAACTTGCAGTGTGATAACTGGGATGGTGTCAAAGTAAATAAACAAGCAATAACAACAACCAATATCAATCTAATAATCAATTCAAATAATCCCGAAATAACCGTATTAATTCGCATTGTTATTTGTACGAACTAATATAATTATTTCTAGAATCTACACTATCATTTCATGTAGATTAAAGATTATTACATTACGGTTTTCACTTGTCGTCTATTTACAATTTCATACATCATAAATTTAACAACATACATTCAGTGGTTCAAAGTGCAATTAAACAAATCCTACGTGTCAATAAATTCAACAGTTAAAGGGATCATATTATACAAATGTCAGTTAATCAAATTTACAATTAATTATCCTACATCAAGTTCAATTTTACACTATTTATCATTTTAACATTAACAATTTAACGTCCAATATAAACATCAACAATCAATCAATTATCAGCCAAACTGTATTATCATTGCATATATAACATATAATGGTGTCAGATGTCACAGGTGAACTGATACAGGTAATAGCATATATAACAGTGTAATTAACTAACAACAGCCTATTTCAATTGTCGTTTCAATTGAAATCAAATCTAATAAATAAAAGAACGTTAATCGTGAGTGAGTGCTCACCTTTTGTGGCTAGAGAATACAGAAGATGACACGGATACGTGCACTGATATGGACGCTGAATTTGAATTGCGAATCCAAGCAAAACAAAATCGGCACGAATTCGACGGACAAGCTGATAAAATAGAGATTGACGAAAATGGATCAGATCGGATTGATAGAGACGGAAAATATTTCTAAATTTTAAAACAATACCCACGATAATATTTATATATACTATGGATACACTAATGTATAACATGTATATAATTATACAATCCATATAGTTATATCAAATTTTTTTTTTTTAAGAAAATGTTATATGCAGACCTTAGTTGTAACATTGTATGCATACTAGAGTTAAGTCAATATAACCTTTGAAACGTGTATATATATTACTATTATTATGAAATCAACATCTTTAAAACACTTGTTAACATTCAAAATCTTTATATATAGTATTTTAAAAGTCAATACCCAAAATCTGCACATCGAGATTTTCAAATTATAGTTAAAAATCAAATGAATATATGTGCATAAACAAATTAATATGTGCAGACTAACGCATGATGGCTACACTATAAATAAACTAACATATTATGTATAACTACTCTATAATATACCATACTATAATAGAATAAACTATGAGTAACTTTATAATATAAACTGTATGAACTTTATTTTATAAAAACAGACCCAATATAACTCACTTAATAAAATATATATATACCAGCATAACTATAAGCATAAGTATAAAGTAAACACAAAATTTCTTTATATATATACTGCATTCAATAAACAACTTATATAATTGTTTATAACTCAAAACTCATACATGTTTTAAACAATCAAACTCTAACTATAAATGTAACTATTATAACTAATATAATGTAAACATATGAATGACAACACGTATCTTTCAACTATGCGATATATTACTTAAACACTTGGCCATAATAATTCAAATATAACGATATATAGACTTCAACACGTTTAGATATGTATATAAACAACTTTATATATATTAAATACTATACAAGAGCAAAGTAAAATACATATACAAGTTACAAACCTTATTCTTATTTGTAAAACATGTATCCAGAGAACAGTGAAGCAAGTGGTGGGCTTGCTGTGCTGTCGGGTGAGGGAGGGAAGTCGGCATCACGGTAGGTCAGGGGAAGGTGGAGGAAGATAGACGCGGAGCTGAGTTTTTTTAATAGTGATTGGCAGGCTCGGGTTCAAGGCTGGGTCAGGGAGGAGGCTAGGTCGGCAACGAATGGTGGCGGGCTGTGGGATGATGGCGATCTGGGTTGGAGTTCGGCACTAGCAGATACGTGGAAGGCATGGCGATGGTGGTGAGGGTGAATGGGTGTAGGCTGGACACGGCTGCATGCTTGTGAGGCGAGGCGAATGATCTTGAGGCCGGACTGGGAAGAATGGCTGCAAGGCGTGAGCACGTGGGAAGCGTTCTCGTAAAGGCATGCCATGGTTTCCAGGTGGAAGCTTTGGAGATGGCGGCAGGTGGCGGAGAGTGATGAAGCGGATCTTGGTGGTGGAAAGCTAGGCTGAGGGAACGAGGCACGGGGTGGAGTCATGGGCCGTGGTGGCGAGCAGTAGCATTGGTGAGTTTTTGATGTGGGCGGCTACCGGTAGGTGCGGTGGAAGGTCGATGGGCGGTGGCTCGAGTTCAGTTGGCGAAGAGGCAACGGAATTGATGACTTCGATGAGAAGGCAGGCCGAACGTCTGGAGCAAGAGAGAGGATGTGAGGAGGAGCAAGCTTTGTTCAAAATATACATAAGCCTTTTATATTATTAGATTTCACAAATGAAAACCAAAGAAGAGGACAGAAAGCGTTTAACGAATCAAAAGATATAAGTTGAACAGAGGAATCACAAAAGTCAGAACGTTGAATTCAATAAATAATAAAGGCTAATGGCTGTTCAGATCAGGATGGATAAACGAAAGGTCATCCGGAAATCAAAAAGGTCAAATACAGAACCGATACGGTAGGCGTTACGCAAAGTGCAACGTACACCGGAACTCTGAATTTGACAATCGAATATACCGTAGAGATCGGCACGATGAGACGAACAAAACGATATATAGAAATCAGTGGTACGATCATCCGATAAAAATCGATATCGGTACCAGAATACTGCTATTTTGCAGAAAATAAGAACGACGGAGCCAAAGATGTCCGAATTTGGAAAAACGACAAACTGAAATCTTGCTCAGAAGATGATTTAGAATTTTTTTATGTAAAAATATTTAGGTTTCGAAAACGTTTTATTTTCATTTTTTTTTTTTACTGATTAAATTGAAGTGAATTTACGCGCGAAATAAATTTTCATATTTTCGGACGAAAATTTACCAGTTGCTATGTTTAACTAGACGTATTCCAAATATTAAATTTTTATTTCAAAATTTTGTCGTTTAAAATTTTACAAAATTTCAACTAATTACGTTATTAAAACCGGATAAATTTACGGGTCGTTACATCAGCATCGTGGGATGCAAGAACAGCACCTGTCACCTGCTACCTAGTCTGCCCGTCCCAAAATGGACGAACAGCCCAAGGCAATAAGAGTTAAAACATAAATCCTTGAGTCAGACAACAGTCTTAGTGAGCAGTAAATTCACTAACAACATACCAAAAGAGCATAAAGGAAAAGGAATAGGAATCCTACCCTCCCACTCCACCTCTTTCTACAGTGATAGCCCCCAGACACACACTAAGCAGAAGCAAACATAGCAGAGCATACAATTTAAAGTAAAGCAATTATCACTCGAGTCAAGGGCGATGTTTTCCAAGTACAAACCCCTAAGGCCTAAACCAAGATCACATAAGCACCCAGAAAATACCGCTCTTGAGACCGAATGACGATACAACCAAACATCCATGACTCTGGCTATCACTGTTATCATTGCTTCGATATCATCATTAATTGAATGACCGGCACATTCTTTCAGCCGTCCGTCAAGGGCTAATGGAAACCCCGGTTCTAGACATTACTCCCGCACGTCGTCGTGACCCGTGCCTAGGACTATCGAATCTGCCCAGAGTACTTAACTACCAATCAGTAGCCTTCAGGGACTATCGAATCTGCCCAACGTACTCTTGCTTTGAGCATGCTAGAACCTTCAACAACGATGAGATCTCAGCCTTCTAGTCATCCTCCTCGACGACTATTTCCATACTAGCTCAAGCGCCTCTCGAGCAAACCATTATCCTCTAACTCGAACCATTTCACCGAGTTATCAACGTGCTTGGAATGATCCCGTCTGGATTAGACCAAGACTATCTCATATCTCATATCATGCTTCGCCTCATCATCATCATAGCAAAGCTTCATCTCAACATCATCATCAAATTTATCCATATGAGCTTCATCATCCGCTACATATGCCACGAGCAGCTTTTCCAATTCAAGAGCCTTTCCCTTAGCTTTTGAATCATCTTCGACCAACTTGTCTAAATCAATTCATCAATCATCTAATTCATAGCAATCAATCAAGGCAAACATTAATCCAAGTAATCAAGCATTCAAATATGATCTAAATAGACAATTATAACAATAATGGCAATTTCGTAATTAAAGAGTCGAAAGTCTAACAAGTATGAAAACATGAGCAATATCTCTATAATCTTGATGAATGAACTTGCATAGGTTATCACTTAGTAAAATGGTTGTCAAATCATCATGAACAATGGATCTATATGGATCTACACATATGATTAGGAAAATGCATGGAAATCACTATTTTAACACCAAATCAAACCAACAATCCGATATACTCCTTTGGATCCATGTGAGAGATAATCACCACTCACCAAATCACCTAAACAACCCAAAAGCAACACACTTCAGATCTGGATAGTGAAGGATCTAACTTGATCTATCACAAATCCGCTTCAAACGATGAAATCTCTCTTCGATGGATGAAGATCTTCAATCTAAGCTCTTCAATCTTCGATTTGATCTTCAATATGGATGGAAGGAATCACTAGATTAGAGTGGAGAAAAGAAGTGAAGAAGTGTAGAAGACGAGCTCTCAAAATGGCAGCACTTTGTCGCTTCGAAATCCGGATCCCAAAAATGAAGAAATGGACGAGTATTTATAGCTGAAATCCTCCTTAAGTCGTTACTCGGAATTAGGTCGTCCACGACCTAAAGAGATCCCGCGACCTACGACCTAAGCCCATGCGCACTTACGACCTACCAGACCCACCTGTCTACGACTTACGACTTAGCGGCTTAACTCCTAAGTCGCTCGTGACTTAACAACTCCTAGGTCGCTCACGACCTAACACTCAGCCAAAACACAGCGACCTAACGCAGACACACTTCCTCGCGTCCTAACAACTCAACAGAGTTACGACCTACGACTTAACTGAGACGCGACCTAGCAACAGCTCCGACCTAACAAATCTGCGACCTAAACAGACCGCCTCTTCGCGACCTAACACTCCTGCAACCTAACACATACACGACCTAACACTCACGCGACCTAACACCTTAGGTAGTCTAACGACCTAACTACGCTAACCAGCTAACCCTTAGGTCGCTAATTCCTATAGGTCGCTCACTGCTATCACCAGCTCCTTAGGTCGTTGCCGACCTAACTTACTTAGGTTGCTAACCTGCCTATCTCCTAGGTCGCTAATCCTTAGGTCGGTCAAATACTATAGGTCGTCCCAAACTCATCAACGACCTAAACCAATACGACCTAACTACTAAGTCATTAACTCTCTTAAGTCGCCGCCTTTCCTATAGGTCGCTCCAATACATAGGTCGTTCACTCGACCTATCCTACCTCACGACCTAAGCTTATCACACGACCTATCTCCTATACGACCTAGCCCAAACTCCTTAGGTCGCCAATTTCTATGAGTCGCCTATTTCCTTAAGTCGTCTACGACCTAAGCCTCAACATACGACTTATCTAGCATACGACCTATCTTAATCCTTAGGTCGCCAACTTTAACTTCCTTAGGTCGCCTATCCTTCTAAAGTCGGTCAATTCTCTTAAGTCGCTCACGATCTAATTTCGACTCGACTTAAGCTTCGAACGACTTAAACCCTAGACGACTTAACAACATTACGACCTAATGACAATAGTTTTACGATGTTTAGATCTGTAAAATACGGGTCGTTACATTCTCTCCCCCTTAGGAATTTCGTCCCCGAAATTCCAAACAAACAAGAGCAATCAAAGACTATTCTGCACGCCTACCATCCATAGCAATCAACAAACCATGCATCCAATTCTAGCTTAGCATGCAGAATTCTAAAGCTTAGAACAAGTTACAATGTCATTAGATGACACGACACCTTAGGGCCATACCTTGAAGAGTTCAGGATGAGCTACTTTCATCCTCTCTTCGACCTCCCATGTACAGTCGTTACCATCATCACTCCATTGTATCTTGAGCAACTTAACTATCTTCCTCCTAAGCTGTTTCGTGTCGGTTCCCACAACACGACGCGGCTTATGAGGTCTCTTATCGACTGGATCAACTTCGAAATCTTCACAGCTATCAGCAGAAACCACTGTATTCGAGTCGTGCACATACTTCCATAGATAGGATACATGAAAAACATTATGCACACCCGACATCTTCTCTGGTAACTCCAATCTATAGGCGAGCTTTCCAATTCGCTCGATGATCGGGAATGGTCCAACAAATCTCGGAGTCAATTTTCCTTTCTTCCCGAATCGAATAACATTCTTCAGTGGAGAAATCTTCATAAAGACCATATCACCTACGTCGAATTCCAGATCCTTACGACGCTTATCGGCATAACTTTTTTGACGATCTTGGGCTGCCTTCATTCGTTGCCGAATGATCTCTATGCAATCCGAAGTCTGTCGAATCATCTCTGGCCCAAGCATCAACTTTTCTCCAGTTTCTAACCAACACGTCGGAGAGTTACACGGTCTTCCATACAATGCCTCATACGGTGCTATACCAATGCTTGACTGGTAACTGTTGTTATATGAAAATTCCACCAAATGAAGGTGATCTTCCCATGATCCTCTGAAATCCAAAACACAAGCTCTGAGGAGATCTTCCAAAACTCGGTTGACTCTTTCGGTCTGACCATCTGTTTGAGGATGATAAGCGGTACTCAAACATAACTCGGTTCCCAAAACTTCCTAGAAGCTCTTTCAAAATCCACTAGTGAACAATGGATCTCGATCGCTCACTATACTCTTCGGAATACCATGGAATCGAACAATCCACTTAACATACAACTCAGCCAACTTTGATGCAGTCCTAGTCGATCGAACAGGAATGAATCTTGCACTCTTAGTCAGACGATCTACGATGACCCAAATCCCTTCATTTCCCGTTCTTGTTCTAGGTAGTCCATCAATAAAATCCATCGATATTTTCTCCCACTTCCATATAGGAACTTCTAATGGCTGAAGCAATCCACTTGGCTTCTTCTGTTCGGCTTTTACCAACTGGCAGTTCATGCATTTGGAAATAAAATTTCCAACATCCTTCTTCATGCCTTCCCAGTAATAGGTCCTCTTCATATCCCGATACATCTTATTTCCACTTGGATGAATGGTCAGCTTCGAGTGATGACTTTCCTTCAGAACTTCACTCCTCAATTCATCTATATCGGGAACAACTAGTCGTCCTTGCTTCCGAAGCTAACCCTCTCGATCGACCTCGAATCCTTTATCCTTTTCTGGTTCCAATCCAGATTCCAAGTCACGGATAATCTTGACAATCCTATCGTCTTGCTTTTGGCTCTTGTCAATCCTTTCCACAAGAGTCGGTCTTATCGATAAGTTTGCCAACATCTCATGTTCCAATTCACATCTGGGCCTGAAGTCAAAACCAGCTATATACTCGAGATTCTTCCATTCTGAAAACATGGCTCCCAATCCTGCATGTCTTTGACATAACGCATCTGCCACTGCGTTACCTTTTCCCGGAGTATAAGCTATACCAAAATCATATGATGCTAAAAACTCTAGCCACTGTTGCTGCCGAAGATTCAAATCCTTTTGGGAGAAAAGATACTTCAACGACTTATAATCTGTAAACAACTCGAACCGAACTCCCAATAGATAATGTCTCCACATCTTCAGAGCAAAAACAATCGCCGCTAACTCCAAATCATGAGTCGGATAATTCCTTTCATGCGGCTTCAGTTGTCGACTTGCATACGCAACAACTTTATCCCTTTGCATCAGCAATGCTCCAAGTCCAGTACCACATGCGTCGGTGTAAACCACCATCTCTTCATTCCCACTTGGAATAGTCAAAACAGGAGCACTTGTCAATCGCTCTTTCAGGATTCTGAAAGCTTGCTCACACTTATCTTCCCATCTGAACACTTGGTTCTTCTTCGTAAAACCTGTTAACGGTGCAGCTACCTTGGAGAAGTCTTTGATAAACCGTCGATAATATCCTGCTAATCCAAGAAAACTTCTCACATCAGATGCATTCTTAGGTCTAACCCAATCCTGGATTGCTGCCACCTTAGCAGGATCAACCGCTATTCCATTTCCAGAGATAACATGGCATAAGAACCTCACTTCACTCTTCCAAAAGTGGCACTTCGAAAACTTAGCCTTCAGCTGATGTTTTCGCAAGATTTCCAAAACAATACGCAAGTGCGTCTTGTGCTCTTCTTCAGTTCTGGAATAAATCAGAATATCATCCACGAACACAAGCACGAACTTGTTCAACTGATCTCTGGACACTCTATTCATAAGATCCACAAAATAGGCTGGCGCATTAGTCAATCGAAACGGCATTACCAGCCACTCAAAGAAACCGGATGGTGTCCTAAAAGCAGTCTTCGGCACACTATCCTTAGCCACTCTCAACTGGTGAAATCCCGTTGCCAAATCCATCTGAGAAAACACCTTAGCTTCGTGAAGCTGATCAAACAAGTCATCTATTCTCGGCAATGGATACTTGTTCTTCTTAGTCACTTTATTCATCTCACGATAATCCACACACAATCTCAATGACCCATCTGCCTTGGTTGCAAACACAACTGGTGCACCCTATTCGGACACACTACGCCGAATGAATCCTTTCTGCAAAAGATCATCAACCTGCACCCTCAACTCCTGCTGTTCCCTGGGCGCCATCCGCCTAAGAGGCATCACAACAGGTCTGGCTCCTTCAACTAGATCTATACGAAACTCTATCTCTCTATGCGGCGGTAACCCTTTGACCTCGTCAAAGACATCCTCAAATCCATTAGCGATTGGCACAGATGACAGTCCATCCCGTGGAACAACCAGCGAATACATAAAGCTCATGAAGACGCCTTCTTCATGCTTACATCGTATCACAATCTTTCGCCCCTCCACATTCTCGACTGTCACCTCCAACCTTTCACAATCAACCTTTGCCGCATATCTCCTAAGCCAGTCCATTCCCAAAATAATTCCGAACCCCGCAAAGTTCAGAACAAAACAATCAGAAACAAAAGAACAACCATGACTCGATACAATCAGACCATGGCATAGCATACACAAACAAGACGAACCCCCAACTGGATTAGTCACAACCAATGGCCTATCAATAATATCCGGTTCTAAACCCAATCGGCTTACAAGTTCACTACAAACAAAAGAATGCGACGCCCCAGTATCAAACAGAACTCTAACTGGAACACCACATATGGAAAGAGTACCTTGAACCACCACACTCTTTCCCTTCTCTTCAGCCGTAGGAGCTTTCGAAGACGATGGAACAGCCCCCAAAGCATAAGCTTGCACAATCTGCTTGTCCTTCCTCGGTTCCGAACAATTCTTCCTAATATGCTTCGGCTTGTCACAGTTGTGGCACTTCACCGGCACCCTCGCATTCTTGCAATCCCTGGAGAAATGGCCCTTCTGCTGACAATTGTAGCAAGTCACTTCGCCCTTCGGCTTCTTCTGGCCATCCTTACCCTTCTGCTGCTGCTGCTTCCTCTTCTTGTTTCCACTCTGCTGTGGTTTAGACTCTCCCCTAGTCACAGCAACAACAGATCCTTCCTTAGGAAACAGATTCTCATGCCTGAGAGCTTTCTCCACAAGCTTCTCAAATGAATCGTCCAAATGATCCACCAACTGCCTCCCAAGATAACTGTCCAAGCCTATCACAAACTTCTCATTCTTCTGATACGAAGATTCAATATACGACCGGGCATACTTGGACAAAGCTTCAAACTCATAAACATACTCAAGAACTGGTCTTCCACCTTGCTTGAGCTCCACAAACTTCTTGAACAGAACAGACTTCTGAGCTGTAGAAATGAACTTAGCTTCAAATCTGGCTTGGAATTGCACCCAAGTAATCTCTTCCTCCGGAGTATCAATAGTGATAGAGTTCCACCAATCAGAAGCTCTCCCTTGAAGCTGTCTTGATGCTAACTTCCTCTTAGTTGCATCCTCAATTCCCAAGTCACCAAAAATCCTTCTACAAGCATCTATCCACCTCTGGACTTCAATGGTTGATTCTGTTCCCAAGAAAACCTTTCCTCCAAGAGCAGTATAGTCCTTACACAACTTAGCAAAATCCACCGGTTTTGGAGTTTGAACTTGAACTCCAACATCTACTGATGGCCCCGGAGCTGGCATCCTTCTCATGATCGAAGTCATCATTGCTTCGAACATAGCTGCATAATCAGCAGTCCCCTCAGTAGCACGGCCTTCCCTAGCAGCTGGTCTCCCTCTTCGACTCATCCTTAATATCTATAAAAAGGAATGATCAGAACATCTTGAGAAACAACTTCTTAAAGGACTCAAACTATACTAAGCTACTATATTATATATAGTAATCATCCATCAAAATACAATTACGTCTCTCATACATAGTTACGTCAGCGAGCGTTGGGTAAAATCGATTAACCAAAGCTCTGATACCAAATATGACGACCGCCCATGACCCCTGCACCGAACCTAGAGATAATGCGCTGTAAAGTGTGCCAGGCGACCATGGACGATCGTCAGGGTAAATTAAAATAGCAGAATCTATTGTATTACTCACAGCGCATGGACAAAATACAATAGAATATATATATAGTGAAGCTTCACAGAATAGAATCTCATCAATAAAACTCCATAATAGTTGAATACAAACATCTGAATAGTCAATACAACAAGCCTCATTACATATCACTCAGAGAATACACAAGCAGCGGAACATCCAGTACATATAGTAAGAAATAATATGCAAGCCTCCAGCTCGTCTTCGACATCAGCATCGTGGGAAGCAAGAACAGCACCTGTCACCTGCTACCTAGTCTGCCCGTCCCAAAATGGACGAACAGCCCAAGGCAATAAGAGTTAAAACATAAAGCCTTGAGTCAGACAACAGTCTTAGTGAGCAGTAAATTCACTAACAACATACCAAAAGAGCATAAAGGAAAAGGAATAGGAATCCAACCCTCCCAATCCACCTCTTTCTACAGTGATAGCCCCCAGACACACACTAAGCAGAAGCAAACATAGCAGAGCATACAATTTAAAGTAAAGCAATTATCACTCGAGTCAAGGGCGATGTTTTCCAAGTACAAACCCCTAAGGCCTAAACCAAGATCACATAAGCACCCAGAAAATACCGCTCTTGAGACCGAATGACGATACAACCAAACATCCATGACTCTGGCTATCACTGTTATCATTGCTTCGATATCATCGTTAATTGAATGACCGGCACATTCTTTCAGCCATCCGTCAAAGGCTAATGGAAACCCCGGTTCTAGACATTACTCCCGCACATCGTCGTGACCCGTGCCTAGGACTATCGAATCTGCCCAGAGTACTTGACTACCAATCAGTAGCCTTCAGGGACTATCGAATCTGCCCAACGTACTCTTGCTTTGAGCATGCTAGAACCTTCAACAACGATGAGATCTCAGCCTTCTAGTCATCCTCCTCGACGACTATTTCCATACTAGCTCAAGCGCCTCTCGAGCAAACCATTATCCTCTAACTCGAACCATTTCACCGAGTTATCAACGTGCTTGGAATGATCCCGTCTGGATTAGACCAAGACTATCTCATATCTCATATCATGCTTCGCCTCATCATCATCATAGCAAAGCTTCATCTCACCATCATCATCAAATCTATCCATATGAGCTTCATCATCCGCTACATATGCCACGAGCAGCTTTTCCAATTCAAGAGCCTTTCCCTTAGCTTTTGAATCATCTTCGACCAACTTGTCTAAATCAATTCATCAATCATCTAATTCATAGCAATCAATCAAGGCAAACATTAATCCAAGTAATCAAGCATTCAAATATGATCTAAATAGACAATTATAACAATAATGGCAATTTCGTAATTAAAGAGTCGAAAGTCTAACAAGTATGAAAACATGAGCAATATCTCTATAATCTTGATGAATGAACTTGCATAGGTTATCACTTAGTAAAATGGTTGTCAAATCATCATGAACAATGGATCTATATGGATCTACACATATGATTAGGAAAATGCATGGAAATCACTATTTTAACACCAAATCAAACCAACAATCCGATATACTCCTTTGGATCCGTGTGAGAGATAATCACCACTCACCAAATCACCTAAACAACCCAAAAGCAACACACTTCAGATCTGGATAGTGAAGGATCTAACTTGATCTATCACAAATCCGCTTCAAACGATGAAATCTCTCTTCGATGGATGAAGATCTTCAATCTAAGCTCTTCAATCTTCGATTTGATCTTCAATATGGATGGAAGGAATCACTAGATTAGAGTGGAGAAAAGAAGTGAAGAAGTGTAGAAGTCGAGCTCTCAAAATGGCAGCACTTCGTCGCTTCGAAATCCGGATCCCAAAAATGAAGAAATGGACGAGTATTTATAGCTGAAATCCTCCTTAAGTCGTTACTCGGAATTAGGTCGTCCACGACCTAAAGAGATCCCGCGACCTACGACCTAAGCCCATGCGCACTTACGACCTACCAGACCCACCTGTCTACGACTTACGACTTAGCGGCTTAACTCCTAAGTCGCTCGCGACTTAACAACTCCTAGGTCGCTCACGACCTAACAATCAGCCAAAACCCAGCGACCTAACGCAGACACACTTCCTCGCGTCCTAACAACTCAACAGAGTTACGACCTACGACTTAACTGAGACGCGACCTAGCAACAGCTCCGACCTAACAAATCTGCGACCTAAACAGACCGCCTCTTCGCGACCTAACACTCCTGCAACCTAACACATACACGACCTAACACTCACGCGACCTAACACCTTAGGTAGTCTAACGACCTAACTATGCTAACCAGCTAACACTTAGGTCGCTAATTCCTATAGGTCGCTCACTGCTATCACCAGCTCCTTAGGTCGTTGCCGACCTAACTTACTTAGGTTGCTAACCTGCCTATCTCCTAGGTCGCTAATCCTTAGGTCGGTCAAATACTATAGGTCGTCCCAAACTCATCAACGACCTAAACCAATACGACCTAACTACTAAGTCATTAACTCTCTTAGGTCGTCGCCTTTCCTATAGGTCGCTCCAATACTTAGGTCGTTCACTCGACCTATCCTACCTCACGACCTAAGCTTATCACATGACCTATCTCCTATACGACCTAGCCCAAACTCCTTAGGTCGCCAGTTTCTATGAGTCGCCTATTTCCTTAAGTCGTCTACGACCTAAGCCTCAACATACGACTTATCTAGCATACGACCTATCTTAATCCTTAGGTCGCCAACTTCAACTTCCTTACGTCGCCTATCCTTCTTAAGTCGGTCAATTCTCTTAAGTCGCTCACGATCTAATTTCGACTCGACTTAAGCTTCGAACGACTTAAACCCTAGACGACTTAACAACATTACGACCTAATGACAATAGTTTTACGATGTTTCGATCCGTAAAATACGGGTCGTTACAAATAATCTTTAAAATATATATAATTTCCAAAATCACTTTGAAAATCCTTTTAAATCAAATCATTATCTTATAGTTTTTTAAAATACGAAAAATAAGGCCCGGTGCTACTAAAACACTAAATATGCAAAATCATATCTGTGTCATCAAATATGGCATCTAACAAGTCATATATCACAATATATATATATATATGAAAAGTAAATCAACAGGGAGAGGAATCCTGTTGGATCCCTCTAACTTGTTCCCCTGCATCACATATAGTATATAACCAAATAATATAAATCAATCGCTTCAAGGCGGGATCGTATACAAAGGGTCATCCGCTCTTACAAGGGAAAATAATAGGGTCTCATCCGCTCCAGGGGCGGGAATATAACCAAACTAACCAATAAAATAGTAAATCATCGTATAATATTACTGGTTAACCAAAAAGTTGAGTTTTATTCACAATGATTCCATTTTTCGTCAAAACATTCTAGTTTGAATCAAAATTAAATAGGCATTCAATTTTAATCCAAATTTCTACTAGCTCTGAATCCATCCAATCTAGCACCATAGCATAGTATTCGCCGGTACGATCACAATGCAACTTGTCGCGCTCGATCTGGACCTCGTATGAATTAAATGTGAATTAATAAACGTTTGTAATAAATTAAGTTATAATTAACTTAAATAATTAAAATTTAAACCTAATACCGATTCCTTCTCAACTCGTGGGCTTCTAGGCATGAACAAAATCGATCGCATTCCAGCCCTCATCGCCCACCTCACCGCACCACCGTCCGTCGTCGTTCGCCACGACCCACCTTGCCGCGCTTCCTTCCAGCCGTGTGTGCCCTCCGACCGCTATTAAGCAACAAAATTGAACCTATTATAGCCACGAACGTGGCCAAATCGCCACCACCTCAAGCCGCACCACCTTAATCGCACCATTCATCTTCTTTCCCTCCCTCAGACGCACAACTCCCCGGTTGATGTTGAGGCCTAGAAACATCTCGAGTGGCTCCGATGATTATAGGCCATTGGATTTGCCATGAATTTAAATTTTAAAAAGAAACAAACCAAACACTCTGATGAAGCATGAAATAATAAATAAGGCGAAGGTACGGGCATGATGTGATGGAAGCACGGGCAAGCATGGCTGATAAAAAGAAAATATATATACATTATTCTAATTATAAAATTGTCTAGCTTTAAACATCCGAAATCTCGAACTTCAAATGAGGTGTACCGCCTGGCGTTCTATATGTTATACCCCTATTCTAATGCAATAGAACTAGTCTCGAGGCCTAATTTGAGCATATACAGAAGATAGCTTTTCAAACCTAATTATTATATAAAATTTTGAATTTAATCTCTACTTGTTTTGATCTCGCATGACCAAACGATACGTTTGATCGCCACAAAAATTGTTGGCATACTATAATTCACTATTACGGATCCAATGACACTAGTATTGTCAAAATCTAAGATAGCGCCCCGGAATGTATTTTACTTGTTGATTAAAAACCAGTTATTTTGAAAACCAAATTAATCACTTTTAAATCTAAATTAAAAGTTTGTTATCTTCAACCTTATTTATATAGAATTTAAATCAACTTTTTGAAATTATTTTTATTCATATTAAATTCAGGATTTAATTATTGATGCAATTCCAAATATTAAATTTAAGAATTTAATTATCAAATAAATCACTATATTTGAAATTCAAGTTATTTAACTTATAAAATTAACTTTCAATATTTAAAATCAATTAAATACTCCAAATTTAAATAACTAAAATTTTGGGTTGTTGCAATAATTATCAGATTTTATTACATATATTTGTTTTTATAATTTTATATATGTGTGTGCATATAATACACAAGTGGCAACAAAATATCACACACATGTACATATATGTTCAAATTCTTATATATATACATATATATATATAGTACTCTAAATATCCATATACAAGCCATATACACATATTATAGTATACTTAAACATATATACGTACTTAGGCATTTAAATTCCCTATATTCAAATGAAATTATCATATATTTATGTTAGTATAATGTATATGTATATACAATAAATTTAAATACCAATATCTACATGTATATATAGTTATGCACATGTTTATATTTCATTATGTTATGTTGTTATATAATTGAATATATACATGATACATTCAAATAAACCATTAAATTAGATTACTATTGTGATTAATTAATAAATATAAAATAATGCTAATTAAAATATAATTTTATTGAATAACTAGATTGGATCTGGTGAAAACCATTAGACTTCATAAGTCCATGATCCAAATAGGAAATGTTTTTGAAATCCACCTATTTCACCCGCTGCAAACCGGGCCGAATCTTTTAGAAAGCATAAAAATCAAATGCTAGTTCTAGTTCAACCAATTCCAAAAGTATCATGGGATAAAAATTTTGAAGTTGGAAATAAAAACGATGTATGGACCGAAAGATCAAATGACAATGGTAGACCAATGGGGGTGCAAACTGCGACGAAAAAGATATCGATAAAGTCAATTTTAGATGTCCTAATAGATGTGTTGTAAAAGTAAGAGAAAGAGAATCAAGAGAAGATGAAATCACTAAGAAGAAGATTGCTATGATGGCCAGTTTTACAGATATTGATCATGAAAAGTGAGATATCAAGCGTAAAATGCACAACATTGAACATCAAAAACATAAGTTGTACATTATGGAAAAGGATATGATTGGTAATGACAAACATTCGGTAGCATTTTGGATGGATTTGGAAAATGAAATTTTAAGCCATAGTTTCTATTAACCTTAGGTTATTATGCTCTATTAAGCTATACCTTTCATCTTTTACATATTATGCGTGGAATGTTGTGTTTGTATTAGAATTTGTTTAACATTGTACCTTTGCTCCCCTAAATGGTAGACAAGTGGACAAGGCATCTATAAAGAAACTGCATGACACAATTTTGAATCTTGGCAGTGTAATCTCCTTTGATTTATTGAAGTATGTATTGTGGAGTTAATGCATACTTCCCCATGATGTTATAGATGGTTCGCCTATTAACGTCTAGTTTATCTGAGTGTTAAAAAAACATTATACCTTTTCTATATGCTATATTATTAAACGTGAATAATAAATGTTACATTAATAACGGAAGAATAGAAAATAATGGATGGAATTTTGAAAAGAAAAATACAAAGACGTACAATTCTAAACATGCATAAACATAAAAATTACATACTAATTACCATAAATATTCCAAGTATTATCCATGAGGTCCTTTTGTAACCTATCATAAAGAGCTTCACTTTGGGATCTTAGGTGTTGGTCCCTATAAATGTTGTAATCTTAGAATGTCCTCACAAAATACTTTTTCTCGTAACAACGACGAAGACTAATAACACCTCTTTTATCTTCAATGATCATGTTTTGTAGGATGTGAAGGAACAGGGCCAGTCAGAAGCAAGTGAAATAAGTAGATTTCAATATAAAATTTCTATTATCTATTGGGCCTATGAAGATAAAGTGGATTTTAGATCCAATCTAAAGTAGTTTATATAAATTCTTTATTTTTATTTAATTTATTTTAAAAGATTTTTTTGGTGGAAAATATTATGAAGAGAAAATGGTAAAAATCATTTCATAAATGTGTTTTAAGGGAGTCATAAAGAATAGTAAATGATGGAGGTTTATTTCCCTCCTTTATTTCTCCTTTGGATTTTAAAATCACATTTGAAACCCTCCCCCTCCTCCAATCATGCATGGTCGGCCATAAAAGAGGCATGTGGGCCTCAAAATTTTTCCAAAACCACTTAATTTAAATATTCTATCGATATCGTATAACAATACACGAGTTTATAACTTTTATATATGCACTTTATTAAATACTAATTGTATTCAAAAAAATTAAATAAAATTTAATTTTTAATATTTTATGAATATTAATTAATTTATAATTATTATAAATTAATTAAATTGTGTGGTTTTTTGGAGTATTCAACATTATGGTTGTTCGACTCAAAGGTGTAAGTTCGGTCAAGGATTAATCGAACAATTTGAATATTAATGTTCATAAGTCAACTTACCTAGTGGTGTGACATTTTCCCTAAATTTATCCGTTATAATGTTTTTCCAGAAAATCCAATTTAACTTATTGTAAGCGATACCAGGTAGTAACGATTATTTATACCAATTCTTTTTGTTAACACTATATCACATTAAGAATTATGGAATTTTATTTTGGTCAAAATTCCAGCATCTTCCACATTCAACTTGATTAGTCGATACATAAAATCCTTAGTTCAATAGTAACCATTATTGTTAACCGTACTGCTCTAGTTAGAGACTTTAACTTTGAATTGGCTACAGTTGATGTAACGACCTGGTATTTCGAACCATTCACATCGACAATCATCCACTCATGTCGAACTTGAATTGCTCAAAACAACAGATTGTTAATTTATATTTGGCAAAACATAGCATATACGGTAAATAAAATCAATCACCGAATCACAGACACAGAATTATACAACAATAACCAACGGAATAGATAAATAGTAGTTCATGAAGCTACTACAACTTCAGAGTCTAAAACAAGATACAACAGAAATCTCAAATACAAAGTAGTCTCAAATACATAAGCAGATGACAAGTCTGAATATAAACAACTGGAATAAACTGAAATAACTGAAAGCTGAAAGATAGATCTTCAAGCCAAACTCCAAGCTCCAAAGGTGAGTCTCAAATGTTATGACACTCAGTCTAACCTGAGCATAAAGCAAAACACAAAACACTCGAGTCCGGATTAACATTCTTATGCAGGTAAATCAACTCAAGTGAAATGTCCAAGTGAAATGCAAATAACTTAAAGGATGTTTGGGATTCCCATCCTTTAAGGATCCGTTAAACTATCTACATACATAGTACAATACGCTATTATAATAATGTCTAAAGTAAAGTAAACTGTTAAAATAGCGTTAAGGCGTTACCCATATCCCTCTTAACACATTTTATATACTGTCGTAGTCCATACAATACTGTAAACTCCACCAAACCGGTGGCCTATCAAGGAGCACTCCATAGGTACGACACAAACCAAATTCGTAGTGGGCACGATACGGTATGTGACAGGGCATGCGAGGCAATGCCTAAGGTAGGATACTACCATTTTGCACTCCCGGACTGGTGGTAACGCATAGCAGCTACTATCGCCCACCTCAAGACACACTACCAAATCAAAGGTGCACCCAATCAAACCACAAAGCAATCGAATGGTATCGAAGAAGCATGCTCGATCGGAGGTGTGACTTCACTTGGCCCGGTATAGCTCCTGTTTTAGCCACATCAAGCTGACTCGCAAGAGTTGGGGCTGCGTTAATACCTCATATAGAATCGTCGCCAAACCATCCTACTTCATTCTGGATTCTCCACCATGTGCATAGTTGTTAAAGTGGTTTTCGGTATTGGCAGAGAGTATGACAATATCCGGTCCTGGTCTCTTTAACAACCAAACGCTTATTTCACATCGTGCTCATTTTATATTTCAAACAGTTCATACTTCATATCAAAATACATTTCATAAATCATATCACTTTCGAAATCATTATTCACTTTCGAAATCATATCACTTCCAAAATCATATTCAGTTCCAAAATCATAACCACAAAATAGTTTAAACCATCATACCAAAATATTCTCATTTAAATCCATTAAATCTAAATTATAGCAGTTCCTACTTAAATAGTTTAAATATTGAAAATACTTTATATACATATTGAAAGAGTTATAAATTAAAAATAGTTCATATATTTAAAAATAGGTTATAGATTAAAATAGTTGTTATAATAAAATAGTATATACATTAAAATATAGTTTATATAGAAAATAGTTTCAAATTGGAAACTTCTTCCAATTTCACAAATCAATTCAATCAACTTTAGTTCCAAAAATTCAATTTAAATCAATCTAAGTTCAACAATTTCAATTAAAAGGTTAAAGTTTCAATTCAAATTCTCATTAAAACCATTTTAATTTATATCGATTTCAAATCCAGGTTTGAACTACAATTTAAACCACTTCCAAATCAATAGGTTTCAAAGTTTAAATATTCAAACATTTACAATAACTCAATTTGATAAATTTCATTTATATTTCAAAATTCAACTTTAATTTTATTTAAATTTGAAAATATTCACTTAATCATTTTTAATAACACTTAAATAAAATCTCAAATTACAAATTTAAACCAATATAAAAATTAAATATCTAACTTCAATTATATTAAATTCTGAAAATATTCATTTAATCACTTTTGATAAGCATTTAAATAAAATCTCAAATTACAAATTTAAATGAAATATTCAATTTTATTTAAATTTGAAAATATTCATTTAATCACCTTTAATTAAATCAAGTTATAAAACAATACCTTTCAAAATCCCAAAACCAATAAGTTTCAAATCAATTCTTATTTATATTCAATTCTCAAACAGATTAAATTACAAATTAACTTAATTTATCTTCCAACCTTTATTTTATTAAAGTTATTACGAAATCTATTTTCAAAATATTAATATAAATTTTAGATAAATATTTTAAATACAACATATATACCTATCCAATTAAATTTTATTAAATTAAAAAAATTTATATTAAATATTATTAAATTAAATCTGATTTTATTAAATCTATATTATTTATATTAAACTATATTTATATATTTAAAAATAATAAAATTATAAGTAAAATCTTAAAATTTACATTTTTCAAAACTTAACTTATAAATTTAAAATTTCCAAACATATAATTTAAAAATCTAAATTTTACACATGTATTAAAATAAAATCTTTATATTAAAATCAATATTATTAAAACCCATATATTTCCTTTCAAAACTTAGGAAATCGCTTTTCAAAAATAGACCAACGGCGTCCGTATATACTTTTCTATCATATGGTCAAGTGATATAGATATTTATCATTTCAATCCGCAATAATTTAATATTTACGGGTATATATCATTCAACCTGCAATCCCAAATTAAAATCAATAAAATCGCTTGGATTTATCATTTCAACCCATAACGATTTCCCATAATCTATAAGATCGTTCGGGTATGTATCATTTCAACCCATAGGGAATTTCTAACTATTAGGGAACTTGCAGAGTGATAACAATAAAATAATAATATAAAATGACGTAGAATATCAATGACAAATATGATCATAATTAACCAAACAAAATATCTATATATACTCATAGGTTATTGGTGTCAATATTGTCAATTAACATTGGTGAACTGATGCAAATAATAACAGATCATATCTAACAATTTAAATTTATAAACTTATTTCAATCGTCATTTCATGTGAATTGAATTCACTAAATATAATAATGTTAATCGTAAGTGATCGCTCACCTTTCGAGGCTAGAGAAAACAATAATGGCGAAGATGGTGAGACGGACATGCACACGGATACGGATACAAGCAAGCAAATCAAAAGCTGCTGGGATTTCCGGACAGTGACGTATAAAGCAACAAA
This sequence comes from Allium fistulosum, assembly GCA_030737815.1. Taxonomy (NCBI): domain Eukaryota; kingdom Viridiplantae; phylum Streptophyta; class Magnoliopsida; order Asparagales; family Amaryllidaceae; genus Allium; species Allium fistulosum. The sequence continues at coordinate 1,395,812,688 of CM060902.1, forward strand.
CTGAACAGCGACAAGCTAGATAGTTTGAATTCGAATTTGATGAAAACAATATATATATATATAATAAAATCTCTCTATATATAATTTTAAAATCAATACTTAATTAAAACACCTATTTAAAATTCTATGTATATTCTATTTTTAAAAACAATACTTAAAACCAATATTTTTAAAGACAATTATATATACATGAAACATATAAGCTTGGAATTGAATAAAAAAAATATAGCTTCAGCCAACCAATATATGTGCAATATATATAACATATATAAGTTTATATTAAAGCACAAGACATATATAGAGGGAACAACATATATATACGAGACATACACACACACACATACATATATATATATATATATAACAAAACAGAAGAAAGGAAGGCTAGAGGATCTGGTCAAGGAAGAGAAGGCACTGCAAGCATGGAGGAGTGGACTGTTGTTCACGTGGAGGTGAGGGGTCAGAGGGTGGAGACGGAACTACCATGTGGAGGCGCTCAGGGTGGCTTGGTGGCTTGGAAAGCTGACCAGATCCGGTTGCTAGAGATGGTGGTTGGCTTGGGTTTCGGTGTGCAGGTTGGTGTAATGGTCGGATAGGAAGAAGGGAAGGCGAACTGGAGATGAGTTATAACAACCCGCACCCCAGCAGGCTTAAATTTTCGATGAATCGAAAATCCAAATCCACTAAAGCACGAATTGCTGGTTTGGTATCCTGCAAAAAACAAAGGAAAGTCAGAGTAATGTTTATAAAATCTCACAGCGGATTAATGATAAAGTATTCAACATATGGTTAATAATCAGGATTAGGCTACTTTCCCTAACAGTGTTGAACCTAGGAGTGAAACTTGCCTTTTTACTAAATCCCAATAGTTGCTATACTGTCTTCTTGTGATTTGGGGAAAATAGGAAAAGTAGGAATGGGTCGGACATAAAGTCTGGTGAATAAGAAATAAAATAAAGCAGAAAGAATAAAATAGTTTAATTCTAGGTCTTCCTCGGATATCGCTGAGGGTGAATAATATAATGCATTGAATCTTTCTTAGATACAGTTCCTAAGAAGCCAAAGTCCATGGTCACTCTAGGGAAGTCAACCATGCAGTAGTACTAAACGTCAATCGGCATATCGAACCTGCTGTCCTTACCTATCAACGTGCTACAGAGTGAAACTCATGCTCTTCACCCGTGCACTGTGACTGTCTATCCACATGCTACAGCGTGAAAGTCATGCTCTTCACCCGTGCACTTTGATTAAATGCCTCTTACGTCTGACCGGCGCCGACTCAAACAACCTCACAGGACCCCGAAGTTACGCTTAGGCTCCACCAAACTAGACTCTTATCCTCCTATCTCCTCGGTCACCAACGTGGACTTGCCCCTATCCAAAGTGTCGGTTCTCCGAAAGAGCACCCGCGGTTGGGTCGGCTGCGCAAAATCCTCCAACGATCTGCCTAAAGAAGCCTACATCAGAGCACACTTGTCATGTTCCGTCCGCGTCGATCTGCTTGAAGAAGCCTACGATTGCGGATGCTATATATCCTACATACTAGAAACCTATGAAAGGTAACAAACATCCCTGCGAACCTACTTGCCCGCTCCTTGTACGTACAACCAAAACTATATTTTGGTCTTAACTGCATGAAACACCTATCTAGACCTTTACAAGGTCTGCCTATCAAATCGCTTCCAGATTAATTAATTTTACTGTTACAGTTTACATACTGTTTATTTCCATTAATCTACTTTAGGCCATTTTTACATCCGATTTGGTTATTTCACAATTTCCCTTTTTCTTACATAAATTGTGTTTCAATTTCACGTTCGTTCAGTCCGTATGGTTTGTCTGTAATTTTTATACCATTTTGTTACAGATTTACACTAGCCTTTAGTGTCCATTTAGTTTACATTTTTTTTCCACCTTAATTTACGTTCTCCTTTTAGAGATTTAATCTATATAAAGTTTTTATTCAATAGCCACAAACCATTTAATTACACAAAATTCCACATTTTACGTTTAAGGCCGCATATGGAATTAACACATATACCAATTAAAAGTCCCAATTTTGTTCCATAACCATATTCAGAATTATGTAATTATACAAACCAAAATTCTAATTTTATTCAAAGAACATATTCTGAATTTACCCCACTAACCATTTATGCCATTAAAAATTGAATAACAATTCTAATTCAATTTAATTAAACCAATCTCATTTACGCCATAAAATGTGAACAAGCAATTTATACGTTCCCTTTAAATTTTCTTTTAATAATAACTTCTTCTATTTTAATTCCTTTTAAATTATTTTTCCCCTGAAATATCGGGGTGTTACATTCTCCCCCCTTAAAGGATTTCATCCCTGAAATCTCCAAAGACAGAAGAATGTAAATAGCAACCATCATCCAAAAACTACATCCATCTACTTATCCATCATCCACTTCTACCATTGTCATTATTTTAACTAATGCAATTTATTATTTATGCAAAGTGAAACGCATATGAACTTACCTAATGTGAAAAGGTAGTCAGTCTACTGATTCAGTTGAACTCCTGTAATGCAAGTATGCTTATTCCATGCAACCAAATGTATGCAATTACCCTAGTATAATTGATAATTCTATATGTATGTTTCAATCATTCACCCAAATGCATCATCCATATGCAACATCCATTTATATATACACACACATATATATATATATATACAACCATGTGCAAATGCAATAGATAACAGGCACGCATATGTAGGTGTGTGTACCTAGTTGGCCGATTATCCTAATAAATATCTATCTAGTGCATGCAATGCATCCATTTGCAAACATTGGCATCCACTTGCAACCAAAAGCAACCATCAAACATAACATGTCCTAATGGCATGTTTACAAAAATCCCTACCAACACAAAGTGTCACCTAAAAAGATCTATCGAAGGATCCTAACTATGAAAAGATCAAAGATAGGATGTTCAAAAGAAAACTTAACAACAAAAGATGTGGATATGAAATCCTAACCTTCTCCTTCGGGGCCATATCCCGAACCGATAGAGTAACCGGCCGAGCATTATCAATAAGATATATCTTGAAATCAACCACCCTCCATGGATGAAGGCCAGTGACCTCCTCAAAAACATCATGGTACAAAGAAACAACTAGAACATAACTAAGATCATCGGGAAATACGTCTAAAGAATAAAGGTAGCTAAGCATAATAGACCCTTGCGGATCACATGAAACCTCCAAGGTATGCCCACTACACGTACCTAACAAGTCTCCTGTCACAATCTAAGATCACCCCATACATCGACAACCAGTCCATACCCAAAATAAGACCAAAACTAGAGAAACCAAGAACGAATACCTCATAGTCAAACTCTACTCCAAGAATCAAAATTTTCAAACCTCGAAAAGGCATCGATAAGTAAGTCGATCCTCCAACTGGGTTTGAGACTACTACCGGATCAGAAATGCTGGAAACATCTAAATGAAGTCCCTCAACAAGAGAAATAGAGATAAAGGAAATAGATGCTCCTGAATCAAACAAGGTGTGTACTGAAATATCAGAAATGGAACACAAACCTTCCACCCTAACTTTCTCATACCCTTCCATTTGTTTTTCAAACTCTATAGTCAACCTTATCCTAGTGGGCTACTTAATCCTATTTATTTAACTCCAAATTTATTTCTTCCCTTTCTAAGTGAATATCTTAACATTTTTACTTTGTCTTTTCAACAAAGATCATAAATTTCTCAAAGCAAATTAGTCTTTTAAACTATAAAGTCTGCTTTTTCATTTCTTTTACAGTTTAGTTCAACTTCTGATTTTTACCATTTCCATATAACTAGTAAGTCGCCTAAGATTTTAAAATCTTCCTATTTTCAAATTTCATAAAGCTAGTAAGTTTTAAAACTGCTAAATTCTCTTTTAAAATTTTAACTTACTAGGATTTACCCATATATTTCCAAATATTATTTATTTGAAAAAAAAAGTTCAGAAGTAGTGCTTTATAGACTTCTTAAATTCTCTTTTTTTTCAAATTTCCATTTTAAAAGTAAAATACGCATTGGAGATAAGTACAACAATGTGTAAAATAAATGCTAAACAATTATTGAAAAAAATAGCTTTCCTCCTATTTTTGTCAACTTCTTTCAATTTTTCTTTATAACGAAATTTAAGTGGTTTGTCTGATTATTTTATTGAACTAAAATATCAGACACCCACTGCTTCCACTAAAAGCAAAATACACATTGAGAATATAACAATGTGCTTAAAAAGTTCTACGATGGTTATCGAAAAATAACCTATAACAATTTCTTCTTACACAATTTCCATAAAATTTATTTGGAAATTTTCATATCATTTCCCTTTCTGTTTTAAATATAAGATTTCCACTATTTTTATTTTGAGAAAACACTTTCACTTATTTACCATTTAAATCGGAGTAGATAATAGGAAACCTAATAGCTTAAGCCTACTTTTATGCATCAATACTAAAAATGCACAAATTTCCTTATGGTCGCAAAGCCTTTTCCTCATATTTATTTCCAACTTATCCATCTCCTAAAGGTCGCACTGGGCTAATCTCCTTGATTTACTTTCATGCCCAAAATTCCTCTACTACTACTAGCTTATATAAGAAACAAACATTAGCATTTCTACAAGAACAACTAGGGAAGGTCCATCCTATCTCCTAAAACTTGTTCTAATTCACGTTCCTATAGATAGGGTAGACACGAATAAAAGGAATTCTGAATATATAGATAAAACCTCTAAAAACTACTTTTAATAAAAAAAATTATCTATATACATATATATAAATATATACTTTCAAAACTCGTTTTTGAAAACTTTTTGAAAGACTCTGTGAAAAACCATTTCTTTTCAACTACATTCTCTCAATACATTTCCTATCTACTCCATATTTTAAAACTTGGTTTGGCATTTATTTCTTCCTTTCAAAAAAAATCTCGAAATCCCAAAATTCTTGCATTTAAAAGTGTTACTTAAAACTTCTTATTAAATCGATAAATACATGATGGCTTTACCTTACACTCTTACGGTGTTTGAATTTAAATTATCCCCTAAACCTAGATGGGAATACCAACAATTCTAAGTTTAGAATTTAACCTGCTTTTCCTTTTAAAGACCTTTATAAATTTCTTTAAATTGGAATCTCTTATTCAACTTTTTCATTAAGTTTTTCTTTTTCAAAAACTTATTTATTTTCACCAAACCATTTATTCCAAAACCATACCTTATTTGTTTTCAAAATGTTCTTTAATAATTTTCATATTACAAAAACTGGAGTAGATAAGAGCAAAGAATCTCTCAAGAGTTCCTTGACTTTTTCCTACTACACTTACTAACATTTATTCCAATTACTACACTTTTAATTATACTTAAAGATTTTATACTTTAATATATTGGAACTACTACATAAACCATTAAAAATCTTCTATGAGTCCTTTAAAGGAAGATTTATGTTTGTATGAAATTACAAGGATTTTTTTTCCGCATATTCCTTATAATTTCAACAAAACATGTTTATTTATAGCTTGGTTTATTCATAGAAAATTATATCATTGCTCCTTTCATTCCAATAAATTAAAGTATGTCAAATCCCTACTTATGTATAATACTAATGCAGTTACTTAACTAAATTTCAAGTTCTACGTCTCCCTTTTTAAAACATGTACTCTATTCCTAATTTCTACCATTTATTATATTCACCCATAAAAATAATTTTCATGTAAAAATATTTCCAAGCTATATTGCTCTTTTTATCCCTTTCATAAGAATAGAGTTTTACAAAATTTCCTTTATTGAAATTTCTGGCTTCCAATTAACTTAAATTTAAATTCCTTTTGTTTTATAAAGAAACTAGCAAGCTACTTATGCTGTATAATCTTACAAAAAGAATTTTTCTTCAAATAAAAATCTTTATGATACAAAAACCAAACCACTTTTCCAAAACCCATTATTTACTTTTTCAAATATATTTCAACTTTTTAATCTCAAAAAGTTTCCTCTTTAATCGGTTAAACTTAAAGTGGACCTTTACTTACTTCCTTAGGAATGTCCTATTCCTAACCTGGGAAATCCTTTTTCCCCCACCTAAATCCTCTTTCTCTAAGGAATTTTCCTACTTTCATAACATATGGATTCTAATTCTTTTCCAATAAATGGACCTATTGTACATATTTCATCCGAAATAAAAATGGGGACTGAACATCCTTGGGCTACTACGACCCAACTAGAACTCAAGTACATATTTTCTTTCTTTCCATGGACTTTTCATATGTTACTAATCTATAATTGGATTAATTTGATTTAAGTATATTTATTTTTTCAAATACATTCACTCATACTTTCTAATTCTTAGGATCTACTAACCTAAGCTCTGATATCAAATGTAACACCCCGCACCCCAGTAGGCTTAAATTTTCGATGAACCAAAAGTCCAAGTCCACTAAAGCACGAATTGCTAGTTTGGTATCTTGCAAATAACAAAGGCAAGTAAAAGTAATGTTTATAAAATCTCACGGTGGAATAATGATAAAGTATTCGACATATGGTTACTAACCAGGATTAGGCTACTTTCCCTAACAGTGTTGAACCTAGGAGTGAAACTTGCCTTTTTACTAAATCCCAATAGTTGCTAAATGTCTTCCTGTGATTTAGGGAAAATAGGAAAAAGAGGAATGGGTCAGACATAAAGTCTGGTGAAAGAGAAATAAAATGAAGCAGAAAGAATAAAATAGTTTAATTCTAGGTCTTCCCCGGATATCGTAGAGGGTGAATAATATAATGCAGTGAATCCTTCTTAGATATAGTTCCTAAGAAGCCAAAGTCCATGGTCACTCTAGGGAAGTCAACCATGCAGTAGTACTAAACGTCAATCGGTCTGTTGGACATGCTGTCCTTACCTATCCACGTGCTATAGCGTGAAAGTCATGCTCTTCACCCGTGCACTATGATTAAATGCCTCTTACGTCTGACCTGCGCCGACTCAAACAACCTCGCAGGACCCTAAAGTTGCACTCTGGCTCTGCCAAACTAGACTCCTATCCTCCTGTCTCCTCATCACCATCGTGGACTTGCCCCTACCCAAAGTGTCGATCCTCCGAAAGAGCGCCCGCAGCTGGGTCGGCTGAGTAAAATCCTCCAACGATCTGCCTAAAGAAGCCTACGTCGGAGCACACTTGTCATGTTCCGTCTGCGTCGATTTGCCTGAAGAAACCTACGATTGCGGATGTTATCTATCCTATGTACTAGCAACCTATGAAAGGTAACAAACATCCTTGCGAACCTACTAGCCCGCTCCTAGTACGTGCAGCCAAAACAATATTTTTGTCTTAACTACATGAAACACCTATCTAGACCTTTATAAGGTGTGCCTACCAAATCACTTCCAGATTAATTAATTTTACCGTTAAAGTTTACATACTGTTTATTTCCATTAATCTGCTTTAGGCCATTTTTACATCCGATTTGGCTATTTCACAATTTTCCGTTTTCTTACATTAATGGTGTTTCAATTTCACGTTCGTTCAGTCCGTATGGTTTGTTTGTAATTTTTATACCATTTTGTTACAGATTTAAACTAGCCTTTAGGGTCCATTTAATTTACATTTTTTTTCCATCCTAATTTACGTTCTCCTTTTAGAGATTTAATTTGTACAAAGTTTTTATCCAATAGTCACAAACCATTTAATTACACAAAATTCCACTTTTTACGTTTAAGGCCGCATATGGAATAAACACATATACCAATTAAAATTCCCAATTTTGTTCCATAACCATATTCAGAATTATGTAATTATACCAACCAAATTATTAATTTTATTCAACGGACATATTCTGAATTTACCCAACTAACCAGGTATGCCATTAAAAATTGAATAACAATTCTAATTCAATTTAATTAAACCAATCTCATTTATGCCATAAAACATGAATAAGCAATTTATACGTTCCCTTTAAATTTTCTTTTAATAATAACTTCTTTATTTTAATTCTTTTTTAATTATTTTTCCCCTGAAATATTGGGGTGTTACACGGGTTGTTAAGGCGGTGGTAGAGAGAGGGTGGCTGAGGAAGGGTCGGTAGTGGGTTGCTTGGGGTGGAAACGGCGGCCGAGATAGGGTGATTGGTCAAGGCGGAAACAGTGGGCTGGAGATGCTCGGCTACTTGGGTGGAGAGATGGAGTATGGTAGCGGTGTTATAACGATCGGGGTGTTCGAGTAGTGAGGAGAGCATAGTGTTGGTGGAAAAGATGGGCGAAGTGGGAAAGATGGACTGCTACGTTCGACTATCATGTGGTTGGAGGGTCTCTAGGTGGAGGCTGGTGGGGCAGGATGTGAGAACGAGCTATCAGATGGTGGAGAGGGGTTGTATGGAGGCAAGGTGATGGTTGGGTTTCTTGCGGCCAAGGATGTGGTCTCGGTGGTGGAGAGGGTGAGGGGGATGGCCGAGATCTAGAGAGGGAAGTGTACGAGGTCGCTGAAGGTTGGAGATGTGGGATGGACGTGGCTTGGAGGTGGCGGAGTTGAAGAAGGTCGAAGGCGAGAAATAGTGGGTTGGCATGAAGCAAGCACGGCAATAGGTTGGATCGGGTTTTGACAAGGTAGGGACGAGAGCAGGCCTTCAAATATGAACGGCAAACTTGAATTGTAATATAAAATTTTATATATTATTATTTTCCTTTTTATCAAATGAAAGGACAGAGCAAAATAGGGGAAGAGAAAGAATAAAAGTGAATAAACGTACCAGAGAGATATACTGAATAGTGGGAATAGAAAAAGGTGGAAATATTTAAAGCTTGTGACCATTTAATTTCTCACGCAGAACAAACGAATGGACGTAGGAAAACAAAAAGGCTAAAATTGGATACCGATATGGCTAACAGTTTCGTAAATTTCGCCGTATACCGGACGTCGAAATGCACGAATGAATATACTGCAGAGATCAGCACGACGAGACGAATGAAATGGTACACAGATATCAGCGATACGATCAACCGATCAAAAGTCGATATTCGCTGCGAAAATGCTGCTAAAACGCCGGAAATAAGATAAACGAGGCTAGAGCGTCCAAATTTGACGAAAGGAAATATGACATCTCACTCAAAAAATGATTTACAATTTTATTATATAAAAATATTCAAATTTCAAAATTATTTTATTTTCATCAAATTAACTGATTTTTAAATTGAAATTGAAAATTACACAACAGAACTAACTTGCTTATTTTCGAATAAAAATTTACCATTTGCTATGTTTAAATAGATGTATTCCAAATATTAAATTTTCATTGCCAAATTTTAGTATTAAATTTCAAGAAAAAATTTAGTTAATTACGTTATTAAAAATCGTTAAAATCTCTGGGTCGTTGCGGTTGACCATTATACTTACCTTATATAATCGAGGAGATAAATTTTCTATTGATTAATTATTAAATTCCAGTGCTTCGACTCAAACCCAACTATAATCGTTCAATAGACACCAGTGCCATAATTTAACAATAATCAAAGTGGAGTGTCCTAATAGAAATTCAACAATATTCTCTACTCGAGAGAATTTTCAATATCATTATTTTGGGACTCTCTACGAACCAACAGAAAACACTTTAGTGGGTCATTCCATAGTTATCCAATAATTATCATTACATAACCTCTTCCTGCCCCCCAACAACCATGAGTAATACACTACCCAACACTTGAAGAGCGATACACACTCCAGTGTCAACGGATGTATTGATATCCTATTTCAAAAATTCCTGACTATAAATATTTAAAATAATATATTATTTTTAATATGATAGTTTATCATGATTACAACACATTGTAATTGCTATCGTATAATCTGTCATTTAAGGGTTTTCTTTTAATCTACTCTAAATTAATAATTTAATTAATTATAACACATCATAATAAGTATATAATAGAATGAAAACATCTTTTATCATGAATAAGATTAGCTATCAAGTTAGATATATGTAACAAATTACATACTCCTAAAGCATACCCCTAATTACAACATCCCTCTTCAAAACGAGCCTAATGTTCAACCTAATAAAAGCCCAACTCGAATCAAAGGTCCATTCCAAAGCTGCCAGTTGGTTGGTAAATTTGATTACATAAACAATATATATAGCTATCGATCTATGATTTTAGAATCTCATGGCAAGAGGGATAAAATATAATAATAATGTAAGTACCCATTCAAAATTTCCAAATCTCAGAAATACAGTACCAAATATCCAAATACCATAACCCAATGTTTCAAAATAGATCATTAGTAGGTCTAAAGTTTGGCTACATCAGAATAAATCATAAACATAAATAAATCACTATACTACCACCAATCTTCACCATCTCCTTCACATTTCATTATCAGCATCGTTCCTCATAACCTGTAGGTTATAATGAGGATGGAGTCCGAACAGTAATGTCTAGTTGGGCAGTATCATTTAGATAAGTATTATGTCTTATGCAATTTCTAACCATACCTTTCAGAGTATACCTCTAATTGTAATCAAATGGCTCTTCTAGTCCAACTTCATAACATATCTCCAACTTTGGGCCGATGGCCCTTTCTAGTCTAACTATAACGTGGGTGCAACACAACTATGGAATATATATTGGGTCCAACGATCCATCTCCATTAGTCATATCCTAATAAGATGAGAAAAAACACCTGAGTTGCTTAAGACCTTTTTCATGAGAAATAGGCAGACTCTGACCATTTAATACCTAGACCCTAGGCAGATCCTCATTATTTAATACCTAGACCCAAGGCGAACCCATCTCTGGTACTTTCTAGCTGGCATTGTAAAAAATCCCATAAGGCCACTTAATACTTCATAAATAGGGAAGAGGAAGACCCTCCAATAGCCATTTAATACCTCAACCCCGAAGCAGATTCCCTCCCGAAATTTCCACTACCGTACCCAAAAAATAATCCTGACCATTTAATACTTCTTGAATGAGAAGGAGGCAGACCATACAATAGCCATTTAATATCTCCAACCTCAAAGCAGACCCATCCTAGAATATCCGTTCTACGATCCGTAACCCAAACCATGACATCTCACATTAGTCTGATCATTCGTAGTCGTTGATAGCCAGATTAGCTAGGCAGGTTTACCCTACAGAATTGGGACTAACCGCGCGTCCTCCATGGGTACTTCTTATAGGCGATGTCTTACATCAGTTTCAAAGTCACACTGCTGGTAGCCAGATTAGCTGGGCAGACTTCTATGTACTATTAACTGACATTGCATCCCTATAACTTAGTCATATTTCCACTCTCTAATCTTACAAAGTTGTACTAACATATATGTATAATATATAAACATACATAATATACCTTATCCGCATTAACGCATTAAGGCCATATAAGGGAAACTTTATGTTTCGCCTTTTAATTATGGATTAATTTCCATAATTATTTTTAACTTCCTTTTTATATGGTTTTTTGTTATTTATTAACTATTTATTTTATACATTACAACTTATAAGTTACTATTATATCTCTGCTTAACATTAATTTTTAGCTAACTAGTTTTTATTATATATCTCTAGGCATGCATAAAAAAATTTCTATAAAAAAATTTGCTTCCTATTCGACTTGTTAAGATAGTCTAAATGTCATAACTTCCTTATCCATACAAGTCCCTAGTCCAATACATAGTTTATACAATAGCTAATATCACAATTTAAATTAGCTAAACAAAACAGACTTGCATAAATATATACATACATACATATATACATACATACATATATACACACATATAGATATATACATATATACATATATACATATATATATATATATATTCAAAAATGGAACCAAAACATCCAACTTATTTTACATTAACATAGTAGAATTAACGCCTCTATTTCAAGAGAGCAAAACTTTACAATTTAAATCCTTTATATTCTATTTGACTTTTGAATGGACAAGGTTGAAATGAATAAGGACTCATATTTATTTTCATTACGGAAATAGATGGTGTAAACCACGGATGGAAACCAACGCTTTACCTACCCTTTCCTAATTCTTTTTAGGATCCTTCATTTTTACAAGCATAAATTAGGAAGTGGAAATTGAATAGAACATAAATTATTCATATTGCAAATAATAACAAATTAAATTCTACTATATTAACATAAAACAATAAGATCCAACTCATGGATGGGAAACCCAAGTTTTACCTACCCTTTTCTAATTCTTTTTAGGATCCTTGTGTTCATGTCGCTAACTTCAATTTTTTTATTACCTTATTTAGTTAACGTAAAAAGTTCCGTAACGTTATTATTTTTTGAAACCCATTGCCTTAATTCATTTTTGAATTATTTTTGATTTGAAATTTCCTAACATCGATAACATCTCCGTTTGAACTCCGATCGCAAAACTTTATGTATGAAATGCTTAGAAAAACGCCATGAATAAGATGGTATAACTCTCTTTGCTACATTTCGATGTTTGCTAAATTTCCATTTTTAGCCTTATATTTATGGAGTGTTGCACTAACTCTATCAATATGATACATGTAAAAATTATCCTCATCGTTTATGTTCACTTCCATAGCAAATTTTAATTGAAGAACTCCGAAAACTCCTTCTACGTATTTCCTTTGTATTTTCTACATCTGAATATATTTTCTCCATTTCGATGTTATTGGATGTGAATACATCTTCACAATTGTGCTCCATTTAGGATTTATCATCTAAAAGATAACACTCAGGTTCGTAGTGGTTTCAAGAAATATTAGGACCAGAATTTGGATTTGTAAGAAAGTAGTCTTGCATAAGAGTCCTCTAGAATGTGAAATGGTCACGATTGATATTATTTTTTTACCAAAAACTAAAACATCATGTTGCCTAAATGTTGATCCATAGGCTTCTTAATAAGCTTCCTCGAACTATGCTTATGATCATCATCATAATCATTACTGAATGCCAAAATGCATTTGAGGATAAATGAAGATATCGCTAATTATTTGGATGGTTGTTTAAGTGAAGAATATGATAAGTCTTTACTGTGCTAAATTAGAGTTATGTTCTTCTCCTTATATAAGTGAAGCATATTAGAAGTTTTGTTTTTCTTTAAGTGCAAGTGTCAAACAAAAATTGACCTCTCGCTCTAAAATGAAGAAGTATGTGACGCCCCACCTCTATACTCACACTAGCCAAGGACACTACGAGGTAATGCCGTCGACTAGCGCGAAGAATAGGGCTGTTGAGGAGTGACCATCTGTGTAATTGCTTTGTGCGAGTATCGATATGACAAATGGTATGACATGCATTTCATTTCAAGAGGAAATCCGACATATCAAATACAAACTCAAAGCTACCACACAGTGGCCATGTGGCCTTCGGAAACAAATATAGAAATAAGTATAACACAAACCAGTCACAGATATTCATATCACTAAGGCGGAAACATATATGAATATAACACGTAGAAGTGTACATCAAAGTAGTGGTCATATAAGATCCACTACATCACAAAAGAAAAGGTACAAGTGCAAGACAAAAGAATATGTATACATCAAGGAGTCTCTATCTCGAATGTATAAAAACAAAAACTACTAAGCTAAAGTAGTAAGCCAAAAGTCAGAAGCTAGTCCCAGATAATAAGTCAAGTGGAAGCACCTGAAACACCTCGGTCTGACCCGAGTATTATTTAAGAAGAAAAATAATAAACGAATCAGTCTAGCTATAAATATCATGTAAGATGAGATAGGATAAGAGATACAACAAAAATATATGATAACAATAATGCCATACTTTGACAAGCATACATTTGATAACAACAAAAATCATACAATATCTCAAATCATCTCAAATATCCAAAAAGAATATCACATTCTTTAGCTTATTCACCAAACCTCAAATATTGACAAAAAATATCAATGTCAATCGCAAAAATTGGTGAAACACAAATTCCAGAAATCATCAATTAGGAATCCAGAAAACACAAAGGGGGAGGCCTATCACAAACGGGAGCATGAAAACTCACCAACACGTGTATCACAAACGGAACGCTATTCCAAGGTCGCTAACCATCAAGTTTGAGTCGAGGCTCCATAAACGACCCGAAGACCATGGGTCGCTACCCTACCGATTTGAACCGAAGCTCCACAAACGAGGTTTAATCCCCCACACAAACAAAGAGACATCGCACATCGCTAGTCTAAATCACAAAATGATCATCATTGATCGATAAGTGTAAATTACACTAAGCTAGTAAATAAATAAGTTTAGCTTCATGTCCCATAACCACAGGCTTAACTTAAATATTACGAACAAATTATAGATTTCCACTCGAAAATTGTCACGAGATTTCAATCGAACAAGTCCAAGAATTAACCGACGAAGTAAACGCAAGCGTTTCATACCACTTGTTTTGCTAAGTCATTTAATTAAATTTCTCATACGAATGAGGTAAAAGTTTGTATATACTAATAGATAAGAAAACGGTTTTAAAAACAAGCTTTGTATTAAAAGTAATGTTGAGATCGTTTTTGTGACAGAGTTTGAGTATTTACTACTAGTATAGAAAACCTTTATATTTTAAAGTGACAAATCACAGAAATGATTGTAAAAACAATCTATCACCAAAAATTCACATTCAACGACGTGAATTAAATACATGCAAATCGATATCAAATCCATCAAATGGATATTCCCAAAAATCCAGAAAAGAAGTCATCGAAGTCGATGATAAATGACAATTACCAACCGGATCAACCAAAAATCGATAAAACGGAAATCCACTCAAAAATAGGTAATTTGGCGAAATTAATAGTGTCAGACGTCTGGTCGAATTCCTAGACGTCTGAATTGAAGGTCTGGAAATTTCATTCCAGATCACCCAGACGTTTGGGAAATAAGCTCAGACGTCTGAGCTGTAAGTCTGGAATTTTTATTCTGACTACCCAAACGTCTGACTCTTATACCATACGTCTGATCTGAAGCTTAGAGCAAAAATCTGCCTAGGCCATTAATGGCCAAGTTGGTTCGGAAGCAATCGGGCGAGCATAGAGGCTAGGGATTTATGCCAAGCGACAACCCAGCCCTATAGGCTCTTCGATACACTCCAAACAACAAGTCAAAACATTCATAATAAGATTATTGTAGATTTTGACTTCAAAATACCAAAAATTGGATATTTCGACAAACAATACAATTCAAAAAGGCAAATGAACATGAAATAGATGTTAGGAATTCATACCTAACAACTATCAAAGGTATAGACATAGATGTGAGTTCAAGAACTCACCTTTAAACCCAAAAACAGCGAATGAGAAGCTCTAAAACAAAGCAAGACCAATTCTTCTTCAATTTCAACTCAAGAAGCTCCAATCTAAGCTCATAAGCAAATATTTCCTAAGTTAGGGTTTAGGAATTTCTGAAAATTGAAGAGAGATTGAGATGGAGAAGATGAAGAGGATGCTTACCTAAGCTTCTCTTTGATTTCTAGAGCTTGAATTTGAATTTCCTAGTAAACTAAGGCTTAGGAATTTTGATTTCTTTTCTCCTCCCCCATTTTCTTTTAGCTTGAAAGTGTTAGGAAATGAAAATGAATGAAGAGGAGTTAGAGGAGGAGTTAGGGTATTATGTTGGGTTAGTGGGCTGAAACCCAAACCCAAAGCCCAAAATAGAAAAATAGAAAAATAGGAAAAGTTTCCCTCCTATGATGAACTTCAGCTCTTTTTGAAACTTTAATGGCATTTTCTTCTTCTTCTCCCGCTTCATCTTCTTTCTCTCTTGACTCTGCCTTGTTTCCTCCTCTGGTTTCTTCCTCATCTTCTTCGTTGCAATCTGCTTCCTCTTCTGCCATTCTTTCATCATCTCTCCTACTTTCTTCTAACTCTCTTCAGTCTGGATCTATGCAGACTTGTATCAAGAATGATTCATCTTCTTTGAATTCGAATTGGTCTTCTCTCTTCAAATTTATTCCTCGTAATGCTGGGTCTTACAAGCCCATTCATTTTGATATATCTCGGGTTAATCCAAGTGTTTTACCGGATCAAGTGAAGGAAGAAGGTTTAAAGTACTGGAATAATCATTTAGTTGGTTTCTTTTTGGATGGTACGCTTTCTTTCTTGACTGTTGTTAATTTCTTGAAAAGGTATTGGAAGATTAAGGGTGAGGTTCAATTTAAATCAGATGGGTACAATTTCTATTTTAATTTTTCTAATCAAGAGGATAAGGATCATGTTCTTAATTCGGATCTAATTTTTATAAAGGGTAGAATGTTCATAATTACTAAATGGGATCCTTCTATTGGTATATCTCAAGCCCAAATCAAAAGAGTGCATGTGTGGATACATTTTCATAGGATTCCTCTTATACTTTGGACGCTGGTAGGGATTAATTGGTTGGCTTGTCATGTTGGTAGATTAATTTGTTTTGATAGTAGTACTGAGAAAATGCAAAGATTTAAGTATGCAAAGGCATTAGTGGAGATTACGCCTGATTTTGAATTACCTGATTCTATTGCCATTCCTCAGTTGGGAAGTAACTGTCCAGATGTTAAATTGTCATATGATTGGAGGCCAAAAATCTGTACTCATTGTAAAATCTTTGGTCATGATACTGTAAGTTGTGAGATTGTAAACAAGATTAGAGAGATTGATGCTAACAGAGTAGTTATTTCGGTTGAGAATGAAGAAAAGAACCAAAGTGATCATGGAGTTACTAATCACAGCTTAATAGATCATAGCTGGAAAGATGTGGATAAGAAGAAAAAAGGAATATGGAAGAGGAAAGAGACAGTGGTTAAAGAAAGGCTTCATTTAAATGTTGATCCTATAAAAAGTATAGAAAATGAAATAGGAAAGAGTAGTGAAGTAAATAGCTCCTCATCATATTCTATTGTTACTTCAAATTCATTTTCAGTTTTATCTAGTTCTTCTCTTGATTCAAACATAAACCTTGACATAACTCGAGAAAGTAATCTTGGTAATTGTAGTGATGCAGCTCCTTGTTCTTCTTCTTTTTCCTTTGACACTTTATCCAATTCTTCATTCTCTAATAAATCTACTTCTGTCTCTTCTTCATGCAGTTCACAATTTAGTTCTCAGTCTCCATCTATGTTTGGTTCTAACACTTCATCACCTTATCTACATTTGTCTCCACCTGATCATATTATACTCCCTCCTTCTTCTAAATCAGGTGAATGTATGGATACTAAAGGTATTACTAGCACTCATAATTCTGGTGATTTGAATAAAGGGAAAGATTTTAAGGTTCAGGAAGTTCTTCCTATATCTTCAACAAAAAATAATTCTCATCCTAGACATACAAGGAAAAATCCATCACCTCTGCTTCCTCCACTCCCTATCAAATGAATAATATTACTTTTTGGAATATAAGAGGGGCTAACTTACCCTCAAAACAGTCTAAGATTAGGAATCTTATCAAGGAAAAGGATATTCAATTGATGTGTGTTTCTGAAACAAAGCTAAATATTCAATCTACTTTAAAGGCTGTTCACTTGATATCTCCTTCTTGGTTACATGATCATAATTTTGTTGAATCTAATTATGGTAGACTTCTTACATTATGGAATCCTCAAATCTTCAAGCTCTCAAAAATTATTGCCACTGATCAATTCATTCATTATAATTGTGTTCATCTGCCTTCTAATATGAATTTTCTTCTAGCCTCGGTATATGCTCAAAATTCTTTATCATTGAGATAGGTTTTCTTGGATACACTTCCAACACTTAATTCTTCTTCTGAACCTTGGTTAATTGGGGGGATTTTAATTGTATGCATGCTTGTAATCAAAAATCTGGTGGTTGTCCTTTATCTCTAAAGGATATTACTCCTTTAAATAGTGCTATGAATCAATCTAAACTAATCTCGGTCAAATCTTTTGGTTCACATTTCACTTGGTCAAATTGTAGTAGGAATGGAAATTTAACTCTTTGTAAGCTGGATCACATTTTCATAAACTTTCCTTTTCTTCAACTATGGTCTAAATCATTCTATGATATACTGAAGCCTTCATTATCTGATCACTTTCCTTTAATTTTTCATTGGGGAGTTGATGATTTTTGTGGAGGGAAACATTCTTTTAAATTTTTTAATTTCTGGACTAAGCATAGGGACTATCAAATTATTCTTAAACAGGTTTGGAATATGCAATTTGGCAGGAATCCTCTAGCAAATGTTTCTCTCAAGATGAAGGCTCTCAAATTTCACCTAAAAGTCTGGTCTGCAGCTAATTTTGGTTATGAATCTAAGCTTTCTACTCATATTAGAAATGAGCTTAATAAGGTTCAGGAGGACTTGAGTGCGAGACCATATGATGCTCTTTTACAATGTGCTGAATTGGAACTAAAGAAAAAACTTGAATTAGTTATTGAAAGGGAATTATCATCACTTAAACGGAAAATCCATTTGAGAATAGAGAAGGAGGCTGACAGGAATACTAAGTATTTTCATAATTTTCTAAAAATCAAGAGAGCTAGAGATTGCATATTTCAGTTAAAGGATCTGAATGGTAATATGAAGAACTCTTTTGAGGGTATTAATGATGAATTTGTTCAGTATTTTTCATCTATCTTAGCTCCCTCCAACTCTTTTAAACCTGATGTAAGGCCTCTTTTTGACATAACACTTCCAACCTTATCCGTTTCTCAATCTGATTCATTAATTTGTGCCATTTCTGCTGAAGAGATTAGATCTGCAGTTTTTAGTTTGGATAGTAATAGTTGTGGAGGTCCAGATGGTTTTAATGCTCATTTTATACAGCAAAGTTGGAAAATAATTGGGTTTGATATTGTGAAAGCTATTAAATACTTTTTTCTTAATAACAAACTCTCTGCTGATCTATCTGCTACTGCCATTACCTTAATTCCTAAGATTGATAACCCTACTTCAGTTGCTGATTATAGGCCAATTTCTTGTTGTAACATCATTTATAAAATCATCTCAAAAGTGTTGGCTAATAGATTGCAATTAGTTCTCCCATCCATTATTTCCAATAATCAGGCTGCCTATATTAGTGGAAGATCCATTAGTGACAATATTCTCTTAACTCAAGAATTATTGTATGGATATGAGAGGAAAAATATATCACCTAGATGCATGTTGAAGCTGGATATTAAGAAGGCTTTTGATTCTATTGCTTAGAGTTCTATTTTAGCTATTATGTCTAGGATGAATTTTCCTAAACCTTTTTTAGCTTGGATTTTTACTTGTATTTCATCACCAAAGTTCTCAATTTCAAGAGAGGGTGGTCTGTATGGATATTTTAAAGGTACACAGGGTGTTAGGCAAGGTGATCCTATTTCTGCCTACTTGTTCATTATTGTCATGGAGCTACTCAATTCTATTTTAATGGATCTTGTTGTAAAGAAAGAACTTGATTTACATCCAAAATGTAAACATCCCCTTATTACTCACCTTCTCTTTGCTGATGATCTAATCATTTTCACAAAGCCTACATATAGTAATATTCAATGTATTATCTCATCTCTGCAATTCTTTCAGTCCATTACTGGCCTTCAAATCAATATTTCAAAATCCAATATTCTTGTTGCTGGTTTGTCTACTTTAATGAAGAATGATATTATTAAATGCTTGGGTCTTCAGGAATTACCTAAATATTCATATTATTTGGGTTTGCCTATCATTAGTTCTAGAATTTCCAAGCAGAACTGTTTGCCACTCTTTGAAAGGATAATTGAAAGGTTACAGCTATGGCCATCTGATAAATTGTCACAAGCTGGTAGGCTCACTATTATTCAATCAATTGCTGTGGCTATGACTACGTATTGGACTAGACACTACATTCTTCCAATCAAGTTGATTAATATGATTTCTAGTGCTCTAAATAAATTCCTCTGGCATGGTGACCCTTTCTCAAAAAAGATCATTCCCATTTCTTTCTGCAAGTTGTTTGATGCTAAGAAGTATGGTGGACTTGGTATTACCAATATTTTTCAATGGAATAAGGCTGCTATATCAGTGTATTTCAATAAAAAATTTGCAACAGATAAAAACTTATGGTTTCAATGGGTTAATCAAAATCTTATAGGTAAAAGAAATTTTTGGACTATGACAGTACCTCAAAATTGTAGTTGGAGTTGGAGATGTATACTTAAACTAAGGGGAACTTTCTTGCCTTTTATACAATGTAATTATGCTTTGATTAAAGGTTTATCTTTTTGGCATTCTCCATGGGCTAAACAGGGACTGATTTTAAGTAATTTAGTAGATTACAACCTGAGGAGGAATTCTGGAATTTCTGAGGAAGCTAGAGTAGATGAAATTATGCATGATGAAGTATTGTTTTACCTTATTCTAGCTCCTTTCAGCTAAGAAATTTGTGGAAGCTCATTACCAGTAATCCATATATAACTATAATTATTTCTGAAAAATTATTTATTTTCTATAAAAAAATAATTTGAGTAAAATTATTTCATTTACCCCATTTCAAAACAATACTATGTCGAATTACTTTGTTCAAGTGTTTAGAGATCCCTATCAATAACATTAATTACTCGTATTGACCAGAATCCATAAGCCACTCAACAAACCAATCAACAAAAAATAAAACAATTTTATATTCACTAACAAATACGCGCTCATATCTATTAATACGTTGAAACTCATCCTAGGGTGCTACTGACCCTATCTCTAATGATTAATTCCCACTAGAGCCAAGGTTCTCGCTTAACCTTCAGCTCTGATACCAAGTGTCACGGTTCGGGATTTTCGACCTCCGAAATAGACATCAATACGTCCACTGTATTACATGTCGAACAATCGAATGCCGGAAATACCAGATCGTTAGGGTAAAGAAGAAAGAGGTAGAAGAAGAAAATAGAAACTACAACATAGAATCTCACAATCGTAGCGGAACAATATATAATAGATGACAACTGATCTTTATACAAAAAGAACTATAACTGTTTTTAAACATTACATCATCAGAGTACAACACAAATCAATAGCACAATACTGGACAGTTATAATAACTTGTCCTCACAAATGTTGAATATACAGCATACCATACACAGCGGAGTATAAACCAAGTATGGATAATACGTCTTCGCCATCCAGCTCGTCTCTTGAGCTCCATAGCATCCTATCCTGAATCTGTAATACTCGGTCCGACCCGAGCATTATAATAAAATAACACCCGAGTCAGTCTGGAAAACCAGCGTGAAAAAAACACACTCAAATTGAATTATTAAAGTTATCAAATCCTTTGAAAATCAAAGGTATCTCGTAAGACCACGCCACAAATATACACGACGGGTTTTTACCTTACGATAACCAAAACATTTCATATTAAATCCTCTGATATTATAATAGTGTCTAAGTACAAATACTTATTCAAATAGCTGAAATGCTTGCATCTCACGTTTCAGCATAGTTGGGCACAATCAAAACCGTACGGCGCTTATTGGAGAATGGGTTCCATCTGAATGACTAGGCACTGAGGAACCACCTGTCACAGTACATGTCTAGAATCACTGTACCGAGGACCATGCTAGGATCCCCTACTACACAAGACCGTACTATCCCTAACCTGGATAGACCGAATATGCTATCACCCCGGGTATTCCCACCCTCTTTCGAGCTCCTTCCATACATCGTAGTAATAAAAATAATACCCGAGGTTATCTAGAAGAGTGATAAACATACCCTACTTGGGTGCGACCCACTTAGCCTTGCTACATCACCCCTGATTTTCAGTCATTCCTGGTTGATGAGGCTAGAGGCTACGATTACCTTTTTGAGGAATTTTTACTTAGAATTCTTATTGTCCTCCAATGACAATGTTTTGATAGCATTCATCCATACAAGTCTGTTCCCAGTCCGAACGGAACCAAAGGCACTATTCCTACTACATCTATTTTGGAATCACCCTCAGGATTAGTAGCGATTAGCCCTTGCACTTCACTACTCCATCGTCGACTCCATGCTCTTGTCTTCATTTTAAAAACGTACTCGTTGGATCGAAGTGGTTTTCGGATGACAAATCTGATCCCGGTCTCTTCAAAACAACATTCGATATTTCCGGTAAACTCAACCCCGGTTCTTTAGGAAATACACAGACAAAAATAAGATCGGAGATCACCTCCTAACCGTTTTGTAAACGGATTTCCTTATAAACGTCCTAGAAGAACAAAACGAGTATATACGTATAGTATAGCACCTCGAACGGCAATTGTACCATATAATTCCCGTATTTCTCCTAGATATTCCCAAAGTTATATTTTGGGTCTAGATTTGATAGTCGGTTATTTAACTATCAAATAAACAATCATTCAACCAAATATTCCATTTTTCCACTGAATAACTCCAAACCTCTTTTTAATTTAATTTTTATAAATTAAATCTCTTTATCCAAAATATATACTTATCTTATCGAGTTAAGTAAATTCACCAAAGCTATTATTTCAAAGATATTTGGAAAACCTTTTAAAATAAATTTGGAAAGTACCACTACGGTATCAAACCATGGATCACAGCTCAATGTTTACGCCTTTATCCCTGAGAAATCCAAAATTTAACTGCAGGCACTCACTGCCCCCGATTTCGCCATGCGAGTATACCAATATTTTTCGAAAACTTTATTTCAAGATTTTCAAAATAATACTTATGAAATTTCTATAATAATTTTTCCAAGTTAAACTCTAGGCAAAACTACTTTTTAAATAAAGTTATTATATAAAATACTAATATTGAATAATTGTCCTTTTAAAATACTAATACTGATTAAACCTTTAATAATATTTAACAACTATAACTAACTTAATTAACATTTACTTTAACAATTTTTAAACAACTAAATAATACATTTTTCTAAAACATCCTTTTAAACACTTTTAAATTTCTAATTAATATTTAAAAATCTTTCTTTTAAAATAAACTCAACTTTTCCTGAAAATATATTTTCAAACTCCAATATAGCCGGTCTAATTATTTTATAAATCCCTCTAGATTTATTTCTAGCTTGATTTACGTTCCAATCCCGTAAATTTCTTTTTCCATTTCTAAAAATAAACTACTATTTATTTTTAAAACGATTAACCCATCTCCTTATAAATTCCCATCGTGAATTTACAATTTCAAATTATCCACTGATAATTTCTTTACTTCATTTGTAATTCCCATAATCTCTTTTCCCGTTTCTTCACTGTTTCACAACACTTAATCGATTCTCTACATTAAATTCCATTTTAAAATTAATTTCTTAGTTATCCCAAATTTATTCCAAAACCCACTAATTTCATACCTCACTTCCTTTTTATGATTTAAATCTTATTTAAATCTGAAACATCAATTTCATCTTTTATTTTCAATCTTCCTTTTATTTTTTCCAAAGCTATTTAAATTTCAAATTTCAAAATAAATTCTTTTATACTTAAACAAAATCGGTTAAGTTCTATTATTTAAATACTTTTATTCAAATATTCCAAAAATCTCTATCTTTCCACTTTCAGAAATTATCAAGTAAAATTTTAAAATCAAACTATTTATCTTACCCAAAGTTCATTTCTTTTAACAAATCCAAATGTCACCAAAAATATTTTTACTTCAGATTTTCCTTTTATTTTCTTTCCGAATTTTAAACATTTTTCCATTGGTATTTAAAAATACCAAAATCTAACCAATAATTTCATTGTACCCCATAAATTCAAAATCACGCAATATTCTATCACACCTTATACAATATATCATATCATTGGATAAAAATAAATTCAACATTTTTGAGGAATCCAGTTGGATCCCTCCAACCTGTTTACCTGCATCCACAGATGTTAACCCAATATAAAAATACCAATCCCACTTCGAGGGAGATATCGTGGTATATATGGTATCCGTTATTATGCGGGGTGTGTAGGGTCTCATCCGCTATATAATGCGGGAATATCAATCACTCCATATATATATACTACTATATATATAATAACATCCAACTGATAACCATTATCAAATTCAACCAGACATCCAAACATTAATTTTTAACTATTTAAAATAAATTGCCGTAATCCAAATTTGAGTGAGATTAACTCACTTTGATTTTTTATCGCTTTCACATTCCGTTTTCAATTGAATCCGGGCACGTTTTAAATTAGTCTGAATTTTTTAGAAGCTCTAAATCATCCAAACTGATTCTACGCATAGATGACGAGGTCACGGTCCCAACGCTACTTGAAATGTCCGAATCAGACCTCGTATGTGCAAGATATAGATTTTATAAGTTGATGACAATTTAATTTAACTAAACATTAATTAATTTCATTTAAACTAAACCCATACCAAACTATCCAAACCCGGCCCAAAGCCCGAACACCCTTCTTCTTCTCCCCTATGCCTGCACCAGAGAGAAACAGGGCCGTGCACGTTCACTGACACCCACCACCACTTCGCCATCGACCAAACCGGAAGCACGAACAAACTCCACTCGATGAGACGCACCTCCTTGATCCCCACAACTTTGACTCGAACCACCCCCTTGTGGACATGACCTGCTGCTTCAACCCTAATGCCGCGACCCTCACCGCTCCACCGCACGCCACCAGACTACGGCCATGAGCGCGCCTCACATCCACGAAGACGATTCTACTCTCCATTCAACCCAATTCCCCTCGAATCGCACGCAAGACCCGACCATAGTTCATGCCGCACGAAATCGAGCTACTCAAACCACGACCGCACCATACAAAAATGATATGAGGTCGAAGCTTGATAAAAACTAAGAATTTTAAATAAGTATTGGATTTTTTTAATAGGGTATAACATGAGATATCAATTTTTGAAGTTCTGCTCTCCTTTTTTAACTGTTTTTGAATCTCGGCTGTAAAAAGAAGAGGGAAGGGAAACGTGATATTTGAAAAGGAGGTGGCGTGTTTGAGGAAAGCTATAGTGATTGAAGAGAAAGCAAAAAGTTCTGATGTGAGTTTTTTTGTCAAATCCATACAAATATATATTTATTTTAAATTTAAATCGTCTCGATTTCGCAACTTAAAATCTCCACCTCCTATCAAGGCATGCCGTTAGGCATTTATAATGTTATACCCCTATTCCAAACGCAATGGAAAAGGTTTCGAGTCCTAATTCGATCGTATGGAGAAGATTGCTTTTTGGACCCAATTACTATATTGAATTTTCGATATAAGTTTCAGTGCGTTTATATACCGTACGGCCAAACGTTAACCCCAAACGCTACGGAATTTAAATCCACCACACAAATAAAGAGACATCGCACATCGCTAGTCTAAATCACAAAATGATCATCAATGATCGACAAGTGTAAATTACACTAAGCTAGTAAATAAATGAGTTAGGCTTCATGTCCCATAACCACTGGCTTAACTTAAATATTTACGAACAAATTGTAGACTTCCACTCGAAAATAAGTATAAATTACACTAAGCTAGTAAATAAATGAGTTAGGCTTCATGTCCCATAACCACCATCTTAACTTAAATATTTACGAACAGATTGTATATTTCCACTCGAAAATTGTCATGGGAGTTCAATCGAACAAGTCCAAGAATTAATCGACGAAGTAAACGCAAGCGTTTCATACCACTTATTTTGCTAAGTCATTTAATTGGATTTCTCATACGAATGAGGTAAAGGTTTGTATATACTAATAGATTGGAAAACGGCTTTACAAACCAACTTTGTATTAAAAATAACGTTGAAATCGTTTTAATGAAAGAGTTTGAGTATTTACTACTAGTATAAAAACCTTTGTATTTTAAAAAATGATAGAAATGGTTGTAGAAACAATCAATCACCAAAAATTCACATTCGAAGACGTGAATCAAAACCACAGAAATCGATACCAAACCCATCAAATGGATATACCCAAAATCCAGAAAAGAAGTCATCAAAGACGATAAAAGTTATAAAAACTACTCGGATCAACAAAAATCGATTAAAATTGGAAATCCACTCAAAAACAGCCAAAATAGGCAAAATGAACAGTTCCGGACGTCTGGTTGAAAATCCAGACGTCTGGTTGAAAATCCAGACGTCTGGATTTAGGTTCTGGAAATATATATTTTCCCTGAAACCTTCCAGACGTCTGAAAGGTTGTATCAGACGTCTAGCAAGTTGTATCAGACGTCTGAAAGGGTGTACCAAACGTCTGATAGGGTGTACCAGACGTTTGAAAGGTTGTATCAGACGTCTGATTCTGTTCTCTGCATTTTTTTGCAATTGTCAAAATTTTCTCTTCTCCAGGGTCTATAACCAGACGTCTGGACTTGACCAACCAAATGTCTGGTCACCTGGTCTGGGCAACAATTTACATAGGCCATGATGGCCAAAACGATTCGGGAGTGATCGAATGAGCAACGAAGACTAGGGATTTATGCCAAGCGACAACCCAGCCTTATAGGCTCCTCGATACACCCCAAATATCATGTCCAAACATCCATAGTAGGATTTTCATAAAATTGGACTTCAAAAACCCAAAATTGGAAAATTCACCAAATCAATTCAAATCAAAAGAAAATGAACATGAATAAATGTTAGGAATTCATACCTAACAACAATGAAAATTATAGACATGGATGTGAGTTAAAGAACTCACCTGTAAACCCAAAACAACAAGTGAGAAGCTTTAAAACAAAGGAAAGATCAACCACACTTCAACTTCAACTCTAGAAGCTCCAATCTAAGGTCATAAGAAAATATTTCCTAAGTTAGGTTATAGGAAATTTCTAAAATTGGAGAGAGATTGAGGTGGAGAAGAAGAAGGGGATGCTTACCTAAGTTTCTCCTTGATTTTAGAGCAAGAACTTGAATTTCCTAAGAGAACTAGGGCTTAGGAATTTTAATTTCCTATTCTTTCCCCCATTTTTACTTTAGCTTGAGAGTGTTAGGAAATGAGGAGTAGAATGAATAAAAAGTAGAGGAGTTAGGGTATTAAGTTGGGTTAGTGGTCTGAAACCCAAAACCAAAGCCCAAAATAGAAAAATAGCAAAAGTCTACTCAATTCCAATCATATCGATGTCTATACTCAAAAAAGTTGTAAACGCCATTTTGGACTCAATGGAAGTGGTCTCGAGTCCCAATTCGATTGTTTACAAAAAGTAACATTATGGACTTTAATCTGATTAACGATGCTATATTTAAATAAAACATTTAAATATATAATCGTGAAATATGCGGGTTGTTACATCCACGATTTACCACCCAGTGCGTACCTTGAGGACTAGATGTAATCGTTCTGTCTACTCCTTGAATCCCGCTTAACAAGGTCTACCTTGTACGGAACTCAACCGGGGATTCTCTATTTCTGTAAAGGACTGCCTTATTAGGCATACACTACATATATTCTATTTGGTTTGTCTCTTTTCTTATCGTGGCTATGGCCCCACGCAGCCACCCCTCAACTAATCGAAAGGCCTCTAAAGAGCTAAGTGGTTGTGCCCTACTGCAAACAATCTAAACATCCAATTGGCAGCGTCCCTCATCCAATGTCTCAATAGTGAAAGGTTCATTGGACTGTTGGTTTAACTCTACTCTTTCCCGAACTCGCTTCTTGGTTTTGATGCTGGCCCGATATCCGCCTACGACTATCCTTTTGGGTCCTGCCCACTAAAACTTAATTGCAAGTATGGGGACATACGAATATCCTACTCCAAACATCAACCGATTTTGACTGCCCACAATGGTCCTGCCAAGCAAAAGGCAGTCAAGGCATACTCTTTTGATGGAACACCTACATACATGCCTCTAGAGGACTGCTTCGCTATGCCTACCCAAGAGGGCCATCCTAGAGTACCCTCACGTCCCGTTGAAGTCTCGTACTTCCTTCTAGCCCAAAATAACTAAGTTGGACGTGCTTCTTCCGTGCTGAAATCTGTGATGAACTGCTTCGTTAGGCTCTTCATCCTTTGGGCTACTCCAAATGCATCTTACTCTTTTATTAGACCCTAAGTTTAATCTTTTATTTTGCGTTTAGTTTACTCTTCTTATTATGTTGGCTACTTATTTACCCTAATTAGCATAATCTTGTCCTAGCCTCAACTAATTATTGTGAGACCATTAGTTCCTGACTGAAAGGGAATGCTGTTGATATGGGCCACTTCTATTATCTTTCTTATTAACTTAATCCAAGATCTAAGTTTATTAAAATAAGACTCATCTATTATTTCTGCTCTATTTTCTTATTAACCTCATTTAAGTCTTAAAACAAGCCTTTTCTGTTCTTTCTACTTAATTATAACCTATGTTATAATTTTACTTGTAATTGTCTCTTTTATTCTCTTTTATAATCTATATATTATAAATATAATTACAAGTGTCTCTTTTCTATTATAGTCTGTCTTCTTTTATTATGATATCGAATTCTTTTTAATTCTCTTATGTTATATGACAATCTTGGCTTGGGACTACGTCCGATTGTCACAAATTTACTTATCAAAATAACTGCTTTACTTTTATTCTATTATCTGCGTAGTAAATGCAGAGCTTCTAGTCTTGTCTAATAATTAACTTGATTCCTTCTTTAATTCCTTTAATTCTTCACTTTAACTTCTTATATTCTAGGAAGTAGTTCTATTCTATTTGGTTGGTTACAGAAACTGTCCTAAAAATCCATTTCCATATTTTAAAACCAAATAATGCTATAAACAAAAATCCATAACTACAGGATATCTCTTTTATTGTTGCTTTACTTTTTGGATAGTGTAAAATACAATAGTTTCTCTATTTTACACTAATTCCCTTTTTCTTTCTTTTATCCTTGCAATTACATTTATCGTTATCTTTTAAATATTAAACTATAGAAATGTATTCTCTATTCTAAACCAACCAATTAATCTATCACTTACTTCAAAATCAAGTTATTAGATTTTCCCTTTTTATTTATTTTTCCCCGTTTTAGCATAATTTACTGCAAATTTCTATTTTTCTCTTTTTATTTCAGCTTTTCTTATTTTACATCTAATTTCTGTAAATCTAGTGTTCTTTCTATTTTCGTCCGTATTTGCGAATTTTTCTCTTTAACTAATTTATTCGTGTAAAAAGGAATAAAACGAAGCTAACATTTACAGGCTAAATTTCAACTTTTAAAATAAATGTAAATAACTGTAAATTTCTTATGATTAGGCTTATGCCTTTCTCTAACTATCAAGCCTAATATTAATTAAATATAAGCTTTCTTATACAATTTACAGTCTCAACATAACTAATTAACAGAATTAATTACTGAAATAAATACTGAATAAAATTATTTAACGGGAATCTAATAATAATATATCATAAACGTAAAAGATATATAATTAAATCCACTCACCCGTCGTCCTTAGCTTTAAATCTCTATTTTCTAAAATTACTACGTCGTTCTACAACTTGTCTCCTTTAATTTGTTGCAATTCCTCTATTTTTTTCGCATATATTTTATTTGGATTTATTTGGTGAAGATTTGTGAGAAATAGGAGAATAGAATGAAGAAAGAAGCCATTGTTTAATGTAAGAGAGGGATGAAGAAAATGACGGCTGATGGAACGAATTACATTACGCTCTCCCTTAAATAGATGCTGTCCACCAATTATCTAATTAATCCTCTACTTAATTGATCCTTCAATTAATTTTTATGGCAATATACTGCCTATATGTACTCATTCAAATCTAGGTCAACTATTATTTCTTGTCCTTATTAATTGACATTTTCTACTGATTATGTTACAATCCTAATTAATAGCCTCATTAATAGATTAACATGTCACCTCTATTAGTTAATTTCCTTAATTAATATTTTACACATTGTAATGTTTCATTAATTGGCATATCAATTAATTCCACCATTCAATTAAAATATATATTTAATATGCATATATATTTTTTAGCCAGATTTGAATTTGAACACTTATTTGTTACATTTATATGTAAACCTCTTTAAATTAAGGGATCTAATATATATATATACACACACACACACATTATATATTAGTCTCCAATATTAATTCACACATTAATTAATTGCACTTTTTAGCTGATTCTGTTTGCAATGTTAATTATTCCCCTTATTTTTTTCCTCTTACATCTAATTCTCTTAATAATTTACATTCATTAAAACATAATAAATTTGTTACTACTTTTATAAATATCCTATGAATTAATTGCAAATGTTTATAATTGATCAAATTTCCATGTTTACATATGTAATTGTTTCTGACGCTAAAACTTCAAATGACTATAACTTCTCCGTTTGAAGTCCATTCACAAAACAATGTATATGGAAGTTGATCAGAAAATTGCCACGAACACAATGGTATAAGTTTCGTGGTCAAATTCCAACATTAGAAAAAATTCATTTTTCACTGATTTCATAGTTATCAATTAAATTTATTTCTAATTATAATAAAATGCAAGGTGTTACATTCTCCCACCCTTTAGGAAATTTCGTCCCCGAAATTCGACAAGGGTAAAATTATGTAATTCCTCGCATTAATCACATCCATTTTGTGTACATTCAATTTTGCGACCATCCGTGTTCTTGTGCAAAAGTGTTATTCAATACAAAATATATGCATGTACATGAATTTCTAAGCGGTACCTCTTATATGAATGCTTTTCTTCTTTAAAAATTTATTTTAAAATATGATGCACACATCCTAAATATACTTGCAATTTCTATATGAATGCGTTTTTTTGAAAACTCAAAACATTTTTCATCAAATTTTTCCCACACTCCTACTGAATAGGGGTGTAGTTCAATGATTTTTTCATCCAGATCATACCAAATGACTTTTAATATTCGAATGTTAGAAAAATCTAATTTTCCAAAGTCGATTTCTTATGTCAGAAAGAAGGTAGAAAACGGAAAAACTTTACATTTCTCCGTTTTACTTTTACGTACCTCTCTCTCCGTACTTGGAACTTATGTCGCTATCCTATAAAATCTCTATTTTCTTTCCTACGCACGGTTTACATAAGAAATGTTTTTCTTTTCAAACTTTTTCCCAAGCTTATATTATGGGAAAGATGAATTTTTCTTTTACAATTCTCATTTATTTCTATTGGTGTTTCTGTTGCTTTCTTTAGATCTTACTATTTGTTTTAGTTACCTTTTATCTGCTTTTACTCTTCTTTTAATATAGCAACTAAACACGGCAATCATCTAGGGCTAGGAGGTCTAGGACCATGTCCACTCTGACACAAAAAGGTCCTACTCTAGGAATCCAAGTAACTCATATGCTCCTCCTATTGCCTATTACTTGTTACCAACTTACATTGTGTTACTCATGAAGAATAAGATCTATTCATCTCTTCTATTGCAGGCTCAAAAAGGAATAACTAAGTCTCATTTACTGCAATGGAAAAGGGTTTCAATCTATGCAGTCTCTATCTAAAAAGGCAACTAAGCTTGGGGAAATTCTCTCTTTAGCTTTCATTTTTCCCCAACTAAGGTCTACCTATCCCAACAACGTGTGTCTTATCATCATACTAATATCATTTCACTATTCTTCTATAGTCTACACACATGAAGCAACATTTCTAGGTTCCACTAGTGTCCATACACCGAACGAGAACTTTCATTATTACTACTAGGAGTAATTATTACTATAGCTTTATACTTTTCCCGTTACACCTAGGAAATGGTTCCTATCAACTCCATATTTAAAAGTCTGGTTTGGTTTGGTATTTATCATTTTTCTTCAAAAATTAAAACTCCTAAATTTCTAAAACATCAAATCCCAAAATTCTTGCGTTTGAAAGTGTTATTTTGAAGTTTTTTTAAATTCAAAGGTACTCGTTTACTTAAAATTTTATCTTTTCAAAAACTTATTTATTTTTCCACGAAACCATTTTTCTTTAAAACATGTCTTGCTTGTTCTTAAAACATTTTTCTTTTTTCTTGACTTAAAAAAAATGTCCTCACATGTTTTCAAAATATCTTCTTTTCATAGATTTTCAAATTTACTAAAACTAGAGTAGATAAGAACAATTATTTTATCAAAAATCTTTTAACCTTTTCTACTCTTCCAATTACTTAACCTTGAAGGAGTTTCTAACTTACTGCGGTTAATGGTATTATACCTTAATGTATTGGAATTACATTCTCTTATGAGAAACCACTAACGCTAAAACCTTCTATGAATCCTTTAAAGGAGGATTTCATGTTTATGTGAAATTATAAGAAATTTATTTTATATTTTATCGAAATAGGCTATACAAAATATAGTGCTTTCCATACCTTGTACATCTCTTTGACGTATTCCTTATAACTTGCACCAAACATTTTTATTTGTGATTCATAGAAAATTATTTCATTATTTATTTCATTCCAATAGATTAAAGTATGTTTACTCTATATTCACTTACATAAGATACTTCCTACTAAATTTATTAATTTAACGTACATTATTTTTCAAAAGAACTCATTTTCAAAATTGCTTTAATATTTTCATAATTAGAAAATATTTTCATATACTTATTTAAATAATAAGTTTACATACAAACCACTTTAGAAATTTTCTCGAAAACTCATTTGGGTCAAAACAGATGTTGTGTAAAACACCGTTACTACAATCCAAAAATACTAATATATGGATTCAATTAAAATAAATATTAATAAATCACATATGCTATGTAAAAACATTTCCTTTGGGAGTCACCTACTATAACAATAGTGTCATAGTCTATGCTTTCTTTATTTTTACCGAAAATATCTATTACAACAATCAATGTTGCAACCTACGTTTTTGATACTTAACACACTCTAGGTTTTTATATATCAAAATCTTTGTTCACCTACAAGGAAACTAGCGAGCTATACACGCTCTATAATTCTTCAAAAAGAATTTTACTTTTAACAAAATTTACATCATATAAAAACCAATTTAAATTTCATACCACTTTTTTTTTCAAAAGCCCAATATTTACTGCCTCAAATATATTAACAAATATATTTTTCAACTTTTCAGTTCAAAAGTTTCATTTTATTGGGTTAGACATAAAGTGTATTTTCTTCTTACCAAAACCTCTTATTCCTTCCAAAATAAAACACTCTCCCTAGGGAACTTCCCCACTTCCTATAACATATGGATACTAATCTTCTCTCAAAACATGGCTTATATGTATGCTATAAATCGGTAATTAACATAGGGCTCAACATACTTGGGTCATCCCAAACCCAACTAACAAAATATCTAAAAACTTTCCATATGTTAATATCTATAATTGGGGACTATTTGGATTTTAGTACATAATATATTTATATTTTATTCAAAAATACAAATACGTTCACTCCCTATCTACTTAGGAATCCTAAACCTAGGCTCTGATACCAAATGTAACAACCCGAATTTCAGTGGGTCCGGATTTTTCGCAAAAATGCTAAAATCCAAGCCCACTAAAGCCCGAGTTATGTATTTGGTATCCTGCAAATGGGCAAAGACAAATATATCAGAGCTCAATAAATATCTCACAGCGGAACTAACTAAAATATAATAGTAAGTAAACACTCACCAATATAATAACACTTTCCAAACAAGTGTCTCAAAGTGGAAAAGTATCTGCTATCTACCTAACCTGTAGGATGTTATGAGGAGGGGGTCAGAATTAAAGTTTTGGTAAATGGACAAATTATACACTCTACGCTTAATTCTACATATACCGTTTTATTTCCATTACTGTTATATTAGGTTCATTGGGTTTATAATACTCTCACCTCTATGCGTGAATCATGCCCATCTACTACATAGTAAATTAAAACCTAAATACTGATATATATATATATATATATGTAGCTATATGCCCAATGACCGCATCGGTCCTAGGTATTACCCATAGTACCTTCCGTATCCTCCTCGCAATGGACTCCATCGTCTTGCTTCTATAGCGTTCTACTACATCTATAAAGGACTGCCTCGTAAGGCCTACAATAAAGATGTTATATCATCTACAATGAAAATGTAAAACTGCGTCCGCACTTGTCTATAATAATGCTCGGACATCCACAATGTACCACCCAGTGCATACCTTAAGGACTATACGTAATCGTTCTGTCTACTCCCTGAATCCCGCTTAACAAGGTCTACCTTGTACGGAACTTAGTCGGGGATTTTCTATTTCTGTAAAGGACTACCTTGTTAGGCCTACAATACAGATATTCTATTTGGTCTGTCTCTTTTCTTATCGTGGTTATGGTCCCACGCAGCCACCCATAAACTAATCGAAAGACCTCTAAAGAGCTAAGTGGTTGTGCCCTACTGCAAACAATCTAAACATCCAATTGGCATCGCCCCTCGTCCAATGTCTCGATAGTGAAAGGTTTATTGGGCTGTTGGTTTAACTCTAGTCTTTCCCGAACTTGCTTCTTGGTTTTGATGCTGGCCCGATATCCGCATCTGACTATCCTTTTGGGTCTTTCCCACTAAAACTTACTTGCAAGTACGAGGACATACGAGTATCCTACTCCAAACATCAACCCCTTTTGACTGCCTACAATGGTCCTCCCATGCAAAAAGCAGTCAAGGCATACTCTATTGATGGAACACCTACATACTTGCCTCTGGAGGACTGCTTCGCTATGCCTACCCCACAGTGCCATCCTAGAGTA
The DNA here is from genome assembly GCA_030737815.1 of Allium fistulosum. Taxonomy (NCBI): domain Eukaryota; kingdom Viridiplantae; phylum Streptophyta; class Magnoliopsida; order Asparagales; family Amaryllidaceae; genus Allium; species Allium fistulosum. Next base: position 1,395,847,258 of record CM060902.1, read on the forward strand.
CCCTCACATCCCGTTGAAGTCTCGTACTTCCTTTTAGACCAAAATAACTAATTTGAACTTGCTTCTTCCGTGCTGAAATCTGTGATGAACTGCTTCGTTAAGCTCTTCATCCTTTGGGCTACTCCAAACGCATCTTACTCTTTTATTAGACCCTAAGTTTAATCTTTTATTTTGCGTTTAGTTTACTCTTCTTATTCTGTTGGCTACTTATTTACCCTAATTAGCATAATCTTGTCCTAGCCTCAACTAATTATTGTGAGACCATTAGTTCCTGACTGAAAGGGAATGCTGTTGATATGGGCCACTTCTATTATCTTGCTTATTAACTTAATCCAAGATCTAAGTTTATTAAAATAAGACTCATCTACTATTTCTGCTCTATTTTCTTATTAACCTCATTTAAGTCTTAAAACAAGCCTTTTCTGTTCTTTCTACTTAATTATAACCTATGTTATAATTTTACTTGTAATTGTCTCTTTTATTCTCTTTTATAATCTATATATTATAAATATAATTACAAGTGTCTCTTTTCTATTATAGTCTGTCTTCTTTTATTATGATATCGAATTCTTTTTAATTCTCTTATGTTATATGACAATCTTGGCTTGGGACTACGTCCGATTGTCACAAATTTACTTATCAAAATAACTGCTTTACTTTATTCTATTATCTGCGTAGTAAATGCAGAGCTTCTAGTCTTGTCTAATAATTAACTTGATTCCTTCTTTAATTCCTTTAATTCTTCACTTTAACTTCTTATATTCTAGGAAGTAGTTCTATTCTATTTGGTTGGTTACAGAAACTGTCCTAAAAATCCATTTCCATATTTTAAAACCAAATAATGCTATAAACAAAAATCCATAACTACAGGATATCTCTTTTATTGTTGCTTTACTTTTTGGATAGTGTAAAATACAATAGTTTCTCTATTTTACACTAATTCCCTTTTTCTTTCTTTTATCCTTGCAATTACATTTATCGTTATCTTTTAAATATTAAACTATAGAAATGTATTCTCTATTCTAAACCAACCAATTAATCTATCACTTACTTCAAAATCAAGTTATTAGATTTTCCCTTTTTATTTATTTTTTCCCATTTTACCATAATTTACTGCAAATTTCTATTTTTCTCTTTTTATGTCAGCTTTTCTTATTTTACATCTAATTTATGTAAATCAAGTGTTTTTTTGATTTTAGTCCGTACTTGCGAATTTTTCTCTTTAACTAATTTATTCGCGTAAAAAGGAATAAAAAGAAGCAAACATTTACAAGCTAAATTTCAACTTTTAAAATAGATGTAAATAACTGTAAATTTCTTACTTTTAGCCTTATGCCTTTCTCTAACTGTCGAAACAATTAAATATAAGCTTTCTTATATAATTTACAGTTTTAGCATAACTAATTAACAGAATTAATTACTGAAATAAATACTGAATAAAATTATTTAACGGGAATCTAACGATAATATATCATAAACATAAAGGATATATAATTAAATCCACTCACCTGTCGTCCTTAGCTTTAAATCTCTATCTTCTAAAATTACTACGTCGTTCTACAACTTCTCTCCTTTAATTTGTTGCAATTCCTCTATTTTGTTCACATATATTTTATTTGGATTTATTTGGTGAAGATTTGCGAGAAATAAGAGAAAAGAATGAAGAAAGAAGTCATTGTTTACTGTAAGAGAGGGATGAAGAAAGTGACGGCTGATGGAATGAATTACATTACGTTCTCACTTAAATTGACGCAGCCCACCAATTATCTAATTAATCCTCTACTTAATTGATCCTTTAATTAATTTTTATGTGCAGCAATATACTGTATGTACTCATTCAAATCTAGGTCAACTATTATTTCTTTTCCTTATTAATTAACATTTTCTACTGATTACGTTACAATCCTAATTAATAGCCCCACTAATAGATTAACATGTCACCTCTATTAGTTAATTTCCCTAATTAATATTTTACACATTGTAACGTTTCATTAATTGGCATGTCAATTAATTCCACCATTCAATTAACATATATATTTAATATGCATACATTTTTTTATCCAGATTTGAATTTGAACATTTATTTGTTACATTTATATGTAAACCTCTTTAAATTGAGAGATCTGATATATATATACATGTGTTATATATTAATCTCCAATATTAATTCAAATATTAATTAATTGCACTTTTTAGCTTATTCTATTTGCAATGTTAGTTATTCCCCTTTTTTCCTCTTACATCTAATTATCTTAATAATTTACATTCATTACAAAAATAATAAATTTGTTACTACTTTTATAAATATCCTATGAATTAATTGCAAATGTTTATAATCGATAAAATTTCCATGTTTGCATATGTACTTGTTTCTGATGCTAAAACTTCAAACGGCTATAACTTCTCCGTTTGAAGTCCATTTAGAAAACATTATATATGGAAGTTGATCAGAAAATATCCATAAACACAATGGTATAAGTTTTATGGTCAAATTTCAAAATTAGCAAAAATCCATTTTTCACTGTTTTCATAGTTATCAATTAAATTTATTTTTAATTATATAAAAATACGGGGTGTTACATAATGGCTGGTCGGCTCCTTGTTCTTGCCAAGCCCCCCAACCCTAAAGCATTGGTGATAGCTCCTAATCTCTCATAACCGACCACCTTATCTAGGAGCCTAGGGCATCATAACTTCGATTATAACCCATCATTACAGAAAAGTTCTTAGTTGTAAAAAATTTAATATTTATGTGTGCGTGTCTGTATGTGTTGGGTATATTTTGACCCTACCGGACCAAACATCCACCGTGTTCGACTCCCCACCGAATCAGTCTATGCCGAATCAACCTACACGCCGGTCCAAACTACACGACCGGACCAACTCCTCGCCGAATCAAACTACACGACCGGAACAACTCCCCACCGAATCAGTCTATACCGAATCAGCCTACACGCCGGTCCAAACTACACGACCGGACCAACTCCTCACCGAATCAACCTACCACCGAATCAAGGGATGCCGAACCAAGGTGTTCCAGGCCAGATTGTCTCAGCCCAGGCCCGCCAGCTGCTATATACCTCCAAGACCCCTACCCCAGCTTCACTCTATAAATAGAGGGGCAGGGATACAACAATGGGGACAAGTTTTTGAGAGCTCAAGCACGGAAGGAACTTTCAAACAACTTTCTTTTACTTGTACCAAAGCTTTGTACTTGTAATCACAACAAAAGAAGAGAAATAACATATAAAGTGGACGTAGGCACATTCTGGCTGAACCACTATAAATCTGCGTGTCTTTTTACAGTTTAGCCCCTGTTTTTCATATATTTGCATAAATCACCCAAATCACTAAGAACAACATAAGATCTACTAAATCATACAACTTTGAGGTGTTTGTCCATTTTTTGTGCAAACATTTTTGGTGCTTTCATTGAGAGATTGAAGCTCGAAGCTCCAGCTTCATCCGCTTAACAAGTTTTCCTAACAGCTTCATCCGCCACTTGGAAAACATGCCTCCCAAACAGAGAAAAGATGTTAACAAAGGAAAAAACATCGCATCCAGTAGCCTTCCTGATCCAGCTATCGCAAATCAAGTAAATCCTCCTCCTCCAGCAACGGTAACAAATGGAGGACAGGCTAACCCCACCACTCCTGCCACAGAACAGCCTGCAGCAATTACTAGGGCAGATTTGGACAGAGTTGTTGTTGAAGTAACTAACCGCTTCACGTCCCAGCAGGAAGCCTTGGTGGACCATCTCATGTCACGCTTGAGGGACGCTGAAGAATCCAACCACAACACTGAATCATGGGGCGAGTCCCAATCTGGAGGATCTCAGAGACAGCAAAGATCTTCTTTCTTCGAAGGAGCTAACGGCAGGAGTAGCCGTGGTAGGAGCCGAGACCGAGCTCAGCCCGAAGTTAGGCCTGAGGAAACGTTTGGTGCCGAACCCAACGGGGAAGGTACCGGGCGGAGGTCAACTGCAGCTGAGCCTGTCATGCTGCCTAACCACAGAAACACCAGTGAACGGGGCCGAGCTGGAGTTCAGCCCGAAGTTGGACCCGAGGAAGTGCTTAGATCAGAACCCAACAGGGGAAGATCAAGGCAAGGGCCAACTGTAGCTGATCCAAGCATGCTCCCAGAAGATCAAAGGCGGCCACTGGAAAATATGAGGAATGATAGACGATACCATCCCTACAGGTTGTCTGGTCGGAATCAACCCCACAGGACGGAACCGAACTCATTTCTGTCCGCTCCAAATTCTGATGAAAGGATGGTACGCTTATTCAGAGAGTGTGTCCAACGGGAGCAAAGAGATCGAGGGATAGGCGCTAGGGTAACCAGCCCTTTCGCCCGCAATATCGAAATTGCTATCACCCCCCGAGAATGGAAGATGCCAACAATGGAACCTTACAAAGGAACCTCCGATCCCGTTGTACACTTACAGAGGTACACGCAGCATATGCTCATGAGTGGAGCAACAGAGGGAGTGCTGTGCAAATGCTTCCCGCTCTTCTTAGCAGATCTTGCTACCTCCTGGTTCTGTCATCTACCCCAAGGATCCATCAGCTCGTGGGAAATGTTGAAAGAAAAATTCGTCAGTCAGTTCCGCATTCATGTGGAGCAACCTAAGGACGCTTATTCCTTATCCAGCGTCAAACAGAAACCTGGAGAAAAGCTGCAGCAATACCTAACCAGATTCAACGCCGCAGCAGCCGCAGTTCAAGATGCCGATGAGAAGCTTATCCTAATGGCCCTCTGCAGTGGGGTGCATCCGGACACTAAATTTGCTAGGAGATTGACAAAAGAAAAACCAGCTACTTTACCCGATTTCTTCCATGAAGCCGGGAAATACATGAGGCTTGAGGATGCCGCCATTGAGGGGCAGTCAGGACAGCAAAGTAAGACGACCCATGGCAACGCCCCTGCTGTGGCAAGGGACGTTCGAAGAAATGATTCCAGAGACAATGCTGGGGGCAAGAAAGTAGAGAAACGCCTATATCGGCCAGGACCAAGATTCGACTCTTACACCCCTTTGAACGAGACCGTCGAAAACATCTTCCTTGCCACCCAAGGCGAAGTTAGATACAAACGCCCACCATACAAGAAGGAATCAGATAGCGCACAGAAATCTGGAAAATTCTGCCGCTTCCACGAATCCCACGGACATGATACCAACGAATGCCATCATCTCCGGGATCTGATTGAGGAACACATCAGAAGAAAGAAACTGGAGCGCTATGTAAAAAGTCAAGACAGGACTCCAGCTCCTGCCAATGAAAACCCAAGGCTACCCTCACCAGGGACCGGCAGAGGCGACCGCAACGCTAGCAGCTCTAGTCAAGAGAAGATAGTGGTCCATACCATCTCAGGAGGTCCACACATCGCAGACAGAAGCTGGAAAGAGATGGAAAGATATGGGAAGTCGCTCAGAGACAATAGAGACTGCGTCAATACGGTTATAGAAGAGCGCCACCCAAAGCGGAAAGAAAGTGATGACATCACATTCAGTAAACGCGACCTAGAAGGAAGACAGTACCCTCACATGGATCCCATGGTTATCTCTGCCCGACTCGGTCCCGCCGAAGTTTACCGAATCCTGGTAGACACTGGAAGCTCTGTGAATATCCTGTTCAAACACGCATTCGACAAAATGAGGTTGCTAATGAAGGACGTATCTCCCTGCGATAAACCGCTACACGGTTTCACTGGAGATGCGAAAATGCCCATCGGGCAGCTGGACCTCTTCGTTGAAATTGGAAGCCATCCCCGCTCCGTTGTAAGGAAACAGACGTTTGTGCTGATAGAAAACCATTCGGCCTACAACGCCTTCCTAGGAAGACCAGCCCTATCTGACTTCCAAATTGTCCTAGCCCCGTGGTGCCTGAAAATGAAATTTCCAACAGACAATGGGGTAGGGGAAGTGGAAGGAGACCAGGATATTGCACGAGACTGCTATGTAACCGAACTTCGCAACAACCACAGGAGAGATAAAGGGAAAGGTGTAGAGATTGCCCTCTGCACAAAAAGCCTTGAAGCATAGCAACTAAAGAAAGCCCCTCCTCTTCGATACACCAGCGACCCTTTCAATGAATTAGACCCTAGGGACAAAGAGGAGGAGGCCACCGCCGAGCCTGCAGAGGCTATGGAGCTTATATCTGTAGACAAGCACGACTCAAGTAGGCTACTGAAAATTGGGTCGCAGCTGAAAACTGAATTGAAGGAACAACTCGTTGATTTTCTCCGCCACAACTTGGATGTATTCGCTTGGTCACACGCTGACATGACCGGAATCTCCCCCAACATAGCGTGCCACGTATTAAAAATTGATCCTACCAAGGCACCCGTAAAACAAAAAAAGAGAAGTATGGGGGCAGAGCGATCAGCAGCCCTCGATGAAGAAGTAAAGAATCTACTCGCCAATGACTTCATACGAGAAGCTATTTACCCAGAATGGATCGCCAACCCGGTACTAGTAAAGAAGGCTAATGGGAAGTGGCGGACCTGCATTGACTTCTCCAACCTAAATGACGCCTGCCCAAAGGATTGCTTTCCGCTTCCCAGAATCGACCAACTTGTAGACAGCACAGCCGGGCACGAACTCCTGTCTTTTATGGATGCATACTCGGGATATAACCAAATTCCTATGCATGCTCCCGACCAAGATCACACTAGTTTCATCACCGACCGGGGTTTGTACTGCTACAAAGTGATGCCCTTCGGACTTAAAAATGCAGGAGCCACCTACCAGCGCCTCGTCAACAAGATGTTCGCAGGGCTAATAGGACGAACAATGGAAGTATACGTAGACGACATGCTGGTAAAATCACGGGAAGCCAAGGAAATCTTATCCAACATTCATCAAGGAAGCTGCGGAGATCACACCGGAGGGCAAACATTAGCAAAAAAGATACTCCGATACGGATATTTCTGGCCCACCTTAAGCAAGGACGCCTTAGATTTCGTCAAGAAGTGTGACAGATGCCAAAAGTTTGCTAAGGTCCCTCGGCTACCAACAACCGAGATTACCCAGATGACCAGCCCTTGGCCCTTTGCAGTATGGGGAATTGACTTAATCGGTGAACTGCCAATGGGTCGAGGCGGCGCCAAATATGCTATAGTAGCAGTCGACTATTTCACCAAATGGGTGGAAGCAGAACCTCTAAATAAAGTATCTTCAGCGAAAGTTATCAACTTCTTAATCAAAAATGTTCTGTGCAGGTACGGAGTCCCACTAAAAATCATATCAGACAATGGACTTCAGTTTGACAGCGAGGAATTCGCCAACTGGTGCCAAGAACACGGAATTCGCAAAAGCTTCTCATCCGTAGCATATCCCCAAGCAAACGGACAAGTCGAAGCAGTCAACAAAATTCTGAAAACTCTGATCAAAAAGAAGCTCGAAAAGTCAAAGGGCGCTTGGGTGGATGAACTCCCTACGGCACTATGGGCCTACCGCACATCTTTCAGAACATCAACAGGGCACACTCCTTTCTCTTTGGCATACGGATCGGAGGCTATGCTCCCAGTTGAAACCATTGTGCCTTCCCACCGTAGGATCCACTATAACCCAGAAGAAAACGAAGAGCTCCTCAACATGTCTTTGGATCTAGTCGAGGAGAGAAGGAATGATGCAGTCCTAAAAACAGCAGCCCACAAGCAAAAGGTGGCAGCACAATACAACTCCAAAGTCAAGCATCGTGCCTTACGAGAAGGGGATCTTGTCCTCAAGCGAATCTTCCCTCGCCCCGGAGCACTAGACCCAATCTGGGATGGACCATATGTAATTCATAAAGATCTCCACAACGGGGCCTATATTTTGTCAACAGTGGACGGGGAGGTGTTCCAGAGGGCATGGAACATCCAACACCTCCGTCGATACTTTTCTTAACTTGTATTGCCCATATGAAGTGAATTAACGGAGAGAATCAGTGGACGTAGGCATTTTTTCGTGCCGAACCACTTTAAAAAAGCCTTGTCTCTGTTTAACTTGTTCCTTTGTATCTTGGCTGCTTGTTAATTTTATCCTTTTCTGTTGAACAAAATCCTGAGCATATAGCATTTCTATTCAAAGCACTCCACGATGCAACTCCACGTGGACAAGCCCCAACAGGTACTATGCGAATCTATGCCCTCGCCAATGAGACACTTTTGCTCCAGCATCCCTCTGCTGCGGGTTAACTCATTGCTCGCGACGGCCCTTAAAGCCAACTGTAATGAGCCGATTATAAGCCACCGAGAAGGCCGACTATAGCCGAGGCAGCTCATTACGGCGTTAGGCTCGCCGGCGACTGTGAACCGATTATAAGCCCCAACATAAGGTGTGGCCAGCCAGGGGCAGTTCACAGTTGACGATCGGCACCCACGCTAGCCGGCCACAGTAAGTCGAATAATACCCATGAGTACGGGCCATAATGGCCCGGGTAGTTACTGTGCGCGATCTCGGCTCCGGTGTGTCTTAAGTGCGGCTGTGGTAAAAAAGAATTAACTCCCCGCGGAGGCGTAAGATGGGTGACAAATGTCTCCAAGACCCACAGCTAGGGAAAGTGACTACAAAACCCGTTTGCCACGAACTTAAGCACATCGAAGGCCTTCCGTGACTGGAAGTTTTACTATTTCACATGTTTCAATTTTACTTAAAAAACTTTCCTCCTATCCTCTATAACAAACCATAAAGTACAGGATGCAGGGTAAGAGGTACCCGCCAATGGATGCAGAGATTCACAATCAGATGGCGGGGCAGTCAACTGCTCTCCATGCTTGGTCATATAAGATATTCGAAACTGCCATTTACAAACAGAACATGAAAAGCGGTATTTTCTTCCTTTATGTACAAATGCATGACTATAATTTGATTTTTCCACACCACACGCTAACATTGCAAGTCATGAGATTATGATTTAAAACCAGAATCTGACATCAAACACAATTTAATTACAAGAATACACATAGCTACATTTCTCATACGATATGTCGAAATAGCAACAAGTATTCAAGAAATGACAAAATCAACTTGAGCTAAAAAATTACACGTCAAGAATAATGTTATTACAAGTAGCAAGAATTACAACTTGGAAGTTACCCTACTGTCTTAAGACTAACAGATACAACAATGCCAAGCCTACAAAAAGAATTTTTCAGGTTCAGTCATGGAGCTGGTTGCGTCGAAGTCTTGTCCTTGTTCTTTTGCCCGCCTGTCCGGTCATAAAAAGGGTTCATTAGTGATGAGTAACCAAGTTAACAGAAAGACTAGAAAGGAAGACTTACCAGTACTAGCTTCTTGACCATCCTGGTCGTCATTTTCTACCTGCACACCCGCCTCTTCAGCAGCAAGCAGCCGCATACCCTCCTTTACCGCCACTTTCTCCTCCTTGGTGAACTGGGCCGTGACCACATCCATACTGAAGACCGTTCCACCCTCTTTATCTGCATCAGCCTTAGCCTCCTCCAAAGCCCGAAGATATATCTTGGCCATGACTCTGGGATAATCATCCATCCAAGAGAGGTTACCCTGCTTCCAAGTCCGGAAATACATGTCCTGGAGCATGTCATCCATCATTCCTTCGTTCTCCTCAAACTCCCTCATCCGGGCATCGGAGGCCGACAACCTTTCCACGGCAGCATCTCTCTCCAGTCTGTATCTCGAGCAATCAGCTTGAAGGGACCTCCGCGTCACCGCCATCTCTTCCCTCAACCTAGCTTGAGCAAGCTCGGCAGCCTCAAGCTTCTCGGACAATTCCTCCACCTGCTCGAGATCCGCTCTCCGAACCTCATCCACCGTGGTAATAGCCATATCAATCCGCTCTTTGCAAGCAGCTTCCATTTTCCGCAATTCGGCCCGACTAGCCTCTTCCATGGTTCTCCTTAATCGCCCAGCGGCAGCCTCATGCTGAGAAATCTGGATAGCCTGATCCGCAAGCTGCTTGGCCTGATCCGAGACCACCAATCGAAGTCGGATATTGGCGCTCCCTATCTCCTCTCCGGCCTTAACCAGCCGAGCGTGATGCCCCATCAGCTTCTTGGCCTCCTCCGCCACCCGATCAATGTTGGCCTTGGCCTCGTCTCCCATAGTGACTATACGAGTGGTGAGTAGATCGAGGTCTAAGGACTTAGCTTCGTCAAGTACTCGTACCATGGGGTTACGGGGGAGAAGGTGTTCACCAGTAACTTCGTCAAAATTAATATCCTGAGAACCCGGATCCAGATCAGGATGACCGGCAAATGGATTACGGGCCAGATCGGGACGGTCGATATGAACAACAGAAGGGTTTCCGGATGGGTGTGGAGAAGATACAAACTCGCTGCCCTCCTCAGTAATATCATGAATAGGCTGAGCCGGAGGCTGAGAACCGAGCGAAGTTTCGGATAAAGGATGACTCCTCTTCCTCTGCTGAATACCCTCTTCGATGACCCCAAGAAGAGGACGGTACCCGACTACATCCCCGGAGCGTTGGGCTGAGGGCTTCGGCTTAGCAGAAATTTTGGAAAGTTTATATTGCTCGAGCCTGTGTCGAAGGTCTGAAGCTTTGGGCGTCTTGCCTGCTCCTGATATAAAGAACAAGTGTCATAATCTTACATTACAATATGATTCAAGGAACGCGGTAAATTGCAAGATTAGAAAAGGAAAAGAAACACAGCTGTGGTTGTACAAACCCTGGGGAGGAGTGGGATACTGCAATAAGTCCCGGATTTCATTCCAGGACGGAAGCGGGTCATAAAATATTCCTAAGTCCCTATCATTAGTGAAGCGTGCAGGGGTCAAGAGTTCACCTTGAGTTGTCAAAGCCACCTTGGCCGGAATAGTCGGAGAAGACTCACTTGCACCAGTCCCGGTTTTGTCCGCCTCCCCGGTCTTCTCTACCAAAGCCGGATCATCACCCAACTCCTCAAAAGCCTGACGGAGAGCATCGTCCGTCCACTCTTGCATCTCGCCTACTTGCCCAGAAGACAAAGCCCTGGAACCATCACCACCCTGTCCATCGCCACCCTCGTCACCAAGACGCTCAACGTCACTCCCGCCCTCCGCCTCACCTCTTTCCTCCTCCGCGTCTATCTCCCCCTGAGTAAGTGGACAATTGCTGGGAGAAGGACCGTCTGACCTCTTAAGTTTCTTACCTCCAACGGCTGGAGGTTTCGTGAATGGTTTTCTCTTTCCACCCTCTGCCGCAACGCCTCCCTTGGCCTGAGCAGCCGCCCTCTCTTCCGCCGTTTCCCTCAACTTAACTACAGACTGCTGCGGAAGGATCAAGTTGTATTCTAGAAGGATCGCATTTCTAATCAAGTAAGCAGATGATCTGTATTTCCCAAGAATGCCTTCTATCTCCGCCGCCATCTGAACCAGGCGGTCAGTTTCCACAACAGGAAAGCCACCTGTCGCTAGCAAAAATGAGAAAGTATGAGAAGAAGCATCACAATCAGGATAGAAATTATAAGTAAAAGCATCAACTTACATCCAGAGGTAAAGCGCCGGATAGAGACGGAGTCGTCCCTAACAAAGAACCATTCTTTCTTGAACATGCTGAATTTGGAGTAAAGGTCCAGGACCGGCTTGAAGGTCACAGCAGATTCCAAGTTAATATATGGGGACCCCTTCTTGTAGCCCCTTAAGTTGTACAAGTACCGGATCTCCCGGTTGGAGGGAGCGCGACCATACTTCCTCCGAAAAATAACGAAAAGGCTCACCAGTATGGCGTAAGAGTTAGGCTGAAGCTGAAATGGGGCCACCTTCAGGTACGTGAGGAAGCTAACTATCCAAGCATTGAGAGGCGGGATAGCACCACACATGCAATGGTACCTGCTATAAGCGAAGTATCCTTCGGGAGGACTGTATGGCATGACTCCTGGACCCGGCAGCAGCATGAGGGCTCTATCAATCCCAAAAGAACGAGATATAACATCGAGTTGCTCCTCTTTGAGAAGGCTAGGAAAGCAGTCAGGCGGGGAATCCAGCAACTCCTGGGGACCATATCCATCCACTAATGACCTCGGGGCGGGCCCATGACGCTCCGATCCTGATTGAGCTGGGGGCACAGCCGATGACTCTCCTTCACCCCCGGATCTCCTCTTATCTGATCGAGTTTCGACTTTTCGAGACATTTATCTGCAAAAATGGGAAAAATATATCGTTAGAATATACAAGCAGTATAATTTGGAATTTCACTGGAAGTTCGAAGTATAAAACACATGTTCACTCGGTACAAGTTCATTCGGGAAACAGATGCACAGTTCATTCGGTAATCTCGGGTTACCCGAGTTCATCCGGCTATTCACGAATGGGATTTCATTCGGCACTCGGTATCCATGAGTCGATTCGGTAAAAACTCATTCGGTGTTCTCATTACGAAGTCTCATTCGGCAGAAAAAATCTCACCTGGTTCGGCTAAGTTGCTTGGTCCGGCTAAATTGCTTGGTTTGGCAAACGCTCGAGATTGATTCGGATACACTTTGATTCGGCAAGAGACAACGGAATGGTTCGGTAGATGGAAAAACGAAGGCCCTAACCATCTACTTATAGACAAAAGCGGGCTACCGGACCAGATGAAAACGGGGAATTAGGATGGTCAAAAACAAAGCAGGATACGTGCATGCACCTACCCTACTTTGGGGGCAAGTGTTGGGTATATTTTGACCCTACCGGACCAAACATCCACCGTGTTCGACTCCCCACCGAATCAGTCTATGCCGAATCAACCTACACGCCGGTCCAAACTACACGACCGGACCAACTCCTCGCCGAATCAAACTACACGACCGGAACAACTCCCCACCGAATCAGTCTATACCGAATCAGCCTACACGCCGGTCCAAACTACACGACCGGACCAACTCCTCACCGAATCAACCTACCACCGAATCAAGGGATGCCGAACCAAGGTGTTCCAGGCCAGATTGTCTCAGCCCAGGCCCGCCAGCTGCTATATACCTCCAAGACCCCTACCCCAGCTTCACTCTATAAATAGAGGGGCAGGGATACAACAATGGGGACAAGTTTTTGAGAGCTCAAGCACGGAAGGAACTTTCAAACAACTTTCTTTTACTTGTACCAAAGCTTTGTACTTGTAATCACAACAAAAGAAGAGAAATAACATATAAAGTGGACGTAGGCACATTCTGGCTGAACCACTATAAATCTGCGTGTCTTTTTACAGTTTAGCCCCTGTTTTTCATATATTTGCATAAATCACCCAAATCACTAAGAACAACATAAGATCTACTAAATCATACAACTTTGAGGTGTTTGTCCATTTTTTGTGCAAACAGTATGTAAACTTTTCGTCTACAAGTGCTTATGATAAGGCTGCGTATGGCCCATCTCACCATCTACAACCCACTTACACTAGTGTCAAACCTAAGCAATGCGCTCCGATTCGATTCGACTTCAATGGTCGCTTCGACGTCAACGGTCGCTTCATGATCAACGATGTGTCATCCATGAGAACCTCACAGCCCATGTACTCAGGTTCAAGCCTAGGCTCATTCCCCACTCAACGTTAGACCGCTTGAAACCTATGAGAGCCCGCGAGCAAACTTGCATTTAAGCTCGTGCCATTGCAAACCCGCTACTCTACATTTAGCCAATACTTAGTTTACAATACTAGTCGTACCTGGACCGCCTTTTTTCATACTAATATTTAAACATATCCTTAAGAAAATAAGCATCTCTACAAAATGAATACAGGAACAATTAGCTATTCAAAGCGCTCTACTCAACAAGTCATGCGTAGATAAATAAGTAAAGACGACCATGATATTCTTAATCAAAGCTTGAAATAAAAGAGTAGTTTCATTTAGGTCAAAGAACGTAGAGGCATAGGGCCCGCCCTGCTAGGCTTATAATGATATTTTTATTACTAACTAGTTGAAAAGAAGAAAGAGAGAAGAAAAAGCACATTGTGGAACACTTTAGAAGTGATAAAGTTGGTGGTATGGCATAGGGGCAATTATGTAATTGTTACGTAGACTCGATAACCAATCTTGTTTCAAATAAAAGGTGTTTTTTAATTATATATTTGATATACTGAGTTATATTAATTAATTAATTTAATTAAAAGTATATTTAATCAAAAATCCATAAATAGTATGTTTTGTGATAGTAGTTACAAAGTGTTGTAACCATAAGTGAATTATCACAATGAAATTAAACATATTGTTTTAAATACTCCTAATCAAGATAAAACGATATTGGATATTGATAAATCAGTTGAGACTAGAGCACGTAACGCTCTCCAAATATTGGGCAGTATATTACTTATGATTGCTCGGGGCACCAAGGGGTTACATACTAATAGTTACCGGATAACTATGGAATGACTCACTCGATATATAGTTTTATATTGGTTAATACAACTAAGGTCAAACTAAAAATATTGATGTGACAAAATTACATAGTTTTCCTACCTGAGGATACTGTTGATCTTCAATGTGGAAGTTCGGAGTCTATCGAAGTGCTATAGTTGGGTTGAATGGAAGCATTGGAAGTGAAACATATTCAAGAGAGTATTCATCTCCTTAATTAGATGATGTATCACGGTCAATTGAAGTTGACTCAAAATCAAAGTCTATGGGTAGAGAAATTCGATTAATTACTATTATTATTGAACTAAGGACTTTGTGTTTGGACTATAGAGTAGAATATGAAGGATATTGGAATTTTGACCATTACTATATTCCATAAGTCCAAAATGATATAGTTTTGATGAAGAGAATTAGCGTAAATAATTATCACTACCGGGTAACACTTAATAACATAAAATTGGATTTTACTGAAACCAAGTAAGCGATAAATTTGGCTATAACGTCACACCACCTACTAAGTGACGTGTGAACGTTAATATTTATAATGTTCAATATTAATCGCTGACAAAATTTACATCTAAGAGTCACACAACCGAAATATTGACTAATCCTTTTACCTACTAATTTAATTAATTTATAAATTATTATAAATTAATTAATCTTTATGAAATTATAATTATAAAATTTTATTTGATGTATTTTGAATAATATTCAATAGTGTGTTTATAATAGTTATAAATATATTGATTAATATACGATATCGATATAAATAAGATTTAAAATTGAATTGAATATTGTTCGGACTTGGACCAGATTAGAGGCCCAAATGGGCATGATATTTTCAGCTGTAGGATGCACTGTTTGTGAGTCAGCGGAATAGGAATCTTAAGGCTAAATTAACACTAGAGTGAGGGTGAATAATGTTTAATTGATTGTATGAATTATTTTCAAATTCTTTAAGATTCTATTTGGAATGATGTAATTAACAATCACAGAATCATAGTGCAAATAAAAGTAAATGCAGTAAAAGTAAAAAGGAAAGAACACACCAGGATTTTATACTAGTTCAGAGTTACCCTACATCTAGTCCTGCACAATTCCCTATATGGATTTATTTTCAACTAGTAAATGCAAATACAATCTCGATTTCAAGGATACGAGACACACCCACCAAAATCCCAACCTTTGGGTAGAGTCACTTAATTTCCGGGCTACAAGCACACCCACTAGATTTACGGGCTACTAAGCACACCCAATCGATTTCACGGGCTACAATCACACCACAAGTATAGCGGTATGATTTGATAGAGTTTTACAGACTTAGATCTTTGATCTTGATTACAATTGATCCTATAACTCTTTAATAGCACTTTGATCTTGAGAGAGATGAGAGAAATCAATGAGTAGATGAAGGAGAATCTAACTAGTGATGATTGAATTTGATTCTGGTTGAATTTTGGCAGAGTTTGGGTAGAAATTGATTTAGAAATCAAGAGAGTGAAAAGAGGAGAGAAGAATAAGAAATTAGATGTTTAAAATTTGTTTGGAAGTCTGGTGTATACAGGAAAACAACGGTCATGTCCATTCACGAAGAGATATGACGAAAAGACACTTCCATTCAAATTTGAATTTTGAAATTCCCAGCCTATATGTCGACATTCTTGGAAACTAACATAAACATGGATATTTCACCAACAAACATATATATAATTTTAATCATTTAAACATGGCATATACATGCAAAAACATATCGAATGTAGTCTTAAAATCGAAAACTATATAAAAAAATAGGAAGAAGTAATTATTCACCTTAGCTTTGAGATTAAAAGATGTGAGATTTGATGTTGAATTAGTTGATTATCTTCCATCTCTTGAACCATTGTTTTAATCTTTCCTTGAGAACAATAATGGTGGCCGTCCTTGATATAATTTTAGTTTAGTTTGAGTGAAAATGAAATAAACGTGAGTTTCATTTCCTAAGGGTTTAGGGTATAAGCCTTTCCTATTTTCCATATTGTCCTTACTCATTCCTAACACCTTTATTTATGTTATTTTATTTTATTAACACACTAACATGGCACGGCTACCCTTAGTCTAATCAAATCTCAACCTATTAATCTTCTCATTATTTTATTTAATTTACCCAATTAATTATTCTAAATAATGTTATAAAAATATGGGGTGTTACAGACTCCCCACCTTAAAGAATTTCGTCCTCGAAATTACTATAAGGCACACATAAAACAATCAAAGGTAAAACATACCATCAAAAAAAATCAGGGTAAGCCTCTCTAATCCTGCTCTGAGTCTCCCAAGTACAGTCTCTAGCATCGTCACCCCACTGGACCTTTACTAATTTACTTTCTTGTTCCTCAACTTCTTCTCATATCTAGCCACAATCTGAATTGGCTTTCTAACTATGGTCAAGTCCAGCTCTACTACTAAACCTTCTAACACTGTTGGTGCTATAGTAATCTCTGGGTCTCTAACACACTTTCTAAGATGAGAAACATGGAAACATCATGGACTCCTGCCAAACTATTTGGTAACTCTACTCTATAAGCGAGTTTCCCGATCCTCTCAACAACACGGAAAGGTCCTATGAATCTAAGTGCTAACTTTCCCAACTTTCCAAATCTAATCACACCTTTCGTCAGTGAAACCTTAATAAACACATAGTCTCCAACAGAGAATTCTAAGTCTTTCCTCCTTCTATCTGCATAACTTTTCTGCCTAGACTGAGCTTCCTTCATCCTAGCTCGGATCAAATCAATCTTCTCTGCGGCTTCTTTTACCAAATCCGGACCAAGAACCAACCTATCCCTGGTCTCTAACCAACATACGGGAGATTTGCATGGCCTTCCATATTGAAGCTTCAAAAGGTGTCATCCCAATACTAGTCTGATAACTATTGTTATACGAGAACTCGCCTAAATGAAGATGGTCTTCCCATGATCCCCCGAAATCCAATACACAAGCTCTTGACAAATCCTCCAAGACTTTGTTAACTCTTTCCGTTTGCCCATCAGTCCGTGGATGGTAAGCGGTACTCATGTT
This sequence comes from Allium fistulosum, assembly GCA_030737815.1. Classification (NCBI taxonomy): domain Eukaryota; kingdom Viridiplantae; phylum Streptophyta; class Magnoliopsida; order Asparagales; family Amaryllidaceae; genus Allium; species Allium fistulosum. Next base: position 1,395,864,610 of record CM060902.1, read on the forward strand.
GAGCTTGGTTCCTAATGCTTCCTGTAGACTCTTCCCGAACTCACTAGTAAACAAAGAATTCCTATCACTGATGATACTACTAGGAATCTTGTGCAGTCTAACTACATTCTTCATAAATAACTTCGCTAGAATAGGTATCATCCTAGTTGACTGTACTGGAATGAAATGGGCACTCTTAGTCAATCTGTCTACTATGACCCATACGCTTTCATTTCCTCTACTAGACCTTGGCAACCCATTGATAAAATCTATAGAGATAGAATCCCGCTTCCATATCGGAACTTCCAACGGTTGAAGCAATCCACTTAGCTTCTGGTGTTCAGCCTTTGCATGTTGGCAATTCAAGCACTGCTTAACACATAAACCAATATCCCATTTCATACCTTCCCAAAAGAAACTTCTCTTCATATCCTGATACATCTTCGTTCCTCCTAGATGGATAGTGAACTTCGAACGATTTCATTCATCCAAAACTTCTTTCCTCATGTCACCTACATTCGGAACAAACAACCTTCCTTTCTTTCTCAACCACCCCTTCTGGTCAAGACTGGAATCCTTTAAGTCATCGCTCTTTGTTCCCTCCTTTAGCTTTCTGATCCATTCAGCCAAAACTGGATCCTTCTCCTGTTTAGAAGCTATCTTCTCAATCATTACCGGTCGAACTTCCAAACAAGCAATACAACACTTCCTACACTAGAACCTGCCTCGGATCTATACTACACACTACAAGCTGATAATGCTTCTAAATCTTTCCACTCAGCAATCATAACCAATACTGCATTCTGATGTTTCCTGCTAAGTGCATCCGCCACCTTGTTTCCTCTTCTAGGTGTGTACTAAATTCCAAAATCATAAGCAGCAATAAACTCCAACCATCTCTGATGTCTCATGTTCAGCTACTTTTGAGAGAACAAGTACTTCAATGACTTATGGTCTGTATAAGCTCAAATCACTCCCCTAATAGATAATGCCTCCACACTTTCAAAGCAAATATAACTGCAGCTAACTCCAAATCATGCATTGGATACCTAACTTCATGTGGTCTGAGCTTTTTAGAAGCATAAGCAATCACTTTACCTCTTTGCATCAACACAACCCCCAATCCAGTACCACACGCATCAGTATAAACAACCAAATCGTAATTCCTCTCTGGAACCACTAACACCGGTGCATGGGTCAATAAGTGTTTCAAGTTCTGGAATGCTTCCTTACAATTATTAGTCCATACAAACTTCACATCTTTTCGCGTAAGCTTAGTCATCGGTGCAGCTATCCGCGAAAAATCCTTTATAAACCTTCGATAATATCCAACTAATCCAACAAGCTCTTTATCTCGGTCACCGTCTCGGGTCTCTTCCAATTATTTACCGCGTCAATCTTAGTCGGATCTACAGACAACCCTTTCTCTGGGACTACATGACCAAGGAACTTTACTTCCTTCATCCAAAAATGATGCTTCGAAAACTTAGCCTTCAACGGATGCTCCCTCAATGTCTCAAGCACAACTCTAAAATGAACTTTATGCTCCTTCTCATCCTTAGAGTATATCGGAATGTCATCTATAAAGACCAACACAAACCTATCCAAGTGCTCTCAAAAAATTTGGTTCATCAAATCCACAAAGAATGTCAGTGCATTAGTTAATCCGAACGGCATAACTAACCATTCGTACGATCCATTCCTCATCCTAAATGTCGTCAAAGGAATACTGTCCTTTGCCACTCTAACTTGATGAAATCCCATCGCTAAATCCAACTAAGAGAATACCTTGGCTCCACTTAACTAATCGAACAAATCATCAATTCTCGGCAATGGATATCGGTTCTTTATCATCTTCTCATTCAACTTACGATAATCGATACATAACCTTAACGATCCGTCTGGCTTCTTAGCAAACACTGTGGTAGCTCCCCATGGTGAACTACTTGGTCGAATAAAATTCTTGCCTTCCAAATCCACCAACTGCACCTTCAACTCTCTCATCTTTGTAGGTGTCATCCTGCTTGGCGGCCTACTACCAGTTCTGCTCCAGGCACCAAATCAATCTGAAACTCAATGGCCCGTTTTGATGGCAATCCAATTACCAGCTCAAACACATCAACAAATTCTCTAACCACAAAGACTCGATGCAACTCATCCTCCAATTCCATAATACCCAATAAATTATTCACTTCACAACTTGGGTTCTCTATGGTATAAACTATCTGATCACTACAATCCGGGTGACTAAGTGATATGTTTCTATCATGGAAAAATATCCTAGCATCATATTTACTTAACCAGTCCATCCCAAGGATAATCCCAAATCCCCTAAAATCAAACACATGCAAACAGCAATCAAAAGTATGGCCTAGCAAATCAAACTCTAAATGGTCACACCTCATCCCAAGTGTTGCATACCCTCCTATCGGATTTGCAACCCTTAAGGAAGTAACTAAATATGAGGGTTGAGGTTAAGCTTATCTACCAGACATTGAGAAATAAAAGAATGTGATGCACCAGTATCAAATAGAACGCTAACAGACATACCATGAATCTATAGCAAGCCTCCTAGAACAGCCTTCCCTTTCTCCTACACAACTGGCCTTGAAGTTGCGGGCTCCAATGCATAAACTTGCCCTTTACCTTTTTTAGCAGGCTCCTTGCGTTGGTTCTTATAATGGCCGATCTGATCATAATTAAAGCATCGGATGTCCTTCTTTCCAACTACTTCTTTCCCTTTTCCTTTTCTGGTCCGACACACATGAGCATAGTGTCCCTTCTTATCACATTTATAACAAACCACCTCAACTTTTTCCTTCTTCTGTGCTCCTCCCTTTTGAGCATTCTTCTTATGGAAAAACTTTCTTTTCCGGCCTTGCCCTACCTTAGCCTCCTTCATTTTCTTCCTCAAACAAGCTGACGTCTCTTCTTGCCTCAGCGCCATTTCAACCACTATATCACTTGGATCCCTTAAGTGCAGTAAGGTAGCAACTCCGGCCTCAAGCCTCTTATAAACTTCTCATTCCTCTTGATCACCGTATCAACCAAGCATACCCATGCTAGGCTAACTCTTCAAATTTTCTTGCATACTCTAGAACAGACATCTCCCCTTGTTCTAATTCAGCAAACTTCCTAACCAATGCCGACTGCGCCATCACTGACTAAAACCTTTCCTGAAAACTTCTCCTAAACTCCGCCCAAGTCATGGTTTCCTCATCAATGCCAACTACGACAGTTTTCCATAAGAATAAGGAGGCTCCTTGAAGCTGTCTTGAAGCTACTCTCCTCTTTTGCTCGTTATTCAATCTTAAGTCAGCAAAAATTCTCTCGCGGTGCAGTAGCCAATTTTCAACCTCAATCACATCTTTAGTTCCAATGAACGGCTTCCCTCCAAGCCTGGTATAGTCTTTGCTAAGTTAGCATACTGGTTGACTATCGGAGCTTCCTGAACTTCACCTCCAACAGCATTTCCTCCGACAACTCCAGCTGCAATTTCAACTTGCATCATGTTTATGAAAAACTGATACATGGCTCACATATCCACTTAGGGAACCCCGACACTAACATTTTCAGCTTGAGCCTGACCTGGACCTCTTCTAACATTTGGTCGGGCATTTCCATTAGTGGTGGTGCTATCTCATCCAAGATTAACTCTACCTCTTCTTCCTTCCAAATCTGTACTCAAACCTCGTGAGATACAGATGAATAGCCTAACTGAGATAGAAGTCTAGAAATATAGTGTATACGGATATATATATATATATATAGAAAATACAAGTAAGTTACTATAGCGTTATCCCATACCCTGATCTTAACTCTAATTACTAAGGATTATGCTTTCAAAACCATTTTTAGTTAAAAGTATTCCATAAACCATGCTCTGATACCAAGCTGTAACATCCCTTATCTAGAGGCCCAAAACTAAGCGCTACAAATGCTGCAGTCATCTATTGTATTAGCTTCCGACGACAAAATACGGCTATGTTAATGCTATCTATAATATCAGAAGCACTTGAATATGAAACAAAACAAAATTTTAAAACAACTTTTACTTCATTACATTTAAAACAGATGTTCCATATTCAACTTACATAATCCCAATACGTTTCCAGGCACAGATAAAATATACTTATTACAAATACGCCAAGAGCGGTGTATGAAGATACCCCCTTGGATGATCAGAGTTAAAGAGTAATAATAGACTTAATACAAAACACAGCGGAATACATCATAACATAAAAAAAGAACTGCAATTCCTAAATAGCTATCCATTTGCCTCCTGCAAGCCTCGGGTAGCCTTATTCGCCGTCCTACTAAAACCTAAAAAAAACTTAACCCCTCAGCCTACTCAAATTAATTTTGCGCACTTGAGAGTTTAAGGGGAAAACATAAACTTCAAGTCAGACATAAAGCCTGGTATGAATAATACTATACATCTCGGAATATATATGTTAAGTGAGAACATGCCGCTTAGCGGAACGGGTTTCCCCTCACTAACATCCTTTTAAAACATATCTTTGCAAAACCTGTTTCCTGCAATTAAAACTGATTAAACACAGTAAAGCATCATTACGTAAACATACATAAATATCAGGTAATAGTGATAGTGAACTATCTGTTCAAGCACATAAGTTTTGTTTGGATAACTTTTAACCTTTGGCTGACTTGGGCCTACCAGACAATATAATCAAAAATAATCTAACACCCGTTAGCTATTCTTCTTCTGGATTACATATCCTTTACTATCTATTAAATACTTCACTTCTGGACTGTCTATCCTTAACTATCTGTTAAATACTACGCTTCTGGATGGTCTATCCCTAACTTACTCATCTCTCAGGTCTTCCTGATCCTAATGGTTTTTCGGGCTCACCAATAACCTAGCTGTATACAAACATATATTCCTTTCGGTGTGTAAACATAATTTTAGTCAATATGTGACCAAGCCCTACACACTGGAATTTCGGACAACAATTAGCTGGGGCTAATAGCTAATGTATAGGGCGCGACCCTATACTAGTCCCATCTGGTATTCTAATATCTGATTCATTTTCACTTAAGGATCCCTTCCCATAAATTTCCTTGAAAATGTATTCAAAATGATTTAAAAACTTTAAATCAAATTTAAATAAGGAAACTATAAAATCTTTAAGCTTTACTCAAAATCACAATGCCATGTTGTGTATATATTCTTTACTCAAACATTAGTTGACGACAACATTTAACATTTGAAAGTACCTCTTTCTAAACCTTTGAAAGCACATCTTTCTAACCCAAATAAAACCCTTTAATTTTCTAGGCTAATATGCCAAAACCTTACCTTTTGGAACCATTTATCAAACCTTTCGAAACCATACTCTAAACCTTTCGAAAACATTGAAAAGCAAACCCTCCGAAGGTAATAAAACTTTGGACATCCTTCTTTGAAATCACTTTAAAACATTGCCTTAGAAAACCTAGGGAAACCATCCATCTCAAACCTTTTGAAACCATTCAAAGAAAACCTTTCGAAATCATTGAACTCAAACCATTCGAATCCATTGAACTCAAACCTTTCGAAAATATTAAACTCAAACCTTTCGAGTCATTGAACTAAAACCTTTCGAAAACATTAAACTCGGACCTTTCGAAGCCATTGAAAAGCAAACCTTTTAAAATCATTGAATAAACAAACCTTTCGTAGGCATTAAACCTTTTAAAACATAAACCTTTCGAAGACTTGCTAGTTCAATTTAAAACAAGTGGAAAATCTACTTTTAAAACCTTTCGACTTCATTGGAAGCATCCTTTCAACTTTGTCGAAAGCACTGCTTCGAAAGCTTTAAAACTTAACTTTTAAACAATAGACTTTAGCCTATAAAACAACTCCTTCGGAAGCTTGGGTTATACTTTAATTAGAAAAACAAAGATAAATCACCTAAGTCAAAAGCTTTCTTCCAAAAGCTTGGAGAAGTGGCTGGTTTTAAAACAAGTAAACATTTCAACTTTGTCAGAAGGCTTCAAAACAAAACAAAGCAGCACTAACCTTTCGACTTTGTCGAAAGGTTTAAGACCTTTATTTTAGGTAATTGCCTAGTCAGAAGCAACCAAGTCGAAAGCTCCTTTTCGAAAGCAAGCAGGTGAAAGCTTTTGGTTTTTTAAAACAAACATACCCCAACCTCTTTGGCTATCAACCTTTCGACTAAGTACCCTTCGACCTTATCCAATTCATTACGTACCAAGTATCTTGATACCATATGCATTGGTTTGACCTCTGTCGAAAGCTATGAACCTCCCGACCTTGTCGAAAGGTCTGGGTTGGAAGGTTTGATGCTGTAAAAGGCTAAAACATGCTAAAAGTATAATTTCTTTGTTTTTAACTTAAAAAGGTTAACTTCTCAACTAACCTGCCTTCGTTTGTCAAATCCTCATAATAAATACTTTTCAGAAAAGTGCTGCCACTAATTTCAGAATTAATAATAATTTTATTTTATAAAATTCCCATTCTCCTTAATAAAATATATAAAACATTTAAGTCCCATACCTTAAATAATTTTATATCTTAATCAAATCACTTAGGAAAAATTTGGAAAAATTCGAAAAAATCTATTTTAATATGTTTTCCAACATATAAAAATTTCAAACCAAAATAGCTATTTATTTAGCCGTAAATAATTTATAACCCAATAAATTATTTTCTTCACTAGAAAATTAATATAAAATCCACCTTATGGAAATTGAAACCCATCTCTACAATATCATTTCTGACCTATAATTAAATTTTCAAGGCATTTGGACATTATTTAATAGGGTCTTCATATCAAACATATCATAGGAATTAACATGAACATGGATATTTCACCAACAAACATACATATAACTTTAATCATTTAAACATGCATATACATGCAAAAACATTTCAGATCTAGTCTTAAAACTAAAAACTATAAGAAAATGGGATGAAGTAATTATTCACCTTAGCTTTGAGATTAAAAGATGTGAGATTTGATGTTGAATTAGTTGATTATCTTCCTTATCTTGAATCCTAGCTTTAATCTTTCCTTGAGAACAATAATGGTGCCGGCCTTGATATAATTTTAGTTTGAGTGAAAATTAAATGAACCTCAGTTTCATTTTCTAAGGGTTTAGGGTATAAGCCTTTCCTATTTCACATATTGCCCTTATTCATTCCTAACACCTTTGTTTATGTTATTTTATTTTAATTAACACACTAACATGGCACGGCTACCCTTAGACTAATCAAATCTCAACCTATTAATCTTCTCATTGTTTTATTTAATTTACCCAATTAATTATTCTAAATAATGTTATAAAAATATGGGGTGTTACACACACCCTCGAGTATAGCTGTATGATTTGATAGAGTTTTATAGACTTAGATCTTGATTACACAAGATCCTATAACCCTTGAATAACACTTTGATCTTGAGAGAGATGAGAGAAATCGGAGAGTAGATAAAGGAGAATTAAACTAGTGATGATTGAATTTGATTCTGGTTGAATTTCGGCTGATTTTGGGTGGAAATTAATTTAGAAATCAAGTGAGGGAAAAGAGGAGAGAAGAAGATGTTAAAAATTTGTTTGGAAGTCTGGTATACATAGGAAAACAACGGTCATGTCCATTCGTGAAGAGATACGATGAAAAGACACTTCCATTCAAATTTGAATTTTGAAATTCCCATCCTCCATGTCGACATACTTAGAGAGGATATGTCGACATATCCCTTTGTATTTTGAAAAATCACTTAAAAATTGTTTTGAAAATATAAAGTTTTGTAAAATATTTTGAAACTTCATACACACATTTAAACATAGTTTATATATATATTAATCATATTAAACTTAATAAAACTTTATAAAATAATTTAAAAGATTTAATAAGAGTATTCAATATAATGTAATAATATAAAATCAATAAAGTTATAAATTGCAAGTAAATATCTAAAATCAAAATATCAAAAATAAACATAAGGAAGATATAAACTAAAATACCAAAAAATATAATAGATTAAAAAATACTTAAACACTTAATATAATATCTTTGTAAATATAAAAGGTTAAGAAATTTTTTTGAGAAATATTTTGAAAAGATGTTTGAAGGGATTATTTGAAAACCGTGATATTTGAACAATATTTAAAACTTATTTGATATATATATATATAAAGAGAGAGAGATCAAGAAAGTGCTATCGGGGTTTTAACATAAACTCTATGACTCTATAGCTTAATTGAAATATCTTGAAATCTTGAACTCTTCAATATTCATGAGTATTCAATTATCGTCATCTTGAATCTACTCTTGACACTGTACAATCTTCTTAATCAACACATGTCTAATATCCTACACTATATACTGTGTGTATATATATATATATATATCTTGATAAAATATTAGTATCTATATTTTATATAATGTCCAATATGTGTTATCATCAAAACGAAAACCTAAGGTACGAACATTGTTTGGGCAGCCATATGATGACAATTGGAGAGAATTTTGAATGGTCAAAAATGGTGGAATTAGTAAGAGAGAGATATTAGGATTGTAACAACCCGAGGTTTCATATCGATTGATCATCGTCATTAGACGATTGAATTGGTAGCTAATTACTGTTGGTATTTTAAATCGGTTGAATTAATTTAAAAGAAAAGATAAAAATTTAATTAATTATGGTTGGGCTTTAAAAATTAATTTCGGCCCATATTTTTATTCGATACCGTTCCCTTCTTATTGCAGTGCGACCGTCCCCTTTTCCCCATTATTCATTTTCTAAACCCTAGAATAAATCGAACGAATGAAAATAAATGGTGGCGCTCGTTCTCTTCTTCGTCCCTCTGTGAAAAGCTAGGGCTTTGTGACATTCATGATCGCCGCTTGCTGTGGATCGATCAAAGGAGGTTTCTCATTGCTTGCTTATCTCGATCGAGAGTGCTGGCGATCGGTATTTCCTTCGCATCGTGCTTGTTCAAGATTTCTCCGAGTCGCGACGAAAAAGGTGAGTTTGCTCACATCTATTTCATACTTCAGATGTTAAATTTTCTCGACTATTTGATTTCGTTTGAATATTGGGGCTGATTTCTGGGTTGTTCACTCGTTTCGATGTTGATGATTTCGTTCTCTGTCTATTGCTTACTGCTTTGTTCTGATAATGTCTTCGACATTTTAAAAGTGGCTTCGGCTCTTGATATTGTTCGTTTTTGGTAAACTTGTTTCGATGTATGTTGCTACTTGAGATTTATTTGACATCCCCTGGTTTGTTTTGCCTCTGGTTAACTTCGCTAATATACTTGTGGCCCCGATCCCTCTGTTTTGTGGCCATTCGTTTTGGTTTGATGTTGATAAATTGCTTTGATATAACATTGATTCCCTGGTTCACCTGGTTCTAAATTCGGGCAATTGATTTATGCTGGCTTCGGCATTTCTGACTGAGGCCATGGTGACTTGTGATGATATCTTGTTTTCTACTTGAATCTTGTGATAATATATCATTGATTTATATTCCCTGTTTTGATCAAAACTGCTACTTATTTGCTTGCACTAGCTTGTCGCAATTTGTCGAGTTCTCAGGGGCATTTGTTCCAGTCAGATGCACTTCACTTATACTCGAGCCTGGTCATATTGATGATGAGGCTTTCTTTTTATTGTCTTTTGTTTGCATTGTCGACTTTTCTTTTGCACAAAAATACTCAACACGTTTCACTATGTTCTGTTTTACATCCATACAAATTATTTACACAATAATGTAAAACAAGTGTCTGGGCAATATCTTGTTCCATGTTGCATGCAAGCTACTCACTGTTACTAAAGTATGTGATGTGGCCAAATTAGTAAATGATTTGTATACTAGCTGTCATATGCACGCATGCTATTCATAGGATTAAATGCAGCAAGTCAAAGTTAATACTCAACTAGAAACAAGATTTGACAAACTATCCACCAATTCTATCCAACTTAAATGTACGTATGTTACTGCATTGACGCGAGTTGTTTTTGTCGGTCTGCAACTTTAATCAAGTTGGCACTATTCTCTGGTCTGTTGGTCTTACTACCCTCATACAATTGCAGTTTCTTGTGTTGTAGTGGGACTTTATTCATGTATGTTTTTAGAATCTGCAGTGTTTTGAGTGCATGTATCATCCCTTGCATATGTGCCTCTCTACTGTTGCATTATGTGTACCTGTTGGTCATGACACTCCTTATATTTGTAATTCACTTCCACATGAAGTGGTAGCCTATATGCTCGAGTCTGATACTTGCATGATCCAATTTCACAGTTGTATACCACATGTCGCCATTACGGCTGTTGCAGTTCCAATTTACAGCGTGGTTCCAATTAGTCATGGTTCCTATAAGGTCGTAGTTGTATTGAGTATATGGGTCCAGTTTGGTTGACCTTGCATTCCCATGCTTATGTTGGTTCATATATATTTCATCTTTGCCATACCTATATTGCTGTGTGTTGCCATTTAGTTCTGTTGCTCCAGGTTGCTTTTGTACAGGTCGTGCCATATATTGGATTGTATATCCAAGTCATGCATTGAGATATTTGATGTTGTTAAGTCATTGGCTTGCCCTTTTGCATTTTATTTGAGGGTCGATGCTAATTTGCTTCCACCCTGATCCATTGATCTTCTGTGTTGTTTTGAGTTGCGGTTGCTTTATATCTGGACTTCCTCTGGTTCATTTTTCTGTAGCTGTGTTGAGTCTCATGCCGCGACTTGACCTTTGCAATTTCAACGTACGGTAGTGGCGAGGCAGTGCACGCGTGCGTGTACTGCAGCCACACCGAGATTTAATTTGATCTGATGTCATCGGTTTCTGTTTTATTAAGCGTATTTTGAAATGGTTCATTTTGATTTGTGTTGGATTTATTGACTTTCGGATTCATTGATCCTCTGAGTATTTGATACACTATTTTGGCGCGGCAGTATACGTTAGCGTGTACTGCAGCCAATCAGCACTATTGTTAACAATTGACATTTTAATTGTTTAAATCGATTTGGATTGCTGATTTACTGTTTAACACTGTTTAGTGTTATATCTTCCGTTATCCAATTCTCGTATCGAGAGTTGGATATACGAGGTTCTGTGATTGTCGTCTATTTGATGTTTGATTATTATTGCTTCTATGCACTAATAACTGAGTTTGAATTAGACTGACCCGTGTATTATTTTCTTTTGAATTTAATACTCGGGTCAGACCCGAGTTATTTCAGGTTGTAGATTTTCTTCTTTGAGTTGTTGTTCAGGATATGAAGACTTTTCACACCTTCTGAAGTTATCAGTGTCATTTTGTAGTAGTCGTGTCATTGTATAGAACGATATGTATTCATGTATATTAGTCGATAATGTACTTGTATATATAACTTCTAGAGTCGACAGTTGTAGTTGTATCATATGTATTGTGTCAACCATGTATTAACTGACAGCAGTTATATATATATGAGACTTGTTTTTATCTTTGTTCCGCATTTATATAATCTGTGTTATTGTTATATTTAATGTCCTAAACTATTATGAACAGTCGTAGTTCGTTTTATACTGATAATTGGGTGTGTCGATGGAAGTAAATAAATAAAAGAAGAAAAATAAAAAGTATATACCACTTCTATCGAGATAACCAATATTAGTGTAAGGCCAACTACAGAGGGTCGCTCCTATCCAGCCTTATTCTTCGTAATAATAGACAGTATTTCTTTTAATACTCTTTGTTATTATGAGCATAGAGGTGGGGCGTCACAGTTGGTATCAGAGCTTGGGGTTTATGGACATAATATAAAACTTAACTCGGAAGGAACATATGTTACAACTATTGGTCGATGTTTTATTTGTGCTTGAGTCAAAACTAAAGTTTTGAAATTTGGATGAAATTTTTAAATATCTTTATTTAAAAATAATAGTGAAATTGTGTTCTGATTATTTGATTGACTTGTGTTCTGTTTATCAGAGTGCGCAGCGGAAACAGTGAAACTGTCTTCGCTGAGTACAACTGATAATCTTTTTGATTTAAAAATACGAAATTGATATGAATTTCATTTGTTGTTTACATAGCTGTAATTATTTTTTTTCTTTGAGAACTTCGAATCCGAATTGAGGATTCGAAGAAATTGCAGGTATGTAATTTTTGTTGAAATTTCCGCTGGCTTTCTTTTGTACTAATCATCTATTGATTAGATTTTTGCTGTTTTAAATTATCTTCATTGAAGATACATTTGAATGATTCTTTGTTCATTTTGTAGTACGTGCAAAAATTTAAATTGCACGTTATTGCATTTATTTTACGTTGAACCGATGCTTGGTTATGAAACGTATTTTGTTGCCGTTATTTTTACAACGGAATTTTACACCAATGCTATATTTTGAAGTACGGTGTTTTGTGGCATTTTGATGAATGAAGATTCACTGATATTACATTTTGATGTAAATTGTTTTGATGTGATTTTGACGTTTTAAAATTACTGTCGCTTTGGCTTCAGTAACCGTCAAGTTTTAAAAGTGGATTTTCAAGCGGTTATTCCGCAATACTGATTTGTGACCGTTTTTACGGTATTTTGAGAAGTACAGTGTAATGACCCAAGATTTTAGGAATTTATTCTGGAAAATATAAATAAATTTAAAATAATTTTTAAATAAATTTTGAAGGAGGAATTGATATAGCTTGATAGTGTATCAGTGTGTGTGTACATGTGTGCACAGGAAATGCACATGAATATAAGCTAAAACCCTGAACTCCAAGAATACATACATATTGATGTGTATGGAAATATATATATATATATATATGTAGATTAAATTCTTAAAAGTAGTATGCATGAGTAAATGTATATATGAGTGCTACTGAATAGTTTGAGTGTACATGTGCATGTGTGTATCAGTATAGAATGATGTAGGAATACATAGGAGGGTGTACAAATTATTTCAGTAAAGACTTATATAAATATATATGTGTTAATAAAAATACCAGAGTTTAAACTAGTGGAATAAAATATACAGACATATTTTAATATAAGCAGAAATAAAAAGAATGAAGATATAAAAAGGAATAATCCTCTTATAGATAAATGAAGGAAGTACATACCATTTGCATGAAAGCTAAAAATAGGAAAAAAATAAGATAAAACAGGAAAGTGCTTGGTATAGGCAGAATTAGAAAAGAGTATTTAATAAATAACAAAACCAAGTCACATTTTTAGCATGATTGTAGACAAGGGGGAAAAGTATTTTCTGAAAAGCAAATTTCTGAAAAAAATGTGTAACCACTTTTCTCTCCACCCAAATTAAGCCGGGAAGGGTAAAACTTTGGGTTTAAAAAATGCAGACAACATGATTTTTCTGGTGGGCAAAAATGGACTTAGCCAATACCCAAAACCCTAAGAGAGACCCTGTATATATATACATGTATATACAGCAGCCTCCTCTCCTCCTCAGAAAAGAATTTTGAAAAAAAAAAAAAACAACACCACAGAAATCATAAGACAAGGGAAGGAAGAGAGCTTGAGGCTAAGGGCAGAAGCTCATCAATTAATTAAGGAAACAAAGAAAAGAGCTAGGTGAGAAAACTCACTCAAAAATCTGAGGCAATAAGTCCTAATGTAGGCAGCCAGTTAAAAGTATTTTCTTAAAAGAGTATTTTCATATATGAATGTTTATCTGTGAATTTAAATCTGAAAATGTTTTGATTTTCTTTGGTTGATTACTTGTTTTATTATAACAAAGTTTTATGTGTTGTTAGTATACATATCTGTTTTATACACTCAGATCTCTGATATGTTAATGTTTAGGGATATAAACAAATACCCAGAAAATAAAATGTTGAGAATAGGCAAGTAGTATTGGTTTTGGCTCAACCCAGAAAGATGTAAATAATGTTGAGCTGCAATATACTCATGTATAAGTGCTGAGGCTTGAAATAGAAAGGAATTAGGGGTGCAATAGGGTTGCCTATGTGCTGATGCTCCTGATTCAATAAAATGCATAGCAAACAAAATTTTGTGATTCAGTGAAATTAGGTCATCCTGAGTTTAACTCAAGCACAAATGTTTGCAAAAGAAAAACTCTCTCAGAAACCATAAGCCAATATTAGTTGCCTAAACTCTTTTTTAAATACCAGGATGAATATATGTATATACAGAACCTTATTTTGTAATCACCAATGGTTGTTGCTTGTTTGCCTCTGTATGGTCATGAATAATATGAGATGCCATGTGATGGATGTTTTTAGCTAATGAAATGAATCACTGAATGGTTTTGTCATGAAAAATCAAAAGAGTTATTATTAACTTAAATCTGATTAGGAAATTGGGGTCAAGAACACTGCAGGAATGACTTATGTGCTTGAGTAACACAGGTTGACACATGGCTTGTTTAAGTCCTGAGATCTTTGTGTAATGGAGTGAATTAGTTCATTACAGTGTGTCCATTGATTCATAAATATTGCAGATGAGACCAAGGATAGATAAATATACCAAGGGAATAATACTTGAGAAGATGAGAAAACTAGAGTTTTTCCCAGATTTGAAATATGAGAATTGAATAAATGATTTAACTCATATTAGTTATTTTCCTGTTTGGTATGAATGATTGTTTGTCTTGTATGCTTGAAGGTATGTGCCATATTCATATGTGTAGTCTCTGGAAAGAAAATTAAAGTGTGCACATGCACAATGACACAGAGCATGCCCACAAGTATTTGCCTGATTCCAAAGGGCTGAACTTTCTGTATATGTACTTAACTTAACTTTAACCTGATTAACTAATTATTTTGTGAGCTTTCTCATACCAGACATGTGTCTGACCCTAGTGTGCTAATGGCATCTGGGGTGTCTCATTTAAAATGAGGCAGTTTCAAATGCTTTTTCAGGGATTGCAGCAACTAAGTAGGAGTAGGAGCAAAGCTTTGAGAAGAAGATATAGCATGCTAAACTTAGTTAGATAAGAGCCTAAATGTTGAAATCTGCATGTATTGATAATTTAAATTGCTACTTGTATTGAGTGTTGAATATTGGATGGATATTTTGTTAGGTATTTTGATAAGAGATTGACTTGTATCTGGAATCTATGAACTAAGTTAATTATCTGTTATGTTTAAAAAGAATTTTAATCAAATTTTGTAAGTGAATTTAGCAAGAACACCATGTTAAAATTGAATGATTACATTTTATAAATGTATTAGTCAATCTTGAGGCTTTGGAAAGAATTTAAGTTTTGGAAAATCTGGATAGTTGATTCTCAGAAAATTAATGGTTTTATTTTCTACTATGGCATATGTATACAAAAGAAAATAGGCATAGGTTGAATGTTTTATATGGCTGCAAGGTTTCCATAATTAAACTTGTTTCATACAAATGTCTCATGTACTATTTTTTTTAAAAGAAAGGATTTGTAATAAGGGAAGAGTAAGCCAGATCCAAATAGTTGCAGATATATATGCACATAAACATGTTTAGTGCAAATATTACCACACCTTTTCCTTTGTATTTGTGATAAGAATCTGAATTTCACTCAGATTCTAACCAAATGCATTCTTAATTCCAGACAGATTTTGTGAGAAGAAATTCAAACCTGGATAATGATAAACACTTCTATCATTTACAAAACCCAAGCAACAGACCCTTAATTTGCATCAATCATGAAGCCTTCCAGGTTGTAGAAATGGGTTTCAAAAAAAATTAAGCAAGAATTATTGTTTTGTATGATGGAATATAGGCAAAAATAAAGTATATATGTGCAGATATAGGTGGATAACAGGTCCCAAACTGTACAGAAGAAAAAAAAAACAAAAATTGTGTTTGAACCAACCAGCATAGCACTCGAACTCGTGATCTCTTGTGTATAAGTTAGGCGCGTTTCCATTACGCCTAGATGTTGCTTGTGTTCACTTAGGATCCACTTTCTTTTATACTGAATTTGATACTACTTAGACTTTAACATGATCATCTATATTAAAAGCTTGTTTACTACTGATTATTACTTGATCACTTCTTAGTTAGGATAAACAGACTAATGTGTATGTTTCCAGTGGATTGTTTGGTCAAAAAAAAAACAAAATTAGCAATCCAATATCCTCTTGTTTTCCAGAACTCTGATTCAAACAAGAGAGGCATATACATCCTCACATGTATGTGCTTACCTTTGTGAATGTACTGATATATTTATATTGGTTGATTATTGTGATCCTGGATATATTTGGTTTATTGGAGAAAGATATTGACCCTGAGAATTATATTGCAATGGATGATATATCTATCTATATATATATATCCTCTTTACCTTAAAAAAAAATCCTTATGGAATTAGAGTAGAAATAGGTGGGTCATTTCAGTTGGTATCAGAGCTATGTTATTTAACATAGTAGAAGTAAGGATCAAGTTCTTAGATAGAAATAAAAATTAAAAGGAACTAAATGTATATACAACAATGTGTTCAGTGTGAAAAAAAAACCCCACTGAAACAACCAAATTACCAATCAAACTAACCAGCTATGTAAATTATTATTAGCAAACTATGGTAGGGAGACCACCCAATCAGGGAGCAGGATCTTCCCATGCACCACCAATGGTCAATCTGCAAGACTTGGTGAGAGCATTTAGGGATGGGGCAGGACAAAGGCAAGAAAATCCCTATGAAGAACTCTCAAAATTGCTTAAGACATATACTCATTTAGGAGGCAAAAGCTTTGAAGGGACAGAGAGTATCATGGAAATTCAAACATGGTTGAGAACATTGGAAAGAATTTTCAATGACATGCAACTTGATGATCAAAGAAAGAGGCAAGTGGCTTCAAGACAGCTAAAAGGAGTAGCTTTAGGCTGGTGGGAAGTAATCATTGCAGGAAGGAATGAGAATGAAATCACTTGGAATCAATTCAAAGAGATGTTGGAAGCAAAGTTTGTACTAGCATCAGCAAAGACTACCTTGCTAGAAGAATTCATTAGACTTAGACAAGGAACCATGACTATCACAGAATATACTCAAAAGTTTGAGGGGCTTTCCACATATGGAGCAATGCTTGTGGCAGATGAGGCATCTAAAAATGATAGGTACATAAAAGGTCTGAACCCAGGACTTAGCAGAGCCATGTTACCCTAAGCAGACAAGACTTTTGATCATGTGATAGACTTAGCTTTGAGGTTGGAGCAGCATGACAAGGAAAGGGAGAAGTTCAGAAATTTTAAGAGCAATAATAACAAGAAAGGTAAGGGGAGGTATTACCCTTATGATAAGAAGAAAGAAGAGGCTAGTAACAAAAGCACTGGAGATGACAAAGCCAAGGAAAACAAGAAGAAAATTGTGTGCCATCAGTGTGGAAAGGAAGGGCATATCAAACCAAGATGTCCAGAATTGAAAGGAGGAGCTTTCAAATGCTATCTATGTGGGAAAGAGGGGCATATGAAGAGGAATTGTCCTGAGTATAAACAGCAAGGCAAATTGGCAAATTTGGAAGGAAAAGGCAAAGCCACAGTGGAGAGTAACACTGTAAACCATAGCCAAGTGGAAGGTACATTACTTATTTGTACCATACCCATAACAGTAGTATATGATACTGGGGCAACTCACTCTTTAATTTCTTATCAATTGGTTAAAATGCTAAAACTAAATTGCATATTGGTTGAAACCCCATTGCATATACACAGTCCATTGGGGAGTTCTGGTGTTTTAAATATGATTTGTGTGGATGTGGAATTAAACATAGGAGGAAATATTTTTATTTCCAATTTATATGTTTTGAATTACCCAAATATAGGTGTTATATTGGGGGTAGACTGGTTAAAGCAATTTAAAGCCATAATTAATTTAGACTCATCCACCATATCATTGCAAAATTCTAGAGGCCAGAGAATCACAGTTTTATGTGAGGTAGCTAAGGAAGGAAAACTATATCATTTAGTTGACTCAGAAAAAGATTTCAGTGAACTAACCATTGAAGAAATTCCCATAGTCAATGAATATTTGGATGTGTTTGGTGAGGTCAAAGGTATTCCACACCATAGACCAGTAGAATTCCAGATCAATCTAGTTCCAGGAGCAAGCCCAGTGATTAAAAAGCCAACTAGAATGGGGCCAAATGAACTAAAAGAATTAAAGAAACAGTTAGAAGAATTGGAAGAAAAAGGTTTTATAAGACCAAGTAATTCTTGCTGGGGAGCACCAGTGGTATTTGTTAAGAAGCAAGATGGCTCCTTAAGACTCTGCATAGATTATAGAGAATTAAACAAAGTAACTATTAAAAATAAATACCCATTGCCAAGAATAGATGATCTTTTTGATCAATTAGCAGGGGCAAAAGTATTTTCTAGACTAGACTTAGCATCTGGTTTTCATCAAATGAAGGTGGAAGAATCAAGCATCAAGTACACTGCCTTTAACACTAGGTATGGGTTGTATGAATTTTTGGTTATGCCATTTGGCTTGACCAATGCACCATCTTACTTTGTAGATTTAATGAACAGAACCTTTAGAGATTGTTTAGACAAGTTTGTGCTTATTTTTATAGATGACATTTTGATTTATTCCAAGACAGTGGAAGAACATAAGCATCATTTGCACCTGGTTTTGTCTAGATTAAGGGAAAAAGATTTAAAGGCAAAATTTTCAAAATGTGTGTTTTGGAAGGAGGAAGTACATTTTCTTGGCCATGTTATATCTGCCAAAGGAATTTCTATGAACCCCAATAAAGTAGTGGCTATTCAAGCATGGAAGAGGCCAAGCACTGTGAGTGAAGTAAGGTCATTTATGGGGATGGCAGGGTATTATAGGAGGTTTATAAAAGATTTTTCAAAAATTTCTACACCACTCACTAACCTAACCAGGAAGAACCAAGCTTTTGTTTGGTCAGAAAAATGTGAAAAGTCTTTTGAACAGTTGAAGGAGGCATTGGTGAATGCTCCAATTCTAAAGGTACCACATGGAAATGAAGAATTAGTGGTATACACTAATGCTAGTGGATTTGGCTTGGGTGCAGTGTTGATGCAACAAGGCCAAGTCATTGCATATGCATCCAGACAACTAAAACCCCATGAAGTAAGGTATGCCACACATGATCTCGAATTAGCAGCTGTGATATATGCTTTAAAACTTTGGAGACATTATTTGTTAGGCACTAAGTTTGAACTTTACACTGACCACAAGTCTCTAAAATATTTGTTTTCACAAAAAGATTTGAACATGAGGCAACATAGATGGGTGGAGTTCTTAGCTGCCTATGACTTTGACATACTTTATACACCAGGGAAAGCAAACAAAGTTGCAGATGCTCTAAGTAGACAGCATGCTAAATTGGCTATGATGATGATAGAAGAATTTAAAAACTTATTTTTGCTAACTGAGTTAGAGATTGGGGAGAATGGTTGTGTGCACATTAATGAGCAGATGCATGGTGCACAAGAAGATAAAGGGAAGTTAAGCTTAATGACACTTCAACCAGATTTAATTCTGAAGGTAGGAAAAATGCAAGAACAAGATGCTCACTTATTAGAGAAGAGAATGCTCCTCTCAAGAGGGGAGGAAGTAATGAATCACCACATTGATAAAGATGGTTATGTGAGATACCAGAATAGGATGTGTGTACCAGAAGACATAGAATTGAAGAAGGAGATATTGAATGAATATCACAGAAGTAAATACTCCATACACCCAGGTAACACAAAAATGTATCAAAATTTGAAAAGAGACTTCTGGTGGAAAGGGATGAAATCTGATATAGCTAAGTACATTGCCAAATGTATGACTTGCCAACAAGTCAAGGCTGAAACTCAAAGACCATCAGGGTTGATGCAACCTCTTAGTGTACCACAGTGGAAGTGGGAAGACATATCTATGGACTTCATAGATGGACTGCCTAGATCTAAAAGAGGTAATACAAGTATATGGGTGATAGTTGATAGGCTAACCAAGGTAGCACACTTCATCCCAGTCAAGTCAGAAAGAACAGCACCAAAACTAGCTCAAATTTTTATAAAAGAAGTGGTAAGGTTACATGGCATTCCCAAAACCATTGTGAGTGATAGGGATACCATCTTCACTTCAAAATTCTGGAGAAGCTTTCAAGAAGCAATGGGAAGTGAACTATGTTTAAGTACTGCCTACCATCCTCAATCAGATGGGTAGACTGAGGTGGTAAACAAAGTTTTGGAGGACATGTTGAGGGCATGTATACTGGATTTTGGGGGCAACTGGGAAGATTATCTTCATCTAGTTGAATTTACATACAACAACAGCTACCAAAGCACCATAGGAATGGCTCCATTTGAAGCCTTATATGGTAAACCCTGTTTGTCACCTGTTTGCTGGGTAGAAGCAGGAGAAAGGTCTATTTTAGGACCTGAGTACATACAAGAAACCAAGGAGAAAATTGAGTTAGTAAGAAGAAGAATGACAGCAGCTCAAGATAGGCAAAAGAAATTTGCAGACATGAGAAGGAGGCAGGTAGAATATGAGGTGGGAAATTTTGTTTTCATCAAAATCTCACCCATGAAAAATGTGCTGAGATTTGGAAAACAAGGCAAATTAACCCCAAGATATATTGGACCATACAAAATTCTGGAGAGAATTGGTCCCTTGGCATATAAGTTGGAATTACCAGAAAACATGCAAGGTATACATGATGTTTTTCATGTATCACAATTGAGAAGATGGGTCCATGACAAGGCAGAAATTCTTGAAATCCCAACCCAAGTGCAGATAAATCCTAATTTGATTTATGAAAAGGATCCAGTGGGAATTTTGGCAAAAAATGTGAAGAAGTTGAGGAATAAATCTCTGAAACTTGTGAAGGTACAGTGGAGTCTTGATCCTAGTGATTGCACATGGGAATTAGAAGACAAAGTTAGGATGAATTATCCTAAGCTATTTTCAGATTAAGGTAATTCTGATTTTTGATTGTTTTCTTTATTTTGGATGAATATATTTTTAGTTAGTATAGAACTAAGAATCTATTTGGTAGAGAATATACTTGTTCTCTGAATTAAGTTTAAAATTTATTTTAAGCTTAGGAAAATTGTGGGACACAATTTCTAAAAGGAGGGGTGTATGTAATGACCCAAGATTTTAGGAATTTATTCTAGAAAATATAAATAAATTTAAAATAATTTTTAAATAAATTTTGAAGGAGGAATTGATATAGCTTGATAGTGTATCAGTGTGTGTGTACATGTGTGCACAGGAAATGCACATGAATATAAGCTAAAACCCTGAACTCCAAGAATACATACATATTGATGTGTATGGAAATATATATATATATATATGTAGATTAAATTCTTAAAAGTAGTATGCATGAGTAAATGTATATATGAGTGCTACTGAATAGTTTGAGTGTACATGTGCATGTGTGTATCAGTATAGAATGATGTAGGAATACATAGGAGGGTGTACAAATTATTTCAGTAAAGACTTATATAAATATATATGTGTTAATAAAAATACCAGAGTTTAAACTAGTGGAATAAAATATACAGACATATTTTAATATAAGCAGAAATAAAAAGAATGAAGATATAAAAAGGAATAATCCTCTTATAGATAAATGAAGGAAGTACATACCATTTGCATGAAAGCTAAAAATAGGAAAAAAATAAGATAAAACAGGAAAGTGCTTGGTATAGGCAGAATTAGAAAAGAGTATTTAATAAATAACAAAACCAAGTCACATTTTTAGCATGATTGTAGACAAGGGGGAAAAGTATTTTCTGAAAAGCAAATTTCTGAAAAAAATGTGTAACCACTTTTCTCTCCACCCAAATTAAGCCGGGAAGGGTAAAACTTTGGGTTTAAAAAATGCAGACAACATGATTTTTCTGGTGGGCAAAAATGGACTTAGCCAATACCCAAAACCCTAAGAGAGACCCTGTATATATATACATGTATATACAGCAGCCTCCTCTCCTCCTCAGAAAAGAATTTTGAAAAAAAAAAAAACAACACCACAGAAATCATAAGACAAGGGAAGGAAGAGAGCTTGAGGCTAAGGGCAGAAGCTCATCAATTAATTAAGGAAACAAAGAAAAGAGCTAGGTGAGAAAACTCACTCAAAAATCTGAGGCAATAAGTCCTAATGTAGGCAGCCAGTTAAAAGTATTTTCTTAAAAGAGTATTTTCATATATGAATGTTTATCTGTGAATTTAAATCTGAAAATGTTTTGATTTTCTTTGGTTGATTACTTGTTTTATTATAACAAAGTTTTATGTGTTGTTAGTATACATATCTGTTTTATACACTCAGATCTCTGATATGTTAATGTTTAGGGATATAAACAAATACCCAGAAAATAAAATGTTGAGAATAGGCAAGTAGTATTGGTTTTGGCTCAACCCAGAAAGATGTAAATAATGTTGAGCTGCAATATACTCATGTATAAGTGCTGAGGCTTGAAATAGAAAGGAATTAGGGGTGCAATAAGGTTGCCTATGTGCTGATGCTCCTGATTCAATAAAATGCATAGGAAACAAAATTTTGTGATTCAGTGAAATTAGGTCATCCTGAGTTTAACTCAAGCACAAATGTTTGCAAACACTACGCCATAAATGACCTTCTGCAACATTTTTGCAAGGTGTTGCCAGCTAAAATGTTGCGATAGATATAAAATTTTGGTCCTACTGCAACGTTGTATTTATGGTGTTACCTTAGCCATAAAAATGTGTTGCTCTAGCTAAAAAAGTGTAACACGTTGCAACATTTTTATATAGTGTTGCTATAGATGTATTCAGATTAAAAAAATAATAAAATTAGCAATCCGCGTGAACACGATCCAACGGTCTACATTTAATCCGATTGTTAAACTGGATCACCGCTACAATTTGCTCCAAATTTTCGTTTTCCCGCTTTACTTTTCATATCATTTTCGTTCTCACCCCCAATTTCCAAATCCCTAATTTCCAAATAATATTTTCGTTTCTTTTTTTTCTTCCAAAAACAAAATCTCGTCCTTTTTTCAAAGGTTGGTAGTGATCTCAGACAAGCTTCGTTCCCCATTTCGTTCTCACCTCCAATTTCGCTGCTGTTTGCCTACATGTCGAGCCCTGTTTGCTTTGTTGTCGAGATCTGGAAATGTCTGTTCGACTTGTGAATCGGCGATTGTTGTTGGAGTTAGGTCATGATTGGACTGGGTTACGGCAGTGGGTGATTGCGATTGAAATTTCAAGCGATGGAGGTGAGGCCAATGGTGATTTAAGGTAGTTCTGGTCGATGGGTTGCTGAAATTGCGGTTGGTGAATTTGATATGGGAGGCGCTGGTAGGTTCGCGATTTGGAGGAGTTTTTAACAGGTTGGTTTTCAGTTTGATTGGTGAGGAAGTTAGGGTGTAGGGGTAGTTCGGGTTGTCGGAGAAGGCAGGTAGGTGGTTGTTGTGATGGTGAAGGCATAGGGTTAGTGAGGAGATGCGAATTGGTTGTGACAGATTGTAGAGGAAGGGATTTGTTGTGCTATGTGCAGAAATGGTTCGAGTTCGTTAGGTGATAGGGGCAGGAGTTTGTGGCTGATTGTAGCTGGATGGTGAATCTGGTTGTCGCAGTTTGTAGAAGTTGGATATGAAGGTGTGATGGAGGTTGAAGTATATGAAGTGATAGGTTAGAGCTTTGTTTGTTGTTGCGCGTTTGGGATGCTTTGGTTGTGAGATGGTAGTTTGGAAGAAAATGCAGTTTGCTGGTAGGGGTTTCGATAATGAAGTATGCAGTGGTTGCTTGAGAAGGTTGTTGTTGCTTGAAATGTAGCAGGGAGGAGTTTGGGTTAAGGCAGTTTGGATTGGTGAAAGGAAGTTGGTGGTGGAATGGTAGGTTGCTGTTATTGTTTTGTGGAAGGAAGGAATGGGTGGTTATGCCAGCGATTGTGATTAGGTGATTAGGCAACATGTTCGATGAAGGGTAATGTATTACTTATTAACACGCAACATGTTCGATGAAATGTCAATTTTTATTTATCATGGTTTCAGGTCTTTTACCAAGGCAGAGCTAAGAATGATGGCTGGAAAAAGGTCGGATGATTCAGAAGAAGCCATGAAAGAGTTGCAAAAGTCAATCATCGAGGAGGTGTTCAAATTCGCAGGAGGTGTTCATTTGTGCATCATTTTACGTCGTTTCAAAGAAGGCTCGATCTTCCGAAATCCCCGCCGGGACTGCGGTGCCTCGGACCCCCGCCGGCGCTGCGCCCGGACCCGCTTCTCGCCTCGCCTTCGGCTCGGCACTCGGCTCGCCTTCGGCTCGTCATATATTTGTTAGTGTCGGTGTCTGTATAAATTGAAACTGCATATGTAATGAGTGAACTGAGTGATGTAGTGAGGAATATCTGTATATGTGAATATCAGTGTTATATATCATTGAATTGTAAAATAGTGGAGTCAGGAATTTGTACTATTTCAAATGTTGAAATAAAAAATTTATTTAAATAAATTACTGTTTGAATATCTGATTCTATGCAAATAGCATTTTATTAAATAAATATTTATTTCTATTAAAAAATCAAATATGCTCTATATTGTGGGCCCCACAAATTCAGAAAATCAATATCTATAGCAACATTTTTGAATGTTGCTACAGGCACCTATGGGTGTTGCCATAGACCCAAATAGGGTTCTATTGCAACAATATTACTTATGTTGCCTTAGATAGTCAAAATGTTGCCTTTGAGGTCTAAGGCAACGGCAAAAATTGCATCACCCTAAAAGTGTTGCCATAGACCTATGGCAACATTTTTCGGGCCTGAGCCAACATTTTTTTTGTGTTGCAGTAGGCCATTTATGGCGTAGTGAAAAGAAAAACTCTCTCAGAAACCATAAGCCAATATTAGTTGCCTAAACTCTTTTTTAAATACCAGGATGAATATATGTATATACAGAACCTTATTTTGTAATCACCAATGGTTGTTGCTTGTTTGCCTCTGTATGGTCATGAATAATATGAGATGCCATGTGATGGATGTTTTTAGCTAATGAAATGAATCACTGAATGGTTTTGTCATGAAAAATCAAAAGAGTTATTATTAACTTAAATCTGATTAGGAAATTGGGGTCAAGAACACTGCAGGAATGACTTGTGTGCTTGAGTAACACAGGTTGACACATGGCTTGTTTAAGTCCTGAGATCTTTGTGTAATGGAGTGAATTAGTTCATTACAGTGTGTCCATTGATTCATAAATATTGCAGATGAGACCAAGGATAGATAAATATACCAAGGGAATAATACTTGAGAAGATGAGAAAACTAGAGTTTTTCCCAGATTTGAAATATGAGAATTGAATAAATGATTTAACTCATATTAGTTATTTTCCTGTTTGGTATGAATGATTGTTTGTCTTGTATGCTTGAAGGTATGTGCCATATTCATATGTGTAGTCTTTGGAAAGAAAATTAAAGTGTGCACATGCACAATGACACAGAGCATGCCCACAAGTATTTGCCTGATTCCAAAGGGCTGAACTTTCTGTATATGTACTTAACTTAACTTTAACCTGATTAACTAATTATTTTGTGAGCTTTCTCATACCAGACATGTGTCTGACCCTAGTGTGCTAATGGCATCTGGGGTGTCTCATTTAAAATGAGGCAGTTTCAAATGCTTTTTCAGGGATTGCAGCAACTAAGTAGGAGTAGGAGCAAAGCTTTGAGAAGAAGATATAGCATGCTAAACTTAGTTAGATAAGAGCCTAAATGTTGAAATCTGCATGTATTGATAATTTAAATTGCTACTTGTATTGAGTGTTGAATATTGGATGGATATTTTGTTAGGTATTTTGATAAGAGATTGACTTGTATCTGGAATCTATGAACTAAGTTAATTATCTGTTATGTTTAAAAAGAATTTTAATCAAATTTTGTAAGTGAATTTAGCAAGAACACCATGTTAAAATTGAATGATTACATTTTATAAATGTATTAGTCAATCTTGAGGCTTTGGAAAGAATTTAAGTTTTGGAAAATCTGGATAGTTGATTCTCAGAAAATTAATGGTTTTATTTTCTACTATGGCATATGTATACAAAAGAAAATAGGCATAGGTTGAATGTTTTATATGGCTGCAAGGTTTCCATAATTAAACTTGTTTCATACAAATGTCTCATGTACTATTTTTTTTAAAAGAAAGGATTTGTAATAAGGGAAGAGTAAGCCAGATCCAAATAGTTGCAGATATATATGCACATAAACATGTTTAGTGCAAATATTACCACACCTTTTCCTTTGTATTTGTGATAAGAATCTGAATTTCACTCAGATTCTAACCAAATGCATTCTTAATTCCAGACAGATTTTGTGAGAAGAAATTCAAACCTGGATAATGATAAACACTTCTATCATTTACAAAACCCAAGCAACAGACCCTTAATTTGCATCAATCATGAAGCCTTCCAGGTTGTAGAAATGGGTTTCAAAAATAATTAAGCAAGAATTATTGTTTTGTATGATGGAATATAGGCAAAAATAAAGTATATATGTGCAGATATAGGTGGATAACAGGTCCCAAACTGTACAGAAGAAAAAAAAACAAAAATTGTGTTTGAACCAACCAGCATAGCACTCGAACTCGTGATCTCTTGTGTATAAGTTAGGCGCGTTTCCATTACGCCTAGATGTTGCTTGTGTTCACTTAGGATCCACTTTCTTTTATACTGAATTTGATACTACTTAGACTTTAACATGATCATCTATATTAAAAGCTTGTTTACTACTGATTATTACTTGATCACTTCTTAGTTAGGATAAACAGACTAATGTGTATGTTTCCAGTGGATTGTTTGGTCAAAAAAAAAAATTAGCAATCCAATATCCTCTTGTTTTCCAGAACTCTGATTCAAACAAGAGAGGCATATACATCCTCACATGTATGTGCTTACCTTTGTGAATGTACTGATATATTTATATTGGTTGATTATTGTGATCCTGGATATATTTGGTTTATTGGAGAAAGATATTGACCCTGAGAATTATATTGCAATGGATGATATATCTATCTATATATATATATCCTCTTTACCTTAAAAAAAAAATCCTTATGGAATTAGAGTAGAAATAGGTGGGTCATTTCATACAGTTTCCTTATCGAAATTGTTACTGATTTGCTGTTTTAATCACGTGATTGGAAAATCATTTTAAAAAAATGAAAATTGTTTTATAAAATTGTAACAGTTTGCGTTTTCAAAAGAATGAGAAAGCGACTTAAACGATTCAGCAAAATCGAGGATTATGACCCCTTTCTTTTACTGTTTCGCTTAACTCCGGACTTGTTCAGTTGAGGATGCGAATTGTTATTCTTACAAAATAAATAAAATTGTTTTCAGAAATTTTAACAGTTTGCGCTTTCAAAAGAATGAGGAAGCGATTTAAACGTTTCAGCAAAATCGAGGACTATGACCCCTTTCTTTTACTGATTCGCTTAATTCCGAACTTGTCCGTTTGAGAATGTAAAGTGTATTTTCACAAAATACACAATTTCGCACTTTCAAGGAAACGATGAAGAGATTTAAACGATTTAGCAAAAGTGCGGAGTATGGAACCACACTTTTACTATTTCGGTTAATTCCGGACTCGTTAATTGAAATATCTGTTGTTTTGATGAATTTGATGATTTCACACTTTCAAGGAAACGATGAAGAGAATCAAATGATTTAGTAAAACACGTGGTATGGGACATGTGCGTTTGCTATTTAGGTTAATTCCGGACTCGTTAATTGAAACATTTTGATGCTTTCGTGTGCTTTCGAGCCACTATGAGGACCTTCGGGTCATTTGTTGGACCTTCGGGTCATTTGTTGGGCTTTCGGGCCACTCTGCGGACCTTCGGGTCAAATACCAGTACTAGACCTTCGGGTCACTCTGCGGACCTTCGGGTCAATCTGATGGGGGCCAAAATTATGTTGAGTACTTGGTAGGCTTCGGCCATATGTTGTTGCACGTGCGGCGAATTAAAAACTCGCCATCTGATGGGATCGATCCAAGCTTTTATGTTGATTTTCTAGTCTTCTTAATTGATTTCTAGATATTTGTTGCATCCAATTATCTGCAGGTAATTGGATATTTGTTGATATGAGTTCTGATTATCGTTTTTGATAATCAGATATTTGTTGTTTCTAATTATCGCTTGTGATAATTAGATATTTGTTGATATGAGTTCTGATTATCGTTTTTGATAATCAGATATTTGTTGTTTCTAATTATCGCTTGTGATAATTAGATATTTGTTGATATGAGTTCTGATTATCGTCTTTGATAATCAGATATTTGTTGTTTCTAATTATCGCTTGTGATAATTAGATATTTGTTGATATGAGATCTGATTATCGTTTTTGATAATCGGATATTTGTTGTTTCTAATTATCGCTTGTGATAATTAGATATTTGTTGATATGAGTTCTGATTATCGTTTTTGATAATCGGATATTTGTTGCTTTGAGATTTAATTATCGCTTTTGATAATTAAATATTTGTTGCTTTGAGATTTAATTATCGCTTTTGATAATTAAATATTTGCTGATTTCGAATTTAATTATCGCTTTAGATAATTAAATATTTGTTGATTTGAGATTTAATTATCGCTTTAGATAATTAAATATTTGTTGATTTGAGATTTAATTGTCGCTTTAGATAATTAAATATTTGTTGCTTTGAGATTTAATTATCGCTTTTGATAATTAAATATTTGCTGATTTCGAATTTAATTATCGCTTTAGATAATTAAATATTTGTTGATTTGAGATTTAATTATCGCTTTAGATAATTAAATATTTGTTGATTTGAGATTTAATTATCGTCTTTGATAATTAAATATTTGTTGATTTTAGATTTAATTATCGCTGTTAGATAATTAAATATTTGTTGATTTTAGATTTAATTATCGCTGTTAGATAATTAAATATTTGTTGATTTTAGATTTAATTATCGCTGTTAGATAATTAAATATTTGTTGATTTTAGATTTAATTATCGCTGTTAGATAATTAAATATTTGTTGATTTGAGATTTAATTGTCGCTTTAGATAATTAAATATTTGTTGCTTTGAGATTTAATTATCGCTTTTGATAATTAAATATTTGCTGATTTCGAATTTAATTATCGCTTTAGATAATTAAATATTTGTTGATTTGAGATTTAATTATCGCTTTAGATAATTAAATATTTGTTGATTTGAGATTTAATTATCGTCTTTGATAATTAAATATTTGTTGATTTTAGATTTAATTATCGCTGTTAGATAATTAAATATTTGTTGATTTTAGATTTAATTATCGCTGTTAGATAATTAAATATTTGTTGATTTTAGATTTAATTATCGCTGTTAGATAATTAAATATTTGTTGATTTAAGATTTAATTATCGCTTTTAATAATCGAATATTTGTTGATTTGAGAAATTTGACTATCGTTTGAGATAATCAGATAATTGATTTGTCTTCTGATTATCGTTGGAGATAAGTAAATATTTGCGATTTGAAAATTCAATTATCGTTTTTGATGATTGAATATTCGCGATTTTTGAGATTTGAGCTTCGTCTTTTTCTCTGGCGATTCAGGTGAGTAATTTGATTTACTCACATTCAATTCGTGCTCTGTATGGGATTTCTGCTCTGTTTTTCCTTCTCTTTTAGTTGCTGGAACTCGATTGTTCTTGCTTTTGTGAGTCGTCTGATTTTGATCCCTGATTCCCACGATGTTGAACCTTTTGATTTCTTATCCAATACTTCCCCGCTGACACTTGCTTTGCTTATACATTCGACATTGCCATGCTCTTTTGGTTGTTACCTTTTATCCATTTATTCCCTATGATTGCGTGGACGCAATTTTTATAAGGAGGGGAGTCTGTAACAACCCGAGGTTTCATATCGATTGATCATCGTCATTAGACGATTGAATTGGTAGCTAATTACTGTTGGTATTTTAAATCGGTTGAATTCATTTAAAAGAAAAGATAAAAATTTAATTAATTATGGTTGGGCTTTAAAAATTAATTTCGGCCCATATTTTTATTCGATACCGTTCCCTTCTTATTGCAGTGCGACCGTCCCCTTTTCCCCATTATTCATTTTCTAAACCCTAGAATAAATCGAACGAATGAAAATAAATGGTGGCGCTCATTCTCTTCTTCGTCCCTCTGTGAAAAGCTAGGGCTTTGTGACATTCATGATCACCGCTTGCTGTGGATCGATCAAAGGAGGTTTCTCATTGCTTGCTTATCTCGATCGAGAGTGCTGGCGATCGGTATTTCCTTCGCATCGTGCTTGTTCAAGATTTCTCCGAGTCGCGACGAAAAAGGTGAGTTTGCTCACATCTATTTCATACTTCAGATGTTAAATTTTCTCGACTATTCGATTTCGTTTAAATATTGGGGCTGATTTCTGGGTTGTTCACTCGTTTCGATGTTGATGATTTCGTTCTCTGTCTATTGCTTACTGCTTTGTTCTGATAATGTCTTCGACATTTTAAAAGTGGCTTCGGCTCTTGATATTGTTCGTTTTTGGTAAACTTGTTTCGATGTATGTTGCTACTTGAGATTTATTTGACATCCCCTGGTTTGTTTTGCCTCTGGTTAACTTCGCTAATATACTTGTGGCCCCGATCCCTCTGTTTTGTGGCCATTCGTTTTGGTTTGATGTTGATAAATTGCTTTGATATAACATTGATTCCCTGGTTCACCTGGTTCTAAATTCGGGCAATTGATTTATGCTGGCTTCGGCATTTCTGACTGAGGCCATTGTGACTTGTGATGATATCTTGTTTTCTACTTGAATCTTGTGATAATATATCATTGATTTATATTCCCTGTTTTGATCAAAACTGCTACTTATTTGCTTGCACTAGCTTGTCGCAATTTGTCGAGTTCTCAGGGGCATTTGTTCCAGTCAGATGCACTTCACTTATACTCGAGCCTGGTCATATTGATGATGAGGCTTTCTTTTTATTGTCTTTTGTTTGCATTGTCGACTTTTCTTTTGCACAAAAATACTCAACACGTTTCACTATGTTCTGTTTTACATCCATACAAATTATTTACACAAGAATGTAAAACAAGTGTCTGGGCAATATCTTGTTCCATGTTGCATGCAAGCTACTCACTGTTACTAAAGTATGTGATGTGGCCAAATTAGTAAATGATTTGTATACTAGCTGTCATATGCACGCAAGCTATTCATAGGATTAAATGCAGCAAGTCAAAGTTAATACTCAACTAGAAACAAGATTTGACAAACTATCCACCAATTCTATCCAACTTAAATGTACGTATGTTACTGCATTGACGCGAGTTGTTTTTGTCGGTCTGCAACTTTAATCAAGTTGGCACTATTCTCTGGTCTGTTGGTCTTACTACCCTCATACAATTGCAGTTTCTTGTGTTGTAGTGGGACTTTATTCATGTATGTTTTTAGAATCTGCAGTGTTTTGAGTGCATGTATCATCCCTTGCATATGTGCCTCTCTACTGTTGCATTATGTGTACCTGTTGGTCATGACACTCCTTATATTTGTAATTCACTTCCACATGAAGTGGTAGCCTATATGCTCGAGTCTGATACTTGCATGATCCAATTTCACAGTTGTATACCACATGTCGCCATTACGGCTGTTGCAGTTCCAATTTACAGCGTGGTTCCAATTAGTCATGGTTCCTATAAGGTCGTAGTTGTATTGAGTATATGGGTCCAGTTTGGTTGACCTTGCATTCCCATGCTTATGTTGGTTCATATATATTTCATCTTTGCCATACCTATATTGCTGTGTGTTGCCATTTAGTTCTGTTGCTCCAGGTTGCTTTTGTACAGGTCGTGCCATATATTGGATTGTATATCCAAGTCATGCATTGAGATATTTGATGTTGTTAAGTCATTGGCTTGCCCTTTTGCATTTTATTTGGGGGTCGATGCTAATTTGCTTCCACCCTGATCCATTGATCTTCTGTGTTGTTTTGAGTTGCGGTTGCTTTATATCTGGACTTCCTCTGGTTCATTTTTCTGTAGCTGTGTTGAGTCTCATGCCGCGACTTGACCTTTGCAATTTCGACGTACGATAGTGGCGAGGCAGTGCATGCGTGCGTGTACTGCAGCCACACCGAGATTTAATTTGATCTGATGTCATCGGTTTCTGTTTTATTAAGCGTATTTTGAAATGGTTCATTTTGATTTGTGTTGGATTTATTGACTTTCGGATTCATTGATCCTCTGAGTATTTGATACACTATTTTGGCGCGGCAGTATACGTTAGCGTGTACTGCAGCCAATCAGCACTGTTGTTAACAATTGACATTTTAATTGTTTAAATCGATTTGGATTGCTGATTTACTATTTAACACTGTTTAGTGTTATATCTTCCGTTATCCAATTCTCGTATCGAGAGTTGGATATACGAGGTTCTGTGATTGTCGTCTATTTGATGTTTGATTATTATTGCTTCTATGCACTAATAACTGAGTTTGAATTAGACTGACCCGTGTATTATTTTCTTTTGAATTTAATACTCGGGTCAGACCCGAGTTATTTCAGGTTGTAGATTTTCTTCTTTGAGTTGCTGTTCAGGATATGAAGACTTTTCACACCTTCTGAAGTTGTCAGTGTCATTTTGTAGTAGTCGTGTCATTGTATAGAACGATATGTATTCATGTATATTAGTCGATAATGTACTTGTATATATAACTTCTAGAGTCGACAGTTGTAGTTGTATCATATGTATTGTGTCAACCATGTATTAACTGACAGCAGTTATATATATATGAGACTTGTTTTTATCTTTGTTCCGCATTTATATAATCTGTGTTATTGTTATATTTAATGTCCTAAACTATTATGAACCGTCGTAGTTCGTTTTATACTGATAATTGGGTGTGTCGATGGAAGTAAATAAATAAAAGAAGAAAAATAAAAAGTATATACCACTTCTATCGAGATAACCAATATTAGTGTAAGGCCAACTACAGAGGGTCGCTCCTATCCAGCCTTATTCTTCGTAATAATAGACAGTATTTCTTTTAATACTCTTTGTTATTATGAGCATAGAGGTGGGGCGTCACAAGGATGTGATCCACTTTTCTCTCCCTTGACTTCCTATTTATATGCCACCATTTACACAATTTCTTTTCACACTTTTCTCTCCTCTCTCCCTTATAATTTCGACCAGTAATCATCCTCTCTTAACCCCAAAATCCAAGTACAATATTACATCAAAACTCCTTGATTCGATCGTCGTTGATAAGGTGGTTCGGGAGCTAGCAACTTCTCATTTGTGAATGAATTCAAGGGGATCGATTCAACATTTCAATGTGTACTTAAGAGCTTCGTTGAAAAGTAGTTCTCTATTTTATTTTGTATATCATATTTATATCTATCTATATAATAGGATGTTAGATTATATTATGAATTTTGTATATCGAAATGTTATCACAAATTGGTTGGTTATGTATATTATATCTATATATAATAATAATAAAATATATTTTATGCTTACTTATTAGATGCTCACCGCCTACAAATTAGAAAAATAGATTTTTTTATTCAAAAAATATTATTAAATGAATTAATCAATAAAATCCTTATTTAAAAGATTAATGATATATATTATATGTTTTAAATTTGAAAAAAAAATATTCATGTATAATATGTATTCGGTAGTAATTAAATATATTTTTTAAATAAATATATTTAATTATTTATTTAACTAAAATTATTTACGTAATTTGAATAGTTATATATATATATATGCATTGATTATAAATAATAACATTTTGCATAAAAATATTACATAACATATGTTTTGTAGAAAAATTTTGAAAATATTTTTTTTATAATAACTATTTATATTTATATGCCTTTTTAGTTTTAAAATGTTTTAAAATTCAAAATAAATAAATAAATAAATAGTCTTTTTTATGACCAAGAGAAAAATTTTATAGAAGCATAATTTAAAAAAATATTATTCATATTAATATATAAGCAAATTTTTATCTAATTATATATACTCATATGTATCGTATAAATTAATTTAAAATAAAATAAAATATTATTTTGATAAATTGTTTTCGGCTTTCATATTATACATTATACACATATATATGTGTTAAAAATTATTTTATATATTAATATTTAATTAATTTAATGATTTAATTATTTTATATATACATTTACATACATACTTACATATATATATATATATATTAAAAATGTTTTATGTATAAATTTTTCATAATTAACATTTAATATATATGTGTATGTGTTATATATTTACTCATATATAATATTTTGATGCGTGCGTGCGCACACACACATTTAGACAATGAATCAAATACAAGTGGGGCTCATATGTCCATTGCGGTGTAAATCCCAGCATTTATATACGGATATCTCAAATCATATACACATTATTTTGTTACATGTGCACTCGCACACATATGTATATATGACACACATATATTTAATATAGCACAATTATATAAAATAAAACTATGTTTATATCTAATAAATAAAATAATGATTTTATTTATAAAGTAATTTAGAGAAGTTCTAAATAAATTTAGACTACATAGGCCCAATAAAGATCCAAATGGAAGAATTTTTTTGAAATTTACAGATTTACCCTACTGCATGCTGGCCATGTTCCAACAATGGCATGAGAGCCAAATAGCCTATGCGGCCTGAATTAGTCATGTTTAGGCTAACTAATTAAGCTTACAACTCAGTTAGTACGGTGTCTAAGAAAGGTAGTGTCTACGTTGGATTGTTTGGTAATCAAGTACCCTATCCTACCTGGCTACCAGCCTAGCCTGAACAGTAATGTGAGCCCAAAAGTTGATCCAAACAAAAATGGCTCAATTTGAATTGGGCCTTGGGCTAATTTCGAAATTATTTTGAAGATAAAAGATTTAAATTTAAAAGTTAAATTTAAAATAAGAAATATATTATAAATGTTATAATGTAGATTTTCAAATTGTTTTTAAAATTATAATAAAAGCTTTAAATTTAATAGTTAAATTTTAAATAAAACACGTATAACAAAAGTTATAATGTAATTTTTCAAAATATTTGAAAATGTTATAAAACTAAATTTGAAACTATTATTTATTAATTAAGACTAATAAAATAAATGAATTGACTAAATAAGTTAACTAATTAAATACACACACACACACATGTATAATATATATAATGATATATGTTATGTCGTTTTCAATTGTTTAAGATAATATGAGTATATATATATATCTGTATAAAAGAATTTTCGAAACTAACAAAATATAATTAAAAAAATTAATTGAATAAATTATTTAAGAGTTAACTAATAAATTAAAATACATATATATAAGATATATGTGTATTACTATAAAGGTAATAACATCTATACTCAATATAATATGTTATAATTGAATAATATAATAATTAATTAAAATGTTAATTAATTAATTTAATTTAATTTAATTTAATTTAATTAATATGATGTTATACATAAAATATTATATAAGTTAAATAAAGTATAAAAGTTAAATATTAATAAAACTTATATAGTGTAAATATATAAACTAAAGGTGGAACATCAAACATACTCTAAATAGACTTAAGGAATAAACATAAACGTAAAAGTACTTATACCGTGATTTCTGTTGTGTCCGACACTTAAATAATGAGGGTATTTCATAAGAAATACATTATTCCATGAGTTGGTATCACCTAATTAAATACATTGAAGATCATGAATGTTTAATATAAGTATTGGCTCTATCATTTATATATTAATAAATTACTTGCATACTCTCTGGTTATTGAGCAAATTCAAGCTAGAGATGTTATGTGTAGTATTATTAATATATTGACTATATGAGGTAAGATAACTATATTTATTTGTTGAGCAAACTCAATTATATATACTATACTTAGGCCGTCGCGAACTAGAGGTACAAGTGAATAATTTCTTTTGATTTGTTGAGCAAAGTCAAGTTCAAAATGAGATTAGGACAAGGAATCATGGGTTAGGAATTGTATATGATACAACCAATAAGGAGTTATCCATCGCTTGTGGGGCTATGACTTGTTGAGCAAACTCAATGTCAGAATCTCAAGACAGACGAATCCTAACACCCACTAGCGAAGTCGAAAGACTTCTATGTTTCGTCTTAGGGTTTGGAGAAACATAAAAGACTAGTAGGAGCCTTATTAGAAAAATAAAATGGTAACATTGAACCTTTCTAATATTATAAGAACGTCTGCTATATAAGATTAAAATAATCTACATCGATAAATTTTGCGACTAATAAAATTGATAAAATGTTTATCAATTTAAATACACAAATGAACGGAATTAATATTGATAAATAGAAATATAAAATATACCCACCAATAAATTTTTGCATGTTAACCCATGCAAGTACCTAATTGTACAACAACTAAATACGTTTGTAACTTGGTCACTTGCCACTTTACTTGCCCGAGAATGTGTATTGTCTTTAATGAGTTTTGAACTCTAAAAGCAATACAATAATATGGACATTTGATCCATATACGATCACATATAAATGTATCACATTGAATGGTTACAATTCGTAATGTACGAAACCTCGATGAAATTAGTTCACTGAAATAAGCAAGTAAATTGTAGTGTGAGATCATGTATTCAATATGATTGATTATAATAATAATCTTGTTATGTCAAATGTAACACTGGACCAAAGGCTATAAGATAGGTCTAAGAATTCGATCACTCAAATGTCAGGTTAATCGGTTTATGTAGAGTGTAATTTATTTGATATCCTTAAACGTTAAGGATGACTAAATGCAATTTTTTAAAGAGTTCATTATGATATTGTAGCAAGAATTTTCTTTGAATGATTCTGTAATGACCCGTGTTTTACGTATCAGAGGATTGTAAAATATTTTTTTGTTTTATGTATCAAAGAATCATAAAATATTTTTATTTTATTCAAATAAGGTCGGATGACTCTAAAATTTAGGGAAGTGACTCTTAGGGACATTTTCCACATCTATGATTTTTACTGAATTTCTATGTAACAATTTTAACCTTGGAAACCTTGTTTAGACTATAACCTTCGATAGGAGTTGAACTAGGGTCTCAAGCCACTTTCATTGCTTCAGGATGATGATTTTTCATTCCGTAGAGTGGTCATAATAGAAAAACGGACTTATCGTTTAGAAGTTATAGTTGTTTTAAGTTTTAACTGCTGTTAGACAGTTTTAGTGGGTAATCAACTAAGCTCATGCTTAGGTCTACTAACCCACTTCGAAATATGTGCTAAGAGGAGGCTGCATAAACTGATCTAGGTCATTTCCATCTTCTCCAAAATAGTTCTAAACCTCCATTAACCCTAATTTTATTAAAATTCACATCTTTTCCTTACTAATCTTAGCCAAATTATTGATTAGAGGAGTGATTAGCATACAGAAGCTAGAGATTATTGTTTTGGGTGATTTGAATCCTCTCGTTTGTTGTCCATTTCAGATCTAGGAGAAAGATTGGTATTTTGGGTATTTGGTGAGTGGCTCTTGACCTCTCACTCTACTATGCATGTTTATATAGTTAAAAACAATGTTTTGATGTGATTTCGACTTAAAATGTTTTCTAACCTCAATCATACTTCTATAAATGTTTAAAAATGAGTTTTGAAGGTTTAAATGATTTTTAAATGGTTTTGCTATTCTTAGTAATCATATGCATATGCTAGTGTAAAAGTTAGATTTATATTAGAATTGGCTTGCATTCTTATGCGTTGCTTCTATGAATGGATGTATATGCATGTTATTCTAGTTGTATGTTGTGTTTTGATGTTGTTTGGTAGTATTTTGGAAGCTTACGTAGATAGGTTGGCGAATTTGGCAAATCAGAGGAAAATTTGGTTAGAATTGGATGTAACTTGAAGGAGAGGCTCTAGAGTATAAAGGGAACCGGTAGCTCAAATCACAAGTCCAAATTGACTAAGTACACAACTCTGTGATGAGTCATTTAACTCGTTACCGAGTTATTTTTATAGCTCGGCTGGATCGGTCAACTTAATGGATGGATAGAGCATGACTAGTAAAGGTTGTCTATAGCATGATGCAGGGGACTGGGTTGTTTTGATGGACTGGTCGAGCTCTAAAGCATTTGGGAATGGAGTACTAGAAGCAAGGAAGGGGACTTAGCCAAAATTGGCTAAGTATATGAGTCGGTGCCGAGTTGTTTTGCTGGGTCCAATGGATGTGAAACTTCCTGGAGGGGAAGCAGAGGCCCTATAGATTGTACCGAAGGTGTTTGTTCGTTCACTTTGGATTTAGGGGAATCACAGTGGCATGATGATGGTTTCGGGACTTTGATGACAACTCGATAATGAAAGAATTAAGTTCCGATAATGGTGGCTTGATGTTGAACGGAGTCATAAGAATGGTTATCCACAAAGGGTGGGTTCTAAGAAAGGTGACCCATGGACAGAATAGTTGAATGGTTCTATCGTGGAATGGAGGAATGGTTCCACGAGTATAATGGAAATTGGATAGAGCAAAGAAAGGGCTCAGACACACGTGCTGAGGGACTGTTGATACACGGAGTGTTTTCTGATGTACTCAAAGCAGGTGTATTATGAGGAAGCTTGTAGGTATGTTGAAAGGCTACCTCGGAGCAGTTTAATGGATATGTGCCCCTTGACCAGTTGAATGGGTCTAGTATCAGCTTCGGCTAAAGAGAGTACACTGAAAACAGGATTTCCATTTGTCATTGGCAGTTGAAATGTCATACGAGTTGTCATATATCCAGAGCACATTAAGTGATAGTGAGGACTGTTTGATGGATGCTGGTTGTCTTGGTTGTTCTTCCGTAGACTATCACTCTAGGGATGTCATTATAGATAGGTATTGGAGATAGGAATACCTGGACACCCGTCACCACACTTGGTTTGCAGCATACCTTTACCGCATTCGTAAAGTAGCATATTATGTTATTGTGTGCTAAATCTTCAGTTGCATGGACAGGTTAGGTATGATTTGTATACCTTTGTTTCTTACTATATCGACTTGTATAGTATTTTAAGATTCATTTATTACTCGCACCAAACTGTTGTCTGACTCAAGGTTTTATGCTTTGCTTCTTATTATCCCAGATACTCTTAAATGAGTAGACTAGAAAGCAAGTCTAGGTGCAATGCAGTAGCTATGTAGAGGACAAGTAAAATTGAGTTATCTCGTATTATATATAGATTTCTATGCTTATTCCACTATGCAGCACTGTGGAGCCTTGGCAGTGCTTGCTTATTATTATGAAACGGTTATTTGAGTTTATTTCTTTTGTATAAACTCTATTACTAGTTATATAACTCTACGAATCTATACTCTGATATTTGGATCATTTGGTTATTACTATCTCTCCTATTTTATATATGTGATACATATTATATTTTATTCCATGCGCTGTAAAATATACAACAGGTTATGTGATGTTTATTTCATTTTAAAACCCTGATGATCATTCTACATTGGTCGGACACGTCTATAGCGCTATATATTATCTATATTGGGTGCCAGTGGTATAAGACGGTCCTCACATTTGGCATCAGAGCTTAGGTTATATGATTAACCTGATTTGATACCGTGGTCCAATAGAGAAAGGGAAGGTGTTATCACCCTAGACTGGATCGAGAATATATATATATATATATATACACACACACACACACGAGAGAGTGATACTTGTTATATATTTTGGTTTTCAAAACTATATAGTAGTATATATAGTAAATAAGTCGCATGCACACACGAGTACCATTGACACAATTTTTAATCATTCTCGTTACAGATCAAGTATGAGCCGGCAAACAAGAAACATTGTGAGGAACTCTATCTCCGAGTTGAGGAAGAAGCGGGATCGGGGCTGGTAATCCAGATTTGCAAGCTATGTCCAACATGATGATGGCAAACATGCTTTGAAATGCCCAAATGCCCGCTCCAAATGTTTCTGTTGGTGGTGGTGCTCAAGTGCAGGCGCCGAGAGCTGACTTTGCTAAGCTATGCAAAAATTACTCCACCTTGAGAGGCAAATGTAACGACCTGCATTTTTGATAATTAAAACTATTAAATTAAATAAGATTTTAAAATTTAATATTGTGAGAAAATAAAATTTATTATTTATAAATGGAAAAATCATTAGAATATGATTTAATAATTTTGTTTGAATGTTATTGACAACTATTTTAATGTAATTTCAATCAATTGAAATAATTGAAAAGTTAATTTGGTTATAATTGGAATAAGGAATAAATTAAATGTTGGATTTAATGTTGGAATTATATGTTATTAATTGAAAATAGGTTTATTACAGAATATGAAATCAATTAATTAGTATGTAAATTTATTATCTTCTATTTGTAAACAATAAATTTAGAAATGTGTTTGGATTACTAATATATGACAATTATTTTATTCATCACCTTATTATTTAATCCGTTGAAATTAATTTGGAAATCAATGAAATTTAATGTAATTAAATATTGCAGTTAATAAGAGTTAAGATGATAACTGTAGAATATGAATGTAATAAAATGTAAACTAATGTTTATTATATTCATAAGGTAATAGTTGATTCAATAATAAGAGTGTAAATCGAAATAAAAGAATTTGATTGAAATTAAAATATAATTAACTGGGGTTTTATTACCGTTGTAATTAAACACTGAAATTAGTGCAATATATAAATATTGGATTTAACATGGAAAAATTAATTTAAAAGATTATAAATTTCTATGTAATCAAGAGTGATAAAATTGTAACTTTTAAATTTGAATTTAATAGTGATTAAATTAATTTAATAATAATTTATTTAATTAACGTGTAAAATTAGCCTTTTTAAGCATTGTCTCGGATTTCGACGAAATTAGTTTCATCGGATCCGTAATATTGAATTATTATAGGATTTCAAGTTTCGTAGCGATCAGACTTATCATTTGATCGTGCGGGCTCGAAACACGTAGAAATCAATTAAAAGAATTTAAATGAATGTATTTTGATTTTATAAGCTAACTTCTATATACAATGGAACTAAGGTTTGAAACTAGTTCGATTGAGTTTTAAAATATCGAAAACCTATATTTCGATATATTGGATGACCTACTTTCGTTTCGGGAACTAATGCAGCAGCGGATAACTGAAATGGATAAATCTGTGAAAGTAGAAATCGGTGGATTGAAGAATACTGAAGGCCCAAATCCATTGATGCAAAGATGCCGGATTCTAGCTATCTTCGTCACGTTGATCGCGTACAATACCGTGAAAGAAGATCTGCAATTCTTCAGACGTTGATCAAGCGCACTTGATACCGTGAATTGGCTTCTACGATCGTTGATTCGAGCGCACTCGAATGCCGAAAGAGGAGATAGGAGATCACACTCAACTACCAATTTAATGAAAGCACAAAGCTAACAAACAAAGTTTATTTCAAAATCAACTTACTATTACAAATGACTCAACCCCGCTATTTATAGATTTTTACAACTCACACAACAGAAATCAAACACCTAGGTCGTTCACGACCTAACACTTCGCGACCTAAAACAGACGACCTAAAACAAACAAATACAATACAACACTTTACATCACAACACATTACAACACATAGGTCGGGAACGACCTAAAACAAACAGCGACTCACGACTTAAAATATTTACAACACAACATATACGAGTTAAAAACATAACGACTTAAGTATACAACTCACACGACATGAGCTTCAATGACATAAGAAGAATCAGCTTCCGGAACATCTTGTGCGACCTATAGGATGAGCGATCTAAGGAACTGAGCGAACTAGGCTTGAGCGACCTAAGATGGATGCGGTTTAAGCCCTTGAGCGATCTATAGGATGAGCGACCTAAGGAGCTGAGCGACTTATGCTTGAGCGACCTAACATGAAGCGGCATTGGTGAGCGACCTAGCATAGGTCGTGACTTTTTAGGTCGCAGCTTGTAGAAAGAGT
The DNA here is from genome assembly GCA_030737815.1 of Allium fistulosum. NCBI lineage: Eukaryota > Viridiplantae > Streptophyta > Magnoliopsida > Asparagales > Amaryllidaceae > Allium > Allium fistulosum. The sequence continues at coordinate 1,395,906,492 of CM060902.1, forward strand.
TAAGTCGCAACTCCTTGTCTCGTGACTCGTTAGGTCGTTGGCGACCTAAGTTAGGTCGGTGGGTTTCGTTTGAGAGACCTAACTCTTCACGCAACATAAGAATTAACTGGTTAGGTCGTAACTCATTTAGATCGTTATTAGTTAGCTCGCTTAGCGACTTATCATAGGTCGCTGACCTGCCCTTTCTCACATAACTCGCATCATTCTCCCCCCTGTTAGGTCGCACGCGACTTAACGTCTTCTTAGGTCGTTCGTGATCTAAGACTTCATCAATCTGGCCTACATCATCGTCCCCCGGTTGAGAAAAATTCGTCCTCGAATTTAAAACTTCTTCGTCTTTGACACTCTCATCCTTGTGAAATAGCACCAAGTGTTTGATATTGTCAACGTTAGCACTAGGGAGATGATCAGGCAAATTCAACTTACAATCATTCTCACAAATTTCCTTCACAACTTCCAAACGACCAATCCTTCCAGTATCTAGCTTGTTGTAAGTATTAACGAGAAATCGTTCAATCATCAAGTAGATAGATTCATTGCCACTTTGCGTCTCCATCAAACCCAAAACAGAGTCCATACTTTCCTCTACCCATAATCTAGTATGTATATGTAGTGACATATATAATCCTGACTTCGTCGCGGTTTTCTTTGAAATTTGATAAATCTGACTCTTCTGAACAAACTTTTCAACCCCTTTCCTTATTGACGGCCCCATATGATTACGTGGCATATACGGTACAATAGCACTTGACACTGGATTAACATGATGTACATTTCCCCTTGGCGGTAATTCCTTGGACAACTCCGCAGGAATTACATCTTCACATTCATTCAACATTGACTTAACCTCTTCGATAATTTCAACACTTTCACTGGTTTCATTTTCATTTAACAGGAATATTTCTGCGCTATCCTCCACTTCTTTAACAAGCTCTCCTGTAGATTGTAGACTAGTCGAATCCACCTCCTTCACCAACAAATTACCCTCTTCATTTTCTGACTTACTATCTTCATCCTCATTCAACTTGGCTGGTTGTGACTTTTCAACCTCATGTTCGTCAAACTTTGTTGGTTGAAAATTATCAACTTCATCTTTGTCAAACTTTGGTGGTTGAAAACAATCGACTTCATCTTCCACATCAACAAATTCCTTTAAAGACAACAAAGTTTTAGCTCCTCGATTTCCTCCAATTTGTTTTCACTCTGTTGACGCTTCTTAGGAACCAAAACGATTCGTGTATCCTCGAACATAAAACTGTAGCTGTTTGTGCGTCCATTATGTTGCACAGCTCTATCATATTGCCATGGCCTTCCCAACAACAAATGGCAAACATCCATATCAACTACATCACACCAAAGTTTGTCTTTGTATTTCTTCCCAATGGAAAAATTAACACACGCTCTTCGATTGACCTTCACTTCCCCTCCTTTCCTCAACCAAGCTAATTTGTAGGGGTGTGGATGCTTTTCTGTTTTCAATGAAAACTTCTTTACAGCTTTCGAAGAAATGATATTATCACAGCTTCCTGCATCGATGATAAATTTACAAACCCTTCCAAAGATCGTGCACGTTGACTGGAAAATGTTACTCCTCAACCAACTTGAATCATCTTCTTGCTTTGGTGTCAAACACGATCTTCTCATCAACAAACTACAACCCTCATCTCCAGACAATAATTCTTCTTCTTCAACTGGTATTGAATTGACATACGCTACCTCTACATCTTCATTCTCAATCCCCGCAATCATTGCCCGCTTCTTTGGCTTTGTACATTCATTGCTTTTATGGCCAAACTCTTGACAATCAAAACATTTGAGATTACTATTGGCCTTTGCTTTGCTGGCTTCATTCACAATCGGTTTATTGATGACTTTGGAAACATCCACACTGTTACTAACATCCTTGTTCTGGTTGTTGGGATTCGTAAACACACCACCTACTCTCCTCCCTTGTTTCTCCCAAGCAAGTGCTTTCTGATGTGCTTCGGCGATAGATCTTGGATCAAACATATTCACCATGTCTTGAATCTTTGTTCGCAACCCTCCAACATACCTAGCTGTTAGCTGTTCCTCTGTTTCCATAATATCATTCCTCGCAATCAATTGGTAAAAATCATCTGCATACTCATTCACTGATCTTGCCCCTTGTCTTAGGTTCTGCAAACGTTGATACATAAGCGATTGATAATTGTGCGGCAGGAATGTAGCTTTCATCAACTTTCTCATCTTGTCCCATGTAACAACCTTTGACTTCCCCATTCTCTCCCGTGTAAGTTTAGTCTGTTGCCACCACGCCATAGCTCTCCCTCTTAATCTCGTAGCAACCAACTTCACTCTTCGATCCGCGGGAACTTCTTTGAAGTCAAAAATTTCCTCAACGTTAGACAACCAATCAAGGAATTCTTCAGCTTGCATACTTCCCTTGAATTCTGGAATTTCAGTTTTCATTCCCGACTCCCATCTACGATCATCTTCAACATCCCGATATGCATTCCGTCCTTGGTCTCGATCTCGATAATGGATATTACTTCTATCACTCTCTTCATCATACTCACGTGTACTTCAATATCGATCTCGACCATTAACATCTCTTCGATCACGCATGTCTCTTCTACTATGGCGTTCTTCATCATGATATGGCTCATACTCAAACTCACGTTGAGTTCTTCTTTCTTCATCTCGATACTCATGGTGATCTCTTCTCATTAAAACTGATGATTCTCTTCTTCCTCGATCAGATTGTGGCGATACCCTTCTCGCTTCCGTAACTGATGGCGAAACTCGGTTTCCTCCATGGTTCGAGATTGGCGACCTCCTTCTTTGGCCTTGATTCATATCATTCATCAATTTCTCTAACCTTCCAATACCTTCATCTAACTTCTCATTGAATTTGTTACTTATGCGTTGTTCCATTTGCTCGGCATCTTCCCTCTTGTACAAATCTTCAATATTTTGATGTCGATTAGCTCTCCTCGGCGGCATTGTTAAATGAAACAAACTTCAACTCTTGGTGTGAACAAATATGATGCACGGCTTTCACTTGCTCTCGGCTTTGCTTGATGTAGATCGGCTTCACTAACTCCTCAAACTTCTTCAATAAGAATTGGCTCCAAGACTCGGCTTAGCTATGATTGGCGAAGTCTAGCTCTGATACCAAATGATGCAGCAGCGGATAACTGAAATGGATAAATCTGTGAAAGTAGAAATCGGTGGATTGAAGAATACTGAAGGCCCAAATCCGTTGATCCAAAGATGCCGGATTCTAGCTATCTTCGTCACGTTGATCGCGCACGATACCGTGAAAGAAGATCTGCAATTCTTCAGACGTTGATCAAGCGCACTTGATACCGTGAATTGGCTTCTACGATCGTTGATTCGAGCGCACTCGAATGCCGAAAGAGGAGATAGGAGATCACACTCAACTACCAATTTAATAAAAGCAAAAAGCTAACAAAAAAAAGTTTATTTCAAAATCAACTTACTATTACAAATGACTCAACCCCGCTATTTATAGAGTTTTACAACTCACACAACAGAAATCAAACACCTAGGTCATTCACGACCTAACACTTTGCGACCTAAAACAGACGACCTAAAACAGACAAATACAATACAACACTTTACATCACAACACATTACAACACATAGGTCGGGAACGACCTAAAACAAACAGCGACTCACGACTTAACATATTTACAACACAACATATACGAGTTAAAAACATAACAACTTAAGTATACGACTCACATGACATGAGCTTCAATGACATAAGAAGAATCAGCTTCCGGAACATCTTGTGCGACCTATAGGATGAGCGATCTAAGGAACTGAGCAAACTAGGCTTGAGCGACCTAAGATGGATGCGGTTTAAGCCCTTGAGCGATCTATAGGATGAGCGACCTAAGGAGTTGAGCGACTTATGCTTAAGCGACCTAACATGAAGCGGCATTGGTGAGCGACCTAGCATAGGTCGTAGTCTTTTAGGTCGTGACTTTTTAGGTCGCAGCTTGTAGAAAGAGTTAAGTCGCAACTCCTTGTCTCGTGACTCGTTAGGTCGTTGGCGACCTAAGTTAGGTCGGTGGGTTTCGTTTGAGCGACCTAACTCTTCACGCGACCTAAGAATTAACTGGTTAGGTCGTAACTCATTTAGATCGTTATTGGTTAGCTCGCTTAGCGACTTATCATAGGTCGTTGACCTGCCCTTTCTCACATAACTCGCATCATTCTCCCCCCTGTTAGGTCGCACGCGACTTAACGTCTTCTTAGGTCGTTTGCGACCTAAGACTTCATCAATCTGGCCTGCATCAGGAACGAAACGGGCTTTTTGGGTCCTTGTTATCGCTTCGACCCAATTCGATCTACTCCATTCATCTCTATTCTATCTCTGCCTATAAATAAGCTATTATAAACCTTAGCAGCTTCTTATTTTAATTTCTATACATACTTCTATTCTCATTGGTTCCTTCTCAAATGGATGTCATCTCAACCCTAATTCCCAATTCCAAATCAATCGAAAAATTCAAACTCCTCAAAACATATCGAATTATATATCATCGCGAAGCTCTCGATGAGCATAATCTACATTAGCGGTTCATTTTTGCAATTGAGTCTCGATTTGGCTAGAATTTGGTGAAGAAGTTTTGGTCGTTCATATTAGGGTTTTGTTTTCAATGGTGGATTTGCGATGATTCGACGATCGGGAAGTTGCGGTGTGTAGAGAAGGTCGAGTGGAGTGAACCTGCCATCTTTGTACGTGTCAGAGAGGTGTGAGTTCACCAGAATCTACGAAATTAGGGGGCGACGGTGGAGGACGCCTGGAGGCGCGGAGCGCGTAGGCGCGAGTCTGGTGGGGTCGGCCTGAGGTGCTGGTTGTGGCGGCGGACTCTGATCAGGTCGAAGGTGGCCGTGGTGGTAGCGGTTGGCTCATGAACATGAGCGACTATAAGTTGTCGAACTCAATCGCGTTCGTATATTAGGGTTCTGGAGGTAACAAAATTACTAAATTTCCCCTATTTAATTTAATTAAATTTTGAATTTTAAAAGTTCTAACTATCAAAACTTTTTCATACAAGCTCGGATTTGGACGCGGTTTCTTCTGTTGGGATCGTATCAAAATTCTAGACAACGTGAAACTAATTTGGTTGAATTTGAAGATTGTTCAAATTTTGGGGTTTATTTGGATTTTAAATCGATTATAAATCAAAGGTGAGTGATTTAACTCACTCACACAATACTAAACCTTCTTTTGTTAGTTGAATTAAGTTTATGATGTGACAAGAATTTTGTTGATTACTGTTTGGTAATTCAAATTTTCATTTAAAATTAATTTGAATTTATATTGAATTAAACTGCCATTTAAATTGATATTGAATTTAAATTGTTAGTTAAATACATGATAATGATAACCAGTTAATTGTTGTGATTTATTGGCTGATTTGGATGTTGATTGTGATGGATGTTTATTTGTTGACATTTTGGATGATTGGATGTTTTATATATCCATGTTATCACTATGGGTTGAAATGATACATACCCGAATGATCTTATAGATTAGGGAAAATCGTTATGGGTTGAAATGATACATATCCGAGCGATTTTATTTATTTGGAAAATTTTGATTCGGGATACAGGTTGAAATGATATATACCGTGGAAATTTAACTATTTGGGTAGAAATGATACACATCCAATCACTTGACCATAGGGTAGAAAATTATATACAGACACTGTTTGTCGGTTTTAAATTATTTTCTAAATGGTAAAGTATGTTTGAATTATATATTTGATTTTTAAATTTAATTTAATGATTTGATTTAAAAATTTATATTTGGAAAATAATTTATTTTATATGTTTTAAAGTATCAAATTATAAGTTAATATAAGTTTTAAAAACCTAAATTTTAAGATTTTAACTTATAAATTTATTTAGTTTTAAAATATATAATTTAAATAATGTAATATAATAAAAACACTTTAAAAATTTAATTAAAATATTCAATATAGTTTTAAAAGATTTATTTAAGAATTTAATTTAAGATAATAGATATAGACTTTTATAAAAACTTTAATAGATAAAAGGAATTTGTAAAAGATTTTATAATTTGGTAAAAGGTTTTGTAAGGAATTTATAAAAGTTTTGTAAGAGATTTTATAATGGATTTTATAAATGGGTTTTTATAAAAGATTTTATAATGATTTTATAAAGGAGTTATAAAGGTTTTAAAGGATTTTATAAAGGGTTTTATTAAAGAACTTGTATAAAGGGATTTGGAAGCGTTTAAAAGAATCTGCGTAGAAGTTTATTAAAGGGGAAGAGCTATAAACTGTTTTGGAATTTATAAATAGCTTTATAAATGGTTATAAAGCATATAAAATTTTTATAAATGGTTTAGGAGAGATTTATAAATTATTTTCGAAATTGATTGAAAGAAATCTTCCTTGGTATTTATGAATATATTTATACTTTTGGAATAAGTATATGGATATCTTGATATGAAGGTATAAACTATTTTCTGGATTTATTATTAAAAATGTTTTATAAAATGACCACGGTGTGAAATAAGCATTTGGTTGTTAAAGAGACCGGGTCTGATATTGTCATACTCTCTGCCAATTCCGAAACCACTTTAACAACTGTGCACGTGGTGGAGAATCCAGAACGAAGCAGGATGGTTGGGCAAACGCTACTGGTATGAGGTAAGAACGCAGCCCTGACCTTCGGGTCAGCTTGATATGACTAAAACAGGAGTTATACTGGGCCAAGTGAGGTAGCACCTCCTATCGGACATGCTTCTTCGATACCATATCTATTACTTTGTGATTGATTGGTGGCCACCCTTGATTTGATTATGGTAGTGTGTCTCGAGGTGGGCGGTAGTAGCTATTATGCGTTACCACCAGTCTGGCCGTGCAAAATGGTAGAATTCTACCCTGGGCATTGCCTCACGTGCCTTGTCTACGATTTTGGTTTGTGTTGTGCCTATAGAGTGCTCCTTGATAGCCCACCAGTTTACGGTGGAGTTTACAGTACCGTATAGACTTCGATGCCTATAAAAATGTGTTAAGGGGGATATGGGTAACGCCTTAATGTTATTTTAATACTTTACTTTATTGATAGGCACTACGTATATATAGCGTATTTTACTACATATATATAGTTTAACGGATCCTTAGGAGATGGAATATCCTAAAATATCTCTTAAGTTATTGCACGCACGTTATACATGGGATAGGAGATGTAAAATCCTGTAAACATCTCTGAAGCCATTATACTCATATTCACTTGTTGTTGATTTAACTTACATAAGATCTTTTAGTTCTAACTCGAGTGTTTTGTCTTTTCATTACACTCGGGTCAGCCTGAGCATTTTAGTGTTGAAGACTTTATTTCTCGAGGACGAAGTCGGAGTTTGGTATATTATATTATTAGTAATTTTCCGCTGCATCATTATTGGTATGTCGTTGTTTGTACTCTGATTGTCGTAAAAATTATGTAATCAAATGTATATTATAAAACTGCTTCATGAACTGTTTATTTGATTATTATATTTTTTCATTCCGCTACGAGATTTTGCATTTTGTTTTTCCTTCTTTTCTCTTATTTTCTTATTTACCCCATTGAAAATCCACCCTTTTGAATGATTTGAGTTTACATGTGTGGTTTATTGCCGAATTTAACCGTCCAAAAAGGTGGGTCATCACAGTTGGTATCAGAGCTTTGGTTTATAGATACCTTAGCCTGTTTGGGGTTAACTCGTTAGAGTTAGGGTTAGTAATACCCAAGAATGAGTCTGAGTGTGTATATATGAGAGAGCGTATTTGTTAGTCCAATAAAAAATGTTTTTATATTGTATTAATTTGTTCTGTTTAGTATTTATAAATTTTGGTCGGTACATAGGACGCTATGACATCGATAGGGATTTCTAAACACTTAATAGGACAGACCGACATAATAATGTTTTTGAAAAATAGGTAAATGAAATAATTTTACCTAGTATTATACTGTGTATATACAAAATATATTTATCATTTTTCATAAATTGATTTTGTTATTTTTGTTGTATTGTTTGTTAGGAAATGATAATATCCAATTATTGTCATTTATTGTTTGGTTAGTCATGGTTCTTAAAACCATTAACTATTGTATGTTATAAGAAAATGTAATTATATATATAGTATTAATTATGATTTAAAAATAAATAAATTTAAATGGAAATTTAGGAACTTAAATGTTGGTGTTTTGAAATTGGTTTTCAAAGATTTTGAAAATATATTAGTATTATTTGGAAGTATTTTCAGATATAAATATTTTCAATGTGATTTGAAAGAAATGTTTTAAAAGAAATTTAAAAGGAAATAAGTTCTGTACTCCCCACTTCTGTCGTTGGAAAATAAATTCGGTGATGATCGCGACATCATCGACGTTCATTTTCGAGTTTCAAAGTGAGAAGACTACTGTAGTAGCTTTGCTACACATTTGTTTTGATAAACAAATTTTAAATTTTATTTTCTTAAGTATGATTTGATATATAAAAGATATGAGTGTGTGTGTGTGTGTGTGTATATTATTTCAAGATGATTTGAAATGAACCAGGTATTTAGTTCTTAAGTTCCTGTTAAATTAATGATTTTTAGTTGTAGAAATAAAGTGAAATTTTAATAGTTGGAAACTTCTAAAATGAAAAGGAAGAAATTAGAAGCTAAGTGATTAATGAAACTGTAAAGAAATTGGAGATTTGTCACTTATAAATTAAAGGGTAATGAAATTTAGAAGATGTAAATTATTGAATATTTTTGCTAACTAAAATTAATAAGATAAATTTGTATAACACTCAATTACATTCTAAAAACAAATATAAAACTTACCAGAAACATTTAAAAAATTGTAAATATTAATATGAAGATGTAATAGAATTTTATACAAGTAAAACTTTAGTAATGGAGTTATGTCTACAAATAAGAATTATGATGTACAAGAAATGTTTTAAACGTAAGTTAATGTTTGAAATGATTAATAATTAAATTGAATAGTAAAAAAGTGAATACTATTTAAGTAAATGATTATGAACTCAATAAAATGTTGAAATGATTCATTAATGAATATTAATAAGTAATGGAAATCAAGATTATAAGTAAATAATAAAGGTGAATTAAACTGCAATGAAATGTACGTAATACTTTAATAATGGATTCATCGATGATTTTAATAGTAAATGGAAAAAAATTGTAAGTAAATGAATGCAAATTAATAAAAGATAATCTTATATGAATGAATGAAAATTAAAATAAATGAACAGTAAATGATGTGAAAGGAAACCAATAGAATAAACTTAAATAATATTTAAATTCTTTCTTGTTTTAGCTTATGGGATGCTTTGGAAATGACACTTCAAATTGTTTAAGGTTGTATGAATAATTTTTTAAGTAATTATCTATGGCCGTTGAGCGTAAGGTACAGTTGGTAGTTTATTTATCACCCTTGTGCGATGCAAAGTGTCTGAACCTGAACAAAACATTTGTTTTGGTTGCTATGGATGTGTGATGGATTCTTTGATTTCATATAACGGTTGTACTATTTTGTTTGCATATGACCATTATTATGTTGTGTTGTTTGTATTATTAATCGAAACAACTAATATATTACTCTTTTACATAGTTTTAACTCTTTTGGATTATGTAAGTGAGATACAGGTTTATGGAAGCAATAGCTATTGCTTTTGGTTTCATAAATAAAGTCGTTTGCCCAACAAATAGGTACGTTTTCGGATTTCGGATTTTGGAATGATATTTTATTGTTTTCCCATGGTTTGGGATGTTTTATTATTAAAATATTATATATATATATATATATTATAATTATTGATATTGTTATTTTTTCGGACCTAGCCGCGCAAAGGAGATTCTGCCAAAAATTTTCATAAATTTAGGACTTAGAAATTTTTTGTGCAAACGTGGTTATTTTCAAAGTATATTAAAACTTAATGATGTAAATTTAAATTTTTTATAAATTGAATAATTTGAATAAAATTATATCAAGTTTCTTAATTCATTCTTGTTCCTTTTCGAGGACAAAAAGTTTTAAGTAAGGGAGAGTATAACGACCCGTATTTTTGATAATTAAAACTATTAAATTAAATAAGATTTTGAAATTTAATATTGTGAGAAAATAAAATTTATGATTTATAAATGGAAAAATCAATAGAATATGATTTAATAATGTTGTTTGAATGTTATTTACAACTATTTTAATGTAATTTCAATCAATTGAAATAATTGAAAAGTTAATTTGGTCATAATTGTAAATACGGAATAAATTAAATGTTGGATTTAATGTTGAAACTATATGTTATTAATTGAAATAGGTTTATTACAGAATATGAAATCAAATACTTAGTATGTAAATTTATTAGCTTATGTTTGTAAACAATAAATTTAGAAATGTGTTTGGATTACTAATATATGACAATTATTTTATTTATCAGCTTATTATTTAATCCATTGAAATTAATTTGGAAATCATTGAAATTTAATGTAATTAAATATTGCAGTTAATATGAGTTAAGATGATAACTGTGGAATATGAATGTAATAAAATGTAAACTAATGCTTATTATATTCATAAAGTAATAGTTGATTCAATAATAGGAGTGTAAATCGAAATAAAAGAATTTGATTGAAATTGAAATATAATTAACTAGAGTTTTATTACAGTTGTAATTAAACGCTGAAATTAGTGCAATATTTAAATATTGGATTTAACATGGAAAATTTATTTTAAAAGATTATAAATTTATATGTAATCAAGAGTTATAAAATTGTAACTTTTAAATTTGAATTTAAAAGTGATTAAACCAATTTAATAATAATTTATTTAACTAACGTGTAAAATTAGCCTTTTAGGCACTGTCTTGGATTTCGACGAAATAGTTTCATCGGATCCATAATGGTGAATTATTATAGGATTTCAAGTTTCGTAGCGATCAGACTTATCGTTTGATTGTGCGGGCACGAAATACGTAGAAATCAATTAAAAGAATTTAAATGAATATATTTTGAGTTTAAAAGCTATCTTCTATTATAATGGTATTAGGGTTCGAAACTAGTTCGATTGAGTTTAAAAATATCGAAAACCTATATTTTGATATATTATATGACCTACTTTCGTTTCGGGAACGAAATAAGCTTTTCGGGTCCTTGTTATCGCTTCGACCCAATTCGATCTGCTTCATTCATCTCTATTCTATCTCTTCCTATAAATAGGCTGTTATAAACCTAGCAGCTTCTTATTTTCATTTCTGTACGTACTTCTATTCTCATTGGCTCCTTCTCAAATGGCTGTCATCTCAAACCCTAATTCCCAATTCCAAATCAATCGAAAAATTCAAACTCCTCAAAACCTATCGAATTATATATCATCGCGAAGCTCTTGACGAGCGTAAGCTACATCTATAGTTCGTTTTTGCAATTGAGTCTTGGTTTGGCCAGAATTTGGTGAAGAAGTTTCGGCCGTTCATATTAGGGTTTTGTTTTCAACAGTGGATTTGCGACGATTCGACGACCGGGAAGTTGTAGCGTGTATAGGAGGTCGAGTGGAGTGCATATGTGGTCTTCATTCGTGTCAAAGAGGTGCGAATTTGCCAAAATCTGCTAGATAAGGGGGCGGCGGTGGAGGACGCCTAGAGACACGAAGGGCGTAGGCGCGGGTCTGGTGGAGTCGGTCTGAGGCGGTGGTGGTGGCGGCGGACTTTGATCAGGTCGAAGGTGGCCGTGGTGGTAGCAGTTGGCTCGTGAATGTGGGCGGCTGTAAGTTGTCAAACTCGTATCTCGTTCGTATATTAGGGTTCTGGAGGTAACAAAATTACTAAATTGCCCATATTTAATTTAATTTAAATTTTGAATTTTAAACGTTCTAACTATCATAACTTTTTCATACGAGCTCAGATTTGGACGCGGTTTCTTCCATTGGGATCGTATCGAAATTTTGGACAACATGAGGCTAGAATGGTTGAATTTGGAGATTGTTCAAATTTTGGGGTTTATTTGGATTTTAAATGGACTATAAATCAAAGGTGGGTGATTTAACCCACTCACACAATACTAAACCTTCTTATGTTAGTTGAATTAAGTTTATGATGTGATAAGACTTTTACTGATTATTGTTTGGTAATTTAAATTATCATTTGAATTTAATTTGAATTTATATTGAATTAAATTGCCATTTAAATTGATATTGGATTTAAATTGTTAGTTAAATACCTGATAACGGTAACCAGTTAATTATTGTGATTTATTAGCTGATTTGGATATTGATTGTGATGGATGTTTATTTGTTGACATTTTGGATGATTGGATATTTTATATATCCATGTTATCACTATGGGTTGAAATGATACATACTCGAATGATCTTATAGATTAGGGAAAATCGTTATGGGTTGAAACAATACATACCCGAGTGATTTGATTGATTTGGAAATTTTTGATTCGGGATACAGGTTGAAATGATATATACCCGGGAATTTAACTATTTGGATTGAAATGATACATACCCAATCACTTGACCATAGGGTAGAAAATTATATACGGACACCGTTGGTCTGTTTTAAATTATTTTCTAAATGCTAAAGTATGTTTGATTTTTAAATTTGATTTTTAAATTTAATTTAATGATTTTATTTAAAAATTTATATTTGGAAAATAATTTATTTTGTATGTTTTAAAGTTTTAAATTATAAGTTAATATAAGTTTTAAAAACGTAAATTTTTAAGATTTTAGCTTATAATTTTATTTAATTTTAAAATATATAATTTAAATAGTGTAATATAATAAAAACACTTTAAAATTTTAATTTAATAAAATATTCAATATAGTTTTAAAAGATTTATTTAAGAATTTAGTTTAAGATAATAAATATAGACTTTTATAATAACTTTAATAGATAAAAGATTTTAGAATTTTGTAAAAGATTTTGTAAGGAATTTATAAAAGTTTTGTAAGAGATTTTATAATGGATTTTATAAAAGGATTTTTATAAAAGGTTTTTATAAAGGATTTTATAATGGTTTTATAAAGGAGTTATAAAGGTTTTAAAGGATTTTATAAAGGGTTTTTATAAAAGAACTTGTATAAATGGATTTGGAAGCGTTTAAAAGAATTTGCGTAGAAGTTTATGAAAAGGGGAAGAGTTGTAAACTGTTTTGGAATTTATAAATAGCTTTATAAATGGTTCTAAAGCATATAAATAGTTTATAAATGGTTTAGGAGAGATTTATAAATTATTTTCGAAATTGATTGAAAGAAATCTACCTTGGTATTTATGAATATATTTATACTTTTGGAATAAGTATATGGATATCTTGATATGAAGGTATAAACTGTTTTCTGGATTTATTATTAAAAATGTTTTATAAAATGACCAGGGTGTGAAATAAGAGTTTGGTTGTTAAAGAGACCGTGTCGGATATTTTCATACTCTCTGCCAATTCCGAAACCACTTTAACAACTATGTATGTGGTGGAGAATCCAGAACGAAGCAGGATGATTTGGTGAACGCTACTGGTATGTGGTAAGAATGCAGCCCTGACCTTCGGCTTAGCATGATATGACTAAAACGGGAGCTATCTCGGGCCAAGTGTGGTCGCTCCTCCTATCGGACATGCTTCTTCGATACCATATCTGTTACTTTGTGATTGATTGGTGGCCACCCTCGATTTGATTATGGGAGTGTGTCTCGAGGTGGGCGGTAGTAGCTGCTATGCATTACCACCAGTTCGGGCGTGCAAAACGGTAGAATCCTACACTGGGCATTGCCTCGCGTGCCTTATCATATGCCTTAGCCTACTACTTGGTTTGTGTCATGCCTATGGAGTGCTCCATGATAGCCCACCAGTTTATGGTGGAGTTTACAGTATTGTATAGACTACGATGCCTATAAAAATGTGTTAATGGGGATATGGGTAACGCCTTAACGCTATTTTAATACTTTACTTTACTGATAGACACTACATATATATAGCGTATTTTACTACATATAGATAGTTTAACGGATCCTTAGGAGATGGAAAATCCCGAAACGTCTCTTAAGTTATTGCACGCACGTTATACACCAGATAGGAGATGTAAAATCCCGTAAACATCTCTGAAGTCGTTACACTCATATTTATTTGTTGTTGATTTAACTTACATATGATCTTTTAGTTCTGACTCGAGTGTTTTGTCTTTTCATTACACTCGGGTCAGCCTGAGCATTTCAGTGTTGAAGACTTTATTTCTAGAGGATGAAGTCGGAGTTTGGTATATTATATTATTAGCAATTTTCCGCTGCATCATTATTGGTATGTCCTTGTTTGTACTCTGATTGTTGTAAAAATTGTGTAATCAAATGTATATTATAAAACAGGTTCATGAACTGTTTATTTGATTATTATATTTTGTCATTCAGCTGCGAGATTCTGTGTTTTGTTTTTCCTTCTTTTCTCTTATTTACCCCATTGACAATCCTCCCTTATGAATGGTTTGAGTTGACATGTGTTGTTTATTGTCGATTTAAACCGTCCAAAAGGGTGGGTCATCATAGAAAACCATTCTTTGAAATGGAGTCGGTTGTCGAAGTGCAGGATTGGGCACATATGAGCATATCTTTGGTGATATGGAAGTATATGATGCCATGAAGAGGAAACTAGCCTCTAAACAGCTTCAAAAGAGGGCCATGAACTGGTGGAACACCATTACCATTGCTACACCTGAGGATCAACTTACTTGGGATTAGTTCAAGGCCAGGTTTGAAGGGAAGTTTGTTCCGGCTGCTCAGAAGTCGATATTATTCAGGAAATTTGCTGATTTGAAGCATGTAGATATGTTTATCTTCGAATATATTGCTAAGTTTGATGCTTTATTGAAGTATGGGATGTCTTTTATTGACACCCCATTAAGAAAGAATGAGAAGTTCATTATGGGTTTGGATGATTACTTAGGGGAGAAGTTGGTTAGTCTTATCGATAAGCCATTCGAGAGACTTGTTGAGAAAGCCTTTCACCAGGAGAGTTAATAACCGAAGTCCAAATCAATTGTGGAGGAAGAGCCGAAACTGCAACAAAGCAGTGGAGGCAAGAAGAAATGGAATGGAAAGAGGAAATAGTCTCAAGGAAAGAACACTCGGAAGTGGACTAAATGGGATCCTATTTGTTATGATTGTGGAGACAAGGGTCACCTAATTAGAGACTACAAGACTGATGGGAAGAAGAAGTGTTATAACTATGGCAAACCTGGACATATACTAAAGAATTGTTTGGAATCACCGCAGTAGAAACAGGTGGTGAAGGCATATGCTTTGGACGTTGTTCCGACTTCGTCGATTACTCCCTCGGTAAAAGAGAAGGGGAAGAGCATTGTTATTCAAGGTATGCTTTCTATTTCCAATATTCCCATACGTGTTTTATTCGATATTGGGGCTTCACGCTCCTTTATATCTAGTAATTTGGTAGATAGGCTGGGATTGAAGCCCAAAATAGTTGACCGACCTTCGATTGTGACGAATCCTATTGGAGGCTCCACTAACCTGTGCATGGTTTGTTGTGGTTTGACCTTATCGAGTCATGAATTCTTCTTTATTTGTGATTGCTTTTCTGAATTTCATCGGGATTGGGATTATCTTGGGAATGGACTAGCTAAGGAGATATGCAGTAGTAGTGGATCGTGAGAGGTTGTTGATGGTGATTAGGGCTGTGGTGGGGTGGACGGTAGTGATTGGCTGCCTACTGGAGGATGGAGCTATAATTAGCTTTCTATATTTTCTTGAGACTCCATATGATGAATTGTCATATGCACTTATCATTAGAGAGTATCCAGATTTGTTTGAGGAAGTAACTGTATTACCATCGCATGGAGAGATTGAGTTTCAGATAAACTTAATGAAGGATGCACAGCTAATAGTTATGCCATTGAAGCGTATGGCACCCGGTGAGCAAGAGAAGTTGGAGGTGCAAGTAAATAACTTGTTGGAGAAGGGGTTCGTTCATAGGAGTATATTTAAGTGGGGTGCACCCGTAGTATTCGCCACTAAGGCGGATGGCTCTCCGAGGTTGTGTGTAGATTAATGTGAGCTGAATAAAGTGACAAAGAAGAACAAGTATCCACTCACATGTATTGATGACTTGTTTGATCGGCTCCATGGTGCGAAAGTGTTCTCACAGTTGGCTCTGGCAATGGGATTTCACCAGTTGAGAGTAGCGAAGGAGAGTGTGTTGATCACTGCATTTCGTATGCCGTCTGGTTTCTTTGAGTAGCTGGTTATGTCGTTTGGACTAACCAATGCTCCGGCATACTTTGTTGACCTCATGAACCGTGTCTTTAGGGATCATCTGAACAAGTTTGTGTTTGTGTTCGTGGATGATACTTTGGTCTATTCTAGGACGGAGGAGGAACACAAGATGCCCTTGAGGATTTTGCTTGAGGTGTTGAGAAAGCACAAGGTGAAAGCAAAGTTTTTGAAGTGTCACTTCTGGAGGAGAGAGGTGAGGTTCTTGGGTCATGTCGTCTCGGAGCAGCGCATCTAACAAATCCTGCCAAGGTGGTAGTGGTTCAGGATTGGAACCAACCCAAGAATGCTATGGATATGAGGAGTTTCCAAGGTTTGGCGGGATATTATAGACATATTATCAAGGAATTCTCAGGAAGCAGCACCGTTGACCAATTTAAAAAAGAATCAGACTTTTGTTTGGGACATGAAGTGCAATCATGCATTTGTAAGTCTGAAAGAGAGGTTGACGAGTGCACCAGTATTAACTATTCCGAGTGGGAATGAGGAGCTAATAGTATACATATATGCCTATGGTACTAGATTAGGTGCGGTGTTGATGTAGAAGGGAAAAGTTGTCTCCTATGCTAGCCGATAGCTGAAACTGCATAAGAGGAAGTATCCAACTCATGATTTGGAGTTGGCAGGTATAGTGTTTGCTTTGAAATTTTGGAGGCACTACCTATTAGGGGAAAGGTTCGAACTATTCACGATCATAAATCCTTAAAGTACCTTTCCTCCCAAAAGGATATCAACCTTCGCCAGCAGCAATGGTTAGAATTCTTAGCCTCCTATGATTTAGCATTTCTTATACGCCTGGTAAAGGGAATGCGGTCGCCGATGCATTGAGCAGAAGACATGCTAGTTTGGGAGTGATGTTTATGGAGTGGAAATAACTGGAGTATATTGCTGGCTATGACTTCAGACCCTATTGTGAGTTAGAGCCAGGGATGTTGGCGAGTTTGACTATGTTGGGTTACTCTGATTGAGCGGATTGGTACTAGTCAGAGGCGAGAAGCTAGACTAGCGGAGATCGTGGCAAAAATAGAAGGAGGAGTAGAGTCTGAAGATATGTAGCAATACAGACTCGACCGAGAAGGTTAGCTCCATAAGGGTGGGAGATTAATTGTTCCCAATGTTGATGGAATATGGGATGAGGTGCTACGAGAGTGCCACCATTCTAGGTGTACATCCCAATGGTAATGAGATGTACGACGATATGAAGTAGACCTATTATTGGAAGGGGATGAAGAAGGATGTGGCGACATTCATCTTGAAATGCATGAACTGCCAGTTGGTGAAGGTAGAACATAAGAAGCCTAGTGGATTGTTGCAATCTCTTGAAGTTCTCGAATGGAAATTAGAGCAAGTATCGATGAACTTCATTAATGGACTACTAAGGACTCAAGTAGGATGCGACAACATTTGGGTCATAGGCAATCGATTGACCAAGAATGCTAGATTTATACCCATCAAGTCAAGAAGAACGACAATCAATTTGGCCCAGTTGTATGTGAAATGGGTTATATGATTTCATGGTGTGCCAAAGATCGTTATGAGCGACCGAGACTTGTTGTTCACTAGTAGGATTTGGAAGAGCTTACAGGAGGTATTGGATACCAAGTTGTATCTCAGTACAGCTTATCACCCGCAAACCGATGGACAGACCAAGAGAGTGGATCGTATCTTGGAGGATCTCTTGCTAGCTCGCATTCTCTATTTCGGAGGCTCGTGGGATGATCACTTGCATTTAGTAGAGTTTGCATACAATAATAGCTATCAGTCTAGTATTGGTACGACACCATATGAGGCATTGTATGTTAACCATGTAACGCTCCTTTGTGTTGGTGGGAAGCAAGCGAGAAACTGATACTTAGGCCATATATGACCAGAGAAATCTCGGAGAAGATAAAAATCATTCGACAATGAATTAAACTACTTAGGATAGAAAGAAGAGTACGCCGATAGGAGACATAGGGATTTGGAATTCTCCCTCGATGACATGGTGTTTGTGAAGATTTCTCCTTTAAAGATTGTTATTCGATTCGGTAATAAGCGAAAGTTGGCATCAAGATTCGTAGGTTCTTTTCCAGTAACAGAGAGGATTAGGAACCTACCATATAGGGTCAATTTACCTCAGAAGATGGCGGGTGTGCATAATGTCTTCCACGTTTCTCACTTGCGGAAGTTTGCGCATGACTCAGGCATGATTATTACACCGGATCAACTAGATGATATTGAGATTGAACAAGAAGCTTTGAGATCTGGTAGGTCAGTTCGTATTGTCGGACACGATATGAAACAGCTTAGGAGGAAGACGGTAGAGTTAGTGAAAGTTCAATAAGGCGAAAGTGAAGGTGATTGCACGTGAGAAACCGAGTACAACATGAGGGACACTTATCCGAAGCTCTTTGTATGGTAAGGCTTACTATTTATCACATTTGCTTTCCCTTTTGATATAATGTAGGATAGTTTAGTATCTCGCATGCTAGGATAGGTTTGCTTATGTTATTGTTTACATGACTGCTTGTTTGATGGATGCAGGTGATTGATAGGTATGCAGGGTAACTATGGTTGACTATTCCTTGATTCATTTGGGGATTTTGGGGGTAAAATTCCTAAGGGGTGAGAGTGTAACAACCCGGCCGTGTTTCACATATCAGAAGATCGTAAAATATTTTTATTTTATTCATATGACTCTTTTTGGGAAGTGACTCTTAAGGACATTTTCCATATCTTGATTTTTAATGAATTTCTATGTGACCATTTTGAACCTAGAATTTTTTTTGGACTATGATTTTTGATATCAGCTGAATTAGGATCTCAAATCACTCTCATTCCTTCAAGATGATGGTTTCCCATTCCGTAGAGTGGTCATAATAGAAAAACGGACTTATCGTCTAAAAGTTATAGTTGTTTTAAGTTTTGACTGTTGTTGGCCAGTTTTAGTGGGTAATTAACTAAGCCCATGCTTAGGCCCACTAATCCACTTCAAAATTTGTGCTAACAGGAGGCTGCATCAACTGATTTAGGTCATTTCCATCTTCCTCAAAATAGTTCTAAACCTTCATTAACCATAATTTCATCAAAAATCACATATTTTCCTTACTAATCTTAGCCCAATCATTGATTAGAAGGGTGATTAGTAATAGAAGCTAGAGGTCATCATTTTGGGTGATTTGAAGCCTTCTCCTTTGTCGTCCACTTCATATCTAAGGAGAAAAATTTGTATTTTGGAGATTTGGTGAGTGGTTCTTGACCTTTCACTCTACTAGGCATGTTTATATAGTTAAAAACGGTGTTTTGATATGATTTCGAATTAAAATGTTTTCTTATCTCAATCATACTTTTAAAATGTTTAAAAATGAACTTTGAAGGTTTAAATGGTTTTGCAATTCTTAGTAATCGTATGCATATACTAGTGTAAAAGTTAGATTTAGATTAGGATTGACTTGTTTATCACAGTGCATTGCTTGTATGAATGGATGTATATGCATGTTATTATATGCTTGTATGTTGTGCTTTGATGTTATTTGCTAGTGTTTTGGATGCTTAGGTAGATAGGTTGGTGAATTTGAAAAATCGAAGGCAAAGTTGGTCGAAATTGGACGAATCTTGGAGGAGAGGCTCTGGAACATAGAGGGAACTTGTAGCTTAAATCGCAAGTTCAAATTGATTAAGTACACAACTCGATGCCAAGTCATTTAACTCGGTACTGAGGCATTTTTATAGCTTGGTTGGATCAATCAACTTGATGGATGGATAGAGCATAGCTAGCTAAGGTTGTCCATAGCATGATGCAGGGGATTGGCTAAGTATTGGATTCTATGACAAGTTGTTTCTAGATTTTGAAGTAGAATGCTTTGGAGTGAGGGCCGAGTTGTTTTGATGGATAGGTCGGGGTCTAAAGCATCTGGGAATGGAGTACTAGAAGCAAGAAAGGGGACTTAACCAAAATTGGCTAAGTATATAAGTCAGTTCCGAGTTGATCCACTCGGTACCGAGTTGTTTTGTTGGGTCCAATGGATGTGAAACTTCCTGGAGGGAAAGCAAAGGCCATATGTTGAAGGTGTTTGTTTGTTCACTTGGGGTTTGATAGCGACATAGTAGCACGATGATGGTTTCGGGACTTTGATGACAACTCGATGATGAAATGAGTTAGATTCTGATGATGGAGGCTCGATGTTGAACGGAGACGTGAGATTGGTTACCTACAAAGGGCAGGTTCTAAGAAAGATGACCCGTGGATAGAATGGTTAAATGGTTCTTCGTGGAATGGAGGAATATAGAATGGTTCTACGAGGATAATGGAAATTGGATGTAGCAAAGAAAGGGCTCGGACACATGTGCTAAAGGACCGTTGATACTTGGAGTGTTTTTTGATGTACTCAAAGCAGGTGTATTGTGAGGATGCTCATAGGTACGTTGAAAGGTTACCTCAGATCGAATGAATGGATCGGTTACCCTGGACCGGTTGAATTGGTCTAGTATCAGCTTTAGGCTGAAGAGAGTACACTGAAAACCAGAATTTCCATTAGTCCCAGGCAGTTGAAAGGTCATACGCATTATCATATATCCAGAGCACATTGGGTGATAGTGAGGACTATTTGATGGATGTCATGGTTGTCTTGATTACTCTTCTGTAGACTAGCACTCTGGGGATGTCATTATACATAGGTATTAGAGATAAGGATACCTAAGCACCCGTCATCACACTGGGCTTGTAGCATACCTTTACTCTATTCGTAGAGTAGCATATTATGTTATTGTGTGCTAACTCTTTAGCTGTAGGGACAGGTCTGGTATGATTCATATATCTTTGTTCCTTACTATATCGACTTGTATAGTATTTTGAGATTCATTTATTGCTCATACACTATTGTCTGACTCGATGTTTTATGTTTTGCTTCTTATTATCTCGAGTACTCTTAAATGAGTAGACTAGAGAGCGGGTCTAAGTGTGATGCAATAGCTGCGCGGAGATGAGCTAGATGGAGCTATCTTGTATTATATATGGATTTCTATGCTTATTTTATTGTGCAACACTATGGAGCCTTGACCGTGCTTGCTTATTATTATGAGATGGTTATTTGAGTTTATTTCTGTTATATAAACTCTATTACTAGTTATATAACTCTGTGAATTTGTATTCTGATATTTGGATCACATAGCAATTACTATCTCTCCAGTTTTATATTTATGATGTATATTATATTTTATTCCATGCACTATGAGATATATGACAGGTTATGTGATGTTTATTTCATTTTAAAACTTCGATGATTGTTCTACATCGGTCGGGCACGTCGGCAGCGCTCTATGTTATGTATATTAGGTGCCGGTGGTGTAGGGCAATCGTCAGAGGCTCGACCATTTTGAAAGGAAATCGAATGTATGAGGGTAGATGTAACATAAGGAACAATTGAGATAAAGAGAGTGAATTGTCACTTTTACTTTATAAAGAAACATTGGAAACAAGAATTGTAAAATAATAATAGATACTTAACATTGGAATGAGAAATATGATTTCTATTTCAAAATGTATTTTCATATAGAAAATTAATTCCTATGAGATCTATTTCTTTATATTAAAGATATTTGATCTAACAATTCTCGAATGTAAATAGTTATAGTAGATGAAATAAATAGCCAATATTAAGTGGTTGAAAGGACCTTCGTATTTCATACGCTATTATAGTAATGGCAGAAAAAGTGGGAGCTTACCATATTACACTTATTGGTTGCATCAAATTATGAAAATTGTTTTCGTAAAACATATCAAACATTATTTATGAAATAATAATTTTTTTTCAATAGCGATTTAAAAACAGACATAATTTTGTTCCAATTTAAATATTATGAATATTCATTATAAAATAAAACTATAATGGTGGTACTTATGATGCGTTGGAAAATATAGAAGTATCTTAATTTATTTACAATTATTTTGGAATTATGGACTAAACCAAAGTTTGGAGAAATAGTTCTTTGATTGTATGATTGTGAATCATATGGTACTAGTGAATTATATCTCAAAAAATAAAGGGCAATGCACCCATTCAGTGGAAGTGATCATAAGAGTTAATGAACTCTTCAGATTGATACATATAGATGAATGCAATCGCAAGTCTATTAATACCAACATGGTTCCACTTACTTCGTTATATTCACCAATGAGTTATCATCGATAAGGATATATGTATTTGTTACACATGTAGTATGTCTATGATAAGCTTATAGAGTATAAATCCAATGTAAGTAAAATAATGTGCAATAGAAAATAAAATTGATTCGATATGATCGAAATGGTCAGTATATTGAAAATAGTTCCGAACGTACCTAAAAATGAACAAAAATTCAATCTCAAAAGTCACTCCTTCCTATGATATGTAATGATGTATCAATAAGGAGTAATCGAACTTTGTTGGACAAAGTACGACTAATTATGAGTGAGTTAATTTCTTTCTATAAGGTCGTGTACTTAAGAGTAGTACATAAGGTTAAAATAAATTTCATCTAAGTAATAGTTTACAAAATCATACAAGATAAGAGTTTATAAGAAACCCCAATGTATCCTTGGCCAAGGAGTTGGCAGGTTATGCGAGTCGAAAGACTGCACGTAATTTTTCATGGGGGATCTTATATGAATCTCCCCAAAAGAAGTTTGGGAACGACTGTCATTGGATGACCTATTTATGTTTTGAACATAAGTTTTGTAAACTAAAACCAAATCAGTTTTATATATAAGGCAATTTATAAAGTATTTATGAATACCTATTCCGTTGCACTAAGAGATAACTGTTGTTTCAAGAAATACGAACTTCGTAGTGTAGGTATTTCTATTGGAATTATTGCTAGTAAAAATGATTTGGATACAATCTAAGATAAAACCGACTATGAGGGATGAAATGAAATTAACCAAATGTAAATGAACAAACCGCATTAGAATATCTAATAAATATTCTCGCATATTGAAGAGAAACTATGAGTTTCTTATTAATTCGAGAAAGATAATCCTTATCAGTCAAATAAACTATTAAGAGTATTGACTCTTCCTTATGGTATGGTGCACAAATTCGAAAGGATCCCAAGTACGTTATTAAAATATGATATTGGTAGTTGTACCCGAAGGAATATGATCCATCGGCCAGCAAGACTGATGCAGTTGGAATATAATGAGCAACGTTGATAGGAATAACATTATAAATTTCAATTATTAAAATTAATGTCATAGATTCGTTAATCAATATGCTCAAGTTAATTCGGATTTACTCATAAAATTATCGCTTGGTAAGACTTCGTACTTTGGTACATATGTGTTGAAATGGAAAATTATAAATAATGATTTTGAATAGACTATTTTCATATAACAACAAAAGTGTCTCGATGTCATTGGAAGCAATATTGAGTTTGTAGGTTTTGGGATATGATCCAAGAACGAATATGAAGATGTCATTCAACATGCATCAAAGTTGAACAAGTGTTTTGAAAGAAATATCAAATAGTTTGATTTTCAATCAAAATGAGAGGAAGCGTGTGTTCATAAGAAAGAGCAATAAAGGTGCATTGATATTTCTAAACTATAAGTAAACAATATGTCGTTGATTGTTTAACGATGCATTTATGCTAAAATCAACAATAATTTGGCAGTTTAATACTCGAAATTGGATCTGTAAATTATATCTTTTATATTAAGTATAAAGAATGTTGGGAATGTCTCAAATAATGTGCAATGATACCTTATTAAAATGTTTAATAAGGAATATGTAAGATAGATTCCTTATGCTTTAGTAATAGGAATTATCATATATATTGTATTGTCTACAATATCGTAATTCGCTTATGTATTTGATGCATGAAGCAAATATTAAATCAAAATAAGGACCACTAAATGGTATGAGTGTTCTTGATTATTTATGAAATGCTAGAAAATTGTTTACAAAAACAATAAACTCCTTATGAAGGAGTGTTTGAACTCGAACTTTATAAGCAATACCGAGTATTATATGTCAATATTAAATCCATGTTCAAACCTTAGTTATGAAGCCTTAAGTTGTGGCTCAACAAAGGGGCTAAGTATATCGCCTTGAACGACAACAAAAACAATGTATAAAATTATGCACAAATTTAAAACCGAGCAGATTGCAAGTATTAAGAATACTACATTATTGTTATATGATAATAATATAAATAGCTCACTAGAAGTCATGAAACAAACTTCGAATAGTTTCACATGATAAAGTAGTTTATCAGCATCAGAGAGAGTTAATTGATATAGTGGATAATTAAAACAACATAGCAGATCCATTCACGAAGGGTCTTACTCAATTAGTTCTCATCAAACTGATTGAAGGGATGGGATAGAAATTCCATAATTGACTCTAAGTGCAAGTGGGAGATTAATAGAGTTAGCGGTATGCCCTAGGGGAAATTATGTAATTGTTACGTATATCCAATTCAATAACTAATCTCGTTCAAAATAAAATGTGTTTTCTTTCTATTATATATTTGATATAATGAGTTATATTAATTAATTAATTTAATTAAAAGTATATCTAATAGAAAATCCGTGAATGATATGTTTTTTGATAGTAGTTACATAGTGTTGTAACCATTAGTAATTTATCATAATGAAATTAAACATATTGTTTTTAATATTCCTAGTCATGATGTATCGAGACTAGATATCTATACATTCGTTGAGACTAGAGTACGTAACGCTCGCGAAATGTTTGGCAGTATATTACTCTTGACTACTGGGGATATCAAGGATTTATGTATTGATAGTTATTGGATAATTATGAAATGACTTACTCGGCAGTTTTATATTGGTTAATATAACTAAAATCAAACAGAAAATATTGACGTGACAAAATTACATAGTTCTCTTGACTTAAGAATACTGTTGATCTTCAATGTAGACGCTCCGCTTTAATTAAGGTTAAATCATGGCAAGGCGTCCATCGAACGACTATAGTTGGGTCGAATGAAAGCATCGGAAGTGAAACACTATTCAAGGTAGGATTCATCTCCTTAGTTGTATGATGTTAGTATCACGGTCAACTGAAGTCAACTCAAAGTCTAGTCTCTAGCCAGAGCAGTTCAGTTATTAATAATTGTTAATTTTGAGCCAAGGACTTTGTGTCTGGACTATAGAGTTGAATATTGATGATATTGGAATTTAGGCAATTACTAAATTCTATAAGTCCAAAGTGTTATAGTTTTGATGAAGAGAATTGGTTTAAATAATTGTCGCCACTGGGTAAAGTTAGTAAAGTAACATTAGATTTTACCGAAACCAAGTAAGCGATAAATTTGGCCATAATGTCACACCGCATGCTAAGTGATGTGTAAATATTAATATTTGAGATGCTCAATACTAATCGCTGACCAAATATACACCTAAGAGTCACACAACCAAAACATCGAATAATCCTTTTACCGTTTGATTTAATTAATTTATAAATTATTATAAATTAATTAAATTAACTAATATTTATGAAATATTAATTATACAATTTTATTTGTTGTATTTTGAACAATATTAAACAGTGTATATATAATACCTATAAATGTACTGATCGATATACGGTATCCGTATGTAGTTAAAGAAGATTTAAAATTGCATTGAATATTGTTCGGACTTGGACCAAATTTAAGGCCTATATGGGTATGATATTTTCGACTGTAGGATGCATGGTTTGGGTGGCCATATGATGGCAATTGGAGAGGATTTTGAATGGTTAAACAGTGGAATTGGTAAGAGAGAGATATTAGGACGTGATCCACTTTTCTCTCCCTTGAATTCTTATTTATATGCAAACTTTTTACACCATTTCTTTTTACACTTTTACTATCCTCCCCTCGGTAATTTTGGCCAGCAATCATCCTCTCTTAATCCTAAAATCTAAGTACAAAATTACATCAAAACTCTTTGATCCGATCGTCGGGGGTAAGGCAATTCGGAAGCTATCAACTTCCGATTTATGAACGGACTCAAGGGATCTATACGATGTTTCAATGTGTATGCAAAAGCTTTGGTAAAAGGTAATTCTCTATTTTACTATATATATATTATCTATATGATAGGATGCTAAATTATATTATGAATTTTGTATATTGAAATGTTACCACAAATTGGTTATATTTATATATAATAATAATAAATTATTTTGTATGCTTACTTACTAGATGCTCACGGCCTACAAATTAGAAAATAGATTTCTTTTATTTACATAATAATATTATTAAATGAATTAATCAATCAAAATCCATATATAAAAGATTAATGATATATATCATGTTTTTTAAGTTTGAAAAATATTTATTCATGTATAATATGTATTCGACAGTAACTAATTATTTTATCTGAATAAATATATTGAATTATTTATTTAACATAAAACATGTAATTTGAAATACTTGTACGGTATATTTATTATAAATAATAAAATTTTGCATAAAAATATTACTAAACATATATTATACGAAAAATTTCGAAAAATTTATTTTATAATTTTTATTTAAATTTACACGATTTATTAACTTAAAATGTTTTAAAATTCAAAACTGAAAAAGAAAGAAATAATCTTTTTTATGCCAAGAGAAATTTTTTGTAGAAGAATAATATTTTTAAAAATTATTATTAATATTAATACACACACACACATTTATATGTACTTATATATATTCATATGTATTGTATAAATTAATTTAAAATAAAAGAAAATATTATTTTAATAAATTATTCCGGTTTTTATATTTTTTAGTAAGACTAGCCGGTTTTATAGTGGGCCGTCCACTTTTATAAACAAATTAATGAACATGTGTTCGGTACATGCATCGGAACAGCTAAACAAGAATACAAGCATAGGAACTTGTTGTAGAAAAGGGTGCATCGTACCACCTTCAAAGCCTTCCAACATCGAATCACGCAGGAGATCTCGAAAAGCTCCCAGTCAACATCACCAAGAGGATGACTAGGACTTTAGTTGTGACATCGAAAGGCAAAGGCGAAAACTACTACTCCTTTCAACAAGACGCTGAAACGTCCAAGCCAACATAGGTTCAGAATTACAAAAGTATGATGAATAGAAATCCGCCAGCCCCAAATGACCCATTAGCATAACAACAATGGTCGATCACCATTATAGGCGTGCCCAGCAGGCATGGGGCCAAGCGAAGCGGCTAACCAAGATCTATCTCAAGGAGAAGGTTCCAAGCGACAGTTTGAACTGCATTCGTAATTAACAAGTGGCAGTTCAACACTGTAAAGCTTTCTCTTTCTCAACATACCAAACAAGTTTGATTAAAAAAAGCATGTGCAAAGACGTCTAAAAAGGAAATAGTCATAGATGATGAAACGAGCTACTTTTTATCAATGATAAGTACGAAAGATTCATAGTTATGAAGAGTTTTCATTGGGAAATTTTTTATGAGTTTAGGCAAGAAGAGAAGGGGGTATTTACATACCCATGGCTTCAATTTATGTGTTGATTTCAAAAGGCAAAAAAAATCCAAGCCATTAAAAAGAGATCAGAAAAGAGTCAACTTAAGGATGTAGGAGACATGACATGTCTTTGCCACATGTGAAAAATGAACCGTCACAACCAATAGCACGAAGCCATGTGAAAAGCGCATTAAATGCTTTGTAGGACCATCAAACGGTATGATTTTTGTGATTTGACAAGCCCACATTCGCACGTGGACATGGATTTAAGGGGGCAAAATGTTGCTTAATTTTTTCGCAAGTAATTAGCAGGCCAACTAAAGACAGCCTAACCCAATCAAAGCCAGTCCAACTACTTTACAATCGGCCCGCATAAGCCGGCTCAAGCCCATGTTGGTCTCGAACCATCCATTCCATTCAACATGGCAGCAAGGTAAGACCCGATCGTCTCATCCTTAGGCACTTTTCACATTTAAGCAAGATCTGGGTCTAGCACCTTCCGGTCTAGCTCAGTCTGTCAAAACGATGATTGGCCTTTTAATGTTTATCTACTTCCAGCACAACTCCAAGTCAGCATGTTCTCCCGACGTCACTTCAGCTGACGATCGACACCTCTCCATACCCGTCTCAGTAGGCAGCATGTCATGCAAAATTGGCTCAAGTGTGACCCGTTATCAGCCCGGCTTTAGTACGGTCACCCCCAACTGGTCCCAAGCAGCCCTCTCGGTTGTCTCACACCTAGCCATGCACCGTCTTCCCGACATGGTCCTTAACAAGGTTCCTAATTTCTTTCGTATCGTCGACAGTCAGTCGATTGGCTCGATTAGAGTTGTCACGTGAGCACTCAAGTAAATAGCAAGTTGTCCATCCACCTATTCAAATCACTGTAGCTGGGTTGTCGAACCGATATAGCTTACCGTCAGCATTAAACGCGCATTTAATGCGAAGTCTGTGCATTAAATGTGAATCCCGCGTCTGGTGCAGAGCAATGAGTATATTTTCATCCACTACACATCTCCTTACACCTTTACCGCCGTCGTCCATCTACCCTTGTAGTCATATCGACAGTCAAGCATTTTTCCCACCAATTCTACAACTCAATCTCAACCGTCTATCATTCACTTCAGCTACTATATATATCCCGTGCATCGCAACTTCAAAAGGGTTGGAACACATAAGGATCATGAACACTATACACAATTCAGGACTCTCGATACTACATATGCTTTAGATTATACAGCTTTATTAGTTTTAATTACTTCGTGCTTTCTTATTATTTTATTATAATTTCTCGTAGTGATAAGAGAAATATACATTAAGAGAACTTCACAGTGGTTGTAGACAACTTCGTTGAACCATCATATACCTTGTGTTACTTACCTTTCAACCGCGTATTTAACTTCTCATTTTTCCTAGTGTGAACAAGTAACATTTGCACATTAGTCTAATTTCGAGATTGGCTAAATCTTTAGTCAACAGTATTAGAAACCCAACATCTGATGGATTTGGCCTAAAACAAACATATATAACACGATGTACATACATTGAGTATATCTTCATAAATCGATGTCATGTAATTGATCAAGATAGGTTAACGCTACTAGGTACCCCAAATGGATCGTACCCCTCTGGTTTGAAAGAAAGTTGACCCAAAAAGATAATAGAAGGAATGCAAAAAAGACAATGTTGGCCATACATGGGGTATCTCTACGAGCAATAATGTAATGCTGCAAATATGTCGAAGCACCAGCTCCGTAGGAAACCGCTGTAGGGGGTATATGAGGTAAAAATGAAGTGTAAAACGCTAGAGGCTCGTAATCCTCATCAAATGACATAGGTCTACAACCGGGAGCTCCAACATCCATACCAGTCAACATGAACTGAAAATGTGAGTGGTAAATCAACACCTCTCTACTAAGGCCTACAATAAAGCATGGTCACACGATGCACATGCCTAATGGTAAGGAATATGACAAACTCAAAACTTATCTACAATCGACCAAGGTAGTTTATCATAAAAATGGATAATCAACTTAGACAAACTCCAACAAGTATTAATGTATCTAGTATATATAATAAATAATATGCATAATTATCATTTAATTAACATAATATACTAGCAATTGGATAGCGGTTAGGGTTTGTCATTTCGCAATTGTAATTTTCATTTTCAAAATGAAAGAGTTTAACAGGATAACGACTATGTATCTAAAGCGGCAAACTACACCTTTGGCAGATGCTTTTAATCATGAATATTATCAATCATCAACTCAGGCGCTGGAATAAAATGTACGGACCAGCTGCTTCTTCTATCTCTCTGCAAAGACAAGTCTTTTGGCAATTCCAACTTCTCATTGAAGTAGCAGCCCTTGTATGATTAGACCATGATCAACCACTACCTTCATACATCTTAACAATATCTGCATACTAAATTCCACACAAAATGCAACTTGTTAGCAATACCCTAGCTTTAAAACACTCACATGTGTGTGGCCAAGGTACAATGTAGACGCGACGGCTCAACAATTTGCTTGGCTATTCTAAGCTTTAGTGAAATGATATGTTAGAAAGCGTTAATAATTTCTTATTTCCATATCAGGAATGAAAAGCAATTTTAAACGGCATTTTATGGTTCACAATTGCATATACGTTTTGCGAAATTTGTTTACAACTTGCATTTCTTTATCACAAGAACTCCAATAATTCATTTATTATATATTTTTATCAACTTTATCGTAGCCCCACTCAAATTTGATTTGTTGTCTTCTTCCAAATTATAACATTCGTTTTTTTAATCAGAAGCATCTTTTCCTTTTGAACGTTTCAGGACCCCAAAAATGAATGGTCCAGATTCAGTTTCATTTCATCGGTGTAAAATTAAAGAGTCAACCACCAATTTTTAAAGTTTTGCATTTGTCTCACAAATTTCTTAAATAGCCCCTCTAGCCACTACTGTTTTCTTCAAAACTCGCACCTTTTTAAATTTGCGCCGAAACCTAAAAATCAGAACAATTTGTACAAATAATGTCTTGCGGATGTGTGGTTCTTCAAGAATTAGAAGATGAAAACCTCAAAACAAAATCTAAATCGCCTCCTTTTTTTAAATGGCGACTGGAGAGAATTTTTCCTATTTACGCAATGGGAAATTTGAAATTGAATTCAGATTCTAGTAAAGTTATATCCGATTTTGAATCGGCAAGAGATCCTATATGGGATTCTATTAGAGCTGAAGCAAAATCAGAGGTTTGGAAATTCTTATCAAATTTGGTAGCTTTGAAGTTGTGGTTTGCTTATATGCTGTGGTTCTTTGTTTAGGCTGAGAAAGAACCTATTTTGAGTAGCTTCTTGTATGCAAGTGTTGTGTCGCATGATTGTCTGGAGAGAGCTTTAGGATTTGTGCTGGCTAATAGACTGCAGAATGCTACTTTATTATCTACACAATTAGTGGACATATTCGATAATGTTATGTTGAAAGATAAAGATATTCAACGTTCAATTCGACTTGATATTCAGGTGAATATAGTATAGGAATTTCTTCTTGTATCTGCTAGTTATTAATTATTATTTTTGTGCTAGTCATCAGTTCAAGTAATTTTGGTGAAACAGGCGTTTAAAGATAGGGATCCTGCTTGTTCATCCTATAGTTGGGCATTGTTGTACCTTAAGGTGGTGCAGTTAGTTTGATATTTAAGTTTGTGTACCAAGCACTCATAGAATGTAGTTTCTAAGAGAACAGAGCATGAAGAATGCTACAAACTGATAATTATTGAATTTTGACTCTTTGACTATACTTCACATACAACAATTTCTATATAAAATGAAGACCAGTTGTAGTTTTGTATATCAGGGGTACCATTCATTGCAGTCATATCGTGTCGCACATGCATTATGGAATCAAGGGCGCAAAGTATTAGCATTGGCCCTACAAAGTAGAATTAGTGAGGTTATTGCTGTTTATCTTTCGTGTGCAATGTTTTAGACAACTTATACGCTTTGTGATGAAGAGTAATTCCAATTTATTTTTTGTAGGTTTTTGCTGTGGATATACATCCAGGTATTTTACTACCATTGTGCTTGTACCCAATTAAATATAGTTTTGTTTTCCATTTTGCTTATGGATTCTGGTAATTAAATCAAAGGTTTTTGTAGGTTATTGCTGTGCATATGAATATGAAGTGAATCAGTACATAAAACATTTTTCAGTATTTTTATGCATCGGGGTGCATGTTTTAATAACCCAATTTGTATATAAATTGTAGTTCAAGTATCGACACATCACACATGTATTTATTTACCGTATTTTTTATTTCAGACCTCCATATTGAAGAAATACACAGGTCTAATAATGCACTTTTTATTTGTTTCCCCTTCTCATGTGAAAGAATACCGGATATAATCTTAAGACATCTTAAACTCATCTTAAACTTCCAACTTAATGAAGTTCGGTATAACTTATTGTAGAAGAGATTGTAAGCTTTATAGATTGTTTTTACATTTTAGTTTGATTATTTACAGAGAATAATATCCAACTCTTTTGCCTTTTTCTTTTCCCCATTTTCTTTGAGTTAATGTTGTAGAAATAGTTACCATTCTAAATTAAGTTCTGGCATTACTTCTCAATTATATTTAGCTGCAAGAATTGGAGAAGAAATATTATTGGATCATGGAACTGGTTTAGTCATCGGAGAAACTGCTGTTATAGGAAACAGGGTTTCATTGATGCAGGTAATGCTTCTTTATTTTGATGTACATTGAAGTACATTTGTTTCGTCAATTTGCTCAAATTCTTCAGTATGAATTGCCGTGTTGAATGTCATTCACTCATTTGCATAAATCAATATGTGCGTGCATGTGCACACGTGTCTGTGCTCATGTGAGTTCATTTGTCATCCTGCTTCCTGTACATGCGATCATAACTAATATAATAAGCTAGTTTGGAGTTTAAATTACACCACTTTTATTATCCAAAAACAGAGTGAATTTCAAGATAAATTATATTTGTGCAACATTTATTGCTTTCCGCTCCTCCACTATTCAAAATTATAAAATTCCAACAGTACCATCTTCTACTTTCTACTACATCTAGCTCTTTTACATAGCTAAGCTCAAAAATACAAAATAATGTTCTAAAGCAGTTGTTTCTAGCACAAGTTATGGTGACATTGAGATCATAATACGTTCTTTACGGTAGTATTCCAATGGTCCAACATTCTGATTTCATGAAAAAATGGTAATACTGGTTTGGGTTTTGTTTGAATTTACATGAAGTAATAACTGTTGACAGATGACATAGGTAGTTTTCCAAAAAAAAATTTGGTGGGGGGGGGGGGGGGACTAGGACTTCAACACGATTACCAAATTACAATGGTTAACAGACCATTTTTTAGGGTTTTGACTCTGTTCCTTATAACATTTTAATAAGAGGTTTTGAATTTAGGGAAGATAAAATTCACATGGTGAAACCAGCTTACCAACACATCACATGCATGCACATATATGCACCGCTTAACGTTTTCCAGTTAAATTAATATATGGCTTCATTTATAATTTTTATATGCGATAGAATGAAAATTGTATTTATGTAACTTGATGAGAAATATGAGTATGGTTGAATCATATACAAAACATTTCCTTTATTAACAAAAAATAGAAGTTGATATAGTTATACACTTATACATTTTATTTTAGTTATGTGAATGTTTGAATACAGGGTATAACGTTAGGTGGTACTGGAAAAGAAACTGGAGACAGGCATCCTAAAATAGATCATGGTGCTCTTATTGGGGCAGGTGTCACTGCTCTTGGTAACATCAAAATTGGTGAGGGAGCCATGGTTGCTTCTGGTTCCCTTGTTTTAAAAGACATACCTCCTCACAGGTCAGCAACACTTCATCCAACTCTACATTTAAAAACACCTTATTGAACGCTCAATCATCCCACCTTGCTATATTCAAATTTGTAACACTAAAGTGTACAAATATCTGTTTTTGATTTAAAAATGCAGCATTAATCACATCTGAAGCTTGCAAATTTTTTGGTGCTCTATCTTGAGCAGCGAATCTTCTGTTTCAAGTGTTTTTCTTTGACACTTGTCTTTTTCAATAACCAACATAAACAATGCTGTGCATATCTCAGATTCTGAGATAAAACTTTACCTAATGTAGAGTTGCAGAGCCAACAAATGTCTAACTCATAATTTGGGAAATGTTTTGCATTTTTTATTCAAAATTTATAGGAATGTGGGAAAAAAAAAGGTATGTGGCATGATCTAAGCTTGAAGTAGGATTTTTACCGTGTAGATAAAGCATATACCAACTTGTTAGGGTTTGTCTTAAAACCTACAACGAACACATGTAAATTATTAGAAATAATAAAAGTGAAAAATATTTTACAATGATTTGAGTCGAATAAATGAATTCTCATTCCTTGATAATTTGTTCTCTCTTCTGTGGCGGGTTTGTTGAAATAAAATCCTTAAAGGTATGTGTGATCTCTATGCTCTAGAACAAATGCCTGATCTTGAGGGATCCAACACTCCTTATTAAGTTTTTGGATGCAATGGAAATATTTTAATGGAGATAGATGAGAGAATTATAAGGAACCGCGTCTAGTCTATTTATACAGATGGAATAAGTTAGCACAGGGCATGAGAAATATTTGGATCTTGTGGAGTTGACACATAAAAGGGAGATATTTTCACACCTGAGAAATAATAGTAAACATGCATCTTGACTTATTCCAAACACTTTTTACTGCTTATGATTGTATAGTGCTCTGACATTGTTTCATTTTCGCAACATAAAGCATGGTTGCAGGAAATCCAGCCAAGGTAGTTGGGTGTGTTGAAGAAGAAGAAGATCCATCTGTTACCATGAAGCATGGTAAGTGCAATACTTGTTCTACATCAATTTATACACAGTCATTGTACTGATCTATGGTTTGTCAAATTGACAGATGCTGCGAAAGAATTGTTTGAGCATAAAATATCTTGCTCTGCCCGTGATTGTAAATGGTCAGTTGTTTTTCCACTTCAAATTTTTTTCAGCTTCTTTAAACTTAAATTATTTATGCAACTCTACATGAATTTGTATGTATTTGTATCAAACAATAGGACTTATCCCAGTATAAGAGCATCCGATTGGAGTCGCATTGCAACCTAATAGGGAAGCAAACCAAGGCTTTTTTTTCTTTCATCTTTTTTGCTACCCAATTCTAGAATGTTGCGGTTAGACAGTAATCACTTACATGAGGTTCATAAGCTCAAATATAAGAATTTCATGGATCAAAATTTCAAAACAATTCCATCTAGTTTGGGTGATGATTAGAAAAGATTTAAAATTTTGATTTCGTTTAACTTTCGCAAGAAATAGTAGTTTTTTGTAGCATAACATGTAAATAAACATAGCAAACATGTACGATTTTAAAAAGTATCAAACTAGTTGGGATAATACAAATAGCGCACAAAAGAATAAATTATTTCCAAAGACATGACGTTTTTGTCAAATCCAACCCAGTTTAGTGGAACAACAATAAAAGTCAATAATTGAATCAACTTTTTAAATCCTATAAATATACATCGAAAGAGAATTCTCATCTTAAAATACAACACATTTTAGTATCCTAAATACAAATAATGCAATTGCAATATATATCAATGTAACTTTATAAAAAAAAGTGCTGAAATTTGAAACCAAAATTGATAGAAATTTCAAAAATCTTAAATGATCCAAGTGTAACTAGAGTCCAAAATCTTGAATTATGGAGTATTGGCAAACCAAATTCTGATGCTGTTGTGGACTTGTTTGTCCGAGTATAGTAGCAACTACAAGCGGCAATGCTAGCGATGTGTGTTTTATGTTTTTTTTTTTCGTTTTTTTTTCTTTTTCTTTGGGATAATCTGTTTATCAGTTGGGCTGTTTATTTTCTGAATGGATTGTGTGAAGAACTACTACCTTAAAGGGTGTTGATTACAGTTTTAAATGTACAATGAGACAAAAGGCTTCAAACTGAAGCAAGGGCACTTTAGGCTGAAGTAATATATGTACCGTCCGGATACAAAATATAATAGCCAGGGAGGTTTATATCCAATAGTTTGGACTCAACGTGATTTTTATAACCAAGTATTATTGCAATTAGGTTGTGTTATCCCGCCTTTTGGCAAGGCCGTGACACCAAGAACTTGACTAGAAACCAATGACAGTTCGTCTTGGAGATCGGTTATACGCAGGCTCACTATGGATATCGACGAATTTTTTCCGAGTCCTGATCGAGCTAAAATTGATATGACACGACAAGCAAAGCTATGAGAGCCAACATTCCGAATTTCAAGTCAATCGGAGTTCATATGCTCAAGATATTGATCGATCACGGTTGAGAAATCCAAACTTGCATCGATCATAACTCGAGATCTATAAACCCAAATGCCACCAAATTTTAACATGAGCTTCAATATGACCTGAAGAATGTTCCTGCCAAATTTCGACTCGATCGGAGCAAGTCTTGACCGAGTCGAAATTCGTTCGTATCGATCGCGGATGGAAAAACTCCAACTTGCATTATATCTCGAGATCTACAAGTCCAAATGCTATGAAATTTTCACAGCAGCTTAAGTACAACATGAAGAATGTTCCTGCCAAATTTTGACTCGATTGGAGCAAGTCTTGACCGAGTCGAAATTCGTTCGTATCGATCGCGGATGGAAAAACTCCAACTTGCATCGATCATATCTCGAGATTTACAAGTCCAAATGCCATGAAATTTTAACAGGAGCTTCAATATGACCTGAAGAATGTTCCTGCCAAATTTCGACTCGATCGGAGCAAGTCTTGACCGAGTCGAAATTCGTTTGTATCGATCGCGGATGGAAAAACTCCAACTTGCATCGATCATATCTCGAGATCTACAAGTCCAAATGCCATGTAATTTTAACAGGAGCTTCAATATGACCTGAAGAATGTTCCTGCCAAATTTCGACTCGATCGGAGCAAGTCTTGACCGTGTCAAAATTCGTTCGTATCGACCGCGGATGGAAAAACTCCAACTTGCATCGATCATATCTCGAGATCTACAAGTCCAAATGCCATGAAATTTTAACAGGAGCTTGAATATGACCTGAAGAATGTTCCTGCCAAATTTCGACTCGATCGAAGCAAGTCTTGACCGAGTCGAAATCTGTTCGTATCGATCACGGATCGGACCGAAACTTCACGGACTTGGGCGCGCGGGTCTGGTCACGTGGCAGAGAGGGTCTCCCGAGATCTGAGCGAAATACCAGCCTCCTACACCTATAAATAGACCCCCAAAGCCAACAGAAAAGGGGTTTTCTTCCTCTTTGAGATCTCCAACGCTCGGACTCCGCCAGATTCAGATCTAAACTTCATTGCTGCTGCTACCAGCGAATTTCACTGCTGCAAATCATTGTTATTCGCTGTAATTTATTGAAATCAATTGTAAACATCAAAGAAAGATCAATAAAGCAAACTACTTCATAGTGGACGTAGGCAATACGCCGAACCACTCTAAATTCTTGTGTCTCCCTGCATTTTAGTTATTCTCATTTTTGAAATTTGGAGTTTTGGTTAGATAAATCCTCTTTTTACATTTAATTTCTTCACTTTATATCTTCAAAGACTTTCGAAGAGTGTTGTGCCCAATTTTGGTACAAACAGGTTGTTTGTAGTATCTTAAGATCGTACTAAGAAGAATTGGTGAAAAATGAGAGTTGTCGACGAATACCTATAATAAATATAGACATTTAAAGGACTCAAAAATTAGAATGGAAAGTGTGGATTGTTTTCCACTAACACCTTGGGCTAAATGATGATGAGGGAATTTAACATAATTTTCAACCGAGGCTTTGTCATATAACTGTTGATTTATGTGTTCTAGACATAGTTTTATATTATTTTAGATAAAAGGAGAAACCTAGTAAGCTTGACAATGTGGTATCACTTGTTTTCTTTATTTTTTAATTTATAGCTCGCTTATTAATTCAGCATTTAAATATACAATTAAATCAAATGTAGTGAATTCCAATTTTACCAAGTGCACAATCCTATTAACGGTGTAAATACATAGTTAAGTTATAAGTCACGAGTTTGGACATTTTATGCTAAGATGACAATATCAATGCTCTCAGTTCATTTTCTCTAATTTTTTCCCTAATTAGTATATTATAAAAAAAACTATAAATATTCACACATTTTAATATTAAACAATTTTCAATTAATAATTTTATTTATGACTTTTTTTTTCATATTACATATAACTAATTTTAAAATAATAATAAAGCACTACCTTTTGAAAATGCTTAAAATCAGGAGAGTTAATAATATACCAAAATTTCATATATTAAAATTATTTCTTAACAATTTTTTTAAAGGTATCAAATGATTTATTTTGTAAAATATTATACTATCAGAATAGAAGTTTAATTGCACACGTTTGACTTTTTAATATTGCTCAAATCAAATTATTATTATTATTCATCAACCAACTATAATATTTTTGAGCTTTATACTAAATTTAAACAAACCATAATCAAAAATTGAAAATAAATAAATATGCAAATTATAATCTAAAGATGTCATCGTTCATCATTATACAGTTATAATTTTAACATAACAATATTTTTACACCATTACAATGGAGTAGTTTTGAACTGAATGGTCAAAACCAACACTGTTTATCTGTAATTTTTCGATGTTGTTCCAATATCAACATCTTTTCCTAACCATATGACTTGGTCAAAAGAACCACAACATTGTATGTTTAGACACTGCTCAAAAATACCATTTTGATTAATCCATAATAAACTTGCAATGTTCCCTGACTCTACCTAATGCATAATATTTTTTAAAAATATGCTAAATAAAAAATATATTTTCTAACAGTGTCAGTTAAATCGATTGATGAAACATGGGTTTCATCGGGTGGAAGAGCAATAACCGACGTTAATATTTTAAACTCATCGAAAACCGGCTCCATACATGAATGTAGACTTTCTTGCTGACCTTTCCTAACATGTGTTCTACAACCCGTTACGTTGAAAACATATTTCAAATGACTTTGTTTTGCCCATGACTGAATTATTTTGAGTGAACTAATATGAGAATGAGGAAAAATTGTTTACGCATTACATTAAAATAAAAAATACAAAACGTATCAATTTGATTGCGTGGAGACATGAGATCCACAATAGATAATGATAGAGGATCTCATATGTGTACCTGTCAGATGTTAATATAACGTCCTTCTTTGATTGGAGCATGGTAAATAATTTTTCTTACCGGACTCTTTAGTTTTGTTGCATCAATCAAAATGAATGTGTTTTGAGATGTTCTAAGTGTGTCATGGTCAGTGAGAACTAAGAAATTTGCTTGATGTCCTTGTTTCTAAATGGTATTGGTTGTACCACTACTATGGCACCATTAGAAGCTGAGACAACAACCAACTGGGGTGGCTCAGATGGTTGATGGTGTGGACTGTAAGATCAAATATCACGAGTTTGAACCTCGAAACTGATAATCTTGTAACAAGCACACAGAGAATGTCTTTGTAAGACATACTTCCCTGGTGTTTACATGAACTTTGATTCTGTGGATTTTTGGATTTTTTTTTAAGAAAATAAAATAAAAAGAACAAACCGAGACAACAAAATCATTTTGGGGCTATTAATTCTAAGGTTAAGGATTTTGCTTTTCTGTAGTGGAGGCAGTGCACTTTATTAGCTTTATATCATCTTGAAATATACAGAATATATGTTATCCTGCATGAATATACTAGCTTCCGTATCTGTTGGGAATTTATTAAAATGACACAAAACACTTGATAAAAGTTGCTTACTGTTCTTTGGATTAGTGATAGCTTATATCTTTTCTTATCTCCTTTACTGCAGGAAACCATTGAGGCAACAACCACCGAACACTGAGTGATACGAATATGAAAGTTACTGGACAAGCATTTTTTGGCTTTACTTACGAAGGTATCAACGGCTGTTCATTGTCTATGTATTACGTGTACAAGTTATTATATAGATGTAATAGATACCCTAACATACTAAGAGTTATGTCCATGCTGCATACTTGGGGTTGATTTAAAATGATCCTATGTTGTGTAAAGTAAATGATGTTGGGACTGAATTGTAATGTTAGTTTTGAGAGAGAAAATAAATGTGAAGTTGGGTCTAAAGCTCTTAGGCCCGTGGGTCTAAAGCTCTTAGGCCCAAGTATTTCAAAAGCATAATTTTATGGGAATGATATATAATCATGCTCAATTCAGTGTCAAGAGTCGACTTGATTAAACCATTATTCTTTGACATTCTAACGTGCACAGGCAATTCAAGGTTTAAACAAATGGTTCTTTTTGTAAAATTTTAGGTTTTTTATTGAAATAAATACTGGGTATTGTTATCGACACTCGACTTTTGAATGTGAGGGTATCATTTTTTTATTAAAAAAGTTTTTTTTTACCATGGAGGTACTAATCAAACTAGCATCCTTGTAAAATTACAATCAAATTGATATTATCCTTTCTTTTATTTATTCTAATTTTTCTTTAATTATCATTAACTTTTCAAAACCATTAATCAGATAATGGAGAATTCGAACTCACCTCCAGATGGAATTGCAAATGAAAAGGAGCCAAGATTATTTTCGTTACTTAGGAAAGCATTCAACACAATAAATTTAAACCCTACTTTTTATCATAGTTTAAAAAAACATGCAATAAATTGAATTAATAAATAACATTTTATCGCTTTCTTATCAAAGTTTGGATCTGATGGTGAAGAGAGATGAATTTTTTATTCTCTTCGTTATTTTCTTTTTTAAAAAAGAAAAGAGAATGAGAGAACAAATGGAAGTGTTTAAGATTTTAACGTTTTAACTAAGGGTAAAAGAGGTAAAAAATATATATTTGATTAATATATAGGATGTGTATTCCTTAGAACAATTTAGTTTTGTACGGAGTGCTTATAAAATTTCATTCCATCGTATTCAAAACTGGACTCTCAATAGCAACCCCCTAAATATTTCACCGAAATAGAAAAGTTCAAACTCCTTTTAACAACGAATATTTTCAAATAATTCTAAAAGAAAAGTTCAAATCATATTGAAAATTATCTCAGAATTATTGTTATGGGTATTTTTGTTTAAAAGAACACGTCACTTTTCGTCTTTTATCCCCATCAACTTTCAAAGTTAGGTCAGACAGGCACCTTTACTTTCAAAATGTGGTAGGATATACATTTTTTTTCACTCGTGCCACAATTCCTTTCGGTGGCACTCCGTTGCTCCCTCATCGTTGCTCCACCGATGTATCGTTGCCACCACCTCCACCTATCAATCCACATTGTTGCCCTAGTTGCCATTTTGCTATCCAACTCAAGCCTAGAATCGGTCTACACCATCTAATGCGTCACTTTGACTCTCTAGCCATAATCCCTTGCATCGATTCCTTACCGATCATTGTAGGCAGTAGGTAAGAAAATGATACTGTACATATCATTATGTGTTTTTTAGGAAAATTATCAGCTACAAAATTGATGTTGTCAAGTAGCATTGCAGTAAAGTAGTTCAATGAGAAAAATTAGGTATTTAATTTCAAGGGCATGTTTCAAGCAAGAATTAGATTCAAGGATGATGAACTTTAATAATTAAATACACACTTGTTGATTTCAATATGTGGAGATTACGTCCTAAACTAACGTTTAAATGTCAAATCTTTCAAAATTATACAAGTCTCATTTCCACAATAACATATATATCATAAATCCAATATCTCAAAATCAATTCAATAGACTTGTATATAAAATCCAAATCCAAATTATTTTATATTAAAATAACGGGATAAATTAATAATAGAAACCTACATTTTAATTAATTTTACATTCTATTCAGTTTCTTTTATATGAAATTAGATAATGAAACTCTATCTACTTTGTAGAAATAGACGGTGTAAACTACGAATAAGAATTCATACCTTATACTTCATTTCTTAATTAAATCCCTTAATTAGATTCGAAGAAAAAAAAAGAAGTGGAGTAGAAGATACAAAACTCAAATTGCAAAAAATCCACACAAAATCCATTATCCTAATGCAAAACAATTAAGATTCCACCCTAAGAATCAACATTTCACTTTAGGGGATTTTAGGGATTTTAATGTGATGTTTTTGTAAACCAAAATTCCCCAAGGTATAGTTCAAATCCAAACTACGCTATTCAATTACTAAAATAGAAACATCATGATTTCCATTCATTGTTGATCCTTAGTTTTGCTCCTCTTTGGATTTGATATGCCTACAATAATCTCCTTTAGATTTCTCTCCTTAGACATAAAGAGAATTGCATAGGAATTAGATTCAAAAATTAGGAGGTTGGAGGAGAAAAGAGATTAGAAATCAAATAAGAACATCTAAAATTTCTTACCTATAATTCTAGAGAATTTCTTAGATCTTTTTAGAACAGAGACTGACAAAGTTCCGTTGTGTTTTCAAATAATTTGTAAAGAAAAGTGAGGGACTAAACTCTTATTTATAGTGGTTGGAATACGCAAGAACCGTCGAATTAAGGTCAGTTAAAAATAATATAATCTGGTACGTAAACCCT
Source organism: Allium fistulosum (assembly GCA_030737815.1). Classification (NCBI taxonomy): domain Eukaryota; kingdom Viridiplantae; phylum Streptophyta; class Magnoliopsida; order Asparagales; family Amaryllidaceae; genus Allium; species Allium fistulosum. The sequence continues at coordinate 1,395,948,842 of CM060902.1, forward strand.
AGCTGCCATTCACCATCATCGGTCGACCGACGCTTATCACCAGTCGACCGCTAGCGCTCGACCAGTCCGAGGGGAGCGGTCAACTGGTCCTCTTATCCTGGAAACGTTAATTTGTTGTCGTTGTTTTAATTACTTTCTTCCTTAATTACCAATTAACGTTTACGTTAGTTTTAATGTTTACTTAACCCCTAAGTATAATTACTGTTAACTTTTGAATTTAAAATTTTGGAATTAATTATTTATTTGAATTTGAATTCTATTTAAAATTAGTTTGAATCCACAACTTCAAACATCCATAACTTTCTTGTTTGAGCTCCGTTTCCAACATATTATATATCGAAATTGATCAGAAAATTACCATGAATGCAATTGCATAACTTTCAGGGTCAAATTCCGACTTTTACAAAATTTCTATTTTTAACCCTATCTTGTTTAAATTAGTTTATTCAATTTATTTATTTATCATTGATTTTACGAGGTGTTACAATATCTTGAAATGTAGAATACATGTTAGAAATAGACTCATTTGGTTTTATTATAAAAAGTTGAAACTGGTTGATCATCATGAAAATCTTAGTTTGTTTTATTTTACTAGTGCCCTCATATCTGACTTGCAATGCTCTCCAAATTTCATAAGCAGTCTTACAAATAGAAGCTTGATCAAATTCATTTTTATCCGAGGAGGAAAATAAAATGTTCATGACCTTAGAGTTATTGAGTGCTGTGCCTTTTGGTCTGGTGCCCATTGTGAATATTCAGTTTGGGGTTCGGTGTGTTCACTTTGTGTAACGTTCCAAATATCTAACCATTGGATTGCAAATAAATTTTCATCCTACATGACCATTAAACATAATTACTACCATTAAATAGTGGGGTCTTACATTGATTGTCTTTCCACAAAAGTGTTAAAAAGTATACAACCAGTGTCGTTAGCCATTTATACTTTTCATAAAATAATGAGTTTTTGAAAACTTAATGCTCTGATACCAAATGTGTGAAACAGTGTAGTATAAATTATACTAGTGTGAGTGAATCTAAAGGCTACTTTAATACTAGAAGGAGGTGAACAATGTTTTATAACATATATAGAACTTTACTAAATTATTTCAAAATTTCAATCCAAACCAAGACAATAAACATGAAGATATATAAATGTAATGAAAATAAAGTAAAAGTAAGAGAGATGTCAACAGAGTTTTATAATGATTCGGATTAATCAATTCTACGTCCAGTCCTGTACAACACATGTACCGATTTTCTTTCAAATGCCTACTTTAATCACGTAGCAAGCAAACCATGAAATAATATTGCTTTCAAGGCAACAAGATACACCCTCCAGACTTTTCGAATTCAGGGTAGACTCTCTTGTAACCGGACAGCGAGATCACCCACTTGATTTAAACGGGCAACAAGCACACCAACTTGATTTGAACTGGAAACACGCACACCCACTTGATTTGAACGAGCAATAAGCACAAACACTTAAATAGTGGTAGAGAGTTGTTAATTCGAAATACAAATAGTTGTACTTTGGATACAGAATATCATATAGCCCTTTGATAACACTTTGATATTTGTATTGAAGGGAGAATACTTGCAAATCAGTGAGTATATTGTAGAGAATGAATGTAGTAAAGTAGAGATTGAATTTGAATGAATTTGAAGCGTATAAAAAGTGGAATTGTGAAGTATATAATGAGAATTTGGAGTAAGAAGAATATAGAGAAAGTAGTTTTCATTTTCCAGTCCATTTTATATAGTGTTTGAAAAGACATGTCTATTCGTGAAGAGATGTAGCCAAAAATCACAACTGTTCAAAATTCAAAAGACACCTCTTTAACGATATATATGTTGACATACATAGGTAGGGTATGTCGACATACCCTTGTTTATTTGAAAAATAATAATACACTTAAAGTGTTATAAAATTCTAATATTTTGTTAAATCATTTAAACATAGTTTTTAAATACTTTAATATAATAACTATTATAAAGTATTTGCAGAAATTTATTTTGAAAATAAAATAAATATTTTGATAATAAGATAAATATTTTGATAAGAGAGTATTAAGAAAAAGAAAGTTGCTATTCAAGGACTTTAACAAATCAATCTAATGTTTATTATAGTCTTGAACTCTTCTTGACTTGTCTCTAAACTCATGAGTCTTCAATCATCTTGATCTCCAGTCTTTTTACTGATCAGTCTTCAAACGTAATTATCATGTACTTGTATAAACCCATGTAATATCCTGCAAAATACTCTATACAACTTGAGAAAGCATCAGTACCTATATTTATACGGTTGTTGTCATCAAAATCAATATCTCTGGTATTAAAAGTCGTTAGCAAAGATTTGGGTTATGTCTTGATGGATCTTGCTTCCTTCTAGTGTAGAATCCGTATGTGATACGCAAAGACCTCAAAGTTTTATTAATCGTTTGTTTGTCGAAGGTGGGATAGTTAGCCCTTAGATAAGTCTTTAAAATGGGTTAGTAATATGGTTAATTAAATTATAGAGCCGTATCTAGGGATCATCAGCCTCTCTAGCTAAGGCCAGTTGCTACGATTACGTTACAGAGGGTCCGCTTCGGGATTGAGGTATTAAATGACCATTGGGTCTGTCTTCTCTCTATTTAAGAAGTATTAAGTGGTCGGGATTTTCTTTTGGGTAGTACAACGATTATGCACACACGCCCCCTACATCCACACATAAACACACACACACACAGTTATACCTCAGAGAAGGTTTGATATATCATTCGAATATGGAACGGGTAAGCCATGAATAATAGACATAATACTTAAATAGAAATCAATAGGCATAAACTAGTATTATGGATAAATTATGTAATTTACCAATCACTAGAACGTTGTTCGGACCCTCTCCTTATTACAACCCATATGATAGATTTAGAGGGACAAGCTATTGGTGCAAGACGGAAAAGGCTGATGGTCTTCTCGTTTATGCTATGCATTGACAGGTAATTAGATATCCAAGGAATGATATTGATTCCAAGGTAGTAGCCTTAGTCGGTATATACGTTATATCATATTTTTCTATTCCGATATGAGTTTATTTTGATAGCTCTCTAATACACTTATGTTTATTTCAGGATACCAACACCAACGATCCGTACCCTAGTAGACTTGGGTTTTGATTTAGTCAAAATGTGGGCACATTAAGGTGAGGGAATTTACATGACATACCCGGTATTTGCACTATCGTATGAAATCGTATATAACTTTCCCTAGCCGTCACGTATCAACACTACATGACGACTTTATAAAACCACTATCTGAATCTAGTTACATCTCTAACTATTGCTGTAGTCTCTATCTCATCCGATATCAACCGCACATTTCTTAAGGCGAGCTGTAGCATCCCTGAACTCATCATATTGCTCTAAACAACCTTACGAGCATCGAACAGATCCTCGAAATGAACTCGAGCGCCCAAAATCGCTACATTCCAAACTCTAAAATTCAGCTGCCCATAACACATCAGTCAAGTGTCTAAATATGGTATTTGTATGGATGACTATTATTTCAAATGTTTGAACCCTAATTTCAGATGTTTGGATCTTCCAGACTTACATTAGAAACATGTGGAATAAAATCCTTAATTTTAGAAGTCTAACCTTGCAATTCAAACATTTGAAGGCCTATTTTGGGCCAAACTTGAACCTAAATAGGTATTTCCCTTGGTGGAAATTCTCCCCGCCTTTTCCCTGTTTTCCTTTCTCTCTTCCGTCTTCGACATATGGCTTTTTGTCATCGATACAGTTCACGTAAACATCATTTGACATGGGTTCATAGCTTTGTTATACGTCATTCGACTTTCGGACTAGTACAACATTGCATTCACCGATCGATTTTGAGGTGGTGAACTGTTCCAACTACCATTTGGGTTCAACATTTTGATTCACCATTCCATCTCTGTATGCATTCAACAAGGCTAATTACCAACATCATAAATCATTTATGACCACTCTACCAACTCCAAACCAACAACCATTTCGTAATCCAAACCAAATACAACAACATTTAATATCAAGTTATTTGATACAGTCATTATATAATCAAATTCTTTTAAAACATTAAATAAGCAATATTTTCACCTTTGAAACCCCAATTTATGTTTATTAACCTAGCCCTAACCAACATTGGATATTTAACATGATTTTTAGCATATTTAATGATCATATGTCATATAAAATAAATTCCACTTATCAAATACTATGAAATCCCAAGCTCCAGTTAAACCCAACTTGAAACTCTTGAATTCTGAAATTTGGCTCCAAACTTCTACAAAATGCAAACTTGAAGATAGAGATTTGTATATAATACCTTAAGTTGAACTTATAATTTTTTTTAAGAATTTTTAGAGAAGAAATGTAGACGTTGTGTCAATTTTACTTTTGAAACTCTTGTTTCCTTATTTAAAGAGAGTGGTGAAGAAGAAGAGAAAGAGTTGTAACACTCCATATTTTGAAGTGCCATAATATAGATTGAACTAATAATAGAAACTTATTAAATGATAATTAAGACAATTTAATCATAGGAATTACTTAAGGAGATTTTGATTAACTATGTGTGGGGCACTTAAAATATTAATTGGGTAAACCAAGAGTAATTATCAGAATTAATTGCAGCCATAAACCAAAAGGGATGAAGGGAATTTTTTGTTGAAGGAAAGGAAATAATAAGTTTGGGTAAAAAGGGATTTTAGTGCAAGCCCAAATTATTAGCTCACATACCCTTATCCATATCATTCTCTTCATTCCTATTCATTTTTTAAAAACAAAGGAAAACAACTATGAGGGATCGACCTTTAAAGAAGAGAAAGGGAAGAGGAAATTCAAACAAAGAAGCGATTCAAGCTTTCAACTTAAAGAAAAGAAGATATTTTAATCAAGCAATTAATCTATTTAAGTACTACTTAATTTCCATCTGAATCTTGTTAGGCTTGGATGTTAACTGTTTCGATGTTTTTTTAGTGGCCATACCATAATTTATAAAGATTAAAAATAGGTGTGAAGTTGAAACACCTTAATAACTATTCATTACAACACACACTAACAAGTTGATGACTAGCATCAACTATACAAGCACTATAACATGATACATCACACGACCAACACTATGATTAACACATACATTGTTAAAGGATATTTCACTTGACATACACTATGAAAACACACACAATTACATGAAAAGTAGTATGACACAAAAACTATGACAAAACATGGCATAAACCGCATATTCCCAAATGAAACCATTCAGCATCTTGAATGTGCAGAGCGCCTCTTTGAAGAAGCAAACAACATCCAAGGACCACATATTACAAAAGAGAATTTTCACTAATGGAGATAGAGAGAACATCATTTTTCGAATAAATTTCCAATGACCAAACACCACTAATTAAGGGATTCAAATAAAGAGACCAATTCCAGGCCAAACATGTACAAGAGTAGATATGCACACAAAGAGCTATTACTAAAACATACCGTGACAAGAATCCTAACTAGCAAGTCCATGATCCATAATCAATTGTGAGACAACACAAAAGAGAAAGTTAAACTAACAACAACCAACCAGTAACCATCAAAAATAAGCACAACAACCATCGCCAAAAAAAACCCTTATTGTATTACAGTGGCCTGGGTCACTAGATGAGATAATGAGAAAGTGACATGGCAAGAAAGTGATCAGCAACCCAAAACCAAAGAACCATAATCATACCAATCAACATTGCCAATGCCAGAGCCAACATAGACATCAGCCAAAAGTAAAAATCGAACAAAAAATGCATACCAACGCATCGGTGCAACAAAAGAGGAGAAGATGTAAGTTTTGCTACTTCAAAAGCTAAGCCCAAAACCCACCAAATAATTTTAGAATTATTAAAAGAGGAACAGGGATTTGATAGACTAACTTTGCTAGATCTGGAAGGTTAACAGTGGGAAGATATAGATCAGAATGAAAATCATGCTAGACGAAGAGGTAGAGCACGGGTTTGGCGATTGAGGACAACATGCGACAATAGGGAAAGTTAGGGTTGAGGAAGGACAGGGGCATTGAAAAGAGGAGGGAAAAAAAGAAGCAACAACGAGAAAAATGAAAGAGGTGAAGGCATCTAGAAAGAGAACCCTAGTCCACATTGATGCAATCTTCATCCTTGATAAGATCTTTTGCATTTTGATGTTTTGAATGATAATAAACTTTAATATAATGAATCTATACATGTTTGGGTGTTGAATATCATTGTTTCTAATATGTTTAAGAGTAAAACATGAATTAGCCTTCTTCAAATGTTTTGAAAAGTTTCTAATATGTTTAAGAGTAAAACATGAATTAGCCTTTTTCAAATGTTTTGAAAATTTAACATGATGTTAATAGCAGTGAAAAAATAGGTTTTAATTCTTAAAATTTTCAAATGAGAAAATTATTTATTATGATTTTTCTAAGTTGAAAATGGACAGTTTTTGTTGAAAATTAATTATTAAAAATATTTAATATTTTGATTTGATTTTTTTACTTAAGATAAAGGTGGCGTTTTCAAATTTCTATGACGCATTGGGAATTTTACATAAATTTTTGAATCATTATGAATTAAATGGTAAGACAGGAAATAACTTAATTACTGAAATAATTAGAGAAAATACCTAATTAAGGCATAACAAAAGGATCAAATTACGGCTATCATCATATATTTTTATCACAAAATAAAAGTAACAAACAAGATCCAAATTTAAAAACCACCGAGCAAGATAAAATTTTAACAGTTCATTCCACTTCCACCGCTGCCACCATAATATCCACCACCTCTTCTCATCATGATTTTATCTCACCCACTTTCCACCTTGACCTTCCCCCATCACTTTTGACCATTCTCTATAACATATCAATCATTCTCATCCTCCACAAATCTCACTCTACCCTTGTTGTAACCAAAAAACCCCTCTTCCCATCCCCCAACATGTTGCCACTCCAAAATCGTATGTTGATGTAGTTAAATATTTACTTATCACTCTAATTTATCCTCAACCTCATAAATCCCAATTTCAGTCTCAAGGCCTTGGGTTAACCGCCACACTAATAAGTATTACTGTCTCAGATGCGATAATGCAGACCATCTTGCCTTCGACTGTCATGAACTATTTAGATGCTTCCACTGTGGCATTTCTTTTCACAATCAATTCAACTGCAAGAAGAGGTAGTTATTACCATCGATGAAGTCTAGAAGTGAATGACTAAGAGATCTAAAATTACATTTTTGTCTAAAACTTCCATAGCTTCGTAAAATAATCTCATCGCCTCTGTCGAATCTAAATTTTATCTCAATGCAAGACTGATGGACAACTTGGCTGACGTCCTAAATGGGACACTCTTCGATAATGTGTAAACTTCCTCCCTTAAATCAACCAAGACATTAATTGATGTTAATAGAAGAAAAAAATAACCGCTGATCCTAATTCGGTCAATAGCTTGCCTCATTTTCATTAGGATCGACCGTTGAAACCCTCCCCACTCACCCTATCTTTGACTCAAGTTTAACCTTAATTTTCCAATTTGCTTCGGTCAAGTAGATCTATGCCGATGTATACGGGGATCTTGATTTTGATGTTGTTGAAGTGGATTCGGATATTCAAAGATGTTATGTTTTCCTTCCGAATCCGATGTCTCGATCTAATTGTCATATATTAGAAGAGCATATGATGGAGTTTGTGGACTATATTAGATATGGGATTGTCAAAGGGACTTCACATTTAGATAAGGGGGTTTTCAGCAGGGGAGCTCACCGGATTTGCGCATGTTTTTCAGCAGAGGTTGTCGAATTTAGTATAAATATTATTTTTTTGGTGGGGGTTAGTTGAATTATTTGACCCCCTCTTATCCAAATGTGGAATCCCTTTATCAATCCCCATTAGATAATAGGAGGGAGAAGATAGTTGCTTCAATGTACCCTATTGTTATTCAAGATGGAATTGGAGATCCTTCTCCACCTTTTATGGATGTTAAATCTCCTTGTCTAGATTTGGCATAAAGGCAAGGTAGATTTACTCCTTATGATAGAAAATGCAAACAAAGATCCGAAAGTAGATCAGACGATATGGTTCGTAGAAGTGCTATACTTGCGGATCTCCCACATTCTTTCGCATTAGGTAAACATGTTCTTTTCGAAAGCACTTACACATCTATAGTTCTTGTTAATACTAGTGGAGTCAGTTGATCAGGGAATTGGAATGGCTTTAAGGCGTATCGATAAAAGTACACTTTCTTTAAAAAGTTATTTGCGCCACTCGAAGAGAGTTTGCTATAGAGTTCAAGCAAATACCTTTTTCGAAATACCACAAAGCCTAGAAGGAGGAATGAAGACAAAAATTTTTGATTCCTCCGAACATATATTATTTGATTTGGAAAAGAGGAATATGTGTTTCGGGACTTAGCGGATGAAGTATATATAGAAGAGAAGGTGACCTTTTGTGCGGTCACGACCGTTTAAAATGAACAGTTATGTTAGTTTAAAATTCAAAAGAAAAATAAAAACAAACATATTTATCCAAAACAATTTCGACTATTGCACAAACCAAGGCACCTTTTCGAAATTGGACTGCACGGGTGCGTGCGAAGTGTGTGATAAGTGCATTTGGAATTTTAGGCATGCTCATGGGCTTCCCGGCCCAGCCCATACTATTCATACTTTGTTACTAATTCAACTAATAGGCACATTACCTATTGGGATATATTCCCTATTTATTATAGAATTTAGGCGATGTGGGACTAAGATAAAATTGAATTTCCTTTTGTAAATTAAGTACCCAACAACCCCCACTTTAATTGTATAATAAGTCCTTTTGATTTTATCTTAATCTAAAGTGATTGCCAAATCCCGAAAAACATAATACGATATTACAAGAATACAAGAAGGTGTTTATGACTTAAACCTTCAATTAATATAAATATATCAAAGTTTTATCAAAGTAATAGGTAGCCTCGACTGTTAACTTATTATTCTTTATATTAATGTTGGATATACTAGATACACATGTAATATCTATATTAAAATAATTTCATGATTTTACTCAGCACTATTGTGGTCATGTGCTTGCTCCCTGGTTTCATGAATGATCCAAAGAGTAAACCTAAAACTCTTGTGAGAAGTGGACCCACTTCAACATTCACATAAGTGAAGTTATTATATATGCCCCCACTACTTGGACACTTCTTAACTTCATTAAGAATACTTATCAACCTTCTAATCAGAGTGTGTGTATGCTAATTCCAACATCTTGGTAGATTGAGCATTTATTTATGTTTGGCATTTCATAATCACTTCTAAACAACTTGTTATTACCCTTTAAACCTTTTACTAATAGGATTATCTATTAAAGGTTGGGTTACCGTTGTTTGTGATTTTCATTATAGATTTTAATCCTATTTCTCTCGATGTCCCTTTCACAACATATCTAGGTAGGCTTTTTGTGAAAAAGTCTACCAAGTTCTTACTAGTTTTACATATATTATTGTGATAATTCCAATTCTAATCAACTGTCTTACATATTCATGTATTAAGCTTATGTGTCTAGATTTTCCATTATAAGTATTACTATAAGCCCTAGACATAGTAGCTCGACTATCACAGTGTATAGAGACAAGAAGATGGGTTTAGGATATTACTTGATATCCAATAATAAATCCCAAATCCATTCGCCATCTTTACCCACAACAGCTAATGCTATAAACTCTGAGTCCATTGTTGAGTGTGATATACTCATTTGTTTCTTTGTTCTTAACTTCATTAAGAACAATTTTCAACCTCTTAATCGTAGTGGTGTATGCTAATTCTAACATCTTAGCAGATTGAGCATTTAATTATGATTAGCATTTCATAATCACTTCTAAAAAATTTGTTACTACCCTTCAAACCTTTTACTAATAGGATTATCTATTCAAGGTTGGGTTACCATTGTCTGTGATTTTCATTATAGGTTTTAATCCCATTTCTCTCGATTTTCATTTCACCACATCTCTAGGTAAACCTTTTATGAAAAGGTCTACCAAGACGTTCTTACCAGTTTTTACGTACATTATTGTGATAATTCCATCTCTAATCAACCGTCTTACATATTTATGTCTTAAGCTTATGTGTCTAGATTTTCCATTATAAGTGTTACTATAAGCCCTAGACATAGTAGCTTGACTATCACCTTGTACAGAGACAGGAGGCATGAGTTTACGACATAACTTGATATCCAATAATAAATCCCTAATCCATTCGGCCTCTTTACCCACATTAGCTAATGTTCTAAACTCTGACTCCATTATCGAGTGTGATATGCACGTTTGTTTTTTTGATGCCCATATTATGTTTCCTCCACCAAGAAGAAACAACGAACAAGATGTGGACATGTTGTATTTTGCATCATTAATCCAACTAGCATCCGTATATCCTTCAAATGTAGCTGGAAGATTATTGTAAAATAGGGAAAGTCTTATGGTTTCCTTAAGATAATTAAATACCCTACTAATTGCTTTTCAATGTTCCCTGCTTGGATTGCTAATGAACCTGCCCAACTTACATCCCGAGAAAGCTATATCTGGCATAGTACAATGCACAAGATACATTAGACTGCCAATTGCACTGATGTATTCAATTTGTGCAATTAATCTTCCATTATTCTTTGCTAGTTTGATACTTCAGTCATATGGTGTATCATATTCGTTAAAGTTCAAGCATTTAAATTTGGATAACATCTTTTCTATGCAGTGTGTTTAACATAAGGCATATCCATAACAATGTTTTATAATTTTGAGCCCCACGATAGTATCAACTTCACCAAGATCTTTCATTTTAAAAATCAAAGATAGATATTCCTTGGTCTCTAAGGTGCTTGACAAATTTATTCCAAATATGAGCATGTCGTCAACATATAAACACACTATTACACTACACTCTTTTGTAAATTTTGAATAAACATATCTATCTACATTATTATGAATAAAGCTAAAGGATAGTTTGGATGAGTCAAATTTCTCATGCTATTGGTTTGGAGCTTGCTTCAATCCATATATAGATTTATTCAGTTTACCAACTTTCTTCTCATTTCCAGAAAGAACAAATCCTTCCAATTTCTCCACGTATAACTCTTTATTTATATCCCCATTTAGGAATGCAGTTTTCACATCCATTTGATGAATGTATAAGTAATATATTGAATAAGTACTATGAGAATTCGAATGGAACTTATTCATGCAACTGGAGTATAAGTGTCAAAATAATCAATACCCTCCTTTTGTCTAAACCCTTTGGAGACTAGTCTTGCCTTAAAGGGCTGTACAATATTATTAGGTCCATATTTCTTTTTAAAGGCCCACTTTCACCCGATTGGTTTAGAACCAGATGGAAGATCGACCAAAGTCCAAATTCTATTTGATATTATAGAGTCTGCTTCCTTCCAAAAGGTAGCATCTCATGAGTTGATGGCCTCACTATAAGTTTTAGGTTCATCTTCAATGTTTAGAACACTAGGATTTTTATTTGTCACATTTTCTCTATTTCCATCGACTAAGAAAAGTAGAGCTTGTGATGGTATAAAATCAGGATGCAACTCCTTTTCTTTTCTTTGTCGTTTGGACTTTCTTGGTCCTTCACTGCATGGATCTAGATTTATATTGGCTTGAGACTTATTTTCTAAGCGGGTTGTATTTCAATACTACGAACACCATCAAAAGGGTTATCAACAACTTTAGAATCATTGTAAAACTTTTTTTCAAAGAATTCTACATCATGGGATTCAACAATGGTAATGGAGCTTACATCAAGAAGTCTATATCCTTACTATGTTCAACATATCCAAAAAAACACTTCTTAGTGATCTTGCACTCAACTTGGTTCTTTTAGGGTGAGGAACCCTATAATAAGCCAAACATACCCATACTTTAAGATATGATAAATTCGGTATTCTATTTTTCTAAAGTTCATAGGGACACAAATTTGTCTTTCTATATGCAATTCTATTATATGAGTAGCATGCTCTATTTAAAGCATCTCCCCATAAATTTAGAGGTAACATAGATTTTACAATCATACAATTCACCATTTCCACTAAAGTGCAAATTTTCCTTTCTGCAAACCATTTTGTTGCAGAGTATAAGGTGTAGTTCTATCATGTATGATTCCATTTATTTCATAGAAATCATCAAATTCGTTAGAAAAATATTCCAAACCTCTATCACTTCAGAAAACTTTAATTTTCTTATTTATGTGGTTTTCAACTTCTACTTTGTAAATTTGAAATTTGCTAAATGCTTCAATCTTACTAATCATAAGATGTACATAAGTGTATCTTGAGTAATCATCTATAAATGTAATGAAATATCTTCTCCCTCCATGGATCAAAACATCATTCAATTCACAAATATCAGAATGTATTAAATCCAAAATTTCAAAATTTCATTTAACTCTATGAAAAGGTTTCTTAGTGTATCTCACATTTGTCATCGCCAGATCCACAATTTTAATTAAACCGAGTTTGCACATGTTTTAATGGATTTAAAGTTTAAATATGCCAATCTATCGTGCCGTAAATTAAAGGACTCAATGATATAAGTAGAAGCAACATTCTTATTAGTAATTAGTTTTTACGTTCCATTATAGCCATATCCCTTTCCTATAAACATTCTTTTTTTGTAACCATGGCTTTATTAGACTCAAAAACAACACGAAACTCTCTTTTACATACAAGGTCAACTGAAACCAAATTATTTTTGCTATTTGGTACATAAAGAACATTGATATGTGTGACAAGCTTTCTAGAAGTAAAATCTAAGATAACACTTCCTTTTCCAGCAACATGGGCACGACTGTGATCTCCCATTTGAACTTCTTGGCCATTGTTGATGACTTCATAGGCTTTTAAACAACGACTTGTCCTTGCAAATATGAACAATTGCTCTAGAATCAAACCACCAGCCATCTGATGTATCGACCATATTAATCTCTGTTATCATGGCCACAAGTTCCTTTTCTACCATATTAGCAGCTTTCATTGGAGCACGACAGTCTTTAGCATAATGTCCATTTTTGCCGCAGCTGTAGCACTTTCCATTTTTCTTGTTATTTTTTTTATTTGTAGGAGGCATTTCATTAAAACTGCGCTTATTATTATTACCCTAGGCTCCCATTTCCATAATTTGGACATCGGTTTTGGATAGAGTTCCTTTGTTTTTGCGATTGCGAGATTCTTCTACGATACAAAGATGTTTTTGAATATGTTCTAAAGTGAAGTCTTTTGTTTTGTAGAAAAGCATTTTTCTGTAATTGCTCCAAGTCAGAGGTAGTTTTGCAATTATGACACCAACTTGAAACTATTCTGGAAGTTTAATATTAAGAGCACCCAGTTTGTTAATAATTCCTTGTAACTCATGAACTTGACTAAGTATTGGTTTATCATCAGCCATTCCATAATCAAAATATTCTATGATGAAAAATTTTGTTTGTACTTTCTTCTTGCACCTTGTATTTATTTTCTAAAGCATTCCAAATTTCCAATGTGTCTTCATTTCTTTATAGAAATCGTGTAGGCGATATGAGAGAGAATTCAAGTTGTGGCCTCGACAGAGCAGGGTGTGTTCACTATGTTTAGCTTATGCCTTCTTTACATCATTAGAATCTATGGCTGTTGGCTGTGGAAGTGGAGGAAAGTCCGGATTAGATAGATATGACAGACCGTGTTTGGTGAGTAAAAATGTCATTTTGTCTTACCAACGAGTGAAGTTGTTGCATCAAACTGGTCAAGTTTGATCATGTCCTAGTTTATCATTTTGATAGGCACTATGTTTGTTTTAGACACTACAATCTTCGAAAAACTTTTTAAATTTGTTAGTACTAGTGAGTCGATTGATCAGGGAATTGGAATGGCTTTGAGGCATATCGACAAATGGAAACTTTCTTTAAAAGTTATTCACCCCACTCGAGGAGAGTTTGCTGTAGTGTTCAAGCAAATCCTTTTCCCAGGATACAACAAAGCCTAAACGGAGGAACACATACATCAATTTTGAATTCCTCAGAACAGAAATTATTTGATTTGAAAGAGATGAGTAGTTGCTTCGGGAATTAGGGGATGAAGTATATATAAAGGAGTAGGCGGCCTTTCGTACGCTCATGACCATTTAGAACGATCGGTTTTGTTGTTGTAGAAATCAAGGTACTTTTCGAAATTGGAACCGTGCAGGTGCGTGCGAAGCGCGTGATAAGTGTGTTTGGAAATTTTCATGCGCTCACGTGCTTCCCAGCCCTGCCCATGCCATTTATACTTTGTTACTAATTCAACTAATAGGCACATGATCTATTGGCATATATTCCCCATTTATCATAGAATTTAGGCAATGTAGGACTAAGATAAAATTGCATTTTGTTTTGTATAATTAAATACCCAATAGTTCTTAACTCTCTTTCTTCTAGCCAGGAATATTACACAGCCAAAAAAGGTGTTTCGTATATAAAAATAATTACAATGAATTTAAGTGCATTAAAGCGCATAAACTTGAAAGGGAAAGCTCCTTTATTCTATGGAAATTTTAAGCTAGAACGCTAGAGGATTAAGAATACCGCTTAAGTGTTCTAGAATAAAATGTTTTCTAAAAGATAACGTGGTTGATATTATTTTATCACAAGAAACCCGAATATAACTACTTAGCTTTACGTTTTATAGATTGATTGGGGGAAATTATTCATTAAATGGCCTTTTATCCTAGACAAAGGTAGTTGTGGTGGTATTAGGACTGTTGGCCAGAAGATAAATTTAAACTTCTCTAATTTATTCCCAAATCACAGTTGCTTCTCTTAGATAGAATAAATAACTTACTTATAGAGATCTGTGTATATGCACCTAAAATAAATTTCGATAGATTATTCTATACACTGAACACTCTGTTTAGATCATTGTCATTCAAACCTAGACCATAGGTGGTGACTTAAATGTCACCAAATTTATTGGGAACGTTCATCTAAAGAGGGAGATTTTGAGGATATGGATGATTTTAAAGAATTTATTAACCTTGAAAATCTTATCAATCTTCCTATCTTAGGTAGAAGATTCACATGGCCTAATGGCAGGGAGGTTCCTTCAACACCCTTTTAGAATATTGTTCATTAACGAAGATTAGGAAGACAAATTTCCCTCCACAACGATGTTAGGTTTAACCAACCTTATATCAGATCACTATCCTATTTTATTAAACTCACATGATCACTTGATCAAAATTAAGTACTTCAAATTTGAAAGAACATGGCTTAAAAAGAATGGTTTCTATTGAGTAAAAAAATAACATAAAATGTCAGATCAATTAAATCCAAGAATAAAAGATCTAAAGATCAAAGTAAAAAGCTTGAACACACATGATTTTATAGTGATTTAGCCTCAAATCAATTTTCTATGTCCACTTTAATTTTATTTCAGATGGTTTCGTACAAGCACAACGAACTACAACGTTTCAGATATAGAAATCAAGTGATATTCAAGCTTGGCCGTACTTTGTTGTTGAAACAAGATAGAGTGTTCAAGATCAGAAAGTAAAATCCATTTTTCATTGCTAAACGATGGATATTTATAGGAAAATCCATCCACCAAAACCTCTAAACCCTAGATTTCTAAAAGCTTTCAATAATCAGTGGTCATTCAATTATCGAACCAACACTCTGATTTATATACATCCAAATACTCTTACTCATTTAACTACATAAAGATTCTTGTGAGTTATATGACCTTTTTACTCAAGTTGACAAATCAGTGTATTCATGCACAACTATTATTGAAGATTGTTATTATATTGAACAAGTTGAAAGACCTATTCAATGACTTAGGAATTGTGTAGACCTATTCCTTCGGGTGAAGTGAGAGTGTTAGTTAGTGAAAAACCAGAATAAAGATTAAGGGACGGGACGTAGGATGGTGCTCCGAGCCAGTATAAAAAAAACCGATATGCAAGTTCTTTTATTTACTTTACTTTTCTATTTCTAGTTGGCTTATTAATAAACATGTACACATACTCTATTAGCTTGGCATACATACATACATACATACATACATACATATATATATTTTTTGTTTGCACCAAAAATGACACAATCACCTAGAAGCAATTGAAAGCACCAAAAATGTATAGATCTAATGAAATAAACATGAAAGAAGTAGAAATGACATAATTTTTATAGTGGTTTGATGAATACTCTGACCTACGTCCACTTTAATCTTATTATATGATTAATTCTCTTTAAAATACAATGTTTACAACTCAAATCCGACTACAATCTAGTAGATCTCAGATCTGGAAGTGTTTGGAGTATTTGAGGTAGAAGAAGATGGAAGAGAAATCAAGTCTCCAAAGTCCAAAAAAAGAAGTCCTCTCCAAGTTGTAGGTAGCTTGCTATTTGTGGGGAAATTTTCTAGCAGAAGCGGGTATCCATGAAATATCAAGTCCAGATCCAAGTCTAAGTGTTCATAAGTGGGCTTCAAAGCCCAAACATCAATAATAACCTCTCGATACCATGATACCTCTTGGTAACAACTGGTTTTTATGGGGGTATCTTCCCTCCTTCTTTCCATTGTTCTTCTATCTCCGAACCATTGTGTTTCGAGCATTTTTACTTCAAGATTGAGTTGTTTCATTGAGGTCCTGATACCGTTTGTTCTTGCCTGCCTTTAACCAAAAAATCCTTAGATTTGTTCTTCTATCTTTGAGAAAAGCACTTCATGACAGTCATTCAGGCCAATGCTCCATGTACAAGAGTTTTTGGGGACCTAAATAAAGGAAAAAGCTCTCAGTACCTAGAGGAAGCTCTTGATAATGATTGGTTTCCTCTACTACAATCCCTTTGCAATTCCTCAAGTAATTTCATATCATCTTTCTTTTGAGGTTTCTAAACTCCTTGGGTTATTTCTTCATCGTTTGTTCGTTCAATTTGCTCGTTTAATATCATTTGAAGATTACATAAAGTTGGTTATAACACTTCTCCCCAAGTACACCTTATGAATGTAAGGTGTGCTTTGCTCAAGAACAAGTTTTAGCAATAGTCAACTTCTGGTAGTCAAGCTTTCCAGCTATCCATCGATTCAAGTTATGGTGAATCATCCAGTTCCTTCGAATTCTTCTGCAAATCCACAGTCATTCTAGACTGTTATAGCTAAAGACTCTAGTCCTTACTTAAGTGTTAGTCATAAATCATAATCGATCCGTTTGCATTCGAAGTTATCATATCGTATATTAAAATCATCCTATATTCGTCTGGAATTTATTTATTTTAGGCTAATTATAAGGCACTTAAATCCTAAGGTCAAGTCAACGTCCATTCTAGGATCTTATCTCTCTAGATCATTTAACATCCAATCTAGGATTCGATCTCTTCGGATCGCTTAACATCCAATATATGGTTTGATCTTTCTGGATTGTTTAACACCCAATCTATAGTTTGATCTCTCCACATCGTTTAATATCCATTCTAGGGTTCAATCTGTCCAGATCTTTTAACATCCAATCTAGGATTCGATCTCTTTAGATCATTTGTCACCTAATCTAGGGTTCGATCTCTCTGGATCCTTGCTGAGTCCAATCTGCTTGCTCTACGGCAAGGGGACCCAACATCCAAGCAAGCCCATCCACTTAGTCTTCGGTAATGGGCATACTTTCATATACAAGTCCATCAATTCACTCTTCCACAAGAGAACTTGCACCTTGTGGTCATTGCCCTATCTCTTCGGACGGGACTACCACGATCAATGTCAGTCATCATGTTCAAGTGATTTTTCAAAAATTTAATATTCAAATCAAAACAATCAAGCAAACATCCTAAGCATTCATCTTAGACATCCAACTCAGAGCGTTCCTAGAGACCAATCGATGTCTAGTACACATGTAAGCGGTCTGACATTATTATTGTCTTAACTATTCAAAACGGAAAGCAAAACATGGGAAATGAACTTGGCTTCCATCCATCCTGATCATAGGATTACCAATCTCGACCTAGATCCCTGGTCGTGTCTTGATGCATTCGCTACAGACGGTGGCTGCTCCTGTTGCACCATTGAGTTTGGTTCCTTATGTACTGTTATAACTGGTTACTCCAAATTAGCTCTTCTATTAAATCACGAAGGTGTCGGTACTCATTTGTTCCATGTCCATCTACTTCATGAAAAAGGCAAAATTTCCTAGATCTTTCCTCTCGATCCATGGGTTCCCTCTTAGCTGACTTTCTGTAGGGGATATACCACCTAGTATCAAGATAAATCCTCTCTGAGGTTCTAGTTAGATCAATTTAGGAAGAGAACTCTGATTTCGTCCTTTGTCACTTTGGTTCCCCAAAGTCGTCATCAGCCTTTTGCTTTACTTTGTATTTACGATGTCCTGCTTCGGACGGTCCTCCGTCGTCTACAACATTACATCAGCATTCTTAGCTTCAGCATCCTCTTGATGCTAGTACCTCTCCGCCTCATGATAGAACTCCATAGGATCCATTAGTAGATCCATTTCCAAAGCAATTTTAAGTCAGTCTTATTTGCAACTCCTGAAACTACCGCTATCTGAATCATTAATGGATCCGGTTTATGAACTGCAGTAGTTGTCGCATTAAAACTAGTTATGTAACTCCTCAAGGTCCGGCCCTTTGCATCATGCTTGATAGCATTATCACATTCTTTGGTCATGAGATGTGAACCCTGAACTGTCTCACGAACCTATTCACTAACTTGATCAACGTGCTTATAGACCCACTCTCCAGCTATCTAAACCACATAGCTGCTAAATTTGTTAGATATAACAGGAAGCACCGCCTTATCACCTCCTCAAAAGCACCCAACACCTCCATATGTATGATGTATCTCATTATATTAACCGTTGGATCTGTCTTTCCATCGTACATTTCCAGCGTCGGAAGCTTGAAATCAGGAGAATTCCTCACATACAAGATGTTAAAGGTAAATGGATTCCTATTCACATACTCTAAACTTTGGTCTAGAGGTCTACCTCTCACTATGCTTCTGATCATCTCAGAGATCCGTTCATTGTCGTCTAATGGTAACCTTCGCTCTATAGCTATGCTTTATCCCCCGTTCCTACAGGGAAACTCTAGTCCATACTCCTTTGGATTCATGTTCGCATTCTGATATGCACCTCCAGCTTCATTCTGCTTAGGCATTCCAGCTCGTCCTAAGTTCAAATCAGCATTGCCCCTGAGTAAATTCCTCTTGGCATCGATCTGATTTCGATCGATGCCAACTGGTTCTTTTTACAAGGGCATTAGTCTAGTTTTCTCTGCTTCAACTCCAAGTATTCGTATATTGGTTTCTAGTCCTTGGCTCTGAATTCCAATTGCTCTAGCTATTCTTTGATCCATCCTTTTGAAAAATCCATCTAGCATCCCTTGTTGTCGAGCCATTATTCCATCTTGCATCTCTTTCATCATTCTCTCCATCTCCTCTCTAATCATATAGATGGAATGATTAGAACTTGAGGATACCTTCTAGTTGCCTCCATGCTCTAGTTGACGTCCTCCAATCATAGATCTAGCGGTTGGGCCTCTTCATCTCCTCCAAACTTCAGATCCAAGCTTTAGGTTGTCAAATCTAGCTCTTTTTCAGTGAAAGCACCACAAATGTTTGCACTGAAAATGGCACAAACACCCTAGAAGTAATTAAAAGCATAAAAAATATATAGATCTAATGGAATAAATGAAGTAGTAGAAATGACATAATTTTTATAGCGGTTCGACGAATACTCCAACCTACATCAACTTTAATCTTATTATATGATTGATTCTCTATGGAATAGAATGATTACAACTCAAACCCACCTAAAATCTAGCAGACCTTGGATTTTTAAGTGTTTGGAGTATTTAAGGAAAAAGAAGATAGAAGAGAAATCAAATGTCCAAAGTCCAAAAAAGAAGTCCTCTCCAAGTTGCAGGTAGCTTGCTATTTATAAAGAAATCATCTAGCAGAATTGGGTGCCCATGAAATATCAAGTCTAGGTCCAAGTCCAAGTGTTCAAAAGTGGGCTTTAGGGCCAAACATCAATAAAATTCTCTTGGTACCGAATGGTTTCTCTTGGTACTGACTGGTTTTTATTGGGGGAATCTTCCCTCCTTCTTTCCATTGACCTTCTATCTCCAATCCATTAAATTTCGAACATTTTTCTTTTAAGATTGAGTTGCTTCAGAAAGGTTCTGATACCGTTTGTTCTTGCTTGTCCTCAGTCAGAAAATCCTTAGATTTGTTCTTCTACTTTGAGAAAAGCAATTCATGATAATCACTCGGACCAATGCTCCATGTACAAGAGTTTTGAGAGGCCCGCATAAACAAAAAAGCCCTTGGTGCTGAGAGGAAGCTCTCGATATAGAGTGGTTTCCTTTACTCCTATCCTATTGCAATTTCTAGAGCTACTTCACATCACCATTCTTTTAATGTTTCCAAAGTCCTAGTGTCATTTCTTCGTCGTTTGTTTGTCAAATTTCCTCGCTTAAGTCCGTTCAAATACCGCGGAAAATTTGGTTATGACACACACACACACGATCCACTAGAATTTCAAGTTCCACCTCTTCTATAATGGAAGGAGCATCGTCCCTTACCTAGTTCATACTAAAGAAACTCGAGCCGTTGGTTGTACTTCTTCTCTGGCCCAAGATTCCAATGATGATGAAAATAGGAGCGAAGAAGGTCAAGGAGTTGAGATAAATATTGGGGAAGAAGAAGAGGATAGAGGAGTTAAAAACTTAGGTGAGGAAGGGATAGGGAGAGGAGAGAATGTAGAAGAAGATGAGGGTGAAGAAATAGATGAAGGAGAGGATGAGGAAGACGAAGGTGAGGACAAAAATTCCAGTGGAGATGAATCATTTGGTTAGACGTCCCCCGACGGCACCATGGTCACTTCACCTCCTAAGCCAAAATGATTAGTGATTTAGCCTCCCCAGCTTGCACTCAAACCATGCTACAAACCTATTGAAGAGTCATCTCATCCAGCGGCTGCATCAACCGAAATCTTTGGTTCTCTGCATGACCTTGGGGACCTCTTCAACTTTCCCTCTAGTGGGCTTAATTTTAAAGGCATCTTAAATACCTATCCCTATGTATTCAGCTTCACTATGGGTGATATTCTCCAGACCGCTATGGGTAACGAGACTTTGATTCATAATCCATTAATTTAATCCTCATATGATCTATTTTACTTTTAGGTACAATGGATAGACACAACCATATTAAAAGCCTTAGAGAACACACTAGATAACACTGATTCCAGACTCCGGGCCCTCCTACTATGAGTCGCAGATAGAAAGATTAAGGAGGAGGGATCAGAAATGGTACGATGCCGATAAAAGACGACACCGACACAACGAGTAATGGTAATCACACAACCGCTACCGATGTGACTTCGACTCTTGTCATCAACATCACTTGTATTCCTAGTCTTTCCAGCATTGACCATCCTCCCGCCATGAACATCCTCATTCTTCTCGACCAATTACAACTACTACTTCAACTCTCCAACAATCCAAAATAGTCATCGCTTCTCAATCTCAACAATCCCACATGGCTGGAAAAGAAATAAACTCACGTCATGACGGTCCTCCTTTACCCCCTAAAGGCAAATCTGCTACCATTACTACTAAGATGCAAACATGCCTTCCTTGCTGCCTTAAGGGGGTTATATTCAACTGTGATGCTAGGGACTTCCCATGTAGCTATGCAAATGAAGGCATCACCTGACACTAGGAGTTCGTGGAACAATTATACCAATGGAAGAATTTAGCTAAGGGCCTCTCTAACATCATTAGTGCTAACCAATTGATCATTCGATCTTTTATTAAGGAGAGAGACAAACATAACTGTATATATTAGGACTACAAACGAGAGATGGCCACTGCTAAGAAGGGAAGAGATGAGAAAGCCCAATCCACCAAGGCTCACAGCAAAGGCTATTTGAATTGGCTACTACTTATGCCACCGAGAGCTTAGTCCTCAACGATCAGCAGAAGAATGCCCACGCAATTGACGTTGATCTTGAGAAGATAGACAAGGCGAGAGAGGTGGAAAATACCACATTCCAGGCCAAGGTTGCAAAACTTGAAACCGACCTGAAAGCTGAACAAGAATCAAAGGAGCAGTTTCAAGGTGAGTTTGCCACATTAAAAATTAAGTTGTTCACCATGGAGAAAGAAAACATGGATCCCAAGGCCTAGGTAATAAAAACTTAAAAGAAGAAGGATGACACTCTCCTTCAGTATTTTGCCAATGTCATGGAGATGAAAAACCTCAAATGGATGGAGGGTGATTATCTCGAGACTTTAGCTAAGGTCTGGGATGAAATCTTAAGAAGGGCCCAAGAACCTGGCAGCAATATTGATAAAGAAGTGCCAAAGAGAAAATTTTTGGATGAAGAAGACTCGTTAGCCCTAGAAAAGGGTAGGAAAATCTTAGCGACAAGTGCTGCAGTCGAGGAATGAGCACCCACTGAGCCCTAGTCATGTTTTACTCTTTTTTGGCTTTTCATGTATATAGGCGACCCTGTATGGGAACAACCCCCACAAAACTTGTACAAAAGTCATGCAAATAAAATTGTTTTCTATCCAACCTTTTCTTATTTACGTTACTGCATCTTTTATTTCTATTGTCTATATACTTGCTTGCATGTATAATATAATCATATGCAATTCAATTACTTATATATTATTCATGCCTGCATTTATGATCTATGCAATGCTATATTTACTATAACTTCATACATATATATTTCAGGAATTACTCTGTATTATTTTATTACTAAGTTTCTTTTATCATAGGCTAAATGTTTCCAGATTTGGCAAAATAAATCCATGCCTTTTCACCCAACCACACTTATCTTCCATCGGATTGTCCAACTATAAACGAAGTTATTTCGTAAAAGACTCAATTTCGCGCAAATTCTTATATCCGGGAATCACTGTCTCATATGCCTGTCTTAGGCATCCATCCTTGGTTTCACCTATCTCCATGCGATGATCAAAGACACATCATTAACTAACCTTGTTCATAATCAGCCAAACATATCGTGTTGGGCCGTAAACGAGGTTGTACCTGCAAAAGCCTCAGCTCTTCACTTACTCCTATCTTTGGGAATCGATGTCTTAGATGTCTTTCTCTAGACATCCATCTTCAACCTTGCCAATCTCCAGGTGTTGGTAAAAGATGCTCTATCGATCATCTTCGCTTATTATTAGTCGAGCATGTCTTGCACGACAATAAGCGCGACCGTACCTGCAAAAAGATATAATTCTACACCAGTTTCTGCCTTTGGGATCTGTTGTCTTAGATGCCTATCTTTGGGCATCCATCTTTAACCTTGCCTATCTTTGGGCACTAGTCAAAGATTAGACGTGTAAGGGTGAATCATTCGATCGACTCCAGTATGATTATACTCCAACAACCCAATCATCGATCAAAGAAGTTCATTGGTACCTATCTCCAGGTACCTTGAAATCCAGTTTTTCAAAACACAAAATGTCTTATTTTGCAGTTGATCATGCAACACAAAGTTGGACTTTTAAGAATATGATTCCACTGATTCTAAAAGCCAACTTTTAAAAAATGAAAGAATGGAGGACTCTGCCCCACTACATCCCATCCCATCAATCGAGACATCTTATTTGCAAAAAGTAAATCTAAGTGAAATAGCATCGTAAGTTCTTGCTGTTCCATGCCTGTGGAATTGGGTCCCATCAATAGTCGATATCTTGAAAGTTCCATCTCCAACCTTATGCTCAATTACATAGGGATCTTACCAATTCATACCAAGTGCTTGATACTAGGAGAGACCCATTTCAAAACAGGGCCATCTATCTCAAAGGTATGGTTTCTGATCTTGGCATAGAACTATTTTACTACTCTTATCCACTAAGCAACCACCCTTAGATTAGACTCTTCTAGTTTCTCTTCAACCAAGTCAAGGGACTCAAGCAAGAGTTTCTCATTCATATTAGGATCATAGTGTAGTCTTCGACGGAAGAGACTTTGGATTCAATCGAAATATTGGCCTAAACTTCGTAGGCTATGGCGAATGGAGTGCGCGGACTTGTGGTTGTTCTATAAGCCCACAATGCAAGTGATAGCTCATCAACTCAACTGCCCTTGGCTCTCTTTAATCTCTTCTTGATGATGGATTTTGGTGATCTTATTCATTGCCTCCACCTATCCATTCGCCTGCGAGTGTGCTACTACTAAGAAGTTTTTATCAATTTCGTTATCAGTGATGATCTTCTGTGGAACTCCGTATCTACACAAATTTTTTTTATCATGAAGTTGATCACAATCTACGAAGTGATCAATGCTAGCGGTTCTGCTTTAGCCCATTTTGTAAAGTAATCCACAACCACCATAACATATTTTGCTCTGCCTCTTGACATCGACAACAACAACGATAATATTAATTCCGACACTGTAAACGTCCAAGCTGACAATTTATGTTACCTTATTAGATGGGGTCTTGGATCTTGGTAAACCTCTTGCACTTATCACATCTTCTAGAGTAGTCGACCATATCTCGACTGACTGTCAGTTGGAGGATTCACAGTGAAGAAATTTCTTTGCAAATGTCATCCCCCATTATGATCACCATTGCCACCTTCATG
Source organism: Allium fistulosum (assembly GCA_030737815.1). Classification (NCBI taxonomy): domain Eukaryota; kingdom Viridiplantae; phylum Streptophyta; class Magnoliopsida; order Asparagales; family Amaryllidaceae; genus Allium; species Allium fistulosum. The sequence goes on from CM060902.1 coordinate 1,395,973,497, forward strand.
CACTTCTATAAGAATTTTCTTGGCTTCGTCTTAGGTGCACACCTCGGGAAGGGAATCGAGAATCATCTCCTATGCAATACTCTTTCTTACATAATGAATCAAGGAACTTTATGCAGGAGTTGCCGTCATTCATTTCTCCCAATTAGGAGAGTCCTTTTTAGTAAGTATTCTTTAGTTGGAGTAGTCCATGAATCCTACTCTTCCTTAACATCCAAGATCCAATCAACATCGATCCCATCTATGCTTGGAGATGTCAAAGTCTCAACTGGAACGATGGCTAAAGGCTACATATATTCAAAGCCGGCCAGCTTGGCCGGTGAATCAGCTTTCATATTTTCCTCCCTAGTGATGTGCGTTATCGTGTAATGTTCAATATCGTTCAATAGTTTCAACACTTTTGTCAAGTAAGGGGAAAGCCTCGCTCCCTTAGCTTGAATTTTCTTTTCCACTTGATAGACCACCAACCGAGAGTCGCTAAATATATGCAACATTTTAACTCTTAGTTCCTTTGCTATCTTGAATCTCATAACCAATGCTTCATATTTGGCTTCATCGTTTGTCATCGAGAACTCTAGTTTTAAGGCATAACAGATCCTCCATCCCTCTAGGGTTACCAGAATAACTCCTATCCTAGAAATTTTCTTATTGGAGGCTTCCTCTACATATACCTTCCATTAGGAAAGTTATACCCATTCCTCTTCCTTTTCACCATTTCGGACTGTAAACTCGACAATGAAATCTGCTAATGCTTGTCCTCAAATTGCCTTCCTAGGATAGTAAGATATATTATATTAGCTCAACTCGATATTCAACTTTATTAAACTTCCCAAAGTATTAGGTTGATATAATACTTATCTCAATGGCTGATCGGTTAGTGCTTTAATCGGGTAAGCTTGGAAATATGGTCTCACTTCCTTATAGCTATCAAAAAATAGCACATTAGCTTCTCCAGCTTTGAATAATTCTTCTCTGCTTTAGTAAACCATTTGCCGATGTAATATACCGGCCTTTGGATCCTACTCTCCTCACGTACTAAGCCTGCATTCAGTGCGTAAGCGAATAGTGCAAATAAATGAACACATCTTCTCCTTCCAAAGGATTTCACATCAGTTGTGGTCTCTCTATGCATTCTAGTAGGTTCTGGAAAGCATCTTGACATTCCTTTGTCTAGACAAACTTTCCCTTCTCTTTCATATGGTTATCAAAAAACAGTATGCACTTATCGGTTGCCTTCAAGATTAATCCACTCAATGTTGCTACCTTCCCGTTCAAGCTTTGCATCTCCCTCCTTGTTTTCAGGGCAGCAACCTCTCTTAATGCTATAGTCTATTCTAGGTTAGCATTAGTGCACCGTGAGTTTTTAATAAAAACCCAAAGACTTTCCCGATGCGACTCCGAAAGAACCCATCAGTGGATCGAGCTTTATTCCATACTTTCGAAGTACATCGAACATTTCAAAGAGATCGCTTATGTGATTCATCGACCATTGTGACTTCACAAGCATATCATCCACATAGGCCACCATAGTTCGTCCAATCTGATTTTTAAACATTCTATTCACCAATCACTGGTAAGTAGCTCTAGCATTCTTCAGATTAAACGAAATGACTCTATAATAGTATATACCTAAATCGGTGATGAAGCTTGTATGCACTTGATCTAGGACATGCATCACTATCTTACCGTAATTGGAGTATGCATCTATAAAGGATAGTTGTTCATGTCTAGCGGTTCCATCTACATGTTGGACAAACCTCAGGAGAAGCAGTCATTCATACATGCTTTATTCAAGTCAAAATAATCAATGCATGTTTGCCGTTTTCCATTCACCATTTTTTCCAACACAAGATTTGATACCCATTCTAGGCATAATGCATCATGGATGAATCCATTTGCCTTTAGTTATCCACATTTTTCTATGCAGTGTATCTCTCCGGTTCCATACTGCACCTATTTTCTTTCATAGTAGGGTATCTTTAGTCCACATTCAATGCATGATATGCTATCTCCAACAAAATTCTACACATATCAGAATGCATCCAAGAGAACACGTTCGTGTTTTCTCGAAGAAATCTTGTCAGTTACTTCCTCATCTTTAGGCTGAGCTAAACCTAATCTTGAGAACCTTCATCTTATCCTCATCATCGATCGAAATGTTGATCGTAAGCTTGGCCATGGCCACCCTTGCATCCTTTGGATCTTTTCATAGGTCCATAGGCTTGTAGAATTTGCTATGGGACTCGAGCCATAGCTTAGGCGGCAGTTGTTATGCATCAATGATCTTGACACAAAGAGCTTCTCTGTATCCTTTCCTTTCTCTTGTCGGTTCACCTCTTTGGGTTCTACGACATACCATTCTCCCAGCTCAACTGGTAGCTCTATAAAGCCAACATGTTCCTTAGCCTATCTAGTAAATCCCTGAATATGAAATTTACAAGGCTTAAGATCCATCTTGCCGAGTCGCATCTGATCAAATGTCATTTTAAACAAAATATTAATCGATCTCCTACAATCAACAAGGAATTGGTGCGCTATTGCCAGCCTAATCATGACCGTAATCAACAAGGGGTCAAGTGTCAGTGCCTGCACCCCGTCAGCATCTCTATTTTTGAACAGGATGTAATCATTCATCTAGAGTTCCATCCTCTATGGCAAAACACATTTCTTAAGACACATGCCTCAATGAGCAGCCATATCACTATGTTTCATTTCTACTTTTCTTTACAAGGTAAGGTCCTCTAGAAATAGTATTATTCTCGATGGCTGTCTGGTCCCTCTCGATGGCTGTCTTGGTCCCTCTCCACTAGACACAGCCTAATTCCCTTAGGAAGACTGCCCTTGGGGTTATTTATTTGATTCCTGCCAAATTGTAGGTTCCTTACGTATTGTGGTATATTCTTCTTCCCTATCAGATCCTCAATCACATCTACCAAATATCGACATTTATTGGTATTATTCACATGTGTTTCATGGAAGCGACAATACTTCCTCGAACACTTTCTTCCTCAGTTACCTCCTTTCGAGACAATTTCTTATAGTTTTCAGTACCTCATGTGGTAAGGTAGATATTTTCAACAAAATAATTCAACGGAGTGCAATCTCCTAGTCTTATATACCTCATGTGCTTCTTTGTGTCTTACTTCTTTCCACCAGTGCCTTGGTTCTTTCTTTAGTATTATTAGGGTTCCTATCATTCACGACAACAATTCTTGCACTATCACCACTCTGCTTAATAGCAATGCTGTTTGCACCATTGCATTCGGTCCCTCATGACACTCAGCTACCAATCCAGTATCCAAATTTGCCTCTTCCAAGCGCATAAATTGGGATGCCTTTCGATAAAACTCCTCCATGGTGAATGGCCTTTTTCTGTTTAACCATCTACTGACATCAGTCCTTGGGTTAAGCCCATTAATCAATGTCCTCAAAATAATCTCCTCTTTAGGATTGCTCACTTCTGTCACTGCAGCATTGAATCTCTTTAGAAAATATTTCAGAGTCTCTTCAGAACTCTGATGAACATTTGGCAAAGAAATCACGTCTTTTGGTCGAGCGATATGGAGTTGGAATTGCTTCATAAATTTTTCACTAATTGGTCAAAAGATGATATGCACCTCGGTACGAGCCGAGTTAACAACAGCGTAGCAACTCCATCAAAAATTATGGGAAAGCACCTACATCTCACACCGTCTGTAGCAGGAGCAGTCCATATGCATCCATATTTCAACAAATGTTGTCATAAATCAGTAGTTCCATCATAAGATAACTAGTCGACATTACAAACTTCTTTTAGATACCTCTCCGCCATATTGTTTTTGGTGAATAAGGATTGGCTTAGCGATGAGTCTCATTCATCATAATTTCTATTCTAATTCTCGTTCAATAACATCTTAAACCTATCTACGATGTACCCGTTGCTGCTTTAGATGGCTGGATGATGAGGGTCAGGCACAACCCCAATTGTTTGACTCTGCAAATTCTCTCAGTTTATTGCATTAAATTAAGCTTCCCTTATTATTGGAAAGTCATTCATCCCGATCTTCTCTATCGGCGCCTTGTTGCTTCTATAGCGTTTGTCCGAACAACAATAGTTTGAGCACTATTAGTCTATCCATTACCTGTGCCAACATCATATAACTCCTCCCCTCTATTAGAAAAATTCCCTGTCTTAGCTGTCTATACTGACATTATTAATTAAATCGGTACCAACTTGATTCACATCGACATCATCATGATGGGCATTCACCAGATTGACTCCATCTCTTGTAGTCTACCTCCTTGATGTTCCAGTACCATTCCACTTCATTTTCTTCTTGTCATCTCTTCAATTTTGATGTGATGAAGATGAATTTTCTTCTTTAGAATATAAAGATGATGAATCCTTATGGCTTCTCCTACGCATTTAAGGTAGCTGGGACTTCATAGGAAAGCTTCGTTATGAAAATTATGCCTACAAATCATGTCGGTACCAACATGATTTGTTTTATTTGAATCTTTTTTTTCTACGAAATAAAATGCATCTTCATCTACTACATAAAAGTAGATCCACATCAAAATCAACTCAGTACTGACATGATTGATCATGTCGGTACGGGCAATATTTTGCATATGCAAATCCTTGTCAAACTTCTTGTACTTCTTCTTTTCATCATCAATGTCATCATTTGAGCTTCTTGATCCATTCGTTCATTTTCTTAAAGCCCATATTCATCAAGAAGTCATTTGTTTCAAATGCTAGACAATAGTTTTGACGATCGAGTTAGTTAAATGTGGAGTTCAATGAACAACTTACCTTTTAATAATGTTGTGAAACAATTAGCTTTCAAACTAAGAAAACTAAGAAATATAATTAAAACTAGAACATTAATGTATTCGAAAATATTAGAAATAAAATATATTACGTTCTTTTTGATAACTTGGAATTAAATAGAGTAAAGGAAACTAGGATGCTTAGAATGATGAAAAGTAGCAATTAATTAGCTCATAAAAAGAAAGTTATAAGAGGATGGATCAAGAGGAAATTATATGGAAACAACGCTCCTGAGCTCAATGGCTCAAAGAGGGAGATAACGACACAACCTTTTTCCATAGAACTACTAATGATAAATGAAGAATTAACACTATTAAATCTGTTAAAGTCAATGGAGTAGAATATCATGAACAATTTGATTTGAACAACATTTTTACCAAACACTTTAAAGAAAAATACGATGATAGATGTAAGCACAGAATCCAAGCCGACTAGTCTTCCATCTACCCTTCCAATATCTTATCTGGATGATTTAGACTTCCGCTTTACCAAGGAGGAGATCTTGACTGCTATTAAGGAATTGTCTAGTGATAAAACTCCCAACCTGGTTGGCTTTTCCATGATTTTTATCATAAATTTTGGCCCATAATTAAAAACAATGTAATAGGTCTATTTGATGAATTGTATGTTTGAAATATTCAGCTAGTCAGTATTAACTTTAACAACCCAATGCTTATCCCCAAAATGGAGTTCTCAAAGGAGCGTACAAACCTCTAACTTATTTCCTTTATAAATTACTACATTAAAATTATTACTAAAGTGCTAGCTAACACGCTGAAAACCAAAATGGATAGATCAATTGACATATCCCAAATGACTTTCATTGAAAATAGGAATATTATTGATGGGGTGACCACCACACAAGAATTCATAAACCACCGCAATAGAAATAAAATAACATTTGGATTACTTAAACTTGACTTTTCCAAATCCTTTGATTCAATAGACCAGGGATCCCAATTGACACTCTAAGAGCTAAGGGTTCCATAGATAGGTGGATAAACTAGATTAAATTAATCCTCCAAACAAGCATCTCATTCATCCTGGTTAATGAGGCAAAGGTAAAAAAATTCAAGCTAAGAAAGATTTCCTAGATCCTCTCTCCTCACTCCTAGTTGCCTTAGCTGCAGATGTTTTTTTCCAAAAATTTCAAGCTTGACCTAAATAACAATATTTTATGTTAATTGAGTGAAGGCCTCACTACTAGTGGGATCTCTACCCACTAATATCTAGATGACACTCTTCTCTTCTTTTCTCATCTCCCATGTCGTATAGCCATGCTTAGAATAATTCTATACAATTTTGAATTACTATCTGGGCATATTATTAACTCCATAAAAGCTCGGCGCTAACTCTTAAAGATAATTCTAACATCACAAATGAGGTAGCTAATACGTGAACTGCAAAATAATGCAATGCCCAATATATTACCTAGGTTTTACCAATTAGACATACAAAACCTAGAATGGAAGATTGGCAAATAATTATTGATTTAATTAATAAAAGGATATCTTACAGGAAAGGGAATTATCTCTCTATAGAGGGCAAAATAGTCTTAATTAATTCAGTTCTATCGACAATTCCTATCTATCGGTTATCTTTTATAAAAAATTTGATTGGGTCACTGAGAAAATAAATGAAACCAGAAGGAACTTCCTTTGGAAGGGAATTCGTAATGCTATAATATAAACTGCCTTAACAATTGGGAACATGTTTGCAAGCCCAAAAATCAAGGTGGATTAGGCATTATTAACTTCAAAAATCTAAACAGTTCTCTCTTATGAAAATGTATCTAGAAATTCTTTGAAGGAAATGAAGCTTCATGTAAAGAAATTATAGCAAACTCTTACTATAATGGATCCAATAGCATATATACTTCGTAGAGAAGTCATATTTCCTTCTTCTGGAAAGATGTCACGAGCCTTATTCCCATCTTTAGATTATGCCTCAAGTTCAACGCTCCTTCGGGCGATAAAATCTCCTTCTACAATGATGCTTGGCTATTACCTATTGCTCTAAAACACGAATTTCCCAAACTCTACGTGGATTCTAGGAAAAAAATATGATCTCATTAATGATGTTTTTACACGTCATAATGATATTAAATGGAACCTTAGTTTTAATCAATATCTTATTGGAAGTACTCTTACATAGTTTCAAGCACTAATTAACTTGATTGACTATATCAATATGGATGAATACAATGACATAGACGAATGGGATTGGAACAAAAATAAAAATTACACATCAAAGTACCAGTTCCTGAAATTTTTAGGAATTAAATGAGATTTCTTTAAACATATTTGGAAACTACATGCACCTTATAAAGCTAAATGCACATGTAGATTGTTTTACATGAGAAAATATATACAACCGACATGATTAATACTAAAATTCATAATCATCACAATGAATTTGCCCTTGAAACTGCAAAACGCTTGTTTTCTGAATGTCAGCACACCCGATTCATTATTGGTAAAATTCTCTATACTTTCAAAATATGGATAACCACTTTCATTGCAAACCCATACAATTATCAAATGGCTTTATATTAAATTTAACTCCGCTTAGGGATATTATTTGGGATTATATGTAAGATTACCGCATGGATGATATGGATTGAAAGAAATAACAGATTATTAAAAAACTTATACAAAAGTAATTCTTCTCTTTTGCATTTTATCACTTGGCACATTTTTACTTGGAAGAAAAATGCAAAAGGAACATCGAGTGGAAAAACAGACATAAAGAGAACATCCATAGGTTATCCTATCACATAAAAAAACCCCTTATGTTTATTAAAGTCTTTCCCAACACTTCTTCTCCTCCTCTATTTATTCAACATCGCTTAACCAACTAGTATAAGTGACTTCAATTGCATGTTCGATCACTTATCATCTTAGCATCCCCCATCATCAACACTTTAGTTAGTCTACTGCCTCCCTTCCAAACGACGAACAACACACCCATTATATACTCACTAACACTACTCCATCATCATACTTCAGTTCTGATTAGTGTAAATCCCTATATGTGGCAGCAAAATGTTCTGCTTGCTGCTATTTGTCTTGCCTTGGACTCACCATTCTATTTCTAAATGATGATGCTTCAGTCCTGGACTTGCCATGCACCTATCCCTCCTACATCATAATGGTTGCATTGCAACAATCTACCAATTGGTCTTGCCTATTCTATTTAAGCATATCACATTCAAACACAAATGTGTCTTATTCTTCATGTTCCTAGCAGATAATGCTAGATTCCACCATTCAGTTACTGGATTCCAACTCACATGTTGTCCCGATTCCTACTCTTTTCTGACCGCATCTAGACTCTCTCTCAGATGTGTTGACATTGCAGCAGCCCTTCTAGCTTCTTATGCAGCAGCCCTACCTTTGCTAACCTCACTCATACTTGCATCATTAAACATCTGCCTAGACTTCTACTGCAGCAGCTTATACACTCGGCACCTTCATACTAGTTGCTATATCACCTCTCCTCACTACAGTCTCAAGTTTGCACAACACATAGTACTTTATTACTCTCCTTTCAATTTTTTTACATTTAGTCTACATGTAATTGATTTGTTCAGTATTTATTATTTATATCGATCATCTTTGCGATGATTCAATATTGGATAATTAAACTCATTAATTTCTATTTCATTACCCATTAGACGTGTTGGTGGCTTCTCTTTTGTTGATATTATCTAATTAAGTTATGGGTGCTCTCCTTTCTTTATGGATCATTCTTTCATCAAAAAGAAGAATAAATGAGCAAACGACATATGTAAGGAACTAGTCAAAAAGAAATTATTTTATTAAGGAAAATATCAGATTTTGACTTAGTTATAGATTCACCATTTAAACCTTCTATAGCCCTTGTTAGACATGTGATCTAAGCAGTTAATATGGTATCAGATACGTAGTGGTAAGTTATAGATAAGGGATATATCAAAATATCGTGATAATCGGTAAAATATCAGACATGTCTAGTGCATGTTATAAACAATATTATACTATGTTATAATTGATAATTGATAAACTTTAGGGCATGCCCTAGGGGCAATTATGTAATTTGTTACATATATCTAACTCGATAACCAATCTTGTAAATTAAAAGGTGTTTTGTCTCTATTACATACTTTTTATACTGTTATATAATTAATTAAGTTATTAATTTAAAGTATCTTAAAAATAAAATCATTAAATGATATGTTATGTGATAGTAATCATAATGTGTTGCAATCATGAGAAATTTATCGTATTAAAATGACATATATTTTTAATATTCTTAATCAAGGTGTTCTGAGACCGGGATATTGATATATATGTTGAGACTAGAGTGCACAACGCTCTACAAATGTTGGGTAGTGTATTACTCATAGCTTCTAAGGCATTAAGGGGTTATGTACTAATAACTATTGGATAACTATGGAATGACCCATTCGAGAGTTTTCCATTGGTTAATACAACTAAGGCCAAATAGAGAATCATTAAGTGACGATGTTACACAGTTCTCTTGACTTGAGAATACCATTGAACTTTAATATAGACACTTTATTTGATTATAGTTAAATCGTGGTATAGCGTCTACCGAATGACTATAGTTGGGTCTGAGTTGAAGCATTGGAAGTGAAACATTATTCAATATTGAAATCATTTCTTCGGTTATATAGTGTTAGTATCATGGTCAACTCAAAGTCAAAGTCTCTGGCCAGAACAATATAATCAATGATAATTGTTTTTATGGAACCAAAGATTTTGTGTTTGATTTACAAACTTGAATGTGGACTATTTCAACAAATTTTCCAAAGTCTTAGATTAGAATCAAAAGGATAAATTGTACTATAAAATGATGAAGGATGAGTGAAGAAGCTTGGAAGATATCGATATTAAAGAAAACAAAGATTTGGCTATGTTTTGAAAATGCATGATTTTGTTGGTACCGACATGATTGGTATCGACATGATTTGTTTAGTACCGACATGATTTGAAACCCATCAAGAATAACAAAATAAAGAAATGCAAGAAAATTGACCAAGATATGACCAATAAAAAAAAAGTTGTACTGACCATATTTTCCATCTTAGAATGCATAAGAGATGAGGTGGGGATCCACCATGGAGCAAAACTTAAATATTTACCTTACCAAATAAATCAGTACCAACCATATTATAATCGGTACCGAGTTGTTTGACTTTTTGGCAATTTGTGCATGATGACCCATTCTTCATGCTGGAACTTCGGATTTGGAGGAAATGGCGCATTCAAGCCCGGAATCATGAGATTTATTCTAGGATTCGTCTATAAATAGGAAGAGACCTTCAACTAAAGGAGGATTGGCATTTTAGACAAAAGGTTCGATCTTCTTAACCTCTTTCTCTTAAACTTGTAAACCTGAGATCCATTAAATTATAGTTGTTAATCGATTGTAATTTGCTGTATTATAGAGAATTCATCAAATACAAATATTAAGTGCAAGTAAGCTGAAAATTTTGCTGAATCACTATAAAATTTCATGTTTCGTTATCTTTTTCTGCATTTCCTTCATTTTCACTTTTACTTAATTAGTTTTTGAGTGATAATCGGGTGTCGTGTCAATAATTGACACAATGTTTTTGGTGCTGTGATCGAGAAAATACTTGGATTTAATATTGATTGAAGATGAAGAAGCCTAATATAAGGAAAGCGATTATTAAGGGAAGTCAAAGGGAGAATGGGGTCGGTTAGGAGGTGTCCACATCTTAAAACCCATTTTCTATCTTCAAGCAGGAGAAAAGATGAAAGGGATGATGACAGAGATGCAAACTAGATTGCTAGCATGACAAGAGGAAATGCTAGCTCAATTTTTCATAAGAATGGAACAACAGAGGATGGTTGGAGCAAATGAAAATTTGAACCGGACATCAAACGGCAGGGCAGACCCACAAGAAACAGAGTTAAGCAAGTTAGATCAAATCCCCAATGACCATAGCAAATAAGTACCGATCGGTTGAAACATGTATGTATCGATATTTGGAATGAAGGAGCATGGTCAACTTTGATTTTGAGCGAGCAGAGATACCTGGAACGGGCATTGCTGAAGTCGGAGATGAGGATCATAATGCAAACTTGTAGCAGCAAAGATTAGGATTGAAAATTCCCTATAGGTACTGAGGGGCAAGATGAAGATTTGAATCAAAAGCATGTAGAGCCATAAAGGTTTCAGATGAATCTAGATTATTTATTAGCTGAAATGGTAAAACAAGTACTTTGCGATGGAGCTCCAAATTCAAGTTTGGAGGATATGAATAGAAATCCATTCACCCCAAACATCCAATATGTTAGGAGTCTACTAGAGCTTTAAACAACCTATTTTAGAGATGTATAATGTATGGATGGATCCAATAGTTCACTTGATGAGATATACCCATCACATAGGAGTGTTGGCGGCATCAGAAAAAGTAATGGGATGGTGCTTCCTGCTACATTTAACTAATTTTGAAGCCATGTGGTTTTCTCAACTAGATAATAAGCCCATTAGCACAATAAATATTTATGGAAGGTTTATGTGCCAGTTCAGAGTTCATATCAAACGACCAAGGAATGTGATGACGCTTTCAGGCATGAAGCAAAGAGAAGAAACTCTAAGGGGTTATCGAACTAGATCCAACGCAGCAACCACTGCAGTTTAGAAACCAAACGCATCAATTGTTCTTATGATGGTGGTTTCTGGAGTTGTTACTAAGACTTATTTCGGTATTGCATCAAAAAGGGATCCGTCAGTGGATCTAGAAGATTTCTACTATCAAGCTAAGAGATATTCGCGTCAGGAAGATGCGAAAGTTGAAAACTGTGAAGTTAACGCTGTAGAGGAAGGAGGATGGTCTAAAGCAGGATATGAAAAGTATAAAGGAAAGAGAAAGGATGACAATGGCTTCGGAGGATCAAAGCGACAGAGAAAGAAGCCAAAATTTTCCTCCCACACCGATTTTACCGAGACCTCAGGGAGGATCTATCTTAATACTAAGGGCAGATTCCCTATAGGAAAATCGCTAAGTGTGAGCCCACGGAATGGGAGAGTTAATTTGGAAATTACTGCCTATTTTATGAGTTGGATGGGAATGAGACAAATGAGCGTAGGCATCTGCCAAATTTGATTGAAGATAGGTTCGGATAAACCATTTGCAGCTATACTTCAGGAATTAGAATACAAAGGCAAAACCACAATGGTGCCCAGGAGCAACCACATCTGTGGAAAGTATACCTGATTGCAGCTGAGGATCTGAATCAAGTATAGTGATCCCATGATCGAGATGGATCAGAGTTAGGTTTACTTTCGACACTTTGTTTTTTCTTTGAATAAATAATGAAGGATTACCGCTGGGTTACTTATACACATATAGGATCCTAATCGATCCCATAGCTGTGCTCTGAGTTAAAGTTTAAGAGTAATTCTTGATTGAGCTACATGTGTTGATTTTTCTTGATGCATTTTGATTTAAACAATATGATTAATCTGATAATGAATATTGATTAATATTTGATTTTGCTGTTGTTGATGGATGCTATTAGAATATAGTCATCCTTTTTGTTTGGTAGATAAACATATAATAGTTTCCCCGACTGGAGAAATGGGGTGGCATATCAGGAAATGCAATTCCCCTTGTGAGAGACCAAGAAGACTGATTTGTATAGGATATTAAGTCCCCTCACTAGAGAGTTAGTGGATGGACTCGCTTTGGACATTGACCCCTCGCAGGAGAGCGAGTGGGTGAGTTCAATCTCGATTTATGATTATATGATTCGGAGTGATAAAAAACTAAACCTTAGGATTTGAATGCCTTTTGATTTGAAGTGATTGATAATGATTGTTGAATGATTAACGACTGTCATTGCCTTGTTTCGGTTCGACTTACTTATGATGGGATGCCAAGCAATATTGGGCGATTTGTAGGTAATGTTACAACCGAGGGTATTGTACCACTATGACTAATGATGCATGATGGCATGACAAGTGATTTATTTAAGATAGTTAAATCCCGAGGGAAGGTGGGATGATTATGATTTATGACTAACATTTAGGCAAAGACTTGGGTTTTTAGCCGTGATGGGTCTAGAACGACCTTTGATTTGTAGGTAAATTTGGAGGAACCAGATGATTCACTACAATTGAATAGTGGATAGCCAGAGAGTGCAATTGATGACAATCTTCCCGTCTCAGTATGTGTTCTTAAGCAAAGCACACTTTATACCACAAAAGCATACTTTGGGGGGCAAGTGCTCCTGGAAAATTTTCAACAGTCTCATAAAAAACTAAGAAGATAAACCAGACTAAAAAATGATAAAGGAAAGAGTTAAAAAGCTTGAGAGATGTCATAATTGAAGAAATCAAAGAATTGGCTAAGTTTCGAAAATGCATGATTTGGATTGTACCGATATGATTTGGTTAGTACCGACATGATTGGTACCAACATGATTTGGTTGGTACCGACATGACTTGGAAACCATCAAGAATAATAGAATGGGGAAGTGCCAGAGAATTGACCAAGACATGGCTAAGAAAAACAAGTCAGGACTGACAATATTATGGTCAGTACCGACCATATTTTCCCACCTTGGAATGTGTGCGAGATGAGGTGGGGACCCACCATGGAGCAAAACTTAGATATTTAGCTTACAATAATAATTTGCTAATGACCATATTATGGTCAATATAGTGTTTTTTGAATTTTTTAGGATTTGTTCGTGATGGAACTTCCAATCTAGAGAAAAAGATTCGTTCAAGCTTGGAATCATGAGATTTATGCTAGGATTCGTCTATAAATAGGAAGAGACATTCAACTAAAAAGGGGATTGACATTTTTAACAAAAAGATCGATCTTCTTTAACAAAAGGATTCGTCTATAAATAGGAAGGCCCATTGTTCCCTCCTTTGATGTTTCAATTCTCCGACATCATCATCAGCTCTTTGTTTTCCTTTGTTCTATCTGTATCCTGCTCTGGGTATTCCTCCACCATCCACATAATTAATTTCAGTATTCTCAGCTTCAACGTCTTCTTAACAAAAATATCTCTCGGCTTCATGGTAGAATTCCATGAGATCCCTTGGTGGATCCCTTTCCAAAGTAATCTTGAAGTCGGTCTTGTTCGCGACTACATATATTACCACCATTAAGATTATAGGTGGATCTGGCTTATCGACGGCTGCAATTGCTGCATTGAATCTTGTCAAATAGCTTCTCAAGATCTCTTCGGACCTTTTTTCACGCTTAATAGTGTCATCAAAATCTTTGGACGGGAGTCATGAATTCTGAACTGTCTTAAGAATCTGTTCATCAATTTAGTCCATATGCTTATGGACTCATTCTTTAGTTGTCTGAACCACATCCCCACCAAGTCCGTTAAGTATAATGGGAAGCACCGTCCTATTACCTCCTTAGAAGCACCCAACACTTCCATATGTTAGATGTATCTCCTTGGATGAATCGTTGATCCAACTTTCAATCGTACATTTCCAACGTCGGGAGCTTAAAATCAGGAGGATTCCTTGCATTTCATATATTAGAAGTGATCAGATTCCTGCTCACATCGTCTAAGTTTTGATCTAGGGGTCTACCCCTAATAATCCTCTTTACCAACTCAGCAATTCGGTTTTCGTCATCCAATAATCATTTTCGACCAAAAGCGATATTCTTCCTCCTGTTTCTGTAGGGGAACTCCAGCACATACTCTGGTACATACTCCTTTAGCTGCATATTATTGCTCTGACCTGCTTCTTTGGCTTCATTTTATCCTCCACTCCTATGGGGAGGTTCTGGCTCATACTCTTTCGATCATTGCTTATTCACATTTTGGTTTGTGTTTCTAGCTCGATCATTATTCATTTCGGGCAATCCAACTGTCATACCAACATTGCCTCTAAGTATAGTTCTCTTAGTACCAAGAAGATTTGGTTGTCATCGAGTTGTCCAGTTTGTGGGGGGCATCATTCCAGTTTTCTCTGTTGCAACTCCAGATGCTTCTGCATTGATTCCTGGCACTTGTTTCTAAATTCTTGCAACACTAGCTATTCTTTGTTGTCCCATCTTTTAGAAAATTCATGCATTTACTGTTGTCTAGCTATCACTCCATCCTGCATCTCCTTCATCATTCTTTCCATCTCTTCTCTGGTCACATAGATGGATTGGTGAGAATCTGAGGACACCTCTTGATCGCTTCTTTGCTTTGGTTGACTTCCTCTAACCTTAGATCTAGTGTTAGGCCTCTTCATCTTCTCTAAATCTTAGATTCAAGATTTAAGTCTTTAAATCCGGTTCTTGTTATCCGTGAAAGCACCAAAATGTTAACTCAGAAAATGGATCAACATCCAAATATCGATGAAAGCCCCAGTTCTTTTATAATTCATGTAAAAGCAGTAGAAATCCTATATCAAGAAAGTAAAGATAGTCGAAAAGTAAAAGGACACACAAGAATTTATATAGTGGTTCGGCAATCTCTGGCCTACGTCCACTTTATAATTTGTTATTCGTTTTCTTCTTAGATTACAATGAATTATATCAGATCTGACCATAATCTAGTAGGTTTTAGATTTATAATGAAGTTTGTAAAATGTTTATGAGGTAGAGAATAGAAGTGAAGAAGAAGAAGTCTCTAATCATTGAAAAATTAGATCTTATTTTGGTTGTATCTAGGCTTGTATTTATAGTGAAATAGGTGTACAGGTCTAGAAGCCCGCTTGCATTGAAGTCCAAAAGATAACCTGAATTGCACTAGAGAAATCAGAGCACCATGACCCAATAAGATGCTTGGTACTGACCTATATAGCTCGGTAACGTGTTATAAGTGTTGGTACAAATCCAACTGCAACTCTTGCTCTGCTCTTCTATCTTAAAGTTGATAGGCTCCAAGCACTTTTCATCGACTTTTGATTGATTCTAGTAATCTTCTCTTTATTACTTGAGTTACCCTGCTTTCTTGACTTTCTTCTCATCAACCATGGAATTGGTCGTCCATCCTCTAGGAAAATAACTTGATCACAAGCTATTGGAGTAGTATATGAGGAGCATTGTGTTTGGAAGGTGATTCAGAGAGGAATTATAGGTCAGTATCGACCTATGTCGCTCGACACCAAGCTATGGTCTTAGTCATTTTTCCACTCAACTTTCTAGAGTCTAGTTCTTCTGATCATGTTTCCAAGTTTATAAATCATTTCGTTCTTGTTCGGATCTTCTAAGTCTAGTTAAAATCTGTTTGTCTCGAAAACGGGTTAACACGTATCTGCTTGATTAAGAGATGCAGATGGCCCTGAACCTTTTATTTCTTTTGATACTTTGTGAGAGTTCATATCTGAAAATGATTCAAGCTTATAAGGATATATAGACGGTCCTAAATCTTCTAATTTCATTGTAGTCACATTCGATAGAGTATGGATTTGAGTTTTTATATATGCAATAAATGTGTAGTCTAATGTACTGATTTTTTATTCCAAAAGTACGAGAATAGAATTGTACACATCAAAGTAAAAGAGCAAAAAGATGAATAAAAAGTAGAATAACATATTCTATCAGTTAATCCACATGCGGACTAATTTATAAATAATTTTTGGGTTAACTTAATTGAATTATATTATGGATCAACTGAAAGAAACTGTGAATGAAAATAAAAATTACCTTTTTAATATCAATAGCTAGATTTTAATCTTTATTCAAAATAATGTACAAATAATATACAATAGAATAGATAACACATGATAAGCGAGAAAGTTTGAGATTAGAATATATTTTAAGAGAATAATGTAAATTATTTGCTTAAACTAAAGAAAGTTCAGTATATGGATTGAGTTTAATGTGGAACGAGAAAATGAAAAGGACATGGATCCAATTTTCAGTGTAATTAGATAGATAAAATGTAAATTAATATATATAATACGTTGATATAATAGATAATATATTATAGGTATAAAAAATAATAATGATATTGAGGCACATTTTACATGATAAAATGTTAACATAATAAGGTAAGGAACATGGAACTCAAAGGAAAAAACCAACTTTTGAGAATGGAACGGGGGAAAAGGAGAGAATGAAAGGGAATGTTAACATAAAAAATTAGAAGAAGAAAGGATAAATGATTATTAGTAATAAGAAAAGAAGTAATAGAAAAGCAGTTTCAACACATGAAAAAAGATGAGTCATAGAAAAATATTTAATGTAAACTATTTAACGGACAATTAAAATTAACAATGATGATAATAATAATTTGTATTAGATGGTTGTATTTTGATTTTTTTGGAGTCTCCTGAATCCATATTTAAATAGTAACAAACAATATAAAGTAAAATATATAGTATATGATAGATGAGAGAGAGAGAGAGAGAGTGTGAGATTAGAATATATGTTACGAGATTTTTTTTCAATTATTTGCTTAAAATAAATAGAGCTTAGAACATGGATTGAGATTAATGCGAAGAGAGAAAATGATAAAGGCATGGGTCCAATTTTCGATCTCAATAGCAAGATTTAAATCTTTATTCAAAATAATATACAAATAATATATGAATAATATACAATAGAATAGATAATACATGACGAAGGGGACAGTTTGAGATTAGAATATATGCTAGGAAAAAATGTAAATTATTTTCCTAAACTAAAAAGAGCTCAGTATAGATAATAAATTATAGGTCTAAAAAGTAATAATGAAATTGAAGGCACATTTTACATGGTATAAAAAGTTACATAATAAGGGAAGGAACAAGGAACTCAAAGGAAAAAACTAACTTTTAAGAATGAAACAGAGGAAAAGGAGAGAATGAAAGGGAATGTTAACATAAAATAATTAAAGAAGAAAAGATGCAAGATTATTATTATTAATAAAAATAATAATAGAAAGATAGTTTCAACACATTGAAAATGAAGAGTCGTGGAAAACAGAGATGAGAAATAAATATAAACCTTATGTTGAACTATATTAGCTGGATATAAGAGTGTGAATCACATAACTTACTTTTCATTTGACTATTTTCGTAGGCCGATTTTTTTATATAGTTTACATTATTGATATTCTTCAAACTATTCAACAGACAACAAAAATAACGATGATGATAATAATAATTTGTATTAGATGGTTGTATTTTGTTTTTTAGTCTCTTAAATCCTTATTTATATAGTATACAAACATCATAAAGTAGAATAGGTAATACATTATAGATGAGAAAGAGGCGGAGTTTGAGATTAGAATATGTGTTATGAGATTTTTTTTAATTATTTGCTTAAATTAGAGAGAGCTTAGTATATAGATTGAGATTAATGTGGAGAGAGAACATGGTAAAGGCATGGATCAAATTTTCGATATTAATAGCTAGATTTGATTTTTTATTCAAAATAATATACGAATAGTATACAGTAGAATAGATAATACATGACGAATGAGACAGTTTGAGATTAGAATATATGTTACGAGAACAATGTAAATAATTTACTTAAACTAAAGAAAGTTTAGTATATGAATTGAGTTTAATGTGGAGAGAGAAAATGAAAAGGATATGGATCCAATTTTCATTGTAATTAGATAGATAAAATGGAAATTAATATATATAATATACTGATATAATAGAAAATATATTATAGGTCCAAAAAATAATAATGAAATTAAAGGCACATTGTACGTATAAAAAGTTGACATAATAATGCAAGGAACATGGAACTCAAAGGAAAAAACTAACTTTTATGAATGAAACAAGGGAAAAGGAGAGAGTTAAAGGGAATTTTAACAAAAAAAATTAAAAGAAGAAAGGATACATGACTATTATTAATAATAAAATAAATAATAGAAAAACAGTTTCGACACATGGAGAAAGAAGAGCCATGGAAAAATATTAAATGAAAAGACTCTTTGAAGATGCCATATGCCAAGCTGAAAGGAAATGAAGCGAGAAGCAATGAGAAGAGAGAATTAGAAGAGACACATCTTTAATAGTATAGCATAGTATTATTGTTAATGTAACAACCCTGTATTTTGTGATTTATTTTAATTGTTTATTTTGATTATTTTATTTGAATTTTGATTTAAAAACTTTATTTTATTTATTAAAATGAATAAATTATGTTATTTTAAATATAAATATTGATTTTTATGAGAATTATAATTTCAAACCTGAATAAATTGAATATTTCCAGAAAAAGTGGATTTTGGTCAATTTGGTCAAACTTTGACTTTTAAATTTTAAATTTAAATATTTGAATTTTAACTTTTATTATGAAAATAGATTTAATATCATGAATACTGCTTTTCGTTTCGTTGAAATTGGATTTAAACTGTGAAAGTTATACTGTTTTCAATATTGTGTGTATATTGAGTTATTTAACAATATTGTTATTTTAACTTATATAAATAATATTTTAATTGTTCTATCCTATTCTAATATATATATATATATATATATGGTATGTTATGTATATTTTGTCTTAAATATTTTTAAAGTGATAATAAAATTTTTCCAAAGTTTATTGAATTTGTTTTCAATTTTTAAAAGCCTAGTTTGCATTTTTAAGCTATTTTCTTCATTTTATTTTATTTAATTAAAATTTATTTATTTATTTTATGCATTCATTTTTATTTCTGAGTTTTTTTATCTTTATTTATCAGTATTTATATGTATTTAAAATTTCAAAAGAAATTAGAGAAATATGAAGAGTTTTATGACCTTTCACTTGCCTTTGACCTTTCACCTCCTTACCTTTTCATTTTCTAACCAACACTGCATTCAATTTGAGGCCGACCTTATCCTATCTTAAGCCGATTTCTTTTTCTTTCTCACGCACAAACAAAAACTTTTCAACTCACAAAAAATCACGGCCATTCTTGAAGAGAAAGTTTGGTAAATTTTTTATTCCTTTTCATTGTTTCTTTCTTGTTTATATGGATTTACACTTGCTTTCTCACCATCTATGGCTCGGCCCCTTGCTCCTCCTTCATCTTGGCTGCCTCCACCACCACCACCACCTCCAGCACAACCCCAAGCCCATGGCCGTGCACCTTGATGAGTAGATCCACCAAAATCCACACAAACTTCAACTATATGGTCATAGCCGAGCACCATCGTTCCATCACCACAAACCACCACCTTGGCCGACCTATCCACCACCACCACCAGCGTTTTCTGACCTGACACCCACTGCCACATCATCACATGACCCCACTTGCCTCTGGCCGTGACCACTTGCCTTTGGCCGTGGCTTGTTGTTGCCTTGTAGTTGCCTAGAATCCATTGTAGTGCCTTGTAGTTATAGTTCCATACACCTATCTTTTGTACCATCATCTAATCCATGCTAGGTCGACCTATGGACCCAAGATCTGATCCAAACCCACCCCTTAGCCATACATTACTGACCTGTAGCTGAACCATAGGTGGTTGAAAGCAAGTGCAATAGCTTTGGATTTGTTTTATGCATTCATTTCTAACATTGATTTATTGAATTTTTGGGTTGAAAACTCATGTTGTTTATATTTGTTTTGTTTGAATGTGACAAGGCAATTAGCTTTGGCTCTCCCACACTCAAATCATAGTCGTGCTCTCGTGCCTTTGTGGATTAGGTGTTGTGTGTTTTAGTTGTCATCTCCAGCTTTTATACAAGTGAGTAATTCTCACCAGACGATGTGTACTTATATAACTAGTAAACTGACACCATTTGAATCTGTAAACTATATCACCATGTTATAATTGCCTATGCTATGATCATACGGTGCTCACCCTATTTATACACATCATCAGTTACTGTTATATGATGCTGTTTTGTTTATTTATATCAGTTTATCACACTACAAGTTCCCCGTAGATTAGATTCACTATGGGTTGAAATGATACATACCCGAACGGACTTTAGAATAGGGAAAAATCTTTATGGGCTGAAATGATAGGCCTGAACGATTTTTATTTGTTTCATTTAACTTGGGATTGTGGGTTTGAAATGATAAAACCCGGATTTTTCCTTTGTAAATTACGGATTGAAATGATATATTATCCGTATCATTTGACTTAAGTTAGAAATTTTTATACAGACTGTGGTTAAAACATTTTTCTAAATTTTAAAGTATATAAAAAAAGTAAATATTATGATATTTTGATTTAAATTTAATTAAAAATTATTTTTATAAAATATTAGTGATTTTCTATAAATTAAACAAGTGAATTAAGTAAATGGTGAAGTGGAATTTGGAATATAAGTTAATTTTGGAATTTATGATTTTGTTTATAAATAGAATTTATGTAAAGTAAGAAAATATGACAATTTTGATTTAAAATGAAATTAAATGATTTTTATAAAGTGTTAATGATTTTGTATAAATAAAATATGAAATAAATGGATATTTAAGTTGAATTTTGAAATAAAACTTAAATTGGAAATTTGTGAATTTTGTAAAAATGTGAATTTTTAATTAAGAAAATAAAATGAAAATAGGTTATATTTTGATATATAAACTTAAATGTTAAGTTAAAATATTTAATTATAAAGAAAAGAAATTAATGCTGGAATTTAATAAGTAAAATTATTATTAAATTTGATTTTGAATGCAAATTTAACTTTATAAAATCATAAATATAACGGTATTTCAATGATTGTTTTAAAGTGTGAAATTATATGATTTTATAAGTTAAAATGATTTAAATTACAATTTAATTGGTTATTAAATTGTATTTAAATTCTTGAATTTTAATTGGCAGCCTTTTTGAAATGCTATCATTTCTAATATAAAGGATATTACAGCATTTTGTAAATGCTGTAATTGATATAAATGAACTAAATGGCTAAAATGAACTTAGGGCTATTACTGCACTTTATGAGTGCTGTAGTAGTTGAATTTAACTAAAGTTTTATTTGAAATCTAAACCTATTACAGCATTTTAAATGCCGTCTTTTGCTAACTGAATTGTTTTTAAACATAACTTTCCGTAGCATTTTCTAAGTGCTGCGAAAGTTGAAATTTCATTGTTCTAATAAATTTAAGTGAATAAAAGAATTGCGAAAAGACTAAAATTTTGAGAATTGAATATTTGAATATTAAATATAATAATTTCATTTTTGAAATGGTTTAGTTGGAATATTTTGATTTGAAAATATTTGGATATTGTGAAATGGATTTGATATGATATTGAATTTTTGAAATGATATTTGATTTATAAGTATAAAATACCATTCTTGAAATTTTAACCACGTGATGTATTTAATTTATTGTTTAACTGATCCTTAGAGGATAGGCGATCCCAAGCATCCTTTAAGTTATTATGCATTACTGCTACAATTCACTTGAGTTAGTTTACATTATATAAGTATATATTGTTCTGACTCGAGTGTTTTGTATTTTGCTTTACGCTCGGGTCAGCCTGAGTATTTACAGCTTAGCTTTGGATCTCTTTCTGGAGCTAGGAATCGTTGGAGATTCTGCTTATCTAGTTATCTATCAATTTCAGTTTCAGTTGTTCTATTTCAGCTTTGGTATGATAAACTTCTATGTATTTGAGATTTCTATTGTATATGTTTTTAGACTGATATTATGTATTTTGTTTTGAGAGTTTGTTGTAGTAGCTTCATGAACTACTATGGTATTTTAATTTCCGCTGCGAGTTATTCTGATATTTCTATCTCTGTGATTCTGTATTTGATTTTATTTGCTCCAAATTTTATTACAATATGTTATTTTGAATTATTCAAGTCAGACATGTGTGGATTATTGTGGATTTGAATGGTCCAA
Organism: Allium fistulosum; assembly: GCA_030737815.1. NCBI lineage: Eukaryota > Viridiplantae > Streptophyta > Magnoliopsida > Asparagales > Amaryllidaceae > Allium > Allium fistulosum. The sequence goes on from CM060902.1 coordinate 1,395,996,042, forward strand.
AATAGTGGGTCATTACATTTGGTATCAGAGCTTTGGTTTTAGGCAAACCTTAGTCTGCGGAGCAAAAACTCATTAGAGATAGGGTAGAAATACTCTAGAATGAGTGAAATCAATCTCAGAATCATTCCTTTGTGAGAGAACGTATTTTCGAAGTATAAAATGATTTTCAAATGATTTTTAAAGAATTTTCAAAGATTATTTTGATATAAATTTTCTTGCTTTGAAAGTAAAATTTTCTAAACTTTATCCCTTTCGTATCCACCTTGTTAGTAATTTCTTCGATTAGGATTCCTTTGAATTTTGGAATGCTCCCACTTGTTCTGAAATCCATTCCTATCTCCCCTGTATGTATTCTTTTGATTTTGGAGCATTGCATAACCCCACTTTGAATGACCTCTATAAAGATAAGTGATTTCACCAATTTTGAATGATTTGTAAAGGGGTAAAACTCCTTTACAATTGACATTGATTTTCCGGAGATTTCCGTATCCTCGGTTTACGATGTTTTCTATCTTCTGCTATATTTTACATTCTATCTCTGGCGATCGAAGGTCGATTTGCCTTAGATTTTCGCATCGATTATATTCCTGAAGTCACGGTTGACCGGTTAAGGTAGCCCGCGATTCATATAAGCTTATCCATCTTCTATTTGGTAATTTAATTATCTTATCTTCGTTTGAGCCTATCTTTAAATCAGAATTCTATCTGATTAGAGTCCCTCTAAATTTGAATCTCTGTTTTGCTTTGAAATTCATCCTTGAATCATCCCTTGAAAAATTCGTGGTTGATTGTCTTTTGAAAATTGTGTATTAATCGAAGCTATTATTTTGATAAGGATGATCATATTTTATATAAAGAAGAAATGTTTTCGATAAGGATTATATACCATTTTAAAATTGAGAATTTAAAGTTTTGAATGGATTTGAAATTTTGAAATTTATATAAGAAATGGTTTCATATAGAATGATTTATAACTGAAGGTTTTGAATCTAAATTTGAGTGATTGAACTCCGGCATTTTGGAACTGGTTTTAAGATTTTGAAATAATTAATAATATGATTTGAAAGTATTTTCCGAATATGAAATGTTTCAAATGATTTTAATGAGCTTCAAATGATTTCGAAGAAATTTCAAAAGAAGTTGAGAAAATAGAAGTCCAGAACCCACTTATGTCGCTGGAAAATAATTTCGGTGATGAATGCATGCATCATCGACATTGATTTTCGAGTTTCAGAGTGGGGGAGAGGTCACTTCGGTAGCTTTGTTATGTGGGTGACTTGTGAAACTAATTTTAATTTCAAATTCCGAAGTGTGATGTGATATTTGAAAGATATATGTATATATATTTGAACAATTTGAAATTAGCCGGTGTTCAGTCCTTGAGTTTTGGATTTGATTTGATATAACCCTATTTTTGGAATTGATTTACTGATTTAATTGGTGATTTCCAACTCTTGAATTTGAAAATGATTTCTTCAACTATTTTGAAGGTTCGAGCACTTCCAAATCAAGGTTAACTTTTCAAAGCTAAGAAATTTTGAAAAGTATAAAGTATATAAGTTTGGTATGTATGTTAAAGTATGTAGTAATATGATTTAAATAAGATGAAACTATATTGTTAAGTAAATGAATAAGGCTATTTTGAATTTTCTAATATGAAATTTAGATTTGAAATGTTTTGAAAAGAATTTGGTCTTCAAAATATTTTGAATAAAATTTAGTTTAAATGTTTAACTTAGTAACATCTTTATGAAACTATATATATATATTTAAAAGTTGGAATAGATACATAAGTTGTACGTATGCTGTTTTATTCGCATAATTAAATTGATCCAAGTTTGAGTACACAAGTTCGAGGTGAATTACACCATTTCGTGTTAGGATTTTTCATTTGATTCTTGATGGCGAATATTTGATATGGATTTTGGGCTTGATTCTAGAATTCTCTATCATAGTATATGGCTATGCAAGGAGACTGATGGTTTCTAGTCGAGAAACCATATCGAAATCCGCATTAGGGAAGTCGAATGGACAATACTAGTTCGAAAGCGAACTTGTGTGATCAAGCGAGCAATCGAATGTGACTTTGCGAAATAATGACATATGTACATCTTATATTCCAATATCATTGATATACTTGCTGCTGAAATTGGAAGTTGTTGGGTTGGATATCTTTGTAATTTAATTGGAATTCTTTCTTTTATGAAAAACTACTATCAATTTAAAACCATTTTTCAAAACCATTTTCCTTTTATTCTTCTCAAACAAACTGTTTTATTCTATTTTATTTACAAAACTTTTTACAAACTATTTTTTTATATACAAAACTATTCTAAATTAAAAATCTTTTAGTAAGCAAAGATGTTCAATTCCATATGGCTCTTCATGCAGCGAAATTTATTTTTGAAAAATTTTGATCCTTATATAGGATGGACCTTATGTAAGTATAAGATGATTTTAAAAACCATTGATTTTGGAAATGAATTGGTTGACTTAAATTATATTGATTTAGAAACTTGGATTATTCTCCAAACCTATTATTTTGGAAACTTTGAAACTGAAGATATTTAAATTGAGAAGAAATAATTTAGTGGAATTGTATATGATTTTGTAACTGAACTGATATTGAAACAAATTGAAATTTGAGAACCTTGTGTTACTAAATACTTGATTTGGGAGTTATCGAACTTATATATAAAAATTGGTTTGTATAAGTATGATGTTGATTCAAAAACTATGGATTTGAAAAGGTAGTCAATTTGAAAAGTGAAATCTTATTTAATTGAAGTCTATATAAGTGTGATTTAATATACTATTGATTTTGAAAAGTATTTGATTTGAAAATGAAATCTTATATATAATGGACTTTATATAAGTATGATATTTGAAAGTGATTTGAAAAGGTACTATATGATACATATTTTCGAAGTAAAGATATGGAAAGTGCCTTCTGCTTGATATCCGCTTTGTGGCCACATTGTGGATTCATTCTATCGATATTTTTCTCTGATTTTTGGTTTTTCGGATATGATACTCGAGTTTCCATCGAATTCCATGGCAATCTCCATGGTCTTATGAGCGCAACTTCATGGCGTAATCGCAGGGTTGGAGGGTGGCCTACGGGTACGGATGTTTCCTGGGAGATCCAGGCGTAACCATTGTGTATCTGCGATCTATTGGGTTGCTTGGTAGCGTAATCAGCAGGGGCTGCAAGAGCCTTGGGTACGGATGTTTCCTGGGAGATCCAGGCATAACCATTGTGTATCTGTAGTACTACCAGTCTTCATGGCGTAATCGCAAGGTTATGGAGCGGCCTACAGGTACAGATGTTTCCTGGGTGATCCAGGCGTAACCATTGTGTATCCGCGATCCATGATCGACATGTTTTGTTTTTTCGGATTGTACTTTCCATATCTGTTTTTAAAAGTTTTCCAGTATTTTCACTGGGTGTTGAAACAGGTCTACTAAGTACCTGGAGAATTCTAGCTTAGCGCCTGATCAACGCACTTCCAGAGTCTACAGGAACGAGGATAAACTTGTTAAGACATAGAGTTATAAAAGTATTTTGATAAAATATTATATAAAGGATATTTGATCAGTTATTTAATTTTCTAAAGATTTTAAAGTGTTTTAAATATTGTTTACCTCTTTAACTAACAATTTGAATTAAATGACTTTTACGGATATAATAAAATGGATTTAACCAAATTATTAAGTATTAAAGAATTCCAATTGAAATTTATATGGTTTTAAATTAATGGCTCATCCTTGTCTTTCATCCTATTTTCCCTTCTAGCTATTCCTATTCTCCACCTTGTTAAACTTACATATAACAACAGTTATCAGGTATAATTTTAATCTTCTTGTCATCTTGTCTTAATCCTATTCCATTCTATCTTTTCTGTGTTTTCCGTACCTCATTCCTTTTCGGGGACGAAAAGTTTTGAGTGGGGGAGAGTGTAACAACCTTGTTTTTTGTGATTTATTTTAATTGTTTGTTTTGATTATTTTATTTTAATTTTGATTTTAAAACTTTATTTTATTTATTAAAATGAACAAATTATGTTATTTTAAATATAAATGTTGATTTTTATGAGAATTATAATTTCAAACCTGAATAAATTGAATATTTCCAGAAAAAGTGGATTTTGGTCAATTTGGTCAAACTTTGACTTTTAAATTTTAAATTTAAATATTTGAATTTTAACTTTTATTATGAAAATAGATTTAATATGATGAATACTGCTTTTCGTTTCGTTGAAATTGGATTTAAACTGTGAAAGTTATACTATTTTCAATATTGTGTGTATATTGAGTTATTTAACAATATTGTTTTTTTTGGGCATATCAAGCGGGGTTAAAACTGGTCCCCTACCAGATTTATTAAAAAAGGAAAGGCTACAATAAAGGACACAAAAGGAAATGTCCAGAAAAGGATAGAAAAAAACTCAAAAAAAGGAAAACACAACCACACAAGGGAAACAAAGAAAAAAAAGCAAAGAAAAAAAAGCACTGGAAAAAAAATAGCACAGAAACTAAGGGATCCATGGTTCAATCTGGTCATCTTGAAAAGCATGAACACTAGCCCTCATTCCCATCAATATTTGTTGTCTTTAGTCATTCCATATCACTTCATAGCTCCTCTTGATTCCATCAAAGCACCTCCTGTTCCTTTCATTCCATATTACCTTCAAGAACTTTTTCAAAATGAAGAAAAAAAGAAGTTTCTTGTTCTCATCATTCCACCTAGTTGCTTTCTCAATTATTCCTCATTGTACAACAGATACAGAAGATACATCCACCCTCCCAATTATTCTCATCATTTTGCTCCAAAGATGATGAACATAAGGACACTCAAAGTACAAATGATGGATACTTTCACTGTGAATATTGCATAGCTCACAAATGGATGGCACTATCATACCAAATGCTATCAGCTTATCTCTTGTCAACAAGGCCTTGTTCCTAACCTTCCAGAGCATCAGGTTATCACTACTGCTAGAAGTGGTAGCCCAAGTTACCTTGCTCCACCTATAGTTGGGCAAAGATCCCATTCCCATTATGGCCTCATTAATATAGGAGATTTTGTGAGCTTTACCATTCCATTGCACTGTGTCCACATCCCGGTACTGATAGTTGTTAGGAAAATATAAGCTCCAGATAGCTCTGACATTTTGATTGCTAGTATAAGGCAGGACAAGGACACCATTATCAATGTGGTCAACTGCAAGAGCATTAGAGCCAATACCAGATTGAAATTTTTGCTGTGAAGTGAAGAGCTGAGCTAGAATAACACCCTTACTTATCCATGGCTCATTCCAAAAACTACAAGTGCTTCTGCCAGAAAGATGGATCTGAATAAAAGGTTTAAACGTGTTTCTCAAATTCAAAATACTTCTCCATATCCAGCTGCAAGATTGAGGAACATCCATAAGCCAAAAATTCTTACTCCCAACATTATGCCTAAGAGTCCACCTGACCCATAAAGTGTCCTTCTTTTGCAATAGTGCATTAAAATGATGACTATAAGCAGCCTTGTTCCAAACTCCTATGCTGAACAAGCCCAAGCCTCCTTTGCTTTTAGGTTTTTCAAAAGTGGAGAAGGAACATGGGACAGTTTTCTTTGAATGAATAGAACCAAACCAGAAAAATCTCATCATGGCTCTTCTAACCATTTTCAGAAGCTTAATAGGAAGAATGAATGTTCTTGCCCAATAGACCATCATGGAGAAGCTAACAGATTTGATGAGAATTAATCTGCCAGCTTGAGACAAGAATTTATTTGCCCAACACTCCATGACACCAGTTATTTTATGATAAAGAGAAAGACAGTTAGCTTCTGTTACCCTAGACGTACAAAGAGGCAGCCCTAGGTAAGTCATATCCTGATTCATAGACTGCATTCCAGAAAAGGTGGTAAGATTTTGAGCCTGCAAGCTAGATATGCCAGAGAACAAAATACTTGATTTATTGAGATTAAGCTTTAGACCAGTCATCAAGAAGAAATTATGTAGTGCACTTTTAATACAATTAATTGATGGAAGGTTTGGCTTGGAGAATATCATGATATCATCAGCAAAAACAAGTGAAGATATTTGGAGGTCTTTACATTTGGGATGATAGAGAATTTGCTTGTTAAGGTAGAAAGGACTTAACATGCAAGAAAAAACTTCCATAACCATGATAAAGATATAAGAGGATAGCGGGTCTCCCTGCCTAATACCTTGCTTAGAAGTAAAGTAACCAGAGTTAGTACCATTAAAAATCAGAGAGAAAGAGGGAGTAGAGATGCACTCATAAATCCAAGCAACAAAGACTTTTGGAAATCTCATGAGAGACATAATTCTAACAATAGATTTCCACTGAATGCTATCATATGCTTTTTTTAAATCAAGCTTTAGCATAGCTCCTTGAGAGGTGTTAACACAACCATAACCCTTTAATAGCTCATGGGCTAGCATAATGTTGTCTAGAATATTTCTTTTAGGTAAAAAAGCTACCTGATTTTTAGATATAATTCTCTCTAAAACAGTAACAAGCCTTGAAGCAATTATTTTAGATATACACTTATATACAACATTGCAACAGGATATGGGTCTGAAAGAAGAAACAGTACATGCAGGTGTGCCTTTGGGGATAAGAACCATATTTGTTGCATTTGCAGATTTGAGAAGCTTAAATTTATCAAAGTAATTATGCACAGCTTTGCAGAAATGCCACCTACTATATCCCAACTAGAAGTAAAAAAAACCACATTGAAACCATCTGGTCCACCACTAGAGCTCTTGTTCATAGAAAATACCGTGTTCTTTATGTCCTCATTTGTCACTTTTTCCATCAGCCTTATAGCTTCATCATCATTAACTCTAGACAGAGATATATTAGATAGAAGGTCCAGGTCTGGGTCAAAATTAGCTTCATTTCCAAAGAGAGCAGTAAAATACAGAAGAAGAGCTTTGTCAACTGACTCAGGGGTAGTGTGCAAGGTTCCTGCTTCATCATATATGGAATTGATGTTATTTTTTTGACTGTTTGACCTTTAAGGAGGCATGAAAAAATTTAGTGTTCCTATCTCCTTCAGCTGCCCATTTATTCCTTAGTTGCTGTTTCTTCATATCACATTTAACAGCAAGGGCTTGGTTGAGATCATTGAAGAGAACAGTTTCCTTTTCAGCAAGATTAACATTGTCTGGTTGAGCCATCATCTGATCATGTGCTTCCTTAAGCTATTCCTTAAGGTTGGTTGATTTAAGATTACCATTGCCAAACTTAGCTCTTGCCCAAGCCCTTAAAGCTTCTTTTGTAGCCTTGAGCTTCCTGCAAAAACTATACATAGGGTTTCCAAAAAATTCATAAGACCAAGCTGTTTTAATAATATTATTATACTCAGGCTCAAGGACCCAAGTATTAAAGAATTTAAATCCTCTTTTGACTCCTTTGTGCAGCTTCCCAGTGGTTAATAAGAGGGGAGAATGGTCAGAAAGGATAGGCTGGGGCAGGAAGGTGGTTATTTTAGGCCAAGTGGAAAGGGCTTTGAAGTTGGAAAAGGAATGATCAATGTTGGTAAAAGTTCGAGCTCCACTCCTACTCCTATTGTTCCAAGAGTAAAGAGCACCAACTTTGTGAATGGGAATTAATGAAGAATCATTAACAGCAGAAATCAAAGGGTGTATATCCCTTGGCAACAGAGGCAGGCCCCCATGCTTATCAGACAAGGATAAGCAACAGTTAAAATCACCAATAATAACCCAAGGATGAGATTCTTGCCTGAGAGCAGGTAAAAGGTTGAAAAGGGTTTGTCTTGAGGTAACAGAATTAGAAGCATAGACAAAAGAAATGTAGAATGAAGAGGAGGGATTGAAATACTTAGCATGAAAGTGCATTATTTGAGGGGTAGCAAGAAGAAGTTCAAGGGAGAGCTCAGAAGGATTGTGAAGCACCATAATGCGACCATAGCTTGCTTCAGGAAGATTGTGGGAATGGGTCCAAGAAGGATTTATGTACTTGGCAGCAGATATTGTTAGGAGAAGGTTCAACTTAGTTTCAAGAATTGCAAATATGGTAAGATGATGAGTGGTTATTAAATGCTTGACCTGATCTAACTTGAGGAAATTATGAGTTCCTCTAATGTTCCATGCACCAAAATTGTGTGTCATTGATTAAACAAGAGAGAGGAGATCAGCTTCTTTCATGCTCCTAGTAATGGGAGAATGTATTTTAACTTATATAAATAATATTTTAATTGTTATATCTTATTCTAATTTATATATATATGCTATGTTATGTATATTTTGTCTTTTAAATATTTTTAAAGTGATAATAAAAATTTTCCAAAGTTTATTGAATTTGTTTTCAATTTTTAAAAGCCTAGTTTGCATTTTTAAGCTATTTTCTTCATTTTATTTTATTTAATTAAAATTTATTTATTTATTTTATGCATTCATTTTTATTTCTGAGTTTTTTTATCTTTATTTATCATTATTTATATGTATTAAAAATTTCAAAAGAAATTAGAGAAATATGAAGAGTTTTATGACCTTTCACCTCCTTACCTTTTCATTTTCTAACCAACACTTCATTCAATTTGAGGCCGACCTTATCCTATCTTTAGCCGATTTCTTTTTCTTTCTCACGCACAAACAAAACCTTCTCAACTCACAAAAACTCACGGCCATTCTTGAAGAGAAAGTTTGGTAAAAATTTTATTCCTTTACATTGTTTCTTTCTTGTTTATACGGATTTACACTTGCTTTCTCACCATCTATGGCTCGTCCCCTTGCTCCTCCTTCATCTTGGCTGCCTCCACCACCACCACCACCTCCAGCACAACCCCAAGCCCATGGCCATGCACCTTGATGAGTAGATCCACCAAAATTCCACACAAACTTCAACTATATGGTCATAGCCGAGCACCACTTGTTCCATCACCACAAACCACCACCTTGGCCGATCTATCCACCACCACCATCAGCATTTTCTGACCTGACACCCACTGCCACGTCATCACATGACCCCACTTTCCTCTGGCCGTGACCACTTGCCTCTGGCCGTGGCTTGTTGTTGCCTAGAATCCACTGTAGTGCCTTGTAGTTGTAGTTCCATACACCTATCTTTTGTACCATCATCTAATCCATGCTAGGCCGACCTATGGACCCAAGATCTGATCCAAACCCACCCCTTAGCCATACATTACTGACCTGTAGCTGAACCATAGGTGGTTGAAAGCAAGTGCAATAGCTTTGGATTTGTTTTATGCATTCATTTCTAACATTGTTTTATTGAATTTTTGGGTTGAAAACTCATGTTGTTTATATTTGTTTTGTTTGAATGTGACAAGGCAATTAGCTTTGGCTCTCCCACACTCAAATCATAGTCGTGCTCTCGTGCCTTTGTGGATTCTGTGTTGTGTGTTTTGGTTGTCATCTCCAGCTTTTATACAAATGAGTAATTCTCACTAGACGATGTGTACTTATTTAACTAGTAAACTGACACCATTTGAATCTGTAAACTATATCACCATGTTATAATTGCCTATGCTATGATCATACGGTGCTCACCCTAATTATACACATGTTATATCATCAGTTACTGTTATATGATGCTGTTCTGTTTATTTATATCAGTTTATCACACTGCAAGTTCCCCGTAGATTAGAATCACTATGGGTTGAAATGATACATACCCGAATGGATTTTAGAATAGGGAAAAATCATTATGGGCTGAAATGATAGGCCTGAACGATTTTTATTTATTTCATTTAACTTGGGATTGCGGGTTTGAAATGATAAAACCTGGATTTTTCCTTTGTAAATTACAGATTGAAATGATATATTATCCGTATCATTTGACTTAAGTTAGAAATTTTTATACAGACTGTGGTTAAAACATTTTTCTAAATTTTAAAGTATATAAAAAAATTTAAATATTATGATATTTTGATTTAAATTTAATTAAAAATTATTTTCATAAAATATTAGTGATTTTCTATAAATTAAACAAGTGAATTAAGTAAATGGTGAAGTGGAATTTGAAATATAAGTTAATTTTGGAATTTAAGATTTTGTTTATAAATAGAATTTATGTAAAGTAAGAAAATATGACAATTTTGATTTAAAATGAAATTAAATGATTTTTATAAAGTGTTAATGATTTTTTATAAATAAAATATGAAATAAATGGATATTTAAGTTGAATTTTGAAATAAAACTTAAATTGGAAATTTGTGAATTTTGTAAAAATATGAATTTTTAATTAAGAAAATAAAATGAAAATAGGTTATATTTTGATATATAAACTTAAATGTTAAGTTAAAATATTTAATTATAAAGAAAAGAAATTAATGTTGGAATTTAATAAGTAAAATTATTATTAAATTTGATTTTGAATGCAAATTTAACTTTATAAAATCATAAATATAACGGTATTTCAATGATTGTTTTAAAGTGTGAAATTATATGATTTTATAAGTTAAAATGATTTAAATTAAAATTTAATTGGTTATTAAATTGTATTTAAATTCTTGAATTTTAATTGGCAGCCTTTTTGAAATGCTATCATTTCTAATATAAAGGATATTACAGCATTTTGTAAATGCTGTAAATGATATAAATGAACTAAATGGCTAAAATGAACTTAGGGCTGTTACTGCACTTTGTGAGTGCTGTAGTAGTTGAATTTAACTAAAGTTTTATTTGAAATCTAAACCTATTACAACATTTTAAATGCTGTCTTTTGCTAACTGAATTGTCTTTAAACATAACTTTCCGTAGCATTTTCTAAGTGCTGCGAAAGTTGAAATTTCACTGTTCTAATAAATTTAAGTGAATAAAAGAATTATGAAAAGACTAAAATTTTGAGAATTGAATATTTGAATATTAAATATAATAGTTTAATTTTTGAAATGGTTTAATTGGAATATTTTGATTTGAAAATATTTGGATATTGTGAAATGGATTTGATATGATATTGAATTTTTGAAATGATATTTGATTTATAAGTATAAAATACCACTCTTGAAATTTTAACCACGGGATGTATTTAATTTATGGTTTAACTGATCCTTAGAGGATGGGCGATCCCAAGCATCCTTTAAGTTATTACGCATTACTACTACAGTTCACTTGAGTTGGTTTAGATTATATAAGTATATATTGTCCTGACTCGAGTGTTTTGTATTTTGCTTTATGCTCGGGTCAGCCTGAGTATTTACAGCTTAGCTTTGGATCTCTTTCTGGAGCTAGGAATCGTTGGAGATTCTACTTATCTAGTTATCTATCCATTTCAGTTTCAGTTGTTTTATTTCAGCTCTGGTATTATAAACTTCTATGTATTTGAGATTTCTATTGTATATGTTTTCAGACTGATATTATGTATTTTGTTTTGAGAGTTTGTTATAGTAGCTTCATGAACTACTATGGTATTTTAATTTATGCTGCGAGTTATTCTGATATTTCTGTCTCTTTGATTCTGTATTTGATTTTATTTGCTCCAAATTTTAATACAATCTGTTATTTTGAATTATTCAAGTCAGACATGTGTGGATTATTGTCGATTTGAATGGTCCAAAATAGTGGGTCGTTACAGTTAATAATAAAATAAATAGTAGAAAAACAGTTTCAACACATGGAAAAAGAAGAGCCACGAAAAAATGTTAAATGCAAAGACTGTTTGTAACGACCCAGAATTTTAGTCATTTGAGATTGGAATATTTAATTGATTTTAAATATTGAAAATTTAATTTTATAGGTTAAATAACTTGAATTTCAAATATAGCGATTTTGCTGGATAATTAAATTATTGAATTTGATAATTGAAATTGTTTAAATAATTGAATCTTGGGTTTTAAGTTGGATAAAAATGATTTCAATTTTGTTTAAATTCTATTTAATAAGAATGCAGATAATAAAACTTCTAATATAAATTTAAAAGTTATTAATTTGGTTTTTATAATAGTTCGTTTTAATTAACGTATAAAAATAGCCTTTTGGGGGACTGTCTCGGATTTTGACGAAACTAGATTCGTTGGATCCGTAATAGTATATTATTTGATGATAACAAATTTCATGACGACCGGACGTATCATTCGGATGTGCGAGATCAAAACGCATAGAATTTAATATCGAAAAATTAATATAATAACTGGGTTCAAAAAGCTATCTTTTGCATATTATCGAACTAAGGCTCAAGATAAGTTCTATTGCATTCGGAATAGGGGTATAACATATAAAACGCAAGGCATCGCATCTCGTTAGGAGATCGAGTTTTTCAGACGTTTCAAACTTGATATTTTAAGTTGAAAAATAAATATATATTATTATATAACAATGCCTACCCTATACTTATCCTATGTTGTTTCCCTATTTTTAGCTCATACCCCCTCGTCTGTTTAAAAAAATTCTCCCCTTCCATTTCATTTTTCATTTTGGATTGACATTAAATAAAAATCCAAAACAAAACTAAAAGGAAAATCATAACCCGAGCTATACTCAACAAAAAATTCGATTCTTTTTTCTATGAGTTCGTGGTAACAAGGCGTTCAATCGATGCTGATTTGAGGGTACTCGGTGGTGGTTGGGAGTTGTGTCAGTGCATAAGTTGGAGGGTTTAGAACTAGGGTTAGAGTTTTAGAAAATTCTGATCATTGATTCGCGAATTAGGGCTCATATTTGGATTCGTGAAGTCTCTTTGCATCTAGTGAAGGAATGTCGAAGGTCGCGGCTGCTCCTAGTGAAACCCAACCTATGTACAGTCGCGGAGAGGATGGGGGATGTCATGTTTTAGGGTAGGATTGCGGGCGTGGTGAGATGGTGGCAAGGTGATGGAGATTTGGTCAAGAAGTTCAATACAACGATCAGAATTGAATATCGTGGAGGGATGGAGGAGCTAAAGGGGGAAACATGCACGACAATGGTGCACGTACATCGTTCACAGGGGAGGAGTATCAGTGAATTGGAGAAGAAAGGGGTAGGGTAGTTTTGTAATTATTTGAAATTTGGGTTTATTAAATTATATAATTAAATTGATAACTTAAAAATTGCATAACTCTCTCATACGAGGTCCAATCGAGGCGTAGATTTTTGCATTGCACTCAAAACGACGAAAGATTCGGAATGGAGCATGTTTGGCTAAAATCGGACGTCATTCGGTTTTAGTTCCAAACAGAAACGCCTCGGCGACAATAGAAAATTTCGGTGGTTTAAACTCACCTTTTTGGTTAACTAATATGATATATAGTTGATAGAAATTGTTGGATGATTGTTTGAATAAATTGCTATATTTATATTAGTTGGATTGAATATTCCCACCCATTGGAGTGGATGAGACCCTATTACGTTGCCGCGTAAGAGCGGATGACCCTTTGTATACGAATCGCACCTCAAAGCGGTTGTTTATATTTTATGATTATATACTATTGGATGTAGTGGGACAGGTTGGAGGGATCCAACAGGATTCCTCGCTATTTTTGAATTGTTTTGATAATATTTTTATATGGATTATTGAATAATGAACCTGATTGTGGACACTATGGTTATAACATTGCTCTATGTTTAAAAACTAAAACCTACTGATTATAGAAAATCGATATCAATATTGGTTGAGCGTTTGGCAGCTACTAGACATAAATTATTATTTTGAAATACTATAAATTACCAATTGAATTGAAATTGGGTTTAGGATAGGAAATGATTTTTAAATCCTATAATAGGTTTTAGAAGTATATTGTTTTTTTTAAAAGATGATTTATTTACATTTAATATTGTTTTAAGTTATTTAATTATATTAAAATTGTTTTAAGTTATTTAATTATATTAATATTATTTTAAAAAATATTTATTTATATTAATATAGTTTTAAAGTTATTTAATTAAAGTAATATTATTTTAAGGTTATTTAATTATATTAGTATTGTTTTAAAGTTATTTGTTTATAGTTAATATGGTTTTAAAGAATTTATCAAAATGTTAATATTTTGGAAAGGTTAATTATTTCAGGAATAATTATGGTTTGAAATTAGTAATAAGGATTATTAATAAGGTTTGAAAATAAATTTTTATTATTTATAAAAATGGTAAAGGTTAATAATTATTTCTATTTAACAATATTTTGAAATTATTAATTATTATTTTTAAGATGTTCTAAAGTTAATAATTTTCATTTATTTATAATGTTTGTTGTTTATAATTATTATTATATAATGGTATTTTGAACTAAAAAGATTTTTAATTATTTATAAATGTTTTCCAAGATCCATGAATAGAGTTGAAAGACTTGGATTATGTAAAGGAGTTTATAAAATAGTTTGAAGACTTAATGGAAGATTATTTACAAGGGGAAAGAGTTTTATAAATGGTTAGATATTAATAACGAGTTTTAAGAAATAGGTTTATAGATTTGTAAAAGAAGTTTTATAAATGGTTTAGAGATTTATAAAGGATTTATAAATGAGTTTTAGAAATGTACAAAGAGGAGTTATATTTGATTGAAATGTACAAAAAAAGTTTTCTAAATGGTTCCAGAAGTTTTATAAAATGGTTTATAAATGGTTTTAGAGAATTATAAGTTGTTTATTAATGATTTTTGAATTGAATGAAAATGGAATCTTTCTCATTTTGTAAATATACTTATACTGTTAAGATAAGTATATGGATATTTTTTATGTACTGAAAATATAGGAATTTGCGGATATATTTTTGAAAAAGTATTCTTATACAAGTAATTTACAAATGATTTTACTTATAAAGATTATAAAAGGAGGCTAGTGATTGCTTATATGCTGAACAAATGTTGGTTTTTCACTATGGAATAAATCCTTGATTAAATGTTTGTTATTTGATAGTTAAGTAACCGACTATCGAAATTGGACCCAAACGTAACTTTGGAAATATCTAGGAGAAACACGTGAGTTATTTGGCATAGTCATCTCCGATGATGTTGTTCTGTGCATATAAATCTAGTTTCGTTCTTCTAGGACAATGATAAGGAAATCCTTCCACTAACGGTTAGGAGGTTATCTCCAATCTTATCTTTGACTGTTTATTTCCTAAAGAACCGAGGTTGAGTTTACTGGAATTATCGAAAAGTTGGTCCGATAAGACCGGGACCAGATATGTTATCCGAAAACCTCTTTGATCCAACTTAAGCATTTCGAAGTGAAGTCACCTTGAAGATGCTGTTCTGTGCATATAATGCTAGTATTGTATTGTTGCATAGAAGGTAGTATTAGCATTCCATGTAGGAAGTGCTATATAAAGGTAAAACATAGCCTTAGGCCTCATCAACCGGGAATGACTAAAACATGAGAGATGAAGTAAGACTAAGTGGGTCGATCCCTACTAGGGTATGATCATCCCTATCTAGAGTCGCTGTTATCTCTCATTTGTATATTTCGAGGCCCATTAACGGAGGAGTGATCATATTCGGTACTATCCAGTAAAGGGTTGGCCGGTCTTGTATTTGCAGGGGTCGATAGGTTCGACCTCGGTGTTATTTTTCTAGAGATGCACCGTGACGGATGGTACCCCCGTAGCCCAGTCATTGTATGGAATCCGTTCTCCAATAAGCGCCGTACGGACATAGTTGTGCCTGACTATACTGAAACGTGATATGCAAGCATTTCAGCTATATTCATATTTTACTTTGACCCCTAGACATTATTATAATATAATGGATTTTCTATAGAAAATGTTTTGGTTATCGTAAGGTAAAATCCCATCCGTGTTTATGTGCAGCGTGGTCTTACGAGATACTCTTGATTTTCAGAGGTTTTCTATAACTTTAAAATCCAGTTAGGTGTGTTTTCTCACGCTGGTTTTCCAAACTGACTTGGGTGTTATTTTATTATAATGCTTGGGTCAGACTGAGCATATTTACCGGATTTTAGTTGGATGTTGTGGAGCTTCAGGAGACGAGTTGGTGGCCTAGAGACGTATTGTAACGACCCGTACATTTTTAATAATTAAAGTTGTCAATTTAATAAGATTTTGGTAAATAAATTTGGAAGAAATAAAAAAGCTTTGTAATTTAATAATGAAATGAATGCCAAAATGAAATGTAACAATGTATTTAAAAACTAATTATTAACAATTGAAATGAAATTACAATTTATTGAAGTAATGTAAATTGTTATACTTGGTTATAAATTTATGTAAGAAAACAAATGCAAACATTAAAATTTATAAATGATTTAGTATGAAATAAATGACCATTGAATAAAGATTAGGTATATAAGAATGGTAACATATGTTTGTGAACAATGAATTCAAAAGTGTGATTAAAAGTTATAGTAACGGTTGTAAGTTACTATTTGATTAGTCTATTAATCTAGTTGTAAATGTTACATTTGGGTATAAAACTGAAAATAAGTAAATAAATGTAAGTAATGTATGGATAAATGAATTAGTATATAATTTATGGTAATTGAATGAATTAAACATTATGTAAGCAATTATGATAATTAGTGGACATAATAAACTTGAGTGTAATATAAAGATAATGATAACATTTATTGCAAGTTACATTTTATTTAGGCTGCTAAATTAAAAGTAGGAAATCAATTACATTTAAATGTAAGTAAATGTTCATTAATATGAGATAGGACAGTAATTGTAAAGTGTGAATATAATGAAATAAATGGAAATGTATATTTTATTCATAGATAAAAATAAAAGAATGAAACCAACTTGAATAAATTGATTAAGGTTTTAATTATAATAAATGTAAAATTTGGATTTTTTTGTAATTTATTTTCCAAATACAATAAAATAAACATTTTCTGAAAATTTTATATTTTGGTCAACTTTGGTCAAATTTTGAATTTAAGTTTAAATTTTTAAATTTGAATTTTAAATGTTTAAACTTTTTCTTTGAAACAGTATTTATTTCTAATATTTGTCCTGCTTTTCGTTTCATCAAATTCTGTTTTATACCTTTTAAATTTGATAACTTTCAGCGTTTTACACGAAATAAATTTCTGTATTTTTATTATATATATATTTTATATCTTTCCTATATCCATCTCTATTTTATCTTCCTATTTTTATTATGTTTAGACATTCATTTTATTTATTGAATTGTCACTTGTTTATATCTTTTATTTATGGCTTGGAAAAATCAAAGGGCATACGTTATATTGTCTTAATTACTTGCCTTTTTATTGCCTACTCTTTATTTCCTTTTAGCCGTTCCCACCCTTGTTTGGCCGTGCATTACTCTATCAAATCACAAAAAAATCTTCTCAATATCTCACTTCCTCATTTCCCTCTTCCGATTGAAAGATTTTACAGTAAGTTTCTTTTATTAAATAGGAATTAAAGCCCTTTATTATTTTCTTACCATTTATTCATTTAGCCGTTCATACCTCAAACCCTAGCCGCCTCCTCTATTACTAATTCACGTACAAAAACATTTTCCCACATCTCATTTTCATTTGCATCCAGAGAGAAAATATTGTAAGTTTCCATGGCTTCTCTTCCCTCCTCTTCTTTCTCCTTTTCATTTTGATTTTTCTTTTGTTTTCTTCATGCTTGGCTCGGCCTCCACCTCATGCTCCTCTATTGCCGACCACATCTCCTGTCCACCATCACCATAGCTCGGCCTCCACTCTCCATCACCTCCTCCAACCATGGCCGTGACCTCTAGATCTAGATCCACCACCTAAACTTGACTAAAACCATCACAAGCCTTGTATTTCCACCTTCCTCTTATTCCTAGCCTCAGCCACCACTCAATACAACCCCATGCCTTGCTTTGCCATGACCTTATCATCTCCTTTCCATGACTAGAGATGCACTTGACCCAAACAAAGCCATGGCCGAGCCCACTTGCTTGGTGATTGATCATCTTGCTTTGCTTTATCAAAGGTTATGTCACTTTGATTCATATTGTTCATTGTTTTGATTCATAATCTTGTATGTATAATTATTTCTTATAATTGTTGTATTTGTTTGTGTACAAGAGTTGAAATCTTGGATCTTCATCCACTCAAAATATAGTCGTGCCTTGTCGTGGTTTTCAGAGTTTGTTGTGTATCTAATTTGATCTTCTAGCTTTAAAAAGGTGAGTTTATCACTCTCGACATTTGTACTTATATAATTGTGAAACATTGGCATGTGAATTGTAGAAAATTTATATGTTATGTTAATTTGTTCATATATGCCTGTGATATGATTATATGATGTTAAATTCTGTTTATATATTTGTTACATCATCTGATATGATAATATGTTCTACTGTTCATTTATTTACTGATTCTCACACTGCAAGTTCCCTATCACTATGGGTTGAAATGATACATACCCAAACAGACATTAGAATAAGGAAATATCATTATGAGCTAAAATGATAGGCTCGAGTGATTTTTATTGTATTTGTTTTACTTGGGATTGCGGGTTTGAAATGATAGAACCCGGATTTTTCTTTTTAAACTACGGATTGAAATGATACATATCCGTATCACTTGACCTAGGTTAGAAAATATTATACAGGCCCATGGTCATATTTTAAATAATGTTTTCCTAAAATTTATTAAGTATTTTTAAATAATAATTTCCTAACAGATTATTAAGTATTTTGAGTTTTATAGATATATGAAATTTTAACTTAAATTTTGATTTACTACTTTAAATTACAAAGGTGTATTGGTTTTTCTATAAGTTAAATTTTTATAAGTTCATAATTGGTTTAAGTTAAATTAAGGATCTTTATTGATGATAAATAACTTAATAATTGAATTTGACTTAATATGGAAGTTTTAAATCTAACCTAGTAATTGTTATGAATTTTAATTTATGAAACAGACATGTTTTGTGTAATAAATAATGTATTTTGAACTGATAAAATGGAATACAGTTTTAATTGGACATTTTGTAAAAAAAATTATTTAACTAGAAAATCATAGTTAATTGATGTCTAAATGAATAGATCTAAAAGAAAATTTTGATTGTTATATTAACTATGATAAATTATTCTTTTGTGAAATGTTATGTTTTGTAAAATAAATAGTTATGATTTTTAAATGAAAAAATGTAACTTTAATTATGACCTAACTTGATAATTGGAAATTTGGTTTTTCAAATGGAAATTTTAAGTTCAGTAAATAAATAGAAATTTAGTTTTATTTATGAAATGGATATTTTAAAATAAAGTGTTAGGTTAGTGGTTAAAAATAAAAGTTAAGTAAAATAGTGTATTTTGACTTAATAAATGAATTATGGGTTAAATTGGATATTTATTTATAAATTTTTTTATTTCATTTAAATCATAAGTTAAATGATATCCAAATGAATATTTCTGAAATGTGAGATATGTTTTATAAGTTAAAAATGGCTAAAATTGAAGTTTTAATGTTTCTGAAAAGTTATAATAAAATATGGAATTGTATTGGCAACATTTCCAAAGTGCTGCTATTTCTAAAATTTAACTATGTTCAGAAATAACTAAAATACTACAGCACTTTATAAGTGCTGCCGTTTCTGAATTTGAACTATTTCTAAAAATACGAATATGCTTACTACAGTAGATTATAAGTGCTGCTGTTTCTGAAACTATACTGTTTTGAAACAACTAAATACCTATTACAGCACTTTATAAGTGCTGCTGTTTCTGAAACTAAGCTGTTTGCATAACTGAATATCTATTACAGCACTTTATAAGTGCTGCTGTTTCTGAATTTGATAATGTTTTGAAATATTACTAATATACCTACTGTAACACTTTATAAGTGTTGTTGTTAGCTGAAAATACAATGTTTTGGAAATTTTATAATTTAATGAATGATCTTTGAAATGCTACAACTTTGGTAATGAAATTTATCTTAAAAAAAGTATTATGATTTTCGAAGGATAACATTTCCAAGTGTTATGATTTTCTAAGTTAATGGATTTCCAAATGATAATAGTTCAAAAAGGGTTATGATTTCAAAGTATTATGGTTTCAAAGTGTTTTGATGTTGAAATTGTTATAACTTTGAAAGTATTTAACAATTTAATTTAAAAAAAGACTTTTGAAAATGAGTTTATTTGAAATAGTATTTAATTAAGAATTGTTTTGAATATATTGATTTGCAATTGAAGATTTAAGAATATGGCTTTATAAAGTGGTTTTGGTTTAAGATGATTTAAAAAGGAATATTTCAAGTTTAAATAAATTGAAAGAAATATTCAGTGATTGGAAATTTGGGTTTGTTCAAATGATATTTTGGTTTTGGAGTATAAACTAGTTTTGAATATGATATTTTGGTTTTGAAGTATAAACTAGTTTTGAAATGGATATGATATTTTGTTTTGAAGTATAAATTATTTCGAAATAAATATCCATGGGTTATAATAACGATTGGTTGTTAAAGAGACCGGGATCAGATATGGACATACTCTCGGTCGATACCGAAAACCACTTTGACAACCGTGTACGCGGTGCAGATTCCGGAATGAAGTAGGATGGTGGCAACGATCCTATTGAGGTATATACATGGACCCGACTCCTGTGAGTTGGCATAAGGTGGCTAATACAGGAGCGATTTCGGGCCAATAAGGTAGCACCTCTGATCGGAAACATTTCTTCGATACTATTCTATTACTTTGTGATTGATTTGGTGGCCACCCTTCGATTTTTGATTTGGGAGTGTGTTCCGAGGTCGGCGGTAGTAGCTGCTATGCGTTTCCACCAGCCCGTGTGTGTAATTTTTATATCTACCCTGGCATTGCCTAGTTGTGCCATGTCGCCTACCATACCGAGCTTTACTACGAGTTTGGATTTGTGCCGTAGCCTGTGGAGTATTGAGGGTAGCTCCCGATATGGGGGTACGCTAATACTGGATAGACTACTGGGACTATTATGTGTTAAGGGGGATATGGGTACTCCTAAATGCTATTTAAAAGTAAGTTTATTTTACTATTAGACATTATTATAATAGCGAATATTACTACATAGTAAATAGTTTAACGGATCCTTAAAGAATGGGCGATCCCAAGCATTCTTTAAGTTACTTGTGCATTTTATTACAGTTCACATGAGTTGGTTTACATTGTATAAGTATGTATGTCCTGACTCGTGTGTTTTGTGTTTTTGCTTTACGCTCGGGTCAGACTGTGTGATATAGTATTCAAGACTCACCTTTGGAGTTGGAGCTTCGCTTGGATCCATCCATTGATTCTGCTTTCAGTCATTCAGTTGATTCCAGTGATGTATTCAGATCTTGTATTTGACTATTGTATTGAGACATCTTTGTATTCGTGACTTCTATTGTATCTTGTTTTACTCTGATGTATATATATAGTAGCTTCATGAACTACTCTTTCTTTGCTTCCACTGCATTGTTATATTACTCTGTGTCTGTGATCTGTGATTTATTTCTATATATTCTGAGTTTTGACAAATTTATATTTATAATTCGGTATTTTGAGCAATTCAAGTCCGACATGTGCGGATGCGAAGGCGTGAAAATACCAGGTCATTACATTTGGTATCAGAGCTTTGTCTTTAGGAAAACTTAGAATATATGGTAAATTTATTTACAGAATCACTTTCGTTCGAGCTTGAATCTCTTCCTTTTTGACTCGATTTCTTTTGAATTTTGGAACGTTCCCTGCGGTTCCAAACCCATTCTTGTCTCTCCTTATTCGTCTTCTTTCGATTTTGGAGTATCCCATAACTCCACTTCGAATGATCTTTATAATGGATAGGCGGTCTCGCCAATCTTCGAATGATTGTAAAGGGGTGAAACTCCTTTATAAGAAGCATTGATTCACTGAAGATTTCTGCATCCTCGGTTTACAATGCTATCTATCTCTTGTTATCCCAAATTCTATCTCTTGAGATCGGATGTAGGTTTGTCCCAGAACTCTACATCGATCTTATTCTTGAAGTCATGGTTGACCCGGTTAAGGTTGCCCGAGATTTATATAAGCTTATTCATTCCCTTATTCTGTTATTTATTCATCTGGTCTTTTGCTTCCAACTTATCTTCAAATCATTCTTGAAGTGTATTTGTAAACTAATATTTAAAATGTTTTATTGTATATGGTGTTGTTTGAGCTGTTGATGTTGATTTGGGTCCCGATCGATTCGTCTGATCAACGCTATTGATAGGATCTCCAAAACACTTGAATAGAGCAAACTGACACCATATTGTTTCAAACTTGGTAAATGAATAAAATTTGTATAATTATATTTTATATATGTAACATTTTTGAAATTTTATAGTTCATTGAATTGGATGTTAAGAAATAATATTTGACTTTGTATATATCTTGTAATCATTGGCTTTTGGTTCATATATAAATAATTGAACTATAAAACATGGTTATAAATTAATTTGGAAATTAAAATGGATTTAAATCAAGAATTTGAGAATTTAATTTTCGATGATTTCGAACTTTGATTTTAAAGATTAGAGATACATTATTTAAAGTATTTTCCGAATAGAAATTGTTTCTAAAGAATTTTAAAGTTGTAAATCAGTGCTCTTATCTTTGTCGCTGGAAAATAATTTTGGTGATGACTGCAGCATCATCGACATTAATTTTCGAGTTTCGAAGTGAAGAGACCATTCCGTAGCTTTGCTACAGTTTTGCTTTGAAGAATTAAATTGATTGGAATTGCTAAAAATTGACTTGATTTATAATATATATATATTGATATATGATTTAAAGTTGATTTGATATATATTATGTATATATATTTGTTTATCTCTAAATTAGTTGAAGTTAATCGGAAATTTAATTCTTAAATTTTATCTTAAGGGATGATTTCAATTATAAAATGAAGCCAAAATTTTGAATAAATATTTAAGCTTGAATAATTGAATTGGGAAATTTTATTTGTATAATATTCTATTACATTCCAATATAACTTACCTAAATTAATAAGAAGTTGAATATGTAACTGGATAACGTACAATATAAAGGGATTTTATAAATAAAATTTGAGTGGTTATAATAAATGTTATACACTTAAATTTTAGTTATAAAAAGATATATAGAGGTAAGCAGAATAAAAAGTTAATTGAATAATTTACAATATAAAATGGTGTTAAAGGAATTTATATATAAATTGGTATATTTTATTTAAATTAATTAATATTGTAAATTTATTTGTTTATAAAGTTAATGTTTTTGAATAAGATGTATTGTTTACCAAATTCTTTCTTTTCCCTTCTTTTTCCTTTTTGGGGACGAAAAGTTTTGAGTGTAACGACCTGTACATTTTTAATAATTAAAGTTGTCAATTTAACAAGATTTTGGTAAATAAATTTGGAAGAAATAAAAAAATTTGTAATTTAATAATGAAATGAATGCCAAAATGAAATGTAACAATGTATTTAAAAACTAATTATTAACAATTGAAATGAAATTATAATTTACTGAAGTAATGTAAATTGTTATACTTGGCTATAAATTTATGTAAGAAGACAAATGCAAACATTAAAATTTATAAATGATTTAGTATGAAATAAATAACCATTGAATAAAGATTAGGTATATAAGAATGGTAACATATGTTTGTGAACAATGAATTCAAAAGTGTGATTAAAAGTTATAGTAACAGTTGTAAGTTACTATTTAATTGGTCTATTAATCTAGTTGTAAATGTTACATTTGGGTATAAAACTGAATATAAGTAAATAAATGTAAGTGTTGTGTGGATAAATGAATTAGTATATAATTTATGGTAATTGAATGAATTAAACATTATGTAAGCAATTATGATAATTAGTGGACATAATAAACTTGAGTGTAATATAAAGATAATGATAACATTTATTGCAAGTTACATTTTATTTAGGCTGCTAAATTAAAAGTAGGAAATCAATTACATTTAAATGTAAGTAAATGTTCATTAATAAAAGATAGGATAGTAATTGTAAAGTGTGAATATAATGAAATAAATGGAAATGTATATTTTATTCATAGATAAAAATAAAAGAATGAAACCAAGTTGAATAAATTGATTAAGGTTTTAATTATAATAAATGTAAAATTTGGATTTTTTTGTAATTTATTTTCCAAATACAATAAAATAAACATTTTTTGAAAATTTTATATTTTGGTCAACTTTGGTCAAATTTTGAATTTAAGTTTAAATTTTTTATTTTGAATTTTAAATGTTTAATCTTTTTCTTTGAAACAATATTTATTTCTAATATTTGTCCTGCTTTTCGTTTCGTCAAATTCCGTTTTATACCTTTTAAATTTGATAACTTTCAGCATTTTACACGCAATAAATTTCTGTACTTTTATTATATATATATATATATTATATATTTCCTATATCCACCTCTATTTTATCTTCCTATTTTTATTTTGTCTAGACATTCATTTTAGTTATTGAATTGTCACTTGTTTATATCTTTTTTTATGGCTTGGAAAAAATCAAAGGGCTTACGTTATATTGTCTTAATTACTTGCCTTTTTATTGTCTACTCTTTATTTCTTTTTAGCCGTTCCCACCCTTGTTTGGCCATGCATTACTCTATCAAATCACATAAAAATCTACTCAATATCTCACTTCCTCATTTGCGTCCTCCGATTGAAAGATTTTATAGTAAGTTTCTTTTATTAAATAGGAATTAAAGCCCTTTATTATTTTCTTACCATTTATTCATTTAGACGTTCAAACCTCAAACCCTAGCCGCCTCCTCTATTACTAATTCACGTACAAAAACATTTTCCCACATCTGATTTTCATTTGCATCAAGAGAGACAATACTGTTAGTTTCCATGGCTTCTCTTCCCTCCACTTCTTTCTCTTTTTCATTTTGATTTTTCTTTTGTTTATTCATGCTTGGCTCGGCCTCCACCTCATGCTCCTCTATTGCCGACCACATCTCCTCTCCACCATCACCATAGATCAGCCTCCACTCTCCATCACCTCCTCCAACCATGGTCGTGACCCCTAGATCTAGATCCACCACCTAAACTTGACCAAAACCATCACAAGCCTTGTATTTCCACCTTCCTCTCGTTCCTAGCCTCGGCCACCACTCAATACAACCCCATGCCTTGCTTTGCCATGACCTTATCATCTCCTTGCCGTGACTAGAGATGCACTTGACCCAAACAAAGCCATGGCCGAGCCCACTTGCTTGGTGATTGATCATCTTGCTTTGCTTTATCAAAGGTAATGTCACTTTGATTCATATTGTTCATTGTTTTGATTCATAATCTTGTATGTATAATTATTTCTTATAATTGTTGTATTTGTTTGTGTAAAAGAGTTGAAATCTTGGATCTTCATCCACTCAAAATATAGTCGTGCCTTGTCGTGCTTTTCAGAGTTTGTTGTGTATCTAATTTGATCTTCTAGCTTTAAAAAGGTGAGTTTATCACTCTCGACATTCGTACTTATATAATTGTGAAACAATGGCATGTGAATTGTAGAAAATTTATATGTTATGTTAATATGTTCATATATGCCTGTGATATGATTATATGATGTTAAATTCTGTTTATATATTTGTTACATCATCTAATATGATTATTTGTTCTACTGTTCATTTATTTACTGATTCTCACACTGCAAGTCCCCTATCACTATGGATTGAAATGATACATACCCGAATAGACATTAAAATAAGGAAAAATTATTATGAGCTGAAATGATAGGCTTGAGTGATTTTTATTGTATTTGTTTTACTTGGGATTGCGGGTTTGAAATGATAGAAACCGGATTTTTCTTTTTAAACTACGGATTGAAATGATACATATCCGTATCACTTGACCTAGGTTAGAAAATATTATACAGGCCCATGGTCATATTTTAAATAATATTTTCCTATAATTTATTAAGTATTTTTAAATAATAATTTCCTAATAGATTATTAAGTATTTTGAGTTTTATAGATATATGAAATTTTAACTTAAATTTTGATTTAATGCTTTAAATTACAAAGGTGTATTGGTTTTTCTATAAGTTAAATTTTTATAAGTTCATAATTGGTTTAAGTTAAATTAAGGATCTTTATTGATGATAAATAACTTAATAATTGAATTTGACTTAATATGGAAGTTTTAAATCTAACCTAGTAATTGTTATGAATTTTACTTTATGAAACAGACATGTTTTGTGTAATAAATAATGTATTTTGAACTGATAAAATGGAATACAGTTTTAATTGGACATTTTGTAAAAAAAATTATTTAACTAGAAAATCATAGTTAATTGATGTCTAAATGAATAGATCTAAAAGAAAAATCTGATTGTTATATTAACTATGATAAATTATTCTTTTGTGAAATGTTATGTTTTGTAAAATAAATAGTTATGATTTTTAAATGGAAAAATGTAACTTTAATTATGACCTAACTTGATAATTGGAAATTTTGTTTTTCAAATGAAAATTTTAAGTTAAGTAAATAAATAGAAATTTAGTTTTATTTATTAAATGGGTATTTTAAAATAAAGTGTTAGGTTAGTGGTTAAAAATAAAAGTTAAGTAAAATAGTGTATTTTGACTTAATAAATAAATTATGGGTTAAATTGGATATTTATTTATAAAAAAAATTATTTCATTTAAATCGCAAGTTAAATGATAACCAAATGAATATTTCTGAAATGTGAGATATGTTTTATAAGTTAAAAATGGCTAAAATTGAAGTTTTAATGTTCCTGAAAAGTTATAATAAAATCTGGAATTGTATTGGCAGCATTTCCAAAGTGCTGCTGTTTCTAAAATTTAACTATGTTCTGAATTAACTAAAATACTACAGCACTTTATAAGTGCTGCTGTTTCTGAATTTGAGCTATTTCTGAAAATACCAATATGCTTACTACAACAGTTTATAAGTGCTGCTGTTTCTGAAACTAAACTGTTTTGAAACAACTAAATACCTATTACATCACTTTATAAGTGCTGCTGTTTCTGAAACTAAGCTATTTGCAAATAACTGAATATCTATTACAACACTTTATAAGTGCTGCTGTTTCTGAATTTGACAATGTTTTGAAATATTACTAATATATCTAGTGTAACACTTTATAAGTGTTGTTGTTAGCTGAAAATACAATGTTTTGGAAATTTTATAATTTAATGAATGATCTTTGAAATGCTACAACTTTGGTAATGAAATTTATTTTAAAAAAAGTATTATGATTTTCAAAGGATAACATTTTCAAGTGCTATGATTTTCTAAGTATTTGGATTTCCAAATGATAATAGTTCAAAAAGGGTTATGATTTCGAAGTATTATGGTTTCAAAGTGTTTTGATGTCGAAATTATTATAACTTTGAAAGTACTATGACTTTTGAAAATGAGTTTATTTGAAATAGTATTTAATTAAGAATTGTTTTGAATATATTGATTTGCAATTGAAGATTTAAGAATATGGCTTTATAAAGTGGTTTTGGTTTAAGATGATTTAAAAAGGAATATTTCAAGTTTAAATAAATTGAAAGAAATATTCAGTGATTGGAAATTTGGGTTTGTTCAAATGATATTTTGGTTTTGGAGTATAAACTAGTTTTGAATATGATATTTTGGTTTTGAAGTATAAACTAGTTTTGAAATGGATATGATATTTTGTTTTGAAGTATAAATTATTTCGAAATAAATATCCATGGGTTATAATAACGATTGGTTGTTAAAGAGACCGGGATCGGATATGGACGTACTCTCGGTCGATACCGAAAACCACTTTGACAACCGTGTACGCGGTGCAGATTCCGGAATGAAGTAGGATGGTGGCAATGATCCTATTGAGGTATATACATGGACCCGACTCCTGTGAGTTGGCATAAGGTGGCTAAAACAGGAGCGATTTCGGGCCAATGAGGTAGCACCTCTGATCGGAAACATTTCTTCGATACTATTCTATTACTTTGTGATTGATTTGGTGGCCACCCTTCGATTTTTGATTTGGGAGTGTGTTCCGAGGTCGGCGGTAGTGGCTGCTATGCGTTTCCACCAGCCCATATGTGTAATTGGTATATCTACCATGGCATTGCCTAGTTGTGCCATGTCACCTACCATACTGAGCTTTACTACGAGTTTGGATTTGTGCCGTAGCCTGTGGAGTATTAAGGGTAGCTCCCGATCTGGGGGTACGCTAATACTGGATAGACTACTGGGACTATTATGTGTTAAGGGGGATATGGGTACTCCTTAATGCTATTTAAGAGTAAGTTTATTTTACTATTAGACATTATTATAATAGCGAATATTATTACATAGTAAATAGTTTAACGGATCCTTAAAGAATGGGCGATACCAAGCATTCTTTAAGTTACTTATGCATTTTGTTACAGTTCACTTGAGTTGGTTTACATTGTATAATTATGTATGTCCTGACTCGAGTGTTTTGTGTTTTTGCTTTACGCTCGGGTTAGACTGAGTGATACAGTATTCAAGACTCACCTTTGGAGTTGGAGCTTCGCTTGAATCCATCCATTGATTCTGCTTTCAGTCCTTCAGTTGATTCCAGTGATGTATTCAGATCTTGTATTTGACTATTATATTGAGACATCTTTATATTCGTGACTTCTGTTGTATCTTGTTTTACTCTGATGTATATATATAGTAGCTTCATGAACTATTATTTCTTTGCTTCCGCTGCATTATTATATTACTCTGTGTCTGTGATCTGTGATTTATTTCTGTATATTTTGAGTTTTGCCAAATTTATATTTACAATTCGGTATTTTGAGCAATTCAAGTCCGACATGTGCGGATGCGAAGGGTTGAAAATACCAGGTCGTTACACGTATTCACATATATGGTTATTTTTCCGCTGCATTTGTTATTGTATTTATCAGCAATTGTAAGGACAAGCTATTATAACCATCCAGGCTGAATAGGTTAGTATACTTTGATTGATTTCTGTATATATACATATTGCAGTTTTGTTTTAGTATAAAGATTTGATGTATATTATAGATTATTCATTCCACTGTGAGATTCTTTGATATTTAGTTTTCTTCTTATCTTCTTCCTTCTATCTTTTTCCCTATCAATCGGGTTTTCCGACATTCGATTGCTCGGCACACAATACAGTGGACGTATTAGCGTCAATTTTCGAGGGTTGAAAAACCTGGTTCATTACATTTGGTATTAGAGTTGAAGGTTAAGTGAGAACCTTGGCTTTGGTGGGGTAACTCATTAGAGATAGGGTCAGTAGCACCCTAGAATGAGTTTGAGTGTGTGTGTGTGTGTATATATATATATATATATATGAGCGTGTATTTGTTAGTGATATAAAAACTGTTATATATTATGTTGATTGGTTAGTTAAGTGGCTTATGGATTCTGGTCAATACGAGTAATCAACGTTATTGATAGGAACCTCTAAACACTTGAACAAAGAAATTCGACATGGTATTGTTTTGAAATTGGGTAAATGAAATAATTTTACCTTGATTATATTTTATATATAAATGAATAATTTTTTAGAAATTATTATAGTTGTATATGCTGTGTTTGGTTGTTAGAGAATGATGATATTTGATTATTATCATGTGTTGTTTGTGATCGAATAAAAGTTGTTATTATTATAATAAAAGCAAAGAAATGATTTGTATAACCAAATTGAGATTATATAAATATATGATTTACAAATATAATTTATAAATGGAAAGGAAATGAAATTTCATAAATATCTTATAAATACGATTTATAAAAGTGGTTTATAAATTAAAAAGAATTTAGAAATTGGGATTAGAGAATTTAAAACCCGTTAAATTTGGAAATGGTTTTTCAAAGTTTTGGAAAATAATAATAGTATTATTTGGAAAATATTTTTGAATTGAAATATTTAAAAAGGACTTTAAAGAAATAAAAGGACCGAATTCACTTCGGTCGCTGAAAAATAATTTCGTTGATGACTGTAGCATCATCGACGTTCATTTTCGGGTTTCCAAGGGAGGAATTGATACCATGGGGATTTTGTTTTGGTATAACTAGCTTTGATTTTAAAGCTCAAAAGAATGATTTGACATACCAAGGGGATTATGTATATATATGGTTTCAAATTAATTTGAAATAAATGAGAACAAGGTGTTTAAAACTCTAGAAAATTTTCATTGAGTATTTTATGAATGTATGAGGAAATAATTTTAATCACTTGTAAATTTTGAGAATCAGTAGTTAAAACAATGTTTAAATTATTGATGAATGTTAAGAAAAGTAAATTTGAAATTGAACTATGAATTAAATTTAACTTAAATTAAGTTAAATAAAGAGGATTTTGAAAATAAATTTAGCCTGAGTTAGGCTAAATGAAATAATTTTTGGAAATGAAATTGATTATAACGGATATGGACTTAAGTTGTGAAGTGGTAATAAACATGAGAAAAGTGGTATGAAATATTTATAAACTTGAGTAAAAAGTGGATGGAATGATGTTTAAGTGATATTAGTATTGAAAGGAATATACTAAGTAAATAATAAATGTGCATAAAGCAATGTGAATAATGATTGTGAATAATTGAAGGTAAATGAATTGAATGTGAATAAAAGAATTTGGGATAGCAAAGAAATCAATTGGAATTAATACATAAGTTGTACGTATATTATTTTATTCGCATAACGGTTTGATCCAGATTTGAGTACATGAGTTCGAGATGATTTACATCGACCCGAGTTGGAATGTTTCACTCGATTCTCGACGGCGAGCACTGGATATGGATTTTTGATTGATTCTGGAATTCTCTATCATAGTATATGGCTATGGAAGGAGGATGATAGTTTTCAATTAAGGAACCAGATCTAAGTCCTTAATAGAGTGATCATGGGAATAGTACTAGTTCGGAAGTGAAATTGTGTGATCGAGCAAGTGATCAGATATGATATTGCGTACGGATGATATATGCACATCGTACGTTTTTAGTAAAGCAAATGCTAGAAATTGAAATTGCAGAATAATATGGTTATGAACTATATGATTGGATATCATTGGTAAATAAAATGCAGGTATATAAAAGCGAAAGATAGTTGATGCCTTTGATTTCATAAGTAACATTTGGTTACCCCGCTAAAAGGTACATATTTAAATTGTTGTTTGAATTTGATGATTGAGCCACTTGGATTTTGTTTTCTTTTGTTGGTTTGGGCCATGGTGGCGATTTACAGTTGTTTTGACCTAGCCGCGTAAAGGAGACGCTAGAAAAATATTCCGTAAAATTAAGACGTTAGAAAATTTTTGAGAAATTTTGAAGAAAGTTTTGATAACTAAATTTGATTTTAAGTTTTAACTTGAAATGATTGGACGGGATAATATTAGTTGGAATCCATGAATGAATTTAGAAAAATTAGTAAAAATAATGACAATGGTTTCAACAAACTGATTTTAGGAAGTTAAAGGCTTAAAAGGATTTGGTAATTTATTTCAATAAATTGGTTCTAAAAAGTAATGGGTTTGGGCATTTTTCTTACCTTGGCAATTTCGGGGACGAAATTCTTTTATGAAGGGAAGAGTGTAACAATCCAGCATTTTAGTCACTTGAGATTGGAATATTTAATTGATTTTAAATATTGAAAAGTTAATTTTATAGGTTAAATAACTTGAATTTCAAATATAGCGATTTATTGGATAATTAAATTATTGAATTTAATAATTGAAATTGTTTAAATAATTGAATCTTGGGTTTGAAGTTGGAAAAAATGATTTCAAAGTTTTTTAAATTCTATTTAATAGAATAAAGATAGTAAAAATTTTAATATAAATTTAAAAGTGATTAATTTGGTTTTATAATAATTTATTTTAATTAACGTATAAGAGCCTTCTGAGGTGTTGTCTCGGATTTAGACGAAACTAGTTCATTGGATCCATAATAGTATATTATTGGATGATAACAAATTTAATGACGATCGGACGTATCATTTGGACGTTCGAGATCAAAACGTGTATAATTTAATATAATAATTGGGTTAAAAAGCTATCTTTTGCATATGATCGAATTAAGGCTTGAGACAAGTTCCATTGCATTTGGAATAGGGGTATAACATGTAAAGCGCGAGGCGACACGTCTCGTTAGGAGTTCCAGATTTTGAATGTTTCGAGCTTGATATTTTAAGTTGAAAAATAAACATATATTATTATATAACCATACCTACCCCATACTTATCCCATGCCATGCCCCTATTTTTAGCTCATACCTCCCTCACCTGTTTAAAACACTTTCTCCCTCCCATTTCATTTTTCATTTTGGATTAACAGTAAATAAAAATCCAAAACAAAACTAAAAGAAAAATCATAACCCGAGCTATACTCAACAAAAAAAATTCGATTCTTGTTTCCATGAGTTCTTGGCAGCAAGGGCTTTAATCGATAGGGATTTGAGGGTACTCGGTGGTGGTTGGGAGTTGCGTTAGTGCATAGGTTGGAGGGTTTAGAACTAGGGTTAGAGATTTAGAAAATTCTGATCATTGATTCATGAATTAGGGCTCGTATTTGGATTCGTGAAGTTGCTTTGCATCTAGTGAAAGAATGCCGAAGGTCGTGGTTGCTCCTAGTGAAACCCGACCTGTGTACAGTCGCGGAGAGGATAGGGGATATCGCGTTTGTGACGCCCCACCCCGAGACCCACATTAGTAAAGAGAATTACTAAGTAATCCTGTCTACTAATGCACAGAATAGGGCTGGTTAAGGGCGACCCACATGATAATACATTAGCTAAGAGCTAAGTATGTCGATATTTTTTTTCCATTACCTCGTATATGATCGACACACCTAGTCCTTAACTAATACGATACTATGGTGGTTTAGGACCGTTTCAAAATAAATGAAATAAAAAAAATATAAACAGTCACATAACAGCAAACCCAGATCAGAGTATACATACATCACGATACATCATTCATAATACAACATACATAAGTAGCATGAACTACAAAGTATACATACACAACCATCCCACAAAATAATAGTTAAAATGTCCAAGTCCGAGCAAAGCGGTCCAAACAAAAGCAAGCTAACCGATCCAAGAAGGAGTGAGCTAAATCCATACCTAACCTACAACTCGGTCTGACCCGAGTAATAAATACACGGGTCAGGCTAGCTAGAACTCATCATTAGTAAAGATAACAGTAATAGGAACCATTCTGTTGTTGCCAACGGAACGATATAAGTATCATCAAGATCATCTCTAAGGTGAGACATCTGTGGGTTCATCATGATTTCATAAGGGAATTAAATAGTTATCTAACTATGGTTCATCTTCTATAGTTACATAAGTGAAATAGACAAGGATTTGAACCAAAAAAATAATTATCATAAAACGGTCTAAAACCTCATAAATTCATCATAATAAAACTCAAAGAGTTCAAAACATCATATTAGAAATCACCATAAAACCATCAATACATGTAATCCTTCATCTTACTCAAGGCTATAATAAACTTTCTCATAAAAAGGTGAAATCAAAACATCTAAAATTTCATGGAAAACTGCACGTGCTTACATCGTGACTAGTACTAATATTTGGTACCATAAACATCGTGATGACTAGAGTCAAGTAACATCATAACATCGTGAACGTCGTGATGACTATAGTCTATAATATCATAATGACTTCCAGTCACAAAGACCCGAGTTAATAACATCGTGATGATCGGAGTCACAACTATAACGTGATGACTCCAATTGAGTACTCGTGGTCTATAGTACTAGTAAACATCATGAATGTGTCTCAACTTCTCGTATAGGAACCCAATAGGCGTTAACATACGTCCCATACCATACGTTCGCACCTAACGGTTTACTAGCCGTTAGTTGGTGCCACACTAGTAAAACACCATAAACATCATGAAAATATACTCTGTCTCATCTCATCGGCGAGTAAATACAATACCCTACCCGTCTCATATCATTGACGGGTACTAGTGGCATCGTGACTTGTCTCATCTCATCGACAAGTAAAATCCATCATAATACATCTCAACATCGTAAAATCATCATAAAGTAGCTTACCTCATCTCATCGGCAAGTATAAATAACATCTAGATGGTTATTTATATCCATAATTCCAAATAGAAATTTCAAACTTTTAATTCGTCTCAATTTTGACCCGGATAACTTCAAAATTATAGAAAGCTCAAAACATGAAACTTGTAGCACTATGTCTAAGTTTCTAGAACATCCAAAATTATAGAATTTGGTTAAGAAACGAAAATATTATGGCCAAAACAATTCTCAGGCCTGTGATTGTTGTTGCTGTCGATTTGATCTCGGGACAACAACAAACAAGCACGATTTTGATCAAGCAAACATCAACATTACAGAAAACTCAAAACAAGAAACCTGTAGAACATGATTTAAGCTTTTTGGAACATCTAAAATTATCAAAATCGGTTAAGAAATGAAAAAGTTATGGCAAATTTTGTTTCAGCTTCAAGCACAGAGAAAATATTGGTTTTACTCTCGGGATAGCAGTAGAAAAATTCAATTTTGACATAGCTAATATCAAAATTACAGAAAACTAAAAACATGAAAGTTGTAGTACATAATTTAATTTTTCCGAAACATTCAAAATTATCAAAATCGGTTAAGAAACGAAAGAGTTATGGCCAAAACAATGTGGTAACCAGAAAAAAGAGAATTTAGATAACAATGAACAGAAAGTTTTATATTTATAGTAAGCAATTCTATGAACGATTTACACAGCATTTGACCTTTCTAGCTAGCATTTATGAGTACTAAACTCACCTAGTGATTTAGCAAAGGTTTTGATATCAAGCAGCAAGCTTTTGAGGAGAAATTGAGCTCTAATAACCTGTATTAGCTGAAACAAAGACATGCACAACAAAATAAACTGGTTACAAACAATTCATACGTAACTCTAAGATTTTTGATGAAATCTTTGAGTATTGGGTAGAGATTACCTTGTATGTTCTTGTAGAAAAATTCAATTTTGACATAGCTAATATCAAAATTACAGAAAACTAAAAACATGAAAGTTGTAGTACATAATTTAATTTTTCCGAAACATTCAAAATTATCAAAATCGGTTAAGAAACGAAAGAGTTATGGCCAAAACAATGTGGTAACCAGAAAAAAGGGAATTTAGATAACAATGAACAGAAAGTTTTATATTTACAGTAAGCAATTCTATGAACGATTTACATAGCATTTGACCTTTCTAGCTAGCATTTATGAGTACTAAACTCACCTAGTGATTTAGCAAAGGTTTTGATATCAAGCAGCAAGCTTTTGAGGAGAAATTGAGCTCTAATAACCTGTATTAGCTGAAACAAAGACATGCACAACAAAATAAACTGGTTACAAACAATTCATACGTAACTCTAAGATTTTTGATGAAATCTTTGAGTATTGGGTAGAGATTACCTTGACAATCCGATCTAGAAGAGTAGGACGAGCTTCCATGCTATATAATAGAATATGAGAGTTGGATGTGGAAGCACGATCACGAATATCACACATGGAAAGAGTCTCAAGAACTTTCCATTCTGCAATCATCATGGAAACAATAGCTGAATGCTTAAGACTCAAAGCATCAGCTACTCAATTCCCCTTGCCAGGGGTATACAGAATATCGAAATCATATGAAGCTAGAAACTCGAGCCAACGCTGTTGTCGCATGTTGAGCTCCTTCTGGGTGAACAAGTACTTAAGAGACTTATGATCGGTGAAAAGAATAAAGTGCTCTCCCAACAAATAACGATGCCACATCGTCAAAGCAAAGACAATGGCGGCAAGCTCTAAATCATGGGTAGCATACCGAACTTTGTTCGGACGTAATTGCCTTGAAGCGTAGGCAACTACCCTATCCTTCTACATAAGAATAGCACCGAGGCCACTATGACTGGCATCTGTATAGACAATAAGATCCTGATTCCCTTCTGGAACCACAAGAACAGGAGCATTAGTGAGTAGCTCCTTCAATCTCTGAAAGGAAGCCTCACACTTATCTGACCATATATAGCGAATGCCTTTCTTCGTAAGGCTAGTCAAGGGAAGCACAATACGGGAAAAGTCTTTGATGAATCGACGGTAATAACCCACCAAACCCAGAAAGCTACAAATCTCATGAACATTCTCAGGCCTCTTCCAATTCCGGATGGCTTCAATCTTAGAAGGATCGACCGAAATGCCTTCGGAAGAAACAACGTGGCCTAAGAACTTAACTTGCTTTTCCCAGAAATGACACTTAGAAAGCTTTGCTTTGAGTTGATGCTGTCGAAGAGTACTCAAAACAATTTTAAGATGTCGAGTATGGTCCACCTTGGACTTTGAATATACTAGAATGTCGTTGATGAAAACAAGAACAAACTTATCGAGATATTCTCGGAATACTCGATTCATAAGGTCGACGAAATAAGCAGGGGCGTTTGTCAAACCGAACGGCATGACGAGCTACTCATAAGAACCATAGCGAGTGCGAAAAGCTGTAAGTGGAATGCTATCTTCCGCAACTCGAAGCTGGTGAAATCCTATGGCCAGGTCAAGCTGTGAGAAGACCTTAGCGCCACTCAACTGATCGAACATATCGTCAATCCTAGGCAATGGATAGCGGTTCTTGATGGTCAACTCATTAAGCTTGCGATAATCGACGCATAGCCTAAGAGTCCCATCGGACTTCCTCACGAATACCACCGCAGCTCCCTACGGTGAAGAACTAGATAGAATAAAATTCTTGGCTTCAAGCTCTAGGAGTTGCTTCTTGAGTTCCTCATTCTCTTTAGTAGACATCCTCGTGGGAGGATGAATAACTGGCTGTGCGCCTGGAATAAGGTCGATGCGGAACTCAATAGCCCGCTTGGGTGGTAATACTGAAACAGGCTCAAATAAGTTTGGAAAGTCACGAACAATAGGAATCTGAGACACATTATCATCATCGTCTCGAGAATCAAGAGCAAATAAAGAAGCCATGGAATCATGATCGGACTCTTGAAGCAGAAGAGACAACTAAGTAGGAGAATCAGGATGACGAAGATATAAAACTCTCTCCAAACAACGAATCCTGGCATCGTATCTAACTAGCCAGTCCATACCCAGAATCATATCAAATCCAAGAAAAGGAATCACATGCAGATTCGCACGGAAAGAAAAACCACAAATCATAATCTCAACATCATCACAAAGAAGACTAAGGGTTGCCGATCCCCTGATAGGATTCGCAATCCATAAAGAAGTAAGCATGCAAGAAACATTTAACTGTAAAGCATCGACGAGTTCCTTCGATACGAATGAATGAGAAGCACCCGTATCGAAGAGCACTCGAATAAAACGATTATGAAATAAAATAGAACCCTCTAAAACGAACGAGAATATACCTCGAGACTGAGAAGCATCTCCAGAAGTGGTAGCTACATTAAGATGACCCTGACGAGAACTCTTCTTCCTCTTGGGACAAGCTGAAATCAAATGTCCCTCCTTCTTACAATAGAGGCATCTCTTAGGCTTAGGACACTCTCTCACGGGATGGTTAGGCGAACCACAATTGAAACAAGCAAAAGGCTTAGCTGAAGGAGTAGCTGGAGACTGAGAAGACGATCCACCTTGCTTCTTCTTCTTATTAGGGTGGAAAGGCCTAGACTTGCGGAAAAACTTTTTCTTGTTCGGATTTCCCCGAACCTCATCCTCAACATCACTATCCTTCTCCTTCTCGACTGCTTCAAGTTGAAGGGCCGTATCCACAAGTTTCTCAAAAGAAAGATCAAGACGAAGCATAAGAGATTTCTTCAAGTATTTCTTAAGTCCAGAGACGAACTTAAGATTCTTCTTATACGGAGTAGAAATGTGCTCAAGACCATACTTAGATAAGGCTTCAAAAGATGCAACATACTCAGAAACTGTCGACTTCCCTTGTTTGAAATCAAGGAAACGTCGAGCTAAAATAGCTTTCTCAGATTCAGGAACAAACTTAAGCTCGAATCTCTCACAGAACTGATCCCACTCTAAGGTAGACTCATCAACTTCCGCTACAAGCAAGTCATACCAATTCAATGCACGTTCTTGCAACACACTCGATGCGACAAGAACGCGATGATGGCTAGATATCTCCATATGGCTAAATATGCGCTCACAAGAACTGAGCCATGCCTCGACCTCTAAGATGGTCTCAGTGCCTCTAAAGATTCTTGCCACCAAGATGAGTGAAGTCGCTACACATGCGCGCAAATGCGGATTTGGGCGGAGGAGAAGATCGTGCTAGATCTGGAGGCTGAGTGCTCCTAATAAGCTCGAGAATCTGATCGGTAGACATATATACACCTTCGGGACGAGAACCATTGGACGATCCCGCCGTCGAAGAGCGTCCTCTACCTCTACCAGACATAGTTGAAAGATAAGATAAGATAAGATAGGATTATTCACAGGGTAGATAGATATATTAACAATTCAAATATAGAAATTAAGGAATACTACGGAATTAAATTAACATTCCTAGACATATTCCTTTCTATCTACCCCAAAGGAATCGAAAAGGGACACGAATCCAAACAAAGACAAGGTGAGATGGATCACGATTGGGGATGATGTGTACAAATGTATTATGTTTGATGTAGGGTAATCTTGTGTACTTTTCTGCATATATCACATTATATTCAGAAATCTTACTCTGATACCAAGCTGTGACGCCCCATCCCGAGACCCACATTAGTAAAGAGAATTACTAAGTAATCCTGTCTACTAATGCAGAGAATATGGATGGTTAAGGGCGACCCTCATGATAATGCATTAGCTAAGAGCTAAGTATGTCGATATTTTTTTTCCATTACCTCGTATATGATCGACACACCTAGTCCTTAACTAATACAATACCATGGTGGTTTAGGACCATTTCAGAATAAATGCAATATACAAAAAATATAAACAGTCACAAAACAGCAAACCCAGATCAGAGTATACATACATCACCATACATCATTCATAATACAACATACATAAGTAACATGAACTACAAAGTATACATACACAACCATCCCACAAAATAATAGTTATAATGTCCAAGTCCGAGCAAAGAGGTCCAAACAAAAGCAAGCTAACCGATCCAAGAAGGAGTGAGCTAAATTCATACCTAACCTGCAACTCGGTCTGACCCGAGTAATAAATACACGGGTCAGGCTAGCTAGAACTCATCATTAGTAAAGATAACAGTAATAGGAACCATTCCGTTGTTGCCAACGGAACGATATAAGTATCATCAAGATCATCTCTAAGGTGAGACATCTATGGGTTCATCATGATTTCATAAGGGAATTCAATTAGTTATCTAACTATGGTTCATCTTCTATAGTTACATAAGTGAAATAGACAAGGATTTGAACCATATAAATAATTATCATAAAACGGTCTAAAACCTCATAAATTCATCATAATAGAACTCAAAGAGTTCAAAACATCATATTAGAAATCACCATAAAACCATCAATACATGTAAGCCTTCATCTTACTCAAGGCTATAATAAACTTTCTCATAAAAAGGTGAAATCAAAACATCTAAAATTTCATGGAAAACTGCACGTGCTTACATCGTGACTAGTACTAATATTTGGTACCATAAACATCGTGATGACTGGAGTCAAGTAACATCATAACATCGTGAACGTCGTTATGACTATAGTCCATAATATCATAATGACTCCCAGTCACAAAGACCCGAGTTAATAACATTGTGATGATCGGAGTCGCAACTATAACGTGATGACTCCAATTGAGTACTCGTGGTCTATAGTACTAGTAAACATCATGAATGTGTCTCAACTTCTCGGATAGGAACCCAATAGGCGTTAATGTACGTCCTATATCATACGTTCGCACCTAACGGTTTACTAGCCGTTAGTTGGTGCCACACTAGTAAAACACCATAAACATCATGAAAATATACTCTGTCTTATCTCATCGGCGAGTAAATAAAATACCCTACCCGTCTCATATCATTGACGGGTACTAGTGGCATCGTGACTTGTCTCATCTCATCGACAAGTAAAAGCCATCATAATACATCTCAACATCATAAAATTATCATAAAGTAGCTTACCTCACCTCATCGGCAAGTATAAATAACATCTAGATGGTTATTTATAACCATAATTCCAAATAGAAATTTCCAACTCTTAATTCGTCTCAATTTTGACCCGGATAACTTCAAAATTATAGAAAGCTCAAAACATGAAAATTGTAGCACTATGTCTAAGCTTTCTAGAACATCCAAAATTATAGAATGTGGTTAAGAAACGAAAATATTATGGCCAAAACAATTCTCAGGCCTGTGATTGTTGTTGCTGTCGATTTGATCTCGGGACAGAAACAAACAAGCACGATTTTGATCAAGCAA
The DNA here is from genome assembly GCA_030737815.1 of Allium fistulosum. Classification (NCBI taxonomy): domain Eukaryota; kingdom Viridiplantae; phylum Streptophyta; class Magnoliopsida; order Asparagales; family Amaryllidaceae; genus Allium; species Allium fistulosum. Next base: position 1,396,036,264 of record CM060902.1, read on the forward strand.
ACATCAACATTACAGAATACTCAAAACAAGAAACCTGTAGAACATGATTTAAGCTTTTCGGAACATCTAAAATTATCAAAATAGGTTAAGAAACGAAAAAGTTATGGCAAATTTTGTTTCAGCTTCAAGCACAGAGAAAATATTGGTTTTGCTCTCGGGATAGCAGTAGAAAAATTCAATTTTGACATAGCTAATATCAAAATTACAGAAAACTAAAAACATGAAAGTTGTAGTACATAATTTAATTTTTCCAAAACATTTAAAATTATCAAAATCGGTTAAGAAACGAAAGAGTTATGGCCAAAACAATGTGGTAACCAGAAAAAAGGGAATTTAGATAACAATGAACATAAAGTTTTATATTTACAGTAAGCAATTCTATGAACGATTTACATAGCATTTGACCTTTCTAGCTATCATTTATGAGTATTAAACTCACCTAGTGATTTAGCAAATGTTTTGATATCAAGCAGCAAGCTTTTGAGGAGAAATTGAGCTCTAATAACCTGTATTAGCTGAAACAAAGACATGCACAACAAAATAAACTGGTTACAAACAATTCATACGTAACTCTAAGATTTTTGATGAAATCTTTGAGTATTGGGTAGAGATTACCTTGTATGTTCTTGTTTTATTGATTATCTTCTTTAATTGTCAACAGATTTGATGAATTTTGGTTTTAATTGGAGAAAGCCATGACTTTTTTTCTTCTTCTGTAAACTCTTGTTTGAGAAGGAAGATGAGGAAAGAAAGCTACGTACAGACACTTTCTCACAAAGCAGAAGCTTCTAGGATAGGCTAATGGATCCAATATTACCCAAATAAGCCCAAGAGCATAATTACTTAAAGAAATATGAAACTATGTACATGTTTTCTCTTATTTTAACACTATATTCACATTTTCAACATTTTTAAGTTAAATAAGATGTATACAACTATTTTTTTATGAAAATGAACTTGTTATTAGAAAAAAATAAACTTAATTTTAACAATAAAAATCTATTTTTTTAATAAAACCTTATTTCTACTTAATTATAATAATTTATACTTTTATCACATTAAACACCATTTTTTAACATAACAATTTATACAAAAATTGTTTTCTTGTCAAATAAAATACAACAAACCATTCTAACTTTATTTTTACATCAAAATATTATTTTTAAACAATATTCCATCTTTTATATTAATAAAATACAAATTTACTTCATTTTTCTCCCTTTTAAAATCAATAAATGGTTAATATTGGCATTAATTACCAATATTATTGCATTTACCCAAATAAAATTACAAATTGATTACTTTCACTCCAAATTCTCAAAATAAAGTTTTTAAAACATTATTTTCATCAATTTATATTTATCTCAACAATTTAAATGTTGAAATTTATCTCTTGATTAATTTATTAACTCAAATTAACAAAACTCCAATATTTCCATCTTATTTAACCAAATCTCCTAACAATCAAATTTCAAGCCCAATATTTATTCTCAAAAACATTGTTTATTTAAAATAAAAAATTTAAACCAAATTTATTTCTCCATTACATTCTATTTACCATATTAAATTATAACTATCGTTATAATTTAATATCATCAGTAATCTCCAATACCAGGGTTGTTACAGCATTTTAGGGTAGGATCGCTGGCGTGGTGAGATGGTGGCAAGGTGATGGAGATTTGGTCTAGAAGTTCAATACAACGATCGGAATTGAAAATCGTGGAGGGCTGGAGGAGCTAAAGGGGGAAACATGCATGGGAATAGTGCACAAACTGCGTGCACATGGCAAGAGTATCAGTGAATTAGGGAAGAAAGGGGTAGGGGTAATTTTGTAATTATTTGAAATTTGAGTATATTAAGTTATATAATTAAATCGATAACTTAAAAATTGTATAACTCTCTAATAAGAGGTCCAATCGAAGAGTGGATTTTTGCGTTGCGCTCCTAACGACGAAAGCTTCGCAATGGAGCTGGTATGGACGAATTTGGAGACAGCTGAATCTTAGGCTAAAATCGAAGGTCGTTCAGTTTTAGTTCCAAACTGGAACGCCTGGGCGACAACAGAAATTTTCAGTGAGTTAAACTCACCTTTTTGGTTAACTAGTATGATATATAGTTGCTAGAAATTATTGGATGATTGTTTGAATGAATTACTATATTTATATTAGTTGGATTGAATATTCCTACCTATTGGAGCGGATGAGACCCTATTACGTTCCCGTGTAAGAGCGGATGACCCTTTGTATATGAATCTCACCTCAAAGTGGTTGATTTATATTTTATGATTATATACTATTGTGATGCAGTGGGACAGGTTGGAGGGATCCAACATGATTCCTCGCTATTGTTGAATTGTTTCGATAATATTTCTTTTATATGGATTATTGAATAATCAACCTGATTGTGGACACTATGGTTATAACATTGTTCTATGTTTAAAATCTAAAACCTAGTGATTATAGACAATCAATATCAATATTGGTTGAGCGTTTGGCGGCGATTGGTCTGAAATTAGTATTTTGAAATACCATAAATTGCCAATTGAACTGAAATTGGGGTTAGGACAGGAAATGATTTTTAAATCCGAAAATGGTTTCAGAAATATATTGTTTTTTTTAAAGACGATTTATTTACATTTAATATTGTTTTAAGTTATTTAATTATATTAATATTATTTTAAATTATTTAATTATATTAATATTGTTTTAAGTTATTTAATTATATTAATATTGTTTTAAGTTATTTAATTATATTAATATTATTTTAAAAGTATTTAATTATACTAAAATTGTTTTAAAGTTATTTAATTAAAGTAATATTATTTTAAGGTTATTTAATTATATTAGTATTGTTTTAAATTTATTTGCTTATAGTTAATATGGTTTAAAGAATTTATTAGAATGTTAATATTTTGGAAAGGTTAATTATTTCAAGAATAATTATGGTTTGAAATTAATAATAAGGATTATTAATAAGGTTGAAAAATAATTTTTTATTATTTATAAAAATGGTAAAGGTTAATTATGATTTTTGTTTAGCAATATTTTGAAATTATTAATTATTATTTTTAAGATGTTCTAAAGTTAATAATTTTCATTTATTTATAATGTTTATTGTTTATAATTATTATTATATAGCGGTGTTTTGAAGCAAAACGATGTTTAATTATTTATAAATGTTTTTCGAGACCCATGAATAGAGTTGAAAGACTTGGATTTTGTAAAGGAGTTTATAAAATAGTGTGAAGACTTAAGCGAAGATTATTTACAAAGGGAAAGAGTTTTATAAATGGTTAGATATTTATAAACGAGTTTTAAGAAACAAGTTTATAGATTATAAAAAAACTTTTATAAATGGTTTATAGATTTATAAAGGATTTATAAATGAGTTTTACAAATGTACAAAGAGGATTTATAATTGATTGAAATGTATAAAAGAAGTTTTATAAATTGTTCCAGAAGTTTTATAAAATGGTTTATAAATGGTTTTAGAGAATTATAAGTAGTTTATTAATGATTTTTGAATCAAATAAAAGTGGAATCTTTCTCAGTTTATTAATATACTTATACCGTTGAGATAAGTATATGGATATTTTCTAAGTATTGAAAATATAGGAATTGACGGATATATCTTTATAAAAGTATTCTTATACAAGTAATTTACAAATGGTTTTATTTATGAAGATTATAAAAAGAGGCTAGTGATTGCTTATATGCTGAACCAATGTTGGTTTTTCCCCATGGAATAAATCCCTGATTGAATGTTTGTTATTCGATAATTAAATAACCGACTATCGAAATTGGACCCAATCATAACTTTTGAAATATCTAGGAGAAACACGTGGGTTATATGGCACAGTCATCTCCGATGATGCTGTACTGTGCGTATAAATTTAGTTTCATTCTACTAGGACAATGATAAGGAAATCCTTCCACTAACGGTTAGGAGGTGATCTCCGATCTTATCTTTGACTGTTTATTTCCTAAAGAGTCGAGGTTGAGTTTGTCGGGAATTACCGAAAAGTTGGTTCGACGAGACCGGGATTAGATATGTTAACCAAAAACCACTTCGATCCAACTTAGGCATTTCAAAGTGAAGACATCTTGAAGATGATGGAATTGGAGATGGAGCTCTCAAGTGTTTCGTTCAGTCACAGAACAAACTTGTATGGATGAAAGCTAGTATTGCATTGTTTCTTGGAAGGTATTATTAGCATTCTATGTGGGAAGTGCTATATAAAGGTAAAACATAGCCTCAGGCCTCATCAACTGGGAATGACTAAAACATGGGAGATGAAGTAAGGCTAACTGGGTCGCTCCTAAGTAGGGTATGATCATCCCTATCTAGAGTCGCTATTATCTCTCATTTGTATGCTTCGAGGCCCATTAATGGAGGGGTGATCATATTCGGTACTATCCAGTAAAGGGTAGGCCGGTTTTGTGTTGACAAAGGTCGATAGGTTCGACCTCAGTGTTATTTTTCTAGAGATGCACCGTGATGGACGGTACCCCAGTAGCCCAGTATTGTATGGAATCCATTCTCTAATAAGCGTCATACGAACTTAGTTGTGCCCGACTATGCTGAAACGTGAGATGCAAGCATTTCAGCTATATTCATATTTTACTTTGACCCCTAGACATTATTATAATATAAATGGATTTTCTATAGAAAATGTTTTGTTTATCGTAAGGTAAAATCCCGTCCGTGTTTATGTGCAGCGTGGTCTTACGAGATACTCTTGATTTTTAAAGGTTTTATATAACTTTAAAATCTAGTTAGGTGTGTTTTCTCACACTGGTTTTCCATACTGACTTGGGTGTTATTTTATTATAATGCTCGAGTCAGACCAAACATATTTACAAGATTTTAATTGGATGCTATAGAGCTTCAGGGGACGAGTTGGTGGCCCAGAGACGTATTCATGGATATGGTTATTTTTCTGATGCATTTGTTGTTGTATTTATCAGCAATTGTAAGGACATGCTGTTATAACTGTCCAGGCTGAATCGGTTAGTATACTCTGATTGATTTCTGTATATATACATATTGAAGTTTTGTTTTTGTGTAAAGATTTGATGTATATTATAGATTATTCATTCCGCTGTGAGATTCTGTGTTGTTTAGTTTTCTTCTTATCTTCTTCCCTCTTCCTTTTTCCCTAATAATCAGGTTTTCTGGCATTCGATAGCTCGGCATGCAATACATCAGACATATTAGCGTCGATTTTCATGGATCGAAAACCCTGATTCGTTACACTGCTTGAAGATGCCACATGTCAAGCTGAGAGGAACTGAAGTAAGAAGCAACAAGAACAAAGAATGAGAGACTCATCTTTAATAGTATAGTATAAATTATTAAATTTTATTTATTGTTTAAATACCATTAGTATTTAATGAATTGCGTGTATATAAAAAGTTATGCATATGCATGTTGGTATGAGATATCAGTAGAACATTTAAATTAGATTTAAATGGAATAAATACTAAAAGGGTTTGGAAAGTTTTAATGCCCATTATGGTTCCTATTATGGCTGACTAAAGGGGGAAGGAAAGGAAGTGTTTATTTTTTTTCAAATTTAAACAAAAAAGCTAAAATTAACTAAATGAATAAGCACTATTTTTAATTTTCTTTTATTACCTCCTTTAAGAAATTTAGTTTTCATTTCATCATTTGTCATTCTCTCCTCTTCCATCTGTAACATCCCAAAATTTTGATAACAGTATTTAGGAGATTTAATTAGATAAATTAAATAGAATAATGTAAGAATTAAAACCATATGGGGATTGAGATTGAAAATAAAATTTAGGGTCGTGCTTAATAGTTATAAATGGGCTTAAAAGGACTAATAAGTTATTAATTTACATAAAGGCCAATTAGGGAATAACCGCCTTCATTTCTATAACCCACCTATTTATGTATCCTTTCATTTTCTCACGTTCATTTTATTTTTCAAAAACAAAACAAACGTAAACCTAAGAAAGTTGGCCATTACAAGGAATAAAAGAGGGGAAGATTAAATCAGGCTAAGGAATTAAAGCGAGGGGATTAATCTTAAATCAAATCTCAAAGCTCTTATCATATCCAAGGTGAATAATAATTCATTCCATCAATATTTTGTTGTTATAATCATATTTTTTTGGATTTAAGGTTAAATTCATTTTTATGATGTTTTGGATGATGATATGCTTGACCCATTATATGTTTGATTTAAATCAATTCATTTACATATGAATTTGCACGATTTTAGGGCTGAATCGATTGTTATTGATTTTAGAAAGCCATGGAAAAAATTTATGTTAGGTAAAAGATAATTTTAGAGATGGGTTTAAATTTTCATAATTTTCCAAGCAATGGAAAGTTTATTATGAATTTCTAAAGGAAAATATGATATATTTGGTTTTAAAATTTATTTCGATTATTTGGAGGAGAAAATGGGTCTGAAATTTTAATATGTTTGACAACATGATGAAAGTGAATTTATAAGATTTTTGGGGATTTTTCCTAATTGATTTGCTATGGAAAATAAATTATTTTAAAAGGACATATTTGCAATTTTGGTTTTGCTTAATGGAAGGGCTTAAATGTTACTTTTCCCTTGATTTAGATCTGATAAATGCGGCAGTTAGTATGTAAAGTATTTTAAAAGTTTTTAAGGCAACAAATCAAAGGATTACAAATAGGCGGTAATTATAAAGTAATTATTAAAAATAGCATAATTTCATCCATTATTCAAAAAATTTGGTTTCGCCTTCTATAGTAGGGCCTTTCGACTCTAATGCTACTGCTCCAACTCAGTTGAAACCAACCCAACCGAAACCCACTTGGTCGAAACCAATACACAAGGTATCATTTAGATGGTACGTAGTGGGTTGGAAGAAAGGCGGAAGCCATAGTGTCGAAAGCAATGCTTCTGATGGGGTCGAAACCTTAGCTTTGTTTTCAAATGTTGAGTGCCTGCTTTGTTTTACTTAATGCTTTCGACGTAGTTAAAGCGTATGTTTTCGAAAGGGGTTTTTCTAAATAGCTTTCAAAGGAGGTTGCCATTTTATGTTCTAAAGGCACAAGCTTTCAAAGGGGTTACTTTATTTAGAAAAGAATGCTTTCGAAAGTAGTGGTTCCGACCTAGTCGAAACCCAACCGATTTTCTTTTACCTTTCGTGGGTATTGAAGTCATCAATGCTTTCGGAGGTGCTTTTGTTTTAAACTTACGTTAAGCCACTTCCTAAATGATTTCTAAAGGGGTCATGGATATCGAAGGCAATGGTGTCGAAAAGGGGTTTCGATGCCATCCTTCCAAGTTTTACTCAAACGTTTTGAGCTTTCGAATAGATGATTCCGACAGCATCAAAATTTTCCCCAAAACAAATTTTTAAAGGTTTCGAAAGAGATACTTTCATGTGTATCCACTTTGACCCAAAAGATGTTTGTAAAGAGTAAAACCCAATTTTTCAAAAGAGGTACTTTCATTGGTTTCGAAGCTGTATTTCTAAAGATTATAAAGCAATGTTTTGACAAATTCGAAAGGTATGATTGGTTTCGAAAAGGGGTTTTATATGCTTTCGATGGAGGTCATGCAATGGTTTCGAAAGTAATGTTTCAAGGTTTCAAAACAAATAATCCATTCTCATTTTAAAGGAAAACCATGGCATAAATAAAGCTTTTTAAAATGAAGTTTTTGAAGAAGTTTTCCTTGAACAACAAATTGAAGGGATTATCCAAATTTTATATAAAATGATTTCAAGGATATTAAACCACGGGTATGGGTATTATTTTGTTGTTGTTATGTTTGCTTCTTCATATATTTATTCACATTGTAATTAACCCACAATGGTACTTTGGGGAAGGGCAGAATATCCAGCTAGGTTGACCCAGTAGTGAATATAACTTAAGAAAGGTTAAAATATTAATCAAAGATATTGGCAGGGGCCAATAGGTTCATAGTCAGCCCATGAAAACTATGATTTGATATTGGCAGGGGCCAATAGGTTTACAGTTAGCCCATGAAAACTATATCCGGATTAAGATATTGAGTGATGTCAATAGGTTGCTAGTAAGCCCATGAAAACTAGTATAAGAGTAAAGATATTGGAGTTACCAAAAGGTTCTTAGTGATCCCATGAAAACTATGTAACTGGACAGGGAGTTCATAATCACTTTACCGGTAATAGTCAGCCCATGAAAACTATTAGGTTAATAGTAACCCTAGAAACTATAACTGTGACAAATCGTCAAAATGAATGGGAGTGGTTAATCCAGAATTGATTCAATTGTTTATCATATAATCATATTATACCGTTTTAAATTGTTTTAACCATTGTGGATGCAAGAGCACAGTATATGGTTTTATGAAGGTTTTAAGGTACTAGTGAAGGGAAAACCTATTCCGCTAAGCGACGTGGTCTCACTAGATATCTAAATGATTTGAGATGGTAGATTATTATTCATACCAGGCTTTATGTCTGACTCAAAGTTTTTGTTTTCCCCTTAAAATCTTGGGTACTCAATTGATTTTGAGTAGTTTGAGGTTTAGGGTTTCCAGGTGTTCTTTTAGACGAATAAAGCTTCCGGTGACGTGCAAGAGGCATACTAGCTACTTAGGTTTCTTTTATTTCCACTGTGTTTAGTTGTAAAGGAAAACTTGTTTTATTGCCTTATTATATACTATGATCATCCAAGGGGGCATCTTCATACGTCGCTCTTGGCGTATTTTGCAATAAGTATTTTTTTATGCGAACGTCATCTGCGCATTGGGATTATGTAATAAATTTGAAATATTTTGAAATGGAATGTGGACTTTGTTTGTTGTTTTAAATTTTTTCCATATTCATGTGTTTCTGTGTACCAATGTAACTAACATTGCCGTATTTGGTCGCCGAGAATTAATAACTATGGATGATTGCAGCATCCATAGCCATTAGTTTTGGGCCTCCATGTAGGGAATTTTTCAAGTTGGTATCAAAGCATAGGTTTATGGAACCTAAAAGAAATTTAAACCTAAAAGATTTTCAAAACATAATCCAATGAACCAGATAACATGGTTGGTGTTCGAGTTAATGCTATAGTAATGTACTTGTATTTGATATATAGTTATGTATATAAGTAGTTATTCCCCGCTCTCTTAGACCGTTCTTCTGTATCTTACTAAGGCTCGTATGCAGATTTACAAGAAAGGAGATATGGAAGCAGAAAACGGAAGAGGACATCTCGGTGGAGGAAGCACCACAACTAATGGAAATGCTCGACCCACCACCAACAGGAACCCGAGTCGACCGGCTAATGCTAATAACCAAAATACTGATGCCAATGTGGATGCTAGAAATCCACCAGTAGATATGGGAGCGATGTATCAGTTCTTTATCAATATGATACAAGCAGGAGCTGCTGCTAGAGTAGTTGGAAATGTAGGAGGAGCTAATCCTGTGATTCCAGTTGGAAATAATCGTGCTAGGCTGAGTGACTATAGCAGTCTTGGTGGGAAGCCATTCATGGGGATAGAGAATGCTACTGAGGTAGAGAACTGGCTGTTGCATTGTGAGCATATCATCGCTGATTTGGATTTAGATGATGGGCAAAAGAGAAGGTTGGCCTCTAGGCAGTTGCAAGGGTCAGCGCTTCACTGGTGGAACAGTGTTACAGCTGGAGTTTCAGAAGAACAGTTGACTTTGACTGAGTTTAGAAGGAGATTTGAGCAAAAGTTTGTGTCTGAGTTTGCTAAGTCAGAGCTGATGAGGAAGTTTATGGATCTGGAGCAAGGAGAGATGTCAGTTGTTTAGTATGCCACTAAGTTTTAGGAGTTGTCCTGTTATGGACATAATACTATAGACACTGCCATAAGAAGGAACGAGAAGTTCATTAGAGGACTGAAGCCCGAAATTGCTAGGGCGACGTCGCCACATCTCCATGATCCTAGTAATTTAGTTGCGGAGATAGCCATTCGCCATGAGGAGATGCTTCCTAGTTGTGCTAGAGAGAAGCCAGTGGATATTCAAGGTTCTCAGGGGAAGAAGAGAAATTTCTTTAAGAAGAAGGGAGCCTAGAAGGTAGATGCTGCCAAGAAGGCAAAGGTAGAGTTAGTTTGCTATAAGTGTGACAAGAAGGGTCATTATGCGAATGAGTGTCGGTCAGGTAATAGGAAAAAGGCTGCAAACAAGAAGAATGTGAAGTGCTTTAACTGTGATAAAGTTGGGCATTACAAGAATCAGTGCTCAGAGCCAGTCAGGGCGGATAAAGGGAAAGTTTTGGCTATTGGACCCGCATCAGCTAGGCCTACTATAGCTGATAAATGGAAGACTGTGATGGAAGGTACATTTTTGATTCAGAGTATTCCAGTTAGGGTACTTTTTGAGACCTGCGCATCACATTCATTTATATCTCAGTGTTTGGTTGATAGATTATGTTTAGAACCCACCTATCTTGTTACTTCCTTAAGGGTTGCGAATCCAATAGGAGGGTATGCAACACTAGGGCTGAGATGTGACCAGTTAGAACTTGATTTGTTAGGTCATAAGTTTGCATGCAGCTTGTACGTTATTGAATTTGTAGATTTCAGGATCATTTTGGGTAAGGATTGGTTGGGTAGGTATAAGGCTAGAATATTTTGCCAGGATAGGGAGATATCACCGAGACATCCTGATAGTCATAACCGGGTAATATTTTTAGTGGCGAATTCTAACCGGAGTGTGAGTAATTTGCTTAGTGCTATGGGGATTGGAGATGAATTAAGTCAGGTTCGAGTAGCAAGAGACTTTGCAGATGTCTTTAAGCCAGTCACAGGACTACCCTCGAAACGAGCAGTTGAGTTTCGTATAGATCTTGTGCATGGAGCTGAACCTATGAGTAGACCACATAGAAGGATGACACCTAATGAGATGAAGGAATTGAAGGTGCAGCTAGTGGATCTGGAAGGAAGGAATTTTATTAGTCCAAGTAGTTCACCTTAGGGAGCGGCCGCGGTGTTTGTGAAGAAACCAGATGGGTCATTGAGGATGTGTATCGACTATCGTAAGTTGAATGAAAGAACGATTAAGAATAGGTATCCTTTGCCAAGAATAGAATATCTGTTCGATCAGTTGAGTGCAGCCAAAGTGTTTTCCTAGTTGGATTTAGCGACATGTTTCCATCAATTAAGAGTGGCAGAGAAGAGTATTCCTTTGATAGCATTTCAGACTAGGTATGGTTCGTATGAGTGGTTGGTGATTCCATTTGGATTAATAAATGCACCTGCTTTCTTTGTGGATTTGATGAACCGAGTCTTCTGAGAGTACTTTGATAGGTTTGTGCTAGTGTTTATAGAAGACATTTTCATATACTCTAAGGATGAGAGAGAGCATGAAGTTCATCTTAGAGTGGTACTTGAGATGCTAAGGCAGAATCAGTTAAAGGCGAAGTTTACCAAATGTCATTTTTGGAAGAAAGAGGTTAAGTTTCTTGGTCACATGGTTTCAGAGAAAGACTTGTCAGTCGATCCAGATAAGATCGAAGCTGTGAATAATTGGAAGAGACCAGAGACGGTGACTAAGATTAGAAGTTTTCTTGGACTAGCATGCTGCTACCAAAGATCTATCAAGCACTTCTCGGAGATAGCAGCAACTTTGACTAAGTTAAATAGGAAGGAGGTGAAGTTTATCTGGTTCGACAAATGTGAGGAAGCATTTCTTAATTTAAAGCATTTGTTGACCAATGCACTAGTATTAGTAGTTCCAGACGGAAACAAGGGTTGGTGGTGTATACTGATGCATGCAGAGCTGGATTAGGAGCCGTATTAATGCAGAAGGGTAAAGTTATTTCCTACGCTTCCAGATAGCTTAGACCGCATGAAGTGTTGTGTCCTACTCATGATCTGGAATTGGCTGCGGTGATCTTTGCATCGAAAATTTGGAGACATTATCTCTTAGGGGAGAGGTTTGAGCTTTATACCGATCATAAGTCCTTATGGTATTTATTCTCTCAGAAGGAGTTGAATATGAGACGGTAGAGGTGGCTGGAGTTTTTGGCTTCTTATGATTTTGGTATAGAGTATACACCTGGGAAAGTTAATAAGGTAGCAGATGCTCTTAGCAGAAGACATCAGAATATGGTGTTAGCTATGTTGGCAAAGCGGAAGGATATAGAAGCTTTGGCCAGTTGTGGTATGCAATTAAAGTTGACTGCTAGTTCCAGTCAAAGTACCACCATGTTGTCTTGTTTAGAAGTCGACCAGTGCTAATCGAACAGATTGCTTCTAAGCAAAAAGAGGATCCAGTGTTAGCCGAGAGGATTAGAAGGCTTGAGGGTGGAATTGAGATCAGTGATCTAAGAGACTTTAGTCTTGACCAAAAAGGATAGTTGAGAAAGAAGGGACGGTTATGTGTTTCGAATGTGGAAGACTTGAGGAAAGAAGTTCTTGGAGAATGTCGTCGGTCCAAGTTTATGATTCATCCTAGAAGAACCTGTGAGAAATGCGGATTACGGATCTTAAGGCTTGTATAAACACTAGGGGGGTGAATAGTGTTTTAAGGAATTACTAATTATTTTTGAGTTTATATTAATTTGAACACAAATGTATGCAATATTCAGATACAGATATGATCACAGATTCAAACACAGATGCAAATATAAAGTAAAAGCAATAAAGGAAAGAACACACCGGATTTTATACTGGTTCGGAGTTACCCTACATCCAGTCCCGCACATAAGTATGGATTTCCTTTCAAAAACAATCTTTACAATTACAACCTTCGATTTCAAGGCCACGAGGTACACCACTCCAGATTCACAATCCTCTGGGTAGAGATATTTGATTTCCCGGGCAACAAGTTTACCTAATTGATTTCCTAGGCTACAATCACACCTTTTCTCACTTGATTGATTTCCAAGGCTACAATCACACCTTTTCTCACTTGATTGATTACAAAGAAGCCTATAACTCTGAATAGCACTGGGATCTTGTTGAGATAGTGATAGGGAATCAAACCAGAAATAATCTAGTTAAATTCAATGATGATTTCGGTAGAGTAATGGTAAGAATATATATAAAGAAATGTGGAGGAAGAAGAGGAGTGAAAACCAGAAAAATATTGTTAAAAATTCATTAAAAACATCCCCTATTTATAGAAGAACAACAACCATGTCTATTCGTGAATGGTTATGGCGAATAGACACTTCTTTTGAAATTCAAATTTTTGAAACCAACTGCCACTATGTCGACATGGGTATCTTGGGTATGTCGACATCCCAAAGGAAATTTTGGTGATTTGTTTTTCTTTGAAAATTACTTCTATCTTATATTAAAACTATTTTAAACTTTATAAATATACTTAACTTTAGCTAAAATACATAAGTAAATGTAGAGAATAATATATATATAATTTTACTATAATTTTATATTTAAATCTAAGTATAAATATATTATAATTAAAAGATAGTTTAAAACAAACGAAGTTTAAAACAAGAGTTTATTTAAAAACAAAATCAAAGAATATTTTAAGGCTAAAACATCTTTTTGAAAATCATTTGAAAAGATAATTTTTAAGGCTAAAACATTTTGAAAAGCAGTTTTGAAAATCATTTTGAAGTAGTTTTGCAAGCTTCTTCCTGCAGAATATCTCATCACATCAGGACTCGAGAACTTGTACAAGACCAGGATGTACGTGGGTTTGTAAGCCACTTGTCGTAGGTTTGTAAGCTACTTGTCGTGGGTTTGTAAGCCACTAAAAATGTAGAAATGGGTTCCATCCCAAATGAAATATGGAGTGAAGATTTCAGTGCTATTATGAAGTTTTAACATAATTCTAGACTCAATACTTATCCTGTACTATTTGATAATCTTGCTATTCTTGATATTCTTGATACTCATGAGTCTTCAATCTTGATATCTTGAATCTCTATATTGTACAGTCTTCATTCTTGATACGTGCATGGTTAAATCCTGCATATATATACATATATATCTAAACTATAATGTTAGTATTTATATTTTATAGTCTTATTCTAAGGTTGTTGTCATCAAAACAATCATCTCAAGGACTAACAATCTCCCCCTTTTGATGATGATAACCTTTGTTTATAAAATATTATTTCTATCCTAATGATTCCCCCTAATACTAATAACTCCCCCTTAATCTATGCCGAACTATCCTGTATTTTATACTTCTCCCCCTTTGTCGTCAACAAAAACTAACTCCGAACTATATAACTCCCCCTTAGTCTAATATTAAATGATTATAATGATAGTGTTATCATAAATAATCAACACTTAAATCTAAAACTAAAACTTTAGTCCTAAATTACAAACTCTCCTAACTAAGAATCTATATATGATAATATTTGTAATATAAGAACACAAATCATTTATATTGTTATATTTTACATGAGCGTAGAGAACGTAAGTAAAAACATATAACAATGGGAAATAGGAAAGAGAAACTAATGCGTGTCCTTAAAAATGGGAGATCTATGAACAGAACAATTTGGATAGTGGAAACGGAAATTTCCATGTTGTTCGACAAGATTTTCATCTTTGTCAAAGCACACTTTGCCAACGCAAACGACTTTGTCGTTATCTTCAGCGTGCTCTTCTTCCATGGGGGCTTCTTCTTCGTCTTCCTTGCTGTCCTCTTGCACTTGATCTCCTGAAGACTCTTCATCAATCAAGATCGGATTAGCATGATTGTCCATTAGAAATTTTTGCAAATTTCTAAGAATTTTGCCTTGCCGTTCTTGTTCTTTGGCCATTCTAAGTTGCACCATTTAAATTTCAGTCATTAGTTGCAGTGCATCCTTCAAAGAATCCTCCATTTTCGTCACTCGTGCAAGTGTAGTTTGTTGAAACGGTCCAGAAGTAGGACAAGGGAACGAAAAGATTGAATTTTTGTTTGATTTGGAAGAGTAGGCCATTGTTTAAATGTTTTTAGAAGATAGGACATAGAAAGAACAGAAAGAATGATCCAATTTTTGAAATAAGAAGAATATATAACCACTTATTTGAATTTTTGTGGGAAAAATTCAAAAATAAAAAAATCGTTATATGTCGACATGGTTAGGAGGGGGATGTTGACATGGTGCTTGATATTTTTACTATTTGATTTATTTTTAATTTAATTTTTAATTATACTTTGTTATTTATATTTTATATTTCAGTTATTGAACAAATACCTAATTCTCTTCTTAATTTAGTAAATATAGATTCATTTAAGGGTTTTGTTAATATATCAGCAATTTGATTCTCAAGATTGATATAATCGAGAGTAATTACTTCCTTACTTATATTATCTCTGAGAAAATGATGCCTGATATCAATATGTTTAGTTCGAGCATGATGAGTAGTATTTTTTGATAAATTTATTGCACTAGTATTATCACAATAAATTGGTGATCTTGAGATATTTAAACCAAAATCTTTTAAAGTTTGTTGCATATATATTACTTGAGAACAAGCTAAAGCAGCAGAAATATACTCTGCTTCAGTTGTTGATAAAGAAACAGTGTTTTGCTTTTTACTAAACCAGGAAATCAGAGAATGCCCCAAAAAGTGACAAGTTCCACTTGTACTTTTTCGGTCTGACTTACAACCAGCATAGTCAACATCACAGTAAGATATTAATTCAAAAGAATCATTTTTAGGATAAAATAAGCCATAGTCAATGGTGTGTTTAATATATCTTATGATACGTTTTACAGCTTTTAAGTGGGTCTCTTTAGGTTGGGATTGATATCTTGCACAGAGGCAAACGCTATGCATGATATCAGGTCTACTAGCAGTTATATAGAGTAGTGATCCAATCATTCCTCTATATAATTTTTGATCTACATCTTTCGAGAGATCTTCTTTACTTAGGTACTCATTGGTTGCCATGGGAGTGGGTTTTCCACTTGCAGTAGTCAAACCAAATTTACTAACTAGGTCTTTAACATATTTTTCTTGACTAATAAAGATATCATTATCTAATTGTTTTATTTGTAATCCTAGAAAGAAGTTTAATTCACCCAGATGACTCATCTCAAACTCTTTTGTCAATATTTCTGAAAATTCTTTATTCATTTCAAAATTAGTTGATCCGAAAATGATATCATCTACGTAAACTTGTACTAGTTGAATATCATTTTTATTTCTTTTAATAAAAAGAGTATTATCTACTTTACCAATTTCAAAGTTTGATTGAAGTAAGTAAGATCTTAGTCTATCATACCAAGCTTTAGGAGCTTGTTTTAGACCATATAGAGCTTTATTAAGTTTGTAAACATGATTTGGAAATTTTTCATTTTCAAAAAGTAGTGGTTGTTCAACATATACTTCTTCTTTTACAAATCCATTTAAAAAGGCACTTTTAACATCCATTTGAAATAATTTGAAATTATTATAATTTGCGAAAGCAAGTAGAATCCTAGTGGCTTCTAATCTTGCTACGGGAGCAAAGGTTTCATCAAAATCTATTCCTTCTTCTTGACAATAACCTTGAGCGACTAACCGGGCTTTATTTCTAATGACCTCACTTTGTTCATTCATTTTATTTTTATAAACCCATTTTGTTCCAATTATAGTTTTATTTTCAGGTCTAGGAACAAGTTCCCAAACATCATTTCTAGTGAATTGATTTAATTCTTCTTGCATAGCCAAAATCCAAGAATCATCAGTTGATGCTTCTTTTGGATTTTTGGGTTCAATAGTTGATATAAAAGCTACATTGCTTATTTTACTTAGTTGATTTCTAGTTGTAACAACAGATTGCATATCTCATAGAATATTTTCTATGGGATGATCTTTTAAAAGTTTAATCCTTTTATTAGGATGATTAAATTCATTATCAGTTTCAATTGATTTTTGATTTTGAGTAATTAAATCCTCTTCATCATTTGTCTCTACAAAATTTTTGGGATTTTCATCGAATGAAACATGCATTGTTTCTTCAATGGTGTTAGTTCTTAAATTAAACACTCTGTATGCTTTGCTTCTATTAGAATATCCGATAAAGATACCTTTGTCGGATTTAGGATCAAATTTATCTAAGTCATCTTTTGTATTTAAAATAAAACATTTACTTCCAAAAATTCTAAAATAAGATACCTTAGGTTTCTTTCCGTGAAGAAGTTCATAAGATGTCTTATCAGTTAAACGTCTTATTAAGATTCTATTTAAAATATAACAAGCGGTAGCAACTGCTTCTGCCCAAAAATGTTTTGGTAAATGACTATTTGAAAGCATAGTTCTCGCACACTCTTGAATCATCCTATTTGTATGTTCTACTACTTTGTTTCATTGTGGAGTTCTTGGAAATGAAAAATTGTGAGTTATACCCTTTTTATTGCAGAATTCCTCAAACTTTTCATTTTCAAATTCACCACCGTGATCACTACAGATGGTTATAATTTTTACAGAAAGTTGATTTTGAATCCTTTTTGTAAAGTTCTTAAAACATTCAAAAGTATCACTTTTATGTTTTAAAAATATTGTCCATGTAAATCTAGAATAATCATCTACAATTACAAAAACATATTTATTGTGATTTATTGACTGAATTTGAGATGGACCAAATAAATCAAGATGAAGTAATTCAAGAGGTTTTGTAGTTGAAATCATATCTTTTAATTTAAAGGAACTTTTTCTAAGTTTTCCTAATTGACATGCATCACATAAACTATCTACTTTAAAATTCATTTTAGGGAGACCTCTTACTAGATCATGTTTTGACAGTCTAGATAAGAGTTTGAAATTCAAATTCCCAAATCTCTTATGCCAAATCCAAGGGTCACTTGTATTTGCCAAAAGACACAAGTTATCATTTGAAACTTTCATACTAAGAATATAAATATTCTTTTTCCTAATTCCCTCAAATATTATGGTTGAATTATTATCTTCAATGTGACACTTATCTTTTTCAAATTTAATTTTATATCCTTTATCGCAAAGTTGACTAATACTTAGCAAATTATGTTTCAGATTCTTAACTAGCAAAACGTTAGTAATAATAGGAGTTTTAGAGTTACCGACATTGCTGATGCCAATCACATATCCTTTTGAGTTGTCTCCAAAGTTAACAAATCCTCCGTCTTTGTATATTATATCATTCAGCATATCAGGATTACAAGTCATGTGTGTAGAACATCCACTATCGAGTATCCATTTATTCTTTTTGATCTGCACAATTTGTCCATTGTGGATTGATTCCTCAACACCCACAAAACATGTTTCCTGCACATCATAAAAACCTTGTGAACGATTTGACTTTGAATATAGATTATATGCAAACTTATGATACAATGATGATTTGAATATTTTTAAACAAGTATTAACAAAATTTTCAAATATAGCCATTAAAAAATTTTCAAAATTCAGATTATGAAACTTTGAAAACCTTGCTCTGATACCAAATGTGAGAAATGCAGATTACGGATCTTAAGGCTAATATAAACACTAGAGGGGAGGGGGTGAATAATGTTTTAAGAAATTACTAATTCTTTTTGAGTTTATACTAATTTGAACACAAATGTATGCAATATTCAGACACAAATATGATCACAGATTCAAACACAGATGCAAATATAAAGTAAAAGCAGTAAAGGAAAGAACACACCAGATTTTATACTGGTTCAGAGTTACCCTACATCCAGTCCCGCACACAAGTACAGATTTCCTTTAAAAAACAATCTTTACAATTACAACCCTCGATTTCAAGGCCACGAGGTACACCACTCCAGATTCACAATCCTCTGGGTAGAGATACTTGATTTCTCGGGCAACAAGTTCACCCAATTAATTTCCTAGGCTACAATCACACCTTTTCTCACTTGATTGATTTCCAAGGCTACAATCACACCTTTTCTCACTTGATTGATTACAAAGAAGCCTATAACTCTGAATAGCACTGGGATCTTGTTGAGATAGTGATAGAGAATCAAACAAGAAATGATCTAGTTAAATTCAATGATGATTTCGGTAGAGTAATGGTAAGAATATATATAAAGAAATGTGGAAGAAGAAGAGGAGTGAAAACCAGAAAAATATTATTAAAAATTCGTTGAACTATCTTATATTAAAACTAATTTAAACTTTATAAATATACTTAACTTTAGCTAAAATACGTAAGTAAATGTAGAGAATAATATATATATAATTTTACTATAATTTTATATTTAAATCTAAGTATAAATATATTATAATTAAAAGATAGTTTAAAACAAACGAAGTTTAAAACAAGAGTTTATTTAAAAACAAAATCAAAGAATATTTTAAGGCTAAAACATCTTTTTGAAAATCATTTGAAAAGATAATTTTTAAGGCTAAAACATTTTGAAAAGCAGTTTTGAAAATCATTTTGAAGTAGTTTTGCAAGCTTCTTCCTGCAGAATATCTCATCACATCAGGACTCGAGAACTTGTACAAAACCAGGATGTTCGTGGGTTTGTAAGCCACTTGTCGTAGGTTTGTAAGCTACTTGTCGTGGGTTTGTAAGCAACTAAATAGGTAGAAATGGGTTCCATCCCAAATGAAATATGGAGTGAAGATTTCAGTGCTATTATGAAGTTTTAACATAATTCTAGACTCAATACTTATCTTGTACTATTTGATAATATTGCTATTCTTGATACTCATGAGTCTTCAATCTTAATATCTTGAATCTCTATACTGTACAGTCTTCATTCTTGATACCTGCATGGTTAAATCCTACATTTACATATATATCTAAACTATAATGTTAGTATTTATATTTTATAATCTTATTCTAAGGTTGTTGTCATCAAAACCATCATCTCAAGGACTAACAGAACCAAGATGCGTGTGGATATAGAGAGGAGCTTCTATTAGGAAGGTATAAAAAGGGATGTTGGCTTGTGGGTTAGTTAGTGTGCAAACTATCAACAAGTGAAGCTGAACATCAGAAACAAAGTGGGTTGCTTCAATCTTTAGAGATTCAAGTTTGGAAATGAGATTCGATATCCATGGATTTTATAGACAGGTTGCCAAGGTCAAATAGAGGTAATGAAAGTATATGGGTTATAGTGGATAGGTTGACCAAAAGTGCCCATTTCATTCCAGTTAAGTCAACCAGGACGGCACCTTTATTAGCTAAGCTGTTTATGAGGAACATAGTTAGACTACATGGAGATCCTAGTAGTATAGTAAGTGATAGAGATGCATTGTTCACTAGTGAATTCTAGAAGAGTCTACAGGAAGTATTGGGCACCAAACTTAATATGAGTACTGCATATCACCCTTAGACGGATGGGCAGACAGAGAGTCAACAATGTACTCGAGGATTTACTAAGAGCTTGTATCTTAGACTTTGGTGGACCTTGGGAAGATCACCCACATTTGGTTGAGTTTTCCTATAATAATAGTTAACGGACTAATATAGGAATGGCGCCTTTTGAAGCTTTGTATGGAAGGTCATGCAAATCGCCAACATGTTGGCTGGAGACTGAAGGCCGACTAGTCTTAGGTCCAGATTTGGTTAGAGAGGCGTCAGAGAAGATTGAGTTGATCTGGGAAAGGATAAAGGAAGCTCAGTCCAGGCATAAGAGTTACGCAGATAAGAGGCGTAAAGACCTAGAGTTATCAGTTGGAGATAAGGTTTACATTAAGGTGTCACCGATGAAAGGTGTGGTGCGATTTGGAAAGTCAGGGAAACTACACCAAGATATGTTGGACCATTCTAGATTTTAGAGAGGATCGGGAATGTAACGACCCGGAAATTTCGAACCCGAAATTTCCAAATAGTTAGAAGAAAAAGGAAAGAGATAGAAGAAAGAAACAGAAGAAGAAGAAGATCAGAAACATCAACATCTCACATTCGCAGCGGATAAAATATAATAATAAATGATAACAGTTATAAAACAATATTATATCTTGTCGATTACATTTTAATACATCAGAGTTACATATTTATACAGACACTGGATATACACAATTATCAAGTCTCAGATATACAATAATATAACACAGTAGAAACACTCCATACGTTCCTGCCATCCAGCTCGTCTCCTGAACTCCCAAACGTCCTTACCTGAAAATCTGTAATACTCGGTCTGACCCGAGAATTACATCAAAGTAACACCCGGGTCAGGCTGGAAACCAGCATGAGTAAACTTATCTACCATGGAATTTCAATTCATAGAACTTATTTAAACCCGGGGTAACTCGTACTTTACCACAAGTAAACAACTTATATAGTCAATACTTATTTCACAAAATAATATCTAAGTATCCAACTTAGTTTAAATGGTCCATATTATTCCAAACCGGCCTGTTGATTTCATATATCAAATTTATAAAGAATTATAGATTACTAATCGAAGTGGTTTCGGATATCGCTGATATCCGACCCCGGTCTCTTCGAAATCCAATGTCATCTTAACCCAAGTTACTCAAATGAAATACAATTCAAACTTTAAATACAGGGTGTCACCTTTACACAGTAATTCATCATCGATATATACCCACATTATTCCAGTTTAAACCAAACATATCATATCACATAACATCACACATCAGAGATATCATCTATTCAAGGCAATTATTATCCATTCATATATAATGATCTATACCATCTCTAATTAATTTAAAGTAAATTAAATTAATTACTTCATTCCTAATTAATTTAAAATAAATTAAATTAATTAATTCATCATTATAAATCTTACTTATATAATTATTAATTAATTACAAATAAATTAATTAATCTTTCTCTAATTATCTACTTTAATTAATCACCTTGATTAATTATTCTTTAATTACATTTAAGTAATTAACTTTAATTAATTTTACAAATTAATTATTCTTAACCAAATACAGTAATTAACCTTTAATTACTTCATTAATTAATTAATTATAATCAATTTCTTTAATCCTTAATTAATTACAATTAATTAGTTATTCTATAATCACTTATCATTTGATTAATTAATCTTAATTAATCAACCCTTAATTACATCATTAATTAATTATAAACTAATGATCCCTAATTACATCCTTAATTATTTATTCTATTTAAATTAATTACATTAAGTAAATAACCTTAATCCTTTAATTAACTTTATTAAAAAACATTTTTGAAAATCTACTTATCTACCCTTTTTTAAAAACTTATCTATTTAAATATTTAAAACTTGTTTAACATATTTATTCTTTGAAAACAATCTATTTCCATTATCCTAAACTTGTTTAACTTTGTTTTAAAATCTTAGAAACATTTCAAAAATCAAATTCCTTTGTTTAAACTTTTTAAAACTTACTGTAATAATTCCTTAAAACTGCTCCTACCCAAAACCCGAGTAAAAACTTAAGAAACACGAAGCAACTCTCGAGACACTCCACGTTTCCTGCTTCGAGTGAAACTCGATTACCCCCGAACGAAAACCCGAGTATCCCTTCTTCTCCAAAACCCAACTTTCCAGATACACGTAAACGTGCTCGTGCACGTGCACGACTTCTCTGATCGACGGCGATCACTACTCCGACCTCCGACAAGTCAGATTCCACCACGCCTTCACGTACGACCATCCCATCTTCTTGATTCGAGCGAGAATTGAAAACGAGCATTAAACCCATCAGCTGGAAACGAACATCACCAGAAACCACTCCCCTCCGATGATCCTTGCCTCGAGACACCACGCCTCCATCACCGTAGCTCCGCCTCGTCTCCCCTCATCTCCAGAACACCATGCGATCACCTCCGACTTCATCACATAATCGCGAATTCCCTCTGAACACATCGTCGATATAACCAGAGTTAAACCCTATCCCATCAAATTCCGATCACCACGACCATCATAAAAACCTTCCACTATTTTTCCCGTATCCCTAGGCACCACGACCACCTTCATGCCGAACCTCGCCATCCCCTTCAACGCTGATCAACAGTAAACGACCCAAAACCCAAATTCGAGAAATCCTCAATTTCTCTTCAAACACCAATTTAAAAATTACAAACTTCATCTTAAAATTCATGACTTTGAACATCAATTCAGATTATATAATTCGAAATCTAAATTATTGAAATTAATTTTCATTCAATTTTGATTTTCCACTGTAAATCTGACATTTACAGTATATTTGTTAAATATAAATATTTAAATTTATTTTTAAATACATGATTACTTCATTATGTTCAAATTCCTTTCAATGTTCAATGATTATTATTGATTAACTTGAGAGATAGGAATTTTTTTTTATAAAAACTGGAACATGAAGAAGAACAGAGTTTTAAAAATTTGCATTTCTACAGGCATTCATAGTCACTGCTATATATATACATTTGCATTCATCTTCAAATCCATCATGCAAACATTGATATTATGTATACTATAACATTCACCTCCATATATATGTGAACTTAATTACTTCAACAGGCATCCATCAAAAAAAAACAAGTTTAAATCTGTTTTTAAAATAAATTTACTCACCAGAAATGATGAACAGAGACTTAAAAACTGATATGCTTTGATTTGAAACTGGAAACTGGATAATGCTTAGTTGAGTTGATCTTGGTTTTTAAACTGACATGAAGTTGCTTTGAATATTCAGGTAGATGATTGCTTGATTAATTTCAGGTTTGCAATTTGCTGTTTTACCCGCTTTGATCTTGCTACAGATTGTATTTCAGGTTGAAGTTTTGATCTTGAAAATTTTGAACTGAAGCTTTTATCTTATTCCAGGTTTCAGATTTTAACTTTGCTTTGATTTATGTTCTGATTTGTATTGATTTTTCTCAGGTTTGAGAAGTTTTTGTAACTGAGAAAACTTTTGAACTAAAAAATGAGCAGCCCGGTTCAACATTTTGATTTTTATTTACATTATCATTCCAGGAGAAAAACATCTTTGCCACTTGTTAATTTCATATTATCAAAACCTCACACTTGTTATAATGCATGATCTTATTTTACAAATGTCACAAACAAAGATTTTGTGTTTTACACCCTTACTTCATTTTAATTTATAAATTTTTGTTTATCCCTTTATTTTATTTAATTTATAGATTTTGTTCTAAATCCTATATTAATTTGTTATATTCTATTTATTTTACTTACTTGTAAATATGCATGTTTTATTTATTTTTAAATGTTTATAATACTTTTGTATTTATTTTATTAATTAACAATCACTTTCTTAATTTATATAAATAAAGTTTTCTTTAAGGAAAATAATATAAAACAAATCCTATTCTAAATAAAATCATATATAATATATGTTTAAAAATCCAAAATGTATTTAAGATATATATATCTATCATTTGAATTTCAAAATTCAAATTCAAATTTAATTTAAAATCCACTCACATATAAATAATACATTTTAATTTGTTTGAAAATAATAAGTTTGCCAATTTTAAATAATTATATTAGGGAGATTATCAAACCAATATTTATCCATATATATTTTATTATAAGAATTTCTATCTGTTCAGTTGGATAAATCAGTTAATTATCCAATTTTCAGATGACCAAAAATCCGGATTATCACATTCCTCCCCCCTTTGAATCTTTTCGTCCTCGAAAAGGAACGAAACTAGAATTTTATTATAATGTTGATTATCAGTTAAATTATTTCTTAGACATCTTAACCCTTAACTCTTTTTATTTAAATTTTCAAAACATTTTAAAAAAAATCTACATAATATTATCAAAATAGTTTTTATAAAAATACTTTTTATAATTCGATGTCTCAACCAGTCCATCCTTGTTCTCACAGAAATTCGGTCATACGTTGATCAGGCGTAAGACTGAAAATCTATCAGTACTTGGTAAACCCGTTTTCGACACCTATTGAAAATACTTGGAAAATAATTTTATTGAAAATAGGGAAAACATTTTTGAAATCGAGGAATATCTTGGTGAGAATGCTCTGGAAATCATCACCCCCATCCATGGTCACAGTTACATCACGGGTTACGTTGCCATCGCAGCAAAAGTCCATGTAACTGATGACAGCATGAAACCCACAACAGATCGCAGTTACATCCAGGGTTACGTTGCCATCGCAGCAAAAGTCCATGTAACTGTTGGCTCTCAGCGGCACACACGATTTTCGCTGTCAAAATGAAACTTCTCCCACATAGGTCGCAGTCTACCGATATAAAATCAAACGCAGACTGTTGGCTCTCAGCGGCACAAACGACTTTCGCTATGTTACCATAGTGTCACAGTCTACCGATATAAAATCAAACATAGACAGTTGGCTCTCAGCGGCACACATGACTTTCGCTATGGTCTGCAGTAGATCGCAGTGACATCGAGTTAAACTGTCGTCACAGTATAACCCAAATGCCTCTGTGGGCACCAGCCCCTCAACTTTCGCTACACAAATAATCCTCAGGAACTAGTTTTGTCCGGACTCCTCACAGGATCAACTTTAGAATCCCCCCTTGGGGTTCAAGGCAGTACCACCCTGTGGTACTCCTGAGAAGTTCATTTCAAGGGAGCGCCTTTTTCCCTAGAGCTATACTCAAAACATTTTATACTATACACTTATAGTATCTTCAAATCATACCCTTTATGATTTATCAAATCTCATTTACACAAAATCGATATCCAAAATCGATAGTTCCAAACTTGGCTTTCCAAAATCCAAAATTGATTTTTCCAAAAATCAAAAGCCTTTTCCAAATTCATAGGTTCCCAAAACCTTTTCCAAAATCATTCTCATAAGATCCTTTATATATATAGATATAGATATATATAACTTTGAAAATCTTTGGATCATTTCAACTTTGTATAAAACCTCTTTTATACGTCAAATATTTCAAAACCCTTTTCTTTTAGCAATAGATTCAACAAGGGAAGATTTACCTTATATAACAAAGATATACAACTTTGTTTTATTCCAAATCAAATATTCAAATTTGATAAATCTTTTATAAAGTTATTAGCCATATTACCTTTTTATTTATAAAATGAGTTCTAATCATAGAAATATTCAACTCACATTTTATTTCATCATTTATTTCTCAAAATATACCCTTCGATTTCAAAACCATTTTACAGTTTTATCCACAAATTTTCAATATCAATTTCATTCAAACCCGTACGATGTACACATATCATCCGTACGCAATATCAATCTGATCGCTCACTCGATCACACAATTTCTCTTCCGAACTAGTATCGTCCACCCGACTTCCTAGTGCGGACTCAGATCTGGTTTCTTGATCAGAAACCGTCATTCTCCTAGCATAGTCACAACTATGATAGAGAATATCCAGAACTAATCAACAATCCATATCCAGGTTCGCCGTCGAAAATCGAGCGAATAAATCCTAACTCGGATCGATAATGTTATCTCGAAATTCTGTGTTCGAATCTGGATCAAATCACTATGCGAATAGAATAATATACGTATATCCTACGTATTTATCTTTATTGGTTATTAGCCAAAATAATTTCTCTTTTCTATTCACTTTTCCTTTAATTTCATTTACTCATTCTCAATTGCTTCCATTTCCAATTGAGTTATTATTTCAATTACAAACAGTTTGAACTCTGACCAATTTAGATTTAAAAATAGCTTGGAAAAGTTTAAAATAGATAAGTAGTTGAAAATTAGTTATTAGTTTGTAAAATAGCTGTAAAATAGTTAAGTAGGTATAAAATAGTTAGATAATTTCAAAATAGTTTTTTTTTTAAATAGTGATTACATATAAGTAACTGAAAAATAGTAATTAGTTTATAAGACAGTTTCAAAATAGTTAAATAGTTCCAAAATAATTGTAAAATAAGTATAAAATAGTTTGGGGTTTAAGAAGAAAGATTGTATAGTAAATAGTTTGAAAAAATATATTTGTATTAAAACAATTTATTTTTGAAAATAAACCAGTGTCAAACTGTTCAATTCTCATCAATTCAATTTAAATTTCCACTTCCATTTAAATTGACTCAATTCCAATTTAAATAACTTCAATTTCCATGATTTAATCCCAATTCAAGTTGAATTAACCTTAATTCCTTTCCAAATTCAAATCAAATTTCATTTGATTTTTAAACTTATTCAACTTTAATCATAATTCCAAATTATTCAAATTAATTTCAAATTGAATCCACTTCAATTTCAAATCATTTCAATTTCTATATGAATTAATCCCAATTCCTATTTGAATTTGAACTCATTCAATTTTCAATTTTATTTCAAATTAATCCGATTCAACTTTTCCAAAATTTATCCATCTTAAATCACAATTTCCATTTATTCAAACCAATTTCAGTTTGAACTAATTCAATTTAAATCTCAATTTTAAACTATCTCGAATTATATAAATTCGAGTTAAAATTTTAAATGTTGATTTAGTTCCTTAAATCAAATTAAACTTTACTTTTAAATTAATTCAACCTTTATTTTTAATTTAACAACTTAAATCTTTAAACCATTTAATTCTGAATTCAAATTTCAAAATTCCATTTTAAAATTATCTTTACTTAACTTATTACAAAGTTCAAATAAGAATTCAAATACAATTTAATCTTCAGATTCTAATTTATTATCAATTTCTAATTTAAAAACCAATTCTCAGTTTCATAGATTATTTATAACAATAGAATGATATTAGGATAAATAAACATCCAAATTTATCTTAATACCAATTTACAGCATCCATTTTCAATTTTCAGATCTCAAACCCAATTTGAGATCACTCATAACTCCTATTTAAATCAACCATTTAACTACCCAAGTTAAATTTAAATTTTATTTTGAAATTTCCAATTCAAGTTGTTCATTCAAACTTATTTAACTTTTTCTAAGTTAATTTCAATTTAATCCCATTAACCTTACAAAATTTGAATCCCCATTTCAAATTTTATATTAATAACCTTCTCACTTATAAGTTCAAAAACTTATCACTTTGGGTTTTCATATCACATTCCAAGGAAAATTAAAAATTCAATACTTAGAGTTTATTTCAAACATCTTTAATATAACGTATATCCTCATTTACACATATTTATTTCATTTACTCACTAAGTTATACCTTAAATTTTTAAACCACCTTTGGTTTTAATTTCAAACAGATTTCTTTAAAATAATTCCAAGTTTTCTAGATTTAGAATTAAAATTTCACAATTTTAAATTATCTTTAATTCCAATTGGATTTTTAATTTCAGTTTGGATCCATTTCAAACTTATCTTCATTAAATTTCAATTTGGTTGTATTACTATTACCACTTAATTTAATTCCAATATTTTAACAACCAATTACCTTAATATTTATTAGAAAAAATATCATTTTATATATCAAAATATATTCTTATATAAAATCATTTAAAATCCTTATATAAGAAAATAACAATTACGCTCTCATATATATATATATATATATATATATATACACTCAACTCGTTCTAGGGTACCATTGACCCTATTCTTAACGAGTAATCCCAACAGAGTCAAGGTTCTCGCTTAACCTTCAGCTCTGATACCAACTGTAACGACCCGGAAATTTCGAACCCGAAATTTCCAAATAGTTAGAAGAAAAAGGAAAGAGATAGAAGAAAGAAACAGAAGAAGAAGAAGATCAGAAACATCAACATCTCATATTCGCAGCGGATAAAATATAATAATAAATGATAACAGTTATAAAACAATATTATATCTGTCGATTACATTTTAATACATCAGAGTTACATATTTATACAGACACTGGATATACACAATTATCAAGTCTCAGATATACAATAATATAACACAGTAGAAACACTCCATACGTTCCTGCCATCCAGCTCGTCTCCTGAACTCCCAAACGTCCTTACCTGAAAATCTGTAATACTCGGTCTGACCCGAGCATTACATCAAAGTAACACCCGGGTCAGGCTGGAAACCAGCATGACTAAACTTATCTACCATGGAATTTCAATTCATAGAACTTATTTAAACCCGGGGTAACTCGTACTTTACCACAAGTAAACAACTTATATAGTCAATACTTATTTCACAAAATAATATCTAAGTATCCAACTTAGTTTAAATGGTCCATATTATTCCAAACCGGCCTGTTGATTTCATATATCAAATCTATAAAGAATTATAGATTACTAATCGAAGTGGTTTCGGATATCGCTGATATCCGACCCCGGTCTCTTCGAAATCCAATGTCATCTTAACCCAAGTTACTCAAATGAAATACAATTCAAACTTTAAATACAGGGTGTCACCTTTACACAGTAATTCATCATCGATAGATACCCACATTATTCCAGTTTAAACCAAACATATCATATCACATAACATCACACATCAGAGATATCATCTATTCAAGGCAATTATTATCCATTCATATATAATGATCTATACCATCTCTAATTAATTTAAAGTAAATTAAATTAATTACTTCATTCCTAATTAATTTAAAATAAATTAAATTAATTAATTCATCATTATAAATCTTACTTATATAATTATTAATTAATTACAAATAAATTAATTAATCTTTCTCTAATTATCTACTTTAATTAATCACCTTGATTAATTATTCTTTAATTACATTTAAGTAATTAACTTTAATTAATTTTACAAATTAATTATTCTTAACCAAATACAGTAATTAACCTTTAATTACTTCATTAATTAATTAATTATAATCAATTTCTTTAATCCTTAATTAATTACAATTAATTAGTTATTCTATAATCACTTATCATTTGATTAATTAATCTTAATTAATCAACCCTTAATTACATCATTAATTAATTATAAACTAATGATCCCTAATTACATCCTTAATTATTTATTCTATTTAAATTAATTACATTAAGTAAATAACCTTAATCCTTTAATTAACTTTATTAAAAAACATTTTTGAAAATCTACTTATCTACCCTTTTTTAAAAACTTATCTATTTAAATATTTAAAACTTGTTTAACATATTTATTCTTTGAAAACAATCTATTTCCATTATCCTAAACTTGTTTAACTTTGTTTTAAAATCTTAGAAACATTTCAAAAATCAAATTCCTTTGTTTAAACTTTTTAAAACTTACTGTAATAATTCCTTAAAACTGCTCCTACCCAAAACCCGAGTAAAAACTTAAGAAACACGAAGCAACTCTCGAGACACTCCACGTTTCCTGCTTCGAGTGAAACTCGATTACCCCCGAACGAAAACCCGAGTATCCCTTCTTCTCCAAAACCCAACTTTCCAGATACACGTAAACGTGCTCGTGCACGTGCACGACTTCTCTGATCGACGGCGATCACTACTCCGACCTCCGACAAGTCAGATTCCACCACGCCTTCACGTACGACCATCCCATCTTCTTGATTCGAGCGAGAATTGAAAACGAGCATTAAACCCATCAGCTGGAAACGAACATCACCAGAAACCACTCCCCTCCGATGATCCTTGCCTCGAGACACCACGCCTCCATCACCGTAGCTCCGCCTCGTCTCCCCTCATCTCCAGAACACCATGCGATCACCTCCGACTTCATCACATAATCGCGAATTCCCTCTGAACACATCGTCGATATAACCAGAGTTAAACCCTATCCCATCAAATTCCGATCACCACGACCATCATAAAAACCTTCCACTATTTTTCCCGTATCCCCAGGCACCACGACCACCTTCATGCCGAACCTCGCCATCCCCTTCAACGCTGATCAACAGTAAACGACCCAAAACCCAAATTCGAGAAATCCTCAATTTCTCTTCAAACACCAATTTAAAAATTACAAACTTCATCTTAAAATTCATGACTTTGAACATCAATTCAGATTATATAATTCGAAATCTAAATTATTGAAATTAATTTTCATTCAATTTTGATTTTCCACTGTAAATCTGACATTTACATTATATTTGTTAAATATAAATATTTAAATTTATTTTTAAATACATGATTACTTCATTATGTTCAAATTCCTTTCAATGTTCAATGATTATTATTGATTAACTTGAGAGATAGGAATTTTTTTTTATAAAAACTGGAACATGAAGAAGAACAGAGTTTTAAAAATTTGCATTTCTACAGGCATTCATAGTCACTGCTATATATATACATTTGCATTCATCTTCAAATCCAACATGCAAACATTGATATTATGTATACTATAACATTCACATCCATATATATGTGAACTTAATTACTTCAACAGGCATCCATCAAAAAAAAACAAGTTTAAATCTGTTTTTAAAATAAATTTACTCACCAGAAATGATGAACAGAGACTTAAAAACTGATATGCTTTGATTTGAAACTGGAAACTGGATAATGCTTAGTTGAGTTGATCTTGGTTTTTAAACTGACATGAAGTTGCTTTGAATATTCAGGTAGATGATTGCTTGATTAATTTCAGGTTTGCAATTTGCTATTTTACCCGCTTTGATCTTGCTACAGATTGTATTTTAGGTTGAAGTTTTGATCTTGAAAATTTTGAACTGAAGCTTTTATCTTATTCCAGGTTTCAGATTTTAACTTTGCTTTGATTTATGTTCTGATTTGTATTGATTTTTCTCAGGTTTGAGAAGTTTTTGTAACTAAGAAAACTTTTGAACTAAAAAATGAGCAGCCCGGTTCAACATTTTGATTTTTATTTACATTATCATTCCAGGAGAAAAACATCTTTGCCACTTGTTAATTTCATATTATCAAAACCTCACACTTGTTATAATGCATGATCTTATTTTACAAATGTCACAAACAAAGATTTTGTGTTTTACACCCTTACTTCATTTTAATTTATAAATTTTTGTTTATCCCTTTATTTTATTTAATTTATAGATTTTGTTCTAAATCCTATATTAATTTGTTATATTCTATTTATTTTACTTACTTGTAAATATGCATGTTTTATTTATTTTTAAATGTTTATAATACTTTTGTATTTATTTTATTAATTAACAATCACTTTCTTAATTTATATAAATAAAGTTTTCTTTAAGGAAAATAATATAAAACAAATCCTATTCTAAATAAAATCATATATAATATATGTTTAAAAATCCAAAATGTATTTAAGATATATATATATCTATCATTTGAATTTCAAAATTCAAATTCAAATTTAATTTAAAATCCACTCACATATAAATAATACATTTTAATTTGTTTGAAAATAATAAGTTTGCCAATTTTAAATAATTATATTAGGGAGATTATCAAACCAATATTTATCCATATATATTTTATTATAAGAATTTCTATCTGTTCAGTTGGATAAATCAGTTAATTATCCAATTTTCAGATAGCCAAAAATCCGGATTATCACAGGGAAGCTCGCATACAGAGTAGAGTTGTCGAGTAGTATGGTAGGTGTCCATAATGTATTTCATGTCTCATCTTTGTAAGTATGTGCATGATCCAGAGACTACTATTCCTCCGACAGGGTTGGAAGATTTGATAGTAGAGCTTAATTTGACTTTTGTTAGACAACCAGTTCGGGTTGTAGCGAGGGATGAGAAAAGATTGAGGAAAAAGATAGTTAGGTTGGTAAAAGTTCAGTGGAGCGACAACGAGAAGAGCTATACATGGAAGACAGAAGACATGATTAGAGATACTTATCCTGCTCTGCTTTAAGGGTACGTTTATATTAGATTCATATGGATAGTGCTAGTCAGGTAAGATAGTATGGATGTTAGGAGTTGTTATAGATGATTGCTATATTTAGTATTTAGTCCTTACTGAATTTTGAGGACGAAATTCATTAAGGGGGGAGCGTGTAATATCCCTAATTTTTGATAATATTATTCAAGATATTTAATTAGATAAATTAAATAGAATAATATAAGAATTAAAATGATAAGGGGATAGAGATTTAAAAATAAAATTTTAGGCCGTGCTTAATAGTTATAAATGGGCTTAAATGGACTAATATGTTATTAATTTACATAAAGGCCTATTAGGGAATAACCACCTTCATTTCTATAACACACCTATTCACGTATCCTTTCATTTTCTCACGTTCATTTTATTTCTCAAAAACAAAAAAACGTAAACTTAAGAAAGCCAGCCATTATAATGAAGAAAAGAGGGGAAGATTAAATCAAGCTAAGGAATTAAAGTAAGGGGATTAATCTTAAATCAAATCTCAAAGCTCTTATCATATCCAAGGTGAATAATAATTCATTCCATCTCTATTTTTTTGTTATAATGATATGTTTTCGGATTTAAGATTAAATTCGTTTTTACGATGTTTTGGATGATGATATGCTTGAATTTATTATATGTTTGATTTAAACCAATTCATTTACATATGAATTTGCACGGTTTTAGGGCTAAACCGATTATTATTGATTTTAAAGTGCCATGGAAAAAATTTATGTTAGGTAAAACATGATTTTAGAGATGGGTTTAAATTTTCATAATTTTCCAAGCCATGGAAAGTTTATTATGAATTTTTGAAGGAAAATTTGGTATATTTGGGTTTAAAATTTATTTCGATTATTTCAGGAAGAAATTTGGTCTGAAATTTTAATATGTTTGATAACATTATGAAAGTGAATTTCTGTGATTTTTGGGGATTTTTCCTATTTGATATGCTATGGAAAATAAATTATTTTAAAAGAAGGACTTATTTGCAATATTGGTTTTGCTTAATGGAAGGGCTTAAACGTTAGTTTTCCCTTGATTTAGATTTGATAAATGCGACAGTTAATTTGTAAAATATTTGAAAAGTTTTTAAGGCAACCAATCAAAGGATTACAAATAGGCAGATAGTTATAATGCAATTATTAAAAATAGCATAATTTCAGCCTTTATTCAGAAAAGTTGGTTCCGCCTCCTATAGTAGTGCCTTTCGACTCCCATGCTTCCGCTCCAACTTAACCAAAACCCACCTATTCGAAATCAATACATAGGGTGTCACTTAGATGGTACATATTGGATTGGAGGAAAGGGGAAAGCCATGGTTCGAAAGCAATGCTTTCGATGGGGTCAAAACCTTAGCTTTGTTTTCAAATGTGAAGTGCCTACTTTGTTTTATTTAATGCTTTTGACGTAGTTAAAGCGTATGCTTTCGAAAGGGGTTTTATAAATAACTTTCAAAGAAGGTTACCATTTTATGGTCTAAAGATACAAACTTTCAAAGAGGTTACTTTATTTATAAAAGAATGCTTTCGAAAGTAGTGGTTCCGACCTAGTCGAAACCCAACCGCTTTTCTTTTACCTTTCGTGGGTATTGAATTCATCAATGCTTTCAAATGGTGCTTTTGTTTTAAACTTATGTTAAGCCACTTCCTAAATGCTTTCGAAAGGGTCATGGGTTTCAAAGACAATGGTGTCGAAGGAGGGTTCCGATGCCATCCTTCCAAGTTTTACTCAAAGGTTTTGAGCTTTCGAAAAGATGGTTCCAACACCATCAAAATTTTCCCAAAAACAAAATTTTAAAGGTTTCGAAAGAGATATTTTCGTGTGTACCCACTTTGACCCAAAAGATGTTTGTAAAGAGTAAAACCCAATGTTTTCGAAAGGGGTACTTTCATTGGTTTTGAAGCTATATTTATAAAGATTATTAAGCAATGTTTTGACACATTTGAAAGGTATGATTGGTTTCGAAAGGATTGATTTATAGATGTTCGAAAGGTATATACTTAGAGTTTTGAAAAGAGGTTTTATATGCTTTCGATGGAGGTCATCCAATAGTTTCGAAAGTGATGTTTTGAGGTTTCAAAACAAATAACCCGTTCTCATTTTGAAGGAAAAACCATGGCATAAATAAAGCTTTTTGAAATGAAGTTTTTGAAGAAGTTTTCCTTGAATAATAGGTTGAAGAGATTAACCAAGTTTTATATAAAATGATTCCAAGGATATTAAATCATAGGTGTGGGTATTATTTTGTTATTGTTATGTTTGCTTCTTCATATATTTATTCACATTGTAATTGACCCATAACGGTACTTTGGGGAAGGGCAGAATAACCAGCTAGATTGAACAAGTAGTGAATATAACTTCAGAAAGGTTAAAACCTTAATCAAATATATTGGTAGGGGCCAATAGGTTCATAGTCAGCCCATGAAAACTATGATTTGATATTGGCAGGGGCCAATAAGTTTATAGTAGCCCATGAAAACTATACCTAGAATAAGGTATTGACAGATGTCAATAGGTTCCTAGTCATCTCATGAAAACTAAGAAAAGAGTAAAGATATTGGAGTTACCAATAGTTTCTTAGCGATCCCGTGAAAACTATTTAACCGGACAGGGAGTCTATAATCACTTTACTGGTTAATAGTCAGCGCATGAAAACTTAATAGTAACCCTATAAACTATAACTGTGACAGATCATCCAAATGAACGGGGATGGGTAATCCAGAATTGATTCACTTGTTTAGCATATCATCATATTATACCGTTTTAAATTGTTTTAACCACTGTGGATGCAGGAGCACAACATATGGTTTTGTAAAGATTTTAAGATACCAGTGAGGGGAAAACCCGTTTCGCTAAGCGGCATGGTCTCACTCGATATCTAAATGATTTGAGATAGTAGATTATTATTCATACCAGTCTTTATGTCCGACTCAAAGTTTTTGTTTTCCCCTTAAACTCTCAGGTACTCAATTGATTTTGAGTAGTTTGAGGTTTAAGGTTTCCAGATGTTCTTTTAGATGAATAAAGCTTCTGGTGATGCGTAGGAGGCATACTAGCTACTTAGAGTTCTTTTATATCTGTTGTGTTTGGTTGTAAAGACAAACTTGTTTTGTTGCCTTATTATATACTCTGATCATCCAAGAGGGCATCTTCATATGTCGCTCTTGGCGTAATTTGTAATAGGTATATTTTATCTGAATGTGGTCTGTGCATTGGGATTATGTAATGAATTTGAATTATTTTGAAATGGAATGTGGACTTTGTTTGCTATTTTAATTTTCTTCCATATTCACGTGTTTCTGTGTATCTATGTATCTAAAATTGCCATACTTAGTCACCGAGGATTAATAACTATGGATGACTGCAGCATCCGCAAGCATTAGTTTTGGGCCCCCAAGTAGGGGGATGTTACACCATCCTCACAAATTTCATTAGCTTCCAGAACCTAAAAAATTTCAAAATAAAAAACAAAAGGTGGTTCTTATCTCTCGCTTCTCGCAATATCTAGAGATTGATTCAACTGAATCTAGGAGCATAGATTCATCATTTAAGATGTGACTTTTATCAATGTTCTAAGGTATTACTCTAATTTAATTTGTTTGTATGTTTATCTTGTTCATATGCTTGGACTCTGTTCGATTCATCTTGTCCTTTAATTGTTCACCTTGCAACATGTAATTCAAATCCCCTTTCGACCATCTCATTTAAAAAGTATGTTTATTATATTATTTGATTCAGATCCACTTTTGTTTTTTGTTTTCATTAACTAAATGTTTACCATAATTGATACACGTTAGATTCTCAATCTCCCTTTGATAATTTCTATTATTCTCTGTATATTTGGGTATGATTGTTCTTATCACGAAGTTACATGAGCTTAAGTTGTCCAGTTCATTTTTTGTTTTTGGAAAGTTTGTTAAGAAAAACTAATTTCGATCGAAAACTATTTTATCACTATACAGTGTTTGTATACACAATTGTTAATTGCTTAAAATTTCCTTAAAAGTTGATAACTTTTGTTATATAGTTGACTCCTTAGATACAATTATTTTGGGTATTGTTTTCATAAGAATAAAAAAATTTCCACTTAAAATTCATGTGCGAACGTTTGATTAAAATCCAAAACTTTTATTTCCTTTCAAAATTAAAGATTTTAATAATATCATATATCTTTTTTCCCTTTTAAATTAAAAGTTTGTTTTAATTGTTAACTTTAATTCATATATATCTACACATATATCATTAATTTATATCTTTACATATGTAATTCATTTTAAATCGGAGACATTAATTGTAACATTCATATATATATATATATATATGTATGTATGTATGTATGTATATGTATGTATGTATTTGTTGCATAACTTAAATTCATGAGATATTTTCGTGTAAAACTGTATTGTTTAATTCCACTTTCTTCCTTAATTGAAACTAATCCATTATTGTCGATTTAGATTTCAAATCATATAAAATTACCATATATATATATATATTCTACTTTGACTGTAAAGTGTGTTTTGTTTGCCTACGGTTGTATATTTGCCTACGAGCTTAGGCCGCAAAGCCCATGAATTAAATCTTAACCCACTTTCAAAAAATAAAATAAAATTCCCATGTACAATTATGAAGCCTTTTTATTGTATATATTTTAATTCAAAACATTGAACAACAAAGGTATATGTAAATGGGAAATGAGATTGTTGTACTGCAAATCCCAACACCTACATACGGTCATATTAACTATGTACACTTCTTATCTACAGCATGCACACTTCACACGAACAATTATATTTGATACGTTTGTAAACCAAAACTTAATAATAATAATAAACAACGTTTTAACAAATTAATTAAAATAAAGATTTTATTTAAAATATTTTAGATAGGACCTAAAATTTATTTAGACTTCATAGACCCAACAAATATCTAAAATCGAATTTGTATTGAAATTCATGCATTTAACCCACTTTCGATGGACCTGTTCTTGCAATAGTGTTATAATGATGTTGTTTATCTAAATACGTGGATATATATTGTCAAATTACTACTAAAGCCTGATTGCATATAGTTGGTAGATTACAATCTTTCTACCGGGATATTCTATTAAATACAAGTCTTAGAATAGGCTCGCAAAAACTGAGAACTTTGTATAATGTGTATCTTTATTTTTTTTCTCATTTTTATATTATAGTCTTCGTTTCTTCAGTTATCTAATCATCTATTTAAATTTATCAAAATTTTCATACTAATAGTTTCTTTATTTACATTTTCACTTAAATTATCGAACAAGTAATGTTCATTTGATACCGATTACTAACTAGCCTATTCTGTATCAATATTTCAAATATATACTTTACCGTGCTTCAACTTTTTATTCTTAGTGCATGATAATAATTTTTTTTTGAATTTCATAAGCTAATTTACCAATTAGAAATAATGAACAAAGAAAATGACTAAAAAGAGAAGTGACTCATATGTGATCTTATTTCAAGTGGCAAAGTGTGCCTACAAAATAAAAAATAATGAAATAATTAGGGTTTTCTTTATTGAAAGTCCAGATAAGAAGATTGAAAAAGGTGTGACTGAACGTAAAAAATTAGTTAAGTGGAATTTCTAATACGGTCTACATATTTTCATTCACCATATAATAAATACAAACATTGAGGATTTACATTTGTAACATTATTTTCTCTACTACTTACATGACTGATCGATACTCTTAAAAAAAATCAACTATTCTAAACTAAATATCAAAGTGATATATCAAAAAATATCTAGCAATATATCAATAATGATGTTTTAAGTGATATTTTGAACAAAAATATCATTTGAGGAGTGATATGAGATATATCGATGATATATAAGTGATATTATCCGGTATTAACTACTTAGCATGTGATAGCTAAAAACCGGGGATATGCGATAGCTTCATATTAAAACCTATGACAATTTAGACGTGTGATAAACCATGTTACACATGTGATACCCAAAAACGTTAGACATTTGATAACTTCTTATTTAGACATGCGATAGTTTAGATTTGAGTTAGCCTTAGAAGTGCAATCACACTTAAGCTAGACATGCGGTAGCTTAGACGTGCGATAGCTTTAAAGGTGCGGTAGCACTAGACTTGTGATAACTTTAGAAGTTTGTTAGCACTAGATTTGTGATAGATTTAGAAGTGCAATAGTTATTGAAATAGACATGTAATAACTACTAGATTAGATATACTATAGCTACTCAAATTAAACATGCGATGGTTATGAAATGAGATATGCGATAGCTATTGGAAATTAAATATGAAATAACCATGAATGGGATATGCTATGGCTGTTGAAAATCAAACATGCAATAGGTAGGAGTTAGATATGCGATAACAAATTATTAGATATGCAATAGCAATCTTTGTGGAAGCTAGTGTAGTTGGATTTTATTTTAAGAACTTGGATGTGCGAGCCACTAAAATTGATTGTAAATTGTTAAAACTAACATTCAAAGTGGATTTTGGTGTGTAAGGCCAATATAGCAACCAATAATTTTATAATACAACATTAAGAAAGGAGAAAGGCATAAGGCCTAAATGACAACCTATAATGTTAAAATACAATATTATTTGTACAAGCAACAGCGTAAGATCTAAGTGGCAACCGATTGTCTGTCTATAAAATATTCAAGAGCGTAGGTGTAAGGCATATGTGGCAACTAAATGTCTTTTCATGACATTATTCAGAAGTAATTGGGTAAGGCCTGAATGGATGCCTAAGTGTCAAAACTTGACATTAGTTGGGAGCAATGATTTAAGGCCTGGGTGGCAACATAGAAGAAATGACTATAAAACCTAAACACGATGTGATATTAAGTGTAGGGAATACTTATAAATGAAATGGTATTTTATGATTATGATTCATGCTATGATGTTCACTTTATTTGATATGTTGAAATTGTTGGTGTTGAATTAGTGAGGGGCAAACACATTCCGCTAGGCAGCGTGGTCTAATTATGTT
Source organism: Allium fistulosum (assembly GCA_030737815.1). Taxonomy (NCBI): domain Eukaryota; kingdom Viridiplantae; phylum Streptophyta; class Magnoliopsida; order Asparagales; family Amaryllidaceae; genus Allium; species Allium fistulosum. Next base: position 1,396,075,755 of record CM060902.1, read on the forward strand.
TTTAGTTTAGTGTATAGTGTTACCTATACTAGGCTTTATGCCTAACATGTTTTATTATTATTTTTTCCCATAAAATCATGGATACTCCTTCGAGTAGGTTGAGTTTATGGATTGGACAGGTAGAACGTGGAGGACGAATAATGAACTCTAAAGACGAAGTAGGAGGCTTAGTAAATAATAATGTTTTATCTTAAATCCCACTATTGTAAAACCAGATCATATAACTAGTTAAGTATCTTGCCAACCTCTTTATGTGCCAGGCATGACACTATTATCTATGTTTTATTATCATATTTACCCCTTCTTGGGAATAAATGGGAAATTAGAAATGTAAATATGATTTCATGTAATGGAAATTATTTAACTTCCATGTTTACTAAATACCGTTGAAAAAAATTAACACCCTTTTATTGCTCCCAATTAATCCTGGTGGTGACCATCGCAACATCGACATTCATTTTTGGGTCTCGAAATGGAATATGTTACAACTTGGTATCAAAGCTTAGGTTAAGGGACACTTTAAGTAAAATATAGCTAATTATAAATCTAGGTAGAAACTAGATATCACAAAATAAACACCATAGGGAAGAGTTTACACTATTTGTACAACGTACTTGTATTTTGATATAGATACATAGGTAGATCTATCTATCCTTCTACTATTGATTTCACTCTCTTACTTTCGTTTCTTATGAGTACTTTCTTGCACAGAAAGAAGGAATGGAAATAAGAAGTGGACGATTAATATTTGGTGGTGGTAGGGCAAAACTTGTAGAGGAACCGCACGTTCGCAACCAATGTATAAGGAAGGGAACGAGAGCAGAATGAAGCCATGAATGTACGTGTCCAGAAGCTAGTTTTGGAAGTAGAAATATGGTGTGAATGCTCCTTTCAGTAGTTTGTCGCAAACCTAGTTTAATAGCATGCTCAATAGTAAGTACCACCACAATCCCCGAAAGTGTCAGGAGGTTGGACGTTGGCCGCTATGGAGAATTTTGCTAAGATAAATGTATTCATAGAGGAGAAATGTTCGATGGAACATGGTAGGCTTTGTAAGCATGAGATTGGTCACAGTAGTGTGATCGTATTTATGGAGATTTTGAATTTGCTGATGCTCAAAAGGTGAAGTTGTTGTATAGAAAACTTAAAGGATTAGCTAGTATCTAGTGGATGACTATGAAGGCTGAAGTTCCCATGTAGGAAATTACATAGGGAAGCTTTAAGAAGATGTTTGAGGATCAATTTATCCATGGATTAAAGATGTTGGTAATGTTCCAAGCATTTATAGAGATGGAACATTAGAACATGACTATACCGGAGTATTTGCAGTAGTTCAATGCTCTTTCCAAGTATTGGATGGATCTTATCAGGACACCAAGAAAGAAGTAAAGCAGTTTATCATAGAATTAAGGCCAGGGTTGATTGATATGACGATGGCTCACTTGGCACTCCCATTTAACAAAGTGGTAGATACAATAAGGCAATATGAGCTCATGTACTTTAAGACAAGGAATGTGGGATGGAGGGCTCAAACCAATAACAGAAAGAAGTTCACACCATACAGAAGGTTAAGAAGGGCCAGCAACGCTAGCAACAAAAGGGAAAGACACAATAAGGAGAGTATGAATGGATGTTTTAGAAATCACTTGTTATAACTGTGGTCAGATGGGTGCACTATGCATCTCAATGTCCAAAACCCCAGGAGTGTTAAGGGTCAAGTGCTTTAACTATGACAAACCAAGCCATTATAAGATGGAATGTCCTATTTTAAAGTAAGTAAAGGTGAATGATTTTGAGGGGCCAATAACTTGACCGTATACCTAGGAAAATGGTAGTTGTGGTGCTTGGAGGTAAGATTTTGATTTCTAGTATCCTAGTTAAAGTTATACTTGATAGTGGTTCTTATACCATCATTTTTACTCAGTTCTATCCTATTCCTAAACCATATAAGCTTTGCCATGCATTAAACTTCCTACAAATATTAAACATCAACATATATGTTTGCATAGCACTCTTCAGCATTTCAAACTGAAGGGCAAGCCCATATACCAAAGTGTAAACAATTTTCGAGAAGAGTGGTAACTCATTTGGCCAAAAACTAAAGGATTGAGCACTTAAACAGGCACCAACCAAAAGCTAAAACCAATGCTAATCTTCAAAGCCAAAAACTCTCCAAAAGGCAATCATGATCAATGTCTAAGAAACCCTTCAGATGCATTAGTATCTCAGATAATAAGAGGTATATGCAAAACCTGTAGATTGCCACATCCAAAAGCTATATATAAAAAGCTACATCACCATCCATATCAATCGGCAAGTAAACAGATATCAATACCTGTTCCAATCTTAGCCCTACAAGCAGGCCAAGTCAGCAATCCAAGAGAAAAGCTCATCACCAATAACATCACAACCAAATGCTTATAAATAGGCACAATTCCCAATGCATTAAGGATATTTTTTGTCACCTACATCACTCAGATTCTAAGTAAATAATACTTTCATGTATTAGATCTTCTTGTCAAAATTCATTAATAGCGGACTTAGTCCTTCTAGCATTTTAATAGCCTCTCGGTTTTAGTGTAGAACTCTAAAGAAGGAAAGGACATTAGATATAAGGATTTTAATATGAACCACTATAACTCTTGGTGTCAATACTTTCAGTACATTTACTTACGGGTTCACTTACTACACTCAATAACAACCTATTCCACTATATTTTACTTTCGATACTAACCCTTAAAATTCACTTAACTTACTAGTAACCACCCTTAACCCTTTAGTAACCATCCTAGCAAAGCCTCTGTAAACCTAGTTAACTAAAGATTTCCTGTCAGTTTTGGGGGTGTTCGTGTGTGATGAAAAATCCAACTAACGTTTTTAGCGCTAGAATGAGGGCCCGAACTTCCGTTCCTTTATTTCCCTATCTAGGAAACCTATAGTATCTATCACAAACCGTTGGATTCATCTTATTGAAGAAGACAATAATGAACGACTTGTTACCCTGATTTCATAGAAAGATAAAGGCAGGATGTCTATGAATTTTAGGCTCTCCAAATTAGGAAGCTTTTGAGATATCTTCATGAATCACTTTAGGAATCAAATCAACTTAGAAAAACGGTTAAGGCGATGAACAAAGAAATAAGAGATCTAAGTGTGAAGGTGATGGAATATGAAGACCCAACCTAACCTATCAAAAGGCCCATTCCTGAAATTCCAACTAAAAGATCATGAATGAAACTAAAAGGATATAGTTTCGTAACAACATTCAATAATACCTTGACCCATATCTTCTAAGAAACACATGGCAAACACCTTTATCCATATTACCCCATAAAAAAGTGAAAGTCCAAAGAGCCAAATTTTTTGCAATTATCATCATGTAAATGGACATAAGACAGACGAATGATGAAAATTGACCTATGCCATTGAAAAAATGATCTGAAAGGGAGATCTTTTAGAATTTGTTAGAAATAGTTTTAGTAGTTCTTTCTTTAATATCTCACATAACTTTTCCTTGTTTTCATTTATTGAGAAAACTCTTATGTTAAACTTAGGTCTGTTGGCAAATAAATAGAATACATATTCATGCATTTCAGCAAATACGAGACTTGTTTATTAAAATATTAGCATAAAACAAGGGCGAGACCTTGTATGAATTCTCTCTATAGCCTTTGGTATTCTTGGATTTCCCATTTTTCCCTTTCGCCTATTGTTCTTTCTACCAAGTTTATACTTGGGGCGCATTTATTGAGTTTCTAATTCAGCCTTTGGTATTCTTGGATCTCTCTATGTGCCCTTCAACTATTGCTCTTTCTACCAAGTTTAAACTTGGAGGGCACTTAGGTTTCTCATTCAGCCTTTGGTATTCTTGGATTTACCTTTCTTCCCTTTAGCTATTGATTTTTCTACCAAATTTGTACTTGGGGAGCACACATTGGGTTTTTAATTTAGACTTGGTATTCTTGGATCTCTCTCTTTCCCTTCGAATATCGCTTTGTCTACAAAGTTTATACTTTGGGGGCACTTATTAGGTTTTTCATCAACCTTCAACAATCTTGGATTTTCCTTTCTACACTTCGGTTATTGCTCTTTCTACCAAGTTTATACTTAGGGGGAGAACATATTAGGTTTCTAACCTTCAGTATTGCTAGATCTCTCTATATGCCCTTCGGCTATCATTTTTTCTACCAAGTTTATACTTGAGGGCAGTTGTTAGGTTTCTCATTCGAGCTTTCGTATTATTAGATCCCTCTATATGCCCTTCGACTATTGCTCATTCTACCAGTTTTATGCCTAGTGATCACTTATTGGATGCTCTTCATTAAACCTTTAGGTTTCCTAAAGTTCATATTTCAAAATTTTAAATGAGTTTTCCTCATCTCATCCCCTATTATTTTGTCTTTATGGTTAGTCATGGACTATGTTTATAAAACTTCTTGTAAAACGAGAGCTTAGGTCTTGGTTACAAGTCGCAAAACCAAAATGGCCAAACCCAAAACTAAATGAAAAATGTTTTAAATGTACCGTCATGAGTAATATTTTATGTAACTTTTCAAAAGTAAGAATACCAAAATATAACTTCTTCACCGAAGGTATATATCTTCAAAAAATAAAAACAATTCCTGTTTCGATGCAGCGTGGAAGCAAAAAGAGCATTACTCCGTTGAAACGTACTACATAGTAAATACAAGTTTCTTCAAGGATTAATTCCCACAACAAGTGGATGTGTTTCTCTAACAATAATATTTTCATAAGTACTTCCATGACCCTAACACTTTTATCTCCAATAAATTCGACTGGGTGACCTCGGCATAGAAGGAGGTTCGGCAACTAAAGGGATCCATTCCCTACATGCCCCCACAGTGATAAGCTCCTAGAAAAACTCTTACCAATGCCTATAAGAGAAAGAAATGTCATTTGGGTTTTAAAATTGGCCGACAATGCATGCAAAGAGTGAGACATGGTTAAAGTAATCCATGCACTTAGAAAGTCTTGGGGAGAAGTCCTAAGCACTAGTGGGTAGATTCCCATCCAAAAGAAAACTATTGGCATAGACCTAGGTACCTAGCGAATGGACTTTCATCAAAATAGGAAACCCTTAGTACAGTCCTAAGTACATAATGATGAATCGAGCACCCCGGAACCTTGAATGAAAATTAGATTCCCTATCAAAATAAAAAGTCTTAGGTTGCAGTCCTAAGCCCCTCAAAACATTGGGTAAATACCCAATTTAGGCCATAAGGCTAGCAATAAACAAACATTTAAAAATAGGCTCGGTGAGACCCGGGACCTTACTAGGATATGATGAAGATGCCAATGAACCAAACACCATACAACCTAACTAAACATACTCGGCTATACATAGAGCTCTATTTTGAAATCAAATAAGGCTAAACGCCAAATAACAAATGTCAAAAAACCTACTTAGATAGGTATGACAATATCTGGAACTTATCAAGTTATAATATCGTAAAATGACTAAACGCCAGGGGCAATGAACATACTAAAATAACGTAGCGGTCTTAATTAAACCTAAGAGTATTGGCTAAAAGGCCTTCGAGTTGAACTACTCTAAAATGACACGAGACATACAAGTTCTTATTACGATATGCTAAAAAAAGCTTTATTACAAAGTTAATTTAACAACTTCAAATGATACTCATATCAAAAGGATGAGAGCTCCTCAATATTATATGAAATCATTATACAAATATCAAATATCAAATATACAAACTACTGAGATGGTAAAACAATACATATATTACAGGCAAAAGAAAGAAACCTAGATCGATGATACAAAGTTAAAAATTTAGATTATTATAAAATATATGCTTATAGTCAAAAGCATACAATAGCTTATTCCTCTATTATGGCTATTCCATGGCTTAATACTTCTTCTAGAGCCGAGTGAGAACATCGTAAAATCTGGACCTCTACATGGTCTCGTATAAACATACTTTGGCTTACCCTCCGAGGACTCGGTGTAATAACTCAAAGTTGAGATGGAATTAAAAATGAAGATTAATTTAATTAAAAATAGATTTTAACATTATAAATATAGAAAAATAGAAATATATGGGAAGTTATAAATGAAAATATTTATAAAATAGTAAAATAATCCAATTGAGTAAAATTGATTTCTAAATAAAGTTGGATATTTTTAGGATTAAAATGATTTTTAAAATATAATTAAAATAGTTAAAATAACCTTTGTAAAGCTAAATAATTAAAGTTAATAAGATAAAGAATAGTACTTTAAAATAAAACGAATTTTTATTTAATTTCTAAAGGAGATAATAAGTTATTAATTATAATGGGGTTATATGGTAAATAAGGAAATAATTATTCAAATGGGAAAATTAATAATTAATAATTATAGAAAAATATGGTTTTCAATTTAAGCTTTGGGATATTTTGTTATGAAAGAAAATTAGATTAGTAAGAAGAAATAAAAGTAAATAAATAAAACATGAAACAAATTCAAGCCCAAAGGCAGTGAGGGGAAAATCTCTACCTTTACAATGACAGGAGAGATCCAGAAATCTCTTTTGTGCCTTCATATTTTCATTTCACATACTCTTTTCTCCACTTTCCCCTAATTACCTAAGTATGAAATCCCTAACCCTCCTCCACTAAATCGAAAATTAAAATTAGTTAGAAATCTCTAAAAATTCAAGATAAATTCTATAATCTTCTCAACATCATCCTACATCCAAGTGCAATGAGAAGTAATATTTTGATTGAGTTTTAGGGTTCATTGGAACTTACAGTGAAAAGGAAAGGAACAGGAAGAAGAAGTAGTGAAGAATTGGAGCATAGCTAACTACAGGTGAGTATTCTACTCACAATTTATGTCTATACTGATGTCTGTATGCATAATATATGTGTTGGTGTGATGATTGAAGTATGCGATGAAAGTGAGTGTGTGCACGAATTATATAAGGAGATGGTAGGAATGAGGAGGAAGAAGCCTGAATAGGCTTCAGTCTTTTTGCAACACCGTCGGATGCTACCGGTCGATTGGTGACCACAGATTAAAAAAATGATAAATTAAAAATAAAATCAATAGAATGAAATAGAAATGAATTTTTTTCTAAATTTCATTTTAATTTATATATAATTTAATAATAAAAGTATATTAAATTAAATACTATTTATTGTAAATAGTGAATGAAAATTAATTTAGAGTTCGAAACTTATATAAATGAAAGTGTGCTACGAGGCACTATGGATGTTAGGATGTTGATAAGTATAGAGTGGAATGATCTTATAAATATAATTATTTTATAATTATAAAGGATGTTGAAATATTTAATCTAAATAAAAAGTAAAGATATTTATTATATAAAATATAAAATATGTGAACATTTTGGTAATAAATGTTTTCAACATTAATAACTTTCTATTACGTTTGATCTTTGATTAGTATTCCGTGTAACGAGGAATTTAAATAAATGGAGTAACAAAACCATTTGATTGGAACTTTTGGTTTTATATCTTCGATTATTCTCCGGACTTGTTATATAGAATGACTGATGAGTGTAGTTTATCGGCATTAAGCAAACAGGTGAACATCGCCGGATGGTATGGGATGCCTATGTCGATATTTGTCTAATTGTGTTCTGCACACGAGTTATACACACACACACACATACGTACATACATACATACATACATACATACATATATATATATATGATGTGAATCGAGGGTGGGCAGGCTGAGGGCCAAGAGTGTATCAATTTACATATTGTGTATACTTCTATTATTTGTCGTGGAGTAAAACCAAATTAGGCTAGTATCCATCCTAGCGGCCTAATTGCAGGGTCGATCCTCGAATCTACGATACACCTTTTGTTATGTATGGATGAGAGCCACTGCCGTAATGTCACATAAGCCAGCAATTTGTTACCATTGGGGCACTTATAGAGTCGTGACCATTGCATAACATTGTCTTGCATCAGATGGATATTAGGTAATAATGGTCGTCGAGGTAACTTAAGACTGTAGGAGCGGTGCTGAGAGCGTGTGAGGAAGGCTCCTTGAGCAGGCTGAGAGCTCTTAATACCCCGTCTAGTGATTGTTGTAGTACAATAGGCATACACTTTAATGATAATGATCGATTGCGGCTGAGAATCGATATGATTATTTCTACGACTTAGAGTCCATGAGATTATTAACCCGTGTATATATATGTTGATTGTGTTTTAATCGGGTGTATGATCCTTAATACTACTGAGAATAGTGTGTTGTGTATTAGTACCCCGTTCTTGTCTCGTCAATACACACTTAGCTATGAGTTAAGTTAGGAAAAGCAAAGTGTATTCCATATTCAATTTTCTTTTATGTTTGTGTGATGGATGTTTATTGCATGTTTGATTGTTTACTATTTATTGATGTGCATTTACATGTACATGCTAATTATGATGTGATTTATAGTTTAAACTATGTCATATTCCGATTTAGCTACTATTTGAGATATATTCTATTATTATCATCACCAATTGACATTTGAACTTAGACAGAGTCTAACCCTTGTGTTATTTTATAGTACTTGGGACAGTTAGAGGTGTTCCAGGATCAAGTACGCTAGCTTGACAATGGACTACTTTTGGGTGGCTAGAGTATAAATTATAGAATTATAGGTACCTTGTGATTTTGGTTGTGTCATTTATATATTATGATGTTTTATTGAGGTGTGACATGTGTTCATCGACGGAAATTCTATCGGTTTAGAAAACCGTCAAACGAATTTAGATTAAAAATATAACCGCAAGCGCACGGCGTACTATTGAAGTACGTGACGAGTACGAGTCGATCCATAGGGAATTATGAGAGATTAAAAATCTATTCAATCAAATTAGACCAAAGTGAGATGAAAGTTGTTAACTACAAAAAGAAGCTAAAGGTAGAATTAAAATGTGATTTAAAAAAAACTATGGACCTAGAGAACAATTTAGAGGCAAATCCACTCTCATATTTTTATAAATCAACAAACAAACAATTTGTGATCTCTAGCTTTGATATTAAGTGAAATATTATTGTATTTATCATAAGTATGGTTTTTTTATATTATTAATTAACATAACTCAAACCATCAAACTATAATACAACAAATAAACCACTTATAATTCTCATGAAAATGAAGCCAAAGCAAAAGCTATTTTAAGTATGATCTATTTACTATTGTAACTAGTAATATAGATCATCAAATTTCATTTTTACTTTAATTTCACAATCAAAAATGGATTAGCAAATGATGATGCAAATTGTGTTTATGTTGAATAAGAATAGCTCATTTGCATAAACAATATAAGCTATCAAACGCACTTTTATAAACTTGCATCAAAACTCACTTCATGAAGCATAAACCAAATAAGATCATAAATCATAAAATGTTGAAATTACCTAATATTTGGGAGCTTCATTACCCCTAAATTGAAGGGGTTTAGCTACTCATTTGTGGCATTGAAGCAACACAAGTAACTTTCAACATTAAAAAGAGAAGAAAATAGAGAATAAGCAAATAAGAGAATGTAATTAAACTACTTACAACAAAAAAAATTAAGCTACACTACTTGCATGTATGTAAAACTATTCTACTAACAAAGAAAAGAAAAGAACATAAATAAAAGCATTAACATAAAAACAAAGAAAAGCATGTAGAAAAGAAAGAAGAAAGAGGCTTGGAAGCCATTTTTATTTCATAGAACATTGAGCTTACAATTTGATCTCTTAATTTCCTAAGTAAAATGAAAGAGTAGAAGATGATTTACATGTACATAAGAGGGCTATTTATACATGCATAAAACCCTAATTCTATTTTTAGGGGGCTTCCCAAAATACCCCTTAGGAAGTGTGGAGGCCAAGTAATCATTAGCTTCTACTAATCATCATTTAAGTGTACATGAAGCCATTAATTCCATAAGCATGTTCATTAGCCTCTAATTTGTACATTAAGGTTGGTGGGTAGGTGGGGTCCTCCATGATCTTCTCTTTGAATTATTTCCCTCTTCTTTCCTTTGTATTCATTTGTGCATGCATGTATCTTCATATAAGCCTCTTCCATATGCATCCAAATTCCTATAAAAATCATCAAAAATGTCCAAGTAAAAATTCTCAAATTTACACATGCACAAAAATGACCATTTTGCCCCTGAATGAAGATGAAAATATGATGGTTTGAAAAATAATTGAATTTTGGTTTTAACATGTACAAATGCCCAAATATGATGTTTATTTAAATAAAAAGAGATAAAATATGGATTTAAATATATGCACATTTACGTGCACATCAACATGTATATTCAATATAGTGAGCATTGTACTATCATTTTGTTGCTCACTATGGACATGTATATTTAATGTATTATATTTTATCACTACGTTTTGAGACTGTAATCTCTATATATTTATTTACGATATGTATTGTTCTATGCTGGAAACCACACGTTTTTATTGCTTTGTGCCGATACCGAGTACATTATGATATTTATTATGTGATTTTAAGTGATGTATCGGTGTTAGCCCAAGGGAATATTCATGTGTGTAAGCCCAATATCCCTCATTCTCCATGTTATCAAACAGTGTTACCCTGTAGTACTCTTTGGTAGTATGGGCATAGAGGTAGGGTGTTACACTCGGCATAGTCGAGAAAGGAGTAGGGGCTGAAGCAATATGTTAACTCATGTCACATACTATTCTCATAATGCGATCAATTTCTCCCTCATACGAAATGAAATAAAGTTCCAAAGGACCCTATAGGTTACTAATTGTTCAAGTAGATATTCATAATAACCTTTGAGTTAAAGATAACAATCAAATATATAATTTATTTTATTTCCAGGTTAGGTAATAGCCACGTATGAAATCCTTTTATAATGTTTTTCTAAGTGATCGCATGCATTCGAAAACCATATGTCTCTATATTGCCCAAAAGATACAACTCTCCTGTCTTTAAGCTTGATCATGGGTTCACTTGGTTTATTTATAGGAGCCAAAGATGAGCTTCCCTCAATTGGCTTCAACTTCTGAACTGGGCTATGGCCTTATTTAAATACTTTCGTTTTATGCGAGTAAGGGAGTTTAAACGAATCTCTGCCTCAGCCTATTCCCCTTCCTTGACAAGAGGGAGAAGCTACTATAACATCTTGAGACTTCTCTTCAATTTGAATTTCTCTAGGCCTGATTAGCGAAAGCTCTTCATTGGCTTTCTCCAACTATTGGCTATGGTCTGATACTGAATCAAACAGATCAACAAACTTCTCCGATGTCTGGTCTGAAAGAGGAACCATTTCTGGAACAAAGACATTTCTCTATATTTTCTACCATTAGCCTAAGAGCTTCGTTCTCCTTAATAAGCTTCGAAGTGACATCATATGAACCCAGCTTAGATTGAAAGAAATCAACTCGATTCTTTAATGTCACAAGTACCACGCTAAGTACTTGCACCTCGATGACCTTGTCATAATAGCCTTTCTAGTAAAATCACGAATTCGTTTATTGCTTAGGCCATTTGGGCATAATACTCTAGAAAAATTGAATAATGCATAAAATTGAAAATAAGAAGCAAAAAAAATATTCTATTTCACTTCAACAATCAAAGATTACAAAGACTAAAACTCTAAAGTCCTACAAGATATTCTTGCAAAAACCTTCCTTAGTACTTAAAATTATCCTAAGTCTCCTAGTCAAAAGTATCCAAAGATTTTTCCATGTTAAAAGACAAGATACTCATGCCTAAACCTTCTTTAGGAATGCTCATAAGGAGAAGAATCTCTAGGTTCCGGCATCAATACCATAATCGAAACATGTTATGAGACATACTCAAAAATAGAATCTCTCCCGTTAAATCCTCCTTCGGCAACCACCAAGGGAGATGAGTTACACTTTTGAAACTCGAGACAGCTTCTGGTATTAGATTTAGATCGAGTCCATAAAATTTATGAAGAAATCCTAATCTCTTCCGTTTTAAAGCCCTATCCCTTGGGGGTTGCTTAGATAACTCTGAAAGCTCTTGAAACACTTCACCCTAATTTAGAATCACAAATCTAAGTTAATCGGTCAAATCAAATATTTCGCTCATTAACCTAACACCCTTATGCCTAAGAGATTTGATAAGTTTAGCATAAGACTTATCATGGGTATCTTTTACATCTTCAAGATGATTATCTAAACTAATATTATGTAGTCTACTGGCATGAAGGTCATTCCTATGAGTACTAATGATTTTTAACAACTAGCAGTTTTAAATCTTGTTGCGACTCCATAAAGCTTTATAATGAGTAGTAGAAACCAAATTCGTATTCTTCGGCTAACTAAAAATAAAACATTCCTATAACAGAACAATAAGTAAGGTATGTAAGTGTCCAATCAACCATCACAACAAAAAATAAATGTCCAGGTTACACGAAAGAATACTAAAAATCAATGGTTAAGATTGTTTAATAGTAATGCGATCAACATTATCAATAGAGGAAATATCCATATCTACCTTAGGACAGCTGGGAATATCAACAGAATTAGCTTTATATTCCTTTGCTTCCTCATATTGCCGCCCAAAGCTCATTTCGATCGCCAAAGCATTCTCTCCAAGGAATTCAAAGGCAAATGGATGGCCTTTTCCATAGTTCTTGGCATGAGCATTGAATTGAACCTCAAAAGCTTGCAAATTGTCATCTTCCTCTGCATTCTTTCCAGCTCTGATAACTCTTCATCTTTCTTGGCCAACTCTTCTCCCTGAACTCTAAGATGCTCCTTAAGTTTAAGCAGTTTTACATTTGCAGCTTCAAGATAGTCCTTAGAGTCTTTTATCTCTTTAACAAACATGGCTTTGGCTTCTCGAGCCTCCCTTTCTAAATCTTCATTTTTCTACTGAAGGCTAGCTAATTCCTTCTTGGCTGCTTCACCCTGTGAATAATCTCTTTAAACTTCTCATATTAATTATTGAGAGCTTATAGCTCAGCTATAGCCTATAATTCTGGCATGCAAATGAATTTTCAAACAAATGTTTTAAAACAAAAGACTAGTAAAATGAAATTTCTTATACCTTAATGTTGTCTTGAAGGCTATATTCAAGAAATTACTCAAAGTTGTATAAAGTTTTAGGTATCTCTACCTTTGATTCAGCAACAACTGCAGAAGTACGAGCTTCAAATGCTTGCTTAGCCACTTTTACTACTTGAGGATATTTCATCGAAGAAGAAGGGAAATCCAAAGAAGGAAAGGCAAGACCTTTCAGTTAAGAATAACCACCAAGGGGAGATTCGAAGGTTCATTTTCAATGACATCTCTCTTCCTTTTCTTAGTCACATCTACAACATCTTCAGAAATTGACTTCGGTTTGGTGTCGGGCTTCTTTTTAAGTAGAAGAAGTCCTAGCTACTTCCTTAAGGAAAAGTCCATTTATGCAATATAATAAAGAATAAAGGCAAATCAACTTAACGCTAAAGCAAGGTATGAAGACAAGATATTCCTAACTATAGAAAAATCTAAGAGTAAAGGGTTAAGCCTAAGGTTTAACCTCGGCTTCAGTTTCGAAAGAATTAGCATGATTAAGGGTATGAGAACCTTCCCCTTCCTTTGAACTCTCCAAATCAACACCTTCAGGGAAACCTTAGAAACTCTCAGTTGTGAATACCCCTTAACAATGCGATAAGGGGCATTAAACCATGGGATTTTAGGTTATCGACCGTCAACACATGGTGAAGTTATCGTTAACCTTTTGGAATGTTTAATACATTAGTAAAACAGGATATGAATTGTTCGACCTCTTTTTTCCTCCTAGGTCTCCTTAAGTGATAAATGAATCCCAATGTAATAATTAGAATCTTAATTGACAAGTTAAAATACTAAAGAATAAAATCAACTTACTAGCCTTTGGAAAAGCAATGATGATCCGAGGATTGTTAGCCTTAATGTAAAACCATCTCTTCTCGATGATATTACTAGCAGGATGAAGTAGAGGCAACTTCTTCCGAATTTGTAAATAATACATTAGGACCAAAGAAGCTAATCTTGAAACTTAATAACAAAAAAATAAATTAATCTCAACCATCGAGATATTCATATAACCCTTCGAAAGTACATTACTTTCAATGCTAAAAGGGTATCATACGATATCGATGGAAGTTGATATGGATTAAGATTATAAAACTGAAGTAGTTCGATAAAGAAAGGAACCAGAGGTAGGGATATTCCATTCGACAAGTATTCTACAACCCATGGAAAATATCCCTCTAAGGGAGCATCCCAAGAATCATTCATCTCGAAAACTATAGCTTATACTCCCATGATACCAAAGTCATGTAGAATCCTATCAAGAACAGCTTGCAAATCTATATTTTTTGGTCTAGGAAGACCAAAAAGATAATTTGGTCCAAACAAAACTAGGGAAATAAAACCTTAGCCTTACGACGAATTATTAAAACTAATTAACCATAACTTGAAATTTCAAAAATAAACTAAGCAACCAACTCACAACAGGTTCAAATATATGTCAAAAGTTTAAAAAAATATCTCTATTTTATGATTAACAATTTCTACAATAGTTAAGAAACTCCAAACTCAAACAAGTGTCCAAAGAATATGAACCATATAATTTAAGATCTAAAATAACAATTAGTCAATTCCCAAACTACTTATGTGAGACCATTATTGATTCAATAGAAATAAAAAATCATCAAGTTAATGGCTTTACATCATTTAGTAAACCTAGAAACCATTATACAACAAGGTTACAAAAAAATAGTTACAAAAACAAAATTGCGGATCATCAAAAGCATGAGATATGTATTGCGATTAAAATACAAGAAGAAATGATAAGAAAACTTACTAAATCTGTTGAGGACACGAAGAGTTTATGAGTTTCCTTAAAGCTTTAATGGCGGTAATAAGAGATTTCAGCAAAGATAAATGAAAGAAGAAGAAGAAAGGACCTCTTATACCTTGTTGTTCAATTAATAAAATAAAGTGGGTAATGAAATCCTTGCTGCCCATTTAAAATGACTATTATAAAATAATGATTTTAAAAAGCTTCCAAGTCAGAATACAAATTGCCTTTGCATAGTAAAAGAGATATCCCGTTTTCAGAAGACTCAAGCAATCAATGCATATGGAAATTGCATTTGATGTGCAACATAAAGATCACTTTTGGCTAAAGAGGCTAACTCCCAAAAGCAACTAGGATCGATGCTTCATAGCATATGAAACTTACCTTACCTTTTGCATTAATTTGCTTTACCATCATCACAAAACACACTATGCCTCTGATAACTACTAAGCCTTACGGTGTGCAATCAACCAAGCCTTATGGATTTAAACAACTAAGCCTTATGACATTCAACTACTAAGCAACTTACAACATTCAATCAACTACAACTTATAGCTCGTTATCAACAAAGCCTTACAACATTCAGACAATTAGGCCTTACAACATTCAACCAACTACGCCTTGCGGCACGTTATCGATTAAGCCTTATGGCATTCAACTACTAGGCATTATGACATTAAATCACTTAAGCCTTATTTCATTGACAAGTAATCCTTATGGCATTCAACTACTAAGTCTTATGACATTCAATCAATAATTCCATATGACTTGTTATCTACTCAGCCTTACGACATTCAATCAACTACGCCTTACGGCACGTTGCCGACTAAACCTTGCGAGTACTAAGACTTAAGGAATCAAATCTACTTAGCCCTACAACATTCAATCAACTACGCCTTATTACACATAATCGACTAAGCCTTAAGGTATTCAACTACTAAGTTCTATGTCATTCAATCAACTATGCCTTACAACATTCAACAACTAAGCCTTACGACATTCAACTACTTAGCCTTATGGCATTCAATCAACTACACCTTACGACATGTTATCAACTCATCCTTAGTATATTCAAACAAATAGGCCTTATGAAATCTAGTCAACTTAGTCTTTGGCACAAAAACCTTACTGTATGATAAGCTTAGATTTCCAAGTCCTGAGATCAAACCTTCAAATCCTCACTAAATGATGAGGTTTAATCATCCAATTCTTCACTATACTATGAGGTTAGATATTAAAATCCTAGCTACATAATAAGGTTACATTTTCAAAACCCTCATCATAAGGTAAAACTTTGAAATCCTCACTATGTGATAAGGTTAGATTTTCGAAACCCTCACCATGAGGTTAAACTTTCAAATCTCCACTATACGATGAGGTTAGATTTTCGAAACCCTCGGCATGAGGTAAACATACTATGCATAACCTTTAGCATAAAACTACATTTGTCTTAACGATACTCTATAGCTATCAGCATACAACTACTTCTGGCTTAACGGTACTCTACTATACATAGCCTTCGGCATATAACTGCTTTTTCCATGACCACAACTTACTATATTATAGCCTTCAACATACCATTATTTTAATGTAACTCTACTCTATGTAGCCTTCATCATACAACTACTTTTTACTTAACGACAACTTACTTCATGTAGCCTTTGGCATAGTACTATTTGTTGCCTTGACGATACACTATTATACATAGCCTTCAGCATGCAACTACATTTGCCTTAATGGCACTCTAGTATACATAGCCTTCGACACATAACCATTCCTGCCTTAATGGTACTCTACTATACATAGCCTTTAGCATACAACTGATTTTGCTTTAATGACACCATAATATACATAGCCTTCAATATAAAAATATTTCTCCCTATGGTATTCTGCCTTTTGTATACAACTGATTTCTTCTATATGGCACTATATTATACAAAGCCTTTGATACAAAATTAATTTTGCCTTAATTATGGCACCTACTGTACCTAACCTTTGGCCTCCAAATCCTCACCCCATAATTATATCCTTAAATTTCAATCTAACATTATTCAAGTTTAATTGTTATGGGAGACTAATACAAATCATGGAATGAGTGAAATAACAAGGAGGCTAAGTCAGCAATCCAAGAGAAAAGATCATCATCAGTAACAATGCAACCAAATACGTATAAATAGGCATGGATCCCAGTGCATCAAAGATCTTTTTTGGCGCCTGCATAACTCGGATACTAAGTAAATAACACTTTCTTATATTAGAGCTTCTTATAAAAACTCATTAATAGAGGACTTTTTCCTTATAGCATTGTAACACCCTCCCGACTCCAATATAGAACTCTAAAGAAGGAAAGGAAATTGAATGTAGGGATTTTAACCTGAACCACTATAACTCTTAGTGCCATTACTTTCAGTACATTTACTTTTGGTTTCACTTACTACACTCAATTTCAACCTATGCTAATACTTATTGCTTTTTGTATTAACCCTTAAAAATTCACTTAAATTTGCACCAATCCCCTTAAACCTTCGATAACTATGCCACTGAAACCTTTGTAAACCTAGTTAACTAAAGATTTCCCTTAAGTTTTAGGGTGTTCATGTATGACAAAAAAATCCAACCAACATTGGTGCTACACAGTCTTTCATTTCAAAAGATTTGGTTGATGGTTGGGCTTATATATCACTAATTCAGCTACACCTTTGTGTGTGGTGAATTCGATCGGTAGGTATCCCATTCTCGGGTTAAGGTGCACTAATTTAGAGTTTTTTTTATATTTGAACAGTTGTTCTCTTGCAACTCATTTGAGTTCGACTTCGTAGGCTATGTCGTAATTTTAGGTATGGATTAGCTAGCATGTAATGGTGCTACAATCTACTATATCGATAGACTCATTGCTTCGAGATGTCCTAGGAGTGGTGAAAGGGTTATGGTAGCTTTAGAGATAATGAAAAAAAGGTGAGCTACATTGTATGCTATCAAGATTCAAGAGGATGAGATTAATAGAGTATTAATGGTTTGGGAATTTGTAGATGTTTTCAAAGTTATGACAGGGTCACCACCTAGAAGAGAGATTGAACTCCAAATAGATTTGATAATGGGGGCACAACTTGTTCGTAGACCACCTAAAAATTGTTGCCTAATGTGATGAAGAAGTTAAAGGAGTAACTAGTGAAATTTGAGCATAAAAGCTTCATTGAATCGAGTAGTTCATCATGGGGAGCATCTGTGGTATTTGTGAAGGTTTAGATGGATCACTTCAAATGCGTATTGATTATCAGAATTTGAATGAGTTGATTTTGAAGTATCTTTATCCATTGCCTATGTTAAATGACTTATTTAATTAGTTGAGTGGAGCTAGAGTATTCCCACAGTTAGACTTTGCAACGAAATTCCATTAACCGAGGGTAGCTGAGTATGGTATTATTTTACTGCGTTTAAAACAAGGTACAATTCATTTGAGTGGTTAAACATAACCTATGAGCTGACTAATGCGCCTACTTTCTTCATAAAGCTTATGCACTAAAGGTTTCATATAGTTGAACTGATTTGTGTTAGTCTTCATTAATGATATTCTAGTGTACTTCAAGAATGAGTGGGACGATAAAGTCCACCTTAGATTGGCATTAGAGACCATAAGACAACATAATTTAAAGGGTAAAATTTTGAAGTGTCATTTTCGAAATATGGAGTCAACTTTCTTAGACATACTGTTTTAGGGAATGGATTAGCAGTGGATTCATCGAAGATTAATACCATCAATGATTAGAAGAGATCAGAGATGGTTACAGAGATGATAAGTTTTTTCTTATTGGCTAACTATTACAGCAAATTCATTATAGACTTCTTGAGCATAGTGACACCCCTGATAAAATGAACTAGAAAGGATAAAAAGTTTGAGTGGTCTGATAAGTATAAAGCGTCATTTCAAGAGTTGAAGAGATTATTGATGAATGCATTTATTTTGATCATACCTGAAGGGAATCTGGATTCGATAGCGTATATAGATGCTTTTGGAATTGAATTAGGAGGGGGTATTGATGCAAATAGGAAGAGTAATAGCTTATACATCTCGGCAGTTGAGACCGCATGAGGTTCACTATCCAACCCATGACATAGAATTGGAAGTGGTGATATTTGAGTTTGGATTTGGAGACATTATTTGTTAGGAGAATGATTTGAGTTATATATAGGCCATACGTCTCTTAAGTACTTACTCTCTTGAAAATGTTTGAATATAAGGTGACAAAGATGGTTAGATTTCTTGGTGTCATGACTTTAATATAGAGTATATGACATGAAAGGGGAATATGGTTGCCGATATTTTGAGTAGAGAATAGCAGAATGGAGTTCTTAGCTATATTGAGGAATGGAAGGCATTAGAGGCATTATCTTCATGTGGAGTGCATTTTAGGCTGAATGCAAGATCAATTCAGAATCCATGCACATTAGTAAGTTTAGAAGTTTGTCAAGCACTTGTCAATAAAATTGTCATAAGTCAAAGAGAAGACTTATTATTAGCTTAAAGGATTAGCCAATTAGAGATGGTTGCAGACTTAGAGGATCTAAGTGGATTTTAGATAGACTCAAAAAGATGGCATAGAAAGAAGGGAAGATTGTGTGCCCCAAATATGGAAGATCTTTGAAAGGAAGTTATGGAAGAGAGCCATCAGTTTAAATTTATGATTAATCTTGATGGAATCAATATGTATCATGATAGGAAGCACATATTTGTTTAGGGATGAAAATGGATGTTGGTGAGCGCATGAAGAACTATTTTATCTATCAGCAAGTGAAGGTTGAGCATCAGAATCCAAGTTGATTACTTCAACCCTTGGAAGTACCAACTTGGAAGTGGGATTCTTTATCTATGGATTTTATAAATGGTTTCTGAGGTCGAGAATGGGGAATAATAGTATATAGGTAATAGTCAATACACTGATTAAGAGCACTCACTTTATTACCGTAAAGTTTACAAGAGTGATTTTTTGCTTAGTGAAGTTTTAGATGAACAATGTTATGAGGCTGCATGGGATTTCAAGCAGCATTATTAGTGGCAGGGGCTCATTTTTCACCATTGAATTCTAGAGAAGTTTGGGGAATACTATAGGCACGATATTGAACTTGAGTATGACTTACCACCCATAGATTGATGGCCAAATGGAAAGGGAAAACCAAATGCTAGAGGATTTTCTAAGAGTATGTGTCCTAAGGATCTTTGGAAGATTATCTACATTTGGTATAACCGAGTCGAGTATTGGCATAGCATTATTTGAGGTGCTTTATAATAGGCCAAAGTCGCCTCTTTGTTGGTTGAACAAAAGAGATGGACTTGTATTAGGACCAAACTTAGTAAGAGATGCTACCGAGAAGGTAGAATTGATTCATACTAGAATAAAGGTTGCACGGTGAGGCAAAAGAGATATGCTAATAAGAGATGAAAGGATCTAGAGTTCGTAGAATTTGATCATGTGTTCAAGAAATTTTCGTCGATGAGACGTGTTATGCTCTTTGGGAAGGTGGGAAAATTGGGTCCTAGATATGTAGAATCATTTCCATTGATTGAGAGTATTGGAAAAAGCTTGCATATTGAGTCGAACTTCCTAGTAGTTTAGACGGTGGGCATAATGGATTTCATTCACTTGAGGAAACGTGTGCTTAAACCCAGTACGGTAGTGGAACCAAGGGAAATTGAGGACTTATCTATAAAACCATATTTAAACATATGTTAGACCACTAAAAAGAACTATAGGCCAGGATGAAAGAGTTGAAGAATAAGATTATTAGACCCGTTCACATCTAATGGAGTAACAATAAAGATGATTGTACTTGGGAGGTAGAGGATAAGGTTAGGAATATCTATCCTAAGTTGTTATAGACATGTATTATAACGACCTGCATTTTTCATACTGAAGGATCGTAAAATATTATTTTTAAATTCATATTAGGTTGTATGGTGTTATAACTTTGGGTGATGCTGAGTAGTGACATTTTTGACCCTCCCGAAAATTACAAACAATTTTACCATTGAAAACTTGTAACGGCTAAAACTTTTGATAGGAGTCATATCGGGTCTGGAAACCACTTCCAAATAAAAGATATGATGTTTTCTCTTCCCTTAAATGGTCATAATTGGTTTTTGGACTTATCAATTGTGAGATATGGCTGTTTGAAGTTCGATGGTTATTAGATAGTTTATATTGGAAATTAGCACAAGCCCATACTTAGGCTCATGGCCCATTTTGAGATTTGTGCTAATAGTGGTTGCATAACTTCCATAAATCATTTCCCATCTTCTCAAAATAGATCTAAATCTCCATTAAACTTCTTCTTAACCAAAACCACTTCTAATATCCTCCAAATCCATAGATTAAGGGTAGGTTAGCAAGGGAATTTGTGAGAGACTTACAAATCTACATTTTTAGAAGAGAAATTATGGGGCTTTGTTGTTTATTCTCGGATTTGCCTCATTTTGTGTGCAAGTCATCGATTTTTGGGTGTCTGGTGAGTGATTTTTCATCTCATAACCTATTATATACATATCTATATGTTTTAACATATTTTGGATCTATTTTTAAAGTCAAAAATACATTTTTTGCTTTTTTGAAACTAGATCTGAAGTAAAAATAATTAAAATAATTAAAAGTTATTTAATCATGTTGTTTTGATGTGTGGTTGTTTATATAAGATGTGAGGCTATAATATTGATATATTTTGGGATGATTTTCCATAATCCGATGTATGTATGTATGTTTAGATGATGATTGAATGTTATTGATGATTGATTTAATGATGTTGTTTATATGTTTGAATGGTTGTAAACGCTTAATAAAGTGAAATAGAGGTGATGAACGATTCTATGGCCGAGGTTCTCTATATAGAACAAGTAGCGAAGTGCTCTCCAAATTGATGCACAAAGGATGGGAGATCTGTAAATATAAAATTAGACTTTGATGAAAGGGTTGTAGAGTGTTTAGGGTCCAATTGATGCATAGGGGATGCACGTGGGTCAAAGTATGAAGTATAGCGATGCAATCGATGCGAAATCGTGATGCTCGAAGAGATATTGGAATTTGGCTCGAGTATGATGGCTGACTTAGTGGCGTTCAGTGTTTGACTTTGGACTGAAGAATGCATGGTATGGTGGTAGCTTCAGCCCTATGGTGTGGTGTATTGCCAGTAGTGGAAGTGCTGAATAGAAATTCGTGTTCGGTGGTGAACTCAAGACAGAGTAAGGGATAACTTCAGTCCGATAAAGGGAGCAGGCTTGGTATGGCTAAGGTTATTGGACCCAAAATCTTGTTTGGGTATTGCTTTGATTTAGTTTCCTAATAACTTCGGGACAGTCATGTGATGAACCAACATAGGAAATGGAAATGGTGTGTTGGCTACTAGCTTCGGGATTTCTTAAGGGAAACTCCTGGCTAGCCAGGGGTGCTTTGGGGATTCTTTGGCGTTGGCTTAGACAAATGTAACACCATGAAAATATAATCGAAAATTTAGTAATAGAATCAAATTACATATAATAAGGTTTAAAATGGAAATTTCAAAAATATCTGAAATTGGCTATGAAACCTAAACCGTTGTGCTTCTACCAATTTTCTGGATAATTTTCATATATAACCTTTTGAAATCGGAGCTAATATGAAAATGTTCTAAATTTTTGAAAATTCATAGTTTTTGAAAATTCACAGTTGAAAATAATTAAATAAACAAAATTGGACTGAAATATTTTAAAAATAGAAAACCCCAACCGTCGACACTGTGACCTTGACCAGTCCTAGCAGTCGATCGCTCCAAGGCAAGCAGTCGATAGGTCGACATCATGCGACTACGTTTTGGGTAAGCCAACGGCCTAGATTTAAATAAATATTAATCAAAGGCTGGTGTTAGTTTATATTGCTAAATATATCGCTAATGTAAACCCTAGTTCACAAATCTGAACCAGTACGTCCAAACTCTGCAAAAAAATGCTTTCTCCACAAATCAAACTTTATTCAAAATTAAATTGAAATCAAAGTAGAGAAATTAAAGAAGATTAAATTAAAGCCAATCATGGGGAGATCTAGAACAACTGGAGAGGATTCCAAGCGGATTACGGGGAATAGATTTTGTTTGAGGTGAGTGGGTTCATGATTAGTAAGATGATTATATGTAATTAATTTTATTGTACCCAATTTGAAATAAAATTGCATTAAATTGAAATGGAAACATTGTTTAAATTAGATTGGAAATTTAATAGTGATTAAAACCTACATGAACATGAACCCTTTCTCTTAATCCAGATCTGGTTAATGTAAACTAGTTATTTAAGAACTGATTCAAGATTGAACACACCCTTTTTGGTCAAACTGATATGAATTAGTAACCCTGTTGATGCCAAACTTAGGTTAATCTGATTTACTGAATATTGAAAATACTGTATATGAAATTTGGATGTTTATTAATTGCAAATCTATAAATTTGGATTCACATAATTGGGGTTATAATATGTCAAATTATAATTTAAGTTTACTATAATCAGCAATGACGATGATTAATAAACAAAATAAATAATAATCGGTGACTAAAAACAGTAAACAACAATGACTAGTCGACAGTTCGTTGGAGCCGGTCGATCGCTCTAGTGACTAACGGTCGATCGGTTAGCATTTCTGGATGGGGCCTAAACCTCGGCCTAAGGCCCAAATGTAAATTAAATTATATAGTATGTATATAATATATATATATATATATATATATATGTATGTATGTATGTATGTATGTATGGATTTTAGTAATTGTAGGGAAGTTAGTTCCCTATTTTAGCGATGCTAGGACATTACGGGACTGGATAAATACTATTTATCCAACAGGGTCAATATTCAATAGGAGCGATTCTATCGCAAATTGCACTCATAGGAGGTTCTACTGTAGATGCGCAATACCTATGATGAAGCCTAATGGAGTGTGAAACACCCCCACACCCCTTAGTATACCCAAAAAAGGCACACTAAAGAATACGGTGCGTTATAGGTATAGCCAAAAACTTATAGAGACTAAGATTCACAAGACAAAATAAATAAAACAGCAGAAACATTAATAACTTATTTAAAAATCAAACTTCATAAATACTTTTACAAAACCAAATATGTCTCAAAATACCAAATATCCATGTCTAGTGAAAAACATTATCTTAGTCATAATATCAGAGTACATAAAATAACTATCCCTCTCAAAGAAAAGTACCAGTACATCAAATGAAATAAAAACTGAAAAAGAAGAAGTAGAATACATAAAGAAAATCTCCACAGCTAAATCTCCCAAGAAATCCGAAGTCTACTATCACTGTCTCTACTGGCCTATAGAGGAAAAAGGGAAAATAGAGGAGTGGGTCAGACTAAAAATCTAGTGAATGAAAGTAATTACCAGTATTCTTAAGTAAGATAAAGGTAATAGACATTGCAACAGTTCTAGTATAAAAGGAAATAAAAGAAAAGAGAAAGCTGGAATGAAATACGGTTTAACTGTTCACTGTACTTAGATAGTTCGATTAGATTGTTTGCACTTGTCTCAGATAACTGCTTTGATTAGGCTGAATTCCTAATCCTACTTTAATTAGGCTGAAGTCCTAATTCTACCCTTTGATCGGCCTTCTTTCTCTGCTGTGCCTACTGCGGAATAGTCCCATCCTGTTGGACCCTATGCAAAAGACACCTACTATTGCGGACTAGACCCATCCTGTTGGTCCCTACGCAAAAGTCACCTACTAAGTGCTTGGAACTCAATAACGACTTATTAGCCTGCACTGAGGCCGCACGCTCGAGCACCATTAGGATCGCGTTATCTGTTGCTCCCTCTTTTGACCTCTTATTTACCATAGCTCCAGCCTAAGCATGCCCTAGCCTCACCTCTACTATTGTGAGACCACCTGTGTCTGATTGAAGGGAATTATGTTGGTACGGGTCCTAACAAACAAAATCTAGTGGCGGCCCTTGCCCAAATCCCCTTGATTTGAGCTTCTATTTATTGACCTCTTATTTACCACTACTCCAACATAAGCGTGCCCTAGCCTCACCTAATCTATAGTGAGACCTGACTGAAAAAGGGAATGCTGTTGGTACGGGTCTTACTACTATCTTTGCTTATAAACTGTAAATATACTTTCATAAAGTTTATCCCAAAATTGTAGAAAAACTACAACTATTGGAAACCCTATTATTTTAAATTACTTAAAAATCTAAAATAATTACTTAAACACTCACCTGTGGTCCTTAGCTCTTTTCCTTGGCCTTCCTGGATCCACTTGAAGGGTATAAAATATTATAATTAAAAAGATCTTCTCCTCGGAAAAATATTCTTTTAAGGTCCAGGCTCAGGCAACGAACCCAGATGGAGAAAATCTAAATGAGAAAAATTGCTAGGCCTATGGTCTTATTTATAGTGGCACTTGTGGATCTCAGACCGTTGGATTTAAAGATTAAATCTGGTGCAACTATGTCATAGGCTCGATAGGAACCGTCGGATGGAAGCACGGACTCACAGGATTGGATAAAAGTTGCAAAATGACGTGTTCGAATCAACTGGATGAAGCCACATACAAGAATGCACATGGGTCAACCTTCCACTAGCTAGGTTCGACCTATAGATCGACCTAGCCATGGTGAGGGTCGACCTAGCCTTTTTTTTCTTTTAAATCCTGATTTCTTCTTTCTTTTGTAACTTCTTCATTTTAACTCGAATTCTGACAATCTATATATGGAAATTGACCAGAAAATTACCACAGACACAATGGTGCAACTTCCGTGGCTCAATTCTGATAATTTCACAAAGTTATTTTATTATTTAATTAACTCGTTAATTAATTACTATAGCTTAAATTTTGGGTTGTTACATTCTCCCCTCCTTAAGGGATTTCGTCCCAAAATTTATAAGGATAGAAGAATGAAATAAATGTTTTCATCCATGTTCTACAACCAACTACTCAGCCATCATCCATTACATCCATTACATCCATTGTCCTTAAGTTTTTCTAAGGCGATTTATGATACATATGCAATAGTGTAGTGTTAATGTCCTTAACTAATGCAAAAGATTAGGCGGTCTACTAATTCAATCGACCTCCTTTTATGCAATCATGTCCGTGCCATGTATCCAAATGAATGCAATTTCCAAATGTTAACTGATAGTTCTATATGCGTGCTACAATCATCATCCAAATGTAACAATCATGTGATAATCATCCATTTATAGCAACCATGTAATAAAGTTAAAAAAATGCAGTGCGCACACATCCATATGCATATGCTCTAGTGTCCTAGTTAGGCCGATCCCTAAGAGATAATAGTGCCTAGTGTAAGTATATGCGTCCATTAGCATCCACCAACAACCACTTGCAACCACTAGTATCCATCATACATAACATGCTCTAATAACATGTCTACATTCAGCCCTACCATTCATAGGTTAAGTCCTAAGATCTACCCTCCCAAAGGATAATAAAGGAAAAAACATATTCAAAACTAAAGATGGAAATAGGAAATTCAAAGTTTACTATCAAAGAGATGTGGATAAGAGGTATGTATTCTCTCCTAATCAAATTAATCTTCTCCGAAGCCTCTTTAACCATGTCGGGACCAAGTAGCAATCTCTCTGTAGACTCTAACCAACACGAAGGCAATTTGCATGGTCTTCCATAAAGAGCTTCGAAAGGTGCTATTCCAATGCTTACTATATCATACGCGAATTCCTCTAAAGGAAGATGCTCCTTCCAGGTTCCTCCAAAACACACATCCTCAACCACGTGTGTCTTACCATCTTACTAATATTACTTTACTATTCTTCTATAGTTTACAAACATGAAGCAACAATCCTAGGTTCTCACTAGTGTCTTATACACTTTACAGAAACTTCTATTATTACTTCTAAAAGTAATTTCTGCTATAGCCTTACACTTTTTCCGTCACACCTAGGAAATGATTCCTATCTACTCCACATTTAAAAGTTTGGTTTGGTATTTATCATTTCATTTCAAAAACTAAAGCTTCTAAAATTTTACAACATCAAATCCCAAAATTTTTGCCTTTAAAAGTGTTATTTTCAAATTTTTATTAAATTCAAAGGTACTTGGTTACTTAACATTTTATCTTTCTAGACTTGTATCCTTATAACTTTTTGAATTTACATTATTCCCCAAACCTAGAGGGGGAAAACTTTCAAATTCTAAGTTCAAAACTTATTCCTATTTTTCTTTTAAAGACCTTTACAGCTTTCTATAAAATTGGGATTTTTAAATTTAACTATTACTAAGTTTCGCTTTCAAAAACTTATTTACCCTTTACTAAACCATTTTTCTTTAAGATATCTTTAAAATGTCCTTACATGTTTTCAAAACATCTTTTTTAATAGATTTTCAATATTTTTTGT
Organism: Allium fistulosum; assembly: GCA_030737815.1. Classification (NCBI taxonomy): domain Eukaryota; kingdom Viridiplantae; phylum Streptophyta; class Magnoliopsida; order Asparagales; family Amaryllidaceae; genus Allium; species Allium fistulosum. The sequence continues at coordinate 1,396,102,987 of CM060902.1, forward strand.
AAAAACTGGAGTAGATAAGAACAATTATTTTATTAAAAACTCCTTAACTATCTAATTACTTAACCTTGGAGGAGTTCCTAACTACAAACCGAGACTTTCTACAAAGGCCCTTTATAATATCTCTCCTAACCAACTCTGTCTCTAATTATTACACTTCTTATTACACCTAAGGGTTTTATACCTTAATATATTGGAACTACTTTATTAAGAAACTATTAACGCTAAAACCTTCTATGAATCCTTTAAAATAGGACTTCATGTTTATGTGAAATTACAAGGAACTTATTTATATTTTTCGAAATAGGCTATACAAAACATGGTGCTTCCCATACCTTGTATATCTTTTTCACGTATTCCTTATAACTTGCACAAAACATCTTTATTTAAGATTTGGTTTCATATAGAATTTTATCCTTATTTATTTCATTCCAATAGATTAAAGTATGTTTAATCTATATTCTCTAACAATAGAAAATTTGTATGAAATTTATTAATTTCCTAATATTTAACTTACACTTTTCTTTTCAGGAAAAATCATTTTCAAATTTAATATATCCATAACTAGCAAAAATTTCCTCATAATTATTTAAATAATAAGTGTACTTACAAACCACTTTTTATTATACTTAAAAATTATTTTTGTTACGAAATTGAAGAGGGAAAAGAAGTTCAAACCAATTTTCTTATTTCAGAACTTAACAAACAAAAGTGAACGAGAGAGTATATATATACAAAAGAGAAAAGATGGTCCAAACAAACACGGCCCAATATAAAAACAAAGTCCAGAAAGAAGAAAAGAAAACATACAAATACACAAATGAACTACACACTAAAATCAGCAAAACAAAGATGAACTTGAACCACACAAGCAATAGCCACTTCACAACACTCCCCCTCAAGTTGGAGCATATAGATTTATCATGCCCAACTTGCCACATAAGTAACCAACTCGTCTTCCGTCTAATGCCTTGGTCAGAATGTCAGCCACCTGCTCTTCACTCCGAACATACTTGGTGCAAACAACACCCTGCTGAATCTTTTCACGAATAAAATGGCAATCAACTTCGATATGTTTGGTTCTTTCATGAAACACTGGATTCGATGCAATGTATAGAGCAGCTTGATTATCACAATTCAATACTATTGGTTTTTCAACCTACAAACCAATTTCAGTCATAAGATGATCAACCCACATAATTTCACAAACTGCTTTAGACATAGCCCTATATTCTGATTCAGCACTTGATCGAGCCACTATACTTTGCTTCCTACTCTTCCATGAAACTAGATTACCCCCTACAAACGCACAATAGCCAGAAGTAGATTTTCTGTCCAGTTTTGAGCCTGCCCAGTTAGCATCAGAGAAACACTCAACTCTAATATGGTGATGATTCGAGTACATAATTCCTTGCCCTGCAGTTCTCTTCAAATATCCCAAAATATACTCTAATGCTTTCCAATGATGTTTACTTGGTGATGCCATATATTGACTAACCCCACTAACAGAATATGATATGTCTGGTCTTGTCACTACAAGATAATTCAGTTTTCCCACAAGCTTTCTATACCTTTCTGGATCTTCGAATGGTTCTCCATCCATTGCTAAATTGATGTTTGGCATCATTGGTGAGTTATTTGGTCGAACACCCAATTTCCCTGTTTCACTTAACAAGTCAAGAGTATACTTTCTTTGAGATAGAAAAATTCCATTCTCTTTTCTTGTAACTTCAACACCCAGAAAATATTTCAATTCCCCTAAATCCTTTGTATAAAATTGTGTATGAATGAAAACCTTAAGTGAAGAGATTCCCACTTCATCATTTCCTGTTATAATAATGTCATCCACATATACAACTAGTAGAATAATTCCAGCTGCAGAGTTCTTATAAAAGACTGAATGATCAAATTTTCTTTTGGTCATTCCAAATCATTCAATAGCTACACTAAACTTTCCAAACCAAGCTCTAGGACTTTGTTTTAAACCATACAAAGATTTATTAAGTTTACATACCATTTCATTCTCCCCCTGAGTGATGAATCCAGGAGGCTGCAGCATATACACCTCTTCTTGAAGATCACCATGTAAGAAGGCATTCTTGATGTCCAATTGATGTAACTTCCAATTCTGAACAGCAGCAAGTGAAATAAAAAGTCTGATAGAAGTCAACTTAGCAACTGGAGAAAATGTCTCAAGATAATCAACTCCATAAACTTGAGCATATCCTTTTGCAACGAGTCTAGCTTTATAACGAGCAATAGTCCCATCTGGATTTATCTTAACCGAAAATACCCATCTACAACCAATTGCTTTCTTATCACCAGGTAAAGTCACCAAGTCCCATGTTTTATTAAGTTTTAAAGCATCCATTTCCTCAACCATTGCAGCATACCATTTTGGACTAGATAATGCTTCATTAATTGTCTTAGGTGTAGAAACAGTGTCCAATGATTTAAGGAATAAGCAAGTGGTAAAAGGTAAGTGATTGTATGATACATATGAAGATATAGGATATGTGCACTGTCGTTTTCCTTTTCTAAGTGCAATAGGTAGATCAAGTTCTGGGTTAACATAGGGGATTGGATCATGAACTGGTGCAGAATTATCAATAAGGTTTTTTGGTGGATCATTCTCTTGAGCAGTATCACTATGTGAATAAATGAGAAAATCTTCATTTTCTGGTTGAACAGATTCAGTTGGTTCTTGTGGTGATTTAAAATACGGAATATCTTCATGAAATGTTACATCAATAGACACTAAATACTTATCAAGACTAGGACAATAGCATCTATAACCCTTCTGCACTCGAGAATATCCAACAAAGACACACTTGATTGATTTAGGATCAAGTTTAGACAATTGTTGCCTTACATCTCTAACAAAACATGTACTCCCAAACATTCTTGGTTTGACTGGATATAAGGGTCTATTAGGAAGTAACAGCTTATATGGGATATCACCATTTAACACAGATGAAGGCATCCTATTTATTAGAAAACATGCTGTGGACACTGCATCTGTCCAAAAACACTTAGGCATATTCATTTGAAACAATAAAGCTCTAGTTGTTTCTAAAAGATGCCTATTCTTTCTCTCCGCTACACCATTTTGTGATGCTGTATCTATACATGATGTTTCATGAATCATACCATTGTTGCTCATAAATGTATGAAATAACTCTGATGAATACTCTTTAGCATTGTCACTTCTCAACGTTTTAATTGTAGAATTAAACTGTGTTTTAATTTCTGCACAAAACTTGCAAAAAATAGAATACAACTCTAATTTATTCTTCATAAGAAACAACCAAGTGACACAAGTAAATCATCTACGAAAGTAACAAAATATTTGAAACCAAGTTTTGATACAATAGAAGAAGGCCCCCAAATATCTGAATGTACAAGTTCAAACATAGAATTAGCCCTTCTATTTATTCTTGGACTTGAACTAAGACGATGATGCTTTGCAAATTGACATGATTCACATTCTAAAGATTGTATTGAATTATATTGTGGACACAATTTCTTGAAAACAGGTAAAGAAGGATGGCCTAACTGACAGTGTTCTTTGAGTGCTTGATTAATGCTCGTACATGCAATAGGAGTTGATGAAAAAGTATCCAAAATGTATAAACCTTCTAATTCATGCCCCTTACCAATAATCTGCTTGGTTGTCAATTCCTGGAATACACAATGTGTGGGGTAAAAGGATATGCAGCAATTCAACCTTTTAGTTAATTGACTAACAGACAATAGATTAAATGCAAGGTTTGGTGTATACAGAACTGAGTTCAATGATAGTTGTGATGTAACACATACAGATCCAGTTCCTTTGGTGTTAGATAAAGACCCATCAGCAAGTGTAATATTCTGAGTAGATTTATCATTATGAAAAAGTGAGAAAAGGTGTGGATTACCTGACATATGATCAGTTGCTCCTGAATCAATAACCCACTTGTTTGATTTGGCAACAGTTGAAACCGAATTAGAGCTCTTCTTTGACTCTTCCTTGTATTTAGAGAATTTTGCATACTCATCAGCTGAAATAAGAACAGAACCATCATCATTCTTCTTTACAACATTTGCCATTTGATTTAATGAGTTTTGCCATTTATTATTTGATCCATTATTCTGCCTTTGCCTAGCTGCTTGTAGCTTCCAACAATTCTGATATTTGTGACCAAGCTTCTTACAATATGTACACATATTTGGATTTATCACACGGTTTTCAGACTGTGTATGTTGATTTGGTACAAATCTACTTGCATCACCCTGATTCCTTTGACTCATTAAAGCACTACTATTAGATACACCAACTTGAGTATTTTGTGCATTCAAACTATCTGATCTCAAGATTCGACTAAACACCTCCTGCAATGATGTAACATCAGATCCAGATAACACTTGTGCTTTAGCTGATTCATATTCAGGTGGAAGACCTCCAAGAAAGCTCATAATCGCCATTTTCTCTCGTTGTTGATGTTGTATCTTCACATCTGAACTAATTGGAAGCAATAGATTGAATTCTTCATAAGTTTTCTTAAAATTCATAAAGTAGTTCATTAGTGTCAGATCTTGTTTTTCAGCTTGATAAAATGATTTGCAAATATCATACATTCTACTTAAATTTCCTTTCCCTGAATATGAGAACTCTAGATAATCCATTAACTCTTTAACAAATCCACAATGATTTATCAAACTAATAACACTGACATCAATAGTATTTCGAATTTGAAGAAATAACCGTGCATCATCTCTAAGCCAGATTTGATCATCCTTGTCCTCTGAATCTTCCTTCGGTGGATCCTTTTGGAGATTGTCATCCTTGTCAATACTCCTAAGATACAAGCGAATAGTTTTGCTCCAATCAAAATAATTTGAATCCCCCAATTTATGATCCGTGATCTTTGACATCACCGGCATCACATCCATAACTGATTTGCTTTCCGCCATGGCAATACTCGAATCGATGAAGAAGAACTCGATCTAATTAAATTGTTTGGATCGAGATTGCTCTGATACCATGTTACGAAATTGAAGAGGGAAAAGAAGTTCAAACCAATTTTCTTATTTCAAAACTTAACAAACAAAAGCGAACGAGAGAGTATATATATACAAAAGAGAAAAGATGGCCCAAACAAACATGGCCCAATATAAAAACAAAGTCCAGAAAGAAGAAAAGAAAACATACAAATACGCAAATGAACTACACACTAAAATCAGCAAAACAAAGATGAACTTGAACCACACAAGCAACAGCCACTTCACAACAATTTTCAAAATACATTTTTATTTGGGTCAAAACAGATGTTGCGTAAAACGCCGTTACTACAACCCAAAATTACTAGTGTATGAATTTATTTAAAATAAATACTAATAAATCTCGCATACTATGTAAAAACATTTCCCTTGGGAGTCACCTACTATAACAATAGTGTTATAGACTATGCTCTCCTTGTTTTTCACAAAAACATCTATTACAACCATAAATGATGTAACCTATGTTTTCGATACTTAATACACTCTAGGTTTTTATGTTTAAAATCTTTGTTTACTTTCAAAGAAACTAGCGAGCCATATACGCTCTATAATTTTAAAAGAATTTCACTTTTAAAATTTTTTACACCATATAAAAACCAATTAAATTTCATACCATTCTTTTTTCAAAAACCCAATATTTACTTTCTTAAAATTATTGACAATTATACTTTTCAACTCTTCAATTCTAATAATTTCATTTTAATGGGCTAAAACTAAAGTGGATTCTCTTCTTACTATCATAGGAGTACCCTTCCTAAACTTTGGTAATCTCATTTCCTTACTAAAGTCGTTTGTTCCTATTCTTCTTTTATGCTTGTATTTATTCCAAGGCACTACCGTTGAATCCACTTATCTTAAACAATTATAATTTTTGCAATTATCTACACATGGGCTGTCTAACTTAATCTATTGCACATCTCCAATCTTTGCCTACCTCTCCTTAGATTTCCACAATCCGAACCTAAATGTACGAAACTGTTTCTTAAACTATTTACATGTGTTGACCATCTCTATGCCCCAAGAAACACTTTAAGAACTTAGCTCTCAACTTATGAACACGAAGTGTACGAAGAACCTCGTCTAGATGAATAACATGCTCCTCCATACTCTTGGAAAACACCAAAATGTCATCCACGAACTCTACTACGAACTTATTTAGGACATCTCAAAAAAACACGGCTCATCAAATCCACAAAATATGGTGGGGCATTGGTTAGCCCAAACGGCATAACCAACCACTCAAAGAATCCGTCAGGTGTCCTAATTGCTGCCTTATCAATGTTATCATCAACGACTCTAAGCTGATGAAATCAAGTAGCTAAATCAAGCTGAGAAAATACCAAAGAGCCAACTAACTGGTTGAAAAGATCATCTATCCTAGGAAGTGGATAACGGTTCTTCTTCGTGAGCTTATTCAACTCTCTATAATCTACGCAAAGTCGAAGGGAACCATTTGCCTTTGTAGCGAAGATGACTGGCGCTCCCTACTCAGATATGCTCTGCCTGATAAAGCCTTCCTCCAATAGCTCACCAATCTGCTTACTTAACTCCTTCCTCTTCCTATGTGTCATAAGTCTCTCGGGCAATGCCACTGGCTTAGCATTGTCATTAAGATAGATCCTAAAGTCGATCTCTCTCTTCGGGGAGTAGTCCCCTACCCTTCACAAAATGTCTGGGAAATCTCTAATGACTGGAATGGAATCTAGCTCTCCTAGTGATGAATCAAGGGAATAAAGGAAGCTCAACATGACTGACCCCTGTGGGTCGCAAGAAACCTCGAGAGTCCTACCGCTGCTTGTCTCTAGTCTAGCGACTCTCCTCTCACTGTCTAATATAGCTCCATAAGTGGATAGCCAATCCATCCCCAAAATCATCCCATACCCCGAGAATCCTAATACGTAGGCATCACAATCAAATTCTACGCCTAGGATAAAAAATTTCAAACCGCTACAAATCATAGACAAATGTGCCGATCCTCCTATGGGGTTTGAAACAACTATGGGGTCTACTACTAAGGAGATATCTAAGTGCAAATAATCTACCAAAGAACTAGAAATGAAAGAGTCTGAATAAGAAAAATCTGAAAATAGAGATCAAATATTCTACAAAGACTTTCCTACCTTGATTTGGTCTACTACTAGAAGGTGCTGCATCCAAATCCTATACTCACGCTATAGGTATGCCTGCTGTCTGCCCCATCCTGTGAGGACAAGCTCTACTAAGGTGACCAGGCTACCCACAGTTGAAACACCTCCCCTTCATCATTTTATTCTTACAGTCCTTTGCGTAATGACCAACCAACCCACAGCTACGACATCCCCCGCTTTTCTTGATCCTCTTCTGAGGTCCTCCTTCTATGATATTGTCCTTTTCCTTCTTTTTCTTCCACCACGGCTTCTTAGAGCTTTTTGACTTAAGAACCTCTTTAAGCACTCCCTTCAGCTGCCAAGATGTAGGCTGAACTCTCTGTCATTCCTCCAAATCTAACAGCTTAAACCTTCGCTCCATATCCTCTAACCCAGCTCGTGTCTTCTCGAAATCCTATGTGCCGGAAGTCGTTCTACCTCCTAGACTAGCAAAGTCCTTGCACAGCTTAGAAAAATTGGCTGCTGCACCTACCGGTGTTGTATTGGGCGCTTGCCCTTGCACCTCTGGTATCGTAGCTCTACGGAACCAGGCAGCCAGGTATGCAAAGAAAAGAGAATTTAGGCTCGAAGGAATAGAAAGAAGGTTGAACTGGACTTTGAGAGGATTTTTATAAAAACTCTTTTATACTTGAAAACTATTTCTAAGAGTTTCTTTATGAAAAATACTTTTAAAAAAAGTTATTTTGAAAAATACTTTACTTTTTTAAAACAAATTTTTAGGAATTTTATAACCTTAGGCTCTGATACCAAATGAAACACCCCACACCCTTAGTATACCCAAAAAAGGCACACTAAAGAATATGGTGCGTTATAGGTATAGCCAAAAACTTACAGAGATAACTTATATAAAAATCAAACTTCATAAATACTTTTACAAAACCAAATATGTCTCAAAATACCAATTATCCATGTCTAGTGAAAAACATTATCTCAGTCAAAATATCAGAGTACATAAAATAACTATCCCTCTCAAAGAAAAGTACCAGTACATCAAATGAAATAAAAACTGAAAAGAAGAAGTAGAATACATGAAGAAAATCTCCGCAGCTGAAATCTCCCAAGAAATTCGAAGTCTACTGTCCCTGCCTCTGCTTGCCTATGGAGGAAAAAGGGGAAATAGAGGAGTGGGTCAGACTAAAAGTCTGGTGAATGAAAGTAATTACCAGTGTTCTTAAGCAAGATAAAGGTAATAGACTTTGCAACAGTTCTAGTATAAAAGAAAATAAAAGACAAGATAAAGCTGGAATAAAATACGTTTTAACTGTTCACTGTACTTAGATAGTTCGATTAGATTGTTTGCACTTGTCTTAGATAAATGCTTTGATTAGGCTAAATTCCTAATCCTACTTTAATTAGGCTGAAGTCCTAATTCTACCCTTTGATCGGCCTTCTATCTCTGCTGTGCCTACTGCGGACTAGTCCTATCTTTTTGGACCCTATGCAAAAGACACCTACTATTGCGGACTAGACCATCCTGTTGGTCCCTACGCAAAAGTCACCTACTAAGCACTTGGAACTCAATAACGACTTATCAGCCTGCACTGAGGCCGCACGCTTGACCACCATTAGGCTTGCACTATCTATTGCTCCCACTTTTGACCTCTTATTTACCATAGCTCCAGCATAAGCATGCCCTAGCCTCACCTCTGCTATTGTGAGACCACCTAGCCTCACCTCTGCTATTGTGAGACCACCTATGTCTGACTGAAGGGAATGCTATTGGTACGGGTCATAACAAACAAAATCTAGTTGCACCCCTTGCCCAAATCCCCTTGATTTGAGCTTTTATTTATTGACCTCTTATTTACCACTACTCCAGCATAAGCGTGTCCTAGCCTCACCTAATCTATTGTGAGACCTGACTGAAAAAGGGAATGCTATTGGTACAAGTCTTACTACTATCTTTGCTTGTTAACTTAGTTTAAGTTTTAAAATGAGCCTCTTATATTACTTCTGTCATGCTTGCTTATTAACTTAAATATAAATTCTAAAATTAAGCCTTTTATGTTATCTCTAATTATAACCTGTGTGTTATAATTCTGCTTATTAACTTAACCTAAGGTCTAAGTATAAAAATAAGCCACTTCTGCTATTTCTTCTATTTTCTCTTTTTAGTTATAACTACATGTTATAACTATGCCTGCAAATGTCTTAAATTTAGTTATTTCAGTCTAAGTCCAATTTATTACAGTCTTTCTTATTTTACATCCCATTTTCTGTAAATTCAATTTTCTTATATTTTAGTCTATATTAGCGAATTATTCTCTTTTAATTATTCCATTCGCGTAAAAAGGGAACTAAAAAGAACTAACATCTATAGAATAAATCCCAACGTAGAATAGATGTAAATAAAATATAAATAACAGTAAATAACTGTAAATACTGTAAATAATTGGGAAAACTATAATTAACAGTAAATAATTACAAATAACTGAAATAGAATAGCTAAAAGAAAATAGACTGGAAAGCAAGTCTAAAATTTATTTAAAAATAAACTGTAAATAAACTTGCATAAAGGTTATCCCAAAACTTTAGAAAAACTACAACTATTGGAAACCCTATTATTTTAAATTACTTCAAAATCTAAAATTATTACTTAAACACTCACCTGTGGTCCTTAGTTCTTTTCCTTGGCCTTCCCGAATCCACTTAAAGGGTATAAAATATTTTAATTAAAAAGATCTTCTCCTCGGAAAAATATTCCTTTTAGGGTCCAGCCTCAGGCAATGAACCCAGATGGAGAAAAATGAATGAGAAAAATAGCTTGTCCTAGGGTCTTATTTATAGTGGCACTTGTGGATCTCAGACCGTTGGATTTGGAGATTAAATCTGGTGCAACCACATCATAGGCTCGATAGGAACCGTCGGATGGAAGCACGGACGCACATGATTGGATAAAAGTTGCAAAATGACGTGTTTGAATCAACTAGATGATGCCACGTACAAGAATGCACGTGGGTCGACCTTGGTATCGACCATCCACTAGCTAGGGTCGACTTAACCTATATTTATTTTCTTTTAAATCCAGATTTCTTCTTTCTTTTGTAACTTCTTCGTTTTAACTCGGATTCTGACAATCTATATATGGAAATTGACCAGAAAATTACCACGGACACAATGGTGCAACTTTCGTGGCTCAATTTTTATAATTTCACAAAGTTATTTTATTATTTAATTAACTCGTTAATTAATTACTATAGCTTAAATTTCGGGTAGTTAAAGAGTGTGTTACCCGACACTAACAGGAGTTCCTTGGTACTCATAGTTGCGGCATGGTACTTTGTTGTTGATGGATCCTGGCACGGTGTGGTAAGAAGCGTTACGTCACTATTGAGAGGTGGACATAGATACATCGATGATGATACACATTGGCAAGTTGGCATTGCAGGCTCCCCCTCAATTCATAACTAGAATACATGTAGTCGTAATATGGAAAATGTAGTCCCATGGTGGAAATATAAGGAAAGGAATATTTACATGTAGTCATATTTGTGGGGACGTAGCCCCATGGTAGAAATTGTAGGAAAACCTATGTGGAATAGTTCTAGTATCTACTAGCTGATCATTAGTTGCCTTGAGGTTCGATTAGTTGTTCAACCCTAAGAATGAACCTGCACAAGCCGTTAGTGTAGGGATGCATTGAGCTAAACCTCTTAAAGAGAGAAAAAAGTAATTCATGGAAACTTGTAGGACATTCTGGGTCACACAGGGTATCTTTATAGTCAACTTCATGTGATCACCGTATATAAATGATGTAAGTCATTAAACAGACTTGTTTCTGACCTACCCTTTCCTTTCGTTTCCTTCATTATACGAGTACTGAGAAGTAGGTGATGGGCCTAAAGATTTGTGCATGGAGAGAAGAGCATGACATTAGAGTTGCTCTTTATTTCCTATTACTCTCAATGTACTATTTATCGTATTTAGTATTTTATTAGACTACTGATGTAGTTCTGTATACTGTGGATTTGACTATGCACTATTTTTAGACTCTGGTATTTTTTTAGATATTTTTTCAAGTGACTATTTCCTGCACTTATATTTTTCTTCCTTCCATTGTGAGATATAGAAGTGTATTATGCCTTAGATTTTATCCTTATATCTTTAGTCTCTGAAATGTTTAATAATAACCTGATAGCTCATACTTCTTTTCACCGACGTCAGTCCGAAAGTCACGTTAGGCTTTAGATTGGAGTGTCCGAAGGTCCGGGTTATCCCATGTGGTTTCAGAGCTAGGTTTGAAATTCCTTGGGATTAGGTGCGTGTTAAGAGAACGTACTTAAAAAGTTTTTGAAAACAGGTTGTCCGAAAAGGTTTTTAATTTTTATTTTCAAAATGGGTTTCCAAAGCATGCATGCGCGCACACACACAAACAGATATATATAGGCCTTGCAAAGGTGTTATATATATAAATATAATACATAAACTCTGTCCTTATTCTTACCAATACTATTTGTCGAAAATTTGCTAATAAATTTCTATAATCACAGATAAAAAGGATGAGCGATCCTGCTAGTTGTAGCTCAGGCGATGCTGCTTGGTTATGGCTCAAGCGATGCTGCTGAGATTCCAAGTGTGAATATTTGATTTGGTTTTGCTGGTATCTACAAGCAAGAGGACAAGCCAGGCTTAACCCTAATAGAGGACCTAAAGAGAGAGCGCCAAGTGTAGTTCATGTCCACCTACCTACCATCGATTTTGCCAAGCTACGTAAGGACTTTGTGAGCCTAGAAGGGAAGCCATATGTGGGGAATGAGTCGTTTGTAGATTCAAGGAAATGGATTCATACTTGTGAGAGGATTTTTGGGTTGATGGGTCTTAGAGATGACGTTAGGAGACAGCTTGCCACTTGACATTTACAGGGGAGGCTCTGAATTAGTGGGATGTGGTAGTTGCTGAGACTAACAAGGGAGATATTACTTGGGGGAGTTTAGAAGGCGCTTTGAGAAAGTTTTTGTCCAGGGCTTAAGAGGGCATACGGTTTGAGAAGTTCATACATTTACAATAAGGAGAGATGTCAGTGAAAGGGTATTTTAACTAGTAAACGAGTTGGCTAGGTTTGAAATGGAGCGGATTAACACCCCTCACGAGAAGGCTCTAAAGTTTATGAAGGGACTGAATCAACCTCTTCAAGATTTGGCCCTTAGTCATATTTCCATAGGTGCGACTTTCGGGAGTTTGGTGGAGATAGCTAGTAATGAACTTAATTTTTAGTAACGTTATTTAGGATATTTAATTAGCTAAATTAAATAAAAAAATATGACGATTAGGGGATTGAGATCTATGATTAATAGGGGTAGCCGTGCCATGTTAATGAGTAAATTAAAATGAGCTGACATGAATTAAAACAAACAAGGGTAATAGGCAAGGGAAAAGTTGGGAAAATAACATTCTTATACCCTAAACCCTTAGGAATTCATTTACATGTTTATTAGTAAATCAAAGACAAAGTAGAGGTCGGCCACCATTAGCAAGAAAGAGGAAGATAAACAAGAAAAGCTAAGAAAGAAGATTAATCAAATCAAAGCTATTCAAGTCTCAAACTCCTTAATCTCAAAGCTAAGGTGAATAATGACTACATCTCATTTTTCTAATTGTTTTCGGTTTTAAGGATCCGAATTTATTTGCAATGTTATGCCATGATTTTGAAGGATAAAATGTTTATATATGCTTGTTGATGATTTATGATTATTCAGATAGGTTTTATGATATATTTTAATGTGAAAACCCCATTAAATGGCATCCAAATGCCTTGCGATTTGAGATATAGATCATAAATGATATTTTAGAGATGGGTTTCAATTTTCATAATTTTCTGAATTAATGTGGATTTTATATTAATTTTCTAGTGAAGAAAATGATTATTTGGGTTTAAAAAAATTTACGGCTAAATTATTTATATTTTGGGTTTGAAATTAATATATGTTGGAAAACATATTAAAAATGATTTTCTGGAATTTCTATAGAATTTTCCAAAGCGATTTAATAGATACATAAAATTATTTAAGGTTGGAGACTTAAATGTTTTGTATATTTATAAAAGGAGAAGAGGTATTTTGTAAATTATTTAAATTAATTGCTTCTAAAATTTTGGCAACACTTTTAGAAAAGAAAACTAACAACAAATAATATTTTGACAAATAAGGCAAGTTAGTTAAAAATAAATTCTTTTTAAAGTAAAAATCAGTTTTTATATGCTTTTGGCATGTTTCGCTACTTTCGGCAGTAGGGGTTCCTACCAAGTACTTCCACCTTCATTACCATCAAAACCAATGCACCTGGTATCAAGTAATTAGTACATAGCGAATTGGACTAAGACGAAAGGCAATGGGTCGAAACATTGCCTTGCTTTTAACTGAAAACGCGGCTGCTTTACCTTCGAAGGATATGCTTTCGATTTGGTTAGCTTTCGACTAGGTTACATGTTTTTAAAGAATTGGTTTCAAATGGGTTACGCCTTTTGTTTTAAGTAAATGTTTTCGAAGGGGTCAAAACCTCTAGCTGCCGCTTTTCTACCTTTCGAAGCAAATGGTTTCGGAAGGTATACTTTGTTTAAAAACCTAAGCCACTTCTTCATTGCTTTCGGAAGGTTGGTTTCGATATCATCACTTCTTTACTTAGGAACTGTTTTCGAAAGAGAGCTTTCGACTTAAATGTTTTATGACCCTTTTGCTCTATTAAAGATAAAACCCAAAGGTTTTGAAGGAGTTAATTTTAAATGGTTTCAAAAGGTTTCCACATGTTTAATTGAACCCAAATGCTTTCGAAAGGTTTGCTGTTTATAAAGGTTTTGATGCTTTCGAAAGGTTTTAAAGAAAGGCTTTGAAAGGGATGGTTCCCCAATAGTTTTGAACGGTTTTAAAAGAAAGGTATTTCCAATTATTTCGAAAGGCAATGTTAAAGGTTTTGCAGATAGGATGTCTAAGGTTTTTAAAGCGTTCGAAGGGAAGGTTTTTCAAGTGTTTTCGAAAGGTTTATATGAATGGTTTCAAAAGGAGTGTTTTAGCCTTTCAGCCTAGGTTATAACAAGGGTTTACTTGGTTTCGAAAGGGGTACTTTCAATGGGTTCAAAAGGGATACTTTTAAATGTTTAAATGCTTTCATCAACAAAGATTTGAGTAAGTATATATAACATAGCAAGGTGATTTTGAGTAAAGCATAGAGTATGTATTTTCCTTGTTTAAGTTTGATTTAAAGGTTTTAAATCAATTTGAGATGAAAAGGTTTTTAAGGAAAATTTAAGGGAAGATTACCCTAAGTAAAATGACTTAGATATTAGAATATCAGATGAGACTGGTATAAGGTCGCGCCCTATACATTAACTATTAGCCCCAGCTAATTTGGTCTAAAGTTCCAATGTGTAGGGCTTTGTTGTGGGTAAGACTAAAATGATGTTACACACAGAAGGGAATATATTTGTACAAAGCTAGGTTATTGGTGAGCCCGCAAAACCATTAGGATCAGGTGACCCTGGGAGAAAATAAGTTAGGGACGGGCCATCCAGAAGAGGAGTGTCTAATAGGTGTTAGATTAATTGTTTATATTGTCTGGTAGGTCTGAGTCAGCCAAAGGTTAGTATTAGCCTAACAAAACTATAGTGTTTGGACAGAAAGTTCATTTGTTACCTGATATGTATATTTACATGATAATGCTATATAGTTTTAACCAGTTTTGGTTGCAGGATTATGATTTGCAAAAGACACGTTTTAAAAGGATATTAGTGAGGAGAAACCCGTTCCGCTTAGCGGCATAGTCTCACTTAATATCAAATTATCGAGATGTATAGTATTATTCACACCAGGCTTTATATCTGACTCAAAGTTTATGTTTTTGCCCTTAAACCCTCGGGTGCTCAAAATTTATTTGAGTAAACTGAGTGTTAAGGATTTTCAGGTTTTAGTAGGTTGGTGAATAAAGATTTCGAAGACGAGCAGGTGGTTGACGGATAGCTATTAGGAGTTGCTGTTTTATTTTGTTTGATTCTGCTATGCTGTGTTAAGTCACTTATGGCTATTTAGTACTCTGATCAACCAAGGGGGCATCTTCATATGTCGCTCTTGGCATATTTTGCAATAATTATATTTGATCTGAACCTGGGAAACGATTATGGGATTATGTAATTTAAATATGAAATGTTGTTTTAAAATATAATCGAAAAAATATTTTTAATCTCTAATGTTTTTATTTCATATTCAAGTGCTTATGATATTATGGATACCATTAACATTACCGTATTTGGTTACCAGAAGTTAATAATATAGATGACTGCAACATCTGTAGCGCTCAGCTTCGGGCCTCCAGATAGGGGATGTTACAACTTGGTATTAGAGCATAGGTTTATGGAAAAACTTTAAAATAAAATGATTTTTGGAAACATAATCCTAAGGAATTAGAGATAAGATCGGGTATGCCATGATGCTATACTAACATACTTGTATTTACTATATATAAGTATACGCTATATCTCTATTGTCCTATCTCTCTTAGGCTATTCTTCTGTATCTCATGAGGCTTGAATACAAATATGGACGATAGAAGTGGAAGAGTGAATCTTGGAGGAAGCACCACCATAACTGGTAACCCCAGACTGAATACTAGAAGGAACGAAGGTCAGACACAAGCCGGGAATGTTAGTGCTGGTGTCCTACAAGTGGATATGGGAGCTATGTATCAGTTTTTCGTGAATATGATGCAAGCTGAAATTTCTGCTGGAGCAGGAGTTCAGGAAGCTTTGGTGGTCAACACTTATGCTATCTTGAGTAGAGACTATGTTAGGCTTGGAGGGAAGCCATTTATTGGAACTGAGAATGCTATTGAGGTGGAAAGCTAGTTGCTGCATTGTGAGTGAATCTTTGTAGACTTGGGGCTCAATGATGAGCAGAAGAGAAGGCTTGCTTTGAGATAGCTTCAAGGAGCACCTTAATTTTTGTGGTATAGTGTGACGGTTGGAGTGGATGTTGAAACGATGATGTGGGCTTAGGTTAGGAGGAGGTTCCAGGAGAGGTTCATGTCTATGGTGGCGCAGTCTTCTTTTCTCAGAAAGTTCGTTGAGTTGGAACAATGGGAGATGTCTATGTTGGAGTATGCTAGAAGGTTTGAGGAGTTGGCTAGGTATGGACATGCCACTGTGGATACTGTGATGAAGAGAAATGAGAAGTTCATAAGGGGGTTGAAGCCTGAGTTGGCAAGGGCTACATTACCTCATATTAGGGATCCTTGTGATGTTGTGTGGAGATGGCGTTGAGACATGAGGAGATGATTTCTTCTCTGGAGAATAATAAAGCGAAAGAGGTCTAGGTAGAGCAGAGTCAGAAAAGGAAGTTCTTTCATAAGAAGGGTGCTCAGAAAGGTGGAGCCGTGAAGAAAGGAAAGTCAGAGGTTGTTTTTGCTTCAAGTGCGATAAGAAGGGACAGTTTGCTAATGAATGTCGTACTGGAAAGGAGAAGGAAGTGATCAGGAATAAGAATATCAGATGCTTCAACTGCGATCAGATTGGTAATTATAAGAATCAATGCAAAGAGCCTGCTAAGGATGGAAAGCGCAAAGTAGTTGCATTGGAGCCAGCTACTTTGAGGCCAACGGCAGAGGAGAAAGAAAAGGCAGTGTTGGGAGGTACGCTTCAGATCCATGGTATGTCTGTTAGCCTTTTGTTTGATACTGGCGCATCACATTCTTTTATATCTCATTGTTTGGTAGATAAGCTTAACCTAGAACCCTCATACTTAGTTACTTCTTTAAGAGTTGCAAATCCGATAGGAGGGTATGCGACACTTGGGATGAAGTGTGACCACCGAGAGTTTGATTTGCTAGGTCATACCTTTGTTTGAAGTTTGCATGTATTTGACTTTGTAGGGTTCGGAATTATTTTGGGTATAGATTGGTTAAGTAAGTACGATGCTAGGATATTTTGCCATGATAGGAAAATATCAATTAGACACCCTGACTATAGTGATCGGATTGTATATACCGTAAAAAGCCCCATTTGTGAGTTGAATGCTTTGTTCGGTGTTGTGGAATTGGAAGATGAGTTGAATCGAGTTTTAGTGGTTAGAGAATTCGTAGATGTATTTGAGTCGGTAGTAGGATTGCCACCGAAATGAGCCATTGAGTTTCAGATAGATTTGGTGCCTGGAGCAGAACCAGTGAGTAGGCCGCCAAGCAGGATGACAACTACCGAGATAACGGAGCTGAAGGTGCAATTGGTGGATTTGGAAGGCAAGAGTTTTATCAGACGTAGTAGGTTACCTTGGGGAGCAGCCACAGTGTTTGCTAAGAAGCCGAAAGGATCGTTGAAGTTATGTATCGATCATCGTATGTTGAATGAGAAGACGATGAAGAATCAAAATCTGTTGCCTAGAATTGACGATTTGTTCAATCAGTTTAGTGGAGCTAAAGTATTTTCTCAGTTGGATTTGACGATAGGTTTTCATCAGCTTAGATTAGCATAGGATAGTATACCTTTGACGGTGTTTAGAACTAGACATGGATCGTATGAATGGTTAGTGATGTCGTTCGGACTAACTAACGCGTCGGCATTCTTTGTGGACTTGATGAATTGAGTTTTCCGAGAGCACTTGGATAGGTTCGTGTTGTTTTTCATAGATGATATCTTGATATACTCTAAGGATGAAAGGGAGCATGAAGTTCATCTTAGAGTGGTGCTTGAGACGCTGAGGCAGAATCAGCTGAAGGCGAAGTTTTCGAAGTGTCATTTCTAGAAGAAGGAAGTGAAGTTTATTGGTCATGGGGTCTCAGAGAAAGGGTTGTTTGTAGATCCGACTAAGATTGAAGCGGTGAATAATTGAAAGAGACCCGAGACAGTGATAGAGATAAAGAGTTTTCTTGGATTGGTTGGATATTATCGGAGGTTCATAAATGATTTTTAGGGGTAGAAGCGCCAATGACCAAGCTAACGCAAAAGGATGTGAAGTCTGTGTGGACCGATAAGTGTGAGGAAGCATTCCAGAACTTGAAACACTTATTGAGCCATGCACCTGTATAGGTTGTTCCAAAAGGGAATCATGATTTGGTAGTTTGTAAAGATGTGTGTGGAACTGGATTAGGTGTTGTGTTAATGCAGAGAGGTAAAGTGATTGCCCATGCTTCTCGACAGCTTAGACCGCATGAGGTTAGATATCCAATGCATGATTTGGAATTAGTTGCAGTGATTTTTGCATTGAAGGTGTGGAGACATTACCTTTTGGGAGAAAGGTTTGAGATTTATATGGATCATAGTCGTTGAAGTAATTGTTCTGTCAGAAGGAGCTGAACATGAGACAATAGAGATGGGTAGAGTTTATTGCTACTTCTGATTTTGGAATTGAGTACACACTAGGGAAAGGTAATAAGGTTGCAGATGCGCTTGGCAAGAAACATCAGAATGCAGTGTTAGAGATGATAAATGAGTGGAAGGACTTGGAAGCATTGTCGACTGTTGAGTGCAGTGGAGATCTGAAGCTAGGTCTAGTGGAGAATCTATCGTGTTGTCATATTTAGAAGTTCGACCAATGATGATTGAAAATATTTCTTTTGGAGGATCCAGTATTGGTTGAACGGATCAAGAAGGGATGGAACGGAGAGCGCTGATTTGAAGGATTTTAGTCTTGATTAGAATAGGTGGTTGAGAAAGAAAGGTAGGTTATGTGTTCTGAATGTGGGAGACATAAGGAAGGATGTTTTGGAGGAATGCCATCGTTCGAAGTTCACTATTCATTTGGAAGGAGCTAAGATGTATCAAGACATGAAGCAGAGTTTCTTCTGGGAAGGTATGAAGAGGGATGTTAGCTTGTGGTTGAAGCAGTGTTTGAAATACCAGCAGATAAAAGCCGAACATCAGAAGCCAAGTGGGTTGCTTTAGGCATTGGATATTCCGATATGGAAGTGGGATTATATTTCTATAGATTTCATAGACGGGTTGCCAAGGTCAAACAGAGGAAATGAAAGTATATTGGTCATAGTGCACAGATTAACCAAGAGTGCCCATTTCATTCCAGTTAAGACAACTAGGACGGCACCCGTTCTAGCTAAGTTATTTAAGAAGAATGTAGTTAGACTGCATGGAATTCCCAGTAGTATAGTAAGTGATAGAGATTCCTTGTTTACTAGTGAGTTCTGAGAGAGTCTACAGGAGATTTTAGGAACCAAGCTCAAGATGAGTACCGCTTACCATCCGCAGACCGATGGGCAAACAGAAAGAGTTAACAAAGTCTTAGAGGATTTGTTAAGAGCATGTGTGTTAGATTTAGGGGATCATGGGAAGACCATATACACTTAGTCGAGTTTTCGTATAACAACAGTTATCAGACTAGTATAGGATGGCACCGTTTGAAGCTTTATATGGAAGGCCATGAAAATCTTCCGTTTGTTGGTTAGAAACCGAGGATAGGTTGGTTCTTGGTCCATATTTAGTGAGAGAAGCTGCATAGAAGATTGAGTTGATTCGAGCTAGGATGAAGGAAGCTCAGTCTATGCAGATAGAAGACGAAAAGACTTAGAGTTCTCTGTTGGAGATCATGTTTTTATTAAGGTGTCGCCGATGAAGGGTGTGATCAAATTTAGAAGATCGGGGAAGTTGGCACCGAGATTCGTAGGACCTTTTCCTATTGTAGAGAGGATTGGGAAACTCGCATGTATAATAGAGTTACCGAACAGTTTGACAGGAGTCCACGATGTGTTTCATGTTTCTCATATGAGGAAGTGTGTTAGAGACCTAGAGATTACTATAACACCGACTGTGTTTGAGGACATAGTAGTAGAACCAGACTTGACTATAGTTAGAAAGCCGATTCGTACAGTTGCGAGAGATGAGAAGTGGCCGAGGAACAAGACAGTAAGATTAGTGAAAGTCTAGTGGAGCGACGATGAGGGAGACTGTACTTGGGAGACTGAGAGCAGGATTAGAGACACTTATCCTGATTTGTTTGATGGTACGTTTTACCTTTTTGATTGATTTGTTGGGTAACTTATCGTAATTCTGAGGACGAAATTTTTAAGGAGGGGAGTCTATGATGACCCTAACTTTTGGTAACATTATTTAGTATATTTAATTAGCTAAATAAAATAAAATAATGTGATGATTAGGGGATTAAGATTTGTGATTAATAGGGGTAGCCGTGCCATGTTAATGAGTAAATTAAAATGAGCTAACATGAATTAAAATAGACAAGGGTAATAGGCAAGGGCAAAGTTGGGAAAAGAGCATTCTTATACCCTAAACCCTTAGATATTCATTTATACGTTCATTAGTAAATCAAAGACAAAGTAGAGGCCGGCAACCATTAGTAAGAAAGAGGAAGCTTAAAGAGAAAATCTAAGGAATAAGATTAATCAAATCAAAGCTATTCAAATCTCAAACTCCTTAATCTCAAAGCTAAAATGAATAATGACTACCTCTCATTTTTCTAATTGTTTTCAGTTTTAAGGATAATCTGAATTTATTTGCAATGTTATGCCATGATTTTGAAGGATAAAATGTATATATACGCTTATTGATGATTTATTATTATTCATATAGGTTTTATGATCTATTTTAATGTGAAAGCCCTATTAAATGATATCCAAATGCCTTGCAATTTTAGATATAGACCAAAAATGATATTTTAGAGATGGGTTTCAATTTTTTCTGAAATAATATGGATTTTATATTAATTTTCTAGTGAAGAAAATGATTATTTGGGTTTAAAATAATTTATGGCTGAATTATTTATGTTTTGGGTTTGAAATTAATATATGTTGGAAAACATATTAAAAATGATTTTCTTGAATTTTTATAGAATTTTCCTAAGGATTTAATAGATATATAAAATTATTTAAGGTATAGGACTTAAATGTTTTATATATTTATAAAAGGAGAAGGGGTACTTTGTAAATTATTTAAATTAATTGCTACTGAAATTTGGGCAGCACTTTTAGAAAAGAAGACTAGCAACCAATAATATTTTGACAAATAAGGCAGGTTAGTTAAAAAGAAATTCTTTTTAAAGTAAAAATCAGTTTTTACATGCTTTTGGCATGTTTCGCTAATTTCGGCACCAGGGGTTTCGACCAAGTACTTCCGCCTTCATGACTATCAAAACCAATGCGCCTGATACCAATTAATTGGTACGTAGTGAATTGGACTAAGGCAAAAGGCATTGGGTCGAAGCTAAGGGTTCCGAAGGGGTCAAAACGTTGCCTTGCTTTTAGTTGAAAACGCACCTGCTTTGCTTTCGAAGGATATGCTTTCGACTTGGTTAGCTTTCGACTAGGTTACATGTCTCTAAAGGATTAGTTTCGAATGGGTTTCACCTTTTGTTTTAGGTAAATGCTTTCGAAGGTGTCGAAACCCTTAGCTGCCGCTTTTCTACCTTTCGAAGCAAATGGTTTCAGAAGGTATACTTTGTTTTAAAACCCAAGCCACTTCTCCATTGCTTTCGGAAGGTTGGTTTCGAAACCATCACTTCTTTTCTTAGGAACCATTTTCGAAAGAGAGCCTTCGACTTAAATGTTTTGTGACCCTTTTGCTCCGTTGAAGATAAAACCCAAAGGTTTCGAAGGAGTTAATTTTAAATGGTTTCGAAAGGTTTCCACATGTTTAATTGAACCCAAATGCTTTCGAAAGGTTTGTTGTTTATAAAGGTTTTGATGCTTTCAAAAGGTTTTAAAGAACGGCTTCGAAAGGGGTGGTTCTCCAATAGTTTCGAAAGGTTTTAAGGGAAAGGTTTTTCTAATGATTTCGAAAGGCAATGTTAAAGGTTTTGAAGATAGGATGTCTAAGGTTTTTAAAGTTTTCATTGGGAAGGTTTTTCAAGTGTTTACGAAAGGTTTATATGAATGGTTTCGAAAGGAGTGTTTTGGCCTTTTGGCCTAGGTTATAAAAATGGTTTACTTGGTTTCGAAAGGGGTACTTTCAATGGATTCGAATAGGGTAATTTCAAATGTTTAAATGTTTTCATCAACAAAGATTTAAGTAAAGTATATATAACATGGCAAGATGATTTTGAGTAAAGCATAGAGTATATATTTTTCCTTATTTAAGTTCGACTTAAAGGTTTTAAATCAATTTGATATGAAAAGGTTTTCAAGGAAAATTTAAGGGAAGATTACCCTAAGTAAAATGACTCATATATTAGAATACCAGATGGGACTGGTATAGGGTCGTGCCTTATACATTAGCTATTAGCCCCAGCTAATTTAGTCCAAAATTCCAGTGTGTAGGGCTTTGTCATAGGTAAGACTGAATTGATGTTACACACATAAGGGAATACATTTGTATAGAGGTAGGTTATTGGTGAGCCCACAAAACCATTAGGATTAGTTGACCCTGGGAGAAAATAAGTTAGGGACAGACCGTCCAGAAGTGGAGTGCCTAATAGGTGTTAGATTAATTGTTTATATTGTCTGATAGGCCCGAGTCAACCAAAGGTTAGTAGTTAGCCAAACAAAACTATAGTGTTCAGACAGACAGTTCATTTGTTACCTAATATATATGTTTACATGATAATGCTTTATAGTTTTAACCAGTTTTGGTTGTAGAATTATGATTTGCAAAAGACATGTTTTAAAAGGATATTAGTCACAGGAAACCCATTTCGCTTAGCGGCGTGGTCTCACTTAATATCAAATAACCGAGATTTACAATATTATTCACACCAGGCTTTATGTATGACTCGAAGTTTATGATTTTCCTCTTAAACTCTCGGGTGCTCAAAATTGATTTGAGTAGACTGTGGGTTGAGGATTTCCAAGTTTTAGTAGGTTGGTGAATAAAGCTTTCGAAGACGAGCAGGTGGCTAATCGATAGCTATTTAGGAGTTGCTGATTTATTTTGTTTGATTCCGCTATGCTTTTTTAAGTAAGTTATGGCTATTTAGTACTATGATCAACCAAGGGGGCATCTTCATATGTTGCTCTTGGTGTATTTTGTAATAATTATATTTGATCTGAACTTGGGAATCGATTATGGATTATGTAATTTGAATATGAATTGTTGTTTTGAAATATAATCGAAAAAATGTTTTTCAATCTATGATGTTTTTATTTCATATTCAAGTGCTTCTGATATTATGGATACCATTAACCTTACCGTATTTGGTCACCGAAAGTTAATACTATGGATGACTACAGCATCTATAGCACTTAACTTCGGGCCTCCATATAGAGGATGTTACGTAGCCTTACTGAATGCTATTTCCAAGGGGGAAGTGCAGAGTGAGCTAAAGAAGTCAAGAGGTAAGACACCCCAATAGAATCGACATAAGGGTGGGGTGGGACATGCGAGAAAGATTAAGAAGGAAGTGTTGCAGTGTAGTAAGTGCGGTAAGAAGGGGCATTTTGTGAGGGAGTGCTAAACGGATGACTCGAAGATCAAGTGTTACAACTGCAATCAATTAAGCACATGAGGTGGGAGTGTCTAACACCTCAAAAGACCTCTACCCAAGTGGTTTACTAGATGATGTTCCTAGCTCAAGTGTATCTCCAGTCATGGACAAGGGGAAGAAGGTTGTAATCGAAGGTTTATTAACTTTATCTGATTTATCCGTTCATACCTTATTTGACACGGAAGCATCACACTCTTTTATCTTGAGTATACTTATGGATGAGTTACACTTAGACATTAGCATAGTTACATACCATGTAGTAGTATCAAACCCTATTGGAGGATCGACTTATTTATCTGTGATATGTAGGGGTTTAAAATTGTTCATTTTAGGGGTCGAGTCTGATTGCGATGCTTTTTTCTTAAGAATTTTTGGGATTGGTTTGATTTTAAGCATGGATCGAATGAAGATGTATGGGGAGGTTTTAGATTGTGATAAGAAGGTTGTTAGGTTGGGTACTTGTAATGGTTCCTTGAGGCTTTGCGCCAATTATAGAGAGCTGAATAAGCCGACAAAGAAAAATCATTACCCATTTCCCTATATAGATAATCTCTTTGATCAGTGGGTTGGAGCAAAAGTGTTCTCTCAGCTTGAATTGGCTACCAAATTTCATCAGTTGCGTAGGCTGAGGATAGTATTCAGAAGACTGCTTTCGTACACTTAAAGGACTGTATGGGTGGTTAGTCATGCCCTTCAGAATGACCAATGCACCCACCTACTTTGTTGATTTGACAAATCGAGTTTTTAGAGGGTTGCTTGAAAATTTCATGGTGGTATTTTTGGAAGACATATTAGGCAAGCAAAGAGGAGCGGAAGTTTTATTTAGAAGGAGTTCTCAATACACTCTATGAGAATAAGTTGAATGTGATGTTTTACAAATGTTACTTTTGGCACGAGGAGGTACACTTTTTGGGACATGTGTTCTCTAAAAGTGGGCCAGCGGTCCATCGTAGTAAAGTTGCAGCAGTACATGATTAGCGTGTGCCGAAGAATGCCATGGAAGTGAGGATTTTGAAGGTTTTGTCTAATAAAGAAAGATAAAGAGAGTTTTAGTTACTTGTTAAAGTGAAAGAAAAGAGAAGAAGTAGTAAACGGTTACTAGTTCCGTTTCTCTGGTTTGGTGGTCTACTATAGAAAGTTCATTAAAGACTTCGCTAAAATCTCTGCCCCTTCGACTTGCCTTAACAAGAAGAATTTTGTTTTCTCATGGGACGCGAAGTGTGCGGGTGATTTTATTAAGTTAAAGAAGGCATTGAGTAGTGCACATGTTCTAGTATTACTTGATGGTATGAAGGTATTCACTGTGTATACCGACGCTTATGGTATGGGGTTGGGCACGATCTTCATACATGAAGGGAGAGTGGTGAGCTATGCTAGTCGAACGTTGAAGGTCTATAGTGGAACTATTTTACCGATTATTTTGAGTTGGTAGCACTTGTCTTTGCATTTAAGTCATGGAGACACTATCTATTAGGGCAGTAGTTTGAGCTGTATATGGATCATAAATTATTTAAGTATTTATTCTCTCAGAAGGACTTAAATTTAAGGCTGCAAAGTTGGATGGAGTTCTTGGCATCATATGATTTCGATATCTCATTTACTCTGGGCAAGGGCAATGTTGTAGCCTATGCCTTTAATAGGTGGCATACGGTATTGAGTCCTTTGTTCTTAGAGTGGAAGCATTTGGAATTCATCTCTACGTTTGATTTTTGACCATTATCAGACATCACTCCAGGATTATTAACATCTTTAGGTGTGTAGTCTATACTCATGGACCGCATCAGGTCTAGTCAGAAGCAAGACAAAGAGTTAGTGGATATTTTCAAGAAGCTTGGTAGAGGAGTCAGTCGAGTCACTTGAGGCACTAAATCATTGAATCAAAGGTGTGGTTATGGAGAGATGGTAGATTATGTGTTCTTTTCATTATGGATTTGATTGACATGGCACTAGCCGAGTCTTGTCGTTCTAGGATGGCCATTCATCCCGACGGAGACAAAATGTACCATGACATGAGAAAAGTCTTTTATGTGCCTAGTACAAAAAAGCACCTGGCAGAGTACGTGGCTCGTTGTATGACTTGCTAGTGGGTAAAGAAGAAATAAAAGAAACCGTGAGGATTATTGCATCCATTGGATATTCCGCAGTGGAAGTGAGAGAGTGTTTTTATGGACATCATCAATGACTACCTAGAAGAAGGAAGGGGAATGAGAATATTTGGATCATAGTCGACCGATTTACCAAATGCACTCATTTTATTTCGGTTAGGAGTATGAGGACTGTTGTGTCTTAGGCGACACTATATGTGAGAGAGATCATTAGGTTATAATGAGTTCCTTCTAGCATTATTAGCGATCGAGATTCGCTTTTCACCGGTGAGTTTTGGAGGAGTCTTCAGGAGGCTTTAAGAAATGAGTTGAGCTTGAGTACCGCTTATCACCTACAGACAGAGGGGTAGATGGAGAGCGAAAACTGAGTGTTAGAGGACTTGCTTCGGATTTGTATTTTGGATATTGGAGGCTCTTGGAGGATCATTTACTATCGGTGGAGTTTACTTATAGTAAAAGCTATCAAGAGAGGATTGGGATGGTATCGTTCTAGGCGTTATATGGGAGGCCTTGTAAATCACTGTCTTGTTGGTTGGACAATACTTATAGGATTAATCCTGGACAAGATATGGTGAGAGAGACATCAGAGAAGGTAGAATTAATCCGTATAAGAATGAAAACCACGTAGGATAGGCAGAGGTCTTACACTAGTAGGAGACACAAGGAGTCAGAGTTCGTAGTGGGCGACATGATTTTCTTGAAGGTCTCACCGCTTAGGCATGTTATGAGATTTGGTAGTTCGGACAAGCTAGCACCAAGGTTTGTATGGCCTATTCTTATTACTGGTAGAGTTGGAAAGTTAGCTTATACGGTGAAGCTTCATGAGAAGTTAGCGGGAGCATTTGACGTTTTACATGTGTCATACATGCGAAAGTGCCAATATGATATGACCATTGTATTTGAGCTGAGTCAGCTATAGGAAGTGAAGGTGTAACACCCCTTCAAAATGGGAATAATAGTCCCACATCGTGGATAATACTATAAAGTGGGTGCTTATATACCAAAGCCTTCACCTCATAACAATGTCGAGGCCTTTTGAGGAACAAAACCCCACACCTTGGCTTGGACCATGAGGCGGAGGTGACTAAGTTGGGGACAATATTTGCGTTAAGTGAGGTGCGGGTTGTTACAATGGTATCAGAGCCATACCCAGCCGGAATTGTGGTCTGTACGTGCTACAACCACAATGCCTGGGTGGTGTGGTTTTCATGAGCCAACGAGGACATTGGGCTCTAAAAGGGGGAAGGCTGTAACACCCCTTCAAAATGGGAATAATAGTCCCACATCATGGATAATACTATAAAGTGGGTGCTTATATACCAAAGTCTTCACCTTATAACAACGTCGAGGCCTTTTGAGAAACAAAACCCCACACCTTCGCTTGGCCCATGAGGCGGAGGTGACTAAGTTAGGGACAATATCTGCATTAAGTGAGGTGCGGGCAGTTACAGAAGGTAGAGAGGGTGTAACTTGTTCGCCGTGCACCCACTCGTATTCTTAAGCATGGTACAAAGCGACTCCCAAATAAAGGTATCAAGCTTTTTAAGGTCTAGTGGGGAGACGATCTAGCAAAGAGTACATGAGAGCCTGAGGAGAGGATCCGAGCTACCCATCCATAACTCTTTTTTGGTACATTTCCATTTTAGTCGAATAAGTATAGTTTACTTAGGTGTTAGGTTCTAGCTTAGTATACCACTAAGGTAGGGGCAATTGGATGCTAGGAATTGTTGTGAACGTGTCATTAGGGCATGTTTTAGGTGATGGATATGAATGGATGTATTTATTAAATTGATTTGTGTGTACATATAAAATAAATTCTTGACTTAGCATACACACACACCATTACTTGTTTTATTTCATTGTTAGATGAATATGGTTGTTGCATATGGATTGAATGGTTACGCATCATACAGAATTGCCAATATATATAGGATGTTGCATACATTTTGGACACATGGCATAAGAACTTGCATTTAGGTGGTGGACTAGAACGAGAGACCACCTAATCTTTGCATTAGCATAGGTTCATATGCATTCCTCGCTTGTATGTACATATTGCATTAGAAATTGAACAAGGAACAATAATTACCAGTAGTTGATGGATGAGTAGATGGTTGTCGTTATTGATTTTTATATGCACGAGTTACATTTTTGCATCCTTAGTGATTTTAGGGATGAAATCCTTTTAAGGGGTAGAATGTTACACCCCAAAAATGCTAAAAATTTAGTAAAAGAATCAAATTAAATATGACAAGGGTAAAAATGGAATTTTCACAAACATCCGAATTTGGCTACAAAACTTGCATTGTTACGTTCGTCGTGATTTTCTAAAAAAAATTCGTATATAGTCTTTTGATATCAGAGCCAGTATGAAAAAGTATTAAAAGTTTGAAAATTTGTAGTCGAAAATAATTAAATAAACAAAACCAGAAAGAAATATTTTAAAAATAGACAACCCTACTGGTCGACAACGTGACCTTGACCGGTTGACCCCTAGTGGTCGACTGCTCTAAGGCAAGCGGTCGACCAGTTGACATCATGCGTTTAGGGTTTGGGTAGGCCAACAGCCCGGATTTAAATAAATATTAGTTAACAGTTGACGTTAGTTTATACTGCTATAGATAGAATGCTAATATAAACCCTAATTCACTAACCAAAACAAGGACATCCAAATTCTACCAAAATTTGCTTTCTCCTTAGATTAAAATTTCTTTAAAATTAAAATCACATTAGAGAAATTGAAGCAAATTAAATCAAAGAAATCATGGGGAGATCTAGAACAATCGGAGGGGATTTCAAGCGGATTACAGGGAATAGCTTTTGTTTGAGGTGGGCGGGTTCATGATTAGCAAGATGATTATATGTAATTAATTTATTGTACCCTACTTGACCTAGAATTGTGTTAAATTGAAATGGAAATAGTGTTTAAGTTAGACTGGAAATTTAAAAGGATTAAAACTTACATGAACATGAACCCTTTCTCTTAATCTTGATCGGGTTAATGTAAACCTATTAATTAAAAATTGATTCAAGTTTGAACATAGCCTTTTTAGTCAAATTAATATGAATTCGTAACTTTGTTGATGTTAAACTTAGGTTAATTTGATTTACAGAAAATTGAAAATACCGTATATGAAATTTGGATGATTATGAGTTGTAAATCTATAAATTTAGGTTCATTAATTAGGGCTATTGCATGTCAAATTATAATTTAATTTTTCTATAATCAGAAACAACGATGATTAATAAACAAAACAAACAATAATCAATAATTAAAAACATCAAACAACGATGACCGATCGATCGTTCACTGGAGCCGGTTGATAGCAAGCCGTCGACCACTCCAGTGGCTATCGATTGTCCAGTTAGCATTTCTCGGTATGGCCTGAACCTCGGCCTAAGACCCAAATATAAATTAAATTAAATTGTATGCATATATATATATGGATGTTAGTAACTGTAGGGAAGTTAGTTCCCTATGTTGGCGACTCTAGGACGTTACGGGACTGGATAAATGTTATTTATCCAGTAGGGTTGATATTCGACTGGGGAAATTCCATTGCAAATTGCACTCACATGAGGTTCTATGGTGGATATGCAACACTGATGACGATGCCTAATGGAGTGTATACCCTGATACTAATGGAAGTTCCTTCGTATTCATGGATGCAACGTGGTACTGTGTTGTTGATAGATCCTGGTGCAGTACGATAAGAGGCATCATGTTACCATTGAGAGGTGGACACAAATGCTGCGATGGTGAGACACTTTGGCGAGTCGGCATTATGGGCTCCCCCTCAATACGTAACTAAGATAAGGTGTAGTCGTAATGTGGTAAATGTAGCCCCATTTTCAAAATTGTACGGAAACCTATGTTGCAACAGTTACGTGTAGTCGTAGTTGTGGGACGTAGCCCTATGGTGGAAATTGAAGGGAAACTTATGTGAAATAGTTCTAGTAGCTATTAGTCGGAGATTAGTTGTCTATAGGTTTGATTAGTTGCTCGACTCTATGTATGAGCCTGCACAAGTCGTTAGGGTAGATGTATATTGAGCTAAATCCCTTAGATAGAGAAAAAAAAGTAATTCACAGACACTTATTGGACATTCTTGTTGACGTAGAGTATTATTCAAGTCAATTGCATGCGATCACCATATATTAGTGATGTAACTCATTCACCAGACTTATGTTTGGACCACCCATTCCTTTCTTTTTTCCCACCACATGAGTACAGGGTGATGTGCACGTAAATGTGCATATTTTTACCACCATATTTATTCTATTTATAATAAATAAATGATCATAATGGGTATTTTAACTTGTTTTAACCAAAACCCATATTAATTCCAAATTGTCACATATCCATCTTCATATAGGGGCAAACGGTCATTTGTGTGCATATATTTCTTTGGGAAAAAATTAATTGGAAATTTATATATATTTGTGTAGGAATTTGATCTCAAATAGGAGTGGTTTCATGAAGACACATGCATGCACAAAATGAATACAAAGGAATGAAGATGGAAATAATTCAAAGTGAAGAACATGGAGGACCCCACCTACCCATCTACTTAATGTACAAATTAGAGGCTAATACACATGCTTATGGAATTAATGACTTCATGTACACTTAAATGATGATTAGTAGAAGCTAATGATTACTTGGCCTCCATACTTTCTCAAGGGTAGTTTGGGAATTCCCCAAATTATGGATTAGGGTTTCATGCTTGTATAAATTACCCATTATGTTCATGTAACCTCTTCTACCCTCTTTAAGCCTTCTTATGGAGGCACTCTCTTCTCTTAGCTTTAGTTGAGAATAATTGTCTTTTCTTTCTTTTCATGGCTACTTAGCCATTTGTTTTTATTTTCATGTAACTTTCTTTTACTTATGCAATTTAATTACTTGTTCATTTTACTTTCCTTGTTCATTTACTTTAATGTTGGTAGTGTAGATTTACATTCATGCAAAGTAGATTAGTTTTAATTCTTGTTAATTAGCTTCTCTTTTCCATTAGCTTTCATTTTCCTTTCTTTTTGCTTTCATGTTGCTAGCTACATTTGATAATCAAATGATAAATATAAGAGCCTAAACCCCTTCAATTTAGGGGTAATGAAGCTCTCTAATTATGTAGCTTCAACTATTTGTTAATTCATGCTCTCTTTTTGTGATGATGATCAATAAAGTGTTTTATTTGTTGTTCTTGCTTTGAATTTGATAGCCTATATTGTTGACACCAAATAGGCTATACTTAAACAATCACTAACACAAATGCCTCTTCATCAAAATATGATTATGGCATAACAAAGCGATTTGAAATTCAAATTTGATGGTCTATATTTCTAATCAATAGTTAATAGGCCATACTTAAAATAGATTTCATTTTCATTGTCAAGTTTCATGAAAGTTAGTAAGTGGTTTAAGGGGCGTGTTATAGTTTGATGGCTTATGTTGGCTAATCAATAGCACAAATATGTCATACTTATGATAAGCACATCAATTAAAGCACTAATGACCATAAAAGAGAGATCATGATTTCATATGTGTTGAATTACATGATCTAGAGAGTGGATTTATTCTCTAAATTGTCACTTAACTCTTATATTTGCTTCACTTTTCTTTTAGTTAGTTAGTTAATTCTCTAATTCTCTAGATTAACTTTCACTTGAAATTGGTATAATGTGATTGAATTGGATTTTTAAAATTAGCAATTCCCTGCGGATCGACCCATATTCGCCACGTACTACAAGTGTACGCCTTGCGCTTGTGGTAAATTTAATTTGAAAATTTTCGACTATTTTCTATTCCGGTAGAAAATTAGCCAATAAACAAGTTTTTAGCGCCGTTGCCGGGGAATTTGTTTTGATTTTAATTTTCTATTCTTCGGATTATTTTTGTTTGATTTTTATTGTTTTTATTTTGTGTGTTTGTTTGCATTTTTATTATATTTTTTTGTGTGTGTTTGTGTTTTCAATCTTGTGTGTGTGCTTGTTGTTTATTTTCATTGCATTTCTAAAAAAAATCTTATACAATTCAAAAGGACAAAAAAAATTTCCATTTCAAATTACATTTAACAGATTTACAGCTGCATTTACATTTTTTTTACTATTGCATTTTCCTATTTCACATTTACAAGAGGAAAAAAACTGCACTGTGCATTTTCTTCATCTCTGCCTCTCTATTTCTCTCCCTTGCACAGTCCATTCTCCAATAACAAACACACCAGACCAACAAGCTTCAACAAATTCAACCACTCCACAAACAATCTTCCTCTGAACATACCACATTCGACCACCTGCAAACAACCATACACATCAATACTTCATTCAACATC
Source organism: Allium fistulosum (assembly GCA_030737815.1). NCBI lineage: Eukaryota > Viridiplantae > Streptophyta > Magnoliopsida > Asparagales > Amaryllidaceae > Allium > Allium fistulosum. The sequence goes on from CM060902.1 coordinate 1,396,134,969, forward strand.
AATCACCATATCACAGTGCCTCTATCCAGTGACCACACTTGCTAATTGCCTGTGCCCAGTGCATTCACCACCGACATTCACTATGCCAACTACACACTGCCCTGCACATACAAGCAGCATCACATACCTATTCCAATCAACATCAGCAAACAACACTTGCTTCCAGTCTCAACCAGCCTCTTCCCCCTTCTACTTCCATACAATACAACCAACTTTATTGACACTTCCACTTGCAATCCCCTGACCAAAAAACTGCAAACACACTTGCCTGCAGCATCCTTAACTTGCCAAACCGAACAACCACTGTTCCTCTCTCACAACAAACCACCACCACACCATATCCATACCGACAGCAACATCACTACTCCTCCATACCGCCTTCATCCCTACCTGTCACAACTTCGACCAAACCTTCTTTCAAACCACAGCCAACACCTCATATATCTGCATCATCTACTTTGCATCCCACTGTACTCCTCCCCCCAACCGTGAATGAAACTATCCCAAATTCCAGTGCCGTGCACAACTTCCTGTTACCTCACTTATAACCATCCACTTCGAACCCAAACCCACGCATTCCAATCGCACTCCCTCCTCGAACACAATCATACTTCATCGAAATTCACGACTTCAACCGACCACAACCCAATCACCAAAGCACATCAAGTACCGCAGTCTGCAACCACCCGCATCTGTTGCTACATTTCATACTCGCCAAATTGACAATCCTCGAATCGATAACAACGACCAAACCTCTGGCCACCTGAAAACAATCCACTTTCTACCACAATCAAAGCCAAAACCACCAATCACCAGCCAACCTCCATCACGAACTGCAGCCCATCACGAATCCCAATTCAAATCAAAAAAAAATTACGACCGCAACTTCAAGTGGCAACCGACCGCAACTTCAGACGACAACCGACCACAACCTCAGCCTTCATCCAATTCGACATCAAGCATCATCGATACCCGACTCAAAGACTTCAACCACATCCTCTGCCGAGTACCTCGACTACACCTAAGTTCACTCTCGAACTAAAGTCACGACTATCCCCAAACCAAATCCACTTACCAACCTTCAAATTCGTTCTCGTGATTTTTGGGATTGTCGATTTCGTGATTACTGGAATATTGGTTTCATTTTCGAAATTTTGTTTGCAAAATTAGTTTTAATTATAGAAGTTCTAGGAGAATTTGTGAGTGGGTGCGTGCTTAATAAAGTGGGTCAGGTAGATTTATGTTTGGACCGGGCTGTTTGTAGAGTTGATTCTTTTTTTTTTTTTTAATTTTTTTGAGTTTTAAATCTTTCTCCTCTCTAAAAAAACAAGTTTCAATTAGTGTTGTTTTCAATTAGTTCGTTTTTTTTCACTTGTTTTGTTTTTCTTTGATTTACTTTCTTCTTTGACATTATATATATTTAAAAAAAACTTGTATATATCTTGTTTTTAATTTTCAGGTTGTAGGAAATAAAAGGAAGGGATTAGCTTGCTGAAAACTATCGCACTGCTTGCTAAATAAACTGCTTGCTTAAAAGAAAATTTGCACTCTTATCTCTTGTTTTTATTTGCCTTGCATTGTTGTTTGCTTGCATTTTAAAAAAAAATCAAAAAAATAAAAAATAAAAAATAAATTTCATTGTAGTTGCATTGTTAATACACGTTTAATTTCTGCTTTGCATTTCATCTCAAATTTTTGATTAATAATAACGGTTAGGCATTTATAACACTTAATTGTATATTGACAAGTTGTCTTCTTTGAACAATTTAATTTTTTGGTGTCTAGGCTACGGCAGAGTATTAACCATTTATAAATATTACGGTGATTCGTAAATATTATAGTGGTTGTTCCTCTGAAGGTACTTAAACCTTCGGTTGCATTGCTACGGTGATTCGTGGTGCACCGATAAATCCTGTCTGTTACCTGGCTGAGAACTATCTTGTTGATTTAAGACAGAGTGTGATTATACAATTTTGGGTTAACTTAGGGTAAATAATTTGTAATTAACCTTGCATTCATTTAGTTGCATTAGTTCATGCATATTTAAAAAAAATCAAAATTTAAAACTAAAAATTGTAAATAATCCTTTTCCTTTGAAAATTTTTAATCCATTTTTCTTTGAAATTTCAAAAATCCAAAAAAATTTAGAAAAACCAAAATAAAAAAATATATAAAACCTTTTCAAAAACAAAGAAAAAATTTGAAAAAACCAAAATACAAAACAAAAATCAATTTCCCATTTGAAAAATAAATTCTATTTGTAAATATTTTTCCTTTATAAAAAAAACAAAAAATAAAGTTTTTTTTTAATTCTTTGTGAATGCCTTTCCTTTACAAAAAAAACATTCTTGAAAATGTCTGAATTTTCATATTCACTTGAATTTTACAATAGTTGTGAAAATCAATATAATCCATATGATTTCACTCCAAATTCATATGGATATTTTAACAACAACTATTGTGTAAATAATTCGAATTTCGAACAACAAAATTTTCAAAACGATGAACAACCCTCAACTCTTGAAAATAGCATTTCAACTTTACTTGAATTCTCTACACAACAAAATCAAAGTATAAATGATTTGTGTAATTCATATTTGTGTAATGACTCGAGTCAAGGATTTCAAAATTTGAATTCAATTCAAAATTCAAATGACTTCGAGTATAGCCCATGCCAATTCAATTTTGAACTCCAAAATGAATTTCAAAATCAAAATGAAAATGTGATCCACTTTTCAAATAATTTTGGTAATGGTAATAATCTCGACTATGATACGAGTGAAAATTTTTGTTCTCAACAAATCCAAATCGAAAATTCTCAAGTTAATAACTATAAATTGGATTTTGTTGAACAAATGGATGAAATTTACGATGATCACATGGATTTATTGTTTGAAACATATATGAAACAACGTGAAAAACATAATCAAATCCCAATGTATAACGAGTCAAGTGATAATCCACCTTTTACCTAAATCGACGATTTTCAAATGACAACTTCTGAAATTGAAAATGAGAATCTTAATGAAGTTGTTGAAAATTCGGTAATTGAGTTGGACTTCAATTCTTTTGAAGGTGTGAAACTCGATTTAAAATTCGATTTTCCTTTCTTCGATTTTGAAAATTTGAATACAACAACTTTGGATTTTGAACTTGAGATACGTAATAAAGTTGTTGGTAATCCAAATAAGGAAGACGAATTTAATGAACACGGATTTTATGGAATTTTCGAAGACGAGTTGTTAAATTCTGAAGGGGAATATTTAAATCACCATTTTGATTTTGAAATCAACAATTTTGAAGAAGTTTTCAATGACAAATTTGAATTTCAAAATGGTGAAAATAAACTTGAATTTCAAATCATCGAAAATAAAACAACTCATACGATTTTCAATAAAACGACATTCGTTTTTCCAAATCAACATTCAATTTTGAAATCTTTTACGGTTTGGTTTTTCGTGCTTACGCTGTGTCTCGCATATTTGATGAGACAAATGAATCGGTTTTTGGAAGACCGTTTCATTTACTTTTTGACGATATACTTTCTGATCTCGTGTAAATACCGTTCATTTTCATGTAAATATAGGTCATCCTTTTATATTTCTCCTTCCACTTGGATTGACTGTAGGGACACAGTCAAAATCAAGTGTAGGGGGGAGACTCTTCTCCATTTTCGATTTTTTTATGATTCTTTTTTAATTTTTCTTTGCAAAATTTAAAAAAATAAATAAAATTATTTAAGCATTTTTGATTTGTTTTTAAAGAAACACTATAGGATAAATATATGGTTTTGGCTTATTAAATTAAAATTTTTGAAAATTTATTTGTCTTAACAAAAATAAAAATGAAGTTTGATTACAAATAACAATTGTTTAACTAGTATATAGTAAGATTCATACGTGTTAATTATGAAATACATCCTAATTGAAAATCTTGGTTTTAAAAAGTGGTGAATTCAAATAAAAGGATATAACATTTTTTTTGTCTTCTAAGTTAAATGGTGCTAAGATGATTTTGCGAAACTCTCTCTCCAAAAAAAAACAAAAAACAAAAACAAAAACAAAAACAAAAAAAAAATATCTTGTATATATATGTATATATTTTTAATAAACACCTAGAGTCATGTATTCACACTCGTGTGTTCACTCGCCATGCTCTGTACCCTTCTCACGTAAGCCCGAAAGGCAGTGCACGATCGGTATACCTGGCTTCAGTTTATCTGAGTTAGGTGTATGTATATAAAAATTCTTTTTAATAACGCCTACAGTCAATAAGTGTTCACACTTGTGTGTTCACTCGCCATGCTCTGTATTCCCCTCACATAAGTCCGCAAGGCAGTGCATGGGTAATATATCTGGCCTTAGTTTTTTGAGTTAGGCATATGTAAATATTGTTAATATCAATAAAATTTTCAAATAAGAGAGAGTAAGCAATTGAAATCCAAGCACTATTTTAACTTATTTGATTTGACTTGTTATTGAAAAGAAATGAATATACCACTTTGATAAACTTTGATAATCAACTAAGGATCCATTTAATAGTTACACTTTGTTATCAACCGAAACAACGAGTTAAACTATAGTATATTTGCTTTGATAACTTGATTTTTGTTGGATGTTTTGACGAGTAAAATGACTTAAATTTCAAGATAATGACCAAAAATTATATTTAACCTATTTGTGTTGATTTAAAAGTAAATCCTTCATTGTAAATATTTTCAAAAACTCGCACTCGTCACTTTGTAAATAAATCTTGCATTTTGTAAATATTTTCATCCTGCATTTGGATTTGTGGGTAGTATCCGCTGAAAACCCTCACGAGACAACACTCGTCCTACTGGGGATACCTAGAGGTTTAACGGCTTGTTGCATACGCTTAATGTAATCGTGCTCCCTACGAAAATGGATTTATCTTAGTTTTAGTTTATTCGAGGACGAATAAAAAGATAATAGTGGGGGTATTTGATGTGCACGTAAATGTGCATATTTTTACCACCATATTTATTATATTTATAATAAATAAATGATCATATTGGGTATTTTAACTTGTTTTAACCAAAATCCATATTAATTCCAAATTGTCACATATCCATCTTCATATAGGGGCAAAATGGTCATTTGTGTGCATATATTTCTTTGTGAAAAAATTAATTGGAAATTTATATATATTTGTGTAGGAATTTGATCTCAAATAGGAGTGGTTTCATGAAGACACATGCATGCACAAAATGAATACAAAGGAATGAAGATGGAAATAATTCAAAGTGAAGAACATGGAGGACCCCACCTACCCATCCACTTAATGTACAAATTAGAGGCTAATGCACATGCTTATGGAATTAATGGCTTCATGTACACTTAAATGATGATTAGTAGAAGCTAATGATTACTTGGCCTCCACACTTTCTCAAGGGTAGTTTGGGCATTCCCAAAATTATGGATTAGGGTTTCATGCTTGTATAAATAACCCATTATGTTCATGTAACCTCTTCTACCCTCTTTAAGCCCTCTTATGGAGGCACTCTCTTCTCTTAGCTTTAGTTGAGAATAATTGTATTTTCTTTCTTTTCATGGCTACTTAGCCATTTGTTTTTATTTTCATGTAACTTTCTTTTTCTTATGCAATTTAATTACTTGTTCATTTTACTTTCCTTGTTCATTTACTTTAATGTTGGTAGTGTAGATTTACATTCATGCAAAGTAGATTAGTTTTAATTCTTGTTAGTTAGCTTCTCTTTTCCATTAGCTTTCATTTTCCTTTCGTTTTGCTTTCATGTTGCTAGCTACATTTGTTAATCAAATGACAAATATGAGAGGCTAAACCCCTTCAATTTATGGGTAATAAAGCTCTCTAATTATGTAGCTTCAACTATTTGTTAATTCATGCTCTTTTTTTGTGATGATGATCAATGAAGTGTTTTATTTGTTTTTCTTGCTTTGAATTTGATAGCCTATATTGTTGACACCAAATAGGTTATGCTTAAACAATCACTAACACAAATGCCTCTTTATCAAAATATGATTATGGCATAAGAAAGTGATTTGAAATTAAAATTTTATGATCTATATTTCTAATCAATAGTTAATAGGCCATACTTAAAATAGATTTTATTTTCATTGTCAAGTTTTATGAAAGTTAGTAAGTGGTTTAAGGGGTGTGTTATAGTTTGATGGCTTATGTTGGCTAATCAATAGCACAAATATGTCATACTTATGATAAGCACATCAATTAAAGCACTAGACCATAAAAGAGAGATAATAATTTCATATGTGTTGAACTACATGATCTAGAGAGTGGATTTATTCTCTAAATTGTCACATAACTCTTATATTTGCTTCTCTTTTCTTTTAGCTAGTTAGTTAATTCTCCAATTCTCTAGATTAACTTTCACTTGAAATTGGTATAATTTGATTGAATTGAATTTTTAAAATCATCAATTCCCTGCGGATCGACCCTTATTCGCCACGTACTACAAGTGTACGCCGTGCGCTTGCGGTAAATTTAATTTGAAAATTTTCGACTATTTTCTAACCCGGTAGAAAATTAGCCGATAAACAAGTTTTTGGTATTTGATGTGCACGTAAATGTGCATATTTTTACTATCATTGTTGGGTACGTTTCTATCACTACCAAGTCCAAATGAGGAAGGGGCCACCGGGAGAAAGTAAGGAGCGAACCAGCCTCTACCGGACCATGCCTATTCAAGCATCACCGAACCATCCCCATAGCCGAACCAGAATTTCACCGAACCACCGGACCAACCTACTTCCACCGAACCACCGGACCAACCTACTCACCTCCTTTCACCGAACCAAGTACCACCGGACCAACCTACTTCCACCGAACCACCGGACCAACCTACTCACCTCCTTCCACCGAACCAAGTACCACCGGACCAACCTACTTCCACCGAACCACCGGACCAACCTACTCACCTCCTCCCACCGAACCAAGTACCACTGGACCAACCTGCTCCCATCGAACCAGAGCAAACCGGACCAGCTCCACCAGGCCAGATTGCGTCAGCCCAGGCCCGCCAGCTGCTATATACCTCCAAGACCCCTACCCCTAGCCTCACTCTATAAATAGAGGGGCAGGGGTACAACAATGGGGGACAAGTTTGAGAGCTCAAGCACGGAGAGAACTTTCAAACAACTTTCTTTTACTTGTATCAAAGCTTTGTACTTGTAATCAAAATAAGAGAAGAGAAATAACATATAAAGTGGACGTAGGCACATTCTGGCTGAACCACTATAAATCTGCGTGTCTTTTTTACAGTTTAGCCCCTGTTTTTCATATATTCGCATAAATCACCCAAATCACTAAGAACAACATAAGATCTACTAAATCATACAACTTTGAGGTGTTTGTCCATTTTTTGTGCAAACATTTTTGCTTTCACTGAGAGGTAGAAGCTCGAAGCTTCCGCTTCATCCACTTAACGAGTTTTCCTAATAGCATCGTCCGCCACTTGGAAAACATGCCTCCCAAACAGAGAGAAGATGTTAACAAAGGAAAAAACATCGCATCCAGCAGTCTTCCAGATCCAGCTGTCACGAATCAAGTAAATCGTCCTCCTCCAGCAACAGTAACAAATGAAGGACAGGCTAACCCAACCACTCCTGCCACAGAACAGCCTACAGCAATTACTAGGGCAGATTTGGACAGAGTTGTGGTTGAAGTAACTAACCGCTTCACGTCCCAGCAGGAAGCCTTGGTGGACCATCTCATGTCACGCTTATGGGACGCTGAAGAATCCAACCGCAACATTGAATCATGGGGCGAGTCCCAGTCTGGAGAATCTCAGAGACAACAAAGATCTTCCTTCTTCGAAGGCGCTAACGGCAGAAATAGTCATGGTAGGAGCCGAGACCGAGCACAGCCCGAAGTTAGGCCTGAGGAATCATTTGGTACCGAACCAAACGGGGGAGGTACCGGATGGAGGTCAACTGTAGCTGAGCCTGTCATACTACCTAACCACGGAAACGCCAGTGAACGGGGCCGAGCTAGAGTCCAGCCCGAAGTTGGACCCGAGGATGTGCTTAGATCAGAACCCGGCAGGGGAAGATCAAGGCAAGGGCCAACTGTAGCTGACCCTAGCATGCTCCCAGAAGATCAAAGGCAGCCACTGGAAAATATGAGGAATGATAGACGATACCATCCCTACAGGTCATCTGGACGGAATCAATCCCACAGGACATAACCAAACTCATTTTTATCTGCTCCAAATTCTGATGAAAGGATGGCACGCTTATTCAGAGAGTGTGTGCAACGGGAGCAAAGAGATCGAGGGATAGGCGCTAGGGTAACCAGCCCTTTCGCCCGTAATATCGAAATTGCTATCACCCCCCGAGAATGGAAGATGCCAACAATGGAACCCTACAAAGGGACCTCCGACCCCGTTGTACACTTACAGAGGTACACACAACATATGCTTATGAGTGGGGCGACAGAGGGAGTACTGTGCAAATGCTTTCCGCTCTTCTTAGCAGATCTTGCTATCTCCTGGTTCTGTCATCTACCCCAGGGATCCATCAGCTCGTGGGAAATGTTGAAGGAAAAATTTATCAGTCAGTTCCGCATTCATGTGGACCAACCTAAGGACGCTTATTCCTTATCCAGCGTCAAACAGAAACCTGGAGAGAAGCTGCAGCAATACCTAACCAGATTCAACGCCGCGGCAGCCGCAGTCCAAGATGCCGATGATAAGCTTATCCTAATGGCCCTCTGTAGTGGTGTGCATCCGGACACTAAATTTGCTAGAAGGTTGACAAAAGAAAAACCAGCTACTTTACCCGATTTCTTCCATGAAGCCGGGAAATACATGAGGCTTGAGGATGCTGCCATTAAGGGGCAGTCAGGACAGCAAAATAAGACAACCCATGGCAACGCCCCTGCTGTGGCAAGGGACGTTCGAAGAAATGATTCCAGAGACAATGCTGGGGGCAAGAAGGGAGAAAAGCGCCTATATCGGCCAGGACCAAGATTCGACACTTACACTCCTTTGAACGAGACCGTCGAAAATATCTTCCTTGCCACCCAAGGCGAAGTTAGATACAAACGCCCACCATACAAGAAGGAATCAGATAATGCACAGAAGTCTAGAAAGTTCTGCCGCTTCCATGAATCTCACGGGCATGATACCAACGAATGCCATCATCTCCGAGATCTGATTGAGGAACATATCAGAAGGAAGAAACTGGAACGTTATGTAAAAGGTCAGGATAGGACCCCAGCTCCTGCCAATGAAAACTCAAGGCTACCCTCACCGGGGGCCGACATAGGAAACCGCAACGCTAGCAGCTCTAGTCAAGAGAAGATAGTGGTCCATACCATCTCAGGAGGGCCGCACATCGCAGACAGAAGCTGGAAAGAGATGGAAAGGTACGAAAAGTCGCTTAGAGACAATAAAGACTATGTCAATTCGGTTATAGAAGAGCGCCACCCGAAGCGGAAAGAAAGTAATGACATCACATTCGGTAAGCGTGACCTAGAAGGAAGGCAGTACCCTCACATGGATCCCATGGTCATCTCTGCCCGACTTGGTCCTGCCGAAGTTTACCGAATCCTGGTAGACACTGGAAGCTCAGTAAACATCCTGTTCAAACACGCATTCGACAAAATGAAGCTATCAATGAAGGATGTATCTCCCTGCGATAAACCACTACACGGTTTCACTGGGGATGCTAAGATGCCCATCGGGCAACTGGACCTCTTTGTTGAGATTGGAAGCCATCCCCGCTCCATTGTACGGAAGCATTGTCTGACTTCCAAATTGTCCTAGCCCCATGGTGCCTAAAGATGAAATTTCCAACAGACAATGGAGTAGGGGAAGTGGAAGGAGACCAGGACGTTGCTCGAGACTGCTATGTGACCGAACTTCGCAACAACCACAGGAAGGATAAAGGGAAGGGTGTAGAGATTGCCCTCTGCACAAAAAGTCTAGAAGCATAGCAACTAAAGAAGGCCCCTCCTCTTCGATATACCAGCGACCCTTTCAATGAATTAGACCCTAGGGACAAAGAGGAGGAGGCCACCGCCGAGCCTGCAGAGGCTATGGAGTTTATATCTGTAGACAAGCACGACTCAAGTAGACTATTGAAAATTGGGTCCCAACTAAAAGCCGAATTGAAGGAACAACTCATCGATTTTCTCCGCCACAACTTGGATGTATTCGCTTGGTCACACGCTGACATGACCGGAATCTCCCTCGACATAGCATGCCACGTATTAAACATTGATCCTACCAAGGCGCCTGTAAAACAAAGAAAGAGAAGTATGGGGGTAGAGCGATCAGCAGCCCTCGATGAAGAAGTAAAGAATCTACTCGCCAATGACTTCATACGAGAAGCTATCTACCCGGAATGGATCGCCAACCCGGTGCTGGTAAAAAAGGATAATGGGAAGTGGCGAACCTGCATTGACTTTTCCAACCTAAACGACGCCTGCCCAAAGGATTGCTTCCCACTTCCCAGAATCGACCAACTTGTAGACAGCACAGCCGGGCACGAGCTCCTATCTTTTATGGACGCATACTCAGGATATAACCAAATTCCTATGCATGCTCTCGACCAAGACCACACTAGTTTCATCACCGACCGGGGTTTATACTGCTATAAGGTAATGCCTTTCAGACTTAAAAATGCAGGAGCCACCTACCAGCGCCTTGTCAACAAGATGTTTGCAGGGCTAATAGGACAAAATATGGAAGTATATGTGGATGACATACTGGTAAAGTCAAGGAAAGCCAAAGATCACGTAAGCCACCTAGGCAAGATGTTTCAAGTACTTCGACAATATGGAATGAAGTTGAATCCACTAAAATGCTCCTTCGGAGTGTCATCAGGAAAGTTCTTAGGATTCATCGTTCATGCCAGAGGGATAGAAGCAAACCCTGAACAAGTCCGAGCATTAAGGGATATCAAGATAGCTTCCACTCGGAAGGAAATGCAAAGTTTGAATGGAAAAGTGGCCGCTCTAAGCTGATTCATCTCCAAGGCGACGGACAAGTGCGTCCCCTTTTTCGAAGCCCTAAAGAAAGACAAGGGAAAGTTCGAATGGACTGACGAATGCTTAACCGCTTTCCTTAACCTAATCGAACACCTCCAGAAACCACCGGTACTCTCGACTCCAAGCGAAGGCGAAGAATTATACCTATACCTTGCTGTGTCATCTCACGCCCTAAGCGCAGCCTTGGTAAGGGAAGACAACCGCACACAGCGGCCAGTTTACTTCGTCAGCAAAAGGTTTACTGGGGCAGAAGTCAGATATCCTAAACTTGAGAAGCTAGCATACTGTTTACTAATCACATCACGAAAGCTGCGTCACTACTTCCAGTCCCATTCCATCAAAGTTCTGACTGATCAACCACTGAGGCAGGTACTCCATCGTCCCGACACTTCTGGGCGACTACTTAAATGGTGCATTGAACTAAGTCAGTATGATATCACCTATCACCCTCGCACCGCCATCAAGGGACAAGCCATGGCTGATTTCATTGCAGAATTCACTACCAACGAAGATAAGAAGAAATTGGAAATAGCAGAAGATATCAAGTGGAATCTCTTTGTGGATGGTGCATCAAACGAACAAGGCTCGGGGGCAGGCGTGGTAATAATCACTCCCAGGGGAAACAAACTGCACTATGCTATAAGGTTGGAGTTCGCTGCCACCAACAACGATGCAGAATATGAAGCAGTGATAGCTGGACTAGAAATTGCCATAGAAATCAGAGCCAATTCTTTGTGTCTTCATAGCGATTCTCAACTTATTGTTAATCAAATACTAGGAGAATTCCAAGCTCGAGAAGAATGACTCATAGCATATCTAAAGAAGACCAAGTTACTTCTCAGCCGATTGGACCACTACTTAGTCAAACACATCCCTCGGGAAGAGAACCGAGAGGCCGACGAATTGGCAAAGCAAGCAAGTGTGAGAGACATCACCATCTTCGGGGCAGTAACCATCTCAAAGCAACTGGCCCCAAGTTTTGAGCAAGTGAATCTGATAGCTGCAACCGAAGAAGCAACTTGGATGACTCCCATCCGAGACTACCTACAAAGTGGCACACTACCCAACGGGCATAACGAAGTCAAGAAAATCTTGAGGAAAGCATCCCGCTACACAATACAAGAAGACATCCTCTATCGGCGTGGATTCTCTAACCCGTTATTAAGGTGTGTCGCTGGGAGGGAAGCCAAGGAAATCTTATCCAACATCCATTAGGGGAGCTGCGGAGATCACACCGGAGGGCAAACATTAGCAAAAAAGATACTCCGATATGGATATTTCTGGCCCACCTTAAGCAAGGACGCCTTAGATTTCGTCAAAAAGTGTGACAGATGCCAAAAATTTGCTAAGATTCCGCGGCTACCAACAACTGAGATTACTCAAATGACCAGCCCTTGGCCCTTCGCAATATGAGGAATTGACTTAATCGGCGAGCTACCGATGGGCCGAGGCGAGGCCAAATATGCTATAGTGGCAGTTGATTATTTCACCAAATGGGTGGAAGCGGAACCTCTGAATAAAGTATCTTTAGCAAAAGTTATTAACTTCTTGATCAAAAATATTCTATGCAGGTACGGAGTCCCACTCAAAATCATATCAGACAATGGACTTCAGTTTGACAGCGAGGAATTCGCCAACTGGTGCCGAGAGCACGGAATTCATAAAAGCTTCTCATCCGTAGCATATCCCCAGGCAAACGGACAAGTCGAAGCAGTCAACAAAATTCTGAAAACTCTTATCAAAAAGAAGCTCGAAAAGTCAAAGGGCGCTTGGGTGGATGAACTCCCTACGGCACTGTGGGCCTACCGCACATCTTTCAGAACATCAACGGGGCACACTCCTTTCTCTTTGGCATACGGATCGGAGGCTATGCTCCCAGTTGAAACCATTGTGTCTTCCCACCGTAGGATCCACTATAACCCAGAAGAGAATGAAGAACTCCTCCACATGTCTTTGGATCTAGTTGAGGAGAGAAGAAATGATGCAGTCCTTAAAACAGCAGCCCACAAGCAGAAAGTGGCAGCACAATACAACTCCAAAGTCAAGCATCGTACCTTACAAGAAGGGGATCTTGTCCTCAAGCGAATCTTCCCTTGCCCCGGAGCACTAGACCCAATCTGGGATGGACCATATGTAATTCATAAAGATCTCCACAATGGAGCTTATATTTTGTCAACAGTGGACGGAGAGGTGTTCCAGAGGGCATGGAACATCCAGCACCTCCGTCGATACTTTTCTTAACTTGTACTGCCCATATGAAGTGAATTAACAAAGAGAATCAGTGGATGTAGGCCTTTTCATGCCGAACCACTTTAAAAAACCTTGTCTCTTTTTTAACTTGTTCCTTTATATCTTGGCTACTTGTTAACTTTATCCTTTTCTGTTGAACAAAATCCTATGCGTATAGCATTTCCACTCAAAGCACTCCACGGCGCAACTTCACCTGGGCAAAACCTAACAGGTACTATGCGAATCTATGCCCTCGCCAATGAGACACTTTTGCTCCAGCATCCCTCTGCTGCGGGTTAACTCATTGCTCGCGACGACCCTTAAAGCCAACTGTAATGAGCCGATTATAAGCCACCGAGAAGGCCGACTATAGCCGAGGCAGCTCATTACGGCGTTAGGCTCGCCGGCAACTGTGAACCGACTATAAGCCCCAACATAAGGTGTGGCCAGCCAGGGGCAATTCACAGTTGACGATCGACACCCACGCTAGCCGGCCATAGTAAATCAAATAATACCCACGATTACGGGCCATAATGGCCCGGGTAGTTACTGTGAGCGATCTCGGCTCCGATGTGTCTTAAGTGCGGCTGTGGTAAAAAAGAATTAACTCCCCGCGGAGGCGTAAGATGGGTGACAAATGTCTCCAAGACCCACAGCTAGGGAAAGTGACTTCAAAACCCGTTTGCCACGAACTTAAGCACATCGAAGGCCTTCCGTGATTGGAAGTTTTACTTTTTCACATATTTCAATTTTACTTAAAAAGCTTTTCTCCTATCCTCTATAACAGTCCCTAAAGTACAGGATGCAGAGTAGGAGATACTCGCCAATGGGTGTAGGGACTCACGATTGGATGGCAGGGCATTCAACTGCGTTCCATGCTCGATCATACAAGATATTCAAAACTGCCATCTACGATTAAAACATGAAAGGTGGTATTTTCTTCTTTTGTGTACAAATACATGACTATAATTTGTTCACACCACACGCTAATATTGCAAGTCATGAAATTATGTTTTAAAACCAGAACCTGACATCAAACACAATTCAATTACAAGAATATACATAGCTATATTTCTCATACGACATGTCAAAATAGCAACAAACATTCGGAAGACGACAAAATCAGCTTAAGTTAATTACACATCAAGAATAGAGCTATTTATTACAAGTAGCAAAATAATACAACCTAAAAGCTACTTTACTGTTTTAAGACTAACATCTACAACCCTGTCAAGTCCACAAAAAGAGTTTTTCCAGGTATAATCAAGGGGTCGGCTGCATTGGAGTTTTTTCCTTGTCCTGTTGCCCACCTGTCCAGACAGAGAAGGGATTCATTAGGGAGAAGCAACCAAGTTAATGGGGAAACTAAAGAGGAAGACTTACCAACATCTGCTTCTTGGCCATCCTGGTCATCATCATCTACTTGCACCCCTGCCTCCTCAGTAGCAAGCAACCGCATACCCTCCTTCACCGCCACCTTCTCCCCCTTGGCAAACTAGGTAGTGACCACATCCATGCTGAAGGCCACGCCACCATCTTTATCCGCATCGGCCTTGGCCTCCTCCAGAGCCCGAAGATAGATCTTAGCCATGACCCTAGGATAATCATCCATCCAGGATAGGTTGCCCTGCTTCCAGGTTCGGAAGTACATGTCCTGAAGCATTTCGTCCATCATCCCCTCATTCTCCTCAAACTCCCTCATCCGGGCCTCGGAAGCCGACAACCTTTCAACGACAGCATCTCTCTCCGATCGGTATCTCGAGCAGTCAACCAGAAGGGATTCCCGCATTGCCTCCATCTCCTCCCTCAACTTGGCTTGAGCAAGCTCTGCAGCCTCAAGTTTCCCGGACAACTCCTCTACCTGCTCAAAATCCGCTTTCCGAACCTCGTCCACCGTGGCAATAGCCATGTCGATCCGTTCTTTGCAAGTAGCTTCCATTTTCCGCAGTTCGGACCGGCTGGCCTCTTCCATGGTTTTCTTTAGTTGTCCAGAAGCAGCCTCATGCTGAGAAATCTGAATGGCCTGATCAGCGAGCTGTTTGGCCTGATCCGAAACCACCAATCGTAGTCGGATGTTGGCACTCCCAATCTCCTCTCCAGCCTTAACCAGCCGGGCATGATGCCCCATCAGCTTCCTAGTCTCCTCCGCCACCCGATCAAAATTAGCCTTGGCCTCGTCTCCCATGATAATTATCCGAGTAGTAAGTAAATCGAGATCTAAGGACTTAGCCTCGTCAAGCACCCGTAGCATGGGATTGCGGGGAAGAAGGTGCTCACCGGTAACCTCGTCAAAAGTAATATCATGGGAACTTGGATCCAGGTCAGGATGACCCGCAAATGGATTCCGAACCAAGTCAGGATGATCAATCCGAGTGACGGTAGGATTTTCAGACAAGTGCGGAGAGAGTGCGAACTTAGTATCCTCCTTTGTGATATTATGAAGAGGCTGAATTGGGGGCTGGGGACCGAGTGAAGGTTCGGATAAGGGTTGACTCCTCTTTCTCTTCTGAATACCCTCTTCAATAACCCCGAGCTGAGGACGGTAGTCGACTACATCCCCGGAACGGTGGGTCGGAGTCTTTGGCTTGGCGGAAGCTTTGGAGAGCTTGTACTGTTCAAGCCTGTGCCAAAGATCTGAGGCCTTGGCCGTTTTACCTGCTCATGATATGAAGAACAAGTGTCACAAGTTTACATTGATCCATAATTCGAGAAAACATGGTAAATTAAAAGTTAAAAGAAGAAAGAAAACACATCTGTGGTTGTACAAACCCTGGGGGGGGAGTAGGATACTGCAATGAGTCCTGAATTTCATTCCAGGACGGGAGCGGATCATAAAATATTCCTAAGTTCCTATCATAAATGGAGCCCGCAGGAGTCAAAAGTTCACCTTGAGTCGTCGGAGCCACCTTGGCTGGAATAATCTGAGGAGGCTCGCTTGCACCAGTCCCAGCCTTGTCAGCTTTCCCAGATTTCTCTATCAGAGCCGGTTCCCCATCCAGCCCCTCGAAAGCTTGGTGGAATGCATCATCCGTCCACTCCTTAATCTCGCCTGCTTGCCCAGGAAGCAAGGCCCCGATGCCATCACCACCGTCGCCACCTTCCCGGTCATCTCCACCCTCACCTCTCTCCTCCTCCACATCTTCCTCCCCCTGGGTAAGTGGACAATTGCTGGGGGAAGGATCGTCCGACTTCTTAAGTTTCTTACCTCCGACGGTTGGAGGTTTTGTGAAAGGTTTTCTCTTACCACTCTCTATCGTGACACCTCCCTTAGCCTGAGCAGCCGCCCTCTCCTCCACCGTTTCCCTTAGCTTGACTACTGACTGCTGTGGAAGGATCAAGTTACACTCCAGAAGGGTCGCGTTTCTGATCAGGTAGGCAACTGATCTATCTCTCCCGGGGATAGCTTCTATCTCAGCCGCCGTCTGAACCAGGCGATCAGTCTCCACAACCGCAAAGCCACCTGTCGCTAGCAAAAATGAAAACGTATGAGAAGAAGCATCGCAATCAGAATGGAGATTATAAATAAAGCATCGACTTACATCCAGAAGTAAAACGCCGAATAGAAACAGAATCGTCCCTGACGAAGAACCACTCCTTCTTGAACATGCTGAATTTGGAATACAGATCCAAGACCGGCTTGAAGGTTACAGCTGACTCCAAGCTGATGTATGGGGACCCCTTCTTATAGCCCCTCAGATTATATAAGTACCGGATCTCCCGGTTGGAAGGAGCACGACCATACTTCCTCTGGAAGATGACGAAGAGGCTCACCAGTATAGCATAGGAGTTGGGTTGAAGCTGGAATGGGGCCACCTTTAGATATGTAAGGAAGCTGGCTACCCAAGCATTAAGAGGCCGAATGGCACCACACATGCAGTGGTATCTGCTGTAGGCAAAGTACCCTTCGGGAGGGTCATATGGCATAACGTCTCTCCCTGGCAACCGCATGCGCGCCCTATCAATTCCGAAAGAACGAGAGATGACATCGAGCTGCTCCTCCTTAAGGGAGCTGGGAAAGCAATCGGGCGGGGAGTTCAGAAGCTCCTGAGGGCCGTACCCGTCCACTAGTGATCTCGGGGTAGATTCGTTACGCTCCGGTCCCGGCTGAGCAGGGGGCACTGCGGAAGATTCTCCTTCGCCCTGGGACTTCTTTTTATCTGATCGAGTTTCTTCTTTTCGAGACATTTATCTGCAAACACAAAGAAGTGCGTCGTTAGAATAAAGGAAGTAAAGAAGCGAGTGTGTGCAGTCTAGAATTTCACTCATAAAATCAAAATGCTCAAATTCCTATTGTCATTCGGTAAGGTGAAGGTTAAAAGTCATTCGGTATTCAGAGTTCATTCGGCACCCATGCTACAAGCTCATTCGGCGTTTACAACTAGAGTTCATTCGGCACCCATGCTACGAGCCCATTCGGCATTCACAACTAAAGTTCATTCGGTACACACAAGTTTCATTCGGCGAAGGGATGTTAAGTACCTGATTCGGCAGGCTAAAGCGGTTCGGCAGAAGGATAAAATTTGATTCGGCTATGCAACTGATTTGGCTCGACTGCTTCGTTCGGTAGGAGATAACAAAGGCCCTAATTCCGTACTTATAGACGAAGGTGGACCTCCGGACCAACCGGTTCGGTACTAGAAGTCGAAGGGGAACGTCGAAATTGGGTAACTTGAAACAAAGCACGGCATATATCAGCATATATCCTACTTTGGGGGGCAAATGTTGGGTACGTTTCTATCACTACCAAGTCCAGATGAGGAAGGGGCCACCGGGAGAAAGTAAGGAGCGAACCAGCCTCTACCGGACCATACCTATTCAAGCATCACCGAACAATCCCCATAGCCGAACCAGAATTTCACCGAACCACCGGACCAACCTACTCACCTCCTTCCACCGAACCACCGGACCAACCTACTCACCTCCTTCCACCGAACCAAGTACCACCGGACCAACCTACTTCCACCAAACCACCGGACCAACCTACTCACCTCCTTCCACCGAACCAAGTACCACCGGACCAACCTACTTCCACCGAACCACCGGACCAACCTACTCACCTCCTCCCACCGAACCAAGTACCACCGGACCAACCTGCTCCCATCGAACCAGAGCAAACCGGACCAGCTCCACCAGGCCAGATTGCGTCATCCCAGGCCCGCCAGCTGCTATATACCTCCAAGACCCCTACCCCCAGCCTCACTCTATAAATAGAGGGGCAGGGGTACAACAATGGGGGACAAGTTTGAGAGCTCAAGCACGGAGAGAACTTTCAAACAACTTTCTTTTACTTGTATCAAAGCTTTGTACTTGTAATCAAAATAAGAGAAGAGAAATAACATATAAAGTGGACGTAGGCACATTCTGGCTGAACCACTATAAATCTGCGTGTCTTTCTTACAGTTTAGCCCCTGTTTTTCATATATTCGCATAAATCACCCAAATCACTAAGAACAACATAAGATCTACTAAATCATACAACTTTGAGGTGTTTGTCCATTTTTTGTGCAAACAATCATATTTATTCTATTTAAATTAAATAAATGATCATATTGGGTATTTTAACTTGTCTTAACCAAAATCCATATTAATTCCAAAATGTCACATATCCATCTTCATATAGGGGCAAAACGGTCATTTGTGTGCGTATATTTCTTTGAGAAAAAATTAATTGGAAATTTATAAATATTTGTGTAGGAATTTGATCTCAAATAGGAGTGGTTTCATGAAGACACATGCATAAACAAAATGAATACAAAGGAATGAAGAAGGAAATAATTCGAAGTGAAGAACATGGAGGACCCCACCTACCCGCCTACCTTAATGTACAAATTAGAGGCTAATGCACATGCTTATGGAATTAATGGCTTAATGTACACTTAAATGATGATTAGTAGAAGCTAATGATTACTTGGCCTCCACACTTTCTAAAGGGTAGTTTGTGCATTTCCCAAATTATGGATTAGGGTTTCATGCTTGTATAAATAACCCATTATGTTCATGTAACCTCTTCTACCCTCTTTAAGCCCTCTTATGGAGGCACTCTCTTCTCTTAGCTTTAGTTGAGAATAATTGTATTTTCTTTCTTTTCATGGCTACTTAGCCATTTGTTTTTATTTTCATGTAACTTTCATTTTCTTATGCAATTTAATTACTTGTTCATTTTACTTTCCTTGTTCATTTACTTTAATGTTGGTAGTGTAGATTTACATTCATGCAAAGTAGATTAGTTTTAATTCTTGTTAATTAGCTTCTCTTTTCCATTAGCTTTCATTTTCCTATCCTTTTTCTTTCATGTTGCTAGCTACATTTGTTAATCAAATGACAAATATGAGAGGCTAAACCCCTTCAATTTAGGGGTAATGAAGATATGTAATTATGTAGCTTCAACTATTTGTTAATTCATGCTATCTTTTTGTGATGATGATCAATGAAGTGTTTTATTTGTTGTTCTTGCTTTGAATTTGATAGCCTATATTGTTGACACCAAATAAGCTATGCTTAAACAATCACTAACACAAATGCCTCTTCATCAAAATATGATTATGGCATAAGAAAGTGATTTGAAATTCAAATTTGATGGTCTATATTTCTAATCAATAGTTAATTGGCCATACTTAAAATAGATTTCATTTTCATTTTCATTGTCAAGTTTTATGAAAGTTAGTAAGTGGTTTAAGGGTGTGTTATAGTTTGATGGCTTATGTTGGCTAATCAGTAGAACAGATATGTCATAGTTATGATAAGCACATCAATTAAAGCAGTAATCACCATAAAAGAGAGATCATGATTTCATTTGTGTTGAACTACATGATCTAGAGAGTGAATTAATTCTCTAAATTGTCACTTAACTCTTATATTTGCTTCTCTTTTCTTTTAGATAGTTAGTTAATTCTCCAATTCTCTAGATTAACTTCCACTTGAAATTGGTATAATTTGATTGAATTGAATTTTTAAAATCATCAATTCCCTACGGATCGACCCGTATTCACCACATACTACAAGTGTGCGCTGTGCGCTTGCGGTAAATTTAATTTGAAAATTTTCGACTATTTTCTAACCCGGTAGAAAATTAGCCGATAAACACAGGGCAGTTGGTGATAGGTGTTAGAATTAGACCAGCCCGCAGTAGAAGAAATGGGTGGATTTCAAAAAAATTTGTCATTTTGGATCTTTAATGGGCCTATGAAGTCTAAATATACTTAGAACTTTTCTAAGTTTCTTTTAAATAAAATCAATATTTTATTTAATTTTAAATATAAAGGTTTTCTTTAATTTAATGTCTATATAAATTAGAGTATATCAAATATATCTTATGTACATAATTGTGTGTAACAGTAACCTATTAAATTTATTTAGAGAAGGAAAATTTTCATTTCCTATCTCTTAAATTATTCAATTAATGATGGGGCATAAATTTATTTAGAGAAGGAAACTTTTTATTTCCTTCCTCTTAACTTATTCAATTAATGATGGGCATAAATTTTTATGGAGAGAGAAACCTTTCATTTCTCTCTCTTTTATTAAGTTGATTGATCATATGAATGTCATTAATTAGCAACATATATATGTCATGAATATAAGTTTAAACCAATATGTTATAATGTAAATTCTGTAAGTGCAATATGATAGGTGTTATCAATTAATGGCAAGGCGTAGAATATAAACAAATTAAATGAATAGCTAATCACATAAAGGAAAAATGGGAAATAAATAAAGGGTAACAATGATGGAATCAATTTCCCATGTTGTAAACTTAATTAATGCAGCACATAAATGACAAATTATAGGCATCATAATATAGGGATATAAACAGGAGAATATATATATATATATATATATATATATATATATTATTGCCTCATTTAAATTGTTTCCTCCTTTTAGAAAGAAATATAATCATACCTTGACAATATGAGATACATGTAATAAATTTTATATATGCAAACATATATATATATATATAATTAATCCTGTGAATATAAGATTAAATCAAATCTTTCTACTTGATAAAAATTAGAGATTTATAGCAATCAAGTCAAAAGTAGGTTTATTGTCAAAACATTAATTGTATGTATGTAATATTCAATAAAATATCTCTAATTAATACAAATTAGAGACTATATTAATCAAATTAAAATTTAGATTTATTGCCAAAACATCTTCCTTTTTATTTATTTTCTAAAACAATACAAACACAAAATACATACATTTAAACTTTAAAATCTAAAATTACATTTTGTTTTATATGATTTAAAACATGAATCTTCAATAAAATGATGTAATATTCATAAACAAATTCTAGCATAATTTGTTAAAGTAAAATCCAATCGAAACAGTATGAACATACAAAACTTTAGATCTAAAGGATTATACATTGAATTGAAGTTTTACAATATAGATCTATAATAAAACACTGTATTCAAGCATATATAAATTTTAATTCTAATTTAACAAAATAAGAACCCAATTGATAAATTGAACAAACAAAATTTCTGATCTAAAAAATAAACTTTAAATTGAATGTTTACGACATAGTTCCAAAACAAAACATTATATTTAAACATATACAAATGTTAGTTTTGATTTATTAATTAAAACACCAACTGATTCATCCAATAAAAAATAAAAGCTACACAAAAAATTCTCACCTTAAATGAGGCAATGATATGTACATACAAATTATGATGATTAAATTTCTCTTTCGACTAACATTACATCAAATATTATTATCTATTAATGAAAAACATACCTTGTTACCCAATGTCTTGAAGCCATCTTGAAAATGGAGCCCCCTTAGGATGTTGTATAGAAGTCACACCTTGAATGATGATATCTCCTCAAATCTTCAAGATCCCCATCTCATCCTTGCAAGAGATGGATGATCCACTTTTGTTTTATTTATTTTTTGATGTTTTCATATGGAGTTGAAATAATTTTGGAAATTTTGTTTTTTGTTTTCTGCCATGAAAAGTTAGGAGGAGAGAAAGAAAAAGAATGAATGAGAAAGAATGAACTGTCTTTACAGAATGAATTAGAGAATATGTTTTAATTGAAAGAAGGAAACCTTTCCCATTCTTTAATTAAAACTTCTCTAATTAATTCTCTTGATTAACTTTCTCTTTTCACTCCTATTTCTTTATAAGTATGGCTGAAAATTACATGCCATCAAATGACATAAGATTCCATAAATTAACGCATGTAATTATCTTTTATTTAGTTACAATGATATCATATATCAATGCATGCAAATATAACATTTATAAATACATTAAAATAATTACAAATAATTCCCAAACATCAAATAAGATAAATAATAATTAATATTTCTCAAATATAATTAATTTACAACTTTTTATATATTAATTAAATCATGTCACAACACCAAATAAGCTGTTTTGTAACGCTTTCTCTGTTATGATTTGTCACGGTTATTACCGTGATAAATTAATAACCAAAATAATCGTGGCAATTGAGGCCAATGTTTATAACCGTTAGAACGAGAGGTAAATTTGTAAATACTTTTAACTATTAGGGAGGGCCGTGTAATTCCCATTTTTCGTCCACTCATTCCCTATTTTTGTCGTTCACAACGCATTACCGTATCATCAAAATTCTTCACTCTCTCGCGATTTAGGGTTTCAAATCCTCCAATTCACTGTATTCAGCAGTCAAGTTTTCTCCTACAGTTTGCTCTCGGGATCCGGCATTCACGTCGACATCTATGGTTCGAGTTAGGGTCTACTTTCATGCCGCGATCTGGGTATATTCAAATTCTATCACTATTTGTTTTAAATGTGAATCTATGTATTGAACTGATTTCGATTTGAATTAGTTTTTTTTATTTCGAATTTCGATCCGATTTTATATTATCTTCTAGTAGTTAATAGGAACCAGGACCTCTATTAGTTTGAATAGATTATTATGTTTAATACGAATAGTGTGTTTAATGCCCATGAGAGTTGTGCTTTGATTCTTTCCTTATATCTTGTACTTTTTAAGTTTGTATATTTTTTCATTAAATTCCTTTTCTATGAATATCTATAAATGAAACCTTCTTAACATTAGACAATAGAAAGTCCATTTTATCTATTGTATTTTGGTTCATGCTCTTCATTTTATTTGGATAATATTTTGGCTTCCATTTGTAGTTGGTTTGGTTACACTGATACCAAATTGATTTACAGTCAGTTTGTGGATATATAGTCTATGCTTTTTACCAAGCACGTAACTAAATTCTTTGTCAATCACAACATGAGTTTTCAAATTGCTAAATATTGAGTATTCATCAGTTGCAAAAGGGTAGAATTGTCATTTTAGGAGGTCGTTAGTGAAACATTAAATATTGAGTACCAAAAGCTCTCAGTCGTGTTTTAATACAAATAACGCTTATAGCAACGAGAGCATAAACGTCGTTAAGTGTTCAGTCTATTTATTAATGTGTAATGTTGTTGTGTTCAATATTTACTTCAAGACTGTATTCTTGCAGTTATATATATGAACTATTAGATGATTCTATCAAATCATCTATTAGATGTAGTGTTACAAACTACTCCACTAAAGCTACCGTGGTACGTCTTTTTTTATAGTCCGGACTTAAAGTTATTTTCTCTCTCTATTCATAGCCTACTGATAAGGTATTTTCTCTCTATTCATAGCGTACAGATATATTAAATGTTGTATTTGATTTGTTGGTCATGATCATAATCCAAACTTAAAGGGGAACAACATAAATGATAGCTCTTGTAAGTCTAGCATTATAGGTATATAACTTCATCATGTGCATATTTGTATACTTATTTTCAACACAGTAGAAGACTTTTAATGTTTGGTGATCATTTGATATTTAGGAACTGCCATTGTTGATGATGTGCCACACAGTCCAGTTTCATATGTATAGGGTATTCCTTTATATCTATTTTATTTCTTTTATGTACTTCCTATGAGCTGCTCAAGTGCCAATCGTGTACATGTAACTTTTTCTTTCATAGAAGGTACAAATTATTTATGTGGGGTACATGCACAACTGTCTCCGACCAAAGCTCTTTGTGCTGCAATGCTCAAAAGCCATTTTGCTAACATAATTTTAAACGCTACGTAGAAAATACATCATAATAATGTAATCATTTTCTTATAGTTATAATAACATTAATTGGTATATGATTGTATGTTTTGCTAATGGATTTACATTTTCATTCCAGGATGCTAGATGTGATCCAGAACAGATGCAGCGCGAAAAGGAGAAGTTAAAGAAGCAACAACTAGAAGGTATTCATATGTAGGATCATAAATTACTAGTGCTTTAAAAACTAACAAATGAGCCCATGTTTGATGTATTTTCTTTTAATAACTACTTATTATTCTTTAATAGAAAATCAAAAGGTTGAAGCTGAAAATCAAAGCAGTAGACTGTAGCAGAAATGAAAGCAAAGGCCAAGAAGCTACAACGAGAAAAAGAAAGGCAAGAAGCTTACCTGATACTTGAATAGGTGTACTTACTGACAACAATATCCATTCTATATAGTAGAAACACATTTCTCGATATGGATCTTTTTATTTTTCCAAGTGGAAAGAACAATTGATTTTTTTCGAAAGTAGCTCCTACTCTTATGCTAAATCTTTAGGTAAACCTCTATCTCATTTGTTTTACAATAATAATAAACTTTTGTGCTAAATCTTCACACCAAGAACATAGATTTTTTTATCAGTGTTGAATAACATGTTTTTGTTGCTCAATGAAAGCAGTAAATGAATTGATTTATCGTTATATATGTTAAATAGAGTAGAGAAGGAAGAGAGGTGCATGGAAGTTGCATAGAGAAGTGGTCAATATATTTTACTGAAATATATAATCTCAAAGCAAAATTTGATTTTAATTGTCCATAAGTGCAGAAGTAACCCTTTTAAGATTGTGAATTGTATATATATTCTAGTTTAATTATCCATTCTATAGTTTTCACTTACTCCCTAGTTTCATTTTCCTTACATTCCCAGTTTAAGGAAACACACACGCATATCAAACATAAAATTATAACCAAAATGTAGTCATTTAAGTATCAAACATAAAAAAATAGCAGCAAAATTTAAGTGAGGTAAAATAACTTATGACTGTTAAGGCAGAATGCTTACTGTCTAGTAGTTGCATGAACACAAAGCACAAATGGTATACATACCCCATATAAACGTTGCGCACACAAATCCAACACTAAATTGTACACATTGAGAAACACACGTAGGTAAATATAAAGCATAGCATCAAGCAGCAAGGATGCACTAAAACAAGAAGAAAATGCACACGTTCATATATACAGCTGCACAAACGCATTTACACACACACTCAGTTTACATTTACACACACATGCATTGAACAACTACAATCTGCACCCTATCAAAAAAAATTTAGTTAAATTAACCACTTTCTAAAAAATAGCCATAATTTATAATTTATAAAAAAGTAAAAACTAAGCAGTATAAAATTTTGTCCGGTGGTGGACTTGAGAACTGCCGTTGAAAATGCTTTTAGTTTGGCTAAAAATACATTTTTTGATTAAAATTTTAAAACAATTCCAATTTGGCTATAAGAGCTGGTATAGAATTTTAGAAAGAGGTTACTGGATGATATAGGATTAGCAGCTACTAGCATATATGCTTGCATCCACTTCAAAATTTAGAAAGGAAGCTATAATAGAACAAAATCTTACTGCTTGGATTGTGAGGTGGTGTTGTGTGTTGCTTTTCAAGCCTACATTTCACAAAATATACCTTTGACAAAATAATAGTTATTACGATACACGGTACATTTAAGATATAACCTCTGCATCAGTTATAGAAGCAAGAAATTTTTCCTCAAATGTGTCCCTAAAAGTAGCGACGGAGCCATATAAACTTGACAGAGGTTAGTAGGCTCCGCTGACATCTATTGTAATTCAATATCGCATGTTTCATTAGTTATATTGTGCATGACTGAAAATATTTTACATCTGTGATTGTGTATGTTTATAAACTTAGTCAAAATGATTTGGAAATAAATTAATTTACTCAAGCAACATACAGATGTGACTCTATTATGCATAAGAGTAAGGATCACTGCCTGCACAAATGATTTATATCTTAAGAATTAAGTACAAAGTAGATGTCTGCAAGAAGCAACGCTATGCACATAAAACAAGATAAGGAAATAATCATATATGAATAAATTATTCTACCCAACAAAGTTGTTGTTCAAACTTGCTATGAAAATTTGGATCTGGAGGAAATCAGGCAAACACCTAGTTCATATTTTAAGATCCACCCTTTTATTTAGAAAACTGTCATCACTCTTCACAGCTATATGCGCTTGATCACATATGTCCACTGATTTAATGACAAGATCTGCATTTTTCTTTAATTTCATGGTAAGTTCTGCATTGGGCGGTCATTATACTCAACCTAAATAAATTCATTTGGAAAAGTATTTTATTTTAGGAACAATAAAAATTATCGATTTACTAAATATAAAATATCAGGTGATATTTAGGATATACTGGATATGATATGTAACTAAGGAGGCAGACTATTGAATAAGTACTTATCCGCCACTTAGCAGTGCTTGGATCTTTACCTGAAAATGACACGGTACATCGAAAAATAAAGTCACAAATGAAAGCTGACCTATAAATACGAGCTAACGAGATCATGTAAAGCTAAAGACACTCACCAGTTGATATGCGTCTTTTGCGAACTCGCTCCATTGTAGTGTTTATATCTACATCAATAAACCTGGAATCGAGCAAGGAAATAAAAGAAATAACAGTGGAAATCGAGGATGAAAGTAAATTACTTAATAGTTGGGCAGACCACAGGCAAAATCCTCAAAGACAGAGATCTCAAAATGAATATGTATACAAAACACACAATTGAACAAAGTACATAACACAGCAGAAAAGTTAATTAACATAGCTTGAGGAAAGTAATCAAAGGCTCCAGTTACTGTGGTTTAGAGCAGGATGTTATAATCCTTGTCAAACTGAAATTACAAAGCATTGTCTGTAGGACTATATCCTACTTTTTAATAATATTGTAAATGATGTTCCCAAAGGGTACTTAGAAATTGAAGACAATCTTTACAGGCCTGAGATTTTTTCAGGAGATAGAGTAGCATGTAATTAGTGTTCTTGTTGCTTATAGGATATGTTTTGTTCTTTTTTGTTCTTGTTGCTTACAGGCCTGAGATTTTTTCAGGAGGCTGAGTTTTTAGGTGCTGCGGTGGCAGCATATGCTCGATATGTAATAGCTGATTGCTAGCAATTGTTTCATGCTTGTTGGTGTTTGTTATTTTACTTGTTTATCATTTATATGGACATGCATATATTATTTATGCTTTATCAGTAAGTTACTAAACACTATGTAGTTGTATTCTGAAACCGTGTTTTAAAGTTTGTTATATATACTATGCTTGTATGCTATAATTTGTGGTGTTGGTATGAAGTATCCTTTGTGGTGTTTGAATGAAACATAAATGTTTGGTGTTGTTTTAATTATTGATCGTATGTTTTCTTAATGTTAATACTATATATTTTTTGTATAGATTGTTTGTAGCTGTAATAAAATATTGGTGCTATATAGTTTGTTTGATACTGCTATAGTTATCATGGTTATAAGTGTTAGAAAATAATCTTTCGTAATGGTTATAACTGTGATATAATTTGCTTTTGTCATGGTTATAAGTGTTAGAGTTTCCTTTTTGGTAACGGTTATAAATGTTAGAAACCATTGTTCTGTCACAGTTATAAGTGTGAGAAATTACTATTTTGTCACGGTTATAACCGTGAGTAAACACTATTCTGTCACGGTTATAATTATGAGAAATTACTATTTTGTCACGGTTATAACCGTGAGTAAATAATATTCTGTCACGGTTATAAGCGTGAGAAATTACTATTTTGTCACGGTTATAACCGTGAGCAAAAGTGTGACTGAATTTGCCCACGGTACCTATTTTCACGGTTATAACCGTGACAAAATAGTAATGTCACGCTTATAACCGTGAGGAAATAGCCTTTCTGGTGTTGTGTATGGTTTTTCGAAGAATTCATCATTACGCTTGTGCGACCCAAAAGTGTAAATTCAATCAGCGATTAATATTGAACATTTCAAATATTAACGTTCACACATCACTTAGTAAGTGGTGTGACATTTTGGCTGAATTCATCGCTTACACATCTTTTGGTAAAATCCAATTTTACTTATTATAAGCGGTACCTAATAGTGACAATTATTTACACCAAATCTCTTCGTAAAAAATATATCACTTTGGAATTATGGAATTTGGTAATGGTCAAAATTCCAATGTCATCCATATTCAAATTTATATTCCAAACACAAAGTCCTTAGTTCAATAATAACAATTATTATTAACCAAAATGCTCTGGCCAGAGACTTTGACTTTGAATTGACTTGAGTTGACCATGATACTAGCCCCATGTAGCTGAGGAGATGAATCCCTTCTTGAATAGTGCTTCACTTCCAATACTTCCACTCGACCCAACTATAGTAACTTGATGGAACGCCATGCCATGATTTGACTATAATCAAAGCTGTAACGACCCGTAAATTTCAGTGGTTTTATTTATTTAATTAATTGAATTTTTGTGAAATTTTAAACAATAAAATTTTGAAATAAAAATTTAATATTTGGAATACGTCTAATTAGGCATTGCAACCGGTAAATTTTCATCAGATATTTTGGTAATTTATTTTCTAGTGTAATTTTATTCCAATTTATATCAGTTAAAATTGATGATAATAAAATGTTTTCCAAACCTTAATATTTTTACATAAAAAATTTGTAAATCATCTTCTGAGTGAGACGTCATCTTTCGTTTCGTCAAATTTGGACATCTATTGCTCCGTTCATCTTATTCTTGGTAAATTGACAACATTTTTGGTACTGATTATCGACTTTTGATCGGATGATCGTACCACCAATATTTGTATACCGTTTTGATCGTCTCGTCGTGCTGATCTCAACGGTATATTTATTTCTTTATTTTGAGGTCCGGTACGCGACGGAAATAATAAAACGGTTCGTTGTAACGGTACCAAAATTTCTGACTTTACTCCTTCCTTTAGTTCAAATTTCTAGCGTGCTCTCCAAACCATAATAAATTGCTTTGCTTATTTTTCCAGCTGAATCTTTGCGGTACCGTTGTTCCTACATTAACAATTCAACCTATTTCTATTCCTACCCTACCGTTTCTCCTTCAATAAATTAAATATATTACTAAAAGTACAAGTTAAAATATATATGAGCAGGCTTCACACTTTCTCAGATCTGAAGCTTTCATTTTCCTCCATCTCCTCCTCTTCCAAACTCTTGTACGCCTCCACATTTGGCCACATCAACCCACGCAGCCAACCTTTGCCGCAGCACCTTGCCTTGCCGAAGACCACCTCACCTTCCCCTTTGAAGCCTGCAAACCCGAACCTCCCCTCAGCCTTCACCGTTCCCATCCCCTCTCTCTCTCATCTTCCAAATCGGCAGCTTTCCAGCAACCTACGCCTCCACTCGCTCTCCCCTCCACTCCATCACCGACCCAGCTAGCATCTCCCCGCGAACCACCTTCTAGTTGCGCCTCCTCCCTTGGTAATTTCTTCAACCTCCTCATCTTTAAATCTATATTATAGCAGCTATGTATATATACATGTCTATACTATATACTCGGTTGGTATATATATTTAGCCTGTACTCATATTTATAGTTTGGTCTGTTAGTTACTAGGTGTCATGTTTGGACATATGTTTTGATAAATATAATATGATTTCAAATTTATAAATCTTGTCTGCATATATAGGTGTATTATATTATAAGCTTTGCTTGTTTGTTATGAGATAAAAAGAAGTTTGTACAGTTATATATATAAAACCGAGTTGTATGTATGTATACTGTTAGATTTATACAGAGATGCACGTTTATAATATATATAATCTATCACTTATAAAAGCTTATAACCGTATGTTTTAAGTGTAAAAATTATGCTGGGTTTAACTGTAACAAAGGTAAGTTTACGTACTGTAGTATACTAGCTATATTCTAGTTATATATATATATATATATCTGTATACGTATTGTATATTATATTGTATGTATATTGTTTATTTGTATTATGGGTGGATCTATAAATGTAAGTATATAATAGTATGTATTGTTTACAACATTTAAACTGAGAAGAAGATTTTAAACGTTTCTTTGTTTTACATATTGTTTTATATATATAGGGTACACTGCTATATATATGAAAGTATACCGAGTTGTCTGAACATTATATATTACCATATATATTAACTTATACATTTTTTTGTTATCTACTGTTTAAAGTATAATATGTAAGCCGTACATGATTCAAGTCTATTTTTACCCAAGTCATGCATATTATGTATTAGTTTACGGCAGCTACATATAAACCTATGTATACGTACTTTTTTTTTGTTTTCAAAGATAGCGTAGAGTTTGTTTTTTTTGTATATGTTGGCAGTATATACTTATATGATATGATAATATAGGATAGTTGTTGTTTATAAAATATGAGATAAGCATATATGCTACTGTATATGTATTAGTCTATGCTTACAGTATAAGGCTTTTTGAGTTTGACTATAAGTTTATATTGTCTGGTATGTTGAGCTTAATTCATATCTGAGGCTTACTAAAAGTTAATTCAAATTTTTTTATAAAAGTTGTACATACCAGATCTATAATAAGATGTTTTTATGTATGTTCGAAATGCTGTTTGGACTGTCTTATTTTTTGTATATATATTTATAAACAATAATGAAGGAAAAAGTATGGGTTAATATTAGAATATGTATAAAGAAGGTATACATAATAAGTACATCACTTTATAATATAAGTCTACGGTATTTTATTTTATTTCAGAGTATATACATATTAGATAAAGAATATGTTACAATTATAAGCTTATACAAGTTGTTGTTGTTTATGTGGTATGTTTGTATATATAGATTTTTGATTTTATATATATGTTCAAAATTTAAGATTGATAAAAAAAATGTATATGTATTTTAAAATTGAATATTTTGTTTAAGGAAGATATTATTATAATATACATCTCGTTTAAATTTTATCAAACAAATTTGATTTATTCTCATCGATTCCTATCTATCAGCTTGTTCGTCGTCGATTCTTGTCAATATTGCTTTGCTTCGAAATGTGTGCTTTGGTTCGTATCTCTTCTCATTCTGTTCTCTCTCTAGCCTCGAAAGGTGAGCAATCACTCTGATTAACGTTCTTATATTTATTAAATTTGATTTCAATTTAAACGTCAATTGAAATATGTTGTTGTTAGTTATTTACATTTTTATATATATGCCATTATTTGTATCTGTTCACCTGTGACATTTGACACCATTATCTGTTATTTATATTGTTGATATATGCCTGTTGCTGTTGTTATTTTTATTATCATATCTGTTATCACTCTGCAAGTTCCCTGTTAGTATAGAATCACCATGGGTTGAAATGATACATACCCGAACGATCTGTAGAATAGGAGAAAATCGTTATGGGTTGAAATGATAAACCCAAGCGATTTTCATCGAATTGAATTTGGGATTGCGGGTTGAAAAGATATATACCCGTATATATAATTTAAATTGCGGATTGAAATGGTAAATATCCGTATCACTTGACCATAGGATAGAAAAATTATATACAGGCACCGTTGGTCTATATATAAATGTTTTAAAAATGATTTCTTTGGTTTTGAAAAGAAATATATGGTTTTGATAAATATTGATTTTAGAGATTCATTAAAGTTGATTTAATAAAGTTGATAAATAATATGTTTAAGTATTTATTCAATATCTATATTTTCAATTATAGAATTTATAATGATTTGAAATTGATTGAAATTATATTTATTTAAGAATTATACTTAAATAGGTTTGATTTGAAATGTATTGAATTTGAAATTTAAAGAAGTGTTTTACAACTTGAAATTTGAAAAGGCGACTTAAATGGATATTTCAAACTTATATATTTAAATGAGATATTTTGTTTATTTAAATTTGTAAATTGAAATTGTATTTAAATGTTATGGAAATAATTAAGTTAATATTTCAAAACTAAATAATTGTAAAGTGAATCTGATATGTATATAAATTTATCGAATTTAGTCTTGAAATGTTGAATATTTAAAGCTTTGAAATATATTAAAATTGAAATGGCTTATTTGAAATCGATAATTTGAAGTGGTTTATTTAGAAGCTGAATCGAGTTGAAACTGATGATTTGAGATTTGATTAAATTAAATTTTTGGAATTCGAGTTAATTTGAATCGGTTTGTGAAATTTGAGGAAACTATTTTATTGTTAAAGGAATTTTAATATCTAAACTTTTTAAAAGGAAAGTGTTATGATTTCCAAAATACTATGATTTCAAAGCTGTGATTTCCAATGTGTTTTGATTTTTTTAAAAAAAGACTATGATTTCGAAAGCGTTGTAACTTTGGAAAGTGATAAGATTTTGAAAATGGATATATTTGAAGTGAAAATGATATCGTATTAAATTGGGTTTTGAAATGATAATGATATTTTGGTTTTGAAGTATAAACTATTTTGAAATGACCACGGTGTTATAATAACGATTGGTTGTTAAAGAGACCGGGATCGGATATGGACATACTCTCTGTCGATATCGAAAACCACTTTGACAACCGTGTACGCGGTGGAGATTCCAGAATGAAGTAGGATGGTGGCGACGTTCTTAAGGTATGTTACGTGGACCGAACTCCCGTGAGTTGGCATAAGGTGGCTAAAACAGGAGCGATCTCGGACCAGTGAGGTAGCACCTCTTCTCGGACACATTTCTTCGATATTATACTCTTACTTGTGATTTGACTAGGTGGCCATCCTCCGATTTGGGAATGTTGTTCGAGGTGGAACGGTAGTGGCTGCTATGCATATCCATCATTCCGTGTGCGTAATTGGTATATCTACCCTGGCATTGCCTAGTTGTGCCGTGTCACCTACCATATCGAGCTTTACTACGATTATGATTTTAAGATTCGACCGCGTTAAGGTTCTCCATCCCCTTAACGCTATTTTCTATATGATTATACTTTACTAATTAGACACTACTGTATATAGCGTATATTACTACATAGTAAATAGTTTAACGGACCCTTAGAGGATGGTTATCCCAAACATCCTTTAAGTTACTTGTATTTCAGTTGATATTTCACTTGAGTTGGATTTATTGAATATAAGAATGTTAATTCTGACTCGAGTGTTTTGTGTTTTGCTTTACGCTCGGGTCAGACTGAGTGATACAGCATTTGAGACTCACCTTTGGAGTTGGAGCTTCGCTTGGAGATCCAGTTATCTATCGATCCTGCTTTCAGTTATTCAGTTGATTCCAGTGATGTATTCAGATCTCGTATTTGATTATTGTATTTAGACATCTATTATATTCGAGACTTCTGTTGTATTTTTGTTTAACTCTGTTATATTTATATAGTAGCTTCATGAACTACTATCTTTTTGTTTCCGCTGCATTATTGTTATATTACTCTGTGTCTGTGATCTGTAATTATTTTATTTACTGTATATGCTGAGTTTTGCCAAATTTTATTTACAATCCATTGTTTTGAATTATTCAAGTCCGACATGTGTGGATTTATTGTCGATTTGAATGGTCCAAAATACTGGGTCGTTACATGTGGTATCAGAGCTCTGGTTTTAGGCAAAACTCAGCATATGTAGTAAATTCAATTACAGAATCACTTCCGTTCGAGCTTGAATTCCTTCTTCTTTGACTTGGTTCCTTTGAATTTTGGAACGTTCACTTCGGTTCCAAAGTCCATTCGTGTCTCCCCTATTCGTGTCTTTTGATTCTGGAGTATCCTATAACTCCACTTCGAATGATCTCTATAATAAATCGGTGGTCTCGCCAATCTTCAAATAATTTGTACTGGGGTGAAACTCCTTTACAATCGGTATTGATTCACCAGAGATTTCTGTACCCTCGGTTTACGATGCTGCTATCTTATGCTATACCCGAATTCTACCTCTGGTAATTGAATGTCGATTTGCTTTGGAATTCTACATCGATCTTATCTATGAAGTCACGGTTGACCCGGTTAAGGTTGCCCGCGATTTATACAACTTTATCCATCTTCCTGTTTGAAATGCAATCATCTAACCTTCGTTTCGAGCCTATCTATTTTAGATTAGAATTCTCTTTGATTAGAGTCCCTCTATATTTGGATCTCTATCCTTGTGTTGGAATCCAATTCTGGAATCATCGTGTGAGGGAGTGTATTTGTAATTAATATAAAATGGTTTATGTTTATAGTGTGTTGTTTGAGTTGTTGATGTTGGTTTGGATTTTCGATCGATTCGTCTGATCAACGCTATCGATAGGATTTCCAAAACACTTGAATAGAGCAAACTGACACAATATAATTTTCAAATTTGATAAATGAAATAAATTTGTATGATTATATTATAAATATATAAGAAAAATTTTCTGGAATTAAAAGTTAAATAATTTGGTTGTTGAAGATGATAATATTTGATTATCATTTTATTGTTTTGTAAGTCATTGACTATTGCAAAATGACTATTGTTTATAAATTTATTTGGAATTGAAATGAATTTAAATTAAGAATTTAAGAATTAAATTTCTGGTGATTTCAAACTTTGTTTTAAAGTCTTAAAATTGTATATTATTTAAAGTATTTTCGAATAAAATGGTTTTCAAAGAATTTTAAATGTTGAAATCAGTGCTCTTCTCGTTGTCGCTGGAAAATAATTTCGGTGATGGCAGCCGCATCATCGACATTCATTTTCGAGTTTCGAAGTGGAGAGACCATTCTGTAGCTTTGCTACATTTTTGTTTTGGAAAATTTATTTGATTTGAATTTCCGAAGTATGACTTGATTTATAATATATATATATATATATATATATATATATATATATATATATTGGTATATGATCATATATTTAATTTGATATATATATATAGTATATATACTTATATCTAAATAGTTTGAATTGAAATCAAAAATTTAACTCTTAAATTCTTGAATAAATATTTAAATTGGAATAGTTAAATTGTAAAATTTTATTTGTATAATACCCGATTTCATCTCAACATAACTTACCTAAAATTTTCAGAAGTTAAATATATAATCGGATAATATATAATATAAAATCCTTTTTAAATAAAATTTGAGTGTTATAGTAAATGTTATACACTTAAATTTTAATATAAAGATG
Organism: Allium fistulosum; assembly: GCA_030737815.1. NCBI lineage: Eukaryota > Viridiplantae > Streptophyta > Magnoliopsida > Asparagales > Amaryllidaceae > Allium > Allium fistulosum. The sequence goes on from CM060902.1 coordinate 1,396,170,486, forward strand.
TTAATAGAGAGAAAGAGAATAATAATTTAATTGAATAATATATGAGACAAATAAAATTTGTTTTGCAGGAATTAAAATTTAAATTAGATTAACTTATGGAAATACCTAGAATTTAAAATCAATTATTGAATATAAATTAATTTAAATTGTAATTTATATGGTTTAAAACATATGAAAAAAAAAATTTAGTGGAATAAACTTAATAATAATTTGGATAAAAGGATTAAATTTGTTGAATAAAATACGAGTATAATAAATGATTATACAAATTGATGGTTTAGAAATGGTTAATTAAGGATGAATAGATAATAAGATAATGAATTTAGAAATAGATAGATTGATTTAACTTAAGTGAACTCAAATGGATTAAACCAAATTGTTGAATATTAATTAGTTTAATTTGAAATTTATACGGTTAATTTAATTGTTTTATTTGTATTTCAATTTAATTTCTTTCTGGTTGTTTCTATTCTCCTACCTCCTTCCTTTTCGGGGACGAAAAGTTTTGAGTGGGGGAGAGTGTAACGACCCGTAAATTTCAGTGGTTTTATTTATTTAATTAATTGAATTTTTGTGAAATTTTAAACAATAAAATTTTGAAATAAAAATTTAATATTTGGAATACGTCTAATTAGGCATTGCAACTAGTAAATTTTCATCAGATATTTTGGTAATTTATTTTCTAGTGTAATTTTATTCCAATTTATATCAGTTAAAATTGATGATAATAAAATGTTTTCCAAACCTTAATATTTTTACATAGAAAATTTGTAAATCATCTTCTGAGTGAGATGTCATCTTTCATTTCGTCAAATTTGGACATCTATTGCTCCGTTCATCTTATTCTTGGTAAATTGACAACATTTTCGGTACCGATTATCGACTTTTGATCGGATGATCGTACCACCAATATTTGTATACCGTTTTGATCGTCTCGTCGTGCTGATCTCAGCGGTATATTTATTTCTTTATTTTGAGGTCCGGTACGCGACGGAAATAATAAAACGGTTCGTTGTAACGGTACCAAAATTTCTGACTTTACTCCTTCCTTCAGTTCAAATTTCTAGCGTGCTCTCCAAACCATAATTGTGACGACCCCGACTTTCTCTCCATAGAAAGTCGTATCGCTAATAAGAAAGAAAGGGGTGAGAAGTAGAAAAGAGAAGAAGAGAAAAGAAACAAACACAAATACTCACAGCGGAAACGAACAAAATATATTATATCACATAAATATTACACAGTATCATATACAACACTTATCAGAGTTACACAGATTACACATCACATACTAGACAGTTATAAACATCTGTCTAGTTATTACAACTCAATACAAAACAAAGATCTAAACAAGATCAACACAGCGGAAACTACTATCTATCTACAACGCCGAAGCCTCCTGCTCCATTGCTCCTCCACAATTCGTCAAGGCTAACCTGAATCCCTTGGCTACTCGTAAAAATTTGAGTACCCAAGAGTTTATAAAACAGAAATAAACAACTTGGGTCAGACATGGGTCTGGTGTGAGTAAACGGGTTAAAATTGTTTAACTTCAAAACCTTTTGAAAACAAAGGTATCACGTAAGACTTCCCACACATAAACATGGAAAAGTTTTTACCTTACGCTAACCAAAACATTTGATAGGAAATCCAGTTATATTATAATAGGGTCTAGGGTTTTCAAGTAAAATACAGAAATAGCTGAAATGCTTACATCTCACATTCCAACATAGTTGGGCACAACTAATACGTACGGCACTTATTGGAGTTTGGATTCCATACAATGGCAGGGCTACTGGGGTACCGCCCGTCACAGTACGTGGCCTAGATCACCGTACCGAGGATCACTCCCAATCCCCTGCAACACAAGGTCGGAACATCCCTTACTGGATAATTCCCGCACAAGATACCTCACGGTTGGGATCAGCAACCGCACACACTAAGCCGAAATAAGAAGGGACTTCTAGACAGAGGTAATCTTGTCCTACTTGGGTGCTACCCACTAACCTTGCTGCACCTCCCCTGTTTTAGCCATTCCCGGTTTGTGAGGCTTGAGGTCACGATTACCTTAGAAAAGAACACATCACTTAGAATGCTCATCGTCCACCTGACGATGTTCTGAAAGCATTCAATCCATACAAGTTCGTTCCGGGTTCGAACGAAACCGAAGGCATTATCTCGTTACACTCGTTTTGGAATCACCCTCAGAGTTAACGACAATAACCCTTGCACTCTGAATCTTCATCTTCACTTGATTCACGACCTATCGTTAATTTGGATCGATGTGGTATTCGGGTCTCCAGACCTGGAAATCCGGTATACGGAAACCCGATCCCGGTCTCATCGAAATCCAAAACGTATCTTTTAAGGCCAAGTTGTTTTAAAGGTTAAAACAATTTCAATTCATTATCTTTATACACAAAGAAAGATAATTCACAATAGATAATCAACATTATCAGACAATCCATATTATCATCACAATTAACCATCCATATCACACAGCATATATCTCATCAGAGATATCAATCAATGCAAAGCATTTAGTATTATCATCCATCCATAAGTAATGATTTATATTATCTCTAATTAATTTAAAGTGAATTAAATTAATTACTTTATTTTATAAATCCTTCTTACTTAACCATTAATTAATTAAATCAATTAATTAATTATCCTCTAATAATTCATTTCAATTAATCATCTTTGATTAATTATCTTTTAATTACATTAAAGTAATTAGCCTTTAAATTAATTATCCTTGATCAAATATAGTAATTAACCTTTAATTACTTCATTAATTAATTAACTGTAATTAATTACATTAATCTTTAATTAATCACATTAATTAATTACTCTTTAATTACTTATTATTGATTAATAAATTTTAATTAATCTTAATTACATTATTAATTATATTAATTAATGACCCTTAATTTCTTCCTTAATTAATTACTCCACTTAATTAATTACATAAGTAATTATCCTTTAATTAATTACAGAAATCAATTAACTATTAATCACTTACCTTTAATTAATTAAACCTTAATTAATTAATTAATTATACTAAGTAATTATTTCTTAATTACTCCCATTAATTAACCTCAAATCATTTCCATTAAGTAATTTCCACAAATTACTTTATTAATTATCCACTAATTACTTTTAAATTAAGTAATTATTAATCACCTTCAATAATTATCCATTAATTAATCACATTAATTAATTTTAACCTTAATTAATCACATTAATTAACCTTAATTAATTATCTAAGTAATTAATCCTTAATTACCTTTCATTAATTACTTCCAAACAGTAATTATTCTTTTTAATTAATTACATTTAGTAATTACACCTTAATTACTTATACTAAGTAATTCACTTAATTAATTATATTAATTAATTATATTAAGTAATTAACACTTAATCAAATTTAAAGTTTATCCTTAATTAATTACCTTAATTAATTAACTTAATTTAATTACCTAAATTAATTACTTCTTAATCACTAGTTAATGTTCCATTATTAACTACCCACTAATTACTTACTCTAAGTAATATCTTTAATTAATCTCATCTTTAATTAATTATACTAATAAATTTTATTAATATTAAATATTTTAATTAATTCAATAATTAATTATCCTTAATTAATCATAACTTAAATAATTTAAAGACAAATTCATTATCTTTATTCAAAACTTAGTTATATCTTTATACTTCCATTTGAAAACTTTTTGCAAATCAATATATAATAGAAGATATAAAATTTTATTTAAACAAAATAAATCTTAGAAATTATGAAACTTATTCAAACTAGTTTAATAAATTCCTATTCTTAAATTTAACATTTCCCTAAAACATATTTATTTTAAATGTATTTAAAAACTTAGTTAAATATTATTTCAAATACACATTTAAATTTGTTTTAAATGTTTTTCCTTTGAAAACCATTTATTTAAATAACTTAAAACCTTTATCATTTTAAAGCTTGGTTTTATTTGTTTTTAAACTTGAAACCATTTTGCTTTTTAAAATAAATTATTTAAATACTTAAAATAAAATCTGGAATTAGAACTTTTACTCCAGACAACCTAACTTCACCAAAAACCCGAGCTAACGAACAAAATTCCCGAGTCTACTTTGAGTTCTCGCAATCACCTGCTTACTTCGAGTCACACCCTCGTTTCCCCCGAGACCATCCCGAGCTCATCCTTCCTTCCCCAAACCAACCAATTCCAGATATCACAAACGTGCACGTGCACGTATACCGGAGCTCCGATGAACTTCAGCCCACCTCGCCGCCTTCCACGAGTCTACGACCATCCCCTTAGGTCTTACGATCATCTAGAAACCTGAATTAAACTTGGAAACGAGATCGAGTCATCTCGACCCAACTGACTCAGCAAACATCATCAGAAAAATTGCCTTGCTCGATCACTTCAAGCCATCGGAGGCCATACGATCCTGGCTCAAGCTTCTTCGATAACCCATGAGCCATTTCCCTACGTCCGGCTCCATCCGTTTCAACGTCGACGGCGAAATTGCCTTGAAACCCAGACCTACTAAGAACTGGGTTAAAACCCTAAATCATTGCCGCATCGTCACCATAGCGAATTAGAATTTTACTTAGCATTTTTCTTCAACTTCCAAACCTACCAGGAAGCTTCAACTTCGATCACGAGACCATCCAAGTCGCCGATCACCGGAGTTTTCCCAAAATGTACTTTCTGTTCATCCTCGAATTTCTCACTCTATACACCTTTTAAAATCTTGATTTCAGTTTTAAAAATCAACATTTTCAAAGACATTTTAGGTTATAAAATCAAATCAATAAATTAAAGAAATCAAATTTCCATCATGGGTGAGTTTACAGTACTACTTTGTTCCAGACCACTTATACTTGTTGTTTGTTTTCAAAAGTATTTTTAACATTAAGTTTTAATGAATTTGAACACTTTTATTTTAACAACTCAATCTAACCTTAATTAGAAACAGAGATTTTGGGGATTTTGACAGGTTTTGAAAAACCTGAAACTAGAAACAGGAATTAATAAACCTGTATATTAACATGCACAAGCCAAATATACACATATACACAGATCTGTTCATGCAAACCAATGTTCATTCTTACTTAAGTCATGCATTCAATCAATAGATCAAATATCAGAGCTTCAAAAGAGTTTAGTCACTTGTTAAAACAGAGAACAGGATGTATATATATATATATATATATATATACAAACATACTTACACACATATATACCAATTCATTTATATAAAAACTGAAAGAATTTTCACACAACATGCATCAGAACTATAATTTAACTGTTTTTAAAACAAAATGTTTTCTCACAGGCATCAACATGAAAATAGATTCTAGGTGGGAAGTTTCTCATCAGGTTATAAAACAAAGACAGGCTTTAGGTTTATCTATATATCCACTGATATAATATATATATACATGCAATTCAAAACAAAGCATTCCTGTAAAAGCTTTATACTATATTACTACAACATTTTATCACAAGCATCTAAGTCTAGATTTAAAACTGTTTTTAAATTTAAGGTTTACTCACCAGACATGAAGCAGAGAACAGAGCACCATTGTGAAAAGCTTTTGATACTGTAATTTTGAATGTTGAAAATGTTTTCTGATTTAAGATCTTGAATTGCTGAAGTATGAGCTTCTTTGATTTGAAAACTTGAATGCTTGTCTTAGTTTGAAAAGATGCAGTTGCATGCAGGCTTGATTTATAACTAATTGCTTCTATGATTTAAAAACTTGTAGAGATGACTGAAGACTTTGATTACTGCTATGATTCAAACTCTGGAAACCATTCTGAAAATTTAAAGCTTGATACTCCAGGCTTTTCTTTAAAACTGCATGCATGCTTCCAGGTTTGAAAAGAAAAATGTTCAAGCTATTGGAAATCTCAGATTTGAATGCAGGCTTGATCATCTCAGTTTTGAAAGAAACAGGAACAGGCTTTTGAATTGGATTGAGGTATTAGATTTTTGAACATGAACAAGAAAGTTTACTGATCTGATTTTCAGATTTGTTTAGAGAAAGAGTTTCTTGTTTTTGAAGAGGAAAAATAGAAAAGAATGAAATGAATATATGCAATTGTTTATGTATATGTAATTTTGATTTTATAAAATAAAAGAAAAAGAAAATAAATAAGGACACTTGTCCTATACATTTGTTTATTTAATTACACATGTTTTTACAAAGCTTTAGATAAATGACACATGTCCTTTAAGTAATTACTCATAATTCTATTTATTTTAAAATTATTTAAAAAGCCTTTTCTTATTTATTTATACACTTATCTATATATATATATATAATTACTTTTTAAAAGAACAAAACTAATTTATATTTATAAATAAAAGTTTATACAAATATTCTAAAATTCCAAAACAATTTAAATATCTATTCTTTTGAATTTTAAAACTTTTAAATTTAAATTTAAATCAAAGAAAATCAATCAACTTATATATATACATATATAACTACACATTAAATTTTTGAAAATAACAAATTCTATTTCCTTTAAAACCTATTTATTTTTATATATAAAACAATACATTATTAATATTGTTTGAAAATAACACATTTACCAATTTTAAATAATTTATAAAAGAAATTATCTCTTTATTAAGAAATATTTAAAAAGAAATAAAACAAACCAATTTTGTAAATCTTATTTATAAAAAAAAATATCTTAAACCAATTAAAATATTTACCTGAAGTATTTTAAAACTATAAAATTACCTATCTAAATATCTTTGAAAGTCCAGATTAAATTAAATATAAATTCCCAATTTATCAAAGCTTCTATTTACAATATATATAAATAAATATATATATTCAAATAGAAATATCTTATTAGATTTTAAAAGATAAAATCATCAATTAATACTAATTTAATCAGATTATTAAATTAAATTCAAATCTTATTATCAAAGATTATCCATATCAATTTAATTATTCAACAGATTATTAAATTGATATTGTTAAAATTTCCGGGATATTACATTCCTTCCCCCTTAAAATAATTTCGTCCCCGAAATTTAAACAAAGGTAATTTAATAATCTTATTAAAGATTTTAAATTCAAAACACAAGCATATACTATCATCCATATGCTAGCAACCATAGCAACCAATTCATCCAATCAAACAATTCTAACTATCTAGACTAAATTCTAGATAAAATTCCTCGAGTTTCCCCAAGTATATATATATACCGGGATACTCGCTCTACAAACAATCTAAATTACTAAGCTATAGATCTCCTACTCATCTAGATCTACAGAACTAAACAGAATATCAGACTACAAACGAGTCTGACTCAACTATCAAACTTCCCAAACTACAGATTCTAAAACCAGAGATAGATCAAATACGTATTCCCTCAGAGATACGTAAAACACAATGAATTCCAGTTATCCAAACTGACAATTCAATTCAGAAGATCAAATACTTATCCAAATCAGAACACAGACGAGATCCAAACATAACTATACTTCACAACTATCAGTAGATTCCAAACTTACTTCTCCTATCCAGAGAAATACTCCCAAACTGCTTTCGCTACTCAACTCTAATCTGAGGTAGAACACAAGCACAGACTGGACAACTCACTTCTAGAAATAAGGTTCACTGATCCATAAGGAAAACTCAGATACTCCAGCAAAACTTGAGCTGCTTCACCAAACTCTATCTCTAGGAAAACATCCTTCAACTAGACTGAACCATTGGTATCACTCATGGAATCCAGTCGATAAGAAAACTCAACCTTCAGATGCGGACAAACTTCTGACTTCTCTGAAGACATCCAGAAAAATTCTGACAACCCAAGAGAACACTCAGACAATCGCAAGTCAATTTTGCGATCAACCCATCCTAATTCCAAACAGACTGTTCTCTCATTACCAATCAGAACAGCTTACACTTATTTATCCAATTTATCGAAGAAATGGATATACTCTGCTGCTTCTGAACTCCACTTCAGAAAAACTGCTCAGCCAGAAAACTTCCTGCCATCACAGAATACTCCGAGCTGCACTGCTGACACTGATGTCAAGGTCTTCCTACTCCAAAGATCTTCGAGAAACTCGAACTTCAAACCAAAGCAGAAACTTCATGCTGAGCTCAACCACAACACCGAAGCATACACACTTCCTTAATCCTGTTCCAAAGAAAACATCTTCGGGAACATCCATCGTCACTGTATCTCATCATACAGCTACTATTACCTGAGGTATCAAGGTACCATCACTCGCTTCTGCCTCATCGACAGATCCAACTCTACTTATCCACACTTCAAAGATAAACTCCGAACCATTACAGTTTCTTTCAGAGATCGATGAAATCCTTCACCACAGCAAAGCTTACTCGAGACGGTATTGGGTCTACAGTCTCGACAAATACACTTCCAACCTCAACATTTAAATTCCAACCATTGGTAGTCGTGTTTCACACACCACTACCCCATCTACCTTTATAACTTATATTGGAAAACCCGAACAGGTAACCCAACAAATAGGTAGAATATATATATATTTAAAATGATACTTTTTATATAGAAATTATTTCTGGGTAAAATTATTTCATTTACCTCTTTAAAACAATACTGTGTCGAATTGTTCTATTTAAGTGTTTAGAGATCCCTATCAATAACGTTAATTACTCGTATTGACCAGAATCCATAAACTACTCAATAAACCAACCAACACAATATAAAACCATTTTATATTCACTAACAAATACGCGCTCATATCTATTAATACACTCAAATTCCCACCAGAGCCAAGGTTATCGCTAGCCTCAGCTCTGATACCACGTGTGACGACCCCGACTTTCTCTCCATAGAAAGTCGTATCGCTAATAAGAAAGAAAGGGGTGAGAAGTAGAAAAGAGAAGAAGAGAAAAGAAACAAACACAAATACTCACAGCGGAAACGAACAAAATATATTATATCACATAAATATTACACAGTATCATATACAACACTTATCAGAGTTACACAGATTACACATCACATACTAGACAGTTATAAACATCTGTCTAGTTATTACAACTCAATACAAAACAAAGATCTAAACAAGATCAACACAGCGGAAACTACTATCTATCTACAACGCCGAAGCCTCCTGCTCCATTGCTCCTCCACAATTCGTCAAGGCTAACCTGAATCCCTTGGCTACTCGTAAAAATTTGAGTACCCAAGAGTTTATAAAACAGAAATAAACAACTTGGGTCAGACATGGGTCTGGTGTGAGTAAACGGGTTAAAATTGTTTAACTTCAAAACCTTTTGAAAACAAAGGTATCACGTAAGACTTCCCACACATAAACATGGAAAAGTTTTTACCTTACGCTAACCAAAACATTTGATAGGAAATCCAGTTATATTATAATAGGGTCTAGGGTTTTCAAGTAAAATACAGAAATAGCTGAAATGCTTACATCTCACATTCCAACATAGTTGGGCACAACTAATACGTACGGCACTTATTGGAGTTTGGATTCCATACAATGGCAGGGCTACTGGGGTACCGCCCGTCACAGTACGTGGCCTAGATCACCGTACCGAGGATCACTCCCAATCCCCTGCAACACAAGGTCGGAACATCCCTTACTGGATAATTCCCGCACAAGATACCTCACGGTTGGGATCAGCAACCGCACACACTAAGCCGAAATAAGAAGGGACTTCTAGACAGAGGTAATCTTGTCCTACTTGGGTGCTACCCACTAACCTTGCTGCACCTCCCCTGTTTTAGCCATTCCCGGTTTGTGAGGCTTGAGGTCACGATTACCTTAGAAAAGAACACATCACTTAGAATGCTCATCGTCCACCTGACGATGTTCTGAAAGCATTCAATCCATACAAGTTCGTTCCGGGTTCGAACGAAACCGAAGGCATTATCTCGTTACACTCGTTTTGGAATCACCCTCAGAGTTAACGACAATAACCCTTGCACTCTGAATCTTCATCTTCACTTGATTCACGACCTATCGTTAATTTGGATCGATGTGGTATTCGGGTCTCCAGACCTGGAAATCCGGTATACGGAAACCCGATCCCGGTCTCATCGAAATCCAAAACGTATCTTTTAAGGCCAAGTTGTTTTAAAGGTTAAAACAATTTCAATTCATTATCTTTATACACAAAGAAAGATAATTCACAATAGATAATCAACATTATCAGACAATCCATATTATCATCACAATTAACCATCCATATCACACAGCATATATCTCATCAGAGATATCAATCAATGCAAAGCATTTAGTATTATCATCCATCCATAAGTAATGATTTATATTATCTCTAATTAATTTAAAGTGAATTAAATTAATTACTTTATTTTATAAATCCTTCTTACTTAACCATTAATTAATTAAATCAATTAATTAATTATCCTCTAATAATTCATTTCAATTAATCATCTTTGATTAATTATCTTTTAATTACATTAAAGTAATTAGCCTTTAAATTAATTATCCTTGATCAAATATAGTAATTAACCTTTAATTACTTCATTAATTAATTAACTGTAATTAATTACATTAATCTTTAATTAATCACATTAATTAATTACTCTTTAATTACTTATTATTGATTAATAAATTTTAATTAATCTTAATTACATTATTAATTATATTAATTAATGACCCTTAATTTCTTCCTTAATTAATTACTCCACTTAATTAATTACATAAGTAATTATCCTTTAATTAATTACAGAAATCAATTAACTATTAATCACTTACCTTTAATTAATTAAACCTTAATTAATTAATTAATTATACTAAGTAATTATTTCTTAATTACTCCCATTAATTAACCTCAAATCATTTCCATTAAGTAATTTCCACAAATTACTTTATTAATTATCCACTAATTACTTTTAAATTAAGTAATTATTAATCACCTTCAATAATTATCCATTAATTAATCACATTAATTAATTTTAACCTTAATTAATCACATTAATTAACCTTAATTAATTATCTAAGTAATTAATCCTTAATTACCTTTCATTAATTACTTCCAAACAGTAATTATTCTTTTTAATTAATTACATTTAGTAATTACACCTTAATTACTTATACTAAGTAATTCACTTAATTAATTATATTAATTAATTATATTAAGTAATTAACACTTAATCAAATTTAAAGTTTATCCTTAATTAATTACCTTAATTAATTAACTTAATTTAATTACCTAAATTAATTACTTCTTAATCACTAGTTAATGTTCCATTATTAACTACCCACTAATTACTTACTCTAAGTAATATCTTTAATTAATCTCATCTTTAATTAATTATACTAATAAATTTTATTAATATTAAATATTTTAATTAATTCAATAATTAATTATCCTTAATTAATCATAACTTAAATAATTTAAAGACAAATTCATTATCTTTATTCAAAACTTAGTTATATCTTTATACTTCCATTTGAAAACTTTTTGCAAATCAATATATAATAGAAGATATAAAATTTTATTTAAACAAAATAAATCTTAGAAATTATGAAACTTATTCAAACTAGTTTAATAAATTCCTATTCTTAAATTTAACATTTCCCTAAAACATATTTATTTTAAATGTATTTAAAAACTTAGTTAAATATTATTTCAAATACACATTTAAATTTGTTTTAAATGTTTTTCCTTTGAAAACAATTTATTTAAATAACTTAAAACCTTTATCATTTTAAAGCTTGGTTTTATTTGTTTTTAAACTTGAAACCATTTTGCTTTTTAAAATAAATTATTTAAATACTTAAAATAAAATCTGGAATTAGAACTTTTACTCCAGACAACCTAACTTCACCAAAAACCCGAGCTAACGAACAAAATTCCCGAGTCTACTTTGAGTTCTCGCAATCACCTGCTTACTTCGAGTCACACCCTCGTTTCCCCCGAGACCATCCCGAGCTCATCCTTCCTTCCCCAAACCAACCAATTCCAGATATCACAAACGTGCACGTGCACGTATACCGGAGCTCCGATGAACTTCAGCCCACCTCGCCGCCTTCCACGAGTCTACGACCATCCCCTTAGGTCTTACGATCATCTAGAAACCTGAATTAAACTTGGAAACGAGATCGAGTCATCTCGACCCAACTGACTCAGCAAACATCATCAGAAAAATTGCCTTGCTCGATCACTTCAAGCCATCGGAGGCCATACGATCCTGGCTCAAGCTTCTTCGATAACCCATGAGCCATTTCCCTACGTCCGGCTCCATCCGTTTCAACGTCGACGGCGAAATTGCCTTGAAACCCAGACCTACTAAGAACTGGGTTAAAACCCTAAATCATTGCCGCATCGTCACCATAGCGAATTAGAATTTTACTTAGCATTTTTCTTCAACTTCCAAACCTACCAGGAAGCTTCAACTTCGATCACGAGACCATCCAAGTCGCCGATCACCGGAGTTTTCCCAAAATGTACTTTCTGTTCATCCTCGAATTTCTCACTCTATACACCTTTTAAAATCTTGATTTCAGTTTTAAAAATCAACATTTTCAAAGACATTTTAGGTTATAAAATCAAATCAATAAATTAAAGAAATCAAATTTCCATCATGGGTGAGTTTACAGTACTACTTTGTTCCAGACCACTTATACTTGTTGTTTGTTTTCAAAAGTATTTTTAACATTAAGTTTTAATGAATTTGAACACTTTTATTTTAACAACTCAATCTAACCTTAATTAGAAACAGAGATTTTGGGGATTTTGACAGGTTTTGAAAAACCTGAAACTAGAAACAGGAATTAATAAACCTGTATATTAACATGCACAAGCCAAATATACACATATACACAGATCTGTTCATGCAAACCAATGTTCATTCTTACTTAAGTCATGCATTCAATCAATAGATCAAATATCAGAGCTTCAAAAGAGTTTAGTCACTTGTTAAAACAGAGAACAGGATGTATATATATATATATATATACAAACATACTTACACACATATATACCAATTCATTTATACAAAAACTGAAAGAATTTTCACACAACATGCATCAGAACTATAATTTAACTGTTTTTAAAACAAAATGTTTTCTCACAGGCATCAACATGAAAATAGATTCTAGGTGGGAAGTTTCTCATCAGGTTATAAAACAAAGACAGGCTTTAGGTTTATCTATATATCCACTGATATAATATATATATACATGCAATTCAAAACAAAGCATTCCTGTAAAAGCTTTATACTATATTACTACAACATTTTATCACAAGCATCTAAGTCTAGATTTAAAACTGTTTTTAAATTTAAGGTTTACTCACCAGACATGAAGCAGAGAACAGAGCACCATTGTGAAAAGCTTTTGATACTGTAATTTTGAATGTTGAAAATGTTTTCTGATTTAAGATCTTGAATTGCTGAAGTATGAGCTTCTTTGATTTGAAAACTTGAATGCTTGTCTTAGTTTGAAAAGATGCAGTTGCATGCAGGCTTGATTTATAACTAATTGCTTCTATGATTTAAAAACTTGTAGAGATGACTGAAGACTTTGATTACTGCTATGATTCAAACTCTGGAAACCATTCTGAAAATTTAAAGCTTGATACTCCAGGCTTTTCTTTAAAACTGCATGCATGCTTCCAGGTTTGAAAAGAAAAATGTTCAAGCTATTGGAAATCTCAGATTTGAATGCAGGCTTGATCATCTCAGTTTTGAAAGAAACAGGAACAGGCTTTTGAATTGGATTGAGGTATTAGATTTTTGAACATGAACAAGAAAGTTTACTGATCTGATTTTCAGATTTGTTTAGAGAAAGAGTTTCTTGTTTTTGAAGAGGAAAAATAGAAAAGAATGAAATGAATATATGCAATTGTTTATGTATATGTAATTTTGATTTTATAAAATAAAAGAAAAAGAAAATAAATAAGGACACTTGTCCTATACATTTGTTTATTTAATTACACATGTTTTTACAAAGCTTTAGATAAATGACACATGTCCTTTAAGTAATTACTCATAATTCTATTTATTTTAAAATTATTTAAAAAGCCTTTTCTTATTTATTTATACACTTATCTATATATATATATAATTACTTTTTAAAAGAACAAAACTAATTTATATTTATAAATAAAAGTTTATACAAATATTCTAAAATTCCAAAACAATTTAAATATCTATTCTTTTGAATTTTAAAACTTTTAAATTTAAATTTAAATCAAAGAAAATCAATCAACTTATATATATACATATATAACTACACATTAAATTTTTGAAAATAACAAATTCTATTTCCTTTAAAACCTATTTATTTTTATATATAAAACAATACATTATTAATATTGTTTGAAAATAACACATTTACCAATTTTAAATAATTTATAAAAGAAATTATCTCTTTATTAAGAAATATTTAAAAAGAAATAAAACAAACCAATTTTGTAAATCTTATTTATAAAAAAAAATATCTTAAACCAATTAAAATATTTACCTGAAGTATTTTAAAACTATAAAATTACCTATCTAAATATCTTTGAAAGTCCAGATTAAATTAAATATAAATTCCCAATTTATCAAAGCTTCTATTTACAATATATATAAATAAATATATATATTCAAATAGAAATATCTTATTAGATTTTAAAAGATAAAATCATCAATTAATACTAATTTAATCAGATTATTAAATTAAATTCAAATCTTATTATCAAAGATTATCCATATCAATTTAATTATTCAACAGATTATTAAATTGATATTGTTAAAATTTCCGGGATATTACAATAATAAATTGCTTTACTTATTTTTCCAGCTGAATCTTTGCGGTACCGTTGTTCCTACATTAACAATTCAACCTATTTCTATTCCTACCCTACCGTTTCTCCTTCAATAAATTAAATATATTACTAAAAGTACAAGTTAAAATATATATGAGCAGGCTTCACACTTTCTCAGATCTGAAGCTTTCATTTTCCTCCATCCCCTCCTCTTCCAAACTCTTGTACGCCTCCACTTTTGGCCACATCAACCCTCGTAGCCAACCTTTGCCGCAACACCTTGCCTTGCCGAAGACCACCTCACCTTCCCCTTTGAAGCCTGCAAACCCGAACCTCCCCACCTCAAAGCCTTCACCGTTCCCATCCCCTCTCTCTCTCATCTTCCAAATCGACAGCTTTCCAGCAACCTACGCCTCCACTCGCTCTCCCCTCCACTCCATCACCGACCCAGCTAGCATCTCCCCGCGAACCACCTTCTAGTTGCGCCTCCTCCCTTGGTAATTTCTTCAACCTCCTCATCTTTAAATCTATATTATAGCAGCTATGTATATATACATGTCTATACTATATACTCGGTTGGTATATATATTTAGCCTGTACTCATATTTTATAGTTTGGTCTGTTAGTTACTAGGTGTCATGTTTGGACATATGTTTTGATAAATATAATATGCTTTCAAATTTATAAATCTTGTCTGCATATATAGGTGTATTATATTATAAGCTTTGCTTGTTTGTTATGAGATAAAAAGAAGTTTGTACAGTTATATATATAAAACCGAGTTGTATGTATGTAAACTGTTAGATTTATACAGAGATGCACGTTTATAATATATATAATCTATCACTTATAAAAGCTTATAACCGTATGTTTTAAGTGTAAAAATTATGCTGGGTTTAACTGTAACAAAGGTAAGTTTACGTACTGTAGTATACTAGCTATATTCTAGTTATATATATATCTGTATACGTATTGTATATTATATTGTATGTATATTGTTTATTTGTATTATGGGTGGATCTATAAATGTAAGTATATAATAGTATGTATTGTTTACAACATTTAAACTGAGAAGAAGATTTTATACGTTTCTTTGTTTTACATATTGTTTTATATATATAGGGTACACTGCTATATATATGAAAGTATACCGAGTTGTCTGAACATTATATATTACCATATATATTAACTTATACATTTTTTTGTTATCTACTGTTTAAAGTATAATATGTAAGCCGTACATGATTCAAGTCTATTTTTACCCAAGTCATGCATATTATGTATTAGTTTACGGTAGCTACATATAAACCTATGTATACATACTTTTTTTTGGTTTTCAAAGATAGCGTAGAGTTTGTTTTTTTTTGTATATGTTGGCAGTATATACTTATATGATATGATAATATATGATAGTTGTTGTTTATAAAATATGAGATAAGCATATATGCTACTGTATATGTATTAGTCTATGCTTATAGTATAAGGCTTTTTGAGTTTGACTATAAGTTTATATTGTCTGGTATGTTGAGCTTAATTCATATCTGAGGCTTACTAAAACTTAATTCAAATTTTTTTATAAAAGTTGTACATACCAGATCTATAATAAGATGCTTTTATGTATGTTCGAAACGCTGTTTGGACTGTCTTGTTTTTTGTATATATATTTATAAACAATAATGAAGGAAAAAGTATGGGTTAATATTAGAATATGTATAAAGAAGGTATACATAATAAGTACATCACTTTATAATATAAGTCTACGGTATTTTATTTTATTTCAGAGTATATACATATTAGTTAAAGAATATGTTACAATTATAAGCTTATACAAGTTGTTGTTGTTTATGTGGTATGTTTGTATATATAGATTTTTGATTTTATATATATGTTCAAAATTTAAGATTGATAAAAAAATTGTATATGTATTTTAAAATTGAATATTTTGTTTAAGGAAGATTTTATTATAATATTCATCTCGTTTAAATTTTATCAAACAAATTTGATTTATTCTCATCGATTCCTATCTATCAGCTTGTTCGTCGTCGATTCTTGTCAATATTGCTTTGCTTCGAAATGTGTGCTTTGGTTTGTATCTCTTCTCATTCTATTCTCTCTCTAGCCTCGAAAGGTGAGCAATCACTCTGATTAACGTTCTTATATTTATTAAATTTGATTTCAATTTAAACGTCAATTTAAATATGCTGTTGTTAGTTATTTACATTGTTATATATATGCCATTATCTGTATCTGTTCACTTGTGACATCTGACACCATTATCTGTTATTTATATTGTTGATATATGCCTGTTGCTGTTGTTATTTTTATTATCATATCTGTTATCACTCTGCAAGTTCCCTGTTAGTATAGAATCACCATGGGTTGAAATGATACATACCAGAACGATCTGTAGAATAGGAGAAAATCGTTATAGGTTGAAATGATAAACCCAAGCGATTTTCATTGAATTGAATTTGGGATTGCGGGTTGAAAAGATATATACCCGTATATATAATTTAAATTGCGGATTGAAATGGTAAATATCTGTATCACTTGACCATAGGATAGAAAAATTATATACAGGCACCGTTGGTCTATATATAAATGTTTTAAAAAATGATTTCTTTGGTTTTGAAAAGAAATATATGGTTTTGATAAATATTGATTTTAAAGATTCATTAAAGTTGATTTAATAAAGTTGATAAATAATATGTTTAAGTATTTATTCAATATCTATATTTTCAATTATAGAATTTATAATGATTTGAAATTGATTGAAATTATATTTATTTAAGAATTATACTTAAATAGGTTTGATTTGAAATGTATTGAATTTGAAATTTAAAGAAGTGTTTTACAACTTGAAATTTGAAAAGGCGACTTAAATGGATATTTCAAACTTATATATTTAAATGAGATATTTTGTTTATTTAAATTTGTAAATTGAAATTGTATTTAAATGTTATGGAAATAATTAAGTTGATATTTCAAAACTAAATAATTGTAAAGTGAATCTGATATGTATATAAATTTATCGAATTTAGTCTTGAAATGTTGAATATTAAAGCTTTGAAATATATTAAAATTGAAATGGCTTATTTGAAATCGATAATTTGAAATGGTTTATTTAGAAGCTGAATCGAGTTGAAACTGATGATTTGAGATTTGATTAAATTAAATTTTTGGAATTCGAGTTAATTTGAATCGGTTTGTGAAATTTGAGGAAACTAATTTATTTTATAAAGGAATTTTAATATCTAAACTGTTTAAAAGGAAAGTGTTATGATTTCCAAAATACTATGATTTCAAAGCTGTGATTTCCAATGTGTTTTGACTAAAAAAAAAGACTATGATTTCGAAAGCGTTGTAACTTTGGAAAGTGATAAGATTTTGAAAATGGATATATTTGAAGTGAAAATGATATCGTATTAAATTGGGTTTTGAAATGATAATGATATTTTGGTTTTGAAGTATAAACTATTTTGAAATGACCACGGTGTTATAATAACGATTGGTTGTTAAAGAGACCGGGATCGGATATGGACATACTCTCTGTCGATACCGAAAACCACTTTGACAACCGTGTACGCGGTGGAGATTCCAGAATGAAGTAGGATGGTGGCGACGTTCTTAAGGTATGTTACATGGACCCAACTCCCGTGAGTTGGCATAAGGTGGCTAAAACAGGAGCGATCTCGGACCAGTGAGGTAGCACCTCTTCTCGGACACATTTCTTCGATATTATACTCTTACTTGTGATTTGACTAGATGGCCATCCTCCGATTTGGGAATGTTGTTCGAGGTGGAACGGTAGTGGCTGCTATGCGTATCCATCAGTCCGTGTGCGTAATTGGTATATCTACCCTGGCATTGCCTAGTTGTGCCGTGTCACCTACCATATCGAGCTTTACTACGATTATGATTTTAAGATCCGACCGCGTTAAGGTTCTCCATCCCCTTAACGCTATTTTCTATATGATTATACTTTACTAATTAGACACTACTGTATATAGCGTATATTACTACATAGTAAATAGTTTAACGGACCCTTAGAGGATGGTTATCCCAAACATCCTTTAAGTTACTTGTATTTCGGTTGATATTTCACTTGAGTTGGATTTATTGAATATAAGAATGTTAATCCTGACTCGAGTGTTTTGTGTTTTGCTTTACGCTCGGGTCAGACTGAGTGATACAGCATTTGAGACTCACCTTTGGAGTTGGAGCTTCGCTTGGAGATCCAGCTATATATCGATCCTGCTTTCAGTTATTCAGTTGATTCCACTGATGTATTCAGATCTCGTATTTGATTATTGTATTGAGACATCTATTGTATTCAAGACTTCTGTTGTATTTTTGTTTAACTCTGTTATATTTATATAGTAGCTTCATGAACTACTATCCTTTTGTTTCCGCTGCATTATTGTTATATTACTCTGTGTCTGTGATCTGTAATTATTTTATTTACTGTATATGCTGAGTTTTGCCAAATTTTATTTACAATCCATTGTTTTGAATTATTCAAGTCCGGCATGTGTGGATTTATTGTCGATTTGAATGGTCCAAAATACTGGGTCGTTACAAAAGCGGAGCTTTCATATTGAAGATCCACAATATTCTCAAGTCGAGGAAACTGTGTAAATCAGTCACGTCTATATTTTCTATTTGACCTTCGATATATTAACCAACATAAAACTATCAAGTGAGTCATTCCACCGTTATCCAATAACTATCAATACATAACCTCTAGGTGCCCCCAGCAGTCATGAGTAATACACTGCCCAACATTTGAAGAGCGTTACATACTCTAGTCTCAACGGATATATCGATATCCAGTTTCGATGCATCTTGACTAGGAACATTTAAAATGGTATATTTGTTTCATTGTGATAAATTACTCACGGTTACAACACTTTGTAACTACTATCACAAAACATACCATTTACGGATTTTCTATTAAATATGCTTTTAATTATATTGATTAATTAATATAACCACATTATATCAAGTATATAATAGAAAGAAAACACTTTTATTTCAAACAAGATTGGTCAACGAGTTAGTTATATGCAACAAATTACATAATTGACCCTAATTGACCCTAGGGCATATCCCTAACTCTATCGATCTCCCACTTGCACTTGGGGTCAATTATGGAATCTTATTCCAACTTCTCCAATCAGTTTTCTCAAAACCAATTAGGTCAGTCCCTTTGTAAACTGGTATGCTATTATGTTTTAATGATCTGCTTTGTCAATTAACTCTCTCCGACGGTGATAAATGCTTTATCATGTGGAATAATTCGAAGTAAGTCTCTCGACCTCTAGTAAGCTCTAAGTTCTATTACGAACCATATCTTGACATTGTTATCATATAACAATGTTATTGAGATTCTCAATATTTGGAATCAGCTCAGTTATAAATTTATGCACTTATATTTTTGTATACATTATTTTTATTTCGACAATATTCAGGACGATCTACTTAGCCATTTCATTGAATCAGCCACAGTCTTTCATTTGGAACATTTTCAATTAAAGATTCTTAACTTAAATTTATTGTTGACATATTATACTCAATATCACTTATGAAGTTCGAGTCTGAGCACTCCTTCATAAGGTGTTTTTTGTTTCTGTAAATAATTCTCTAGTATTTCATAAATACATGAGAACACTTCAAACAACCATTAAGTGATAACAATTTGGATTTGATATTTGCTTCATGTATCAAATACATAAACAAATCATGATATCGTAGACAACATAACATGTATGATAATTCCTATTGCCAATGCAAAGGAATCAATCTTACACGTTCTGTATTAAACATTTTAATAAGGTGTCCTTGCATATCATTTAGGACATTCCCGACATCTTTTATACTTAATATAAAAGTCATCATTTATTAATTCAATGTTGAGTATTACAACAACTAAGGCTAATCTTAACACAAGTACATCATTAAAATCAACAATTTGTTGTTTACTTATAGTTTAGAAATATCAATGTACCTCTTAACGTTCTTTCTTATGAACACACGCTTCCTCTGCATTTTGATTAAAATCAAACTATTTGATAGTTCTATAAAAATACTTATTCAATCATGATGCTTATAAAATGATACTTCCGTATCATTTCTTGGATCATATCCAAAGACTCACAAACTCAATATCACTCCCAATGACTTCGAGACATTTTTGGTTAATATATGTAAACATCTTATTCTAAATCGTTATTTGAAATTTTCTGTTATGTACCAAAACACTAGGACTTATCAAGCGATAATTTTGTGAGTAAATCCAAATTGACTTGAACATATTGAATATGAATTTATTACGTTAATTTCAACAATTGAAATTTGCGTTATTACTGTTATCAACATTGCTCATTTAATTCCAATTACATTAGCCTTAGTCATAAAGACACAATTGAGGTCGATGGATCTTATTCCTTCAGTTACGATCACCAAAATCTATATTTTGATAGCGTACTTGGAATTCTTTCGGATTTGTGCATCATACCATATAGAGCAACACTCTCAATGGTTTAATTAAACAATCTAGGATTATATATTTTCAACATTAATAAGAAACTCATAGTTTCTCTTCGATGTGCGAGAATACTTATTAGACATTCTAGTGCTATGTGTTAGTTTAGGTCAGTTAATTTCATTTCATCTCATATAATCGGTTCTATCTATGGATCGTATCTAATTCCATTTTACTACCAATAATTCCTTAAAGAAATTTCTTCATAATGAAGTTTGTATATCTTGAAACAACAATTGTTTCTCGATGTTAATAGAATAGGGATTCATAAATGCTTTATGAATTTCTTTATTTATAAAACTGATTTGGTTTTATTTTACAAAAATTATTTTCAAAACATAAATATGTCATCCAATGGCAGTCTTTTCCAAAATCCTTTTCGGTAGATTCATACAAGATACCTCATGAACAATTATTATGTGCAATTTTTCGACTCGCACAACCTGCCAATTCATTGGCCTAGGATACATTAGAGTTTCTTATGAACCCTTCTCTTGTGTGATTTTGTAAACCATTATTTAGATGAAATAATATTAACTTTGTGTACTACTCTTAAGTACATGACCTTATAGAAAGAAACTAACTCAACTTCACTCACAATTAATTGCACATTGTCCAACAAAGTTCGATTACCCCTTAACAATGCATCATTATGCATCACATGGAGGAATGCCTTTTGAGATTAACTTTTTGCTCATTTTTAGGTACACTCGGACCTTTTCCAATATACTCACTCATTCGATCAAATCGAATCATTTTTATTGCATGTTATTTTATCTACTTTTGTTTTATACTCTATGAGTTTAGTATAGACATACTACATGTGTATCAAATACACATGTCCATGTCGATGATAACTCATGGTGAATATGATGAAGTACAAGGAATCGTTTTGGTATTTATAGAATTATGATTGCATATATCTATATGTATTAATCCGAAGAGTTCATCAACTCTTATGATACTCCCACTAAATGGGTGCATAGCCCTTTATTGTTTGAGATATAATTAACAAGTATCATATGATTAAAAATCATACAATAAAATTATTTCTCAAAATTACGGCTTAGTCTATAATTCCAAAACAACCATAAATAATATTAGATATTTTTGTATTTTCCAACGCATCACTTTTGATATAATTTTTTTTACCACATTATAGTTTTATTTCATAAAGAATATTCATAATATTCATATTGAAATACAACTATGTCTATATTTTCAATCGATACCGAAAAATAATCATTATTTCATAAATAATGTATGGTAAGTTTTACGAAAACAATTTTCGTACTATGATGCAATTAATAAGTGCTATATGGCATGCTCCCACTATTTCCACCATTACTATAATAGCATTTTAAATTTGGAGGTCTGTTATTCACTTAATACAAATTGTTTATTTCATTCACTACAACTATTTAAAGTGGATAGTTCGTTGATCAAATATCTTGAGCTCAAAGAAATAATCTCATAGAAAACAAATTTCTATATGAAAATACTTTTCAGAATATAAATCATATTTCTTATTCCAATATTAAGTACCAATTATTTTTACAATTCATATTTCCAATGTTTCTTTATAAAGCAGAAGTGAGTATTCATTCTCTTCATTCCAACTGTACCTTAAATTACATCTATTCTTATACATTCATTTTCCTTTCAAATAGTCAAACTATTCAAATGAAAACCTTACTACATATCATAACAAACTCTTTACAAAAGCGCATTCGATTATCATTAACATTTAAGGACATCAAATATGTTGCACTTTACGTAAATTGATCAAAATGACATTTCATCGATCGAGTTCTTATATCTATCTTGTATTTTTTGGCCTTGTGTTACATTAACATAGTATGATCTCTTTTGTAATCAATTAGATTGAATACTCGATCTCGCACTAAGGTTTATTTGGTTTTTTCGAATGAGCTAATTTCATCGAAATATTATACATTACAAAGTTTGACCATTCACCATATAACATTTATATGCAATTGTATATGGATCAAATATCCATAGTCTTGTATTGCTTTTAGAGTTCGAAACTCATAGAATGCAATACATGGTCTTGACCAAAAATGCATAAGTGACCAAACCACAAATGTATTCAGTAGTCGTAAAATCAGGCACTTGCTTGCGTGTTTTAACATTAACATGCAATAGGAATTCGATAATGGGTATTATATTTCCATTTATCAACTTTCAATTTTGTTCGTTTGTATATGTTAATTGATAAAAAATTTATCAATAATATTAAATGCACAAATTTATCATTGTAAATAATTATAATATTATTTAGCATATGTACTTACAATATTAGAAAGGTTAAATGTTACCATTTCATTTTTCTAATAAGATTCCCACTAGTCTTTTATATTTCTCCAAACCCTAAGATGAAACATAGAAGTCTTTCGACTTCACTAGTGGGTGTTCAGACTCGTCTGTCTTGGTATTCTGCCTTTGAGTTTGCTCAACAAATCATAGCCCCACAAACGATGGATAACTCCTTATCGGTTGTACTACATACAACTCCTAACCCATTTGTCCTTGTCCTAATCTCATTTTGACCTTGAGTTTGCTCAACAAATCGAAAGAGATTATTCACTCGTACCTACTATATCGTGATGGCCTAAGAATAGTATATGTACATTGAGTTTTCTCAACAAATACATATAGTTATCTTACCTCATATGTTCAATATATTAATAATACGATACATAACATCCTCAGCTTGAGTTTGCTCAATAACTAAGGAGTATGCAAGTAATTTATTAATATATATATGGCAGAGGACAACATTATATTAAAATTCATAATTGTAACGACCCGATATTTTCAACCATTCGCATCCATTATAAGTGTATAGGTAGACACTCATGCCAGAGTTGAATTGCTCAAAATACCGCGTTGTAAATAAAATTTGGCAAATCTCAGAATATACAGTAAATAAATATAATCACAGATCACAGACACAGAGTAAAATAATGCAGCGGAAGTAAAAGAAATAGTAGTTCATGAAGCTACTATATAAATATATCAGAGTTACATAAGATACAACAGAAGAAATAGAGTACAACAAAAGTCTCAATAAAATAACCAAGTACAAGCTGAGTAGAACAACGGAACTGGAATAGATAGGACATGACAAGCAGATAATCTCCAGCGATTCAAATCTCCAAGAGAGTGGAAATCCAAATCTGTGAATAACTCAGGCTGACCCGAGCGTAAAGCAAAACACAAAACACTCGAGTCAGGACAATATATACTTATATAATGTAAACCAACTCAAGCGAACTGTAATAAGGGTACAAGTAACTTAGAAGATGCTTGGGACCGCCCATCCTCTAAGGATCCGTTAAACTATCTACTATGTAGTAATATACGCTATATATAGTAGTGTCTAATCAGTAAAGTATAATCATATAGAAAATAGCGTTAAGGGGATGGAGAACCTTAACGCGGTCGGATCTTTAAAATCATAATCGTAGTAAAGCTCGATATGGTAGGTGACACGGCACAACTAGGCAATGCCAGGGTAGATATACCAATTACGCATCCGGACTAGTGGTGACGCATAGCAGCCACTACCGCCCACCTCGAACAACACTCCCAAATCAAGGGTGCGCACCAAATCAATCACAAGTAATAGAATGGTATCGAAGAAGTGTGTCCGATCAGAGGTGCTACCTCATTGGTCCGTCAATCGCTCCTGTTTTAGCCACCTTATGCCAACTCATGGGAGTTGGGTCCACGTATATACCTTAGGATCGTCGCCACCATCCTACTTCATTCTGGAATCTCCACCGCGTACACGGTTGCCAAAGTGGTTTTCGGTAAGACAGAGAGTATGTCCATATCCGATCCCGGTCTCTTTAACAACCCAACGTTATTATAACCCGTGGTTATAACTTTTTAAAAACAACACTTTACTTCAAAATAAAATATCATTTCAAACCATATCTTTATCAAAATAAAGATTAAATCAATTCCAAACCATTTCCATATATTTAAAATTTCATATAATTTCAAAACTTCATTTCAAATCATTTTAATATAATAAAATATCATATCCTTACAAAACTTCATTTCAAATCATTTTAATAAAATAAAATATCCTATCAGTTCAAATCCAATATTCAACTTTAAATACCTTTTAAATTCAAAGATATCGTTCATTTACTATCATTTCAAATCACCTTTAAATAGTTTATATTCCAATCAAAATAATTCATTTAAACCTTTTAAAAGTGTAATTATTATATTTTCAAATCAAGTATTCAATTTCCAAAGTTTCAAACCATTCTGAGTTCGTTTACTAAGTCAAAAACCCTAATTATTAAAATTTCAGCATTTCACAGCATTTAAAAACAACTGCTATAAGTTATATTTGAAAACATTTTTAATTCAGCAAAGACAGCACTTAAAACTGCTGTTAAAACTCAGTTTTAGTTGAATTATAGTTCAAAACAGAAAAGACAGCAATTCAGAAGTGCTGCGGTAGTTCAGATTTCAAAACAAGGGTTAAATTTGGTTTCAGCAAAGACTACAGACCATTATAGCATTTCCAGAGAATGCTATAATAGACCTGGGTTCAATATTAGCCTATAAGTTCAACTGCAGCAACTGCAGCATTTCAGAAATGCTGTAGTAGCCCTTTTATTCAAATTTTAGTGTAATTCAGAACCATAGCATTTCTGAATGCTATTAAAAGTGATTTCCAGCTTTTTAGTGTATTTCCAGCAATTAAATAACTTCATTTTAAACTCTTTAAACATTTTAAAAATCATAATTTAACATTTAAAATGTTTATTTACATATCATTTAACATGTATCTTTTTCACAATAAATTTCTTATAATTAAATCCAATTTTCAACAATTTACTTAATAAATTTAAGTGTAAAAGTTTTCAATTCTTCACATTTCAACAAATAACTTAACACTTCAAATTTAAATTACCATTTCACAAATTTAACTAAATTTCCAATTTTATTTAATTAACTAAAACCTTTAATTAAAACCAAATTTCACATTTCCAAGTCAAGTTATATTTTAAAAGATCACTTTTAAACATTCATTTATTTAACCACTTAAATTCATAGAAAAAATCAATAATACTTTAATAAATCACTTAAATTCACATTTAATCAAATTATCATATTTACCATTTCCAAATAAAATTTAATATCCATTTTATTTATATAACTTAAATATCATTTTTAACCAAATTCCAAATTTCCAACTTAAGTTATATTTCAAAAATCCAGTTAAACCATTCATTAATTACATTTTTAACACATAGAAAAATCATAATTTCTTTATTTTAAACATTTCAAAATCTATTTAAATCAAATTTCATAAATTTATATTTTTAAAATACTTAAAAATATTCAAAACACTTTATAAAATAACCACGGGCCTGTATATAATTTTCTAACCTAGGTCAAGTGATACGGATATGTATCATTTCAATCCGCAGTTAAAAAAGAAAAATCCGGGTTCTATCATTTCAAACCCGCAATCCCAAGTTAAAATAAATTAAATAAAAACCATTCAGGCCTATCATTTCAGCCCATAACGATTTTTCCCTATTCTAAAGTCCGTTCGGGTATGTATCATTTCAACCCATAGTGATTCTAGTCTACAGGGAACTTGCAATGGTGATAACAGATATAAATAACAGAATAACATTAAATAACAGTAACATATGATATAACAGGTGTAATAACAGGTGTGAACATCATATGATAATAATATAGGCATATATAACATGATAATATATTTCTACAGATTCACAGGGTGTCAATTTACTAGTTATATAGGTACATATTGTCTGGTGAGAATAACTCACCTGTATTGAGCTGGAGAAGACAACCAACACACACATCACAGAATCCACAAAGGCACGAGAGTATGATGATGATTTGGGTGTGAGAGACAAGGTTAAATTCCTTGGATACATGGGACAAAACAATTCAAATATACATTAATAAACACTAAACAACAATTTACATAACTTGCAAATGCTTGCACAAAACACTATCAAACCAATTTCACTTGCCTCCATCCCACATAGGTTTAGCCATGGCTGGAAAATACACGGCTATGGCATGTTCTAGGATCTGGTTTTGGACCTATAGGGGTCGGCCATGTATAGAGGAATTGGTGCAATTGTTTGTGAAGCAAAGTCTAGTGTTCAATGGCAAAAACATGGATTTTCAAAGCATCTTATGGCTCGGCCAAGGCATATAGGGGCCTGTATATTTCAGGTGTGGGCTGTAGGGGAGGTGCAGAGGTGTGTTAGGTTGAGATCTGGTCAGTGGTGGTGGTGGTTGGTCGGCCTAGGTGGAAGAGAGAGGTGGTGATAGGCCTAGGTGTGCTCGGCTTGACCATGCAGGTGATGTTGCTCAAAACTATGGTGGATTCACATCACAAAGGGGCTCGGCTATGGCATAGGAAGGGGCTGGAGGTGATGTTGGTCAGAGGGGATGGTAGTGGAGGTGGCCAAGGTAGTGGATGTGGTCAGGCCGATCCAAAGAAGGGGATGAAGGCAAGGCAAAACACATGAAAACAAAGAAGAAAACATAGAAAACAAAGGAAAAAGAAGAAGTTTTTACCCAAAATTTTTGTGAAGCAATGGCCGGCTATTTTTCTTTGAGAAGAGAAGGTTTTGATACGAAATGAATGAGAAAAATTTGTGCAGCTGAAAGAATTTAGGTCGGCCAAGCAAAAGTGAATGCAGGAGTTTGGAAAACAAAGAGGTAGAAAACCAAAACCCTTAAGCAAATCAAGAGTCACGACCTTTCAAATTTCCTCTATTTTAATTTAACTTATATATATATAAATCTGATAATAAAGAGTAAATAAACTCAGAAATAAAGTAAATAAGAAAAATAAATAAATAAATTTTATATTAATTAAATTAAATGAAGAAAAATAACACTATATACAAACTAGGTTAAATAAACTGAAACAAATTCAAATAATCTTTGGAAAAATCTATTCTAATCTAAATACATGTAAAGTGAATATTAATAAAGTAAAACAAAGAAAATAAAGTGAATGTATAAAATAAATAAATAAATTTTAATTATATATAGTTAAATTAAGAAAATAGCAAAAAAAATAGAAATTAGGCTTTAAAATTACAAAATAAATTCAACAAGCTTTGGAAAAATTTTATAATCACTTTAAAATTATTAAAAGACAAAATTATACATAAAATAAAATATTAACATATATTAGAACAAAATATGACAAATAAAATATAATTTATATGTTTTTAAAATAAATAATATTGCAAAATAAACAGTTTATACACAAAATTGAAAATTACATAACTTCTACAATATAAGTCCGTTTTCAACGAAACGAAAAGCAGTATTCATGGAATTAAATCTATTTTCATAATAAAAGATAAAATTTAAGAATTTTAAATATTTAAATTTAAAGTTTAAAAGTCAAAGTTTGACCAGTTTGAACAGAAATTCACTTTACAGTAAAATATCCAATTTTTACCAGTTTGAAATTATAATTTACATAACAATCAAAATATATATTTAGAAATGAAATATTTGAAACAAAACAAGTTTAAAATAATTTCAAAAGTTTTTCAATCAGGAAATTCAATTTAACAGAAATAAAATATAAAATAAAATAAGCCTAAAATGTAGGGTTGTTACACTCTCCCCCACTCAAAACTTTTCGTCCCCGAAAAGGAATGAGGTACAGGAAAGCACAGAAAAAGAAAAAAAAATGAAATAGAATTAAGACAAGATGATAAGAAGATTGGAATTACACCTGATAACTATTGTTATAGGTAAGTTTGACAAGATGGAGGTGATCAAATCAAGAATATAAGCACGAAAAAGATCCTCTAGAGTCTGAATCTCTCTTTTCACTTGACTGACGGTCTATGAATGGAAAAACAGTGTTCAGATCCAGATGAGTAACAAAGGTTATCAAAGATTACAGAAAGATTTCTAAACAGACTAGTATAAGCAATAGCCTTCCCATTCTGTAACAAGATAAGAGAAATAAGGACAACCAAAAGGTAGTTTGAAAAACAAAATAAGATAATAGATTTGTAACCATAATGTTTTGAAATCATAACAATTTAGAGATGTTATCATTTAGAAATCGTACTACTTAAAATCACAACACTTTGGAAATGTTATTCTAAAAAAAAACATAATACTTTGAAAATCATAACACCTTTTTAAAAATAATCTTCATTTAAACCATTTAAATCCAATGTCAAATAATATTCATTTCAAAGCTGTAACATTTCTAAGTTCATTCAATTATAAATTTCCAAAACATTGTATTTTCAAAACAGCAGCACTTATAAAATGCTACAGTAGATATATTAATATTTCAAATCAGTTTAATTTCAGAAATATTCATTTGGATATCATTTAACTTATGACTTATTAAAACAAACCTTTATGAATGGAATATCCAAATTAAACTATACTTCGTTTATTAAGTTAAAAGTTCACTATTTTAGTTAGCTCTTAATTTAACACATAACCTAACACTTTATTTAAAATACCCATTTCATAAATAAATATTCCTTTAATAAGTTACACTTAAAATTCCATTTGAAAACCAAATTTTCAATTATCAAATTTTAGTGATGTTAAAATACATTTTAACTATTTAAATCATAATTATTCAATTTCCAAGACATATCTATTTCATAAATAAACATTTATATAGCAAATATAACAATCAAATTTCTTTACACATTTATTCATTTAGACATCAATTAAACTATGAATTCAAGTTAAATAAACTTTATTACCAAAAGTCCAATTCAAATGTATTTTATTTTATCTATTCAAAGATACATTATTTATTATACAACATATTCATTTCAGGAAATAACCTTTATTAAAATTCCTAGGTTAGACTTAAGGTTCCATATTAAATCAATTTGATTATTAAGTTATTTAAATAAAATCTCTTTAAATTCCTTTTTCACTATTTACCTCTGTTAATCTTTTATAACTAATATTTAAGTGTATAAAAATCCTTTTTATATTGTATATTATCCAATTACATTGTTAACTTCTAAAAATTTAAGGTAAGTTATATTTGAATGCAATTGTAATATACAAATAAAACTATCCAATTCAATTATCTCAAGTTTGAATCATTTATCCAAAATTCTGATTTTTCTTTTTATAATTGAAATTATTCTTTAAGAAAAATTTAAGAATTTGAATCTTCGAACATCTTCAAACCATTTGGAGATAAGTAATTATATATACATAATATGTTAAATCAAATTTAAATCATATATCTTTATATATATTATAATCCAGTCATATTTTAGAAATTCAAATCAATCAGATTTTCCAAAACAAAGCTGTAGCAAGACTACAGAATGGTTTCTTCACTTCGAAACTCGAAAATGAACGTCGATGATGCTGCAGTCATCACCGAAATTATTTTCCAGCGACAAAGAGAAGAGCACTAAATTTTTAAACTTTAAAATTCTTTAGAGACAAATTTTTATTCAAAATACTTTAAATAATATCCTTTTAAAAATTTTAAACACAAGGTTTGAAACCATCGGAAATTAAATTCTTTAACTTTCTTGTTTTAAATTCATTTCAGTTCCCAAATAAATTTATAAACAACTATTTATAAATTCATTTGTAGAACAATAAATGATAAATCAAGTATTATCATTTCAAATTATCAATTTAAATCAATTTATTAAGTTCCATAAAATTATATATCCAAATTTATTTCATAAACCAAATTTTAAAATAATATTGTGTCAGTTTGTTCTGTCAAAGTGTTTTAGAAATCCTATCGATAGCGTTGATCAGACGAATCGATCGGAAACCCAAATCAACATTAACAACTCAAACAACACAATATAAAACAAAACATTAATTTACAAGTACAGTTCAAAATGTTTGGAAGATAGATTGGAACAAAAGACAAGATGATTAAACAGAGTAGAGAGATGGGTAAGCTTAGATAAATCGCGGACAACCTTAACCGGGTCAACCGTGACTCAATGGATAAGATCAAATGTGGATTTTCCGGGGTAAATCTACCTTAAATCTCAAGAGATAGAGTTTGGAATAATAAAAGATATTAGCATCTAAACCAAGGATAAATATAAATCTCTGGTGAATCGATGCTGATTAAAAAGAATTTTCACCCTTTTACAAGAAAATTAGAATATTGGCGAGACCGCCAATTCACTATAAAGATCATTGGAAGTGGAGTCATGGGATACTCCAGAATCAAAAGATGATGAATAGTGAGGGACACGAATGAATTTCGGAACCGTAGGGAACGTTCCAAAATTCAAAGGAAAACGAATCAAAGGAAGAGATTCAAACTCGAACGAAAGTGATTCTGTAAATAAATTTACCATACATTCTAAGTTTTGCCTCAAAGCCAAAGCTCTGATACCAACTGTAACGACCCGATATTTTCAACCATTCGCATCCATTATAAGTGTATAGGTAGACACTCATGCCAGAGTTGAATTGCTCAAAATACCGCGTTGTAAATAAAATTTGGCAAATCTCAGAATATACAGTAAATAAATATAATCACAGATCACAGACACAGAGTAAAATAATGCAGCGGAAGTAAAAGAAATAGTAGTTCATGAAGCTACTATATAAATATATCAGAGTTACATAAGATACAACAGAAGAAATAGAGTACAACAAAAGTCTCAATAAAATAACCAAGTACAAGCTGAGTAGAACAACGGAACTGGAATAGATAGGACATGACAAGCAGATAATCTCCAGCGATTCAAATCTCCAAGAGAGTGGAAATCCAAATCTGTGAATAACTCAGGCTGACCCGAGCGTAAAGCAAAACACAAAACACTCGAGTCAGGACAATATATACTTATATAATGTAAACCAACTCAAGCGAACTGTAATAAGGGTACAAGTAACTTAGAAGATGCTTGGGACCGCCCATCCTCTAAGGATCCGTTAAACTATCTACTATGTAGTAATATACGCTATATATAGTAGTGTCTAATCAGTAAAGTATAATCATATAGAAAATAGCGTTAAGGGGATGGAGAACCTTAACGCGGTCGGATCTTTAAAATCATAATCGTAGTAAAGCTCGATATGGTAGGTGACACGGCACAACTAGGCAATGCCAGGGTAGATATACCAATTACGCATCCGGACTAGTGGTGACGCATAGCAGCCACTACCGCCCACCTCGAACAACACTCCCAAATCAAGGGTGCGCACCAAATCAATCACAAGTAATAGAATGGTATCGAAGAAGTGTGTCCGATCAGAGGTGCTACCTCATTGGTCCGTCAATCGCTCCTGTTTTAGCCACCTTATGCCAACTCATGGGAGTTGGGTCCACGTATATACCTTAGGATCGTCGCCACCATCCTACTTCATTCTGGAATCTCCACCGCGTACACGGTTGCCAAAGTGGTTTTCGGTAAGACAGAGAGTATGTCCATATCCGATCCCGGTCTCTTTAACAACCCAACGTTATTATAACCCGTGGTTATAACTTTTTAAAAACAACACTTTACTTCAAAATAAAATATCATTTCAAACCATATCTTTATCAAAATAAAGATTAAATCAATTCCAAACCATTTCCATATATTTAAAATTTCATATAATTTCAAAACTTCATTTCAAATCATTTTAATATAATAAAATATCATATCCTTACAAAACTTCATTTCAAATCATTTTAATAAAATAAAATATCCTATCAGTTCAAATCCAATATTCAACTTTAAATACCTTTTAAATTCAAAGATATCGTTCATTTACTATCATTTCAAATCACCTTTAAATAGTTTATATTCCAATCAAAATAATTCATTTAAACCTTTTAAAAGTGTAATTATTATATTTTCAAATCAAGTATTCAATTTCCAAAGTTTCAAACCATTCTGAGTTCGTTTACTAAGTCAAAAACCCTAATTATTAAAATTTCAGCATTTCACAGCATTTAAAAACAACTGCTATAAGTTATATTTGAAAACATTTTTAATTCAGCAAAGACAGCACTTAAAACTGCTGTTAAAACTCAGTTTTAGTTGAATTATAGTTCAAAACAGAAAAGACAGCAATTCAGAAGTGCTGCGGTAGTTCAGATTTCAAAACAAGGGTTAAATTTGGTTTCAGCAAAGACTACAGACCATTATAGCATTTCCAGAGAATGCTATAATAGACCTGGGTTCAATATTAGCCTATAAGTTCAACTGCAGCAACTGCAGCATTTCAGAAATGCTGTAGTAGCCCTTTTATTCAAATTTTAGTGTAATTCAGAACCATAGCATTTCTGAATGCTATTAAAAGTGATTTCCAGCTTTTTAGTGTATTTCCAGCAATTAAATAACTTCATTTTAAACTCTTTAAACATTTTAAAAATCATAATTTAACATTTAAAATGTTTATTTACATATCATTTAACATGTATCTTTTTCACAATAAATTTCTTATAATTAAATCCAATTTTCAACAATTTACTTAATAAATTTAAGTGTAAAAGTTTTCAATTCTTCACATTTCAACAAATAACTTAACACTTCAAATTTAAATTACCATTTCACAAATTTAACTAAATTTCCAATTTTATTTAATTAACTAAAACCTTTAATTAAAACCAAATTTCACATTTCCAAGTCAAGTTATATTTTAAAAGATCACTTTTAAACATTCATTTATTTAACCACTTAAATTCATAGAAAAAATCAATAATACTTTAATAAATCACTTAAATTCACATTTAATCAAATTATCATATTTACCATTTCCAAATAAAATTTAATATCCATTTTATTTATATAACTTAAATATCATTTTTAACCAAATTCCAAATTTCCAACTTAAGTTATATTTCAAAAATCCAGTTAAACCATTCATTAATTACATTTTTAACACATAGAAAAATCATAATTTCTTTATTTTAAACATTTCAAAATCTATTTAAATCAAATTTCATAAATTTATATTTTTAAAATACTTAAAAATATTCAAAACACTTTATAAAATAACCACGGGCCTGTATATAATTTTCTAACCTAGGTCAAGTGATACGGATATGTATCATTTCAATCCGCAGTTAAAAAAGAAAAATCCGGGTTCTATCATTTCAAACCCGCAATCCCAAGTTAAAATAAATTAAATAAAAACCATTCAGGCCTATCATTTCAGCCCATAACGATTTTTCCCTATTCTAAAGTCCGTTCGGGTATGTATCATTTCAACCCATAGTGATTCTAGTCTACAGGGAACTTGCAATGGTGATAACAGATATAAATAACAGAATAACATTAAATAACAGTAACATATGATATAACAGGTGTAATAACAGGTGTGAACATCATATGATAATAATATAGGCATATATAACATGATAATATATTTCTACAGATTCACAGGGTGTCAATTTACTAGTTATATAGGTACATATTGTCTGGTGAGAATAACTCACCTGTATTGAGCTGGAGAAGACAACCAACACACACATCACAGAATCCACAAAGGCACGAGAGTATGATGATGATTTGGGTGTGAGAGACAAGGTTAAATTCCTTGGATACATGGGACAAAACAATTCAAATATACATTAATAAACACTAAACAACAATTTACATAACTTGCAAATGCTTGCACAAAACACTATCAAACCAATTTCACTTGCCTCCATCCCACATAGGTTTAGCCATGGCTGGAAAATACACGGCTATGGCATGTTCTAGGATCTGGTTTTGGACCTATAGGGGTCGGCCATGTATAGAGGAATTGGTGCAATTGTTTGTGAAGCAAAGTCTAGTGTTCAATGGCAAAAACATGGATTTTCAAAGCATCTTATGGCTCGGCCAAGGCATATAGGGGCCTGTATATTTCAGGTGTGGGCTGTAGGGGAGGTGCAGAGGTGTGTTAGGTTGAGATCTGGTCAGTGGTGGTGGTGGTTGGTCGGCCTAGGTGGAAGAGAGAGGTGGTGATAGGCCTAGGTGTGCTCGGCTTGACCATGCAGGTGATGTTGCTCAAAACTATGGTGGATTCACATCACAAAGGGGCTCGGCTATGGCATAGGAAGGGGCTGGAGGTGATGTTGGTCAGAGGGGATGGTAGTGGAGGTGGCCAAGGTAGTGGATGTGGTCAGGCCGATCCAAAGAAGGGGATGAAGGCAAGGCAAAACACATGAAAACAAAGAAGAAAACATAGAAAACAAAGGAAAAAGAAGAAGTTTTTACCCAAAATTTTTGTGAAGCAATGGCCGGCTATTTTTCTTTGAGAAGAGAAGGTTTTGATACGAAATGAATGAGAAAAATTTGTGCAGCTGAAAGAATTTAGGTCGGCCAAGCAAAAGTGAATGCAGGAGTTTGGAAAACAAAGAGGTAGAAAACCAAAACCCTTAAGCAAATCAAGAGTCACGACCTTTCAAATTTCCTCTATTTTAATTTAACTTATATATATATAAATCTGATAATAAAGAGTAAATAAACTCAGAAATAAAGTAAATAAGAAAAATAAATAAATAAATTTTATATTAATTAAATTAAATGAAGAAAAATAACACTATATACAAACTAGGTTAAATAAACTGAAACAAATTCAAATAATCTTTGGAAAAATCTATTCTAATCTAAATACATGTAAAGTGAATATTAATAAAGTAAAACAAAGAAAATAAAGTGAATGTATAAAATAAATAAATAAATTTTAATTATATATAGTTAAATTAAGAAAATAGCAAAAAAAATAGAAATTAGGCTTTAAAATTACAAAATAAATTCAACAAGCTTTGGAAAAATTTTATAATCACTTTAAAATTATTAAAAGACAAAATTATACATAAAATAAAATATTAACATATATTAGAACAAAATATGACAAATAAAATATAATTTATATGTTTTTAAAATAAATAATATTGCAAAATAAACAGTTTATACACAAAATTGAAAATTACATAACTTCTACAATATAAGTCCGTTTTCAACGAAACGAAAAGCAGTATTCATGGAATTAAATCTATTTTCATAATAAAAGATAAAATTTAAGAATTTTAAATATTTAAATTTAAAGTTTAAAAGTCAAAGTTTGACCAGTTTGAACAGAAATTCACTTTACAGTAAAATATCCAATTTTTACCAGTTTGAAATTATAATTTACATAACAATCAAAATATATATTTAGAAATGAAATATTTGAAACAAAACAAGTTTAAAATAATTTCAAAAGTTTTTCAATCAGGAAATTCAATTTAACAGAAATAAAATATAAAATAAAATAAGCCTAAAATGTAGGGTTGTTACAATAATCTTCAATATATCATATTGAGTGATATCGACTTATGGAATAATGCATTTCTTATGAAATACCCTCGTGATTCATGTGTCAAACACATGAGAAATCACAGTATACGTATGTATTTATTCCTTAAGTCTATTTGGGTTTCTTTGATGTTCCACTTTTAGTTTATACATTCATATCATAAAAGTTTTGTTGTTAAATAACTTTTATATTTCATATTACTTATATGATAGTCTTATGTATAATATTTTATTAATTAAATCTTATTTAATTAATTTTAATTAATTAACTCTTTAATTAATTTTATATTAGTATTCCATTACAACTTTTATATTGGACATATCTACTATAGCCTTTATAGTGCAACACATATATCTTATATATGTGTATTTTTATTTAATTAATTAACCTTTGATTAATTTATTAATTAAATTTTTTAATTAAATTATATAAATTTCAAAATTTTATCTTATATACATACATGTATGCTTATGTTATCTTAAACACTTTAAAATAACATAACATATATCAACATATATAATACATGCGTATAAGTATTAATTAATTAACCCATTTAATTAATTTATATTATTAATCTTATTGATAATTTTAAATTTCGAAATTAATATTTACATAGTTTTAAACATTCTGAACCTTTTCATTACATTTTCAAACATTTTGAAAAATTATGTTATATTATAAACTGTTATAATAAACATGTTTTTATTTTAAATTAAACTTTTAAATTTAAAAATCATGTCTTAATTTTCAAAACTATTTTGAAAATTAACCCAAGGCCCAATTCAAATTGGGCCTTTTCTATCAGGGGCAACCTTTAGGCTCAGTTCACCTTTCAGGCCAAGCAGGAAACCAGGTAGGACAGGGTACTTGATTATCTGATTCCAATCCTAGACATCACCTTTCTAGACGCTGTACTATGAGCACAACCTTAATTAGTTAATCCTAACATGACTAATTTAGACCGCATAGCCTATTGGGCTCTAATACCATTATTAGAAATGTGCCAGCCCACAGCGGAAAAAATGGGTGGATTTCAAAAATAATAATTCATTTTGGATCTTTATTGGGCCTATGAAGTCTAAATATACTTAGAACTTTTCTAAGTTTCTTTTAAATAAAATCAATATTTTATTTAATTTTATATATAAAGTTTTACTTTAATTTAATGTGTATGTAAATTAGAGTATATCAAATATACTCTTATGTATATAATTGTGTGTAACAGTAACATATTAAATTTATTTAGAGGAGGAAAAATTTCATTTCCTATCTCTTAAATTATTTAATTAGTGACGGGGCATAAATTTATTTAGAGAAGGAAACTTTTTATTTCCTTTCCCTTAACTTATTCAATTAATGATGGACATAAATTTTTATGGAGAGAGAAACCTTTCATTTCTCTCTCTTTAATTAAGTTGATTGATCATATGAATGTCATTAATTAGCAACATATATATGTCATGAATATAAGTTTAAACAAATATGTTATAGTGTAAATTCTGTAAGTGCAACATGATAGGTGTTATCAATTGATGGCAAGGTGTATAATATAAACAAAATTAAATGGATAGCTAATCACATAATGGAAAAATGGGAAATAAATAAAGGGTAACAACGATGATTGAATCAATTTCCCATTTTGTAAACTTAATTAATGCAGCATATAAATGACAAATTATAGGCATTATAATATAGGGATATAAACAGTAGAAAATAAATATATGTATATATTATTGCCTCATTTAA
Source organism: Allium fistulosum (assembly GCA_030737815.1). NCBI lineage: Eukaryota > Viridiplantae > Streptophyta > Magnoliopsida > Asparagales > Amaryllidaceae > Allium > Allium fistulosum. The sequence continues at coordinate 1,396,208,883 of CM060902.1, forward strand.
ATTGTTTCCTTCTTTTGGAAAGAAATATAATCATACTTTGATAATATGAAATACATGTAAAAAAATTTATATATGCAAACATATATATAAAATTAATCCTGTGAATATAAGATTAAATCAAATCTTTCTACTTGATAAAAATTAGAGATTTATAGCAATCAGTCAAAAGTAGGTTTATTGTCAAAAAATTAATTGTATGTATGTAATATTCAATAAAATATCTCTAATTAATACAAACTAGAGATTATAGTAATCAAATTAAAATTTAGATATATTGCCAAAACATCTTCCTTTTTTTTCCAAAATAATACAAACACTAAATACATACATGTAAACTTTCAAATCTAAAATTACATTTTGTTTTATATGATTTAAAACATGAATCTTCAATAAAACGATGTAATATTCATAAACAAATTTTAGGATAATTTGTTAAAGTAAAATCCAATCAAAACAACATGAACATACAAAATTTTAGATCTAAAGATTTATACTTTGAATTTAATGTTTACAATATAGATCTATAATAAAACATTGTATTCAAGCATATATAAATTTAAATTCTAATTTAACAAAATAAGAACCCTATTGAACATACAAAATTTCTGATCTAAAAAATAGACTTTAAACTGAATGTTTACAACATAGTTCCAAAACAAATATTATATTTAAACATATATAAATATTAGTTTTGAATTATTAATTAAAACACCAATTGATTCATCCAACAAACAATACAAGCTACACAAACAATTCTCAACTTAAATGAGGCAATGATATGTACACACAAATTATGACGATTAAATTTTTCTTTCAAGAAACATTACATCAAATATTATTATCTGTTAATGAAAAACATACCTTATTACCCAAAGCCTTGAAGCATATCTTGAAAATGGAGTCCCCTTAGGATGTTGCCTAGAAGTCACACCTTGAATGATGATATCTCCTCAGATCTTCAAGATCCCCATCCCATCCATGCAATAGATGGATGAACCACTTTTGTTTTAATTATTTGTTGATGTTTTCATATGGAGTTGAAAGAATTTTGGTTTTTTTTGTTTTCTGCCTTGAAAAGTTAGAAGGAGAGAAAGAAAAAGAATGAATGAGAAAGGATGAATTGTCCGTACATAATGAATTAGAGAATATGTTTTATTTGAAAGAAGGAAACCTTTCCCATTCTTTAATTAAAACTTCTCTAATTAATTCTCTTGATCAACTTTCTCTTTTCACTCCTATTTCTTTACAAGTATGGCTGAAAATTACATGCCATCAAATGACATAAGATTCCATCAATTAACGCATGTAATTATCTTTTATTTAATTACAATGATATCATATATCAATGCGCGCAAATATAACTTTTATAAATGCATTCAAATAATTACAAATAACTCCCAAACATCAAATAAGGTAAATAATAATTAATATTTCTCAAGTACTAACTAATTTAATTTATTTACAACTTTTTATAAATTAATTAAATCATGAGGTTTTTTGGAGAATTCATCATTACAATTGTGCGACTCAAAGGTGTAAATTTAGTCAGCGATTAATATTGAACAATTCAAATATTAACGTTCACATGTCACTTAGCAGGTGTTATGACATTTTTGCTGAATTCATAGCTTGCACATCTTTTGGTAAAATCCAATTTTACTTATTATAAGCGGTACCTAATAGTGACAATTATTTACACCAATTCTCTTCGTTAAAACTATATCTGTAACGGCCCGGATTTTAAGCCCTCAGATATTGGGCAATTAACTGATTTTAATTTTTGGTGTATTAATTTTCATTAGTCGAATAGATAAATTTCTTATATTTAAAATATCTGAATTTATAAAATTCAATTAAAACTATATTTAATATTAAAAATTTATTAATTTCTGGATATGATAGATTTTATAGAAATATATGTACATAACTCCGCCATCTAGTATTTAAGATAGAACATCCATATATTTAAAGCTTTGTGATGTTTAAATATATATATAAGTATATAAGTATATATATGTATATATGCCCATATGAAGTATTGTATATAGGAATTTGCATAAATGTAAATATATATATATATATATATATATATATATGGGATGACAATATATATGTAAGTATATGTGTATGTATATATGCTTAAAGAGTAGTGTGTATGAAATTATATATACGTATATACATGCAAAACTTATGATATTAAATAAAATAAAATATATATATACATGTTAGTAAACAAAAACATATGCATATGGTCAAAGTCATGGGAATATATATATATATACATGAATGCATACATATAATTGCATATATAAACATAAAGGGGAACATCATCATGGCAAGCATTTAATTCAAGCATACCAAAACATTTAATCAAGTCATACAAAATCAAATCACTTATAAATTATCAAATCACATGAAAATATATCAAATCAACCAGAGGAAAATAAAATAAAATAAAATAAAAAATAAAATGTGTAAAGCATGTAACAAGCTTCAGCCTGTTCCTTCCCATTCTCTTCTATATATACCACTGCCTTGTTACCTTCACGTTAACATTCAAATAAATAAAGTAGAAAAAAAAGAAAACCAAGTGTTGCCATTTAAAATATAATCAAGGCTTGAAGCAAGAGCAAACAGAGCATAGCAGCAGTTTTTCATTCCTTTAAAACTGTGAGTAATCACTATCTTGTATACTGGTTGTTGTATATAAGCGTATACCTATGAGTTGTGGGATGAGTACTTGATCTTTGTCAAGTAAATATATACCTAGCATGTGTATATGTGTAATTATACGTGGTTAGACTTGAATAAGTTCCATTGGCCATCAAAGAAATAAAGTATATCTTCTCCAAAAGAATTGCTCTGTTCATTTTATTGGTAAAACAGTTGGATTTATTTTTGAAAATTAATATCTCATCACCCATCGAGTTTTAAGACATGATACCAAAATGAAAATCGTCTATTTTTTAGTATAGAACAATTTAAAAATTGTTTCATTGGATTTCATGAAGTCGGGAAAGAGAAAAAACCATTTTTACAGCAAGAGATAAAAGCATGGAAAAAATTTAAATTACGTAATTAAATATTTGGATTATATGATCGCAATCGTTGTTGAAATTCGTGATTTTTGGAGATAGTTAGCGGATTTATAGTTGCGTAGGGATGGAGATATGGGAAGTTGAACAGAATTGGGCATTTGGTCGAATTAAGGTGGCGAAGTCGATTTCGTGGCGTCGAGTTCGGAGTGGAGGTGGCTGAGGTGGTGGCGCGCTCGCGAAAAATGGTGCGGCGTTTTTCAGATGATCGTAGGGGCCAGTCAAGGTTAGACTAAGGTTAAGGTGGATGTTTTTGGGGGTTGCGGTTCCGAGGGAATAGCAAATTGGAGAGGGAGAGAGGAGCATGCGGTCGTGGGGGAAACAGTGGGGGAGGATATGGCAGACCCGATGGCAAAGTTTGGTGGTCGATAGTGGTGGTGGTTGCCAAGACGAGGGGTTGATGGGTTCGGCCTTAGCTCTAGTTTTTGGGTTGTGGAGTTCATTTTTGAACGATGATCGTTGCCGTAGTTCCTAGGGGTCAAGCATGATGTGGGGACATGGGTAGACTCGTGAGGATCGATAGCGACGAGTGGCTTGGCTTCAGGCAAGTGTGCACGTACACATTGATGCACGTCCTGGTCTTCGTGCACATTTTCGTTTCAAATGAAAGAGCAGAGGTTAAAGACTAGATAGAAGAGAGGAAAGGAGGAGGAGGATGGGCCGGGCAGAAATGGGCCGAAAGAAAAAAAAGGAAAAGAAAAGAAAAGAAAAGGAGAAAGGAAAAGGGTAAAAAAGAAAAAGGAAAGAAGAAAAAAAACGGAGGAGCGGGACTTGTTTGTCTCCATGGGCCGAGTAATTAAAATGATAAAGTTTTTTTTTTTGTTAAAAGCATTTTCCCTTTCATAAAAAATCAAATAGGCATGAAGATTTTGTATTATAATCTTTTCATCTAGCTTTGTGATCTAAATTTATCCTATTAATTAATATGGGACTTAAATAAGTTATTATAATTAAAGTGAGTAATAATTAGGTTATTAATTGTTAAATCTTACGTTGATTAATAAAGGAGTTATTAAATAGAGTGTCTAATTTTAAATAACTAATAATAAATTGTTTTATGATTTCTTAAATTGGATTAAAAATATAAGTGAATTCGGTTTAATTTAATTTGATTAAATTTAGATTATGAATTGTTTAATATACATTATAAATCGTTAAGTTAGTAATGATTTATGCCTTGGTTTATTGTTATTGGATATTTATTTCAATTGTTCTTGTCTGTACCATGAAGGAGTCAAACAAATTGAAAAGTTGGAATAAAACGTTAGCACGTTTATTTAAAGTATACATATATAACAATTTTTTCATTTATGAATATTGTCATCCTAAAGATGAATTGTTTATTTAGACGGACTTGAACATTTAAAGTTTATCATTTAGTTTCGGAGAGACCAGAATTGGATATCAGTGTTATCCGGAACTACTACATTTTAAAAATCATTACGAACCTTTACGGGTTTGATTATAGAGTTTAATATGCTGGAACTGGATTAACTTAATAAATTTGACCAATTTAAATAAGTATTGTATCTAGACATTATTATAATATCGATGGATTTCTGTAAAAGTGTTTTAGTTATAATACGATAAAAACCCGTCGTGTTGTACGAGTTACCTTGGCTTTTCGAAGAATTTTTGTAACTTAAGTATTTCAAATTGAGTGTGTTTACTCATGCTGGTTTCCAGCCTGACTCGGGTGTTACCTTATTGTAATGCTCGGGTCAGACCGAGTATTACAGAATTTCAAGTTAGGACGCTTTTGGAGCTCAAGAGACGAGCTGGATGGCAGAGACATATTGCACGTATTTTGATTATTTTCCACTGTGTATTGTAGGCTGTGTAATCAGCATTTAGGGACAAGAAATTATGGCAAAGAGCTGAGCGAAGTCCAGATTTGAAATGCGTGAAGAGTTGAGATTTGAAAAACAATGACTCGACAAACAAGACAGAGAGCTGAGCGAAGTCAACAAGGAGGAAGTCAAGAGGCATCCTCCGGAGTTGGAGAAGGACAAGCTTCGCTTTACGTTACCAGAGACGAAATGGAAGCTATGGCAAATTCGTTGCATGAGAGGTTGCTGAAAAGTCAACAGGATATGATGCAAACTTTCTACGAACATATGAGAGCTGCAGGGATGCGGAACTTAGGACCAGCCACAGCGGCTGTTAATGTGGAACAAGGAGCTAGGGTTGCGGAACCCAATGGAGGACAGAATACAGAACCGGAAGGCAATCAACAAGGGCTTGGGGGCAGGCCCGCCGGATCCAACACAAGAGGACCTTTGGAAGGAGTTAAACAGGCTAGGGCTGACGCTGCTGCTAATGAGCCACATGAGGAATATGTGCCGGAGTTCCCTCGGGAGCATGGGGGGCAACCCCTGATAGACAATGCTGGATTAGTGGAAATCATTAGGAAGACTATGCATGGAGGTTTGACCAATAGAGATTTGGAAGGAGTGAACAGGAGTCCGTTCGCTCGGGAAATCAGGATAGCTCAGAATCCACCTAAGTTCAAGTTACCTAGCGTAGAAGTATATAATGGCAAGGCTGACCCGACTGATCACTTGATGAGATACACTAGACACATGGAGGTGCTGGGGGCATCGGAGGAAGTGATGGCCAGATGTTTTCCGTTGTATTTGACAGATCTAGCTGCAATGTGGTTTAGGCAGTTGGGAGAAGGATCTATCAGGACTTGGAGGGAATTGGTGGACAGGTTTTTGGGACAATTTCGGGTTCATATCAAGAGGCCGAAAAACGTAATGACGCTAACGTCGATAAAGCAAAGGACGGATGAATCACTTAGAGCTTTTCTAACTCGGTTCAATGCGGCGGTAGCTTCGGTGGATCGGCCAGATCCATCGATGGTTTTGATGGCGGCGGTGTCGGGAGTCAGAGAGGATTCAGATTTTAAGGTATCTCTAATACGAGACCCACCTCTAGATCTCGAAGAATTCTTTCATGAGGCTGAGAGGTTCCTCCGACAAGAGGATGCATGTACAGATTTAAAGTTGAAGGAAGTGAATGCGACTGAGGGTGGAGGACCATCCAGTAGAGGTTCGAATAAAGACAAAGAAAAAAGGAAGCTGAACGACGATTCTAAAAAAGCTAGGAAGCGATGGAAGGATCCAAAGTTTTCCACATACACGGGATTAAACGAGACACTGGAGCAGATATACATGGAAACCCGGAATCGCCTTCCTTACCGGAGGCCGGCTAGGAGAGAACCATCTGAGCGGGAGAGGGCTTCAGGAAGGCATTGTCTCTTCCACGATTTGGACGGGCATGATACCAACAGCTGCAGGCACTTAAAGGACATAGTTGAGGAACATGTGAGGAATGGACAATTGAGGCAGTATGTCAGGGCTTGGAATGCAGCGACGGAGCAGGAGCAACCACCGCTTACCTCAAGCCATGAGGGTGAGGCCCAGGAATGATGGTCGATTGGTTATCAATTGACCGGGGTAATATGAAATAAGTAACAAACCATTGGCAAGCAACCAAGTCATTTACACATGTATGTGGACAGAGATAGCCCCTAGGCATGCTCTGAATGATGATAAACCGCGAAGCCATGGTTTGCGAAATCTGTCTTTTGTTTTTGGATTGGACACTCGTTTTTCTGGTTTGGTTTTGGAGTTTGGTTTGAACTCCTGGTTTTGTTTGCTTTCTGGTTTGGATTTCGTTTGGATGATTGGTTTCTGTTCTGGATGCTGGTTCGGATTTCCGATTTTCTGGTTTGATTTGGATTTTGGATTGGATTTTGACTAGATTTTTGTCTGGTTTTTGATAAACGGTCGTCGGGTATGGATTATGCCTGGCAAGGGGTGAGTCACTTTGCCCGAACGTGGTAAATTGACTCATTCAGGTCGTCGAGTATGGACTATGCTCGGCAAGGGTCAAGAGAGACCAGTGTTCGGTCTAGGACTTAGGCCCTATATTATCGGTTATTATTTCAGGTCGTTGGGTATGGACTATGCTCAACAAGGGTCCGAAGTGACCAGAACTCGGCTTAGGACTTAAGCCCCGGCATTATCAGCGTCCAAGGACACTGGACCACGGTCGTCAGGTGTGGATTGTGCTTGGCAAGAGCCCAAAGAGGTTATGGATTTGGATGTCGACCCGGAGAGGTCTTGGATTCGGTTGTTGGACAAGGATGGACTAAAAACTCGGTCATCGAGTTCGGATGGACATGTAATTGGCTATGGACTTTGGATATCGGACTCAGAGTTATACAAAACACACCTTCTTACCACAAGGCATGTTTTGGGGGGCAAATGTTATCACACCTTTTGGTCAAGGCTGGAATATCAACAAATTGGCAAAGAACGATGGATATCAGGATCGGGAATCGATTAGAAACAAGGCTGCAATGGATGTCGTCAAAATTTGACCGGGCTCCGATCGGGACGGAATCGATTGGAGATGATGATCAGTGCTAGGAGAGGCTACATTTCAAATTTCAGGTTAATCGGAGTTCGTATGAATGAGATATGATCGATACAAGTTAGAGAAATATGTTATTCTTATCCATCAGTAAAGTTCGTGTTCGAATCCATCCCGCTACGTCAACTTCGCATCGATCAACTGGAGCTCATTCTGATCGATACGAAGAAGTCCTTCATTCGAATCCATGTGCGTTGATAAGTTCGAATCCATCGAGTCAGAAAGACCTGGGTCGACACGATAATCTTGGATGCGAACACGGCAAAATCTCCAGAGCGACTCGATCAAACCGGAGTGAAAAGCAGATCGACATGAAGAACGCGCGCCACGTCAACCTACTAACACATGCCACCATCGATTCAAAGGGATCGATTCAAATTGATCGATTCGAACAGGATGAACAGACAAAGAACACAATTTCGAATCGATCATAACTTAAGATCTACAAGTCCAAATGCAATGAAATTTTCACAGGAGCTTACATACATGCTGAAGAATGTTCACACCAAATTTTAGCTTCATTGGATGAATTCTTGATCGATTCGAATGGAGTTCAAATCAATCCCGGAACGGGCCCCAATTTCCTGAGGCTAGGTGTATGGGCCCCCTCACATGCCAGAAGGAGTCTCCCGAAATTTAGGCGAAATATCAGCCTCCTACACCTATAAATAGAGCCTCATGTCATTCAGAAAAGGGGATCGGGATTCAGGAGCGCCCAGACTCTACCGGATTAATTCTACACTTCATCATCGCTGTGAAACTCGAATTTCTTCATTGTAATCGCTGTAATCAATTGTAATCAGCAAGGATAATCAATAAAAAGATAAACCTTTGAAGTGGACGTAGGCCGGAGATAGCCGAACCACTATAAATCTTGCGTTCTGTCTGTTATTCTTCATTTTATGATTATCTGCTTTACTTAGATCTGAGATCTGTGGTTATACATTGTTGATTTGTATTCATACACTGGTGCTTTCACGACATTCGGGGTTTGTGACCAATTTTGGCGCAAACACGTATTTTGATTATTTTCCACTGTGTATTGTAGGCTGTGTATTCAGCATTTAGGGACAAGAAATTATAATTGCCCAGATTTATTTTTTGATGATTGTACTCTGATAAAATTTTATGTATATTAACAGTTACAGTTTTCCTTTGTATAAAATGTTGTTGTTGTATATTATATTTTGTTCCGCTATGATTGTGGGATTCTGTGTTGTTGTTATTTCTTTTTCTTCTTCTATCTCTTTTCTTCTTTAACCCTAACAACCTAGTATTTCTGACACTCGACTGCTCGACACTCTATACTTTGAACATATTAGTTTCGATTTTCGAGAGTCAAAAACGCTCGGTCGTTACACGTGGTATCAGAGCGAATGGTTAAGCGAGAACCTTAGCTCTGGTGGGGATTACTCATTAGAGATAGGGTCAGTGGTACCCTAGAATGAGTTGAGTGTATTATATATGAGGGCGTACTTGTTATTTTCTTATATAATGATTTTAAAATAATTTTTATATAAGATTATATTTTGATATAAAAAAAAGGAAATAATTTTTCTGAATTATTATAGTGTATTAAGGTGATTGGTTGTAATTATTATAATTAAATAAAATTATAAGATTTAAGTGGTTGAATATATGTAACCAAATAGGAATTTGATAAGAATGAACTATACAAATGGGTTAAGCTAAAAGTAGACTCAAACTAGAATTTAAACTTCCGGAAATTTCGTCAGTGTTTTTCAAAAGGTGTTTGGAATGAAATAAGTTTACCCTGGTTATATTTTATATATAAAATAATTTTTCAGAAAGTTATTATGGAATATATGGTGTGTTTGGTTTCTAGGTATGATAATATTGATTGGTTGTTATGGATGTTTATAACAGAATAAACAATGACAAAACAGTGTGAAATGTTTTAAGGAAGTGAAATTATATAAGCTAAATTTATAAATATGACTTATAAATTAAAATGGATCTAAATCGGAAGGTTTTGAATCTAAGCCCCGAAATTTTTTGAAATTGTTTCAAAGTGTTGAAGGAATAATAAATAATATTATTTAGAATATTTTTGAATATGGAAATTTTTGTTTTATAACAAGAGTTGTTTTGGAAAAATTCCGAAGGAATTTGGTTTGGATAGAAACCAAGGTTGGTTCAAAAATTTAAAAGGATGATTTGGTATATAAATAGGATATATATGTGTGTGTATGTGTGTGTGTGTGTATGATTTCAAAGTTGATTTGAAACAAATACTGGGTGTTGAATTCCGGAATCCCCCTAAAAATGAGAAGTATAACCCAAAAGAAAGGTAAGTTTTTGAACTTATAAGTGGGAAGTGATATTGATAAGAAATTTAAATTTGGAATGTAAAAATTTAAACTGAGTAGGTTAAATGGATTGAACGAATTGGGAATTTAACTCAGGCCAAGTTCAATAAGTTTTGAACTTATAACCCGAGATTAGAAATTTCAGGATAGAATTAAAATTTAACTTAGGGAAGTTAAATAGGTTAAATTGTAAAAGAAAAAGTATAGATTTGATAAGAGGTTCAATAGAAGTTAAGTATGTATAAATGATTTCAAAACGATTTTTGAAATAAAACGGGTTTCAAATTCTGGAAATTAAAATGAACCAGATTGTCAGATTAGTGGATTAAATTGTAGAAATGACTGAGAACAAATAAAAGAATATTTGGGAATAAGAATAAAAGCTGGAATTTCGACTAATCGAGGTTTTAATTATAGGTTAGGAAGTCCTACTAGAATCAAGTCCAAGTTGTAAGAGATGGCAAAAGGAGAAGAATTGAAGGTAAAGCGTAGGGAGCAGACACCAGTTGCACGTAAGGCATGGGAAGAAGCAATAATGGAACATGAGAAACGGGTTAGGGAAAGGGCTGGACTTGGTCCTTATGATAATGTCATATGCTATAGATGTCACGGTAAGGGGCATTACGCAGCTAACTGCAGTAAATCAAGAAAGGATAAGAATGAAGAAGTCAAACGGTTTCGCCCTGAGATTTTATGCTTTAAGTGTCCAAAGAAAGGACATTTTCTAAACCATTGCCCTAAAGCAAGGGAAATGAAACGTAAACCCATGGTACCAGTCGATGGATCAACCTATTGCTACCATTGTAAAATGACGGGGCACATCGCTAGGGATTGTCCCAAGGGATGGAAGAAAGAGAAAGTTGTGGAACTCCCCGCATGAGGTGTGAAAGTTATCCATGAAGATGGGAGTGTAAAATTCTTTTGTGGCAAATGCAATAAGTGGGGACACTCTATTACAGATTGCATGGACGGGTTTGGCAAGTTGGTAGGAAGTCCTTAAGGAAGTTTATGAAGGATGCTAGGGCTCTGTTCTTTTGTAAACCCCTAGGTAGTTGTTAAGGCGTCTAGATTTACGACCTTTTGTAAAACCTTTTATGGATAAATGGATGTAATGTTTGAACTCACTAGTGTTGTAGTCTATCGATGTTGTGAAATATTTTGTAGAAATACGATCTAATATAAAATCTCTTTTATATTGATTTGAACAAAAATTTATAATCACTTAATTACTAATGTGGAAATTAAAATAGATTTGAACTAGAAGTTTGGGAATTGAATCAGTTTGACTTTGAAATTATTTTCAAATAAATTATTTTAATGTAAACTACTTAAAATCTATCTTCTTAAATATTCAAATTATTTTGATTTTTCCAAGCGATTTACTATATAAACCATCCTTTTTAAAACTCAAACTATCTTATATTAACTATTTAACTATTTTACAACTATTCAAGCTATTTCCTAAAATCAAACTGGTCAGAGTGGAAATTGTTTATATTTAAATCATGGATTTAGATACGAATTGGGATAAATTGAGGTTATAACCCAAATGAAAAATCCGAAGCAATTTTGAATTAGAACCGAAATCGAGATATTAAGGTAAAAATGATTTTGAAGTAAAATAGTATATTTTGAGAAAATATGATGATTTTAAAAAGTGAAGGCTTAGTGGTTACTATAACTAAAACTTACTTTATAAGCAGTAAGAAAGGTTACAAATAACTATTTAAAGAAATCGAACTTGAAAATTTGATTTGGAATTAATGAGGTTATAAATATTAGTTATATATTCAAACTCCCCTTGTTAAGTTTATAACCAGAAAGAAACGATCCTTGGAAGGTATTTGAAATACTAAATAAAGTTTATAAAAGTATGAGGTTGACTTAGAAATTATTAATCTGAAAATCATTCGAGTGGAAAGGAATGATCCTATATGTATATGAGAATGGAATGTAAATAGTTTTGGAACCCATTGATTTTTAAAAGACTTTTGATTTTGGAAAATAGTGAATTTTGGAAATTGGGTAAACCGAATTTTCAAAATTATCGATTTTGAAGATATCGATTTTATATAGGTAAAGTTTATATGTGATACATATAAAGAGTATGATTTGAAAGGTACTATGTATAAAGTATGATATGTTTTGAGACAAAAGTATGGAAAGGCACTCCCATGAAAGTCGAAACTTGGAGTAGGAGATCCACTAGGTGGTTCTGCCTAGGAATCCACAGGGTGGGTTCAATGAGAATTGGTGTAACAACCGTGATTTTTGGATTACTGTCGAAATAAAAATTTACAATGGAAATTTTAGTTTGAAAAAAAACCATTTCAAAGTCAGTTAAGTTGTAATCTTTTCTTGCCTTCACGTGTATCTGGTATTGGTCCAATTCAAAAGCAAGGTTGAAACATTTTGCTTTGCCGTGACTAAAGTTTTAAAAGCAAAATGTGGAACACTTTTCTTTGCTGTCTCACACTAAGTTATGAAGCCAAAGTGAACACACTTTTCACCATCATCATTTTGTACAGGTCGTGTCCCTGTTCCTTCACTGAGGCATGATTTTATTAAATGCATTTGTACCAAAATGTAGCCATCTCATTCATTCTTTGACTTATACACATTTTGAGAAAAGAAAAGTAATGACTGCAAAAATTATTTTGGCTCATTTTTTTTAGTAGCATCATTCTTTTGTTTTAGCTTCCAGAGCTTGGTAGAGCATTAATGGTGTTTTAAAAGAAGAAAATTTCTTGCTTCATTTGGATTATAGCTGCTAACTGATTTTTGAAGCAAATTTAAGGTGAGTTCAAAACTCACATCTCTGATTTATTCTTTACTTCATTATTTGCGTGCATGATGTATTGCACACAAACTATGTTGAGGTCATTATCTACCTCTTCTTTGTAGCGTGCGAACTAGTGGCTTTGCCTGGCCATCAAATTTTATTTCATCACTTCATTTTGTGTACACCAGGTCCGGGTCATTTTTCTTTGGTATTTTTGCCATGCGTGCATGTTAGTATGGTGCTACACTAGGTCCAGGTTGTTTAAAATTTTCATCTATTTCACGTGTTTATGCAGATGAGTTCATGCACCAAAGAAAAATGAGACCAGGCCATAAATATTTGTAGCGTGCATGCATTTAACTGACAACCTCATTTTTATGCTATATGTGTGCACCAAGAAAATATGGCCAGACCAATTCCATTTTCATGCATGTATGAAGTATTGTCTAAACTACACTTTTGTTTCGTACGCATATATATAGATTGTCCAGTTACTTCAAACTTTTATGTACATTTCATTTGGTGCGTGCAAATATTGTATAATTTGTATTGCACAGAGGCCAAGTCCAATTCAAACTATATTTGGATGCGTACAATTATTTGCTTGGGTTACTATATACTTTATTTCGTGCAGGTCAGTAATTTAGTTCAGGCTAATATGCGAAAATTCATTCTTGCGTGAAATATGTGTTCCAAGTCATTTTTATCCACTCCACTTGCGTGCGCATATATATATATATATATATATATATATATATATATGTTGCTCAAGTCATTTATAATTGTAGCTATTTTGGACGTGTGCGCATGTTGTTAGTGCCAGGCAGTGCTCTATTTTATTGCATATATCATAGGGTAGACCAATGTTTAATTTACCTTTGAATCGGTGTTTGGTTTTAAAACGTATTTTGTTGCCGTTATTTTTATAACGGATTTTTACTCCGGTGTTATATTTTTGAAGCGCGTTGTTTTGATGAGATTTTTGACGAATAAAAATTACTGTTGTTTTGACTTCAGTAACCGTCAATTTAAAGTGAATTTTCAAGCGGCTACCCCGCAACGCTGATTTGATATCTGTTTTTACGGTGTTTTGTGAAGCGCAATTTCCTAGTTGAAATTGCTATAGATGTTGCTGTTTTAATCACGTGTTTTCAAATCGTTTAAAATAAAATTATTTCCAAAAATTTCACAGTTTACGCTTTCAAAAGAATGAGGAATCGATTTAAACGCTTCAGAAAAATTAAGGACTATGAACCCTTACTTTTACTGATTCGGTTAGTTCCGGACTTGTCCATTTGAGAACGTAAAATGTTATTTATATAAAATACACAAATTTGCACTTTCAAGGAAACGATGAAGAGATTTAAATGATTTAGCAAAAGTGCGGAGTATGGAACCAAATTTTTACTAATTCGGTTAATTCCAGACTGGTTAATTGAAATATTTACTGAGGATTTGCTGTTTGAAGATTTGATGATTTTATTGGGCTTTCGAGCCACTCTGCTGGACCTTCGGTTCATTTGTTGGACTTTTGGGTCAATTACCAGTACTAGACCTTCGGGTCCCTATGTTGGACCTTCGGGTCATCTGTTGGGCGCAAAAAAAAATTATGATGATAGTACTTGGTAGGCTTCGGCCATTTGAGATGCACGTGCGGCGTAGCTTAGACTCGCCATCTGCTGGGATCGATCCACTTTTATGTTGATTTTCTAGTTATCTATTTTTGATTTCTAGATTTTGTGAATTGTTGTTTTGAATTCAATTGTGAATTTGAAAGTTGATTTGATGGAGTTTAATGAGATTTCTTCATTTAAGCTATGTTGATTATTTATGCTGAATAGTCTCATTCGAGACTATGATTGATTTTCTTTGATGTTGTTGATGATGCATTCACTTCTAAGTTTAAATTAGACTGATCCGTTTATTATTTTCTTTTAAATAATACTTGGGTCAGATTGAGTTATTTCAGGATAATCTCTATCTCTGATTCAGTCGCTGCTTCAGGTTTTGGGATTTCACTTCATCTTTTGTCTAGACTTCGAGGTGTTACTTTTGGTGTTTTGACTCTCATCTCATGTATGTATTGATGGCTATGTATATGTACATTTGGTTCATGTGAACCATCGTTTGTTGTAGCATGTATCCAGACTTGTCTTCCACTATATATCTGATATTTCTGTTCTGATGTGATTATACTTATCTGTGTTGTTGCTATTATGAGTTGTTCTGAATTTTTCTTAAGCCACTGTAGTTTCGTTTTAGATTTGGATTGAATATATATATCGTTGGGAGTAATTTATACAACTCCTATCGATGTAATCAATACTCATCTAAGGCATAACTTATAGATGGTCGCTTCTAACAAGCTGTTATCCCACCTTTTGGCAAGGCCCTGACACCTAGGAATTGACTAGTAACCAATGACGGCCCGTCATAGAGATCAGTTATACACAGGCTCACTATGGATATCGACGAATTTTGTCCGAGTCGAGATCGAGCCAAAATTGGTAGGACATGACAAGCTTAGCCATGAGAGTCAACGTTCCAAATCTCAAGTCAATCCGAGTTCATATGCTCAAGTTATGACCGATACAAAATTAGATGAAAACTAATCACTGGTCGACTCTCTCCCTTCGACTCGCTTCACATCCCTCATATGCCTACTTCGACTCGCTTCACATCCCTCAGATGCCTACTTCGACTCGCTTCGCATCCACCAGAAATAACTCATTCGACTCGCTCCCTTCGACTCGCTTCGCAACCATCGGATGCCTACTTCGACTCGCTCCGTTCGAACCACTGTTCGACTCCATCAACTTCAACTCCATTGGCGAAGCCACTGCTCGAATCTCTCAAGACGCTCCATTTCGACTCGCTCGACCAGTGCACGGTTCGACTCGCTCAATCTGGGCACACATCGACTCGCTCAATCGATGTACATTTTGACTCGCTCGAGACAGCATCAAAGGCGGAGTTATCCAAAGACTCAAGCGCCACGTCACCGAGTCGAACGGAACCGAGTCGAAACAGAAGCGAGTCGAACCAAATAGCAGCTGAGAATCTCATTTTGTATTGATCATATCTCCTAATCTACAAGTCCAAAGGTTATGAAATTTTCATAGAAGACTACGTGCATGCTAAGGAATGTCCACGCCAAATTTCGACTCCATTGGATGAAATCTTGATCGATACGAAATCTGTTCGTATCGATCACTGATCGGACCGAAACTTCATGGGCTTGGGCGTGCTGACCTGGTCACATGCCAGAGAGGGTCTCCCGAGATCTGAGCGAAATACCAGCCTCCTACACCTATAAATAGACCCCCAAAGCCAACAAAAATGGGGTTCTTCTTCCTCTTTGAGATCTCCAACGCCCGGACTCCGCCAGATCCAGATCTGAACTCCACTACTGCTGCTACCAACGAATTTCACTACTGCAAATCATTGTTATTCGCTGTAATTTGCTAAAATCAATTGTAAACATCAAAGAAAGATCAATAAAGCAAACTACTTCATAGTGGACGTAGGCAATACGCCGAACCACTCTAAATTCTTATGTCTCCCTGCATTTTAATTATTCTCATTTCTGAAATTTGGAGTTTTTGTTAGATAAATCCTCTTTTTACATTTAATTTCTTCACTTTATCTCTTCAAAGACTTCCGAAGAGTGTTGTTCCCAATTTTGGTTTAAACACTTTGGTGCTTTCACTGAGAAAAAACCCAATTTTTCTCCTGTTCTTTGGATCTACTATCTATATTGGATTGCATAAATCTAAGAAGAAGATCCAAATGTAGAACTTTGATGCCCTTCCATTCTATTCAGATTTGCAATCAGATCTAGGAAAGGACTTCATCAATTCATTATGGTGAGCACACGTACCACTTCTACAGCTACTGATCATCAAGGAGCACGGGATCGATAAAATCCTGTGCAATCATTTCCATCCAACCAAAATGCTGCAGGACCTTCAGATCCATCAGGTCCAATCACTAGACAAGAATTCCAGACATTGCTTCAAGAGTTGACCCAAAGTCGACAACAGCTAACTGAACAACTGTGCGCCAATGCAGAGTTGACCAACCAACTAAATCGCCAAAGGCGAAGAAGATCCAGAAGAGACCAAGGTTCCTATTCTTCCACAGAGAGCTCATCCTCCTCCGATGGCCAAACCAGATCCACACGCCCACGGCTAGGTGTAAGTTACACCCAGTCCACGGAACACCAACCTACTCCGAATCTTGGGCAACCTAGAGCTGGACCATCTGCTAGTCTTCGTACAGAACCTTCAGCTCGAGGAGGTGCTCCTCCTTACCATGTCACCGGCAACATTGCTACTACCACCACAACCGAATGAGGAGGAGATGCTGGAAACTAAGCTGATCCTCGACGTAACCTACGGGAACAGACTCCTGAGCCTTATGTCCCTGAGGATGTTGAACCAAGGAGGCGAGGCACGGACCGTCGACCGCGTCCGGTCCAGACTCGTGCTATGGAACCCGACCACATCATGGCACAACATGCTCCAAGTATCCGAGTGCCGGATATACCAACGATGATCCGTCAAATGATCCGTGAAAGTCAGGGTCTCAGTAATGACGACTGGGGAATCTCCCGGAGTCATACCCCTTTCACCGATGACGTATTATATGTTGAACCACCTCGGCACTTCAGGATGCCAGCATTGCCAGTTTATGAAGGAAGTTCTGATCCCAATCAACATGTCCTAAAATATGAATGGCTGATGAATGCTGCGAGAGCTGATGATGCAGTAAAGTGCCGCAGTTTCCCCATTTCCCTAGGGGCATCGCTTCCATGTGGTTCACTCGTTTGCCACCATGATCCATATCCAACTTTGACCAGATGGCCACCAAGTTTGTCGAACAATTCCATATGCACGTGGTAAGGCCTAAGGATGTTAACACTTTGTCTAGTGTTACACAAGCTCACGGAGAAACACTTAGACGTTACTTGGAGCGATTCCATGCTGCGTGTGTAGAAATAAGCAATCCCAATGATAACTCTATCCTGATGGCACCGACTAAGGGGATTGATGCTGATTTCGAGTTTGGAAATTGGTTAGCTGGAAAAGCACTAGCGTCATTGGACCATTTCTATTCCAAGGCAGCCCAATTCCTGAGAAGGGAGGATGCGAAACAGTCTAGGAAGCAGGATGACGCAGGCCCCAACATCGAAGGAATACAAAGTAACATCGCTGTTAAACAATCCGGGGATAGTTCTGGGAAAATTCAGTTGAACTTACAAAATAAACAGAATCAGCAAAGGGACAATGGGAATCAGAACAAAAAACGCGATCAGAATCGTGGTCCACGGCGGAGAGCTTCCATGTACGATAATTACACTCCATTGAACACGTCGTTGGAAAATGTGTATTTGCAGACCTGCAATACCATGCAATACAAGAAACCTGCCCCAAAACCGCCAACTGAGAGACAAATCCAAACAAGAAAATTCTGTAGATTCCATGAGAGTTATGGCCACAACACCAATGAGTGTCATCGCTTACAAGACCTCATTGAAAAAATGATACGTGAGCGGAAGCTGGATCAGTATGTGCGGGCGCCGCAGTCTGGTGGTGCGGGCCTATCAAATCAGAATCGCGCGCCGAATCAGGAATGACAGGAGGAATCCGCTCGTACAGGCGGGAGGTTAATTATCAATACGATAAGTGGTGGTCCTCACCCAGCAGATTGAAGCTGGTAGGAACTGGAGTCGTATGCCAGTTCTATCAGGCATGCGGACTTCGGGTGTTGTAGTAACTTTGATGAAGGAGCTCCGGCCAAGCAACAGAAGACGATGACAGATGACATCGTGTTTAGGAACAGAGACGCAGATAAAGTCGAAGCCCCCACTATCGATCCACTGGTCATCTCAGCACAAGTCGGTCCCGCTTGGATGAAGAGGATCTTAGTTGACAGTGGAAGCTCTGTGAATATTTTGTTCAAGCGAGCTTATGATCAAATGAAAATGGAAGCCACGAACTTAAAGCCTTGTCAATCTCGAGTCCATGGTTTCAACGGAAGTGCTACTATACCCACCGGAATGGTGGAACTGCCCGTAGAGTTGGGAGTTGGAGAACGTCGGAGAGTATGGATGTTGCAGTTCATTGTTTTGGACATAGACTCCCCTTACAATGCTTTCTTGGGCCGACCGGCCCTCGCTGAATTCAGGGTAGCCATCGCCCCGTGGTGTTTGACTTTAAAGTTTCCCACTGATCATGGAATAGGAATCATTCATGGAGATCAAGCTGCTGCCAGAGCCTGCTATGTTGCTGAGCTGCTGGAGGCGCAACGAAAGGAAAAAGGAAAGGGCGTGGAGGAATCTCTCTGTATCCGCTTTACTAATAATTGACAATTAATGCCCGGGCCCAGGCCCGGGCACCCCAGCCAATTCCTCAAGGATCTTGACCCGAGACAAACTGAAGACGAAGGAGAATCTAAAGAAAGTCAAGCATCCCCGCCCGAACTAACGATTGATGTCCCAATTGACAATAACGACGATTCGAAAATGATAAAGATTGGATCTCAGCTAAGCCAGCAAACTCAGGAGGAATTGGTTGAATTTCTATGGGCAAATCTTGACGTATTTGCCTGGACACATTCTGATATGTGTGGGATCTTGCCGGACATCGCGAGCCACACTATGAACATTGACCCGCGGCATGTCCCGGTCAAACAAAAAAGGCGCGGTATGGATCCAAAGAGATCTGCCACCTTTAAAGAAGAAGTAGAAAAGCTTGAAGCGAATGGATTCATTCGAGATGCGCTATATCCTGAATGGGTGTCAAATCCCATGCTCGTCCGAAAGACAAACGGGAAATGGAGAACATGTGTCGATTATTCCGATCTGAATAAAGCGTGCCCCAAAGACAGTTTCCCGCTTCCTAGAATTGATCGGCTAGTAGATTCGACAGTTGGACATGAACTCTTATCCTTCATGGACGCGTATTCAGGCTACAATCAGATACCGATGCATTTACCCAATCAAGAACATACCAGCTTCGTAACCAATCTAGGACTTTACTGTTACAAGGTAATGCCATTCAGACTCAAGAATGCCAGGGCTACCTATCAACGATTGGTCAATCGGATGTTTGCCAATCAAATCGGGAAAATAATGGAAGTACATGTAGACGACATGCTTATGAAGTCATGACTCTCCACCGACCATATTAAAGACCTGGAAACGATGTTCAACATACTTCAAGAATACAAAATGAAGCTTAACCCACTAAAAAGTCACTTTGGAGTTGCATCCGGAAAGTTCCTTGGGTTCATCGTTAACGCTTGGGGAATCGAAGCTAATCCTGAAAAGATTTGGGCAATCAGAAATCTTGAAACTCCAAAGTCTATAAAGCAAGTCCAGAGTCTCAATGGGAAGGTAGCGGCATTGAGCAGGTTCATTTCAAAGTCCACTGACAAATGCATTCCCTTCTTCGATCTGATCCGAAAAGGGAAGCAAAACTTTGAATGGACCACGGAGTGTGAGGGCGCTTTCCAAGCACTAGTTCAACATCTATCCACACCTCCAATACTGTCAAAGCCTATTGATCATGAGAAGTTGTATACATACTTGGCGATATCAAAAAACGCTATCAGCGCTGCCTTGGTTCGAGAAGAAGACGGGATATAGAAGCCAGTATACTACGTCAGCAAACGATTGACTGGGGCTGAAAGGAACTATCCGAAGCTAGAGAAGTTGGGCTACTGCCTTGTAATTGCATTAAGAAAACTCTGACCGTATTTCCAGGCACACCCCATTGTTGTTTACCCCAACCAGCCATTACGACAGGTCCTTTCGCAGCCTGAGACGTCTGGTAGGTTACTCAAGTGGAACATCGAACTGAGTTAGTTTGATATTACTTACACTCCAAGATGAGCAATCCAAGGAAAAGTCCTCGCTGATTTCATAGTTGAATTTACCATTCCAGAGGACTTGCCCGAAACCAGTAAATCCCCCGAATACGTCTGGAAGCTGTATACTGATGGTGCATCAAACGACCGGTGTTCGAGAGCTGGTGTTGTACTCGAAACCCCCGAAGGCCGATCCATATGCTATGCTGTGAAGTTCGATTTTCATGCGACTAATAATGAAGCTGAATACGAAGCCCTCTTAGCTGGCTTGAAACTTGCTAGAGATTTGAGAATTATCGCAGTGGAAATTTATTGTGACTCACAATTAGTCGTGTGTCAAGTACGGGGAGAGTATCAAGCAAGAGATCGAAGGTTGGCTGCTTACTTAGCTCGAGTTCAGGAAGTACTGAATCAGTTCGATTACTACGCCATCTATTGTATACCTCGGGAGCGCAACCAAAGGGCCGATTCATTGGCAAAGCTAGCCAGCACGGGTGAAGCTCAGCAAATGGGACTCGTTCCCGTAGAAACGCTATCTTCTCCAAGCATCGACCAGATAGAAATAAACTGGGTATGCAAAGCCGTTCCCGAAAAGGATTCATGGATGACACCACTCAGAAATTACATTGAGCACGGAACCCTGCTGGAGCGCAGGAGTGAAAAGAGACAAGTCCTTCGGAAGGCCTCACGATTTACCATCAAGAATGGACTCATGTACAGAAGGGGGTACTCAGTCCCCTTACTCCGGTGTATCGCTCATGATGAAATTAAACAAGTATTGCGCGATGTGCACGAGGGAGAATGTGGCGATCACACCGGGGGGCAAGCACTTGCCAAGAAAATACTTCGCTATGGATATTACTGGCCTACCGTGAATCGTGATGCGTTAGACTATGCAAAGAAATGTGATAGGTGCCAGAAATATGCCCGAATTCCCAGAGCTCCTCCTACCGAAATAATGCAAATGGTCAGCCCATGGCCATTTGCAATGTGGGGCATCGACATCATCGGTGCTCTACCTCTGGCAAAAGGTGGTGCGAAGTACGCCATCGTCGCAGTTGATTACTTTACAAAGTGGGCTGAAGCCGAAGCTCTCGCTACCATTACAACGAAGAAAGTAATCAACTTTGTGGTTCGTAACATCATCTGTCGATTCGGTCTCTCGCACACCATTATTACGGACAACGAAACCCAATTCGACATTGCTGAATTTAAAGATTTCTGCAAACGATTTCACATCTAAAAGAAATTCTCTGGAGTTGCACACCCTCAGGAAAACGGACAGGTCGAAGCAATTAATAAAGTTATAAAATCCATCCTAAAAAAATGATTGGAAAAAGTCGGGGGCAAGTGGGTCGATGAACTTTCTATGGCTCTATGGGCTTACCGAACGACCCACAAGACCGCAACCGGCCACACTCCATTCTCTCTCTCTCTTACGGTTCAAAAGCCGTTATTCCAGTTGAACTAGAAGTACCTTCTCATCGTGTGACGTACTATGATCCAAAGACAAATGCTATATTACTTGCTGAATCTCTCGATCTACTAGATGAGAAGCGCGAAGAAGCTGATTTGAGGGCAGCTGCGCATCGAAGTCGAGTCGCCCGATTGTACAACACCAAGGTCCATCCGCAAACCTTCGAACTGGGCGATCTCGTCTTAAAAAGAATCTATCCGGTTCCTTCGCATATGAAGCCGACATGGGAAGGACCGTATGTTATTGAACGAAGGCTCAGAGATGGCACATTCAAGTTATCAACCGTTGACGGTCTTACTCTACCAAGAGCTTGGAATAGCGAGAGCCTTCGCCGCTATTACACATGACAGGCTATCTTTATCCATTTAGTTTACTTTCCTTTTCTGCAATTTGTTTCTGCATTTCGAAATTAGAACTTGTAATAAGGCAACTGACTTTGCCATATTTTCTTATTTCAGCAATAAAATGCAATCTCTTCGAGCCAGAGCTATGATTTACTTGAAATGCTTCATATGACCATCACTATGCGCGGAGAGCTAAGTTTCACCATACGGTGGAATTTATTCAAATAGAGAGTGACTGCGATGCAACCAATTACTCGCTAAGTGAAACCCGAGCTCGGGGACAAGCCATCACGTCAAAGTCAAAAAAGGATTGCTACACGACAATCCTTCATCAACTCCGTATTCCAAAAGTGCGAGGCGGCGTATAAACATCAACTCCGAACTCCCAGAGCGCGAGTCGGAGTATCAACATCAACTCCGTATTCCCAGAGTGCAACCGGAGTATAAACATCAACTCCGTATTCCCAAAGTGCGAAGCGGAGTATAAACATCAACTCCGAGTTCCCAGAGTGCGAACCGGAGTATAAACATCAACTCCGTATTTCCAGAGTGCGAAGCAAAGTATAAACATCAACTCCGAACTCCCAGAGCGCGAGTCGGAGTATAAACATCAACTCCGAACTCCCATAGCGCGAAGCGGAGTATAAACATCAACTCCGAACTCCCAAAGCGCGAGTCGGAGTATAAACATCAAATCCAAACTCCCAGAGCGCGAGTCAGAGTATAAACATCAACTCCGGGTTCCCAGAGTGCGAGTCGGAGTATAAACATCAACTTCGGGTTCCCAGAGTGCGAGCCGGAGTATAAACATCAACTCCAAGTTCCCAGAGTGCGAACCGGAGTATAAAACATCAACTCCGAGTTCTTAGAGTGCGAGCCAGAGTATAAACATCAACTCCGTATTCCCAGAGTGCGAAGCGGAGTATAAGCATCGACTCCAAATTCCCGAAGCGCGAATTGGGGTATAAAACGACAACTCCAAACTCCCTGAGCGCGAGTTGGAGTATAAACATCAAGTCCAAGTCCCCAAATCGCGGGCATATGATTGAAACTTAAGCCGGCATGACCTACCGCCAGTAAACAAATGTGAATCCCCGGAGTGCGGATATGATCATCGACAATCAGACAAGCGTGGAAAAGCCACTCGGTCTCCCCTTGACTCAAACATTCGTTCAGTGGCACTAGGCTCAACATGACGAAAGCGAGAAGCAATCGCTGACTGATATTCTACAACTCATCCCTGAGACTGGGGGGCAGGACTCAAGCATCGACCATCGACTGAAGCGATGCGACGCAAAAATTCAACTCGCTCCCCGTTCGCAAACCGTGTCCACAGTTTCCGAACTTGGCAAACAAAAACAAACTTGATTCACAAGCTAAAGCTTCACATGTACACTTCAGATATTGAAACACTTGGACAAATACACAATGACAGAAAAGAAGTAAAAAAAGAGAAGTTTTCATTTCTATTGTTTATAAAAGAAGTTCGTGTACAAGTTTCTAAAAATTCCTACTAGTAGGGGCCGAACCTGCATCTATACACGGCCAACAAAATGAATGTCAAAATACACCGGGGAAGAATGTTTAATCTTTCTTCTTCCTTGGCTTCCTTCTTGGTGTAGACCCACTGGAGCCACCACTAGTCTTCCTCTTCGAGCCTTTGCCTTTCGGTGGCTGGTCTCCAGGCAGGGGCATTATATCAACATCCTCCTCCGAACTTGAATGGATAGAAATGTGGCCTACCGATGGAGTTGGAGGGATCAGATCAGATATGGAAGAAGAAATGGCTGCGCTAGTGTCAAAAAATGTACCACCAGGCGATATCATTCTAAGCGGAGCCGGACCAAGCGCCGCTGTTCCACCTCCAGAACTACCGCCATGTGCTGCTGCGTCCATTTCAGCGGCGATTTGTGCCAAAATTTCCTCTTCATTAACCACTAGGGCCACGCTGAGAGCATCAACAGACGGTATCGGGAAGCTTGAAGTAGGAACGCCTCCACCCATGACGAATGGTAAGTCAGCTAAAGGGTCACCATGACGGCGAAAGAGTTCCTCCTTCAGTTGCTCGTCGAAGACAAGTGAGCCTCCCTGCATATCGTCAAGAGACGCAGCAGTAGTCACGACAGTCGCTTCAGCAACGATAACCCCCTGTGTCTGATATGACTCTTGAGTAGCAGGGGGCACGGCCGGTGCGGCATCAATTACTGGACAAAGAATAAAGAGAACTGTTAGAATTCAATAAAGGTTTTGACCTAAGACAATGTGGAATGTTTAGAATACCTTCCTCAATTTGACTTGACGGTGGCGGAACGGCTTCAGTCACTTGCGCTGTAGCCGAAGACATCTGCGGTTGATCCGGATTATAAGCAGGAACGGCCTGGGGATCGACCGCAGACGAGGATTCAGGCTGGGTTGACGTGGGAACTTCAGGACTTGCTTCATGGTGGTCAACTCCAGAACCCTCTCCCACTTCAAAGTGTTGGGCACCAAGTCTTTCCTTCTCACACAGAATCATGACTCGTGGAGAATCTTCTTTTCATCCTCAGTCAGAATGCGATTCTCGAGTTCGAATTCATCCACGGACTCGCCCCGATGCGCCTCCTTCTCCTCCTCGACTAGTCGGCCCCAAGCATTATAGAGATGCGTCGGAAAATCATCGAGCCAGGCTAGACCCCTGTGCCTCAGCACGTTAGCGTTATAAACAACAAGAAGGTCTTCGATGTCAGCCTCTAGCCTGGACTCGGCCAACTTCACTTTTTCCTCCACCTCAGCCTCCACCTTGTGGACTTTAGCCACGGCCGCATCCCGTTCGTCCCTGAGTAGGACAGCTTGTTTGCACGCCTCCTGGGTTGCGTTGTTCGCGTCATCTTTTTCCTTGGCCATGTCAGCAAATTTGGCCTTGAGTTCATTAAGCTCCTTGACCGCCGCATCCCGCTCGGCAGTGACTTTGGTGTTCCGGTGGCCCATCTCCTCCACCAGGGCAACGTGTGTCTGCCCCAACCTCTCCATTGCCTCCTTCACTTCGTCAGCTCTTTTGGTGGCCTCCATTTCCGATTTCAAAGAAGACTCGGCCTCAGCAGTGAGCACTTGAATGATCCGGTCCCTTTGAGCAAGGTCGGATTCCATTTTCTCGAGTGCTTTGGCTCGCTCAGCAGCCACCTTAGAAGCCTTCTCCGCATCCTTTACCCACTCTCTGTACTGAGTGTAGATGTCATGAATGTACCCATGCATCGTGTTTTCCACTCCAGACGGAATTCTTTTCAAGTGTGGTGGGAAGACATAACCATCGAAGCAGATGTTCGGAAATTCCTTCCGCATCTGAGCCAGTTTAAGGGCCCCTTCTCCTGTGGGCTCGGTGGGGACCTGCTCTATAATTATAGAGGCCGTAGTCTCGACTCTTTGAAGATGAGTCTCAGATCTAGAAGTATGGGAAGATGGCCTGTGACGAGGAGGCTCTGGCGGGTGTGGAACGATAACAGGGGGTGGAGATGGAAGTCTAGGAGGAGGAGAGCGCGATCTAGACCGATGTCTGTACTCCTTATCCCTATCACGCCCATACCTATCTTGGTGAGAGTACTCGCGATCGCGATCTCTATCAGAGTCCCTCCTGCGGGAATCATAATAAGAAGAAGATTTTCGGGCTGATCGGAGATTCCCGAGCATCGATCCTTTTCCAGACATAGTACCTGAGAATAAGAAACGAAGAAAGAGTTAGCGACTTCTTGAGTTGGTCGATTTACAGTTGTGAATCATGCAGTGTAGTGAAGTGTATGCATGTGCAACCCCCCGACCAACCGGAAATGTCGGCCGCACTCTTGGCAAGCGACCCGCTCAGTTCAAGAGCGCTATCAAGCTCCTCCATCCCGGCGTCATGTTGAGATGACACAAAATCCGGAATCGAACATCGGCAAGCCCTTCAAAAAGATTCTCTATCGGCGGGGGAGAAGCCTCCGCAATTCTAATCCCCGGGACGGGCAAAGACACGACCACAGATTTAAATCTCTCAGATTTAGAGCGTTTGTGAGCAACAACCTTGCCTTTTCTTTTTCCTACGGAATCTTGAACATCGGTAGAAGGCTTGGCCGGGAGCTCGGTATCGGTAGGCGTTCTCTCCGGATCAACTTCCTCGGTTATCACGACTGTGGGCGCCTTGCGCTTCACCCGTCTCTTCAGGATCACTCTATGTGTCCCTTCCAGATGTATGCTTTGCCTCCGTTCTATCAGCCCGACAATCCTCAAATTTCTGTCGGACAAAACCAAGTCGATACGCCTCTCTTCGCCCGGAAACGCTTGAAGAATCCGAACAAGCTCTCTGAAGTATGCGCCGTCAGGACGAAAGATTGTAGCTATAAAAAAAGGAAAAGTATGTTAGTTTTGGAGTCAGTTACTAATATCTCAATGATTCAAGAGAGAAAAGGCAACACTTACGTCTATCCAACCACCGCCTAGCAAATCCAGGGGGGCACCGAACGTAGAACCATTCGGTTTTATAATAACTTAGCCTTCCCCAGGAGCCTAGTACAATGTGGCAGTTTCTGACCGCTTCCAGGAAGGTGAAAGAAGGGCTGTCTCCACGGCTCTTGACGTTGAATAAATATCTGATTTCGATTGGCTTCGGCGATCGAAAGAGGATCTCCATAAATAGGACAAAGGTGCTGTTCAACAAGGCATACCCGT
Source organism: Allium fistulosum (assembly GCA_030737815.1). Lineage (NCBI taxonomy): Eukaryota > Viridiplantae > Streptophyta > Magnoliopsida > Asparagales > Amaryllidaceae > Allium > Allium fistulosum. Next base: position 1,396,235,903 of record CM060902.1, read on the forward strand.
TGGGATGTAGTTGAGATGGAGCTATGCCAAGAAACGATAACATCTCCCTTATATATTGGTTGAAGGGAGGGAGTGTCCCCGCTGTGCAAGCGTGACGGTTGAAAGCAGTAAACCCTTCTGGGGGATCGTGCGGCCTGTCATTTGGCCCAGGAAGTAGCACGTCGTCGAGCGACAAACCGTGCCCCAAGCAAATCCATCCTAGCATATCTTCGGAGATACCCGACGGCACTGAATCTTGCGGATTACAAATAAACCGGGCACCCGAACGATCGTCCGGAGCTGGGTCTATAACTTCGGCTTCAATAACCGGTATCTCTATGGTTGGAGGAATAGAACTCGGGAGTTCCTGCTGCTGTGAACTTGAGGGTTCCATGAATAGCTAGCTTATGAAAAATAATTGTTAAACAGATAATAACGCTCGTGCATCCCCCAGTGTAAAGTGTGTGAATGTGATGTGCAGTGCAGTATTGTATATCACTTGAAGAGATCTACGGGATTGAGGAAAACATGAAAACGACGAGACTTCGGAATTCAGTCGGAAGGACCGTCATCGCTGACCGTCGCAACCGTGCCATCTAGTTGTTAGCTATCACTACAAGTTAAAATCTGTTATTAGTTCGATAAGTTCCAGTTTCATAGAAAAGCTTCGATAGGCAGACAGATATGCGGTGAAATTATTAAGTCCAGTTATGCAGTTTTGAAGCTTGTCGGAGTCAATTGTTCAAATGTGTAGAAAATTTCAGATTTTTTAAAATGTTCAATTCGTATTGCTCACGAGAGCCGTGTTCGCATCAATAAGTTATGGTCGTGTGCGTATGAGTCAAACTCGGTCTACAGGTTGGAATGCCAGTTCGACTCGATCAAGGGGCTAAGGATTTCGAATCGATCGGAGCGCAACACTCTGACTCGATCCCAAAGCCTCCAGTTCTACTCGCTCCCAAGAATACGCAGTTTGACTCGCTCCCAAGACTACGCAGTTCGACTCGCTTCCAAGGCCACGCACTTCGACTCGATCCAGAGCCATCCACTTCGACTCGCTCCGAAGCCACCCACTTCAATTCGATCGAAGGCCATCGTTTTAAATCGATCAGACACAGCCCCTTCATATTGATCCATAGATTCAAAGCATTCGACTCGATGCAAAGCTCCACCATCGATTGATGCAAAGGCCTCTGCCTTATCCTCTCGAAACCCCCACTCCAGATCGACACGAAACTAAGGCCATGGAACTCTCGATCGATCACGACTCAAATTGATTTGGTGCTAAAGAACCGAGTCTCATCGTTCACACGTTGGATTCGCTTAGTGAATTACCTAGATCTGTGAGATTAGTTCGAATAATTGATGGTATGAATCGGTTCGAAGGCAAAGTTGTTTTCTCCTTTGTTATCTCGAGTCTCAGAGCGATGCAAAAGTAAAGCAGGGAAACGAAAAGTAAAAAGTGAAAAAACAGTTAAGTGCAAAGTATATATATGGACTCGAAAGCAGAGGGAATAAACGTTTCGTATCCCGGTGGATTCGAACACGCGTTTCGACTCCCTCTCCAGTGCGTCGATACAAAGCTCTCCTTCGCATCGCTTGTCTTCGACTCGGTCTTTGATGCAGCAATACGAGCCATCATTTCGACTCGCTCCTCCGTCTCCTGTGCATTTCGACTCGCTCCTCCGTCTCCTGTGCATTTCGACTCACTCCTCTGTCTCCTGTGCATTTCGACTCGCTCCTCCGTCTCCTGTGCATTTCGACTCGTTCCTCTGTCTCCTGTGCGTTTCGACTCTGACTTCTATGCAGCTCGAATCCAAGACCGAGTCGAACAAGCATCTTAAATCCATCAAATCATGGCTTCCAGAGGCCAACTCCATCAACTCGACATACTTACTCTGCATCCATAAATCCAATGAAAATCATCTTCGATGTTTCAACCCTTCACATCGATTCAGGAGAGGGTCGTTGCGAAGGAACATTCAAAAGCAACCATCGAGCGTTGTTGCAGCGAATTTCACATCGGTTCAGGAGAGGATCGATGCGTAATTCAAAAATAAAATAAATTGACAACGACTCGTGGACGTACAGACGTCAACGAGAGTCAGGTTAACATATATGCATGAATGTCGGACTAATATTCAATATTCCAGATTTTTAGGAATCAGAAACTCATCCAATAACGATTACAACAACAAACGGGTAACCACTGGCATACAGCAATCAGTCGCAACAATACAGGGTACAACAGTTGACCGTTAATAGCTTGCATTTTCAAGAGAAAATAGTCGAAGATTACAGCTTTCATCGAAAAGACGATGACTATTTAGAATGAAGATTGCAGCACTTCAAAGCACGTCATGTTTTCACAAGGCGTACTTTGGGGGGGAAATGTTATCCCGCCTTTTGGCAAGGCCGTGACACCAAGGAATTGACTAGTAACCAATGACGGCCCGTCCTAGAGATCAGTTATACACAGGCTCACTATGGATATCGATGAATTTTGTCCGAGTCCGGATCGAGCCAAAATTGGTAGGACATGACAAGCTAAGCCATGAGAGTCAACGTTCCAAATCTCAAGTCAATCTGAGTTTATATGCTCAAGTTATGAACGATACAAAATTGGATTAAAACCAATCACTGGTCGACTCGCTCCCTTCGACTCCCTTCACATCCATCAGATGCCTACTTCGACTCGCTTCACATCCCTCAGATGCCTACTTCGACTCGCTCCCTTCGACTCGCTTCGCAACCATCGGATGCCTACTTCGACTCGCTCCATTCGAACCACTGTTCGACTCCATCAACTTCGACTCCATTGGCGAAGCCACTGCTCGAATCTCTTAGGACGCTCCATTTCGACTAGCTCGACTAGTGCACGCTTCGACTCGCTCAATCTGGGCACACATCGACTCGCTCAATCGATGTACATTTTGACTCGCTCGAGACAGCATCAAAGGCGGAGTGATCCAAAGACTCAAGCGCCACGTCACCGAGTCGAACGGAAGCGAGTCGAAACAGAAGCGAGTCGAACCAAATAGCAGCTGAGAATCTCATTTTGTATTGATCATATCTCCTAATCTACAAGTCCAAAGGTTATGAAATTTTCATAGAAGACTACGTGCATGCTAAGGAATGTCCACGCCAAATTTCGACTCCATTGGATGAAATCTTGATCGATACGAAATCTGTTCGTATCGATCACTGATCGGACCGAAACTTCATGGGCTTGGGCGTGCTGACCTGGTCACATGCCAGAGAGGGTCTCCCGAGATCTGAGCGAAATACCAGCCTCCTACACCTATAAATAGACCCCCAAAGCCAACAAAAATGGGGTTCTTCTTCCTCTTTGAGATCTCCAACGCCCGGACTCCGCCAGATCCAGATCTGAACTCCACTACTGCTGCTACCAACGAATTTCACTACTGCAAATCATTGTTATTCGCTGTAATTTGCTGAAATCAATTGTAAACATCAAAGAAAGATCAATAAAGCAAATTACTTCATAGTGGACGTAGGCAATACGCCGAACCACTCTAAATTCTTGTGTCTCCCTGCATTTTAATTATTCTCATTTCTGAAATTTGGAGTTTTTGTTAGATAAATCCTCTTTTTACATTTAATTTCTTCACTTTATCTCTTCAAAGACTTCCGAAGAGTGTTGTGCCCAATTTTGGTACAAACACAAGCCTTATTCTTCGCAATAGCAGACGTTATTTCTTATAATAACCTTTGTTATTGTGAGCATAGAGGTGGGGCGTCATAGTTGGTATCAGAGCTGAGATTCAGAACAAACTATAATAAACACAGAACAGAAGAAGAATGGAACATGCGTTACAACTGTTCGAGGACTTTATTCGTGCCTTTCTAATCTATTCCTTCCATTTTAACATGTTGGAATATGTCTAGGAATGAATCTCATATTTTCGTAGTATTCCATTTGTTAAATTTCTTATCAATTGTGTATTGTTTTAACTAATCTTTACCTTCTCTTGTGTCTCAGCCTATGGCTGGAAGAGGTAGAGGGAAGCGTTCTACTACAGGTCCGTCCAGTGGTTCTCATCCGGACGGAGTCTATATGTCAGCTGATCAGTTTATGGAGCTATTTAGGAGTACTCAGCCTTCTGTTGCTACTCCCGCAGCTCCTACTCACAAGTCTGCCTTCGCCCGCATGTGTAGTGACTATTCCCACCTTGGAGGCCAGCCTTTCAAGGGAACGGAAAGTGTATTGGAGGTTCAGACTTGGTTGCGCACTTGTGAGCGCATATTTTCTCGGATGGATCTTTCTGATCATCATCGCGTTCTCGTGGCATCTAGTATGTTGCAAAAGCGTGCGCTTGATTGGTATGAGCTTTTTATTGCAAAAGTTGATGAGTCCTCTCTCTCATGGAATCAGTTTAAGGAACGATTCGAACTTAAGTTCATTCTTGAATCAGAAAAGGCTAATCTTGCTCGTAGTTTCCTTGAGTTAAAACAAGGAAAGTCCTCTGTTTCTGATTATGTTGCATCTTTCGAGGCCTTGTCCAAATATGGAGCTGAGTTCATTAACACTCCTCGTAAGAAGAATCTTCCTTTTGTTGATGGTTTGAAGAAGTATTTGAAGAAAGTCCTTTTGCTTCAGCTTAAGCTCTCTTTTGAGAAACTTGTTGATTCGGCACTTTGTCTTGAAGCTGTCGAAAAGGAACGTGATAGTGGTGATGAGGTTGAGGTTTCTAAGAACCCCAATAAGAAGATATTTCCATTTCATAAGCCTAATTCTTCCAACAAGAAGAAGAAGCAAGCTACCTCTAGTTCTCAGCCTAGTAGTGCACCTTCTAATCAGAGGGCGTGCTATAATTGTGGTTCTCTGGATCATCTTCTTCGTAATTGTCCTAAGCCTCGTATTTGCCGCTATTGCAAGAAAGAGAGTCATTGGATTTCTGATTGTCCTACTGCTTCTAAGGGTCTCAAATCTGGGAAGCTTAATGTTGCTAAAGCTTCTGGTGATTCTTCTCAGCCCAAAGGTATTCCTCCTTCTGTTTTGGAAGGTTTTATTTTATTTCATGGCCGTTCTATTAGAGTTCTTTTCGATATGGGTGCATCACATTCATTCGTATCAAAGGAGCTTGTTGATGTTATTCCTTTGGATGTTGTTAGTCTTTGTGACTCTTTGAGGATTGTGAATCCTATTGGTGGATCCGCTACTCTTGGTTTGTTATGTGTTGATGTTGAGATTATTCTATATGGTTTTTCCTTTCATGCGAATCTGCATGTTATGGATCATCTTGGTTTTGATATGATTTTGGGGATGGATTGGCTCGTTCGTTATGAAGTTCAAATCCTATGTCTCTAAAGAACTTTATATCTCAAGCATCCTGATACTATCGAGCAGTTATCTATTGTATTTCAGAGCAAGGATCACACTTTGATTGCTCTCATTTCTTCCTTTGAATCGGAGGATGTCATAGCTAATATTCCAGTTGTTTGTAATTTTTCTGATGTCTTCGAGCCTATTTCGTGTTTGCTGCCGAAGAGGGCAATTGAATTCCGTATTGATCTTATCTCTGGTGCTCATCCTGTTAGTCGTCCTCCCACGAGGATGTCTGCTAAGGAAAATGAGGAACTCAAGCAACAATTATCTAAATTGGAAGCCAAGCATTTTATTCGTTCTAGCTCTTCTCCTTGGGGCGTCGCCGTTGTCTTTGTTAAGAAGCCAGATGGTACTCTTAGGCTTTGCATTGATTATCGCAAGCTTAACGAGCTCACTATCAAAAATAGGTATCCATTACCTAGGATCGATGACATGTTCGATCAATTAAGTGGCGCTAAGATTTTCTCCCAACTCGATCTTGCTACCGGTTTTCATCAATTACGAGTTGTGGAAGATAGCATTCCTCTTACAGCATTCCGTTCTCGTTATGGTTCTTACGAATGGCTTGTTATACCGTTCGGGTTGACGAACGCTCCAGCATATTTTGTAGATCTTATGAATCGGATATTCCAGGAATATCTCGATAAGTTCGTTTTGGTTTTCATTGATGATATTCTTATTTATTCTAAATCTGAATCCGATCATATTCAGCATTTGGAGATTGTTTTGAGCACTCTTTGTCAGCATCAACTTTATGCCAAATTCTCCAAGTGCCACTTCTGGGAGAATAAGGTGAAATTTCTCGGTCATATTGTTTCTTCCGATGGTATCTCTGTCGATCCTTCCAAGATCGAATCTATTCAGAATTGGAAGAGGCCCGAGACCGTTACTGAGATCCGTAGTTTCCTTGGATTGGGGGGATATTATCGTCGATTCATTAAGGACTTTTCTCGTATTGCTTTACCACTTACCACTCTTATGAGAAAAGCTGTTCCTTTTATTTGGTCTGATAAGTGTGAGAATTCTTTCTTGAAGTTAAAAGATCTCCTTACTCATGCTCCTATCTTAGTGGTTCTCGAAGGGAATCATGATCTTGTTGTTTATACCGATGCCAGTGGTTATGGACTCGGTGCTATTCTCATGGAAAAAGATAGAGTAGTTGCCTATGCTTTTAGACAACTAAAGCCTAACGAGATTCGTTATGCTACCCATGATTTGGAGTTAGCCGCTATAGTCTTTGCTCTAAAGATTTGGAGATATTATTTATTGGGCAAGCGTTTTATTCTCTTCACTGATCACAAATCTCTGAAGTATCTATTCACTCAGAAAGAACTTAATATGAGGCAACAACGTTGGCTCGAATTTCTTGCTTCATATGATTTCGATATTCAGTATACCCCTGGTAAGGGTAATCGAGTTGCTGATGCGCTTAGTCGCAAGCAGCAAGTTGTTGTTTCCATGATGCTAGCAGAGTGGAATATTTTGGAAGCTTTATCTCATTGTGATATTAGAGACCGTCCTTCAGTTTATGATTCTCCTGTGCTTTTATTTAGCATGGAAGCTCATCCTAGTTTGCTGGATTGTGTTGACGATGCCTAGAAACAAGATCCAGATATCTCTTATCTTATTCAGAGTTGTAAATCGGAATCCCGAAGTGATAATCTAAAGGATTTTGATATTGATATTAATGGTTGTATCCGGAAGAAGGGAAGGTTGATCGTGCCTAATGTTCCTAATCTTAGAAATGACATTCTTGAGGACTGTCATCGTTCTAAGTATACTATCCATCCATGCAGTAGTAAGATGTATGCTGATATGAAACGCTTATACTTTTGGGAAGGTATGAAGCGTGATGTTGCAAGTTATGTGAGTCGTTGCATGACATGTCAACTTATTAAAGCAGAACATCATCGTCCTAGTGGTCTTTTGCATCCTCTTGAGATTCCATTATGGAAATGAGATCAAATTTCCATGGACTTCATTGATGGTCTACTTCGTTCGATGTCGGGCCATACTAGTATTTGGGTGATTGTTGACAGATTGACCAAATCAGCCCATTTTATTCCTATCAAGTCCAATCGGACTGCTCCTTTGTTGGCTAAGCTTTTTATTAAAGAAGTCGTTCGACTTCATGGAGTTCCTAGTTCTATTGTTAGTGATAGAGATCCGCTTTTTACTAGTGGTTTCTGGCAAAGCCTTCAGAAAGCTTTGGGCACTAGGCTCAATCTCAGTACAGCTTATCATCCACAGTCTGATGGTCAGACTGAAAGGGTGAATCAAGTCTTGGAAGATCTCCTTCGTGCTTGCATTCTTGATTTTGGTGGTAGTTGGGAAGACCACTTATCTCTTGTTGAATTTTCTTATAACAATAGTTTTCAATCCAGTATCAGTATGGCTCCTTTTGATGATCTTTACAGAAGACCGTGTCGATCACCATCTTGTTGGTTGGAATCCGGGGAAAAGTTAGTTCTCTGCCTCGTTTATATTCGTGAATCTTCTAAGAAGATTGATATTATCAGACAGAGAATGAAAGAGGCTCAGAATAGGCAGAAATCTTATGCGATCATCATAGGAAACCTTTGGAATTTTCTGTTGGCGATCACATGTTCATTCGTGTTTCTCCGATGAAGGGTGTAGTGCGTTTTAGTAGCTCCGGGAAATTGGCTCCTCGATATGTTGGACCATTTCCTATTACAAAACGCATGGGCCCAGTTGCTTATCATGTATCGCTACCTATTCAGTTTTCGGGAATTCATGACGTATTTCATGTATCCCAACTTCGTCGAAGCCTTCGAGATCCGGATTCTATTATTGATCCTCATGTGTTGCAAGATCTTGAGATCTCACCCGACTTGTCTATGGTGCAAAATCCTATTCGTGTGCTAACTTCGGAGGTTAAACGCCTTCGGAATAAAGAAGTCCCGCTTGTGAAAATTCAATGGTCCGCAAACCTCAAAGATTGCACTTGGGAAACCAAAGAATTCATCGAGCGTTCTTATCCCGGTTTTCTCTCCTCTTCAGGTGGGGGTGAGCATTCTAAATCTATCTTTTCTAGTTTAATCCTTGTTGTGATGAGTAATTTGTGTTATTAACAACTTTTAGTATGAAAATTGCGGGGACGCAATTTTTATAAGGGGGGGAGTTTGTAACAACCGTGATTTTTGGATTACTATCGAAATAAAAATTTACAATGGAAATTTTAATTTGAAAAAAAAACCCATTTCAAAGTCAGTTAAGTTGTAATCTTTCCTTGCCTTCACGTGTATCTGGTATTGGTCCAATTCAAAAGCAAGGTTGAAACATTTTGCTTTGTGGTGACTAAAGTTTTAAAAGCAAAATGTGGAACACTTTTCTTTGCTGTCTCACACTAAGTTATGAAGCCAAAGTGAACACACTTTTCACCATCATCATTTTGTACAGGCCGTTTCCCTGTTTCTTCACTGAGGCATGTTTTTATTAAATGTATTTGTACCAAAATGTAGCCAGCTCATTCATTCTTTGACTTATACACATTTTGAGAAAAGAAAAGTAATGACTACAAAAATTCTTTTGGCTCATTTTTTTTAGTAGCATCATTCTTTTGTTTTAGCTTCTAGAGCTCGGTAGAGCATTAATGGTGTTTTAAAAGAAGAAAATTTCTTGCTTCATTTGGATTATAGCTGCTAACTGATTTTTGAAGCAAATTTAAGATGAGTTCAAAACTCACATCTCTGATTTATTCTTTACTTCATTATTTGCGTGCATGATGTATTGCACACAAACTGTGTTGAGGTCATTATCTACCTCTTCTTTATAGCGTGCAAACTAGTGGCTTTGCCTGGCCATCATCTTTTATTTCATCACTACATTTTGTGTACGCCAAGTCCGGGTCATTTTTCTTTGGTATTTTTGCCGTGCATGCATGTTAGTATGGTGCTACACTAGGTCCAGGTTGTTTAAAATTTTCATCTATTTCACGTGTGTGTGCAGATGAGTTTATGCACCAAAGAAAAATGAGACCAGGCCATAAATATTTGTAGCGTGCGTGCATTTAACTGACAACCTCATTTTATGCTATATGTGTGCACCAAGAAACTATGGCCAGACCAATTCCATTTTCATGCATGTATGAAGTATTGTCCAAACTACACTTTTGTTTCGTACGCATATATATAGATTGTCCAGTTACTTCAAACTTTTGTGTACATTTCATTTGGTGCGTGCAAATATTGTATAAGTTGTATTGCACAGAGGCCAAGTCCAATTCAAACTGTATTTGGATGCGTATAATTATTTGCTTGGGTTACTATATACTTTATTTCGTGCAGGTCAGTAATTTAGTTCAGGCTAATATGCGAAAATTCATTATTGCATGAAATATGTGTTCCAAGTCATTTTTATCCACTCCACTTGCGTGCGCATATATATATATATATATATATTGCTCAAGTCATTTATAATTATGGCTATTTTGGACGTGTGCGCATGTAGTTAGTGCCCAGGCAGTGCTATATTTTATTGCATATATCGTAGGGTAGACCAATGTTTAATTTACCTTTGAACCGGTGTTTGGTTTTAAAACGTATTTTGTTGCCGTTATTTTTATAACGGATTTTTACTCCGGTGTTATATTTTTGAAGCGTGTTGTTTTGATGAGATTTTTGACGAATAAAAATTACTGTTGTTTTGACTTCAGTAACCATCAATTTAAAGTGAATTTTCAAGCGGCTACCCCGCAACGCTGATTTGATATCTGTTTTTACGGTGTTTTGTGAAGCGAAATTTCCTAGTTGAAATTGCTATAGATGTTGCTGTTTTAATCACGTGTTTTCAAATCGTTTAAAATAAAATTGTTTCCAAAATTTTCACAGTTTACGCTTTCAAAAGAATGAGGAATCGATTTAAACGCTTCAGAAAAATTAAGGACTATGAACCCTTACTTTTACTGATTCGGTTAATTCCGGACTTGTCCATTTGAGAACGTAAAATGTTATTTATATAAAATACACAATTTTGCACTTTCAAGGAAACGATGAAGAGATTTAAAATATTTAGCAAAAGTGTGGAGTATGGAACCAAACTTTTACTAATTCGGTTAATTCCGGACTCGTTAATTGAAATATTTACTGAGGATTTGCTGTTTGAAGATTTGATGATTTTGTTGGGCTTTCGAGCCACTCTGCTGGACCTTCGGTTCATTTGTTGGACCTTCGGGTCAATTACCAGTACTAGACCTTCGGGTCCCTCTATTGGACCTTCGGGTCATCTGTTGGGCGCAAAAAAAAATTATGATGATAGTACTTGGTAGGCTTCGGCCATTTGAGATGCACGTGCGCGGCGTAGCTTAGACTCGCCATCTGCTGGGATCGATCCACTTTTATGTTGATTTTCTAGTTATCTATTTTTGATTTCTAGATTTTGTGAATTGTTGTTTTGAATTCAATTGTGAAATTGAAAGTTGATTTGATGGAGTTTAATGAGATTTCTTCATTTAAGCTATGTTGATTATTTATGCTGAATAGTCTCATTCGAGACTATGATTGATTTTCTTTGATGTTGTTTATGATGCACTCACTTCTAAGTTTAAATTAGACTAATCCGTTTATTATTTTCTTTTAAATAATACTCAGGTCAGACCGAGTTATTTCAGGATAATCGCTATCTCTGATTCAGTCGCTGCTTCAGCTTTTGGGATTTCACTTCATCTTTTGTCTAGACTTCGAGGTGTTACTTTTGGTGTTTTGACTCTCATCTCATGTATGTATTGATGGCTATGTATATGTACATTTGGTTCATGTGAACCATCGTTTGTTGTAGCATGTATCCAGACTTGTCTTCCGTTATATATATGATATTTCTGTTCTGATGTGATTATACTTATCTGTGTTGTTGCTATTATGAGTTGTTCTGAATTTTTCTTAAGCCACCGTAGTTTCGTTTTAGATTTGGATTGAATATATATTGTTGGGAGTAATTTATACAACTCCTATCGATGTAATCAATACTCATATAAGGCATAACTTACGGATGGTCGCTTCTAACAAGCCTTATTCTTCGCAATAGCAGACGTTATTTCTTATAATAACCTTTGTTATTGTGAGCATAGAGGTGGGGCGTCACAATTGGGATCCTAGAGGACGTCCGGACAAAACTCATGTGTTCCTGGTGATCATTTGTTGGGTAGCGTAAGTCGAGTGGTGCTGATGCCTACAGGTACATTGGGTTTTGCTATGAAGGCAACGTAACCTTTGTGTAACTGCGATCTATCACAGTTCCATAGCATAAGTCGGGTGGTAGTGATTGCCTACAATCTACGTTTGATTTCGCTGGGATAGCGACGTAACATCGGTAGATTGCGATCTATGTGGTTTGGTTCAATAACGTAATTTGGGTAGCAGCGAGTGCCTACAGTCTACATTGGGTTCCACTGGGACAGTGACACAACCTTTGTGTAGCCTGTGATCTATGTGGTATAGTTTCGTTTGATAGCATATTTCGAGGGGCAGTAATTTCCTACAGACTACTTACGATTTTGCTATGATAGCAACGCAACCTTGTTGTAGCTGCGATCTATGGTGTTTCCATGGCGTAAGTCGAGAGGTGCAGATGCCTACGGTTTTCTTATGATTTCGCCGGGACGGCGACAGAATCATTGGGTTAACTGCGATCCATGGTGGGAAACGGGGGTGATACTTTCCATATCATTTTTGAAAGGGGATTTTTTTTTCAAGTATTTTCACTGGGTGTTGAAACGGGTCTACTAAGTACTTATGGATTTTCAGTCCTACGCCCGATCACCATATGACTAAATTTCGGTAAGAACAAAGGATGGACTTGTTAAGACATCGAGTTATGAAAAATATTTTTAATATCAAATTAGTTTGGTAATGCTATGTAATTTAAAGTGAATGTATTTTTAAAATGTATAATCAAGAATAAGGAGTAAATGTTAAAAGATGATTGATTAAATAATATTACACATCAAAATTCAAATTCCCATTTCGTTCCTTTTCGAGGATGAAAAGTTCTAAAGGGGGAGGAATGTAACGACTTGGATTTTTAGCCATCGGATATTGGGCAATTAACTGATTTTAATTTTTGGAGTATTAATTTTCATTAGTCGAATAGATAAATTTTCTGATATTTAAAATATCGGAATGTATAAAATTCGATAAAAACTATATTTAATTTTAAAAATTTATTAATTTCTGGATATGATAGATTTTATAGAAATATATGTACATAACTCCACCATCTAGAATTTAAGAAAGGACATCTATATATTTAAAGCTTTGTGATGTTTAAATATATATATATATATAAGTATATTAGTATATATATGTGTATATGCCCATATGAAGTATTGTATATGGGAATTTGCATAAATGTAAATATATATATATGGGATGACAATATATATGTAAGTATATGTGTATGTATATATGCTTAAAGAATAGTGTGTATGAAATTATATATACGTATATACATGCAAAACTTATGATACTAAATAAAATAAAATATATATATACACATGTTAGTAAAAAAAAACATATGCATATCGTCAAAGTTATGGGAAAATCTATATATAAATATATATACATGAATGCATACATATAATTGTATATATAAACATAGAGGGGAACATCATCATGGCAAGCATTTAATTCAAGCATACCAAAACATTTAATCAAGTCATACAAAATCAAATCACTTATAAATTATCAAATCACATGAAAATATATCAAATCAGCCAAAGGAAAAAAACCAAAAGAAAATGGGTAAAGCCTGTAACAAGATTCAGCCTGTTCCTTCCCATTCAATTCTATATATACCACTGCCTTGTTACCTTCACGTTAACATTCAAATAAATAAAGTAGAAAAAAACCAAGTGCTGCCATTTAAAATATAATCAAGGCTTGAAGCAGGAGCAAACAGAGCATAGCAGCAGTTCGTCATTCCTACATAACTGTGAGTAATCACTATCTTGTATACTGGTTGTTGTATATATGCGTATACCTGTGAGTTTTGGGATGAGTACTTGATCTTTGTCAAATAAATATTTACCTAGCATGTGTATATGTGTAATTATATGTGGTTAGACTTGAATAAGTTCCACTGGCCATCAAAGCAATACTATATATCTTCTCCAAAAGAATTGCTCTATTCATTTTATTGCTAAAACAGTTGGATTTATTTATTGAAAATCAATATTTCATCACCCATCGAGTTTTAAGACATGAACCAAAATGAAAATTGTCTGTTTTTCAATATAGAACAATTTAAAAATTGTTTCATTAGATTTCATGATATCGGGAAAGAGAAAAAAACCTTTTTACAGCAAGAGATAAAAGCATGGCCAAAATTTAACTTACGTAATTAAATATTTGGATTACATGATCGCAATCGTTGTTGAAATTCGTGATTTTTGGAGATAGTTAGGGGATTAAAGTTGCATATGGATGGAGATATGGGAAGTTTAACGAAATTGGGCATTTGGTCGAATTAAGGTGGCGAAGTCAATTTCGTGGCGTCGAGTTCAGAGTGGAGGTGGCTAAGGTGGTGGCGCGTTCGCAAAATATTGTGCGGCATTTTTCAGATGATCGTGCGGGCCAGTCGAGGTTAGACTAGGTTTTAGGTGGACGTTTTTGGGGGTTGCGGTTTCGAGGGAATGGCAAAGTGGAGAGGGAGAGAGGAGCGTGCAGTCGTGGGGGAAACAGTGGAGGAGGATATGGCGGACCCGATGGCAAAGTCTGGTGATCGATAGTGGTGGTGGTTGGAAAGGCGAGGTGTTGATGGATTCGGCCTTAGCTCCAGTTTTTGGGTTGAGGAGTTCGTTTTCGAACGATGGTCGCTGTCGTAATTCCCAAGGGTCAGGCATGATGTGGGGACGTGGGCGGAATTGTGAGGAACGGCGGTGGCGAGTGGCTTGGCTTCAGGCAAGTGTGCACGTACACATTGATGTACGTCCCGGTCTTCGTGCACGTCTTCGTTTCAAATGAAAGATCAAAGGTTAAAGGGATAGAAGAGAGGAAAGGAGGAGGAGGATGGGCCAGGCAGAAACGGGCCGAAGGGAAAAAAAGGAAAAGAAAAGAAAAGAAAAGGAGAAAGGGAAATGGAAAAAGGAAAAAAAGAAAAAGGAAAGAAGGAAAAAAAGGAAAAAAATATATGGAGGAGCGGGACTTGTTTATCTCCATGAGCCGAGTAATTAAAAGGATAGGAAATTAAAAGCTTTTTTTATGTTAAAAGCATTTTCCCTTTCACAAAAAATCAAATAGGCATGAAGATTTTTTTTATGATCTTCTCATCTAGCTTTGTGATCTAAATTTATCCTGTTAATTAATATGGGGCTTAAATTAGTTATTATAACTAAAGTGAGTAATAATTAGATTATTAATTGTTAAACCTTACGTTAATTAATAAAGGAGTTATTAAATAGAGTGTCTAATTTTAATTAACTAATAATAAATTGTTTTATGATTTCTTTAATTTATAGTTAAATTGGATTAAAAATATAAGTGAATTCAGTTTAATTTAAGTTGATTAAATTTAGATTGTGAATTATTTAATATACATTATAAATCGTTAAGTTAGTAACGATCTGTAACGACCCAGAATTTCTGTCATTTGAAATTCAGATATTTAATTAATTTTAAATATTAACAAGTGGAATTTGTAAGCTGAATAAATTATTTTTCGAATATGTGGATTTAATTGGATAATTAAATCGACAATTTAATATTTGAAATTCCAGAAATAATTGAAATCTGGATTAAATGTGATTAAAAATGATTTATAAAGTTATATTAAATCATATTGGAGTTAGAATGATGTTATAAACTTTTAAAATTGAATTAAAAGTTAATTTGTGAAAATTGAATATTTTAATATTTAATTGACGACTAAAAATAGTCATTTTTCAAACAGTCTCGGATTTCGATGAAACAATTTTCATCGGATCCGTAATCTGAAATTATTGTAAGATTTCAATTTTCATGTCAATCGGATTTACGGTTTGTCCGGGGCAAGCCAAAACGCATCGAAATCATTTTAAATCGATTTGATTTAAATTTGATCGTTTATTTTCGTAACTCGCACATATGACCGAATTAGCTCCCGAAACACGTTTCATTGTGTCCGGAACGCGGGTAAAACCTTAGAAACGCCAGCTGGCACATTTGATTTCGAGTTCGGAAAATTTTCGATGAATAGTGTTTTGGCCATTTTCTATAAAAGGACTTCACTTTCTCAAATTTGCAACTAAACCCTAACCCTATTCTTCAGCCGCCACTTATTCGTTTAATGGCTAAAAACATTCGATTCTTCTTTCCTTAATTTCTTCAAATCCATTGTTCTATACGAAAACTATTCAACTACAATAATGAAGATAATGATGAGAGCTTCCAATCCATACAGACATGATCGTTTTTAATGGCATAAATCATCGACAATTCGCGCATAAAGTCGCACATTCTTTCACGTTTTTCAAGTGACGTGGGGGGCCGAGTTCGACCGGTCGACTGGCGTTGATAGAGCAGTTGATGGCCTTCGGCATGGCGTAGTTCGATCGACCTCTAGTCGATCGGAGGAGGAGGATAATTCGACGAAGAGATGGCGGCCATGGGTTAGTATTCACGTTCGAATGCCTGGGGTTTTCACGAAGCGGGGAAGAAAAATATCGCGTGCGGCCAGATGATGATGGAAGCAGATCTAACGGCTGAGATTAGAGTGGGTTTGGAAAATATAAAATATAAATTGAAATTGATTTATTTTAAAAATCGTATAACTTTAAACTGTCATAACTTTTTGATACGAGGTCGAAAAATTACGAAACAAGTTGCATTGAAACTGTATCGATGAGCACCACGCAATGGATCTTGTTTAGAGTCGATTGGAGCTAGTGAAAATTTTAGGTAAAATTAAACGCGTGTTTAATTTTATTCGAAATAAAATAATGCAACCGTTATAAAAAGCAAGGTGAGAACTCCTCACTCAATCAAATATTGTGTTTCGATTTAAATTTTAAATAGTTAGATTTAAAATTTGTTGATAGTGTTGATTGTGTAAATTGGATGATAATTGCTATCTGTTGTGCTGAAATAGACCCTATACGCCGTATATTAAGCGGAGGTTATTTATTAAAAACATATACCGCGATAATTCCACCGTGAAGTGGAATTGGTATTATATATGTATTTGGAGTTGATTTCCCGCATTATATAGCGGATGAGACCCTATTGCGCCGCATAATAGCGGATAATATTTAATAAATCCCATATACCGCGATATTCCACCGTGAAGTGGAATTGGTATTGTGCTAACATCTGTGGATGCAGGGAAACAGGTTGGAGGGATCCAACTGGATTCCTCAAATAATTGAATTTGTTTCAATATTGTGTGTTGATTTATTTATAATCACCGTGTGATTATATTTGTGGATTGAAATTGTTGACGGCTATAATTTAGCCGAATATATTTTTGGTATCGTTGGATACCAGAAATAAAATTGGATTTTTTTAAAATTCAAAGTTGAAAATTTATCGAAATATTTATTTTTGAAAATTGGGAAATTTATAAGGAGTTTTCAAAAAGATAAAAGTTTTATTTTTGAACCATATTGAATCAAATTTCAAATTTGGAAAAAGGGCTTAATAAATGGATTTCGAAAATATTATTTATAAGTTGGGGATTTATTTAAAATTTGGATTTGTGAGTAGTTTGGAAAATAAAGGAATTTATCTTCTTATAAAGGAATTTATTTTTAAAAAGGAAATAATTTGGAAATTTGTTGAAAATTTGATTTGATGTTTTGAAATAAATTTGAAAATCAATTTGGAATTAATTGATTATTATTTTACCATAACCAGTAAAATATATTCACAGGAATATATCTGATTTGAATTAATCAGATAATTTAATTAATCCTACTTATGGATGTTTAGATTATATTGAATGTTGAATTGTTTGACATCTTTGATGTGTGATGCTTTGTGATATATCCTGATTTGTGTTGTGATCTGTGAATTGTTTATCTGTTATATATGTATCTGTGATCTGTGAATCAAAGATAAGCGTTATAGTTTATACCGCTTATCAAATATATTGTTATATTTGATCTGTGATGGTTGGATGATGTTGCACTATTGTGTTAAACCCTTGGACTACACAATACACACACAAATGTGGATTTCACGTGGAAATCGGTTAAGTCACAGATTTTTATCAATTTTGAAAATTGAGTTTTTGAATCTAAAATGGTTTTGGAATTGGAATTGAAAGCTTTTGAAAATGAGTTTCAAAAATAAAAATTATTTTAAATAACTTAATAGAATTGGAAATTTAAATCATTTGATTTAAAATTTGAATTCAATATTTTGAAATTGAATTCAATGAATTGGGAATTATGGTCTAAAAGATTGTATAAATTATAAAAGGTTTTTATATGGGTTTTTAACCATTTAAAATATGGTTTTGGAAATTTAAATTTAAGTCCAAGATTTGTACTTGGATGGCTTTAACCTGTGTAATTGTAACCAGTTTTTCCCAAAACGAAAACTATCCGTTTTCAAATAATAATGGCTTTCATAAAGTGAAAAGATTTCCATTTTGTATCGAAACATTTCAAGTTGAAATGGAATTGTGAATAGTTTAGAAAAACTATGAATTAACCTTTGTGAAGATGATTAAGTTTTATTTTGAAATCAAAGATGATTTTAAAAGGTGTATCTTTTATATTATAAAAGACTTGAATTGTGAATAGTTTTGAAAGCTATAAAATAAATCTTGATTTAAAGATTTAATGGGTTAATCAAATTGAAATGGAAATTGATTTGGAAATCTATGAATGAATCTTTGTGAAACTAGGTGAACTTTGTGAAGTAAATCTTTTTGTTTAAATATTTAAAATGGTAATTTGTTTAAACCATTTAAAGGAAAGGATTTGGGTAATAAGTTGTGACTTAATTGAAATCCCTATATCCATATGTTTTAAATATTAAGCTCACTATTCGGGTTAGCCGGGAAAAGACCTTTGTGTCATATAACCCATTCCGAATTAGTGATACGACGATATGGATAGCATTTGAAGACCGGTGGTGAAGACCGAGTGTTTGTGAAAATGATAGGATGACCTATCGATTGTCTCTGCACCGTTAGCTACGGTATAGAGATTTCCTTTGTGATGGGAAGTTCGTTCGGGATTGTAAATACCCGGATTTGCAAGGGCTTCTTCGGAAGTGGCTTCGGTTCTGTTCGAACCCGGAACAGACTTGTATGGTTACATATCTGACATTACATTTTGAGATATAAAGCTGATTTCTTTCAAATACATTTTTGTTTGGTGGCGGAGAATTTATTCTCTTAGCTTAACACCCTTCTCTGAGACGTACGATCTCAGAGGTTATGTAGTTGAAATTTATCAGTGATATACTCCCAATTTGGTAGTGTGGCATGCTGAGTGTTGCTGTGTGATGATTATTTATTGTTCATTTGTTGATCAAAGCATGGCTTTGTGATAAAGTGTAGCTTTGCGGACGAGACCTCTTCGGACCACACAACCCGAAAATGGTCGAAACAGGAATGATGTGGCAAGGTTATGAGGGTCGCTCCCTTTAGGGTATGTCATTTCCTTCTGGAAAAGGGTGGTATCAGGTATGGAGCCTTGGTATTTAACCTATGTGGATACTCCAATCTCATTTACTGTGTGATTGTTGTTTGATCGAGGCGCCTCGGATAAAGGTCCCAAAGGACCGGGGGGTGGCATATTCGTGTAGTAGTTACCTAGTGTCAGAGGTAACCCGACCTTGTGTTGGCAGAGAGCTAGTTAGTTCTCGGGACGTCCAGCCAAAGGCGATCCCATGCGGCATAGGAAGTTCCTTAGCCTGACCATTTGTTGGCAATCCATCTTCCAATACGAACCTTGTACGGTTTTAGTTGTAGAACCTGCCATTTACTTATGGTGGTCACCACTGTTTAGATGGTAGCTATAGTAGGCATAGTTTGGAATGTCTATGCTGGCTAAGATTAATATTATACTTTCGAAATGTTTTCTGCACTATGCACTAGTAATAATATTAAAGGAATTTGCGTAGTAAGCATGTTTGACTATCATAAGAAGAAATCTCCTCCAATTCTGCGTTTGCATTGTGTGTGTGGCGGGAGGTCTTATGGTAGTTTCATTTTCCAAAAGCATTGCGGATACTTTCCATTTCCTTTGTTGTTGTTGTTTTAAAGATAAATAACTGTTTTAGTTCTCACACCAGTCACCATGACTGACCTGGAGTTTATTGTTTCCTTCCTAAACTCTGGGTGCCCACCAATTTCCACACGGGTAATCTAGAGTCAGGTTATCAGGTCATTCTGGATTTAGGAGATGCTGTGGAGCTCAGTGGCGAGCTGGATGGCGAGACATATCACTTGTATATGATATTATTATTCCGCTTTGTATTCTGTATGAGGACAAATTTGTATAACTGTCCATTGATGTATAGTGTTGTTGTAAACTCTGATGATGTAATGTATAAAATGATATAGTTCTTTGATTTAAAGATTATTCATTTATCTATTATATGTTGTTCCGCTGCGATATGTGAGATTCTGATATTGTTCTGTGTTTTTCTGTTGTTTCTTCTTTCTTTTTCTTCTGTCTTCTTCTACCTCTTCTTTTTCTCCATAACAATTCGGTTTTCTGGCATTCGATTGCTCGGCAGTTGATACAGTGGACGTATTAATGTCGATTTTCGGAAGTCAAAAATCCAGAAACGTTACAAGTGGTATCAGAGCATATGGTTAAGCGATAACCTTGGTTCTGTTGGGAATTACTCATTAGAGATAGAGTCAGTAGTACTCTAGAATGAGTGTGAGTGTAATGATAGATACGAGTGCGTATTTGTGTATTTGTTAGTGAATATGAAATTGTTTTATATTGTGTTCGCTTATCCGTTGAGCTGTTTATGAATTCTGGTCGGTATGTGGGACGCCATATTATCGATAGGGGTTTCTAAACACTTAAACTAGGCAAGTCGACATAGTATCATTTTAAATTGGGTAAATGAAATAATTTTACCTCGATTATATTTTGTATATAAAAGAAGTAATTTTCCAGAAATTATTAAAGTGCATATAAATTGATTGTTTGGCTGTTGAAAATGTAAGAATATATATAAGTCAATAAAAGTTGTTTGAATAAATTATATAAAAACAACAATTGTAAAAGAATAAAGTATATAAGCAAATGAATTATTAAGTATGGAATTATAATTAATATGATTTACAATTGTGAAATAATCTTGTATATGTAAAGTAAAATAGTGAAATTATATGAGAAAAAGATTTATAAATGTGATTTATAAATAAAGGAAATGTTGAAAGAATTTAAGCACTGAATTCACTACTGTTGCTGGGAAATAATAAGGGTGATGACTGCAGCATCATCAGTATCATTTTCGAGTTTCTGTGTGATGGATTTGCTACCATAATAAATTGAAAAATTGAAGTTTTGTTGTGATAACCAAATTTGAAATTAAAATCCAAGTTGTAATTGATGAATATAAGTAAAATGTGTTTTGAACTTATAATATGAGATATGAATTTGAATAATTGATGAAATTTGATTTTGGTAAATGCTAAATAGAATTTACTTTAGAATTGGAATCTGAATTGGATTTATAAGTGGAAATTTAAGTTAAGCTAAACAAATAATGTTTAAAAGGAATATAACTTAAGTTGTATAGTGAAAGCAAATGTAAGTGGAAATTTGAAATGGAATATAACTTAGGTGATGTTGAATGAATTTGATTTTGATATTGAAGTAAAATAATAAAGTGAATTAAATGGATATGAAATTGAGTTATATTAAGGAAATTCAACTTCATTTGTAAAATGAATTAGCAATTGAATTGAACTAATGGATTGAATGCTAATCAATCGAATGTGAAGTAAAGAAAATTGAATGAATTTGGTTGTGTTGAATATACATTGGGTGTTATATGATTGTTGGTTGATTGTATATAGTATAATTCATTAAGTATTAATGAAATTGAATTGATAAAAAATTGAAAGCTATGTGATGGAATTTGAATTGAAAGTGAATCAACTTGAATTTAAATTAGTGAATGTAAACTAATTGAAAATGAAGAAAAGAATGTCGTTGTATATGAATTGGTTGTAAATAATTACAAGTGATGTCAAAATTATATAAGTTGCTTATAAACCTTGTTTAGTATTCATTTCTTTTAATATGCATATGTTGTAGTAGTTTAAAAGAGTAAATTGTTAATAACTTTATATATATGTCACTTACATATTTAAATTGAGTAAGTACAGGTGCCGTGGCTGCCGTTCGGCTGATTTGGTTGCGCTAAAATGCTTAATAAATAACTGCTTTGCTTTAAAAAAATGCTAAAAGGTACGCCTACGCAATAAAAATAGGAAATATGAACTGTTTTTCTGCTTTTCCGACCGTGTGGGTCGATGTACATATATTTAGGTCTATTGTGATCCTACTACGATCGAACCGTGCAAAGGAGGCTATGGCGAATTTTTTTGAAAATTTAAGGCGTTAGAAAATTTTCAGGAAATTTTGGAAAATTTGTGAAAACTAAATTTTGGATTTGGAGTTAAAAGTTAAACGATATAGTTTGTTTTGAAAAGTATAACTAAGTATGGATTTGAAAACTTAATAAAGTTTTTGAAAGAGTTTAACTATTGGATTTTGGGGAAGTTGTACACTTAAGTGATTTGGAAATCTAATTTGAACGAATTGTTTGGAAAGTTAATGAATTTGGGGCATTTTTCTTACTTTGCAATTTCGAGGACGAAATTCTTTTAAGGGGGGAAGATTGTAACGATCCAGAATTTTTGTCATTTGAAATTCAGATACTTAATTAATTTTAAATATTAACAAGTGGAATTTGTAAGCTGAATAAATTATTTTTCGAATATCTGGATTTAATTGGATAATTAAATCGACAATTTAATATTTGAAATTCCAGAAATAATTGAAATCTGGATTAAATGTGATTAAAAATGATTTATAAAGTTATATTAAATCATATTGGAGTTAGAATGATGTTATAGAACTTTTAAAATTGAATTAAAATTTAATTTGTTAAAATTGAATATTTTAATAATTAATTGACGACTTAAAATAGTCATTTTTCAAACAGTCTCGGATTTCGACGAAACTAGTTTCATCGGATCCGTAATGTGAAATTATTGTAAGATTTCAATTTTTGTGTCAATCGGATTTACGGTTTGTCCGGGGCAAGCCAAAACGCATCGAAATCGTTTTAAATCGATTTGATTTAAATTTGATCGTTTATTTCCGTAACTCGCACATATGAACGAATTAGCTCCTGAAACATGTTCCATTGTGTCCAAAACGCGGGTAAAACCTTAGAAACGCCAGCCGGCACGTTTGATTTCGAGTTCGGAAAATTTTCGATGAATAGTGTTTTGGCCATTTTCTATAAAAGGACTTCACTTTCTCAAATTTGCAACTAAACCCTAACCCTATTCTTCAGCCGCCACTTATTCGTTTAATGGATGAAAACATTCGATTCTTCTTTTCTTAATTTCTTCAAATCCATCGTTCTATAAGAAAACTATTCAACTACAATAATGAAGATATGATGAGAGCTTCCAATCCATACGGACATGATCGTTTTTAATGGCATAAATCATCGGCAATTCACGCGTAAAGTCGCACGTTCTTTCACGTTTTTCGAGTGACGTGGGGGGCCGAGTTCGACCGGTCGGCCGGCGTTGATAGAGCGGTTGATGGCCTTCGGCATGGCGTAGTTCGATCGACCTCTAGTCGATCGGAGGAGGAGGATAATTCGACGAAGAGATGGCAGCCATGGGTTAGTATTCACGTTCGAATGCCTGGGGTTTTCACGAAGCGGGGAAGAAAAATATCGCGTGCGGCCAGATGATGATGGAAGCAGATTTAACGGCTGAGATTAGAGTGGGTTTGGAAAATATAAAATATAAATTGAAATTGATTTATTTTAAAAATCGTATAACTTTAAAATGTCATAACCTTTTGATACGAGGTCGAAAAATTACGAAACAAGTTGCGTTGAAACTTTATCGACGAGCACTACGCAATGGAGCTGGTTTGGAGTCAATTAGAGTTAGTGAAAATTTTGGGTAAAATTAAACGCGTGTTTAATTTTATTCGAAATAAAATACTGCAACCGTTATAAAAAGCAAGGTGAGAACTCCTCACTCAATCGAATATTGTGTTTCGATTTAAATTTTAAATAGTTAGATTTAAAATTTGTTGATAGTGTTGATTGTGTAAATTGGATGATAATTGCTATCTGTTGTGCTGAAATAGACCCTATACGCCGTATATTAAGCGGAGGTTATTTATTAAAAACATATACCGCGATAATTCCACCATGAAGTGGAATTGGTATTATATATGTATTTGGAGTTGATTTCCTGCATTATATAGCGGATGAGACCCTATTGCATCGCATAATAGCGGATAGTAATTAATAAATCCCATATACCACGATATTCCACTATGAAGTAGAATTGGTATTGTGCTAACATCTGTGGATGCAGGGAAACAGGTTGGAGGGATCCAACTGGATTCCTCAAATAATTGAATTTGTTTCAATATTGTGTGTTGATTTATTTATAATCGCCGTGTGATTATATTTGTGGATTTAAATTGTTGACGGTTATAATTTAGCCGAATATATTTTTGGTATCGTTGGATACCATAAATAAAATTGGATTTTTTTTAAAATTCAAAGTTGAAAATTTATCGAAATATTTATTTTTGAAAATTGGGAAATTTATAAGGAGTTTTCAAAAAGATAAAAGTTTTATTTTTGAACCATATTGAATCAAATTTCAAATTTGGAAAAAGGGCTTAATAAATGGATTTCGAAAATATTATTTATAAGTTGGGAATTTATTTAAAATTTGGATTTGTGAGTAGTTTGGAAAATAAAGGAATTTATCTTCTTAAAAAGGAATTTATTTTTAAAAAGGAAATAATTTGGAAATTCGTTGAAAATTTGATTTGATGTTTTGAAATAAATTTGAAAATCAATTTGGAATTAATTGATTATTATTTTACCATAACCAGTAAAATATATTCACAGGAATTTATCTAATTTGAATTAATCAGATAATTTAATTAATCCTACTTATGGATGTTTGGATTATATTGAATGTTGAATTGTTTGACATCTTTGATGTGTGATGCTTTGTGATATATCCTGATTTGTGTTGTGATCTATGAATTGTTTATTTGTGATATATGTATCTGTGATCTGTGAATCAAAGATATATAGTTTATACTGCTTAGCAAATATATTGTTATATTTGATCTGTGATGGTTGGATGATGTTGCACTATTGTGTTAAACCCTTGGACTACACAATACACACACAAATGTGGATTTCACGTGGAAATCGGTTAAGTCACAGATTTTTATCAATTTTGAAAATTGAGTTTTTGAATCCAAAATGGTTTTGGAATTGGAATTGAAAGCTTTTGAAAATGAGTTTCAAAAATAAAATTTATTTTAAATAACTTAATAGAATTGGAAATTTAAATCATTTGATTTAAAATTTGAATTCAATATTTTGAAATTGAATTCAATGAATTGGGAATTATGGTCTAAAAGATTGTATAAATTATAAAAGGTGTTTATATAGGTTTTTAACCATTTAAAATATGGTTTTGGAAATTTAAATTTGAATCCAAGATTTGTACTTGGATGGCTTTAACCTGTGTAATTGTAACCAGTTTTTCCCAAAACGAAAACTATCCGTTTTCAAATAATAATGGCTTTCATAAAGTGAAAAGATTTCCAATTTGTATCGAAACATTTCAAGTTGAAATGGAATTGTGAATAGTTTAGAAAAACTATGAATTAACCTTTGTGAAGATGATTAAGTTTTATTTTGAAATCAAAGACAATTTTAAAAGGTGTATCTTTTATATTATAAAAGACTTGAATTGTGAATAGTTTTGAAAGCTATAAAATAAATCTTGATTTAAAGATTTAATGGGTTAATCAAATTGAAATGGAAATTGATTTGGAAATCTGTGAATGAATCTTTGTGAAACTGGGTGAGCTTTGTGAAGTAAATCATTTTGTTTAAAGGTTTAAAATGGTAATTTGTTTAAACCATTTAAAGGAAAGGATTTGGGTAATAAGTTGTGACTTAATTGAAATCCCTATATCCATATGTTTTAAATATTATGCTCACTATTCGGTTTAGCCGGGAAAAGACCTTTGTGTCATATAACCCATTCCGAATTAGTGATACGACGATATGGATAGCATTTGAAGACCGGTGGTGAAGACCGGTTGTTTGTGAAAACGATAGGATGACCTATCGATTGTCTCTGCATCGTTAGCTACAGTATAGAGATTTCCTTTGTGATGGGAAGTTCGATCGGGATTGTGAATACCCGGATTTGCAAGGGCTTCTTCGGAAGTGCCTTCGATTATGTTCGAACCCGGAACAGACTTGTATGGTTACATGTCTGACATTACATTTTGAGATATAAAGCTGATTTCTTTTAAATACATTTTTGTTTGGTGGTGGAGAATTTATTCTCTTAGCTTAACACCCTTCTCTGAGACGTACTAGCTCAAAGGTTATGTAGTTGAAATTTATCAGTGATATACTCCCAATTTGGTAGTGTGGCATGCTGAGTGTTGCTGTGTGATGATTATTTATCGATCATTTGTTGATCAAAGCATGGTTTTGTGATAAAGCGTAGCTTTATGGACGAGACCTCTTCGAACCTAACAGCCCGGAAATGGTCGAAACAGGAATGATGCGGCAAGGTTATGAGGGTCGCTCCCTTTAGGGTATGTCATTTCCTTCTGGAAAAGGGAGGTATCAGGTATGGAGCCCTGATATTTAACCTATGTGGATACTCCAATCTCATTTACTATGTGATTGTTGTTTGATCGAGGCGCCTCGGATAAAGGTCCCAAAGGACCGGGGGGTGGCATATTCGTGTAGTAGTTACTTAGTGTCAGAGGTAACCCGGCCTTGTGTTGGCAGAGAGCAAGTTAGTTCTCGGGACGTCCAGCTAGAGGCGATCCCATGTGGCATAGGAAGTTTCTTAGCCTGACCATTTGTTGGCAATCCTTCTTCCAATACGAACCTTGTACGGTTTTAGTTGTAGAACCTGCCATTTACTTATGGTGGTCACCACTGTTTAGATGGTAGCTATAGTAGGCATAGTTCGGAATGTCTATGCTGGCTAAGATTAATATTATACTTTCGAAATGTTTTCTGCACTATGCACTAGTAATAATATTTAAAGGAATTTGCGTAGTAAGCATGTTTGAATATCATAAGAAGAAATCTCCTCAAATTCTGTGTTTGCATTGTGTGTGTGGCGGGAGGTCTATGGTAGTTTCATTTTCTAAAAGCATTGCGGATATTTTCCATTTCCTTTGTTGTTGTTGTTTTAAAGATAAATAACTGTTTTAGTTCTCACACCAGTCACCATGACTGACCTGGAGTTTATTGTTTCCTTCCTAAACTCTGGGTGCCCACCAATTTCCACACGGGCAGTCTAGAGTCAGGTTATCAGGTCATTCTGGATTCAGGAGATGTTGTGGAGATCAGTGGCGAGCTGGATGGCGAGACGTATAACTTGTATATGATATTATTATTCCGCTGTGTATTCTGTATGAGGACAAGTTTGTATAACTGTCCATTGATGTATAGTGTTGTTGTAAACTCTAATGATGTAATGTATAAAATGATATAGTTCTTTGATTTAAAGATTATTCATTTATCTATTATATGTTGTTCCGCTGCGATATGTGAGATTCTGATATTGTTCTATGTTTTTCTGTTGTTTCTTCTTTCTTTTTCTTCTGTCTTCTTCTACCTCTTCTTTTTCTCCATAACAATTCGGTTTTTCGGCATTCGATTGCTTGGCAGTTGATACAGTGGACGTATTAATGTCGATTTTCGGAAGTCGAAAATCCAGAAACGTTACATGATCTATGCCTTGGTTTATTGTTATTGGATATTTATTTCAATTGTTCTTGTCTGTACCATGAAGGAGTCAAACAAATTGAAAAGTTGGAATAAAACGTTAGCACGTTTATTTAAAGTATACATATATAACAATTTTTCCATTTATGAATATTGTCACCCTGAAGATGAATTGTTTATTTAGACGGACTTGGACATTTAAAGTTTATCATTTAGATTCGGAGAGACCGGAATTGGATATCAGTGTTATCCGGAACCACTACGTTTTAAAAATCATTACGAACCTTTACGGGTTTGATTATAGAGTTTAATATGCTGGAATTGGATTAACTTAATAAATTTATCCATTTTAAATAAGTATTGTATCTATACATTATTATAATATCGATGGATTTCTGTAAAAGTGTTTTGGTTATAATAAGATAAAAACTTGTCGTGTTGTATGAGTTACCTTGGCTCTTCAAAGAATTTTTATAACTTATGTATTTCAAATTGAGTGTGTTTACTCATGCTGGTTTCCAGCCCGACTCGGGTGTTACTTTATTATAATGCTCGGGTCAGACCGAGTATTACAGAATTTCAGGTTAGGACGCTTTTGGAGCTCAGGAGACGAGCTGGATGGCAGAGACGTATTGCACGTATTTTGATTATTTCCCACTGTGTATTGTAGGCTGTGTATTCAGCACTTAGGGACAAGTTATTATAACTGTCCATATTTATTTGTTGATGATTGTACTCTAATAAAATTGTATGTATATTACCAGTTACAGTTTTCCTTTGTATAAAATGCTGTTATTGTATATTATATTTTTTTCCGCTGCGATTGGGAGATTCTGTGTTGTTGTTATTTCTGTTTCTTCTTCTATCTCTTTTCTTCTTTAACCTTAACAACCTGGTATTTCCGGCATTCGACTGCTTGGCACTCTATACTGTGAACGTATTAGTGCCGATTTTTGGGAGTCGAAAACGTCGGTCGTTACAATATAACTTTGGATTTATGGAATTTGGTAATGGTCAAAATTCCAATGTCATCCACATTCAACTTTATATTCCAAACACAAAGTCCTTAGTTCAATAATAACAATTATTATTAACCAAAATGCTCTGGTCAGAGACTTTGACTTTGAATTGACTTGAGTTGACCATGATACTAACCCCATATAACTGAGGAGACGAATCCTCTCTTGAATAGTGCTCCACTTCCAATACATCCAGTAGACCCAACTATAGTCACTTGATGGAACGCCATGCCATGATTTGACTATAATCAAAGTACAGCTTTCATATTGAAGATCCACAGTATTCTCAAGTCGAGAGAACCGTGTAAATCAATCACATCGATATTTTTTGTTTGACCTTAACTATATTAACCAACAGAAAACTATCAAGTGAGTCATTCCACATTATCCAATAACTATCAGTACATAACCTCTAGGTGCCCCTAGCAGTCATGAGTAATACACTGCCCAACATTTGGAAAGCGTTACGTACTTTAGTTTCAACGGATACATCGATATCCAGTTTCGATGCATCTTGACTAGGAATATTTAAAATGGTATATTTTTTTCATTATGATAAACTACTCATGGTTACAACACTTTATAACTACTATCACAAAACGTACCATTTATGGATTTTCTATTAAATATGCTTTTAATTAAATCGATTAATTAATATAACCACATTATATCAAGTATATAATAGAAAGAAAACACATTTATTTCAAATAAGATTGGTCAACGAGTTAGATATATGTAACAAATTACATAATTGCCCCCAGGGCATACCTCTAACTCTACCAATAGGCCCGAAGATTTGTACGTGGACAGACAAGCTGGGCATTGGAGTTACTCTTTATTTCCTATTACACTCGATGTACTATTTATCGTATTTATTATTTTATCAGACTACTTCATGTATTTCTATATATTGTGGATTTGACTATGCACTATTTTGGGACTTGGATATTTTTCTAGATATTTTTTGAGATGACTATTTCCTTTACTTATATTTTTATGCCTTTTGTTGTGAGATCTTGTGACGACCGCCCATGACCCCTGCACCGAATCTAGAGATAGTGCGCTGTAAAGTGTGCCAGGCGACCATGGACGATTGCCAAGGTAAACTAAAACAGCAGAATCTATCGTATTACTCACAGCGCATGGACAAAATACAATAGAACATATATATAGTGAAGCTTCACAGAATAGAATCTCATCAATAAAACTTCATAAAAGTTGAATACAACATCTCAATAGTCAATACAACAAGCCTCACTACATAACACTCAGAGAATACAAACAGCGGAACGTCCAGTACATATAGTAAGAAGATAATATGCAACCCTTCAGCTCGTCTTCGATCAGCATCGTGAGAAGAGAACAGCACCTGTCACCTGCTACCTAGTCTGCCCGTCCCAAAATGGACGAACAGCCCAAGGCAATAAGAGTTAAAACATAAAGCCTTGAGTCAGACAACAGTCTTAGTGAGAAGTAAATTAACTAACAACATACCAAAAGAGCATAAAGGAAAAGGAATAGGAATACAACCCTCCCACTCCAACCTCTTTCTACAGTGATAGCCCCCAGACACACACTAAGCAGAAGCAATCATAGCAGAGCATACAATGTAAAGTAAAGAAATTGTCGCTCGAGTCAAGGGCGATGTTTTCCAAGCACAAACCCCCAAGGCCTAAACCAAGATCAGATAAGCACCCAGAAAATACCGCTCTTGAGACCGAATGACGATACAACCAAACATCCATGACTCTAGCAATCACTGTTATCATTGCTTCGATATCACCGTTAATTGAATGACCGCCACATTCTTTCAGCCATCCGTCAAGGGCTAATGGAAACCCCGGTTCTAGACATAACTCCCGCACGTCATCGTGACCCGTGCCTAGGACTATCGAATCTGCCCAGAGTACTTGACTACCCAATCAGTAGCCTTTAGGGACTATCGAATCTGCCCAACGTACTCTTGCTTTGAGCATGCTAGAACCTTCAACAACGATGAGATCTCAGTCTTCTAGTCGTCCTCCTCGACAACTATTTCCATACTGGCTCAAGCGCCTCTCGAGCATCCATTATCCTCAACCCGCTTGGAATGATCCCGTCTGGATTAGACCAAGACTATCTCATATCATACTTCGCTTCATCACATCCTCGCAAAGTCTCATCTCAACATCATCATCAAATCTATGCATAAGAGCTTCATCATCCGCTACATATGCCACAAGCAGCTTTCCCAATTCAAGAGCCTTCCTCTTAGCTTTTGAATCATCTTCGGTCTAAATCAAATCATCAATCATCTAATTCATAGCAATCAATCAAGTCAAACATTAATCCAAGCAATCAAGCATTCAAATATGATCTAAGTAGACAATTATAACAATAATGGCAATTTCGTAATTAAAGAGTTGAAAGTCAAATAAGCATGAAATCATGAACAATATCTCTATAATCTTGATGAATGAACTTGCATAGGTTAACATGTAGTAAAATGGATGTAACATCATCATGAACAATGGATCTATATGGATCTACACTTAGGATGAAGAAAATGTATGGAGATCACTATTTTAACACCAAATCGAGCCAACAATCCGATATACTCCTTTGGATCCGTGTGAGAGATAATCACCACTCACCAAATCACCTAAACAACCCCAAATCAACACGCTTCAGATCTGGACAGCGAAGGATCTAGCTTGATCTAGCACGAATCTGCTTCAAACGAAGAAATCTCACTTCAAAGGATGAAGATCTTCAATCCAAGCTCTTGAATCTTCAATCTTGATCTTCGATTTGGATGAAAGGAAGCACTAGATTAGAGTGGAGAAAAGAAGTGAAGAAGTATAGAAGTCGAGCTCTCAAAATGGCAGCACTTCGTCGCTTCAAAATCCGGATCCCAAAAATGAAGAAATGGACGAGTATTTATAGGCTGATTTCCCCTTAACTCGGCCATCTCCATAGGTCATCTCCGACTTATAGCCTTCCGATCTAAGCCCTTCCGACCTAGCCTCTTCCGACCTTGCAACCTCCGACTCAACACACGCGCCTATACGACTTAACACGCTACGACTTAGTGCATCTGCATAGACCTAACGACCTACAAGCACTTACCGACTTAACAGTGTTACGACCTAACACTGCGCGACATAACAAAGTCTCCGATCTAACAGGGTATACGACTTAATAACTATGCCGACCTATGACTTAACAAGTGCTCGACTTAACCAGGACTACGACTTACGACTTAACAACTTAACAACTTACTGGGATACGACTCAACAAACATACGACCTACTAACTTAGCCCAGCTTCGACTTATCTCCTTAGGTCGTCTACCAACCTAACTAGGCACTAGGTCGCTAAACTGCCTATCTCCTAACTCCTTAAGTCGTCTATGTCTTAGGTCGGTCAACTTGCTAAATCTCTTAAGTCGCTACCCTACCTAAGTCATTAACTCTTAGGTCGGTCAATTCTATAAGTCGCTAACTCTAATAAGTCGGTAACTACTGGGTTGTTAACTCGCTAACTCGTCTAGCCGACCTACCCCTTAAGTCATCCACTACCTTAGGTCGCTCCAACACCCTACGACCTAAGCTACTACGACTTATCTCCTAACTCGCCGAATTCCTTAAGTCACTGCCGACCTACCCCTTAGGTCGCCAATCCTATAAGTCGGTCACGACTTAAGACTTAACCAAATTCTACCCAAAATCTAAAATGACTTAACAACGCTAAAAATTCCAGATTTGAACGAACTTTTCGATCCGTAAAAATACGGGTCGTTACATTCTCTCCCCCTTAGGAATTTCGCCCCCGAAATTCCAAACAAACAAAGCAATCAAAAACTATTCTGCACGCCTACCATCCATAGCAATCAACAAACCATGCATCCAATTCTAGCTTAGCATGCAGAATTCTAAAACGAGAACAAGTTACAATATCGTGAGATGACACGACACCTTAGGGCCATACCTTGAAGAGTTCAGGATGAGCTGCCTTCATCCTCTCTTCCACCTCCCACGTACAGTCGTTATCATCATCACTCCATTGTATCATGAGCAACTTAACTACCTTCCTCCTAAGTTGTTTCGTGTCAGTTCCCACAACACGAAGCGGCTTACGAGGTCTTCTATCGACTGGATCAACTTCGAAATCTTCACAGCTATCAGTAGGAACCACTGTATTCGAGTCGTGCACGTACTTTCGTAGATACGACACATGAAAAACATTGTGCACACTCGACATCTTCTCAGGTAACTC
The DNA here is from genome assembly GCA_030737815.1 of Allium fistulosum. Lineage (NCBI taxonomy): Eukaryota > Viridiplantae > Streptophyta > Magnoliopsida > Asparagales > Amaryllidaceae > Allium > Allium fistulosum. The sequence continues at coordinate 1,396,268,482 of CM060902.1, forward strand.
CAATCTATAGGCGAGCTTTCCAATTCGCTCGATGATCGGGAATGGCCCAACAAATCTCGGAGTCAATTTCCCTTTCTTTCCGAATCGAATAACATTCTTCAGTGGAGAAATCTTCACAAAAATCATATCACCTACGTCGAATTCCAAATTTTTACGACGCTTATCGGCATAACTCTTCTAACGGTCTTGGGCTGCCTTCATTCGTTGCCGAATCATCTCTAAACAATCTGAAGTCTGTCGAATCATCTCTGGCCCAAGCATCAGCTTTTCTCCAGTTTCTATCCAACACGTCGGTGAGTTACACGGTCTTCCATACAATGGCTCATACGGTGCCATACCAATGCTTGACTGGTAACTGTTGTTGTATGAAAATTCCACCAAATGAAGGTGATCTTACCATGATCCTCCGAAATCCAAAACACAAGCTCTGAGGAGATCTTCCAAAACTCGGTTGACTCTCTCGGTCTGACCATCTGTTTGAGGGTGATAAGCTGTACTCAAACACAACTCGGTTCCCAAAACTTCCTGGAAGCTCTTCCAAAATCCACTAGTGAACAATGGGTCTCGATCGCTCACTATACTCTTCGGAATACCATGGAATCGAACTATCCACTTAACATACAACTCAACCAACTTTGATGCAGTCCTAGTCGATCGAATAGGAATGAATCTAGCACTCTTAGTCAAACGATCTACGATGACCCAAATTTCTTCATTTCCCGTTCTGGTTCTAGGCAATCCATCAATAAAATCCATCGACACTTGCTCCCACTTCCATGTAGGAACTTCTAATGGCTGAAGCAATCCACTTGGCTTCTTCTGTTCGGCTTTTACCAACTGGCAGTTCATACACTTGGAAATAAAATTTCCAACATCCTTCTTCATACCTTCCCACTAGTAGGTTCTCTTCATATCCTGATACATCTTATTTCCACCTGGATGAATTGTCAACCTCGAGTGATGACTTTCCTTCAGAACTTCACTCCTCAATTCATCTATATCGAAAACAACTAGTCGTCCTTGCTTCCGAAGCCAACCCTCTCGATCGACCTCGAATCCTTTATCCTTTTCTGGATCCAATCCAGATTCCAAATCACGAATAATCTTGACAAGCTTATCGTCTCGTTTTTGGCTCTCGCCAATTATTTCCACAAGAGTCGGTCTTATCGATAAGTTTGCCAACATCTCAGGTTCCAATTCGCATCTAGGCCTGAAGTCAAATCCAGCTAAATACTCGATATTCTTCCATTCTGAAAACATGGCTCCCAATCCTGCATGTCTTCGACTTAACGCATCTGCCACCGCGTTACCTTTTCCCGAAGTATAAGCTATACCAAAATCATATGATGCCAAAAACTCTAGCCAACGTTGTTGCCGAAGATTCAAATCCTTTTGGGAGAAAAGATACTTCAACGACTTATGATCTGTAAACAACTCGAATCGAACTCCCAATAGATAATGTCTCCACATCTTCAGAGCAAAAACAATCGCCGCTAACTCCAAATCATGAGTCGGGTAATTCCTTTCATGCGGCTTCAGTTGTCGACTTGCATACGCAACAACTTTATCCTTCTACATCAGCACTGCTCCAAGTCCAGTACCACATACGTCGGTATAAACCACCATCTCATCATTCCCATTTGGAATAGTCAAAACAGGAGCACTTGTCAATCTCTCTTTCAGGATTCCGAAAGCTTGCTCACACTTAGCTTCCCATCTGAACACTTGGTTCTTCTTTGTCAATCCTGTTAACGGTGCAGCTACCTTGGAGAAGTCTTTGATAAACCGTCGATAATATCCTGCTAATCCAAGAAAACTCCTCACATCTGATGCATTCTTAGGTCTGACCCAATCCTGGATTGCTGCCACCTTAGCGGGATCAACCGCTATTCCATTTCCAGAAATCACATGGCCTAAGAACCTCACTTCACTCTTCCAGAAGTGACACTTCGAAAACTTAGCCTTCAGCTGATGTTTCCGTAAGATTTCCAAAACAATACGCAAGTGTGTCTTGTGCTCTTCTTCAGTTCTGGAATAAATCAGAATATCATCCACGAACACAAGTACAAACTTGTTCAACTGATCTCTGAACACTCTATTCATAAGATCCACAAAATATGCTGGCGCGTTAGTCAATCCAAACGGCATTACCAACCACTCAAAGAAACCGGATGGTGTCCTAAAAGCTGTCTTCGGCACACTATCCTTAGCCACTCTCAACTGGTGAAATCCCGTTGCCAAATCCATCTGAGAAAACACCTTGGCTTCGTGAAGCTGATCAAACAAGTCATCTATTCTCGGCAATGGATACTTGTTCTTCTTAGTCACCTTATTCAGCTCACGATAATCGACGCACAATCTCAACGACCCATCTTCCTTGGTTGCAAACACAACTGGTGCACCCCACTCGGACACACTACGCCGAATGAATCCTTTCTGCAAAAGATCATCAACTTGCACCCTCAACTCCTGCTGTTCCCTAGGCGCCATCCGCCTAAGAGGCATCACAACAGGTCTGGCTCCTCCAACTAGATCTATACGAAACTCAATCTCTCTATGCGGCGGCAACCCTTTGACTTCGTCAAAGACATCCTCGAATCCATTAGCGATTGGCACCGATGACAGTCCATCCCGTGGAACAACCAGCGAATACATGAAGCTCATGAAGACGCCTTCTTCATGCTTACATCGTATCACAATCTTTCGCCCTTCCACATTCTCGACTGTCACTTCCAGCCTCTCACAATCAACCTTTGCCGCATACCTCCTAAGCCAGTCCATACCCAAAATAATTCCGAACCCCGCAAAGTTCAGAACAAAACAATCACAAACAAAAGAGCAACCATGACTCGACACAATCAGACCACGGCATAACATACACAAACAAGACGAACCCCCAACTGGGTTAGTCACAACCAATGGCCTATCAACAATATCCGGTTCCAAATCTAACCGGCCTACGAGTTCACTACAAACAAACGAATGCGACGCTCCAGTATCAAACAGAACTCTAACTGGAACACCACATAGGAAAAGAGTACCTTGAACAACCACACTCTTTCCTTTCTCTTCAGCGGTAAGAGCTTTTGAAGACGACGGAATAGCTCCCAAAGCATAAGCTTGCACAATCTGCTTGTCCCTCCTCGGTTCTGGACAATTCTTCCGGAAATGCCCCGGCTTGTCACAGTTGTGACACTTCATCGGTACCTTCGGATTCTTACAATCCTTAGAGAAATGGCCCTTATGTTGATAATTGTAGCAAGTCACTTCGCCTTTCGGCTTCTTCTGGCCATCCCTACCCTTCTGTTGTTGTTGCTTCCTCTTCTTGTTTCCACCCTGCTGGGGTTTAGACTCTTCCCTGGTCACAGCAACAAAATATCCTTCCTTAGGAAACAGACTCTCATGCCTAAGAGCTTTCTCCACAAGCTTCTCAAATGAATCGTCCAAATGATCCACCAACTGTCTCCCCAGATAACTGTCCAAGCCTGTCACAAACTTCTCATTCTTCTGATATGCAGATTCGATATACGACCGGGCATACTTGGACAAAGCTTCAAACTCAGAAACATACTCAAGAACTGGTCTTCCACCTTGCTTGAGCTCCACAAACTTCTTGAACAGAACAGACTTCTGAGCTGTAGAAATGAACTTAGCTTCAAATCTGACTTGGAATTGCTCCCAAGTAATCTCTTCCTCTGGAGTATTGATGGTAATAGAGTTCCACCAATCAGAAGCTCTCCCTTGAAGCTGTCTTGATGCTAACTTCCTCTTAGTTGCATCCTCAATTCCCAAATCACCAAAAATCCTTCTACAAGCATCTATCCACCTCTGGACCTCAATAGTTGATTCCGTTCCCAAGAAAACCTTCCCTCCGAGAGCAGTATAGTCCTTGCACAACTTAGCAAAATCCACTGGTTTCGGAGTTTGGATTTGAACTCCAATATCTACTGCTGCTCCCGGAACTGGTATCCTTCTCATGATCGAAGTCATCATAGCTTCGAACATAGCTGCATAATCAGCAGTCCCCTCAGTAGCACGGCCTTCCCTAGCAGCTGGTCTCCCTCTTCGACTCATTCTCAATATCTATAAAAAGGAATGATCAGAACATCTAGAGAAACAACTGCATAAAGGACTCAAACTCAACTAAACTACTATATTATATATAGTATTCATCCATCAAAATACAATTACGTCTCTCATACGTAGTTACGTCAGCGAGCGTTGGGTAAGATCGATTAACCAATGCTCTGATACCAAATGTGACGACCGCCCATGACCCCTGCACCGAATCTAGAGATAGTGCGTTGTAAAGTGTGCCAGGCGACCATGGACGATTGCCAAGGTAAACTAAAACAGCAGAATCTATCGTATTACTCACAGCGCATGGACAAAATACAATAGAACATATATATAGTGAAGCTTCACAGAATAGAATCTCATCAATAAAACTTCATAAAAGTTGAATACAACATCTCAATAGTTAATACAACAAGCCTCACTACATAACACTCAGAGAATACAAACAGCGGAACGTCTAGTACATATAGTAAGAAGATAATATGCAACCCTTCAGCTCGTCTTCGATATCAGCATCGTGAGAAGAGAACAGCACCTGTCACCTGCTACCTAGTCTGCCCGTCCCAAAATGGACGGACAGACCAAGGCAATAAGAGTTAAAACATAAAGCCTTGAGTCAGACAACAGTCTTAGTGAGCAGTAAATTAACTAACAACATACCAAAAGAGCATAAAGGAAAAGGAATAGGAATACAACCCTCCCACTACAACCTCTTTCTACAGTGATAGCCCCCAGACACACACTAAGCAGAAGCAATCATAGCAGAGCATACAATGTAAAGTAAAGAAATTGTCGCTCGAGTCAAGGGCGATGTTTTCCAAACACAAACCCCCAAGGCCTAAACCAAGATCAGATAAGCACCCAGAAAATACCGCTCTTGAGACCGAATGACGATACAACCAAACATCCATGACTCTGGCTATCACTGTTATCATTGCTTCGATATCACCGTTAATTGAATGACCGACACATTCTTTCAGCCGTCCGTCAAGGGCTAATGGAAACCCCGGTTCTAGACATAACTCCCGCACGTCATCGTGACCCGTGCCTAGGACTATCGAATCTGCCCAGAGTACTTGACTACCCAATCAGTAGCCTTTAGGGACTATCGAATCTGCCCAACGTACTCTTGCTTTGGGCATGCTAGAACCTTCAACAACGATGAGATCTCAGCCTTCTAGTCGTCCTCCTCGACAACTATTTCCATACTGGCTCAAGCGCCTCTCGAGCATCCATTATCCTCAACCCGCTTGGAATGATCTCGTCTGGATTAGACCAAGACTATCTCATATCATACTTCGCTTCATCACATCCTCGCAAAGTCTCATCTCAACATCATCATCAAATCTATGCATAAGAGCTTCATCATCCGCTACATATGCCACAAGCAGCTTTCCCAATTCAAGAGCCTTCCTCTTAGCTTTTGAATCATCTTCGGTCTAAATCAAATCATCAATCATCTAATTCATAGCAATCAATCAAGTCAAACATTAATCCAAGCAATCAAGCATTCAAATATGATCTAAGTAGACAATTATAACAATAATGGCAATTTCGTAATTAAAGAGTTGAAAGTCAAATAAGCATGAAATCATGAACAATATCTCTATAATCTTGATGAATGAACTTGCATAGGTTAACATGTAGTAAAATGGATGTAACATCATCATGAACAATGGATCTATATGGATCTACACTTAGGATAAAGAAAATGTATGGAAATCACTATTTTAACACCAAATCGAGCCAACAATCCGATATACTCCTTTGGATCCGTGTGAGAGATAATCACCACTCACCAAATCACCTAAACAACCCCAAATCAACACGCTTTAGATCTGGACAGCGAAGGATCTAGCTTGATCTAGCACGAATCCGCTTCAAACGAAGAAATCTCACTTCAAAGGATGAAGATCTTCAATCCAAGCTCTTGAATCTTCAATCTTGATCTTCGATTTGGATGAAAGGAAGCACTAGATTAGAGTGGAGAAAAGAAGTGAAGAAGTGTAGAAGTCGAGCTATCAAAATGGCAGCACTTCGTCGCTTCAAAATCCGAATCCCAAAAATGAAGAAATGGACGAGTATTTATAGGCTGATTTCCCCTTAACTCGGCCATCTCCATAGGTCGTCTCCGACTTATAGCCTTCCGATCTAAGCCCTTCCGACCTAGCCTCTTCCGACCTTGCAACCTCTGACTCAGCACACGCGCCTATACGACTTAACACGCTACGACTTAGTGCATCTGCATAGACCTAACGACCTACAAGCACTTACCGACTTAACAGTGTTACGACCTAACACTGCGCGACATAACAAAGTCTCCGATCTAACAGGGTATACGACTTAATAACTATGCCGACCTATGACTTAACAAGTGCTCGACTTAACCAGGGCTACGACTTACGACTTAACAACTTACTGGGATACGACTCAACAAACATACGACCTACTAACAGCCCAGCTTCGACTTATCTCCTTAGGTCGTCTACCGACCTAACTAGGCACTAGGTCGCTAAACTGCCTATCTCCTAACTCCTTAAGTCGTCTATGTCTTAGGTCGGTCAAGTTGCTAAATCTCTTAAATCGCTACCCTACCTAAGTCATTAACTCTTAGGTCGGTCAATTCTATAAGTCGCTAACTCTAATAAGTCGGTAACTACTGGGTTGTTAACTCGCTAACTCGTCTAGCCGACCTACCCCTTAAGTCATCCACTACCTTAGGTCGCTCCAACACCCTACGACCTAAGCTACTACGACTTATCTCCTAACTCGCCGAATTCCTTAAGTCACTGCCGACCTACCCCTTAGGTCGCCAATCCTATAAGTCGGTCACGACTTAAGACTTAACCAAATTCTACGCAAAATCTGAAATGACTTAACAACGCTAAAAATTCCAGATTTGAACGAACTTTTCGATCCGTAAAAATACGGGTCGTTACAGATCTGAAACTATAGCATGCCTTAGATTTTATTCCTATATCTTTAGTCTTTGAAATGTTTAATAATAACCCAATAGCTCGTACTTCTTCGCACCAACGAAAGTTCAAAAGCTAACTTAGGCTTTGGATTGGTGTGTTGGGAGGTCCAATTGTAACAACAGTAATGGGCTGACACTAAGACTTTAACGTAGAGGATTTACGACTAGTGATGTGTGTTTTGAGTTGTTTCGGACTTTGGTGCAAAATGGATAATCGTTTTGGTTGTGTACCTTAGGTGAGAAGTGTATGTAGACTTGGTAATTGTCCGAGGAGGCACATTGGATGGGTAAAGTGATGCAGCAGGACATTGTGCATTCTAGTATCAAGTCGTGTGCAGAAGAGATTGTTGTTAATTCAGGATGTGAGGTGTATTTCATGGTGCAAGAGTATGTGAGGACACTTGCCTATGTACCCTGGACCTTGGTGATGGTCTGGCCAGCCTTCGTGATGGCAGTACCTTGGTGATGGTATACAAACAAACACTGAATCAGTAGTGATGTGGTATGTCATCAATTTTGGTGATGGTTGTAAGAGTTATCAGAGATGGGGAGGCATCTTGGTTGTGATGCGTAATCTTGCTGAGATCGGGATGAACTGACATCCTGGTGATGATGCGAGACATAAGTGATGGTCGAAGTAAAGTAGGACTTAGTGACGATACTACACCAGAAAAGGCCTTTCGGAGCGATGAAAAAACGCTGCCAAAACTTTTAGTGCGTTCGATAAACGTTGTGATACGACATGCAACTAAAAGTCTGAAACACTTTGTAGCATTGTATAAAATGATAGCAAAACTTGACCTAATTTTAGAAACGCTACAAAAAGTTGCAGACTCTTAGTAGTGTGTAGTATCGTGGTGTTTACCGAAACGCCACTAAAAGTTTTGGTAGCGTGTTTTCAACGCTACGAAAGTCGTATCGTAGCTGTTTACATTTATTTCATGCTACTAAAAGTTATTAACTATTTTGTAGCATACTGTACACACTACCATTTCCTGTTAATGGCTTGTACCATTTCCAGCCATCGCTCACATAGTAGTCTTATTACAACTAGCAATCAATCACATAAATCAAACAATTAAAAAAACACGTTAATCACATAATCAAATATAATATCCATAGCCATTTCGGTAATAGTTTTTCGACAAACTGAGCAAATCCACATAAAATCCCAAACCATTCATAAAAAAGTTTACACAACAAGTACTAACAAAATGTTATAGTATATATAACTAAAGCCATGTTCATTACTTGATTACCCACAATTCTTCGCTGCAGCCAGTCTTTACTCCTAAGAAGCTAATTACTTGTAGACAAGTTTAACAATCAACGAATGATTATGAACCTGTTTTGCATATTTAAAGTATATCAAACATCCTTAGTTAAACTTTTATTAAATTTAAATAATTTTTATAAAACTTATTTAACTTAGTTAAATTTTTATAAAACTTGGTTAATTTTTATAATAAACTTATTTAATTTTTAAAAACTAATTAACTTAGTTAAATTCTAATAAAACTTAATTAATTTGTACAAATTTATTTAATTTTTATAAAACGTAGTTAAATTATATAAAACTTAGTTAATTTTTAAAATTTTGGTTAATTTTAATATAAATTAGTTAAATTTTTATAAAGCTCGGTTAACTTATTTATAACTCTATTTATATTAACTCAAACTTTTAAATTATCTCAATAGCTAAAACTAAAATTTCATGACTTATATTTTAATTAACTTAAACTTATAAATTATCCCATACTTAAACTTTATTAACTTGGTTAATTTTTATTAATTATCTCAAACTTATAAATTTTTAAAAACTTAGTTAACTTATTATTATTAGTGTAAACTTAGTTAATTTATTATTATTATTATTATAAACTTAATTAATTTTTATAAACTTATTTTTTTTTATAAACTTAGTTAACTTATTTAATTTTTATAAACTTAGTTTTAGTTATTATTGTTGTTGTTGTTATTATTATTAACTATAAAACTTAGTTGACTTTATTAATTCATTATTATTATTATAAACTTAGTTAATTTTTATCAAACTATAGTTTATTATTATTATTTATAAACTTGGTTAATTTTTTATCAAACTTAGTTTATTTTTATTAATATTATAAACTTGTTAATTTTTATAATACTTAATCAATTTTTATAAATGTATTTAATTTATATAAACTTAGTTAATTTATTCAAACTATCGTTTATTATTATTATTATTATTATTATTATTATTATTACCACCACTATTATTAAACTTATAAATTATCTCAATTTCTAAAACTTAATGTCATAACTTATATTTTAATTACTTAAACTTATAAATTATCTCAAACTTAAACTCTATTATCTTAGTTAATTTTTATAAATTATCTCAAAATTATAAATTTTTCATAAACTTAGTTAATTTATTATTATTATTATTATAAACTTAGTTAGTTTTTATAAAACTTAGTTAATTTTTATAAACTTAGTTTTTGTTATTACTGTTATTATTGTTATTAATTATAAAACTTAGTTGACTTAGTTAATTTATTATTATTATTATTATTATAAACTTAGTTAATTTTTATCAAAATAAATTTTATTGCTGCTGCTGTTGTTGTTGTTGTTGTTATTATCAAAATATAAGCTCTCAATCTACTACAGGATTTAATTACACACTCAACCTCATGTTCGCAAGCTCCTGTACTCAAACTCCCATTAGTTATTTACTAAGTTGATTAAATTTTTGATATATATATATATAAGTATAAATTTCAGTTTTAAATATATGTATATGGTTATTGAATACATTCTCTCACATAATTGTTCACTTTCACCTACCGGATCTATCAAACTCACCGGCACCTGATTTAAAATACAACATACTAATTACTTTATATATATGCCTTGTTTCATTTTTATTGTTCTTTAATATACAAATGTAAAAGTAGATTTTTTTCGGGTATATACACATATAGTGTAACAAACCTGGTTTTGGTGATTACCTGTAATATTAAATTATAACGGTGGTTATAATTTAATATTGAGAAATAAAATAAATTCGAGATTGAAAATTGTTTATTTTAAATAAATAATGAGTTTTGGATTTAAATAATGTAACGACCCTGAATTTTTGATATTGGAAATTAGGATATTTAATTGATTTTAAATATCTGGAAGTTAGTTTAATTTGAAATTCGAGATATCAGAATGAATTTGGTAATTTAATTATTGAATTTAATCGTTAAATATGGGTAAAGATTTGAATCTTCAGTTTTAAGCTGATTAAAAATAATCTGAAGGCTTAGAAAATTCATATTGATTATACTGAAGATAATAAAAGCTTCAGAATTGGATTTGGAACTGTTTTGTTCAGTTTTGAATTTTATCGTTTAAATCGATATTTAAAAATAGCGTTCCGGAGCACAGTCTCGGAATTCGACGAAACTAGTTCCATTGGATCCGTAATATAGTATTATTATCGGATTTCAATTTTTGTAATGTTTGGAGTCATCGTTTGGTCGTACAATAAGCAAACGCACTGAAATTAAATCGAAAATTTAATATTATAACTGGTCCAAAAAGCTATCTTCTCCATACGATCGAATTTGGACTCGGAACCTTTTCCATTGTGTAACGACCCGAGTTACCAGACCCGGAAAATCGAACCATTTTAGTTAAGAAGAAGAGGTAGAAGAAGAAAAATAGAAAACAACATCAGAATCTAACCATCGCAGCAGAACAAAATATAATATATATCAACAGATCTTTACACAAATCAAAACTATATCAGTTTTATATAATATAGCATCAGAGTATACACCAGAGAACACATAACATACAACTGGACAATAACCATATCATGTCCTCAATACAACATAGTACAACAATCAACACAGCGGAATATATATATATATAAACAAGTACGGGAGATACGTCTCGCCATCCAGCTCGTCTCCTGAGCTCCACAGCATCATATCCTGTAACCTATAATACTCGGTCTGACCCGAGCATCATATAAAACAATACCCGAGTCAGTCTGGAAAACCAGCGTGAGAAAATCACACTCAATTGATTATTAAAGTTTCAAAAATCCTTTTTGAAAATAAAAGCATCTCGTAAGACCACGCCACAAATAAACATGTCGGGTTTTTACCTTACGATAGCTCAAACTGTAATATCCCGGAAATTTTGGACAATATCAATTTAATAATCTGTTTAAAAATAATTAAATTGATTTGTTAATCTTTGATAATAAATATTTGAATTGATTTAATAATCTAATTAAATGAATATTTAATTAGTAAATTTATCCTTTAAAAATTTATAAGATGATTTCTATTTATAATGTATATACAATTGTATATATTGTATTTGGATAAGCTTGTGTTTGATATTTAATAAATAAATGAAATCTTGTTTTTAAATTTCTAATATACATTTTGATAGTTTGGAAATTATGATTTATTTAATATTAAGTTTTTCAAAGCTATTTAAACAAAATAACTATATGGTTTTAAATAAGATTAATAATAAAGTTTATTTTATTTTCTTTTTGAAATATTGCTTAATAAATAAGATTTAAGAGGGTATATATATATAAGTTTAAAATACAATATTAATAGTGTATTGTTTTATATATATAGATATAAATAGACTTTAGTAAAATAAGATTTGTTATTTCAAATTGAATATGTTCTTATAAATTGACTTTAAATTGGATTTTAAAAATATAATTTGAATTTGAATTTAGATTTAATTTTGAAATTCAAAAGAGGTAATATTTAAATAGTTTGGATTTTAAAATATATGTATAAGATCTTATTTTTATATATATATTTGGTTTATTTTCTTTAAAAGTATATATATACATAGATAAGTAATAAGTGTTTAATAAATAAAGAAAAGGTTTTTACATTTAAAATAAATATAAATTAAATATAAAGACATGTGTAAACATATGAAGGCTTGTTTAAAACAAGTGTAAACAAATTAACACATATGAAGACAAGTGTCATTTTTATTTTTATTTTTCTTTTATTTTTATTAAATCACAAATAAACCTATATTTTCATTTACTCCTCATTCTCATTCCTTTTCTATTTCTTTTCAAGTCATAAAAGAATTCAGCCTATTCTCTAAGCAAAATCTGAAGTATACTCAAACCAAAATTCTCAAAAACTAAACCTATAACAAATTCTTCAATCTGAACATTCTTCTTCAAATCAGTAATCAACATTCCTTAAACCATATTCTCAAAACAAAGATCTGTAACCATTTCTTCAATCTGAAAATCAAAAGCCTGGAAGTGTTAAACCTGAAACCATTTTCAAATCAAAGCCCGATAGCCTGCATTTTTCTTTAATCTGGAAAGAATTTAAAAAGCTTGCATCATTTTTAAAAGATTCAAAAGCCTGTTTTTCTCTTCAAATCTGGAAGCCTGCATACTTTCTGTAATCTGGAAGCAAGCAATCTGATTTAGAGAAACATCTCAATAATCAAAGCATGCATGCAAGTTTCTTCAGAAACATTCAAGTTAAAAGTTTTTAAAGATCAAATAGCAACTCAGTTTGAATCAAAGCAAGTATTCCAGTTCATGTTTCCAGGATTTATTATGCTCTGTTCATTCTCAAAAGGTGAGTAACATCATTTTTAAATGAGTTTAAGTATTTAATCTGTTGCATGTTGATTTATATGTTAAGTATGAATGATATGTATATATATAAGTAGATCTTCTGTGAACATATGAATAGAAAATTTTATACATGCTATTGTCTCTGCATTATACTATTTTTAAGTTCCCAGGTTCAAGAATTTTGTTCAAAACCCATTATCACACAATGTAATCTATGTTATTGTCTAAGATTCATATAAAATATGTTTGTTGAACCATGAATTTAAGTTTAAAAATTTATTCGAGTTAAGATAATTTTGAATTGTCTGTAAAAATCAATAATAACAGAGCAAGTCTGAATAAAGTGAAAATCCAATCATTTTAGTCCATCAATTCAGGAACCTAAACTAAATCCTTAACATAAATCATGATTTTTAAGAATAAAATTATAATTTATAGCTTGAGGAGGAAGGTGTAGTTCGGGAATGAACATAAAATGGAAATTAGGAGATTTCTGGTGATCTATGGGATTGGAAGGATCGGGTTTCTTCTAGTGGATGAAGGAGTGACCAGCGAAGATCGGAAAAATATTGGATGGCGATGAAAATCATCAAGGAGGTAGCGGTGTTGACTTCTTGTCTGGAACCCTAAATTTTATCTGGGAAGTGTTTTTGATTGGTTCGACCTTCCAAGTGGATCGAGTGTTACGTAACTCAGGGGATTGGAAGTAGATGAGACGGCGAGGAAGTGAACGGAGGTGCAGGTGATCAGATGGTCGGAATTTCTTGGATGAGGCGATGACAGGTTTGGGTTTGGTGTTGTTTTAAATGTTCCAGGTTTGAGTTAAATGCCCAAACTCGATTTCATGATGGTGCGATTGATCTGATGATCGGATTTGGCTACGAGGGTGATCGCTGACTTGGGGGAATACTCGTCGATGGTCAGAGATGGTGGTATCTCCGGTGCATGTGCACGGTGTATGTCGTGAATCAGGGGAAGTTGGGCGAAGCAGTGAAGAGATACGCGAGTTTCTCGAGTGAATTTGGTGATTTTCTCGGAGTAATTAGGCGTGTGGCTCGAAGTCATTTAGGTGATGGCCGGGTAAAGTTTGGGTTACAGAGTTTTACCCTGTCAGTTTTAAAATTTTAAAACTGGATCTTTAAAATGGGAAGTTGGGATGTAAACTAAATTTAAACCAAAGTTAAATCTAGGTTTAAGTAAATTTAAAATCTCAGTTTTAAAATATATAAAGTTTTGAGTTGTATTCATTTTAAATCTTTAATTTAAAATGGAATTAAAGAAACATTTAAAAGTAAATGTTTTCAAAGCTTTTGTTAGTAATAATTAAAATAGTTATAAAGGCTAATCTTTATTTTAAGGATTAATTAAGGGTTAATGATTTAGGTTCATTAAATTAATAGGGTAATTGAAGAATAATTTATTAATTTAAGTAATTGATTAATTTGGTGTTAATTAATTAAATGATAAGTTAATTAATTAAGGGATTAATTAATTTGAAATTAAGGATCATTTATTTAGATAAGTATAGGTTAAGAATAAATGGTTAGAAATTTATTAATCAAGTGATTAAAGTTTAATTAAGGAAATTGATTTAGTAATTAGAAGTAATTAATTGATAATTAACTATTTATTAAGTTGTAATTAATAAATAGTTGATTTAGATTTAATTACATTGAGAAAGTAATTAAAGGATTGTTAATAAATTAATGAGAAATCATTAATTAGGAATTATTTAATAATTAATAAATGGGATTAATTTTGATAATCAATTAGATTAATTTACTAATGATAATCTTTTATATATTGGTTAAGTATAATTACTTAATGGAAGTAATTAAAGTAATTAATTACTTAAGGTAATTAATTAAATAAATTTGATAAGTTTAAATTAATTTGTTTAATTAATTTAAGATAATCACTGGGTGATTTGATAATTACTTAAAGGTAATTAGTGGAAATATAAATTACTTAGAAAAGTAATTAAAGTTAATTAGTGGATGTAATTAACTAAAGATGGTTTAATTAAAGTAATTTGAGTTTAATTACTTTTGAATAATTAATCAAGGGATTAATTAAAGGATAATTAATTAAGGAGTAATTAATTATGAAGTAGAGTAATTAAGAATAGTTAATTACTAAATGAGATTAATCAAAGGTGATTAATAAATGTGACTAATTAATTATTAAATGTAATTAATTTAAATAAGATAATTAATTAAGAGTAATTAAGGATCATTAATTAATATAATTAATAATGTAATTAAGGATTGATTAATTAAGACTAATTAATCAATAATATGTGATTAAGGTAATTAATTAATTGTAGTTAATTAAGGATTAATGTAATTAAGTACAGTTAATTAATAGATGAAGTAATTAGAGATTAATTACTAAAATGGTTTAAGTTAATTAATTTATGAAATTAATTAAGGATTAATTACTTAAAGTAATTAAAAGATATTAATCAGGAATGATTAATTAAGATTGATACTAGAGTATGATTAATTAATTAGTTTAATTAATGATTAAGTAAGAAGGATTTATAAAATAAGTAATTAATTTAATTTACTTTAAATTAATTAGAGATGATAAATCATTACTTAAGAATGGATGAATGATATTGAATGCTTTGCATTGTTAATATCTCTGATAAGAGATGTGTTGATCTATGATATAGATGTTTGGTTGAATTGAAATAATGATATGAATTATCTGTTTGGATGATAATGTAGATTATCTATTGTAAATTATCTATCTATGTGTAGTATAGATAAGAATTGAATTGTTTTAACCTTAAAACAACTTGGCCTTAAAAGATACGTTTTGGATTTCGATGAGACCGGGATCGGGTTTGCTACATTACAGCGTGATAGGGGGTTCTCGCTTCGCGGTTTGGTGGCGAACGGGAGACTCTTACCCCTACATGTCCCTGAGAGGTAAAGGCCTTGTGAGGGTTGGTTGCGAGTCGAGAGGCTGGCCGTAAAAGCAAATTCGAGGTATCACTGTGTGCCACGGTGGGTCTGGGATGGTTGCAAAGCCTACCGGTCGCCACTGCCTCGGGTCGTTACATATGGTATCAGAGCATAGGTTGAGCGAATACCTAAGCTATTGGTTAAGTGAATATCAAAACACTAGGTTGAGTGAATACCTAGGTTCGGAAGGGTTGTTCAATTAGGATCTGTAGCAACCTGTTTGAGTCCGAGTGTATATATATATACGAGAGTGCGTATTTGATAGTTATATAAAATGGTTTTATATTGTGTTAATTGATCGGTTAAGTGGTATATGGATTCTGGTCAATACGAGTAGCTACCGTTATTGATAGGGATCTCTAAACACTTGGACCAGGCCAACGGACACAATATTGTTTTAAAAAAAGGAAGGTGAAATAATTTTACCCAGATATATTTTCTATATATAAAAAGTATCATTTTAAAAGTATATGGTATTTATAATGATTGGTTGAGATGATAATAATTTATCATCTAAGATTAGGAGTCTGAGTGTTGAGGTTGGAAGTATATTTGTCGAGACTGTAAACCTAATACCGTCTCGAGTAAACTTTACTGTGGTAAAGAATTTCATCGATCTCCGAAGGAAACTGTTATGGTTCGGAGTTTATCTTTGTAGTTTGGATGAGTAAAGTGGAGCTGTCGGTTGGACAGAAGCGAGTGATGGTATCTTGATACTTCTGGAAGAAGTAGCTGCGTGATGAGATGCAGTGACTATGGATGTTCCCGAAGATGTTTTCTTTGGAACAAGTTAATGAAGTGTGTCTGCTTCGGTATCGAGGCTGAGTTCAGCAAGATGTTTTTGTTCTGTTTGAAGTCTGAATTTCTCGAAGAACTTTGGATTGAGAAGTCTGTGGCATCTGTGGCAGTAGTGCAGCTCGGAGTGTTCTGTTTTCGGCAGAAGTTTTTCTGAAGGTGAAGTTCAGAAGCAGCAGAGAGAATCCATTTCTTCGATGGATTGGATAGTCAAGTGTGAACTGTTCTGATTGGTAAAGAGAGAACAGTTTTATTTGGCTGGGTGGATCGCAAAAGTGACTTGCGATAGTTTGAGTATTCTTTTGAGTTATCCGATATTTTCTGGAATGTGTTGTCCAGTCTGTGCTTGTGTTCATCATCAGCATTTTCATTTCTACTCCAGATCAGAGTGGTGCAGCGGGAGCAGTTTGGCAAGTGCTCCTGTTTATCTTTTCCAGATAGGAGAAGTTAGTTCAGTCTACTGATATGGTGAAGTAGAGTTGTGTTTTGGATTATTGGTAGATCTTGAGAGGATCATTGTTGATTGGGTTATTTCTGGTCCAGTTATTGCTAGAAGCATCAGCGAAGGTTGAGTTGATCAGGAAAGATCTGTAGACAGCTCAGGATCGTCTGAAGGATTTTGTGGATAAGAGACGATAGAATTTGAAATTCGAAATTGGAGACTTCGTGGTTGTGAAGTTTTTCTCTGGTTAAAGGGAGCAATAAGATTTGGTAAGTCTGGAAAGTCAGCTCCGAATTGTTTTGGATCTTTTCTGTGATCTAATTTGGATAAGTGCTTTGATCTACTGGATTGAATGGTCAGTTTGGATAACTGGAATTCATTGTGTTTTACGTATCTCTGAGGGAGTACGTGTTTGATCTATCTCTGGTTTTGGAACCAGCAGTTCTGGAAAATTTGGTTGTTAAGTCAGACTCGTCTGTAGTCTGATATCTTGTTTAGTTCTGTAGATCTAGAAGAGTAGAAGCTCTATAGCTTAGTAGTATTGTTTGTTGGATTCTGTAGAGCGAGTATCCCGATATATATATACCTGGGGAAACTCGAGGAAATTCTATTCAGAATTTTTCGCTGGATAGTTAAAATTGTTTGTTTGGATGATTGTTTGCTATGGTTGTTAGCATATGGATGATAATATTTGTTTGTGATTTAAATAGATTATTAAATTACCTTTGTTTTAAATTTCGGGGACGAAATTATTTTAAGGGGGAAGGAATGTAATATCCCGGAAATTTTGGACAATATCAATTTAATAATCTGTTTAAAAATAATTAAATTGATTTGTTAATCTTTGATAATAAATATTTGAATTGATTTAATAATCTAATTAAATGAATATTTAATTAGTAAATTTATCCTTTAAAAATTTATAAGATGATTTCTATTTATAATGTATATACAATTGTATATATTGTATTTGGATAAGCTTGTGTTTGATATTTAATAAATAAATGAAATCTTGTTTTTAAATTTCTAATATACATTTTGATAGTTTGGAAATTATGATTTATTTAATATTAAGTTTTTCAAAGCTATTTAAACAAAATAACTATATGGTTTTAAATAAGATTAATAATAAAGTTTATTTTATTTTCTTTTTGAAATATTGCTTAATAAATAAGATTTAAGAGGGTATATATATATAAGTTTAAAATACAATATTAATAGTGTATTGTTTTATATATATAGATATAAATAGACTTTAGTAAAATAAGATTTGTTATTTCAAATTGAATATGTTCTTATAAATTGACTTTAAATTGGATTTTAAAAATATAATTTGAATTTGAATTTAGATTTAATTTTGAAATTCAAAAGAGGTAATATTTAAATAGTTTGGATTTTAAAATATATGTATAAGATCTTATTTTTATATATATATTTGGTTTATTTTCTTTAAAAGTATATATATACATAGATAAGTAATAAGTGTTTAATAAATAAAGAAAAGGTTTTTACATTTAAAATAAATATAAATTAAATATAAAGACATGTGTAAACATATGAAGGCTTGTTTAAAACAAGTGTAAACAAATTAACACATATGAAGACAAGTGTCATTTTTATTTTTATTTTTCTTTTATTTTTATTAAATCACAAATAAACCTATATTTTCATTTACTCCTCATTCTCATTCCTTTTCTATTTCTTTTCAAGTCATAAAAGAATTCAGCCTATTCTCTAAGCAAAATCTGAAGTATACTCAAACCAAAATTCTCAAAAACTAAACCTATAACAAATTCTTCAATCTGAACATTCTTCTTCAAATCAGTAATCAACATTCCTTAAACCATATTCTCAAAACAAAGATCTGTAACCATTTCTTCAATCTGAAAATCAAAAGCCTGGAAGTGTTAAACCTGAAACCATTTTCAAATCAAAGCCCGATAGCCTGCATTTTTCTTTAATCTGGAATGAATTTAAAAAGCTTGCATCATTTTTAAAAGATTCAAAAGCCTGTTTTTCTCTTCAAATCTGGAAGCCTGCATACTTTCTGTAATCTGGAAGCAAGCAATCTGATTTAGAGAAACATCTCAATAATCAAAGCATGCATGCAAGTTTCTTCAGAAACATTCAAGTTAAAAGTTTTTAAAGATCAAATAGCAACTCAGTTTGAATCAAAGCAAGTATTCCAGTTCATGTTTCCAGGATTTATTATGCTCTGTTCATTCTCAAAAGGTGAGTAACATCATTTTTAAATGAGTTTAAGTATTTAATCTGTTGCATGTTGATTTATATGTTAAGTATGAATGATATGTATATATATAAGTAGATCTTCTGTGAACATATGAATAGAAAATTTTATACATGCTATTGTCTCTGCATTATACTATTTTTAAGTTCCCAGGTTCAAGAATTTTGTTCAAAACCCATTATCACACAATGTAATCTATGTTATTGTCTAAGATTCATATAAAATATGTTTGTTGAACCATGAATTTAAGTTTAAAAATTTATTCGAGTTAAGATAATTTTGAATTGTCTGTAAAAATCAATAATAACAGAGCAAGTCTGAATAAAGTGAAAATCCAATCATTTTAGTCCATCAATTCAGGAACCTAAACTAAATCCTTAACATAAATCATGATTTTTAAGAATAAAATTATAATTTATAGCTTGAGGAGGAAGGTGTAGTTCGGGAATGAACATAAAATGGAAATTAGGAGATTTCTGGTGATCTATGGGATTGGAAGGATCGGGTTTCTTCTAGTGGATGAAGGAGTGACCAGCGAAGATCGGAAAAATATTGGATGGCGATGAAAATCATCAAGGAGGTAGCGGTGTTGACTTCTTGTCTGGAACCCTAAATTTTATCTGGGAAGTGTTTTTGATTGGTTCGACCTTCCAAGTGGATCGAGTGTTACGTAACTCAGGGGATTGGAAGTAGATGAGACGGCGAGGAAGTGAACGGAGGTGCAGGTGATCAGATGGTCGGAATTTCTTGGATGAGGCGATGACAGGTTTGGGTTTGGTGTTGTTTTAAATGTTCCAGGTTTGAGTTAAATGCCCAAACTCGATTTCATGATGGTGCGATTGATCTGATGATCGGATTTGGCTACGAGGGTGATCGCTGACTTGGGGGAATACTCGTCGATGGTCAGAGATGGTGGTATCTCCGGTGCATGTGCACGGTGTATGTCGTGAATCAGGGGAAGTTGGGCGAAGCAGTGAAGAGATACGCGAGTTTCTCGAGTGAATTTGGTGATTTTCTCGGAGTAATTAGGCGTGTGGCTCGAAGTCATTTAGGTGATGGCCGGGTAAAGTTTGGGTTACAGAGTTTTACCCTGTCAGTTTTAAAATTTTAAAACTGGATCTTTAAAATGGGAAGTTGGGATGTAAACTAAATTTAAACCAAAGTTAAATCTAGGTTTAAGTAAATTTAAAATCTCAGTTTTAAAATATATAAAGTTTTGAGTTGTATTCATTTTAAATCTTTAATTTAAAATGGAATTAAAGAAACATTTAAAAGTAAATGTTTTCAAAGCTTTTGTTAGTAATAATTAAAATAGTTATAAAGGCTAATCTTTATTTTAAGGATTAATTAAGGGTTAATGATTTAGGTTCATTAAATTAATAGGGTAATTGAAGAATAATTTATTAATTTAAGTAATTGATTAATTTGGTGTTAATTAATTAAATGATAAGTTAATTAATTAAGGGATTAATTAATTTGAAATTAAGGATCATTTATTTAGATAAGTATAGGTTAAGAATAAATGGTTAGAAATTTATTAATCAAGTGATTAAAGTTTAATTAAGGAAATTGATTTAGTAATTAGAAGTAATTAATTGATAATTAACTATTTATTAAGTTGTAATTAATAAATAGTTGATTTAGATTTAATTACATTGAGAAAGTAATTAAAGGATTGTTAATAAATTAATGAGAAATCATTAATTAGGAATTATTTAATAATTAATAAAGGGGATTAATTTTGATAATCAATTAGATTAATTTACTAATGATAATCTTTTATATATTGGTTAAGTATAATTACTTAATGGAAGTAATTAAAGTAATTAATTACTTAAGGTAATTAATTAAATAAATTTGATAAGTTTAAATTAATTTGTTTAATTAATTTAAGATAATCACTGGGTGATTTGATAATTACTTAAAGGTAATTAGTGGAAATATAAATTACTTAGAAAAGTAATTAAAGTTAATTAGTGGATGTAATTAACTAAAGATGGTTTAATTAAAGTAATTTGAGTTTAATTACTTTTGAATAATTAATCAAGGGATTAATTAAAGGATAATTAATTAAGGAGTAATTAATTATGAAGTAGAGTAATTAAGAATAGTTAATTACTAAATGAGATTAATCAAAGGTGATTAATAAATGTGACTAATTAATTATTAAATGTAATTAATTTAAATAAGATAATTAATTAAGAGTAATTAAGGATCATTAATTAATATAATTAATAATGTAATTAAGGATTGATTAATTAAGACTAATTAATCAATAATATGTGATTAAGGTAATTAATTAATTGTAGTTAATTAAGGATTAATGTAATTAAGTACAGTTAATTAATAGATGAAGTAATTAGAGATTAATTACTAAAATGGTTTAAGTTAATTAATTTATGAAATTTATTAAGGATTAATTACTTAAAGTAATTAAAAGATATTAATCAGGAATGATTAATTAAGATTGATACTAGAGTATGATTAATTAATTAGTTTAATTAATGATTAAGTAAGAAGGATTTATAAAATAAGTAATTAATTTAATTTACTTTAAATTAATTAGAGATGATAAATCATTACTTAAGAATGGATGAATGATATTGAATGCTTTGCATTGTTAATATCTCTGATAAGAGATGTGTTGATCTATGATATAGATGTTTGGTTGAATTGAAATAATGATATGAATTATCTGTTTGGATGATAATGTAGATTATCTATTGTAAATTATCTATCTATGTGTAGTATAGATAAGAATTGAATTGTTTTAACCTTAAAACAACTTGGCCTTAAAAGATACGTTTTGGATTTCGATGAGACCGGGATCGGGTTTCCGTATACCGGGATTCCAGGTCTGGAGACCCGAATACCACATCGATCCAAATTAACGTTAGGTCGTGAATCTCAAGTGAAGACGAAGATTCAGAGTGCAAGGGTTATTGTCGTTAACTCTGAGGGTGATTCCAATACGAGTGTAACGAGATAATGCCTTCGGTTTCGTTCGAACCCGGAACGAACTTGTATGGATTAAATGCTTTCAACACATCGTCAGGAGGGCGATGAGCATTCTAAGTGATGTGTTCTGATTTAAAGGTAAATCGTAGCCTCAAGCCTCATCAACCGGGAATGGCTAAAACAGGGGAGGTGCAGCAAGGCTTCGTGGGTAGCACCCACTGAGAGTAAGGTCATCCCTGTCTAGAGAGTTCCTTCTTTTATTTCGGCTTAGTGGTGCAGTTGGCGACGGCCATCTGTGGGGTGATTTTATTCGGAATTATCCAGTAAGGGATGGTTCCGGCTTTGTGTTGCAGGGGATTGGGAGTGATCCTCGGTACGGTGATCTAGGCCCCGTACTGTGATGAGCGGTACCCCGGTAGCTCTGCCATTGTATGGAATCCAAACTCCAATAAGTGCCGTACGTATTAGTTGTGCCCAACTATGTTGGAATGTGAGATGTAAGCATTTCAGCTATTTCTATATTTTACTTGAAAACCCTAGACCCTATTATAATAAAATCAGATTTCCTATCAAATGTTTTGGTTAGCGTAAGGTAAAAACTTACCCATGTTTATTTGTGGGGAGTCTTACGTGATACCTTTTCTTTCTAAAGGTTTTGAAGTTAAGCAAGTTTAACCTGTTACTCACACCAGACCCATGTCTGACCCAAGTTGTTTATTTCTGTTTTATAAACTCTTGGGTACTCAAATTTTTACGAGTAGCCAAGGGATTCAGGTTTAGCTTTGACAAATTGTGGAGGAGCAATGGAGCAGGAGGCTTCGGCGTTCGTAGATATAGTATTCCGCTGTGTTGATATCTGTGTTAGAGTCTCGTATTGTATTTGAGTTGTAATATCTAGACAGATGTTTATAACTGTCTAGTATGTGTTGTATAGTTGTGTAAACTCTGATAAGTGTTGTATACTTTGTAATAGTTTATGTTATTAATATAATTTATTCGTTCCGCTGTGAGATTCTGATGTGTTGTTGTTCTTTCTTCTTTTCTTTTCTTCTTCTATCCCTTTCTTTCTTAATTAACGATGCGACTTTCTGTGAAGAAAAAGTCGGGTCGTTACACAAACACTTTTTATCAAAATCCTCTGATATTATAATAGTGTCTATTCACAAATTCTTATTAAAATAGCTGAAATTGTTACATGATTAAATTCCAGCATACTAGCCACAACGTGGGTAATACAAACAAAACTCGTACCAGTCACGTAGGGAGAATGGATTTCCAACGAATGACTAGGCACTGGGGTACCACCTGTCACAGTACGTGGCCTAGATCACAGTACCGAGGAGTACGCCCGCTCCCCTGCAACACAAGACCGGAATCATCCCTTACTGGATAATTCCAAATAAAATCACCCCACGGTTGGGATCAGCAACCGCACCACTAAGCCGAAATAAAAAGGGACATCTAGACAGGGATGACCTTACTCTCAAGTGGGTGCTACCCACGAAGCCTTGCTGCATAACCCCTGATTTTCAGTCATTCCCGGTTGATGAGGCTTGAGGCTAAACGATACCTTTACAGCACATATCCCTTAGAATGCCCATCGTCCACCTGACGATGTCACGAAAGCATTCGTCCATACAAGTCCGTCCCGGGTCCGAACGGAACCGAAGGCACTATTCCTACTACATCCATTTTGGAAATATCCTCAGGATTAGTAGCGACTAGCCCTTGCACTTCATTGCTCCATCTTCAACTCCGAACACGTTACACGAAACGTACAAACCGAATCGAAGTGGTATTCGAGTCTCCAGACCTAGAATCCCGGTATACGGAAACTCGATCCCGGTCTCTTCGAAACGATCAGCGCATTTGGAAAATATTGATAGTCGGTTGTTTAACTATCAATTAACATCCATAACATCCATCAACAATCAATAATTTTTCCAAATTATTTATATCCCTCAAAATATCTTCACACGATATTATTTTCATTTCAATTCCCATTGGAAACAATTTCAAACTATATTCCTCTCACGGAATAATTTCCCAAATATTTATTTTCACTGGAATGCCCAGTACAAAACTATTTTAGGTTTTTAAAATCATTTTAAAACACTTTATTATGAATATATTTTATAAAACACCCTTTGAAAACTACTTTAAATACTTAAGTTAAAATATATATTTAAAAATATCTAAAATAAAACCACTTTAAAAATATAAACAATTTCCTTTTTAAAACATTACCAAATCACTTTTATGTTTACTACAATAATAGGTTGAAAAATACTTACTTTTGAAATTTAACATTTGGAAATAATAGATCTTTTAAAATAACATTTTTTAAATAACTATAAATCTTTTTAACAAGTATTTAAAATTTGCTTTAAAACGAATGTACTTGGTTGTCCAGGAAATACTTCTCTTTTACAACCTTTAAAATAAATCTCTGTTTATTTTTAAAACAGATTCACAATCCTTTATAAATTCACACCTTGAATTTATATTAAAATCCGCTTCACTCTATAAACTCAGTTTATAGATCTCAAAATCTCATTCCTCTTTAAAATTTCCCAGTTTCAATATTTAGACCAATTCTACAATTTTATTTCAAATTTGCTTTATCTTGAAATAAAATTCCCTTATTTACCTTATTTATTTCAAATACAATTATTCGGGTTTTTTTAATTTTTAATTACTAGTTAAAACCCCTTTAACTGAAAATTCCTATTTTATATTCCCAACATTCCTTATTTACACTTTTAATTAAATTAAATTATTAAATTAAAAGTAATTCATTTATTTCTCTAAACCAACATTACTTGAGTTTTCTAATCTTTATTTCTCCTCCGTAAATTTAAATTTCTTTTTCCTATATTTACTAAAATTCCAATTCTCTTTATTTTATCTTATTTTCAATTCACTTTTAAATTTATTCCAATTTACTTAAATTATTATTCTTTATTTTCTTCAAAAATTCAATTCCATAGATTTTCAAAATTTATTATACTGGGAATTCAATCAACCACAACATCCAATATCAAATCATCACAAGATGTCAATATTCAGATCACAGAATAAAATAAATTTTTGAAGAATCCAGTTGGATCCCTCCAACCTGTTTCCCTGCATCCACAGACGTTAGCACAATACCAATTCCACTTCGAGGTGGAATATCGTGGTATATGGGATTTAAATAAATATCATCCGCTATTATGCGGCGCATAGGGTCTCATCCGCTATATAATGCGGGAATATCAAATCCAATATATACATATGCCAATATATATATATTGGTATACACTACTATACATAGTATCATATCAATCAGTCCAAACAATCATTCAATCAATTATTTAAATTTAACCAATTAAATTTAAATTAAAATTTAACTGAGTGAGATTAACTCACCTTAGATTTTTGTTTGCAGTCTATTCCACTCCGGTCCCATTCCGACTTGTTTTCACAAATTTTGGACCTTGTATAAATAATTTATACAATTTATTAAATTATTTAATCGACTAAAAATTTATTCAACCGATCATTTTTCATCATTTTTTTATATAAAATCCAATCAACTAATGATTTAAGTTTAACCCTGTACAATATGATTTATTTACATCTAAGATAATCTACTAATAATTTACCACTAATTAAATTAACTAATAATTTAATTTAAACTATCCATCTGGTTTTAAACTAATACCCTGATTTTAGACTAATCTTCCTTTTAAATCCATAGGCTTCTAAAATCAATTTATATAGATTTAAAATTCTCAAGATGTATAAACCCTTCACATTTTATTTTCAATTCCAGTATATGTATTAAATTAAATTAAAGATAAAACTTAATACCTAACA
The DNA here is from genome assembly GCA_030737815.1 of Allium fistulosum. Taxonomy (NCBI): domain Eukaryota; kingdom Viridiplantae; phylum Streptophyta; class Magnoliopsida; order Asparagales; family Amaryllidaceae; genus Allium; species Allium fistulosum. The sequence goes on from CM060902.1 coordinate 1,396,294,441, forward strand.
GCCTAACCCCCAAAGTTGCATCAACGAAGACGAAATCCCTCCAGCCTGCCTCGAGCACGTGAATGCCAGCACTCCTCCACTGCCGTGACCTCCCTGCAATTCGCCATTCCAATGAGCTGCTCACCCACGCGATACAAAATCGCGCGACTAACCCAGACAAAACGAGCCTCCACACGATGTTACTTCCTGCTGTCACTTCGTCACTCGACCACGAGGCCATCGTGTCTCGTCCAGCTTGAACCCCTAGTCGCGCTCCTTTGCCCTAACCTCGAACGAACTCCCTTCGACACTCGCGCAGCCGCGAGATTCCCTTCCTCCCTTCTTCGAGCTCGTCTCCAGCTTGCCCCCACTCACGAGCTCGCGCTTGTCAAATCAGTACGCTCGCCCTATCCCTCGAGTGTGCCACCGACCTCAGATCGGCAGTAGAGAATATCGCGTAGGGACAAGGATGAGCCGCGATGGCTGAATGCATAGCTGAGTATGTAGCGATGATTATTATGAAGGCGTTGATTTCGAAACCCTAGTTCTATCGGGTTCAAGCATTGCAACCATGGAGATTGCTATTAGCTGTGATTTTGAAGTAAAGTAGATTTTTTTGAAATAGACGGGAAGGAGGTGTATAGCAGAAGATTTAACTTTAGATTTGATTTTTCTTGTACGAGAGGGCAGCGTGATGAAGGAAAAAGGCTACAGGATGTCGGCTAAGCGTACGTAGGTATAGAATAGGGTGGCTGACGAATAAATATATTTAACATGTCAACCAATACAAATATTTTAAATTTAAATTTTCGCTTTAACCTCAGCGCGTTTACACGACGTACGCTCCCACAACAAACCCAAATGTTACGAAAATCGAAATCCTATAACAATACAATATTACGGATCTAATTGAACTGGTTTCGTCGAATTCCGAGACTGTGCCTCGAAAGGCTATTTTTAAATTCAATTTAAACAATAAATTTTCAAAACTGAACAAAACGCTTTGAAATTCAATATTAAAGGTTTCATCACCTTCAGTATTATCAATATGAATTTTCCAAGCCTTCAAAATATTTTTAATTAGCTTAGAATACCAGATTTACTATTTTATCCAACTTCAAATAAATTAATTTAATAATTAAATTACTCAATAAACAGCGATATTTGAAATTTAAGTTTATAATTAAACTCTGAATATTTAAAATTAATTAAATATTCCAATTTCAAATATACAAAAATTCCGGGTCGTCATATTCCTCCACCCTTAAAAGAATTTCGTCCCCGAAATTACTAGTTAGGAAGAATGATCCAATCCCCGTTAACTATTTCCCAAATTCAAACAGTTTTAACAATACCCAAACAATCTTCTATTGATGATACTCTAATCATCTTTTAACTTCCCAAACTTATTCATAAGTTCAACCCATACCACCTACTTATCCATTCAAATTTAAATTTGAATTCAAATTTTGAATTATCAAAAAATTTTCAAAATTTTTCTGACTCCCTAAATTCCCGAAAAATTTCGCCAGCGTCTCCTTTGCGCGGCTAGCTCGGTACAACTACAAAATGGCTCTACGGCCTCCCAATCTCAAAAAGAAAACAAAAAGCCAAGTGGCTGGATCAAAAACCCAATCAAATTTCATACAGAAATTCAAATACATACCTTCTTGTCGGGCCATTTAATTTATCTTTTAAAATCAAAAATCCCAATTTATCCATTGCTTTTATACACCTGTATATCTTACTAAGCAATAATATTCAATCATAGGACTCAAAATTATTTTATCAACTCCTTTACAAATTTTAAATATTTGCTTTACTTATGCCCGTACGATGCACATATATCATTCGTACGCAATATCATATTCGATCGCTCACTCGATCACACAATTTCACTTCCGAACTAGTATTGTCCACCCGACTTCCTAGTGCGGACTCAGATCTGGTTTCTTGATCAGAAACCGTCATTCTCCTTGCATGGCCACAAACTATGATAGAGAATTTCCAGAATCAATCAACAATCCATATCCAGGCTCGCCGTTGAAAATCGAGTGAAAAATCCTGATTCGGATCGATAAAACTATCTCGAAATTCTGTGTTCGAATTCTGGATCAAATCGCTTATGCGAATAAAATAATATACGTACCCCCTACGTATTTACATTCATTGATTATCAATTATATCAATTTCCTCTTTATTCACATTCATTTTGATTACATTCACTTATCCACAATTTTCTCCTTTCACACTTCAAATTTTAATCGTCATTCAATTATTCATCTAGAATAATTTTCCTCAATACCAAATTATTTAAGAATCTCACCATACTTCTTAAGTTCAATATAAATATTTTACATACTGCTTGGATTTATTTCACTTCATTATTGAAGTACATATTAAATTCTAATCACTTTTGCCTTTACAATTCTATTTGATTTTAAATTTGGTTTCCACTTGAATATTTAATCAGTTATACTTACTAGTTAATTTAAATCTTAATTAAAGGTTTATTTGCAACTTTACTTTCTTAAGTTCCTTCGATTTCACTTACTTTACAATCATATTTAAACTAGATTCAATTATTCGGTTCCAATTCCATTTGCTTAGCAAATTTAGATTATTTATCGTTAATGAAAATTTTCAAAAATTTTCTAACTCCCAAAATTTATGGAAAATTTTGGCAGAGTCTCCTTTGCACGGAGGGACTTCTGCGATATCGCAGGATGTACAAATATATATACATCGGCCCACCCGGCCGGAAAACAAAAAAAAACAGTTCATATCTCCTATTTTGAATTTTTGCGTAAGCGTACCTTATTATAGCAATTTATAAAGCAAGCGGTGATTTATTTCAGCAAATTTCGCAATCAAATCCAGCCAAACGGCTTCCCGGTACCTGTACTACTCAACTTAAACAGGTAAGTGACCAATATACAAAGTTTATTAACATTTCACTTAATAACACATAGCTAAAAACATGGATTCCATAAACGATGCATATCATATACTTCCCTAAGCACATGTGAAATGTTCGACACTTATTTTAAAGGTTTTCAATCAATATTCAAACCATTTTATCCAATTCCAATAGCTTACAATTCATTTTCAATCAAACAACTCATATCCAATTAATTGGTTCCAATTCAATTTACACTTAATTTCATTGTATTCGATTCTCATCAAATTCTATCCAATTCAAATTGCTAATTCACACTCTCAATTTATCAAAATAATATCCATGCACATATTTAACTTGTTATATTCTTATTGGATTTCATTAGCAACTCAAGTTATTCCCTTGTAATCCAATTCCAAACAACTTCATTTCATATTTAATTTACTTACAATTCCATGTTGAATGTATATTTATAACTCAAACTTCACTTTCAAATTCTATTATTTATTCAAAATTCAATTTTTAATTAACCAATTCAAGTTTCATTTTCATATTTCATTTACAACCCAACATTTGTCACATTAATTTGGTATACAACTTACATTCCATTTCATTAACCAATTAATTATCTATTGGTTTATTCCAAATTTTATACCCGTATTAGATTTTTTTATTTCAAACTCACTTTAACTATTTTACTGGAGTTCAATCCATTTATAATTTAAAATTTGGATTATATTGATTATCATTACACACAATTTTATTTGGCTTATCTATTTTACTCCCAAATTTTATAAGTCACAAACTTATTTATATTCATATTTCACCCATTTACAATCAATCCCATTCACATTTTGCTTTTTAACTCGGGATTATATATTTTATTTAGCCAATATATATTTTATTATTCCATAAACATCTTTAAATGAGATTCCAGAGTTTAAACAATTTCAAAATTTCAAAATCATTTTTGAAATCAACTATACCCAAAACCCCTTTCAATTACAAAACCAAACCCCAGTTTTGCAAACGAACTCCAACCCAAACATCCAGGTAGCAATTTATCTCTTGGAAACTCGAAAATGAACACCGGTGATGTCGCGATCATCATCGGAATTATTTTCCAGCGACCACAAAGAGTTTAGTGCTCTTATTTGTTTAAAAACATTTCAAATATTTTAATTTCCAAATCTCACAAGATTTCAAATTCAACTCAAAAATATTCCTGAAATAATACTATTATTTCTCCAAAACCTTTTTGAAAACCATTTCAAAACTCAAAGGAATTTAAATTTTTCCCAAAAATCACAAATTGCAATTCCTTTAAATCTATACTCAAACATTCTCTGGAATTTTATCTCATTTCAATTTCAAAATTATAATCACCTTTACAGTTTACATTTACAAATCTCATTTGTATATGAAGTTTATTTCAATTCATAAATTACATTTATAATCTATATCTCAAATTTTATTTTATTATAGAATTTTATTCTTTGCTTTGGTTATAAATTTCACTTTCTAGTTATGTTTCCATATATTAATGATAATAATTCCATATTATCACTTCTAACATCCAAACAACCATATATATTAACTAGAATAGTTTACAAAACGTTTCTTTTTTTTATACAAAAATAATTTGGGTAAAATTATTTCATTTACCCTACTTTAAAACAATACTGTATCGAATTGTTCTATTCAAGTGTTTAGAGATCCCTATCAATGTTGTGGCGTCCCACACATCGACCAGAATCCATAAACTACTCAATAAACCAATCAACGCAATATAAAACAAATTTTATATTCACTAACAAATACGCGCTCATATCTATTAATACTCTCAAAATTCCCACCAGAGCCGAGGTTGTCGCCAGCCTAAGCTCTGATACCACTGTAACGACCCGAGTTACCAGACCCGGAAAATCGAACCATTTTAGTTAAGAAGAAGAGGTAGAAGAAGAAAAATAGAAAACAACATCAGAATCTAACCATCGCAGCGGAACAAAATATAATATATATCAACAGATCTTTACACAAATCAAAACTATATCAGTTTTATATAATATAGCATCAGAGTATACACCAGAGAACACATAACATACAACTGGACAATAACCATATCATGTCCTCAATACAACAGAGTACAACAATCAACACAGCGGAATATATATATATATAAACAAGTACGGGAGATACGTCTCGCCATCCAGCTCGTCTCCTGAGCTCCACAGCATCATATCCTGTAACCTATAATACTCGGTCTGTCCCGAGCATCATATAAAACAATACCCGAGTCAGTCTGGAAAACCAGCGTGAGAAAATCACACTCAATTGATTATTAAAGTTTCAAAAATCCTTTTTGAAAATAAAAGCATCTCGTAAGACCACGCCACAAATAAACATGTCGGGTTTTTACCTTACGATAGCTCAAACACTTTTTATCAAAATCCTCTGATATTATAATAGTGTCTATTCACAAATTCTTATTAAAATAGCTGAAATTGTTACATGATTAAATTCCAGCATACTAGCCACAACGTGGGTAATACAAACAAAACTCGTACCAGTCACGTAGGGAGAATGGATTTCCAACGAATGACTAGGCACTGGGGTACCACCTGTCACAGTACGTGGCCTAGATCACAGTACCGAGGAGTACGCCCGCTCCCCTGCAACACAAGACCGGAATCATCCCTTACTGGATAATTCCAAATAAAATCACCCCACGGTTGGGATCAGCAACCGCACCACTAAGCCGAAATAAAAAGGGACATCTAGACAGGGATGACCTTACTCTCAAGTGGGTGCTACCCACGAAGCCTTGCTGCATAACCCCTGATTTTCAGTCATTCCCGGTTGATGAGGCTTGAGGCTAAACGATACCTTTACAGCACATATCCCTTAGAATGCCCATCGTCCACCTGACGATGTCACGAAAGCATTCGTCCATACAAGTCCATCCCGGGTCCGAACGGAACCGAAGGCACTATTCCTACTACATCCATTTTGGAAATATCCTCAGGATTAGTAGCGACTAGCCCTTGCACTTCATTGCTCCATCTTCAACTCCGAACACGTTACACGAAACGTACAAACCGAATCGAAGTGGTATTCGAGTCTCCAGACCTAGAATCCCGGTATACGGAAACTCGATCCCGGTCTCTTCGAAACGATCAGCGCATTTGGAAAATATTGATAGTCGGTTGTTTAACTATCAATTAACATCCATAACATCCATCAACAATCAATAATTTCTCCAAATTATTTATATCCCTCAAAATATCTTCACACGATATTATTTTCATTTCAATTCCCATTGGAAACAATTTCAAACTATATTCCTCTCACGGAATAATTTCCCAAATATTTATTTTCACTGGAATGCCCAGTACAAAACTATTTTAGGTTTTTAAAATCATTTTAAAACACTTTATTATGAATATATTTTATAAAACACCCTTTGAAAACTACTTTAAATACTTAAGTTAAAATATATATTTAAAAATATCTAAAATAAAACCACTTTAAAAATATAAACAATTTCCTTTTTAAAACATTACCAAATCACTTTTATGTTTACTACAATAATAGGTTGAAAAATACTTACTTTTGAAATTTAACATTTGGAAATAATAGATCTTTTAAAATAACATTTTTTAAATAACTATAAATCTTTTTAACAAGTATTTAAAATTTGCTTTAAAACGAATGTACTTGGCTGTCCAGGAAATACTTCTCTTTTACAACCTTTAAAACAAATCTCTGTTTATTTTTAAAACAGATTCACAATCCTTTATAAATTCACACCTTGAATTTATATTAAAATCCGCTTCACTCTATAAACTCAGTTTATAGATCTCAAAATCTCATTCCTCTTTAAAATTTCCCAGTTTCAATATTTAGACCAATTCTACAATTTTATTTCAAATTTGCTTTATCTTGAAATAAAATTCCCTTATTTACCTTATTTATTTCAAATACAATTATTCGGGTTTTTTTAATTTTTAATTACTAGTTAAAACCCCTTTAACTGAAAATTCCTATTTTATATTCCCAACATTCCTTATTTACACTTTTAATTAAATTAAATTATTAAATTAAAAGTAATTCATTTATTTCTCTAAACCAACATTACTTGAGTTTTCTAATCTTTATTTCTCCTCCGTAAATTTAAATTTCTTTTTCCTATATTTACTAAAATTCCAATTCTCTTTATTTTATCTTATTTTCAATTCACTTTTAAATTTATTCCAATTTACTTAAATTATTATTCTTTATTTTCTTCAAAAATTCAATTCCATAGATTTTCAAAATTTATTATACTGGGAATTCAATCAACCACAACATCCAATATCAAATCATCACAGGATGTCAATATTCAGATCACAGAATAAAATAAATTTTTGAGGAATCCAGTTGGATCCCTCCAACCTGTTTCCCTGCATCCACAGACGTTAGCACAATACCAATTCCACTTCGAGGTGGAATATCGTGGTATATGGGATTTAAATAAATATCATCCGCTATTATGCGGCGCATAGGGTCTCATCCGCTATATAATGCGGGAATATCAAATCCAATATATACATATGCCAATATATATATATTGGTATACACTACTATACATAGTATCATATCAATCAGTCCAAACAATCATTCAATCAATTATTTAAATTTAACCAATTAAATTTAAATTCAAATTTAACTGAGTGAGATTAACTCACCTTAGATTTTTGTTTGCAGTCTATTCCACTCCGGTCCCATTCCGACTTGTTTTCACAAATTTTGGACCTTGTATAAATAATTTATACAATTTATTAAATTATTTAATCGACTAAAAATTTATTCAACCGATCATTTTTCATCATTTTTTTTATATAAAATCCAATCAACTAATGATTTAAGTTTAACCCTGTACAATATGATTTATTTACATCTAAGATAATCTACTAATAATTTACCACTAATTAAATTAACTAATAATTTAATTTAAACTATCCATCTGGTTTTAAACTAATACCCTGATTTTAGACTAATCTTCCTTTTAAATCCATAGGCTTCTAAAATCAATTTATATAGATTTAAAATTCTCAAGATGTATAAACCCTTCACATTTTATTTTCAATTCCAGTATATGTATTAAATTAAATTAAAGATAAAACTTAATACCTAACAGCCTAACCCCCAAAGTTGCATCAACGAAGACGAAATCCCTCCAGCCTGCCTCGAGCACGTGAATGCCAGCACTCCTCCACTGCCGTGACCTCCCTGCAATTCGCCATTCCAATGAGCTGCTCACCCACGCGATACAAAATCGCACGACTAACCCAGACAAAACGAGCCTCCACACGATGTTACTTCCTGCTGTCACTTCGTCACTCGACCACGAGGCCATCGTGTCTCGTCCAGCTTGAACCCCTAGTCGCGCTCCTTTGCCCTAACCTCGAACGAACTCCCTTCGACACTCGCGCAGCCGCGAGATTCCCTTCCTCCCTTCTTCGAGCTCGTCTCCAGCTTGCCCCCACTCACGAGCTCGCGCTTGTCAAATCAGTACGCTCGCCCTATCCCTCGAGTGTGCCACCGACCTCAGATCGGCAGTAGAGAATATCGCGTAGGGACAAGGATGAGCCGCGATGGCTGAATGCATAGCTGAGTATGTAGCGATGATTATTATGAAGGCGTTGATTTCGAAACCCTAGTTCTATCGGGTTCAAGCATTGCAACCATGGAGATTGCTATTAGCTGTGATTTTGAAGTAAAGTAGATTTTTTTGAAATAGACGGGAAGGAGGTGTATAGCAGAAGATTTAACTTTAGATTTGATTTTTCTTGTACGAGAGGGCAGCGTGATGAAGGAAAAAGGCTACAGGATGTCGGCTAAGCGTACGTAGGTATAGAATAGGGTGGCTGACGAATAAATATATTTAACATGTCAACCAATACAAATATTTTAAATTTAAATTTTCGCTTTAACCTCAGCGCGTTTACACGACGTACGCTCCCACAACAAACCCAAATGTTACGAAAATCGAAATCCTATAACAATACAATATTACGGATCTAATTGAACTGGTTTCGTCGAATTCCGAGACTGTGCCTCGAAAGGCTATTTTTAAATTCAATTTAAACAATAAATTTTCAAAACTGAACAAAACGCTTTGAAATTCAATATTAAAGGTTTCATCACCTTCAGTATTATCAATATGAATTTTCCAAGCCTTCAAAATATTTTTAATTAGCTTAGAATACCAGATTTACTATTTTATCCAACTTCAAATAAATTAATTTAATAATTAAATTACTCAATAAACAGCGATATTTGAAATTTAAGTTTATAATTAAACTCTGAATATTTAAAATTAATTAAATATTCCAATTTCAAATATACAAAAATTCCGGGTCGTCACACATTGTGTTCGGAATAGGCGTATAACATTATAAACGCCTAGCGGCATGCCTCGATAGGAGGTCAAGATTTTGAGTTGCAAATTCGTGACGGTTTGAATTTGAATTTAAATTGAATATTTACATTTGTCAAACCCTTAGCCGTATTCTTTCACATCTAAACTTTATGCTGTCATTTTAGCCTTCTTTTACAAGCCATCTTCTGATCGACATCACATCTTGTCCCCTTCGTTTTCTTTTATCACGCAAGCAGATCACTTCAAAGAAAAAATATCTCGTTCAAAAATAAAACAATGGCTGAACAATTTCCCTCCTCCTAATTTATTTTAAATCAAAAATAAAACGAAGGAGATAGATAAATGGCCGAGTTCCCCCTTCTCGTTCAAGAACAAACAACAGTTCAAACGAAATTCGTTTTGAATCTAAAATCCCCAAATCTAAATCGACCTTCCCAATATTGATTCGCGAGTCAAGCTCGAGTCGCGCGGTTTCGTTCTGGGAGTTAAAGTGGTGATGTCTTCGCAAGCGGCAAGGGTTTCGTGCGATGGAGCTCACACGCGACTGCGTGGCGTCGAGCAAGCTCGAGGCGGCTGTAGGATGGGACAGCATTGGCAACGCGATGGTCTCGATAGTGTTGGGGTTGCGAGGTTGTGATGTCGATCTTGACATCTGTAAAGGCCGCGAGTTTGTTGGCCTGAATCGCGATGTGTTCTTTTGGCAAATGAGGTGGATTCGTTGGGTTGGTCGAAGCCTGGGTTCGTGTGGAAGCTCGCGTTGGTCAGAGGGCAGTGGGTCGGTCGTAGCTTGGATGGTCGATCGACGACGTGGTTCGTCGATGGCCTCTTCGAGTTCAAATTCGTGGGCAGTAAGGTATATATTGTTCTTAGTTTAAGGTTTATTTATAAATATATATGAAATTGCAGTAGAGTATTAAATATATTTCAGTTAAATTCTATATATAAAAGTGGGTATATACGGTTTTTATATATAAAAAACAGATAAAAAGAAAGAAATATTTTAAAGTAAAAACAATTCTGTTTTTAATATATATATATATATATATAAATATATAGGGTTGAAAGGAAATTACTGTTTTACCAAAGAGATATAGAGAAGAATATAAAATATATCCACATACATATCTTAATATAAAACAGTAAATATATAAATAATTTGGAAAAGAATATGGGAATTTTAAAGTGTGTGGAATTTATATTATAAAAAATTAGATTTTGAATCTAGACAAATTAACTTTTTAAGTATATGAGTTTCAAAAGGAAATAATTTGTTTAACTGGTTAGTCAATTATTTTGGTTATTAAAGATAAGGTGTTAAAGGAAATCAGTTTTAAACAAAATCATTTGTTAATTAAATTTTAAAAATGGTAATTTATTGTTCGATTCATTTCGAATATTAATAAAACCTTATAATGTTGTTACAAGGTCAAAATTGTGGAGAAAACAAGCCGGAATAGAAATGGATTGCAAAAATAAAAGCAAAGGTGAGATCTTCTCACTCAAAGGGTTTTGTTTAATTTTAAATAGTTATATTTAAAATTATTGATTGTGTTGATTGTGTGCTTGGATGATATATATAGTAGTATATAGCAATGTATATATTGGAATATGTATATATTGGAGTTGTTGATTTCCCGCATTATATAGCGGATGAGACCCTATGCGCAGCATAATAGCGGATGATATTTTATAAATCCCATATACCGCGATATTCAACCTCGAAGTGGAATTAGTATTGTGCTAACATCTGTGGATGTAGGGAAACAGGTTGGAGGGATCCAACTGGATTCCTCAAATTATATGAATTTGTTTCATATGTTGTATGAATTTGTTTCATATGCTGTGTGATGATTTATTGATAATCTATAAATGATTATATTGACGATTGAATGTGTTGAAGGCTATAAGTTAGCCGAATGTATTTTTGGTATCGTTGGATACCATAAATAAATAAATTGGATTTTTGAAATTAAAGTTGGAAATTTTAAGTGAATTCTTTTGAAAGAATTGGGTGAAATTAAAAGAAGGAATCTAAAAGCATAAAGTTGATTTTGGCAATCTCATCGAATTATTTCCAAAAATATGGAAAAAGATATTAATAAATGGGTTTTGAGTAATATTATTTAAAAGTTGAAGAATTTATTAAAAATGGAATTTTAAATGGTTTGGAAGAATAAAGGAATTTATTTTAAAAAGTGATAAATTTGTTTGAAATCCACTTGACAATTGATTTGGTATTTGAAGATAAATCTTTGGGAAATCGATATGAAAATTTATTTGATGTTGAATGAAAAATTGATTTGTGTTGAATATTTGGAAATCGATTTGTAAAATGATTTGGCAATTTGAAATAAACTTAGAAATCGATTTGCAAATGATTTAGTATTTGGAAATTAGTATTTGGAAATAAACTAAGAAATCAATTTGTAATTGATTTGGTGTTGAAAAGAAATTTAGAAATAAATTTGTAATTGATTTTGCGTTGAAAAGAAATTTAGAAATCAATTTGGAATTTGATTTGGTGTTTGAAAGTGAATATTTGGAAATCGATTTGAAAATCGTATATCAGTGGATATTTGGAAATGTAAATTCATAATGGGATTTGTAAAGGAAAAGTGAAAATAAATAACATTTGGGAATTTTATTCCAAATGTGGAAAATGTGATTTGAAATTTGTTTTCAAAGTGATGAAGTGTGAAAATGTGATTTGAAATTGGTTTTCAAATGTTGAAGTGTGGAAAAATATATATCTTGTGAAGATATTTTGAAATTTAATAATTTGGGAAAATTATTTAAATTGGTTGATTGTTGTGAATGTTGTTGATAGTTACATAACCGACTATCAATATTTGCCTTTGAAATGGCACTTGATTTGTTTTTAAAACAAACGCTCATTGTTCGGTTAAGTCGGGAGAGGATCTTGTGCCATATAACCCATTCCGAATAGTGATACGTCGTGAATGGACATTATTTGAAGACCGGTGTGAAGACCGGGTATTTTCGAAAATGAAAGGACAACCTATCGAATGTCTCTGCACCGAGTTGCTCCGGTATAGAGATTTTTATCACTCTTCTTATGATGGGAAGTCCGGACGTGATTAGTGAATACCCGGATTTCAAGGGCTTCTTTGGAAGTGCCTTCGGTTCCGTTCGATCCCAGAACGGACTTGTATGGATGTGTGTCTGACGTTACACTTTGAGATGTAAAGCTGGTTTCTATCAAATACATTTCTGTTGGTGGCGGAGAATTTATTCTCTTAGCTTAACACCTTTCTCTAAGACGTACGAGCTCAGAGGTTATGTAGTTGATGGTTACTAGTGATACATTCCCAATTTGGTAATGTGGCATACGAAGTGCTGTTGATCATTTGTTGATCAAAGCATGGCTTTGTGAAAAAGCGTAGCTTTGTGGACGAGACTTCGTCGAGCCTTACAACCCGGTAATGGTCGAAACAGGAATGTTGCGGCAAGGTTTTTAGGGGTCGCGCCCCTAGGGTATGTCATTTCCTTCTGGATAAAAGGTGATATCATGGTATGGAGCCCAGATATTTTACAAGATATTTTACCTATGTTGATGCTGCAAATTTATTATACTTTGTGGTTGTTGCTTTGTGGTTGAGGATCCTCGGATAAAGGTCGGTAATGACCGGGGGATGGCATACTTGTGTGTTAGTTACCTAGTTACAGCTGTACAACGTGAGGTAGTGTCAGCGTGTTGGTTACCTAGTTACAGCTGTACAGCGTGAGGTAGCGTCAGCCTTGTGTTTGTAGAGAGCAGGTTGACTCTCGAGGCGTCTTTCCAGAGGCGTTTCCATTTCGGTGTAAGGAAGTTCCTTTGCCTAACCATTTGTTGGAAATCCTAAGAAACAATACGCACCCTGTACGGTTTTAGTTGTATAACCTGCTATGGAATGTGGCGGTAACCTGCTATTGAACATAGTAGCTATAGTAGGCATACAATAAGGGTTGTATGTTGGCTAAGATTGATATTATACTTTCGAAATGTTTTCCACACTAGACATTAATAATAATATCAATTGATTTTTTCGTAGTAAGCATTTTTGACTATCATAAGAAGAAATCTCCTCCAATTCTGCATTTGCATTATGTGTGTGGCGGGAGGTTTTATAGTAGTTTCATTTTCCAAAAGCATTGCGAATCTGTTTTATTTTCTTTGTGAAAATAACTGTTTTACAATCTCACACCAGTCACCATGACTGACCTGGAGTTTATTGTTCCTTTCTAAACTCTGGGTGCCCACAATTTTCCACACGGGCAGCCTAGAGTTATGTTATCAGGATATTCTGGATATTCTGGAGCTTTGGAGACGAGCTGGATGGCGAGACGTACTACCGTACTTGTTTATTTATTCCGCTGTGTATTCTGTATGAGGACAAGTTTATATAACTGTCCATTTTTGTATTGAGTTGTATATTGACTCTGATTGATGTATGTATAAACTGATATAGTCTTTTGTTTTAAAGATTATTGATTCATCTATTATATATTATTCCGCTGTGAATGTGAGATTCTGTTGTTGTTTCTGTTTCTGTTTTTCTATTCTTTCTTCTTCTTGTCACGACCTGAAATTTTCGACTTTCGAAAATTCGACATCGATACTCACTTTATCGACTGCTGAACAATCGAGTGCCGGAAACTCCAATAGTTAGGGTTTAAGAAAAGAAGAAAAAGGTAGAAGAAGAAGAAGATAGAAGAAAAAGAGAAGAAGAACAACAAAACAACAACAGATACAGAACAGAGACAATATCAGAATCTCACATATCGCAGCGGAACAATATATAATAGATAACACTAGTCTTTTAAAAACAAAGAACTATATCAGTTTATACATACATCACATCATATCATCAGAGTCAATAAACAACAATGGACAGTTATATAAACTTGTCCTCATACAGAATACAGAGCGGAATAAATACTATCAGATACAAATACTACGTCTCGTCCTCCAGCTTATCTCCAAAGCTCCAGAATATCCTGAATATCCTGATAACATAACTCTAGGCTGCCCGTGTGGAAATTGGTGGGCACCCAGAGTTTAGAAGGGAAACAATAAACTCCGAGTCAGTCATGGTGACTGGTGTGAGATCGTAAAACAGTTATTCTTTAAAATAAACAACAGGATAATTTTAAAGTCAATTCGAAATGCTTTTGGAAAATGAAACTACCATAAGACCTCCCACCACACACACAATGCAAACGCAGAATTGGAGGAGATTTCTTCTTATGATAGTCAAAGATGCTTACTACGCAAAATCAAATTCTTTTTGATATTATTATTAGTGCATAGTGTAGAAATCATTTTTGAAAGTATAATATTAATCTTAGCCAACATACGACCAGTATCGTATGCCTACTATAGCTACCATCCAAACAGTGGGGCGCCACCATAAGTGAATGGCAGGTTCTACAACTAATACCGTACAAGGCTCGTATTGTTTCTTTGGATTTCCAACAAATGGTCAGGCTAAGGAACTTCCTATCCACGATGGGTACGTCCCTGGAATAGACGACCCGAGAACCTAACCGGATCTCTGCCAACACAAGGCCGGGTTACCTCTGCAAAAATAGGTAACTACTGACACGCGTATGCCATCCCCCGATCGTCACCGATCTTCCCGAGGATCCCCGATTCGCAACAAACCACATAGATAATAATAATGCAGTAACCACAGAGGTTAAGTATCTGGGCTCCATACCATGATACCACCTTTATCCAGAAGGAATGACATACACTAAGGGGCGCTACTCCCTAGAACCTTGCCGCATTCGTCCTGTTTTGACCATTTCCGGGGTGTGAGGCTCGATGAAGTCTCGTCCACAAAGCTACGCTTTCTCAAAAAGCCCTGCTTCGGGTCAAACAAAATGATCAACCTATGATCACAAAGATATAAGATCAAACAAATGATCATATCACAAATGATCAAACACTGATCATTTCACAGCAACACTCAGTATGCCACGTTACCAAATTGGGATATATCGCTGATAAATTTCAACTACATAACCTCTGAGCTCGTACGTCTCAGAGAAGGGTGTTAAGCTAAGAGAATAAATTCTCCGCCACCAACAGATATGTATTTGAAAGAAATCAGCTCAATATCTCAAATTGTAACGTCAGACACACAATCCATACAAGTCTGTTCCGGGATCGAACAGAACCGAAGGCACTTCTCACGAAGCCCTTGCATATCCGGATAATTTTCAATCACGTCGGGACTTCCCGTCACTAAGGGTGATAAAACCTCTAAATCGAAGATCAGTCGACGTAGAGTAACTCGATGGTAATCCTTCCGTTTTCAAAAATATCCGGTCTTCAACACCGGTCTTCAAATGCGATTCATAACGACGTATCACATACTCGGAATGGGTTATACGACCCCATGGTCCTTTCCCGGCTAACCCGAATAGTGAGCGATTATTTAAAAACAAGTGTGGAATTCAAATTCATTCAATTCACAACAAATACCTACTCAAGGTAATTATTGATAGTCGGTTATTTAACTATCAATAAAGATGCGCGACATCATCAGATTCCAAATAATTTTCCCAAATTATTTATTCTTCAAAAATATCTTTACGAGATATAAAATTTCCACACTTAACCATTTGAAAACAATTTCAAATCAATTTCCACATTTCAATTTATCTTTAAAAGATAAAAACTCAAACAGTTCATTTCACATTGGAAAAAGCATTTCCATACTTATTTAAAAATAAGTAATTCACAAATCATTTATTTTCAACACTTAGAAAATATTCGATATACTTAAAATCAAAATTAAGTATATATTCATTCTTTAAGGAAATCATAAATTTTAACATCTATTTGAGTCAAAAACGAATGTTGCGTAAAACATCGTTACGACGACTCAAAATCACTAGTATAGGGATTCAAAATTAAAATAGATATATAAATCCCAATATTACATAAAAAAAAATATTTCCTTTCGGAAATCATTTACTATAACAACAGTGTTATAGTCTACCATTTCCTTAAATTTCTCGAAAACGTCTATTTCAACAAGTATGTTGAAATCTATGCTTTCAATTCATAATACATTTTAAAACCTCGTTAAAAACAATTTAACTTCATTTTAAAATATCACTTCTTCAAAAATGAATCCATTTTATTCAATAATATATTCACGGTCCAGAGTTGTGAATATATCTTTTCTTTAAAAATCTTCTATAAATAAATTTATCCAATTCAATCTATTTCGAATTTATAAACACGTCTATAAATTCCATTTCTATTTTAATAACAATCTCAACTTATAAATCTTCTTTTTATTAACTTCTATATTTTACTTATCAAAATAAGTGATTTCGTATTTATAAACAGCATTTGTAAATTCCAATTTTATTTATAAGAGTTTCAATATCAAATCAATTTCAATATTGATTTCTAAATTTATTTATCACTACTAAATAAATTCCTTATTTTTCTCAAATCATTCAATATTCTATTTTTAAATGGATTCTTCAAATTAAAATCATTTTACATTGATTTCCCAAATTATTTCAATTTACCAATTTAAATTTCTAATTGGATTTCCAACTTATCTCTTTTTTAAATAATTTCCTTTTTTAAGAAAATAATTTCAATTGTTTCTTTCAATCTATTTAAAAATCCAAATTTTAAATTAAATTACTCAATTTAAAATCACTATTATACGAAACTCATTTATTTAACATTTTCACTTGATTCTGGAATTAATTCAATGAGATTTTACAAATTAACTTTTTATACTTTAAAAATCCCTTTCTTCAAAATTTCTTCAATTTCTAAAATTAATTCACTTAAAAATTTCTATTTTGATTTCAAAAATTCAACTTCGTTTTTCTTTGGAATCCAATGATGTCAAAACATCCATTCAGCTAAATTTTAGCTTTCCAACAATTTCCAGATATCAATATGATTAATAGCATCACTATAATCATTCACAGATTCATTTCACAATAGAAATAAATTCAATCAATGTGAGGGGTCCAGTTGGATCCCTCCAACCTGTTTCCCTGCATCCAAAGATGTTAGCACAATACCAATTCCGCTCCAGTACGGAATTATCGCGGTATATGGGTTTTTATAAATCCGCTTACTAACGGCGCAATAGGGTCTCATCCGCTATACGAGGCGGGAAATCATCAATCCAATATATACATATGCCAATATGTATATACTGCTATATATAGATATATCCTAAAATATCTAATATCACAATCAACATAGCAATCATATCAAACAATCAATAACTGCAAATTAAATTTCCTTTCGAGTGAGAAAAATCTCACCTTAGCCTTTTTATTTTGCCATCCATTTCCATCCAATTTGTTTTCTTGATTTAACCTTGTATAAATAAATTTACAATTTATTATTACTTGAACCAATCAAACTATTATTCACCATTTACTTATTCAATTAAACTCATTATTTGATTTTTAAATGATAGTTAAACCAACCTAGTTTACACTTCCCTTTTCTAACCAAATTATAAATTTTATAATAGGGTGTATGTATATATTTAATTATTCTTTAGGCAAAAATTGTTTTGAACTTAACAATCTAAACTTACTATTTTCTGCATATATATAAAACTTCATATTTTCTCTGACTACAAAAATTACTATTTATTTTATTTTTCTATGTATATACAATTATTTCTCCCTCTCGATCTACATACATATACATTTTATTTTATTTTCCCTGTGAATATGTATGAAACAAAATAAAAATTGTATACCTTACTGTCGATCGAACCCAGGCCTCGACCATTTCGACAGTCTCCTCCTTTACCTCTGACAAAATCGAAGGCGCCGCTTGTCGAATTGCCTTGCGACTCCAGCCTACCGCTCCCATTATCGAACTGTATCCCCTACTCGAACACGACGAACCCCAGCCCTCGACTTCTGCTCAGACCATCGTATTGCTGCCGCTCGTCGAACTGCCACTACGACGAACTGAGATTCCTCTTCCAACTTCGCCACACGCGGTGGCCATAACCCAAGTCACCCCAAATCAACGCTCGACCTTCGCGACCCCACCTGCTCGCGATTGCCCAAACTCGAGCCTTGCCGCGTCGACCCCAGACCTCGCGAGCGCCCCCACCTGACAGTTCGAAACCCTAGCAAACATTGATCGACGAACTGCCCATCGCGAGATCCTTCCTCCATTAAATTAGCAGTGGAAATCAAAAGAGATAGTAGCCGGTCTTCAAATCAGTAGTAGAAGGTATCGCGTAGGAGGAGGATGAGTTTGACGATGTTCGAATGCCTTGCGACTTAAATTTTTATTTGAACTGGGGGGGGGTCTCGTTCGTTATTAGCTGAGGGAAGAACCATAAATTTTCGAACCAAGGAACATTTCTTCTGCCATGTTTTGAACAGATAAGGAAGAGGGGAGAGGGTATTTGAAAACGACAGAGTATGGTTTGCACGATAGTCTCGTGATATTAGGCACGATTCCAGGGAAGATAACGTGCTGCCTTTGACCCATTTTAAATTTAAATGTAAATTGGATTCAATTTAAATTTCAATGCATTTACCTATCGTGTGCTCACAAATCAACACCGAAAAATACGAAAATTGAAATCCGGTAATAATTCAATGTTACGGACCCAACGGAACTGGTTTCGTCGAATTCCGAGACTGTTTGAAAAATGACAATTTTTAAATATCGGTTCGAACGATATAATTTCAAACCTGAACAAATCATCTTCAAATTCGATTCTGAAGCTTCTATTATCTTCAGTATTATCTTTATAGATTTTACAAGCTTTCGAAATATTTTTCTTTAACTTAAATTTGAAGATTCAAATTTTTTTATTCAGTTCAATAGATTAAATTATAAAATTTAATCGCCAATTTTTAACTTATATCGGGAATTCAAATTGAATCATCGTTCAAATATTTAAAATTAATTAAATATTCTCAATTTAATTTGTTCAAAATTCAGGGTCGTTACACTTCTACTCCTATCTCATCTTTTTAACCCTAATTGTTCGGTTTTCCGGCATTCGATTGCGCGGCATTTGATACAGTGGATGTATTAATGTCGACTTTCGAGCGTCGAAAGATCGTGACCGTTACATGTGGTATCAGAGCTGTTGGTTAAGCGACAACCCTGGCTCTGTTGGGTGTTACTCATTAGAGATAGAGTCAGTAGTACTCTAGAATGAGTGTTAGTGTAATAATAGATATGAGCGCATATTTGTTAGTGAATATAAAATTTGTTTTGTATTGTGTTGACTTATCGGTTGATTGTTTATAGATTCTGGTCGGTGCAGTCTGGCCAACTGTAATCGATAAGGGTTTCTAAACTCTTAAACAAGATAAACCGACACAGTATTGTTTTAAATAGGGTAAATGAAATAATTTTACCTAAAACTATTTTTGTATAGAAAAGAAATCATTTTCCATAAATTATTATTGTATATGGATGCTTGGTTGTTAGAAAGTGATAATATTGAATTATTATCATTGCTATATGGAAATTGAATAAGAAATAATGGTATAACCAAAGATTTGGAGATAAATTCATTTAACAAATGAAATTTATAAATATGAATTGAAAGATAAGGAAATGAATTCATATACAAATGAGATTTGTAAATTGTAAATGTGATTTATAATTGGAAATAGAATTCCAGAAAAATATTTGAAAATAAAATTCATTTATGGAATGAAATTGGTAATGGGAATTTATAAATGAGTTTTATAAAATGAGATGAGATTTGATTTGAATCAAGTCGAAGAGAAAATCCAACCTAGAAAAAAATAAAATAAAATGGTTTGAATTTGTATATAAATTCAAGTAAATAGTGGAAAGAAAAAAAATTGAAATTTCCTTGTTATTGATAAAGTGAATTAAAGATGAATTGAATATGGAAATTTGAAATTTAAAAAGGGATAAGTGAATAAACTAATTGAATTAATTAGTAAATGGAATAGATTTAATAAATGAAAACCAATTAAAGAAAATAAATTGGAAATTGTTTATGAGGAAGAGAAAAAAAATAAAATAAATGATAAACTTGAGTTTTGAATTGAAATAGCTTAAGTAAATATTGGACAATAACTCAATTTAAGTGAAACTTTGAAATGGTTTGAATGAAAACTTAGTTGATTAATAAGTTGAAAATGTGAAATTGAATAGTGATAAATATATAACTTCAGTAATGAAGTGAAAATAAATACAAGAAGTGTATATAAATATTTGCATTGTTGTTGTCGAGTTTTGTACAATGGTTTTAAAAAAATCGAATGGTTTTTTGAATATGAAATGTAAATTGAATTGAAATGGAATCAATTTAAATGATTGTTAGCTTAAGTAATCATTTAGTTGCATGAATATTAACAAAATTTGAATAGAAAGAATTATCGTTTGACAAAAACGAGAATTAAATAAAATCCTTTGAATTGATAAAAGTGAAATAAATTGATTTTGGAATCAATTGAATTAGATATGAGCTCGTTTCGCTAAAAATGAATAGAATGAAGAAAATGAGTTGTAAATCACTTGAATTAAATGGAAATAGTATGTGAATTAGATGAAAGCAATTTAATTCGTATTGAAACCATATAAATTGTTAATGGGATTTATTTTGAATGTATTGCTTATGAAAACTATGTGTTTGCTATTGGAAATAAGTGAAATGTAAATGAATTTCTTATATATGTCACTTACATGTTTAAACTGAGTAAGTACAGGTTTTTGGAAGCCGTTTGGCTGCATTTGGTCGCGCAAATGCTTAAAAAAATAACCGATTTGCTTAAAATGCTAATAAAGGTACGCCTACGCAATAAAAATAGGAAATATGAACTGTTTTTCTGCTTTTCCGACCGTGTGGGTCGATGTATATATATTTATATCTTTTGTCAAATTGCAAAAGCTCCTCCGTACAAAGGAGACTCCACCAAAATTTTCTGAAAATTTTTGGAGTTAGAAAAATTTTGTTAACGGAAAATTGATTTTCAAATTGTAAATGGAAACGTAAGAATTGAACTAGAAAATGAAAACTATTATTTTGGTTGAAGTTAAAAGCTTTGGAAAAAGTGAACGTCGAGTTTTCCCTAAATGAATTTTTGTTTTTTTGAAGACAAAATGAATTCAAATAGAATTGAAATTGTAAAATTGAATTCAAATGGAGTTGAAAATGCAAAGTTGAATGGAAACGAATATATAACTTTGTTAGTAAAGTGAAAATAAATATAGAAGTATGTAATACTTATATTGAACTTAAGAAATAAAGAATGAAATTCTTAAGTAAAATGGGTATTGGGAATCCAATAAGTAAATTTGGACATCGTTGTTAAGTAAAGTATACAGGGATTATAAAGGCTAAGGAAAAATTGGGATTATGATTTCGAAGATAAATTTGAATTTACTCGACAATAAGGTATGTATTTAAAATATTAGTATGAAATTTGATGAGATTCTGATTTTGCCACTTGGCATTTTGTTTTCTATTGGGATTTGAGAGTCCGTAGGGATATTTTGTAGTCGTACCGAGTTAGCCACGCAAAGGAGACGTTGGCGAAATTTTTTGGAAATTTAGAGAGTTGAATTTTTTTTGAGAAATTTTGGATAATTTACAATTTGAATTTAAATTTAAATTTGAATTGTGAAGCAAAATAAAGTTGCTTGAAACTATGAAAGTATTTGGAAAGTTAGCTGAAGTGATAACGAATCTTTAATAAAAAGATTTGTTTTAGCAAGTTGATAAAACTGTTTGGTTTTGGTAAAATAGTTAACGGGGATTGAATCATTCTTCTTAACTAGTAATTTCGGGACGAAATTCTTTTAAGGGGGGAAGATTGTAACGACCCTGAATTTTTGATATTGGAAATCAGGATATTTAATTGATTTTAAATATCTCAAAGTTAGTTTAATTTGAAATTCGAGATATCAGAATGAATTTTGTAATTTAATTATTGAATTTAATCGTTAACTCTGGGTAAAGATTTGAACCTTCAGTTTTAAGCTGATTAAAAATAATCTGAAGGCTTAGAAAATTCATATTGATTATACTGAAGATAATAAAAGCTTCAGAATTGGATTTGGAACTGTTTTGTTCAGTTTTGAATTTTATCGTTTAAATCGATATTTAAAAATAGCGTTCGGGGCACAGTCTCGGAATTCGACGAAACCAGTTCCATTGGATCCGTAATATTGATTATCGGATTTCAATTTTCGTAATGTTTGGAGTCGTCGTTTGGTCGTACAATAAGCAAACGCGCTGAAATTAAATCGAAAATTTAATATTATAACTGGTCCAAAAAGCTATCTTCTCCATACGATCGAATTTGGACTCAGAACCTTTTCCATTGTGTTCGGAATAGGCGTATAACATTATAAATGCCTAGCGGCACGCCTCGATAGGAGGTCAAGATTTTGAGTTGCAAATTCGTGACGGTTTGAATTTGAATTTAAATTGAATATTTACATTTGTCAAACCCTTAGCCGTATTCTTTCACATCTAAACTTTATGCTGTCATTGTAGCCTTCTTTTGCAAGTAATCTTCTGATCGACATCACATCTTGTCCCCTTTGTTTTCTTTTATCACGCAAGCAGATAACTTCGAAGAAAAAATATCTCGTTCAAAAATAAAACAATGGCCGAACAATTTCCCTCCTCCCAATTTCTTTTAAATCAAAAATAAAACGAAGGAGATAGATAAATGGCCGAGTTTCCCCCTTCTCGTTCAAGAACAAACAACAGTTCAAACGAAATTCGTTTTGAATCTAAAATCCCCAAATCTAAATCGACCTTCCCAATATTGATTCGCGAGTCAAGCTCGAGTCGCGCGACTTCGTTATGGGAGTTAAAGTGGTGATGTCTTCACAAGCGGCAAGGGTTTCGTGCGATGGAGCTCGCGCGCGACTGCGTGGCATCGAGCAAGCTCGAGGCGGCTGTAGGATGGGACAGCAGCGGCGGCGCGATGGTCTCGATAGTGTTGGGGTTACGAGGTTGCGATGCCGATCTCGACATCTGTGAAGGCCGCGAGTTTGTTGGCCTGAATCGCGATGTGTTCTTTTGGCAAATGAGGTGGATTCGTTGGGTTGGTCGGAGCCTGGGTTCGTGTGGAAGCTCGCGTTGGTCAGAGGGCAGTGGGTCGGTCGTAGCTTGGATGGTCGATCTACGGCGTGGTTCGTCGATGGCCTCTTCGAGTTCAAATTCGTGGGCAGTAAGGTATATACTGTTCTTAGTTTAAGGTTTATTTATAAATATATATGAAATTGCAGTAGAGTATTAAATATATTTTAGTTAAATTCTATATATAAAAGTGGGTATATACGGTTTTTATATATAAAAAAAACAGATAAAAAGAAAGAAATATTTTAAAGTAAAAACAATTCTATTTTTAATATATATATATATATATAAATATATAGGGTTGAAAGGAAATTACTGTTTTACCAAAGAGATATAGAGAAGAATATAAAATATATCCACATACATATCTTAATATAAAACAGTAAATATATAAATAATTTGGAAAAGAATATGGGAATTTTAAAGTGTGTGGAATTTATATTATAAAAAATTAGATTTTGAATCTAGACAAATTAACTTTTTAAGTATATGAGTTTCAAAAGGAAATAATTTGTTTAACTGGTTAGTCAATTATTTTGGTTATTAAAGATAAGGTGTTAAAGGAAATCAGTTTTAAACAAAATCATTTGTTAATTAAATTTTAAAAATGGTAATTTATTGTTCGATTCATTTCGAATATTAATAAAACCTTATAATGTTGTTACAAGGTCAAAATTGTGGAGAAAACAAGCCGGGATAGAAATGGATTGCAAAAATAAAAGCAAAGGTGAGATCTTCTCACTCAAAGGGTTTTGTTTAATTTTAAATAGTTATATTTAAAATTATTGATCGTGTTGATTGTGTGCTTGGATGATAGTATATATAGTAGTATATATCAATATATATATTGGAATATGTATATATTGGAGTTGTTGATTTCCCGCATTATATAGCGGATGAGACCCTATGCGCCGCATAATAGCGGATGATATTTTATAAATCCCATATACTGCGATATTCCACCTCGAAGTGGAATTGGTATTGTGCTAACATCTGTGGATGCAGGGAAACAGGTTGGAGGGATCCAACTGGATTCCTCAAATTGTATGAATTTGTTTCATATGTTGTATGAATTTGTTTCATATGCTGTGTGATGATTTATTGATAATTTGTAAATGATTATATTGACGATAGAATGTGTTGAAGGCTATAAGTTAGCCGAATGTATTTTTGGTATCGTTGGATACCAGAAATAAATAAATTGGATTTTTGAATTTAAAGTTGGAAATTTTAAGTGAATTCTTTTGAAAGAATTGGGTGAATTTAAAAGAAGAAATTTAAAAGCATAAAGTTGATTTTGGTAATCTCATCGAATTATTTCCAAAAATATGGAAAAAGATATTAATAAATGGGTTTGGAGTAATATTATTTAAAAGTTGAAGAATTTATTAAAAATGGAATTTTAAATGGTTTGGAAGAATAAAGGAATTTATTTTAAAAAGTGATAAATTTGTTTGAAATCCACTTGACAATTGATTTGGTATTTGAAGATAAATCTTTGGGAAATCGATATGAAAATTTATTTGATGTTGAATGAAAAATTGATTTGTGTTGAATATTTGGAAATCGATTTGTAAAATGATTTGGCAATTTGAAATAAACTTAGAAATCGATTTGCAAATGATTTAGTATTTGGAAATTAGTATTTTGAAATAAACTAAGAAATCAATTTGTAATTGATTTGGTGTTGAAAAGAAATTTAGAAATAAATTTGTAATTGATTTGGTGTTGAAAAGAAATTTAGAAATCAATTTGGAATTTGATTTGGTGTTTGAAAGTGAATATTTGGAAATCGATTTGAAAATCGTATATCAGTGGATATTTGGAAATGTAAATTCATAATGGGATTTGTAAAGGAAAAGTGAAAATAAATAACATTTGGGAATTTTATTCCAAATGTGGAAAATGTGATTTGAAATTTGTTTTCAAAGTGATGAAGTGTGAAAATGTGATTTGAAATTGGTTTTCAAATGTTGAAGTGTGGAAAAATATATATCTTGTGAAGATATTTTGAAATTTAATAATTTGGGAAAATTATTTAAATTGGTTGATTGTTGTGAATGTTATTGATAGTTACATAACCGACTATCAATATTTGCCTTTGAAATGGCACTTGATTTGTTTTTAAAACAAACGCTCATTATTCGGTTAAGCTGGGAGAGGACCTTGTGTCATATAACCCATTCCGAATAGTGATACGTCGTGAATGGACATTATTTGAAGACCGGT
Organism: Allium fistulosum; assembly: GCA_030737815.1. Taxonomy (NCBI): domain Eukaryota; kingdom Viridiplantae; phylum Streptophyta; class Magnoliopsida; order Asparagales; family Amaryllidaceae; genus Allium; species Allium fistulosum. Next base: position 1,396,320,089 of record CM060902.1, read on the forward strand.
GTGAAGACCGGGTATTTTAGAAAATGAAAGGACAACCTGTCGAATGTCTCTGCACTGAGTTGCTCCGGTATAGATATTTATATCACTCTTCTTGTGATGGGAAGTCCGGACGTGATTAGTGAATACCCGTATTGCAAGGGCTTCTTTGGAAGTGCCTTTGGTTCCGTTCGATCTCGGAACGGACTTGTATGGATGTGTGTCTGACGTTACACTTTGAGATGTAAAGCTGGTTTCTATCAAATACATTTCTATTGGTGGCGGAGAATTTATTCTCTTAACTTAACACCCTTCTCTGAGACGTACGAGCTCAGAGGTTATGTAGTTGATGGTTACTAGTGATACATTCCCAATTTGGTAAAGTGGCATACGAAGTGTTGTTGATCATTTGTGTATCAAAGCATGGCTTTGTGAAAAAGCGTAGCTTTGTGGACGAGACTTCGTCGAGCCTCACAACCCGGAAATGGTCGAAACAGGAATGTTGCGGCAAGGTTTTTAGGGGTCGCGCCCCTAGGGTATGTCATTTCCTTCTGGATAAAAGGTTATATCATGGTATGGAGCCCAGATATTTTACCTATGTTGATGCTGCAAATTTATTATACTTTGTGGTTGTTTCTTTGTGGTTGAGGATCCTCGGATAAAGGTCGGTAACGACCGGGGGATGGCATACTTGTGTGTTAGTTACCTAGTTACAGCTGTACAACGGAGGTAGTGTCAGTGTGTTGGTTAGCTAGTTACAGCTGTACAGCGTGAGGTAGCGTCGGCCTTGTGTTTGCAAAGAGCAGGTTGACTCTCGGGGCGTCTTTCCAGAGGCATTTCCATTTCGTCGTAAGGAAGTTCCTTTGCCTGACCATTTGTTGGAAATCCAAAGAAACAATACGCGCCCTGTACGGTTTTAGTTGTATAACCTGCTATGGAATGTGGCGGTAACCTGCTATTGAACATAGTAGCTATAGTAGGCATACAATAATGATTGTATGTTGGCTAAGATTGATATTATACTTTCGAAATGTTTTCCACACTAGACATTAATAATAATATCAACTGATTTTTTCGTAGTAAGCATTTTTTACTATCATAAGAAGAAATCTCCTCCAATTCTGCATTTGCATTGTGTGTGTGGCGGGAGGTTTTATGGTAGTTTCATTTTCCAAAAGCATTGCGAATCTGTTTTATTTTCTTGGTGAAAATAACTGTTTTACGATCTCACACCAGTCACCATGACTGACCTGGAGTTTATTGTTCCTTTCTAAACTCTGGGTGCCCATAATTTTCCACATGGGCAGCCTAGAGTTATGTTATCAGGATATTCTGGATATTCTAGAGCTTTGGAGACAAGGTGGATGGCGAGACGTACTACCGTACTTGTTTATTTATTCCGCTGTGTATTCTGTATGAGGACAAGTTTATATAACTGTCCATTTTTGTATTGAGTTGTATATTGACTCTGATTGATGTATGTATAAACTGATATAGTCTTTTGTTTTAAAGATTGTTGATTCATCTCTTATATATTTTTCCACTGCGAATGTGAGATTCTGTTGTTGTTTCTGTTTCTGTTTTTCTGTTCTTTCTTCTTCTACTTCTACCTCTTCTTTTTAACCCTAATGGTTCGGTTTTCCGACATTCGATTGTGCGGCATTTGATACAGTGGACGTATTAATGTCGACTTTCGAGCGTCGAAAGATCGTGACCGTTACAAGTAATGTTGAAATAAAGTTTTAAAATTTTTATTTTGGTTGTTTGTGATAAAAATGAGTAATACATGGATTTATTTTAGTGAAATGCAATAATTCTAGTAATTATTGCCAAATGTGTCTTTTATTGATTTTTAATGAAGTATTTGGATTTTATATGTTGTATATTATAAATAAAAAGGTGGTATTTTGGTTAAAAATAATTTTTGGGTGTAAAATTGATGTTAAAATGGTTTATTGCATTTAATTATGCGAGAAAATAATTTTTGAGTAATTTTTGGAGTTAAAAATAAAGTTTTATATAAATTATTGTGTAAATTATGCATTTAATTAAAAAATAGAGTTTTTAATAATGAAAAATATTTTTATATCTAAATTATCTTTTTATTTGCTGTGAAATGTTTGCTAAACATAGAAATATGTTTGTACAATTTTATTGAGTTGGAATTTTGTAAATATAAGTAATTTTGTTGTAAATATAAGTGTATATGTGTTTTTGTGATAATTAAAATTAACAAATTCTTTTTGTTATTGGGTCCAAGCCCGTTTACCTAAACTAGCCCGAAGAAGAAAGTCTTCCTTCTCAAAACAATGTATGTACGGTACATTCTCATTTTACCAGAAAACAAAAGAAATTGAGAAAAACATTTCCTCTTTCAAACCTAAAGCAAAATCCACCATTTTCTTCAATTACTTACTGAAATTAATCAAATTAAGGCAACTTAATTCAGGTAATCCATTCCAAACCAAAGTTTAGTTCATCAATTTTTTATTTGTGTTTGGGTATTGTCTGTAACTTTGTTTGCTTGGTTTGCATGTCTCTGTACTGCTTCTTTTCAGGTTGCTGAAGCTTCCTCTTGCCAAAAGCCTTCAACTTTCTCTAGTTTATACAAGCTAATCTTCAAATTTGCAAAGGTGAGTTGCTAACTCACGTTATATAGCTCAAACAATGCTCTGCTAGCCAAAAACTATGCAAATAGTAGCTTACTGTAAACTTTTTTGTTGATTTTTAGTTTACAGTCCATATTTTTAGTTTACAAGAGCTTGCTAACTCACGTTATCTAAGTTGCTTCTTTGAGTGTTCGTATATTCTTGTTCTCTTCATGAAATGCTGTCGAAATTTTTTCAGATTGTAGCTTGCTTGTTGTAGTTCCCGTATGTAAATTTTCAGAGCCTAATTTGGTCGGGAACTGCTTGAAATTATCGTGCAAAAATTGAATCGGGGTTGGAAAATCACCTGTAGGAAATCACGTACACTAGGTCGACCTAAAAAATTTATAGGTCGACCTAGGGGTCGTCCAAGAGACCATATAGGTCGACCGTACGGTCGACCTATGGACCATTATAGTCGACCTATAGGTCGACCTATAGTGTTTATATTTTTCCCTGAGTTCCTTTGTTCTACAGTGCATTTCCAGCTGATCTTCTTGCATTTGCTACTTGAATTTGTGATGTTTTTGATGGCTACGAAGCCAATCAATACGCGAGCCAAAATTTTAGTGAATTTGTGATTCGAATTGAATCGTTTTTTAGATGATTTCGAATGTCGGTTTTTGGTATTTTTGATGATTTTCCTTGAATTCGAGCACGGATTTTCTAAATAATTTTGAAATGATTTTTAAAATAAAATGGCTTTTGAAATAAATATTATATAATATTTATAAATTATTTTAAAGCTCTAAAAAATATATATTCTCTATAATAAGAGAATTTCAAAGGTGTTTTCCATAACGATTTCGTAAATTGTTTTAAAAGCTTGTTTTCTCAAACAAATTATTTTCTATATATAAAATACACGTTTTTGCACTCTTCGAGCATATGATGAAGAGGATTAAATGATTTAGTAAAACACGTGGTATGGGACACGTGCGTTTACTTTTTCGGTTAATTCTGGACTTGTTCGTTTGAAGCTATTGGCCCTCGAGTCGTATTTGTCGATGAGATGAGGCAATTATTGTTATTTGAATGATTTGTTTTCCAGTGTGGCATTGGCTAGCGGTTAGTAAACCGATAAGTGAGAACGTGTGGTATGTGATGCACTGTTAACACTTTTCGGGTCACGATCTGAGAGTTTGTGACACATTCTCAATGTTGTTGCCAGTACTGGACCTTCGGGTCATTTATCCTTTAGGATATTGTCCTTCGGGATGTTTGTCCATTGAGATGTATTTGTCCTTCAGGATGTGGTCCTTCGGGATGTTTTGTCCTTTGGGATGTTGTCCTTCGGGATGTTTGTCCATTTGAGACGTGGCGCCTTATTTTGAGAGACAGTACTTGGCGGGCTTCGGCCATTTTAAAAGCACGTGCTATCTTTTGTGATGATTTCATTGATTTGTTGTGATTTTCCAAGTGTATCGCCTTTTTAGATTTATTGGCCATTTGAGCCGTTCGAGACATTATATGTGGCGATTACATCTTTGGAAATTGAACTCTATATCGAGTTCTATATATATTGAGATTTGTGATTGCCAATCTTTGGCGTTTATTTGAGATTTATAATCTCCTTCTTTATCGAAGTTATATGTGATTGCCATATTATGGCGTATTTTCGAGATTTGGGATTTCTCTATTTTGGGAATATTTGTGATTGCCATTTTTGGTGAGTTTTGAGTTTTGGGAACTCCTATTTAGGAGTTATGGTTTATAGAAACCAATATATTGGCTATTGCTATTATGCCGATGATATGAGGCATTCAATATGCTTAGTTGGTATTATTGTTGAGTTTGCCTCTTTCGAGGAAATATATATACTTAGTTAACTAGCTCACTTGAACTATGGACATGTTCTTAGTATTACTTCTTCTCATTCGAGAAGGATTAGTACCCTTTATCCTTTACCGTTTAGTACACTTATCATACTAATCTGTTGTTTAAGCTAGACTGATCCGTGTATTTTTATATACTCGGGTCAGACCGAGTTGTTTCAGGTTAGACACATGCGATAGGACTTTGTTATGCTGCTTCCGCCTTGGATATCTGCTCATCACCTTTTTGTAGTTTTGTTGTAGTTTGTGACTCTGATATGTATCTATTGTTTTGACTCGTTGTATATAGTGTGGTTCTTGTACCAATTCTGTTGTATCATTTTGTATTGTACTGGGACGTATCTGTGTATATGTATATATATTTCGAGCTGCTGTTCTATGATGAGATATACATATTGTTGTTGTATTTTGTTTTGATAGATCCATTAGCCACTATAGTTTTGTATTAAGCATTTATTGAATATATTGATCCACTTGAGGAAAAAAAATATAGAGCATTAAATCGACGTATTTAATAGATGTTTAAAACAAAGCTATGGATGGTCGCTCCTAACCAGCCCTATTCTCCACATTAGTATACTGTATTACCCAGTAATACTCTTTGTTACTGTGGGTCTTAGGGTGGGGCATCACAGCTTGGTATCGGAGTTGAGTTGTAACGACCCGATATTTTGGACCATTCGCATCCGCACATGTTGGACTTGAATAATTCAAAATACCGCGTTGTTAATTTAAATTTGGCAAAACTGAACACATACAGTAAATAAATAATCACAGATCACAGACACAGAGTAATAAATGCAGCGGAAACAAAAGATAGTAGTTCATGAAGCTACTATATAAATATATAAGTTACATCAGAGTTAAACCAGATACAATGGAAGAGTAACACGATACATCAGATACAAATCAGAATACATCACTGGAATCATCGAATACTGAAAGCAGAATAGATGGCTGGATCTTCAAGCAAAGCTCCAACTCCAAAGGTGAGTCTCGAATACTGGTACACTCAGTCTGACCCGAGCGTAAAGTAAAACATAAAACACTCGAGTCAGGATTAACATTCTTATATCAATAAATCCAACTCAAGTGAAATAGCAATTGAAATACAAGTAACTCAAAGGATGTTTGGAATAACCATCCTTTAAGGATCCGTTAAACTATCTACTATGTAGTAGTGTACGATAAATAGATAATGCCTATTAGTAATATAAGATATCAAAATAGTGTTAAGGCGTTACCATTATCCCCCTTAACACATTTTATATAAGCGTTATAGACTATACAGCACTGTTGTAATGACCCAAGATTTTAGGAATTTATTCTGACAAATATAAATGAATTCAAAATAATTTTTGAATAAATTTTGAAAGGGGATTGATATAGCTTGATAGTGTATCAGTATGTGTGTACATGTGTGCACAGGAAATGCACATGAAATAAAGCTAAAAGTCCCTGAACTCTAAGAATAAATACATATTGATATGTATGGGAATATATATATATATATTTAGATTAAACCCTTAAAAGTTGTATGCATGAGTAAATATACATATATGGATGCTACTGAATATTTTTGAGTATACATGTGCATGTGTGTGTCAATACAGAATGATGTGTAAATATATATATATATAGGTGTGCTAATTATTTCAGTAAGACTTATATAAATATATATATGTGTTAATAAAATACTAGAGTTCGAATTAGTAAAATAAAATATATAGACATATTTTAGTATATAGGCAGAAAGAAAGAAAAACTGAGGATAGAAAAAGGAGTAGTCCTCTTGTAAATAAATAAAGGAAGTACATACCATTTACATGAAAGCTAAAAATAGGAAAAAATAAGACAAAACAGGGAAATGCTTGGTATAGGCAGAATTAGGAAGAGTATTTGATAAATAACAAATCAAGTCACATTTTTAGCATGATTGTAGACAAAGGAAAAAGTATTTTCTGAAAAGCAAATTTCTGAAAAGAATATAACCACTTTTCTCTTCACCTAAATTAAGCCGGGAAGGGTAGAATTTTGGGTTTAAATAAAATACAGATAACACAATTTTTCTGGTGGGCAAAAATGGCTTTAGCCAATACCCAAAACCCTAAGGAAGACCCTGTATATATATATGTATATGCAGCAGCCTCCTCTCCTTCTCAAAAAAAAAGAACTTGGAAAAAAAAGAAACAACACCATAGAAATCATAAGGCAAGGGAAGGAAAAGAGTTTGAGGCTAAAGGCAGAAGTTCATCAATTAATTAAGGAAGCAAAGAAGAGAGCTAGGTGAGGAAACTCACTCAACAACTTAAGGCACTAAGTCCTAATGAAGGCAGCCAGTTATAAATGAATTTTTCTTAAAAGTATATGTGATTGTTCTTTAGAAATTAAGGATGCTTTAATGCTTGCTAGTTGTTCTGATTGTTTCATTCTTAATATGATCAGTATGCATGAATAGGTAATTTAAAAACCCAGATTCCTTTCTGATATGATATTAGATAGAAATATAATAAATACCCAGAAAATAAGATGTTGAATATAAGCAAGTAGTGTTGGTTTTGGCTCAACCCAGAAGAATTGATAAGTATATGGGCTGCAATATACATATGTATATGTGCTGAGGCTTATTATAAAAAGGAATTAGGAGTGTAATAGGCTTGCCTATGTGCTGATACTCCTGGTTCAAAGAAAATATACAATAACCACCTAGCAGATAGATTTTGTGATTTAGGAAGCTTGGTCAATCTGAGTTAACTAAAGCACAGTTGTTTGCAACAAAATATTCCAAATAGAGCCATAAACCAATGTTAGTTGCCTATACCTCTTCTAAATTGCAAGAACATGTTTTAATAAATTGCTTGATTGCCTCTGTCTGTTTATATGAATGATGAGGAATGTTATGAGATGAATGCTTATTTTAGTGGAATGACTCACTGGCTGGGTTACCGAGAAAATTTAAAGGATAAAACACCTGAGAAACTTGATTAGGAAAATGGGGTCAAGATTACTGCAGGAATGACTTGTGTTCTTGAGTAATGCAAGTTGACACATGGCTTGTTTAAGTCCTGAGATCTTTGTGTAATGGAGTGAATTAGTTCATTACAGTGTGTCCATTGATTCATAAATATTGCAGATGAGACCAGGATAGATAAATATACCAAGGGAAAAATATTTGAGATGATGAGAAAACTAGAGTTTTTCCCAGAATTGAAATATGAGGATGGAATAAATGATTTAACTCATATTGGTTATTTTCCTGTTTGGTGTGAATGATTGTTTGACTATGACTGAATTGTATGCTTGAATGTATGTGCCATATTTGTATATGTAGTCTCTGGAAAGAAAAATCAAAGTGTGCACATGCACAATGACACAGAGCATGCACACAAGTATGACCTGATTCCAAAGGGCAGAACTTTATGTATATGCACTTAACTTGATTTTAACCTAATTAACTAATTGCTTTTGTGAATTTTCTCATACCAGACATGTGTCTGACCCTAGTGTGCTAATGGCATCTGGGTTGTCTCATTTAAAATGAGGCAGTTTCAAATGCTTTTTCAGGGATTGCAGCAACTAAGTAGGAGTAGGAGCAAGGCTTTGAGAAGAAGATTATAGCATGCTAAACTTAGTTAGATAAGAGCCTAAATGATAAAATCCGCATGTATTAATGATTTAAATTGTTACTTGTATTAAGTGTTGAATATGGGATGGATATTTTGTTAAGTATTTTATTAAGAGATTGACTTGTATCTGGAATTTATAAATCTAGTTAATATCTGATATAAAAGAAGTTAATCAAAATATTGTAAGTGGATTTAGTAAGAACACCATGTTAAAATTAAATGATTATATTTTAAAAATGTATTAGTCAATCTTGAGTCTTTAGAAATGATTTAAGTTTTGGAAAACCTGGATAGTTGATTCTCAGAAAAATTAAATGGTTTTATCTTTCTACCATGGCATATGTATACAAAAGATAATAGACATAGGTTGAATGTTTTTATGTGACTGCAAGGTTTCCATAATTTAAATTGTTTTATACAAATGTTTCATGCCTTATTTTTAAATAAAGAAAGAATCTGTAATATGGGAGTTGAAAGCCAGATCCAAAATAGTTGCAGTTATATACACACATAAACATGTTTTGTACAGATATTAACACACCTTTTCCTTTGTATTTTTAATAGGAATCTGACTTCAATATCACTCAGATTTTAATCAAATGCATTTTAAGACCAGATGGGTTACACCAGAACAAAGAGTCTGGTTGAACCGTGTGATTGACATCCATGGTTACAGGAAACCCACTCAAGTTGGCACTTCATTTAATTTAAGGCATACTGACATCCAAGAATCAAGATGTTGAATGTGTTAGATCACTTTAAACTATTCAAAAAAAAGAGCCTGTATTCCAGACAGATTTTATAAGAAAACAATCAAACATGGATAATGATAAACACTTCTATCATTTTTCAGAACCCAAGCACCAGACCATTAATTTATAGACAATCATATCACATTTATCTGGTTTCTAGAATTTATACTCCCTAGAGAATTTAGCAAGGTATCAGGAGTTTAAAATATATATATATATATAGGTATTCATGCATGAATGGAATTTTTATTGCATATAACACTGAACTATGTGTGGATTGATTAAATTCAATCAATCCAATATCCTCTTGTTTTCCAGAACTCTGATTCAAACAAGAGAGGCATATACATCCTCACATGTATGTGCTTATCTTTGTGAATGTACTAATATATTTATATTGGTTAATTATTTTGATCCTGGATATATTTTGTTTATTGGAAAAAGAAAATGGCCCTGGGAAATATATTTGTAATGAATGATATATCTATATATCATCTCTGTAAAAAAAATCCTTATGAAATTAGGGTAGAAATAGGAGGGTCATTTCATTTGGTATCAGAGCTATGTTATTCAACATAGTAGAAGTAAAGATCAAGTTCTTAGATAGAAATAAAATTTAAAGGAACTAAATATATATATCAATGTTTTCAGTGTGAAAAAAAAACCACTGAAATAATAAAATTACCAATCAAACTAACCAGCTATGTAAATTATTATTAGCAAACTATGGTAGGGAGACCACCAAATCAGGGAGCAGGATCTTCCCATGCACCACCAATGGTCAATCTGCAAGACTTGGTGAGAGCATTTAGGGATGGGGCAGGACAAAGGCAAGAAAATCCCTATGAAGAACTCTCAAAATTACTTAAGACATATACTCATTTAGGAGGCAAAAGCTTTGAAGGGACAGAGAGTATCATGGAAATTCAAACATGGTTGTGAACATTGGAAAGAATTTTCAATGACATGCAACTTGATGATCAAAGAAAGAGGCAAGTGGCTTCAAGACAGCTAAAAGGAGTAGCTTTAGGCTGGTGGGAAGTAATCATTGCAGGAAGGAATGAGAATGAAATCACTTGGAATCAATTCAAAGAGATGTTGGAAGCAAGGTTTGTACCAGCATCAGCAAAGACTACCTTGCTAGAAGAATTTATTAGACTTAGACAAGGAACCATGACTGTCACAGAATACACTCAAAAGTTTGAGGGGCTTTCCACATATGGAGCAATGCTTGTGGCAGATGAGGCATCCAAAAATGATAGGTACATAAAAGGGTTGAACCCAGGACTTAGCAGAGCCATGTTACCCTACGCAGACAGGACTTTTGACCATGTGATAGACTTAGCTTTGAGGTTGGAACAGCATGACAAGGAAAGGGAGAAGTTCAGAAATTTTAAGAACAATAATACCAAGAAGGGTAAGGGGAGGTATCACCCTTATGATAAGAAGAAGGAAGAGGCCAGTAACAAAGGCACTGGAGATGTCAAAGCTAAGGAAACCAAGAAGAAAATTGTGTGCCATCAGTGTGGAAAGGAGGGGCATATCAAGCCTAGGTGTCCAGAATTGAAGGGAGGAGCTTTCAAGTGCTATCTATGTGGGAAAGAAGGGCATATGAAGAGGAATTGTCCTGAGTACAAACAGCAAGGAAAATTGGCAAATTTGGAAGGAAAAGGCAAAGCCACAGTGGAGAGTAACACTGAAAACCATAGCCAAGTGGAAGGTACATTACTTATTTGTACCATACCCATAGCAGTAGTATATGATACTGGGGCAACTCACTCTTTAATTTCTTATGAACTAGTTAAAATGCTAAAACTGAATTGCATATTGGTTGAAACCCCATTGCATATACAAAGTCCACTGGGGAGTTCTAGTGTTTTAAATATGATTTGTGTGGATGTGGAATTAAACATAGGAGGAAATATTTTTATTTCCAATTTATATGTTTTGAATTACCCAAATATAGGTGTTATATTGGGGGTAGACTGGTTAAGGCAATTTAAAGCCATAATTAATTTAGACTCATCCACCATATCATTGCAAAATTCTAGAGGTCAGAGAATCACAGTTTTATGTGAAGTAGTTAAGGAAGGAAAACTATATCATTTAGTTGACTTAGAAAAAGATTTCAGTGAACTAACCATTGAAGAAATTCTCATAGTCAATGAATATTTGGATGTGTTTGGTGAGGTCAAGGGTGTTCCACACCATAGACCAATAGAGTTCCAGATCAATCTAGTTCCAGGAGCAAGCCCAGTGATTAAAAAGCCAACTAGAATGGGGCCAAATGAACTAAAAGAATTAAAGAAACAGTTAGAAGAATTGGAAGAAAAGGGTTTTATAAGACCAAGTAATTCTTGCTGGGGAGCACCAATGGTATTTGTTAAGAAACAAGATGGCTCCTTAAGACTCTGTATAGATTATAGAGAATTAAACAAAGTAACTATTAAAAATAAATACCCATTGCCAAGAATAGATGATCTTTTTGATCAATTAGCAGGGGCAAAAGTATTTTCTAGACTAGATTTAACATCTGGTTTTCATCAAATGAAGGTGGAAGAATCAAGCATCAAGTACACTGCCTTTAACACTAGGTATGGGTTGTATGAATTTTGACCAATGCACCATCATACTTTGTAGATTTAATGAACAGAACCTTTAGAGATTATTTAGACAAGTTTGTGCTTATTTTTATAGATGACATTTTGATTTACTCCAAAACAGTGGAAGAACATAAGCATCATTTGCACCTGGTTTTGTCTAGATTAAGGGAAAAATATTTAAAGGCAAAATTTTCAAAATGTATATTTTGGAAAGAGGAAGTACATTTCCTTGGCCATGTTATATCTGCTCAAGGAATTTCTGTGAACCCCAATAAAGTAGTGGCTATTCAAGCATGGAAGAGGCCAAGCACTGCGAGTGAAGTGAGGTCATTTATGGGGATGGCAGGGTATTATAGGAGATTTATAAAAGATTTTTCAAAAATTTCTACACCACTCACTAACCTAACCAGGAAGAACCAAGCTTTTGTTTGGTCAGAAAAATGTGAAAAGTCTTTTGAACAGTTGAAGGAGGCATTGGTGAATGCTCCAATTTTAAAGGTACCTCATGGAAATGAAGAATTAGTTGTATACACTGATGCTAGTGGATTTGACTTGGGAGCAGTGTTGATGCAACAAGGCCAAGTCATTGCATATGCATCCAGACAACTTAAACCCCATGAAGTAAGGTATGCCACACATGATCTCGAATTAACAGCTGTGATCTATGCTTTAAAACTTTGGAGACATTATTTGTTAGGCACAAAGTTCAAACTTTACACTGACCACAAGTCTCTAAAATATTTAAACATGAGGCAACATAGATGGGTGGAGTTATTAGCTGCCTATGACTTTGACATACTCTATACACCAGGTAAAGCAAACAAAGTTGCAGATGCTCTAAGTAGACAACATGCTAAACTGGCTATGATGATGATAGAAGAATTTAAGGGCTTGTCTTTGCTAACTGAGTTAGAAATTGGGGAGAATGGTTGTGTGCACATTGATGAGCAGATGCATGGTGCACAAGAAGATAAAGGGAAGTTAAGCTTAATGACACTTCAACCAGATTTAATTCTGAAGGTAGGAAAAATGCAAGAACAGGATGCCAACTTATTAGAGAAGAAAATGCTCCTCTCAAGAGGGGAGGAAGTGATGAATCGCCATATTGATAAAAATGGTTATATGAGATACCAAAATAGGATGTGTGTACCAGAGGACACAAAATTGAAGAAACAGATATTGAATGAATATCACAGAAGTAAATACTCCATACACCCAGGAAACACAAAAATGTACCAAAATTTGAAAAGAGACTTCTAGTGGAAGGGGATGAAATCTGATGTAGCTAAATACATTGCCAAATGTATGACTTGCCAACAAGTCAAGGCTGAAACCCAAAGGCCATCAGGGTTGATGCAGCCTCTTAGTGTACCACAGTGGAAGTGGGAAGACATATCTATGGACTTCATAGATGGACTGCCTAGATCTAAGAGAGGTAATACAAGTATATGGGTGATAGTTGATAGGCTAACCAAGGTAGCACACTTCATCCCAGTCAAGTCAGAAAGGACAGCACCAAAATTAGCTCAAATTTTTATAAAGGAAGTGGTAAAGTTACATGGCATTCCCAAAACCATTGTGAGTGATAGGGATACCATCTTCACTTCAAAATTCTAGAGAAGCTTTCAAGAAGCAATGGGAAGTGAACTATGTTTAAGTACTGCCTACCATCCTCAATCAGATGGGCAGACTGAGGTAGTAAACAAAGTTTTGGAGGACATGTTGAGGGCATGTATACTGGATTTTGGGGGCAACTGGGAAGATTATCTTCATCTAGTTGAATTTACATACAACAACAGCTACCAAAGCACCATAGGAATGGCTCCATTTGAAGCCTTATATGGTAAACCCTGTTTGTCACCTGTTTGTTGGGTAGAAGCAGGAGAAAGGTCTATTTTAGGACCTGAGTACATACAAGAAACTAAGGAGAAAATTGAGTTGATAAGAAGAAGAATGGCAGCAGCTCAAGATAGGCAAAAGAAATTTGCAGACATGAGAAGGAGGCAGGTAGAATATGAAGTGGGAAATTTTGTTTTCATCAAAATCTCACCTATGAAAAATGTGCCGAGGTTTGGAAAACAAGGCAAGTTAACCCCAAGATATATTGGACCATACAAAATTCTGGAAAGAATTGGTCCCTTGGCATATAAGTTGGAATTACCAGAAAACATGCAAGGTATACAAGATGTTTTTCATGTATCACAATTGAGAAGGTGGGTCCATGACAAGGCAGAAATTTTTGAGACCCCAACCCAAGTGCAGATAAATTCTAATTTGATTTATGAAAAGGATCTAGTGGGAATTTTGGCAAAAGATGTGAAGAAGTTGAGAAATAAATCTCTGAAACTTGTGAAGGTACAGTGGAGTCTTGATCCTAGTGATTGCACATGGGAATTAGAAGACAAAGTTAGGATGAATTATCCTAAGCTATTTTCAGATTAAAGGTAATTCTGATTTTTGATTGTTTTTTTTTTTTAGATGCATATGTTTTTAGTTATTATAGAACTAAAAATCTATTTGGTTGAGAATGTACTTGTTCTCTGAATTAAGATTAAAATTTATTTTAAGCTTAGGAAAATTGTGGGACACAATTTCTAAAAGGAGGGGTGTATGTAATAACCCAAGATTTTAGGAATTTATTCTGACAAATATAAATGAATTCAAAATAATTTTTGAATAAATTTTGAAAGGGGATTGATATAGCTTGATAGTGTATCAGTAAGTGTGTACATGTGTGCACAGGAAATGCACATGAAATAAAGCTAAAAGTCCCTGAACTCTAAGAATAAATACATATTGATATGTATGGGAATATATATATATTTAGATTAAACCCTTAAAAGTTGTATGCATGAGTAAATATACATATATGGATGCTACTGAATATTTTTGAGTATACATGTGCATGTGTGTGTCAATACAGAATGATGTGTAAATATATATATATGGGTGTGCTAATTATTTCAGTAAGACTTATATAAATATATATATGTGTTAATAAAATACTAGAGTTCGAATTAGTAAAATAAAATATACAGACATATTTTAGTATATAGGCAGAAAGAAAGAATAACTGAGGATAGAAAAAGGAGTAGTCCTCTTGTAAATAAATAAAGGAAGTACATACCATTTACATGAAAGCTAAAAATAGGAAAAAATAAGACAAAACAGGGAAATGCTTGGTATAGGCAGAATTAGGAAGAGTATTTGATAAATAACAAATCAAGTCACATTTTTAGCATGATTGTAGACAAAGGAAAAAGTATTTTCTGAAAAGCAAATTTCTGAAAAGAATATAACCACTTTTCTCTTCACCTAAATTAAGCCGGGAAGGGTAGAATTTTGGGTTTAAATAAAATACAAATAACACAATTTTTCTGGTGGGCAAAAATGGCTTTAGCCAATACCCAAAACCCTAAGGAAGACCCTGTATATATATATGTATATGCAGCAGCCTCCTCTCCTTCTCAAAAAAAAAAGAACTTGGAAAAAAAAAGAAACAACGCTATAGAAATCATAAGGCAATGGAAGGAAAAGAGTTTGAGGCTAAAGGCAGAAGTTCATCAATTAATTAAGGAAGCAAAGAAGAGAGCTAGGTGAGGAAACTCACTCAACAACTTAAGGCACTAAGTCCTAATGAAGGCAGCCAGTTATAAATGAATTTTTCTTAAAAGTATATGTGATTGTTCTTTAGAAATTAAGGATGCTTTAATGCTTGCTAGTTGTTCTGATTGTTTCATTCTTAATATGATCAGTATGCATGAATAGGTAATTTAAAAACCCAGATTCCTTTCTGATATGATATTAGATAGAAATATAATAAATACCCAGAAAATAAGATGTTGAATATAAGCAAGTAGTGTTGGTTTTGGCTCAACCCAGAAGAATTGATAAGTATATGGGCTGCAATATACATATGTATATGTGCTGAGGCTTATTATAAAAAGGAATTAGGAGTGTAATAGGCTTGCCTATGTGCTGATACTCCTGGTTCAAAGAAAATATACAATAACCACCTAGCAGATAGATTTTGTGATTTAGGAAGCTTGGTCAATCTGAGTTAACTAAAGCACAGATGTTTGCAACAAAATATTCCAAATAGAGCCATAAACCAATGTTAGTTGCCTATACCTCTTCTAAATTGCAAGAACATGTTTTAATAAATTGCTTGATTGCCTCTGTCTGTTTATATGAATGATGAGGAATGTTATGAGATGAATGCTTATTTTAGTGGAATGACTCACTGGCTGGGTTACCCTGAAAATTTAAAGGATAAAACACCTGAGAAACTTGATTAGGAAAATGGGGTCAAGATTACTGCAGGAATGACTTGTGTTCTTGAGTAATGCAAGTTGACACATGGCTTGTTTAAGTCCTGAGATCTTTGTGTAATGGAGTGAATTAGTTCATTACAGTGTGTCCATTGATTCATAAATATTGCAGATGAGACCAGGATAGATAAATATACCAAGGGAAAAATATTTGAGATGATGAGAAAACTAGAGTTTTTCCCAGAATTGAAATATGAGGATGGAATAAATGATTTAACTCATATTGGTTATTTTCCTGTTTGGTGTGAATGATTGTTTGACTATGACTGAATTGTATGCTTGAATGTATGTGCCATATTTGTATATGTAGTCTCTGGAAAGAAAAATCAAAGTGTGCACATGCACAATGACACAGAGCATGCACACAAGTATAACCTGATTCCAAAGGGCAGAACTTTATGTATATGCACTTAACTTGATTTTAACCTAATTAACTAATTGCTTTTGTGAATTTTCTCATACCAGACATGTGTCTGACCCTAGTGTGCTAATGGCATCTGGGTTGTCTCATTTAAAATGAGGCAGTTTCAAATGCTTTTTCAGGGATTGCAGCAACTAAGTAGGAGTAGGAGCAAGGATTTGAGAAGAAGATTATAGCATGCTAAACTTAGTTAGATAAGAGCCTAAATGATAAAATCCGCATGTATTAATGATTTAAATTGTTACTTGTATTAAGTGTTGAATATGGGATGGATATTTTGTTAAGTATTTTATTAAGAGATTGACTTGTATCTGGAATTTATAAATCTAGTTAATATCTGATATAAAAGAAGTTAATCAAAATATTGTAAGTGGATTTAGTAAGAACACCATGTTAAAATTAAATGATTATATTTTAAAAATGTATTAGTCAATCTTGAGTCTTTAGAAATGATTTAAGTTTTGGAAAACCTGGATAGTTGATTCTCAGAAAAATTAAATGGTTTTATCTTTCTACCATGGCATATGTATACAAAAGATAATAGACATAGGTTGAATGTTTTTATGTGACTGCAAGGTTTCCATAATTTAAATTGTTTTATACAAATGTTTCATGCCTTATTTTTAAATAAAGAAAGAATCTGTAATATGGGAGTTGAAAGCCAGATCCAAAATAGTTGCAGTTATATACACACATAAACATGTTTTGTACAGATATTAACACACCTTTTCCTTTGTATTTTTAATAGGAATCTGACTTCCATATCACTCAGATTTTAATCAAATGCATTTTAAGACCAGATGGGTTACACCAGAACAAAGAGTCTGGTTGAACCGTGTGATTGACATCCATGGTTACAGGAAACCCACTCAAGTTTGCACTTCATTTAATTTAAGGCATACTGACATCCAAGAATCAAGATGTTGAATGTGTTAGATCACTTTAAACTATTCAAAAAAAAAGAGCCTGTATTCCAGACAGATTTTATAAGAAAACAATCAAACATGGATAATGATAAACACTTCTATCATTTTTCAGAACCCAAGCACCAGACCATTAATTTATAGACAATCATATCACATTTATCTGGTTTCTAGAATTTGTACTCCCTAGAGAATTTAGCAAGGTATCAGGAGTTTAAAATATATATATATATAGGTATTCATGCATGAATGGAATTTTTATTGCATATAACACTGAACTATGTGTGGATTGATTAAATTCAATCAATCCAATATCCTCTTGTTTTCCAGAACTCTGATTCAAACAAGAGAGGCATATACATCCTCACATGTATGTGCTTATCTTTGTGAATGTACTGATATATTTATATTGGTTAATTATTTTGATCCTGGATATATTTTGTTTATTGGAAAAAGAAAATGGCCCTGGGAAATATATTTGTAATGAATGATATATCTATATATCATCTCTGTAAAAAAAATCCTTATGAAATTAGGGTAGAAATAGGAGTGTCATTTCAACTGTAAACTCCACCGTAAACTAGTGGGCTATCAGGGAGTACTCCATAGGTATAACACAAAATAAATCGTAGTGGTCGCGTATACAGGGATACAAGTATGACAAGGCACATGAGGCAATACCCAAGGTAGTGAAACTACCGTTTGCCTGATCCGGACTGGTGAAAACGCATCGCCGCAGCGATCGCAACACCGCGAAACAACACTCTCAAAATCAAGGGTGCACCAATCGACAACAAGTAATGAGTAGTTTCGAAGAAGTGTGTTCGCTCGAGGTAGCTAACCCCCATTTGGCCCGGCACGGCTCTTGATTTTAGTCATTTCCAATTTGAGACAAGTGTCAAGGCTATCCATTATTGTTCTCTTTCTTCAGTCATCACGTACATCATTCCAACCACTTCATTCTGGATCACACTCCGCGTGTAGTTATTAAAGTGGTTTTCGGTTTAGACAGAGAGTATGTCCCTAACCGATTCCGGTCTCTTTAATAACTTTCGTCATTATTACACCGATTGGTCGTTTAATAAATTTCAAAACCAAATCAATTTCAATTTCAAATAGAATTTGTAAACCAACATTTCATTTGTCTTTCTAAATCAATTTCCATAATTTACGTTTCAAACTTCCAAATTCAAAATTTCAAAATCTTATAATTCAATTTCTATTTCTATTTAAACAATTCAAATATTGATTCAAGTTCGTATATAAGTTTCATTCCGAAATCATTTAAATTAATTTAATTTAACATTCAAATCAATTTAACTTCATTGATCAATTTCATTAAATATTCGTTAAGTAAATTTGTCATTCAAAATAATTTCTATTTAATTTCCAATTCCATAAATCAATTACTTAAGTTCAACTTCATTATATCAAAACTTCAAATTTAATTAAATTAGCTTCGACAAATCAACCCTTTAAATTACAAGTCTTACATTAATTTCAAAAATCACATTTGCATTTTTTGATAAAGAAATTCAATTTCACATATTCATTTACTTAGTTACAATTTCAAAGCTCAATTAAATAAGAACTAAATTTCACTAATTAAAAGTTCAATTTTAATTATCAAAGGATTCAATTTAATTTAATTATTAAATAATTCAATCTCATTAAATTATTAAATAATTTCAAAACTTAATTCAATCATTTCTTAAATTAAACAACATTCTTTCATCAATTTCTTTATTAATATTTTATTTTAGATTATTAAATATTCACATTTAAATTTCATTAAAATTCAATTTCCAACTTCGTTTCAAAACCATATCATTTATTCAAATAAAATCTTCATTTTATTTTTAAATCAAATTATTGACCAATCGGGTTTTTATTTAATTCTCTATCCTAGGTCAAAGTTCAATTTGGGTATTTATCATTTCAACCCAATTCCATTCCAATTCAAAAATCAAAGCATAACAAAGGGAACTTGTAGTGTGATAACTGGGATGGTATCAAAGTAAATAAACAAGCAATAACAACAATCAATAACAATCCAATAAATAATCCCGAAATAATCGTATTAATTCACACTGTTGTTTGTGCAAATTAATATAATTATTTCTTGAATCTACACTATCATTTCATGTAGATTAAAGATTATTACATTAAGGTTTTTCACTTGTCACCTATTATAATTTCATCCATCATCAATTTAAACAATCTACATTCAACGGTTCAAGGTGTAATTAACCAAATCCTAAGTGTCAATTAATTTAACATTAAAGGGGTCACATTATACGAATTTTTAACTAATCAAATTCAACATATAGATCCAATTTAAATCGTTAACTATCATATATCAATTCAATTGCATATTATTTATCACTTTAACATTAACAATTTAACGTCCCATATAAACATCAACAATCAATCATTTATCAACTAAACTGGATTATCAATGTATAAATAACAGATAGTTGTGTCAGATGTCACAGGTGAACTGATACAGGTAATAACAGTGTCAATAACTAACAGCAGCATATTTCAATTGTCGTTTCAATTGAAATCAAATTTAATAAATTAAAGAACTTTAATCGTGAGTGATTGCTCACCTTTCGAGGCTAGAGATACAAGAAGATGACATGGACACAGATATGCACCCTGGACAGCGACAAGCAAAGAATTGCTGTGACAAATTCGATATTGAAAAATGTAAGTCAAGATGGCACGCAATCGACGGATAGAGCTGATAACAGAAATTGATGTGAACAAATCAAAATCAGTTT
Organism: Allium fistulosum; assembly: GCA_030737815.1. NCBI lineage: Eukaryota > Viridiplantae > Streptophyta > Magnoliopsida > Asparagales > Amaryllidaceae > Allium > Allium fistulosum. The sequence goes on from CM060902.1 coordinate 1,396,339,990, forward strand.
TGATATAAACCGAAACGAAATATATTAAAGCCAAAATTTAAATTTAAAAATACACTATTTAAAATAAATTCCTATATTATATATATGCTTTCATACAGAATATATATTATAAATCAACATTTACTATAAATAATGCAACTTGCTTTACTATACTACCCATATAACTTGGTAGTTTATATATATATCTTATAAACTTATATCATACTTAAACAATTATTACTGACGTATAACTATATAACTGTTGTAATATATAATATATAATCTATGTAACTTTACATTTATACATACTGACCAAATATATATAGCTTACATAAATATAAATATTTGTCAACAGATTACTGCCAATCAGAAAAACAAAACTATATATACAATTATCTATACATAGACTTATCTATATCAACAAACATATTGCATAACTTATATATAGTTCAACAAATCTTATATAACATATATAAACTTATATTTAAAAATCTAAATACATTAAAGATCAAATATCCATATATATAAACTTGTAGATATAAACAATATATACAGACATAGTTTACAAAATATAAAACAAAATATACCACTTAAGTAAATTATATCCTACTGTAAAAATTTACTAAAACTTGAACACGTTGTATATAAATACCTTTAAACCCATCTATGTATAAACGTATACAGATGTATATATATCGAACACTATTAAAAATATTAACAAAATATATCATACTTTATATACCAAAAACAAAACTCATGTACTAATATATATAGATTTACCCATACATATAACAGATTATAAAATATAAACTTATAACTTTTGTAATACATACTTACTATTTCATAACATACAGTAACACATAAAACATATAAACTAATAGTCCAAATTATCAGTTAATATATATAACTTCCCTATACAATATATATAACACTTGTATACTAAAACCCTTAAAACAAAACAGATTAGTATAAAATCATCTCATATAGCAGACTTACATTTAAAAATATACCCATACTGCATTATATAAAATGGTTGTTACTTTATATGTAAACCACTACCAAAACTTCATATAAAATGATATATAGAACTTACAACTTTATCTACTATACCTATTAAACCAAAACCACATATTGAAGTATTAGATGTCATAATATTAGGCTAAGATTATAAACAAAACTGATATGTGCTTAAAACATAACAAAAAGTGATATATAAACATACTTTGAAACCAACAGTACACATATGTAAACTAGTATGTATAAATCTTATATAATGTATAACCCTTAGCTGGAACAGTACATATATTTACTATGAAGGAAAACTTTAAACCAAAACTTATATAAATATAAGCATCACACATATAAATACTCGGCATATAATTATATATATACTGTAACTAGATTTTATACAACTAAAATATATATATAAATAGTACGGCTAAATTAAAACACATACCTCTACAAACCAAAACTTATACATATACCAGATATAACATAATATATATATATATACTATACCTTATATTCATCATACAAAGAGGTTCAGTTGAGGACTAGAGGTGGAGGGCGAGCAGATCGAATTGCAAGTAGGTGAAGGTTGATCGGTTGCTTCGTGAGGAAAGGGAGGTGAGTTGGCTCGGTCCGCAAAAGGATAAGGCAAAAGGGAAAACTTGGCTGAGGGTTGGCGAGGGGATGTCGATGGTTGCGTGACTCGGAGATGGTGTTGCAGCCAGGAAAGGAAACGACAAACGAAGTGGAAGGCGGAGGAAGGAGAAGCCGATGGTGGGACGGAAGAAAGGAGCGGTTTGGGTAGAGGCTCACTTGCGTGGGTTTGGAGGCAGAGAGGAGATCAACCTTGCTAGATGAAGAATGAGTTGTACAGGCAGGAGGAAATGAACACCTCAAATACACGTTTGATCATTTATTATTGTATTTTATCTTTGTAAGGAAAGAACCGAAATTAAAAGAAAGAGGAGTGACCCATTGGAAATAGTAAGTGACAGCAGTGAATTTCTAGTAATAATAATGACTAGTTGCTTTACAGCTTGCACGATTGGAAACTAATAGATGCAGAAAACGAAAGGACTTAAAAGGTTATTGATACGATTAGTTTCTCAGATTTCGCCGTCCCCGGGCGTCGAAACACACATACGAATATACCACGGAGCTCAGCACAACGAAACGATCAAAACGACATATGGGTATCAATGGTACGATCGAATTATAAGAATTCGAATTTTTCTAATGACGGAAAATGCAAGAAAAACACAGAAAAATAAGATCGACGGAGCTAAAGGTGTCCGTATTTTGATTAACGAAAAATAGCGTTTGCTCAGAAGATGGTTTTGAATTTTCTATGTAAAAATATTTAGGTTCCGAAAACATTTTATTCTCATCGCTTTTTAACTGATTAAATTGAAGTAAATTTACGCGCGATATAAACTTTCATATTTTCGGACGAAAATTTACTAGTTGCTATGTTTAACTAGACACATTACAAATATCAAATTTATATTTCAAAATTTTATCGTTTAAAATTTCGCAAAATTTCAATTAATAACGTTATTAAAACCAGTTAAATTTTACGGGTCGTTACACTCTCCCCCACTCAAAACTTTTCGTCCCCGAAAAGGAACGAGGTAGGAGAATAGAAACAACCAGAAAGAAAACAGATTTGAAATACAAAATAACAATTAATTTAAACCATATAAATTCAAATTTAAATTAATTGATATTCAATAATTGATTTAATCCATTTGTTTTCACTAAAATCAATCTCAACTATTTCTATATTCATTATCTTATTATCCAATTATCTTCAATTTACAATTTCTAATACCACAAATTTGAATAATCTTTTATTATAATCATATTTTTTCAGCAATTTAAATTCTTCTTTATTCCAAATTATTGTTAAATTTATTCTAATTAATATATCTAATCACATATATTTAACCCATATAAATTATTTTAAACCATATAAATTTCAATTTAAATTAATTTATATTATTTATTTTTTTAATTTGGTTAAATCCATTTATATTAAATCAATAAATAGTCATTCGATTTAAATTTGTTAGTTCAACTGTTAATTCTAATCATATAAATTTCATTTTAAATCAATTAATATTCAATAATTGATCTTAATTCAAGGTATTTCATTAAGCTGATTCAATTCAATTTGTTAATTCTTTCAGAACAAAATTTACTTTATTTATCTTATTCAATTAACTTATCATTCTATCATCTTTATTAGCATTTTTATTAAAATCTAAGTGTATAACATTTATTATAAACACTCAAATTTTTATTTATAAAATCATTTTATGTTGTATATTATCCAATTACATTTTAAATTCTGAATAATTTAGGTAAGTTATATTGAAATGCAATTTAGTACTATATAAATAAAATTTTCAAATTCAATTTTTTTTTCAAGTTTAAATACTAAATCAAAATTTAGCTTTATTTATAATTGAAAACATCTTTTAACATGATTTTTAAGAATTAAATTTCCGTTTAATTTCAAACCCTTTAGAAATAATTATGTATATACTATATATATTGAATCAATTTAAATTTAAATAATATACACACACACACACATATATATATATATATAAATCAAGTCATATTTAAGAAATTCGAATCAAAATATGTTTCCAAAACAAAACCATAGCAAAGCTACAGAATGGTTTCTCCACTTCGAAACTCGAAAATGAATGTCGATGATGCGGCCGCCATCACCGAAATTATTTTCCAGCGACCAAGAGAAGAGCACTGATTTCAATATTTTAAAATTCTTTGAAAATGGTTCCTATTTGAAAATACTTTAAATAATATACATTAAAATTATTTGGAACCAAATTATAGTCAAAATACCTTTAAATGATGTGCATTTTAAACCTTTAGAACCATAGTTCGAAATCATTGGAAATTAAATTCTCAAATTCTTAATTTCATTTCATTTCAAACTCTAAATTAGTTTATAAACCAAGTTTATAAATTCATTTATCGAACAATAGATGATAATCAAATATTTTATAATATAATCATACAAACTTATTTCATTTACCAAATTTGAAAACAATATTGTGTCAGTTTGCTATACTCAAGCGTTTTGGAGATCCTATCGATAGCGTTGATCAGACGAATCGATCGGAAATCCAAATCAACATCAACAACTCAAAAAACACAGCATATATTAAAACATTTATATATATTAGTTTAGAAATACATTTCTTTGCTCGACAATACAGGAATGAATTTTCAAAATAAGGATAGGGTTTCAAATTTGATAGACTCAAATCAAAGAGAAATTTGATTCGAAGATAAGTTCGAAACAAAGATATGATGATTAATAACAAAGTAGGAAGATGGATAAGTTTATACAAATCGCGGGCAACCTTAACCGGGTCAACCATGACTTCAAGAATAAGATCAATGCAGAATTCCGAGGCAAATCGACATTTGATCTCAAGAGATAGAATTCGGCATAACCAAAGATGTCAGCATCTAAACCGAGGATATATAAATCTCCGGTGAATCGATGCTATCGTAAAAGAGTTTTACCCCTTTACAAACAATTTGAGATTGGCGGGACCGCTAACTCATTATAAAGATCATTCGAAGTGGAGTTATGGGATGCTCCAGAATCGAAAGAAGATGAATAGTGAGGGACATGAATGAATTTTGGAACCTCAGGGAACGTTCCAAAATTCGAAGGAATAGAGTCAAAAGGAAGAGATTGAAACTCGAATGAGAGTGATACTGTAAATACATTTACCCTATATGCTAAGTTTTGCCTAGAGCTACCAAAGCTCTGATACCAACTTTAACGACCCGATATTTTGGACCATTCGCATCCGCACATGTTGGACTTGAATAATTCAAAATACCGCGTTGTTAATTTAAATTTGGCAAAACTGAACACATACAGTAAATAAATAATCACAGATCACAGACACAGAGTAATAAATGCAGCGGAAGCAAAAGATAGTAGTTCATGAAGCTACTATATAAATATATAAGTTACATCAGAGTTAAACCAGATACAACGGAAGAGTAACATGATACATCAGATACAAATCAGAATACATCACTGGAATCATCGAATACTGAAAGCAGAATAGATGGCTGGATCTTCAAGCAAAGCTCCAACTCCAAAGGTGAGTCCCGAATACTGGTACACTCAGTCTGACCCAAGCGCAAAGCAAAACACAAAACACTCGAGTCAGGATTAACATTCTTATATCAATAAATCCAACTCAAGTGAAATAGCAATTGAAATACAAGTAACTCAAAGGATGTTTGGAATAACCATCCTTTAAGGATCCGTTAAACTATCTACTATGTAGTAGTGTATGATAAATAGATAATGCCTATCAGTAATATAAGATATCAAAATAGTGTTAAGGCGTTACCATTATCCCCCTTAACACATTTTATATAAGCGTTATAGACTATACAGCACTGTAAACTCCACCGTAAACTAGTGGGCTATCAGGGAGTACTCCATAGGTATAACACAAAACAAATCGTAGTGGTCATGTATACAGGGATACAAGTATGACAAGGCACATGAGGCAATACCCAAGGTAGTGAAACTACCGTTTGCCTGATCCGGACTGGTGAAAACGCATCGCCGCAGCGATCGCAACACCGCGATACAACACTCCCAAAATCAAGGGTGCACCAATCGACAACAAGTAATGAGTAGTTTCGAAGAAGTGTGTTTGCTCGAGGTAGCTAACCCCCATTTGGCCCGGCATGGCTCCTGATTTTAGTCATTTCCAATTTGAGACAAGTGTCAAGGCTATCCATTATCGTTCTCTTTCTTCAGTCATCACGTACATCATTTCAACCACTTCATTCTGGATCACACTCCGCGTGTAGTTATTAAAGTGGTTTTCGGTTTAGACAGAGAGTATGTCCCTAACCGATTTCGGTCTCTTTAATAACTTTCGTCATTATTACACCGATTGGTCGTTTAATAAATTTCAAAACCAAATCAATTTCAATTTCAAATAGAATTTGTAAACCAACATTTCATTTGTCTTTCCAAATCAATTTCCATAATTTACGTTTCAAACTTCCAAATTCAAAATTTCAAAATCTTATAATTCAATTTCTATTTCTATTTAAACAATTCAAATATTGATTCAAGTTCGTATATAAGTTTCATTCCGAAATCATTTAAATTAATTTAATTTAACATTCAAATCAATTTAACTTCATCGAACAATTTCATTAAATATTCGTTAAGTAAATTTGTCATTCAAAATAATTTCTATTTAATTTCCAATTCCTTAAATCAATTACTTAAGTTCAACTTCATTATATCAAAACTTCAAATTTAATTAAATTAGCTTCGACAAATCAACCCTTTAAATTACAAGTCTTACATTAATTTCAAAAATCACATTTGCATTTTTTGATATAGAAATTCAATTTCACATATTCATTTACTTAGTTACAATTTCAAAGCTCAATTAAATAAGAACTAAATTTCACTAATTAAAAGTTCAATTTTAATTATCAAAGGATTCAATTTAATTTAATTATTAAATAATTCAATCTTATTAAATTATTAAATAATTTCAAAACTTAATTCAATCATTTCTTAAATTAAACAACATTCTTTCATCAATTTCTTTATTAATATTTTATTTTAGATTATTAAATATTCACATTTAAATTTCATTAAAATTCAATTTCCAACTTCGTTTCAAAACCATATCATTTATTCAAATAAAACCTTCATTTTATTTTTAAATCAAATTATTGACCAATCGGGTTTTTATTTAATTCTCTATCCTAGGTCAAAGTTCAATTTGGGTATTTATCATTTCAACCCGATTCTATTCCAATTCAAAAATCAAAGCATAACAAAGGGAACTTGTAGTGTGATAACTGGGATGGTGTCAAAGTAAATAAACAAGCAATAACAACAATCAATAACAATCCAATAAATAATTCCGAAATAATCGTATTAATTCACACTGTTGTTTGTGCAAATTAATATAATTATTTCTAGAATCTACACTATCATTTCATGTAGATTAAAGATTATTACATTAAGGTTTTTCACTTGTCACCTATTATAATTTCATCCATCATCAATTTAAACAATCTACATTCAACGGTTCAAGGTGTAATTAACCAAATCCTACGTGTCAATTAATTTAACATTAAAGGGGTCACATTATACGAATTTTCAACTAATCAAATTCAACATATAGATCCAATTTAAATCGTTAACTATCATATATCAATTCAACTGCATATTATTCATCACTTTAACATTAACAATTTAACGTCCCATATAAACATCAACAATCAATCATTTATCAACTAAACTGGATTATCATTGTATAAATAACAGATAGTGGTGTCAGATGTCACAGGTGAACTGATACAGGTAATAACAGTGTAAATAACTAACAGCAGCATATTTCAATTGTCGTTTCAATTGAAATCAAATTTAATAAATTAAAGAACGTTAATCGTGAGTGATTGCTCACCTTTCGAGGCTAGAGATACAAGAAGATGACATGGACACAGATATGCACCCTGGACAGCGATAAGCAAAGAATTGCTGTGACAAATTCGATATTGAAAAATGTAAGTCAAGATGGCACGCAATCGACGGATAGAGCTGATAACAGAAATTGATGTGAACAAATCAAAATCAGTTTTGATATAAACCGAAACGAAATATATTAAAGCCAAAATTTAAATTTAAAAATACACTATTTAAAATAAATTCCTATATTATATATATGCTTTCATACAGAATATATATTATAAATCAACATTTACTATAAATAATGCAACTTGCTTTACTATACTACCCATATAACTTGGTAGTTTATATATATATCTTATAAACTTATATCATACTTAAACAATTATTACTGACGTATAACTATATAACTGTTGTAATATATAATATATAATCTATGTAACTTTACATTTATACATACTGACCAAATATATATAGCTTACATAAATATAAATATTTGTCAACAGATTACTGCCAATCAGAAAAACAAAACTATATATACAATTATCTATACATAGACTTATCTATATCAACAAACATATTGCATAACTTATATATAGTTCAACAAATCTTATATAACATATATAAACTTATATTTAAAAATCTAAATACATTAAAGATCAAATATCCATATATATAAACTTGTAGATATAAACAATATATACAGACATAGTTTACAAAATATAAAACAAAATATACCACTTAAGTAAATTATATCCTACTGTAAAAATTTACTAAAACTTGAACACGTTGTATATAAATACCTTTAAACCCATCTATGTATAAACGTATACAGATGTATATATATCGAACACTATTAAAAATATTAACAAAATATATCATACTTTATATACCAAAAACAAAACTCATGTACTAATATATATAGATTTACCCATACATATAACAGATTATAAAATATAAACTTATAACTTTTGTAATACATACTTACTATTTCATAACATACAGTAACACATAAAACATATAAACTAATAGTCCAAATTATCATTTAATATATATAACTTCCCTATACAATATATATAAAACTTGTATACTAAAACCCTTAAAACAAAACAGATTAGTATAAAATCATCTCATATAGCAGACTTACATTTAAAAATATACCCATACTGCATTATATAAAACGGTTGTTACTTTATATGTAAACCACTACCAAAACTTCATATAAAATGATATATATAGAACTTACAACTTTATCTACTATACCTATTAAACCAAAACCACATATTGAAGTATTATATGTCATAATATTAGGCTAAGGTTATAAACAAAACTAATATGTGCTTAAAACATAACAAAAAGTATGTATAAATCTTATATAATGTATAACCCTTAGCTGGAACAGTACATATATTTACTATGAAGGAAAACTTTAAACCAAAACTTATATAAATATAAGCATCACACATATAAATACTCGGCATATAATTATATATATACTGTAACTAGATTTTATACAACTAATATATATATATATAAATAGTACGGCTAAATTAAAACACATACCTCTACAAACCAAAACTTATACATATACCAGATATAACATAATATATATATACTATACCTTATATTCATCATACAAAGAGGTTCAGTTGAGGACTAGAGGTGGAGGGCGAGCAGATCGAATTGCAAGTAGGTGAAGGTTGATCGGTTGCTTCGTGAGGAAAGGGAGGTGAGTTGGCTCGGTCCGCAAAAGGATAAGGCAAAAGGGAAAACTTGGCTGAGGGTTGGCGAGGGGATGTCGATGGTTGCGTGACTCGGAGATGGTGTTGCGGCCAGGAAAGGAAACGACAGACGAAGTGGAAGGCGGAGGGAGGAGAAGCCGGTGGTGGGATGGAAGAAAGGAGCGGTTTGGGTAGAGGCTCACTTGCGTGGGTTTGGAGGCAGAGAGGAGATCAGCCTTGCTAGATGAAGAATGAGTTGTACAGGCAGGAGGAAATGAACACCTCAAATACACGTTTGATCATTTATTATTGTATTTTATCTTTGTAAGGAAAGAACCGAAATTAAAAGAAAGAGGAGTGACCTATTGGAAATAGTAAGTGACAGTAGTGAATTTCTAGTAATAATAATGACTAGTTTCTTTACAGCTTGCACGATTGGAAACTAATAGATGCAGAAAACGAAAGGACTTAAAAGGGTATTGATACGATTAGTTTCTCAGATTTCGCCGTCCCCGGGCGTCGAAACACACATACGAATATACCATGGAGCTCAGCACAACGAAATGATCAAAACAGAATATGGGTATCAATGGTACGATCGAATTATAAGAATTCGAATTTTTCTACTGATGGAAAGTGCAAGAAAAACACAGAAAAATAAGATCGACGGAGCTAAAGGTGTCCGTATTTTGATTAACGAAAAATAGCGTTTGCTCAGAAGATGGTTTTGAATTTTCTATGTAAAAATATTTAGGTTCCGAAAACATTTTATTCTCATCGCTTTTTAACTGATTAAATTGAAGTAAATTTACGCACGATATAAACTTTCATATTTTCGGACGAAAATTTACCAGTTGTTATGTTTAACTAGACACATTCCAAATATCAAATTTATATTTCAAAATTTTATCGTTTAAAATTTCACAAAATTTCAATTAATAACGTTATTAAACCCAGTTAAATTTTACGGGTCGTTACATGAGTTCAGAACAAAATATGATAAACACAGAACAGAACATAAATTACGGTACATCCAAGTGCAGTATTAGTGTTGCATATTCCTTAATCATCGTGTCCTTAATCTTTTCATGTCCTTGGGGATAAATATAAGTTGGGAATACATCTAGGAATGCATTTTAATTCTGTATTGTTCCATAATTGAATTAATGATATCTACCCTATGAATAATCTTTATCTTACCTTAACTTTTAGCTTATGGATGGAAGAGGCAGAGGTCGCCGCTCGAATGCTGGGAAATCTAGTGGCTCGCATCCGGACGGTGTGTATATGTCTACCGATCAGTTTTGGAGTTATTTAGGAGCACTCAGCCTCCAGCTCCTACTCCTTCGTCTCCTCCGTGCAAGTCTGCTTTTGCACGTATGTGCAGTGATTTCTATCATCTTAGAGGCAAGCCTTTCAAAGGCTCTGAGACTGTTCTTGAGGTCCAGGCTTGGCTTCGTACATGCGAGCGCATCTTTTCTCGCATGGATCTTTCTGACAACCACCGAGTTCTTGTAGCATCGATTATGTTGCAAGAACGTGCTCTTGACTGGTATGAGCTTCTTATTACCGAGTTGATTAGTCCACTCTTATTTGGATCCAATTTAGGGAGCGATTCGAGCTTAAGTTCGTTCCCAAATCCATGAAAGCCTTATTAGCCTGCCGCTTCCTTGAGTTGAAGCAAGGGAAATCTATTGTTTCTAAGTATGTATCTTTAATCGAGACCTTATCTAAATATGATCTTGAGTATATCAGCACATCCTATAAGAAGAATCTGAAGTTTGTTTCTGGCTTGAAGAAGTATTTGTAGAAGTCTATTATGCTACAGCTCAAGTTATCTTTTGAGGAGTTAGTTGACTTGGCGCTTCACCTTGAAGGGGTCGAGAAAGAGAGGGATAGTAGTGATGAGACTGAGGTTCGTAAGAGCACTATAAGAAGAAGTTTCCTTTTCAGAAGTCCAAGTCCTTTCCTCACAACAACAAGAAGAAGTCTATTGGTTCTAGTTCTCAGCCTCGTGGACACCTCTTACTCAAAAGGGGTGTTCCAATTATGGCTCATCCGATTATTTGGTTCGTGATGGTCCTAAGCCTCCAGTTTGCCGTTATTGCAAGATGGAGGGTCATCGGGTTTCTTCTTGTCCTATTTCTTCGAGTAATACTAAGTCAGGCAAGTTGAATGTGGTGAATGCTTCTGGTGGATATTCTCAGTGCAGAGGTACTTCTCCTTCTATTCTTGGAGGCTCTATTTTGTTTCATGACCGTTCTATTCGAGTTCTCTTCGATATGGGCGCTTCGAATTCATTCGTATCGGAGGAGCTCGTTGATGCTATTCCTTTGGATGTTTCATGCCTTGTTACTTCATTGAGGATTGCGAATCCTATCGAGGGATCTGCAACCCTTAGCATGCTTTGTGAGAATGTTGAGATTATTTTGTGTGGCTTTTCTTTCCGTTCAAATCTACATGTTATTTATTTTCTTGGATTTGATATGATTTTGGGTATGGACTGGCTAGTTCGATATGATGCCAGAATTCGTTGTTCTGAGAGAGTTTTATACCTTCGACATCCATATTTGTCTGTACAGCTCTCACTTGTTCTTCGGAATGTTGATGATAATTCCGAAGCATCTTTGTTTTCTCTCGACTCACGAGATAATGATAACATATCTTGTATTCCTATTGTTTGTGACTTCGCTGATGTATTTGAGCCTGCTTCGGGTTTGCCACCCAAGTGGGCGATTGAGTTCCGTATTGATCTCATTCCAGGCACGCAGCCAGTTAGTCGTCCTCCCATGAGGATGTCTACAAAGGAAAATGAGGAACTCAAGAAGCTGTTGTTGGAGCTTGAAGCTAAGCAGTTGATTCAGTCTAGTTCTTCATCGTGGGGTGCCGCGGTCGTCTTCGCGAAGAAGTCTGATGGTACTCTTAGGTTTTGCATTGATTACCACCAGCTTAACGAGTTAACCATCAAGAATAAGTATATGTTGCCTAGGATCGATGACATGTTTGATTAATTGAGTGGTTCTAAAGTCTTTTCTCAGCTCGACCTTGCCACTGGTTTTCATCAGCTACGAGTTGCGGAGGATAGCATTCCTATCACCGCATTCCGCACTCGTTATGGTTCTTATGAGTGGCTCGTTATGCCATTCAGTTTGATGAACGCTCCAGCTTACTTCGTTGATATTATGAATCGAGTATTCAGGGTATATCTCGATAAGTTCGTCCTTGTATTCATTGATGACATTCTTGTTTATTCTATGTCTGAAGCCGATCATGCTCATCATTTGAGAATTGTTTTGAGTACTCTTCATCAGCATTAACTCAAAGCCAAATTCTCCAAGTGCCACTTTTGAGAAAAGCAAGTCAAGTTCTTAGGCCATGTTGTATCTTCTAAGGGCATTTCGGTCGATCCATCTAGGATCGAAGCCATTCAAAACTGGAAGTGGCCTGAGAATGTTTCTGAGATTCGTAGCTTCCTTGGGTTGGTGGGTTATTGCCATTGATTCATTAAGGATTTTTCCCGTATCATGCTTCTTCTTACTAGCCTTACCAGAAAAGGCATTTGATTTGTTTGGTCTGATAAGTATGAAGCTTCTTTTCAGTAGTTGAAGGAGCTTCTCACTAATGCTCATATTCTTGTGGTTCTCGAAGGGAATCAAGATCTTGTTGTAACATCCCGCCTTTTTGTACGTTTTAAGCAGACAAGCATGCCGACTCAAACCATACGGAAGGACGAATTGTTATTGGGGTGAATAAGAAAAAGCAAAGAAAGAAAAAAAATAGAATCTCGCAACGAAATGACAAAAGATAATAATCAAATAATAGTTCATGAAGCTGTATACAAAACATTTGATTATACTTATACAATACAAACTCAGAGTTACACATATCAGAGATAAACAAACGATAATGCAGCGAAATAGTATGAATGCAGTGGAATAAATATAGTAAATAATAGTAGTACAAATCTTCATCTTCGTCCTTCAGAAATAAGGTCTACAAATCCTGAAATACTCAGGCTGACACGAGCGAATTGAAAAGACAAAACACTCGAATCAGAACTAAAAGATCTTATGTGAGTTAAATCAACGGTAAATAAATATGAGTGTAAACGGCGTCGGAGATGTTTACGGGGTTTGACATCTCCTATCCAGTGTCTAACGTGAGTGTAGTAACTTAAGAGATGTTCAGGATTCACATCTCTAAAGGATCCGCTAAACTATCTACTATGTAGTACAATACGCTATTATAATATGTCTACAGTAAGATAAACTATTAAAATAGCATTAAGGCGTTACATTTTCCCCCTTAACACATTTTTAGGTATGCCAATAGTCTATACAGTACCGTAACTCCCCGTAAACTGGAGCCGCCAGAGGATACCACATAGGTACGACATAAAACAAACTCGTAGAAGGCGCGCTAGGGTAGGTGACACGGCACAACCAGGCAATGCCAGGGTAGATATACCAATTACACTTCCGGATTGTTGGTAATGCATAGCCGCAACTACCGTCCAACTTGGAACACACTCCCGAGTAAAAAAATCGAAGGTGGCCACCAAATAAATCGCAAAGTCAGAATATAGTATCGATGGAATGTGCTCGATCGGAGGAATGACCTCACTTAGCCCGTCGATTGCTCCTGTTTTAGCCACCTTAAGCCAACTCACGGGAGTCAGGTCCACGTATATACCTTATAGGATCGTCGCCACCATCCTACTTCATTCTGGAATCTTCACCGCATACACAGTTGTCAAAGTGGTTTTCGGTATCGACGGAGAGTATGCCCATATCTGATCCCGGTCTCTTTAACAACCAATCGCTTATTACACACCGGATGGTTCTTTTACATTACCAAAATCATTTCATACTTGATATCAAAATATCATATTCAATTCAAATCATATCACTTTCGAAATCATTACTTACTTCCGAAATTATATCATTTTGAAATCATAGTTCGAAATTATATTTCATTTCAAAAGTCATATTTCCAAAATAGTTTAAACTCTCATTTCAAAATATCATATTAAATCAAATACGTTATTTAATTCCCAACTTAGGATTATAACATCATTGACCATATTCACTTAAAAATCGAGAATTTAAATATAAACCCATCCATTTTACTTAGTTTGGAATTTAGAAGAAAATAGTTTTAAATAGTTATAGATAGTTAATATAGATTTAAAATAGATTAAATATAATTAAAATAGATCAAATAGCTTTAAAATAGATTAATTAGATTTAAAATAAATTAAAATAGGTAAATTAGTTTAAATAAATTAAATAGTTTAAAATAGGTTAAAATGATTTAGTATAATTAATACAGGTTAAAATAGTTTAATACTTTGAAAATCTTAATAATTAGAAATTTTGAAATAATATTTTTTTTTTAAAACAATTTATATTAAACATGAATTTGGAATTAATACCAAATTAAACTATTCATTTCATTCCAACACATTTTGACCATTACAATGTCCCAAACCCAATTTCAAATTTTTCCGATTTAGAATTCTAAATAAATATTAAATTCAATATCGCTTAAATCCATGTTAATACATCGATTTATTTACTCAAATTTAAATATATTTCAAAGTTATACTTCAACGATTTTTAATAACTCAATTTCGATAAACTCGCTTATATTTCAAATTCACTATAAAATTTCAATTTTATTCCTTCAACAAATCTTTCAAAACAATTCGATTTTAATATAAAACTCGAAGTTCGATAAAAATTCGATTTATATAACCTAAATTTTATTTCAAAATACCTTTTAACTTAATGCAAAATTTAAGGATTCAAAATCATTTAAATTTAACCAATCCTGTGTCCGTATATAATTTTCTACCCAAGGGTCAAGTGATACGGATATTTATCATTTCAATCCACGATTTTAATTTTTTTATATTTATGGATATATATCATTTCAATCCGCAATCCCGAAAATATCAAATCCATAAAATCGCTCGAGTCTATCATTTCAACGCATAATGAATTTTCCTTAATCTATTGATCATTCGGGTATGTATCATTTCAACCAATAGTGAACTTGCAGTTTATAACGATATAAAATAAAACATCCATTCATCCAATATCAACAATCAACATCCAATACAAACATCATCCAAATCAATCAATAAATATCAATATAGAACTGATAATCAATAACAGGTATTTAATAGGCAATAAATATTCAATAATATATTAAATAACGATTTAATTCAAATTAAATGAGATGATGATTTAAAATATACCAAACAGTCATAAATAAATTTCTAATCACATCATAAATTAATTTAACTAACATAAGAAATTTTAGAAGTTGTGAATGGGTTAAAACACTCGCCTTTGAATTTAAATCGGATTTAAATTCAATTTAAACCCAAAATTTGTACAATCTCCGAATTTGTCCAAACTAGCGTCAAAATGTCTGGAATTTCAATACGATCCCAGCGAATCGAACCGCGCGTGAATTGGACCTCGTATGAGAAAGTTATACGCGTTAGATCATTTGTAAACAAAATTAAATTAAAACAAAATAAATAACTCACCCTCTAACTTTGCCACGTCATCAGGGACACGTCCATCTCCTGCTACGTTCGAAAATGCTTAGCCCTCGTACCTATCTGGTAATGCACGCACACCTCCACCTTAACGACGACGAACAGACGCTGCTCCGCCCACAACCACAACGCCCGCAACCTCCTCCCCTTGCGCCACGCTCCTCGACCATCGCAGCCCCCTTCGAGCGCCACCACGACGAGCAGCGACCACTAAATTTTTGAAACCCTAGGGCATTTTTCGAGGCGATCTAGCCGTCGAAACAACGAAGAAGGCAAGCCGATGAACTCCCCTCGGTCCACTCTACAATACACACAAATCAATTCGACGATCATACAAGGTTGATCGTCGCGCGATGAACAACCGCGGTTTGTTCTTAAAATTCTGGACGAATAGTGATTCAAATTGGAAAACTAATAATAGATCTGAGATGCGCTCGTCGAGAGCTTCAAATCGATATATAATTCGATATAGTTTGAGGAGTTTTGATTTTGAAGTTGAATTTGAATTGAAATTGAATTGGATAATTTAGGGTTTGTCTGCCATTGGAAAGAGAGGAACATATGAAATTGTACGTACAGGCAAACTGAGTTGAGGAACACTAGGGTTTATAACAGGATATTTATAGATAGGTCAGAAAATAGAAAGAACGGATAAGATTTGATTATAACGTTGAACGATAAATGGCCCGAAAAGCCCGTTCTGTCTCCGGAACGAAAATGGGTAATCCCATATATCAAAATAGATATTTTTGATGATTTCAAATTCAATTGAAGAGGTTTCAAGTCCTAATTCTATCGTATGAAGAAGTTATGGTAAAATCAATTTATTTCAAATTGATTTCAATTGATTTTAAGGCGTTTCGAGCCCGTACGATCAAACGACAAGTCCGGTCGTTACGAAACTTGAAATCCTATAATAATTTACCATTACGGATCCGATGAAACTGGTTTCGTCAAAATCAAAGACAGTTGCCAAAATGGCTATATTTCACGTTAATTAAATAAATTAATAATTAATTAATTAAATCACCTTTTCAATTCTGATTCTATAATTAACAAATTTTATCACTTTTGGTTACTTAGACATTTATAACAATTTAAAACAAATTTTTAGGTTAATTCAATGTTAATTATTTCAATAATTTCCATCTTTACTTCCAATTTCAATAAATTCAGTAATTATAAATCAAATGTCCAATAATTCCATTTAATTGACCTTTCATCCTATTATTCAATCCATTATTATCAAATGGGTGAAATTAACATTGGTTCATGATATATTACATTAATATACTCAAATTTCATCTTAATCTCCATTAACGTAATATTTAAATATTTATTCATTTATTTGCAATTAATCTAATTATTATAATTTAAATTTCAATAAATTGATACATCTTTTTTTCCATTCTTTTAATTCAACTAATTGTCATAATATGAATAAAATTAACATTATTTTCAACTATTACCTTAACTTACACCAACATAACATTCAATTTAGATTTATTGCAATTGATTACCAATTTTAATTTAATAGACTAAAAAAATGGTTAATTTATAATAATTATTACCATTAACGTTTAATTACACTTATAAGTTATTATTAACAAACAAATGTTACAATTGCTTACATAACACTGTTCTTATCCAATTATCATTAATTTTATATTATTTCATTAATTGATTTAATATCTACATTGGTTTCCTTATATTCAATTTATAGCCAAGTATAACATTTAAATTATTTTCATTAATAGGCATTTCATTCAATTCATTAATTATTAACTTTAATTAACCTTGTTACGTTTCATTTTAGTATTCATTTCATTATTACATTACAACCTTTTATTTCTTTCAGTATTTAATTACCAAAATCTTATTAAATCAACAAATTTATTTATCGAAATTTACGGGTCGTTACACTCTCCCCTACTCAAAACTTTTCGTCCCCGAAAAGGAAAAAGGAGGGAAAAGAAGGGATTAAGCAATCAATATATCTTATTCAAAATATTAAATTTATAAAGAAATAAATTTATAAAATTAATAATTTAAATAAAATATATCAAATTTATAACACTTAAATCCTTTTATATTCAAGTAAATATAAGTTTGGAAAATATTTCACAAAATTTTCTAAGTCCAAAATTCACGAAAAATTTCGGTAGAGTCTCCTTTGCACGAAGAGGCTCGTGAGAAATAATAATATCAATATATATCATAATTTTTCAAAATAATATACCCCAACAGCAGGAAAAACAATATAATATCACTATAAAATCGAAATCCGAGAACGTACCTATTTGTCGGGCAAACACGTTTAATTATGAAACCAAAAGCAGTAGCAATTGCTTCCATAACCTGTATTTCCCTTATATAATCCAAAAAGAGTTAATAATTATATAAAATGAAATATTTAAAGTTGTTTCAACCACTAACAAACAAATCAATATAAACAACTATAATTGGCAACCACAGCATACAATCATCATATGAAATCAATAAAATCAACTATCCATCCATAGCAAACAAACAAATGGTTTGTTCGGGTTCAGAAATTTTTACCGCCTAGAATGACAAATAAACTACTGAGTGCACCATTTACTCAACAGTCTTAGATGAACTGAATTGATTATTCATACATCTTAAAATATTAGAAGTATCCTATCCCAAACAACCCATAAACCAAAACAAACAATAATTTACAATGTACTTGAGTTATTCCTATTAAATTTCTTTCACAATATTTACAGTTTTTATTTCCTCTTCATTTATACAAGGACTATTTCTTTAAATTACATTTATCTCTTACAAAAATTATTCTCATTCCTTCATTCAGTGTTTATTTCATTTATTTTTTCTTTATTACTTACAAAAATTCATTTTCATTTATTCATATCATGTCAATTTCGTTTATTGCATTACATTCATTTTATTATTTACTTTAATTATAAATAGTTTCAATATTAACTTATGTTCAAAATCCTTTACTTACAGTACTCATTTTCTATTTCATTTAATTAGTAGTATTACAATTTTAACTCAAGTTTATAACTATTTTCATATCAAATTTCTTATTTATAAAAGCAAATTTCATTGAACAATTCCATTACATAAGTTTTACTTGTAAAATTTCCATTACATATTCTTTTAACATTTCCACTTTTATAATTGGTAAGTTATATATATATATATATATATATATGTCTTTAAGAATGGAATTGAAAGTTACACAAGTTTGACTTATTTTATTTTAGTAAATACATGTTCAATAGTTACCATTTCTTATATTTTATTTCCATTTTATTTACAGTTTACAAAATTCCAGTTTCTAATTTATTTCATTTATTATATTACATCAAATTTCTTATTTCCATTTTAGAAATTTCCAATTATTAATATAGTAAAATTTTATTCATTACAATAATTTCAATTTCTAATTTACAGAAGCTTAAGAACTAAATTACCGGGTTTCATTTCAATTATTTTAAAATAATATATAATCATATCTTTACACACACGTGTGTGTGTGTGTGTCTATATCAAATCATACTTGGAATTAAAGATTTAGATTAATTTATCAAAACAATTGTGCGGTAAAATTACTACACGGCCTTTGTAACGACCCGATATTTTCAACCATTCGCATCCATTATAAGTGCATAGGTAGACACTCATGCCGGAGTTGAATTGCTCAAAATACCGCGTTGTAATTAAAATTTGGCAAATCTCAGAATATATAGTAAATAAATATAATCACAGATCACAGACACAGAGTAAAATAATGCAGCGGAAGTAAAAGAAATAGTAGTTCATGAAGCTACTATATAAATATATCAGAGTACATAAGATACAATAGAAGAAATAGAGTACAACGGAAGTATAAATAAGATAACCAAGTACAAGCTGAACAGAGCAACATAACTGAAGTCGATAGAACAAGACTAGCAGATAATCTCCAGCGATTCAAATCTCCAGAAGGTGGAAATCCAAATCTGTGAATACTCAGGCTGACCCGAGCGTAAAGCAAAACACAAACACTCGAGTCAGGACAATATATACTTATATAATATAAACCAACTCAAGTGAACTGTAATAAGGTACAAGTAACTTAAAGAATGCTTGGGACCGCCCATTCTTTAAGGATCCGTTAAACTATCTACTATGTAGTAATATTCGCTATTATAATAATGTCTAATCAGTAAAGTATAATCATATAGAAAATAGCGTTAAGGGGATGGAGAACCTTAACGCGGTCGGATCTTAAAATCATAATCGTAGTAAAGCTCGATATGGTAGGTGACACGGCACAACTAGGCAATGCCAGGGTAGATATACCAATTACGCATCCGGACTAGTGGTGACGCATAGCAGCCACTACCGCCCACCTCGAACAACACTCCCAATCAAGGGTGGCCACCAAATCAATCACAAGTAATAGAATGGTATCGAAGAAGTGTGTCCGATAAGAGGTGCTACCTCCTTGGTCCGTCAATCGCTCCTGTTTTAGCCACCTTATGCCAACTCACGGGAGTTGGGTCCACGTAACATACCTTAAGAACGTCGCCACCATCCTACTTCATTCTGGAATCTCCACCACGTACACGGTTGTCAAAGTGGTTTTCGGTATCGACAGAGAGTATGTCCATATCCGATCCCGGTCTCTTTGCCAACCAATCGTTATTATAACCCATGGTTATAACTTTTAAAAACAATACTTTACTTCAAAATAAGATATCATTTCAAAATCATGTCTTTATCAAAATAAAGATTTATCATTTCCAAATCATTTCAATATTCTAAAATATCGTATCCTTTCAAACTTCTTTTCAAATCATTTTAATACATCAAAATATTATATCTTTTCAAACTTTATTTCAAATCATTTTTATATATCAAAATATCATACCTTTGATAGTTATACTTCGAAACCAAAATCATTTTATTTCAAAACTATGTTCATTTCAAAACAACATCATTTCCATTTCAAACATATATTCACCTTTCAAATAGTCTATACTTTCAAAGTTATAACTCTTTTGAAACAAAACATTTGAAATCATTATACTTTGAAAATCACAGCATTTCGAAATCATATATTTGAAATCATCTTTTAATTCTATACATTTACAAACTTATTAAATTCAAACCATCAAATTTCAATTCAATTACAGTTTACCAACAAACCATTTCAAATCTTATAAATTTCAAATATAGGTTTAATTCACAAAATACAATATTCAATCTTTAGTATATTTCAAAACTTTAAATCTCCCACATTTCATAAATCCAATATCATTTAAATAAACTCAATTAATATATACTTCAAATATTCATTTATCAAATAAATTAAATAAGTCAGAAATCAAGTATCATTTCAAACTCATTTCACAATATCAAAATATTATTCAAAACACCATTCATTTTTATTCATTTAAATACCATTTAAATCCATTCATTTTATTAAATTTAAATACAATTTTAAACTCACATTAGAAATCAAATTCTTCCACTTAAATATCTCTTCATTATCTTTAGAAATTTAACATTTAATTTCCCAAAATTATATCATTTTCCAGAGATTATTTTTCATTAAAATTAATTTAAAACAACAAAATATAGTTTCTGTAGCACTTATAAAATGCTACGTAAAGTTATAGTTTAAAACAATTAATTAACAAAAGACAGCGTTAAATGCTGTAATAGATTTCTTTTAAGTTTCAATTAACTTACATGTTAAGTTTAACCACTATAGCACTTACAAAGTGCTATAATAGCCTTTATTTCAAATTAACCTTTTAGTTCATTTAAAACACTACAACATTTACAAAATGCTGTAATATCCTTTACATTACATTTCAAAATGCTGTTAAATCATATTCAGAGTTTTATTTACAATTCCACAAATAATTAACTTTTAATATAAATCATTTTAACTTATAAAATCATATATTTCACATTTAACACAATCATTTAAATACCTTTATTTCTATGATTTTATAAAGTCAAATTTCCATACAAAAATCAAATTTAATAACAATTAAATTTTCATTTCTTTAATTAAATTATTAACTTAACAACTAAGTTTAAATTTCCAAAAATATAGCTTATTTCCATTTATTTTACTTAATTAAAATTTCAGTTTTAAACAAATTTCACAAAATTCAATTTAAGTTATATTTCCAAATTCAGCTTAAATGTTCATTTATTCCATATTTTAATTTATACAAAATCATTAACACCATTAAAACATTATTATTACTTAATAAAAATCATTAAATTCATCTTTAAATCAAATTTGTCATATTTTCTTACTTTACAAAAATTCCATTTATAAACAAAATCATAATTTCCAAAATTAACTTATATTTCAAATTCTACTTCACCATTTACTTAATTCACTTATTTAATTTGTAGAAAATCACAAATACTTTATAGAAATCATTTTAATGAAATTTAAATCAAAATACCATAATATTTACATTAAAAAAAAGTATTTTAAAAATTTCAGAAAAATATATAAACCACGGGTCTGTATATAATTTTCTAGCCTAGGTCAAGTGATACGGATATGTATCATTTCAATCCGCAGTTTACAAAGAAAAACCGGGTTTTATCATTTCAAACCCGCAATCCCAAGTAATATAAATAAATAAATAAAAACCGTTCAGGCCTATCATTTCAGCCCATAACGATTTTTCCTTATTCTAAAGTCCGTTCGGGTATGTATCATTTCAACCCATAGTGATTCTAATCTACAGGGAACTTGCAGTGTGATAAACTGATATAAATAAACAGAATAGCATGAGATAACAGTAATAGATGATATAACATATGTAATAACAGGGGTAAACATTATATGATCATAATATAACAGTTACAACAGGATGATATAATTTTACAGATTCAAATGGTGTCAGTTTACTAGTTATATAAGTACACATTGTCTGGTGAGAATTACTCACTTGTTCAAGCTGGAGATGACAACCACAAACGCACAACAAAGATTTCCAGAGGCATGAGAGCACGATAATTATTTGAGTGTGGGAGAGCCAAAGCTAATTGCCTTGTCACATTCAAACCAAACAATTACAAACAACATAAGATTTCAACCCAAAAATTCAATAAACAATGCTAGAAATGGATGCATAAACAAAGTCAAAGTGTTTGCACTTGCTTCCTACCACCTATGCTTCAGCTCCAAATCTGAAATGGCACGGCTAAAGGCATGGTTTGGATCAGGTATGGTCTGGAAAAGGTGCGGCTACAAGGTGATGAAGGTGAGTGGAAGTTACAAGGTGTTGAAGGCAATGGAATACCAAAGGGTTTCAAGGCAAAGTGTGGCTTTTGTTGCACCATAGGGTTCAGCCCCTTGCTGATGTGGCTTGGCCATGGTATGTGGTGGTCAGGTGGTGGCTGGAGTGTGGGCCAGAGGTGGTGGAAGGTCAGGTCAGAGGTGGTGGTGGTGGAGGTAGTGGTGGCAAAAGGTGGTAGAAGGAGGAGATGACAATTCTAGGTCATAAGTGATAGTTTGTGATGGTTTTTGGTGGATTTTGTGTAGATCTTGGACTTGGATTGGTTAGGCCTGAGGAGGAGGGTTGCTAAGATGGGTGATGGTCAGAGGAAGGGGGTCGTGGTGGTCGGCCAAAGCCTGGAGGAGGAGGAACCAAACTATGAAGGTAGAGAGCATATGTAGTTTCAATAGAAAAAACATAGAAAACAAGGAAGAAAGAAGGAATTTTTACCCAAAATTTTGAAGCCATGGCCGTGATTTTTTTGGAGGAGAAAGAGAAGTGTTTGCGTGAAAAAAAATGAAAAGAAGTCCGCTGAAAAGAATAGGGTATGCATGGCCAAAAACATTGAAGAGAGGAGTTGAGAGAGTGAAAGGTCGGGAGGTGAAAAGCCATAGGAATTTCAATAGTTTAAAACTTTTCATATTTCCTCAAATTTCTTTTTAAGTTTTATATAACTGAAATATATATATAAACTCAGATAAAATACGAAAATTTAGTAAATAAACAAAAATAAATTAATTAATTATTAATTATATAAAATTTAATTAAGTAAAACAGCAAAAATTGCAACTAGTCTTGAAAATATGAAAAATAAATGCAATGAACTTTGGAAAAAGTTTATGGACTTGTAAAACATTTATGAACAAAGATAATAACATAAAATAAAAATGCATTCACAAAATGAATAAATAAATTTTAATTAAATATAATTTAATTGAAGAAAATAGCAGAAAAATAGAAACTAGCCTTTAAAAATAGAAAATAAATTCAATACGCTTTGGAAAAATTATATAATCACTTTAAATTATTTAAAAGACAAAATTATACATAAAATAAATTACTAACACATATTAGAACAAAATATGACAAATAAAATATAATTTAAAATAGACAATATTGCTAAATACATCAATTTACACACAATATTGAAATATACATAACTTTCACAATTTAACTCCGTTTCCAACGAAACGAAAAGCTGTATCCATGGAATTAAATCTATTTTCATAATAAAAGATAAAATTTAAGGATTTGAAATATTTAAATTTAAAGTTCAAAAGTCAAAGTTTGACCAGTTTCAATAGAAATTCACTTTTCAGTGAAATATCCAATTTATACTAGTTTGAACTATAAATCACTTAATAGTCAACATTTATATTTAAAATGAAATGTTTGAAATAGAACAAGTTTAAAATAATTTAAAATAATATAAAGTCAAAATTTAAAATATAGGCCAAAATCTAGGGTTGTTACACTCTCCCCCACTCAAAACTTTTCGTCCCCGAAAAGGAATGAAGTACGGGAAAACACAGGAAAGATAAAATTGAAATGAGATTAAGACAAGATGACAAAAGATTGAAATTATACCCGATAACTGTGGTTATAGGTAAGTTTAACAAGGTGGAGATGGTCTTCCCAAGGTTCTCCAGAATCAGGAACACAAGTACGAAAAGATCATCTAGAATCTGATTCACTCTTTCTGCTTGACCGACAGTCTGTGGGTGGAAAGCAGTGCTCAGATTTAAAATGAATACCAAAGATTATAAAGATTATAGAAAGATTTCTAAGCAAAAAGATTATAGATAGATGCCTATACCAGTCTGTAGCAAGATAAGGAAAAATAAGGACAACTAACAGACAGTTTGAAAAACAAAATTAGGTAATAAGTTTGAAAAACAAAATAAGATAATAGGTTTGAAATTTCCATGGTTTCAGCTTAACTGATAATTAATTTTACACAAGTTAAATAAATCTTAACTATCTCTAATTTCATTATCTTATCATCAAATTTTCTTAAACAAACAATCTCTAAAATCATGATTTGATTAAAATTAAGTGTATAACATTCAATAAATTTAATTCTTCTTTATTCCTAATTATAATTAAATTTATCCCTCTCAAATATTTTATCACATATGTTAAATATGCTTACACTTATTATAACTGTTTTAATTTATTCCTAATTCCCTTAACATCATTTGTATTGTAAATTATTCAATTAACCTTTTAGTCTATTTACCTGTGTTAATCTTTTTATAACTAAAATTTAAGTGTATAATATTTATTATAACCACTCAAATTTTATTTATAAAAATCTTTTTATATTGTATATTATCCAATTACATTGTTAACTTCTAAAAATTAAGGTAAGTTATATTGGAATGCAATTGAGAATTATACAAATAAAACTTTCTACAATTAATATACACTATAAACATCCTAATTCAATCATTTCAAGCTTGAATCATCTATTCAAAAATTTTGATTTTCTTTTTATACTTGAAGCTATTATTTAAGATAGAATTTAAGAATAAAATCTCTGATTCCTTTCAAACCATTTATAGATAGATAAATGTATGTAGATAATTTGTCAAATCAAATTTAAATCATATATCTATATATTTTATAAATCAATCATATTTTAGAAATTTATATCAATCAAGTTTCCCAAAACAAAGCTGTAGCAAGACTACAGAATGGTTTCTTCACTTCGAAACTCGAAAATGAACGTCGATGATGCTGCAGTCATCACCGAAATTATTTTCCAGCGACAAAGAGAAGAGCACTTAATTTTTAAACTTTAAAATCCTTTAGAGACAAAAAAAAATTATTCATAAATACTTTAAATAATATCCTTTTAAAAATTTTAAACACAAGGTTTGAAATCCATCGGAAATTAAACTCTTTAAATTTCTTGTTTTAAATTCATTTCAGTTCCCAAATAAATTTATAAACAACTATTTATAAATTCCTTTGTAGAACAATAAATGATAAATCAAGTATTATCATTTTAAATAATCAATTTAAACCAATTTATTAAGTTCCATAAATTTACTTATATATTAAAATTTATTTAATTAACCAAATTTTAAAATAATATTGTATCGGTTTGTTCTATCAAAGTGTTTTAGAAATCCTATCGATAGCGTTGATCAGACGAATCGATCGGAAACCCAAATCGACATCAACAACTCAAACAACACAATATATAATAAAATATAGATTTAAAAGTACAATTCAAAATGTTGGAGATAGTTTAGAAACAAAGACAAGATGATTAATTAACAAAATATGAAGATGGATAAGCTTAGATAAATCACGGGCAACCTTAACCGGGTCAACCGTGACTTAATGAATAAGAGCAAATGTGGATTTTCCTGGGGTAAATCTACATCCGATCTCAAGAGATAGAGTTTGGAATAACAAAAGATATTAGCATCTAAACCAAGGATAAATATAAATCTCTGGTGAATCGATGCAAATTTGTAAAGGAGTTTTCCCCCTTTTTCAAGTCATTAGAATATTGGCGAGACCACTAATTCACTATAAAGCTCATTCGAAGCGGAGTTATGGGATCTCTAGAATCAAAAGAAGATGAATAGTGAGGGACAAGAATGAATTTTGGAACCGCAGGGAACGTTCCAAAAATTAAAAGGAAATTCGAATCAAGAGGAAAAGATTCAAACTCGAACGAAAGTGATTCTGTAAATAAATCTACTCTATATGCTGAGTTTTGCCTCAAAGCCAAAGCTCTGATACCAACTGTAACGACCCGATATTTTCAACCATTCGCATCCATTATAAGTGCATAGGTAGACACTCATGCCGGAGTTGAATTGCTCAAAATACCGCGTTGTAATTAAAATTTGGCAAATCTCAGAATATATAGTAAATAAATATAATCACAGATCACAGACACAGAGTAAAATAATGCAGCGGAAGTAAAAGAAATAGTAGTTCATGAAGCTACTATATAAATATATCAGAGTACATAAGATACAATAGAAGAAATAGAGTACAACGGAAGTATAAATAAGATAACCAAGTACAAGCTGAACAGAGCAACATAACTGAAGTCGATAGAACAAGACTAGCAGATAATCTCCAGCGATTCAAATCTCCAGAAGGTGGAAATCCAAATCTGTGAATACTCAGGCTGACCCGAGCGTAAAGCAAAACACAAACACTCGAGTCAGGACAATATATACTTATATAATATAAACCAACTCAAGTGAACTGTAATAAGGTACAAGTAACTTAAAGAATGCTTGGGACCGCCCATTCTTTAAGGATCCGTTAAACTATCTACTATGTAGTAATATTCGCTATTATAATAATGTCTAATCAGTAAAGTATAATCATATAGAAAATAGCGTTAAGGGGATGGAGAACCTTAACGCGGTCGGATCTTAAAATCATAATCGTAGTAAAGCTCGATATGGTAGGTGACACGGCACAACTAGGCAATGCCAGGGTAGATATACCAATTACGCATCCGGACTAGTGGTGACGCATAGCAGCCACTACCGCCCACCTCGAACAACACTCCCAATCAAGGGTGGCCACCAAATCAATCACAAGTAATAGAATGGTATCGAAGAAGTGTGTCCGATAAGAGGTGCTACCTCCTTGGTCCGTCAATCGCTCCTGTTTTAGCCACCTTATGCCAACTCACGGGAGTTGGGTCCACGTAACATACCTTAAGAACGTCGCCACCATCCTACTTCATTCTGGAATCTCCACCACGTACACGGTTGTCAAAGTGGTTTTCGGTATCGACAGAGAGTATGTCCATATCCGATCCCGGTCTCTTTGCCAACCAATCGTTATTATAACCCGTGGTTATAACTTTTAAAAACAATACTTTACTTCAAAATAAGATATCATTTCAAAATCATGTCTTTATCAAAATAAAGATTTATCATTTCCAAATCATTTCAATATTCTAAAATATCGTATCCTTTCAAACTTCTTTTCAAATCATTTTAATACATCAAAATATTATATCTTTTCAAACTTTATTTCAAATCATTTTTATATATCAAAATATCATACCTTTGATAGTTATACTTCGAAACCAAAATCATTTTATTTCAAAACTATGTTCATTTCAAAACAACATCATTTCCATTTCAAACATATATTCACCTTTCAAATAGTCTATACTTTCAAAGTTATAACTCTTTTGAAACAAAACATTTGAAATCATTATACTTTGAAAATCACAGCATTTCGAAATCATATATTTGAAATCATCTTTTAATTCTATACATTTACAAACTTATTAAATTCAAACCATCAAATTTCAATTCAATTACAGTTTACCAACAAACCATTTCAAATCTTATAAATTTCAAATATAGGTTTAATTCACAAAATACAATATTCAATCTTTAGTATATTTCAAAACTTTAAATCTCCCACATTTCATAAATCCAATATCATTTAAATAAACTCAATTAATATATACTTCAAATATTCATTTATCAAATAAATTAAATAAGTCAGAAATCAAGTATCATTTCAAACTCATTTCACAATATCAAAATATTATTCAAAACACCATTCATTTTTATTCATTTAAATACCATTTAAATCCATTCATTTTATTAAATTTAAATACAATTTTAAACTCACATTAGAAATCAAATTCTTCCACTTAAATATCTCTTCATTATCTTTAGAAATTTAACATTTAATTTCCCAAAATTATATCATTTTCCAGAGATTATTTTTCATTAAAATTAATTTAAAACAACAAAATATAGTTTCTGTAGCACTTATAAAATGCTACGTAAAGTTATAGTTTAAAACAATTAATTAACAAAAGACAGCGTTAAATGCTGTAATAGATTTCTTTTAAGTTTCAATTAACTTACATGTTAAGTTTAACCACTATAGCACTTACAAAGTGCTATAATAGCCTTTATTTCAAATTAACCTTTTAGTTCATTTAAAACACTACAACATTTACAAAATGCTGTAATATCCTTTACATTACATTTCAAAATGCTGTTAAATCATATTCAGAGTTTTATTTACAATTCCACAAATAATTAACTTTTAATATAAATCATTTTAACTTATAAAATCATATATTTCACATTTAACACAATCATTTAAATACCTTTATTTCTATGATTTTATAAAGTCAAATTTCCATACAAAAATCAAATTTAATAACAATTAAATTTTCATTTCTTTAATTAAATTATTAACTTAACAACTAAGTTTAAATTTCCAAAAATATAGCTTATTTCCATTTATTTTACTTAATTAAAATTTCAGTTTTAAACAAATTTCACAAAATTCAATTTAAGTTATATTTCCAAATTCAGCTTAAATGTTCATTTATTCCATATTTTAATTTATACAAAATCATTAACACCATTAAAACATTATTATTACTTAATAAAAATCATTAAATTCATCTTTAAATCAAATTTGTCATATTTTCTTACTTTACAAAAATTCCATTTATAAACAAAATCATAATTTCCAAAATTAACTTATATTTCAAATTCTACTTCACCATTTACTTAATTCACTTATTTAATTTGTAGAAAATCACAAATACTTTATAGAAATCATTTTAATGAAATTTAAATCAAAATACCATAATATTTACATTAAAAAAAAGTATTTTAAAAATTTCAGAAAAATATATAAACCACGGGTCTGTATATAATTTTCTAGCCTAGGTCAAGTGATACGGATATGTATCATTTCAATCCGCAGTTTACAAAGAAAAACCGGGTTTTATCATTTCAAACCCGCAATCCCAAGTAATATAAATAAATAAATAAAAACCGTTCAGGCCTATCATTTCAGCCCATAACGATTTTTCCTTATTCTAAAGTCCGTTCGGGTATGTATCATTTCAACCCATAGTGATTCTAATCTACAGGGAACTTGCAGTGTGATAAACTGATATAAATAAACAGAATAGCATGAGATAACAGTAATAGATGATATAACATATGTAATAACAGGGGTAAACATTATATGATCATAATATAACAGTTACAACAGGATGATATAATTTTACAGATTCAAATGGTGTCAGTTTACTAGTTATATAAGTACACATTGTCTGGTGAGAATTACTCACTTGTTCAAGCTGGAGATGACAACCACAAACGCACAACAAAGATTTCCAGAGGCATGAGAGTACGATAATTATTTGAGTGTGGGAGAGCCAAAGCTAATTGCCTTGTCACATTCAAACCAAACAATTACAAACAACATAAGATTTCAACCCAAAAATTCAATAAACAATGCTAGAAATGGATGCATAAACAAAGTCAAAGTGTTTGCACTTGCTTCCTACCACCTATGCTTCAGCTCCAAATCTGAAATGGCACGGCTAAAGGCATGGTTTGGATCAGGTATGGTCTGGAAAAGGTGCGGCTACAAGGTGATGAAGGTGAGTGGAAGTTACAAGGTGTTGAAGGCAATGGAATACCAAAGGGTTTCAAGGCAAAGTGTGGCTTTTGTTGCACCATAGGGTTCGGCCCCTTGCTGATGTGGCTTGGCCATGGTATGTGGTGGTCAGGTGGTGGCTGGAGTGTGGGCCAGAGGTGGTGGAAGGTCAGGTCAGAGGTGGTGGTGGTGGAGGTAGTGGTGGCAAAAGGTGGTAGAAGGAGGAGATGACAATTCTAGGTCATAAGTGATAGTTTGTGATGGTTTTTGGTGGATTTTGTGTAGATCTTGGACTTGGATTGGTTAGGCCTGAGGAGGAGGGTTGCTAAGATGGGTGATGGTCAGAGGAAGGGGGTCGTGGTGGTCGGCCAAAGCCTGGAGGAGGAGGAACCAAACTATGAAGGTAGAGAGCATATGTAGTTTCAATAGAAAAAAACATAGAAAACAAGGAAGAAAGAAGGAATTTTTACCCAAAATTTTGAAGCCATGGCCGTGATTTTTTTGGAGGAGAAAGAGAAGTGTTTGCGTGAAAAAAAATGAAAAGAAGTCCGCTGAAAAGAATAGGGTATGCATGGCCAAAAACATTGAAGAGAGGAGTTGAGAGAGTGAAAGGTCGGGAGGTGAAAAGCCATAGGAATTTCAATAGTTTAAAACTTTTCATATTTCCTCAAATTTCTTTTTAAGTTTTATATAACTGAAATATATATATAAACTCAGATAAAATACGAAAATTTAGTAAATAAACAAAAATAAATTAATTAATTATTAATTATATAAAATTTAATTAAGTAAAACAGCAAAAATTGCAACTAGTCTTGAAAATATGAAAAATAAATGCAATGAACTTTGGAAAAAGTTTATGGACTTGTAAAACATTTATGAACAAAGATAATAACATAAAATAAAAATGCATTCACAAAATGAATAAATAAATTTTAATTAAATATAATTTAATTGAAGAAAATAGCAGAAAAATAGAAACTAGCCTTTAAAAATAGAAAATAAATTCAATACGCTTTGGAAAAATTATATAATCACTTTAAATTATTTAAAAGACAAAATTATACATAAAATAAATTACTAACACATATTAGAACAAAATATGACAAATAAAATATAATTTAAAATAGACAATATTGCTAAATACATCAGTTTACACACAATATTGAAATATACATAACTTTCACAATTTAACTCCGTTTCCAACGAAACGAAAAGCTGTATCCATGGAATTAAATCTATTTTCATAATAAAAGATAAAATTTAAGGATTTGAAATATTTAAATTTAAAGTTCAAAAGTCAAAGTTTGACCAGTTTCAATAGAAATTCACTTTTCAGTGAAATATCCAATTTATACTAGTTTGAACTATAAATCACTTAATAGTCAACATTTATATTTAAAATGAAATGTTTGAAATAGAACAAGTTTAAAATAATTTAAAATAATATAAAGTCAAAATTTAAAATATAGGCCAAAATCTAGGGTTGTTACAGCCTTCCCACTTTAAAACTCGAAAATGAACGTTGATGATGCATGCACTCATCACCGAAATTATTTTCCAACGACAGAGAGGGGAGTACAAAACTTATTTCTTTCCAAAATTTCATTAAAACAATTCTTTCAAATTATACTGAAATATTTATATCAGAAAATACTTCTAATAATATTATTATTATATCCCAAAATCATTCGAAAGAAATTTTCAAAAACCCAGGAACTTAAGTTCTAAATTTCCAAATTTTATTTATTTTATTTTCAAATCTTATTTCTCACCTATATTTATAAATTTCACTACTTAACAACCAATATATTACAACCAAATATATAATTTATAAATCATTATTTTATATACAGAAAATATAATAGGCAAAATTATTTCATTTACCTATATTTCAAAACAAATATTGTGTCGGTCTGTCCAATTAAGTGTTTAGAAATCCTTATCGATGTCATAGCGTCCTATGCACCGAACATAATTTATAAATACAAAACAGAACAAATTAACACGATATAAAAACCCTTTTATAACACTAAAAAATATGCTCTCTCATATATATACACTCAGCGACTCATCATAAGGTATTACTACCCTATTTTTAAAGAGTCAGACCCCACAAAGATAAGGTTATCGCTAAACCTCGCTCTGATACCAACTGTAACATCCCGCCTTTTTGTACGTTTTAACCAGACACACATGCCGGCTCAAACCATACAGAAGGGCGAATTGTTATTGGGGTGAATAAGAAAACGCAGAGAAAGAAAAAACAAAAATAGAATCTCGCAGCGGAATGACAAAATATAATAATCAAATAACAGTTCATGAAGCTGTATACAAAACATTTGATTATACTTATACAATACAAACTTAGTGTTACACATATCAGAGATAAACAAACGATAATGCAGCCGAACAGTATGAATGCAGTGGAATAAATATAGTAAATAATAGTAGTACAAATCTTCGTCTTCATCCTCCAAAAATAAGGTCTTCAAATCCTGAAATGCTCAGGCTGACCCGAGCGAATTGAAAAGACAAAACACTCGAGTCAGAACTAAAAGATCTTATGTGAGTTAAATCAACGGTAAATAAATATGAGTGTAAACGGTGTCAGAGATGTTTACGAGGTTTGACATCTCCTATCCAGTGTCTAACGTGAGTGCGGTAACTTAAGAGATGTTCGGGATTCACATCTCCTAAGGATCCGTTAAACTATCTACTATGTAGCACAATACGCTATTATAATATGTCTATAGTAAGATAAACTATTAAAATAGCGTTAAGGCGTTACATTTTCCCCCTTAACACATTTTTAGGTATGCCAATAGTCTATACAGTACCGTAACTCCCCGTAAACTGGAGCCGCCAGAGGATACCACATAGGTACGACATAAAACAAACTCGTAGAAGGCGCGCTAGGGTAGGTGACACGGCACAACTAGGCAATGTAAGGGTAGATATACCAATTACACTTCCGGACTGTTGGTAACGCATAGCCGCAACTACCGTCCAACTTGGAACACACTCCCGAGTAAAAAAAATCGAAGGTGGCCACCAAATAAATCACAAAGTCAGAATATAGTATCGATGGAATGTGCCCGATCGGAGGAATGACCTCACTTAGCCCGTCGATTGCTCCTGTTTTAGCCACCTTAAGCCAACTCATGGGAGTCAGGTCCACGTATATAACTTATAGGATCGTCGCCACCATCCTACTTCATTCTGGAATCTTCACCGCATACACAGTTGTTGTGACGACCGCCCATGACCCCTGCACTAAACATAGAAATAGTGCGCTGAAAAGTGTGCCAGGCAGCCATGGACGACCGTCAAGGTAAGTTAAAACAGCAGAATCTATCGTATTACTCATAGCGCATGGATAAAATACAATAGAGAATACATATAGTGAAGCTTCACAAAATAGAATCTCATCAATTAAGCTTCATAATAGTTGAATACAAACATCTGAATAGTCAATACAACAAGCCTCACTACATATCACTCAGAGAATTATACAAGCAGCGGAACATCCAGTACATATAGTAAGAAAATAATATGCAAGCCTCCAGCTCGTCTTCGTCATCAGCATCGTTGGAAACTAAGAACAACACCTGTCACCTGCTACCTAGTCTGCCCATCCCAAAATGGATGAACAGCCCAAGGTAATAAGAGTTGAACATAAAACCTTGAGTCAGACAACAGTCTTAGTGAGCGGTAAATTAACTAACAACATACCAAAAGAGCATAAAGGTAAAAGGAATAGGAACCCAACCCTCCCACTCCACCTCTTTCTACAGTGATAGCCCCCAGACACACTAAGCAGAAGTAAACGTAGCATAGCAAACATTTAAAGTAAAACAATTATCACTCGAGTCAAGATCAATGTTTTCCAAGTACAAACCCCCAAGGCCTAAACCAAGATCAAATAAGCACCTAGAAAATATTGCTCTTGAGACCGAATGACGATACAACCAAACATCCATGACTCTGGCTATCACTGTTATCATTGCTTTGATACCACCGTTAATTGAATGACCGGCACATTCTTTCAGCCGTCCGTCAAGGGCCAATGGTAACCCCGGTTCTAGAAAGAACTCTGCACGTCGTCGCAGCCCGTGCCTAGGACTATCGAATCTGCCCAGAGTACTCGACCACCAACTGTAGTCTTTTGGGACTATCGAATCTGCCCAGTGTACTCTTGCTTTGAGTCTGCTAGAACCTTCAACAACAATGAAATCTCAGCCTTCTAGTCATCCTCCTCGACAACTATTCTCATACTAGCTCAAGCTCCTCTCGAGCCAACCATTATCCTCAAACTCGAACCATTTCACCAGGTTAACAACATGCTTGGAATGATCCCGTCTGGATTAA
The DNA here is from genome assembly GCA_030737815.1 of Allium fistulosum. Classification (NCBI taxonomy): domain Eukaryota; kingdom Viridiplantae; phylum Streptophyta; class Magnoliopsida; order Asparagales; family Amaryllidaceae; genus Allium; species Allium fistulosum. Next base: position 1,396,374,871 of record CM060902.1, read on the forward strand.
ACCAAGGCTATCTCACATCATGCCTCGCTTCATCTCATCATAGCAAAGCCTCATCTCAACATCATCATCACATCTATCCATATGAGCTTTATCATCCGCGTCATATGCCACGAGCAGCTTTTCTTATTCAAGAGCCTTTCCCTTAGCTTTTGAATCATCTTCGACCATCTTGTCTAAATCCAACAACTAATCAACTAGTTTATAACAATCAAATAAATCAATCATTAATCCAAGTAATCAATCATGCAAACAAGATCTAAAAGCAATTATAACTAAAATGGCAATTTTGTAAATAAAGAGTCCAAATCTAACAAGCATGAAACATGAACAATATCTCTACAACTTGATGAATGAACTTGCATAGATTAACATGTAGTAAAATGGATGTCAAATCATCATGAACAATGGATCTATACTTAAGTTTACGAAAATGCATGAAATCACTATTTTTAACACATAATCAAGCCACCAATCCGATATACACCTTTGGATCCGTGTGAGAGATAACCACCACTCACCAAATCACCTAAACACCTTAAAAGCAACACACTTCAGATCTGGACAGCGAAGGATCTAGCTTGATCCGCTAAAATTCTGCTTCAAACGATGAAATCTCTCTTCGATGGTTGAAGATCTTCAATCTAAGCTCTTGGATCTTCGATTTGATCTTCGATTTGGATGGAAGGAATCACAAAATTTAAAGTGGAGAAAAGAAGTGAAGAAGTGTAGTTCTCAAGCTCTCAAAATGGCAGGACTTCGTCGCTTCAAAATCCCGATCCCAAAAAGTGAAGAAAAACCCCGTATTTATAGGTTGGAAATTCTTTAAGTCGTTCGCCCCTTAAGTCGTCCACGACTTATGAAAACCCCACGACGTACGACTTATGACATAGCAGATCCTACGACTTAACTGAAGTCACGACCTAACACACACGCGACCTAAAACATGCACGACCTAACTAAGATACGACTTAACGCATGCGCGACTCATAAGTCGCGACCTAACTGTACTCACAGCCTAGCGACTTAAGCCTTAACACTAATGCGCAACTTACGACCTAACTATACACAGCAATCCACCTTAGGTCGCTTTCGACCTAACTTCAACACAAGGTCTCACGACCTAACTATAACGACTTAAGCCTTACCTCGTCCAGTCCCTAAGTCGCTAACTACTAGGTCGTTGCCACTAATTCTTAAGTCGCTACCCTCCTTAAGTCGCTTACTAACTTAAGCCGTTAACTCCTAAGTCGTTCACTTCGACTACTAACTTCCCTAGGTCGCTCACTAACTTAGGTCGCTGTCTTTCCTTAGGTCGCTCCAATCCTTAAGTCGTTCACCCGATTTAACTACCATCCGACCTAAGCTACCACACGACCCAACTCCCAGACGATCTAAGCTACAACACGGCTTATCCTCAAGACGACCTAACTTCTACACGACCTAAGCTCTAGTCATCTTAAACTCTGAACGGTCTAACTTATGGACGATCTAACTCTGAACGAATCAACAACACTAACGTCCTAAAGAGAACAGCTTTTACGAATCTTTCGATCCGTAAAAATACGGGTCGTTACATTCTCTCCCCCTTAGGAATTTCGCCCCCGAAATTCCAAACAAACAAGTGCAATCAAAACTATTCCGCATGCCTACCATCCACAACAATCAACAACCCATGCGTCCAATTCTAGTCTAGCATGCAGAATTCTAAAACTAGAACAAGTTACAATGTCGTGAGATGACACGACAACTTATGGCCATACCTCGAAGAGTTCAGGATGAGCTGCCTTCATCCTCTCTTCCACCTCCCATGTACAGTCGCTAACATCATCACTCCATTGTACCTTGAGCAACCTAACTACCTTCCTCCTAAGCTGTTTCGTGTCAGTTTCCACAACACGAAGCGGCTTACGAGGTCTCTTATCGACTGGATAAATATCAAAATCTTCACAGCTATCAGTAGAAACTACTGAATTCGAGTCGTGCACATACTTCCGTAGATACGATACATGAAAAACATTGTGCACACCCGACATCTTTTCTGGTAACTCCAATTTATAGGAGAGCTTTCCAATTCGCTCGATGATCGGGAATGGTCCAACAAATCTCGGAGTCAATTTTCTTTTCTTCTCGAATCGAATAACATTCTTCAGTGGAGAAATCTTCACAAAAACCATATCACCTACGTCAAATTCCAAATCCTTACGACGCTTATCGGCATAACTTTTCTGTCGGTCTTGGGCTGCCTTCATTCGTTGCCGAATGATCTCTATGCAATTCGAAGTCTGTCGAATCATTTCTGGCCCAAGTATCAGCTTTTCTCCTGTTTCTAACCAACATGTCAGAGAGTTACACGGTCTTCCATACAATGCTTCATATGGTGCCATACCAATGCTTGACTGGTAACTGTTATTATACGAAAATTCCACCAAATGAAGATGATCTTCCCATGATCCTCCAAAATCCAAAACACATGCTCTAAGGAGATCTTCCAAAACTCGGTTGACTCTCTCGGTCTGACCATCTGTTTGGGGGTGATAAGCTGTACTCAAACACAACTCGGTTCCCAAAACTTCCTGGAAGCTCTTCCAAAATCTACTAGTGAACAATGGGTCTCGATCGCTCACTATACTTTTCGGAATACCATGGAATCGAACTATCCACTTAACATATAGCTCAGCCAACTTTGATGCAGTCCTGGTCGATCGAACAGAAATGAATCTGGCACTCTTGGTCAAACGATCTACGATGACCCAAATCCCTTCATTTCCCGTTCTTGTTCTAGGTAGCCCATCAATAAAATCCATCGATATTTGCTCCCACTTCCATGTAGGAACTTCTAATGGCTGAAGCAATCCATTGGGCTTCTTCTGCTCGGCTTTTACCAACTGGCAGTTCATGCACTTGGAAATAAAATTTCCAACATCCTTCTTCATACCTTCCCAGTAATAGGTTCTCTTCATATCCCGATACATCTTATTTCCACCTGGATGAATTGTCAGCTTCGAGTGATGACTTTCCTTCAGAACTTCATTTCTCAATTCATCGATATCGGGAACAACTAGTCGTCCTTGCTTCCGAAGCCAACCCTCTCGATCGACCTCGAATCCTTTATCCTTTTCTAGGTCCAATCCAGATTCCAAATCACGGATAATCTTGACAAGCTTATCGTCTCGCTTTTGGCTCTCGCCAATCCTTTCCCCAAAAGTATGTCTTATCGATAAGTTTGCCAACATCTCAGGTTCCAATTCACATCTGGGCCTGAAGTCAAATCCAGCCAAATACTCGAGATTCTTCCATTCTGAAAACATGGCTCCCAATCCTGCATGTCTTCGACTTAATGCATCTGCCACTGCGTTACCCTTTCCCGGAGTATAGGCTATACTAAAATCATATGATGCCAAAAACTCTAGCCATTGTTGCTACCTAAGATTCAAATCCTTTTGGGAGAAAAGATACTTCAATGACTTATGATCTGTAAACAACTCGAATCGAACTCCCAATAGATAATGTCTCCACATCTTCAAAGCAAATACAATCGCCGCAAACTCCAAATCATGAGTCGGATAATTCCTTTCATGCGGCTTCAGTTGTCGACTTGCATACGCAACTACTTTACTTTTCTGCATTAGCACTGCTCCAAGTCCAGTACCACATGCGTCGGTGTAAACCACCATCTCATCATTTCCACTTGGAATAGTCAAAACAAGATCACTTGTCAATCGCTCTTTCAGGATTCTGAAAGCTTGCTCACACTTAGCATCCCATCTGAATACTTGGTTCTTTTTCGTTAATCCTGTTAATGGTGCAGCCACCTTGGAAAAGTCTTTGATAAATCGACGATAGTATCCTGCTAATCCAAGAAAACTTCTCACATCAGATGCATTCTTAGGTCTACCCCAATCCTGGATTGCTGCTATCTTGGTGGGATCAACCGCTATTCCGCTTCTATAGATAATATGGCCTAAGAATCTCACTTCACTCTTCCAGAAGTAACACTTCTAAAACTTAGCCTTCAGCTGATGTTTCCGTAAGATTTCCAAAACAATATGCAAGTGCGTCTTGTGCTCTTCTTCAGTTCTGGAATAAATCAAAATATCATCCACGAACACTAGTACGAACTTGTTCAACTGATCTCTGAACACTGTATTCATAAGATCCACAATATATGCTGGTGCATTGGTCAATCCAAACGGCATTACCAGCCACTCAAAGATACCAGATGGTGTCCTGAAAGCAGTCTTCGGCACACTATCTTTTGCTACTCTTAACTGGTGAAATCCCGTTGCCAAATCCATCTGAGAAAACACCTTGGCTTCATGAAGCTGATCAAACAAGTCATCTATTCTCGACAATGGATACTTGTTCTTCTTAGTCACTTTATTCAGCTCACGATAATCCACACACAACCTCAACGATCCATCCGCTTTGGTTACAAACACAACTGGTGCACCCCATTCGGACACACTACGCCGAATGAATCCTTTCTGTAAAAGATCATCAACTTGCACCCTCAACTCTTGATGTTCCCTAGGCGCCATCCGCCTAAGAGGCATCACAACAGGTTTGGCTTCTTCAACTAAATCGATATGAAACTCGATCTCTCTATGCGGCGGTAACCCTTTGACCTCATCAAAGACATCCTCAAATCCATTAGCGATTGGCACCGATGAAAGTCCATCCCGTGGAACAACCAGCGAATACATGAAGCTCATGAAGACGCCTTCCTCATGCTTACATCGTATCACAACCTTTCGCCCTTCCACATTCTCGACTGTCACCTCCTATCTTTCACAATCAACCTTTGTCGCATACTTCCTAAGCCAGTCCATACCCAAAATAATTTCGAACCCCGCAAAGTTCAGAACAAAACAATCACAAACAAAAGAGCAATCATGACTCGATACAATCAGACCACGGCATAGCATACACAGACAAGACGAACCCCCAACTGGATTAGTCACAATCAATGGTCTATCAACAATATCCGGTTCTAAACCCAACCGGCATACAAGTTTATTACAAACAAAAGAATGCGACGCCCCAGTATCGAATAACACTCTAACTAGAACACCACAAATGGAAAGAGTACCTTGAACCACCACACTCTTTCCTTTCTCTTCAGCGGTAGGAGCTTTTGAAGATGATGGAACAGCCCCCAAAGCATAAGCTTGCACAATCTGCTTGTCCTTCCGTGGTTCTGGACAATTCTTCTTAATATGCCCCGGCTTGTCATAGTTGTGACACTTCACCGGCACCTTCAGATTCTTGCAATCTCTGGAGAAATGGCCCTTCTGCTGACAATTGTAGCAGGTCACTTCACCCTTCGGCTTCTTCTGACCATCTTTACCCTTTTGCTGCTGCTGCTTCCTTTTCTTGTTTCCACCCTGCTGTGGTTTAGACTCTTCCTTGGCCATAGCAACAACAGATCCTTCTCTAGGAAACAGATTCTCGTGCCTGAGAGATTTCTCCACAAGCTTCTCAAATGGATCGTCCAGATGATCCACCAACTGCCTCCCAAGATAAATGTCCAAGCCTGTCACAAACTTCTCGTTCTTCTGATAAGGAGATTCAATATACGACTGGGCATACTTGGACAAAGCTTCAAACTCAGAAACATACTCAAGAACTGGTCTTCCACCTTGCTTGAGCTCCACAAACTTCTTGAACAGAACAGATTTCTGAGCTGTAGAAATGAACTTAGCTTCAAATCTGGCTTGGAATTGCACCCAAGTAATTTCTTCCTTCGGAGTATCAATGGTGATAGAGTTCCACCAATCAGAAGCTCTCCCTTGAAGCTGTCTTGATGCGAGCTTCCTTTTAGTTGCATCCTCGATTCCCAAATCACCAAAGATCCTTCTACAAGCATCTATCCACCTCTGGACTTCAATAGTTGACTCTGTTCTCAAGAAAACCTTCCCTCCAAGAGCAGTATAGTCTTTACACAGCTTAGCAAAATCCACCATCTACTGATGGCCCCGGAGCTGGCATCCTTCTCATGATCGAAGTCATCATAGCTTCGAACATAGCAGCATAATCAACAGCCCCCTCAGTAGCACGGCCTTCCCTAACAGCTGGTCTCCCTCTTCGACTCATTCTTAATATCTATAAAAAGGAATGATTAATACACCTTGAGAACAACTGCGTAAAGAACTCAAATCCTTCTAAGCTACTATATTATATATAGTAATCATCCATCAAAATACAATTACGTCTCTCATACGTAGTTATGTCAGCGAGCGTTGGGTAAAATCGATTAACCAAGGCTCTGATACCAAATGTGACGACCGCCCATGACCCCTACACTAAACATAGAAATAGTGCGCTGAAAAGTGTGCCAGGCAGCCATGGACGACCGTCAAGGTAAGTTAAAACAGCAGAATCCATCGTATTACTCACAGCGCATGGATAAAATACAATAGAGAATACATATAGTGAAGCTTCACAAAATAGAATCTCATCAATTAAGCTTCATAATAGTTGAATACAAACATCTGAATAGTCAATACAACAAGCCTCACTACATATCACTCAGAGAATTATACAAGCAGCGGAACATCCAGTACATATAGTAAGAAAATAATATGCAAGCCTCCAGCTCGTCTTCGTCATCAGCATCGTTGGAAACTAAGAACAGCACCTGTCACCTGCTACCTAGTCTGCCCATCCCAAAATGGATGAACAGCCTAAGGTAATAAGAGTTGAACATAAAACCTTGAGTTAGACAACAGTCTTAGTGAGCGGTAAATTAACTAACAACATACCAAAAGAGCATAAAGGTAAAAGGAATAGGAACCCAACCCTCCCACTCCACCTCTTTCTACAGTGATAGCCCCCAGACACACTAAGCAGAAGTAAACATAGCATAGCAAACATTTAAAGTAAAACAATTATCACTCGAGTCAAGGTCAATGTTTTCCAAGTACAAACCCCCAAGGCCTAAACCAAGATCAGATAAGCACCTAGAAAATATTGCTCTTGAGACCGAATGACGATACAACCAAACATCCATGACTCTGGCTATCACTGTTATCATTGCTTCGATACCACCGTTAATTGAATGACCGGCACATTCTTTCAGCCGTCCGTCAAGGGCCAATGGTAACCACGGTTCTAGACAGAACTCTGCACGTCGTCGCAGCCCGTGCCTAGGACTATCGAATCTGCCCAGAGTACTTGACCACCAACTGTAGTCTTTTGGGACTATCGAATCTGCCCAACGTACTCTTGCTTTGAGTCTGCTAGAACCTTCAACAACGATGAAATCTCAGCCTTCTAGTAATCCTCCTCGACAACTATTCTCATTCTAGCTCAAGCTCCTCTCGAGCCAACCATTATCCTCAAACTCGAACCATTTCACTGGGTTAACAACATGCTTGGAATGATCCCGTCTGGATTAAACCAAGGCTATCTCACATCATGCCTCGCTTCATCTCATCATAGCAAAGCCTCATCTCAACATCATCATCAAATCTATCCATATGAGCTTTATCATCCGCGTCATATGCCACGAGCAGCTTTTCTTATTCAAGAGCCTTTCCCTTAGCTTTTGAATCATCTTCGACCATCTTGTCTAAATCCAACAACTAATCAACTAGTTTATAACAATCAATCAAATCAATCATTAATCCAAGTAATCAATCATGCAAACAAGATCTAAAAGCAATTATAACTAAAATGGCAATTTTGTAAATAAAGAGTCCAAATCTAACAAGCATGAAACATGAACAATATCTCTACAACTTGATGAATGAACTTGCATAGATTAACATGTAGTAAAATGGATGTCAAATCATCATGAACAATGGATCTATACTTAAGTTTACGAAAATGCATGAAATCACTATTTTTAACACATAATCAAGCCACCAATCCGATATACTCCTTTGGATCCGTGTGAGAGATAACCACCACTCACCAAATCACCTAAACACCTTAAAAGCAACACACTTCAGATCTGGGCAGCGAAGGATCTAGCTTGATCCGCCAAAATTCTGCTTCAAACGATGAAATCTCTCTTCGATGGTTGAAGATCTTCAATCTAAACTCTTGGATCTTCGATTTGATCTTCGATTGGGATGGAAGGAATCACAAAATTTAAAGTGGAGAAAAGAAGTGAAGAAGTGTAGTTCTCAAGCTCTCAAAATGGCAGGACGTCGTCGCTTCAAAATCCCGATCCCAAAAAGTGAAGAAAAACCCCGTATTTATAGGCTGGAAATTCCTTAAGTCGTTCGCCCCTTAAGTCGTCCACAACTTATGAAAACCCCACGACCTACGACTTACGACTTAGCAGATCCTACGACTTAACTGAAGTCACGACCTAACACACATGCGACCTAAAACATGCACGACCTAACTGAGATACGATTTAACGCATGCGCGACTCATAAGTCGCGACCTAACTGTACTCACAGCCTAGCGACTTAAGCCTTAACACTAATGCGCGACTTACGACCTAACTATACACAGCAATCCACCTTAGGTCGCTTTCGACCTAACTTCAACACAAGGTCTCACGACCTAACTATAACGACTTAAGCCTTACCTCGTCCAGTCCCTAAGTCGCTAACTACTAGGTCGTTTCCGCTAATTCTTAAGTCGCTACCCTCTTTAAGTAGCTTACTAACTTAAGCCGTTAACTCCTAAGTCGTTCACTTCTACTACTAACTTCCCTAGGTCGCTCACTAACTTAGGTCGCTGTCTTTCCTTAGGTCGCTCCAATCCTTAAGTCGTTCACCCGACCTAACTACCATCCGACCTAAGCTACCACACGACCCAACTCCCAGACAACCTAAGCTACAACATGGCTTATCCTCAAGACGACCTAACTTCTACACGACCTAAGCTCTAGTCGTCTTAAACTCTAAACGGTCTAACTTATGGACGATCTAACTCTGAACGAATCAACAACACTAACGTCCTAAAGACAACAGCTTTTACGAATCTTTCGATCTATAAAAATACGGGTCGTTACAGTTGTTAAAGTGGTTTTCGGTATCGACGGAGAGTATGCCCATATCTGATCCCGGTCTCTTTAACAACCAATCGCTTATTACACACCGGATGGTTCTTTTACATTTCCAAAATCATTTCATAATTGATATCAAAATATCATATTCAATTCAAATCATATCACTTTCAAAATCATTACTTACTTCCGAAATTATATCACATTGAAATCATAGTTCGAAATTATATTTCCTTTCAAAAGTCATATTTTCAAAATAGGTTAAACTCTCATTTCAAAATATCATATTAAACCAAATATGTTATTTAATTCCCAACTTAGGATTATAACATCATTGACCATATTCACTTAAAAATCGAGAATTTGAATATAAACCCATCCATTTTACTTAGTTTGGAATTTAGAAGAAAATAGTTTTAAATGGTTATAGATAGTTAATATAGATTTAAAATAGATTAAATATAATTAAAATAGATTAAATAGCTTTAAAATAGATTAATTAGATTTAAAATAAGTTAAAACGGGTTAATTAGTTTAAATAAATTAAATAGTTTAAAATAGGTTAAAATGATTTAGTATAATTAATACAGGTTAAAATAGTTTAATACTTTAAAAATCTTAATAATTAGAAATTTTGAAATAATTTTTTTTAAACAGTTTATATTAAACATGAATTTGGAATTAATATCAAATTAAACTATTCATTTCATTCCAACACATTTTGACCATTACAATGTCCCAAACCCAATTTCAAATTTTTCCGATTCAGAATTCTAAATAAATATTAAATTCAATATCGCTTAAGTCCATGTTAAAACATCAATTTATTAACTCTAATTTCAATATATTTCAAAGTTATACTTCAACGATTTTTAATAACTCAATTTCGATAAACTCACTTATATTTCAAATTCACTATAAAATTTCAATTTTATTCCTTCAACAAATCTTTCAAAACAATTCGATTTTAATATAAAACTCGAAGTTCGATTAAAATTCGATTTATATAACCCAAATTTTATTTCAAAATACCTTTTAACTCAATGCAAAATTTAAGGATTCAAAATCATTTAAATTTAACCAATCTGATGTCCGTATATAATTTTCTACCCTAGGGTCAAGTGGTACGGATATTTATCATTTCAAACCGCGATTTTAAAAATTTTATATTTATGGATATATATCATTTCAATCCGCAATCCCAAAAATATCAAATCCATAAAATCGCTCGAGTCTATCATTTCAACCCATAATGATTTTTCCTTAATCTATTGATCATTCGGGTATGTATCATTTCAACCCATAGTGAACTTGCAGTTTATAATGATATAAAATAAAACATCCATTCATCCAATATCAACAATCAACATCCAATAAAAACATCATCCAAATCAATCAATAAATATCAATAAAGAACTGATAATCAATAATAGGCATTTAACTGGTAATAAATATTCAATAATAAATTAAATAACGATTTAACTCAAATAAATTCAAATTAACTGAGATGATGATTTAAAATATACTAAACAGTCATAAATAAATTTCTAATCACATTATAAATTAATTTAACTAACATAAGAAATTTTAGAAGTTGTGAGTGGCTTAAAACACTCACCTTTGAATTTAAATCGAATTTAAATTCAATTTAAACCAAAATTTGAACAGTCTCCAAATTCGTCCAAACCAGCGTCAAAATGTCTGGAATTTCGATATGATCCCAGCAAATTGAACCGCGCATGAATTGGACCTCGTATGTGAAAGTTATACGTCTTAGATCATTTGAAAACAAAATTTAAATTAAAACAAAATAAATAACTCACCCTCTAACTTTGCCACGTCATCAGGGACACGTCCATCTCCTGCTACGTTCGAAACTTCTCAACCCTTATACCTATCTGGTAATGCACGCATGTCGCCACCTTAACGATGACGAACAGACGCTGCTCCGCCCACAATCACAACGCCCGCAACCTCCTCCCCTTGCGCCACGCTCCTCGACCATCGCAGCCCCCTTCGAGCGCCACCACGACGAGCAGCCACCACTTAATTTTCGAAACCCTAGTGAATTATTTGAGGCGATCTAGCCGTCGAAACAACGAAGAAGGCACACCGATGAACTCCCCTCGGTCCACTCTACAATACACACAAATCAATTCGACGATCAGACAAGGTTGATTGTCGCACGATGAAAAGCTGCAATTTGTTCTTCAAATTCTGGACGAACTGTGATTCAAATTGGAAAATGAATTATGGATCTGAGATGTGCTCGTCGAGAGCTTCAAATCGATATATAATTCGATATATTTTGAGGAGTTTTGATTTTGAAGTTGAATTTTGAATTGAAATTGAATTGGATAATTTAGGGTTTGTCTGCCATTTGAAAGAGAGGAACATATGAAATTGTACGTACAGACAAACTGAGTTGAGGAACACTAGGGTTTATAACAGGATATTTATAGATAGGTCAGAAAATAGAAAGAACGGATAAGATTTGATTATAACGTTGAAAGATAAATGGCCCGAAAAGCCTGTTCTGTCTCCGGAACGAAAATGGGTAATCCCATATATCAAAATAGATATTTTTGATGATTTCAAATTCAATGGAAGAGGTTTCAAGTCATAATTCTATCATATGAAGAAGTTATGGTAAAATCAATTTATTTCAAATTGATTTCAATTAAATTGATTACAAGGCGTTTCGAGCCCGTACGATCAAACGACAAGTCCGATCGTTACGAAACTTAAAATCCTACAATAATTTACCGTTATGGATCTGATGAAACTAGTTTCGTCGAAATCCGAGAGAGTTGCCAAAATGGCTATATTTCACGTTAATTAAATAAATTAATAATTAATTAATTAAATCACCTTTTCAATTCTGATTCTATAATTAACAAATTTTATCACTTTTGGTTACTTAGACATTTATAACAATTTAAAAAAAAATTCAGGTTAATTCAATGTTAATTATTTCAATAATTTCCATCTTTACTTCCAATTTCAATAAATTCAGTAATTATAAATCAAATGTCCATTAATTCCATTTAATTGACCTTTCATCCTATTATTCAATCCATTATTATCAAATGGCTGAAATTAACATTGGTTCATGATCTATTACATTAATATACTCAAATTTCATCTTAATCTCCATTAACGTAATATTTAAATATTTAATTTCATTTATTTGCAATTAATCATATTATTATTTAAATTTCAACAAATTGATAAATTTTTATTTCCATTCTTTTAATTCAACTAATTGTCATAATATGAATAAAATTAACATTATTTCCAACTATTACCTTAACTTACACCAACATAACATTTAATTTAGATTTATTGCAATTGATTACCAATTTTAATTTAATAGACTAAAAAAATGGTTAACTTATAATAATTGTTACCATTAACGTTTAATTACACTTATAAGTTATTATTAACAAACAAATGTTACAATTGCTTACATAACACTGTTCTTATCCAATTATCATTAATTTTATATTATTTCATTAATCGATTCAATATCTACATTGGTTTCCTTATATTCAATTTATAGCCAAGTATAACATTTAAATTATTTTCATTAATAGGCATTTCATTCAATTCATTAATTATTAACTTTAATTAACTTTGTTACATTTCATTTTAGTATTCATTTCATTATTACATTACAACTTTTTATTTCTTTCAGTATTTAATTACCAAAATCTTATTAAATCAACAAATTTAATTATCGATGTGGCCTCGGTGCCGTGCTTATGCAGAGAGATTGGGTAGTTTCCTATGCTTCTAGGCAATTACGTCTGAATGAAGTTCGCTATGCCACCCACGACTTTGAGTTAGCCGCTATAGTCCTTGCCTTGGAGATTTGGCATCATTATCTTTTAGGCGAGCGCTTCATTCACTATACCGATTACAAATTGTTGAAGTATCTGCTCACCCAGAAGGAGCTTAATATGCGGCAACAACGTTGGCTCGAGTTTCTTGCCTCTTATGATTTCGATATCCAATACACTCCTAGAAAGGGGAACCGAGTTACTGATGCGCTAAGTCGCAAACACTCGGCTGTTGTTTCCGTGATGTTAGCTAAGTGGGATGTGTTGGAGACTCTATCTCTTTGTGATATTCGTGAATGTGCTCCAGCTTCTGATTCTCCTTTCTTATTATATAGTTTGGTAGCTCATCCCAGCTTGTTGGATCGTATTGTCGATGCTCAACGGCAAGGTCCAAATCTTGTGCATCTTATTCAGTTATGCAAGTCTGAATCCCATGATGATGAGTTGAGGGATTTCAGCATTGATACTCGTGGTTGTCTTCGTAAGAAGAACCGATTGGTCGTGCCATGTGATTTTGATCTTAGGTAGGACATTCTTGATGATTGTCACCTTTCTAAGTATACTACTAATCCCGACAGTAGCAAGATGTATGCCGATATGAGATGCTTATATTATCGGGAAGGCATGAAGCATGATGTGGCAAGTTATGCGAGTAATTGCATGACTTATCAACTCATCAAAGTCGATAATCAGCGCCCTAGTGGTCTTCTTCAGCCTCTTGAGGTCCCGTTGTGGAAATGTGATCAAATCTCTATGGACTTCATCGATGGCTTACCTCGTTCGAGATCGGGCCATAGCAGTGTTTGGGTTATCGTGGATCGCTTGACTAAGTCTGCTCATTTCATTCCTATTAAATCTAATAGGACAACTTCTAAGCTAGCTAAGCTTTATATTAAGAAAATCATGAGACTTCATGGTATTCCTAGTTCTATTATATGTGACCGTGATCCAGTCTTCATGAGTCATTTCTGGCGGAGTCTTTAGGAAGCTTTGGGTATAAAGCTTAATTTCAGCATAGCTTATCATCTGCAGTCTGATGGAAAAATTGAACGGGTGAATCATATTCTAGAAGATCTTCTTCGTGCTTGCATTCTGGATTTTGGTGGTAGTTGGGAAGACCACTACCGCTTGTTGAGTTCTCCTACAACAACAACTTTCAGTCCAGTATCGGTATGGCTCCTTTCGAAGCCTTATACAGAAGGCCATGTCAATCACCTTCCTATTGGTTGGAATTCGAGGAGAAACTGATTTAGGCCCCAATTCTATTCATGAAGCTTCAGAGAAGACTGTTCTTATCCATCAGAGAATGAAAGAGGCACAGAGCCGTTAGAAATCCTATGAGTACAACCGTAGGAAGCCTCTCGAGTTCTCAATTGATGATCTTGTGTATATTCGAGTATCTCTTTTGAAGGGGGTAATGCGTTTCAGTAGGACTGGGAAATTATCTCCTCGCTTTATAAGACCGTTTCCTATTACTGAACGTATTGACCCTGATGCTTATAGAGTTTCACTTCCAGCTCATTTATATGGCATTCATGACGTGTTTCACGTCTCTCAGCTTCATAAGTATCTTCGAGATTCAGATTCTGTCATCGATTTTCCTTGTCTGCAAGAGCTTGAGATCTCACCTGATCTATCAATTGTGCAGCATCATGTTCTTGTTCTTGCTTCGGAGGTGAGACGCCTTTGAAATAAGGACGTACCACTCGTGAAAGTTTAATGGTCCGCTAATCCTAACGACTGCACTTGGGAAACCAGAAAATTTATCGATCGATCTTATCCTAGATTCAATCTTCTCATATCGATGGTGTGAAATTTAAACTCAAGCTATCTATTTTCTTTTGCTTGATGAAATAAATCGTGTTGAATACAGCTCTTCTCTAGAAATTGCGAGGATGCAGTTTTTACAAGGGGGAGTCTGTAACAACCCTGGTTTTGGTGATTACCTGTAATATTAAATTATAACAGTGGTTATAATTTAATATTGAGAAATAAAATAAATTGGAGATTTAAAATTGTTTATTTTAAATAAACAATGAGTTTTGGATTTAAATAATGTTGAAATAAAGTTTTAAAAATTTTATTTTTGTTGTTTTTGATAAAAATGAGTATTACATGGATTATTTTAGTGAAATGCAATAATTCTAGTAATTATTGCCAAATGTGTCTTTTATTGATTTTTAATGAAGTATTTGGATTTAATATGTTGTATATTATAAATAAAAAAGTGGGATTTTGGTTAAAAAATAAGTTTTGGGTGTAAAATTGATGTTAAAATGGTTTATTGCATTTAATTATGCGAGAAATTTTTTTTTGAGTAATTTTGAGAGTCAAAAATAGAGTTTTATATAAATTATTGTGTAAATTATGTATTTAGTTAAAAAATAGAGTTTTTAATAATGAAAAATATTTTTATATCTAAATTATCTTTTTGTTTGTTGTAAAATGTTTGCTAAACATAGAAATATGTTTGTACAATTTTATTGAGTTAGAATTTTGTAAATATAAGTAGTTTTGTTGTAAATATAAGTGTTTATGTGTATTTGTGATAATTAAAATTAACAAATTCTTTTTGTTATTGGGTCCAAGCCCATTTACCTAAACTAGCCTGAAGAAGAAAGTCTTTCTTCTTCAAACAATGTATGTCCAGTACATTCTCATTTTAACAGAAAACAAAATAAATTGAGAAAAACATTTCCTCTTTCAAACCTAAAGCAAAATCCACCATTTTCTTCATTTACTTGCTGAAATTAATCAAATTAAGGCAACTAAATTCAGGTAATCTATTCCAAAAAAAGTTTAATTCGTCAAATTTCGATTTTGAGTTTGGGTATTGTCTATAACTTTGTTTGCTTGGTTTGCATGTCTCTGTACTGCTTCTTTCCAGGTTGCTGAAGCTTCCTTTTGCCAAAAGCCTTCAACTTTCTCTAGTTTATTCAACTTAAACTTCAAATTTGCAAAGGTGAGTTGCTAACTCACGTTATCTAGCTCAAACAATGCTCTGCTAGCCAAAAACAGTGCAAATAGTAGCTTACTGTAAACGTTTTTGTTGATGTTTAGTTTACAGTCCATATTTGATCTGAGTTGCTTCTTTGAGTGTTCATATCTTCTTGCTCTCTTCATGAAATGTTGCCATAATTTTTCCGGATTGTAGCTTGCTTGTTATAGTTCTTGCATGTAAATTTTCATAGCCTAATTTGGTCGGGAACTGTTTGAAATTATCGTGCAAAAATTGAATCGAAAATCACCTGTAGGAAATCACGTACACTAGGTCGACCCAAAAAATTTACAGGTCAACCTAGGGTTCGACCAAGAGACCACATAGGTCAACCGTACGGTCAACCTATGGACCATTATGGTCGACCTTTAGCTTTTTTTCCCATAGTTCCTTTGTTCTGCAGTGCATTTCCAGCTTGATCTTCTTGCATTTGCTACTTGAATTTGTGATGTTTCTGAATTTTTTCGATAGCCATGAAGCCTATCAATAGGCGAGCCAAAATTTTAGTGAATTTGTGATCAGAATTGAATCATTTTTGAGATGATTTCGAATATCAGTTTTTGGTATTTTTAATGATTTTCCTTAATTTGGAGCACGGGTTTTTCTAAATAATTTTGAAATGATTTTTAAAATAAAATTGCTTTTTAAATAAATATTATATAATATTTAAAAATTATTTTAAAGCTATAAAAATTATATATTCTCTATAATAAGAGAATTTCAAAGATGTTTTCCAGAACGATTTCCTAAATTGTTTTAAAAGCTTGTTTTCTCAAACAAATTATTATCTATATATAAAATACATGTTTTTGCACTCTTCAAGCGTAGGAGGAAGAGGATTAAATGATTTAGTAAAACACATGGTATAGGACACGCGCATTTACTTTTTTGGTTAATTTTAGACTTGTTCGTTTGAAGCTATTGACCCTTGGGTCGTATTTGCTGATGAGATGTGGCAATTATTGTGATTTGAATGATTTGTTTTCTAGTGTGGCATTGGCTAGCAGTTAGTAACCGATGAGTGAGAACGTGTGGTATGGGAAGCACTGTTAACACTTTTCGGGTTTCCATTTGAGAGTTTGTGACACATTCTCAATGTTATAGCCAGTACTGAACCTTCGGTTCATTTATCATTCGGGATGTTTGTCCTTCGGGACGTATGTGTCCTTCAGGATGTGGTCCTTCGGGATGTTTTGTCCTTCGAGATGTTTGTCCATTTGAGATGTGGCGCCTTATTTTGAGAGACAGTACTTGGCGGGCTTCAGCCATTTTAAAAGCACGTGCTATCTTTTGTGATGATTTCATTGATTTGTTGTGGTTTTCCAAGTGTATCGCCTTTTTAGATTTATTGTCCATTTGAGCCA
This sequence comes from Allium fistulosum, assembly GCA_030737815.1. Classification (NCBI taxonomy): domain Eukaryota; kingdom Viridiplantae; phylum Streptophyta; class Magnoliopsida; order Asparagales; family Amaryllidaceae; genus Allium; species Allium fistulosum. The sequence goes on from CM060902.1 coordinate 1,396,392,040, forward strand.
TTCGAGACATTATATGTAGCGATTACATATTTGGAAATTTGAACTTCATATTGGGTTCTATATATCTTGAGATTTGTGATTTCCAATCTTTGGCGTTTATTTGAGATTTATAATCTCCTTCTTTATAGGAGTTATATGTGATTGCCATATTATAGCGTATTTTCGAGATTTGGGATTTCTCTATTTTGGGAATATTTGTGATTGCCATTTTTGGCGAGTTTTGAGTTTTGGGAACTCCTATTTAGGAGTTATGGTTTATAGAAACCAATACATTGGCTATTGGTATTATGCCGATGACATGAGGCATACAATATGCTTAGTTGGTATTATTGTTGAGTTTACCTCTTTCGAGGAAATATATATACTTAGTTAACTAGCTCACTTAAACTATGGACATGTTCTTAGTATTACTTCTTCTCATTCGAGAAGGATTAGTACCCTTTATCCTTTACCGTTTTGTACACTTATCATTCTAATCAGTGGTTTAAGCTAGATTGACCCATGTATTTTTATATACTCGGGTCAGACGGAGTTGTTTCAAGTTAGACACTTGCAATAGGACTTTGTTATGCTGCTTCCGCCTTGGATATCTGCTTATCACCCTTTTGTAGTTTTGCAGTAGTTTGTGACTCTAATATGTATCAATTGTTTTGACTCGTTGTATATAGTGTGGTTCTTATACCACTTCTGTTGTATCATTTTGTATTGTACTGGGATGTATCTGTGTATATGTATATATATGTTTAGCTGATGTTCTATGATGTGATGTACATATTGTTGTTGTATTATGTTCTGATAGATCTGTTAGCCACTATAGTTTTCTATTAAGAATTTATTGAATATGTCGATCCACTTGAGGAAAAAAAATAGAGCTTTAAATCGACATATTTAATAGATGTTTAAGACAATGATATGGATGGACGCTCCTAACCAGCCCTATTCTCCGCATTAGCAGATAGCATTACCCTGTAATACTCTTTGTTAATGTGGGTCTCGGGGTGGGGCGTCACATATAGCAACAGATTTTTCACCCAAAACTTTGTTTCACTAAACCGTTACTGTTTTATTAAACTTCTATAAAAAGATTAGTAATGAGCAACATAATCTGATAGAGAAAAATAAATATTGTTAATAAATAGAGACAAAACTTACAAGACCACTGACTTACCGTTAATAAAATAAAAATATAAGTAATGTTGACATGAGACAGAACTTAGTAAGATGTGGGAAAAGAATACATTCATGTATATAAATAGAGTTAATTTTGCCTTTGTAAAATGCATATGGTACAAGACCACTGACTTCTTATAGTTAACGATTGAGATAGGAATGATTAAGATACAACCACTAACTTGGTGTTATGCTAAGCATTCCTAAAAAATTGATTAATCATCAAAAAATTCTTTCAAATTATATGCAAAGCCATATTTTTAAAAAATTGAATAATGCGGAATGATTATTAAGGCCTACATTGAAATATGGAAAAAAAAAAGAATTATCTGATACTGTTTGCAGTAGGTATTGAAGCCACGCATCACGTTTACAAATTTGAAACTTTTTACTTCAAAAATCTTGACCAAGGTTTTCTGCTACACTCTAGCTTCCACTGCTTGGTACCGCTTTTCCGGAAAGGTGTATTTTTTGAAATATTTAACCAAGCTGTAAAACTGTGTTATCAATACTATTTCAAACAAATTACCTGAAGCCACCATCTGGGTCCACAGTTGCACTCAAATAGCATTTTCCATTTACCAATGGTTCAGGTAGCACTCAATTATATTAAAGAGTAATAACGAGATTTGTATTATATATTGGCAGCAGAGAACCATTTGAGCAGCTCAAGTCCAACAACACTGGCAAATGTTCAATCACAAAGGTAAACCAGGGGACAGGGATCCCCTTGCCTCAAGCCCCTACTACTATGAATGATGAATTCTTTTGGTGAGCCATTAATGCGAATAGAAAATGTGGGGCTCTAGATACATATATAAACAAGAGAAATAAATTATGAAGGAAAGCCCTTTTTCCATCATATGAACAACAAACTCTCTACTAAGTTGTATAAGCGTTTTCTAAATCCATCTTTAGGCAAATACCGTTGGAAGTTTTCTACCAAATCCTCTTATCATTTCATGTGACAACAAAGAATTTTCTTGGATGATTCTAGTAAGAATGAAGGCATTTTGGTTGATGGAAATTAAATCACCCGTTCTTCCACATAATACGTTAGCCAACGTTTTAGGTATTATCTTACAACATAATACGTGCCTGAAATTAGTTATAGAGACTAGATTGTTATGCTTTGGAGTAAGTACAATAAACGTATGATTGATTTCATTGATTATTTTCCCAAAATTATACTATCAATAGCACTGAATAAGTCATCTCTGATTATTCTCATCGACCATGAACACATCTTTCTTTAATTCGTCATGATTAACCAAAGCTTCAATTTTCCTTGAACTTATTTCCTAATTAATTTTTTACAGGTAATGAATGAAATTGTAGCTTCAAGTTATCTCCATAGTATAAGTTCTGGACATAGCTTATCGCTTGGTCTGTATGTATATCTACATTATTAATTATATCACCATAGTTGTCTCACTGACGTCGTTTTCTTGTTTGATGACATTTTAGCATAAAAGTATCTTGTACGCCGATCCCCCTGGGTTAACCGCCTTATTTTGGCTTTTCGGTTCAAATCTATAGCTTGAGAGTGAACTGTATTTCTCAAACAATCCAGGCTGGCTCTATAATCATTTATTAGATTAGTGTTATTTGGATCAACTAAAATTTTAAGGTAAAGTTGATTACTCTTTTCTTTTATGTCATCTACCTATTTTTTACACTCATATTGTTCTTATTCTATACCTTCAAGTTATGTTTAAGTATCTATAACTTTGCAAGAACTGATAGAGAGGATTATACCATATGAGGAGGGATTAAAATTACCTCGGATAGCTAGCTTTCAACTCTATCCAAGCATTATTATAGCGAAACGGTATGTTCCTCTGTCATAGGCATGTAATGTGTCATTAAAGTCTCCTTCTATAAGCCAAGACATCTTGATGTCGCTTGCTTTATCACAAGTAGTTCCAGAACAGTTTTCATCGAGTTTGATCATTAGAACCATAAACTACGGTGATTATGACAGTTATTCCCTTTTATTTTGGAGTAGACAAGTTATATATTGGTCTATTGACTCTAGAGTAGTTGGTGCCCAAATATCAAGATTCCAAATGATACAAATCATTCTCTATCATTAGCTAGATTATTGCATATCATACGTATGTCTGCAAGTGCATAGAAAACATTTCCATGGAGTTAAGGCTGAGAGTCAAAAAGAAAAGAGTGGATAAGCAAAAAAAAGTGGTAACATTCCTATAGGAATGTCAATAGTACTTTCTCTCGCTCAAATTTATTTTAGGGTAGTGATAACCAATATAAGAAGAAAAGTGAGACTGAAGGATGGCCGATCAATTTCTTTGTATAAAAGTTTTTATGTTTTAGAATTCAAATTCAAGAATTATAAATTATAATGAGTAAATATGTTCACTAATCATTATATTTATATTGTAATTTTTCAGTAACAAACAACCAGTTCAATTGATTACTTCACATATGTATGCTTACGTATAATTAAGTTTTTAACTTGAACTAACATCCATTTGTAGTACACTGATTGAAACCTTTTTTAATAGAAATACATTTAAACGGGATTAGAGGTTTAGAAATACTTACAGAGGTACCGTTTATATGACATACTTGAGATTTTTACACACCATAGTAATGTTCAGGGATACATTGTGATTTATCAGGACTTTCTAGGAGATGAAAGGCTAGACATATATATGATATTTGAATTGTAGTTTAAACTTTATATCTATAGATCTTGTAGTATCTAATACATGCATCCCTGAAGTTAAATTTCGGTGTATGTGCACCGCAGAACATCAATGATTAACATTCCTTAAACACATTTCAAAGTTGAAGAATCGCTAAAAGTACATCATCTCAAATGTACGGTAGTAAAAATAATGCAAACCTAACAGTAAATTTATTTTACCCCATCCAAACTTGCAGATGTTGTGAACTGTATCCATTTAACCCAATCCATAACGTCTTATGTTTCAGGTTGCCTTGAGCCCACATCATTCATTGGAAAAAAACTACAAGCAATTCAAAAAAAGTGTGTGAGGGTAACATTATTTTTTATTAAGGCTGCATTCCACAACACCCTCCTTAAGCTGGCATAACAGGAATGCATTACATACTTAAGTCTGATACATATCCAAATGAAGAGATGTAGATGGATCAGATATTGTATATTACTGGATAATTGGAATGATATAAGAGACAAAAGTGACAGGTATTATCCTGCAAGTTTCACTTGCAGTGGGTAATTTAACAATTAGCGTAACTCATTTGGTCTGGAAAATTTCGATTCAGATCTACGTTTTTTGCATTATCTCATCTCTTAAGAGCAAATCCATTAGGATTCATTGTAGGAAGAATATGAAGATGGATGTTTTTAACAATCAATGTTGCCTACATGCACACCGGATGTATAAGACATCAGATAAAGATAGGCTATAAGAGAGTTCATAGAACATGCAACTTCCTCTACATACATCAGTATTTTCAGCTATAGTGTGCAAGTAGTTATAGATTCTAATTAAATTCAATAAAATACAGAATCCAGCACACTAGATCACTTCTTCCTTTAGAAAGAAAAAATGTAGATTGAATCAACCATCATTGAGTGAAGAAGGAGCCAACTTGTAATACAGTGTGTTATTGTGCATTCAAGTAGGAAAAAACTTCATGATTTTATAAAGTTACAGCCTAGAGGTTACTGTAAAACAAGAAATATTACAAGGTAGATATACTGAAGACATCTTAGAACATATCAAAATAGTAGTTATTCGGTCTAATGGTTTTTCAACTTTAGAGCATAATAATACTTATTGAAAGGTTTTACATTCAATGAAACCGCAAGTTAGCAACATCACATGGTTGCCTTGTTGGTCTGTGATGTATCTTGAGTGATCAAAGGTTGCAAGTTCAATGAAAAACTTATTATGTGTTATTAACAATAATCAATATGTGTAGAAACTGATGTTTTTATGGTTCTAACATCCTTTTATGTTATAACTATGTATAATATAAGTAAAAGTAATAGGTTAATGTTTAAAAATGTAATTATTATTTTTCCACTCACAGTAGGATATACAAAGATGTTAAAAGCAAAAATAGACTCATAGCTTAATCTATTGATCCACCTTTTTGCATTATCTTTCTATTCTTGAAATTGCAATTTAGAATAAAAGATGCCAAGCTAGAAGAAGAAAATATACTACTAAAAAATAATCAATTAAAGACCGAAAATTTTCAGTGTGTAATTAAAGACTTGCTAGTAACTAAAAAATGCAGTCTTTAGAATTTGTATGTATGTGTACTCAGACTGGTGGTCGCAGTTGTAGGAAAGCAAGTCAGTCTTAGATTTGAAGTGGGTTCATTGCAAGCATGGTCAGATCATTGCAGCGCAAGTTATAAAACTTAGTGAAACTTAGCTATCCTTATATTTGAGTATTTGAGCTATCAATCAATGTAAATAACAATAATGGAGGAGTGGTTTACAAATAAACACACTTATATTTGAGTAAAACATAAGAGTATAACTAACTTCTTTCACATTTTCTAATTTTCTACAAGCCCCCTATTAATTCAGATCCCATTGTTGATCATATCGTAGCAGTTGATCTAGACAAATGGCAAACCATTTTCAGAAATGTGGATACAACTTCCCTGGTTTTATAGATCAGCAATAAAATAAAGAACTTCATTTATTTATGGGTTCTGAATAACAAAATTCGTTGAATTTGCTTTATATAATTAATAATACCGTATGGAATGGAGAAACAACGAAGAAGGTAGTATTCAACTATAGACATGGATGCTGAGAACGTCATGGCAAAGGTTGTTGTAGAACTTGACACCTGGAGTCAAAATTAAGCAGTTGATACAAATGTACAATTTTTCTTTTTCTTTTTATTGCATATATTATGCAGTATAGTGCTATTTTAATAATATATGTAGAATGCAAACAAACCTGAGGAGGAATTCCTAATTCCAAAAAAACAGGCCCTAAAATAAACCTTCCTCCTAAACCCAGCAAACCACCTACTATACCAGCTACAACACCAGATATGCAGTATAATACTAGCTGATTGATTTTTAACTGAGTTTCTTCATATCCTTTGGAAGCAATTGCACTTTTGCCTGTATATAAATTTACTGCTTCATACGAGCTTACCCCTACAGCAACTGGAAACCAAAAGAAAACATTAAAAAGAATATTTATCATTGATAAAAGTGTGTATCATGTGGTTCTTGTCAAACTATAATGTCTGTTTACTTGACGCAGATTCAACAACCAGTACCAAGTCGAACAGGTTGTTGTGTACTTCTGTAGTAATACAAAAAGTTATTAATAGTTAAAGACTAACAAAACACTTGTAAAAAAATTATATTACCTTAGCAATCTGCAAAATTAGAAAAAGAACCCATACAAAGACAAGAAGATCGAGTTCATCTCAGGTGGTTATGTAGAGGTCTTACCACCATTAGGTGAAATGTCCTATTCTTGTGAATGAAATTGCTTTTCAAATGTCAAAATTGCATATACATAGCTTGATTCTTGTATACAAATAAGTTTGCTGAATTGCATGGGTATATACAGTGGCCACCGTTAGCATTAAATTTATGAGAAGATAAAATATTTTTCTACAGCTTTTTATGTAAAAAAATTCATCACTGTAAATGTAATAACAAATTTGAATCTAATTACATCATATATAGTAAATGCACATAAACGTACTCTTACATGCCACTTAACATGTACACTTGATTCACCAATAGTAAATAAACTCTTAATTAAACAAACAAAAGTAAACACTTAAATTCAAACCACGCCATTAATTCACAAACTTAGAATCATTGTATTTAATATTGCATCCTGCTGTAGCAGAACTGGCACTTGCTCTGATGCTTCTTCCACATTTTTTATCATTCCCTTTGTTGCTTTAACCAGGTAAGAAGTGCATGAATCTTCCGAATTCGTAAGAGAAGAAAAGCAGTGTGCATTTCCAAACACAGTAGGATTTGTTCTTCACGATTTTCCATGATTGTTAAGTTGCTTATGCAAAAATAAAGTATATAACTTCTACCTTATACATTAATTTCATCTATCACAATGAATGGCAAATTTAGCAAAACACAAACCGATAAGGCAAAAATCTGATTGTTATCATCTTGATCAACCAAAATGCATATACTAGATGATTCATAACAAATGTATTTCAAAACTGATTATTGATGGCTAACTTAGAAATCTAACAAAAATTAAAGGTTTTGTGCTATACTAATGAATATGTGGCATATTTTGAAATTTAACCATCAATTTTCTAGTTGCAGCAAGATGTGTAAATTTTCTATATTTCAAGCTCCTTCCTCCTACTTTTAACTGTCTATATATTAAAGTTCATTTCTGTAAATGGTGGTTGGATACACATAAATAATATACCTTATTGCATTGTAAGTCATAACTAAAGGCATATAAGTACACAAACCCTTTCCATTGCTAGACAGTTTTGTTGAGTTTCTGAATTTAACCCAACTGAGTAACAATTGAATAAAAAAAAGATCTATTAAGTTATACGTATATAACTATACAAAGATAGATTCAACACTTGAAGTGTAATGCATTCTAATGGTTTTACATATATAGCTTTCTAGTTGTCTGTAAAATAATAATTCGTATAAAAAAGAAAAAACCAATTTATAACATATTTTTAAAGAAGTTTATAATTTATAAATTAATATTTAAATGCCTTCTTTGATTGAGTTATAACTTTCTGAATTTTTAATTCATTGCTGATTTTACTGTTATGGCTAGCAAATAAATTAACAAAAATAAATTATAAATAGTAAAAAAGATCTTGAAAAATATATATACATTTTTTGCTCTGAAATCCAAGAACCAATTAAGTAAATATGAGAGAGACTGAACTGAACCCACTTATATAATCATCATACCAGTAAAAAAAAATTAATGCATTCATAACAATTATGAAGCATCCATTAAAGTCATTTTTGTAGAACTAAATTAATTCCATATCTACAATTAATAAATGAACAATTAACATAATCAATAAATAAATAAAAATTGTTGTATTTATACCTTCAATCATGATTAATTAATCATTATTCTTTACTATTACTTTGATAATCATTGTCCCAATAATAAATTATAAATATATTTTTAATATTTATGATGCATCCATTAAAGCTATTTGTTATAAGACTGTAACACTAATAAGGTTTCTAAAATTAACAATTCACATGGAATTACTTAAATTATACTCCACTTACTAACTGGAGCTATAATTCCTCCAAGCAATGCAAATTTTACACCACAATTACTTTAATTTCCATCCAAAATACTAATTTACAACCTAAACTCAACCCATTGACTAATAAATCATCAAAATTACATAACTACATAAAATTTACCAGAAGCATGTGAACTTATCATAGCAAGTAGCAAGTTTGATGGTATTGTAGATTAGGAAGTAGGTGTAACTTCACTCCCTAATCTAATCCCTCCATTCTTAGGGCTTGTAGAGGAGTTGATTGATTTAGGGCTTATGGAGAGGAGATCGACTTAGGGTTTTTCAGAAACGGGAGTAGGTCGACGGAGGAGTGAATCGATGAAGTAGAGAGTAGTAGATTAATGGAGGGGAGTAGTGTGACGATGGAGGAAACGTGAGGCGAGAAAAAAAATTTGAAATAAAGAGGGAAAAAAAGAAGCGAATTTGGGAAGGAGAGGGAAAACATGACGAATTTTTTATTGGCTAGGAAGGGTGCTAAATTTTGGCAGCATTAAAAAGGTAAAATACGTATATATAATAAAAGTGTGAAATGACAATGGTTGCACTTACATTTCAAACTGCTAATAAGTGCATCTAAAGGCAAATTTACTACGATCGTTTTTGTATGTGTTTTCTATATGTTTGCTATGATTGGTGATTATTTTGTGATTTCCATGGATGCCTCATGACATTGGTACCATTGAGCTAGGTACCCCAATACCCATATTATACATAGTGTAGTATTCCTTTATAAAGATGACGATAGTGTAGCATATAAAAGGTTTTATGTGCTAACTTGGTCGATGTAGGGAGAGGCCAGGCAAGACTCTTCATACGTAGTGTCTCTGTTTTATTATATTGATTATTATAGTATTTTAAGGTGATACATCGCTCATACCAAAATGTTCCTGACTCGAGGTTTTATACTTTGCTTCTTATTATCTCGGGTACTCTTAAATGTGTAGATTAAGGATAATAGGGATAATAGGTCTGGATAGCACATCGAGCTCTATAAAGTACGAACAAGAGGCTATATACCTATATTTTGGAGCTTACTATCACTTATATTCTGTTGTACAGTATTGTAAAGCTATGTCAGTACTTATACTATTTGATAGACAAATGTTAAAGTTTATTTTGAAATTTTGGTTGTATAAACTCATTTGTTTCTATTTGTCATAATCCAATGAACCTATTGCAATCTGATGTTATTGTTTGTGGTTCATCTGATTATATACGGTCTCGCCTATCTTATGTCTAGGTTAAATATTATATTTTATCCTATGGACCATGAGATATATGACAGGTTCTATGATTGTTTTTGTTACTTTACTACCTTAACAATCATCCTACATCGGTCAGGTACCGTCATAGCACACTCTATAGGTTATATTGAGTATCAGAGGTATAGGGCGGACGTCATATTGGTATCGAAGCTTAGGTTGCACAGTTCACCTATATTGATGCCAGGTCCATTAGAGATAGATAAGAGGAACACCCTAGAGGATTGAGTGATACACGAGTGAGCGTACTTGTTATTTATTTTTATTTTCAAAACAATATATTAGTATTATATATGGTATGAGTCATATTGCACACATGGATACCACTAATGCGTATTTCCTTTATGAAAGGCTACTCATTCTTATTACATATTTTGTGAATGAGCCGACATTCAGGGAATGTTGCTAGAAACTCCATCTATGGAGTAGAAGAGGTGGGAGCGGGCTTGGGGGCAGCTAACCCCGATATACATACCATGTTCACTGAGAAGATGAGCAAAATGGTATGAAGTGCCAAAGATGTCGCTTCTACTGTTGTTAATGGTGGTGGTGATGCTCTGGTGCAAGCGCCTATAGCCGACTTTACTAAGGTAAACAAGTACTATTCTAGACTTAGAGGAAAACCTTTCCTTGGAATGAAATCAGCTATGGAGGTGCAGGACTAACTGGGTACCTACGAGTATATCTTTAAGGATATAGAGATAATAGATGCGATAAAGAGGAAGTTAGCCTCTAGGCAGCTTATGGGTCGGGCTATTAGATGGTGGAATGCTGTGACGGTTTCTACTCCCGAACACCGGTTTACCTAGGGGAAGTTTAAATCCTGATTCGAGGAGAAGTTCATATCGGCTACCTAGAAGTTGGTATTGTTCAAGAAGTTTTCCGAGTTGAAACAAGGAGACAAGACTATTTCCAAGAATGTGGTTGAGTTGACAAATTGCTGAAATACGGTTTGTCCTTTATTGATACTCCACTAAAGAAAAACGAGAAGTTCGTAGTTGTCCTGAATGAGTATCTAGGTGAGACAATGATTGGCCATGTTGATGAGACCATCAAAAAGGTTCATAGATAGGGCTTTGAGGCAAAAGAGCATGTATCCAAAGCCAAAATCTAAATTAGTTGTTTCTAAGGAAGCAACAAAGCTACAGGTGAGTGAGGGAGATAAGAGAAAGAGGAACAACAATGACAAGAAGAAGATGTAGTCTTAAGAAAGAGATGACTAGAAGAAAGACAAGTGGAACCAATATGCTTTAGTTGCAACGATATGAGTCATCTTAGCAAGAAAATTAAGGCGTCGAGGAGTGGTGAGAGGAAGCGCTTCAGCTGTAACAAGATTGGACACAGGAAGAAGGATTGTCCAGAGCTGTAGAGGAATAGGTAGGGTGTGTCTGCTTATGCATTGAGTGATGATCCTACTAATCAACTACTCTATCGAGAAGGAGAAAGGGGAATGGCATTAATAGTCAAGGTATGCTTTCTATTTACGATACCCATACATGTTTTATTTGATATCAATATATATGACCCTTATATCCAGTGACCTAGTGAACATGTTAAGGTTGAGTCCTGACCAGGTAGGCAGACCTTTGGTTGCTTTGAACTTGGTGGATGGTTCGACCAACCTGGGTGTGGTTTGTCAAGACTTAGTATTGTTGGGTAATGGATGATTGTTTAATGTGAATTGCTTTTCTTAGGTTTGTTTGGTCTAGTATCATTTGGGGATGGAGTGACCGAAGGGATATAGAGTTGTAGTGGATGGTGAGATGGTGTAGATCACCATATAGGGAGACTGAGTTCCGTATTGACCTAGAGGCCGGTTGTTATACCTTTGAGGAGGTAACACTCAAAGATCAACGAGGGCTGCAGGTGTAGTGAATGACCTATGAAGAAGAGGGTTCATTTATAGGAATTTATCCATATGAGGAGTACCTATAGTATTCACATAGTGAGCGGATGACTCTTTGAGATAGTATGGAGTGCCGGGAGCTAGATGAGTTTGTATTGGTATTCCTATACTATAATGACCCGTATTTTATGTATCGGAGGATTAAAGAAATTATTTTTAAATTCATATGAGATCGTACGACTCTATAACTTTGGGAAATACCTACTAGTGATATTTCTTATCTTTTGAATTTTTCTAGATGATTTTACCCCTAGAAACTTGTATCGACTATAACTTTTGATAAGAATTGGTTTAACATCCAAGACTACTTCCATTGGAAAGATATGATGGTTTCCCTTTCCGTAGAGTGGTCATAATAGCGATCTGGACTTTCTAGTTAAGAGATATAGCTATTTGAAAATTGATAGTTTTTGGAATAGCATAGTAGGTAATTAGTGAGTTTAGGGACAAATCCACTGGCCCATTTCGGGTTTGGAGACCTAATATGGCCGAACCATCATTCCCAAATCATTTTTGCACCTTCTCCCATGGATATAAACCTCTATTAACCCATTATCCACCCAAAACCTTCTCTTTTCTTCACCAAATCAAGTCTAAATCATATGTTAGTGATAAATTAGCAAGGAGATTCATTAGAGATCTTCAAATATACATTTTTGGGGAAGAAACATTACACCTTTGCTATTCATTTTTGGATATACCGTGCAAAACTTGGATTTTGGGGTGTTTTGGTAAGTGTTTATTGTCTCTCACCTTATTATATATGTATAGATAAGTTTTAACATGTTTTGAATCCACTTTTAAGTCAAAATTAAGTTTGAACACTATTTTAAAACCCAACCTACAGTAAAAAACGTGAATAAATGGATTTTTGGTGTTTTAAACATGTTATTTGGATATGTGATTACCTTGATAGATGTTAGGCTATGTTGTATACACCTTGTATGGTTATTGCTATGATTGCTTGATTTACATGTTTGAATGTTGTTTGGTGTATGTATGTTGTTTGTTTATATGCTTATATGGTTGAAAACACTCATCGGAGCAAACAAGAGGTAGGAAACATGGAGACGGACTTCGATGGATTAGCTCAAGAGTGTTTGGAGTCATATCGTTGCATAGGCGATGCATGAAGATTGAAGCATTAGGCGTAGTGATGGAATCGGTGCGATGTTAAAGTGTTGAAGGAGCTACAAGATTTTGGTTCGGCATTAGTTGGTTTGGCCTAGCATTGGTTCAGCAATGGAATGGTTGACGGTCGAGTAAGGAATTCGGTTCTGTGGAGGGATTGGACTAGTGGCCGGGTAGGTTATCGGTTTAGTAGGGCTTGGTCTCAAATGGAATAGCTTAATGGGGCTTGGTCCGGTGTTGGGGAGCTCGATGGCTAACTTCAGGAAGAGAAGGCATTGGCTTGGCATATGGTGGAAAACTGGATAGAAATTCTTATTCTGTAGGTGGTTGGCTTGGCTATAGGAGAATGCCAAATAGGAAATGTGGTTTGGTAGATTCTTTAGTTCGGCTATAGGAGAATGCCGAACAAGAGATGGGATTCGGCTAGGGAGTGAAACCAGACAGAATTGGGAATGCGGATTTCTGGTTATTGGCCTCGGGCATGATGGCTATGCTCTTTGGGTCGGACTTAGGAATTTTCTTGGAGGTTTTGGGAGAAGTTTGGAGCAAGGATGGGTGACACCGGGACAGCTTGAGATGACCTTGGAATAGCAACCGACGAAGTACGGTGACTTCGATGACTCGATGTGGCGAGTTATTATGGCATATGATGGTGGACCGAAAGGACGAGTTTTGAATGATAGCTCATAGAGTAGAACATGAGGTTGTGATGCTTGTGAGTAGGACAAGGTAGTCTGCGTGTACCCAGGGTAGGGTTGTTAATCGGGTGGACCAGACCAGACATAGGGGTGTTTATGTCCTATCCTATAGGAGTTTTGGATGGACATGGAACATACAAGACTTTGGCTCGGACACTCTTCGTATGAGCCGGACATCGGGCGTATGATGTACGAACAATAAAGAATTCTTCGAAAAGTTTGTACGGATGAAATATCATACAAATTTTCTTGTCCTGATTCGTGTCCTAAATGAGAAACGGATGAATACGGACGGATGTTTTACAACTTCGAACCGAGTTGAACAACAGACACTCGTACAAAATTAACACCCCTAACCTAGGGTAGTCTGTATGTACCTATGTATTTTGACGTCTATGTGTGTCCAGTCCTTAGCCATCTACATGGACATGAGTTGAGCATCGGTGGGGTAGTTCTACTATTGATATATGTGCTTAGTGATTGATAGATGACTCTGTGGTTGTGATGCTCATTGTTGGACAGGGTAGTCCACATGTACTTAGAGTAATTTGTGTGTACCCATATATTTGGATGTCTACGTATGTCCAATCCCTATGCATCTGTATGGGCAGTGAGTTAAGTATCTGAAAGAATTATCGTACACCTGAAGTACTTGAGTGAGAGATTCAAGGCTCTATGATGGATACTATGTTTGTTGTATGCTTGATTTGTTGTGTGAAACCCACTATCCATATTTCCACATATGATAGTAGATTAGCATATCTATGTTTATTTGCTAACTCTTTGGATGAAGGAACAAGTCAGTATAGCTATTCATACCCTATACCCTATTTACTATATATAGCTTTTATGCCTTGCTTCTTATTATCTCGAGTACTCTTAAATGGGTCAATTAGGGATAACAGGTCTAGACAGTACATGGAGCTATTTGGAGTACAAGTAGGAGGCTACACTTTCGTATATCTATACTTTGAGCTTACTATCTCTTATATTTCGCTATGCAATACTGTGGAGTTAGGACAGTACTTGTATTGCCCCTGAATTTGAATTAACATTATTCGGGATATTTAATTGGATAAATTAAATAGAATAATGTGAATAGTAGGGAGATGAGATTAATAAATCCAATGGTTGTGTCTAAAAGAATGAACTAAAATAAAAGGACTTACATAAATTAAGAAGGAGGAGTTTTTCCCAAGGTGTAAACTTGGAAACGGGGTTACATTTCTTAGTATATATCTCTTCCTCCACTTGAATAAATTTCCACTTTCTCATTCTTAACTCTTCATCACTTCGGTCGGCCATTAAAAACCTCTAAGAAGAGTTTAAATTGAAGAATAAGCTAAGGAATTAAAGCTTGGACAGTATCTCATTCTCCAATTAACTAATCAAGGTGAATAATCATGTTTATCATCTTGTTTTTCTGTGTTTGGATCGGTTATGGGTTATACCCGATTCATGTTTGTGATTTTGGTTAGGATATAATCATTTAAACCTTTGTTTGGATAAGACATAGGTGTTTTTAAATGTTAATGCGATAATTAACACGTTTTCATTCAATTTTGGTTAAATTTCAAGTTGTTTTGATCTTAATATGCTTTTTCATATAATGAAGTACATGATTTATAAGATTTTTGGTGATTTTTGGAAATTTTTCCTTAGTGATTTACTAAGGTAATAAAATTATTTAAGCCCAAGGGCTAAACTAAAAAATGGCTTCCGTGTTTATTTAAAACCAGAGGGAAATTTGCTTTTGGTAATATTTGGGGAAGAAGTATAGTGTTTTAAGAAAAAGGTTTGACTTTGAAAGTTTTATTTCGAAGGGTTTGAAGGGGCTATCTTCAATGATTTCGAAAGGTTTTAATATCAAAAGGCTTGAGTTCGAAAGGTTTTGATTTTGAAAGGTTTGGTTTCGAAAGGTTTGACTTCGAAAGGTCTATTTCGGAGGGTTTTGAAGGGACTATCTTCAATGATTTCGAAAGGTATTAATTTCGAAAGGTTTTGATTTCGAAAGGTTTAATTTTGAAGGGTTTGGTTTCGATAGGTTTTGATTTCGAAAGGTTTTTAAAGGGGTTACCTTCCAGGATTTTGAAAGGTTTATAATTGGTTTTATAAGGAGGGGGATACCCTAGGCTTTCGACGGGGTCGAAAGGTAAAACCTTTCGACTAGGTCGAAAGGAAACCTTCCGTCAAGGCCGAAGGGTTAGACCTTTCGGCAAGGTCGAAAGGTATGATTTTGTGATGCTTTCAAAAGATAGATTTCCGAAGAGGCTAACTTAGGATGTTTATATGCTTTCGAATGGGGATTTATTCGAAGGGTTTTAAAGGGTTGTTTTAGCCACTTTTCCTTAAGTAAAATTTTGCTAATCTGAAGGGGCTACTTCGAAGAGTTGTAGCATAAAATACTTATTTTTTTGAACATGTAAGGGGAGCATTATATAAATTTGATGTTATTAAACCTTGGGGACACCGGGGTGGGACTACTAATTTCGATACATAGTTTTGGGTTATAAACATAAATATGCTTTCGAAATTATACATTGGGGCTATCAATGTGCTTTTATTTAATTTAACCTAATTGGGGCTACCAATGGGAATAGGTTAAATAGGTGGTATACCTGGATCATGAAGTTTTATAAATAATCATGGGGATCATGATATTTCTGGTCAAGTGATGGGTTCTTGGTTAACCTAGGAAAACCATGGAATGTGCGGTGGATAGTCCACATCAAATTTCTAAAGTAAAGACTGTTTCGCCAGAGGTGGTTAGCCTCTGGATTTGGCACCCAAGGGTTCATAGTCATCCTAGGAAAACTATGGAGTGTGCGGTGGATAGCCCACACCATCTTTTATAAAACAATGTACGATGGATAATCTGCATTTATTTTGAATGGATTTGGGATGGATAGTCCTATTAAATTATGACAGATAGTCATTTTAAAGATTTTAGAGGGGAACTCTAATAAATTGCTTTTAGATGGTATATCTAATAAATGGGTGGATGGGATATCCAATGAATATGATTCATAGCTTTATTTCATATTATGTTAAGACTAATCATTTTGGGTGTACGGGCATAGTAAATGATTTGCATATTTGTTTTAGATACTAGTGAAGGGAAAACCCGTTCCGCTAAGTGGCGTGGTCTCACTAGATATCTATTTATGATAAGAGATGATACGAGATTATTCATACCAGACTTATTGTCTGACTCGAAGTTTGTGTTTCTCCACAAACTCTCGGGTACTCGAAATTAATTGGAGTAGTCTGAGAGTGGGAGACTTTCAGGTTTTGGACGAATAAGCTTCCGGAGACATGCAGGAGGCAGTATTAGCTATATATGAGCCATTTTGTGTATTCCATTGTGATGTACTAAGAACTGTAAAGTTCATATTTATTAGTTCTCTGATCATCATAAGGGGACATCTTCATATGTCGCTTTTATCATATTTTGTACATGTATATGTGATCTAAATGTGGTTAACGTCTGGAATTATGTAAATAAATCTTAAATTGAAATTCATAAGAAATGAGAAATTCTGTTTTGTTGAAGTTTAAAAAATTTCATATTCTTGTGTTTTTGTGTTGCTAATAGTTTCAAAATTTCGATCACTTAGAAATAACACCTATGGATGACTGTAACATCCGTAGCAGTTAGTTTTGAGCCTCTAGAAGCCGGATGTTACAAGTTGGTATCAAAGCATGGTTTATGTACTTAAAAAGGAATTTAAACCTTAAAATATTTTTAAAGCATAAGCTAATGAATCTAAAATATGGTTGGGTTTGGGTAAGCATTATAGTAACGTATGTGCACTTTGCTATAAATACCTAAGTATGTATTCCCCATTCTCTTAGACCGTTCTTTTGTATTTTATCAAGATTGGATTTCAAGTAGTATGGAAGTAAGATATGGGGGCAGGAAACGGAAGAGTGAATCAAGGTGGGAGACGCACCGCAACACGTAGAAATGTTCAACCTAATACTAGGAGCAACCAGGGTCGACAGGCAAATGAAAACCCAGATGCAAATGCCAATGTTGGTGCTGAAATTCCGCCGGTTGATATGGAGATGATGTTTCAATTCTTCGTGAACATGATGCAAGCTAGAGCAGTTGCGGGAGTGGCTGTAGGGAATGATGGAGGAGCTAATTCGGTTGCCCCAGTTGGCAATAATTATGCCAAGCTGAGAAGGGATTATGCTAGTCTTGGAGGGAAGCCTTTTCTAAGAACCGAGGATGCAGTAGGAGTGGATAACTGGCTATTACATTATGAGAGGATATTTGCAGATCTCGGCTTGATGGATATGCAGAAGAGGAGACTTGCTTCCAGGCAATTATAGGGAGCAGCATTGTTTTGGTGTAATGGAGTTGCCGGAGGAGAGCCAGAGGATGACTTGACTTGGGCTGAATTTCGAAGGAGGTTCGAAGAAAGATTTCTATCAGAGGTTGCCAAGTCAGCATTACTCGGAAAATTTGCAGATTTAGTCCAAGGGGATAGATCGGTGATTGAGTATGCTACAGAGTTTGATGAGCTATCCCGTTACGGATATGCTACTATGGATATTATCATTCGAAGGAATGATAAGTTTATCAGGGGGTTAAATCCTGAGATTGCCAGAGCAACCATGCCAAACCTCCGAGATCTATGTCATATTGTTGTTAAGATGGCTATTCAGAATAAAGAGATGCTTTCTACTTTTGGAAAGGGGAAACCAGATGAGGTTCAGAATTTTCAGGGTAAGAAGCGGAAGTTCTTCAAGAAGAAAGGTGCCCAATCGGGGGTAGCAGCAAAGAAGAGCAAGACTGATATTGTTTGTTACAAGTGTGACAAGAAAGGGCACTATTCTAATGAATGTCGCTCGAGTGATGGAAGAGCAGTTGCAGTGAGGCCGAATGTGAAGTGCTACAACTATGGCTAGATGGGGCATTACAAGGACAAGTGTCCTGAGGCTGCTAAAGCTGGAAAGGGAAAGGTCTTTGCGTTGGAACCATCATCCTCTAGACCAACGGCTGCTGAGAAAGGAAAAGCTATGATGGAAGGTATGCTTATGATTCATAGTAATTCGGTTAGGATACTATTTGATACCGGTGCATCGCACTCATTTATATCTCAGTATTTGGTAGATTGCTTATGTTTGGAACCTTTATAGATTATTACTCCTTTAAGGGTTGTAAATCCTATAGGAGGGTATGAAACTCTGGGAATGAGATATGACCAGTTAGAACTTGATTTGTTAGGTCATATGTTTGCATGAAGTTTATATGTTTTTAATTTCGTGGGTTTCGGGATCATATTGGGTATAGATTGGTTAGATAGGTATGATGCTAGGATATTTTGCCAGGAGGGGGAAATATCATTGAGACACCCTAATAGCCATAACCAAGTTATTTACTCAGTAAAGAGTTCGAACAGAAATGCTTATGCGTTATTAGGTGCTATGGGAACGGAAGTAGAGTTGAAGCAGGTTTATGTAGCAAGAGAGTTTGCGGATGTGTTTGAACCAGTTTCAGGCTTGCCGCCAAAAAGAGCTATCGAGTTTCAGATAGATCTCGTACCGGGAGCTGAACCCGTAAGTAGACCACCTAGCAGGATGTCACCAACCGAGATGAAGGAATAGAAGGTGCAACTAGTGGAATTCGAAAGAAAGAATTTCATTCGGCCAAGCATTTCACCTTGGGGAACGGCCGTGGTATTCATGAAGAAGCCAGATGAGTCTTTAAGGATGTGTACCGACTACCGTATGTTGAATGAGAGGACGATCAAGAATAGGTATCCTTTGCCGAGGATCGATGATTTATTCGATTAGTTGAGTGAAGCCAGAGTGTTTTCCCAACTGGATTTGGCGACAGGTTTCCATCAGCTAAGGGTGGTAGAGGTAAGTATTCCTTTGACAACGTTTAGGACCAGATATGGGTCTTACGAATGGTTGGTTATGCCATTCGGGCTTACTAATGCGCCAACTTTCTTTGTGGATTTGATGAACCGGGTTTTCCGAGAGCACTTGGATAGGTTCGTGTTGGTTTTTATTGATGACATATTGGTATATTCTAAGAATGAGAAGGATCATGCGGATGATCTTAGAATAGTGTTACAGACGCTAAGGCAACATCAGCTGAAAGCGATGTTCTCAAAGTGTCATTTTTGGAAGAAGGAAGTGAAGTTCATTGGTCATGTAGTTTCCGAGGAAGGTTTAGCAGTTGATCCGGATAAGATCGAAGTTGTTAACAATTGGAAGGGATCAGATACGGTAAATGAGATTAGGAGTTTTCTTGGTCTTGCAGGTTACTACCGAAGGTTCATTAAGGATTTCTCGCGGATAGCGGCATCCTTGACTATGCTAACCGGGAAGGGCGTGAAGTTTGTTTGGTCTGACAAATGTGAGGAGGCATTCCTTAAGTTGAAACATTTTTTAACCAATGCGCCCGTGTTAGTAGTTCATGATGGGAATCAGGGGTTAGTAGTTTACACCGATGCATGTGGTACCGGGTTAGGTGCTGTACTAATGCAGAATGGAAAAGTTATTGCCTATGCTTCTAGACAGCTTGGACCGCATGAAGTGAGATAACTTACTCATGATTTGGAGTTGGCAGAGGTAATCTTCGCATTGAAGGTGTGGAGACATTATCTATTGGGCGAAAGGTTTGAGCTATTTACATATCATAAGTCTCTACGATATTTATTCTCCCAGAAGGAGCTGAACATGAGACAACAGAGATGGTTGGAGTTTGTTGCAGCTTATGATTTTAGCATCGAGTATACACCGGGAAAGGGAAATAAGGTGGCGGATGCGCTTAGCAGGAAACATTAGAATGTGCTGTTAGCTATGTTGGCGGAATGGAAAGACTTGGAAGCACTGGCTGCTTGAAGTGTGTAGTTGAGGTCGACTGCTGTATCTAGTCGGAATATCGCCATGATGTCTTGTAGGAAGTTCGACCAGTTTTGATCGAACATATTGCTTTTAGGCAAAAAGAGGATCCAGTGTTAGCCGAGAGGATTAGAAGGTTAGAAACTAGTATCGAGATTGATGACTTAAAGGATTTTATTCTTGACTGCAGGGGTTGGTTAAGGAAGGAATAGTTATGTGTTCCTGATGTTGGAAACCTTAGGAAAGAAGTTCTTAGGGAATGTCATCGATCGAAGTTTACGATTCATCCTGGGGGAACCAAGATGTACCAGGATATGAAGAGTAGTTTCTTCTGGGATGGAATGAATAGGGATGTTAGCTTATGGGTAAAACAAGATTTCAACTGTTAGTAAGTAAATACCGACATCAGAAGCCGAGTGGTTTGCTTCAGCCATTGGATATACTAGTTTGGAAGTGGTGCTCGATATCCATGGATTTTATTGACGGGTTTCTAAGGTTAAACCGGGGTAATGAAAGTATATGGGTCATAGTGGACAGATTGACCAAAAGTGACCATTTCATTCCGGTAAGGTCAACCCGGACGGCACCTGTTTTGGCTAATTTGTTCATGAAGAACATCGTTAGATTGCAAGGAATTCCTAGTAGTATCATCAGTGATAGAGATTCTTTGTTTACTAGCGAGTTCTGGAAGAGTCTGCAGAGTGTGTTAGGCATTAAGCTCAATATGAGTACCGCATATCATCCTTAGACGGATGGGCAGACAGAGAGAGTCAACAAGGTACTGGAAGATCTGTTGAGAGCTTGTGTGCTGGATTTTAGTGGTTCTTTGGTAGATCACTTGCACTTAGTGGAGTTTTCCTAAAATAATAGTTATCAGACTACTATGGAACGGCGCCTTTTGAAGCTTTGTTTGGAAGGCCATGCAAAGCACTAGTATGTTGGTTAGAGACCGGAGACAGGTTGGTCCTTGGTCCAGATTTGGTGAGAGGGGCGACAGAAAAGATCGAGTTGATACGGGAAAGAATGAAGGAAGCTCGGTCTAGGCAGAAGAGTTACGCAGACAAAAGGCGTAAGGACCTAGAGTTCTCAGTTGGAGATAGATTTTTCATTAAGGTATCGCCGATGAAAGGTGTGGTTCGGTTCGGGAAGACCAGGGTCCACAATGTATTTCATTTTTCTCATCTTAGGAAGTATGTTTATGATCCAGAAACTACTATCGCTCCGACGGCACTGGAGGACTTAGTAGTGGAACCAGATATGACTTTTGCGAGGCAAACAGTTCGTGTTGTGGCAAAAGATGAGAAGAGACTAAGGAACAAGACATTCAAGTTGGTGAAAGTTCAGTGGAGCGACAACGTGAAGGACTGTACTTGGGAGACAGAAGACAGGATTAGGGCTACTTTTCCTTGGCTGTTTTAGATGGTATGTTCTATATAGGGTTTATATAGAATTTGACTAGTAGGTTATACTAACTTTGCTTGCATGGGCTATATGCTTGTTGTTTTGTCCTTACTGAAATTTCAGGGACGAAATGTTTTAAAGGGGGGAGTCTGTAATGTCCCTGAATTTTAATTAACATTATTCAGAATATTTAGTTGGATAAATTAAACAGAATAATGTGAATAGTAGGGGATGAGATTAATAAATCCAATGGCCGTGTCTAAAAGAATGAACTAAAATAAAATGACTTAAATAAATTAAGAAGGAGGAATTTTTCCCAAGGGATAAACTTGGAAATGGGGCTACATTTCTTAGTATATATCTCTTCCTCCACTTGAATAAATTTCCACTTTCTCATTCTTAACTCCTCATCACTTCGGCCGGCCATTAAAAAGCTCCAGGAAGAATTTAAATTAAAGAATAAGCTAAGGAATTAAGGCTAGGAAAGTATCTCATTCTCCAATTAACAAATCAAGGTGGATAATCATGTTTATCATCTCGTTTTTCTGTGTTTGGATCGGTTATGGGTTATACCCGATTCATGTTTGTGGTTTTGGTTAGGATATAACCATTTAAACCTTTGTTTGAGTAAGACATAGGTGTTTTAAAAAGTTAGTGGGATAATTAACACGTTTTCATTCGGTTTTGGTAAAATTCCAAGTTGTTTTGATCTTCATATGCTTTGAAATTTTAATTTGATGAAGTATATGATTTATCAGATTTTTGGTGATTTTTGGGAATTTTTCCTTAGAGATTTACTAAGGTAAAAAAATTATTTAAGCCCAAGGGCTAAATTGAAAAATGGCTTCCGTGTTTATTTAAAACCGGAGGGAAATTTGCTTCTGGAAATATTTGGGGAAGAAGTACAGTGTTTTAAGAAAAAGTTTAGACTCTGAAAGGTTTATTTCGAAGGGTTTTGAAGGGGCTATCTTCAATGATTTCGAAAGGTTTTAATTTCGAAATGTTTGAGTTCGAAAGGTTTTGATTTCGAAAGGCTTGGTTTCGAAAGGTTTGACTTCGAAAGGTTTAATTCGAAGGGTTTTGAAGGGGCTATCTTTAATGATTTCGAAAGGAATTAATTTCGAAAGGTTTTGATTTCGAAAGGTTTATTTTGAAAGGTTTAATTTCGAAGGGTTTGGTTTCGAAAGGTTTTGATTTTGAAAGGTTTTTAAAGAGGCTACCTTCCAGGATTTCGGAAGGTTTATAATTAGTTTTATAAGGAGGGGGGATACCCCAAGCTTTCGACAGGGTCGAAAGGTAGAACCTTTCGACTAGGTCGAAAGGAAACCTTCCGTAAAGGCCGAAGGGTTGGACCGTTCGGCAAGGTCGAAAGGTATGATTTTGTGATGCTTTCAAAAGAAAGTCTTCCAATGGGGCTTACTTTGGATGTTTATATGCTTTTGAGTGAGGATTTATTCAAAGGGTTTTAAAGGGCTGTTTTAGCCACTTTTCCTTAAGTAAAATTTTGCTAATTTAAAGGGGCTACTTCGAAGGGTTATAGCATAAAATACTTATTTTGTTTGAACATGTAAGGGGGAGCCTTATATAAATTTGATGTTATTAAACCTTGGGGAAACCGAGGTAGGATTACTGATTTCGATACATAGTTTGGGGTTACAAACAGAAATATGCTTTTGAAATTATACATTGGGGCTATCAATGTGCTTTTATTTAATTTAACCTAATTGGGGTTGCCAATGGGAATAGGTTAAACAGGAGGTATACCTGGGGAAAATAATTAATCATGCGGATCATGAAGTTTTATAAATAATCATAGGGATCATGATATTTCTGGCCAAGTGATGGGTTCTTGGTTAACCTAGGAAAACCATGGAATGTGCAGTAGATAGCCCACATCAAATTTTTAAAGTAAAGAATATTTTGCCAGAGGTGGTTAGCCTCGGGATTTGGCACCCAAGGGTTCATAGTCATCCTAGGAAAACTATGGAGTGCGCGGTGGATAGCCCACACCATCTTTTATAAAACAATGTACGATGGATAATCTGCATTTTTGGAATAGATTTGGGATGGATAGTCCTATTAAACTATGATGGATAGTCATTTTAAAGATTTTAGAGGGGAACTCTAATAAATTGCTTTTAGATGGGATATCTAATAAATGGGTGGATGGGATATCCAATAAATATGATTTATAGCTATATTTCATATTATGTTAAGACTAATCATTTTGAGTGCAGGGGCATAGTAAATGATTTGCATATTTGTTTTGGATACTAGTGAGGGGAAAATCCGTTCCGCTAAGCGACATGGTCTCACTAGATATCTATTTATGATAAGAGATGATAGGGGATTATTCATACCAGACTTATTATCTGCCTCGAAGTTTTTGTTTCTCCACAAACTCTCAGGTACTCAAAATTAATTTGAGTAGTCTGAGAGTGGGAGACTTTCAGGTTTTGGAGGAATAAGCTTCCGGAGACATGCAGGAGGCAGTATTAGCTATATAAGAGCTATTTTGTGTATTCCTTTGTGATGTACTAACAACTGTAAAGTTCATATTTATTAGTTCTCTGATCATCATAAGGGGACATCTTCATATGTCGCTCTTATCGTATTTTGTACATGTATATGTGATCTGAACATGGTTAACATCTGGAATTATGTAAATAAATCTTAAATTGAAATTCATAAGAAATGAGAAATTCTGTTTTGTTGAAATTTAAAATTTTTCATATTCTCGTGTTTCTGTGTTGCCAATAGTTTCTAGATTCTGATTTCGGTCACTTAGAAATAACACCTATGGATGAGTGCAGCATCCGTAGTAGTTAGTTTTCAGCCTCCGAAAATGGGATGTTACAATACTTTTATTATTAGAAACTATTATAGAGTTTATTAAGGAGATTTGGATGTATAAACTCTTTATTTCAGTTTTATATAGTCTATGAACCCGATGCACTTTGATGTTCTTATTTATGGTTCATTTGATTATATCACTGTCTCGCTTGTTTTACATCTATTTGTTATATTATATTTTATCTGTGCACTATGAGATGTTATACAATTACTTTGTTTGTATTTTTTTTTACTTTTCACCCTTGTCTATCATCCTACATCGGTCGGGTACCTCCACAACGCATTATACAAGTATATTGGGCATCGAAGGAGTAGGTGGTCATCACATTTGGTATTAAAGCTTAGGTTGCGTAGATGATCTAAGTTGGTATATGGATCCACTAGAGATAAGAAAGGATCCATCGCCTTAGAATGGATTGAGCGACATATCAAAGAGCATATTTGTTATATTTTGGTTTTTAAAACTACATAGTAATATATCATAGTAAGTCACATTGCATATATGAGTACCATTGATGTAGTTTTCCTCTATGTGAGACTTATCATTCTTATTACAGTTTGCAACAATGGATAGGCATACTGAGAATTCTATGTTGGGAGCTAAGGATGGAAGGATCACCGGGATAGCTAATGAGCCTAAAGTGTAGGCAGCGTTCATCTCTATGACGATGAGCATAATGTGAGCAGCCTAAAAAGGAGCTACAGGGACAATGGATGGTGGTGCTCAAATCCAAGAACAACAAATTGTTATTCCTCAAGAAGAAGCTAAACCACAAGTGGATGGAGGTATTAAGAGAATGAGGGATATAGAAGGTGGGAAATAGTCCCAAAAGAAGGTGATCAAAAGAAAGGCAAGTGGGTGTCGAGATGCTTTAATTGCAAAGGGTAGGGTCATATTAGTGAGGGTTCTAAGGACCCAAAAGGTGGTGAGAGGAGTGCTTCAACTATGTTAGGGATGGACACATTAAGACAGATTGTCTAGAGCCGGTTAGGGAGCCGCAACCCCAAATGAAGAATGTTCCTAGGAAGAGCAAGTGGGAGCCTATTTGCTATGATTATAGGGAGAAGGTCCATATTGCTAAAGATGATAAGGCGAAGGCAAGAAGTGCAACAACTGCAACAAGCTTGGGCATATTAAGAAAGATTGTCCATAACCGCCTAGGAACAAGCAAGTTGAGTCTACTTAAGCTTCGAGCGCTGTCCCACAGTCGTCAAATGCTCTATTGGTGAAGAAGAAGGAGAATAGCATCATTTTTAGGGTATGTATTCTATTTTCGATACACCTATACATATTTTATTCCATACCTGGACTTCATATTCCTACGTATCTAGTGATTCGGTATATAGATTGGGATTGAAACTCGAGATAGTTGACCGACTTTTAAATTATGACAATCCCTGTTGGGGGTTCAGCGAACCTCTGCATGGTTCATCAAGACCTAGCCTTATTGAGTCATGGATGTTTATTTTTTTATGATTGCCTTGTTTTTGGATTTGTGGGGTTCAGTATTATATTAGGGATGGACTGGCTGAGGAAGTACGAAGTAATGGTGGAATGAGAGAGGCTGTTGATGATAATAAGGATGGATGATGGACATAGATTGGAGATAGGCTACATACCTGACGAGTAGGTGATGGTTAGACTTTTTGTATTTGCTTGAGATCCCTAACAGCGAGTTGTCACCAATGCCTATAGCTAGAAAAGCATTTAGATATATTGGAGGAGGTGAGCAGATTACCACCACCTAGTGTGATCGAGTTCCGTATAGGTTTGGAGAAGGATGCCAGATCGATTGTTACGCCATTAAGGCGTATAGCGCCGAAGGGGTAGGAGGAACTTGAGGTGCACGTGAATGACCTATTGCAGTTAGGGTTCATCCGATAGGATATATTTAATTGAAGAGCACCTGTAGTGTCTGCCACTAAGGTTGACGCCTCTTTGAGATAATGTGTAGATTATCGTGAGCTGAATAAGGTAATGAAGAAAAACAAGTATCCACTTCGTATTGATGACTTGTTCAATCAGCCTCATAATGCTAGGGTGTTCTCTCAGTTGGACCTCACGACGGGGTTTCATTAATTGAGAGTGGCAAAGGAGAGTGTGTCGATCACTGTGTTTCGTACGCCGTTTGGATTCTATGAGTGTTTGGTTATGTCGTTAGGGCTAACCAATGCATTTCCATACTTTGACTAAATAAGTTTGTACTTGTGTTCGTGGATGATATCCTTGTTTATTCGAGGATGGGGGAAGAACACAAGGAGCATTTAAGGATTGTGCTCGAGGTGTTGAGAAAGCACCAATTGAAGGCGAAGTTTTCGAAATGTCACTTCTAAAGGAGGGAAGTGCGGTTTTTGGGTCATGTTGTTTCTGAGTAGGATATTGTTGTAGACCATGCATAGGTGGTGAAAGTACAGGACTTGGATATATCCAAAACCGCTACAGACATGAGAAGTTTCCTTGGACTAGTGAGATACTATAAACGTTGTATCTAGGACTTCTCTAAGGTAGTAGTGCCATTAACCAATTTGATGAAGAAGAATCGGACCTTTATTAAGGACATGATGTGCGAGCACACGTTTGTGAGTCTGAAGGAGAGGTTGACCAGCGCACCAGTGTTAGTTATTCTAAATGGGAATTAGAAGTTCACAGTATACACGGACTTCGGTGGTACTGGACTTGGTGTAGTATTTCAAACACCCCACACCCCTTAGTAAACCCAAAAAGGGCACACTAAAGGATATGTTGCATTATATGTATAGCTAAAACATTACAGAGATTAAGATTCACAAGACAAATAAGTAAAACAGCGGAAACATTTAAATGGTAACTTATTATTCAAAATAAAACTTCATAAATAAGTCTGAAAAACATCACATGCCTCAAATACCAAATACACATGTCTTATGAAAAATGCATCTCAGTCTCATAAAATCAGAGTACAATAAAATAATCATCCCTCTCATAAGTACCAGTACATCAAAAGCCAAATAAAAAGAAAACCGAAAAAAAGAAGAATACATGAAGAAATCCGAGAATGAATCTCCAAGAAATCTGAATCTACGGTCCTTGCCTCTACTGGTCTATGGGGGGAAAAGGGGAAATAGAGGAGTGGGTTAGACAATAAGTTTGGTGAGTGAAAGTAATCACTAGCATTTCTAAGCAAGATAAAGATAATAGACTAAGCAATAGTTCTAGTATGGAAGAAAAATACAGAAAATATAAAACTGGGATAAATACCGTTTCTGATTCTGTTTGCTTTGATTGTGATTGTTTACACTTATCTTAAACTGCTGTGATTAGGCTGAGATCCTAATCCTATTTTACTTAGGCTAAAATCCTAATTCTACCCATTGATTGGCCTTCTATCTCTGTTGTGCCACTGTGAGCTAGTCCAATCCTATTTGTCCCACAGCAAAAGACACCTGTTTAGCGCTTGGAACGCAGTAGCGAATTATTTACCCTAATTAATGTCGCACGCTCGGTCATCGTCGGTACATGCTAACTCTCGCCCCCTCTTATGACCTCTAATTTACCCTAATCTTCATAAGCGTGCCCAGCCTAACCTAATCTATTGTGAGACCATCAGACCTAGACCTGTAAGGGAATGCTGCCCGGCCTCACCTAAGAGTTGTGAGACCATCAGACCTAGACTGAAAGGAAATGCTGCCGGTACTGGTCCTAACAAACAAATTCTAGTTCACCCCTTGCCCAAATCCCCATATTTGAGCTTCTATCTATTGGCCACTTATTTACCCTAATTAGCATAAGCATGTCCCAGTCTCACCTAACTATTGTGAGACCATCAGTTCCTAACCGAAAGGGAATGCTGTTGGTACGGGCCCTTCTTCTATGTTTGCTTATTAACTTAGTGTAAGTTTTTAAAATAAGCCTCTTCTGTTATTTCTGCTATATTTGCTTATTAACTTAACCTAAGTTTTAAAATAAGCCTTTTCTGTTATCTCTTTCTTTTCAAATTATAACCTATGTGATATAACTGTTCTTTTGCTTATTAACTTTATCAAGATCTAAGTTATAAAATAAGCCTCTTCTGTTATTCTTTATCTTCTCTCTTTTTTAGTTATAATCACTTGTTATAATTATGTTTGCAAATGTCTCAAATTTGCCTATTTCAGTCTATCTTCTTTTTATTACAGTTTTTCTATTTTAATCCATATTTGCGAATTATTCTCTTTTCAATATTTTATTCACGTCAAAAATGAAAAAAAAAGAAACTAACATTTACAGGCTAAATTCCAACTTAAAACAGATGTAAATAAATGTAAATAACTGTAAATAATAGTAAATATATGTAAATAAATGAATAAAACAGCTGAATAAAAATAGACTGAAAAGAACTTCTGAAATTTACTTAAAAACTAACTGTAGATAACTTATATAAAAACCGTCTCAAAATTGTAGAAAAACTACAACTATTGAGATTCTATTTTTTAAAATTACTTAAAAAACTAAAATAATTACCAAACAGTCACCTGTGCTCCTTAGCTTTAGTCCTTGGTCTTCCTTGATCCACTCCTAGAACGTATAATATTTTTATGAAAAAGATTTCCTCCTTAGAAAAAATTTCTATTTAGGGTCCAGCCTCCGGCAATGAACCCAAATAGGAGAAAATCTGAATGAGAAAAATAGTTAGGCCTAGGGTCTTATTTATAGTGTAGCTTAGGGATCTCAGACCGTTGGATTTGAAGATTAAATCTGGTGCAACCACGTCATAGGCTTGCTAGGAACTGTCGGATGGAAGCGCGAACGCACAGGATTGAAGAAAAAACAAAATATGACGTTACGCTTCGACCTGGACGTTTTCACGTCCAAATACACAGGTGGGTCGACCTGCATGTCGACCTATAGGTCGACTTATGGCCTTGGGGGTCGACCCTAGGGTCGACCTGGCCTAGGTATGGGTCGACCTGACCCTTTTTATTATTTTTTCATTTTAGTTCAATTCTTGTTTCTCTCTTATCTTCTTCATATTAACTCGGATTTTGACAAATTATATATGGAAATTGACCAAAAAATTATAGCGGACACAATGGTGCAACTCCGATGGATCAATTCTGACAATTTCACAAACTTATTTTATTATTTAATTAATTTTTTAATTAATTATTATAGCTTAAATTTTGGGTTGTTGCATTCTCCCCTCCTTGAAGGATTTCGTCCTCGAAATCTCCAAGGAAAGAAGAATGAAATAAATATTTTCATCCAAATTCTACAATCATATATTCAACCATCATCCATTACATCCATTGTCCTTAAACTTTCTAATGTAGTTCATGATATATGCAAATTGTGCAGTGTTAATGTCCCTAACTAATGCAAAAGATTAGGCGATCTACTAATTCAATCGACCTCCTTTTTATGCGTTCATGTCCGTGTTATGTATCCAAATGAATGCAAATTCCCTAATGACAACTGATAGTTCTATATGCGTGCTATAATTATCATCCAAATCCAACAATCATATGAGAATCATCCTATAGCAACCAAAATAAAAATAAAAATGCAAATGCACACACATCCACATGCATATGCTTCAATGGCCTAGTTAGGCTGATCCCTAAGAGATAATAGTGCCTAGTGTATATATATGTGTCCATTAGCATCCACTAGCAAACACTTGCAACCACTAGCATCTGTCATACATAACATGTTCTAGTAATATGTTTACATTCAGTCCTACCATCCATAGGTTAAATCCTAAGATCTACCCTCCCAAAGGATACTAAAGGAAAGAACATATTCAAAACTAAAGATGGAAATAAGAAATTCAAAACGTACTATTGAAAAGATGCGGATAAGAGGTACGTATTTTCTCCTCAGCCTCCCGCGTAGCATCCTCAATACTATCTCCCCATTGCACCTTAACGAAAGGGACTTCTTTATTCTTAAGCTTCTTGACATCATGTCTAGCGATGTTGGTAGGAATGCGATGAACCGATGCTTCTCTCTCCACTTAAACTTCTTCAAGTTGGCTAGGTTCCACTACCTCTGCTGAATCATGTAAGCACTTTCTCAGGTGCAAAACATGAAAAACATCATGAACTCCCGCAAGCCTCTCTGGTAGCTTTATCCGATACGCTATCTTCCCTACCCTTTCCACAATGGGGAACGGTCCTACGAATCTGGGAGGAAGTTTCCCACTTGATCCAAACCTCACTACCTTTCTTAGTGGAGACACCTTAATGAAAAACAAATCTCCTATCTCAAACTCAATATCCCTTCTCCGCTTATCTGCATAGGATTTATGCCTATTTTGGGACGTCTTCATTCTCCTTCTAATCAAATCAAATCAATCTTTTCCAAAGCTCTCTAACCATGTCGGGACCTAGTAGCAATCTCTCTGAAGACTCCAACCAACACGAAGGCAACTTGCAAGGTCTTCCATAAAGAGCTTCAAAAGGTGCCATTCCAATGTTAGATTGAAAACTATTATTATATGCGAACTCCACTAAATGAAGATGCTCATCTCAAGTTCCTCCAAAATCAAGAATGCACATCCTCAACAAATCCTCAAGAACTCTATTAACTCTCTCCGTTTGGCCATCCGTCTAGGGGTGATAGGCCGTACTCAATCTAAGCTGCGTCCCTAAAGTCTCTTGCAAGCTTCTCCAAAACTCGCTAGTAAAGATGGGGTTTCTGTCGCTCACTATGCTAGAGGGAACTCTATAGAGTCGGACTATCTCACGAACGTATATAGATGCCAAATAAGGCGCTGTCCTCTTACTCTTGAGTGGAATGAAGTGGGCGCTCTTAGTCAAACGATCTACAATCAGCCAAATAATGGTATTCCCCTTCCTAGATCGGGGTAAACCATCTATGAAGTCCATTGAAACACTATCCCACTTCCATTCGGGTACATCTAATGGTTGAAGCAATCCGTCAAGCCTCTACTGCTCCACCTTAACTCTTTGGAATACAAGACACTTAGCCACAAACTCTGCTACATCCTTCTTCATGCCACTCCAATAAAACACTCTCTTTATGTCCCTATACATCTTATCACCACCCGGATGAATAGTCATTCGAGAATGGCGTGCTTCTTCTAGAACTGCTCTCGTCAAATCACTAGTGCAGGGGACACAAAGTCTTCCATCTCTCCTTAGCCACCCTTTACTATCAGTGGAATAGCGTTGGAGATGTGTAGAGACCTCTCCTCTACTAATCCTATCCATAAGCTCTGAATCCTCTTGCTTCCTAGAGCCAATCCGATCTATGAGGGTAGGCTTAACTTTAAATGCTGAAATCTTAGCAAAATCTCTGATAAACTCCTTATAAAAGCCATCCAAACCTAGGAAGCTTCTAATTTAGGTAGCGTTCTTGGGGGCCTTCCAATCCTGTACTGCTATTATCTTAGCGGGATCCACAGCTAAACCCTCTCTTGAGACTACATGCCCCAAGAAACACACCTCCTCACACCAAAAGCGACGCTTCGAGAATTTTGCTTTAAACTGATGAACACAAAGTGTACGAAGAACCTCCTCAAGATGAATAACATGCTCTTCCATACTCTTGGAAAACACTAGAATGTCGTCCACAAACACTACAACGAACTTATTTAGGACATCTCGAAAAACATGGCTCATCAAATCTGCAAAATAGGCTGGGGCGTTGGTCATCCCAAACGGCATAACCAACCACTCAAAGAATCCATCGGGTGTCCTAAATGCCGTTTTTCGACGCTATCGTCAATGACCCTAAGCAGATGAAATCCAGTGGCTAAGTCAAGCTGAGAAAATACTGAAGAGCCAATCGAAAAGATCGTCTATCCTAGGAGGTGGGTAACGGTTCTTCTTTGTGAGCTTATTCAACTCTTTATAGTCTACGCAAAGTTGAAGGGAACCATCCGCCTTTGTAGCGAAGACGACTGGCGCTTCCCTACTCAAATGTGCTCCGTCTGATGAAGTCTTTCTCCAATAGCACACTAATTTGCTTACTTAACTCCTTTCTCTCCCTAGAAGCCATATGTCTCACGAGTAATGCCACTAGCTTAGCATGGTCATTCAGATAGATCCTAAAGTCGATCTCTCTCTTAGGGGGTAGTCCCCTAACCTCTTCAAAAACGTCTGGGAAATCTCTAATGACTGGAACGGAATCTAACTCTCCTACTGATGAATCAAGGGAATAAAGGAAGCTCAACATGACTAAAACCTGTGGGTCACAAGAAACCTCAAGAGTCCTTCGGCTACATGTCTCCAGTCTGACAACTCTCCTCTCGCAGTCTAATATCGCACCATAAGTGGATAACCAGTCCATCCCCAAAATCATCCCATATCCCGAAAATCCCAGTACATAGGCGTCATAATCAAACTCCATGCCTAGTATAAAAATGTTCAAACCTCTACAAATCATGGATAAATGTGCCTATCCTCTTATGGGGTTTGAAACAACTAACTAGAGAAATATCTAAGTGCAAACAATCAACCAATGAACTAGAAATGAAAGAATGCGATGCTCCAGAGTCAAAAAGAGTCCGAATAGGAAAATCTGAAATAGAGATCAAACCTTCTACAGAGACTTTCCTACCTCGATCCAGTCCACCAGAAGGTGCTGCATCCAAAGCCTGTACTTGTGCTGTAGGTGCGCCTGCACTCTACCTTGCCCTCTGAGGATAAGCTTTACTAAGGTGACCAGGCTGCCCACAGTTGTAACACCTCCCCTTGATCGTGTCCTTTTTACAGTCCTTTGTGAAATGCCCAACCAACCTATAATTTTGACATTTCTCGTCTTTCTTGATCTGTCCCTTCTGAGGTCCTCCTTCTTTGTTCTTGTTCTTATCCCTCTTATTCTTCCACTACAGCTTCTTAGAGTTTTCTAATTTAGGAACCTCCTTAACATCTTCTTTCTTAGCGACATCTGATATGAGAGCCATCTCCACAAGTGACTCATACGTCGCTCCCATAGGTACATGCATCAATAACAACCCTTGGAGGGGCTGGTTCAAACCCTTAGCTCCGTTCCGAACCGTGATAGCTCATTAAACTAATTTATATACTCCTTCACTGAAAGACTCCCATGCTTCAGACTAATGAACTTCTCCAACTACATGCTTTTCTCGGCTTGCGATAAGAACTTTCTCTCAAACCTTTCCCGAAATCCAAACCAACCAATGTCTCAACCTTCCATCTCTATGATCTCCCACCAGTAAGAAGCTTCTCCCTTCAGTTGCCAATATGCAAGCTGAACTCTCTGTCGGTCCTCCAATCCTAACAGCCCAAATATCCGCTTTGTATTCCTCAACCAAGCTCGTGCCACCATGAAATCCTCCGTGCCGGAAAATGTCTTGCCTCCTAGATTAGCAAAGTACTTGCATAGCTTAGAAAAATTGGTTGATGTAGGTGGATTAATAGGATCTCCACCCGCCGGTGCTGTATTGGGTGCTTGCCCATGCACCTCTGGTGCTATAGCTTGGTGGTATCTACGGAACTAGGCAGTGGCTTGGACACCCTCTGGAAGATTTGGGGCGTCTGTAATTCTATGCAAAGAAAAGAGAATTTAGGATCGAATGAATCGAAAGAAGGTTGAACTGGACTTTGAGGGGATTTTTATAAAAACTCTCTTATACATAAGAACCATTTCTATAATAAGAGTTTCTTTCTAAAAAACACTTTTAGTTTGAAGATATGTTACTTTTGAAAAATACTTTACTTTTAAAAAAAGTTTTTAGAATTCTTGTAACCTTAGGCTCTGATACCAAGTGAAACACCCCACACCCCTTAGTATACCCAAAAAGGGCACACTAAAGGATATAGTGCGTTATAGGTATAGCTAAAACATTACAGAGTCTAAGATTCACAAGACAAATAAGTAAAAATAGCTGAAACATTTAAATGGTAACTTATTATTTAAAATAAAACTTCATAAATAAGTCTGAAAAACATCACATGTCTCAAATAACAAACACACATGTCTTATGAAAAATGCATCTTAGTCTCATAAAATCAGGGTACAATAGAATAATCATCCCTCTCATAAGTACCAGTACATCAAATGCCAAATAAAAAGAAAACTGAAAAGAAGAAGAAGAATACATAAAGAATTTCGGGAATGAATCTCTCAGAAATCTAAATCTATTGTCCTTGCCTTTTCTGGCCTATGGGGGGATAAGGGGAAATAGAGGAGTGGGTCGGACAATAAGTCTAGTGACTGAAAGTAATTACTAGCATTTCTAAGCAAGATAAAGATAATAGACTAAGCAATAGTTCTAGTATGGAAGAAAAATACAGTAAAGATAAAAATGGGGTAAAATACTGTTTTTGGTTCTGTTTGCTTTGATTGTGATTGTTTGTGCTTGTCTTAAACTGGTGTGATCAGGCTGAAATCCTAATCCTATTTTACTTAGGCTGAAATTCTAATTCTACCCGTTAATCGGCCTTCTATCTCTGTTGTGCCACTGTGAGCTAGTCCAATCCTGTTGGTCCTACAACGAAAGACACCTGTTTAGCGCTTGGAATGCAGTAGCGAATTATTTACCCTAATCAATGTCGCACGCTCGGTCATCGCCGGTACACGATAACAGTCGCCCCCTCTTATGACCTCTTATTTACCCTAATCAGCATAAGCATGCCGAGCCTCACCTAATCTGTTGTGAGACCATCAGACCTAGACCTGAAAGGGAATGATGCCCAGCCTCACCCAAGTGTTGTGAAACCATCAGACCTAGGTTGAAAGGGAATGCTGTCGGGACTGGTCCTAACAAACAAATTCTAGTTGCGCCCCTTGCCCAAATCCCCAGATTTGAGGTTCTATCTATTGGCTACTTATTTACCCTAATTAGCATAAGTTTGTCCCAGCCTCACCTAACTATTGTGAAACCATCAGTTCCTGACTGAAAGGGAATGCTGTTGGTACGGGGCCTTCTTCTATGTTTGCTTATTAACTTAGTGTAAGTTTTTAAAATAAGCCTCTTCTGTTATTTCTGCTATATTTGCTTATTAACTTAATCTAAGTTTTAAAATAAGCCTTTTCTGTTATCTCATTCTTTTCAAATTATAACCTATGTGATATAACTGTTCTTTTGCTTATTAACTTAATCAAGATCTAAGTTATTAAATAAGCCTTTTCTGTTATTCTCTATCTTCTCTTTTTTTTAAGTTATAATTATGCTTGCAAATGTCTCAAATTTACCTATTTCAATCTATCTTCTTTTTATTATAGTTTTTCTATTTTAATCCATGTTTACGAATTATTCTCTTTTTAACATTTTATTCGCGTCAAAAAGGAATAAAAAAGAAACTAACATTTACAGGCTAAATTCCAACTTAAAGCAGATGTAAATAAATGTAAATAACTGTAAATAATGGTAAATAACTGTAAATAAATGAATAAAACAACTGAATAAAAATAGACTGAAAAGAACTTCTGAAATTTACTTATAAACTAACTGTAAATAACTTATATAAAAACTGTCTCAAAATTGTAGAAAAACTATAGCTATTGAGAACCCTATTATTTTAAATTACTTAAAAATCTAAAATAATTAGAAAACAGTCACCTGTGGTCCTTAGCTCTAGTCCTTGGTCTTCCTTGATCCACTCCTAGAGCATAGAATATTTTTATCAAAAAGATTTCCTCCTTAGAAATTTTTCCTATTTAGGGTCCAGCCTCTGGCAATGAACCAAAATAGGAGAAAATCTAAATGAGAAAAATAGCCAGGCCTATGGTCTTATTTATAGTGTAGCTTAGAGATCTCACACCGTTGGGTTTGAAGATTAAATCTGATGCAACCACGTTATAGGCTTGCTAGGGACCGTCGGATGGAAGAAAGAACACAGATGATTGAAGAAAAATCGAACTATGATGTTACGCTTCGACCTGGACGTTTTCACGTCCAAATACAAAGGCAGGTCGACCTATGGCCTTGGGGGTCGACCTTAGGGTCAACCTAGCCTAAGTATGGGTCGACCTAACCCTTTATATTTTTTCATTTTAGTTCAATTCTTGTTTCTCTCATATCTTCTTCATATTAACTCAGATTTTGACAAATTATATATGCAAATCAACCTGAAAATTACAACGGACACAATGGTGCAACTCCCGTAGCTCAATTCTGAAAATTTCACAAACTTATTTTATTATTTAATTAATTCGTTAACTAATGATTATAGCTTAAATTTTGGGTTCTTACAATATTGATGCAAATGGAAAAGGCTGTCACATACGCTAGTCGATAACTGAAACCGCACGAGAGGTAGTATTTGACTTACGATTTGGACTTGGTGGCGATAGTATTAGCTTTAAAGGTATGGAGGCATTATTTTATTAGGGAGAGGTTCAAGTTGTATACAGACCATAACTCGTCGAAGTGTCTATTCTCCCAGAATAACCTCAACCTTCATCAGCAGCGATGGTTAGAGTTCCTAGCCTCCAATGACTTTGACATTTCATATACGCTTGGTAAGGGAAATGTGTCGCTGATGCATTGTGTAAAAGACATGCTAGCTTGGGAGCGATGTTCCTAGAGTGGAGGCAGTTGGAGTTCATCACTGGATATGATTTTAGACCTCGATGTAGGCTAGAGTCGAAAGTGTTAGCCAGCTTGAAGATTGGACCTATCGTGATTGAGTAGATCGGTACTAGTTAGAGGCGAGACGTTAGAGTAGCAAAGATCATGATGAAGATATTGGGAGGGGTAGAGTTTGAGGAGATTAAGCAGTATAGGATCGACCGTGACTGGGCGTGAGCAATATTCGACTAGAACTGAATTAACCGATAAAACCAGTTCATTTCAATCGGTTCAGTTACGAAATTAAATCGATTCGAATTCAATTTGTAAAATAAAAAAAATTATTCATTGGTTTAACCGAATTAACCGAACTTTTATTATATTATTCAAATTTATTGTGTTGTAACACTTGTAATAATTGGTTTAGTACTAAAAAAAGTTTAACTATCATAAAATCGGTCGATTTTTCTCACAAAAAACAAAAAAAATACTCAATAAAATATCTCTAAACAAAAATTTATGTTTTTCTTTGAGTAAGTCAATCATTTGAATAATAACATATGATAATTTCTCTTACTTTCATTTTTAGTTCGGTTAAATCGATCACCGATCGAATTAAACGAAACTAATTCGGTTCGGTTCGATTCAGTTTTGATTTTTTTTAGTTCTAATTCGGTTTGACATTTTTTACCTAAAAACCGACCAAACCGACCTAATGCTCAACCCAAAGCATTACGGTTGGCTCTGTAAGGATGGAATTGTTTGTTCCTAATGTCTATAGGTTGAGGGATGATGTGCTATGCAAGTGCCATCCTTTGAAATTGACTATATACCCCAGTGGCAATAAAATATACCATGTTATGAGGGAGACATTTTATTGGGAAATGATGAAGAAAGAAGTTTAGTCATTCATCTCGCAATGTATAAACTGTTAGTTGATAATGGTAAAGCAGAAGAAGATGAGTGGTTTGCTGCAACAGCTCAAGATTACCTAGTGTAAATGGGAATAAGTTTCGATGAGCTTCATCGATGGGTTGCCCAGGACTACAGGAGGGTTCGATAGCATTTGGGTCAGAGTCGATAGATCGATAGAGAATGCTCAATTCATACCCGTCAAGTCAAGTAGAACGTCATCCAAATTGGCCGCCTTGTATGTAAAACGGGTTATGTAATTCCATGGTGTGCCGAAGAGCATTGTGAGCGATCGAGACCCTTTGTTCACTAGTGTGTTTTGGAAGAGCTTGCAAGAGCATTGGGGATGGAGCTGCATCTTAGTATAGCATATCACCCACAAACAGATAGGCAGACCAAGAGATTGAATCGTATCTTGGAGGATCTCTTGCGAGCTTGCATTCTCGATTTTAGTGGCTCGTGGGATGATCATCTACATTTAGTAGAGTTCGCATACAAAAACAATTATAAATCTAGCATTTATGGCACCATTTGAGGCATTATATGGCCGACTGTGCAATGTTCCTTCGGGTTGGTGGGAAGCAGGCGAGAAAATCATACTTGTGCGAGATATGGTTAGAGAGACTTCGAAGAAGATCTAGATCGTTGGGCAACGAATGAAAGCTTCTTAGGATAGATAGAAGAGCTATGCTGAAAGGAGAAGATGTGATTTAGAGTTCTCCATTGGCGATATGGTATTCGTCAAGATCTCTCCATTGTAGAATGTTGTTCGATTTGGTATTAAGAGGAAGTTGGTACTGAGATTCATTGATCCTTTTTCGATACTTGAGAGGATTGGGAACCTAGCTTACAGAGTCAACTTACCTCAAAAGATGGCGGGTATGCACATCGTGTTCTATGTCTCTCAATTGCAGAAGTTTGTGCATGATTCAGGCATGATAGTTCAATCAAATCAACAAAACATTGTCTGCACTACACAAAACAACCACAAATGAACTCTGGCTTCCTTGCCTCTGCCTCCACAAATAACCATCCTACATCTCCACATACTTTCAGCCTGCTCCTCCACCACCTTCCTTCTCGAACACCTTCCTCTGCAATCCACTTTCAACTGCTATCAATAGTGCCTATTACCCTGTGCATGTCAGTGCATATTTACATCCACCATCATTAACCATACCTCCCTCATTCAACATCCACCACTACTGTTTACCTCTCAACATTCACCATCATAATCCCCTTTCACTCCACTGACATCAGCAGCTCAATCACAACTCCAACTTCAACCATTTCTGCCATAAACTGACCGCTTCTTCAATGCTTCCCTCTGACTTAACCTCTGCCCATATAACAGTGCATCAATTCATCAACATACGACTACATACTCCCCTTCATCACTCAGTGCATATAAGACTGTCATCACAATCTGCCATCAACTTTCAAACAACAAATACCACTGTAGCAGCCATCTTCACTATTACGACTGTTTCTTCACTGCCATACTGCTTCGCCATCGCCATCTGCCTGAACTTCACCTCCACTAGACCGAACTCCAGTAACTCTTCAGCAACTACCATCAAAAGAAGAAGCAAAATACAGTAGTGCAACCAACCAAGCTTCTCATTCACCTCGGCGACTTCCTCGAACTTCGCTGCAACCCCGAAACCGCTTCAATCGCGACCACTGCCCACGCGACTGTCACCTCTACAGCAATTCGCAACTAACTGCCTCCTCCAATTCGCCAAACCTACAACCAAAAACCACCTCCAATCGCTATTCCCACTGCCTAAATCACCATACGAATCATCAGAAACCCTCGCGACTGCTAACTATCCCATCACCTGCAATTTCAAATTCAATCGACAACCTCAGTCTCCTCAAAACGACCAATTGAACTTCGCTAACCCCATCGCTTGAAACTATATCGCCTACATACCAATTGTCGAATGTTGTTTGTTCTTTGATTTGCGAATTTAGAATAAATTTTGTTGAACGAATTTATTATATTAGATAGAAGTGCGGGTTTAGGCTTCTTTTTTTTAGGGCCAATTTTTTTTTATTTTGTTTAAGTTTTTATTTTGCTTATTTAAATCTCTTTTTATACAAAAAAATTGTGAGTTGAGTTAGATTTTTGTTAATTTTTCTTTTTCTACCTATTTAAAAAAAGTTTGTTTTGGTTTTATTTGATTAGTGAATTTTAGTTTTCGCAATTTGCTTTGAGTTCCAAAATTTGGCAATTTGTTTGGTTTCAACTTTTCCTTAGTTCCTTTTATAAAAAAAATTAAAAAAAAGAAAGAAATTTTTTTTCGATTGTTCTGTTTTATTTTCAATTGTTTTGTTTTGTTTTGTGGTGTTTTCATTTGTTTTATTTTGTTTTGTTTTGCTTTGTTTTCTTTCTTCATCTAAGAAAAACTTGTATATATCTTGTTTTTATTTTCAGGTTGCCAAAGCAGATAGGAAGAGTTGCTTACTTCGCTTAGCTTGCCAAAACAATAACTTCTTGCTTGCTTATAAAATTTTTGCTGCTTTTAACCCCTATCTATCGTTTTTATTTGTGTTACATTATTGTTGCTTGCATAAAAAATTTCAAAAAAAAATCCATTCGTAGTTGCATTGTAAATACACGTTTAATTTCAGTTTTTGCATTTCATCCTAGATTTTTGTTAATAATAACGATTAGACATCGATAACACTTAATTTTATATTGACAATTTGTCCTCTTTCAACAATTTATTTTCTTGGTGTTTAGGCTATGGCAGAGTAATAACCATTTATAAATATTATGGTGATTCATAAATATTATAGTGGTTGTTTCTCTGAAGGTACTTAAACTTCGGTTGCATTGCTACAGTAATTCGTGGTGCACCGATAACCCCTTCCTGTTACCTGGCTGAGAACTATCTTGTTGATTTAAGATAGTGTGAAATACAATTTTGGGTTAGGAACTATCTAGGATAGAAAACTTGTAATTAAACCTTTGCATTCATTTAGTGCATTAGTTCATGCATATTTAAAAAAAAACTAAAAAAATTGTAAATATTCCTTTTCCTTTGAAATTTTTAAATCCTTTTGAAAAATCAAAAACCAAAAATCCAAAAAAAAATTTTACTTAGTATTTTCAGAAAAACAAAAATCTAAAAAACTTATAAAACCTTTTCAAAAAACAAAAAAAAAATGAAAAACCAAAATACAAAAAAATCAAATTTCCATTTTGAAAAATAAATTCTATTTGTACATATTTTCCTTTATAAAAAAAGAAAAACCAAAAACGTTTTTGAAAATGTCCGAGTTTCCCTACTTACATGAATTTTACGATAGTTGTGAAAATCAACATAATCCATATAATTTCATTTCAAATTCTTATGGATATTTTAACAACAACTATTGTATGAACAATTCAAATTTTGGACAACAAAGTTCTCAAAATAATGAGCAACCCTCGACTCTCGAAAATAGCATTGAAATGATTTCATTTCTACTTGAACTCTTTCACAACAAAATCAAGAAGAAGATGAGATTCATATTTGTGCAATGATTTATGTAATTCATATTTGTGCAATGATTCAAGGCTAGGTTTTCAAAGTGATCAAAACTTGAATTCACTTCTAAATTCAAACGATTTCGAGTGTAACTCATGTCAATACAACTTCGAACTCCAAAATGAACTTCAAAATGGAAATGTGAGTCACTTTTCAAATAATTTTGGCAATGGGAATAATCTCGACTATGATGCGAGTGAAAAAATTTCTTCTCAACACGTCCAAAATCGAAAATTCTCAAGTTAATAATTATAAATTAGATTTTGTTGAACAAATGAACGAAATTTACGATGATCACACAGATATGTTGATTGAAACATACAAAAAATTACATGAACAACAAAACCAAATCCCAACGTGTGACGACTCAGGTAATAATCCATCTTTTACCAAAATTGACGATTTTCAAATAACAAATTTTGAAATGGAAAATGACAATCTTAATGAAGTTGTTGAAAATTCGGTAATTGAGTTGGATTTCAATTCTTTTGAGGGTGAGAAACTTGATTTAAATTTCGATCTTCCTTTTCCCAATTTTGAAATTTTGAATATAACAACTTTGGATTTTGAAAATGATACACGAAATGAAGTTGTTGATAATCCAACAAAGGAAGAAGAATTTAACGAACATGATTTCTTTGGACATTTTGAAGATGAGTTGTTAAATTTCGAAGAGGAAGATTTAAATCGCCATTTTGATTTTGAAATCAATAATTCTGAAGAAGTTTTCAATGATAAGTTTTAATTTCAAATTGGTGAAAATAAACTTGAATTTCAATCAATCATTTTATCATCCCCGAAAATAATCGAAAATAAAACAACTCGTACGATTTTAGATAAAACGATATTTGTTTTTCCAAATCAACATTCAACTGTAAAATCTTTGAAGGTTTGGTTTTTCAAGCTTCGGCTGTGTCTCGCATATATGTCGAGACAAATGAATCGGTCTTTGGAAGACCGTTTCATTTACTTTTTAACGATATACTTTCTGAGGCCATGTAAATACATTTCATTTTCATGTAAATAATAATAGACGTTCCTTTCACTTGGGTTGACTGTTGGGACACAGTCAAAATCAAGTGTGGGGAGGGGGAATCCAATCTTCTTCTTGATTTTTCATGGTTTATTTTATTTCCAAAATTTAAAAAAAAAATCTGAAAATAAAATAAAAAAACAATTTTTTCTAAGCATTTCGATTTATTTTTGAAGAAACACTGTAGGATAAATATATGATTTTGGTTTATTAAATTGAAATTTTTTAAAATTTATTTGTCTTAACAAAAATAAAAATGAAGTTTGATTACAAATAACAATGATTTAACTAGTATATAGGAAGATTCATACGAGTTAATTATGAAATACATCCTAATTGAAAATCTTTGTATTAAAAAGTGGTTGATTTAAAGTAAAGATATAACATTTTTTGTCTTCTAAGTTAAATGGTGCTAAGATGATAGTGCAAAACTCTCTCTTCTAAAAAAACAAAAACAAAAAAAATATTTTTTGTATATATGTATATTTTTTACTAATAACGCCTACAGTCAATAAGTGTTCACACTTGTGTGTTCACTCGCCACACTCTGTATTCCCTCACATCAGTCCACAAGGCAGTGCATGGGTAATATATCTGGCCTCAGTTTATCTGAGTTAAGCATATGCAAATATTGTAAATATCAATAAAATTAAAAAAAAAACCAGAGAGAGTAAGCAAATGAAATCCAAGCACCATTTAAATTTATTTGATTTGATTTGTTATTGAGAAGAAATGAAAATACCACTTTGATAAACTTTGATAATCAACTAAGGATCCATTTCATAATTACATTGTGTTATCAACCGAAATAACGAGTTAAACTATAGTCTATTTGTTATGATAACTTGATTTTTGTTGGAAATTTTGACAAGAAAAGGTCTTAAATTTTCAAGATAATGACCAAAACGTATATTTAGCTTATTTGTGTTAATTTAAAAATAAATCCTTCATTTGTAAATATTTTCAAAAACTCGCATTCATCTCTTTGTAAATAAATCTTTCATTTTGTAAATATTTTCATCCTGCATTTGGATTTTGTAGGTAATATCCGCTGAAAACCCTCACGAGACAACACTCGTCCTACTGGGGACACCCAAAGGTTTAACGGCTTGTTGCATATGCTCAATGCAATCGTGCTCCATACGAAAACGGATTTATCTTAATTTTCCATTATTCGAGGACGAATAAAAAGATAAGTGACGGGGTATTTGATGTGCACGTAAATGTGTCTATTTTTACCACCATATTTAATCTAATTAAATTAAATAAATGATCATATTGGTTATTTTAACTTGTTTAAACCAAAATTCAAATTATTTTCAAATCGTCATATATTCATCTCCGCATAGGGGCAAAATGGTCATTTTTGTGTATATAATAATTTGAGAAAATTTAATTGGAAATTTCTATATTATTTTGTTAGAATTTGGCTTCATATACAAGTGGCTTCATGAAGATATATGCATGCACAAGAGTGAATACAAAGGAGTGGAGATGGAAATTATTCATTTTAAGGATCATGGAGGACCCCACTTACCCACCTACCTTCATGTACAAATTAGAAGTTAATCCACATGCTAATGGCCATTACACTTTCATGCACACTTAATTGGTGATTATTGAAGCTAATGATTACTTGGCCACCACACTTCCTAAGAGGGTAGTTTGGGTAGTTCCCAAAAAATGATTAGGGTTTCCAAACATGTATAAATACCCCTTATCTTCATGTAATCAGCTCTCCTCTTCTTTAGGCTCTCTTTCTCTTAGTTTAGTTTAGGATCAAAAAATAAAATGAGAGCTCTCTTTCTTTTCATGGCTACTTAGCCATTTCTTTTATGTAATTTTATTTTCATGCAATTTTAATTCAAGTCTTTTCTTGTTTATTTCTTTCTTTTCATGTTAGTAGTGTAGATTTTATTTTATTCAATTAGATTAGCTTAGTTCTTTCTTTCATTTAGCTCTCTTTTTCCACTTTTTTTTGTTCAATGTTG
Organism: Allium fistulosum; assembly: GCA_030737815.1. NCBI lineage: Eukaryota > Viridiplantae > Streptophyta > Magnoliopsida > Asparagales > Amaryllidaceae > Allium > Allium fistulosum. The sequence continues at coordinate 1,396,436,544 of CM060902.1, forward strand.
CAAGTTACATTTTTTGATTTGATAACAAATATGAGATGCTAAACCCCTTCAATTTAAGGGTAATGAAGCTCTCTAATTATGTAGCTTCAACATAACTTGTTAATTTTGATCTCTTTTGTGCTTAAATGAATGTTGATGTGATTTATTGTTTCATGTTGAATTTGATAGTCTATGTTGTTCATAACAAATAGGCTATACTTAAACAATCGCAAACAATAATTACCACTTCATCTACATATGATGATGGTAATGAAGTGAATGTTGAAATCAAAATTTGATGTTCTATATTTCTAATTAATAGTTAATAGGCCATACTTAAAATAGATTTCATTTTCAACTTGTTGTCATTTTTTATGAGAGTTAAAAAGTAGTTTAAATGGTGTATTATAGTTTGATGGCTTATGTTGAGCTAATTAATAGTACAAATAGGCCATACTTATGATAAGCACATTAATTAAACTTACTAATGACCAAAAAAGAGAGATCATAATTTCATGTTTTGTTGAACCATGTGATCTAAAGAGTGGATTTATCTCTAAATTGTCTTTCTACTCTCATATTTTTATCACTTTCTTTTTGTTAGTTTCTCATTTTCTAGTTTAAACCTTCTCTCGAGTTTGGTATAATTTGATTGAATAGAGATTTAAAATCAACAATTCCATGCGGATCGACATGTACTTGCTACGTACTACGATAGTACGCCGTGCGCTTGCGGTTAAATTTTATTATAAATTCGTTCGACGGTTTTCTAAACTGATAGAATTTCTGACGACGAACAGTTGTTATGCCTTCGAAACCATATACCACTTTTTATGTCGAAACCTTTTATAACTGATTGGGATTTAATCATTATTATTTTTACCAACATTGTTGAAACGTCCCAAGTTCTTTCATTTTCTTGTCTTCTTCTATTTTCTTGTCAACATAATTAAAACTCCACACCTTTTAACTTAGTTAGCATATAAGTTTTCGACAGTATTCACATTGCCTTAGAAAAACTAAGTCCATGGGTTTCGACAGTGTTGAAAGATTCTTTCTCACTATTTATTGAATGTTTGCAGCGTGTATTTTATTAAAATTTGTTGTGTTGGTTTTAACTACTTTCTTTTGATAATAAAACTTCTATTGAGCTTTCGACATTGCTGAAGTGTGTTTATTGGATGTGTACTTTCATCCTCCCTTTCGAATCTGTCGAATGCTCATTAGATTTTATCATTGGGCTTTTGAAATTGCTAAAGGGTGTTGACTCCTATTTTCCTTTACGACTTTGTCGAAAGCTCAACGAATCATACTTTTCTAATTTCATGTTTTTTCAAGAATATGAAATTTCATGTCTTGCTTGTTTGATATTCTAATTATTATGATAGGTTTTTAATATCCTTGACAGAATGTTAGTTTCATAACATACTATAATTTCTTACTGAAATGATTTCACCTGGCAGAATCATGAGTTCACCAAAGAAGAACGAAGCCGTCTCAAAACATTCCTTGATATCCACTAAAGATGATGTGGATGCGATCCTGAACAATTTTGGAAATACTAGGGTAGAGGCCATCCCCCTTCTAAAATGACACCATCCACAATCCTCCTGAAGGATTCTTTGCTTACACTGCAGTTCATATTTGGCGTGGAGGGTTCCTTCCTTTTCCAGACTTCCTATCCCAGTTCTTGGCTTATCTGGGGATTGCTCCTATTCAGCTCTCACCTTATGTCTACACTTATCTCCTTTTTCTAGAACTTATGGCATTAGAATCTGGAATACCTTCGCTCAATCCCGAGAACTTGAATTATCTAGTACGGTTGGTCAAGCTTCGCAATCTGAACCACTAGATCTTTTGAGCCAATCCTCCTAAAAAGCTGATTTCTGAGGGAGTGAATAAGTTCAGAGATTGGGAAACACAATTTTTCTACGTTAAATGTTTTCCCAATATTAGTGGGGCATTCACTTCTCCATGCTAGTTAATCTCATATTTTGTCTTCCCATTCGTTTATTTATCATCGCTGACCTATGCTTTTTATCAGGTGCTCTTGCTACAGAACTAAAAGCAAAAGACAAGAAAACATTGGAATTGCAGATTGCAACTTCAGGAAAAATTGGAAACATATTGACGTTGTTGAATCCCACAAATTTGCAATAGCTTTCTCTCTTGCCTACAGGTCAAAGGATACTTGGCCAACCTCCTTTAGTCCAGCACACATCTCGAAGAAAATACTTTCTCTCTTTGGGAGATCTGACAAACTTCTCCCCAATATCACCTATATGCCCTGGCCATTCCATTAATTTTTATTGTTGTACTTGTTGTTTGTTGCCGTGCTGGTTCTCAAATTATTTACTAACTTATAATTTGTTTGAACTTTCTACAGCTCCTCCGCGGGTTGAAAAACTTTCTAGTGGCCCGGCTCTCTCCTCTTCAACTGCTCATGCACTATCTTTTTCCAAGTCCATTGCTAGGTTAAAGGTGGCTGCAAAAAGGAAACTGGTCAAAATAACCGTAGTGGAGCCACTCCTAAAGAGAGCCAAAGTAAGTTCCTGATTCTCCAATACTGAAATAAGGGGAGTTTGCTAATATTGACGAATTTCTGGAAAGTCCGACCGTCAAAGCTCCTCATGACCAACCTAAGGAAACTCACACTAAGGTTGATCTACTTTCTCGTATCATCATCTCCATCTCTCCAAGCGTGATCGAGCAGATGCAGAAGGACTTAGGGAATTCGACCCCTTCACAAGTGCTAAACCTTCCCGGGCCATCATCTTCTACACCTTCGAGTGATTTTGAAAAGATGGTCCATTCTATCTTAAATTCTTTATCTTATACCTCAATTCACCGCCTTCTTCTGTTTCTGACCAGGTGGGTCATTATCGGTCTCTCATCGAACAGTAACTCTTGTTATGCTTTCCTTCACTTAACTTTATTATTACTTGTTTTTCTTTAAGTTTTTTGACTTATGTTGTACTTTTCTCTCAGATTTCCAAGAGCCAGTTCTCCTTGCATGAAAATGCATTGAAATCCTCCGCCGATTCGTCAAAGCTTCACGAGGAACTTTCTTACTTAAACAATCAGGTTTCCTTCTTATCTCCAGAGAAGGATGAAGCTACAATTGAATTGGAGCGATTGAGGGCTTCCCTCGCTCAGTTAGAGTCTATTATTTTGGAAGAAAGGAAAGTTCGCCAACTTCTTGCTGACAAAAACTTAGCATTAACAACGACTCTAAAAGAGTCTGAAGAAGAAAAGGCAAGAATGGTAGGTAAACAATCCTCCTTAAAAGACAAGCTGACAAAGAATAAAGCTTCCTTAAAACTGGCTATCGGCACAATTTCCAATGCAAAGCGGCGAGTGTCATAATTTCTTGAGTCTTCTCTTGAAGATATTATTATGAATTCTTTCAAGGACGTTCTGAGGCTTGCCTATGCTGACAATGCCGAGAAATGCCCAGATTTGAGCTTCCCCTTGCTTGACCCTGCTCTTGTCGACAAGGTCATGGATAAAATCAAGAAGATAGAGCAGGGGACCGAAGTTGTCGAAAGGGAAGAAATCGACGCCTCCAAAATTCTTTCCTTTGAAGTTCCCTCCTTCGAAGTCGAATCCGACTCTAAAGTCAAAGATGACAAAGATGAGGCCATCGAAGAAGAAGGTGGCGACAATGATGATAGTAATGATGATGATAACATCAACAAAGGTCAAGGTTCAAGCGGAGATAGAGGTGGTCAATTTGATGCTCCTAAGAAAGATGGAGACGATAACATGAAAACTTCTGAAAAAGGCAATCCCGATCCATCTTCTCATGAAGCAAGCCAGCCTGAACCCCTTGCGCCTTCAAATCCTAAGGATGAGCCTCCTTATATTAACATTGAAGAATCAAAAGAGAAGGGGCAGGCTTCCTAAGCGTTAATTTCTATTTCTCAGGTATGAGATTCTCTGTTTAAACATATTTCACTTCGAAGATAGTAATAGTTTAAATCGCTTATTTTAGATAAGAAGGAAATATGTTCACCTATATAAACCCAAGCTTGAAAGAAACCAAGCAGAAATAAATAGTTTATACAGAGAGTTAGATAAATGATTGAAGGAGCACAACATTCTCTCCGATAAATATCATAGACTCAATAGAAGTATGGTAGTGTTAGCCTCCTTTAAACATCAAGAAGCTACCCCACGACTGAGGAGGGCACACCTTCGATATGACAGTCTTCTTAAAGAGAATCGGGAGTTGATCACACATTTTTGGAGGTTGATCGAGGAAATAAATATTCTGGTGGATTTTCTATATAAAGCCTATTATATACACCTGACTGTAGATTTCTTATATTTAGGTGACCATAGTGGGGGTTTACATAGGCATCTTCACAAAAGATATTTGGACGAATTTGGGTCTGATCCGCATCCTGGTGCATGCTAGAATCTGCCTTGATTCAAATCAATTCCTCAAGACTTACCCACTGATAAACTTAAATATTATAAGGACAAGTTTATTCTAGAGTTCTTTACAAAATTAATTTTGTATAAACCAGACGAATATTTGTAATTATGTAATAATAATGATTTATGAATGTTTGTTTCAATTTTCCTTCTATACTTAGTTGTATTTCACTTCTTTATTACAAAGTGAATGTCCTTCTGGCAACTTTATTTCTAGAGATTATTTAAGTCAGTATGTTAGATTAAGAAGAGATTATCTCGAAAAGACATCGATTTTATAATCTTCAAAAATTGCCAGATATTGTTTCTTAGAGACTTACAAAAAATTTATATGGAACGTCCTCATCTTCGCTTTGATTTTCTTGGTGAAGAAAAAGAAAAGCTACTCAAAGAGATCCGGATATATCATACTAGACTAATATGTGAATGTGATAGTCCTCCTGCTAGGAAATGGGACTATAGTAAATATACTTCGGTTATTACTCCAGGAGGAGTTAATGTTCCTTTTGACTTGATAGTTATCCTTTCTGCTAATTCATTAAACAAAGTCAGAAATGCAGTTTCCCAACTTTAGATATAAAGCAAATGTCCAATTGTACTTTTTTAATTTCATTGTTATATGAGTTGTAATCTTTTATCACTTTAATAAAGAAATAGATTGCTTAAATTTTGACTTTATTTTCATTTCTTTTTGTTTAAATAGGAGTTACAGTTGTCGGAAACGCCTATTTCATTAGATTTGGCATCTCGTTTCATCATTATCAAAGATAGGTTGTTGGCGGACCTCGAAAAGAAAAAGCTTCTTGATGATAATTCATCTGCTCGTTTTCAAGATAACACTGAAGCATCAAAATGGTATAGAAGATTTTTGCTTTAGTAAACAATCATCAGAAATGTCAACGATCAAATTGCTAATTTAGAGGCTGATGTTAAGAGCAAGAGTGAAGCGATTTTCACATTAAAGCTTCAAGTCAAGTCAAATCCGTCAATCGGCTTTGATCACAAAATGTCAGAACTCCTTCAACAAATAAGCGATTTAGAGATGAATTTAAAGATAGCCAAGCTCAATGTGAATCATTAGAGTTCATCATATGGAATAACATCTCAAGCCTGAAGTTACTAGTTTCTCCTGCTATCTCTTCCGTCGCAAAATCCACAGGACCTACTTCCCTTGCTGCCCAGAAATTTCCCTCAACAACAAATCCTCCTCTAGGCATAGACGAAAAAGTAGTGGGAGAGTGGTGCAAGAACGTTAAATTTGAGATGATGAAGTATTTTGGCGAACCACAAAAAGCAAGTTACTCGAATCGCATAAATGAATATGCAGCTAGGATTCAAAAGCTGGAGCGTGATAAGTATCTTCCCTCAAAGCGCCTTGCTGATTTAGAAAGGGAAAATAAAACCCTTAAAGGTGCAAACAAAGCCTTTAACCATGCTTTGAAGACCAATATCGAGACTATTGATGATGAAGACAAAATAAGGAAGAAAGAGAAGAAACTAAAAGATGTCCTTCGCATTGCTATCCATCATACCGTGGACCCTTTAATTGCCGAGGATCTAAATAAAGCGGTTCAAGACTTATGAATAATATGTATATATTTATTTTGTACACTTGTAGTAATGTCATAGATTATGTAAATTATGAAACTTTTATAAATATCACCTGGACTGTAGTCCTTTCCTATAATGTTATTTCTGATACATCTGTTTGATAGCTTATACCACGATTTCTGTATTTGTTGGATCTTTCAATCATCTTTACTGTTCTACTTTACCTGAAAAACATAAAATAACCTGTATTTGTTACTATTTGCTTGTAATCTGTATAGGAGTTCATCCGTATCATTTACGGATATTAATAAATCATCATATCAAGATTTGTCAATAAATGAAAAGTAATTGCTCTTGATGAAATGTTTCGAATTTCATCTTTGGTAATGATAAGAAATAACCAAGAATCCAACTTTAAACATATTGTTGAAATATCCTAAGTTTGATGATAAAGAACCATTATCTCAATCATGGATGTAAATGTTTTAGAAAGTCATCTTTTGGAGATAGCTAACAGAAAGTTAATAATGACCATATATTAGAAGTCCAGAAATCATTGTCCGAACACTTGTTCACTACTAGGTCAACCTAGATTTATGTTCAATACTATTGCAGTAGTAATAGAATAACCCAGTTGCAGAAATCATTGTCCGAACTCTAGGGTATGCAGCTGATAAACCCAATATCTTTAGTTTTAAGGTTTTAATATTCCTTAATTTATGTTCCCTACTGAGGCAACCTATCTGGTTATTCTGCCCTTCCCCAACATGCATTTATGGGTTAATAACAATGTGAATAATATTTCCAAAATATTTATTAATGCTATGGTATTTCCTTTTAAAATGAGAATGGTTGATTTGTTTTGAAACTTTAAAACATCACTTTCAAAACCATTGGATGAGCTCCTTCGAAAGCATAGAAAGCCTCTTTTCAAATCTTTAAGTATATACCATTCGAAACCAATGATACATTTCGATGGTATCAAGAAAACATTCTTTTAAAACATAGCTTCAAAATAAATAAAGTACACTTTCGAAAGCATTGGGTTTACTCTTTAAAACAATCTTTGGGTCAAATTGGTTATATACGAAAGTATCTCTTTCGAAACCAATTATAAAATTGTTTTGGGGAAAAGTTGATGGTGTCGGAACCATCTAGTCGAAAGCAACAACCTTTTAAATTAAAATATTGAAGGATAGTGTCGAAACCCCCTTTTGACACCATTGCCTTCAAAACCCTTAACCCCTTTCGAAAGTGTTTATGAAGTGGCTTAACTTGATTAAAACAGAGATAATCTTTCTACAGCATAGATGGCTTTAATGCAGTCGAAAGGTAAATAAGCGGCTTGGTCTCGACTTGGTCGAAACCAATCCTTTCGGAAGCTCCTAAGGAAAAAGTTCCCCTTCCAAAGCTATTTATAAAGTCCCTTTCGAAAGCATGGCTTTCGAATATGTTGAAAGCATAAAGTAAAACAAGGTAGAAATTTAACTTTAGAAAAAAAACTAAGGTTTTGACTCTATAGGGTATCGACTCAGTCGAAAGCCCTTCAAAAACTACGAAGGCGCTTATCTTTTTTTTTAAATTGAACCTTGGTTTCGACCCTGACGAAAGCATAGCTTTCGACACCCTACCTTCCGCTACTTACCAATTCACTTCGTACCAATTCTATTGATACCATGTGCGTTGATCCCGACTATGTAGGTTTCGACGGAAATGGTTTTGACTGGGATAGTGCGGAGGTAAAGGAGTCGAAAGGTGCCTTCGAAATAGGCGGAACCACCTTTTATTGAAACGTTGATTTATAGCTAAACATGGCAATTGCTTTATAATTAACCTGCCAGTTGTAACTCCTTGATTGGCTACTTTAAACTTTTCAAATACTTTACAATTAAAAACTACCGGATTAATTAGATCTAATCAAAGCATTATAACGTTAAACCCTTCCATATAACAAAACCAATATTTGCAGAAAAGTCCTTTTAAAATAATTTACTTTCCTTAATAAATCATCTGGGGAAAATCCCTAAAAATCATAGAAAATCTCTTTCATCATATAATTCAACATATCAAAACTTCGAACCAATTTCTTATTGAAATACTCGAATTAAATTTTAAACCCAATTATATTAATTTTTTTTTTGAAAATTCATAATAAATTTTCTATAGCTCGGAAAATTCTGAAAATCAAAACCCATCTCCAAAACCATGTAACTATTCAACACAAAAAATTTCCATTGAATTCGAAAATCATAAACCCTTGGTTTTCCCTTAAAACCAAGCAATTTCATATGTATATGAATTAAAATAATTTGAACATAACATAAGTCAAGCATATCATCATCCATATCATTATAAAAACGAGTTAAACATAAATCCGAAAACACATAATCATAGAATAAAATAGAGATGGTATATTCACCTTAGATATGATAAGGAATTTGAGATTTGTTATTGATTAATCCTTCCTAGCTTTGATCCTTAGCTTTTAGATTATAATCTTCCTCTTTTCCTCCTTGTTAATGGACAACTATTAGGGTTTTTGCATTTTGTTTTGATTTGAGAAAAATGAACGTAAATGGACGACAGTAAGAAATGTATAGCTATGTAAAATAAAAAGGCTATTTTTACTAATATGCCCTTGTGTGAACTAATTATCCTTTAAATAAATTAAAGCCTATTTATTCAATTATTAAGCACGGTCGTTTTACATAATTTATTCAAATTTTAATCCCCTTATCATCATTATTCTATATAATTTATTTAATTAAATTTCCCTGAATAATGTTATCAAAGATTAGGGATGCAACAGGCTCCCCTCTTAAAGAATTTCATCCTCGAAATTCAATAAGGACTAAATACTAAACATAGCAATCATCTGTAACAACTCCTAACAACCATACTAGTCTAACTGACCAGCAACTAGCTATATAAATCTAATATAGACATACCCTCAAAGTAAATCTGGATAAGTATCTCTAATCATGTCCTCTGTCTCCTAAGTACAGTCCTTCTTGTTGTCGCTTCACTGAACTTTCACTAACCCGACTATCTTATTCCTGAACTTTTCTCATCTCCAGCTACAACCCGAACTTGTTGTCTAACAAAAGTCAAATTAGGCTCTACTACTAAGTCTTCCAACCCTGTTGAAGGAATAGTAGTCTCTGGATCATGCACATACTTACGAAGATGAGACACATGAAATACATTATGGACACCTACCAAACTACTCAACAACTCTATTTTGTATGTGAACTTTCCAATCCTCTCTATAATCTGGAATGGACCTACATATCTTGGGGCTAATTTCCCTGACTTTCCAAATCGTATCACACCCTTTATTGGTGATACCTTAATGAAAACCTTGTCTCCAACTGAGAATTCTAAGTCCTTACGCCTCTTATCTACGTAACTCTTATATCCTGACTGAGCTTCCTTCATCCTTTCTCGGAATAACTCAATCTTTTATGATGCCTTCCTGACCAAATATGGACCTAAGACTATTCTGTCTCCAGTCTCCAATCAACATGCCGATGATTTGCATAGTCTTCCATATAAAGCTTCAAACGGCGCCATTCCTATACTTGTTTGATAACAGTTATTATATGAAAACTCAACCAAATGTAGGTGATCCTCCTAAGATCCACCAAAGTCCAATACACAAGCTCTCAGTAGATCCTCGAGTACTTGGTTAACTCTCTCTGTCTGACCATCTGTCTAAGGGTGATACGTAGTACTCATATTAAGCTTGTTACCCATCACTTCCTATAGACTCTTCCAGAATTCACTAGTGAACAAAGCATCTCTGTCACTGACTATACTACTAAGAACTCCATGCAATCTAACAATGTTCTTCAGGAACAACTTAGCTAAAATAAGTGCCGTTCTTGTTAAATTAACTGGAATGAAATGGGAACTCTTATTAATCTGTCCAATATAACCCATATACTTTCATTACCTCTATTTGACTTTGGCAACCCATCTATAAAATCCATAGATATTGAATCCCATTTCCAAACTGGAATCTCTAAAGGCTGAAGTAATCTACTCTGTTTATGATGTTCAGCTTTCATTTGTTGACAGTTTGTGCACTGCCTAACCCACAAGCCAACAACCCTCTTCATGCCTTCCCAATAGAAGCTCCTCTTCATATCCTGATACATCTTAGTCCCTCCAGGATGAATCATAAACTTGGACCGATGACATTCTCCAAGAACTTCTTTCCTCAAGTCATCCACATTTGGAACACACAATCGTCCCTTCTTTCTCAACCATCCTCTCCGATCAAGGCTAAAATTCTTTAGATCATCGATCTCAGTTCAAACCTCAAACCTTCTAATTTTCTCAGCCAACACTGGTTCCTCCTTCAGCTTAGAAGCAATTTTCTCAATCAGTACTGGTCGAACTTCTAAACAAGACAACCTGGCAGAACTCTGACTAGAACTAGCAGTCGATCTTAACTGCACATCGCAACTGACTAAAGCTTCCAAATCTTTCCACTTAGCCAACATAGCTAACACCACATTCTGATGTTTTCTGCTAAGAGCATCGGCTAACTTATTACCTTTTCCTGGTGTAAATTCTATACCAAAATCATATGCATCCAAAAACTCCAACCACATCTACTGCCTCATATTCAACTCTTTCTGAGAGAATAAATACCGTAAAGACTTATGATCGGTATACAACTTAAATCTCTCCCCTAAGAAATAATGTCTCCAAATCTTCAATGCACTGCTAACTTCAAATCATGAGTAGGATATCTAACTTCATGCGGTCTAAGCTGCCTAGACGCGTAGGCAATTACTTTACCATTCTACATCAACACTGCTCTTAATACAGTTCCACATGCATCAGTATATACCATGAATCCCTGGTTTCCATCTCGAACTACTAAAACCGGTGCATTGGTCAACAAATGCTTTAACTTAAGGAATGCTTCCTCACATTTGTCGAACCAAACAAATCTCACTTCCTTCCTGGTTAGCTTAGTTAAGGATGCTGCTATCCGTAAGAAATCCTTAATGAATCTCTGGTAATAGCCAGCAAGTCCAAGAAAACTCTTGATCTCGGTCAACGTCTCTAGTCTCTTCCAATTATTCATGGATTCCATCTTATTTGGATCGACTGAAAATCCTTTCTCTGAAACCATGTGACCAAGAAATTTTATCTCTTTCTTCCAGAAATGACACTTGGTAAACTACGCCTTTAGATGATTCTGCCTCAGCGTCTCAAGTACCACTCTAAGATGAACTTCATGCTCCCTCTCATCCCTAGAGTAGACTAGAATTTCATCAATAAACAGCAATACAAATCTATCCAAATACTCTCGGAAAACTCAGTTCATCAAATCCACAAAGAAAACAGGTGCATTTGTTAATCCAAATGGCATCACCAACCACCCATATGAACCCTACCTAGTTCGAAATGCTGTCAAAGGAATATTGTCCTCTGCCACTCTTAATTGATGGAAACCTATCTCCAAGTCCAACTGGGAAAACACTCTGGCTTCGCTCAACTGATCAAACAAATCATCTATTCTTGGAAAAGGATACTTGTTCTTAATTTTCCTTCCGTTTAACTTGCGATAGTCAATGCACATCCTTAGCGACCCATCTGATTTCTTTATGAACACTGTGGCCGCTCCCCAAGGTGAACTGTTTGGTCTAGTAAAACTCCTTCCTTCTAGATCCACTAGCTGCACCTTCAATTCCTTCATCTCAGTTGGTGTCATCCTGCTAGGTGGTCTACTTACAGGTTCAACTTCTGGCACAAGATCTATTCTAAACTCAACAACCCTTTTCGGAGGTAGTCCAGTGACTGGCTCAAAGACATCAGCAAACTCTCTTGCTAACCGAACCTGACTTAACTCATTTCCTACCTCCATAGCATTAAGAATATCACTAACACTCCGTTCAGTATTCTCTACTGAGAATATCACTCGGTTATGACTATCGGGGTGTCTCAACGATATTTCCCTATCCTAGAAAAATATTCTAGCCTCATACCTACCCAACCAATCCATACCCAAAATGATTCTGATATCTACAAAATCAATAACATACAAACTGCATGCAAACTTATGACCCAACAAATCCAATTCTAACTGGTCACATCTTAACCCTAGAGTTACATACCCTCCTATTGCATTCGCAACCCTTAAGGAAGTAACAAGGTAGGTGGGTTCTAAACATAATCTATCAACCAAACACTAAGATAAAATAAATTTGATGCACCGGTATCTAAAAGTACTCTAACTGGAATACTCTAAATCAAAAGCGTACCTTCCATCACAGTTTTTCCTTTATCAGCTAGGGTAGGCCTAGCTGTTCCTATAGCAAAAACTTTTCCTTTGTCCTCCCTAACTGTCTATGGACACCGATTCTTGTAATGCCCAACTTGATCACAGTTGAACCACTTCACATTCTTCTTATTTGTAGCTTTCTTCCCATTTCCTGGCCGATATTCATTAACAAAGTGACCCTTCTTGTCACGCTTATAGTAAACTACCTCAGTCTTTGACTTCTTAGCAGCATCTCCCTTTTAGGCTCCCTTCTTTTCAAAGAACTTCCTCTTCTTCCCTTGAGAACTCTGGATTTCCACTGGCATCTCTTTAGCAAACTCAGCAAGTAACTCCTCATGGCGAATGGCCATCTCCACCACTATATTACAAGGATCACAGACATGTGTCATGGTCATTCTAGCAAGCTTGGGTCTCAATCCCTGAATGAAATTCTCATTCCTTTTAATGTTAGTATCTATGACAGCATATCCATATCGAGACAGCTCTTTAAACTTTGTAGCATACTCGACTACTGATATCTCTCCATGCACTAAATCCATAAACTTCCTCATCGGCTCAGACTTAGAAAAATCAGATACAAACTTCTGCTCAAATCTCGTTTTAAAATCAGCCCAAGTTAACTGCTCTTCCGGAACTCTGGCAGTGACACTATTCCACCAATGTAGTGCTGAACCTAGCAACTATCTAGAGGCCAACCTCCTCTTTTTCCCATCATTCATGCCCAAATCAGTAAATATACGCTCACAATGCAACATCCAATTCTGAACCTCTATGGCACTCTCTGTTCCTAAGGATGGCTGCCCACCCAAACTAGTGTAATCTCTACTCAGCAAAGCATAATTATTCCCAACTGGAGCCACAAAATTAGCTCCTCCTGCATTTCTAGCAAAACCAGCAGCAGCTCCTGTTTTCATCAAACCAACAAAGAACTGATACATCGCCCTCATATCTACTAGTGGATTTCCAGCACTCACATTGGCATCAGCATTTTGATTCTAGCATTAACCTGTCGACCCGGGTTACTCCTTTAGTGGGACGAGCATTTCCATTAGTTGTGGTGCTTCCTCCATCGAGATTTCCTCTTCCGTTTCCTACTTCCATATCTCCTTTCTCGTAAATTTGCATACGAGCCTTAGTAAGATACAGAAGAACGGTCTAAGAGAGCGGGGGATACGTACTTATATATATAACTATATATAGCAAATACAAGTACGTTACTATAGCGTTAACCCAAACCCAGATCTTACTATCTGATTCATTGGATTATGTTTGAATAATCTTTTAGGTTTAAGTTTATTTAAAGTTTCATAAACCTATCCTCTAATACCAACTTGTAACACCCCCTACTTGAAGGCCCAAAACTAACGGCTATGGCTGTTGTAGTCATCCATAGTTATTAATCCTCGACGACCAAATACGGAGATATAAGATACATTGATATACAGAAACACAAGAATATGGAAAAAAATTAAACAACAAACAATTTCCACATTTTATTTCAAAATATTCAAAAAATATTACATAATCCAAGTTCGCAGATCACGTTCAAATAACATATAATTATTACGAAATACACCAAGAGCGACATATGAAGATACCCCTTGGTAGATCAGAGTATACAGATAGCCAAGAAAACAATTTTTCTTTACAGACAAAACACACAGCAGAAAAAAAAGAACTCTAATAGCAAGCTTGCCTCCTGCACGTCTTCGAAAGCTTTATTCATCTAAAAGAACACCTGGAAACCTTAACTCTCAACCTACTCAAAATCAATTGAGTACCCGAGAGTTTAAGTGGAAAACAAAAACTTTGAGTCAGACATAAAGCCTGGTATGAATAATAATTTACTATCTCAAACAATTTAGAAATCTAGTGAGACCATGCCGCTAAGCGGAATGAGTTTTCCCCTCACTAGTATCCTAAAACATTTATAAAACCATATACTATGCTCCTACATCCACGATGGTTACAGCATAGTATTTCAAATACATTATGATGATATGCAAAACAAGTAAATCAATTCTGGATTATTCATCCCCATTCATTTTGACTATCTGTCTCAATTATAGTTTCTAGGATTACTATTAACCTGTTAAATGTTTATGGACTATCTGTCCAATATCATAGTTTTCATAGGATCACTAAGAACATATTGGTAACTCCAATATCTTATCTCTTATCCTAATTTTCATGGGCTAACTAGGAACCTATTGACTGACTGTTAATATCAAAATCCGGATATTGTTTTCATGGGCTAACTACAAACCTACTAGCCCCTACCAGTATCAAATCATAATTTTCATGGGCTAACTATGAACCTATTGGCCCCTGCCAATATCATTAGTTATATACAGTTTTCATGGGCTAATTGTAAACCTGTTGACCCTTGCCAATATCTTTAGTTTTAAGGTTTTAACATCCCTTAATTTATGTTCACTACTGGGTCAACCTATCTGGTTATTCTACCATTCCCCAACATACATTTATGGGTTAACAACAATGTGAATAATATTTCCAAAATCTTTATTAATGCCATGGTATTTCCTTTTAAAATGAGAATGGGTGGTTTGTTTTAAAACTTTAAAACATCACTTTCGAAACCACTGGATGACCTCCTTCGAAAGCATAGAAAACCTCTTTTCAAAACTCGAAGTATATACCTTTCGAAACCAATGATACCTTTCGATGGTATCAAGAAAACATTCTTTTAAAACATAGCATCAAAACAAATAAAGTACCCTTTCGAAAGCATTAGGTTTACTCTTTAAAACATTCTTTGGGTCAAATTGGTTATATACGAAAGTATCTCTTTCAAAACCAATTATAAAATTGTTTTGAGGAAAAGTTGATGGTGTCGGAACCATCTAGTCGAAATCAACAACCTTTTAAATTAAAATATTGAAGGATAGTGTCGAAACCACCTTTCGACACCATTTCCTTCGAAACCCTTAACCCTTTTCGAAAGCGTTTAGGAAGTGGCTCAACTTTGATTAAAACAGAGATAATCTTTCGACAGCATAGATAGCTTTAATTCGGTCGAAAGGTAAATAAGCAGCTTGGTCTCGACTTGGTCGAAACCAATCCTTTCGAAAGCTCCTATTTTAGGAAAAAGTTCCCCTTCGAAAGCTATTTATAAAGTCCCTTTCGAAAGCATGGCTTTTGACTAAGTTGAAAGCTTAAAGTAAAACAAGGCAGGAATTTAACTCTTGAAAACAAACTAAGGTTTCGACTCTATAGGGTATCGACTCAGTTGAAAGCCTTTCAAAAACTAAGCAGGTGCTTATCTTTTTTCTAAAAGTGAACCTTGGTTTCGACCCTGACGAAAGCATAGCTTTCGACACCCTACCATCCGCTACTTACCAATTCACTTTGTACTAATTCTATTGATACCATGTGCCTTGGTTTTGACTATGTGGGTTTCGATAGAGATGATTTCGACTAGGATGGTGCGGAGGTAAAGGAGTCGAAAGGTACCTCCGAAATATGTGGAATCACCTTTTTCTGAAACTGATTTATAGCTAAACATGGCAATTGCTTTATAACTAACCTACCAGTTGTAACTCCTTGATTGGGTACTTTAAAACTTTTCAAATACTTTATAATTAAAAACTGCTGCATTAATTAGGTCTAATCAAAGCATTATAAAGTTAAACCCTTCCATATGACAAAACCAATATTTACAGAAAAGTCCCTCTTTAATTTATTTTCCTTAATAAATCATCTTGGAAAAATCCCCAAAATCATAAAAAATCTCTTTCATCATATAATTCAACATATCCAAACTTTGGACCCAATTTCTTCCTGAAATACCCGAATTAAATTTAAAACCAAATTAGATCATATTTCCTTTAGAAATTCATAATAAATTTTCTATAGCTCGGAAAATTCTAAAAATCAAAACTCTAAAATCATGTACTATTCAACATAAAAAATTTCCATGGCATTCGAAAATCATAAACATTGGTTTTCCCTTAAAATCGAGCAAATTCATATGTATATGAATTGAAATAATTTGAACATAACATAATTCAAGCATATCATCATCCATATCATTATAAAAACGAATTTAAACATAAATATGAAACACATAATCATAGAATAAAATAGAGATGGTATAAAATTATTGTTCACCTTAGATATGATAAGGAATTTGAGATTTGTGGTTGATTAATCCTTCCAAGCTTTGATCCTTAGCTTTTAGATTATAATCTTCCTTTTTTCCTCCTTGTTAATGGTCGACTCTTAGGGTTTTTGTGTTTTGTTTTTGATTTGAGAAAAATGAACATGAATGGACAATAGTAAGAAATGTATAGCAGTCTAAAATAAAGAGGCTATTTTTACTAATATGCCCATGTGTGAACTAATTATCCTTTAAACCAATTAAAGCCCATTTATTCAATTATTAAGCACAACCCTTTTACATAATTTATTCAAATCTCAATCCCCTTATTATCATTATTCAATTTTATTTATCTAATTAAATTTCCCTAAATAATGTTATCAAAAAATTAGGGATGTTACACCCAAATTCAGGCATATTCAAAAGTTAGGATGTTTGGAACCCAGGTTACGGTCTTAGCGGATAATAACCAGAAATCCATGATAATCTTTTTAGTAGAAATCTTGAGTCCATATTTGGGCACTAATGAGTGAAGTTAGGTAATAATCTCAAAACCGAGATTTGGGTATCAAAGATGGACAATTAGAAGTCCATGATAATTACCTTCGTAATAGAAATCTCAAACCCAGATTATGGCATTAATAAGTGAAGTCTAGTAATAGTTTCAAAACCTAGATTCGGGTATGATGAATTGAAAGATATGCAACCTAGATTCAGGTATTAATGAGTGTAGTCTTATATTTCAATTATGAATGACCTGAAACTCATATTCGGGCATTAACAGATGAAGTTTAGGAATAAGAAACCCGAAACCCAGATTCGGGTATTAATAAGTGGAGCTCCTTTTTACCACTTAGATTTTGTCTTCTTTGACATGTGTAAACCCTTTAGACTATATATGTAGTTGTGGTTTGATTGGCTGCTTCTCGAGCTTGGACATCTTAGTCCATTATTTGATATGCCGCTTCTCGGGCTTGGACATCTTAGTCCATTATTGATACACCTCTCCTTGGGCTTGGACATCTTAGTCAATTGTTGATATGCCTCTTCTTGGGCTTGGACATCTTAGTCCATTGTTGCTATGCCTCTTCTTGGGCTTGGACATCTTAGTCCATTGTTTGATGAGCCGCTTTTTGGGCTTGGATGTCTTAGTCCATTGTTGTCTGGTGCTTTTGGTTAGCTCATTCTCAAGCTGGAACCAAGGACTTACCCAACCTCCCTCCAGGAGCTCCTTGACCTGACCAGAGGCACGGTCAAGGGCTTGTCGATGTACCTGGCCATAGCATGGCACGGATAAAGGCTTTCACTCCTCCCTCCAGGAGGTGCCCTGCCCTGCTCATAGTGTGGCGTGGACAGTGGATTGTCGATGCTTTAACCTGGCCATAGCGTGGCGCGGATAAAGACTTACACTCCTCCCTCTCGGAGGTGCCCTACCCTGGCCATAGCGTGGCATGGACAGAAGCTTGTCGATGCTTTATCCTGGCCAAAGCATGGTGCGGATAAAGGCTTACACTCCTCCCTCTAGGATGTGCTCTGCCCTGGACAACTCGGCATAGACAAAGGCTTTAACCGTTTTAGGTAATTTCCAAATAAAAGGAGCATTTCACTCCCAACCATGTAGATTCACTTTAGCAAAGTAACTCTTTATTGACCTCAGGTAGTGTTTCTTTACAAACTCATTGATTTTGCCTTGATGGAAAAAGTTGATTATCATCCCTTCCAAGGCTCTACAGTGGTTAGTTTTATGAACATTCATCATGTGGTAATAGCAGTAGGATCCTCCTAGATTCCTTTCATATTTTGGTTTCTTCTTTTATGATGGCCAATAGTTGAGCTCATCTTTTGTTAGCAAATAGACAGTCTCAATAGATGTAGTTTGATTGCATTCTTGAGGAAGTCTTGATTTGAAGCTTGTTTCTTGAGAATGGCTTCTAGGTCTTTTGTTACTTGACTTTATAGCTTCACGCTCATCAGTTGTTTTTCTTTTTAACACCCTTGGGAGTTCATGTGTTGGAAGTGTTTCAGTTATAGCTTGTTGCCATTTGTGAGCAAAGGCGTTGTAATCTGCCATTATTCCTTTTTCGAAGATTGTTCCCTTGGTATAGTGTTGAATCTTTTTCCTCATTTAGTCAAACAAGTTATAACTTCCATTTTTCTTTTCTCTTAAGGCAAAGATAGGGGTAGGGCCAAATGGGAAGCATTTAAGCTCCACTTTTTCTAGATCATATGATTCTGCTCTTTTCTTCTTCATAATCCTTAGAGCTTCTAATCTTAGCATTTGTTCTTCATATAGTTTGGAATCTTGAGTTGTTCTTAGGTAGAATCCCATTAAGTGTAGTTCTAAGGATCCTTGCTCGGGTCTTTTGATTCTGCTAGCCATGATGAATTAAGGTCTTGAGTATTTAAACTTGAAATAGGATTGGGTTAGAGACAGGTGGTGTTGGATGTTTAATAGAGTTGAAGGTTCGAGCTCTCCTTCTAGCGCTAAAATGTTAACAAGAAAACTTGTTGACACCCCAAAGTTGAGTTTAAGAAAAAGGTTAGTCCTTTTTATCCTCTCTTGCATAAGTTGAGGAAGATAGGATTCGGGTATTTCCTTTGATTCAACCTTTTGAATAGGTTTCTCTTGTGAAAACTTTTCTTTTTGGCCTTTCGACTTAGTCGAAACACTTGAACCCCTCTCTTTTTTGTCTATCAACCCGATTAAGGTACTTTGGTTATCTCTTCAAAACCTTACTTTTGAAGTAGCCGTGGAATGCTAAAGGAATAGCTCTAAGGATACAAGGATGGGTTGGTCTAGGTGGGTTTCGACCTTGTCGAAAGCTAGGCTAATTAGTGACTTAGGTTTGGTTCTAGAATCTAAGGTAAACCAGCTTGAGTCAAGGTTTCGACTCACTTGAAGGTGAGTCCTTTGAGATTGGTGGGTTGTAATCAAGGCCTTGGATTAATTGGAAAGTCTGAGGTTTTGACTCACTCTGAAGGAGCCTTTCGTTGAAGACGAAACCTGAAAATGCAGTTAAAGCTAGTAAAAGACCTTCAAACAATTATATAATCAGAAGTATTGAAATCTTCCCTTTTAATAATCCAATAATGATTGTGTAGAACAATTATCACCAATTTGATTTACAAATTAGGGTTTACAGCTTTGCAAATTCAAGAAAATACAAGTTTGGAATGAGCCAATTCGAATCCCCAAAACAGACCCCTTGGGTCTTATTTATAGATGCGGGTCGGCACCTCTCGTCCCAGTGCTTTCAACTTGGTCAAGAAGTGGCTTCAGATACCTTCTGACTCCTTCAACACTTGCGCACCCCTCTACAATGCTTTTGAATGGGTTTAAATGCCTCCATCTTCATCGAAAGGGATGGTTGCGCCTTTTCTTCTTTTTGTTGCCTTGTTGACACAAGGAATGAAGGTAGGAGCTTTTGACTCTGTCGATAGGCAGTTTCCAGGTGTTTCGAAGGTGTTGAATGCTGTCGGTTTCGACGCCGTTAGTAACTTCCGAACTTGTGCTTGTGAACTAATGCGGAACCTTCCTTGGATGTTAAGGGCTTCGACAGGTTCGAAAGGCTTGCTTTTGCTTTCAAAAGGAGCGTTCCATCCAAGGTGTGTTTCTTAATGGTTTGAGTGAAGGCGAAACCTTTGGTTTCGAAAGGTTTGGCATGCATATAAAGGGTTCCCATTCCTCGTCTTCGAAAGGTGTTGCTTTAACTCAATCGAAAGGCCTTCATGCATGCGGAAGCATCTACTTCAAAAGGAGATCTCTTAATGCGGAAGCATCTACTTCGAAAGGAGATCTCTTGAAGCGAAAGGGTTCTTTCGACCCTTTCGACCCCTTCGAAAGGTTGCGATGCGTCGAGTCTTTGGTTGTGGATCCCTTCGACTCCTTCGAAAGGTCTGTTGGAGCTTTTTCCTCTTGTTCTTCTTTGTCTTCCACTCAATCACGTTTCGACAAGATCAAAAGGAGATTTGGTAGTAACATTTCAGTTCAGCATCTGTTGGTTCGGCGTAGGCATTGGTTCGACGATGGAATGGTGCGGTGGCCGAGCAAGGAAGTTGGTTCGATGGAGAGGTTGGACCGTTGGTTGAGTAGGATATTTGCTTCGGTAGGGCTTGGTCTCGTAGCTTGGTGGGGCTTAGTCCGGTGTTGGGGAGCTCGATGGTTGTCTTTAGGAAGAGAAGGCATTGGCTCGGCAAGTGATGGAAGACCGGATAGGAATTCATGTTTGGTAGGTAGTTTGCTCGGCTATAGGAGATTGTCGAACAAGAAATGTGGTTCGGTGGATTATTTAGTTCGACTATAGGAGAATGTCGAATAGGAGATGGGGTTCGGCTAGGGGAGAAACTGGACAGAGTGGTTATGCGGTTTGAGGCGGACTTAGGAGTTCGCTTGGTGGTTTTAGGAGCTAGTTTTTAGCAAGGATGGATGACTCCGGGATAGCTTGAGATGACCTTGGAATAGCAACCAATCAAGTATGGTGACTTCGACAACTCGATGTGGCGAGTGACTATCATCTAATGTTGGACCGAAAGGATGAGTTTTGCATGATAGCTAGTAGAGTAGAACATGAGGTTGTGATGCTCGTGAGTAGGAAGGGTAGTCTGTGTGTACCTATGGTAGTCTGCGTGTACCAATGTGTTTGGACGTCTATGTGTGTCCAATCCTTAGCCATTTGTGAGGGCATGAGTTGAGCATCTGTAAGGTAGTTCTACTATCGGTACGTGTGCTAAGAGATTGGTAGAAGACTCTGTGGTTGTGATGCTCATTATTGAGATAGGGTAGTCTGCGTGTACCCATGGTAGTCTGCATGTACCTATATATTTGGACGTCTACGTATGTCCAATCCCTAGCCATTTGCATGGGCACTGAGTTGAGCATCTAAAAGAGTTATCGTACATCTGAAGCACTTGAGTGGGAGATGCAAGGCTGTGTGATGGATGCTATATTTGTTGTGTGCTTGATATGATGTGTGATACCCTTATATCTATATTTTCCACTTGTGGTAGTAGTTTAGCATATCTGTGTTTATGTGCTAACTCTTTTTGGTATATGAACAGGTCAGGAATGGTTGTTTATACCCCATACCATGTTATCTCGAGTACTCTTAAATGAAGAGATTAGGGATAACAAGTCTGGAAGCGCATGGAGTTGTTCGAAGTCTGAGTAACAGGCTATGCTTTCATATATCTATATTTGGAGCTTACTATTGCTTTTTTATTCCGTTGTGCAGTACTGTGGAGCTATGTCAGTACTTGTGTTATTAAAGACATTTATATTGTTTATTACGAAGATTTGGGATGTATAAACTCTTTATTTCAGTTTGTATAGTCTCTAAAGCTGATGCACTCTAATAGTCGTATTTATGGTTCATTTGATTATATCACTGTCTCGCCTGTTTTATGTCTATTTATTATATTATGTTTTATCTGTGCACCGTAAGATGTTCTATAGGTTCTATGTTTGGATTTTCTTTACTTTTCACCCTTGACTATCGTCCTACATCGGTCGGGTACCTCCACAGCGCATTATACAAGTATATTGGGTACCGAAGGTGTATGGCGGTCGTCACATATACTCTTGTCTACTAGTATTAGAGAAGTACAAGATGCCCTTGAGGATGGTGTAGGAGATATGGAGGAGATGTACTAGTTTAAGAGTAGTGTTCCTAGTGTAGATATGATGAGCATAGTACTTGTTATGGTTTTTGAAAGAGGAAAGAGATAGAGCCAGAAGTTTTGGCAAGATATGTGAACATACCTACTATAATAAAGCAGATCAAAGCTAGTCAGTGGCAGGATCCTCTAGCTAGGATAATTACTAGTTAGAGATTGGTTAGAGTATAAGAAGATGAAGTAATGTAAACTCAACCAAGAAAGTTGGCTCCGTGAAAATGATAGACTAATTTTACCTCACATTAATGGACTTAGGGATGAGGTAGCACCAAACTATCCTTATTCAAGGTTGATGTAAATCTCAGTATTGGATGGGGGTGAAGGAGGATGTCAAGATTGAGGTGTATCAATTGCCAGTAGTGGAAGCTTAGCAGAAGAGCCTAGTGAGTCTTTACTCTCACTAGGAATTCTCCAGTGGAAGGAGAAATGGATGTGGATGGACTGCCAAGGGTTAGAGGAGGGTATGGTAACATCTGAGTCATAGTCAGTAGATTAACAAAGAATGCCAAGTTTATACCCGTCAAATCAAGTGGAACGACAGTGGAACTGGCTAAGTGGTAGGTAAAGTAGGTTTTGTGATCATAAGGTGTGCCAA
Source organism: Allium fistulosum (assembly GCA_030737815.1). Classification (NCBI taxonomy): domain Eukaryota; kingdom Viridiplantae; phylum Streptophyta; class Magnoliopsida; order Asparagales; family Amaryllidaceae; genus Allium; species Allium fistulosum. The sequence goes on from CM060902.1 coordinate 1,396,459,203, forward strand.
AGGGCATTGTAAGCGATTGACACCCGTTATCCATAAGTGAATTCTGGGAGAGCTTAAAAGCGGCGTTAGGGAAAGTGGCGCCGGATTGAATTTGTAATATCGGGAGTGGATGAAAGTTTTGACACCTCACAAGCTCATTCATACATTTAGATATGATACAAAATAGCTTAGGAGGGAGACAGTGAAGTATGTGAAGGCCCATTAGAGTGAAAGTGAAGGCGTTAACACTTGAGAGACCTAGGAGATCACAAGGACCGCTTATTAGGAGCTCTTTATTTGGTAAAATGTTCTGTTTATAGCATTAGCTTTCATATTTGATATCACATTTGATGCTTATATTAAGTAGTTTAGTATGTTGCATGCTGGGATAAATGTAGATATCATTTTTGCTCATGTCTTCATGTTTGATGTTTGCTATGATTGCTTATGATTATTAGGCATGCGGGATAACTAGGCAGTTTAACTTACCTTGTGTGATGGGATTTTAGGGGCAAAATTTCAAATCGGGGGGGGGGGGGGGTGGGGAAGGGATAAAGGAGAGTTTAATGACCCGTTTTTTTACATATCAAAGGTCATAACATACTAATTTGAAATTCATATTGGGTCATATGATGCTATAACTTCAAGTATATGTTGAGTAGTGATATTTTTGGCCCTTTGAAAAACATGGATGATTTCACCCTTGAAAACATGTAACAGCCAGAACTTTTGATAGGAGTTCAATTAGGCCTTTAAACCACCTTTAGATGAAAGATATGATGGTTTCTCTTTTTGTAGAGTGGTCATAATAAGTTTTGGATTTGCGGGTTAGGAGATATGGCTGTTTGAATTTTGATAGTTTTTGGACAGCTTATAGGGGTAACTAGCACAAGCCCATACTCGAGCTCCAGGATTTGTGCTATATTTGCTGTTATAGCCTTCCCTAACTCATTATCCATTTTCCCAAAATAGATCTAAACCTCCATTAAACATCTCCTTAGCCACAACCTCTTCAAATCTTCTCCAAGTCAAGTCAAATCCATAGATTAAGGGTAGATTAGCAAGCAACTTCGAAATCTACATTTTTAGAAGTGATTATTTGGGCTTTGTTGTCTATTCTCGGATTTGCCTCATTTTGCATGTAAATCATCGATTTTTGATGTCGGTTGAGTTATTTATCATCTCACAACCCAGTATATATGTATCTATTTTTAAAGTCAAATATACGTTTTGGTGCTATTTTGAAACTACATTTGAAGTAAAAATGTATTTAAAATGATTTAAATTTATTTAATCATGTTAGTTTGATGTGTAATTGCTTATATAGATGTTAGGCTATGTTATAGATGCATTTAAGATGATTTACCATTATTTGATGTATGTTTGTATGTTTGGATGATGCTTGAATGTTGTTGATGCTTGTTTGGAAGTTGTCTATATGTTTAAATGGTTGTAAATGTTTATTGTAAGGAAATGGAGGTGAAGAACGGTTTTATGGCCAAGGTTCTCAATGTAGAACGAGTAGTGATGTGCTCTCATATTTGATGCACAAAGGATGAGAGATCCATAAACGTAGAATTGGACATCGACGGATCAGCTATAGAGTGTTTGGGTTCCAATCGATGCATAGAGGATGCATGTGGGTCTGAGCAGTAATGTAGCTTGGATCAATAAAAAATCAAGATGCTAGAAGTGTTATAGGATTTTTCCTCAGGTATGGTGGCCAATCTGGTGGTGTTCGGTGTTTGCTATGGGTTGAAGTGGGCAAGGTGCCGTGGTAGCTTCGGTCTAATGGGGTAGTGTATGGTTGATAGTGGAAGAACCAAACAGAAATTCGTGTTCGGTGGTGGACTTAGAGCAGAGCAAGGGGAGCTTTGTTCTAATAAGGTAGTGAGGCTTGGTTCAGTTAAGGCTACCAGACCTAAAATCTTATTTGGGTGTTGCTTCAGTCTTGTTGCCCAATTACTTTGGGCTGGTCATTTGTTGAACCAAGTAGAGGATATGGAAATGGTGTGTTAGCTACTGTCTTTAGGCTTTCTCAATGGAGACTTTGGGCTAGCTTAGTGGTGTTAACAAGAAATCTTGCAACACCCTAAAGTTGAGTTATGGAATAAGGTTTATCCCTTGAGTAGATGTAAAGGAGTGGGAAGGGTCTATCTTCCTTGAATTTCCTTTCGAGTTGATTGCTGATGTACAAAGTTGTTCAGACTGACTTTCGACTCAGTCAAAAAGGTCAGCTTCTTCCTTTGTCAACCTTTCGATTCTGTTGAGATAGACTGGTATTTCCTTTGAAACCCCCTTTCGAAACGGTTGAGACACCCTAGATGAGATTTTACTTTATTGGTTTTGACCTTATTGAAGGCCTTAGTTATTGTGTGGCTAGGTCTTTATCCATGAATCAGAGACAGAGGTTTCAACCCCGTCGAAGCCAAGGTAGTTTAAGTGTTTAAACTTGAATCAGGAATCTGGGTCGGGGTTTCAACCTTGTAGAAAGCTGTAGGCTTAAATATCCTAGGTTTGGATTAGGAATCTCAAGTTGGAATGACTTGGAACAAGGTTTCGTCCTTGTCGAAAGTTATACCTTTAGGCACCTTGTGTTGATCAAAGGTTATAGTGGATTGAGATTTAGTCTCGACCTTGTCGAAAGCAGAAACTCAAGGGAAGGTAGCTTGGAGCATTTATCTGAAGTTATTTGATTATTCAAGGTTTCGACTATGTCGGAAGGTAACTTTCGATGTAGGTGACACCTGAAACACAAGATCAAAACCGACAAAAGCTTTAAAAACAAGAAAGTAATCTGAAATATTTGAGACTTCCCTTTCACAAGCAAAGAAGACTTTATTACTCCAAATTCCCAAATCAATATAAAATTAGGTTTTACAGCTCTCTTGATTAAGAATATACAAGCTTAAAGTGGAAAGAATCGGATCCCCAAAACCTAATCCCTCGGGTCTTATTTATAGATGCGCGTCAATACCTTTTGACCCTAATGCTTTCGACTTGGTCGAAAGGTGGCTGCCGAATAACTCAAGTATGCCTCCTCGTTTGTCAAAAGGAACAGTTGCACTTTTCTTCTTTGTGTTGCCTTGTAAGTGCTTCCGACTCTGTCGATAGGCTTTGTTCGATGATGTTGGTTGTGTATGAGCTCTTGTTTCTGATTTGATACGAAACCTTCCTGGATCACATTGGCTTCGACCGCTTCGAAAGGCTTATTATAGCTTTCGAAGGGGTTGTTCAGGACAATGCTTGCTTTTGAATGGTTTAAATGAAGGCGAAACCTTTGGTTTTGAAAGTTTTGGCGCATATGCAAAGAGTTGTTCTTTATTGTCTTCGAAAGGTGCTGCTTTGACTCATTCGAAAGGTCTTCATGCATATGGATTCACCTAGTTGAAAGGTTGTTACTGAAGGCGGAAGGGTGCTTTCAACTCCTTCATCTCCTTCGAAAGGTATGAACCTACTGGGTGTTGATGGTAGAAACCTTTCGACACTTTGAAAGGTTTTGAAGCTTTCAAACTTTTGCGATAGCATCCCTTCGACTCCTTCCAAAGTTTTAGCTGGAACCTTTTTCTCTTGTTCTTCTTTGACCTCTGCTCAAATTGGTTTCGACTAAGTCGAAAGGTGGATTTTAGGAGTAACATTTGCCCCCCTCCTTGCGAAGGGATGCTCTTAACTTTCCAAGTCAACTTTGTCAAAACATAGAAACTTCCCGCCTTTTGGTCTTCCCGCGTAAATCTGGGCCGTCCATTTAAATCTGATCTAAAGGCTGATAGTTCTTTTTGACTTTTCTTATAAGTATGATCTTCTTCTTTCTTCATGTTCACTTTTCTGCAATCAAACTTCAAACGCAAGTAAAAGAATCCCAAATTCTCAAATTTTCTTCCTGCTTCCAGAAATCAAAATAGAAACCAAATCTAATTTGTAAGTCACAATTAGTTTGTTTCTTTAATTTCTCCCTTTTTTATTTAATGATGAATCTCAAAAATAATAATTAATATCGTGAATCTCATACCCGAGATTCCAGTTTTTATTTATTTCCTGGAACTCGTTCGAGTCTTCACCTAATTGGAAGTATCTTTAGTTTGATTTTATAGTTTGATTATTATTACTTTCTTTTCTACTAATTCTTGCTTTAAATCCAACTCTAGATTTTATATATTTTTTAGAGAATCGAAATTCTCATTTTACAGATTCCAAAATTCAAAAGGTTAGTTCCTGTTTAGGTTTGTTGATTTAATGGGTTTAATTGATTTATTCATTGAATCTCAGATTTTTGGATTAAAATCAGGTTTGGTTTATTTGTTTAATAATTTTTTTGAAATCCTGGATTGGTAACTGGGTTTGGGGAAGAAAAGAGTTTTTGTTTTCTTTGCCCGAAAGCTTAGGGTTGTACGGATGAAAAATTGGCTCCACACATTGACCTTTCTACCCCTTCGAAAGGGATTAAGGCGACAACATTGGTTTTGCTTTCTTAGTCCCTTTCAATGGGGTCGAAAGGTATTGTGGCATGAATTTTATCAATCTTGTCGAAAGGCTATGTAGTTAAGCAGAGTGTAGTCATCCCTCTCGAAAGCAAAATGTTTCGACTTAGTCGAAACCTTTTGTGCCGATTGTAACCCATTCCTTTTAGTTTGCCTTTGGAACCATTATTCCCCTTCGACCCCTTCGACACCTTTTGTATCTAATGAGTCGAAACCCTCTAGAGTCATCTTTATCCAGCATTGTCAAAACGTTCTAAGTGCACATTAGTTTAACTTTGGACCTTTCGACTCAATGAATATACAAGGTTTCGACCGCATTCATTTTTATCTTAGAAAACCCAAGTCATAGGTTTCGACTGTGTTAAAGGGTCCTGTTATCTTTTTTGTGAGATGTTTGTAGTGTATATTTTTGTTCAAGTTTTTAAGTTAACTTTAACTATTTCCTTTTAACAACTTGGTTCTTGTGGAGCTTTTGATATTGTAGAAAAGTACCACTATATATTCCTATCTTTCCTTTCAACCCTGTCGAAAGCTCAGTGATGGCTCGTATTTATGCTTTCGACACTATCGAAAGGTTGTGGCTAAATGTTAATTTTCTTTCCCTTTCAACTCTATCGAATGTACCTTTGTTTTTTAACCTTAGCATTTTTCCAAGAATTTGAAGTTCCATGCTTGGTTTTGTATTTATGTTGCTTAAGTAGGTTTTCTACCAATTCTTGAAAGAAGGCTAATTCATAATAAACTTGAAATTTTTAAATGAAACGTTTCCACCCGATAGAACCATGATCTCCCCAAAGAAGATTGACGTCATTTCAAAGCACTCCATGATATCTTCACAAGTCGAAGTTGACGCTATCCTTAATGACTTCGGCATCACTGGTGTAGAAGCCTTTCCTCTTAAGGAAACAGATACCATCAACAACCCTCCCGAAGGGTTCTTTGCTTACACAGCCATCCATATATGGCATGGGGGATCCTGCCTTTCCAAGATTTTTTATTCAAGCTCCTTTCCCATCTCAAGATTGCTCTGGTCCAATTGTCGCCAAAAGTCTACACCTATCTCCTATCGCTGGGATGATGGCATTGGAGCCTGGGCTCCCCTCTCTTAGTGCTGAAGTGTTGAACTGCTTGATCTGGCTGGTCAAGCTTAGCAATCTTAAAAGCCAAATGTTTAGAGCCAACCCCTAGAAGAAGCTAATATCAGATGGGGTTAATAAGTTCAGAGATTGGGAGAACCAGTTTTTCTTTGTTAAGTGCTTTCCAAACATCAACGGGACTTTCTCTTTTCCTCGTAAGTCTAGATGTTTTTTATCTTCTTTTATACAATGGTTTCTCCCATCTAATCTTTGCTTTTGTCCGATGCCCCTGTTAAACAGTTAAATAAGGAAGATAAGAAAACACTTGAGTCTCTGATTGCGGCCTCAAGTAAAATTGGGAGCAGATTGACGCTATTAACTCCAAGAAATTTACGGAAGCATTCACTTCTTCCAGAGGGCCAAATGATCTTGGGCAATCCCCTCTCTGTCCAACATACCTCCCAGAGAAAACGCTTCCTTTCTCTAGGAGACTTGTCAACTTTCTCTCATATGTCTCGCATTTGCGCCGACCACTCTGGTATGTGACAAACATTACACATGTTATGAGTTATTGTGTTGTTTTTTTTCAATTTATTTTGCTGACTTATAATCTGCTTGAACTCTTTTTAGGTGCTCCTCAAGTTAAAAAGTCTGTTAATGGTGCTGCTCCCCTTCCTACAACTTCTGGCGCGTCATCTATCATCCAACCTCTTGCCAAAACTAAGAAGGCAATCAAAAGGAAGTTATTTCCATCAACCAAATCGGAACCTCCTTTGAAGGTTGCTAAAGTTATTGATATAGAGGAGGAGGATCATTCATCTCTTGATAAAGCTTCGGAGAGCCCGATCATTAAAGCTCCTCAAGGAAAACCAGAGCATACTCCTTCAGCCATTTATCCCCTCTCTCGCATTTATGTTTCTGACTCTCCGACAGCACTCGCACAAATGCAGCTGGCTTTGGAGATGACCCCCACTCTAAAGTGCATTCCTTCCCAGCCAACATCTTCTTCTCCTTCTGTCAATTTTGAAGAGATAGCCCGGTCTATCTTAAACTCAGAATCCTTCACCTCCATCCACCCGCATTCCACTATTTCTGATTTAGTGGGGCATTACCGCTCTTTGATATAGCAACAATTTTTGGTGAGTTTTACTTCAATTGACCTTATCATTACTGGTTTTCTCTAAATCTCTAACTTGCATTGCACTTTATTCTTTCATATTTCGAAAAGCTAGTTAGTTTTGCACAAGCAAGCACCGAAATCTTCAGCTGAATCTTCCAAGTTTTAGGAAGAAATATCTGCTCTACAGGACCAGGTGTCTTCTCTTTCTACGGCAAAAGATGAAGAGACTTCTGAACTGGAGAGGTTGAGGGCTTCTCTCACCTAGTCATAATCTGCCATTCTAAAGGAAAGAAAGGACCGCCAACTCCTTGCCAATGAGAACTTCGATATGCAGTTAATCTTAAAAGATTCCGATGAGGAGAAGGCCCGCATAGCAGCAAAGAACATTTCTTTAAAAGAGAAGTTCAAGAAAAATAGGGCCTCACTGAAACTTGCTGTTGATACCATATCTGACGCTAAACAGCGAGTTTCTCGGTTTCTTAATACTACCCTTAGGGAAATCATGTTGAATTCTTATGACTATGCCCTAATGCTCGCATATGCTGATAATATTTAGAAGTGCCCTGACCTAAGCTTCCCCTCGCTCGACTCTGCCCTTGTTGATAGAGTAATAGGCAAGATTAATCAAATGAAGCAGGGGACTGAAGATGTAGCAGAGGAGGAAATTAATGCCTACAAAATTCTTTCTTTCATAGTCCTCTCTTTTGAAGTTGAATCTTACTCTGAGGATGAGGATGACAAGAATGATCCTGTCGAGGAAGAAGGCGATGATAATGATGGTGATGACAACGATGATAATAATGATGACGATGATGACAATCTCGATGGCGGCCAAGGTTCAGATGGTGACAGAGGGGGCCATACTAAAACCTCTAACAAGGATAGCAATGATGATACTAGAGCTCCTGAGAATGAGCCATCTCCCCAAAAAGATGTTCCGCCTGAATCTACCGGGCCTTCTGCTCCTAAAGAGAAGAGCCAACTCCCATTAATGTTGAAGAGCTGAAAGGGAAAGAGCAGGTTTCCCAAACTTTTCTCCCGATATCATAGGTATGGAATTCTCTATTTAAATATCTTTCACTTCGAAGATAATAACAGTGCAAATCATTTATTTTAGATAAGGAAGAAATCTATCCTCCCTTATAAAACCAAACTTGAGAGAAAACAAGCAGAGATAAACATGTTATATAGGGAGTTAGACAAACAAATAAAAGAGCACAATGTACTTTTAGATAAATATCATAGACTTGATAGAAGTGCATCGGTGTTGGCGTCTTTTAAGCATCAAAATGCCGCCTCCCTTACTAAAGAGAGCGGGCATTCGCTACAATGCTCTCTTAAAAGAAAACCGGGAGTTAATCACCCTATTTTGTATGCTGATTGAAGATAGTGGCATTCTAATCAACTTCTTATATAAGGCTTATCGTAGACATTCAATTATTGATTTTTCATACTTAGGCGAATTTAGCGAGGGTCTACTTAAGCGTTTTCATAAGAGATACTTGGATGAATTTGAATCTGACCTGCACCCTGGAGCTTGTTGGATCTTACCATGGGTTAGATCGATTACCCAAGATCTCCCCCTGAAAAGCTTAAGTATTATAAGAACAAATTTGTCTCTGAGTTGTTTTCTAAGTCTATTTTGTATGAACCAGATGGGTAATTGTAAATATGTAACAATGTATTGATTCTGTAAATATTTGCTTCAGTTTTGTTCTTTATCCTTAACTTTGTTTTATTATATTATCACAGAGTGACTGTTCATTAGGTCAACTTGTTTCTAGAGACCATTTAAGCTAATATGTTAGAATGAGAAGATTTCATCTTGAAAAGGCATCAATTTTAAAATCTTTGAATTTAGCAAGATATTGTTTTCATGGAGATTTACAAGAACTCTACTTGGAATATCCTCATCTTCACTTTGACTTCCTTGGTGATGAGATAGAAAGATTTCTTAAGGAGATCAGAACATTTCATACAAAATTAAGTTGTGGTCGTGATAGTCCTCCAACTAGGAAGTAGGACTATAAAAAATTCCCACCAGTTATTACTCCAGAAGGAGTTAATATTCCTTTCGATTCAACAGTTACCCTTTCCGCTAACTCATTAGATAAAGTTAGAAAAACAGTTTCTCAGCTTTAGATGTAAATCAATTTTTTATTGTATCTTTCAATTTCATCGTTGTTTGAGTTGTAATCTATTAATATAATAATAAAAAGATTTTTTTCACCTTGATTTTGACTTTATTTTATTTCTTTTTGCTTAAATAGGGGTTACAGTTATCTACAACTCCTCTCCCTCTTGATTTATCATCACGCATCACTAATCATAGAGATAAACTGTTAAAATCATGTGGAAGGAGTGAACTCAGTGATGATATCTTACTAGAATGCTTCCATGGTAACGCCGAAGCCTTGAATGGCATAAAAGATATTTTGTTCAGAAAACCATTGCTAGTAATCTGAAAGATCAAATTGCCTATCTCGAGGCTAATATTAAAAGCAAAGATGAAATGATCTCGTCACTGAAGCAACAAGTAAAGTCAAATCCTTTAAACGATTTCGATGATAAGATGTCAGAACTTATCCAACAAATCAGTGACTTGGAATTTAAATTGAAGGACAGTCAAGCGAGTGCGAATCATTAGAATACATTATGGAAAACAAGATTTCGAGTATTGATTTGCCGGTTCCATGCGCTACTCCCTCGGTTACCAGACCTACAAGGTCAACTCACCTCATTGTTCAGAAATTCCCTACTATGACCAACGCTCCCCTAGGCTTAAACGAGAATTTTGTGGAGAATTGGTGCAGGAAAGTTAAGTTCGAAATAGCTAAGTATTTTGACAAGAAACAAAAATTGAAATATTCACAAAGTATTAAGGAGCATGCTGCCAAGATCTAGAATCTTGAACATGATAATTATTTCCTTCAGAAGCACGTTGCGGAGTTAGAAAGGGAAAACAAGACCCTTAAGGGGGCGAACAGAGCTTTCAACCATGCTCTGAAGACAAATATTGATGCAATCAATGATGAAGATAGGGTAAGGAAGAAGGAAAAGACACTTAAAAAATTTCTTTGCACCGCAATTCGTCACATAATTTATCATTCGGTCGCTGAGAATCTTAGCAAGGCTGCTCAAGACTTATGACATATTTGTATCTTTAAATATATAGACTTGTTTTGTATATATGTGAATAACTTCATAGTTTTATAAATAATTTCATGACTTATGGATATCATATAAACTTTGTAAATATCACATGATTTGTAATCCTTTTCTGTAATATCAGTTCTGAAATGCTTTTTGATAGCTCATACATTTTTCTGTATTTGCTGAATCTTCCATTTCTCTTTGCTGTGCTGATTACTTTGAAAAGTATGAAGCAAACAATATTTCTATTTGTTAGCTTGAAATTGGCATACCAGTCTATGTATAGCATTTTCTTAGATTAACAAATCATCTTGTTAATTGCATGAAAAGTAGTTTATATTAAATGTTTAAATCCCATCTTTGACCATGATGAGAAATAATTAAGAGTTCAACTCCAACCATTTGGCCGGAATGTCCAAGTCATGTTGATTGGAAATCTCACCCTCAAACAGGGGTATAAATATTGGAAAGTAATCTTCAAGAGATATTTAATAAAGAGCTAAATCCAGAAATCATTATTTGAATATCTGTAGTAGAAACCCAATGATCCACTCTCGGGTATTAATGAAGTTTGAAAACATAGAAATTCGAGACCCGGATTCAGGCAATAACGGAAACTTGTAACAAAGATTTTCCTGAGAGTAAATATTTTAACCTAGATTTCGGCATTTGTGATGGATAAATAAAAATCCATTATTGAAATCTTACACCCAGATTAGGGTACAAACACTACAACAAAAACTACTATGCACAACAAAAGTGGATTAAATAGCGTTTGAATGGTACTTGTTATCGTTGGTTATTTATGTTCAAAAACATAGCATCTGGTAATAAGATATGCTCCGCATCTAAATAAACCTAAAATTGAAAAGTTAAAGTGGGTTAAAATTTTCCATTCCCTCCTACTTTCTTATCCCAGTACCTACCGCCTTGAACATTCGAAACCCCTCTTTTGTCCTCATCCTCCCTTCCGAAACCATAACTCGCTCTTTTCTTCGTCAATGCAACCTTCGGATCTGCCATCTCGCTCGAAGTTTCTATGGCTAGTAGGGTTGCAAGTAAGTTTCTTCTATTTCTCAATTTTGCTCGATTTTGTTCATCTTCTCTCTGAAAACCCTAAGTTGCTCGATTTTATCTACAAATTCTTACTTATGTATGTGCTTAATTCTTGATTTTTGTTAAAAGCTTTTCCTTCTTTTCGAATCTATGAACTTTTAATTCAGTTCCTGCATATATTTACTTTGCAACTTTGTATATTGATCTAAAAATTTTGACATCTTGTCGAGTTATTGAAATTTTCAACATTGGCCTGATAGGTTTGGTATTCAGAGGAGCTATTTTAATCGTAATTTTTTTGAGTAAACTATGATGTCTAGACAACTGAGTTTGAGATTCAAATAAAAATTATAGTTGAGTTATATGTAACTCAACTATATATGTAACTCAACCGTATATGTTTATTTTGCTCAATGTCAAATGTCTAACCCTAATTTTATATGCTCTATTGAAGTTGGAGTTCACTTCAAAATTTAATAAGAGAAGATATCAGGTCAAATTAGTACACTATTGTTTTTGAAACTAAACTTCACTTCAATGTTATTACTGGTATACTCAAGCTTTTTTTTAAACTACTTTTTTTTACATACAACACATAACAAGTGTTGTTTACTTTACTTTACCCGGTATTCCATTACAAAAAGCACTATAACCATTGATGCCATACTAATATACATTTCAATATGCATTTAGCATAGTAAAAGAAAGTACAATGATGGATGCTATATTTTTGAAAAAAAATCTTCATAGCTTTGGTACCTTATGAAACATGAACTTGGCCGACTTGTATAAGTATGCAGGTGAAGCACGTAAGATGGATGATGGTCATCTTGCATTTCAAGTTCATTTTATACAGCAGAAATTGATGTTAGATAATTAATCACTATCGTTTTTCTTTCTACAAGTAGTCATAAAGAAGCCATGAATTTATAAACTATGAGAAAACTACTCGTACACAGGCCCGGCTATTAGTCAAGGCCCATCAGGCAAAGGAATTGGGCAACCCCCCAACAAGGGCAAAAAAATTTCAGTTTCTCATAGAAAAAAATGCTTTCTTTTTCTCCCTACTCTCGCACGCGCGATGCTGGAAAGCTTGAAACCCTAGATTTGCTCCATCATCCATCTGCGTCTTCCTCTCTGGAGAGCTACAAAATTCTCTCATCCTCAGGTAATATATGTATATAATTTCCAAGCTTCTCCTTTAGTTTTATATAATTTTAGATCTAATTCAAAATCCCCAATTTGGTGATTTGATAGACTGATAGTATTGCAATTTATAAACCTGTCTCTTTATCCTGAAACCTTAGATTTGATAGTATTGCAAATTTGCAGTTTGCTGATTTGATAGTTTTATATCCATCTGCGTTTATAAGTATATATTTCACTTTTATTATTGAGTATTAATTCAGAAATTGAGTAACGATATGAAACAGTTGATTGATAATATTTGTAAAGTGAATGTGAATTGATTGTTTTGTTTCACTTTAAAAGTTAATGTATTATGTATATCATTTTTTAAAGTGTAGGAAATATGACGAAAAATGAAGACGATAAAATCGGATTCGGTTTGGAAAACAAAATTTCGGAGCTTACAAAAGGAAAGTTAAGCAAAAAAGAGATCAACTCACAAAATCACTTGTTGGCTCAATTTCCAACTTATATAAAGAAAAATTTCAAAAATCTCAACCTTCAACTTCATGTATGGTGGTACAAATTGGTGATGAAGATCATGCCATCAATGAGAATGTTGAGACTTATGAAGCATTGATAAGTGAAAAAAATGAAGATGTTATTAATGAAAGTAGTAGTGAAGAAAGCAACGACAATGAAGGAGTTAATAATATTGATGAAGTTGTTGTTCATGATACTATTGAGCTTGACCTTGAGAAAAATATCGATGTCAACTATGATCCGGGATTATGGGGAAAAATTACGGATAGTAAAAGAGTGATGTTAGTTCGAAAAGGGCCTATTAAAATTTTAAAAAAGAATGATAAGTTTCCTAAACATGAATGTGATGGAAGACATTTTTCTTCAAAACATTATATTGGTTATTATCCAAGTGGAGAGGAGCATGAACAGAAATGGCTTGTCTACACAAATGAGATGAATATAGTTTTTTGTTTTTGTTGCAAGTTATTCAAAAATCCACAAAAATCATTCAAATTAAGAGAAGAAGGATTTAATGATTGGCATAATATTACAACAAAACTTCGAGAGCATGAATGTAATTCAGAACCTACCGCAAGTCTTATCAGATGGGTAGATTTGTATAGGGGCCTTCAACTAAAAGAAACATTTGACAAAAAATGGAGTCTCTAATCGACCAAGAGAGAGAAAGATGGAAAAAAGTATTAGTTCGCATTATTGGTGTTGTGAAAACTCTCTCCTGAAATAATTTACCATTTCGCGGATCTAATGAAAAAATTTATGATAAGAACAATGGGCTTTTTTGCCAACTCATAGAATTTGTTGCCGAATTTGATCCAATTATTGAGGATCACCTTAGACGCGTGGTAAATAATGAAATGAACAATCATTATCTTATCCATAAAATACAAAATGAACTAATATTTCTATTGGCCAAAACGATTAAAGAAATATTGCTTATGAAAATATCAAAAGAAAATTTCTTTTCGTTCATTCTTGATTGTACGTCGGATTTGAGCCATAAAGAACGAATGTCAATTGATATAAGCTGTGTAGATGTTGAACATGGAAGTAACATTAAGGTGGAGGAGTTCTTTCTTGAATTCATTGAGGTTGATGACACATCGGGACTTGGCATTTTCAAAAAGCTTGAAGATATTCTAGTCGATCTTAGACTAAATATTGATGATGTAAGAGGACAAAGTTAAGATAATGGATCAAAATATGAAAGGTATATTCTTTTTCAAAATAGATAAATAACTATATATGATCTTTTATTATTTCAACATATTTATGAATGGTAACTTAATATTTATATAGGTAAACATCAAGGTGTACAAAAGAGGCTTCTTGACATAAATCCTAGAGTATTTTATATCTCATGTGGATGTAATAGCTTGAATCTTGCTTTATGTGATATGGCCAAATCATGTATTAAAGCTAGAAATTTTTTTCTTATGTGAAAAAAATTTATACTTTATTTTCCGGGTCAACACATTGATGGGAAATACTTAGAAAATATGTAAAGGGATTGACTCTTAAGGCATTGTCCGCAACTCGTTGGGAAAGTCATATTGAAAGTGTTAAGGCGATAAGAACTCAACCATCGAAGTTAAGAGATGCTTTGATAGATATTGCTAATAATTCCAATGATGATATTGCGAGGGTGGAAGCTAAAGCTATATGTCAAAATGCTTTAGAGGATTTTGAATTCTTGATTGGTTTATGTATTTGGTATACTATATTAGATAATACTAATCAGGTTAGCAAAATACTTCAAGCGGAGGAAATGGATATCAAGGATGCAATTAATAAAGTAAGTGGAGTTATTGCATTTTTTAAGAATTTAAAAGAAATTGGATATGATGAAATGATGAATGAAGCTAAAGAACTTGCGGAAGAAGTTGGCATTGAACCAAAATTTCTGAAAAAATGAGTTGTTCGTAGAAAGAAGCAATTTGATGAGGATAAAAAGTTGATGTTGATGAAAGTCAATCTTTGGAAGATAAATTTAGAGTCACTTACTTTCTCCACATAATAAATCAAGCTCTATCCTCACTTATAGACCGAGTTGAACAATTTAAGCTTTATGAAGAGATTTTGGATTTTTATTAAATGCAAAATTTAAGATTTTTGATGATAAACAATTGAAAGAGAAATGCTTGAAACTTGAAATATTTTTGGAACACAACCAAGAGAGTGATATTTGCAGAAAGGGATTATTTCTTGAGCTTAAACAATTGAAAAGGATATTACCATTGGAAGTGACAAAATCAGTTAATATTCTTGATTTTTTAAGATTTATCCTGATGTAAGTCGATTTATGAACGTGTGGGTTGCATACCGGATTTTATTGACTATTCTCGTCATGGTTGCTTCGGGGGAAAGAAGCTTTTCTAAATTGAAGTTAATTAAAACTTATCTTTGGAGCACCATGTTACAAGAAAGATTAAGTGGGTTAGCAATGATCTCAATTGAAAATGAATATTTGAATATGCTAAAATATGACTATATAATTAAAGAGTTCGCTTCAAGAAATGCAAGAAGAAGTTGTTTTCGTTGAAATAGTTTGATGTATCATACTAGAATGCTTGATGTAGATGATGGTTTATTATCATAGCATGTTAAAACTTTTGTATAATGTGTCAATGTACATTAGAAATATTTTGTGTTTTTATGTGAACTAAAAATATATGTATTATAATATTAGTCTTATTTAATTTATTTTGTATAAAAGGCAACAAATGTTGTATTCGTCTCGAGCAATCCAGCTCATGGGGCCGGCCCTGCTTGTACATAATGAACTTACTATTGGTACCATCATACAATTTTAGCTTTAAATGGGTTTTACATCAAGAATTTATGGGATATGGGCTCTCTATATAACACAGTGTTACATAACAAAAAATTATTATTATATTCAGGCATATAGCCATGAACTATTAGAAGCTCGTGAATGTTGCATGAAATGCAGAACGAGAAAAGATGTAGAACTTACTCAGGTTTCAAGTATATGTTGAATATGGCCCATCACGCTCATTTGTCATTTTTGCTGAAACATCATCTTTGGCGTAATGATACTATATCTTGATCATTATTTCAGGCTTGGATTTATATTATCACGTGTTCAGGCGAATATATAAAGTTATAAACAACTTCCAAGTCTCACTACTTTGAACATGCAGGCAAGATTAAAGGATTTATTTGAAGTCTAACGCTATCTATTTCGCTCAGTTGAATCGTTCTGATGTACTTTTTACTGGCATGGTTACAGTCTGTTTCACCTAAGTTGCTCAATTGCGAAAACTTAGAGCCTGTTGTTCTAGGAACTCATCGTGTAGGTAACCCACTCTGTTTCAAACTTGCAGTATCTATTTTATTTGGTTTGATTTGTATGCTTAACTCGATCTGTATACATTTTTGGTTAATGGACGTTAGTCTATTCTGTAAAATATAAGGAAAACAATTTAAATCCCATATTTCAATCTACGCTTCTCTATTTCGATCGATTCTCAAATTCTAAGTCAAAACCTTTAGAAAATAATTTAAACCTATTGAAAATCATAATCTTTCTGTGTTGGAAGACAACACTTCTAACATCTATGACTGTCAAGAGTAACCAGGATTGTACCAAACACCAAACTATCCCCTCAAAATATATCACCCTGTGGTTATTTAACGTTGCTCAATTCACATCCTGAATGTAGGGAAACCCAGCTTAAACTCAACTACCACAACTTGCATATACAGGGATTTGGACATTAACGAGGTCTATGAGTTACTCAAGAGGTAATCAGCCAATGCTCCATGAATAACCCTCATATAGAACAGTTGCTCACATTCCCTAACATGCTTTTCTACTTTGGTTGTTCCACAGCTTCCGTAAAAGAAACCTACCGGCATTCACCGAAGAGGAGGTGCATTTTGAAGGCCAGCCGCCCGTTCTCACCGAAAAAATATCTTCAAAATAATCGTCTCAAATCTGGCACTGGAATATGAGGTAACCCATATACCATACAGGTACATGTTTGACACTCTAATCTTTTTTGCCTTCAACATCCCTTAGCTATCGAAATTTTTTGTCAGCGAAGGAAATATTTAATGCAATTTTCATTAAATTTAAAGTACATTCCATGAAACAATTTATTATTCCACTGCCTCATCCAAATCTTAGATTGTCCAGTTTCTGCCATTATTTTAGAAATTACTGCCTTTTACTAAATAAACCTCTCAACATGCAAGTCGAGTTCTTCAATTATGCGACCTAATCAGTTTAGTACAAGTAATTTTAGTACAATTACTTATTCGTTGTTTTATAGCTTAAAATTCTCTGCCCATTGAACTTGCTTGTAGTTAAATTTTGAAAAAAAATTATAATTCTTTATTGTACTACATGGAAGATACCGAGTCTTATTTAGTTAAAGTCATCTTGCTTTCTAAAGGGCCTACTTTTTTCGCTGCACACTAATATTTGATGACCTTTTCATTTTATAGACAATTGCAATTAAATGACAATCTTAATTTAAATAATCGTGTTTTTTGGGATAAATATATTTTTTAAATCTATGCCTGTGCTTATCCTTATACTACATAAAATCTACAAGTTACTATTCTATTAAGTAATATGTCTGATTATTTAAAGATAAATTACCGTTATACAAAATTTATCCATTAAATTAATTTTTCCTTTCATAGGCATTGCATTAATTTATATTTTCAGCTTGTGTTGAAAACAATGTTGATCTTCGGCTGAGTCGTGGACTACGTCACTCTCTTGAAGACGTTTCGGCGATCTGTTGTACAGTGCAAAACAGTTCGGATCAATCGCCGCTGCCTCTAGGATAAAACAGCCTCTCAATAATTTTTGCGGTATCGATTCGTTTGCACATACGAAATGATTCTGTTTGCACTCAAAAAACGTTGCTTGAATTTATGGATTTTAAAAATGAATTTTGAATGAGATGTGGTTCATTCTGTTTCGTCTCCTTATCAGTTAAGAAGGCGGAATAGCAAAAGAACGTTGCTGGTTGGAGGAAACGTGGTCTTGAAAAATGGATCTGAGAAATTAACGGGTAAAAAAAATGAACGTTATGTAACGTTCTCCAATACGAGTCTAGTCTGATTTGACTGTTCCAGCCCGGTCTAAAAACGGTTAAAGAATTTTGTACCAAAAATATAAGTATTACACCACTACAAGCCCGAACCCAAACCCAAGCCCGGGTCGGGTCGGGTCGAGTCGGTCGGTCGGCGCGTGCGCATGTGTGGTGGTCAAGCATGGTCTCCCTCCTCATAAAAGAGCATCATTGGGTGCCCAAATGGCCCAACTTAACTTCTAAGAATCAAGTATAAATACTTGATTCTTTCATATAATCCCACAATGTGAGACTATTCATATTCCCATATAATAGGAGCCATTTCATACTTAGTCAATTTTTAAGAATTCACTTATTTTCAAAAAAAAAATTCCAACAATCCCTCACTTTAATTTTTTTAAATATTTTCGAGCAATTTCTGAAAGAAAAAATATATAAGATTATGCATAAACAAAGGTGTCTTTCGACTTGAACCTTTGCATAGTGGATAAGATTCAGTTTTTACTAGAGTGACACATAGTCTTGAACTCTATTCCTGACATCAGATCACACAGAATCTTTCTAGAGTGCAATCAAATAAGCCCGTGCATTTATGGTCATTCACGTCTATCCCAGTTTAGTGAATGCTCTAGGAGTTTGCCCAAAAATCCATAGGAAACGGCCAAATTTCCACATTCACACAAGTGAGTCTATCAAGAGTACTCCTGAAGGTAGGTACTCCACTCCAAATGGAGTATAGATCTCATTAAGAGTTTCTATTAACTCATCCTCTAATCACTTCAGGAATACACGCTTCTATATATATGAAAAATAACATGTTCAACTCATATCACTTCACAACTTGTTCTTACCCATTGAACCTAGTTCTTGGGATCTCCAGTCATTAGGTCGGGTTACCATTGTGCGTGACTCAACAATCTAAGGGCAATAGTCCCATTTTTCTAGAAGTTGTAAGGACTTTCTCTGGACAGTCCTTTCGTCAAAGGATCTGCCAAATTCTCGTCACTGCGTATGTGATCCACTCTAACAGCTCCTGAAGAGTGTAGCTCTCTAACAGTGCTATGCTTACGACGTATCTGTCGTCTCTTACCATTATAATAACAGTTCTATAATTTTGCAATAGCCACGGTACTATCGCAATGGATCAACACAACTGGTATCGGTTTTTCCCATAAGGGAATCTCAGCTAGCAGATTTCTTAAATATTCTGCTTCTTCACTAGCTGTGGCTAGTGCTATCATCTCAGACTCCATAGTAGACTGAGCCAAAATAGTCTGTTTCTAGGATTTCCAAGAAACAGCTCCTCAAGCAATGCTAAAGATATAGCCACTAGTTGCTTTTTAATCACCAGATAAAGTATTCCAGTATGTATCGGTGTAACCTTCAATGACAGCTGGAATTTTTTCATAATGTAATGCAAGGTTCATGGTTCATTTTAGGTATCTCATGACCCTCTCAATAGCGTGCCAATGCTCTATACTAGGTCTACTAGTAAACCTACATAATAATCCCACGACATAGTCAATGTCAGGTCTAGTACAATCAGTGGCATACCGAAGGCTACCAATGATGCTCGCATAATCAGACTGTCTTACACCTTCACCAGTGTTCTTGAATAGCTTTACACTAGGATCATATGGTGTACATGCAGGTTTACAGTTAAAGTAATTGTATTTCTTTAAGATCTTCTCAATATAATGAGATTGATCCAAAGAAAGTCCATTTTGGGACCTAGTAATCTTAATACCAAGGATTGCACTCGCTTCACCTAGATCTTTCATATCAAAATTGGCACTTAACAAAGATTTAGCAGTGTTTATGACATGAATGTTTGATCCAGAAATAAGTAGATCATCTACATACAAACATATTATAGTGCAAATGTCATTCTCAGATTTATAATAAATGCATTTCTCACTTTCATTAACTTTGAAACCAATTGAGGTTATTAAGTTATCAAAACTGTCATGTCATTATTTAGGTGCTTGTTTTAAACCATATAATGATTTATCTCATTTGCAAACTTTATGTTCTTAACCATGAATTACAGAGCCTTCAGGTTGGTCCATATAAATTTTCTCTTCTAATTCATCATTTAAAAAAGCAGTTTTAACATCCATTTGGTGTATTATTAAATTATGAATAGATGCTAATGAAATTAGTACTCGAATGGATGTGATTCTTATAACGGGTGAAAAAGTATAAAAAAAGTCTACATTTTCTCTTTGCCTAAAACCTTTAGCTACCAAACGGGCTTTATATTTTTCAACTGTGCCATCAGGTTTTAATTTCTTTTTAAGTACCCATTTACAGCCTATAGACTTATAACCAGGTGGTAAATCTACTAAGTGCCAAGTCTTATTGGATTCCAAGGAATTCATCTCATCATTTATAGCCTCTTGCCAAAAATCGGCATCTAATGAAGATAAGTCTTCTTGGAGGTTTGTGGGATCCTCCTCTATAGTAAAAGTGTAAAAATCCAAACCAAAATCTTTATCAACTCTTGCTCTTTTACTTCTTCTAGGTTCGATTTCAGAAGATTCATTAAGTTCTGTTCCAATAGGCACGATGTTATTTCACGTTCCCCCACTATTCCTCAATTTAAAAGGAAATTTAGTTTCATAAAAAACAGCATCATTAGATTCTACTATATTATGTGTATTCAGGTCATAAAATCTATATGCTTTGCTATTAATAGCATAGCCAATAAATACACATTTTTATGCTCTACTTGCTAGTTATATTCTCTTAGGGTCAGGTATACGAACTTATGCCAAACATCCCCAAGTTCTAAAGTAAGATACATTCGGTTTATAATTTCTTAAAATTTCAAAAGGTGAAATCTTACTTTTTGATTTAGGGATTCTATTCAATACATAGCAAACAGTCAACAAAATATCCTCCCACCAATGTTTTGTTACACCCGAATTTAATAAAATAGCTACAACTAATTCGGTAAAGGTCCTATTCTTTCTTTCAGCTTTACCATTCATTTCAGGTGAATAAGGTGCTGTTCTCTCATGAATTATACCATGCAATTTATAAAAATCAAGAAATGGACTAGACTCATATTCTGTTCCTCTATCATTACGAAGTCTCTTAATTTTCTTATTAGATTGATTCTCGATTTTAGTTTTAAATAATATAAACATATCAAATGCATCACTTTTATTTTTCATAAGATATACATAAGTGAAATCAGAGCCATCATCAATGAAAGTGATAAAGTAACGGTGTCCATGCTAGTCAAAGTGCCATCAAGCTCACATATGTCAGAATGAATTAAGTCTAAGGGTTCAGAAATTCTATCAACTGATTTATGGGGTTTCTTAGTGATTTTTTCTTGACTACAGAATTCACATTTATCAAAGTCAGTTTGCGACATTTTAGGAATTAAATGTAACGACCCTGAATTTTTGACATTTGAAATGTGAATATTTAATTGAGTTTAAATATTCGAATGATAGTTTAATTTGAAATTCAAAATATTTCTATGAATTTGGCAATTAAATTATTGAATTTAATTATTGAAACTGGGTAAAAATTTGAATTTTCAGTTTTAAGCTGATTTAAAATATTTTCAAGGCTTAAAAAATTCATATTAATCATACTGAAGATAATAAAGGCTTCAGAATTGAATTTGAAACTGTTTGTTCAGTTTTGAAATTTATCGTTTAAATCGATATTTAAAAAATAGCGTTCCGGGGCGCAGTCTCGGAATTCGACGAAACTAGTTCCATTGGATCCGTAATATTGTATTATTATCGGGTTTCGGTTTTTGTAGTTTTCGGAGTTATCGTGTGATCGTACGAGACAAGAACGCCTAGACAATAATTTATCAATCTAATGTAAATATCTTATATCGTTTCACCAGTCAAAATTCTTTCCCATCATCCGACCTATCCCTCTCTGTTAAATCACGTCTCTTTTCCTTTCAAAGCACGACATCTCCTTTCCCCAGCATTCAGTTCAAAACTTTCGAAAAATAAAAGAAATGGCGAACGAAGATTTCGTTCAAAGTAAAATCATGATAGCCTCAACAAATCATGACCGCCGTTCTCCCCAATTTAAATTCACGAACTTATTCGCGAATCATCAAACAAAAAAATCAAACGGCCGCGTTTTCCCCAAATTCGAAAAGGAAAATGGCCGCGTTTCTTCTTGAATTCGAAAATCGAAATCGAAGTGGGAGTCGCGAGTTTCCCCCTTGCCTTCTTTCCGTCTAATCGAATCGCGCGAGCAGTTCAAAGTGGGAGGTGCGTACGTACGCATTCGCGTGGATGGAAGGGGAAGCTCGGCATTTGCCTGCAGGTCAGGCGTTGATTCCGGTGAAGGTGGAGTGTTTCGTGGTGGCGCGCGCTTGGGGTCGCGTGGAACTGAAAGGTCGTGGTGGTACGACCTAGGGAGGTGGGAGATTCAGTGGTCGCGTGTGACGGTGGTTCGAGGCAGAGGGTCGCGATGATGTGTGATGACATCGGGTGGCCAGAGATTTCGATCGAACCTGGGTTCGTTCGATTTTGTCAGTGAGGTAGTTTTTTTCTTTTCTTTTTATTAAATTTAATAAAAACAGTAAAGTATATATATATATATATGCAGTTTATAGTAAAACGGAAAATAATGAGTGTATATATATAAGATTCAGAAGATAGAAGTTTTAAATGGTGACAGAGATTATTTTATATAGATATATATTTTACATATTTTGGAATCTATATATATATATATACTATTTTCAAATGGATATCTATTTTCAAAATAATAAAGATAAGAATAAATATATGTATACATATTTTTAAATTATTCGTTTAAGTTGTTTTAAATAATAGTTTATGGATTTGGTGGGTAAGTGTTAAATTAACTTATTTAGTTATTTTAATTACTAGGATATTTTATTAAAGGAAATTTAGTTTTAAATTTAATTTTTAGTTAAACAAATTTATTAAAAGTAACTAGTTTGAAATAAAATCATTGAATGATTAAAATTACCAAACGAAAATTTGTTATTCGATTATTTCGAATATTAATAAAGTGTATAAATTATTTATACAAGGTCTAATACAATGAAGAGGAACAAACTGGAATGGAAATTGGATTGCAAATTTAAAAGCAAAGGTGAGATCTTCTCACTCAAATAAAAAATTGATATTTCAGTTATTGATTGATTGACTGTTTGGATGATAGTGTATATATAGTAGTATATAGCAATATATATATATTGGAATATATATATATATATATATATATTGGTGATTGATTTTCCCGCATTATATAGCGGATGAGACCCTATGCGCCGCATAATAGCGGATGATATTTTTATAAATCCCATATACCGCGATATTCCACCTCGAAGTGGAATTGGTATTGTGCTAACATCTGTGGATGCAGGGAAACAGGTTGGAGGGATCCAACTGGATTCCTCAAATATTTGAATTTGTTTCAATATTGTGTGTTGATTTAATTATAATCCGTGTATGATTATATTTGTGATTGAAATTGTTGAAGGCTAAAATTTAGCCAAGTGTATTTTTGGTATCGCTGGATACCAGAAATAAATAGAATTTGATTTTTGAATCTAAAGTTGGAAATTTTAAGTAAATTCTTTTTGAAAGGATTGGTTGAATTTAAAAGAAGGAATTAAAGTATTAAAAATTGATTTTTGTAATCTTATCGAATAAATTCCAAATATATGGGAAAGGATTTTAATAAAAGGATTTTTAGTAATATTGTTTAAAAGTTGAAGAATTTATTGAAAATGGAATTTTAAATAGTTTGGAAAGAATAAAGGAATTTATTAAAAAGGTGATAAATTTCTAGAAATCAATTTGATAAATGATTGGGTATTTGAAAATAAATCTTTGGGAAATCGATATGAAGATTTATTTGGTGTTGAATTAAAATGGATTTTGTGTTGTAGAAAAAATTTGGAAATCGATTTGTAAAATGATTTCGTATTTGGAAATGAACTTAGAAATCAATTTGTAATTGATTTGGTGTCGAAATAAAATTTAGAAATCAATTTGGAATTTGATTTTGGAGTTGAAAGTGAATAATTGAGAAATTGATTTGAAAATCGTGTAAAAAGTAAGACCCCATTTGGTTTGCTATTTTTAGTTTTGAGTTTTTGTCTAAACAAAAATGCGCATTTCTTATACATTATTGGAAAACACGCAATTTTGAAAAATGAAATTAACATAGAAATAAGAAAACAAGTTTATTTGATTTTTTGTGTTTTGAGCATAACAAAAGGATGGAAAACAATTCATCCCCTCCATTTTCCGTCGATCGTCGTAATAGCTAAGAATTGTGAAATGATTTCCCTCATTTTCTTATATTTTGTATTGTATGTTGAAAACACAAAACACAAAACTAAAAACGAAACTAAACAGGCCCTAAATATTTGGGAATGTAAATTCAAAATGGAATTTATAAAGGAAAGGGAAATTTGCTTTAAAAATAAACACTGACTTATTTTTAAAGTGTGGAAATAAATTTACGGATTTGGAACGTAAATTTAAAAGAAATCGATAAGGATTTATTTAATTGGTTTAAATGGACCATTTTGAAGTGGAAGTGTATTCTCACTATAAAGCCGAGTATATTTCCAAAGTAGCTTTTAAAAATATAAATTAAAGGTTTTAAAGTTGGTTTTTAAAAGAAATATTTGGAAATATATTCCGCGTAAGGAAATTGATTTGAAATTTATTTTCAAAAGTTGAAAGATGAAAATTTATTTGAAATTTGTTTTCAAAGTGTTGAAGTATGGAAAAATATATATCTTCTGAAGATGTTTTGAAAATAAATAATTTGGGAAAATTATTTAAATCTGATGATTGTTGTGAATGTTGTTGATAGTTAAATCACCGACTATCAATATTGCCTACGAAATGGCACTTGAATTTGTTTTTAAAACAAACGCTTATTATTCGGTTTAGCCGGGAAAGGACCTTTGTGTCAGATAACCCATTCGGAATAATGATACGACGTGTATGAATTGCAATTGAAGACCGGTGTGAAGACCAGATATTTTTGAAAATGAAAGGACAACCTGTCGAATGTCTCTGCACCGAATTGCTCCGGTATAGAGATTTATATCACTCTTCTTGTGATGGGAAGTCCGAACGTGATTAGTGAATATCCAGATTGCAAGGGCTTCTTTGGAAGTGCCTTCGGTTCTGTTCGAATCCGGAACAGACTTGTATGGTTACATGTCTGACATTACATTTTGAGATATAAAGCTGATTTCTTTCAAATACATTTCTGTTGGTGGCGGAGAATTTATTCTCTTAGCTTAACACCCTTCTCTGAGACGTACGAGCTCAGAGGTTATGTAGTTGAAGGTTATCAGCGATATATTCCCAATTTGGTAATGTGACCTGTTGAGTGCTGCTGTGTGTTGATCATTTGTTGATCAAAGCATGGCTTTGTGAAAAAGCGTAGCTTTGTGGACGAGACTTCGTCAGACCTCACACCCCGGAAATGGTCGAAACAGGAATGATGCGGCAAGGTTATGAGGGTCGCGCCCTTTAGGGTATGTCATTTCCTTCTGGAAAAGGGTGGTATCAGGTATGGAGCCCTGATATTTAACCTATGTGGTTGCTCCAATCTCATTTCTTTGTGGTTGTTGCTTTGTGATCGAGGCGCCTCGGATAAAGGTCCCAAAGGACTGGGGAATGGCATATTCGTGTAGTAGTTACCTAGTGTAAGGGGTAACCCGGCCTTGTGTTGGCAGAGAGCTAGTTAGTTCTCGGGGCGTCCATCTAGAGGCGTACCCATTGGCAGTAGGAAGTTCCTTAGTCTGACCATTTGTTGGAAATCCAATTCCCAATACGAAACTTGTACGGTTTTAGTTGTAGAACCTTCCATTTACTTATGGTGGTCACCACTGTTTAAATGGTAGCTATAGTAGGCATACAATAATGGTTGTATGCTGGCTATGATTAATATTATACTTTCAAAATGTTTTCCACACTAGACATTAATAATAATAATCCAATGATTTTGCGTAGTAAGCATGTTTGACTATCATAAGAAGAAATCTCCTCCAATTCTGCATTTGCATTGTGTGTGTGGCGGGAGGTCTTATGGTAGTTTCATTTTCCAAAAGCATTGCGAATTCCTTTTATTTTCTTTATGAAAATAACTATTTTACGATCTCACACCAGTCACCATGACTGACCTGGAGTTTATTGTTCCCTTTCTAAACTCTGGGTGCCCATAATTTTCCACATGGGCAGCCTAGAGTTATGTTATCAGGATATTCTAGATATTTTGGAGCTTTGGAGGCAAGCTGGATGGCGAGACGTACTCCCGTATTTGTTAATTTATTCCACTGTGTATTCTGTATGAGGACAAGTTTATATAACTGTCCATTGTTGTATTGAGTTGTATATTGACTCTGATGATGTATGTATAAACTGATATAGTTCTTTGTTTAAAAGACTAGTGATTATCTATTATATATTGTTCCGCTGCGAATGTGAGATTCTGATATTGTTTATGTTTCTGTTTTTCTGTTCTTTCTTTTCTTCTGTCTTCTTCTACCTCTTCTTTTTAACCATAATGATTTGGTTTTCCAGCATTCGATTGTGCGGCATTTGATACAGTGGACTTATTAATGTCGACTTTCGAGCATCGAAAGGTCGAATCGTTACATGTGGTATTAGAGCCGTTGGTTAAGCGATAACCTTGGCTCTATTGGGAATTACTCATTAGAGATAGAGTCGGTAGTACTCTAGAATGAGTTTGAGTGTAATAATAGATATGAGCGCGTATTTGTTAGTGAATATAAAATTGTTTTAAATTGTGATGATTGGTTTGTTGAGTGGTATATGGATTATGGTCGGTATGGTCTGGACAACTCTATCGATAGGGATCTCTAAACACTCATATAGAACAATTCGACACGATATTGTTTTAAAATAGGGTAAATGAAATAATTTTACCCAAAACTATTTTCGTAGATAAAGGAAATAATCTTTGTAAATTATTATAGTATATATGACTGCTTGGTTGTTTGGAAGTGATAACATTAAATTATTATCATTAAAGTTGAAAAGGAAATTGAAATCGTAACTCCAAAGTTAAGAAATAAATCCATATACAAATGGAATTTGTAAATATAAATTGTAAATGTGATTTGTAATTTGAAATGGAATTTCAAAGAAATGTTTTGAAAAGAATTTTGAAATTTTGGAGATTTGGAAAAGTTTAAATTCTTTTTGGTTTAAAAATGATTTTCAAAGGTTTTAGAAAAGTGTTTTGAAGGGATAAAAACACTAAACTCTTTTAGGTCGCTGGAAAATAATTCCGATGATGATCGCGACATCACCGGTGTTCATTTTTGGGTTTCCAAAAGAGGAATTGCTGCCAAATTGTTTTAAATGGAAGTTGTTGAAAACTGGGTTTGGTTTTGGAAATTCAAAGGATAATTTGAAAAGACTCTGGAGTGTTATATAAAATATTTATGGAATATCATTAAGTTGTTAACTTGTAAAGTTTGAAGTTGTTAAAATAAAAATCTAACTTAAAGAGAAGTTGGATGAAAGTAAATATGGAAGAGAAAATAAGTTGGATAAAAAGTGGATTGGAATAAAATTATTACGGTGAAAAAATAAATTGTAAATGAATGAATGCATAAATTTGCAATTGCAAGTGCAAGAAAATGGAATTTAATGTTGAAATTAATTTTGAATTTGTAAGTAAGTAGAACTGGAATTGAATTTGATTTGTGAAAAACAAAGTGAAGTATTAAACTAAAATTAGTAAGTGAAGCTAATTGAAGATTGACCAAATGAATAAGGTTTGAAATGAATTGAATTCAATAATTATAAATGAAAGATTGATTGAATTTATATGGAATTGGCAATCCAGTTCAAATATAAGTGGTTATAAACCAAGTGGTAATTGAAAATTAATATAAAAAAGTATGGAAAATACTTGTATTGAACTTAAGAAATAAGTGTGAAATTCTTAAGTAAATTTGATATTGAAAATATTCTAAGTTGATGATTGAATGAAGATTAAACTGGAAATTGTAAAATGAATCATTATGAATAAGTGAATAAAATTAATTTAATTAAATTAGTAGATGGAATGAATTTGATAAATGAAAATCAAATCAAGGATTTAAATTTGGAAGTGTTACAAGGAAAAATAAAATTGAGTTTTGAATTGAAAAAAAAAACTTAAGTAAATATTGGATAAAAGCTCGACTTAAGTAAGATTGTGTAATGGTTGTTGTCAAGTTTTATGAAATGGTTTTTTTTGAACGAAACATGTTTGATTAATGAAATGCAAATGTATGGTTGGTGAATAAGACTAGAAATGGGATGGAATTTAATATAAATTGTATTGAAATCAATTCAAAATGATTTTGAGCTTAAGAAATTGTTTATCTACATAAATATTGTCGAATTGCGTAAAGAAATTGGTCATTCGACATAAATGGAAGTGAATAAAATTTTATGAATCAATAGAAGTTTAATAAATTGATTTTAGCATCAATTGAAATAAATATGGGTTCATTTTGTTTAAAAATGAATAAAATGTAAGAAAGTGTGTTGTGACCCATTGAAATTGAATGGAAATGATGTGTTGTAGTTGTAAGCAATTAAAATTTGTATTGAAACTTTATAAATTGCTAATGGAATTAGTTTTGAATGTTTTACTTATGAAAACTACTTGTTTATTATTGAAAACAAGTGAAATGTAAATGAATTTCTTATATTTGTCACTTACGTGTTTAAACTGAGTAAGTACAGGTTTTTTGGAAGCCGTTTGGCTGCATTTGGTCGCGCAAATGCTAATAAATAAGCCGCTTTGCTTAAAATGCTAAAAAGGTACGCCTACGCAATACAAAATAGGAAATATGAACTGTTTTTCTGTTTTCCGACCGTGTGGGTCGATGTATATATATTTATATCTTTTGTCAAATTGCAAAAGCTCCTCCGTACAAAGGAGACTCCGCCAAAATTTTCTGAAAATTTTGGGAGTTAGAAAAAATTTGGAAAATTTTTGTTAACGGAAAATTTATTTTCTAATTGTAATGGAAACGTACAAATTGAAATAGAAAAGGGATTTTGGTTTCTGAAGATAAAATGAATTCAAATAGAATTGAAATTGTGAATTGAATTCAAAAGAAGTTGAAAATGAAAAGTTGAATGCAAATGAATATATAACTTTGTTTGTAAAGTGAAAATAAATTTAAGAAGTATGTAAGTACTTATATTGAACTTAAGAAAGGAATGGAAAAATATTCTTAAGTAAAATTGGTATTGGGAATCCAATAAGTAAATTTAGACATTGTTGTTAAATAAAGTATACAGGGATTATAAAGGCTATAGGAAAATGGAATTGGATTTTGATTTCGAAGATAAGGTATGTATTTAAAATTTCAGTATGAAATTTGATGGGATTCTGATTTTGCCACTTGGCATTTTATTTTCTATTGGAATTTGGAAGTCCGTAGGGACATTTTGTAGTTGTACCGAGCTAGCCGCGCAAAGTAGATGCGGGCGAAATTTCTCGGAAATTTAGAGAGTTAGAAATTTTTTGAGAAATTTTGGATAATTTAAAATTTGAATTTAAGTTTAAATTTGAATTGTGAAGTAAATAAAGTTGTTTGGAAACTATGGTTAAGATTTGGATAGTTAGCTGAAATAATGGATCTTTAATAAAAAGATTTAGGTTGATAAGTTGATAAAACTGTTTGGTTTTGGTAAAATGATAAACGGGTATTGGAGCATTCTTCATTACTTGTAATTTCGGGACAAAATTCTTTTAAGGGGGGAAGATTGTAACGACCCTGAATTTTTGACATTTGAAATGTGAATATTTAATTGAGTTTAAATATTCGAATGATAGTTTAATTTGAAATTCAAAATATTGCTATGAATTTGGCAATTAAATTATTGAATTTAATTATTGAAACTGGGTAAAAATTTGAATTTTCAGTTTTAAGCTGATTTAAAATATTTTCAAGGCTTAGAAAATTCATATTAATCATACTGAAGATAATAAAGGCTTCAGAATTGAATTGGAATCTGTTTGTTCAGTTTTGAAATTTATCGTTTAAATCGATATTTAAAAAATAGCGTTCCGGGGCACAGTCTCGGAATTCGACAAAACTAGTTCTATTGGATCCGTAATATTGTATTATTATCAGGTTTTAGTTTTTGTAGTTTTCGGAGTTATCGTGTGATCGTACGAGATAAGAACGCCTAGACAATAATTTAACAATCTAATTTAAATATCTTATATCATTTCACCAGTCAAAATTCTTTCCCATCAGCCGACCTATCCCTCTATATTAAATCACGTCCCTTTTCCTTTCAAAGCACGACATCTCCTTTCCCCAGCATTCAGTTCAAAACTTTCGAAAAATAAAAGAAATGGCGAACGAAGATTTCGTTCAAAGTAAAATCACGATAGCCTCAACAAATCATGACCGCCATTCTCCCCAATTTAAATTCACGAACTTATTCGCGAATCATCAAACAAAAAAATCAAACGGCCGCGTTTTCCCCAAATTTGAAAAGGAAAATGGCCGCGTTTCTGCTTGAATTCGAAAATCGAAATCGAAGTGGGAGTCGCGAGTTTTCCCCTTGCCTTCTTTCCATCTAATCGAATCGCGCGAGCAGTTCGAAGTGGGAGGTGCGTACGTACGCGTTCGCGTGGATCGCAGGAGAAGCTCGGCATTTGCTTGTAGGTCGGGCATTGATTCCGGTGAAGGTGGAGTGTTTCGTGGTGGCGCGGGCTTGGGGTCACGTGGAACTAGATGGTCGTGGTGGTACGACCTAGGGAGGTGGGCGATTCAGTGGTCGCGTGCGATGGTGGTTCGAGGCAGAGGGTCGAAATGATGTGTGATGACATCGGGTGGCCAGAGATTTCGATCGAACCTGGGTTCGTTCGATTTTGTCAGTGAGGTAGTTTTTTTCTTTTCTTTTTATTAAATTTAATAAAAACAGTTAAGTATATATATATATATATATGCAGTTAATAGTAAAACAGAAAATAATGAGTGTATATATATATATAAGGTTCAGAAGATAGAAGTTTTAAATGGTGATAGAGATTATTTTATGTAGATATATATTTTATAGATTTTGGAATCTATATATATATACTATTTTCAAATGGATATCTATTTTCAAAATAATAAAGATAAGAATAAATATATTTATACATATTTTTAAATTTATTCGTTTAAGTTGTTTTAAACAATAGTTTATGGATTTGGTGGGTAAGTGTTAAATTATCTTATTTAGTTATTTTAATTACTAGGATATTTTATTAAAGGAAATTTAGTTTTAAATTTAATTTTTAGTTAAACAAATTTATTATAAGTAACTGGTTTGAAATAAAATCATTGAATAATTAAAATTACCAAACGAAAATTTGTTATTCGATTATTTCGAATATTAATAAAGTGTATAAATTATTTATACAAGGTCTAATACAATGAAGAGGAACAAACTGGAATGGAAATTGGATTGCAAATTTAAAAGCAAAGGTGAGATCTTCTCACTCAAATAAAAAATTGATATTTCAGTTATTGATTGATTGACTGTTTGGATGATAGTGTATATATAGTAGTATATAGCAATATATATATATTGGAATATATATATATATATATATATTGGTGATTGATTTTCCCGCATTATATAGCGGATGAGACCCTATGCGCCGCATAATAGCGGATGATATTTTTATAAATCCCATATACCGCGATATTCCACCTCGAAGTGGAATTGGTATTGTGCTAACATCTGTGGATGCAGGGAAACAGGTTGGAGGGATCCAACTGGATTCCTCAAATATTTGAATTTGTTTCAATATTGTGTGTTGATTTAATTATAATCCGTGTATGATTATATTTGTGATTGAAATTGTTGAAGGCTAAAATTTAGCCAAGTGTATTTTTGGTATCGCTGGATACCAGAAATAAATAGAATTTGATTTTTGAATCTAAAGTTGGAAATTTTAAGTAAATTATTTTCGAAAGGATTGGTTGAATTTAAAAGAAGGAATTAAAGTATTAAAAATTGATTTTTGTAATCTTATCGAATAAATTCCAAATATATGGGAAAGGATTTTAATAAAAGGATTTTTAGTAATATTGTTTAAAAGTTGAAGAATTTATTGAAAATGGAATTTTAAATAGTTTGGAAAGAATAAAGGAATTTATTAAAAAGGTGATAAATTTCTAGAAATCAATTTGATAAATGATTGGGTATTTGAAAATAAATCTTTGGGAAATCGATATGAAGATTTATTTGGTGTTGAATTAAAATGGATTTTGTGTTGTAGAAAAAATTTGGAAATCGATTTGTAAAATGATTTCGTATTTGGAAATGAACTTAGAAATCAATTTGTAATTGATTTTGTGTCGAAATAAAATTTAGAAATCAATTTGGAATTTGATTTTGGAGTTGAAAGTGAATAATTGAGAAATCGATTTGAAAATTGTGTAAAAAGTAAATATTTGGGAATGTAAATTCAAAATGGAATTTATAAAGGAAAGGGAAATTTGCTTTAAAAATAAACACTGATTTATTTTTAAAGTGTGGAAATAAATTTACGGATTTGGAACGTAAATTTAATAGAAATCGATAAGGATTTATTTAATTGGTTTAAATGGACCATTTTGAAGTGGAAGTGTATTCTCACTATAAAGCCGAGTATATTTCCAAAGTAGCTTTTAAAAATATAAATTAAAGGTTCTAAAGTTGGTTTTTAAAAGAAATATTTGGAAATATATTCCGCGTAAAGAAATTGATTTGAAATTTATTTTCAAAAGTTGAAAGATGAAAATTGATTTGAAATTTGTTTTCAATGTGTTGAAGTGTGGAAAAATATATATCTTCTGAAGATGTTTTGAAAATAAATAATTTGGGAAAATTATTTAAATCTGATGGTTGTTGTGAATGTTGTTGATAGTTAAATCACCGACTATCAATATTGCCTTCGAAATGGCACTTGAATTTGTTTTTAAAACAAACGCTTATTATTCGGTTTAGCCGGGAAAGGACCTTTGTGTCAGATAACCCATTCCGAATAATGATACGACGTGTATGAATTGCAATTGAAGACCATGTGAAGACCGGATATTTTCAAAAATGAAAGGACAACCTGTCGAATGTCTCTGTACCGAATTGCTCCGGTATAGAGATTTATATCACTCTTCTTGTGATGGGAAGTTCGGACGTGATTAGTGAATATCCGGATTGCAAGGGCTTCTTTGGAGGTGCCTTCGGTTCTGTTTGAACCCGGAACAGACTTGTATGGTTACATGTCTGACATTACATTTTGAGATATAAAGCTGATTTCTTTCAAATACATTTCTATTGGTGGCGGAGAATTTATTCTCTTAGCTTAACACCCTTCTCTGAGACGTACGAGCTCAGAGGTTATGTAGTTGAAGGTTATCAGCGATATATTCCCAATTTGGTAATGTGACATGCTGAGTGCTGCTGTGTGTTGATCATTTATTGATCAAAGCATGGCTTTGTGAAAAAGCGTAGCTTTGTGGACGAGACTTTGTTAGACCTCACACCCCGGAAATGGTCGAAACAGGAATGATGTGGCAAGGTTATGAGAGTCGCGCCCTTTAGGGTATGTCATTTCCTTTTGGAAAAGGGTGGTATCAGGTATGGAGCCCTGATATTTAACCTATGTGGTTGCTCCAATCTCATTCCTTTGTGGTTGTTGCTTTGTGATCGAGGCGCCTCGGATAAAGGTCTCAAAGGACTGGGGAATGGCATATTCGTGTAGTAGTTACCTAGTGTAAGGGGTAACCCGGCCTTGTGTTGGCAGAGAACTAGTTAATTCTCGGGGCATCCATCCAGAGGCGTACCCATTGGCAGTAGGAAGTTCCTTAGCCTGACCATTTGTTGGAAATCCAATTCCCAATACGAAACTTGTACGATTTTAGTTGTAGAACCTGCCATTTACTTATGGTGGTCACCACTGTTTAAATGGTAGCTATAGTAGGCATACAATAATGGTTGTATGCTGGCTATGATTAATATTATACTTTCAAAATGTTTTCCACAACAGACATTAATAATAATAATCCAATGATTTTGCGTAGTAAGCATGTTTGACTATCATAAGAAGAAATCTCCTCTAATTCTGCGTTTGCGTTGTGTGTGTGGCGGAAGGTCTTATGATAGTTTCATATTCCAAAAGCATTACAAATTCCTTTTATTTTCTTTGTGAAAATAACTGTTTTACGATCTCACACCAGTCACCATGACTGATCTGGAGTTTATTGTTCCCTTTCTAAACTCTGGTGCCCATAATTTTCCACACGGGCAGCCTAGAGTTATGTTATCAGGATATTCTGGAGCTTTGGAGGCAAGCTGGATGGCGAGACGTACTCCCGTATTTGTTAATTTATTCCGTTGTGTATTCTGTATGAGGACAAGTTTATATAACTGTCCATTGTTGTATTGAGTTGTATATTGACTCTGATGATGTATGTATAAACTGATATAGTTCTTTGTTTAAAAGACTAGTGATTATCTATTATATATTGTTCCGCTGCGAATGTGAGATTCTGATATTGTTTATGTTTCTGTTTTTCTGTTCTTTCTTTTCTTCTGTCTTCTTCTACCTCTTCTTTTTAACCATAATGATTCGGTTTTCTGGCATTCGATTGTGCAACATTTGATACAGTGGACGTATTAATGTCGACTTTCGAGCGTCGAAAGGTCGAATCGTTACATTAAATCTAAGATGCTCATGTTATGAATAATACATTTATTTACATGACATAATCTAGAGAGCCAGATATTAAAATCACACAACATATAAGCAGAACTGGTTACTTTATTAAATTCAACATTAAGTCTAAACATACCCTCACAAGCATAACCCTTCCCTACAAACATCCCCTTATAAGTCAAAGTATACAAATCAGCCTCTATAACTTGAGTAAAACCAGCCTTATTAAGGAGAAATCCAGAAACCAGATTCTTTCTCATCTCTGGAGTATGCATCACGTCTTTCAGAAGAACTTTCTTTCCAAAGGTAAACTTTATTTTCACATTTCCAATACCAGCAACTGTAGTGGTGTGAGAATCTCCCAGCAGCACTTTCTTATCATCAGCAACCGTGCATGTACTAAACATAGCACGATCGTAGTAGACATGGCGGGATGCACCGGTACCTACCCATCAACCTTCTGATCCACCAACTAGATGAATCTCAGAAATCATAGCCGTAAGAGGCTCCTCTGCTAGGTTAGCCTGTGGTGCATGGCCTGGTTTGTTCCTACACTTGCGTGCCATATGACCTGGTTTTCCACAGTTGTAACACAGAAATAACTGTCCAGAATCATTCTTTTGGATCGGTTTCTGCTATCCCTTTTAGTTCCCTTGCGGGTTCCAATTCTGTTTGTTGCGGTTGCGGTTCTGATTCTTTAAGTTTTTCGGATTCGGTTTCAGAACTGCGGGCTTGGACTTTTTAGTGTTGTTGTTGGTGACAACAAGCACTTCCTCTTTCTGGTCCTGCTTACGAGCCTCCTCTTCAATACAGAGGCGAGTGATCAAGCTCTCTAAGGAGAATTACTTAGCCTTGTGCCTAAGCACATTCTTAAAATCTTTCCAACCTGGGGACAGTTTATCAATAATAACAGCAATCTGAAATTGTTCGTCCAAACTCATACCTTCGGAGATGATCTCATTAGAATTTTTTTGAAGCTCATGAGACTGCATCTCTACTGACCTGTCATCCGTCATCCAGTATTTCAGGTAGCGGCTGACTGCATATTTCTCCGCTCCAGCCTCTTTCGTACCATGCTTCTTTTGCAGCGCTTCCCAGGTTTCTTTGGCTGTCTTGTCAGAATTGTAGTAGTCATAGAGATCATCACTGAGGTCGTTGAGTATGAAGTTTCTGCATAGGTAATCTTGCTCTGTCCAGTTCTGCAGTTCCTTTGATTTTTCTGTCCAGGCTCGCATCAGATCTGTGTCTGCTTCGTCTGGTCTATCTGGTAGCTGTGGTTTGTCAGTTGTCAGCACAACCACCACCTTTCTCATGGTAAGGAAGAATTCCATCTTCTGTTTCCAGCGTTTGAAGTGGAGGTCCTTGAATCTGAAAGGCGCAGCAAAGACTATCGGGACCTGGAAGAGTGAAGCAGGAGCAATGACATCTAGATCTGTAGTGGAAGTCATCGTTGCTGGCGACATTTTCAAATTTTTGAAAACAATGTTGATCTTCGGCTGAGTAATGGACCACGTCACTCCCTTGAAGACGTTTTGGCGATCGGCTGTACAGTGCAAAGTAGTTCGGGTCAATCGTCGCCGCCTCTAGGATAAAACAGCCAATCAATAATATTATTTTGAAAACGTTGCTTGAATTTGTGGATTTTAAAAATGAATTTAAATGTGACAAGCCCGGTCTAAAAATGGTTAAAGAAATTTGTACCAAAAATATAAGTGTTACACCACTACAAACCCGAACCCGGTCGGTCGAGCGTGGTGGTCAAGCATGGTCTCCCTCCTCACAAAAGAGCATCATTGGGTGCCCAAAGGGCCCAACTTAGTTTCTAAGAATCAAGTACAAATACTTGATTCTTTCATATAATCTCACAATGTGGGACTATTCATATTCCCATATAATATGAGCTATTTCATACTTAGTCAATTTTTAAGAATTCACTTATTTTCAAAAAAACAATTTCCAACAGCTTGATTGGTACAAATTATCATGTTTTATTTTGAATACTTTTTTTTACTCATCCATATGCTCAACATAGCCTTAGATAAAGATCTAAGATTTTGTTCTTCATGGTAATTTAGTTGATGATTTAGAGAGAACTTACTTTCATTATATATATATATCATTGTTATTCTATTCATTTACTAAATGATCGACCTAAGTCTTTTTTGGTTATTTTTCACTGTAATACTGATCTTATTATTAAGTCATCTATGTCTCTTAGATTATTTAGGTTTACCATTGAGAAAATCATACTAATTCTAAAAGTAGCTGTAGTGGTATGAATAAAAAAAGATTGATATATCGTTGATAATAGGTTGGACCTTAAAATAAAATCAAACCAAATACCACCTTAACCAAACAAATCATCCAATAGTAGTAAATATGATAAGTATATTGCAAAATTATGCTCATATAATCCCAGAAAAACAAACCAATGTAATTTTTACCGAATATGTAGACTGAATGGATTATAAAATCATTTCATGTTTTGACAAAATAATTTTTTTAACGGTACCTATATTATTCATAGTTCTGTCATCAAATTCATATAAAGCGATATGAACTTGTGACAAGTGTAAGGACTTGTATATTTTTAAGGTGTATAGAAACACAGACAAACATATACATACATACATGCATGCATGCATAAGTACATTACGTATACACACACTATTTACCTTAATTGAATAAAGATTTGACCTAAAATAGTTAATGTAATATAAATTTATATAGTTTACTTTCTGTTAAAAGTATTATGCATAAAACTTTCGCACATATGACAGCCTAAACTCCCCAAAACTATATTTTGTCTGACATTTTATCCCCAAAGCATACAATTTACTGTACCATTGCACATAATTGGATTGCTATAACCTTTACGCTTTTGTAGCAAAGGATCTTTGCATTTCAAGGAAGAATCACTAGCATTAATATAGCACTGGATGGGAATACCTTTCTTGCAACATTTGCAAGTCAGCTGTTGGCTAATCTGGTCCCAAAAACTACTGCTAGAAATGTAAAGCATATTCAGAGTTTCCTTTTCATAGGTAACACAACTACATACCCATACATTATCTTCTAATTTTATACTAAACAGAACAACCACTCTCAACTTCATGTACCACCCGCAGGTACCCTCTGAAATTGATGGTCGATGATGGTAGCTCTTCTACAGCTATTGTTCTATTCGACAAAGTGGCTGAATACCTCATAAAACACAGCCGAGTCTCTGTCCCGTGTGCAGGTCACCAAGGTACGCAACATACATACTCCCTTCACTACACAAACAAACATCTGTCCATATAAGAACCACCTAACAGATTACAATACGTGCAGGTTGAAGGCTTGAAGCGGGTTGCGAGTATTTTGCAGCAAGTCATTGGTACCACCGAGATTTTTCATGCTAAGATTGACAAATTCATGGCGTGGACTCGACAGCGAAAGCTTATTGCAACAAAGATTGCTACACGAGCTGATGAGGGCAGCTCAAAATCAACTGATACATCCACTGGTAATGTACAACTAAAATTGCTATCAAACTATCATGTAAAAGCATACCAGTTTACTTCCTTTTTCAGCGTCTACAATGGGGGGAGTTTCTATCCCACTTCAGACATATATAGGTTTCTATCTTAGACATAAATTCAACAACTAATAGAAAGTACAACATATGTAGATTTCAAGTGGAGCTGAACCTTAAAGTGCACCCAGTAGAGGTTATGCAAGGAAGAAATATCATACGATCAACAACTAAAATGCTTTGCTCTGTCCTTATTTTACTTTATCTATGTGAACTATTATAATCAAGTACTGTCTTGGTTTCTGGTTTGTGTCTAACAACGAATTGCATATTCATGTCAATTACATTCTGCTTGCTATGTTATGATTCTATATACTTTTTCTTTGTTATTGCACTGTGCGTAAGCAAATTACCATTGCGTTGTAACGTCAAGGTTAAATTTATTGAAAAAGAGTTGGGTCATGATATCCAACTGCCGCACTCACAATTTCACATCCATAATTCCTATCGGATACATATGCTCCAACTAATACATAAATGTCAATTCTGCTTTACCTGAATGATAATAGGTTCATGTAACGCAATTAATAACAAAATGGCCTGACACGTAAAAAACGCCATGTTTACCTGTTTTTTACGATTTACATGACTCCTTGGAAACCGGAAAAATTTCAGTACCAATGCTTCGGCTACCAGGGCATTCTCCCACCTTAATTGCACATACCTGGGGCTGTGAACTACATCTACAAATATACATGAATTTTTATGTCTTTGTCACACACATAAGTGCATTTATGAATATATATCTACACACTTACTCACATACACAAACAGACAAAAACACAAACACACGCCCACATACAATACACACACATATGTGTGTGTATGTATATACATATATACATATACATACATACATACATACATACATACATACATACATACATA
Organism: Allium fistulosum; assembly: GCA_030737815.1. Taxonomy (NCBI): domain Eukaryota; kingdom Viridiplantae; phylum Streptophyta; class Magnoliopsida; order Asparagales; family Amaryllidaceae; genus Allium; species Allium fistulosum. The sequence goes on from CM060902.1 coordinate 1,396,498,001, forward strand.
CATACATATATATATATATATATATATGTGTGTGTGTATGTATGCCTGTACATACACAAATGTTTCCACTGTGCCAAACAGGTACCTACCACCCATTTTAATAACCTACATCGCCAACTACTGCTGCTACCATATGGACATAATAGATGTACATCCATGGATAGGCAACTAAAAGTGTACATCTATGGATAGGCAACTAATTCTACTAAACTGATGGCAACATTTCTTACAAAGTGCGATTCAACTACAAATTACAAGACAACACTTTTACAGTCGTTCAACCCTGACAAATGCGGGTGGATGAAAGCATCGAGGTGCTGCAATCTATATTGGAATTACAAGGGATCCACGTACATAATTCACCCCTACCGGTACACCCATCAACCATGTTACAGTGGAACCAATACACCAGCATGCAAATGGAATTGGAATGGAAAATCAAAAATTTAGAAAACTACATTCCACACCATGAACATCAGAGACGGAATCACGTAAACAAGGTACATAACTTCACAAAACAGAACAATGGACAAAATACACACACACAACCACTTATTCTTGCTCATCAACAGGTAACCATCTGAATTAACGGTTCGGTTGGTGGTGTATGCATTGATACTGAGAGTTTACTCCACATTCTTGGCTCATACAAGTTCAACAGTGGATCTTTCTCTAACAACCCTTCTCTGCAGCCACTTACTTGCGATCCTACGTAAGTAAACGTTTAATTTTTTCCTTCACATTTTCCAAACCATCGATTAGTTTTTGTTGTATACATAATGGGACTTAGCATGTAAGTACCCAGTCTATTACAGTATTGTGGTGGATGTGGTTAAATAGCTTGATTTTTCCATGGTGTTGTTTATCCAAATTTATATAGATGTGATGGGTTAGTTTTCAATAAATCATACTGATTTACAAATTACAATGACCTAAACATTTTTTTGACCTGCCCGAGGAATTTATACTCTTGATCTCAGAATCAGTGAATTTTTTTTTTTCATAAAACGTACTATATAAACTCATCCAAAAACTGTCAACATGCCTGACAGGTAACCAAAACTAAAAATCAAAAGGAAAAACCACCAACAACCCAGTACATAGGATAAAACGAAGCAACCAAAAAGGAACCAATACATACTAACGAGAAGCATAGGCAAAAACACTGGCCCAGCCACTCTGCTCATCCAATGAGCTACTGTATAACACCGCCCCTCCAACATCGTACTCGAGCTCCGGCAAGGCCACCGCCCTACTACGATGTTTAGGGTCCAACCGTCGAAGAATAGCAAGCTCATCCGCCGCCCCTCCTAGATAACCGGAAGAAACGGCTAATACCACCGAAGCTGAAAGACCGATAGAATGAAGAGGATAAAGACATCCTTGAAGCAAACTCCAAACAGCATAAGAAAATCAAGAACAGAATCACCCCAGATAGTCAAGAGCCTGAAAGCAAAATCACACTATTAGAGAAAAAAGGGGGAGGGGGAATGATGAGGGAAGACGGACCGGAAGGGATCTACTAATCCAGAATTAGCAGTCCCCGGTTCGGCAATCATCCAATACCTGCTCTATTAGAAGATTGAGAGCAGTTTATAGATAATAGGTTCACTAAGCGACCAGAGCGAGCACTGGCCGAACCTCTGAAGGGTCGGCCTTGAAAAGCTAAGAAAACATCATCTCTTACCCGCCGAACAACGGAAAGAGGATCCATTGGAACTTCTTCAAAGATAGTCTTATTCCGCGCACACCAGACATGCCAATAGATCAGATAAGGAATCAATCGAAGATGATAGAGCGAAGAGATTTCCCAGTGCAATCAAACCACCAAGAAGTCAGCAAATCATTAGGCGAGGAGATGATGCCACGAACTCCCAAAAAATTACCGAAAAAATTCCAGGTGGATCTAGCACACCATCCACCGAAAATCAAATGATTAATCGATTCAATTTCCCCATTGCCACAGCACCTGCATCGGGAAACAAATGGAATGCCAATATACTGGAGGTTCTCATCGACTGGTAACCCAGAGTGGAAAATTCGCCATATCAGGATAGAGACTTTCGGAGGAATTCGAGCATCCCAAATGAAGGAGAAAAGAGGAAGGACCGGAGAAGGTGAACGAGAAGAGCTCCAAGCCTTCAGAATAGAGAACGGACCACCATCCCAACCGGAGAGGCCGCTATGAGAATCAACGAGCAATTTGACCGATTGCATATGCTTCCAAGTCTCACTGGCGTAACAAGGAGAGCCTACATAATCTGAGAATGCCAGTCTCCGATACTTAGCATGAAGGAAATTGGCCCACAAGGAATTGTTAGACCCAAATCTGGACCATAACTTACAAGCGAAAGCCGAGCAGATGTCCTTCGGATTACGCAAACCTAATCCACCCTCACTCTTAGGACGGCAGATAACAGTCCAAGACACCTAGTGATGTCGGCGATTGTCACCCTTCGAACCCCAGAAGAAGGAGGATGCCAAAGATTGGAACGAACGAAAGAAAGAGACAGTAGGGGTCATCGCGGCGAAGATATGAGTACCCATAGAGCTCAGAACCGATTGAATAAGCAATAATCTACCAGCTTGAGACAGAAGGGACGCAATTCCATCGGATAATTTTACCCCTAACCTTATCCGTAAGAGGGTCGAAAATGGCGTTAAGTTTCCTTCCTCGGTAAAGAACTATACCTAAATAAGGAAGGGGAAGGGAAGCAGCCTTGAAACCAGTAAAAGATTCAACCCAAGAAACTCGCACATAGTCCATGTCCTTCGCGTGAACGAAGCAACTCTTCGCAGAGTTGACCAATTGTCCCGAACACCTCTCGTATAGATTAATGAACCGAATAAGGCGTCGAACAGAGGACCGAGTTCCATTGGAGAAAATAACAATGTCATCCGCAAATGACAGAGAGGAGACCAGCGGACACCCGCTTGGAATACCGAATCGTTGAATTTGACCAAAAACCGTCAAAGTGTGGATGCCACGTATGAAGGCCTCGGCCGCGATAACGAAAAGAGAAGGAAATAGAGGATCGCCTTGACGGATCCCTCTACCAGCCTTGAAAAAGCCAGTGGCCGATCCGTTTATGAGTACAGAATACCAACAGTTGGAAATGAGTCTCCAAACCAAATCAATAAGGGTTTCAGGAAACCCGAAAGCACGAAGAACCTTGATGATGAAAAACCAGGACATACGGTCGTATGCCTTTTCCATATCAAGTTTGAAAATGATGTTAGAACCCCTGACCTTACGGTCAATCTGAGAAACAAGTTCTTGGGCTAAAAGGACGTTATCAGTGATCAAACGACCTTTTACAAAACCCGCTTGAGAAGAAGATATAATGCGATCAAGGTAAGGAGCTAAACGAGAGGCCAAAACCTTGGAAATAACCTTGTTAGCGAAGTTACAAAGGCTGATAGGGCGAAACTCCGAACACGCCCTAGGATTATCACACTTAGGAATCAGGACCAAATTAGTGGAAGTCCAACTAATTGGAAGAGCGGCCCCGGAAAAGAAATGCTGAATTGCCAGGCAGAAATCAGCTTGGATGATATTCCAAGCAGAACGAAAGAAAGAACCATTAAAACCATCCGGCCCACTGGCACTATCCTTGCTAAGAGAAAAGACACAGGCACGTACCTCATCAGACGATGGCGGGGAAGCCAAATCTTCACTTCCCACTGCAGGAACAAGCCGAGGAATGAAAGGCAGGATGTCCGATGCCGGGTCGGACACCGATGGAGATCCCAGGTATGATTGAAAATGGGAGACTAAAACCTCTTTGACTTCAGAAGGAGTCGAAGCCACAGATTGGTCCGATCTCACAATCTCGCGAATAGAAAGCAAATTAGCTTTCTTCTGAATAGAAGAGTGAAAGAATTTGGAGTTCGTATCACCTTCGACCACCCACTTGATCCTCGCCTTTTGATGAAGATAGGAGTTCTCAATACGAAGTTCCGAAGAGAAGGACAATTGAGCGCAAGCCCAAAGCTCCTTGTTTTCCGCCGTAGGACTCTCGTCGAACAATGCTTCGGCAAGAATCAGAGACGCTTCTGCCGCTCGCACCCAGTCAAAAATATTCCGGAAAACAAGGGAATTCCACGTCTTAAGACAAGCCTTTAAACGCCTCAGTTTCCCAGAAAAAGCCCCCATGGGAGCAGCCACAATGGGAATGGACCACGACTCCTCAACCACCTGAAGAAAACTATGATGGGAACTCCACATGCTAAGGTAACGGAAAGAAGTAGGCCCCGATAAAGAACGCGAAGCGCACCGTAAAACAAGAGGTGCATGATCAGAGCAAGACCGATGGAGATGAGAAATAGAGAAAGAATAAGGAAGGTTAAACCAATCAGTAGATCCAAAAATCCTATCCAACCTGGAGAGGATCCGGTTCGAACCTGCCTGATTGTTAGACCAAGTAAAAGCGGAACCAACGAAAGGAATTTCAGATAATCCAGATCTCGCAACGAAAGAATTGAAATCTAAAACCGAGAGACGATTGACGGCTACCCCTCCCAATTTTTCAGCCTGACTAGCGACAACATTGAAATCGCCACCCACTACTGAAAGCGAGCAACCGAAATTAGCAAGAGACAGTATGTCATCCCAGAGAGATTATTCTAACCGGTCACACCTGGCATATACCGCCGAAAAAATGAACGGTTGCGGTGAGAAGGAGGAATAACACAAGATAGATAAAAGCTGAGACGAGTCAAAAATTGGGCTAATATTGCAATCTTTGGACCAAAGAATCCATATTTTACCCGAAACATTAGATAAAGCACCACCGAAACCTAACGACAACACGGCCTTTGTGATCTCCCCGGAACCCACAAAAGGTTCTAAAATAGCCACTAAACCGATGGAATGCTTACGGACAATCCGCTTTAGCCTAGCAGAAGAAGCTTCGTTTCCAATACCTTGAATATTCCAGAAAAGAAAGTTCGACATGAAGCCAGCAGCAGATAGAGAAAAGAAGACAAGTAAAAGAAACCACACAGACGGCGATCAGATAAGATACAAGGAGGATAGAGCAGATCTATCATTCTGCTCTCTCGCCGCTATAGAGCGAGTACGAATAGTGCGGGGGATGGCCGAGGCGTCACGCGATCTACGACTGGAGGCTCTGCGCAGAGGCTGACGCAAAGAAGCGGACACCGAAGACTCACCTAATCTCGCCATCGAACCGGTCAGAGGAGAAGATGAGCTGGATGGGAGAGAGTTCTCGGTCAGACGAGATAGCCGGTCATTAATCAACGCAATTTCCTCTACAGAAAGCATCGGAATGACGATCGATAAGGCACAAGGAGACGAAGGAAGAGAACAACGGGATGAACAGCAAAAAGACGAAGAATCAGAAGGATCCGAGACAGAGAGAGGATATCGATGATATGTAGGGGAGGTGTAAAATCGCATCCCATAATGCTGTCGGAACCTAACCCAAGCCGGGCTGCCATAGGAAGGGCAGCCCTGCGAGACAGGAGAGGTTCGCAGGGTGGTCCTAGTAGAAAATTCACCCGATCGGGTCGCAACTGACTGGTAATATTCCCTTCTGACCGCATAGTGGACCGCAACAGGGTACACTATGCAATCAGAAATGGAACACCGCCTGAGCCAATCGACCCAAACTGGATAATTTCTCCGTAGAGACCTATGGGAATCAATCCAAATAGGGAGACGACAAGCCACAAACGACACAGACCAGGCCTCGCTATGGCTAAGACAAATATTCCAACACTGTACGCTCCAAACGGAGATCACAATGCCTAAGTGACCTGATACGTCACCAAACAACAGAATGGTAGCAGTATCAGGGAGAGCACGCCGAAGCGCGTCTTGGCTCATAACTAAACAGAATAAACCAACAGATACAAGTCGACAAGGAACCAATGTCCCAAAATCAACCCCAAACATGATGTGCATAACCAAAAACCTCACCTGGCCGGCCACCAAAGCACTTACCTGCAGCTGAGTGACGAGGTACACATAAGAACAGCCCACCAAAGCCTGACATACCAAATAACCATTTGCTTGCTGAATCATAACAAATGGATAAATCTGGCAAGCCCCCGCAAATTGCAAAGCAGACAATACAAATATCAGATCAGGCACACAAGAAGTACTCTCCCTAACAGAGCCACGCAAAGCAACTGCCCGTAACCAATGCATCGGAACAGAAGAACCCACATCCACATCAAAGAACCAATGCCGAGAAGAGCAGAACAACTGCTCGGGCACCGAAAAGCAACCCAACTCAACATGACTGGAAGAGGTGGTGAAATCCCCTTCAGTCAAAGAAGCTGCCGAAAAAGCATCAGGGCCAAGCACCTACACTGAGCTCCTCATCATACCGCCCCATCCATCAGCCTTAAGAACAGGACAACACAATGCCACATCGAGCAACCCCTTTAGAATACCGCAAACCACCATGGCAGACTCAGAATCGACAGTCACGACATGAGGACTCGAAGAGGTGGTGAGCTCCTCTTCAGTCTCAAAGATACCCAAATCAACAGTGCCACAGTTCACCGACCCCACCAGCAAAGACATCTCACCCCGAGGCAACAGCTCACATGATTCAGAGAAGAATAGCATCGGTTTGAAAAGGGGGATGAAATCCCTTGTCGAAACCACATCAATCTCTGAAGGAGGCCACGGGTCCACCGGTCGAGCACCAGCTTCACCGAGGCGGTGACGGGTCGGCATTTGAGTTTGCAGACCATCACCCCAAACCGGTAAAAGCTCCAAAAAGCAATAATCGACCCATACAAAGCGAGATCTACACAGATCCCAAAAATCAACCAAGCAAAAAACCCTAACCTCGATCGAATTAACACCAGAAAAGATCACCGAGCAAGTGCCAGAAACCAAAGCCGATAAGGCGGTGCCAATCGCAACGAACGACGGACAGTTACGCACAAAAAAGCCGGAGAGGAGGAACTCTCCCACGTTCGAGAGCGGTAACGGTTCCATCTATCAAGATGAAAAGGCACGCTAGATCCGCAGAGTAATTTCAGTAATACGAGCAGTGAAAAGAAGAGCGACAGAAAAGGAGAAAGATTCGCAAAAGCTAAAAAGAAGACGCCATTAGAGCCGTTACAGATGGTTTGGCTTATGAGAGAATCAGTGAAATTAAACCTATTAAATATCTGACAATCCATATTGATTTAAAATTTCCGTCATGGATCTTATTTTCATAACGCTTATGTATTTGTATTTGCAAATGAGAAACACTTGATTAGAGCAAATTAAGAGAAATGAAACAGCATCCTGTCTTGAGAAAAGGCCTTTATACTATTTCACATAAGGTTTCAGGGGTACTTCTGTAATTTCCCAAAGGCAGTATATGTATTATATAATGTACCCGTTTGTATCATCTGTGTGTTATCAATACAATTACTTCTTCCTTCATTTGTTCAAACTAATACAAAAATGCATTCTGTTCAAAATTTTAATTTGGAATCAGAGCCAAAATATTGCCAAACGGCAGAATTGAACCCGATCATCTTCCATCTGATCAAACGATCAACATTTGGAAGATTATAGAGCTTTCTCTCCTCAGATTTTATTCTCATCACTGGAGAGTTATCCTTTCCTTGATCAAGAATCATGTCCAATCAGTTTCTGCAAATTAAGAAGGATAGTTAATTTGCTTGCTGCCTCGTCTGAATCTTGTCAGCAAGATTTCATCATCCAAGACATGCTGCAGTGCTTCTCCTCGGATCTTTTCCTCATCGGAGAAGTGTTTTCTAGTCTCTTACTCATCAACTTTAAATCAAGAATCAGATTCTTGATTTAAAGTTCTGTTTTTTTCCCTCAGAAAAAAATTCTTATTATCTGCCTGCAGTCATTAAGATTGCCTCGCCAGGATCTATAGTTGCTTGTCAGCCGTGAATATCAAAGATTCCACAATGGTAGGTGATGATGAAAGCAATTCTGCAACTACATCTCCCATAAAAAGGAATGCATCAAATTCAACTCAAGAAGTAGCAAATCTGTGTATAATAAAACCAAACAGTCAACTTGCAGTTCAACTTGATGAGCACAACTATTTGCTATGGAAATATCAGACTGAAACTGCATATGGGTTACGGCTTAGAAGAATATATTAATGGCACAATAGCAATTCCACCAAAAATGATAAGTGATAGCAATGGAAAGCTAACAGCAAATCAAGATTTCATCAATTATCAAAGACATGACAATTTTCTAGCCTTTTGGTTAATGTCATCTATCAGTGTTAACTTTCTATCTCAAATTGTAGGATGCAAAACTTCTCAAGAAATATGGTCAACAATCAATCAAATTTTCAATTCTCAGACTGCAGCAAAAATTTTACACTACAAAAGATAGCTTCAAAACTTAAAGAAAGATAATATGTCAATGCAAGAATATCTAACTAAAGTCAAGACATATTGTGACTTACTGGAGACTGCCGGTCATAAAGTGGCTGACACTGTAACAACCCGTATATTTGGACCTTTTAAATTGACAATAATCCACACATGTCAACTTAAATAATACAAAACACGAATCATTATGGGATTATTAATACATATATGTAAATGAGAATCAATATAATATCACAGACACAGAACAGTCATAGAATAATGCAGCGGAAAATACATCATCATAATAGTAGTTCATGAAGCTACTATAGGAAATACAACAATGTCTCAACATAAAGTGACTGAGATGAAATACAAGATGTTCAATACACAAGTACAACAAATACTGGAAAGGAATAAACTGATAAAGATAAATGCTAAGTATTCAGCATCTTCAACCAACCTTGATCAGCAACCGGATAGCTTCAGACTGACCCGAGCATATACAAAAGAAACACTCGAGTCAGGACTCAAAATCTTATACGGGATAATCAGGTGCAAATAATAAATTTCATAACTCAAAGATGAATGTGATACACATCTTTAAGGATCCGGTAAACTATCTATATATACAATAGAATACGCTAAATAGATAATGTCTAATCAGTAAAGTATGATATCAAATATAGTGTTAAGGCGTTACCATAATCCCCCTTAACACATTTTTTAATGCCATAGTCTATACAGCACCGTAAGCCCCACCGTAAACTAGTGGTTATCAGAGGGTACCCCATAGGTATAACAAAAAACAAATCATAGTGGTCGCGAATAGGATAATCAGTATGACAAGGTACATGAGGCGATACCAACTAGGATACTAGTAGTTGCCTGATCCGGACTGATGTTGGGCATAGCAGCTACTATCCCAACACCGCGAAACAACACTCCCAAATCAAGGGGTGCACCCAAATCGATTCACATAAGTAATAGATAAGGTATCGAAGAAGTGTGTCCGCTAGAGATGGCGATCCTCAATGGCCCGGCGCGGCTTCTGTTTTAGTCATGTCAGGGGTCATCCAATATCGTTCTCTTTCTTCAGTCAACGCGTTCACCAAACCATCCACTTCGCTCTGGATCAACACTCCATGTATATTAGTTATTAAAGTGGTTTTCGGTATCGACAGAGAGTATGTCCATATTCGATCCCGGTCTCTTTAATAACTACGCATTAATTACCCGATGGTCATTTAGTATTAAAGTTTAAACAAATCAAAGTCCAAAAGTCAAGTTGCAAATTTGACTTTCAAAATTTGACATTTCACAATTCGATTTATTTCAAAATATTTAAAATCATATTTCCAAATGAAATTTTAGTTCAAACCCTTGAGTTAACAATAATTAAGTATTCAAGTTCAATTTAATAAGGTCCAAATTTCACTTATTAAATTTAATTTATAATCCATGGATTCAATTTACTGGTCAATTTAGTTCAAATCATTAAATCAAATTCTATTCATTTCAATTCATATTTACATTCATCGTTATATTAAATTTAATCATAAATTCGATTAAATCAATTTCATTAGCTAAATTCCCTTTTATCAAAACTTCATTGATTTATTTACCAAGCTCAATTAAATTTCTATTTAAAGAAATCCATTTCATTTATTTGGTTCCGTGATCTACATATCACAAATAAGTTATTTTCAAGTTACAAATCAACTCAATCCAAAATCAGTTTACAATGTCCTGATTTAATTAATTCATTAACATTTAAAATCATCTTAAATTTAAATTATCGCTAAATAAAATCCATAAAACTTTAGTGGGTTTTGTATTCCTCTTAAGTCAATTTGTTACTTAATCTCAAATTAAATTTTTATAACAAGTTCCAAATCTATTAGATTAAACCGAGTTTTAAATCTAAATCTCAAATCTAATAAATTTTAAATTATTAAATTCTAAAACTTACTTGTTTCTAAATCTCATTTCAATTAAATTTGTCAATTCATTTTATTCAATTAACTAGATTTATTAATCCGTTTCCATTAAATCCATTAATACATTTCAATTAACTCCATTAATTTATTTCAATTAGATCCATTAATTTATTTCAATTAAATCCATTAATTTATTACAATTAAATTCATTAAGTTCATTACTTAATTACCAAACAAATTGTTGAGTTCATTCCTTAATTTCAAATAGATTTCAATTTCAAAATGATTTTGACCAATCGGGTTTCTTATTTTTAATTATCTATCCTAGGCCAAAGTTGTTCAATTGGGTATTTATCATTTAACCCAATATCATTAAAAAAACAAAACATAGCAAAGGGAACTTGCAGTGTGATAACTGGGATGGTGTCAAAGTAAAGAAACAAGCAATAGCAACTATACATAACAATTCAACAATTTATTTAAATAATCCCGAAATAATCGTATTAATTTACATTGGTTATTTATGCAAATTAATATAATTATTCCTAGAATCCACACTATCATTTCATGCAGATTAAAGATTATTACATTATGGTATTTACACTTGGTGTCTATTATCAAATTACTACATCGATCATAAATTCAATGGTTCAAAGTGTAGTTAACGCTACTTCTACGTGTCGATTTGTTTAACATTAAAAGGGTCAAGTTCAACATATATAATCTATTTTAAATTGTTAACTATCTTATATCAAATTCAATTTCATATTAATCATCACTTATATTAACGACCAAATTCAATCATCACATAACACATTTAGCGTCACAAAATTTTCCATAAACTAACATCAATCATAATTTAACACATTAAATCCTTTTTTTTTAAATACATGGCGTCAATTCAGCAATTTTAAATTTCTAACAATACTAAATTTAACTTGTATAACAATTAACAGTTTATGTGAACAATTTTAACATCAACCATTCTAACATCCAAATTAATATTAACAACATCTAACACTTGATTATCATAGCATAATAAATTGAGTCGTGAATGAAGTATTCACCTTGCGTGGTAGGAGATTAGACGACGAAGCACGAAGACGATGGATAAGATAGACGCTAACAAGCACGACACAAAAGCAAACACAAACAAATCAAAGAAGCTAGGTAGATCGACAAGCCGGATGAATGCCTAGGACTCCGAAGCGGTAGCTGGAACCAAAACACAGCAATAGAATATATGAGCAAACAGAAATTTTAAAAGTAAATACTGATACATAATATAACAGTTTCATATATATATTTTATATATACACTACGGAATGGAATGGGATACGATTTGCGGCCAAGGCGAGGCACGGCGGTCGAGGCAGTGGGACGCTGGTCGAGGAAGTCGGAGGAGGCGGGCTGGTTCGCTGCGGGTTCGGGTGGCGCTGGTGGAGGCGAAGGCTGGTGGGCGGGACTGGTGCGGATGACTGGGCGGATGGGGTCTGGCTGGTGGAAGGCTGGTGGTCGTGGCGAACTGGGGAAGGGTGGCTGGCGAGTGGACTGGAAGGTGGAAGCGGGCGGATGGGTAGGGTAGTGGGGTGGCAGGGTAGCAGGGTGGCAGGGGGTGGACTGGGTGCAGGCGCGGCAGGCGGGCTGGAAGCAGGTGGGAGGCGGACGGGCTGGTGGGAGGCGGACTGGGGTGGGTCAGGGCGGAAGGTGGACTGGGCGTGTGTGCGTTGGGCAGGGGCGGTAGGAGGAGGGTGGACTGGGCGTGTGTGCACTGGGCAGGGGCGGTAGGAGGAGGGTGGACTGGGCGTTACTGCGCTGGGCAGGGGCGGTAGGAGGAGGGTTGACTGGGCGTGTGTGCGCTGGGCAGGGGCGGTAGGAGGAGGGTGGACTGGCGGATGGGGAGGCGAGCGGACTGGGCAGGGTGGAGGCTGGCAGGGCGGACTGGGTGGGAGACGAGGTGGGGTGTGGGTTGGTAGCTGGTGGTGGATGTTAGTTTCTGTAGGGAAGTTTTAAAAAAAATGTATAAACAGAGAATGAAGGAGAAGGTGAGGAGCAGAGAGCAAAGTGAATACTAACCAGTAGATTTGGGTTTGCAAACGAATGAATAGAAGGAACAAGCTAGTTTATATAAAATAGTATAGGGATTCCAAAGGCCTCAATTGATTGTCTTGGTAACCAAAAGACTGTTGGCTTTTCAAGGCAGCTGAATAGTCAAAGGCTCCTAGAATTCCAACAGAGTAGATAAATGGGATACCGGTCTGTACAGCGTAACGGACCAGTTTGTAATCCGTTGAACGATTATAATTTGCAACGCCGAACTCCGATTTTCACAAATAAATATACCGTTTTGATCAGCGCGACGAGGCGAACCCATCGGTATATAAATATTAGTGCTATGCTTAAATTATAAAATTCGAAATTTCTATTATGGAAAATAATGCAGCAAAAACGTCGAAGAATAAGATCGACGGAGCTGAAGATGTCCGAATTTTGAAAAACGAAAAATGACGCCTTGGTCAGAAGATGGTTTAGAATTTTTCTATGTAAAAATATTTAGGTTCGGAAGATAAAAAATTTCACGTTTTAAAATGAACCGACGTGCCATAAAACGCGAACGAAATTTTCTATGGTATTTTACGATGATACTTTACCCATATCTATAACCATCTAGGCGCGATTTATAGACAAAGTTTGGACGCTATTTGAAATCGTATGTAAGTTCCACATTTTTATATTAAAATAATGGATTAAAATTTTTTAAATTGGGTCGAAAATTCAGGGTCGTTACATTCTCCCCCACTCAAAACTTTTCATCCTCGAAAAGAAACGAGACGGTGAAGTAAGAATGAAGTAAGCAGAAAAGTCAAGATAGATTTCTTTAAGAAAATTAGATTTATACCTGAAATCAGTAATTCGGGGTTTGAATCCCGGATACTATCCTCAGTTTCCCATGTGCAATCTCGCTCGTCTGCACTCCACTGGACTTTGACGAGATTTACAGAGTTCCTTCTTAGTTGCTTTATCTCACGATCGACTATCCGAAGTGGTTTTCTTTCGATAGTCAAATCTGGCTCAATATCTACTTCATCTAACTGAGCAATAGGAATGGTCATGGATGGATCACGCACGTCTTTCCAAAGATGTGAAACATGGAATACGTTGTGCACGCCCTCAAACTTTTCTGGTAATGCAACTCTATAAGCTAGTGTACCAATTCTCTCGGTGATAGTAAATGGTCCAACAAATCTTGGAGCAAGCTTCCCACTACGACCAAATCGAATAACATTCTTCAAAGGTGACACTTTCAGAAATACCTCATCCCTAACCTGGAATTCCAAATCTCTTCTACGCCTATCTGCATAGCTCTTCTGCCTATCCTGTGCGGTCTTCATCTTCCTTCTGATCTCATTTACCTTCTCGGATGCCTCCATAATCATATCTGGGCCATGAACTAATCGATCTCCAGGCTCTATCCAACAAGCTGGCGATTTGCATGGCCGTCCATATAAAGCTTCGAACGGTGCCATATCGATACTTGCCTGATTATAAAGGTGGTTAAATTCCAATTCAAATTTGCTTGTTCAAATTGAAATTTTGACATACCTGATAACTGTTATTATAAGTGAATTCAACCAAATGGAGATGGTCTTCCCAAGATCCACCGAAATCAATTATGCAAGCTCGGAGTAGATCCTCCAAGATCTGATTCACCCTTTCAGTTTGGCCATCTGTTTGAGGATGATAAGCTGTGCTCAGATTCAGTTTGGTGCCTAAGACGTCCTAAAACGCCTTCCAGAATTCACTAGTGAATATAGGGTCTCGATCGCATACAATACTAGATGGAACTCCATGAAGTCTAACAATCTCTCTCATATAAATCTCAGCCAAACTCGAAGCAGTACGAGTGGTCTTAACAGGAATAAAGTGAGCAGATTTGGTCAACCTATCAACAATCACCCATATACTCTCATTACCCTTTTTGGTCCTCGGTAATTCATCGATGAAGTCCATAGAAATCTGATCCCATTTCCAACAAGGAATCTCTAGGGGTTGAAGTAAACCGGCAGTCTTCTGGTGATCGGCCTTGACTTGTTGGCAAGTTGTGCATCTACTGACATATATAGAAATATCTCTCTTCATCCCACTCCACCAATATAAATGCTTCATATTACGATACATCTTAGTGACACCAGGATGAAATGAAAGTGATGACTGATGGTTCTCTCTAAGTACTTCTTGTCTCAATCCATCGACATTAGGAACACAAATACGGTTGTCGATCCTCAGAACTCCATTACTATCAATCTGTGCTCCCACTTTACTGTCGGAATTTCCGACTCTACCTAAACCTAACTCCTTCATACGATAGAGTAAAGTGTCCTCATATTGTTTAGCTTTTATGTGATCCATAAGAGATGGAGAAATGACAAGCTGAAATAACATGCCTTCAACAAGATTACAGCAAGACAATGCTTTGCTACGACTCAATGCATCGGCTACAACATTTGCTTTCCCAGGAGTATAAGTGATGTCGAGGTCATATGCAGCTAAAAATTCGAGCCATCGGACTTGTCTCTGGTTCAAATCCTTCTGAGAAAAGATATATCTCAAGGACTTATGATCAGTGAATAATTCGAATTTTTTTCCCAAAAGATGATGCCTCCATAGTTTCAGAGCAAATACAACGGCAAGAAGCTCAAGGTCATGTGTGGCATAGTTTAATTCATGGGTCTTCAACTGACGTCCCGCATAAGCAATAACCTTTCCATTTTGCATAAGGACAGCGCCTAAACCTTCTCGGCAAGCATCTGTATAGACAGTTAATCCTTCACTTCCATCAATACCGCAAGAACAGGGGCTGACGTTAACTTGCGCTTTAACTCAATAAAAGCTGATTCACACTTCTCACTCCAAATAAACTTAACATCCTTCCGAGTTAAAGCAGTAAGTGGGGCAGAAATCTAGGCAAAGTGCTCAATAAATCTGCGATAATAACCGGCTAAGCCCAAGAAACTACGGATATCTGTAGGAGTTTTAGCAGTCTCCCAATCCTGTAGATTAATTGATTCAAATTAGCAAAAGATAAGATTGTTTGAACAAAACAACAAATAAGATAGAACTTACATTGATTATGGAAATCTTAGCTGGATCAACCGAAATCCCATTTTTAGAAACAATATGGCCAAGGAATCTTACTTCGTCTCGCCAGAAATGGCATTTAGAGAACTTGGCTTTAAGTTGATGGTTTCGGAGAGTTTCTAGAACATAACGGAGATGTGTTCATTGCTCCTTCTCGTCTTTGGAGAAGACGAGAATATCATCAATGAATACAAGAACAAACTTGTTAAGTACATCACGAAAGACTCGATTCATCAAGTCGACGAAATAAGCAGGTGCGTTGGTCAAACCGAATGGCATAACCAACCATTTATAGAATCCATTCTTGGTACGGAAAGCTGTCTTATGGATACTATCTTCCGCTACTCGGAGTTGGTGGAACCCGGTGGCTAGATCAAGTTGTGAGAAAACTTTAGCTCCATGGAGCTGATCGAATAAATCGTTGATGCGAGGCATCGAATAACGATTCTTGAGAGTGCGTTTGTTTAGTTCTCTATAATCAACACACATGCGAAGAGATCCATTTGACTTGGTGACAAATACAACTGCGGTGCCCCATTCAGAACAACTTCTCCTAATCAAACCCTTAGCAAATAGATCATCAATTTGAGTTTTTAGTTCAGCTTTTTCTTTAGGAGCCATCCTTTGGTGTGGGAGAACTACGGGAGTAGCTCCAGGAATAAGATCAATACGGAAATCGATTTCTCGTTTAGGCGGTAGAGAGTTGACCTCTCCAAATACATCGGGAAATTTCTGAACAATAGGAGTAGTATTAAGATCATTCGGATGAGCATCAAGAGAGAATATGAAGCTTCCGGCATATTTCTGAGGTGATTTGCATTCAATGACAAGTGGTTGACCCTTGTCGCTTACTAAAGAAACTGAACGATTTTTGCAAGAAATAACAACATCAAATTTACTTAACCAATCAGCTCCTAAAAGAAAGTCGAATGCTTGGAATCCAAGTACATAGAAATCCCAAGTGAACCGAGAAAAATCATACATAAGTGCAACTTCCTTGCAAACACTTCGTAGGTTAGCAGGTCCTCCGATAGGATTAGAGACACATAAAGAAGTAGAGGCAAGAGTAGGTTCTAACTTGAGCTTATTACAAAGGTTAACTGATATAAAGCTATGTGAAGAACCAGTATCGAATAATACCCTAACAGGTGTAGCATGTAAATGAAAAATACTCCGTAAGGTACCTTGGTCATTCTGGGCGGGTGATGCAGATGGTGCAGGTGTGGTGATAGCAAATACACCAAAGGTGGTGCCATGCTTATGCATTGGGCAGTCCTTCTTGAAATGACCTGGTTGGAGGCAGAGATTGCATAAATCTCTCCTAGTCATAGAAGGTGGTGGAATAGCAGCTCCGGTAGATGGACAGCTATTAGCATAATGGCCCTTCTTATCGCATTTGAAGCAAGTGATATTAGCAAGGTCGATTGGGCTTTTCTGGGCGTATCCCAATCCAGTAGTCTTCTGCCAAGCTTTCTTTTGTTGATCAAAATTCATCTTCCTCTTTCCGGGCTGGCTAGAAGAGGGCTGAGTAGGAGTGGCCTTGGCAGTAGGTCCCTTAGGCTTCGCCTCATATCTAAGAGCGTAGTCAACAAGCTCTGTGAAGGTGCAGTGAGTGTGGCCAGTAAGCAAGTCATAATATTCTGGTCTAGCTCCCAAAATGAATTTCTCATTCTTCAGAAGTGGTGTATCGATCAAGCCAGGTCCGAATTTGTTGGAGAGTTCGTTGAATTTCCTCTCATACTCAGAAAAAGTCATACTGCCTTGCTTAAGATCCATGAAAGCTCTATAAAGTTGGGTTTTCCCAGCAGCTGGCATCCATTGTGCCGAGAAAGTATCCCTAATCAAAAGATAGACTAGATGAACAATCATTCCAAAGATTGAAGGAAGAATTTAGACTACGAAATCAAAACAAATTTATACCTAAACTGGGCCCAAGTGATGGTGTTTTCCTCGATACGTGAAGTAACAGATTCCCACCAATCCTGTGCGGCATCTTGAAGTTGCCAAGCAGCAAGCTGACGCTTCTGAGCATCAGTGATCTCCAGACCCGAAAATATCTTCTCTAAGCCTTTAAGCCATTGCTGAGCCTCGTTAATGTTCTCGGATCCAGCAAACTTAATACCTCCAAGCTGTGTGTACTCCTTACTAAGAGTGGTGAATTTGACAGGAGCTGGAGAGGCAGGTGCAGCCTGAGCAGGACCATGGCCTCTTCCTCCCCTATTGTTTCTTCTGGCACTCATCCTGAAATACCAAAAGAGATTTTAGAAACCAAGGATAGAATTCATTGAACTCTAAGGAAAGTCCTATCAATGAATCAAAAGAAGTTTGAATTGAAAGGATTGGATTTTGAATCGATTCTCCTCATTCTAGGGTATTACTACCCTATCTTTAATGAGTTTAGATAATCCCAAACTAAGGTTTTTAGGGAAACCGAAGCTCTGATACCAACTGTAACAACCCGTATATTTGGACCATTTAAATTGACAATAATCCACACATGTCAACTTAAAAAATACAAAACACGAATCATTATGGGATTATGAATACATATATGTAAATGAGAATCAATACAATATCACAGACACATAACGGTCACAGAATAATGCAGCGGAAAATACATCATCATAATAGTAGTTCATGAAGCTACTACAGGAAATACAACAATGTCTCAACATAAAGTGACTGAGATGAAATACAAGATGTTCAATACACAAGTACAACAAATACTGGAAAGGAATAAACTGCTAAAGATAAATGCTAAGTCTTCAGCATCTTCAACCAACCTTGATCAGCAACCGGATAGCTTCAGACTGACCCAGCATTTACAAAAGAAACACTCGAGTCAGGACTCAAAATCTTATACGGGATAATCAGGCGCAAATAATAAAGTTCATAACTCAAAGATGAATGTGATACACATCTTTAAGGATCCGGTAAACTATCTATATATACAATAGAATACGCTAAATAAATAATGTCTAATCAGTAAAGTATGATATCAAATATAGTGTTAAGGCGTTACCATAATCCCCCTTAACACATTTTTTAATGCCATAGTCTATACAGCACCGTAAACTCCACCGTAAACTAGTGGTTATCAGAGGGTACCCCATAGGTATAACACAGAACAAATCGTAGTGGTCGCGAATAGGATAATCAGTATGACAAGGTACATGAGGCGATACCAACTACGATACTAGTAGTTGCCTGATCCGGACTGATGTTGGGCATAGCAGCTACTATCCCAACACCGCAAAACAACACTCCCAAATCAAGGGGTGCACCCAAATCGAATCACATAAGTAATAGATAAGGTATCGAAGAAGTGTGTCCGCCAGAGATGGCGATCCTCAATGGCCCGGCGCGGCTCCTGTTTTAGTCATGTCAGGGGTCATCCAATATCGTTCTCTTTCTTCAGTCAACGCGTTCACCAAACCATCCACTTCGCTCTGGATCAACACTCCGCGTATATTAGTTATTAAAGTGGTTTTCGGTATCGACGGAGAGTATGTCCATATCCGATCCCGGTCTCTTTAATAACTACGCATTAATTACCCGATGGTCATTTAATATTAAAGTTTAAACAAATCAAAGTCCAAAAGTCAAGTTGCAAATTTGACTTTCAAAATTTGACATTTCACAATTCGATTTATTTCAAAATATTTAAAATCATATTTCCAAATGAAATTTTAGTTCAAACCCTTGAGTTAACAATAATTAAGTATTCAAGTTCAATTTAATAAGGTCCAAATTTCACTTATTAAATTTAATTTATAATCCATGGATTCAATTTACTGGTCAATTTAGTTCAAATCATTAAATCAAATTCTATTCATTTCAATTCATATTTACATTCATCGTTATATTAAATTTAATCATAAATTCGATTAAATCAATTTCATTAGCTAAATTCCCTTTTATCAAAACTTCATTGATTTATTTACCAAGCTCAATTAAATTTCTATTTAAAGAAATCCATTTCATTTATTTGGTTCCATGATCTACATATCACAAATAAGTTATTTTCAAGTTACAGATCAACTCAATCCAAAATCAGTTTACAATGTCCTGATTTAATTAATTCATTAACATTTAAAATCAGCTTAAATTTAAATTATCGCTAAATCAAATCCATAAAACTTTAGTGGGTTTTGTATTGCCTTAAGTCAATTTGTTACTTAATCTCAAATTAAATTTTTATAACAAGTTCCAAATCTATTAGATTAAACCGAGTTTTAAATCTAAATCTCAAATCTAATAAGTTTTAAATTATTAAATTTTAAAACTTACTTGTTTCTTAATCTCATTTCAATTAAATTTGTCAATTCATTTTATTCAATTAACTAGATTTATTAATTCGTTTCCATTAAATCCATTAATTCATTTCAATTAACTCCATTAATTTATTTCAATTAGATCCATTAATTTATTTCAATTAAATCCATTAATTTATTACAATTAAATTTATTAAGTTCGTTACTTAATTACCAAACAAATTGTTGAGTTCATTCCTTAATTTCAAATAGATTTCAATTTCAAAATGATTTTGATCAATCGGGTTTCTTATTTTTAATTATCTATCCTAGGCCAAAGTTGTTCAATTGGGTATTTATCATTTCAACCCAATATCATTAAAAAGAACATAGCAAAGGGAACTTGCAGTGTGATAACTGGGATGGTGTCAAAGTAAAGAAACAAGCAATAACAACTATACATAACAATTCAACAATTTATTTAAATAATCCCGAAATAATCGTATTAATTTACATTGGTTATTTATGCAAATTAATATAATTATTCCTAGAATCCACACTATCATTTCATGTAGATTAAAGATTATTACATTATGGTTTTTACACTTGGTGTCTGTTATCAAATTACTACATCGATCATACATTCAATGGTTCAAAGTGTTGTAAACGCTACTTCTACGTGTCGATTTGTTTAACATTAAAAGGGTCAAGTTCAACATATATAATCTATTTTAAATTGTTAACTATCTTATATCAAATTCAATTTCATATTAATCATCACTTATATTAACGACCAAATTCAATCATCACATAACACATTTAGCGTCACAAAATTTTCCATAAACTAACATCAATCACAATTTAACACATTAAATCCTTTTTTAAAAAAAATACATGTCGTCAATTCAGCAATTTTAAATTTCTAACAATACTAAATTTAACTTGTATAACAATTAACAGTTTATGTGAACAATTTTAACATCAACCATTCTAACATCCAAATTAATATTAACAACATCTAACACTTGATTATCATAGCATAATAAATTGAGTCATGAATGAAGTATTCACCTTGCGTGGTAGGAGATTGGACGACGAAGCACGAAGACGATGGATAAGATAGACGCTAACAAGCACGACACAAAAGCAAACACAAACAAATCAAAGAAGCTAGGTAGATCGACAAGCCGGATGAATACCTAGGACTCCGAAGCGGTAGCTGGAACCAAAACACAGCAACAGAATATATGAGCAAACAGAAATTTCAAAAGTAAATACTGATACATAATATAACAGTTCCATATATATATTTTATATATACACTATGAAATGGAATGGGATACGATTTGCGGCCAAGGCGAGGCACGGCGGTCGAGGCAGTGGGACGCTTGTCGAGGCAGTCGGAGGAGGCGGGCTGGTTCACTGCGGGTTCGGGTGGCGCTGGTGGAGGCGAAGGCTGGTGGGCGGGACTGGTGCGGATGACTGGGCGGATGGGGTCTGGCTGGTGGAAGGCTGGTGGTCGTGGCGAACTGGGGAAGGGTGGCTGGCGAGTGGACTGGAAAGTGGAAGCGAGCGGATGGGTAGGGCAGTGGGGTGGCAGGGTGGTAGGGGGTGGACTGGGTGCAGGCGCGGCAGGCGGGCTTGAAGCAGGTGGGAGGCGGACTGGGGTGGGTCAGGGCGGAGGGTGGACTGGGCGTGTGTGCGCTGGGCAGGGGCGGTAGGAGGAGGGTGGACTGGGCGTGTGTGCGCTGGGCAGGGGCAGTAGGAGGAGGGTGGACTGGGCGTGTGTGCGCTGGGCAGGGGCGGTAGGAGGAGGGTGGACTGGCGGATGGGGAGGCGAGCGGACTGGGCAGGGTGGAGGCTGGCAGGGCGGACTGGGTGGGAGACGAGGTGGGGTGTGGGTTGGTAGCTGGCGGTGGATGTTAGTTTCTGTAGGGAAGTTTTCAAAAAAAAAAGTATAAACAGAGAATGATGGAGAAGGTGAGGAGCAGAGAGCAAAGTGAATACTAACCAGTAGATTTGAGTTTGCAAACGAATAAATAGAAGGAACAAGCTAGTTTATATAAAATAGTATAGGGATTCCAAAGGCCTCAATTGATTGTCTTGGTAACCAAAAGACTATTGGCTTTTCAAGGCAGCTGAATAGTCAAAGGCTCCTAGAATTCCAATAGAGTAGATAAATGGGATACCGGTCTGTACAGCGTAACAGACCAGTTTGTAATCCGTTGAACGATTATAATTTGCAACGCCGAACTCCGATTGTCACAAATAAATATATCGTTTTGATCAGCGCGACGAGGCGAACCCATCGGTATATAAATATCAGTGGTATGCTTAAATTATAAAATTCGAAATTTCTATTACGGAAAATAATGCAGCAAAAACGCCGAAGAATAAGATCGACGAAGCTGAAGATGTCCGAATTTTGAAAAACGAAAAATGATGCCTTGGTCAGAAGATGGTTTAGAATTTTTCTATGTAAAAATATTTAGGTTCGGAAGATAAAAAATTTCACGTTTTAAAATGAACTGACGTGCCATAAAACACGAACGAAATTTTCTATGGTATTTTACGATACTTTACCCATATCTATAACCATCTAGGCGCGATTTATAGACAAAGTTTGGACGCTATTTGAAATCGTATGTAAGTTCCACATTTTTATATTAAAATAATGGATTTAAAATTTTTAAATTGGGTCAAAAATTCAGGGTCGTTATAGACACAGAGCAGATTCTAACCATATTAAGTGGATTAGATGAAGAGTATGAGTCTGTTGTAGCAATAATCTCATCAAGAGAAACACTGCCATCAATTCAATATGTACAGTCCACTCTTCTTGCACAAGAAGGTAGAATAGATCAAAAGAAGCCATTGAAATCAGATTTATCCATAAACTATGCATCAAACTACAAATGCAAAAATCAAGAAAAGACAACCAACAACAGAGTTCAACAAAATACTCAGAGAGGTGGACGGAATTACAGAGGCAAAGGCCGTGGAAGGTGGAACAACTCCAACAGACTTAGGTGTCAAATTTGTGAAAAATTTGGGCATACTACCGCTAAGTGTTATTTTAGATTTGATCAAAATATCACTACAAATCAGCAAAACAACATTCAAAGAAGCAACAACCCAAATGTTAACATTGCTCATGCAAGTCTAGAAGCAAGGAAGCAAGGCAGCAGTTCGAGAAGTCAGTTAGATGCGGACCAACAGACAAAGACATATGATCTACAGTTTGAAGAATGGTACCCAGATTCAGGTGCAACAAATCACATTACCAATAATCTCAATCTTGGAAATAAAGAATATAAAGGTATGCAATCTATTTTTATGGGTAATGGAAAATCAATTCAAATCACTCATACTGGAAATGCAAAAATCAGAGGCAAAAGAGAGTTACATCTCAATAATCTACTTAGAGTGCCACAAATCAAGAAAAACTTGTGGATTCTCTATTTTATCACTATCACTTCTTTTGTAGATTTGACGTTATAGACGACATCTATCTTAAGGAATTGCGGGGACGCAATTTTCTTAAGGGGGGGAGTCTGTAACAACCCAGATTTGCATTACCAATTAATAAATAAAAGTTAGGATTTTTATTTATTTTAATGAAGCATAAAAGGATTTGGAATAACAAAATTTATTTGAAAAAGGCTATTTTAATTAAATGGAAAATATGGGATTTTTAAATGAGGATAAAATGTTATTTTTGGAAAGTTAAATATTTTAGGAGAGATTTTAAAACGGGTTTGGATAAGAAAAATGAGTTTTATAAACATATATGAACACTTAGACTAATTTTTGGAAACATGTAAATAACTCTCTTCTTATTGGGTTACTAAACCTAGCCCAATAACCCACCCTAAACCTCCTCTATAAATTATCTCAAACTCTCCTAACCTCATTCATTCATCCCTAATCAAAACCCTAATCATTTCCTAAAGCTTTCTTAACAAAAATGGCCTCTATCTTCATCTCCTTCTAGTTTTAGCTTATGCAAGTCATTCTATGCAAAGGTAATGCAAATACCCACCTCAAATCCGTTTTTATATCTCTCTAATTTCTAAAATTTAATTGGTAACACATGTTTTATGTGTTTTTTTGATCTTATAGCCTCCTAATCATCTTTTGCTAACTTGGGTTGATGCTATAGTGGTCTTTGTTGCTTTCTAGAGAGGTATATTGCTAAAAACCTCTTCTAATATGTGTTTAATCATCTTTTGATTTCGGTAATCAGTTAGTAACACATGTTTTATTATGTAACATGTGAATCATAGCTCTTTGATCATCTTTGCTTTCATTGTACATAAGGTGCTTGTGATATTGCTTCCTAAGGTAATGCTAAGCTTTGGCTCTTTGTTCCCTTTAATATAGTGTAGTAAGCATTATAGGGTAGTTAGTGATTGATATTGGTGAAATTCGATGCCAAAAACTTGATAAAAACATCCCAAAATCACCAAAATCAGCATTTTCAGCTGGTTGGAATGTTTCAGCCTGAAAACAGGCAGAAACAGTCGTCTGAGTGCCCTAGGGCAGGCCTGGGTTGCACCCAGGCTGCTGCCCAGGCGCAGCAGGCTAGCCCAGTTGGGCTAGCCGGTAGCAGGCCAGCCCTTAGTGGGCTGGCGCGCAGGAACAGCGCGGGTCCGTAATGTGCGGCCCGCTATTCTCCCCAGCCCGCATGGGCTGGGGCTTGCTAATTCCCCAGCCCAGGCGGGCTGGGGCTTGACTGAACCCCAGCCCGCATGGGCTGGGGCTTGCTACTTCCCCAGCCCAGGCGGGCTGGGGCTTGACTGAACCCCAGCCCGCATGGGCTGGGGCTTGCTACTTCCCCAGCCCAGGCGGGCTGGGGCTTGACTGAACCCTAGCCCGCATGGGCTGGGGCTTGCAACATCTCCCCGGCCCATGCGGGCTGGGGTTTGCAACTTCTCCCCAGCCCGCATGGGCTGGGGTTTGCAACCTCTCCCCAGCCCATGGGGGCTGGGGCTTGCAACTTCTCCCCAGCCCGCATGGGCTGGGGCTTGCTATTACTTCCCCAGCCCAGGCGGGCTGGGGCTGGACTGAACCAGCTGCACCGCATGGTGCAGCCTGGTTCACGGAAACGGGCTGCACCATGCGGTGCAGCCGGCCTTTATAAAATGGGCTGCACCCATTTGGTGCAACCGGGTTCCGACCCACCGGTTGCACCATTTTGGTGCAACCGAGTCCGGGTTGCACCATTTTGGTGCAACCGCTTCAAATTGATTATTTCTGCAATGAACCATTGGGCTTCAATTGCTAATCAGAAATTGTCGAACTTTGGTTCACAACCATTCGGAATATTTTCCAACATGAATATTGGTTTTCAGTGATTCTCTGATTTATCAATTTCTTTGAGATCTGTCTCTAGATTTCGTACACGGGTTTTATGAATTATTTTCAAAGGATTTTTCACTCCTAAATGGCTTTCGAAATTATTATTATATAATGTTATTTTTAATTATTAAACTATTTACTCCATAATAGGAGAGTATTCAAAAGCCGTTTTAAAGTGATTTCAAAATCAATTATAAAACCGTTTCGCACCATTATTTTCTATAATAAAAATCTCACACTCACTTTTTAGCATGTCGAGTGAAGTGGAAAAGGTGCTTAAACGGTTAGGAAATCTCCGGCCTATGGAACCGTGTGTATTTTCTTTCCGGTTAATCCCCGACCTATTCGATTGATCGTTTTGACCTTTGGGTCTAGTTTACCGATGATACGAGGTGGACTTTTTATTGTTTGGAGTGTGAGCTTGCTATTGGTTAGTAAACCGTTTAGTGCGAACGTGGGGTATGGGACTCATTGTTAACACTTTACGGGTTCCTCTCCAAGAAGTTTGTGACACATTAGCCTCTGGGCGGCCAGTACTGGACCTCTGGGTCACCACGCCTCTTGGCAACCGTCTCTGGACACCTGTTCTATGGAGCAGTTTCTTTTTTCGGCATGTGCCTCTGGGCCTTTATCCTTCTAGGAAGAATCTTGCCGTCTCGCGCGTTCCGCATCTGTGCGAGTGATCGATCACAACTTTACAGTACTTGGCAATAACGACCCCGGTCGGTGCACGTGCTATACTTGTATTATCTGATGATTTTTATATCCATTCGAGTAACGCCATTCGGTGTTGGTTCTATGGAACCATACGATGTAAGTGTGATTACCTTGTGGATTCACAGTGTCTCTGGACACTGCTTTTCAGTGTTTGATTTCATTGACTTTTCAGTATATCCCCATTGCTCTTTGGAGCATCGATCTTTGCTTGGGCATTGATTACAGACTCTGGTCACTCTTGGGATTATTGCCTATGGGCAACTTTATATAGCTTTGGCTACGCCGATGATATGAGGCGATTTTATTTATTCAACACTTTGGTGCTGATATTCTCTTTGGAGATTTTTACTGTTGATTGATGATTAGGGACCGTCATTATATTCATGTGGTCTAAAATACTCTTCTCTTAGGAAAAGTACTGTTTTATTTATGTACCGCATTATTATATATCTCAGTTATTACTGATTGTTTAGCTAGCCTGACCCGAGTGTTTTCGCTCGGGTCAGACCGAGTTGTTTCAGGTTAGGTCTCTGGACTTAGCTTTTGTGCTTCCGCTTGGACATTATCTGCTATGCTGATAGATAGCGCTTTTATTTGTCCACTATTCCGCTACTCTGTTATTATTCAGACTTTGATATGTACATATTTTTGACTCACATGTGTGGGCAGTGGCTTTGTACCCACTTATAGTATTTGGATCTGTATTGACGATGTATTGTTCTGAGACTCTGTGCTGTTATGTGATTCTGTTCTATGATGTTTTATCATTTATTACTATGCTTGTTCTGATAGGTCTTTAGCCATTGTAATTTTGTTATGAATATTTATTGAATATGTCGAACCACTTGAAAAAGAAAAATATAGATACCATCCTTTCGACGTATTCAATAGATAGTTATAGCTTGATTTCAAATGGTCGCTTCCACTATACTCTATTCTCCGCTTTAACAGATAGTATTACTCCCGTAATACTCTTTGTTACAGTGGGTCTCAGAGTGGGGCGTTACAGTTTGGTATCAGAGCCTGGTTTCAGGAATAAGCATAATAAACACAGAACAGATACACTTAGTACAATACATTTTAATTAGATCCGAATTAAATCAAATCCCTTCCTTATGTTTATTGATAGATAAGTTAGGAATATGTATAGGAATCCGTTATATTCCGTAGTATTCCTTAATTAATTATCTACCATTGAATCATGTCTAACTCTAATTCCCGTTTGACTTTCAGTATGTCTGGAAGGGGAAGAGGGAGAACCACACGTCAGACCAGTGCTGCTGGGCAGTCCAGCAACACTCATCCAGAAGGCATGTTCAAAACCACCGACCAGATCATGGAGCTGGTTCGGAACTCCCAGTCTCATTCTCAGTCTCCAGCTCCAGTTGCTGATGCTCCGCGCAAGTCTGCTTTTGCGCGTCTCTGCAGTGATTTTACCCATCTCGGAGGGAAGCCGTTCAGTGGCTCCGAGAATGTCTTAGAGGTCCAGGCTTGGATTCAGATATGTGAGCGCATTTTCACTCGTATGGATATCCCGGATCATGACCGTGTTCTTATTGCTTCCAGTCAGCTTCAGAGTCATGCCCTGGATTGGTACAAACTCCTTATTGCCGAGATCGATGAGACCACACTTACTTGGGCTCAGTTTCGTGAGAGATTTGAGCTTAAA
The DNA here is from genome assembly GCA_030737815.1 of Allium fistulosum. NCBI lineage: Eukaryota > Viridiplantae > Streptophyta > Magnoliopsida > Asparagales > Amaryllidaceae > Allium > Allium fistulosum. The sequence continues at coordinate 1,396,525,414 of CM060902.1, forward strand.
TTCATCCCAGAGTCAGAGAAGAACACCCTTGCTCGCCGCTTTCTTGATCTCAAGCAGGGGAAGTCCTTTGTATCCGACTATGTCTCTTCCTTCGAGGCCCTGTCCAAGTTCGAACTTGAGTTTATTGCTACTCCTTATAAGAGGAACCTCAAATTTGTTGAGGGCTTGAAGAAATATCTGAAGAGGCAGCTTATGCTACAGCTTGAGCTCTCATTTGAGAAGCTAGTCGATTCGGCCTTACATCTTGAGTCAGTCGAGATGGAGCATAGTGATGATGGTGGTGTGGGTTCTACAAACCCCACCAAGAAGAGGTTTCCTCCTGGAAAGTCTGGTTCTTCTTTTCAGCACAAGAAGAAGAAGACTGGCAGTTCCACTGTTCAGACTCAGCCACAGACTCGTCCTCAGTCCCAGACTCCTGCTCATCCTAGTGGGACACATCCTCCGAAGAAATGCTTCAACTGCGGTTCTCCAGATCACTTTATTCGAGAGTGTCCCAAACCTCTCTATTGCACCTTCTGCAAGAAGGAGGGACACAGGATCTCCGCTTGTCCTATTGCTCCAGCTAGTGCCAAGCCTGGCAGGCTTAATGCTGCCAAGGCTCCTACCACTTCTGCTCAGCCTAAAGGTACACATCCTTTCGTTCTTGAAGGCTCTATTTTATTTCATGGTAGATCTATTAGAGTTCTTTTTGATACGGGTGCCTCTCACTCATTCGTATCAAAGGAGCTAGTAGATGCATTATCCTTGGATGTTACTTGTCTGGTTTCTTCACTAAGGATTGTGAATCCCATTGGTGGATCCACGACCCTTAGCTTGCTCTGTGAGGATATAGATATTGATCTGTGTGGCTTTTCTTTTCGTGCAAATCTCCACGTTATGGAGTATTTGGGCTTTGATATGATTCTTGGCATGGATTGGCTCGTTCAGCACGACGCCAAAATTATTTGTTCGGAGCGGATATTATTCATTCATCACCCTGACTCGTCCTCTCCGTTAACTATTGTTCTTCAAGATGTTGGGCTTTCTGATGTTACTTTATTCTCTCTCGATTCACGAGATGAGGATTTGAACTTATCTCGTATTCCTGTTGTTCAGGATTTCCCCGACGTATTCGAGCCAGTATCCGGACTGCCGCCAAAGCGAGCTATTGAGTTCCGCATCGATCTCATTCCAGGCTCTCACCCAGTTGGGCGTCCTCCTACGAGAATGTCTACTAAGGAGAATGAGAAACTCAGGAAGCAGTTAGTTGAGCTTGAAGCGAAGCAGTTCATCCGATCCAGTTCTTCGCCATGGGGTACTGCTGTGGTCTTCGTTAAGAAGGCTGATGGCTCTCTTAGGCTTTGCGTTGACTATCGCAATCTCAATGAGCTGACCATCAGAAATCGCTACCCACTTCCTCGGATAGACGATATGTTTGACCAATTGAGCGGTGCGAAGGTCTTCTCTCAGCTTGACCTTGCCACCGGATTCCATCAGCTACGAGTCGCGGAAGACAGCATTCCTCTTACAGCATTTCACACTCGTTATGGTTCTTTTGAGTGGTTGGTCATGCCGTTCGGCTTGACGAACGCTCCGGCTTTCTTCGTCGATCTCATGAATCGAGTATTCCGGGAATACATCGATAGATTCGTTCTGGTTTTCATCGACGATATTCTTGTTTATTCTAGATCCGAGGCAGAGCATGCTCGGCATCTGCGGATCGTCTTGGATACTCTTCGTCAGCATCAGCTTAGGGCCAAGCTCTCCAAGTGCCATTTCTGGGAGAGTAAGGTCAAGTTCTTGGGTCATATTGTTTCTTCTGAGGGTATTTCTGTTGATCCTGTCAAGATTGAAGCTATTCAGAATTGGAAGCAGCCTGAGAACGTTCATGATATTCGCAGCTTCCTTGGTCTGGCGGGTTATTACCGTCGATTTATCAAGGATTTCTCTCGTGTTGCACTTCCCCTCACGACTCTGACTCGTAAGGGGGTTCGCTTTATTTGGTCTGATAAGCGTGAAGTTTCTTTCCAGCGATTGAAGGAACTTCTCACTCATGCTCATATCCTTGTGGTTCCTGAGAGTAACCAGGATCTTGTTGTTTACACCGACGCTTGTGGTAGTGGCCTCGGTGCTGTGCTTATGCAGAAGGATCGGGTAGTTGCTTATGCTTCTAGGCAGCTACATCCGAATGAGGTTCGCTATCCGACTCATGATCTTGAGTTGGCAGCTATCGTCTTTGCTTTGAAGACGTGGCGTCACTTTCTATTAGGCAAACGCTTCACTCTTTACACCGATCACAAGTCGCTGAAATATTTATTCAGTCAGAAGGATCTCAATATGAGGTAGCAGCGATGGCTTGAGTTTCTCGCCTCATATGACTTAGATATTCAGTATATCCCTGGCAAGGGTAATCGTGTGGCTGATGCACTCAGTGGCAAACACTCGGCAGTAGTTTCTATGATGATAGCCGAGTGGGATATTCTTGAGACTCTTTCTATGTATGATATTCGAAATTGAGCTCCGTCTTCTGATCCTCAGATCTTGTTATTCAGCTTGGAAGCTCGACCTATTCTATTGGATCGCATTGCCCATGCTCAGCGGCAGGATCCAGACTTGTTGCGATATATTCATCTCCTTGAGTCGGGATCCAGTGAGGATACATTGTTGGATTATTCTATTGATTCTCATCGGTGTCTTCGCAGGAAGAACCGTATTTTGATACCTTCTGATTTATCACTTAGGCATGACATTCTGGACGAGTGTCATCGCACTAAGTACACCATCCATCCCGGCTCGAGCAAGATGTATGCCGATATGTGTCGGGTATATTATTGGGAAGGGTTGAAGAAAGATGTTGCAAGTTATGTGAGAGGTTGCATGACTTGTCAACAGATCAAGGCCGAACACCAGCGTCCATCCGGTCTTCTTCAGCCGCTAGAGATTCCATTGTGGAAATGGGATCAGATATCCATGGATTTTATTGACGGTCTGCCTCGATCGAGGTCAGGCCATACTTATATTTGGGTCGTAGTCGATCGCTTGACCAAATCAGCTCATTTCATTCCTATTAAGTCCACTAGGACTTCTCCTCAGCTTGCCAAGCTATATGTGAAGGAAGTCGTTCGACTTCATGGCATTCCTAGCTCTATCGTCTGTGATCGAGACACTATCTTTACTAGTCACTTCTGGAAGTGCCTACAGTCAGCTTTGGGCTCAAAGCTGAATCTCTCGACTGCTTATCATCCTCAGACCGACGGTCAGACGGAGAGGGTGAATCGTGTTTTAGAGGATCTTTTGCGCTGTTGTATTCTGGATTTCGGAGGTAGTTGGGAGGATCACTTACCGCTTGTAGAGTTCTCCTACAACAACAGCTTTCAGTCTAGTATTGGCATGGCTCCTTTCGAAGCTCTTTACGGATGGCCATGTCGTTCTCCTTCGTGTTGGTTAGAATCTGGCGAGAAGCTCCTTCTTGGTCCAGATTCAGTTCGGGAATCTTCTAAGAAGATTATTCTTATTCGTCAGAGAATGAAAGAGGCGCAGAACCGTCAGAAATCCTACGCGGACAACCGTAGGAAGCCTCTTGAGTTCTCCATTGGTGATCATGTCTTTATTCGGATATCTCCCATGAAGGGGGTTGTGCGTTTCAGCTCTACAGGGAAGTTGGCTCCTCGCTATGTTGGACCATTTCCTATTACGGAACGCATCGGCCCCATTGCTTATCGTGTGGCTCTACCTGCTCACTTCTCTGAATACACGAAGTGTTCCATGTTTCCCAGCTTCGCATGTGTATCCGCGATCCTGATTCTATCATTGAGCCGCGTGTTGTGCCTGATTTAGAGATCTTACCTGATTTATCTTTGGAGCAGCAACCTCTTCGTGTGCTTGATTCGGAGGTTAGACGCCTTCGCAACAAAGAGGTTCCACTCGTGAAGATTCAATGGTCACCGAATCCTATGGACTGCACTTGGGAGACCAGAGAATCTATCGAGTGCTCTTATCCTGGCTTTCTCCCATCTTCTTCTGCGGGTGAGAATTCTCTATTTTATCACTATCACTTCTTTTGTGGATTTGACGTTATAGACGACATCTATCTTAAGGAATTGCGGGGACGCAATTTTCTTAAGGGGGGGAGTCTGTAACAACCCGGACTTGCATTACCAATTAATAAATAAAAGTTAGGATTTTTATTTATTTTAATGAAGCATAAAAGGATTTGGAATAACAAAATTTATTTGAAAAAGACTATTTTAATTAAATGGGAAATATGAGATTTTTAAATGAGGATAAAATGTTATTTTTGGAAAGTTAAATATTTTAGGAGAGATTTTAAAACGGGTTTGGATAAGAAAAATGAGTTTTATAAACATATATGAACACTTAGACTAATTTTTGGAAACATGTAAATAACTCTCTTCTTATTGGGTTACTAAACCTAGCCCAATAACCCACCCTAAACCTCCTCTATAAATTATCTCAAACTCTCCTAACCTCATTCATTCATCCCTAATCAAAACCCTAATCATTTCCTAAAGCTTTCTTAACAAAAATGGCCTCTATCTTCATCTCCTTCTAATTTTAGCTTATGCAAGTCATTCTATGCAAAGGTAATGCAAATACCCACCTCAAATCCGTTTTTATATCTCTCTAATTTCTAAAATTTAATTGGTAACACATGTTTTATGTGTTTTATTTTGATCTTATAGCCTCCTAATCATCTTTTGCTAACTTGGGTTGATGCTATAGTGGTCTTTGTTGCTTTCTAGAGAGGTATATTGCTAAAATCCTCTTCTAATATGTGTTTAATCATCTTTTGATTTCGGTAATCAGTTAGTAACACATGTTTTATTATGTAACATGTGAATCATAGCTCTTTGATCATCTTTGCTTTCATTTTGGGGTGTGTACATAAGGTGCTTGTGATATTGCTTCCTAAGGTAATGCTAAGCTTTGGCTCTTTGTTCCCTTTAATATAGTGTAGTAAGCATTATAGGGTAGTTAGTGATTGATATTGGTGAATTTTGGGGTGTGTACATAAGGTGGTCTGAGTGCCCCAGGGCAGGCCAGCCCTTAGTGGGCTGGCGCGCAGGAACAGCGCGGGTCCGCACTGTGTGGCCCGCTATTCTCCCCAGCCCGCATGGGCTAGGGCTTGCTAATTCCCCAGCCCAGGCGGGCTGGGGCTTGACTGAACCCCAGCCCGCATGGGCTGGGGCTTGCTAATTCCCCAGCCCAGGCGGGCTGGGGCTTGACTGAACCCCAGCCTGCATGGGTTGGGGCTTGCTACTTCCCCAGCCCAGGCGGGCTAGAGCTTGACTGAACCCCAGCCCGCATGGGTTGGGGCTTGCAACATCTCCCCGGCCCATGCGGGCTGGGGTTTGCAACTTCTCCCCAGCCCGCATGGGCTGGGGTTTGCAACCTCTCCCCAGTCCATGGGGGCTGGGGCTTGCAACTTCTCCCCAGCCCGCATGGGCTGGGGCTTGCTATTACTTCCCCAGCCTAGGCGGGCTGGGGCTGGACTGAACCAGCTGCACCGCATGGTGCAGCCTGGTTCACGGAAACGGGTTGCACCATGCGGTGCAGCCGGCCTTTATAAAATGGGCTGCACCCATTTGGTGCAGCCGGGTTCCGACCCACCGGTTGCACCATTTTGGTGCAACCGAGTCCGGGTTGCACCATTTTGGTGCAACCGCTTCAAATTGATTATTTCTGCAATGAACCCTTGGGCTTCAATTGCTAATCAGAAATTGTCGAACTTTGGTTCACAACCATTCGGAATATTTTCCAACACGAATATTGGTTTTTAGTGATTCTCTGATTTATCGATTTCTTTGAGATCTGTCTCTAGATTTCGTACACGGGTTTTATGAATTATTTTCAAAGGATTTTTCACTCCTAAATGGCTTTCGAAATTATTATTATATAATGTTATTTTTAATTATTAAACTATTTACTCCATAATAGGAGAGTATTCAAAAGCCGTTTTAAAGTGATTTTAAAATCAATTATAAAACCGTTTCGCACCATTATTTTCTATAATAAAAATCTCACACTCACTTTTTAGCACGTCGAGTGAGGTGGAAAGGTGCTTAAACGGTTAGGAAATCTCCGGCCTATGGAACCGTGTGTATTTTCTTTCCGGTTAATCCCCGACCTATTCGATTGATCGTTTTGACCTTTGGGTCTAGTTTACCAATGATACGAGGTGGACTTTTTATTGTTTGGCGTGTGAGCTTGCTATTGGTTAGTAAACCGTTTAGTTTGAACGTGGGGTATGGGACTCATTGTTAACACTTTACGGGTTCCTCTCCAAGAAGTTTGTGACACATTAGCCTCTGGGCGGCCAGTACTGGACCTCTGGGTCACCACGCCTCTGGGCAACCGTCTCTGGACACCTGTTCTATGGAGCAGTTTCTTTTTTCGGCATGTGCTTCTGGGCCTTTATCCTTCTGGGAAGGATCTCGCCGTCTCGCGCGTTCCGCATCTGTGCGAGTGATCGATCACAACTTTACAGTACTTGGCAATAACGACTCCGGTCGGTGCACGTGCTATACTTGTATTATCTGATGATTTTTATATCCATTCGAGTACCGCCATTCGGTGTTGGTTCTATGGAACCATACGATGTAAGTGCGATTACCTTGTGGATTCACAGTGTCTCTGGACACTACTTTTCAGTGTTTGATTTCATTGACTTTTCAGTATATCCCCATTGCTCTTTGGAGCATCGATCTTTGCTTGGGCATTGATTACAGACTCTGGTCACTCTTGGGATTATTGCCTATGGGCAACTTTATATAGCTTTGGCTACGCCAATGATATGAGGCGATTTTATTTATTCAACACTTTGGTGCTGATATTCTCTTTGGAGATTTTTACTGTTGATTGATGATTAGGGACCGTCATTATATTCATGTGGTCTAAAATACTCTTCTCTTAGGAAAAGTACTGTTTTATTTATGTACCGCATTATTATATATCTCAGTTATTACTGATTGTTTAGCTAGCCTGACCCGAGTGTTTTCGCTCGGGTCAGACCGAGTTGTTTCAGGTTAGGTCTCTGGACTTAGCTTTTGTGCTTCCGCTTGGACATTATCTGCTATGCTGATAGATAGCGTTTTATTTGTCCACTATTCTGCTACTCTGTTATTATTCAGACTTTGATATGTACATATTTTTGACTCACATGTGTAGGCAGTGGCTTTGTACCCACTTATAGTATTTGGATCTATATTGACGATGTATTGTTCTAAGACTCCGTGCTGTTATGTGATTCTGTTCTGTGATGTTTTATCATTTATTACTATGCTTGTTCTGATAGGTCTTTAGCCATTGTAATTTCGTTATGAATATTTATTGAATATGTCGAACCACATGAAAGAGAAAAATATAGATACCATCCTTTCGACGTATTCAGTAGATAGTTATAGCTTGATTACAAATGGTCGCTTCCACTATACTCTATTCTCCGCTTTAACAGACAGTATTACTCCCGTAATACTCTTTGTTACAGTGGGTCTCACAACTTCTAAAATTTCTTATGTTAGTTAAATTAATTTTTGATGTGATTAGAAATTTATTTATGACTGTTTGGTATATTTTAAATCATCATCTTAATTAATTTGAATTTATTTGAATTAAATCGTTATTTAATTTAGTATTGAATATAAATTGCCAGTTAAATACCTGTTATTGATTATCAGTTCTATATTGATAATTATTGATTGATTTGGATGATGTTTGTAATGGATGTTGATTGTTGATATTGGATGAATGGATGTTTTATTTTATATCGTTATAAACTACAAGTTCACTATGGGTTGAAATGATACATACCCGAATGATCTATAGATTAAGGAAAAATCGTTATGGGTTGAAATGATAGACTCGAGCGATTTTATGGATTTCATATTTTCGGGATTGCGGTTTGAAATGATATATATAACCGTAACATTTTAAATTGCGGATTGAAATGATAAATATCTGTATCACTTGACCCTAGGGTAGAGAATTATATACGGACACCGGATTGGTTAAATTAAATGATTTTAAAATCCTTAATTTTCGAATTTAAATAATGATATTTTGAAATAAAATTTGATTTATATGAATTAAAGTATTATTGGAAAATCAAGTTTTCTATTGAAATGTGAAATGGGTTAAAAGGAATTGCTTTAAGAAATTAAATTGGAAGTTTAAAGTTAAACTTTTAAGTATAAATGAAATTCTATCGAAATTAAGTTATTGAAGTTGTTTGAAAATAACTTTGAAATATTTTGAAATTGGAGTAATCCGAATTGATGTTAGAACATGGATTGAAATGATATGAAATTCAATAGTTTATTGAAATGTTAAATTGAATGGTTTGGAATTTGGTTTGTTGACTTGGAAATTGAAAGTGGTCCAAATGCATTGAAATGAAATGAATAGTTTAATCTGATATAAATTCCAAATTCATGTTTTAATATAAACTGTTTTAAAAATATATTGTTTCAAAATTTCTAATTATTAAGATTTCAAAGTATTAACTATTTTAACCTGTATTAATTATATTAAATCATTTTAACCTATTTTAAACCATTTAATTTATTTAAACTAATTAACCTGTTTTAACTTATTTTAAATCTAATTAATCTATTTTAAAACTATTTAATCTATTTTAATTATATTTAATCTATTTTAAATCTATATTAACTATTTATAACTATTTAAACTATTTTCTTCTAAATTCCAAACTAAGTAAAATAGATGGGTTTATATTCAAATTCTCGATTTTTAAGTGAATATGGTTAATGATGTTATAACCTAAGTTGGGATTTAAATAACATATTTGGTTTAGTATGATAATTTTGAAATGAGAGTTTAGCCTATTTTGGAAATATGACTTTTGAAAGGAAATATAATTTCGAACTATGATTTCAAATGTGATATGATTTCAAGGGTGAATATGATTTCGAAAGTAAGTAATGATTTCGAAAATGATATGATTTGAATTGAATATGATATTTTGATATCAATTATGAAATGATTTTGGAAATGTAAAAGAACCATCCGGTATGTCATAAGCGATTGGTTATTAAAGAGACCGGGATCGGATATTCTCATACTCTCTGCCAATACCGAAAACCACTTTGACAACTGTGTACGCGGTGGAGATTCCAGAATGAAGTAGGATGGTTGGTGACGATCCTACATGAGGTATATACGTGGACCTGTCTCCCATGAGTTAGTTTAAGGTGGCTAAAAAAGGAGCAATTGACGGGCCAAGTGAGGTCATTCCTCCGATCGGGCATATTCCTTCGATACCACATTCTGACTTTGCAATTTATTTGGTGGCCACACTCGATTTTTGATTTGGGAGTGTGTTTCGAGGTGGGCGGTAGTAGTTGCTATGCATTACCACCAGTCCGGAAGTGTAATTGTTATATCTACCCTGGCATTGCCTAGTTGTGTCGTGTCACCTACCCTATCGAGAACACTACGAGTTTGTTTTGTACCATACCTATGGAGTGCCCTCTGACGGCGTCCAGTACGGGCGTGACTACGGTACTGTATAGACTATGAGAATATATATAAATGTGTTAAGGGGGAAAATGTAACGCCTTAACGCTATTTTAATAGTTTATCTTATTGTAGACATATTATAATAGCGTATTGTACTACATAGTAGATAGTTTAACGGATCCTTAGGAGATGTGAATCCCGAACATCTCTTAGGTTACTGCACTCACGTTAGACACTGGATAAGAGATGTCAAACCCTGTAAACATCTCCGATGCCGTTTACACTCATATTTATTTATCGTTGATTTGACGACTTACATAAGATCTTTTAGTTCTGACTCGAGTGTTTTGTCTTTTCAATTCGCTCGGGTCAGCCTGAGCATTTCAGGATTTGAAGACCTTATTTCTGGAGGACGAAGACGAAGATTTGTACTACTATTATTTACTATATTTATTCCACTGCATTCATACTGTTCCGCTGCATTATTTGTTTATCTTTGTTACGTGTAACTCTGATTTTGTATTGTATAAGTATAATCAAATGTTTTGTATACAGCTTCATGAACTGTTATTTGATTATTATATTTTATCATTCCGCTGCGAGATTCTGTTTTGTTTTTTTTTCTCTGCTTTTTCTTATTCACCCAAATAACAATCCTCCCTTCTGTATGGTTTGAGTCGACATGTGTGACTGCTTAAAATATACAAAAAGGTAGGATGTTACAGTTCGTATCAGAGCTTTGTTTTAGCGATAACCTTTGCTTTGTGGGGTCTGACTCTTTAAGAATAGGGTAGTAATACCCTAGAATGAGTCATTGAGAGTATATATATATAAGAGAGCATATTTGTTAGTGTTATAAAAGGTTTTTATATTTTTTTAATTTGTCACGTTTTGTATTTATAAATTCTGGTTAGTGCATAGGACGCTATGACATCGATAGGGATTTCTAAACACTTAATAGGACAGACGGACACAATAATTGTTTTGAAATATAGGTGAATGAAATAATTTTGCCTATTATATATTTTGTATATAAAATAGTAATTTTATAAATAATATAGTTGATTGCTATATATTTATTTGTTAGGTAGTGAAATTTATAAATATTGGTTGAAAATAAAGATCTTTAAATAAAATAAATGGAAATTGGAAATTTAGAACTTAAGTTCTGGGGTTTTTTAAAATTTCTTTCTAATGACTAGAATATAATATTAATATTGTTTTGAAGTATTTTCTGATATAAATATTTCAACGTGATTTGGAAGAAATGTTTTAAAAGTAATTTTGGAAGGAAATGAGTTCTGTACTCCCCTCTCTGTTGCTAGAAAATAATTTCGGTGATGAGTGCATGCATCATCGACGTTCATTTTCGAGTTTCAAAGTGGGAAGGCCATTGTAGTAGTTTTACTGCAAATTTATTTTTTATAAACAAATATAAATTTCAAATTTAAATAAGATTGAATATAAGTTGTATATATCTATGTATTGTTTTTAATGATTTAAAACGGAACCCGACATTTAGTTCTTAAATTGCTATAAATTAGAGATTACAATTATTGTAATGAAATAAAAAATTTAACTATTTAATAATTGAAACTTCTAAATGAAAATAAGAAATTATATGCTAAGTTATAACTGAAATATACAAGGAATTTGAAATTTGTAACTTGTAAACGAAAAGAATATGAAAATAAGAAATGATAATTATTGAACCTTAAGTTAATTAGAGAAAGCAAGTCAAACTTATGTAACTTTCAATTGCATTCTTAAAGACATATGTATAACTTACCAATTATAAAATTTTGAAATGTTAAAAGAATATGTAAAGGAAATTTTTACAAGTAAAACTTATGTAATGGAAGTGTTCAATGAAATTTACTTTTATAAATAAGAAATTTGATATGAAAATAGTTATAAACTTGAGTTAAAATTGTAATACTACTAATTAAATGAAATAGAAAATGAGTACTGCAAGTAAAGGAGTTTGAACTTAAGTTAATATTGAAACTATTTATAATTAAAGTAAATAATAAAATGAATGTAATGCAATAAAAGAAATTGACATGATATGAATAAATGAAAATGATTTTTTGTAAGTAATAATGGAAAATAAATGAAATAAACACTAAATGAATGAATGGGAATAAAATTTTGTAAGAAATAAATGTAAGTTAAAAAAATAATCCTTATATGAATGAAAAGAAAATTAAAAAATATAAATGTTGTGAAAGAAATTTAATAAGAATAACTCAAGTACATTGTAAATTATTGTTTGTTTTGGTTTATGGGTTGTTTGGGATAGGATACTTCTAATTGTTTAAGATGTATCAATAATCTATTTAGTTCATCTAAGACTGTTGAGTAAATGGTGCACTCGGTAGTTTATTTGTCATTCTAGGCGGTTAAAAAAATTTCTGAACCCGAACAAACCATTTGTTTGTTTGTTATGGATGGATAGTTGATTCTATTGATTTCATATGATGATTGTATGCCGTGGTTGCCAGTGATTGTTGTTTATATTGATTTGTTTGTTAGTGGTTGAAACAACTTTAAATATTTCATTTTATATAATTATTAACTCTTTTAGATTATATAAGTGAAATACAGGTTATGGAAGCAATTGCTATTGCTTTTGGTTTCATAAAATAAGCGTTATTTTCCCGACAAATAGGTACGTTCTCGGATTATGGTTTTCTAGCGATATTATATTGTTTTTCCCATTGTTGGGGTATATTATTTTGAAAAATTATGATATATATTGATATTATTATTTCTCCCAAGCCTCTCCGTACAAAGGAGACTCTGCCGAAATTTTTCATGAATTTTTGGACTTAGAAAATTTTGAGAAATGTTTTCCAATTTTTATTAGTTTGAGTATGAAAGGATTTAATGGTTATAAATGGATATATTTTGTTTAAATTAATTTATTTTGTAAATTTATTTGTTTATAAATTTAATATTTTGAATAAGATATATTGTTTTCTTAATCCCTTCTTTTCCTTTCTTTTCCTTTTTGGGGACGAAAAGTTTTGAGTGGGGGAGAGTGTAACGACCCGTAAAATTTCGATAATTAAAATTGTTAATTTAATAAGATTTTGGTAATTAAATTTGGAAGAAATAAAAAAAATTAATTTAATAATGAAATGAATACTAAAATGAAATGTAACAATGGTAATTAAAGCTAATTATTAACAGTTGAAGTGAAATTCCAATAACGAAATAGTGTAAATTGTTATACTTGGTTATAAAATTGAATATAAGGAACAAATGTAATATTTAATTATTTCATGAAATAGATAGTTAATGGAAATTGAACAAAATCAGTATTATATTAGAATTGTAACAATTGTTTCTGAATAATGAATTCATAAGTGTAATTAAAAGTTGTGGTAACGATTGTTATAAATTACGTGTTTATTTGGTCTACTAGATTTAAAATTTAATAAAAAATCAATTATAATTAAATGAAATAAATGATGCATTAATGTGGGCTAGGACAATAACTGGAAAGTTGTAATGCAATAAAATGAATAGAAATGTTAAATGTATTCATAAGGTAGTAATTGAGTTAATTAAATAGCGAAAATCAAGATAAATAAATCAATTCGGGACTTTAAATTTCTATTTAATGTGTAAAACTGACAAAATTCAATATAATTGAAATATAGGAATTTATAAAAATAAAAGTTGGAAATTGGAGGATGTTAATGTAATGAAATATAGGACAATGTAAACCATGGCTATAGAAATAATTCAATTGGGTATAAAGATTGAAACCAAACCAAAAACAATTTATTGGAATTAAATTTATAATTAATAGGATTAATTGCAGTTGAAATTGAACACTGTAATTATTGAAATAATTAACACTGAATTGTTATGTAAACTTATTTTTATTTATTATAAATGTCTTTGCAATAAAAAATGATGAAAATCTGTTAGTTAATAAATATTGAATTAAAAAGTGGATTAATTAATATAATATTTATTTATTTAATTAACGTGAAAATAGCCATTTTGTCCACTGACTCGGATTTCGACGAAACCTATTTCATCAGATCTGTAACAGTGAATTATTGTAGGATTTCAAGTTTCGTAGCGATCGGACTTGTCGTTTGATCGTACGGACTCGAAACGACTAGAAATCAATTTGAAATATGTTGATTTTAACATAACTTCTTTATACGATGGAATTAGAACTTGAAGAATGTTCCATTGGGCTTAAAAAATATTGAAAACATCTATTTTGATATATAGGATGACCCATTTTTGTTCCGGGGACAGAACGGGCTTTTTGGGTCGCACAGTCGTTTCAAATAATCAATTTGGTCCATCCTTCTGTTTACGGCTTTGCCTATAAATAACCTGTTATAAACCCTAGCAGCCTTTCTATTCCTCATTTCTGTACGTATAGAAACTTCTATCTGCTCCTACTTCTCAATGGCAGAAACCAATTCAAATTGTAAACCCTCAATCAAATTCCAAAACAAATTTCAAATTTCAAACCCTCCAAACCCTATCATATCTTATATCAATTCGAAGCTCTCGATGAGCGTAATCCACTTCAACGATTCATTTTTCAATTCGAATTATCGTTTGATCAGAAATGGACGAGGAAGCTCGGCCATCCGTTGCTAGGGTTTCTGAGTGGACGGTGGATCGCCAATTTCATGACGATCGGAGGGCATAGTCGAGTTGAGGGGAGCGAGGGGATTCGATCCATGCAGTTGGTTCATCTTCAAGATGACGCAGTTCCCCAGAAAATGCCTTGAAAGGTGGCGGCGGTGGACGATTGTCCTGGCATCGTGGAGTGTCGGCGTGGCATTGGGGAGCTCGGCTCTGGGAGGGGAGGTCGGCGGTGGTGCCAAATCGTGATGGAGATGGCCGACGTCGCGGCAAAAATTGGGAAAAGTTGAAAGGTGGCGGTGGCTGCTTTGTCTCAATCGTGATTTGCCTAGGGTTCGGCCGCGTTATAACCTGGTGACGTGTTTTTTTATTTTTATTTATTTATTTCTTTATATTATAAATCATATAACTTCTAACGTACCTAATTTTTACATACGAGGTCTGTTTCACTTGTGGTTTCTTCCGCTAGGATCGTATCAAAATTTCGGACGGTTTGACGCTGGTTTGGACGACTGCTTAAATTTTGGGCTTAAATTGAATTTAAATTCGATTTAAATTCAAAGGTGAGTGTTTTAACCCACTCACAACTTCTAAAATTTCTTATGTTAGTTAAATTAATTTTTGATGTGATTAGAAATTTATTTATGACTGTTTGGTATATTTTAAATAATCATCTCAATTAATTTGAATTTATTTGAACTAAATCGTTATTTAATTTATTATTGAATATAAATTGCCAGTTAAATACCTGTTATTGATTATTAGTTCTATATTGATATTTATTGATTGATTTGGATGATGTTTGTAATGGATGTTGATTGTTGATATTGGATGAATGAATGTTTTATTTTATATCGTTATAAACTTCAAGTTCACTATGGGTTGAAATGATACATACTCGAATGATCTATAGATTAAGGAGAAATCGTTATGGGTTTCATATTTTCGGGATTGCGGTTTGAAATGATATATATAACCGTAACATTTTAAATTGCGGATTGAAATGATAAATATCTGTATCACTTGACCCTAGGGTAGAGAATTATATACGGACACCGGATTGGTTAAATTAAATGATTTTAAAATCCTTAATTTTCGAATTTAAATAATGATATTTTGAAATAAAATTTGATTTATATGAATTAAAGTATTATTGGAAAATCAAGTTTTCTATTGAAATGTGAAATGGGTTAAAAGGAATTGCTTTAAGAAATTAAATTGGAAGTTTAAAGTTAAACTTTTAAGTATAAATGAAATTCTATCGAAATTAAGTTATTGAAGTTGTTTGAAAATAACTTTGAAATATTTTGAAATTGGAGTAATCCGAATTGATGTTAGAACATGGATTGAAATGATATGAAATTCAATAGTTTATTGAAATGTTAAATTGAATGGTTTGGAATTTGGTTTGTTGACTTGGAAATTGAAAGTGGTCCAAATGCATTGAAATGAAATGAATAGTTTAATCTGATATAAATTCCAAATTCATGTTTTAATATAAACTGTTTTAAAAATATATTATTTCAAAATTTCTAATTATTAAGATTTCAAAGTATTAACTATTTTAACCTGTATTAATTATATTAAATCATTTTAACCTATTTTAAACCATTTAATTTATTTAAACTAATTAACCTGTTTTAACTTATTTTAAATCTAATTAATCTATTTTAAAGCTATTTAATCTATTTTAATTATATTTAATCTATTTTAAATCTATATTAACTATTTATAACTATTTAAACTATTTTCTTCTAAATTCCAAAATAAGTAAAATGGATGGGTTTATATTCAAATTCTCGATTTTTAAGTGAATATGGTTAATGATGTTATAACCTAAGTTGGGATTTAAATAACATATTTGGTTTAATATGATAATTTTGAAATGAGAGTTTAGCCTATTTTGGAAATATGACTTTTGAAAAGAAATATAATTTCGAAGTATGATTTCAAAGGTGAATATAATTTTGAAAGTAAGTAATGATTTCGAAAATGATATGATTTGAATTGAATATGATATTTTGATATCAATTATGAAATGATTTTGGAAATGTAAAAGAACCATCCGGTGTGTAATAAGCGATTTGTTGTTAAAGAGACCGGGATTGGATATTGTCATACTCTCTGTCAATACCGAAACCACTTTAACAACTGTGTACGCTGTGGAGATTCCAGAATGAAGTAGGATGGTTGGCGACGATCCTACATGAGGTATATACGTGGACCTAACTCCTATGAGTTAGCTTAAGGTGGCGAAAATAAGAGCAAATGACGGGCCAAGTGAGGTCATTCCTCCGATCGGGCACATTCCTTCGATACTATATTCTGACTTTTCGATTTATTTGGTGGTCACCCTCGATTTTTGATTTGGGAGTGTGTTTCGAGGTGGGCGGTAGTAGCTGCTATGCGTTACCACCAGTCCGGAAGTGTAATTGGTATATCTACCCTGGCATTGCCTAGTTGTGCCGTGTCACCTACCATGTCACCTACCCTATCGAGACCACTACGAGTTTGTTTTGTACTATACCTATGGAGTGCCCTCTGACGGCGTCCAGTACGGGCGGGATTACGGTACTGTATAGACTATGGGAATATATAAAAATGTATTAAGGGGAAAAATATAATGCCTTAACGCTATTTTAATAGTTTTCTTACTTTAGACATATTATAATAGCGTATTGTACTACATAGTAGATAGTTTAACAGATCCTTAGGAGATGTGAATCAAGAACATCTCTTAGGTTACTGCACTTACGTTAGACACTGGATAAGAGATGTCAAACCCCGTAACATCTCCGATGTCGTTTACACTCATATTTATTTACCGTTGATTTGACTTACATAAGATCTTTTAGTTCTGACTCGAGTGTTTTGTCTTTTCAATTCGCTCGGGTCAGCCTGAGCATTTCAGGATTTGAAGACCTTATTTCTAGAGGACGAAGATTTGTACTACTATTATTTACTATATTTATTCCACTGCATTCATATTGTTCCGCTGCATTATTTGTTTATCTCTGATATGTGTAACCCTGATTTTTTATTGTATATGTTTTGTATACATCTTCATGAACTGTTATTTGATTATTATATTTTGTCATTTCACTGCGAGATTCTGTTTTGTTTTTTTTCTCTGCTTTTTTTATTCACCCCAATAACAATTCGCCCTTCTGTATGGTTTGAGTTGACATGTGTGTCCGCTTAAAACGTACAAAAAGGCGGGATGTTACATCATCAATGGAAACCTCGACATAGATCATCTTCCTGCTACACATCATAAGGCAGACGTACTTACAAAACCTCTCTCAAAGAGCAATTTTTTAAGGCTACGGTTAGAATTGAAAGTCAAGGAAGCTCCAGAAAGTCAGAGAGGAAAGAACATCACTTATCAGCCATTAGAGACTTATTCTAACTTGAATACTCAGAAAAAACCACATGCAGGCATGTAATTTTGCCTGAGAACTTATGAATCGAGTTACTCATGAAGCTTCCAAAACTTTCAAGAGAGATTCACTCATTTCGAACTTCTGAATCACATTAGATCACTCGCACTACTCAAAAGACTCAATTTTTATCAAAAAAATTTTCAGATCTGAAGAGCACGTGAAGATAAAATTTATTTGGGAATGAGAGAAGAAACCCTAGTTGAAATTGTCGAAGGGAATTAAGAGAAATGAAATACAGCAGCCTGTCTTCAGAAAAGGCCTTTATACTATTTCACATAGGGTTTCTGGGGTACTTCTGTAATTTCCCAAAGGCAGTATATGTATTATATAATGTACCTATTTGTATCATCTATGTGTTATCAATACAATTACTTCTTCCTTCATTTGTTCAAACTAATACAAAAATACATTCTGTTCAAAATTTTAATTATATGATTTGGTTCCGTCCTTAGAGATTAGTGTCACATTGCATGGCTCTGATGTAAACATAATATATGGTACACTACAAAAATAATTTGGAAATAAAGACTGAGAAATAAAAACCGAATAATTTTAGTCTTAGATTAAAGTCTGAACAAAGACCATGGAACTCAGTCTTTACATTCAAACTTTAATGAGTGCAAATTAGTTTCTATGCGGTGAGTAAATTTTGAAACTACTTACTGATTGCATATCAGTCTTAAATTCCACAATTTCAATATGTGTTAGAAAACTATACAGTTTCAAATGCATAACTCCTCTTGTTAATAATCGAATGGTTGATATTAATTTTCGATTATCAAAACCAAGGGTTATTATTGATGATCCGAGTAACAGTACCAGAAACCAGAGAGTGCATCAGTTTAGAGTAGTGTTTTATGTATGCTGCTTCTCAATTCGTGAAAGGCATTATGGAGTACACTGAAGGGGAAATTAATAAAAATCGTAGTCGATGTCCTAAATTCTTTTTCATTGTATGGAAGATGCGAAAGCAAGCAGCATGGAGTTGTTGGACCTGACTTCTGAGTGGAAAAGCTACGGGGCACATTCTAGGTAGGAGCAATGGACAGTTATTTGAGTATGATGTTGGGAAAACTAAAAGCTTTCTGGAATGGGTTAACTATGGGATAGTTATTTTAGTATGTTTGGACAGTTATTTTCCCTGTTGTCCACATAATTAATTATTCTGTTAATCGTGGTGGTAGAATTGTATAATTGCTTTATGTTTTGGCATTTATTAATTATGGGAACTTGTTGATATAATTTGTTATTTGGAGAGGTTGCGTTGAAGTGGACAAGAAGAATGGTTGGTGCAGTAGCTCAGATCATGAAATTTAATTTTGGATTTGAAGCATAATGTGTATAATATCATGTCAAGTTTTATATATTTTATCAAAAGTGTTGTACTAGTGCTAAGATGTAAAAATATATCGTGCAATCATTTTGAATATTACTGTCGTGTGTAATTATAATATGGATTCGATAGACATAGTTGCACTGTTGCATTATTAAATGTTAATTGTTTTGTAATTATGAATCTTATATGCATAAACAAATTTATAAATATACATATTTAAATATATATAAATTTAAAATATATATAAATTTAAAGACCGAATAAAAACCGATTGAAAATAATAATTCGATCTTTAAAATTCGGTCATTAAATCATTTGTAACTGAATTTTAGTCTTTATATTTTAAAACTGAAATTTCAGTCTTTAAAAATTTTTGTGGCTAAAGAATCAAAGACTGAAAATTGGAGTTTGTATTCAGTCTTTATATGTTATATAGAGATTGAATTGGCTAATTAAAGACTGCATATACCAGTCTTTAATTCAATGTTATTTTGTAGTGGTATATTTATGAACATAGTTTGCAGAGCACTAATTCACGTTAGTATTCAACTGAGAAACAAAATATACAAGTATTTTAGTGTGGAATTTATCCTGTATATGTGTTTTTAGCCTGTATATGTACATTATTAAATTTATCTGAAAATTTTAAGTTTTTCCATGTATCCCAAAAAATAGCTTACTTATCGTATCATAATGAACATATATAACTCACATCTATTTATTTTAATTAGTGCCATCGTGTCTTAGTTATTTTTTTGTATGGTTAATCATTGAAATAAATATTATATTTTCTTTAGAAAGTTAACTGGAAACTATAATAATAATAATAATATAATATAACAACAACAACAACAAATTAACTAAGTTTAAAATAAGTAACTAAGTTAATTAAGTTTTATAATAATTAAATAAACCAACTGTTTTTTAAAATTAAATAAGTTTATAAAATTTGATTAAGTTTTATAAAAATTAATAAGTTTATAACAATATACATGCAATTGTTGAATAAAGTATTTTAAGCAAAATTTACATCCATTTCAGGAAATTCCATATGTTATTGATATCGTTTCCATATGATTGTATAAATTAACTAAAGTTTATAAAATTAACTAAAGTTTATAAAATTACCTAAAGTTTATATAAATCGATTTAATTTTATAAAAATTAACTAAGTTAATCAAGTTTCATATAAATTAATTAAGTTCCATATAAATTAATTAAATTTATATAATTAAGTTTCACACACACATATGTATGTATGTATAGTTATAATTGCTAATTGTTGAATTTCTTTTTCATAGGTAAGTACCCATCTATGGTGCATACAAATGGCAACATGCTGTGGTATATTAGCGATTTGAAGTTCTTTCTGAAGTAACAACTTTTTTGGTTTGCACATTTAATCATCATGTGTAGTACGATCTTTTATCACTTGTATTACTTATGCTTTTAATATAATGTTCATTAAATATTACGACAAATTATGCATTATTCTATGTGAATGTTGAATAGTTAGTTATTTTTCGATTAATGTGATCTACATGATTGTGTGAAATGATACATTGTGTTTATGTAAATTAGTCGATTATAATGTGATAATGGATATGTACATACTGCAAAAATGATTTTCAAAACGCTGTAAAGGATTTGAT
Organism: Allium fistulosum; assembly: GCA_030737815.1. Lineage (NCBI taxonomy): Eukaryota > Viridiplantae > Streptophyta > Magnoliopsida > Asparagales > Amaryllidaceae > Allium > Allium fistulosum. Next base: position 1,396,545,948 of record CM060902.1, read on the forward strand.
GGCGTTTTTAAAATGCTGTTAAAGGATTTCATAGTGTTTTAAAAATGCTACTAAAGCCTATAACAACGTTTAGAAATGCTATTACAGTTAATAATAGCGTTTTATGACCATTGTACACCAACATGTCATTATAATAAAGGGTTTTTTATAGCATTTTAAGAACGCCTTAGTAAGACTTTTTCTAGCATTTTGAAAATGCTATAAAAGACGTGTTTTTTAAGCGTTTCTTATGCTGCAATAATAGGTCATTGACTTATTAAACTTGTTGATTTATAGCGTTTATAAAAACACTATAAAAACCTTTTGTAGCCTTTTTTAAACGCTAGTAAAGGGCCTTTTTGTTGTAGCAAAATAAGTAATAGTCTCAAAATCCAGATTCGAGTATAATAAAGATTGTTAGTGATCGATAAAGACCCAAAACCCAGATTCGGGTATTAGTAAATGAAATTCTGAAATGAATGTCCCAAAACTCAGATTCGGGTATTAATTGATGAAATTCATGCATGAATGACCCGAAACCCAGATTCAGGTATTAATAGATGAAATTCAGATATGAGAGACTCGAAACCCAGATTCAGGTATTAATAGATGAAATTCAGATGTGAAAGACCTGAAACCAAGATTCGGGTATTAATAGATGGTGTTCGGTTCTATTCCTTTGATGTATAGACCCTTCAAGTTTTGTATAGAAGTAATTTGATTAGTTGCCTCTTGAGCTCGAACGTCTTAGTCCATAATTGGATATGCCTTTTCTTGGGTTTGAACTTCTCAGTTCATAGTTCGATGAGCCTCTTCTCGGGCTTGGACATCTTAGTCCATTGCTGAATGAGACTCCTCTTAGGCTTGGACATCTTAGTCCATTATTTGATGGGCCTCTTCTTGGGCCTGGACATGTTAATCTATAATTGTCTGGTGCTCTTAGTTAGCTCATTTTAGAGGCTGGAACCAAAGACTTACCCGACCTCCCTCCAGGAGGCGCCTTGAACTGGCCAGAGACGCGGTCAAGGGCTTGTCCGGTGCTTTAACCTGACCATCTTATAGCATGGATAAAGGCTTACTCCGACCTCAATCCAGGAGGCACCCTGCCCTGGCCATAGCGTGGCGTGGACAGAGGCTTGTTCGGTGCTTTACCCTGGTCATCTTATGGCGTAGATAAAGGATTACTCTATCCTCCCTCCAAGAGGTGCCTTGACCTGACCAGAGGCACGTTCAAGGGCTTGTCCGGTGCTTTAACCTTGCCATCTTATGGCATGGCTAAAGGCTTACCTGTCCTCCCTCCAGGAGGTGCTCTGCCCTGGCCAACTCGGCGCAGACAGAGGCTTTTCTACCATCTTAGGTAGTTTCCAAGTGCAAGGAGTATTTAACTCCCAACCATGTAGATTTTTCTTTGAAAAGTAACTCTTTATTCATTTTCTTTCAAATTCTCTTTACAAATTCATGAATCTTTCCTTATCGGAAGAAATTTATGATCATCCCCTACAGGGCTTTGCAATGATTGGTTTCATGGCCTTTCATCATGTGGTAGTAACAGTAGGATCCTCTCAGATTTCTTTCATGTTTCGGCTTCTTTTTCTATGATGGCCAATAGTTAAGCTCATCCTTGGTAAGCAAGTAGACATTCTCTATGGATGTTGTTAAGTTGTATTCTTTGGGAAGTCTAGACTTGAAGCTTGATTCTTGAGGATAGATTTTTGACTTTTTGTTTCTTGGCCTTATATTTTCATGCTCTTCAATTGCTTTTCTTTTTGCCACTCTTTGTATTTCTTGTATAGGAAGTGTTCTTTTTGTGGTTGGTTGTTGCCACTTATTTGCAAAGGCATTGTAATCAGCCATTATCTCATTTTCAAAGATTATGCCTTTGGAATAGTGTTGGATGGTTTTTCTCATTTGATTGAATACATTATCACTTCCATTTGTCCTTTTTCCTATGGCAAAAATCAAGGTGGGGCCAACATGAAAGGGGTTTAAGCTCCATTTCTCAAGATCGTATGATTATGCTTTTTTCTTATTTATAATTCTCATATCTTCTAGCCTTAATCTTTGTTCTTCATTTTGATTGGAATCTTTGATGAATTTTGAGGGGAACTTTATCTCATGTGGCTTAGAGGATCCTTGTTCAAATCTTATGATTCTTCTAGCCATGATTTGACCAATGTGGATAAACTTGAGATCGGGTTAAGCAGGGTAAAAGACATGTAATGTTGGGTGTTCAACCAAGTCGGAGGTTCGATCCCTCCTTCTAGCGCAAAAAACGTTAACAAGAAACCTTATCAACACCCCAAAGTTGAGTTATGGAATAAGGCTTATCCCGTCAGTAGATGGAAAGGAGTGGGAAGGGTCTATCTTCCTTGAATTTCCTTTTGAGTTGATTGCTGATGTATAAAGTTGTTCAGACTGACCTTTCGACTCAGTCGAAAGGGTCGGATTCTTCCTTTGTCAACCTTTCGATTCCGTTGAGATAGATTGGTATTTCCTTCGAATGCCCCCCTTTCGAAATGGTTAAGATACCCTAGATGAGATTTTCCTTTATTGGTTTTGACCTTTTTGAAGGCCTTAGTTGTGGTGTGGCTAGGTCTTTATCCAAGAAACGGAGATAGAGGTTTCAACCCTGTCGAAACCAAGGTTATTTAAGTATATAAACTTAAATTAGGAATCTGGGTTGGGGTTTCGTCTTTGTCGAAAGCTATAGGCTTAAATATCCCAGTTTTGGATTATGAATCTCAAGTTGGAATGACTTGGAACAAGTTTCGTCCTTATCGAAAGCTATACCTTTAGGCACCTTGTGTTGATCACAGGTTATAGTGGATTGAGACTTAGTCTCAACCTTGTCGAAAGCAGAAACTCAGGGGAAGGTAGCTTGGAGCAGTTATTTGGTCATTCAAGGTTTCGACTATGTCGGAAGGTACCTTTCGATGTAGGTGACACCTAAAACACAAGATTAAAATCGACAAAAGCTTTAAAAACAATAAAGTAAACTGAAATATTTGAGACTTCCCTTTCACAAGCAAAAGAAGACTTTATTACTCCAAATTCCCAAATCAATTATGAAATTAGGGTTTACAGCTCTCTTGATTAAGAATTTACAAACTTATAGTGGAAAGAATCGGATCCCCAAAACCTAACCCCTTAGGTCTTATTTATAGATGTGGGTCAGCACCTTTCGATCTTAGTGCTTTCGACTTAGTCAAAAGGTGGCTGCCGAATAACCCAAGTATGCCTCTGCCTTTGTCGAAAGGAACGGTTGCGCTTTTCTTCTTTGTGTTGCCTTGTAAGTGCTTCCGACTCTGTCGATAGGCTTTTTTCTATGGTTTCAATGATCTTGGTTACGTCTGAGCTCTTGTTTCTGATTTGATTCGGAACTTTCTTAGATCACATTGGCTTCGACCTCTTCGAAAGGCTTATTATAGCTTGCGAAGGGGTTGTTCAGGACAATGCTTGCTTTTGCGTGGTTTAAATGAAGGCGAAACCATTGGTTTTGAAAGGTTTGATGCATATGCAAAGAGCTGTTCTTCATTGTCTTCGAAAGGTGTTGTTTTGACTCATTCGAAAAAGTCTTCATGCATATGGATTCACCTATTTGAAAAGTTGTTACTGAAGGCGGAATGGTGCTTTCGACTCCTTTATCTCCTTCGAAAGGTATGGACCTACTGGATCTTGATGGTAGAAACCTTTCGACACCTTCGAAAGGTTTTGAAGCTTTCAAACTTTGGCGATAGCATCCCTTTGACTCCTTCGAAAGGTTTAGCTGGAACCTCTGCTCAAATTGGTTTAGACTAAGTAAAAAGGTGGAGTTTAGGATTAACAAGTGGTGCTTAAGGGATTCTTAGGTGTTAGCTTGGACAAATATGACACAATGTCGGGACTTTAACGTGTAGGTTCTACGAATAGTGTTGTGTATTTAGAGTTGTTTCGGAATTTGGTGTATCGATGGATGAATCATTTTGGTTGAGTACTTCGGGTGAGAAGTGTACGTCGAGTTTAAGACTATCCGATGAGGGTTAAATGGATAAAGCAATGTGGTGGGACATGGTGCGTTCCAGTATTGAGTCGCCTACAAAAGGGTTTGTTGAATACTCTGGATGTGATATATGTTTCATGGGGCAAGGGTTTGTGAGGATGCTCACCTGTTTACTCCAGACCTTGGTGATGGTCTGGCCTACCTTTGTGATGGCAGTACCTTGGTGATAGTAGGTGAATGAACACACGAATCCAGTAGTGATGTGGTGTGTCGCTGACTTTAGTGATGGTCATAAGAGTTTCAGAGATTCGGAGGCATCTTGGTGGTGATGCGGGACCTTAGTGATGATTAGTATGAAGTGACATCATGGTGGTAATTTGAGACCTTGGTTATAATGTGAGATCTTGGTGATAGTCAAACTGTATTAGGACTTTGGTGATTGTCATTGTTGTGTGTGCTTGCTATATGTTTGTTATGGTTAGTGATTATTGTGTGATTTCGATGACATAGGTACTATTGAGCTAGGTAGCCCAACAACCATATTATAATTAATGTAGTGTCCTAATACAATGACGATGATAATGTAGCATATATGGTATTATGTGAGCTTGTTGGATGCAGGGACAGGTCAAGGTATGACTCTTCAATGGCTTCGTTTTATTATATTGCTATCGTATTATTATGAAATAATATACCGCTCATATCAAAATGTTGTTTGACTTGAGTTTTTAAGCTTTGCTTCTTATCATCTAGGATACTTTTAAAAGAGTAGATTAGGGATAACGGGTCTTGATAGTGCTGGAGCTTTACAGAGTACGTAGGAGGGAAAGCATTCATATACCTATATTTTGGAGCTTACTATCGATATTACATTGTTGGGTTCTCTTATTTGAGAGATAGATGTTAGAGTTTATTTAGAGATTTGAGATACATGAACAATATTATTTATGTTTTGTATAATCTTCTGAACCTATTGCACTCTGATGTTATTATTTTCATTTGATTATATACTATCTCGCCTGTTTTATATTTGATTTAAATATTAAATTTTATCCAATGTTTTGTGAGATATATGATGTGTTATGTGATCATTTTTGTTACTTTACCACCTTGATAATCATCCTATATCGGTTGGGTACCGTCGTAGTGCAATCTACATGTTATATTGGGTATCGGACGTGTTAGGTTGTCGTCACATGTATGTTTAAGCATGTATGCTTTGTTTTCCTATTATATGAGCTAGTAGTGACACTAATATATTTTGTATTATGATAGGATTATGTTTTGGTAGCGGCACTAATACATTATACCTGTTAATTGGTGATTTACATTAGTAAGGAACTAGCCTAATAGTTGTACTCGTGTGTACCTTTGTATTGATGACGGTGGTTGTTATCCTACCTTATCTAAATTTCTAGGATGAAATTCCTATAGGGATGGGAGAATGTGAGAAATCACTCAAGGGGGATTTGATTAATCAAGTGTGAGATACTTAAAATATTAATTAGGTAAACCAAGAGTAATTATCATATTTAATTGCGGCCATAAACTACAATGGAAGAAGGGAAATTTATGTTAAAGGAAAGAAATTAATAAAATTAAACATGAAGAAATTTTAGCCCAAGCCTAAATTATTACCCTATATACCCTTATTCGTATCATTCTCTTCATTCATGTTCATTTTATAAAACATAAAAGAACAACAAAGGGAGGCCGACCATTAAAGAAAAGAAAGGGATGAGGAAAATCAAACAAAGAAGGGATTCGATCTTTAAACTTAAAGAAAAGAAGAGAATCTAATCAAGCAATAAATCTAGATGAGTAATACATTACCGTATTTTCCATCTAAATAAGTTTAGGTTCAGATGTTAAACATATTTTGATGTTTTGAACGATAATAAATATGTTTTGATGTTAATAAAATCACCTATACATGTTTGGGGGTTAACTGTCGTGGTTCTTGATATGTTTAAGTGTAAAACATGAATTAGCCTTTTACAGATGCTTTGAAATTTTAATATGATGTTTATTATAGTAAAACAGAAATGAATTTTAATTTTCAAAATTTTCAGATAGGAATATTATTTATTATGATTTTTCTAAGTCAAAAATAGGTAGTTTTGGTTGTAAATTAGTATTTAAAAACATTAAAAGTTTAATGTTTGGATCTGAAATTTTTACTTAAGGTAAAGGAGGTTGTCCTTGAATATCTCTAAATTTTTATAAAATTTTCAATAAATTCAAATTAATATGAATTAAATGGAAAGCCAGGAAATATCCAGAACTAATGAAATAATTATAGAAAGTAATTAATCAAGGCATAATAAAAGAATTAAATTTGGGCTATCATTAGAGATTTCTATCATAAAATAAAATTTACAAATGAGAAAACGATATGTGTAAAGAAGTAGTCAAAAAGTAGTTACTTTATTAATAAAATTATCAATTTTTAGTTTAATTATAGATTCTCTATTTTGAACCTGCGATAACCCATGTTAGACATATGATAGCCAAAAAACGTTAGGTATGCGATAGCTACATATTTAGACTTGTACAACTTAGACATGTGATAATCCGTGCTACACATCCCATAGCTTCTTATGAAACATGCAATATCTTAGACTTGTGATGGCCTTAGAAGTGCGATATTACTTAAGCTAAACTTGCGCCAGCTTTTACTTATGATAGCATTATGGTGCAAAAGCACTTGAATTATGATTACTTTAGAAGTGTGTTAGTACTAGACTTATGATAGCTTCGAAAGTGCGATTGCACCAATGTTGGATATAAGATAGCTATTGAATTAGACATGCGATAGCCATTGGGCCTACGATAGCTATTGAAATTAAGCATGCGATAACTATGGAATGAGACATGAGATAGTTATTGGAAATTAAATATCTGATAATTATGGAGTTAGACATACGACAGAAAATTGTCGGGTATTCTATATTAAATTTGTGGAAGCCAAATTCCATGATGTGTAATTAAATTTTATTGTAAGAACATGGAGGTGTGAGGCAATAAAAATTGATTATAAAATGTTAAAGTTGATATTAAAAGTGGATGATGGTGTATGGCCAATATACTTAGCAACCAATAATGTTAAAAGTGTAACATTAAGAAAGGAAAAGGTCTAAGATTTAAATGACAACCTATAATGTTAAAAAGAAACAGTATTTGTAGAAGCGATAATGTAAATACTGAGTGACAATCAAATGTCTTTTCACGACCTGTTTGGCAACCTAAATGCCTATTCATGACATTAATCAGAAGCAATGACATAAGGGCTAAGTGATAACCTAAGTTTGAAAACTCGACATTTGTTGAGAGCTATGATTTAAGGCCTAAGTGGCAACCTAGAAGAAATAACTACAAAATCTAGAAGAAATAACTACAAAACCTTGACATGATGTGGCATTAAGTGTAGGGCACACTTATAATTGAAATGATGTTTTATGACTATGATTAATGCTATGATGTTCACTCTATTTTTATGATGAATGGATGATGTTAAATCAAGGATGGGAAAACCCATTTCACTAGATCGCCTGGTATATATTTTGTGTTTAGGGTATAATGGTACTGATACCATACATTATATTTAAGTCATTTATTATTAGTTTCCCTCTAAATTTATAGGTATTCATTCGAGTAGGTTGATTTTTTAGATTAGATAAGTTGCATTTTGGGGGATGAATAAAAGACTCCGAAAACGAAGCATGATGCTTAGTAGATAATAATATTTTGTCTTAAATTCTACTATTGTAAAACTAGATCATATAACTGATTATGTGTTCATGCTAGCATCTTCATATGTCAGGTATTACACTATTAATCTATTATTTTGCTAATATATTTAAACCTGCATAGGTGTGCAAGGATAATGAAAAATGTAAAGGCTATTTTATGTAATAGAGAATATTTAGCTTCTTTGTTTACGTAATGTTGTTGGGGGAAAACTGATCCCTTTTCTTGAAAATAATCCTAGTAGTGACTACAACATCATCGTCGTTCATTTTTGGGTCGCAAAATGAGGGATGTTATAAGAGTAATGAATAAGAGAAGGTCTCATTTCAGAATTAGTAAGGCAAATTATGGCCAAATGACCATATTTCCCCTATCTTCTCTTTTTTTGGGCAAAGCCGGCGAGGTTAAATGGACCCCTATCATTTTATTGAATCACCAAAGAAGTACAAACAAAGGGAACTAGAAGCTAACAAGCTAGCTCAAAGATGACAGGGAAACATGATGAGACAAAAACAAGAAAACAAAACAACAAAGGAACAAAACAAAAAGGAGGGCAAAAGAGAAAATGAAATTCCGGAGACAATTAAAGACCACCAAAAATCCTGGTTCGATTGTGAAAAGGTAGGTGCGAAGGCCGATCCTGATCTCATGTCTAATGAAGGCATCCAGGCCGTTGATCATTTTAGCTCTCGTAGGGTTAAAAATATGGATATTTCTTTCGAGACAGATCAAACGAACAAAATTTTAACAATAAACATAAGTAATCTTGCTCTGTCTGTTTTCATAGCAGTGAGCTCTTGAAGCTTCTCCCATTCCCTTATGTTATCAACGTCAGCATCTGATCGGCCAGCGCTCGCCATTGTAGAACACCACAGTGTATGAATCGGAGCACAGCTAAAATACAAGTGCATAACAGTTTCAGGCATACCACAAAATACACATGCTACGTCAGTTGCAACTCCTCTTTCAATAAGCTTATCTTTTGTGAATAGGGCTTTATTAATTATTTTCCAGAAGAAAAAATTCTCTCTTGTCGAGTTGTCACGTCTCCAAATTCTTTTTTACCATAAGCATTTAGGATTCCAACCATCATTTGAGATATACGTACTGTTCTATGTTTATTCTACTTTGTTCTGACCACAGCTCTAATACCATGCTGTAACGCCCCACCCTGAGACCCACCTTAGTAAAGAGAATTAACGAGTAATTCCGTCTACTAAAGCGGAGAATAGGGCTGGTTAAGGGCGACCATCTATAACTTTGTCTTAAACATCTACTTAATACGTCGATAAATGCAATTATGATTTTTCTTTTCGATCTCAATGGATCGACATAGACAGTAAATGCTTAATCCAAAACTATAGGTGGCTAACGGATCTATCAGAACAAAATACAATAACTAAATGTAAAGCACATCACAGAACAGTAATCAACATCATATATATATATATATATACACTGATACATGTTTAGTACAATACAGTATGAATACAATAAATGTGGTACTCGACCACACCATATACATTGAATCAAATATAAATACATCAGAGTATGTGGAAGAAATCAACTACTCAAGCGATAGATAAGCTAATAGCCAACATAAACTTCATGCTAAGTCCAATAGATGATACCTGAAACAACTCGGTCTGACCCGAGTGAAAAACACACGGGTCAGGCAGGCTAGAACTTATTAGTAGTAAGGATCTCAGTAATAAGCGAAAGGGGTGAGAATCACTCCGTTGTTGCCAACGAAACGACATGTTATTCATCATATCATTTATAAGATAGGGGACATCGGGGATTTATCTATCTATTTCAAAGGAATTCAATAAGTAACATGCATATGGTTTCTCTTAAGGACATCTCTAAGTAAAGTGGACAAGGGATGAGAACCATATAATAACTTCATAAAGAAACATCAAATCATCATAATCTATCATAAGAACTCATTAAGAGTTAAAGGAAATCATAATCGAAATCACCATATAGAATAATATGAATGTACCCTATATCATACTCAAGGCCATATTCAAATAACACATCATAAAAAGGTGAAATCGAACATAGAAAACTTCATAGAAAATTGCACGTGCTTTTCGTCTTGACTAGTACTACTATTATTTGGTACCATGCATCGTGATGACTTGGGGTCATTAACATCTTAGCATCTTGATCATCTTGATTGACTATAGTCGAATATCGCAATGACACCCAAATCATAAAATCCGAGCAAAACATCATGATGATTGGGATCTAGTAATGACATCAAGAACATCGTAATGATTCCAATCTTATACTCGGTTTGTAGTACTAATAACATCTTGAATGTGTCACAACATCTCGAATAGGAACCCAATGGGTGTTAATGTACGTCCCATACCATACATTCGCACCTATTGGTTTACTAATCGTTAGTTGATGCCACATTAGAAAGCTGTCATAAAAATCCAAATCAAACATACACCGCCTCGTCTCATTGGCAAGTGTAAAGCACCCAACTCATCGTGTCTCATACTTTGATGAGTTTAAAGTGACATCAAAACTTGTCTCATTTCATCGACAAGTAAAAGTCCATCTTAAACATCACAACCATCATCAATTCATCATAACAATCCCGCCTCATGTCCTCGGTAGGTAAAATATCATAAGACAGTACTTTAAAGCCGATTCACTGTTAGATAAAAATACTTAAACATTCATCATCAAACTTATTCAACAATATTTAAAATCAGCGAAATTTGCAGTGAAACAGCTAACGAAAGCGCAAATAGAAGCAAAAGAACAATCTACCAAACAACTTAGTTTTTGGCTAACTTTGGACAGTAATTTGGGGTGCCAAAACAACCCAGATTTCAGCCAAATTTTGTTGTATTATACTATGATATGAGAAGTATAACATAACAAAACTTTAGAGCAATTCACTACAAAATGAAAGAGTTATGATTTTTCTAAGTTGATGTATTTTCGGTCCGTAATCAGAGATCAGTTTTTGGTCATTTTCAAGCATAAATTTTCCAGATCATATGAACTCCAAATTCATTGAAAATTTCCAGTAACATTGACCAATCCAAGTAATGCAACATATCAAAAATTCAGGTTCATTGAATGTAAATTGAAGAAGATATATTTTTTCTAAAATGATGTATTTTCGGCCAATACACAGAGATCAGTTTTTGACCAATTTCAAGCATTAATTTTGCAGGTCAAAACAATTACAAATTCATTGAAAATTTTCAGAAGCAATGAACCATCCAAGTATTACAACATATCAATAATTGAAGTTCATTGATTATAAATTGAGAAAGATATAATTTTTCTAAGTTGATGTATTTTCGGCCAGTAATCAGAGATCAGTTTTTGGCCATTTTCAAATATAAATTTTTTAGATCAAAACAACTCCAAATTCAACAAAAATTTCCAAAAATGTAGTTTTGCACGACTACAACAAATTATAAAAACTGAGTTCAATTCGGTTAAAACTGAAGATTATATTATTTTTTAATTATGATGCATTTTCGACCAACAAACAGAGATAAATTCTTGGCTGATTTCAACCAATAGTTTCCTACAGAAAAATAACTCAAAATTAAATAAAAATTTCCAGAAATGCAGAGTTGCCTAACTAAAACAACATATCAAAAACTGAGTTCAATATGCTAAAAATTGAAAAAGATATGATTTTTCTAATATGACCTATTTTCGGCCAGAACACAAAGATCAATTTTTTAGCCGACTTCAACCAATAATTTCCTATAGCAAAATAACTCAAAATTCAATGAAAATTTTCAGAAATATACTGCTGCCCGACTACAACAACGTATCAAAATCTGAGATCAATTCGCTTAAAATTGAAGAAGATATGATTTTTTCAATATGGGGCTTTTTCAGCCAGCAAAACAGAAAACGAAGCCGATAAATTGAGCAATTCCATCAACAATTGATAGCAAATTTTGATTTTTTTAGCTTTAGCTTGCTGTAAGAAACTCTTACCTTTCTTACCACTTGATTTAGCAATGGTTTCAGCAACAATATGATGGATTTTGAAGGGAAATGGCCTTCAAGAGCCTGTAGATTGCAAAATAAGGACATGCAAAACAAAAGAGGAAAAGTTACAAACACTTCAATACAAACTCAAGATTTTATGAATTAATTCCTAGTATTGGATGTGATTATCTTGTATCTACTCTAGTTTGAAGACTCTCTTCTTTAATTTGCAAAAGATTTGGTGATTTGGTTTTAGATTGAGAAAGCCATGAAATTTCCTTTGTTATTTACTGTAAATGTTATTTTGAGAAGAAGAAACAAATGAAAACTACGCACATTAAGTTTTCACAAGCCAGAAGCCTCTAGATCTAGGCTAATGGATCCTCTTATCTATCCAATTAGGTCCAAATGTGAATATACTTAGTGAAAATTGAGTTATGTACATGTTTTAGCTCATTGTATCACAAAATACACATATTTTCTCATTTTTAGTCAAAAATAAAATGCATACATCTTATTGTATTGAATTAAAATAGTTATTGTAACAAAACAAATTTTATTTTAACAATAAAAAGTTAACTTATTTTTTTTAAAATAAAACCATATTTTTCACAATATTTTACAATATACACCATTTAGTCTGAAAACACAATTTTAAAAGCATAATTTATTAAAAATTTATTCTCTTTGTCAAACAAATTGCAATAAATCATCCTACCACTTTTAAACCATCAAAATATATTTTCAAACAATTTTCATCTTTTATTTTAATAAAAGACATGTTTTCTTCATAATTCTCCTTTTATATTCAATAAAAGGCTAATATTTGCTATAATTACCAATATTATCACATTAGCTCAAATAAAATACAGTAATTGATTATTTTCACTCCAAATATTCAAAATAAAGTTTTTAAAACTTTATTTCCATCAATTTGCATTTATTTCAACAATTAAATGTTGAAATACATCACTTGGTAAATTTATTAACTCAAATTTACCTAAATTCAATATTTTCCATTTTATTTAACCAAAACACCAAACAATGAATTTCTAAACTCAATATTTAACTCCATACATATTGTTTATTTGAAATACACAATTTAAACCAAAGTTATTTCTCCATTACATTCTATTCACCATATTAAATTATAACTATCATTATAATTTAATATCATCAGTAATCTCCAATACCAAGGTTGTTACAGACTCCCCATCTTATAAAAATTTCGTCCTCGCAATTTCTAGGGGAAAAGGCTGTAAACAACATAAAAATTCAATCAACAAAGGTGATAGACAAGCTCGAACCTCAAACCATTCATTCTCTCAACATAGAATGGTAGAGAGAGATAAGGAAAAACTCCCTTGGTTAATCCAATGGTCCATCATATGCTAATATAGTGACTAGCAAACCATCGGATTTTCCAAGCAACTCGAAAGAATTTCGAAGATATCCCATCTTCGAATCAATATTCAATAAAAAAATCAACAATAATCTATCAAATAAGATATATTTCTCAAAACTCTACGAATATAGTCGGGATCAAACTCACTCAAAACTGAACTCTAAGCAATAAAGAAGATTATTAATAAGATGTTCAGCATAAATATACGGAAAGAACATCCTCACAACTAGGTAGACACAATAGATAAGATAGATAAATCACAAGATGGCTTCTCACAAGGCCACCAAACTCGAACGACCGCGATAAATGCACGTCGTTGATAATAGCTCAAAGATAGAATATACTCAAGAACAAGGAAATAAGCTCGAATTATCTTTTAATCCAAGATATTTAGAATTTAAATCTCAACATCTTTTAAATTTTTAAATCTCAATTTTCAACATTTGAAAATTTCTCAAACTCTTTACTATATTACTTAGTAAGTAATTTAAATCTCAAAGTTAAAATTCAAATTTCTTCTCTTACTTGAAAATTAATTTCCAAAGAATTTTGTAAATCCATAATAATATTCCACAAAATAAATTAAGGGTTTAAATTCTCTTTACTCTTTTTATTAAACCACTTAAATAGTTTAAAAACAATCTTCAAATTCTCATATAACTCTTTTCTTAAAACATCCAATGTATATAATATAGGTTCTAAAATCTCAAAATATACTTTCAATAAAGTATAGCTCAAGAATATTCTCACTTATTCTCATCTTTATAATTTCAAAATAAATAAATAAATAAATGGCATTGCCTTGCCATTAAATCTCTAATAAATAGATATATCTGTTGGCTGCAGAGTCGATCGAATGATCGAAACTGCCTCACCACTCTGTTACTTGTCTCTAAAATCAATGGCTGCAATTACCATTCAAAAATAAATTTAATATATAATCTCAAAATATTATTCGCAAATTCTCAATCATTAAAACACAAATCATCATGTCTGATTGCCTCATCATAGCATTTAGGAGATTCCTATCGATAACGTGGATCAAGCGTACCAACTAGAACTCTTAACTACTTGATGGATAACCCAACACTCTCAAATTATTTCTATGAAAGAATACTACTCATATAAATATATTCTCAAAACATTCTTTGATTTTTAAAATATCTCAAAAACTCCAATTTCTCTTTTTAAAACTCATATATATATATATAGCTTCAAAAACTCAAACCAAGAACATTAAGAGAATGCATCGAGATATTCCTAGAATACTCGATTCACAAAATCAACAGAAGGAGATGGAGTGTTTGTCAACTCCTACAAGATGACGAGCCACTCTCGAAAATGATCAAGACATAAGATAAGCAAGATATTCTTCTCGAAGGAGAAGAAGCACACAAACAAAAAAAAATCATTACTTCAAACAAAGTACTGCTATAAAGGATAACACCGATTGAGTTTTCGAAAAGGATAACTCAAAGAAACTGAATGATAAACTCAATCAAACTCGAAAAATCTAGAAACTCACCTCATTCCTTAGTGGATATCCTCGTGGAAAGATAACTGAAGAGCTAAGAGCCAGGAATAAGGTTACCTCAACACTCGATTGCCCGATTGGATGTCAAATCCAAACGGACTCACAAAACTCAACAAAGTCACCTTGACTAGAATTCAAGATATATCATCAACATCTCGATACTCAAGAGTGAATACAGAAACTTCAGAATCATCATTAACATTCCAAAGTGATAGAAATAATAAACCAATCAAATTAGGATGCCTAAATAAATATAGGATCCTATAACAACGAAAGGATCAGACTTAACATCAAATAAGTCAATCCATCCCAAATCAGATACCTCTCAAGATAGTGAGTAATAAACAAATACTCACTAAAGCAGCAACAAATAGAAAACTCTAACTCACAACAAGCCAATCGTTGTGGATCCCCTCAATACGATTCATAACTCTCAAAGGAACACAACAAGAATACTTTAAGGAATCAATAAGGTTCATCGATATGAACTCACTCGCATCGACAAAAAAAAAGAATAATCCCAAATAAGGTTATTCATAAGATAAGATAACATCAAACTCAATTATGGAATACTACGGAATACAATTTATATTCCTAGACATATTCCATTTCAACAAATCCCAAAACTTGAAAAAGAATCAAAGCACGATTCGAAAACAAGCTCGAATAAAGGACAATGATTTAATCGTATTATACTTCAATGTATCGTGATATACGTACTGTTCTATGTTTATTCTACTTTGTTCTGACCACAGCTCTGATACCATGCTGTAACGCCCACCCCGAGACCCACCTTAGTAAAGAGAATTAACGAGTAATTCCGTCTACTAAAGCGGAGAATAGGGCTGGTTAAGGGCGACCATCTATAACTTTGTCTTAAACATCTACTGAATATGTCGATAAACGTAATTATAATTTTTCTTTTCAATCTCAATGGATTGACATAGACAGTAAATGCTTAATCCAAAACTATAGGTGGCTAACGGATCTATCAGAACAAAATACAATAACTAAATGTAAAGCACATCACAGAACAGTAATCAACATCATATATATACATATACACTGATACATGTTTAGTACAATACAGTATGAATACAATAAATGTGGTACTCGACCACACCATATACATTGAATCAAATATAAATACATCAGAGTATGTGGAAGAAATCAACTACTCAAGCGATAGATAAGCTAATAGCCAACATCAACTTCATGCTAAGTCCAATAGATGATACCTGAAACAACTCGGTCTGACCCGAGTGAAAAACACACTGGTCAGGCAGGCTAGAACTTATTAGTAGTAAGGATCTCAGTAATAAGCGAAAGGGGTGAGAATCACTCCGTTGTTGCCAACGGAACGACATGTTATTCATCATATCATTTATAAGATAGGGGACATCGGGGATTTATCTATCTATTTCAAAGGAATTCAATAAGTAACATGCATATGGTTTCTCTTAAGGACATCTCTAAGTAAAGTGGACAAGGGATGAGAACCATATAATAACTTCATAAAGAAACATCAAATCATCATAATCTATCATAAGAACTCATTAAGAGTTAAAGGAAATCATAATCGAAATCACCATATAGAATAATATGAATGTAGCCTATATCATACTCAAGGCCATATTCAAATAACACATCATAAAAAGGTGAAATCGAACATAGAAAACTTCATAGAAAATTGCACGTGCTTTTCGTCTTGACTAGTACTACTATTATTTGGTACCATACGTCGTGATGACTTGGGGTCATTAACATCTTAGCATCTTGATCATCTTGATTGACTATAGTCGAATATCGCAATGACACCCAAATCATAAAATCCGAGCAAAACATAATGATGATTGGGATCTAGTAATGACATCAAGAACATCGTAATGATTCCAATCTTATACTCGGTTTGTAGTACTAATAACATCTTGAATGTGTCACAACATCTCGAATAGGAACCCAATGGGTGTTAATGTACGTCCCATACCATACATTCGCACCTATTGGTTTACTAATCGTTAGTCGATGCCACATTAGAAAGCTGTCATAAAAATCCAAATCAAACATACACCGCCTCGTCTCATTGGCAAGTGTAAAGCACCCAACTCATCGTATCTCATACTTTGATGAGTTTAAAGTGACATCAAAACTTGTCTCATTTCATCGACAAGTAAAAGTCCATCTTAAACATCATAACCATCATCAATTCATCATAACAATCCCGCCTCATGTCCTCGGCAGGTAAAATATCATAAGATAGTACTTCAAAGTCGATTCACTGTTAGATAAAAATACTTAAACATTCATCATCAAACTTATTCAACAATATTTAAAATCAGCGAAATTTGCAGTGAAACAGCTAACGAAAGCGCAAATAGAAGCAAAAGAACAATCTACCAAACAACTTAGTTTTTGGCTAACTTTGGACAGTAATTTGGGGTGCCAAAACAACCGAGATTTCAGGCAAATTTTGCTATATTATACTATGATATGAGAGGTATAACATAACAAAACTTTAGAGCAATTCACTACAAAATGAAAGAGTTATGATTTTTCTAAGTTGATGTATTTTCGGTCCGTAATCAGAGATCAGTTTTTGGTCATTTTCAAGCATATATTTTCCAGATCATATGAACTCCAAATTCATTGAAAATTTCCAGTAACATTGACCAATCCAAGTAATGCAACATATTAAAAATTCAGGTTCATTGAATGTAAATTGAAGAAGATATATTTTTTCTAAAATGATGTATTTTCGGCCAATACACAGAGATCAGTTTTTGACCAATTTCAAGCATTAATTTTGCAGGTCAAAACAATTACAAATTCATTGAAAATTTTCAGAAGCAATGAACCATCCAAGTATTACAACATATCAATAATTGAAGTTCATTGAATATAAATTGAGAAAGATATAATTTTTCTAAGTTAATGTATTTTCGGCCAGTAATCAGAGATCAGTTTTTGGCCATTTTCAAACATAAATTTTTCGGATCAAAACAACTCCAAATTCAACAAAAATTTCCAAAAATGTAGTTTTGCACGACTACAACAAATTATCAAAAACTGAGTTCAATTCGGTTAAAACTGAAGAAGATATTATTTTTTAAATATGGTGCATTTTCGACCAACAAACAGAGATAAATTCTTGGCTGAATTCAACCAATAGTTACCTACAGCAAAATAACTCAAAATTAAATGAACATTTCCAGAAATGCAGAGTTGCCTAACTAAAACAACATATCAAAAACTGAGTTCAATATGCTAAATATTGAAAAAGATATGATTTTTCTAATATGACCTATTTTCGGCCAGAACACAAAGATCAATTTTTTGGCCGACTTCAACCAATAATTTCCTATAGCAAAATAACTCAAAATTCAATGAAAATTTTCATAAATATACTGCTGCCCGACTACAACAACATATCAACATCTGAGATCAATTCGCTTAAAATTGAAGAAGATATGATTTTTTCAATATGGGGCTTTTTCAGCCAGCAAAACAGAAAACGAAGCCGATAAATTGAGCAATTCCATCAACAATTGATAGCAAAATTTGATTTTTTTAGCTTTAGCTTGCTGTAAGAAACTCTTACCTTGCTTACCACTTGATTTAGCAATGGTTTCAGCAACAATATGATGGATTTTGAAGGTAAATGGCCTTCAAGAGCCTGTAGATTGCAAAATAAGGACATGCAAAACAAAAGAGGAAAAGTTACAAACACTTCAATACAAACTCGAGATTTGATGAATTAATTCCTAGTATTGGATGTGATTATCTTGTATCTACTCTAGTTTGAAGACTCTCTTCTTTAATTTGCAAAATATTTGGTGATTTGGTTTTAGATTGAGAAAGCCATGAAATTTCCTTTGTTATTTACTGTAAATGTTATTTTGAGAAGAAGGAACAAATGAAAACTACGCACATTAAGTTTTCACAAGCCAGAAGCCTCTAGATCTAGGCTAATGGATCCTCTTATCTATCCAATTAGGTCCAAATGTGAATATACTTAGTGAAAATTGAGTTATGTACATGTTTTAGCTCATTGTATCACAAAATACACATATTTTCTCATTTTTAAGTCAAAAATAAAATGCATACATCTTATTGTATTGAATTAAAATAGTTATTGTAACAAAACAAATTTTATTTTAACAATAAAAAGTTAACTTATTTTTTTTAAAATAAAACCATATTTTTCACAATATTTTACAATATACACCATTTAGTCTGAAAACACAATTTTAAAAGCATAATTTATTAAAAATTTATTCTCTTTGTCAAACAAATTGCAATAAATCATCCTACCACTTTTAAACCATCAAAATATATTTTCAAACAATTTTCATCTTTTATTTTAATAAAAGACATGTTTTCTTCATAATTCTCCTTTTATATTCAATAAAAGGCTAATATTTGCTATAATTACCAATATTATCACATTAGCTCAAATAAAATACAGTAATTGATTATTTTCACTCCAAATATTCAAAATAAAGTTTTTAAAACTTTATTTCCATCAATTTGCATTTATTTCAACAATTAAATGTTGAAATACATCACTTGGTAAATTTATTAACTCAAATTTACCTAAATTCAATATTTTCCATTTTATTTAACCAAAACACCAAACAATGAATTTTTAAACTCAATATTTAACTCCATACATATTGTTTATTTGAAATACACAATTTAAACCAAAGTTATTTCTCCATTACATTCTATTCACCATATTAAATTATAACTATCATTATAATTTAATATCATCAGTAATCTCCAATACCAGGGTTGTTACAGATCATATCCAGTCTAGTTACAATCTTATATGTCATTCCATCATATGGAACTTACAAGGCCTTCCAAACAATGATTTAGACGGTGCCATGCTAATACCACTCTAAGTAGTTAATATTCGTATCGGGTATGTATCGGTCAAGTACTTATAATAAGATATTTTAAAATATCGTGATTACTATTAGCAAAATATCGGATGTGTGCAAAATATGTTATAAACAATATTGTACTATGTTATGATGATGATAAGTCTTTAAATATTTGGATCAATATTGCTAAATTACTATTAAAGTTTGATTGTATATAGTTTACGGATTACAATCTTTTCACCGGCATATTATATTAAATACAAGTCACAAAATAGGACCATAAAAGCCGAGAAATTCGTATAATGTGCATATTTATTATTTTTTCCAATTTTATACTATATTCATTGTTTCTTCAGCAATCTAATAACCTATACTACTTTCAAAAATTTTCCATATTTATAGTATCTTTATTTTCATTTTCACTTAGCTATCAAACAAGTAATGTTGATTTGATAGCGGTTACTACTTCTCAATTTATCGACATTTCAAATATCTAACATTATTGCTCTTCAAATTCTAGTTTTTAGTGCATGATAATAACTAATAAATGAATTATCATATGCTAACTTACTAATTAGAAATGTGAACAAAAATTAACTAAAAGGACATGTAGCTCTTACACAATCTTGTTTTTAGTGGTAAAGTCTTCATACAATATAAAACATATAAAATAATGGAATAAGTAGAGTTTTCTTTATTAAAAGACTAAATAAAAAGACTGAAAAAATATGGTTAAAACAAAAAAATTAGTGTATTGGATTTTCTAATATGGTGCACATATTATCATTCACCGTTACTAAATAATATTGAGAATTTGAAGATATTTATTTGTAAATTTGTTTTCTTCAACACATACAGTAATGTATGATATTCATAAAAAATATCGAGTATTTTACATTAAATATCGAAGCAATATAAACATAAGGCAAGATATCGGCAACGACATTTTGGAAAAAATATCGATTAAGAGCGATATGGGTATATCGACCATATATCAGCGATCTTATCTGATACTAACTATATAGATACTAGCTTCATAGCTATTTTTGTATGTAAACTCAACAAGTGGCAAGTGATCCTCCCATGATCATGCAAAATGAAGTATAAATGCTCTTAACAAGTCCTCAAGGACAAAGTTCACTCTCTCGGCTTGGACCTTCATTTGGGGATGATAAGCCATACTCAAGTTCATTTTTCATGTCTAATGCATGTTGCAAGATCTTCCAAAATTAAATCATGAAGGGTGCATCTCGATCACTTACAAGCTAGAGGGCACACCATGCGTCCTCGCTATCTCCTGCACATTCAACATCTTTAAAGAAGGACCAGCTCTAAAAACCTTCATTGGAAAGAAATGAGCCCTTTTCATCAAGCGGCCTAATAACCCAGATGTTTTTATTTCTTCTCTTGCTCCATGATAAATCATCAACGAAACCCATAAAGATATGTTCACACTTCCAATAATAAGTGTGTTTCCCATCATTGTACATATTGTTACCGTTGGGATGAATAGTCATCTTAGAACTATGGCACTCTCGAATTACTTCATCAATAAAAATTTCCACTCGAGGAAGACATAATCTACAATATCTACGATGCCAACCCTTTACATTAATCGAATACCACTCTAAATGAAAAAACTTCTCTAATTTCCCAATTTAGTCCAAAATCCCTACTAAGCTTGCGTCAATCCTTTAGCTAGACCCAATCTGATCAATGAATGTTGGTATAACTTCCAATGTTGTTGACAAACTGGGAAACACATCATAAGAAGGTCATAAATCAAACCCCACAATATACTCCAAACCCTTCCATTCAACAAACACAGAACCCAACATCACATGTCTCCTACTCAATGCATTTGCTACAACATTTCCTTTTTTGGGACAATAGGAAATACCAATGTCATACTACATTAGAAATTATGTCAATCTTTATTTCCTAAGATTGAGACCTTTTTGGGTGAATAAATATTTCAAAGATTTGTGACCAATGAATAGTTCAAACCTCTAACCCAATAAATATTGTCTCCGTGTTTTTAATGCAGATAAAAAATGACCACAAACTCCAAATCATGAGTGGGTACTGATTTTCATGGGTCTTGAGTTGCCTACATGCATAAGCAAGCACTTTCTTCTATAAGAATCGCACCGGGTCCCATATCACAAGCATCAATGTGTATTGTAAATGGGTCAGCTCCTTCTAATATAAAATAAACTAGAGCATTGGTTAACAATTACTTCATCTTTGCCAGAGAAGACTTGGTCCTTTTATGATAGTCGAGTTAAAAAGTGTAGAAACCTTTGTAAAGTCCTTAATGAACTTTTGATAATATTCCACCAATACAAGAAAATTATGGACTTTAATCGCATTACTCGGTACTTTCCAATCTTGCATCATAGCAACCTTACTTAAATGAATGAAAATCCCATGCTCAAGACACAAGAATCACACTTCTCTTCTCTAAAAACAACATTTATAAAACTTTGCTTTCAAGCAATTGTGCCACAACACTTCCAACAATTCTTTCAAGTGTAATTCATGATCTTCTTCACTTTTAGAAAAGATCAATATATTGTCTACAAATACCACCATAAAATTATCAAGTTAGTCCAGAAAGACATGACTTATATGATGAACAAATACGTTAGTGCATTCATGAGACCGAATGGCATTTCTAACTACCTCAGGAGTTCTAAAAGCAGTTTTTGAAATACTATCTATAACCAAACTTAGTTGATGAAAATGTATAGCAAGATCGAGTTAAGAGAAAATATTTTCCCCTTCGAAATAGTCAAACAAACAATCGATGAAAATGTCAGAAGATGACATAAGGATGCATCCTCTTTAGTAACAAACACGACAGGTATTCCTCACTCTAATCTACTACTTTGAATGAGATCCTTCCTAGAGAGCTTGGAACTTTGAGTTTCTAATTGTCTTCTTATTCTCGATGCCATGCACTTAATAAGTAAGACAGCTGACTTCTCATCTCAATTTAAATCAATATGGAATTCAATTTCCTTATGAGGAGGTAAACCAAAAATCTTCTCAAATACATATGTAAATATCCTCAAAATGGGAACTTGCATCAAACCATCATGTCTGAGATTTATGGAGTATAAATATATCAACAACATAAAGCTCTCAAGCTCACAATAATATTAAGACTATTACCACTACTAACTATCATACGAACAACATAGCCATCACAATCTTTAATTCCAATACATCCCTAGAATAAGTCCATAACCCGAGAAATTGAGTACAAATGAATTGCAAGAGTACCCATACCTGCCCTATGACAATTTATTATCTCTATATATCATTGAAAGATGTGTCGACACTAAGAAGATTCGACTGTATAAGAGATTCGTCAATAATATGGGGCACTAGGAATAATCTATTAATAAGATGACAAGCAGAAAATAGTGTGTAGCTCCCGTATCAAATAAAAAATGAATTAGAAAGTCATAATTAGAAAAGAAAACCTTCCATGATTATGTTTTTCCCATTGTCGAGCTCATGCGAAGTGTCTAAACTTAGTAAAGCTAGGATAGCATAGGCTTTGAGCACTTGGCTGTTCTATGGAAGAGATGTACAATCCCTCTTCGAATATCCCCCTCGGTCGCAGTTGTACCTTACAAGTATCTCTAGAGGTATACTGGAATTTGAATTTATAGAGTATCAACATTGTCTCTAACAATTATTGCTCTAGTTGAACAACTCATTATTCCTATCCATATATGGGAATTATTAGCAACTTTCCTTAAAAATAATATAGAATACTAGAAACTAAAGTGTGAGTGTCTAGATGCTATATGCATAAGTATATTTAAATACAAATGCGCTCTCTCAACTTGTGCAGTTAAATTTGCTTAGCAGTTCTATAGTGGTGGAGGTGAAAAAATTTATAGCGGGGATATAGTGGAAAATAACGGATGTTGAAAAAGCTTCATTAGATATAAAACCAAATATTTAAAGTTAATTAATTCTCATTCTCACATCATTTGTGTTGGAAAAAGAAATATTTTTTAAACTTACATAACAAAACCGAAGGATATCATAATTTATGCAAACTAGACTAAATAGATTTCTAATTTATATTGAGCTCTTATGCCTTAAAATTAGGTCTTTACCCTAACTTTGTTGATTTGGTTTAAAGAGAACTAGTCAAATCAACCATTGTATATTAATGTTGCTAAAGCAGGTATTAAAAAGCCTCGATTTAATGGGTGTAGCCGAAAATAGTCAAGCTTTAAGCGGATCTGCTGTTTAATAGTGCTAAAATAAAATAGCATGGTGGTCAAAGAGTGCTATGGCCTATAGCGGGGATTTTGCGAGGCTTTAACTGCACAGCTCTCAACTTATCTCAATTTATGGTGATAGGATAACCTAAGCTATAATAACAGTTGTAATGACCCACCCATCGGTAATCCATCCATAGAATCAACACAAACATCACGGTGGACATTTTGTTAAGGGTAGAAATAACATATGTATCATATCTATAATTATACTAAATCTTACAACGGAAGGTATAAAATATAATATCAACATAAACATGTTAAAGAATAAATGCATATTGTATCAACAGATACAAAATTCAATATCATAATACATCATGTGATCTCATATACAATGAAACACACCACACCCCTTAGTATACCCAAAAGGACACACTAAAGGATATGGTGCGTTATAGGTATAGCTAAAAACTTTACAGAGACTAAGATTCACAAGACAAAATAAATAAAACAGCGGAAACATTTAAAATTAAACTTTATTTCTCCATAAAATAAGTCATAAAACCAAATACATTATGTCTTAAAAACTGAATACATACGTCTCGTGAAAAATACCATCTCAGTCACATCATCAGAGTACATAAAAATAATCATCCCTCTCACAAAGTACCAGTACATCAAAAGTCATATGATACTAAAAAGAAGAAGAGTACATAAAGAATGGAAAAGCTCTGCAAATGGAACTCCAAGAAATCCAAATCTACTGTCCAAGCCTCTGCTGGCCTAAGGGGGAGAAAAGGGGAAAATAGAGGAGTGCGTCAGACTAAAAGTCTGGTGAGTGGAAGTAATTACTAGCATTTTTAAGCAAGATAAAGATAATAGACTTTGCAACAGTTCTAGTTATAAAAAGGAAATAAAAGAAAAGATAAAGCTGGAATAAAATACAGCTTGCTTTGATTATTTCGATTGTTTGCACTTGTCTTATATTACTGCTTTGATTAGGCTGAATTCCTAATCCTACTTTAATTAGGCTGAATTCCTAATTCTACCCTTTGATCGGCCTTCTATCTCTGTTGTGCCACTGTGAACTAGTCCACAACGTGGGTCCTACAGCAAAATGACACCTGTTTAGCACTTTAGAACTCAATAGCGACTTATCTCCCTGCACCGAGGCTGCACGCTCGGCCACCGTTAGGCTTGCACTATTTGTTGCTCCCTCTTTGGACCTCTTAATTACCCTAAACAACATAAGCATGCCCGACCTCACCTGAGTGTGTTGTGAGACCACCAGTTCCTGACTAAAGGGGAATACTGCCGATACGGGTCTTAACAAACAAAATCTAGTTGTGCCCCTGGCTCAAATCCCCAGATTTGAGCTTCTAATTATTGACCACTTATCTTCCCTAAACAGCATAAGGGGAATGCTGCCGGTACGAGTCCTACTTCTTAATTATTGACCACTTATCTACCCTAAACAGCATATGGGGAATGCTGCCGGTACAGGTCCTACTTCTTAATTATTGACCCCTTATCTACCCTAAACAGCATAAGGGGAATGCTGCCGGTACGGGTCCTACTTCTTAAATATTGACCACATATCTACCCTAAACAGCATAAGGGAAATGCCGCCGGTATGGGTCCTACTTCTATCTTTGCTTACTAACTTAGTATAAGTCTTTTTAAATAAGCATCTTCTGTTATCTTTGCTATATTTGCTTATTAACTTACTCTAAGTCTTAAAATAAGCCTCTTTTGTTATCTCTGATTATAACCTGCATGTTATAATTTTGCTTATTAACTTTACCCAAGGTCTAAGTTTAAAAAATTAGCTTCTTCTGCTATTTCTTCTATTTTATCTTTTAGTAATAATTATATGTTATAACTATGCTTGCAAATATCTTAAATTTGCATATTTCAGTCCAAGTCCAATTTATTACAGTTCTTCTCATTTTACATCCCATTTTCTGTAAATTCAGTGTTCTTGTATTTTAGTCCATATTAACGAATTATTCTCTTCTATTTATTCCATTTGTGTAAAAAGGGAATTAAAAAGAAACTGACGTTTACAGAAGAAATCCCAACGTAGAATAGATGTAAATAAAACGTAAATAACAGTAAATAACTGTAAATACTGTAAATAACTGTAAATAATTGGGAAAACTGTAATTAACAATAAATAATTGCAAATAACTGAAATAGAATAGCTAAAAGAAAATAGACTGGAAAACAAGTCTAAAATTTACTTAAACATAAACTGTAAATAAACTTGCATAAAGGTTATCACAAAATTGTAGAAAAACTACAACTATTGGAAACCCTATTATTTCAAATTACTTAAAAATATAAAATAATTACTTAAACACTCACTTGTGGCCCTTAGCTCTTTTTCCTTGGCCTTCCCGGATCCACTTGTAGGGTATAAAATATTTTAATTAAAAAGATCTTCTACTCGGAAAAATATTTCTTTTAAGGTCCAGCCTCAGGCAATGAACCCAGATGGAGAAAATCTGAATGAGAAAAATAGCTAGGCTCAGGGTCTTATTTATTGTGTCACTTGTGGATCTCAGACCGTTGGATTTGGAGATTAAATATGGTGCAACCACATCATAGGCTTGATGGGAACCGTCCGATGGAAGCGCGAACGCACATGATCGACCAGAATTGGAAATACACGTCATTTTGCATCTGAACGAATTAACGTCCAAAATACTAAGGCGGGTCGACCTGGGAGTCGACCCTTGTAGGAGTTAGGTCGACCTAGTTGATGGGAGGGTCGACCCTAGGGTCGACCTAGCCCTGTATATTTATATATATTCTTATTTTCTAATTTCTTCTTTCTTCTGTAACTTTTTCGCTTTAGCTCCGATTTTGACAATCTATATATGGAAACTGACCAAAAAATTACCACGGACACAATGGTGCAACTCCCGTGGCTCAATTCTGATAATTTCACAAAGTTATTTATTATTTAACTAATTCGTTAATTAATTACTATAGCTTAAATTTCGGGTTGTTACATACAACATATCTCAAAATGAATAAATAGTCTAATATGTCAATATCCTAAAATTACGGGACAAATATAAACAAAACAGTAAATAATTATGTCTTTGTAACTTGCCTTTGGCTCGCAGAGTTCCCACCTCCATGTATAACAAAAGAGACAACATAGAAAGGCTCAGACATAAATTGTATAAAAAGGGAAATATCACTTATCTACATGATTTAAATTTTTTTACTGTATCATGTACAATACAAAATAGTGATATGCGATGTGATGGAACCATACCTCTACCTACATCCAACATGTTAACATGTTTCTTTTAATTCTATGCAACCTACATGCAATAAGATAGCACATTTATACACACCAAACTAATTAGGTAGGCTTTGAACAATTGGCCTAAACATTGCTAATTTTAGACTGCATAGATTATTGGGCTCTTATACCATTTAAGGAACCGGGCCAGTCGAAAGTGGGTGAAATAGGATTTCAATTTTATTTTTCTATTTTGGATCTATTGGGCCTATGAAGTATAAATGGATTTTAGATCCTATCTAAAATATTTTAATAAAATCATTATTATATTTATTTGCTAAAGGAATTTTTTTTTGTTATTGTTAAGTTTTGGTTTACAAATGTATCAAATACACATGTTTGTGTAAAGTGCATGTGCTAAGATAATGGGTGTACATAGTTAATGTGATCGTATGTAGATGTTGTGATTTACACTGCAATAGACACAATTCTCATTTACATATGCCTTTGTTGTCCAAATTTTTTATTTAGAAAATATATATACATAATAAAAGATGCATAATTGTATGTGAATATGTACATGAAAATATATTTGAAAATTTCATGTGATTTCAAATTTGAAAATGATAATAACGGTTGGTTTCAATTAAGGAAGAATTTGAGGTTAAACATTACAGTTTTATAAAAAACTTATAAATTTGAGTTAAGGCAACATACACATATATTTTTCTATATATATGTGGATATCACAAGTAATGTTTTAGATTTAAAATAACTTATATATGTGAATATTATAATTTGTACTATACGTATAAATATGTTTTGATTTTAAAATTAACAATTTAAAACAAACTTTCAATTTAGGAAGAAGATAAAAGATCTAGGATCTTACTTAAAAAATTAAATTTAGAGAAGAATCAAAACGCTTTGGGTTTTACATAACAGTCCGGTTATGAATTCTAGATTGATGAACTTTTATTCATATGGAAATAATAGCCAAAATAATTATATTCAAAACAATAACCATACAACATAAGAAATCAATTTTCAGGGAAAAATTCAATAGTTAACATATAAAGTTTATTTACATTTATGTATGCAAATAGTATAAAATAGCTTTTCAAACAAAATTAGTTATATATATATATATATATTCCAAAAGGAAAAGGGAGTTGGACAATATAGACATATGTAAATTCATGATAAGAACATTCAAATCTAAATAATATAGAGAACAATAAAAAATTATCAAAGGAAACGGAGGATTAAATTATATCAATCATAATGTACATATAGTGAATGGAGATAAATGACAAAAATGGATCTTAGTCAAATCAACATAATAAGCATACTTTTTAATTATGGTTGAAAGAGATTTGAATTACATGTTGCAAGATGAACAATTGAAAGATGAGATGAATTGTATAGAGTCCAAGCATAAGAACAAGAGAAACATATAAATAAATTAAATCAAAATAGTACCTTAGGATGCTACCTAAAGTTTTGCCTTGAATGATGATGCTTCTAAATTCGATTGAAGTCTCCAGATTTTGCAAGGATCGAGAGGTAAAAAATACTTATAATATATTGATTTAATTTGTATTTGTTTTAGGGAATTTTGAAGCCATGGATAACATTGAAATTTTTGGCTATAAGAGAGGAAGGAGAGAGCAAAAGCTGAATAAAGGAAATATGTTAAGAAGGAAATAAATAATAATTAAAGGTTGAAGATTTTTTGCCTTTTAGAATTATTCTTTTATCTTTTCAATTCAAATTGAAAACACATCCTCTCTCCCCCTTTACTACCGGCTATAGAAAGAGGCAAATTGGGCCCCAAAAATTCCCAAACCCATTAAAAATTTATTTTATTTAAATATTTTATTGATATTGTTTATTGATATGCCCGTTAATAACTTCTATATACTCACTTTATAAAATATTAATTGCATTCAAACAAATCAAATAATTAATATTTCATATACACTAACTAATTTAATTAATTTACAATGACTATAAATTAATTAAATCATGTGGTTTCGGAGTATTCATCATTAAGGTTATGCGACACAAAGGTGTAAATTCAATCAGCAATTAATATCGAGCAATTCGAACATTAACATTCATAAGTCACCTTTGCTAGTGGTGTGAAATTTTGACTGAATTTACCACCTATACATCTTTATGGGAAAATCAAATTTTACTTATTATAAGCAATACCTGGTAGTAATGATTATTCATATCAATTCTCCTCATCAACACTATATCAATTAGGACTTATGAAATTTGGTTTTAGTCAAAATTCCAACATCATTACATTCAACTTGATTAGTCCAAATAAAAAATTCTTGATTCAATAACAACATTTATTATTAACCGTACTGCTTTGGCCAGAGACTTTAACTTTGAGTTGATTACAATTGACCGTATGCTACCCTTATATAACTGAGGAGATGAATTCTTTATTGCATAGTATTTCACTTCCAATGCTTTAAATTAGACCCAA
The DNA here is from genome assembly GCA_030737815.1 of Allium fistulosum. Classification (NCBI taxonomy): domain Eukaryota; kingdom Viridiplantae; phylum Streptophyta; class Magnoliopsida; order Asparagales; family Amaryllidaceae; genus Allium; species Allium fistulosum. The sequence continues at coordinate 1,396,575,474 of CM060902.1, forward strand.
CTATTGTCGTTTGATGGAAACATTGTCATAGTTTAACTATAATCAAAACATCGTCACTTTGAGATTCCCTATTTGTTCTTGGTTATATTAACTAATAGAAAATTCATGAGTAAGTCATTCCATAGTTATCCACTAATTATCAATACGTAACTCCTTGGTGTCCCCAACAACCATGAATGATACGCTACTCAATAATTGGAGAGCATTATACACTCTAGTCCCAACAGATGAATTAAGTTAACTTTAAGTTGACTACCAATGTGGATTGTATTATATGATAAATTAAACACTACCAGTAGATTAAAATCTAAGTTAGTATACAATCCTAACCATAGCCCATGTTACTTTTGCAACATAACGATGAAACTACCATATATTTATTCTATGACCATCACTTTCTTAGTATATAATTAGTACTCTTCTTGCTATTTTTGACATCAACATTACCACTTCTATCCCACTCCATTCAATATTAAACTAGGTTTTGATTTAAATACAATGATCATCATAGGAAACTTTCAGGCACACTCTTTTCTATTACATGATGGAATCTCTAGACCGAAAGAAACCAAAAGGTATTCAGCAATCCATATAAAAATTAATTTGCTATTATGTATATTATTGTCTCGCGTAATTCTTTTTGGGTAGGGGCTTGTAAAGGATGATCAAATCGGGGAACCCAACTTGAACGGATCACCTACAACTCTATAACAAATGACAATCCACCCCCTTTATTGTAGAGAATTATCTAAGACGATTATCAGACCCAAGCTATCTCGACACGCAACAGCTCTTCTTTGCTTTTATCGATTATTGACACCCCCCCCCCCCCCCCCGCTTACTTGTGTTGTTCCATTTAATGTTGTGGCTTACCCTTAGATTGTGTAGTATATATGTCAACAATTCATTTGTGCATTTCCACTCTACATATATGATCACACAGTTGCATTTCCTTCTCATTCCATTTAGCGCAGCAAACAGAATGTTGCCTTCATCACTTCAATTGTTCACCAAGCCCACCTCTTTAGCATTATTTATATGCAGTTTCACTATCCACATGCGTCGTTTCATTCTTTAGCTATAACAAACTCCCTACTTCAACAACCTACATTCGCAGCCAACCTTTACGCTGTAGCATTTCTCTTCACATGCTCCATCACAAATATTTGCACTGCATCACCTTTTTCTATAGCACCTTGATTCAGCAACCTATATTCACACTAAAGCTTTAGGTTGAGTTCAATTCAAGCCTTAGTTCTTTTAATCAGCAGCTTCACATTCCACACCCATGTTTTAGTCTCAATCCTCCATTCAACAGCCTAGTTCTAGCTTTCATTCATTTGCACTTTAGCTACAACAAACTCGAAGCTCTAGTGCACACCCAACTTGCCCCATTTCGTTCAGAGCTTGCCAATACTTATGGTAGACCATTACCAACAACAAATCTATTCACTTACTCTCTCTCTCTCTTACTTTTACATTAAACGAATGAGCTCTGCAACAAGAAGAGGGAAAACCAACCACATACTAGCTTAAAAAAATATCAGAAACAAATAAATGGCAAAGACTTTGTCATTTTATTGCAAATATTAAATAATGCAGAATAAACTTTGTTATTTTAACCTATTTTGCAATAAAACGGCAAACTCTTTATCGTTTTAGAGCACAACCAACAATGACTTGCTCAGTTGAAAAAATAGCCACTACGCAACCAGTTTTTGCTTATTCGGTTTGCTATGGCTAGTTTCAGTTAGTTCTATGGCCAGTTAATTGAACATGGGATTGATTTTTAAATTGCTAGAGACTTTGCCATTTAATAATTAAAATGAAAATGAGTTTGATTAAAACGGCATAGTTTCGCTATTTTAATTCCCAACGTTAAATTTTTTTCAAATGGCTAGTTTACAATAGCTACTTTATACCCCAACCTCATATGTACGCTACCATCCCTCTTTCCTTCCTCCACACCAATATTCTTCACTTTTTTCCTCTCTACTACCGATAATCTTCTTCCACTAAACGATCGAGCAAAAAAATAGTAAGAAAAAAATCCATCTCTACTTCTCAAAATCGTCCATTTGATCCATCGTACCTTTCTACCGGTTCTTCCGATGTCGGTCCTCTAAGCCAACAACAAACCCTTCTACCACAACACAAATATGACTATATGTTGTATTCAAACATGTACTATAGTCTACCTTACCCTTCTCATGTTCCACCTAGCACCCTTCATCATTCATAATCTTACCTATCATTCTACCGCACCTCAATCCTACTACCAACATCGTCCCGTCACTCATCAAGTTAGCACATACGAAGATCATTCTTCCTACAATCCATTGATGATACCAAGTGATTAACAATAATAACACTATCTTAATGTGCAATAGTTAGATACTCATGATCGAGATGTTATGCAAAATCTAGCAAGGCAGTTTCATATGTTCGTACTTGTTAATTTTGATGGTGGTAGCAGTTCCAAAGAAAAAGAATATCAAGATGTGAATGCAGAAAATACTAAAGAAGGCAATGATGAAGTTGTAGAAGAAACTTATATGCCTAAAAGTTCAGAGTACAACAAAAAGAAAAAGAAGTGGAAATCGTTGAGCGGTATGTTTGAAGGTCTTCGAAGGGGATCAATTTCAACTGGATTTGACATTGGAATAGAGGATGTTGAAGTTGAAACTACTAAAGATGATATAGAAGCAAATGATGCAAGAAAGAAGAGAGTTAAATTTACTCCACAACAATATGTATCGCTTTTTTTATTTTGGGTAAGAATTTCAAATGATAATATCATGGAAACAACATGAAAGGTGGATTTTTTTAGCAAAAGGCTACCAAATTCTACAATACTCTAGAGCCAATGAAGAGGACTTGGGCTTCTTTGAGAGGAGGCTATTAGGTAATGAACCATGCATAACAAAACTACTTGGCAATACTGACCAGACTTCAGAAAAGAGAATAAAGTGGTACTGCCCTTATGACGTTGTAAGTTTGGTTCTAACTTTCCAAAATAATTTCCAAATTTTATAGTTTATTCATACATTTTTGGTTTTGTTAAACATATAAAATAAGTGCCCAAGGCTTACCTAGAATAGTGGGCCATCCATTCAAATTTCATAAGTGCTTTTATCTTCTTTCTCTTTACCAAAATGGAAGAACCCAAATAACTTCATGTTTGCATAGCAAAACAAGGCTAAAAGAATGGACTACTTCATGCAGGTCATGGAGCAACCTTAGTTCTAAAAAAAGATCGATAATATTCGAAAACACTAACGGTCGTCCCCTTAGGAAAAATAAAACAATTCAATTGGAGTAGCGAAATGCAAATTTTTCAAAACTCTTAGAATCTCAAGAAATGTTTATTGGTGAAACAAGAGAGAGTAGAGAAAGGTTTGTATCACAAAGGACACAATAAAATACAAATGTTTAGTAAATTTTTATGCAAGATCGGGAGTTTAAGCATCAGTCCCAAGCATAAAAGGATGCTTTGATGAGAGAGAAGAACCGAATTAAACTTATGACTTGCGATTTTAGCAAGCTTTCTCCTCTACAAAAAGAACTAGTCACCGAATAACTCGAATCTTATAAGAGAGAGAGAGAGGAAGTGGAAGTGGCACTTCTGGGGTTGGATATTAAGTTTTAGTTGTTTAATGTTTGTTTTATTAGTTATGTATTTGTGTCGTCAATTCATTTAGACTGAGTTTGTAATCTTATTGTATGATTTTTATTTCAAACTAAATCTTTGTTTGACAAAATATGTTCCATTAGTAAGTAGTAAATATTCATTAAAGCACTGTTTGATAAACAACTTTCATATAGAAGCTTAGGAAACAAGTTCACAAAGAACTTTACAAAAACCTCAATATGCATTCTATATAACTTAGTAAACAAAACAACTTAAGAAAACTAAACAAAACAACTTAGTAAACAACTTAACAGAACAACTTAAGTAAACTACTTCACAATGACTTCAACAAACAACTTCAATAAATAGCTTAGTAAACAAATTCACAGACTACTTAGACATGTATGACTAATTAGTCCTAACTTTCCTTCCTTTGTGCGTCCATAAGCAGTTAGCCAATCGGCCACGTAATTCAAAATGTGTTACTTGATCTTCAATATGCTTCGATGTTGAAACAAATTCCTCCATCGAGTTAGTGTTTCTCCGAAGTGTAGTATTTGAACCATTAAAAATGTTTATTTCTTGTAGTCATCTCTTTCAAACTCCACAATCATGTTATAAATTATGATACATATATACATAATCTCCGAAAGAACTCCTGTATCACAAAATCAGGAGGGTTTCACACAATATGAAACCTTGCTTGCAAAACACCAAATGTATGTTCAATGTCCTTTCTATAGCTTGCCAATTGCTCCATGAAATACTTCTACATATTATTGCTTGGGATCCTATACCTTGCATTAATTTTCTCCACTTCAAATATATGCCATCTACAAGGTGGTATCTCATTTGATGCATGACATTATAACTTTTTACTCAACGTCCATTGACAACCCATTAGCCAATTCTGAAAACAAGTATGAATGCTTTAAAACATTAATATCATTTAACGAACCTGGTGCTCCAAAAAATTTATGCCAAAACCATAAATCCATAAAATATTTTTGGATCACCCTTAATGAAGCTTATAACAATCGTCCAAATTGTAAGTTAAGAAGATGAAACTTAGATGTTAGAAGTCTTATGTTACGTTTGCTAGAGCATGTCGAAGGTACTGGAAATAGCTGAAGTGTAACAATAAGATGTGTTAATGCAATGTCTCTATCCACATTTTATCTTTATATTATATGGATCATTAGACAACCTTCGTTGGTCATGCTATGTATGATCTGTGGGTTAGTTATACTAGACAGTTTGAGTGATTTCATTATTCTATGTATTTCAATGCATTGCATTTGTTCTACCTATTTTATGGATTATATTTGTTCTGCAGGTTAGTTACAGTAGATAGTTATGTCAAACGGATTCATACTTGAACACAGATAAACATACTAGCACATACATAAACATACACATACAAAACATTAGTATACGTGAAAAAACATGGACACACATTAAGATACATCGACAAGGCTAGATTTTAGATATCAGTTCTATCTAGTCCACCATGAAATTTCAGTGATCTTAGCCTATTTTGAATCGGTGCTATTTCTTGTTTAAGTTCAGTGGCATATTTTATGGCTCGTCGAGGGAATGGATCATCAATCCATTCTCATAACCCAAAATCGTCTAGAAAGTTGGAGCATCTATAATGGTACCGTCTAATGTCGTTTCTGCTTCTTACGATGGAATATAAAACCGTAACTCCATAAACACAAAAGATCGAAGGATTGTCAACCTTCTATTCTCTTTTTGTCTGTTGATTATGGAGTTCCTATTCTCTTTGCCTACTTCTATGCTGGATTCTATGTTGTTCTCCAAGTCTTCTTCCCTCCTCTCTTAACCAATGCTCTTGTTCCTCTCTCTCATGCTTCCTTAGGTCTTCATAGTGCGTGTTCGCGTCGACTAAAGTTCTATGAACTAGAAAATAGCCGAACGAATTTTATAATAAAAATAACCGCAAGCGCACGGCGTACACTTGTAGTACATGGCAAATATGGGTCGATCCGTAGGAAATTGATGATTTTAAAAATTCAATTCAATCAAATTATACCAATTTCAAGTGAAAGTTAATCTAGAGAATTAGAGAATTAACTAACTAACTAAAAGAAAAGAGAAGCAAATATAAGAGTTAAGTGATAATTTAGAGAATAAATCCACTGTCTAGATCATGTAGTTCAACACATATGAAATCATGATCTCTCTTTTATGGTCATTAGTGCTTTAATTGATGTGCTTATCATAAGTATGGCATATTTGTGCTATTGATTAGCCAACATAAGCCATCAAACTATAACACACCCCTTAAACCACTTACTAACTTTCATGAAACTTGACAATGAAAACGAAAATGAAATCTATTTTAAGTATGGCCTATTAACGATTGATTAGAAATATAGACCATCAAATTTTAATTTCAAATCACTTTTTTTTGCGATAATCATATTTTGATGAAGAGGCAATTAGTGTTAGTGTTTGTTTAAGCATAGCCTATTTGGTGTCAACAATATAGGCTATCAAATTCAAAGCAAAAACAACAATTAAACCACTTCAATCATTCTTACTAAGCACAAAAAGAGAGCATGAATTAACAACTAGTTGAAGCTACATAATTAGAGAGCTTCATTACCCATAAATTGAAGGGTTTAGCCTATCATATTTTTCATTTGATTAACTAATGTAGCTTGCAACATGAAATAAAAAGAAAGGAAAATGAAAGCTAAATGAAAGAAGAGAACTAATTAACAAGAATTAACACTAATCTAATTTGCATGAAAGTAAATCTACACTACAAACATTAAAGTAAATTAGCATGGAAAGGAAAGAGCATGTATTAAATTGCAATAAAAAGGAAATTACATGAAAATAAAATAAATGGCTAAGTATCCATGAAAAGAGACCAAAGAGAGCTAAGCTAAACTAAGAGAAGAGATGGCCTCCATAAGAGGGCTTAAGAGAAGGTAGAAGAAATTACATGAACATAATGGGTTATTTATACAAGCATGAAACCCTAATCCATAATTTGGGGAATGCCCAAACTACCTTTGAGAAAGTGTGGAGGCCAAGTAATCATTATCTTCTACTAATCATCATTTAAGTGTACATGAAGCCATTAATTCCATAAGCATGTGCATTAGCCTCTAATTTGTACATTAAGGTAGGTGGGTAGGTGGGCTCCTCCATGTTCTTCACTTTGAATTATTTCCATCTTCATTCCTTTGTATTCATTTTGTGCATGCCTGTGTCTTCATGAAACCACTCCTATTTGAGATCAAATTCCTACACAAATATATATAAATTTCCAATTAATTTTTCTCAAAGAGATAAATGCACACAAATGACTGTTTTGCCCCTATATGAAGATGGATATGTGACAATTTGGAATTAATATGGATTTTGGTTAAAACAAGTTAAAATACCCAATGATCATTTATTTAATTTAAATAGAATAAACATGGTGGTAAAAATATGCACATTTACGTGCACATCAAATACCCCCACACTTATCTTTTTATTCGTCCTCGAATAAAGGAAAAAAACTAAGATAAATATGTTTTCGTAGGGAGCACGATTGCATTGAGCGTATGCAACAAGCCGTTAAACCTCCGGGTGTCCCCAGCAGGACGAGTGTTGTCCCGTGAGGGTTTTCAGCGGATACTACCCACAAAATCCAATTGCAAAGTAAAAAATGTAAAATATTTACAAAATGCAAGATTATTTACAAATAGATTAATGCGAGTTTTCGAAAATATTTACAAATGAAGGATTTATTTTTAAATTAACACAAATAAGTTAAATATAGGTTTTGGTCATTATCTTGAAAATTTAACTCATTTACTCATCAAAATTTCCAACAAAAATCAAGTTATCATAATAAATAGACTATAGTTTAACTCGTTGTTTCGGTTGATAACACAGTGTAACTATGAAATGGATCCTTAGTTGATTATCAAAGTTTATTAAAGTGGTATTTCATTTCATTTCAATAACAAATCAAATCAAATAAGTTAAAATAGTGCTTAGATTTCAATTGCGTACTCTCTCTTATTTTATTTTTGAAAATTTTATGGATATTAACAATATTTACATATGCCTAACTCAGATAAACTGAGGCCAGATATATTACCCATGCACTGCCTTGCGGACTGATGTGAGGGGAATACAGAGCATGGTGAGTGAACACACAAGTGTGAACACTTATCGACTGTAGGCATTATTAATAAAATAATTTTTATATACACACACCTAACTCAGATAAACTGATGCCAGGTATAACGATCCTGCACTGCCTTCCGGGCTTACGTGAGAAGGGTACAGAGCATGGCGAGTGAACACATGAGTGTGAACACATGACTCTAGGTGTTTATTAAGAAAATATATACATATATACAAAGAAAAATTTAGAGAGAGAGAGTTTCGCAAAATCATCTTAGCACCCTTTAACTTAGAAGACAAAAAACATGTTATATCATTTACTTTAAATTCACCACTTTTTTAAAACAAAGATTTTCAACTAGGATGTATTTCACAATTAACACGTATGAATCTTCCTATATACTAGTTAAACCATTTTTATTTGTAATCAAACTTCATTTTTATTTTTGTTATGACAAATTAAATTTCAAAAATTTCAATTTAATAAACCAAAACCATATATTTATCCTATAGTGTTTCTCTAAAAATAAATCAAAATGCTTTTTTTAAAAAAAATTGTTTTTTTTTGTTTTTGAGATTTTTTTAAAATTTTGGAAAGAAAATAAAAATAAATAAATAAACCATGAAAAATCGAAAATGATGATGAGTCACCCCCCCACACTTGATTTTGACTGTGTCCACACAGTCAACCCAAGTGAAAGGAGAAAAATAAAATTAAAAAAAATGGCCTTTATTTATAGGAAAATGAATGGTATTTACACAAGATCAGAAAGTATATCGTCAAAAAGTAAATGAAACGGTCTTCCAAAGACCGATTCATTTGTCTCGTCATATATGTAAGACACAACTTAAGCTCCGAAAACCAAACCGTAAAAGATTTCAAAATCGAATGTTGATTGGAAAAACAAATGTCGTTTTATTAAAAATTGCACGAGTCATTTTATTTTCAATGATTTTTGGGGTTGATAAAATGATTGATTGAAGTTCAAGTTTATTTTCACCAAATTGAAATTCAAACTGTTCATTGAAAAATTCTTCAGAATTATTGATTTCAAAATCAAAATGGTCATTTAAATCTTCCCCATCAAAATTCGACAACTCGTTTTCGCAAAGTCCAAAGAAATCGTGTTCATTGAATTCGTCTTCCTTATTTGGATTATCACCAACTTCATCGCATATATTAAGTTCAAAATCCAAAGTTGTTGTATTCAAATTTTTGGAATCAAGAAAAGGAAGATCGAATTTTAAATTTGGTTCCACACCCTCAAAAGAATTGAAATCCAACTCAATTACCATGTTCTCAACAACTTCATTAAGATCGTTATTTTCAATTTCAAAAGCTGTCATTTGAAAATCAGTGATTTGGGTAAAAGATGGATTATCGTTTGACTCGTCACACGTTGGGATTTGATTTTGTTTATCACGTTGTTTCATGTATGGTTCAAACAACGAATCTTTGTGATCATTGTAGATTTCGTCCATTTGTTCAACAAAATCCAATTTATTGTTATTAACTTGAGAATTTTCGATTTGGATTTGTTGAGAACAAAAAATTTCAATTGTAACGCGGTTAAGATTATTCCCATTACCAAATTCGTTTGAAAAGTTGTTTCCATTTTCATTTTGAGTTTGAAATTCATTTTGGAGTTTGAAATTGAATTGGCATGGGTTATAATCGAAATTGTTTGAATTTTGAATTGAATTCAAATTTTGAAATCCTTAACTCGAGTTGTTACACAAATATGAATTACAAAAATCATTCATCATTTGATTTTTTTTGTGTAGAGAGTTCAAGCAGAGATGAAATGCTATTTTCGAGATTCGAGGGTTGGTCATCGTTTTGAAAACTTTGTTGTTCAAAATTCGAATTGTTTAAAGAATAGTTGTCGTTAAAATATACATACAAATTTGTAGTGAAATCATATGGATTATATTGATTTTCACAACTATTGTAAAATTCAAGTGAGTGGAGAAACTCGGACATTTTCAAGAATGTTTTTGGTTTTTTTTATAAAGGAAAAATATTTACAGCAAGAATTTTTCAAAAGGGAAATTGATTTTTGTTTTTTTTTTTTGGTTTTTCAAATTTTTTCTTTGTTTTTAAAAAGGTTTTATAATTAATTTTTTTTTCTAAATTTTTTTGGATTTTTAAAATTTCAAAGAAAAAGGATTTAAAAATTTCAAAGGAAAAGGAAAATATACAATTTTTTTTTAGTTTTGGATTTTAAATTTTTTTTTTAAAATGCATGAACTAATGCAACTAAATGAATGTAGGGGTTAATTACAAATGATTTATCCTAAGTTAACCCAAATTTGTATAATCACACATTGTCTTAGATAAACAAGATAGTTCTCAGCCAGATAACGGACAAGATTTATCGGTGCACCACAAATCACCGTAGCAATGCAGTCGAAGGTTTAAGTACCTTCAAAGAAACAATTCAATATAATATTTACGAATCACCATAATATTTATAACTGATTATTGCTCTACCGTAGCCTAGACACCAAGAAAGTAAATTGTTCAAAGAAGACAACTTGTCAATATACAATTAAGAGCTATCGATGTCTAACCGTTATTATTAACCAAGTTTCTAAGATGAAATGCAAAGCAGAAATTAAACGTGAATTAACAATGCAACTACGAATGAAATTTGTTTTTGTTTTTGAATTTTTTATTTTATTTTATTTTCTAAAATGCAAGCAAACAACAATGCAATGCAAATAAAAACAATAAATAGGGGGTAAAAGCAGCAAAACTTTTATAAGCAAGCAAGCAGTTCTTCTCCTTCTCAAATTCTGCTTTGGCAACCTGAAATGAAAACAAGATATATACAAATTTTTATCAATGAAGAAAAACAAACCAAAACAAAATAAATTAAAACAATTTGAAACCCTTTTTTTTAATCAAAGAAGAAGCAAAACAAACCAAAACAACACAAATTGAAAACTCCCCCTTTTTTTAGAGAGAGAAGAAAAATGTTAAGCTTACACAAATTAAACAAATAAAAGGAAGAAAAACTAAACCCTTTCTTTATCGACTAAAAACACGACCCAGCCCACAACACAAATCTCAAATCTCCTTGTTTTTGTTAATCCTCTGGTAAAAAAAACGAGATAAAAAAAATTGAACGATAAAGGAAAAGGAGAAAAAGGAAAAGAAAAAAAAATTCAGCGATTCGAATTGAAGGAGATTGCTGCGAACTTATTTCTCGATTGACTGTGGGATGGAGAGAATGGAGTCATGAAGTTTGGTTTTTCAATTTTGGGGGGGGGTTGCCATTTTGTTCAGGTGGTCGGTTTCGTGGTTCGCGGTGGATTGGATGTCAAATTGAAGGTGGATTCGCGTGTTCGAGTGTTCGAATTGAAGTGCAATTGTAGCTTGGTGTTTGGGAAAAAGGTATGATAGTTGATTTGATGTTGGTAGTGGGATGGGTTGTTCTCTGATATGGTGAATCGATTGTGGTCTGTAGTGACGCGGTAGTGGAGTTGAGGAAGGAATTTGGTTGAATGATGTTGTATGCTGCAAGGGGGAGTGATGGGGCTGCAGCTACAAGCAGGCTGGAGTTGAACAGTGGATGTTGGTATGTCAAATGGTAGAGATGATGTCGAGTGACAGTTTGTTGGTGAGAAGAGGTTGTATTGTAGAATTTCTGTTGTTGTGGAAACGATTCGTGATTGCAGCAATGATGGAAAGTATGTAATAAATGTTTGAGATATGCGATCCTTTTTTTTTACTGTAATGAATGTTTGGATATGCAGTCTTTGGAAGCTTAAGCTTTGGTGGCAACTAGGCGTGGTGATGGCCTATGATGTATTGATGGGGTGGAGTTGCTGTTGGATGTGAATTGGGTCAGTTGGAAGTTTAGTGTTGTTATGGCCAGAGAATAAGGGATGTTTGCTGAAAGAGAATTGGGGAAGTGCTTGTTGTATATGGAGGATGGATGATGATGATCTACAGCAATGATGTGCAGTTTGATCTATGATGGGGAGCAATGATGTGAAAATGGAAATGTTGAGTTCGGGATGTTAGTATGCGCAGTTTGAAGATGTAAGTGTTTAGCAGTTTAGTTTGAAATGATATGTATGAGTAGGCAGGGAAGTATGTGGACTATGGTAAAAGACAGGGGTTTGGTTATAGAGTAGTGCAGTTTTATGAATGTGGTAGAGGATTGTAGGAGAGGGAAGAAGGAAAGGAATGTGATGTTTCAAGTTGTAGTATATGCTGAAGTGATGTTGGTTGTGAATGAAGTATGCTTTGGTTTAGGGTGGAGCAGCAGTGATATTAAGTAGTGGTCTTTGTGAATGAAGTAAGTTGCAGTTTTGTAGCAGTGATATGAAGCAGTTTTCTTGGTGGAGCAACAAGACTAGGCAGTTTGGTTGTTGAAGTATGGTAGGGGAGGAAGGACAGTTGTATGACAGATTGTTGAGTTGTAGAAGTTTTGATGGCCGTAATATGGTTGTGAACTAGAGGTGGTTGTGGTATGGTATGATGGCGACTGTAGTTTGTGTGAGAAATGCGGATTATGGATCTTAAGGCTAGAATACCACTAGAGGGGGGTGAATAGTGTTTTGTGGATTTTCTAAATCTTTTGAAACTTATGTAAATTTAATCACCAACAAATGCAATTCACAGACACAGATATAATCACAGAACCAGACACTGATGCAAATAATAAATAAAAGCAGTACAGGAAAGAACACACCAGGATTTTATACTGGTTCGGAGTTACCCTACATCCAGTCCCGAACAAACGTACGGATTTCTTATCAAAAATAATCTCCCAGATTACACCCTCGATTTCAAGGCCACGAGGTACACTCTCCTGTATTCGAGTATGGGGCAAACTCTCTTGATTTACCAGGCCACAAGATCACCTAATTGATTTTCGGGGCAACAATCACACCCAATTGATTTCAAGGCTCAACCACACCTTTTACTCAACAGTTTGATTTACAAATAATCCTATAACTCTGAATAGCACTGAGATCTTATGGAGAGAGTGGTAGAGAATCAAACAAGAGATAATCAAGTTTGATTCACTTGGTATTTCAGCAGAGTATAGTTTGGAATTCGTTAGAATAAATGTGGAAGATGAAGAGAAGAGAAAACAAGTGAAATCTAATTAAAAATTCGTTTAGAACTACTGGTATTTACAGGAAATCAACAGCCATATCTATTCGTGAAAGGATACGATGAATAGATACTTCTTTTGAAAATTTTAATTTTGAATTTAACGGACACCATGTCGACATGGAGGGTTGAGGGATGTCGACATGCTCTAGGAAAAATTGATGATTTTGATTTTCTTATTAAAATTGGTTTCTATAATTTGTCAAAATGATTTCTAAACTTTGTAAATATATTTGAATATAGTTTAAACATATAAAAGAGTTTAGAAAGTAATTTTTAATATAAATAAACTTAATCTATAAAGTGATTTAAAATCTGAGTAAATAAATATTTTAAAGCTAAATATTTAAAACAAAAGATAGTTTAAAATCAATGACAATTTTGAAATCAAAATATTAAAAATGATAAAGATAGTTTTGAGGCTAAAATATTTCAAACAAGAGAGATGTCTTCTTGAAAAGAAAGTTTTGAAAACATTTAAAAAAACAAGAGATATATTTTTGAAAAACATTTTTATAAAATTAGTGGATATCAAAATAGGACCACTATATGTTCCACTAGATATTGTCGTGGGTTCCATCCCACTAGGGTTCCATCCCTTTAACAGGCTCGAAGTTGATTCCATTCCACGAATAAAATTCGAATAAAGATGTAAGTTCTTTCAGGAAGTTTTAACATAATTCTAGACTCAATACTTATCTTGTACTATTAAATTCTTGAATTCTTGATAACTTGATTTCTTGATACTCATGAGTCTTCAATCTTGATATCTTCAATCTTTAAATTCATCAGTCTTGTATCTCTATACTATACAGTCTTCATTCTTTGTACCTGCATGTTTATATCCTGCATATACATATATATATATATGTATATCTAAACCATAATGTTAGTATTTATATTTTATTACAAGTCATACGGTTGTTGTCATCAAAACCATCTTTCTCAAGGACTAACAATCTCCCCCTTTTGATGATGACAACCTATGTTTATAAAATATACTTCAACTTCTCAATAACTCCCCTTAAAACTAGTAACTCCCCCTAAAATAATAACTCCCCCTTAATTTAAGCCTAACTACTCTAACTACTCTATTTTATATTTCTCCCCCTTTGTCATCAACAAAAACCAATCCTAAACTAATATAACTCCCCCTTAGTCTTATATTGGAGTACCTGTGACAAATTAAAATGGAGTGTATATATATATATATATAATAACATAAGTTAATTAATGAAAACAAAACCAATATGATAGTTTAAATCCAATAAACATATACTATGTTTCATATAATTTTATACATTCCATTCAAATCAAATCAATTCTAATCAAAGCAAATCAAATCAAACAATTTAAATCAAATCAAACAATTCAAATCAAATCAAATCAAACAATTCATAAACAAGCAATTCAAACCATAAGGAGATCAAATAATTTTAGGAACTTCAACCCATCCTTCTTCTCCAAAGATATGATCCTTTTTAATATCTTCCCAATATTCATTATCTTGAATTAAAGTTCCTTCAGGATTTGCATTGAGATCATCTTTGTTTAGGGCAAAAATCATCCAACGGAGGGCATCGAAATGCTTCTCTTGTTCTTTTATCATCTGTATTTGACTTAGTTCTAAGTGCCTTTGATTGCGGAGAATAAAAGTAAGTATATTCTTGAATGAATTGAGAGTTTCTTCAAGATTTTCACTTAGAGTTTGAGAAGAGGAAGCCATTTTTGATAAGTAGTTAAAAGATATAAATAGAGATAAGTAGAAATGAAGAGATTACAAATTTCTGGAAGTAACAGGTATTTAAATAGGCAGAAATTCGTTTAAAATGAATAGACATGAGTTAGTTATTTTAATTTTTAAATTTAAAAAAATAACCAAATCAGACAGTTATATGTCGACATAGTGGGTTGGGGTATGTCGACATGGGTATGGTAATCTATGTGTCTTCTTTTTTTTGTGAATAAGTATGTATATATATAAACTTATATACTATACTAACATTTATTCCAAAGACACGATAAGGTAGAACAACATAAGATAGATAAATGAGTTAATACATGAGATACTTCATAACATGATAAAAGAGCAATACAAGTTCATACAAAATAAACTAGTACATCACATCCTAGTTTTTAGAATGTGCTAGAGGATGAGGAGGATGATGATAAGCCAAGTTTCTGACCAACTTTAGCAAAGAACTTGTTCATATTAGTGGTCATTTTATCCAATTTCTTACTAACTGATCTTTTGAGAATCCGTTGATTTTCCACTATGATCTTTTGATTTTTGAGGAGTGTTTTGTTGAAAGGATTGTTAGGATATTCAATACTTTCCAAGGAGGTATCTTCAATTTCCATTTCCTCCCCTTCTTCTTCTTCTTTCTCATTTTCTTCCTCCATCTCTTCATGTGCCAACCTTTCATCCTTTTCGGCAAGAGATTCATATTGTTGAAATATGAAAGGAATTTTCAAAAGAGAAATATTGGCATGATTAAACACTTTTCTTGAAATAAATTCTTCCCTTTTGTAATCAACACCAAAATAATTAAAAATCCAAGTGAGATAGATTCCATGATACAAAGTATTCTCACCCATTTCCAAATTTTTAGGACGAAGTTCATCCATAATCACTTGCGCCCAATTAATGTCATAATGACCAAAAATGGCAAAAAGAGCTTTCCAAACTTTTAAAGTCGGGTTATTGAAATTTCCCGATCTAGGAGTGATAGTACGTTGCAAAAGAAGATTAACAATACGTGCATTTGGACGAAAGTTACGATTTTTAAATTCAAGGTTGTCATCTCCTTCGAAAATGTGATGAAATGTCTCACGATCATGTTCATCAATATTAAAAGTAGAAAGATCCATTCCTGAATTCTTGCAATTGAGAATGTTGCCCAAAATTCCACAATTTAAAACAATTTTAGTGCCTTTAACACTACTCCAAATTTCATTTTCATTTCCTTCATGAAAATCGCGATTCAAATTTGCATAAAACGTTTTAACAAGATTTGGATAACAAACAAAATCATTTTCAGAATTGTCAAAAAGACTAAGAATATGGTTCTCTTCAAGAAGAGTATTGATTTCATATGTAGAGAAATCGCTAAAGATAGCAAACTTTCCCGTGTGAACTTTTCCGTAATTAGCATAGCTTATATAAGCCTTGATTGCTTCCGGATCATTATAGAGATACTCTTTGATGGTTTTAGACAGCCTCATTGTGGATGGAGTGCTTGAAGAAGCCATTTTTGAAGAGAGTGGAAAGTTTGAAAGAGTGAAAGAGAGTTTGAAGTTTAAAATGAAAGTGAAAAGATATGATAAGATAAGGGAAATAAATAGATATTCAATAGTCATGTTCTTTGGTCAAGAGGTACCTTTCTAGAACATTTGAGTTGGTGAAAAGGTGGAGGGAAGTTCAAAGATTTGAATTCAAATTTGTATTTCAAATTTCTGACAGGGATGTCGACATCATGGGTAGGACCATGTCGACATGGGTCAGAGAATTCATGTGACTTATATTTTCCTATATACTTTAATCTTTATATATTTATATATTATTTTTAATGTCTATATATTTTTTGGAGTAATATTTAATATAATAAATTTACTTTAATAAAAAAAAATATTAAAAAATAAAAATAAACATAATAAAAATTCAAATTCAAATAAAAACAATCAAACAATCAATCAATTTTAAGCAAACAATTTCAACCAATATATTGTAAACGTGTACCTTTTTCTAGATTCGTATCTCTGAGATCATCGGAATCATGAATAGCCGTAAAGCACATATTTGAATTTTCTGTCTTTTGATCATCATCGCTTTAGGATGAGTCTGAGTCTGAATCGTCTACTGTAGCGGTATATGCTCTCTTCCTTTTCTTTGTATAATCATTAATTGCAGGAAACTTTTGCTTATCAGGGTGCGGACAGTCTCTTTTGAGATGACCTGGTTCGTCACAGTTGAAACATTTGACGTGGTTTAGTACTTCATTATGATTTCCAGAATTCCTATGATCATTCTTTTTTGAAGTTGTTTATCATTCTGTATTTTAGAAACTTCCGAAAATTTCTTGTCATGAAAGCTATTTCTTCATCATCATCACTTCCCGATTCTGATCCATCTGTTAATGCATTGAATGCAATTGACTTCTTTTCGAATGCCTTGCTATCTCTTCTCTCTTGCATTTGTAATTCAAACGACATTAAATTTCCAATCAATTCTTCAATCTTTAAAGTACCGATATCATTTGCTTCTTCAATTGCAAGAGTTTTCTGATCCCATTCTGGAGTAAGAGAATTTAGTATTTTTCTGACTTGATCTTCTTCAGAAAAACTTTTTCCCAATGATATTAGAGAATGCACAATATCCTGAAATCAACTATACATATCTGAAATGGACTCATTAGAATTCATTTTGAATAATTGAAACAGATTTGTGAGTATGGATATTTTGGTCTGTTTGACTTTGCTTGTTCCTTTATGAGTAACTTGCAATGTTTTCCAGATATCATATGCAGACTTACAAACAGATACTCTATTGAATTCATTTCTATCAAGTGAACAAAATAAAATATTCATTGCTTTGGAATTATTTTGTGCAAAAGTCTTTTGCTCAGCAGTCCACTTTGCAAAATTAATTATAGGTTCATAATATTCAGTCTGTGTGATATTCCAAGTGTCT
Source organism: Allium fistulosum (assembly GCA_030737815.1). Taxonomy (NCBI): domain Eukaryota; kingdom Viridiplantae; phylum Streptophyta; class Magnoliopsida; order Asparagales; family Amaryllidaceae; genus Allium; species Allium fistulosum. The sequence continues at coordinate 1,396,593,087 of CM060902.1, forward strand.
AATCCTATTGACTGTAAATATATTTTCATTCTACATGCCCAATATGCATAGTTACTGCCATTAATAAGTGGTGGTCTGGAAGTAGACTGACTCTCTACAAATGAACTAGTGATAGTGTTAACAGAACCAGTGTTGGTAGCCATTTTTTAAAAACTTTTCAAAATTCAGATTATGCAAACTTTGAAAACCTTGCTCTAATACCAAATGTGAGAAATGTGGATTACGGATCTTAAGGCTGGAATAACACTAGATGGGGGTGAATAGTGTTTTGTGGATTTTCTAAATCTTTTGAAACTTATGTAAATCTAATCACCAACAAATGCAATTCACAGACACAGATATAATCACAGAATCAGATACTGATGCAAATAATAAATAAAAGCAGTAAAGGAAAGAACACACTAGGATTTTATACTGGTTCGGAGTTACTCTACATCTAGTCCCGTACAAACGTACAGATTTCTTGTAACAGCCCGCATATTTTACGATTGTATATTTAAATATTTTATTTAAATATAGCATCGTTAGTCGGATTAAAGTCCGAAAGGCTACTTTTTGCAAATAGTCGAATTAGGACTCGAGACCACTTCCATCGAGTCCAAAATGGCATTTATGACTTTTTTAAGTATAAGCATCGATATGTTTGGAGTTGAGTGAATTTTGCTATTTTTCACTTAGGGCTTTGGGTTTGGGTTTTAGCCCAATAACCTAACATAACACCCTAGCTCAGTCTACCTCTCCTCTTCACTTCATTCTTATTTTCCTAACACTCTAGCTTTAGAAAAATGGGGTAAGAGAAAAAGAATTAGAATTCCTAAGCCCTAATCTTCTTTGCAAATTCAAGTTCTATCTCCAAAATTCAAAGAGAATCTTAGGTAAGCATCTCCTTCTTCTTCTCCATCTCAATCTCTCTCCAATTTTAGAAATTTCCTATAACCTAATTTGGGAAATTATTGCTTCTAGACTTAGATTGGAGTTTCTAGAGTTGAAGTGGAAGAGTAGTTGATCTTCCTTTGCTTTCAAGCTTCTCCTTCATCATTTTTGAGTTTAAAAATGAGATTTTTTATCTCACATCTATGTCTATTACTATCTTTGATTGTTAGGTATGAATTCCTAACATCTTTGCAGTTCATTTAATTTTGATTTGGATTGATTTGGTGAACATTTCAATTTTTGGTGTTTTGAAGTTGAAAACTCTAAAAATCTTAGCTTTGATGTTTGATCATGGTTTTGGTGGTGTATCAAAGAGCCTATAGGGCTGGGTTGTCGATTAGCATAAACCCCTAGCGCCCATTGCTCGTCCGATCGCAAATTGGAAGAGTTTTCTCTTCATTTGGATAGGCTGAAAAACAGTCCCAGTGCCAGTCAGTTGACTGACCTTTGAAGTCAGTCGACTGGCTGTAGCAAATAAGAGTATCTAGGACTGTCTGTAGAAACTGAAGTCTCTGTTTTCTGCAATCAGTCGACTGGCCTCTGCAGTCAGTCGACTGACTGCAGGAAATGAAACCTTCGGGTTTCTGGATCAGTCGACTGGCCCTCTGTAGTTAGTCGACTGACCTGCTTGTTTTTGCCTATTTTGCTTGAGGTTTCAATTTTTATCGATCCGTGATTATTCGATTTATTGTTATCATTTATTATTAACTTTGATGACTTCTTTTTCGGGATTTTTGAGAATATCCATTTTGATGGATTCGGTATCGATTTCTTTGGATTTGATTCACGTCTTCGTATGTGGATTTTGGCGATTGATTGTTTCTACAATCATTTCTATGATTTGTCACTTTAAAATACAAAGGTTTCTATACTAGTAGTAAATATTCAATCTCTTTTATCAAAATGATTTCAACTCTATTTTTAATACAAAGCTTGTTTATAAAACTGTTTTCTAATCTATTAGAATATACAAACATTTACCTCATTCGTATGAGAAAATCTAATTAAACGGCTTAGCAAAACAAGTGGTATGAAACGCTTGCGTTTATTTCATCGATTAATTTTTGGACTTGTTCGATTGAAACTCTTGTGACAATTTTCGAGTGGAAATCTACAATCTGTTCGTAAATATTTGAGTTAAGCAAGTGGTTATGGGACATGAAGCTAAACTCTTATATTTACTAGCTTAGTGTAATCGACACTTCTTGATGATCGATGATGATCATTTTGTGATTTAGACTAGCATTGTGCGATGTCTCTTTGTCCACGTGGGGGACTATACCCCGTTCTGTTGAGCTTCGTCTCATTTTTATGGGCTAGCGACCCATGTTCTTTGGACCGTTCGTGGAGCAATCGGCTCATTAAGTCGGTGCTTGGGGTGTATCTTTTCAGGTGCATTGATGTTCGACTAGGCATGGGGTGTATCTTTTTAGGTGCATCGATGTTAGTTTATACATGGGGCGTATCTTTTCAGGTGCGTCGATGTTCGACTGTGCATGAGGCATATCTTTCTAGGTGCATCGATGTTCGGTTTATGGTTAGCGACCATGGAATAGCGTTCCGTTTGTGATACACGTGTTGGTGAGTTTTCATGCTCCCGTTTGTGATAGGCCTTCCCCCTTTTGAGATTTCTGGATTTCTAGTTGATGATTTCTAGAATTTGTGTTTCACCAATTTTCGTGGATTGACATTGATATGTTTTGTCAATATTTTTGTTTTGGTGAATAATTTAAAGAATGTGATTCTTTTTGGTGTTTATAGATGATTTGAGATATTGTATGATTTTTGGTTGTTATTTGATGTATACTTAACACAGTATGACATTTATGTTATCATACGTATTTGGTCATATCTCTTATCCTATATCATTTTATCTGATATTTATAGCTAGATTGATCCGTTTATTATTTTCTTATTAAATAATACTCGGGTCAGACCGAGGTATTTCAGGTGCTCCTGCTTGACTTCTTATCAGGGATTATCATCTGATTCTTTTGGCTAACTACTTTAGATTAGTAGTTTTTGTTATTATACATTTGAGACATAGACTCCTTGATGTATAATTATTCTTTTTTCTAGCACTTTATCTTCTCTCTTGTGATGTAGTGGATCTTGTTTTACCACTACTTTGATGCACACTTCTTTGTGTTATATTCATATCTGTTTCCGCCATTGTGATGTGAATGTCTGTGACTGATTTGTGTTATATTTATTTCTATATTTGTTTTCAAAGTCCACTTAGCCACTGTGTGGTAGCTTTGAGTTTGTATTTGATATATCGGACTTCCTCTTGAAATGAAGTGTAAGTTATATTTTCTGACATATCGGTACTCGCACAAAGCAATTACACAGATGGTCGCTCCTCAGCAGCCTTATTCTTCATGCTAGTCGACGACATTACCCCGTAGTGTCCTTGGCTAGTGTCAGTATAGAGGTGGGGCATCACAGCTTGTTATCAAAGCCAAACTTCGGAACAATGTAGAATAATCTAGCAAGGATCATTGTCCTAAGTCTCTCTTAGGAATCGTGCCATAGGATTTAATTCGAGTCTTCGCACCGTTCTATCCTATTTTCTTTTGTGATGCCTTGTTTTATCAATCAAGGTTGTTTGATATTCATTTTGAGAATAACCTTTTTCCTCTTCTTTCTTTCTTTCTTTCTTAGAGAAGAGAAATGGTTAGACCCGGCCGTCCAAGTGCCGGTCAATCTAGTGCTACTCCCCAGGATGGAGTATTTATGTCTGCTCATCAAATTCTAGATCTTGTGAATAATGCCCGAGTTGCCGGACCCGTTCCAGCGCCAACTCACCCTAAGTCCGGGTTTGCACACTTGTGCAGAGATTTTACCGCTTTGGGTGGAAGGCCATTCTAGGGTTCCGAAAATGTTATAGAAACCCAAGCTTGGCTTAGATCATGCAATCGCATCTTTTCCCGCATGGATCTTATTGATTCACTTCGAGTCCAAGTGGCTTCTAGCATGCTCCAAGAAAGAGCATTAGATTGGTATGAGCTTTTGATTTCTGAAATTATCGAAGCAGATCTTACTTGAGAGCAATTCCGGAATAGATTCGAATTGAAGTTTGTGCCGGAGGCTGAAAAAGTAACTTTAGCCCGACGCTTTATTGATCTTGTTCAAGGTGAATCTTCTATGACGGATTACGTTGCATCTTTTGAATCTCTCTCTAAATATGGGGTCGAATATATTAATACCCCATTGAAGAAAAATCATAGATTTGTCTATGGGTTGAATAAGAACCTTAAAAAGCCTTTGCTTCTGAAACAAGAAGTTTCTTTTGATCAGCTTATTGATATCGCTCTTCGACTTGAAGAGGACGATAATGAAAGTAATGTTGAAGTTGTGGGTGCCAAACAGAACTTCAACAATAACATGAAGAGGCATATTAAGTTCAAAGGCCCCAATCCCGACAAGAAAGGGAAGCAAGAAACTTCTGTAGCAAAGACTCCTACCACTAGTCATAGACGATGCTACAATTGTGATTCTATGGACCACTATGCAAATGAGTTTCCGCAACCCCTCTATTGTCGTTATTGCCAAAGTTTGAGTCATCATATATCTGTGTGTCACATACTTCAAGCAAGAAGGAGGGAGAGCTAAAGGTTGTGCAAGCCTCTACTAGCACTTCTCTTAGTCAAGGTATTTTCTATCCTTGACGATATTTCTTTTATGATTATCTTATTCGAGTTCTTTTGATTTGTGGTCATTTCATTATTTTATATCAAAAGAACTTGATGATTCTTTCTCTTTATAATTTTTATGGGCTTGATGATTTCATTGAGAATTGCGAATTCGATTGATGGATCAGCAACACTCATTTTACTTTGTGAAAATGTCGAGATTATTTCATGTGATTATTCTTTTCGAGCCGATTTGCATGTTATGCGTTACTTAGGCTTCGAGGTTGATTTTTGTGAAAGGATTGGCTTAATCATTATGAAGCCCATATCCTATGTCCAATGCGGACTATTTAACTTCGACATTCTTAATCTGTTAAGCAGATTTCTTTTGTTCTTAATGATTTTGATTTCCAAATTCGGTGATATCATTTTAATTCTTTAAACTCACTTGATGAGGAAAGTGTTATTTCTCTCATTCAAGTAGTTTGTGAATTTTCCGGTATATTTGAGCTTGTCTTAGGATTATCACCTAAGCAATCTATTAAATGGTGCTAAGGTCTTTTCAGCTCGACCTTGCCACCGGTTTTCATCAGCTACGAGTTGTGGAGGTAGTATCCACTTACCGCATTCCACACTCATTATGATCCTTGTGAGGGGTTCGTTATGTCATTCGATTTGACGAACCTTCTAACTTATTTCATCCATTTTGTGAATCGAGTATTCTACGAATATCTCGATTAGTTTATCCTTATATTTATTGATTATGGATGAAAATAACAAATTTAAAATTTGCAAATCTTTTTAATAAGATATTTATAAGTATGATTGGGTTTGTTCTTAAAATGAGCAAAGAATATTTGTAAATTTTATAAGAGACATGGTTATCATATAAAGATAATTTTGTGTTGTTTTGCCCATTGAGTGCTTTAAGAATTCTGGTCGATGCGCTTGATCAACGTTGTCGATAGGAATCTCCTAAACGTTATGATGAGACAGTTAGACACAATAAATTGACTTGTAATAAGTAAATTTTTCTAAAAAAGATGATTACATAAAGTTAATTATAATTTTGAAAGTCTTAGCTTTTCGGGAAAGAGGATCATTTAAAAGAACTCTTTTCCGATATTTTTATTCTTGCGATTCCCGAAGGGAATCACGACTTTAATGTTTATACCGATACTAGTCATATTAGTTTTGGTGTCATTCTCTTGCAAAGGAAATGTGTTAACGCATTTGCTTCTTGACAATTAAAGCTTGTCGAGACTAGATATGCCATTCATGATCTAGAGCTCGCGGCTATTGTTTTCGCTCTTAGAATTTGGTGTCATTATATTTTGAGAGAGAAATTGTTCTCTACCTCGATCATAAGTTTTTGAAGTATTTATTTTCTCGAAAGGAACTTAATTTGCGTCAACAATGTTGGCTCGAGTTCCTTTCATCTTATGATATTGATATTCTTTGTACTCCGGAAAAGGGTAATCGGGTTGCCAATGCCCTTAGTTGTAAGCAACAAGCAGTTGTTTCTTTGATGATTCCAAATGGAATGATATCGAGACTTTATCCACTTGTAAGATTCGAGATCGTGAATCCAATTCATGTTCATCTCTTGTTTTGTGTAGCCTCGAGGCTCGTCCTTCTCTTTTGGACCATACCTCTTTTGGCTAAACTCTATGTCAAACTAAATTGCATGGAGTTCCTACTTCTATTGTTAGCAATCGTGATCCATTGTCTTACTAGTGGATTTTGGTAAGGTCTTCAAAAGCTTTGGGAACAAAGCTTAATTTTTTGCACCGCTTATCATCCTTTGTCTGATGGACAAACCGAGCGTGTGAATCAAACTCTTGAAGATCTTTTTCGTGCATGCGTTCTTGAATTTGGTGGAAGTTGGGAAGATCATATTTCTCTTGTTGAGTTTTCTTCCTATAATAGCTTCCAATCTTGTATTGGTATGGCACCTTTCGAGGCACTCTACGGAAGGCTATGCCGATTTCCTTCGTGTTGGCTTGAAGCCGGTGAGAAGCTGGTTTTAGGTCCAGATTTTATTGGGGTTCATTCGTGTTTCACCTTTGATGGGTGTTGTGCGTCTCAGTCGATCGGGAAAGTTAGCACCTTGATATGTTGGTCCATTTCCCATCACCGAACGCATTATTTCCGTGGCTTATCGCCTTTTATTACCGGCTTAATTTTCTGCTATTCATGACGTGTTTCACATCAATCATCTATGGACATGCCTTAGGGATTCCGATTTTATTCTTGAGCCCGGTGTTGTTGAAGAAATTGAGGTTTTACCAGATTTGACTTATGAGCAACAATTCTATTCGTATCATTACTTCGGAGGTTAAACGCCTTCGACATAAAGATGTTCTTCTTGTGAAAGTTCAATGATCCTCAAATCCTAAGGATTTCTCTTGGGAATCTTGAGAATCCATCGAGCAAACACATCCGGACTTACTCTTTCGTGCTCTTTATGGTGAACTTCTTATTTCAAATTTTCTTTTGTGTTGATATGCTTTATGGTTGTTACTTTTTATGTTCCTCTTAATTATTGCGAGGACGCAATTTCTTTAAGGAGGGGAGTCTATAACAACCCACATATTTTACGATTGTATATTTAAATATTTTATTTAAATATAGCATCGTTAGTCGGATTAAAGTCCGAAAAGCTACTTATTGCAAACAGTCGAATTAGGACTCGAGACCACTTCCATTAAGTCCAAAATGGCGTTTGCGACTTTTTCAAGTATAAGCATCGATATGTTTGGAATTGAGTGAATTTTGCTATTTTTCACTTAGGGCTTTGGATTTGGGTTTTAGCCCAATAACCTAACATAACACCCTAGCTCAGTCCACCTCTCCTCTTCACTTCATTCTTATTTTCCTAACACTCTAGCTTTAGAAAAATGGGGGAAGAGAAAAGAATTAGAATTCCTAAGCCCTAATCTTCTTTGCAAATTCAAGTTCTATCTCCAAAATTCAAAGAGAAGCTTAGGTAAGCATCTCCTTCTTCTTCTTCTTCTCCATCTCAATCTCTCTCCAATTTCAGAAATTTCCTATAACTTAATTTGGGAAATTATTGCTTCTAGACGTAGATTGGAGTTTCTAGAGTTGAAGTGGAAGAGTAGTTGATCTTCCTTTGCTTTCAAGCTTCTCCTTCATCATTTTTGGGTTTAAAAGTGAGATTTTTTATCTCACATCTATGTCTATAACTATCTTTGATTGTTAGGTATGAATTCCTAACATCTTTACATGTTCATTTCATTTTGATTTGGATTGATTTGGTGAACATTTCAATTTTTGGTGTTTTGAAGTCTAAAACTCTAAAAATCTTAGCTTTGATGTTTGATCATGCTTTTGGTGGTGTATCGAAGAGCCTATAGGGCTGGGTTGTCGATTGGCATAAACCCCTAGCACCCATTGCTCGTCCGATCGCAAATTGGAAGAGTTTGCTCTTCATTTGGATAGGCTGAAAAACAGTCCCAGTGCTAGTCAATCGACTGGCTATAGCAAATGAGAGTATCTAGGACTGTCTGCAGAAACTAAAGTCTCTGTTTTCTGCAGTCAGTCGACTGGCCTCTACAGTCAGTCGACTGACTGCAGGAAATGAAACCTTCGGGTTTCTGGATCAGTCGACTGGCCCTCTGTAGTCAGTCGACTGACCTGCTTGTTTTTGCCTATTTTTCCTATTTTGCTTGAGATTCCAATTTTTATCGATCCGTGATTATACGATTTATTGTTATCATTTATTATTGACTTTGATGACTTCTTTTTCAGGATTTTTGAGAATATCCATTTTGATGGATTCGGTATCGATTTCTTTGGATTTGATTTACGTCTTCGTATGTGGAATTTGGTGATTGATTGTTTCTACAATCATTCCTATGATTTGTCACTTTAAAATACAAAGGTTTCTATACTAGTAGTAAATATTCAATCTCTTTCATCAAAATGATTTCAACTCTATTTTTAATACAAAGCTCGTTTATAAAACTGTTTTCTAATCTATTAGAATATGCAAACCTTTACCTCATTCGTATGAGAAAATCTAATTAAACGGCTTAGCAAAACAAGTGGAATGAAATGCTTGCGTTTACTTCGTCGGTTAATTTTTGGACTTGTTCGATTGAAACTCTTGTGACAATTTTCGAGTGGAATTCTACAATCTGTTCGTAAATATTTGAGTTAAGCAAGTGGTTATGGGACATGAAGCTAAACTCTTATATTTACTAGCTTAGTGTAATCGACACTTCTTGATGATCGATGATGATCATTTTGTGATTTAAACTAGCATTGTGCGATGTCTCTTTGTCCACGTGGGGGACTATACCCCGTTCTGTTGAGCTTCGTCTCATTTTTATGGGCTAGCGACCCATGGTCTTTGGACCGTTTGTGGAGCAATCAGCTCATTAAGTCGGTGCATGGGGTGTATCTTTTCAGGTGCATCGATGTTCGACTAGGCATGGGGTATATCTTTTTAGGTGCATCGATGTTAGTTTATACATGGGGTGTATCTTTTCAGGTGCGTCGATGTTCGACTGTGCATGGGGCGTATCTTTCTAGGTGCGTCGATGTTCGGTTTATGGTTAGGGACCATGGAATAGCGTTCCGTTTGTGACACACGTGTTGGTGAGTTTTCATGCTCCCGTTTGTGACAGGCCTTCCCCCTTTTGAGATTTCTGGATTTCTAGTTGATGATTTCTAGAATTTGTGTTTCACCAATTTTCGTGGATTGACATTGATATGTTTTTTCAATATTTGTGTTTTGGTGAATAATTTAAAGAATGTGATTCTTTTTGGTGTTTATAGATGATTTGAGATATTGTATGATTTTTGGTTGTTATTTAATGTATACTTGACATATTATGACATTTATGTTATCATACGTATTTAGTCATATCTCTTATCCTATATCATTTTATCTGATATTTATAGCTAGACTAATCCATTTATTATTTTCTTATTAAATAATACTCGGGTCAGACCGAGGTATTTAAGGTGCTCCTGCTTGACTTCTTATCAGGGTTTATCATCTGATTCTTTTGGCTAACTACTTTAGATTAGTAGTTTTTGTTATTATACATTTGAGACATAGACTCTGTAACGACCCAGTATTTTGGACCATTCGCGTCCATTAAAAGTGTATAGGTAGACACTCATGCCGGAGTTGAATTGCTCAAAATACCGCGTTGTTAATTTAAATTTGGCAAAACTGAACATATACAGTAAATAGATATAATCACAGAACACAGACACAGAGTAATAAGTGCAGCGGAAATAAAAGAGATAGTAGTTCATGAAGCTACTATATGAATATATAAAATACATCAGAGTGTACAACAGAAGAGTAATACGATACATCAGAGTTAAACCAGATACAACGGAAGAGTAACACGATACATCAGATACAATCAGAATGCATCACTGGAATCATCGGATACTGAAAGCAGAATAGATGGCTGGATCTTCAAGCAAAGCTCCAACTCCAAAGGTGAGTCTCGAAAGCTGAACCACTCAGTCTGACCCAAGCGTAAAGCAAAAACACAAGACACTCGAGTCAGGATTAACATTCTTATATTAATAAATCCAACTCAAGTGAAATAGCAATTGAAATACAAGTAACTCAAAGGATGTTTGGAATAACCATCCTTAAGGATCCGTTAAACTATCTACTATGTAGTAATGTACGATAAGTAGATAATGTCTATCAGTAATATAAGAAGATATCAAAATAGCGTTAAGTCATGGCCCATTCCACCCTTAACACATTTTTATTCCCACAAGTATATACAAGACCGTAGTTTCCCCAAAACCGGAAGTCACCAGAGGGCAATCCATATACTCAAGGTACAAAACAAATTCGTAGTGGTCACGCATAAATGGAATACAAGTATGACAAGGCACATGAGGCTATACCCAAGGTAGTGATACTACCGTTCGCCTGATCCGGGCTGGTGAGAACGCAACGCCGCAGCGCCCGCAACACCGTGAGACAACACTCCCAAAATCAAGGGTGCACCAATCGACAACAAGTATAAGTAGTTCGAAGAAGTGTGTCCACTTGAGGTATCAATCCTCCATTGGCCCGGCACAGCTCCTGTTTTAGTCATTTCCAATTTGACACAAGTGTCAAGGCTATCCATTATCGTTCTCTTTCTTCAGTCATCACGAACATCATTCCAACCACTTCATTCTGGATCATCACTCCGCGTGTAGTTATTAAAGTGGTTTCCGGTTTAGATAGAGAGTATATCCATAACCGAATTCCGGTCTCTTTAATAACTTTCGTAATTATTACACCGATTGGTCGTTTATTTATTTCAAAACCAAATCAATTTCAATTTCAATTTCAATTCGTAAACAAACATTTCATTTGTCTTTCAAAATCAATTTCCAAAATTTACGTTTCAAAAACTTATAATTCAATTTCAATCTTTATTTAAACCATTCAAATATTGATTCAAGTCCGCAAATAAGTTTCCTTCCAAATCATTTAAATAACTTTATTTAACATTCAAATCACTTAAACTCATTTATCGATTTCATTCAATATTCGTTAAGTTACTTTATTATTCAAACCAATTTCCATTAAATTTCCAATTCTTTAAATCAATTCTTAAGTTCAACTTCATTAAATCAAAATTTACAATTTTGAATTAAACTAAATTCGTCAAATCAATTCTTTCAATTACAAGTCTTACATTAATTCCAAAATATCACATTTTCATTTCTGGTTAAAGAAATTCAATTTCACTTATTTAATTACTTAAATAATTTTCCAAAACTTAATTAATAAAGAAAACTCAATTTCAATTATTTACGAAGTAAATTCTCTTATTCAAAAGCTCAATTTTCTTATTAAAGAATTCAATTCAATTTAATCATTAAATAATTCAATCTTATTCAATTATTAAATAATTCAAAACTTAATTATTAAATAATTTCAAAGTTTAATAATTTCAAACTTAATTATAATTTCAACTTAATTATTAAATCATTTCAAAGTTTAATTCAATCATTTCTCCAATTAAACATCGTTCTTTCATCAATTTCATTTTTAATATTCTGTTTCAGATTTTAAATATTAACATTTTTCTTTCATTAAAAATTCAATTTCCAACTTCATTTCGAAACCATATTATTTATTCGAATAAAATCTTCATTTTATTTTTAAATCAAATTATTGACCAATCGGGTTTTATTTAATTTTCTTTCCTAGGTCAAAGTTCAATTTGGGTATTTATCATTTCAACCCGATTCCAATTCAATTCAAATCAAAACATAGCAAAGGGAACTTGCAGTGTGATAACTGGGATGGTGTCAAAGTAAATAAACAAGCAATAACAACAATCAATATCAATCCAATAATCAATTCAAATAATCCCGAAATAACCGTATTAATTCGCATTGTTATTTGTACGAATTAATATAATTATTTCTAGAATCTACACTATCATTTCATGTAGATTAAAGATTATTACATTACGGTTTTCACTTGTCATTTATTTACAATTTCATACATCATCAATTTAACAACATACTTTCAGTGGTTCAAAACGTAATTAAACAAATCCTACGTGTCAATAACTTAAACAGTTAAAAGGGGTCATATTATACAAATGTCGGTTAATCAAATTTAACATTTAATTATCCTATATCAAGTTCAATTTCATACTATTTATCATTTTAACATTAACAATTTAACGTCCAATATAAACATCAACAATCAATCAATTATCAGCCAAACTGTACTATCATCGCATAAATATTTAACAGATAATGGTGTCAGATGTCACAGGTGAACTGATACAGGTAATAGCATATATAACAGTGTCATTAACTAATAGCAGCATATTTCAATTGACGTTTCAATTGAAATCAAATCTAATAAATAAAAGAACGTTAATCGTGAGTGAGTGCTCACCTTTCGAGGCTAGAGAAGTTTGAAACACAACCAGCTACAAATTGGATCACGATTTAGAAAATCGACCAATCCAAACAACAGTCTCAAAGCGTAGTTAGTTGAAAGCGGATTTGACGGACAAGGCTGATAGATAAGGATCGATGAGAACGAATCAGAATCAATTTGATATAGACTGGAAATATGAACATTATTTATTTCAATATTTCAATTCAAGACAAAAATTAAAAGAATATACTTTTAAATCATTATTAAATCAACTCATATATACATATTATTTTAGTTTAAAGTCTATATACATTTCAAAATTTAAAATAACATATATACAAAATAAAATTTGAAATAATACTTATATATACATACTCCGCCACATCATAATATATATATAACAAATTTTGAATCAATATATTAAACTTAACAGTTAAACATATATATTGCTATAACGTATAATATCAACCAACAAACAAAAGTTTAATACTGATATATATAAACACTATACATAGCTAAATATATATATGCAGACTCTATTAATGTTAAGTAAATGTATATTATATGTATCCAAATCATAGACAACATGCAGATTACAAAACTTGCAATAAAAAGTATATTTTTCAGGCTCACACATAATCAAGATTCAAACCAACATATCCATGTAATATATATAGTATATGTATAGCATAATATTCGAAATCTGTAAAAAATCAAAATTAGCACCTAAAGGGAAGGCTACTGCTAGTTTTATAATAAGCATAGTCCACGTCTAGTATATGTACTTAAAAACAGCATATAGTATTGGAATTGCATAAGATCTGGGAACACAAAATTTTGTATATTAGCATAAAGCACAGCAACCCAAAGTTCACTTTAAAAAAAGTAATATATGTATAATAATATTTTAATATCATCTCTTCCATAATCACTGCAACATTCATATGTTATGTTAATAAATCAATATAGACTAATAGTTTTTGGGGAAAACAAGCCTACATATTATACAGTTCCAAATACTTATATGCATTTTTCAAAATTATACAAATATATACATTATATGGCCGACAGATTATGACTGGGAATATATATACGAACAGTTATATATATGCACTAAATATAAATAGCATGATAATGCTTGCCTGCACGATTTATGAGATGGACGAGATGCTCGGGTTCAAGGAAGCGGATCTCGTCACTGCTCACGGCCGGCGCAAGGCTGAGGACAGAGGGGAGGGAGATCGGCGGAGGATTAAGCGGTGGTGGGTCGGAGTTAGGGAGGTGGCAGACTGCATGCGTTCTGTGATGGACGGTTGGAGGTGAAGCATGGTTGGTCGGGGATGCGGGTTTTGCTGGAGCATGAGCTAGGGTCGGAGGTTGAGAGTGGCGGTGGCAGAAGGAGATGAGGCCGTGGGTGGGTTGCAAACAAGGAGACGAGTGCAAGTTCTAACCAAATATAAATCAAACCAAATATAAATCAAAAAGGAGAATGAGCAGGTGAATGAAGGAGGGGTGAGGTGTAGGCTACGGCCGATCACGTGGGGAAGGGCATGGGAGGTTGCGCATGGGAAGGTGCTGGCGGATCTCTGGTCAAGGAGGCAGGGTCGGGAAGTGGGAGGTCGAGCTTCACAAGTGATGGAAGGGGATGTGGAGGGTCTCGGCAGTTGGAGGTGGCTAAGGGCAGAAGTGGAAGGCGGGTCAGATGGGCGGTATGGTGATGGGATGTTCGTGGTGAAATAGAAAGGGTGATCAGCGAAGCAAGGCAGAGGGGGATCAGGCTGAGTGTAGGAGGTGGTGATCGGTGATGGGAAAATGACGTGGCCATGCTTTTGACGTGAGAATGGGTTTCAATATCTCACATTATATATATACTTGTAAATATTTTTCATTATCATGCCCAAGGATGATATTCAGCCGAAAGAAAAATTGGTGAGCAGCAGCTCACGGTAATGAAGATAATGAACATACTACATCAAGCTTAAGTTATAATTTTTTTTCTTCTTATGGCAGAACGATGAAAGTATATGAACGAACCCTATAGTACATTGAAAGGGCACAATAATAAATATAGAAATTTATGAAAGATGAAGCTGAATTCTGTGAATAATTAATGTAAACGGCAGTTTGCATGTTGTTTTTCAACGGTTGGAATTTCGAATGGACATAGGAATTTAAAAAGGCTCGAAACGGTACCGATACTACAAATTGTTTTATCGATCCTACAGCGAACCGGACTTCGAAACGCAGGAGTGAACATACCGCAGAGATCAGTACGACGGGACGATCAAAACGGTATACAGATATCAGTGGTACGATCATCCGATTAAAATCGATATCGGTACCAGAATACTGCTATTTTGCAGAAAATAAGAACGACGGGGCAATAGATGTCCGAATTTTGAAAAATGACAAACTGATATTTTGCTCAGAAGATGGTTTAGAATTTTTCTACATAAAAATATTTTGGTTTCGAAACATTTTATTTTCAACGTTTTTTTTAACTGATTAAATTGAAGTGAATTTACGCGCGAAATAAACTTTCATATTTTCGGATGAAAATTTACCAGTTGCTATGTTTAACTAGGCACATTCCAAATATCAAATTTATATTTCAAAATTTTATCGTTAAAAATTTCACAAAATTTCAACTAATTACGTTATTAAAACGGTTAAAATTTACGGGTCGTTACATTCTCCCCCACTCAAAACTTTTCGTCCCCGAAAAGGAACGAGGTAGGAGAATAGAAACAATCAGAAAGAAAAACAGATTTGAAATACAAAACCAATTAATTTAAACCATATAAATTTAAATTTAAATTAATTGATATTTAACAATTTGGTTAAATCCTTTTTTGAGTTCACTTAAGTTAAATCAATCTATCTATTTCATTATCTCATATCCAGTCATCCTAAATTAACAATTTCTAAATCATCAATTTGCATAATCATTTATTTTACTCGTATTTTATTCAACAAATTTAATTCTTTTATTCCAAATTATTATTAAATTTGTTCCACGTGATATATTTTATCTCATATATTTAAATCATATAAATTAATTTAAACCACATAAATTTCAATTTAAATTAATTTATATTCATTAATTGATTTTAAATTCAAGGTGTTTCCAATTGTTGATCTAATATCAATTTATTAATTCCTTAAAACAAAATTTATTTTTCAATTATCTTATTATTCTATTTACCTCTATTAACATTTTATAATTAAAATTTAAGTGTACAACATTTATTATAACCACTCAAATTTTATTTATAAATTCAATTTATATTATATATTATCCAATTACATATTCAACTTCTGAATGGTTTAGGTAAGTTGTATTGGAATGCAGTTGAACAATATACAAATAAAAAT
This sequence comes from Allium fistulosum, assembly GCA_030737815.1. Lineage (NCBI taxonomy): Eukaryota > Viridiplantae > Streptophyta > Magnoliopsida > Asparagales > Amaryllidaceae > Allium > Allium fistulosum. The sequence continues at coordinate 1,396,608,933 of CM060902.1, forward strand.
TTTCCCAATTCAACTATTCAAGCTTAATTGTTTATTCCAAATTTGGTTTTATTTATAATTAAAATCATCCTTTAGCAAAATTTAAGAATCAGATTTCCGATTTACTTTACACAATTTAGAGATATATATAATATATTTATATCTAATCAAATTAAATTTTAAAATAAGATACCTATATATATATGTAAATCAAATTATACTAAAGAAATTCAAATCAAAATATTTTCCAAAACAAACCGTAGCAATGCTACAGAATAATATCTCCACTTCGAAACTCGAAAATGAACGTCGATGATGCGGCCGCCATCACCGAAATTATTTTCCAGCGACAAAGAGAAGAGCACTGATTTCAACATTTTAAAATTTCTTTGAAAACGATTTCTATTTGAAGATACTTCCAACAATATATACTTTAAAATTTTAAAACCAAAGTTCGAAATTACCGGAATCTAAATTCTCACATTTCTGAATTAAATTCATTTCAAGTTCCAATTCAATTTATAAACCGTATTTATAAATTTATTTAGAACAATAAATGATAATCAAATATTATCATTTCAACAACAATTTAATTAACTAATTAAATTCCAGAAAATTTTAACTTATATTTTTACAATATAATCAACAAATTTATTCCATTTACCAAATTTGAAAATAATATTGTGTCAGTTTGCTCTGTTCAAGTGTTTTGGAAATTCTATCGATAGCGCTGATCAGACGAATCGATCGAAAACCCAAATCAACATCAACAACTCAAACAACACAATATATTTACATTTTAATATTAATTTACAAATATACTTCCTCGCTCGACTATACAAGAATGAATTTCAAAGCGAGGATAGAGATTCAAATTTGACAGACTCAAATCCAAGAGAATTTTGATTCGAAAATAAGTTTGAAACAGAAGATAAGATAATTCAATTACCACAATCGGGAGATGGATGAGTTTATTAAATTTTCGGGCAACCTTAACCGGGTCGTCCATGACTTCAAGAATAAGATCGATGCAGAATTTCAAGGAAAATCTACATTCAATCTCAAGAATAGAATTCAGGTATAGCAGGAGATAAATAGCATCGTAAACCGAGGATACAGAAATCTCCGGTAAATCAATGCCTATTGTAAAGGAGTTTTGCTCCTTTACGAATCATTCGAAGGTTGGCGAGACCGCCGACCAATTATAGATATCATTCAAAATGGAGTTATGGGGTGCTCCAAAATTGAAAGAAGACGAATAGTGAGGGACACGAATGAATTTCGGAACCGAGGAGAACGTTCCAAAAATTCAAAGGAATTGGGTCAAATGAAGAGATTGAAACTCGAATGAGAGTGATTCTGTAAATACATTTACCCTATATGTTGAGTTTTGCCTAGAGCTACCAGAGCTCTGATACCAACTGTAACGACCCAGTATTTTGGACCATTCGCGTCCATTATAAGTGTATAGGTAGACACTCATGCCGGAGTTGAATTGCTCAAAATACCGCGTTGTTAATTTAAATTTGGCAAAACTGAACATATACAGTAAATAGATATAATCACAGAACACAGACACAGAGTAATAAGTGCAGCGGAAATAAAAGAGATAGTAGTTCATGAAGCTACTATATGAATATATAAAATACATCAGAGTGTACAACAGAAGAGTAATACGATACATCAGAGTTAAACCAGATACAACGGAAGAGTAACACGATACATCAGATACAATCAGAATGCATCACTGGAATCATCGGATACTGAAAGCAGAATAGATGGCTGGATCTTCAAGCAAAGCTCCAACTCCAAAGGTGAGTCTCGAAAGCTGAACCACTCAGTCTGACCCGAGCGTAAAGCAAAAACACAAGACACTCGAGTCAGGATTAACATTCTTATATTAATAAATCCAACTCAAGTGAAATAGCAATTGAAATACAAGTAACTCAAAGGATGTTTGGAATAACCATCCTTAAGGATCCGTTAAACTATCTACTATGTAGTAATGTACGATAAGTAGATAATGTCTATCAGTAATATAAGAAGATATCAAAATAGCATTAAGTCATGGCCCATTCCACCCTTAACACATTTTTATTCCCACAAGTATATACAAGACCGTAGTTTCCCCAAAACCGGAAGTCACCAGAGGGCAATCCATATACTCAAGGTACAAAACAAATTCGTAGTGGTCACGCATAAATGGAATACAAGTATGACAAGGCACATGAGGCTATACCCAAGGTAGTGATACTACCGTTCGCCTGATCCGGGCTGGTGAGAACGCAACGCCGCAGCGCCCGCAACACCGTGAGACAACACTCCAAAAATCAAGGGTGCACCAATCGACAACAAGTATAAGTAGTTCGAAGAAGTGTGTCCACTTGAGGTATCAATCCTCCATTGGCTCGGTACAGCTCCTGTTTTAGTCATTTCCAATTTGACACAAGTGTCAAGGCTATCAATTATCGTTCTCTTTCTTCAGTCATCACGAACATCATTCCAACCACTTCATTCTGGATCATCACTCCGCGTGTAGTTATTAAAGTGGTTTCTGGTTTAGATAGAGAGTATATCCATAACCGAATTCCGGTCTCTTTAATAACTTTCGTAATTATTACACCGATTGGTCGTTTATTTATTTCAAAACCAAATCAATTTCAATTTCAATTTCAATTCGTAAACAAACATTTCATTTGTCTTTCAAAATCAATTTCCAAAATTTACGTTTCAAAAACTTATAATTCAATTTCAATCTTTATTTAAACCATTCAAATATTGATTCAAGTCCGCAAATAAGTTTCCTTCCAAATCATTTAAATAACTTTATTTAACATTCAAATCACTTAAACTCATTTATCGATTTCATTCAATATTCGTTAAGTTACTTTATTATTCAAACCAATTTCCATTAAATTTCCAATTCTTTAAATCAATTCTTAAGTTCAACTTCATTAAATCAAAATTTACAATTTTGAATTAAACTAAATTCGTCAAATCAATTCTTTCAATTACAAGTCTTATATTAATTCCAAAATATCACATTTTCATTTCTGGTTAAAGAAATTCAATTTCACTTATTTAATTACTTAAATAATTTTCCAAAACTTAATTAATAAAGAAAACTCAATTTCAATTATTTACGAAGTAAATTCTCTTATTCAAAAGCTCAATTTTCTTATTAAAGAATTCAATTCAATTTAATCATTAAATAATTCAATCTTATTCAATTATTAAATAATTCAAAACTTAATTATTAAATAATTTCAAAGTTTAATAATTTCAAACTTAATTATAATTTCAACTTAATTATTAAATCATTTCAAAGTTTAATTCAATCATTTCTCCAATTAAACATCGTTCTTTCATCAATTTCATTTTTAATATTCTGTTTCAGATTTTAAATATTAACATTTTTCTTTCATTAAAAATTCAATTTCCAACTTCATTTCGAAACCATATTATTTATTCGAATAAAATCTTCATTTTATTTTTAAATCAAATTATTGACCAATCGGGTTTTATTTAATTTTCTTTCCTAGGTCAAAGTTCAATTTGGGTATTTATCATTTCAACCCGATTCCAATTCAATTCAAATCAAAACATAGCAAAGGGAACTTGCAGTGTGATAACTGGGATGGTGTCAAAGTAAATAAACAAGCAATAACAACAATCAATATCAATCCAATAATCAATTCAAATAATCCCGAAATAACCGTATTAATTCGCATTGTTATTTGTACGAATTAATATAATTATTTCTAGAATCTACACTATCATTTCATGTAGATTAAAGATTATTACATTACGGTTTTCACTTGTCATTTATTTACAATTTCATACATCATCAATTTAACAACATACTTTCAGTGGTTCAAAACGTAATTAAACAAATCCTACGTGTCAATAACTTAAACAGTTAAAAGGGGTCATATTATACAAATGTCGGTTAATCAAATTTAACATTTAATTATCCTATATCAAGTTCAATTTCATACTATTTATCATTTTAACATTAACAATTTAACGTCCAATATAAACATCAACAATCAATCAATTATCAGCCAAACTGTACTATCATCGCATAAATATTTAACAGATAATGGTGTCAGATGTCACAGGTGAACTGATACAGGTAATAGCATATATAACAGTGTCATTAACTAATAGCAGCATATTTCAATTGTCGTTTCAATTGAAATCAAATCTAATAAATAAAAGAACGTTAATCGTGAGTGAGTGCTCACCTTTCGAGGCTAGAGAAGTTTGAAACACAAACAGCTACAAATTGGATCACGATTTAGAAAATCGACCAATCCAAACAACAGTCTCAAAGCGAAGTTAGTTGAAAGCGGATTTGACGGACAAGGCTGATAGATAAGGATCGATGAGAACGAATCAGAATCAATTTGATATAGACTGGAAATATGAACATTATTTATTTCAATATTTCAATTCAAGACAAAAATTAAAAGAAAATACTTTTAAATCATTATTAAATCAACTCATATATACATATTATTTTAGTTTAAAGTCTATATACATTTCAAAATTTAAAATAACATATATACAAAATAGAATTTGAAATAATACTTATATATACATACTCCGCCACATCATAATATAGATATAACAAATTTTGAATCAATATATTAAACTTAACAGTTAAACATATATATTGCTATAACGTATAATATCAACCAACAAACAAAAGTTTAATACTGATATATATAAACACTATACATAGCTAAATATATATATGCAGACTCTATTAATGTTAAGTAAATGTATATTATATGTATCCAAATCATAGACAACATGCAGATTACAAAACTTGCAATAAAAAGTATATTTTTCAGGCTCACACATAATCAAGATTCAAACCAACATATCCATGTAATATATATAGTATATGTATAGCATAATATTCGAAATCTGTAAAAAATCAAAATTAGCACCTAAAGGGAAGGCTACTGCTAGTTTTATAATAAGCATAGTCCACGTCTAGTATATGTACTTAAAAACAGCATATAGTATTGGAATTGCATAAGATCTGGGAACACAAAATTTTGTATATTAGCATAAAGCACAGCAACCCAAAGTTCACTTTAAAAAAAGTAATATATGTATAATAATATTTTAATATCATCTCTTCCATAATCACTGCAACATTCATATGTTATGTTAATAAATCAATATAGACTAATAGTTTTTGGGGAAAACAAGCCTACATATTATACAGTTCCAAATACTTATATGCATTTTTCAAAATTATACAAATATATACATTATATGGCCGACAGATTATGACTGGGAATATATATACGAACAGTTATATATATGCACTAAATATAAATAGCATGATAATGCTTGCCTGCACGATTTATGAGATGGACGAGATGCTCGGGTTCAAGGAAGCGGATCTCGTCGCTGCTCACGGCCGACGCAAGGCTGAGGACAGAGGGGAGGGAGATCGGCGGAGGATTAAGCGGTGGTGGGTCAGAGTTAGGGAGGTGGCAGACTGCATGCGTTCTGTGATGGACGGTTGGAGGTGAAGCATGGTTGGTCGGGGATGCGGGTTTTGCTGGAGCATGAGCTAGGGTCGGAGGTTGAGAGTGGCGGTGGCAGAAGGAGATGAGGCCGTGGGTGGGTTGCAAACAAGGAGACGAGTGCAAGTTCTAACCAAATATAAATCAAACCAAATATAAATCAAAAAGGAGAATGAGCAGGTGAATGAAGGAGGGGTGAGGTGTAGGCTATGGCCGATCACGTGGGGAAGGGCATGGGAGGTTGCGCATGGGAAGGTGCTGGCGGATCTCTGGTCAAGGAGGCAGGGTCGGGAAGTGGGAGGTCGAGCTTCACAAGTGATGGAAGGGGATGGGGAGGGTCTCGGCAGTTGGAGGTGGCGAAGGGCAGAAGTGGAAGGCGGGTCAGATGGGCGGTATGGTGATGGGATGTTCGTGGTGAAATAGAAAGGGTGATCAGCGAAGCAAGGCAGAGGGGGATCAGGCTGAGTGTAGGAGGTGGTGATCGGTGATGGGAAAATGACGTGGCCATGCTTTTGACGTGAGAATGGGTTTCAATATCTCACATTATATATATACTTGTAAATATTTTTCATTATCATGCCCAAGGATGATATTCAGCCGAAAGAAAAATTGGTGAGCAGCAGCTCACGGTAATGAAGATAATGAACATACTACATCAAGCTTAAGTTATAATTTTTTTTCTTCTTATGGCAGAACGATGAAAGTATATGAACGAACCCTATAGTACATTGAAAGGGCACAATAATAAATATAGAAATTTATGAAAGATGAAGCTGAATTCTGTGAATAATTAATGTAAACGGCAGTTTGCATGTTGTTTTTCAACGGTTGGAATTTCGAATGGACATAGGAATTTAAAAAGGCTCGAAACGGTACCGATACTACAAATTGTTTTATCGATCCTACAGCGAACCGGACTTCGAAACGCAGGAGTGAACATACCGCAGAGATCAGTACGACGGGACGATCAAAACGGTATACAGATATCAGTGGTACGATCATCCGATTAAAATCGATATCGGTACCAGAATACTGCTATTTTGCAGAAAATAAGAACGACGGGGCAATAGATGTCCGAATTTTGAAAAATGACGAACTGATATTTTGCTCAGAAGATGGTTTAGAATTTTTCTATATAAAAATATTTTGGTTTCGAAACATTTTATTTTCAACGTTATTTTTAACTGATTAAATTGAAGTGAATTTACGCGCGAAATAAACTTTCATATTTTCGGATGAAAATTTACCAGTTGCTATGTTTAACTAGGCGCATTCCAAATATCAAATTTATATTTCAAAATTTTATCAGTTACCAGTTACCAGTTACTTTAGATTAGTAGTTTTTGTTATTATACATTTGAGACATAGACTCCTTGATGTATAATTATTCTTTTGTCTAGCACTTTATCTACTCTCTTGTGATGTAGTGGATCTTGGTTTACCACTACTTTGATGCACACTTCTTTGTGTTATATTCATATCTGTTTTCGCCATTGTGATATGAATGTCTGTGACTGATTTGTGTTATGTTTATTTCTATATTTGTTTCCGAAGTCCACTTAGCCACTGTATGGTAGCTTTGAGTTTGTATTTGATATGTCAGACTTCCTCTTGAAATGAAGTGTAAGTTATATTTTCTGACATATCGGTACTCGCACAAAGCAATTACACAGATGGTCGCTCCTCAGCAGCCTTATTCTTCGTGCTAGTCGACGGCATTACCCCATAGTGTCCTTGGCTAGCGTGAGTATAGAGGTGGGTCGTCACATTTCTTATCAAAAATAATCTCCCAGATTACACCCTCGATGTCAAGGTCACGAGGTACACCCTCCTGTATTCGAGTCCGGGGCAAACTCTCTTGATTTACCAGGCCATAAGATCACCTAATCGATTTCCGAGGCAACAATCACACCTAATTGATTTCAAGGCTCAACCGCACCTTTTACTCAACAGTTTGATTTACAAATAATCCTATAACTCTGAATAGCACTGAGATCTTATGGAGAGAGTAGCAGAGAATCAAATAAGAGATAATCAAGTTTGATTCACTTGGTATTTCGGTAGAGTATAGTTTGGAATTCTTTAGAATAAATGTGGAAGATGAAGAGAAGAGAAAACAAGTGAAATCTAATTAAAAATTCGTTTAGAACTACTGGTATTTATAGGAAATCAACAGCCATATCTATTCGTGAAAGGATATGACGAATAGACACTTCTTTTGAAAATTTGACTTTTGAATTTAATGGACACCATGTCGACATGTGGGGTTGAGGGATGTCGACATGCTCTAGGCAAAATTGATGATTTTGATTTTCTTATTAAAATTGGTTTCTATAATTTGTCAAAACGATTTCTAAACTTTGTAAATATATTTGAATATAGTTTAACATATAAAAGAGTTTAGAAAGTAATTTTTAATATATATAAACTTAATCTATAAAGTGATTTAAAATTTGAGTAAATAAATATTTTAAAGCTAAATATTTAAAACAAGAGATAGTTTAAAATCAATGACAATTTTGAAATCAAAATATTAAAAATGATAAAGATAGTTTTGAGGCTAAAATATTTCAAACAAGAGAGATGTCTTTTTGAAAAGAAAGTTTTGAAAACATTTAAAAAAACAAGAGATATATTTTTGAAAAACATTTTTATAAAATTAGTGGATATCAAAATAGGACCACTATATGTTCCACTAGATATTGTCGTGGGTTCCATCCCACTAAGGTTCCATCCCTTTAACAGGCTCGAAGTGGATTCCATTCCACAAATAAATTTCGAATAAAGATGTAAGTGCTTTCAAGAAGTTTTAACATAATTCTAGACTCAATACATATCTTGTACTATTAAAATCTTGAACTCTTGATAACTTGATTTCTTGATACTCATGAGTCTTCAATCTTGATATCTTCATTCTTTAAATTCATCAGTCTTGTATCTCTATACTGTATAGTCTTCATTCTTGGTACCTGCATGTTTATATCCTGCATATACATATATATATATATATATATATATATATATATCTAAACCATAATGTTAGTATTTATATTTTATAACAAGTCCTAAGGTTGTTGTCATCAAAACCATCCTTCTCAAGGACTAACAGTTTGCTAGCAATTCCTGGTGGAGGAGAAGTAGCAGGTTTGATGATAGAGGAAATGGGTTTATTGTATGTGAATGTAGTGGTTCAGGGAGGAGTTTGAAGTGGTGAAGGGATTGAAACTGAAACTGGCAAGGGTGTGTGTAACAGTTTGTAGTGGAGTATGACAGAAATGTATGGGTTGTATGGTTGATGGTGGAAGCAATGGGATGCAGTGGCACGGGACAGAGCAACAATCGATGGTCTGTTGGATAGGGAAAGGGGAAGTATGTGGAGAGGCAGTGGAAGATGGGCAGAGTGCACAGGGTGCAACACAGTGCATAGTAGTGTGCACTGTTTTTGGACTGTAATTTTTTTTTGTAAATGTAAACAAAGAAATGAAAATGTAAGAAAGTGAAATGAAATGAAATATATATATATATATATATTTGAAGGTATGTTATTATTTTTTTAAACAATGAAAATGCAAATGAAACTAGAAAATGAACACACAAACAATTGCAAGTAAAATGTAACAACACACAACTCAAATTTTTTTTAAATAAAACGACACAAAAGAAAATCACACAAAAATCAAATAAAAGTAATTCGAAGAATAGAAAATCAAAATCAAAACAATTCCTCGGCAACGGTGCCAAAAACTTGTTCGCGTCGACTAAAGTTCTATGAACTAGAAAATAGGCAAACGAATTTTATAATAAAAATAACCGCAAGCGCACGGCGTACACTTGTAGTACGTGGTGAATACGGGTCGATCCGCAGGGAATTGATGATTTTAAAAATTCAATTCAATCAAATTATACCAATTTCAAGTGAAAGTTAATCTAGAAAATTAAAGAATTAACTAACTAACTAAAAGAAAAGAGAAGCAAATATAAGAGTTAAGTCACAATTTAGAAAATAAATCCACTCTCTAGATCATGTAGTTCAACACATATGAAATAATGATCTCTCTTTTATGGTCATTAGTGCTTTAATTGATGTGCTTATCATAAGTATGACATATTTGTGCTATTGATTAGCTAACATAAGCCATCAAACTATAACACACATTTTAAACCACTTACTAACTTTCATGAAACTTGACAATGAAAATGAAAATGAAATCTATTTTAAGTATGGCCTATTAACTATTGATTAAAAATATAGACCATTAAATTTTAATTTCAAATCACTTTCTTTTGCCATAATCATATTTTGATGAAGAGGCAATTAGTGTTAGTGATTGCTTAAGCATTGCCTATTTGGTGTCAACAATATAGACTATCAAATTCAAAGCAAAAACAACAATTAAACCACTTCAATCATTCTTACTAAGCACAAAATGAGAGCATGAATTAACAACTAGTTGAAGCTACATAATTAGAGAGCTTCATTACCCCTAAATTGAAGGGGTTTAGCCTCTCATATTTGTCATTTGATTAACAAATGTAGCTTGCAACATGAAATAAAAAGAAAGTAAAATGAAAGTTAAATGAAAGAAGAGAACTAATTAACAAGAATTAACACTAATCTAATTTGCATGAAAGTAAATCTACACTACAAACATTAATGTAAATGAGCATGGAAAGGAAAAAGCATGTATTAAATTGTAATAAAAAGGAAATTACATGAAAATAAAATAAATGGCTAAGTGGCCATGAAAAGAGAACAAAGAGAGCTAAGCTAAACTAAGAGAAGAGATGGCCTCCATAAGAGGGCTTAAGAGAAGGTAGAAGAGGTTACATGAACATAATGGGTTATTTATACAAGCATGAAACCCTAATCCATAATTTGGGGAATGCCCAAACTACCCTTGAAAAGTGTGGAGGCCAAGTAATCATTAGCTTCTACTAATCATCATTTAAGTGTACATGAAGCCATTAATTCCATAAGCATGTGCATTAGCCTCTAATTTGTACATTAAGGTAGGTGGGTAGGTGGGGTCCTCCATGTTCTTCACTTTGAATTATTTCCATCTTCATTCCTTTGTATTCATTTTGTGCATGCATGTGTCTTCATGAAACCACTCCTATTTGAGATCAAATTCCTACACAAATATATATAAATTTCCAATTAATTTTTCTCAAAGAGATATATGCACACAAATGACTGTTTTGCCCCTATATGAAGATAAATATATGACAATTTGACATTAATATGGATTTTGGTTAAAACAAGTTAAAATACCCAATATGATCATTTATTTAATTTAAATAGAATAAATATGGTGGTAAAAATATGCATATTTTCATACACATCAGTGCGTTTCTTGCATTTCAACATAGCACTCCGTCGGTGGTTAAGGAGATGAAGAATTTGGAAGGAGTTCATGATGTAAAGGACCTTCGTATGAGTATGAAGAAGGCAAAGAAATGTGGTCGTAGCTATGTTGATATAATATATATGAATTTGGAAGAGAAGTTTATATATAACTCAATTTTAGAAAGATGTTATTTACAATACTATAGTGCATAGAAAAATGAATACCAGTTAAACACAAGAACAACATGGCTACAGTGTAGGTTAAGATAAGTCATTGATAAAATTGCACAACATGGCTACAGTAGGTGATGAGACAAGACACTGAATGATATCTGCCAAAATTGCTACAGTGTGAGGTAAGACAACCCAATGAATAATATCTGCACAATATAGCAACAGTGGGAGATGAGACAAGTCATTGAATGATATCTGCCGAAATTGCTGCAGTGCAAGATAAGATAACTCAATGAAGTATAAACAATACGAAGGAAAGTGTAATAACCCATGAACAACTTTCAATATAATCATCAAGTGATACTGACTATAAATCATGAAGCAGAGTGTGTACACCATAAATAAAACTGAATATAACATGATTCAAAATGCATAGACGATAAATATAACATTAATAGAGATGAAAACCATGAATAATAATGAATATAACATCAATCATGGTGCATAAACCATAAATAACACTGAATATAACATCAATCAATATTCATAAACGATGAATATTACATGAATCATAATGAAAATCATGAATAATAACAAATATTACATCAGTCAAAGTACATAAACAATAAATAACATTGAGTATAATATGAATCAGAATCAGTACATAAACTATGAACATAAATATGAAATATACATCATGGGTACATGTAAATGAAGATGTATAAAACATGCCGCTAGTCATCCATATGTGGACGGGAAGATGATAGCAGCATGTCTCATCATCATCGTCTCTGCTAGATAAGTACTCAAAGTATACACCTAATTAGAGAATCTCTTCCGCTCCGCCTCTAGCTTAGCCTGAAGTCGTGTCGTCTGCTTTGTCTGTCAATGCAACGCATCCTCGTAATAATCAATGCTACGTCTATGCTCTACATATCTGGTATGGCGAAGTCCCATTTGCATGTCGTATAGATTACTGTACGGTATCTAGGTGGGATCTGGATACCTGTTGTGTGCAGGAGGGTGTATATGTCAACATGACGGTCAGCACCAGAAGATGTAGGCACTGCCATGATCCAACCAAAGTGACTAGCAGTACAAGTACGTGATCTGTACACTATACCCTTGACTAAGCTGGGTAAGATCCTTGACAACCGGAGGTGCTATCCCATGACGTATAATAGCTATTCCTACCAAATCTATTAACATTGCATCAGTAGTAATATGACCAGATGCAATGTTAAATCTACGCCAAAAATCAATGTATGATGGACCAGTAATAACAAATCCGTTTGCTAGCCACCAACCTCCCGCTCTCACAGTTACAAACTGATCTAAATCATAAATCGATACAAATGATGGTGTGGATCATTGGGAGTGGCATTATAGTCATGCAACTATCCTCAACACCTCTCACCGAGGTACTAGTAAGAACCGAACACTGGAGGATATGATACTAGAGGAAATCTTTGCACGTTGGGCATCCTATCTAACTACACCAATTCAAGCTCGATCGAATTGCTAGTATCAAATTAATGCCTTATCCACTACCTTTTGTACATCCTCAAGTCAATTTGGTTATGGGAAACTGAATATCTATGACGAGATTCGTTATCCATAGTCCACCTGCCGTTCACACATCAGAATAATAAACAAGGAAAAAAACTAGATGTGTCTGCAGTCACTGTCATAAAATGAAAGTTCTTAGAATACTCAAAATTCCAATACTGTAACAACTCCCAAAAACCAAATAATGAAACCTATGAATTAGAAATAACACAGTGTGCGTCTAAACTTCTGTATAGTTACAGTGCAGTCAAAACCCAAACCTACCACGATCTCAATATAAATGACCTGTGCACTACTGCTATTGATAATGAAAAACAAGTTTCCCATAAGATATAGTACAAACAATCGAGCAAGCTCCAAATCATGCTCCGGTGAATACGCCGTCATGATGTTCATGGTAGTTGTAATCTCATTGACTCTGATAATGGTAGTGGTCTGATAAGAGGTCGACGAATTGTCTAAATATGAAAAAAGGTCATGAACAAGCATGAGATCACACCACCTATCATCATATGAAAGCAATAGAAATCCAGCCACTCCTATGCTAATGCCAGTGAGCATAGAAAAGTCTAACTGTGTAATCCCTAACTCGCCACAGGGAAAATGAATATATCTTAAATATACATAATAAAATGATAATTTACTTAAACTGTAACAGAAAAAAAAGATACTTACAACCAAGCTAGTATGTGTGCTAACATGCAATTTCTCTTCTGAAAGTATCCGAAAATCCGTAAGAAATTTATCCGCACTAAGTTCAGATCCTCAAAACCACTGAGCTCAGCAACTCTAGCTGAAACCTGCCCCACTCTCCTACGACTCCTTCCCGCTCGACCACTTCTGCAGCCTCCATGACCTCGGCGATCTTCGCGACCGCCTTCGCCTCCACCCTCCTCGTCGGTATTTTCGATGGCTTCAAGTAGCTTTTTTATTGCGTGCTCGTATCCGTATACCACAAGAACATTCTCTTCTCTAAGGCGACCGCCGCCACTACTGCCGCTGCTATTTTCTTAATGCATGAACTTTTTGCAAAAAATTTGAGCAATCTAGACATTTCAACACGTGTAGATCTCAGAAACAAGGTTTAGTTTGTGTATTTTTGCTTGGATTTAGGAGTTTGTGGTAAAAATGGTAAAAATGGAGTAATTTTTCCTTTTAGATGAAGTGGAAATGAGATTGAGGGAAGGAGGAAGGAGAAAGAGTAGCGGCGGCTGAGAAGATGTATATAATTTAAAACGATGAAGCTTTTGTCGTTTTAGTTGAAACGGCGAAGTCTTCACCCTTTTAATTCAAACAGCGAAAGCTTTAGCGTTTTAAATCTTATGTTATCTTTTTCAACTGGTCATGTGACTAGTTTAGGGGTTATCTGGGTGCATAATTGATTCGTTCAGTTCAAGAAGAAGAGAGATAAGAAGTGAATAAGTTCATTGTTGGTAATGGTCTTAGAGCACAACCAACAATAGCTTGTTCAGTTGAAAAACTAGCCACCACACAACTAGGTGTGGCTTATTCAGTTGGATGTGGCTAGTTTTCGATGATTTCGTGGCTGGTTCACTGAATAGAAAACTGGTTTTTAAACAGCAAAGACTTTGCCATTTTATTGCAAATATAAGTTAAAACAACAAAGTATTTGCCCTTTTATTTGTTTATAATTTTTTCAAAAACTAGTTTGGTGGTTGGTTTTTGGTTACCCGAGTGCTAACTAGTTCGTTCAGTGTAAAAATAAGAGGGAGGAGAAACAAACAAGCCCATTATTGGTAATGGTCTTACCCATCAAATTTTTATTAAGTTCACTAGCTACAAAATTGAGTTAAACCAGCCACAGATAAGTGAACAAGCCATATCCGGTTGCACTATGACTAGTTCAGTTCATTTTTCGACTGAATAAGCCATTATTAGTTGTGCTTTTGTAATAGTATTTAATTTGTAGTATATTTTTGTTCTTTGTACTTTCTATGTTGTTTGATCATTTATGTGATGATCATCCTTTTGTGTACTTTGATAGCTAACTTTATTAAGTCTTTTATCGGAGTTTTAGATGGTTTTTTGTTTACATTTTAATAAAAGGAAAATGTTAACATGTGTCCTAAGGGAACATGTTAAGATTGTTAAATTACCAATACAACATCCCTCTTAGTTACACTTTTTTTAATTGTGTAAGTATGATCTAGGTATTTGAAATAAATTTTCTTATCATTTAGCCAATAATTATCATACTTAACATATGCTCTTAGAGCACGCATTAACAATACTCTTAATAAAATACGGCCGATCTTCTAACATAACAACCACTCTTTTATCAAAAAATACGAAGTTGTTTCATGTAAAATAAATCAATGCAGCGTTTGCTGGGAACCCATTTAGGTAATTCCAATCACTTGGCTGAAAATAGTACCACTCGGGATCCCTACTTTGCAGAAATGATTTTTCTGAGATTAAATAAGATATATGATTGGTTTCCATATCAAAAGAAAGGCAACGACAAATTTTTTTGTACAGTTTCAAATTTTTTTTATTCGTATATTGAGGCTATTTATGGAGCTAATTGCTCCTAAATGATTAGAAAAAAAAATACTGACGTATAAAACAATCATTGTATGCTAACTATGTACTTGATTAGCTAACACGAAGATAAGAATATAAACAATGGTATTTGATAGGAAAGGATACATTGTAATGTAATGAGCATAGATACATAGTAATGTAATGAGTATAGCCTACAAGACTACAAGGAAAATTTGAGTACTATAGAAATATAGAAAGATTAACATTGATTGTGATTTAAAGGATTCCAATGTGATAAACCTATGCTTAAAAAATGATACAAATGATACAAGATGAGATTTGTATTAAAAGAATTGTAAGAACGATACACAAACCTGAAAAATCCCATGGTTCACAGCAGTTCTCATCAGAGCAGTCAAACCCTTAAATTAACAACCCCAACCAACATATTAATAAATGAATAAATCCATTCCTGATATGAAATATAAAAACATATTCAAGCGGACGCATATGTTTTAACGATGCTCTTAGTCATTTGTTAACAATAATTAAGTCATTGAAAATTCAAAAGTAACAGTGATCTAAATAGAAAAATGAAGTAGCTTTCTCCGTCTTCCTTTCCATGATCATCTTCTACATCAAAGTGCGTTTTTGATTATGACCCAATTCATGATTTACCTGAAGAAGAAAAATTTGAACAAAAAGATTTGAAATGAATCTAGTTCAATCGTACTGAAACTACAGCTTTTATCATCAAGACATCAACTAGTCTATCTTTTACCATCCATCTCTTCTTTTGACACCTAAATTTCATGTAAAGCAATTATATAGCTAAATACCTTACATATAACATGAACAAAATATAATCTGATGCTATTTCAACCTATATTCTACTTGCAAACCATGCAAATATTATTTGATTTCACACACACGAGATGCAATATACCCAAGTAAAGGCACAAATACATCATCATTTTTAAAGAGAGTACTGACTTCAAATTGTTTCATGTGTAATTATGTTAAATAAATTATGCAGTTGCATTGGACAGTTAGTTTTTAACATCCATATGTTTGACAACACATTTTCTTAAAAAGAATTAATGAAGACAAGTAGTGAAGACAGCAGCATACCTTCTGTTGAATCTTACATATATCATAGTGGAATTACATCTCAACCACTCATGTCTTCTCAGAGAAAATAACAGCTATTGATTCTTTAAGTTGTATTATGATACATGGGCTACTTGTGATCCAAGCCCACTTATATACTTGTATATAATACATCCAATTGTATTCAGCATTATTATTCACTGCAATAATGATTTCCTCTTCTCTTTTATTCTTAACGCAAGATATAATAGATATTTCATCAATTCACTATATCACACTTTCAAATTATCCTAACTTGGTATCAGAACAATCAAAGGCTTAACAGCCACTTATTCAAGTTGATCTTCCCCATCAGAGAACTATCATCACTTGGGTGATCAACCTTCATCAGAAACTATGTTTCATCATCTGAAGGGTTTGATTCAGTGAATTAAATCAGTGTCATGCCAATCTAAATTGGCTGCAACAGGATTCACTCACCAAATCTCTCAGAAAATCAATCAAGAAAGTAAAAAGGGAATCAAGAAATCAAAAATTATCTCAAAACTGAAGGAAGTGCCTTTCTGCAAGACATATCAGATCAAGAAAAGAAAATAAATCATAATCTATGTCTTACGGTAGCATCAAACCTGGTGTGAGAAATTCTTGACTCCATACTTTCTAATTTCTGTATTTGATTGAATTTTCTGTGGCTCTATTCTTCTGCCCTTCTTTTTCTTCTGTTTCTTCTTTTCTGTTTCTTCTTTTCTGTTTCAAAAATCATCATGGGTGATGAAACAAACACTGCTAGCTCCACTAATGAGAGCAATAATAGCCAACCTAGTATTGCAGCAGAGGGACTCATCAAAACTGTGATTAGCCCACAAAGCAATCTTATCACAGTTCAATTGAACGAAGACAATTTTCTTCTTTGGAAACTGCAAATCGAGACCGTAGTTCAAGGATATGGACTTGAAGGTCATATTCTTGGAACCATTCAAGTTCCTCCCAAATGCATAACTGACCAAGAAAACAAAACAGTCAACAATAAGAATTATATTAGATATCACTGATAGGATAGGCTTATATGTTCTTGGCTACTATCATCAATAAACACAA
Source organism: Allium fistulosum (assembly GCA_030737815.1). Lineage (NCBI taxonomy): Eukaryota > Viridiplantae > Streptophyta > Magnoliopsida > Asparagales > Amaryllidaceae > Allium > Allium fistulosum. The sequence continues at coordinate 1,396,626,264 of CM060902.1, forward strand.
ATTTACTATCTCATGTAATTGGATGCAAGACAGCAAATGATATTTGGACAACTGTTAAGAAAGTGTTCAATACACAGTCAGCTGTCAAGGTGATGCACCATAAGAAACAACTGCACAATATAAAGAAGGACAACAATACTATGAGAGAGTTTCTATTCAAAGTCAAAACAATATGTGATCTACTGGAGGCTGCAAATCACAAAGTCTCAGATTCTGAGCAGATCTTGACTATTCTCAATGGACTAAGTGATGACTATAAATCTGTTATTGCTGTCATAGCATCTCAAAAGGAACTACCATCCTTTGATGATGTCTACTCTATACTACTTGCTCATGAGGCAAGAATTGATAACAAAAAACCACAAGAATCAGAGTTTACAATCAACTATACAGCTTATTCAAGAAACAAAGGTCAAAGCAATAACAAGTCAGATCAAACTGCACAAAGAGGAGGTACACAAAGAGGAGGATACTCAAACAGGTCAAGTGGAAGAGGCAAATACAACAACAGCAGACCAAAATGCCAAATTTTGAAAAGATTGGACATACTGCTGCAAAATGTTATTTCAGATATTCCAATCACAACAACAACAATCAAAGAGGTGGAAACTACAGTGTCAACATGGCTCAAGCTAGTTCTAGCAATCAACCTGACAATAAAGATCATAATTCTAGTGAAAATAACCAACCTGAACATATAAGTGATGATTGCTGGTACTCAAACTCAGGGGCTACCAACCATATAACCAATAATCTTGACAATTTAAATCTTGGCAACCGAGAGTACAAAGGTAAACAATCAATTTGCATGGGTAATGGTAAGTGCATCAATATCTCACATGTAGGGAGTGCTGTCATTAAAGGGAAGAAACAACTATTTTTACATAACCTATTAAGAGTGCCACAAATTAAAAAGAACCTTATAAGTGTATCTCAATTTGCTAATGACAACAAAGTTTATTTTGAATTCTATCCTAAATATTGCCTTGTTAGAGACATACTTACTAGAGATATTTTATTACAGGGTGACGCTGAAAAGGGGCTGTACAGATTTAAATCTGTGAACTGTAGTAATCATACAAATGAAGAAAACTGTTGTAATCAATGTGAGATAGAAAACAGCAACAATGTGTTTGATTTATGGCATTACAGGCTTGGCCATCCCAGTACTAGAGTTGTTAAGCAAGTTCTTTCTGAAAATAGCATATTCTATGATAATATGTCTCTTCCTTATGTATGCACTTACTGTCAAATGGGAAAAAGTCACAAATTATCATTTAATGATTCCATAACTAAATACTCTAAGCCACTTGAGCTTATTGCTACTGATCTCTGGGGACCTGCCTCAATATACTCAGATTATGATTTCAAGTATTATATATCATTTGTTGATGCACACACAAGATACACTTGGATATATTTCTTGAAAAACAAATCAGACACACACAATATTGTAATAAATTTCATCATAATGGTTGAAAAACAACTTGGTACACATGTCAAGATTATGCAATCAGATGGGGGAACCGAATACAAGTTACTTAAGGATTATTTTAAGGTGAAAGGGATAATTCATCGATTTACTTGTCCTTATACCTTAGAACAAAATGGCTTAGCTGAGAGAAAACACAAGCATATAGTAGACTCAGGTCTTAGCTTATTGGCTCATGCAAACATACCACTAAAATTTTGGCCATAGGTTTTTAGTACAGCTGTCTATCTTATTAATAGACTTCCAACCAAAATATTAGATGGTATAACTCCCCTTGAAAAATTGCAAGGGATAAAACCTGACTATCATAGCTTAAAAACTTTTGGGTGCATATGTTTTCCATACCTAAGGCCTTATAACAGTAATAAATTAAGTTTCAGATCAAAACAATGCACTTTTCTTGGATATGCTTCTAATCAAAAAGGGTACAAATGTCTTGATGACAGTGGAAGGTTCTTTATTAGCAGACATGTGGTATTTAATGAAAAAGTCTTTCCTTTCAGAAAGTCTAAGATAAAAACAACAAGTAAAGTTCATAATCCATGTATATCTATACCTGAATTGCCTTTGTTGCCTGAAAATGGGAATTCGGTTGAGGCAAGGAGGACTACTGGTGATCAACAATCACATTCTTCTATATCTGCCCAGCAAAACTCAGAATGGGTAGATGATCACAGTCATGCCATCCACTCACCTACATACTCAACAAATGAAGGAGATTCAAATGAAGAAGGTCAGCAGGGTGATTCAGAAAATAAAACAAATCACAATAGAACTGCTGACTTACCTCATACTGAAGCCCCAATTAGACCAAGCCATCCCATAATCACCAGAGCCAAAAGTGGAATCTTCAAGCCAAAGACATATATGGCCAACATAAGCTTTGATGAACCATATACCTTTGATCAGGCTGCAAAAGACAAGAACTGGAAAGCAACAATGGATGAAGAGTATAGTGCTCTCATAAAAAACAAAACATGGAATCTTATATGTCCACCTACACATAAAAACATTGTAGGCTGCAGATGGACATACAAGATAAAAAGGAATCCTGACGGCTCAATCAATAAATATAAGGCAAGATTAGTTGCCAAAGGATATACCCAGCAATACGGGTTTGACTTCACTGAGACATTTTCTCCAGTGGTCAAGCCCTCCACTATAAGACTTATTCTCACAATTGCCTTACATAAAGGATGGAATATAAGACAACTGGATGTCAACAATGCCTTTTTGAATTGCACATTAGAAGAAGAAATCTATATGATGCAACCACCTGGATATGAACAAAGTACAAGTCTTGTGTGTAAACTAAACAAGGCTATATATGGGCTTAAACAAGCTCCAAGAGTGTGGTTTGATAGACTGAAATCAACTTTAATGTCAATAGGATATCAGTCTATCAAATCAGACACTTCGCTGTTCATTAAAATTAACTCATCCTCAATTATTTACATATTAATCTATGTTAATGACTTAATTATTACAGGCAACAACCAGGATGAAATCAATCAAGTCATCTGCTATTTGAATAAGCAATTCTCAATCAAAGATCTGGGATACCTCAATTATTTTCTTGGAATTGAAGTGCACAAGATATCAAATTCAGAAATCATATTATGTCAAAGAAAATACATATCAGAACTGCTTGCTAAAACAAAAATGGAAGATGCCAAACCCATGTCTACTCCTATGATAAGCAATCAAAATCTATCAAAGAACAGGGGAGAAGCAATAAATAATGTTAAACAATACAGAAGTGTTATAGGAGCATTACAGTATGCTACTATAACACGACCAGATATTGCTTTCAATGTTAACAAACTTTCTCAATTTATGCAGAATCCTCTAGAGGAGCACTGGAATGCTGTGAAGAGGGTTTTAAGGTTTCTAAAGGGAACAATCAATCATGGGCTGTCATTCAAAGCAAGTAGAGGTCTTAATATTATTGGGTATGCAGATTCAGATTGGGCCATTGACCCAGATGACAGAAAATCAGTCACCGGCTACTGCATATTTGTTGGAGGCAATTTAATATCATGGATTTCAAAAAAATAGTCTACTATCTCCAGATCTAGTACTGAAGTAGAATATAGGAGCATAGCAAGTGCAACAGCAGAAGTGATGTGGTTGCAGTCAATTCTAAAAGAATTAAAACTAAATACAAACAACAAAGCAACATTGTGGTGTAATAATCAAAGCACCGTTTACATGACTACAAATCCCATACTACATTCAAGAACCAAACACATCGAAATAGACTTGCACTTTGTTCGAGAGCAAGTACTCAAAGAAAATTTACAAGTAAATCATTTACCTGCTACTTACCAGAAGGCAGACACACTCACCAAATCGTTATCAAAAAGGAACTTTCTAAAGTTCAGAACTGATCTGAGAGTTGTAGAAAATCAAGCTTCAGTCAAGCCAGATCGGTCGCATCCTCATCAAATCACACAAATAGAGAAATAACAACAGCAAAGCCATCAACTTTCCTCCAACTTGAAGCAAGACAGATCAAAGCATCAAAAAGGCAGTTCAAATCGAATCGATTCAGCAGTATACTTTCTTCAAACTGAGAGCCGAGGAAAGAGACCACCACAAAGTCACGAACTTTCTCACGATTCAACTCAATATGACTCAAACCCTTCTAAATCTCAGTCTTGAAAGTTAATTCAGGAAAGAGCATGCCAGGAGATTTAATGGACTGGTCAAGATTTGTAAAGCTCATCATCGTTTTTCACTAAAAATTGTGTTTCAGCTCACGATCTCTCTCAAACCCTAACCCTAGAGATAGAGCTAGGGTTCGAAGGGGGAAAATGAAGACAAGTAGTGAAGACAGTAGCATACCTTCTGTTGAATCTTACATATATCATAGTGGAATTACATCTCAACCACTCATGTCTTCTCAGAGAAAATCACAGCTATTAATTCTTTAAGTTGTATTATGATACATGGGCTGCTTGTGATCCAAGCCCACTTATATACTTGTATATAATACATCCAATTGTATTCAGCATTATTATTCACTGCAATAAAGATTTCCTCTTCTCTTTTATTCTTAACGCAAGATCTAATAGATATTTCATTAATTCACTATATCACACTTTCATATTATCCTAACTAAAAGAAAAAAAATGCTAGTTATTTAGATATTTTGTATAATTTGCAGGACTTTTATAACCCTAAACGGGTAATAAGGTTTATATGACATTGGAGAATTAGTTTCTAACATCAATATGGAATTTTAAAAACGTATTAGCACTCTGAATAAGATTAATTTATGAGAATGATGATAAATGATTCATATGAAAACGTATATTTCTCATTACCATTTGCCATATTTTTTATTTCAGAATAAATGTAGTGTACTTGTACTCAAAGCAGTGAAAAATATATTGTGGTGACAATTAACTCGTCCCTAACTGTAAAAATCACCTGTATGGTCAACAATCGATAAACTGCTGATGGGAATGTTAGATGTGGCTCGCATTGTATTAGAGTGGGTGCGTAGATTAGATTATTATTAGTCTCACGTCGTAATAAAATCGAAGCTCCTTTTCATTCTTCTCCATCTATATCTACAAATGATTGCAAACATCTACCCACAGGGAATCTACAACTTCATCATTCTCAACCTAAGTATCAAAACTCTCCATGAAATAATGTTAAATGAATATATAGGATGAATAATCACTCAAGAAAAATTACAACATACTGATATTAAGAATGAAAAAAACATAAAATATAACTTGAGTAATATTATGATTCATGATGATTTTTCTTAAAACATAAAATATAACTTGAGTAATATTATGATTAATATTTCTTCTTTGGACGATGATCTTTCTTTTTTGAAGCCAAGCATGGCCTTGTTATATCACAAGCATATAATCCTTCTATTTTTCATTACTTTTGCTAATGCTAAAGATTAGGCAAAGATAGATTACGTTGATGCATTATCAAAGTCAATAGTCATATTTCAAGGTCAGTAGTCAGGCAAGCTTCCTCCTGATTAAACCATTAACTGGAGGGCAGACTCGGGATTATTATTTCAAAGTCAATATTTCTCTCTGCAAGATGGTTTTTCTTTTTAGAAGCCAAACATGGCCTTATTATTTCACAAGCATATAATCCTTTTATTTTCATTTACGTTTGTTAATGCTAAAGATTCTGACAAAGATAGATTAGGTTGATGCTTATCAAAGTCAACAGTCATATTTCAAAGTCGAAGGTTAGGCAAGCTTCCTCGCATGTGATCAGACTCGGGGATTAAAAGATGGTTATGTAGAAAATGTGGATTTGACTGGCTGGTACTACAATGCTGGAGACAATGTAAAGTTTGATTTGGCAATGGCATTCACAACCACAATGCTATGTTGGAGCATTTTAGAGTTCAGTAGGCGAATGCCTCATGAGTAAATCATGCACGCAAAGCTATGAAATGGGCTACTAATTACCTCTTCAATGCTTCTGCTAAACTTCCTAATTCTCTATCATTACTGATAGGAAAGACCACAAGACATTACAACTCCAACATTGCTTTATAAAGTTACTCGTCAGAATTCAGGTTTGGATGTTGCAGGTGAAACTGCTGCTGCTCTTGCTGCTGCTTCTATGGTTTTCAAGCGTATCCTAAATACTCAGCCAAGTTCATGCAAACTGCAAAAAAGGCATTTGTATTTGCGGATACTTGTAAAGGAAAATACAGTGATTCTCTTGCATTGGTTGTTTTTCCATTCTACTACTCGTATTCAGGATATGAAGATGAGCTTCTCTTGGCATCATCATGGCTCTACAAGGCTACCAAAAACTCAACTTATTTCACCTATGCTCAATCTCTTGCAGATACTGCCAATTTGGACTCTGATACTTTCAGTAGGGACAACAAATTTCTTGGTGTTGCAGTCCTATTTACAAAAATTTCTGACAAACAAAAATCAAACGTATACATGTTCAAACCACATGCAGAAAAGTACATGTGCAACGTGTTAGAAACGAAGAGGAGAGAAGAAACTAATTATATTTCATAAAATATTTCATATAAATTTTCTTGCTTGAAAACAACACAAAATGACCACATATTTATAGTGGTTTACATACCCTTACGAATAGACACGACCCTTTAGATAGACACCTCTTCGCTCCAATGGACACGACTCTTCACTCAATAGACATGACTCTTTAGATAGACACCTTTTCACTCCAATGGACACGACTCTTCACTCAATAGACACGACTCTTCACCTTATTATTAATTTGAGTTTATTCTTTAACAAATTCCTCCCTTAAACTCAAACATTTTCCATCCTTCATTCCAATCATCATCTTACAATTTTCGAGCTGCACTTTTGGTAGCGGCTTTGTAAATATATCTGCCACTTGATCATGACTTGCAACATGACTCATTCGCACGTTGCCTTCCTTCACATGTTCCCGAATAAAGTGAAAGCGAACATCTATATGCTTGCTTCTTTCATGGTGCACTGGATTCTTTGCCAACTCAATTGCAAATTTATTATCGATTTGTATTTCAGTTGCTTCGTGCTGCTGGAGTTTTAACTCATATAACAAATTTCTCAACCATACTGCATGGCATACACACAAAGATGCTGCCACATACTCTGCCTCACACATTGACAATGTCACTATTGGTTGTTTCTTTGAGAGCCACGTGAAAGCAGTATCTCCCATATAGAAGACATATCCCGATGTGCTTTTTCGATCATCTACATCTCCACACCAATCGCTATCAGAGTAACCCACCAGCTTGTATTCATTTGTCTTAGAGTAGAGTAACCCAAGTGACTCTGTTCCTCGTATATATCGAAGAATCCTCTTAACAGCCTTCAGATGTGAATATTTTGGCTCCTCCATGAACCGACTTACTATGCCGACACTATATGTAATGTCTGGCCTTGTGCATGTGAGATACCGTAGATTTTCAATCAAACTTCGGTATTTGTTTGCATCCACTCGATCTCCTTCATTAAATTTAGAGAGTTTCGTACCAAGTTCCATCGGCGTTGCTACTGGATTGCACTCTTCCATCTTGTTCTTCTTCAAAATGTCTTTTGCATAAGCCTCTTGTGACACAAATATTCCATTTCTTCCTTGTCTAACTTCAAGACCAAGAAAGTATTTCATTAACCCTAAATCTGTCATTTCAAACTCTGAGTCATGGCCTCTTTAAAATCTTTTATCATCTCCACATTATTCTCCATGAATATTAGATCATCAACATAAAGAGCAACAAATATCAAGTTGCATTTTTCTTTCTTCACGTATAGTGCATGCTCGTAGGGACATTGTACGAACCCGTTGTCCTTGAAATAGGTGTCAATTCGGGTGTTCCATGCACGAGGCGCTTGCTTTAGCCCATATAGCGCCTTCCTTAACTTCAATACTTTACTCTCCTCCCCAGCTTTCATGTACCCTGGTGGTTGCTCCACGTATACTTCCTCTTCAAGCACACCATTTAAAAATGTTGATTTTACATCCATCTGATAGATCGACCACTTGAATTGTGCTGCTTGTGATATGAGAAGCCTGATTGTTTGCATTCTCTCCACCGGGGCAAAGACTTCGTCATAGTCGATCCCTGCCTTTTGTTTGTAGCCCTTCGCAGCTAGGCGTGCCTTATACCTTTCTATCTCACCGTGGGTATTCATCTTTTTCTTATATACCCATTTTACTCCTATGGGTTGATATCCTTTTGGAAAATCCACCAAGTCCCAAGTTTCATTTCTACCGATAGCCTTCATCTCTTCATCCATCGCAGCTTTCCATTTCTTATCTCTCACTGCCTCTTCAATAGTAATATTCTCAGCATCTGCCAAGAGACATATCAAGTGTACTTCATATGTTGACTCGTATAGGTCTTGCAAACTTCGCATCTTTGGTTGCCTTGGCTCTTCTTCATCATCAGATATTTGAGGTGTTATTGGTGTGCGTATCGATGTAGTAGTTAATGATTCTCCTTTTTATTCCTTCTGCGTCACTTCCATTTGGTTGTTCCAATCCCACGCGCTTTCTTCATTCACCTGCACATCTCGGCTCACAACCACCTTTTTTCAATTGGGTTGAATAACTTGAAAGCTTGTCTTTTCATCATATCCAATGAATATGTACTTCTTGCTCTTATCATCTAATTTGGTTCTTCTTTGATCTGGTATACGTGCATATGCCAAACTACCGAATACTTTTAAGTGTGATACAATTGGTTTTTGTCTGCTCCAAGCTTCCTGTGGTGTTTGATTTGCCAATATCGCATGTGGACACCGATTTTACACATACACTGCACATTGTACTGCTTCTGCCCAGAATTCTTTCGGCATGCCTTTGCTTCTCAACATTGATCGAACCATGTCAAGAATAGTTCGGTTTTTTCTTTCAGCCACACCGTTTTGTTGAGGTGAGTATGGTGCGGTTAAAAATCTTTTGATCCCTTGTTTCTCGCAATAGCTTGTGAATGCTATTGACATGTACTCTCCACGTCTATCTGATCGTAAGGCCTTGATATAAAGACTAGCCGTCTTCTCTATTAATACTTTGAATTTCTTGAACATTCCAAGTGCCTCAGATTTTTCTTTCAAAAAATAAACCCAAGTCTTTCTTGTGTAATCGTCAATGAAAGTGATAAAGTACCTCTTCTCGCTGAATGGCTTAGGTGTGATCGGGCCACATATGTTGGTGTGTATCAACTCTAGAGACCTCCTGGCGTGATAATCAACCTTCTTTTGAAAAGAATTTCTTGTTTGCTTGCCGAGCACACATCCCTCGCAAAATTTCTTTGTGTAATCCATGTCTGGTAAACTGTAAACCATATCCTTCTTTGCTAACTCTTTCAAACCGTCATAATGTAAGTGTCCGAACCGTAAGTGCCATAGTGAAGCTTTATCCTCCACGTTGACTTGCAAACACCTTTCTCGCACTTTTCCCAGATTGAGTTTGAACATTCGATTCTTGGCCATCTCTACATTTGCAAGTAAATAGCCACTTTTGTCCTTCAAATGTAACATCTGATCTTTCATGAAAATTGAATACCCCTTCTCCAATAGTTGCCCCATGCTAAGGATGTTGCTCTTCAGTTCAGGCACGTAATAGACATCTTCAATCGACCCTTCTTTACCATCCATTTAAGAAAAACATATTTTGCCTTGGCCTTTGACTTGAACTTTTGACGCATTTCCAAATGACACATGTCCATCCTTTACCTTTTGCATCTCCATGAAAAGATGTTTTTGTCCGTACATATGATTACTAGCACCGGTGTCGAGATACCACATTATATCGCTGTCAGAAGCATTGTCCTTGTAGGCCATCAAGAGAACACTATCGTCTCTTGTTTCTTCTTCCGCAACCAGATTCGTGTTTTCTTCCACCTTTTTCTTGGAATAGCAGTCTTTTGCATAATGCCCATATTTGCCGTAGTTGTAGCACTCAACATTTGGACGATTTGACCAGCCACCTCTTCCACGACCAAGTCTTCGACCACGCCAATTTTGTTGTCTCGACTGGCCTTTTTCTTCAGGATTGTTTCCAAATCCACGGCCTCCACTATGACCAAAACCACGACCTCCACGATCGCGTCCCCTTCCTCGATTTTGTTGTGCATATATCGCCTTGTCTTCCTTAATACATGCCTTAGCTTGTAAAGCCTCTTCGAGTAGCTCTTGTTTCTTTTTCATCCTCCGTTGTTCGTGTGCTTCAAGAGAACCTACAAGATCATCGAAGGTCATTTCTGCCAAATTCTTCGACTCCTCAATTGCGCATACGAAGTTCTCGAAATCATCGGTCAATGATCGAAAAATCTTCTCCACAACCCTTGCATCGGTTAGGTTTTCCCTATTGCGGTTGAGTTGATTAACCACTGTTTGAACATGTGTGATGTAGTCGGATATTCCTTCCGATTCTTTCATTTTCATCGCTTCTAATTCGCCTCGAAGAGTTTGAAGCCGCACTTGTTTAACTCGGTCGGCACCCTTATAGACCTTTTGTAAAATGTCTCATGCTTCCTTCGAATTTGATGCATTGGTAATTTTCTCAAATCCCGACTCATTCTTTGCATGGAACAAGAGGTAGAAAGCGGCCTTGTCTTTCATACGCATTTATTTCAATGTTTTTAACTGTATCGCAGTCAAGTTCGTAGTATTTTCTGTGTAGCCATTTTCGACTACTTCCCATGCATCTTGTGCACCTAGCAACGCACGCATCTGAATGCTCCAATTGTCATAATTCAACTTGGTTAGTCGTGGAATCGGTATTTGCCCCAACGATAAACTCCCGAAATTTGTCATAGATCTGATACCAATTTGCTAGAAACGAGGAGGAGAGAAGAAACTAATTATATTTCATATAAATTTTCTTGCTTGCAAATAACACAAAATGACCACATATTTATAGTGGTTTACATACTCTTACAAATAGACACGACCCTTTAGATAGACACATCTTCACTCCAATGAACACGACTCTTCACTCAATAGACACGACTCTTTAGATAGACACATTTTCACTCCAATGGACATGACTCTTCACTCAATAGACATGACTTTTCACCTTATTATTAATTTGAGTTTATTATTTAACACAACGTGCTTCCAAACTCTCCGACTAAGGCTGCAAAGTGCACTCTGAATAAGTGTCTAGAATTATTATTGCTTTTCTTTTTCTTCTTCAATTTCTTAAAGGGTGTGATGAATGCAGGCGGTGTATTTAGTAACTAGTTAGCATAATACATCACTGATAAGTGAGGCTCTATTATTCTCCAAGAGGTAACTAGGACCGCTACCAACAATTCTATGTTTGTACATCACAACTCATTGCAATGTTCATTGGTGGAAACTTTCTGCTGAAAAAACCAGAGTTATTGTAAGATATATAAACAAACAAAAAGATTAAGGTGGGCAGCTAGACTTGCAAAATAACAATATGGCACTTGTACATCCATAATGAAGAGCGAGCTTAAAAGAATCCAGTGTATGTAGACTAGTGTATGTTTTCACCCCTACTTGAAATCTAAATTTTAATTCCGGACAAAAGAGGAATAGATTTGAGGCCCACCTAACACCCATTGCCCACCCTTCACTTCAATTCTACATCTGTAGACCAGTGTATGTTTTCACCCCTACTACCGATTTATATGCATGAAAGATGAAATGATCCGCACTCATGTAAACGCATTGTATATATACAATTGGGTCTACTATATGTAAAGAGCACAGTCCCCAGTAATATAATTAATGCAGGACGAAAGAGGAACAAATTGTGGTTTATTGATCCACATAACTTTACACATTAAAATCTAGTTTAAGTTATTTTATTTACCATCGTTTATAGTATGTTATATATAATTACTATTTTCCATAATTAAAAACAATTTACAAAAAAAGGGTTCAAAAGCTAAGAAAAGCGCTTTAGTATGCAATAGTGATATACAAAAATTATTAGTTTAAGCTTCACGTTTTACTTAAACAACAATTGAAAAATCTTGTACACTATGAAAAGTGCTTTGGTATGGAATAATCATACAAGTAATAGATTATGTAGTTCATCCACCAAAAAGTGTAGTTGTTTTATTCCAAAAGGTCATTTTAATTCAAACAAATCGTAGATTGATTTGTTAAAATATTTCATGGTCTGGTTAAAATATTTCTTCCAAATTAAGTATAAAAAAAAATTAATATTAAAAAGTAGGTTATTTTCCTTCAGAAAAAAATAGTTTACTAAAATATCTCGTGACCAAGACAATTTTTTGAGAACCAGTACTTAATTTAAATAAGCAACTCAAGACATTTTAGTTGATAATGCAAAAATTAATCAACCAACTGCGCCAATCAACAAAGAAACGATTAGCATTAACGTTGTAGTATAAACAAATAACCAACACCTTGCCACCATTATCAAGAAGAAGAAAAATCATACGATACACGTCTTACTTTATTTTGATCTGAGAAAGAGGTAAAACAAAGTTCGTTAAATTTACCGTCGTTAAATTTCTATCGTTGTGCACTGCTCTATTGTATAAACAGTTATAGTTGTGCACTGCAACAACACACAACTTCGGTTGTAGATTTTGAATACCATATACATCTCATGTATATACCATTATTATTTTAATATTTTTGCATATAGCGTGTAATTAAATGTTTTAATTTTTCGAAAAAAAAAATCACGATTCCAACGGTTCGGTCGGTTGAACCATCAAAAACTTAAATTTTTAGTCGTCACGGTTCGACTCACAGTCCGGTTATGAAAACTACGATTAGAACTCTTGTACTGTTATGATTTAGATGGACTGGGAACTTGGGAAATGGTTGTCTACAACCATGTTGCATAAGCTGACTATGACACGTTGAAAATGAAACGTACGTATGACCATAACTTAGGCTCCAATAATTAAAATGGAATTCATATAATATCACCAAGGATAAATTGTTCAGAATAAAAGCATCGGTTACCATTTTGAGGTTACAGGAGGTCCCACAAACAGTCTGACAAATAGACTAAAATCTGTATTAGTCCTGTGATTCTTATATGTGCTGCATCAGCTGAAAATAAAACATGTGGTTGAAGACAAATAGGAAAAGCACAAGGATGCTTCATAAGTTATATAAGAGATTATAAAATTTAAAAAAAAAAGACCGTAGCATACGATTTAATTTGATTTAAGCCATATATAAAATAAGACAAACACTACAATGCTCTACGATCAAGTTTGGATGCTGGCGAGATATAAAAAGCTACCACTAAGGGAAGCATTGCGGATTTTGAATCATTAAGCCAATCAAACTATTGCATATATAGACATTATAGACACTATATACGTGTTGGATATTTTCAAAATATTGGATTTTGATTAATTGTGGAAGATGGAAGAAAGAAGGTAAGAGATATTAGTCCAACGTGATACTACATTTGTTCAATATAGGATTCCGATGAGAAGGTTGAGTTCTTTGGACATAAAAATGTTTTCTTTTGTATTAAAGAGAGAGAACGTGTATCTTAACATACACGTCCGCCCCGGCATGTAAAGCGCCTGGTTGTTGTTTTTTATAAGGACTTGGAGGCATGATGATGATAAGAGTTGTAACGCCCCACTCCGAGAGCCTCATTAACAAAGAGTATTATATGGATAATACCGTCTGCTAATGCGGACAATAGAGTATAATGGAAGCGACCATGTGTAGTCTTACTTGAACTATCTACTGAACACGCCGAAAAGTGATTTTTATCATCTCATGTGGTTCGACAAGTTCACTAAATACTTAAAGCAAAACTACAATGGCTATAGGATCTATCAGAACAAAATGTAACAACTCAATGTAATATACATCACAGAACAGCGGATCATCATAAACACATATTCTGATACAAAGTAGAGTATACAAAATGATACATGTCAAGTGGTATAGCAAACCACAATATACAGACGAGTTCACAAGAATACATATCAGAGTTACAATAGATAAGGACTACACAAAAAGCTAAGACAAAAAGAAGCTAGCGGAATAGTCCATGCGGAAGCAAAAGAGGCTAAGTCCAAAAGCACCTAACCTGAAACATCTCGGTCTGACCCGAGTATAAAATACACGGGTCAGTCTAGCTAAACAAATCAGTTAGATAAACTGATCAACAGTAAACCTGCAAAATCGTACAGAGTATAACAAATATCTCTAAGGGAGACACACAATCATCTAGCAAAAGATGAACATAACAAAACAAGCCTCATATCATCGGCATCTCAACAAACAAAGGGTATCATATCCCAAATCAAGCCAAAAGGCAAATAACAAATACCAATAAAGGTATACAAGTTCCACTAGATGATCGCTACATATCATGCGGCTCAAAAAGACCAACACCGAAGGGCGATGCACTAGGGAATATAAATATCAATCAAAACAACAAAAGATTGCTCGAGCTCAGTACTGTATAAACAAGGATCCATAAGCCCGAAGGCTCCAAACCCAAATATCACCCATGCGGCTCAAAAAGACCAACATCGGAAGCGATACTATAGGGCAACAAACCCGAAGGCACAAACCCGAAGGCACATACCCGAAGGCAACAAACCTAGGGAGACTGTCCGAAGACACTATCCCAAAGGCAACAAACCGTAGTGGTGAAGGTCCGGAGGCCCAGTACTGGACACCACTAACTGGCGGAATGTGTCATAACTCTCGAAAAGGAACCCGAAAAGTGTTAACGTATGTCCTATAACCACTCGTTCGCACTAAACGGTTTACTATCCATTAGCCATTTTCACACTCAAAGCATTACAAAGTTTACCTCATGTCATCGGTAAACCAGACACAAAGGTCAAAACGATCAATCGAATAGGTCGGGGACTAATCGGAAAGGTGAACGCGCGGATTCATGGTCCGTGTTTTACCTAACCATTTAATCTCCTTTCCACTTCGTTCGAAGTGCAAAATCGTGTGTGTTTAAATAGAAATTTATAAAGCGGAGAAGGGAGCTTTTAATACGATTTAGAGGGATTATTTATAAAACTCGTGAATAAAGTCAAAAGTATGTTATCAAAGCCAAAGATGCAATAACAAACATTAAAAACCAACTTGCATTGATAAGATTTGGAAAACCGATCAAAACGAACAAAAATATGCAAAACAGCCAAAACAGGAGCAGGTCGGTCGGCCGGGTACAGGGCTCGGTCGACCGGACACTGTCCTGGAAAAATTCTCGGGAAGCAGGTCGGTTGACCGGACTTCCTGGGTCGGTCAGCCGGAGCCTGAATTCCTGCACTTCCAAAACAGAGGCAGGGAAGTGCTCAAGTAGCAGGTCGGTCGACCAGACCCTGCGTTCGGTCGGCCGGAGCCTGTTTTCCAGCACTTCTTGCCCTATCAAATGAAATGCTAATTCTTTCCAAATCAAAGCAATAGCACATGAATATTTGTTAGGAATTCATACCCAACATCAATGATAGATATACACATAGATGTGAGATAAAAATCTCACCTTTTTACCCAAAACAAAGAAGAAGAAGCTCAATTGCAAAGAGAAGATCAACCACTCACTACTTCAACTCAACAAGCTTCAATCTAAGATCAAAACAAGTATTTCCTAAGTTAGGGTTAGGAAACTTTCTGAAATTGAAGGAGAAAGAGTTGGAGAAGATGAAGAGGAGGCTTACCAATGGCTTCTATTTGATTTTGGAGCAAGGATTCGAGTTTGCAAGGAGAAACTAGGGCTTGGAATATCTAATTCCTCTTCCTCTCCACCATTTTCAGTTTTAGCTTAAGAAAAGAAATGAAATGAAGATGGAATGAAGAGAAGGGGCTGAGTTAGGGATTTAAGTGGGTTTAGTTAGCTAGTGGGCTGAACCCAACCCAAAACCCAACTAGAAAAAGTAGCAGATTTCGACATACTCCAAACTTATCGAAGCTTATACTCAAAAAGATCGCAAACGGCATTTTGAACTCAATGGAAGTGGTCTCAAGTCCCAATTCGACCGTTTGCAAAAAGTAGCTTTTCGGACTATAATCCGACAAACGACATTATATTTAAATAAAATATTTAAATATACAACCGATAAATATGCGGGTTGTTACAAGAGTGATGGCGATGAAGTGAAGTGACAGGAGTTGTTGGGGAAGATGAATTTTGATAAGCAAATAGGAAAAAAAATACAAAACAAAACAAGGAAAAAATGCTAACAATTGGAATTCATTTTAGATCCGCCTCTACATTCATAGGATGCATATATATATATATATATATATATATATATATATATATATATATATATATATATATATATATAATGCGCGCGCGCAGCATATACATTTCGAAATAAGAGTAATAACAATAAAAAAGAGTAACTAATTCTGATATTATTTGGGAACCACACTAATTCCTATCAACTAAATATTTAAAGAAAGAAATAACAACTACTTGGGACCACTCTCCTATACCAATTGCTTTTAATTTCCCACGGCAAGCTTTTCCAGTTGCATGCTTTTTCAAGCTTCATACTTTTCATGCTTCTCTTTCTGATTTGCATTGCTATAAGCTGGAGTTTTTGCCTTACATTTTGTTATGCAACTTTGTTTTAGATGTGTATGTTGTGTAGCATGCACACATGCACACTAGCTCCTGCTTTTCCTTTCCTTGTAACTTCTCCATGGTGATGTTCTACGAGTTCAACCACCTTAGTGCCACCCTTTGATCAACTTTTCTAGCAGTCTGCAACTGTTTCAGCAATGGGGTGTAACAACTACCCCTCTCTTCAAAATTCGACATTGTCTCAAGGTCAAAAATGGGTATTGTGCAATTAAGTCCCAATAATTTTACCATGTCACCTCGTCTTCACTCCTTTTCTTCCATTTGATCAATGCTTGAGTAGCGTTAGTATTGTGTATTTTTGACATTCTTCTAGCAAGAATTCTGTCAGGCTCAAGATGAATTTGCTCTGTATATGATGGCAGGTCAATTTGCAGAGGTGTATGTGTTCCAATTCTCTTTATTGAGTTGAGAAACATGGAAAACATTATGGATTTTTGTTGTTGGTGGTAGTGCTAATTTGTAAGCAACTTGTCATATCTTTTCAATCATTTTGTATGAGCCATAAAACTTTGGAGATGTTAGCATACTGTTTGACCTTTTTTGGCCTTTTATCTATTTGGCCTTTTATCTGTTTGGCCTTTTATCTGTTTTCTATCTATATAAACCTATCTCTGTAACCCTAATGTAATCAATCTTCTTGCTCAGCCGTCTTGCTGAATAATATGAATTATCTTCTTCTTCTTCTTCTTATTTGATTTTATAAACGTTTTACAAACGTTAACATGGTATCAGAGCAAGGTTCCTGTTTTTGCCTCGTCGCTGCCTCAACCTGAAACCCTAGCCTGCCTCAGCCCGAAACCCTAGCTTCGTTGTCAAGCTCTCAGTCCCAAAACCCTAACCCCCTCTGCCGATCTTCCCTCAGCCCGAAACCCTAGCCCCAGCCCCAGCCTCTGCCGCTCGTTCCAGCCCCAGCCCAAACCTCTGCCGCTCGATCTCCACAGCCCCAGCCCCACAGCCCCAGCCTCTGTCGAGCCCCAGCCCTTGCCGCCCGATCTCCCCAGCCTCAGGCCCTGCTGCCCTCGTCCCTGCAGCCTTTGTCCCCACCAAAACCCTAGCACACCGAAACCCTAGCCCATTTGTACCAGACTCAACCTGAAACCCTAGTTCCCTGTAACAGTTGCTGACTTCAAAATATGGCAGGAGGTGATGATTCATTACAGGCTATTAGTGTTCGTCTAGATGGAAAAAACTATTCTTATTGGAGTTATGTCATGAAAAATTTTCTGAAAGGAAAACAGATGTGGGGATATATTTCTGGTGTTATTGTGGCTCTTGAAACTACTAATGTTGAATCAATGGAGAAATGGGATACCAACAATTCAAAGATCATTACTTGGATTAATAATTCCGTTGAGAATAAAATTGGTATGCAATTGGCTAAGTATGATACTGCTAAGCAAGTCTGGGACTATTTGGAGCGACTTTTTGTGCGCTCTAACTTTGCCGTTCAATATTAATTAGAGGCTGATATTCGATCATTGTCTCAGAATGATCGAAATATTCAAGATTTTTATTCTGAAATTACTGCTCTTTGGGATCAATTGGCTATGACTGAGGATGCTGAGCTTAGGTCATTTGCTCCATATATCACTCGTAGGGATGCACAACGTCTTGTTCAATTGTTGATGGCTCTTCGACCAGAGTATGAGCATTGTCGTGCGTCCATCCTACATCGCACTCCTTTACCTTCTGTTGACTCTGTTCTACATGAATTGTTAGCTGAAGAAACTCGCTTGAAATCTCAAACTGAGAAAGTTGCACAGACCTCTTCTGCATCTGTTCTTGCTACGGGGATTTTACCAATCCCGTCTCAACGCAACAAAATAAATATCAAGAATGGTCATGATTGTAATTACTGTAAACAACCAGGCCATTGGAAAAATCAATGTCCTGAATTATTAGCTCGTCAAAAAAATCAAAAGCAAGGTGATAGATCACAACAGCAACAACGTGGTAGCCAACAACAGTCCTTCTCTACTGCACAAGGATATAGACAGTCACGTGGTAGTTCTCAGCCTAAGACTGCTGCATTGGTACATCCTTCTGGTGAATCAGGTGTGGACTCCTCTATGGACTCTCTTGCAGAACAATTTCAGAAGTTCCTTGCTAGCCAGTCTTTGTCTCAAAACATGACTGCTCCTCAGTCTCAGCATTTTGCCATGTCAGCTCCCTCCATATCAGGTTTGAATTCTCCTTTATGGATTTTGGATTCTGGTGCTTCATATCATATGTCCCATGATTGTTCATCATTTATATCTATGTCTTTTGATTCTCGCTCACCTTCTATTTTGACTGCTGATGGCACACCTTTGCCATTAACAGGAATCGGTACAATTCAAACCACACACGTTTCCCTTCCAAATGTTTATTGCATTCCTAAATTAACTATGAACCTTGTGTCGGTCGGACAACTTTGTGATCTTGGATATCTTGTTCATTTTTCTTCTACCACTTGCTCTGTGCAGGATCCCAACTCCAAGAAGGTGATTGGGACAGGCCGTAGGCAGGGCGGTCTCTATGTTTTGGATGACTTACACATTCCAAGTCATGCCGCTGCTGCCAGTATTGACCTTTCTTCTTTTCATTTAACTCCATTGTCTTCTAAGTTTTATTTGTGGCATTCTAGACTTGATCATATTTCAAGCTCTCGTCTTAAATTTTTATGTAATTCTGGTGTTTTGGGAGATTTACGTTCTCATGATATTTCAGATTGTAGTGGTTGTAAACTTGGAAAATTTTCTGCTTTACCTTTAATCAAAGTCTTTCTACTTCTACTGCACCTTTTGATTTAGTTCACTCTGATGTTTGGGGTCCAGCACCCATCCCCACAAAAGGTGGGTGCAGATATTATGTCTCTTTTATCGATGACTATACTCGTTATTGTTGGGTTTTTCTGATGAAACGTCGTTCTGAGTTTATTGATATATATACTGCCTTTCAAGCATATGTTAAAACACAACACTCTGCTATTGTTAAATGCTTTCGTTCTGATTTAGGAGGGGAATATACTAAGGGAGACCTTTCTAACATATTCACGGCTGATGGTACTTTGCATCAGTCTTCCTGCACTGATACCCCGCAACAAAATGGTGTTGCTGAAAGAAAACATAGACACATTGTTGAAACTGCCCGTTCTATGATTCTTTCAGCTAGTGTTCCAAAAGAATTTTGGGGAGAAGCTGTTCTTACTTCCGTTTATCTTATTAATAAAATCCCAATTTCTCATAATTCTGGTATTTCTCCTCATGCCAAGTTGTTTGGTCAAACTCCCGATTACTCACACCTAAAAGTATTTGGTTCCACTTGTTTTGTTCTTCGTCCGCACGTAGAGCGTACAAAATTATCTTCACGTGTTGCTATATGTGTTTTTCTTGGGTATGGTATTGGACAAAAAGGCTATCGCTGTTATGATCCTTCTTCAAATAAACTATATGTTTCTCGTCATGTTTCCTTTATTGAGCATATTCCCTTCTACTCTATTCCAGCTAGTCCTCATAATATGACTAAGTCTGATCTTATTCACATTGATCCATTTCCTGCTGATAACCCCTCTGATTCACCACTCATTACCATTAAAACACCGTCATCTATACACTCTGTTCCTCCTCCTTCTGCAGGTGACACTTTATCTCCTGCTACTACAGTTCAAACACCTCCTGTGATGACAGATCCTGTTCAACCTCGCTATCCCACTCGCACACGTAAATCTACTCAATTATCATATTTTGCTTACTCTTGTTACTCTCGGGCTTTTGCTTCATTTCTTGTTTCCATTGACACTTTCTATGAGCCTTCTTCTTACTCGGAGGCTGTTCGTTCTCCTGTGTGGCAACGTGCTATGTCTGAGGAAATGTCTGCTTTATACAAAACAGGTACCTGGGATCTTGTATATCTTCCTACTGGGAAGAAAACTATTGGTTGTCGATGGGTATATAAGATTAAAACCAAGTCAGATGGTTCTATT
The DNA here is from genome assembly GCA_030737815.1 of Allium fistulosum. Lineage (NCBI taxonomy): Eukaryota > Viridiplantae > Streptophyta > Magnoliopsida > Asparagales > Amaryllidaceae > Allium > Allium fistulosum. Next base: position 1,396,646,804 of record CM060902.1, read on the forward strand.
GAGCGATACAAAGCTCGTTTAGTTGCTAAAGGATTTGCCCAAGAGTATGGCATGGATTATGAGGAGACGTTTGCTCCTGTGGCTAAGATGACATCTGTTTGGGTTCTTATTGCTGTTGCGTCCAGTCATAAGTGGGACATCTCTCAAATGGATGTTAAAAATGCTTTTCTTAATGGAGATCTTAAGGAAGAAGTTTACATGGTTGCTCCACCTGGCGTTTCTCATGCTCCAGGTCAGGTTTGCAGGCTTAAGAAAGCTCTATATGGTCTTAAGCAAGCACCTCGTGCTTGGTATGAAAGATTTTCGAATGTTGTTACATCACTTGGTTTTACCTCTAGTTCCCATGATTCAGCACTCTTTGTCAGAGTAACTTCTGCAGGCCGTATTCTTCTTCTACCATATGTAGATGATATGATCATTACAGGTGATGACAGTAATGGTATTATGAGGATTAAAGCCACATTGTCTCGTTGTTTTGATATGAAGGATTTGAGTCATCTACGTTATTTTCTAGGCATTGAAGTAGCTTCCTCAGAAAAAGGCTATCTTCTTTCCCAATCCAAATACGCCACTGACATTATTCATCGTGCTGGTCTTACTGATACACGTCATGTTGATTCACCACTTGAGGTAAATGCCCGATATACTCCGACAGATGGGAGTCCTCTTTCTGATCCCACTTTATACCGTTCTATTGTTGGTTGCCTTGTATATCTGACCATCACTCGTCCAGATATTGCCTATGATGTTCACATTGTTAGCCAGTTCGTATCTTCCCCTACCTCTGTTCATTGGGCTGCTGTTATGCGCATTCTTCGTTACTTGCAAGGAACACTTTATCAGAGTCTTTTGTTTCCATCGACCTCATCTTTGGAGCTTCGTGCTTTCTCTGATGCAGATTGGGCTGGTGATTCAACGGATAGAAAATCCACAACTGGCTTTTGCATATTTTTAGGTGATTCCCTTATTTCATGGAAGAGCAAGAAACAGGATGTTGTTTCTCGGTCTTCTACTGAGGCAGAGTATCGGGCTATGGCCTCCACTACATCTGAGATCATTTGGTTACGCTGGCTATTAGAAGATATGAGTGTTTCGATTTCCTCTCCCACTCCTATGTATTGTGACAATAAGAGTGCTATTCAAATTGCTCACAATACTGTTTTTCATGAGCGCACCAAACATATTGAGATTGACTGTCATTTCACTCGGTATCACTTGCTGCACGGAACCATTTCTCTGCCTTTTACTTCGTCATCGACGCAACTTGCAGATTTCTTCACGAAGGCTCACACTATCGAACGTCATAGATTTTTCATTGACAAACTCTCGATGCTTCTTGCTGTACCATCGCGTGTTTGAGGGGGGATGTTAGCATACTGTTTGGCCTTTTTTGTCCTTTTATCTGTTTGGCCTTTTATCTGTTTTCTATCTATATAAACCTATCTCTGTAACCCTAATGTAATCAATCTTCTTGCTGAGCCGTCTTGCTGAATAATATGAATTATCTTCTTCTTCTTCTTATTTGATTTTATAAACGTTTTACAAACGTTAACAGGAGAAAGCTTTTGTGTGTGTTGAATACCAGCGGTTATTTGTCTATATGGTTGAAATTTTAGGTACACCCAATCAATCACTAAAATTTCTCTAAAGGATTTGTGCTTGTCTGCATAGTGTTTCATTCTTTCTCTGGCTGTAGCTATGTTGTCCTTAAGCGGCTGTATTATTATGTCTCTCGCAATAATTCCTCTTCCACTTTTGCACCTTAGCTGATTTGGGGATGTAGTTAAGTAAGTTAGGTGGTTTTTTACCATATACAATTTCATAAGGTGTGAAATTAGTTGTAGTCTTCCACGTAGTGTTGTACCACAGTTCTGCTAAAGATAGCCATTTAACCCATTCTTTAGGCTTGTGATTACAAAAACATCTCAAGTAGCATTCCAATGTTTTATTGGTGATTTTTGTTTGTCCATCACTTTGGGGATGATATGCCGTACTTAATGTTAATTTATTGCCTTGTATTTTGAAAAGTTCTTGCCAAAATAAGCTTGTAAAACGACATCTCTATCACTTACAATAGATTTAGACATACGATGATATTTAACAACATAATCAAAGAATTTCTGGGCTATTTGAGGTGCAGTGTATGGATGAGTAAGCTAAACAAAATATGCATATTTAGACAATCTGTCTACCGCTACTAAAATGACAGTGTGATGGTTGCAAGGAGGCGATTGAGTAATGAAATCCATACTAACATCATCCCAAATTTGGTCAGGAATGAGAAGAGGTTGCAATAGGCTAAGGGAGTTTATGTTTTTATTTTTCATTCTTTGCCATCACAGGCAGCTACAAAGTTTTACACATCTCTTTTTATACCTTGCCAATGAAAAACTTGTTTCAATCTATGTAGGAGTTTTGCTACTCCCGAATGACCAGCTAGAGAAGATGCATGACATTCTTCCAACAGTATGGATTGAATGGCATGTGCTTGTGTGCTAACTAAAATCCTTCCTTTATAATAATAAATATCTTCAACTTAGCATATTTAGAGTGTGCATTCTTGTTGTGTTCCAGTTTGTGCTCAATTGTGTTGTAGTACCGATCAATGTGCACAAGCTTCTTAAAATCTAGGAACCATGGACTCTACATAATTGTACTTGCTTTAAGATTGATAGTTTGTGTGCTATTAATGTTCTCATTTTGTCTTGATAGAGAGTCTGCAATCACATTTTCCTTACCAACTTTGAATTCCACAAAATAGTCAAAATTGAGGAGTTTTGTTAACCATTTATGTTGTGTGTTATTGGTTAATTTCTGGTCTAACAAGTTTTTTAGACTTCTATAGTCAGTCTTGATTATGAATTTCCTCCCAGTTAAGTACTGACTCCACTTCTTAGTGGAAAGAATTAATGCTAATAATTATTTTTCGTAAATAAACAAAGATAAGTTGGTACCTTTCAAAGCTTTGCTTAAATAAGCAATAGGCCTACCATTTTGTAACAACACTACTCCAATTCCACTTCCCGATGCATCACATTCCAGCGTGAAATCCTTAGAGAGATCTGGCATTGCTAAAATAGGTGGGTTCATTAAGCATTTCTTTAGTGTATTGAAGGCATTCTGTGCTTCTGTGTTCCACATAAAGGAGTTCTTCTTTAGCAAGTCTGTCAGTGGTTTTGCGATGCTACCATAGTGCTTAACGAATTTTCTATAATAACCAGATAAGCCTAAAAATCCTCTTAATGCTTTCAGATTTCTAGGTGTGGCCAATCATTGTTTGCTTGTGTTTTTACCTGGTTTACCGCAACTTCATTCTGTGATATAACATGACCTAAATATACTATTTGAGTTTGAGCATTTGGATAGTTTGACCACCAGGTAATTGTCTTTCATGATCTGCATAGTTAAGATTAAGTATGATGAGTAATCTTGGTAGTTTTAACTATATATCAGAATATCATCAAAGAAAACAAGTAAAAAATTCCTGAGATAATTTCTGAATATAGAATTCATCGGTGATTAGAATGTAGAAGGTGTATTAGTGAGGCCAAATGGCATCACCAAGAACTCATAATTTCCTTTGTGTGTTCGAAATGTTATTTGGATGTCATCTTGATGCTGTGCAGTTAATGCCCCGCTATAACCCTGTTATATCTCATAGCGGATTTCTACCGCTACGATTTTTCCATATAGCCCCAAATATAGCCTTTCCGCTTTAAGCCCCGCCATTTCCGCTATATCCCGTTATTCCAGCTATATTCCGCTATTTCCGCTATATCTTCTTTAAAAGAAATGAATTGAGAAATGACATTTATACATTATAAAAATTATGAAATTAATTTATTTAATTAAATTTTTAATATATTTTCAAAAATGAAAATACTCTAATATTCTACTAAATTCAATTATGTTATATAACAGTTTTACGTTTATTTACAGTATATTTGCACATGTTTTTATTTGAAATTATTTATGTATTTTTAGTTCAATTGAGTGTTAATTTTTCATTTAACTACCATTTATATTTCTGTATAAACATTAAGTACGAGTTTTATATGCTATTTTAGAGTCATCCGCTATATCCCGCTATATCCTCGCTGTATCCCTGCTATGACTTTTTGCACCTCCGCTACGTTGAATCTGCCGAGCGCTTTAACTGCACGGCCTTGATGCATTCTTATTTGGTGATAACTGGGCATTAAATCTAGTTTTGTGAAGTATTAGCTCCATTAAATTCATTAAAAAGGTCATCAATTAATGGAATGGGGAATTTGTCTTTAGTGGTTAGTTTATTTAACTTTTTATAGTCTACCCACATTCTCCAACTGCCATCATGCATTTTCACCATTAGCACAGGTGATGAATAAGAACTATAGCTGGGTCTTATAATTCCTTGATCAAGCATTTCTTTGATTAACTTTTCATTTTCATTTTTGAGATGATATGAGTGTCTATAAGGTCTCAGACAAAAGGCTTGGCTTCAGGAATTAGTGGAATTTTGTGACCCATAGGTCTATGTGGTGGTAAGGATTGTGGCTTTTGGAACACAGTAGGATATTGGTTGATTATGCTGAGGATGGAGGGTGCCAATTCTTGAGCAGTTTTATGGATTTATAGAGTGGTAGTTATGGGAAGAATATTAGTTATTTGAAGCATGAAGTTTAGGTTTTTCTGATGAAGGATTTTATCCATTTTGTCCTCTGTGGTAATTTTTGCAGTGTTTGGATGTAAACCTTGCCAGCTGTAGTTGATGCCATTGTACTGGAATTTTAGCTACAGTAATTTGAAGTTGAATGTGACATTATCAAAGCTTGTAAGCTATTGTACTCCTAATATTACTTGACATCCTTCAACTAGTAGCCATAACAAGTTAATAGGCATTTGTACTCCTTGGCATTTCAATAGTATATCATGGCATGCTCTTGATCTAGTCATTGTTTCTCCATTGATAATTTGAACTTTAAATTCTTAGGATTTGTTAAATGAAGTCCTAACTGATATGCCAATTTATCATTGATGAAATTATGTGTAGACCCAAAATCTACTAAAATGTGAACATGATTGTCATTTATGTCCCTTCAACTCTGAATGTATGGATTGCAAGAATACCAGACATAGCTTGAAGTGATATTGCTAAGGATATTTCTTCATTTGAGGTATCTTGAACAATGGTATCAATGCTTGAGTTACTTTCATGCTCTACAACTGGTGTATTGTCATTGGTGCAGTCTATCATGTAAGTTTTCTTATTATTGCATTTATGCCTTGGGTATCATTTTTCGTCACAATTGTACCACTGATTCTTGTCTCTTCTCGGGTTATCATTGGTGAATGTTTACTGTATGGTGCAGGCTTGAGGTTGGTTTTAATAGGCATGTTTTGGTGTGGAAGTGGTGGGTATTAGCTTTGTATGGTTGTTCTGAATTGTTTTCTTTGATAAAAATATTTCTCTTCAAAGTTCTTTGCTAAAGAAATTGCTTCTCTAAAGTTTTGAGGTGTAAAAACTAGTACTTCATATCTGATTTCCTCTTTTAGACTCCCTACAAATTTATCGATGAGATAAGCTGGTGGTAACTTATCTAGTAGGCCAGTGAGTTGTTCAAACTTTATGAGGTAATCTTTGATAGTTGTAGTTTGTTTCTAGTTGGCAAAGGCATCAAAAGGCCTGGCTAAATCTGTCGGTCCAAATCTGGAATTAATTTCTTCTGAAAAAATAGCCCATATGTTGTGTTGCTCCATATTAGTAGTATACCAATGGAACCATTGTAAGGCCTCATCTCTAAGATAAAATGCACAAACCTAAACCCACTCTATAAAGGTTACTTTATGATATAATAAGACCCGTTCAACGTGCTTTAACCAAGACAGTACATTACTATCACCAGAGTTGATTGGAATGTCTAGTTTGAGGGTTTTGTGTTGGCAAACTTTTGGGGTAGTGAGAAAATATGGGGTCTGATTGTTTGAAAGTGGTTGTGAGTATATTTGTGGAAGGAATGGTTGTGTATGGGGTTGTTGGATTGGTGTAGATTGTTGTTGTGCATGTGTTGTATTGATCAGTGGTGATGTGTGTTCTATGGTGGTGAATGTAGTTTGTGGTCGAAGTTGTTGTGGGTAAGTGAATCTTTGTTGGTGGGTGGGGAGGTTGTATTATATGAGGAGAAGAAAATGGTGGTGCATAGTATGGGTTAGTTGTTTATATTTGTATTTGTGTTTGTTGTAGGGGTTGATGGATGTATATTGGAGATTCATGATGAGTGATGGTGTGTATTATGTGAGTTAAAGGAGGAGATGATGTGATAGGTGGTGGATCTGGGTTGATGGTTGGAGGGTTGGATGAAGGTAGATTTAAGTGATTGATTTGCTGAAAATTGAGTTGTTCTAGTTTTGATAAGAGCAGTAGTACATTTTGATTTAGAGAGGAGATATTGGATTGCATACCTGAAATTTCGTTTACTGTAGAATTGTTAAATTCTGATTATGTGTTTTTCCACTGATCAAACTCTATGGCAGTTGCTGATAGTTCATTTGTGGTGGGTGGTGTGATGTGCTTAGTTTCTTTAGTGTTTGGATCTTCATTGGAATCTGATACCACTTGTAAAGTACCTGGCTGTTGTTTTTTATAAGGACGTGGAGGCATAGTGATGATAAGAGTGATGGTGATGAAGTAACAAGAGTTGTTGGGATAGATGAACTTTTGATGAGAAAAATAAGAAGAAAATACAAAAAAAACGAGGAAAAAATGCTAATGATTGGAATTCATTTCAGATCTGCCTCTACATTCATAGGATGCCTTTATATATATAGGCAGCACATGCATTTCTAAATAAGAATAATAACAATAAAAAAGAGTCACTAGTATTGATGCTATTTGGGGACCACACTAACTCCTATCAACTAAATATTTTAAGAAAGAAATAACAACTATTTGGGACCACTCTCCTATACCAATTGCTTTTAATTTCCCGCCGCAAGCTTTTCCTATTGCATGCTTTTACATGCTTCACGCTTTTCATGCTTCTCTTCCTAATTTGCATTGCTATAAGCTGGAGTTTTTGCCTTACACATTTTGTTATGTAACTTTGTGTCAGATGTGTATGTTGTGTACCATGCATACACATGCACACTAGCTTCTGCTGATCCTTTTCTTGTAAATTCTCCATGATGGTGTTTTTCGAGCTCAACCACCTCAGTGCCACCCTTTGATCAACTTTTCTAGTAGTCTGCAACTGTTTCGACAATGAGGTGTAACACGCCATCGAAGTTCGATCAAGCCGGAATGGTTTGGGTCTAGATTATATTTTTAGATAGTTTTTTTGACTCATTTACAAGCCCAATAGTTCAAAAGTCTAACAGTTGCAAACGGTAGAAATTTGGAAAGTGGGAGACGTGACTATTGCAACCAATAGAAGCAAGTTTAAATCAGGTGGAAAAATTGAGACTTGCCGCCAGACGCGACTGTTGGAAGCGTCTATTGATGATATCGCTTCCTATATAAAGGCATGACCGAATTCACGTTTTAATTTAAAATTTTCTTCTTCTTCTTCATTTCTATTCTCTTCTATTTTGTATTTAACCTTTAATCAAAAGAATGTTCTTGGTCGCAGCAAAGTGGTACAAACGTTGAATCCGATTACACTGTTAAAAGACTTCAATAAATCCTGAAGTCAATATTAAATAACCTGTTTGTGTTGAAAATGTTGGATTATTGTCTAAAAGAATCTTTTACAGAGATCATTGAAGTCAGAAATACAACACGCATCATCATAATACTCAAATCCCAAATATGTCTAACAATTTATGGACAATAAATTCAACCATGGACGGTTCAAGTAACATCAATGCCCTGCAAATCATGAATCGGCACCTTACAAGATTAGAACGGTTTGATGGAGATAATTCCAATTGATGGAAAGAAACCATGAAGTTAATCAATGTAAAACTATTCTACATATTAGAAGATGACTTGGAGGAAATGCTTGAATAAACTCCTACAAATAATGATGCACTTAAAGAAAACATGCAAAGCGTAAAGGAAACAACTTTCTGTGAAGAGAACACATTCTGCATTCACTATTTACTTCTACCAAAAATGCACGTCAAAGCTTTGGAAAGCAAATAACGTACATCGGAGGCAAGTAACAAGAAATTTCTAGTATGGATTTTACAATGACTAGAAATATGACTATTATTGGACAAGTTAGCAAAATTTATATATAATAATCAACTAAAAGGTGCCAAGATTGATCTTCCATAATCATTCATAGTTCGAGTCATAATTTCTAGACTCTCACATTCATGGAATGACTATAAAAGAAAATTGAAGCATGTAGAAACGTACTATGATTTAGAGAGTTTACAACTTCATCTTCGCATAGAAAAGTACTCTCTAGGCGAGACTAAATGTTAGTCCACAAACTGAGTTTCATTTTAAGACTAATAATATTGAAATAACAAATATGCTAAAGCCTAAGAATGAGACATGGTTTAAGAAGCAAGGTCATCCAATAAAGATAAAAAGAAAGATGGTGGTTATTTGTAACAAGCCTAACCACTATGCTTGTGACCGTCGTTAACCAAAGAAATGATTAAAAGCGAATGTGGTCGAAGACTCACTTGTGACTGTAGTGCAAGAAGTGTACTCCATTGGTGCCATGGAAAATGATTGGTGGCTCGATACTTGAGCAACCATTCATATAAGCAAAGACCATAGTCTTTACAAGATCTATGAAGAAGCTAGTAAAGAAGGCAATCAAGTTATTGAGGCAAATAATATTCGTAGCAAAGCTATCGAAAAGTACCTACAAAACTTCCATTCACTTCTGGAAAGATTCTTACTTTGATTAATGTATTTTATGTACATAATATTTGTAAGAATCTGGTCTCTAGATATCTTTTTAATAAAGAAGGATTCAAGATGGTGTACGAATCTGATAAGTTAGTGTTATCCAAGAAAGAAAGGCTCATTAAACAGAGCTATTCTTGTAATGACATGATTAACTTAAATTTACTAAAGAATACTTCTACTTATATTGTTGATTATGGAATGCTAGATTAGGTGATGTTAATTATGGAAGTAAGGATTAATTTCTAGTTGCTACTATGAATCTATCTCTAAACATGAAATATGTTTTCAAGCAAAAATACATGGGAAATCTTTTAAATCTATGGGAAGGAATCTAGCTTGCTTGATTTAGTATATAGCAATGTTGGTGAATAAAAAGGCCATACAACATATGGCGGTAATAAATATTATGTCACATTTACCAATAATTATTCTAGATATGCTTATGTTTATTTAGTGAAGAATAAAAATGAAGTTTTTGATAAGTTTAAAATCATATAATAGAAATGGAAATGCAATTAGGACTTAAAATAAAAGGGTTGCATACTAATTATGGTCGTAAATATTTTTCAAATGAACATTATTTTATAAACAACATGGTTTAATGCATCAATGTTCTACTTCTTATACACCTCAACAGAATGGAGTCGCTAAAAAAAAACATGACACTGGTAGAAATGGTTAATATACCGGTAGAAATTGTTAATATTATGCTCTATTTGTAGTTTGATAGTACTTGCATCCATTCATAATTTAATTATACACCAAATGAATGTAAAAACTGCTTTTTTAAATGGTAATTTAAAAGAAGAAATATATATGGAACAACCAAATGGTTTCATAATCTTAGCCAAAAAAGGAAGTTTGTAATTTGGTAAAATCTCTTTATTGCCTAAAATAAGCCCCAATGCAATGACATAGGAAGTTTGATACATTGTAAAATAGTTTCATTTTTAACGATGCTGATAATGCATTTATGGCGAATCGGATATGTGTTGTAATGTGTTTGTATGTTAATGACATGTTAATATTTAATTCTAATATTTCTTGTGTGAAAAAAACAAAGAAGATTCTATCCTCAAAATTTGATATGAAAGATCTAGGATAGGCCGATGTAATCTTAGGGATTAAAATCGTAAGAAAAGAGAAAGAGTTAGTGCTAACCCAATCTCACTACATCGAGAAATTCCTAAACAAGTACAATCATTACATTGATAAACCAGCTGCAATTCCTTTAGATCCTAGTATTGAATTAGTGAAAATACTGGATGTACTCAAGTTGAATATTCCAGTAATATTGGAAGTCTTATATACGTTACACATTGCACTAGACCCAACATAGCAATGTTATAAGCATGTTATGTTATTTACGAGTGATCCAGGTTACAAACATTGGAAAACTATTTCCATAGTTTTATCTTATTTGAAAAAAACCATAACCTATTATTTATTTTATAAAGGATATCCTACTATTTTAGAAGGATATAGTGATGAAACCTTGAATAACATAGAACCAAAATCCAAATTTACAACTGGATGAATCTTTACAATAGGAGGTGCTATTGCACCTTCGGTTTAAGAAGCTGACTTATATTTCTTATTCAACAATGTTGTCAAAATTAATTGTATTATAAAATGCATGTAAAAAGGCTGGATGACTTAGGAGTCTTTCAATATAAATTCCTTTATGGAAAAGTCCATCTCCTGCAGTCATGATTAATTGTGATAATCGGTCTACAATTTATAATGTTTCTAACAAAACATATATTAGAAAGTTTAGACATGTGATTCTTAGACATTGAATGGTAAGACAATTACTCAAAAGATGAGTAATTACAGTCGATTACATTGAAATAAAGAAAAACTTAACTAACCTACTGAGTAAGAGTCTTTCAAAGGCAATAGTTTTATAAATCAAAAGAGATGGGACTAAGGTCAATGAATGAAGGTTTATCATGCTTAATAGAAACCCAACGTATGCTTTGAAAAGGACAAACAAAGTTAAATGGGTATAAAAAAGTTTAGATAATGATTATGAAATACTAAAACAAATTACCTATTTATGAATTAGTGTTGGATTCAGCATGAATTAGAATGGATGAAGATTCTTAATAAGTCTAGATAATTAACAAGGTGTATCGTAGAAACACCTTAAGAAGCTTACTAGTATGGGTATGGAAATTTAGGTTGTTTCCTATAAATAGTAAGACTGCTTTTTAAAGTAGAATCATGAACTCAGAATTTAAGCACATGCCTATTAATGTGTTAAGGGTACAAAACACTCTACCTACATAAATCAATATGTGTGACTATTCCAGTTCTACCACAAGGCTACTTGATTCAAGATTAATTCACCAAAGATCTCAATAGGATTTTGAAGAGTTTACATTAAGTGAAGGTTCAAATCTAAAGATACCTCATATTTATGTATTGGTTCCACAATGATGAAATTTTTTCATGTTTGAACTATGTCACTTGACTCCACTTGAGAATTTAGGTGGTGACCTAAGTGATGCATCCCTTCATTCTTTATTTTTTTTTGAAAATGGGAGGGGGAAATGTTGAATATTTTTAAAAATATTGGGTTTTGATTAATTGTTTTGGAGGAAGGAAAAAAGAAAGAAATGGATATCATTCCCACCATGTAGAAAATGAAGTCCTATATTTGTTTAAATATAGGATTTTAATGAGAAGATTGGTCCCTTTAGGCATCCAAATGTTTCACTTGGATTGAAGAGGGAAGCTATGCATCTTATCACACATGTGAATCGCCATAACCATCCGTTTGATGGATTGAGTCGGGTCGGGTTTGGGTCTAGTTCCAGATTATATTTTTTGATAGTTTTTTTAGTCCGTTTACAGGACTAAAAGTTCGAAATTCGAACTATTGCAAATGGTGGAAATCTGGAAGGCAGGAGACATGACTGTTGCAGCCAATAGATGCAACTTTTGAATCAAATGGGAAAACTGACAATTGCGACCAATAAACGGATCCGTTGGAAGCTCTGTTGATGATCAGATTCATTTTTCGCTGCCCATATAAAGGCGTGGCTGAACTCACTTTTTAGTATGATAGTTTCTTCTTCCTCTTCAATTCTATACTCTTCTATTTTTCTTTGATCGAAAGAGTGTTCTTGATTGGATCAAAGTAGTGAAAACTATGAATCTGACCATACTTTTAAAGGGCTTCATTGAATTCAAAAATCAATAATTTAATAACCTATTTATAGTAGGAGTGTTGAATTATTGTCCAAAAGAATCTTTTACAAAGATCCTTGAAGTCGGAAGTACAGTACAAATCATAATCATACTAAAACCACTAAATATTTCCAAAAGTGTCATGGAACATAGGATGTTTGGGAATGATTGCTTTCTATAGCAATAAAATAATGTGTTGATTTCCTATCATAACCATCAACAGTATAAGAATGTGCACATTGATCAAGATCTAATAGATAGGTGTGCTGAAGTTAGAATTAAGATCCACAATAAAGGAGTAGGAGGTTATGGTATGTGAAATACACAAAGCTTTAGTCACTCCTCTTTATGAATTTAATATCCATGCATAATACCATATCTTCAATAATAAATGTAATAGGTTCACATTATTTTACTTTTGACAATAAGTGTAAGAAGTTCAAATTTTTTAATCTTATTTTAGATTTTCTAACATGCTTTTATACTCATATGTGATCACAAGTATGATTCCCAATAATGATAAAAAAATTACCGTTGGCTAAAATTTTTGATATATAAACAATGTCATATGTTTAAATTCATGGATGTTCATTCCCATCCAAGGATGTATGCTACACGCGAACTAAGCCATGTTGATATTGCTTCGGATGTAGTCGCACCCAGAAAGCCAAGACATTGTTGTTTCCCTTTAAAGGAATGACCACATGCATTTGAGCATTTATGGACATATACTTTTGAGCATCTCAATGGTGGTATTTTGGCCATCAGCAGAAAGCATGGAGCTCCTATGACACACTCCAGATCTCACAGAGGTGTAGCCAGGTATAGGTCAAGGAAAGGGCGGGCCAGTCATGCTCAGTCGCTCTTTGTGCACAGGGAGATAAGATCCTCCACTCCAACTCATCATCGTCATTGTCACTCCCCTTCCTGCCATCGACCCTCTACCCCACCAAGGCATCGGTTGAGCCCATAGCTGGTAGTTGTCTTGATCATCCCACAGCAAGCAAATCTTGACCTCAGGGAGGAAATGAACATCCTTCGTCGGCAGCTCAACAAAATGAAACCCTAAAATACTAGGGACGAAGCGTTTTTAGACGACGAGAATGACGAGCTATTTTCTGAGGAAATATTGAATACTTACATTCACAGGAGGTATGCCTTGCCGCTCATTAACAAGTATGATAGGAGTTCTGACCTACCTTATCACGTCACTAAATTTAACTCCATCACCCATGCTAGTCATCTTTTTAGGTCAGAAAAATGCCTGCTCTTTCCATCCACTCTCATAGGATAGGCCTCTCGCTGGTTCTTCGACCCAGCTATGTGCATATTTCAAGCTACTTTCTTCACTTCTATGACCCATGTAATTATGGCTAATGAGTTAGGGTGCATCAAATAGGGGCCAACTGAAAATTTGAGGTCTTATGTCAACCGCTTCAACAAAGAATCCACCTAGGTTAGAGGTGCCAACATGAATAGCCTGGTCATGGAACTCTGCTCGAGGGTTGGGTATAAGTCCAGAATGTGGATAGAGCTTCAAAAGTAGATGACTGGGTCCTTGATCGACTTTTATTCATGGACGAATAACATAATGAGAATGGAAGATGCTGATATTTCTGACAGCGACGCTGAAACCCAACTTACAACCCAGCCCAGTCCTTGCAATAACACTGACCGTCGACCCAATGGTTGGCAAAATGACTCCAAAAGGCAATGTAACACCCTGTAAAATCAACCATAAATAAATAAATTGGATAGATTAATTTAAATAAGATACGGGTAAAATGAAAATTTTGTAAAAGTCAGAATTTAACCATGAAAGTTATGTTGTTGCGTTCATGGCGATTTTCTAAATCAATTTCCTTATTTAATATGTTAGAAATGGACCTTAAATGAGAAAGTCATGGATGTTTGAAGTTTTAGGTTCAAATTAATTTACATAGAATTCAAATTCAAATAAATAATTAATTCCAAAATTGAAATTCAAAAGTTAACAGTAATCATACTTAGGAGTTAAGTAAACGTTAACGTTAAATTGCAATTAAGGAAGAAAATAAATTAATAACGGAAAAAATATTAACATTCCCAGAATAGGGACCGGTCGACTCGTGACCTACGACGGTGGGAAGTTGCGGTCGACCGGTGCTATTAAGTGGCGGTTAGGCTTTTGTGCGTCTTAATGTACCAAATTTTATTATTTTTAACCAACCATAATCTGACGGTTATGATGCATTCCAACCATATAAATAAAAACCTATTCCCCTCACTTTTATTTACAATTTATTTCTGCCAGTCTCTCTTCTAAAAAGATTTACGAAATTCTCTAGGATTTCAAGTAAAGAATTTTAGATGTTCTTATTCAATTTCTAATCCATTTTCTCCTCCAACCTCTATGCATTTCTCTTGTTGCATATATCTAAGAAGAGAGATCTAAAGGATATTACTATAGGCATGTCACTAGTAAACTAAAGAGAAAATGTGGATCTCTCATCTTGAGCTTTTCACTGGTAAACTTTTCTCTCCAAAACTAGCTTTTTGGTTGCATCATGTTTGGTATATTGGATGGTAGGAGATGGTTGCTACACTTTTCACTATTACTTAGCACTCATGTAGGAATTTTTATGCATGTTTAGGGTGTTTGCATACATACTTATATATCACAATCACAGACTCACGCTAGGATTAATCTCACTTATAGTATGCTTGCCGTACATAATCATATTACACTTTTGGTTGAGTAGATGGTTGTGTAGATAAATTGATTGCATAACATGGATGTCTATTGCATGTTACACTATTCGTCCCTTGGAAAAATTTCGGTGATGAAATACTTTTAAGGGGGGAGAATTTAACACCCCGCAAATCAACCATAAATAAATAGATTAGATATATTAATTTAAATAAGATAGGGGTTGGGTAAAAATGAATTTGTTTAAAAGTCAAAATTTAACCATGAAAGTTGTCATTTAATTTGTTATGATTTTATGATCAATTTCCATGTATAATATGCTGGAAACGAAGCTTACACGAGAAAGTTATATACATTTTAACTTTTGGTTCAAATTAATTTAGATAGAATTCAAATTCAAATAAATAATTAATTCTAAAATTTGAAATTCAAAAATTAACAGTAATTATACTTGAGGGTTAAGTAAATGTTAAAATTAACATTAACATTAAATAGTGATTAAGGAATAAAATAAATTAACAATGGTAAAAATATTAACGTCCTCAGAATAAGGAGCGATCGACCGCTAGCTGTCGATCGCTGTGAAGCGGCAGTCGACCGATGCTGTTACTGGCAACTAGGGTTTTGTTTGTTTTAACGTAGCAGATTTTATTATTTTTAAACGACCTTAATCTAACGTTTCTGGTGCGTTCCAACTACTATAAATATGAACCTAGTCCCCTCACTTTTATTCACAAATTATCTAGGAATACAACGGAACTCTATCAGTCTCTCTTCTAAAAAGATTCAAGAAATTCTCTAGGATTTCAGGTAAGGAATTTTAGATGTTCATTTTCAAATTCTAATCCCTTTTCTCCTCCAACCTCTTCATTTCTGAATCTAATTCATATGCAATTCTCTTGTTGCATATATCTAAGAAGAGAGATCGAAAGGAGATTATTGTAGGCATGTCAAATCAAAAGAGGAGCAAAGCTAAGGACCTGCAAGGAGTGAAAATCTTAGTTTTTCTATTTTAGTAATTGGACAGTATAGTTTGGATTTGATGTATGCCTTAAGGAATTTTGGTTTACAAAAACATCCCGTTAAAACCTCTAAAATTCTCCCAAAGTGAAATGTCAAGTCTTTAGTTTGAATCTTAATTGTTTTGTATTGAAATAATGGAGTTTGTATGAATTTTGCAATTTAAGTGTTTTACCTTCTATACCGCTTTTTATTCTTTTTCTTTGGATTTGATTAAGGGATTTGATCAGGAAATGGTGTGCAAGGTATGAATTCTTATTCATAGTTTACACCGCCTATTTCAACAGATTGAGTAGAAATTCCCTTGTCTACTTTCATGTAAAAGAAGTTGAATAGAGCGTAAAATTAATTAAACTATACGTTTCTATAATTGATTTATTCCATTATTTTTATATAAAATTAATTGGATTTGCATTCTATATACAAGTCCATTGGTTTGATTTTAGAATATTGAATTTATGGTATATATGTTATTGTGGGAGTGAGACTTGTATAATTTTAGAAGATTTGACATTTAAACGTTGGTTTAGGACGTAATCTCCAAACATCTAGAAATCAATAAGTGCGTGTGTGTTTGTATATATATATATATATAGATATATATGCATATATATAAAATTAGCGTAAATAAAGTACAATTATAACATATTAATTGCATAGTCAATTAGGTTATTAATTATCATTAAAACCCCTTAGGAAAGTAATTAATTTTAGAGGCGAAATAGGAAGGATTTCTTATAAGGCCAAAATAACTAATATGGTGAGATGTGTGATAATATATTTTGACAGTGTTATGAATTTGACTAAGTTATAGGGACGTGAGATCGATCAAAAGCACATAAAAGTTTGCCCTACTAATCGGCTACCAGTAGTGTGACTTTGGGGCTGATGTGAGACATCGCCTATAATAAGTAACTATGGATGCTGCGAGGTTAGTCCTAATTCTGTAGCGTAAATCTGCCCAGCTAATCTCTCTACTAGTTCGTACGAGTAGTCAGACTAATGTGAGACATCTCCGTGGGATATGGGTCATAATATAAAGAACCTGCTTCAAGGATTGAAGGTATTAAGTGGTTATTTGAGGGTCCAGCTCTTTCCTATGTATGAAGCATTAAATGGTCGGGATTGGATTTAGGCACGATTGAGGATATCTTGGAAAGGTCCACTTTAATAGGAAGTAGTAAGTGTCTGAAGATATTTCCATGCAATGTAAGCTGGATAGGTACCTATGAGGAGTCCTCCTTGGGAGTAGGTATTAAATGATGGGGCCTATTCGCATTGGTAGACATTAATAATGATGGTTATGGGTTGTTGGTTATGGAATTGGATAAGCCTTAGGGCTTATAATTGGAAAGACTTTGAATATATTTTAAGTGCAAAAGACATATCCTTATTTAACTTATAATGCCTAAGTACTAATATAGTAAGACTCGAGATTTTATTCACTAGACATTGTTGTTCTGTCTCCCTTCTCATTACAACATAGTTAGGGAAGGAGACGATGATTTGAATGGAGACGATGATGAGAGGAGCTTGTGGCAGCAGTCTATTTATCCACTTATGCAATTTTCTGATGTACCCATATAAAGATGACAATGTATTTTTGAACATGATGAATCCCGATTATGCAACGGTTATTGTTGACATTGTATTATGGTTTATTGACATTTGATATTTTAAATAAAATGGGTACTTTTTATGTTATTATATTTTATCATTCTGATGTGAGTGCTAAATGAGTAGATAAATAGCTCTGTATTTTTCTTTTTACCAACCAATAGCTAGCTATAGAATGGGTCTAAGTTTCGATGGGCCTTTTCTGGATCGGAATTTAGGCCTGTATGGGAACGGGTTTGTTACGTTTGGTATCAGAGCCAGGTTACTCGATCAATGGAGAAAAGTATATGTATAAGTGGCGTATTTGTTATTTTTGAAAATATTTTTCAAAAAACCCTACTATGTATATAAATATATATACCTAATATTTTTGAACATACACACGTACACTAGGAAAATCTTTATTTCAGCATATAATACTATCTTAGGAAGTCATAACTAAAAGCTCAACCTATAGATAGTTGATATGGCTAATAATCATTCTTCTTCTAAGGCTGGGAACCCTGCCCGAGGAAGTCCAACCATTCAAGGGATGCCCCAATGGTTTTAACAATACCTTACGCAAGTAAATCAAGTCCATGTTCCTTAATCTACACTGACGGCACCCGCTGCCCCACCTGCCGATGCAGCACCCCTTCCCATTGACTTTCCCAAAATGTGTAACGACTTTCTTAATATTGGAAGAAGTACATTCTGGATTAGAGGGTTTCGTGGAGAAAAAGACATGGATAAATGACTATGTGAAGATGTTTCGAAAGCTCGATTAGGAGGATCATATGAAGAGGAGAATGGCCGCTTGGCACCTCAAGGGAGAAGCCTTAGATTGGTGGAATCAAAGTAGTTAATATCGGTATTAGGTACATATCGATTAAGTAACGATATGAGATATTTTAAAATATCATGATAATTATTGGATAATATCGAACATGTGTAGAGTATGTTATAAACGATATTGTATTATGTTATCATGTTATATTGATTTTAAGTTTTCAAATATTTAAATAAATAATGCCAAACTGTAAGCAAAGAATGATTGTAGATAGTTTATAGATTACGATCTGTCTACTGAGATATTCTATTAAACACAACTCATAATATAGGCTCAAAAATCGAGAAATTTGTATACTGTACGTCTTTATTATTTTCTTTATTTTTATACTATACTCATTGTTTCTTCAGTCATCAAATCATTTATATTATTTTCCTAAAATTTTCATATTTATAGTTTCGTCATTTTCACTTTCACTTAATTTATCAAATATATAACTAATAAAATAAATTTCCATAAGCTAACTTACAAATTAGAAATAATGAAAAAAACAACTAAAAAGATAAGTAGTTCTTTCATGATCCTGCTTTTAATGGTAAAGTCCTCATGGAAGATAAAATACATAAAATAATGGAACAAGTAGAGTTTCATTATTGAAAGTCTAACGAAGAAGACTAAAACTGTATGGTTGAACTTAAAAACTGATGCATTGAGATTCCTGATATGGTTACGATATTTTAAGCGATATTTTGAAAAAGTATTGACTTAGGAGCGATATGAGATATATAAGTGATATTATTCGATATTAACTACATAGAGTTTAATATTGTGGCCGAGAAGAACGTTGATAGGATTTTCACTTGGGATGAATTCAAGGACATATTTGAGTCAAGGTTTATGTCGAGGATAGAAGGGAGTTTACAATCGGAGAAATATATATAGCTTAGGCACGGAGACTCCACTTTGAAGGAATACATTGGTAAATTTACAAAGTTGGCTAAGTTTGGGATGAGTTTAATCGATACACTTATGAAAAAGGCCATGAAGTTTGTAAAAGGCCTAAACTCCCTGCTTAGGTAATTATTGTTGACCCAAGTGCCTGTTGGCGCCACATATGAGACATTAGTTGAGAAGACTTTGCTGTAGATGGCTAGTGAGGAACAAAAAAGAGATGGAGAAGGAGAAGGGAGGACTTACTCAAAATCAAGGAGGAACCAAGAAGGGGAACTTTTGGGCGAATAAGAAGTCGAATGGAAAGTTCAAGAAAGAGGGTAAGGTGTGTAAGATAGAGGTGAGCACGGTCGGTTAACTGAACCATTCGATTAATTTGAATGGTTAACCATTGAAAAATAATTATTCGGTTAACTGTTTCATCGGTTAAAAGGAGGTGCATATACCAACCGAACCAGTCAAATTTAACCGCGGTTAACCGGTCAAATTTACCGGTTCGGTTAACCTTTCGAACCAATTGGTTAACCGTTCCATGGTTAACCATTCAAGGTTAACGGTTAACCATTGTATGGTTAACCGATGGTTAACTGCATATATTGCTACATAATGATTATATAACACTGATTTAAATCATTTAATTCATGATATGCACCATGAACATTAACATAAATATCAATCACGACCAAGTCCACATTTCACAATCCACTCCATAACAGTTCACAATTCATAGTTAATAATACAGTACTACAAGTCTACAATACTACATACTACATATAATACAATCACATTCATTTTCCACTGGAAAATGTAATGAAAATTAAAATGATAGTTTGGATATTGAATTTGAGCCTGAGATAGTGAGCTTCAGCCTTCAAATCAACTCCATGTCTCCATCCATATTCCACTGTAAATTAAAATGCAATGCACACTGTTACAGTAATTGAGTGAAACTGCAAATTGATTATTGAGTGTAAACTAAGACTAAGACCTGTAAACGAATATATCATAGAGTTTTTTCCATTTGAAAGACCCAAATAATCTAAGACTTGTAAATTATATATTAAGACTTGTATATATGATATATTCATATACTAAGACTAACAAATTATATACCTCTGTTATATGTTAGGTCTATGTATGGGATATGTATGGGTTATATACTAAGACCTGCAAATATATCATAAGACTATTAGGTCTTAGTAAATATAGCATATACTAAGACCTGTAATTATATACTACTATTATATGTTAAGCTAATAGCCTGTTAAGCATATACTAAGACTTATAAATATATCATAAGACTAAGCCTATACATACCTATAAATTATCGAAAGACCAAAGACCTGTATATGAATATAGTAATATACCCCATACATACATGATTGTATATAATTGATTGTATCAAGGTCAAGCTATTATATTTGTAATTTTATTCCACTTAAACTGGTAGGCTACCACTGCCTTCTAAGTTCTAACTATTGTATTCATAAAAAAAATGAAGTGTGACCCAAAACATATTCAATTTTGATATTAGTTGCTGCCCTGCCACCGTGATATGTATAGGAAAGGATATTATAATTTATAAAGGTGACGGTCAATGGGAAATTTAATATTGGTATTGCTTGATTTATGGTACATTATATGATTTATGAAATATCCATGGGAACAACCATGTATATATATCATGTAAAATAGACTGTAAAATGTAAATAGTTAGGTGATTGTTTAATTAAACTACATACAAACTAAAACTACATACTGTTACATAGACTGTTAATTCAACTAAGACTACATAAATATCACACATTTTGTGTGTGTGTGTACAATATATTATAGACTATAAAATATTAAAATAGACTGTATATATCATATATTATTTAAACTACATACAGACTAAGACTACATACTGTTAATTAAAATGTAAATAGTTAGGTGATTATTTAATTAAACTATAAATTGTACATTGTTACTGTTAAATAGGCTGTAAATAAGACTAAGATTTATGCCTCTGCCATATTGTATATTGTAAGGGACAGGTAGTATAGGACATACATACAGACTTATGCGAGATTGTATATTGTAAGGGATAGGTAATACTGGACATACATACTAATGTAAATAATTTGAACTTATGCATACAGGCTAAGACTTATGCTTAGCAGTATAGTACATTGTTTAATTAAATTGTAAATTTAAATCATTGTTTAATTAAACTATAAACTAAATTGTAAATTAAACTATAAATAGACTGTAATTTACAAATACACTCATACTTGAACCTGAGCACAACAACAACAACAACGATAATTCTTGAATTATAAGTCATTCAGTCATTGTTCATATAATATCCACCTAGTACCTGAAATCAAACGGTCAAACAATCCAGTTAGCGAATAAATAAAAATCAAACAATCAAACAACATTGGTGAAAACAACATATAAATTCGTGCATATAAACTGATATATAAACAATGGTGAAAACAACATATAAACCAATATTTTCTTGCTTTTAGACTGATATATCTGATATACTATGTAACTGCATATAAACTGTGTATTCAAACTGTAATACTTCATAAAAGCAAATTCTATCGAAGATTGTTTAGTGTGAATGCCTATTGCTTATTAACAGGTTTTATTCATCAATATACAACTTTATCTTATTAACAATCAGTCCATACACTTTAACATAAGGCTGGTTATTTAACATAAGGCTAGTTATTTAAACGTAGAATTCAATTAGATAACAATCAATCCACATACTTTAACCTAAGGTTGGTTATTAAGTTAAAAAGAAAAAAGAAAAACAATGCCAATGTCTGCTGCTTATTTATATTTAGAATTCAATTAGATAACTGTCATACATCAACTTATAATTAGAGCATGAATGTGTGTGTATTTAACTAGAATTCAGTTATGTGTGTATACACCCACTAGACTATATGGCACATAGACTAGCTGAGTTGTGAAGTGGAAAAAAAACAAGAATGCAGATCTGAGTATCACTTATCTATCTCCTAAATATTTGGTAATGAGTTACAAAATTAAATTGCAAACTTGCAATGTTTTCTTACATTTTTTAAGTTTAGAAAAGGTTAGTTGGTACATAAACAATAACTTCTTTGTCAATATGATATGTTTTTATTAGCACTAAACTAGTATTTGATGCACAACCATAAATATATATATATATACACTTATTTATACTAAAGTGATGTACACGTATGTGCCAAAATAGGCCTACCTAATATGCACAACCTATTCTTCCATGATGTACATGTATATGTATAGTGTATGTAGAATGAATCACAGAATAATTTTAGTCTATGCCCTAATTGCTACCTTTAAGTATATTAGTTGCTTATAAATATGGATATAAATATATTTGTTTTTTATCATCGCAGATTCACAAATATGCATTTTACTAGCAAAATAAAAGCAAAGGATATAAGTAATAAACTATTATACCTGTCTAAATTACATATCACAATCCTATAACACAATCATATCACAATAAACACATAATAATTAAATAAAACAAGCAAAAGTGAAAAAAAACTCACATTCTTCCTCTTTTAGCTAGTATTCACCATATCTTACAGCCTCAAATGCCAAATTGATGGGAACCGCAAGCTTGCAGTGCAGCACAAATATGGATTTTGTAAATCGATAGTGGGCGTATTCACTATCCTTTGATCGGAATCGAAATTGATATGATTCGTATCGATCGAAATCGATATGTTACGTATTGATCGAAATCGAGGTTTTGATTGTGCGGATCGAGGGTTTTTCAATTGAACGAGAGGAAATACGAAATGAAAGAAAGCGGCGTTCGTATGTTTTACTTTAGGGTTTTAGGTTGAAACGTGGTAAGCCGGTTATGTTATTGGTAATAGTAAGAATCTGATGGCTGTTTTCTACATTGCTTCAAAACTTGTTCGGTTAATGGTTAATCGTGGGTAACAAATGTGTTAACCATTAATCGAACTGAATTTTATCGGTTAAGGTCGGTCGGTTAACAGAAAGTTTGGTTAACCGATAAAATCGGTTAAAGCGGTTCGGTCGACATCGGTTAAGTTGGTTAAATGCCCACCCCTAGTGTAAGAGATGCCAAAAGAAGGATTGTATAGCCAAAGCTTGTAGGGTGAGTTCGATGAAGGAAGCTTTTAAGGAAAAGTGTTATCACTACCACGAAAATAGGCACCTCAAAAAACAATATCCAAAACTGGCGAAAGAAGGTCCATTTGGGCATGCCTACGCTATCGAGGTTGTCCCTTTTTGAGTAGACCACCCCCTAGAGCCCAAGGGAAGGAAATAATGGAAGGTATAACTCTTACTTTTGGGGCTACAATTCGTACCCTATTTGATTCCAGAGCATCGTAATCCTTTATAGTTAGGAATGTAGTCAACTCCTTAAATCTTCAAACCCAATTTGTCACCAGCCCAATAGTAGGTTGTAATCCTATTGGGGGGTCGACACACCTCTCTTTAATTTGCAAAGCCCTAGTTGTGGACATGTGTGACGTTGATTTTATACATAATGTGTACGTTCAAAATTCTGAGGGGTATCTCATCTTGGGAATGTATTGGCTATTATACTACAGGGTAATTTTAGATTGCAAAAGGAGGGTTGTACGATTAAAGATTTGTAGAGGAAGGGATTTAGAGGTCCACTGTACACCCCAAGACTCAGTCGAGTTAAGTTATTTACCCTCACTGAAACTATCTCATATTGAGCTTTTATCCGTACCCATAGTCCAAGAATTTCCTGATGTCTTTGAGGAATTCTCAGGTCTCCCACCCTAAAGGGAGATCGAGTTTGAATTGATTTGGAGAAGAATGCTAGACCCGTCGCTCTTCCATTTAGACACATGACCCATAAGAAAAGATTAGAGTTGGACAAGCAGATCTCGGAGCTATTGCGGAAAGGATTCATCCAAGGTGATCACCTATTATTATCGCTACTAAGGCAGGCGACTCATTGAGACTATGCATCAACAATAGGGAACTTAGCAAGTTGACAAGGAAGAATAGGTATCTTTTTCCTAGGATAAACGACTTGTTCAATCAACTTGTGGGAGCCATAGTCTTCTCTCAGTTGGACTTGGCTACGATTTCATCAGTTGAGGATCGTAGAGGATAGCAAATCAAAAACTGCATTCTGTACACCAGATGGACTCCATGAGCAGAAAGTAATGCCTTTTGGTTTGATGAATGCCTTCATATACTTTGTAGATTTAATGAGTATAGTATTTAGGGGACAACTTAATAAGTTCATCGTAGTGCTTGTTGATGATATTTTATTATTCTCCAAGAGTAAAGGAAACCATGATGACCACTTAAGGGAGATACTAAGGACTTTGAGAAGGACCAACTTAAAGCCAAACTCGATAATTGACATTTTTGGAAGAAGGAGGTAAGGTTTCTTGGAAACATTGTTTCTGAGCATGGATTGGCAATGGACCCTGAAAAAGTGGAAGTTATTCAAGAGTGGAAAGTTCCAAGAAGTGCATCGGAGGTTAGGAGTTTTCTCTGGTTAGCAGGTTATTATAAGAAGTTCATAAAGAACTTTGCAAAAATAGTAGTCCCTTTAACCAACTTGACTAAGAAGGATCTAGTCTTTACTTGGGATGATAGATGCACTGAAGCATGCTAGAAGCTTAAGGAACTATAGACCAATGCACATATGCTTACCATTCCAAATGGGACAAAAACTTTTACAGTTTTCACGGATGCATGCGGCACAGGATTGGTAGTAGTTCTCATGTAAGAATGATGGGTGGTTGCTTATTCTAGTAGACAACTGAAGGACCATGAGAAGAGGTACCTAGTTTATGACTTGGAGTTGGCAGCTATTGCTTTGCCTTGAAGATGTGGAGGCACTATCTCTTGGGAGAAAGGTTTGAGCTGTTCACTGACCATAAATCACTCAAATACCTATTTTCTAAAAATATTTAAAACTTAAGCAGTAGAGGTGATGGAGTATATAGCATAATTCGACTTTGTATATGATATACCCTCAGAAAAGGGAACTTCGTCGCCGATGTCCTCAGGCGGAGGCATGCTACCTTAGGTGCTATATATGAATGGAGGCAATTGGATTTCCTCTCAAATTTCAACTTCCAACCTCCAACAGAACCTATCCAAGGCTTCGTAGCAGTAATGGAGGTTAGGTTGGCTTTGATGGACATCATTGGGCTTGAGCAAAAGAAGAATGAGAAGATAGTAGCGATTCCCGATAAGCTAAGAAGAGGAGAACATTTTCCCTACATCGGTAGATATGTAGTTGATGAGAAGGGATGTTTGAAAAGGGATGGACGTCTTTGTGACCCATTGATTAATAGTGTGTTGGAGGAAGTGCTAGTAGAGTGTAACTACTCAAAAATGACCATTCATCTCGAAGGAGATAAGATGTATATGGATATGAAGAGAATTTTCTTTTGCTCGGGGATGAAGAAAATGGCAGCTGAGTTTGTTGCTAGATGTTTGACATGTCAAAGAATAAAGTTTGAGTAAGGGAAACCAGGAGAATTGTTGTTGCTATTGAAGATTTCGACATGGAAATGGGAACACATTTTAATGGACTTCGTAGAAGGATTGCCTAGGAGTCAGAGGGGCAATGAAGCTATTTGGGTCGTAGTAGATAGACTCACTAAGAGTGTACATTTTATTCCTATTAGAAGCAATAAGACCGCAGTGTCTCTGTCATTGATTTATATTAAGTATGTGGTTCAACTATGTGGAATCCAGTAAGCATTGTTAGTGATAGGGACCCCCTGTTCACTAGCAAGTTTTAGAGGAGTTTGCAGGCAACTTTGGGAACTTCATTGAATCTTAGCGTTGCTTACCGCTACAGACGACGGTGAGACTGAAAGGGTGAATAGGAACTTGGTGGGCTTGTTGCGGGCTTGTATCATGGGCTTTGAAGAACATTGGGAGCAGCACCTAGCATTAGTTGAGTTAGCGTACTATAATTGTTACCAAGCGACGATTGGTATGGCCCCCTTTGAAGCGCTTAATAGGAGGCCATGCAAATCACCAAATTATTGGTGCGAAACCACCGACAAAATTCTGCTCAAACCAGATTTGATCCACGATACTTTGGAAAAGGTAGTGTTGCTCAGACAACGTATTAAGGTAGCGTAAAACCATAGGAAATCCTATGCAGACAAGAGAAGGAAAGAGTTAGAGTTTGAGGTTAGAGACCCGGTATTTATCTCCACTCTAAAAAAAGTCTTAAGGTTTGGAAAATCAAGAAAATTGGCACCAAGATTTGTTCGGTCGTACCGAGTTTTGGAAAGAATAGGAAGACTTGCTTATTGCATGGAGCTACAAGATAGATTGGTAGGAGTCCACGACGTTTTTCGCATTTTGCATTTAAGGAAATGCCTTCATGACACAGTCATTATAGCAGAGCCTGATCAATTCGGGAATATTGAGAACGAAGCCAATCACATCTTGTACCACCACATGCATTATGAATCACAGAACTAAGAAGCTCCACAACAAAATAATTAGGCTGGTATGAGTATAATGTGGAGACAACCCAGTGGAAAACACATGAGAAACTGAAGAGAAGATGAGAATGTCTCATCCTAAGCATTTTATTGGTAAACTTCTCTCTCCAAAACTTGGTTTTTGGTTGCATCGTGGTTACTAGATTGGATGGTAGGAGATGGTTGCTACACTTTTCGCTATCACTTTGCACTCATGTAGAAATTTTTATGCATGTTTAGGGTGTTTGCATACATACTTATATGTCGCAATCACACATTCACGGTAGGATTGAGCTCGCTTATAGTATGCCTACAGTACATAATCACATTGCACTTTTGGTTGAGTAGATGGTTGTGTAGATAAGTTGGTATGTATAACATGGATGTTTATTGTTCATTAAGATGTTCGCCCCTTGGAAAGGTTTCAGGGACGAAATCCTTTTAAGGAGAGGAGAATGTAACACCCCGTAAAATCAACCATAAATAAATAAATTAGATAGATTAATTTAAATAAGAAGGGGTAAAAAAAGGAATCTGTTAAAATTCATAATTTGACCATGAAAGTTATTTCGTTGCATTTATGGCGATTTTCTAATCAATTTCCATAAACGATATGTCGAAAATGGAGCTCAAACGATAAAGTTATGGACGATTGAAGTTTTGAGTTCAAGTTAATTTAAATATAATTCAAATTCAAATAAATAATTAATTCAAAATTTTGAAATTCAAATGGTAATTTTACTTGAGAGCTAAGTAAACGATAAAATTAACATTAATGTTAGTTAGTACTCATGGAAGAAAATAAATTAACAATATCAAAAATATTAACGTTTCCATAATAGGGACTGGTCGGCCGATAGCGATCGACCAGTGGGAAGCGGCGGTTGACCAAAAGCGATCGACTATTGGGAAGCGGCAGTTGACCGGTGTTGTTAAGTGGCAGTTAGGGTTTTGTGTGTTTTAATGTACTAGATTTTATGATTTTTCACCGACCTTAATCCGACGGTTCTGGTGCCTTCCAACCATTATAAATAAGAACCTGGTCCCCTCACTTTTATTCACAAATTACTAGGGAACACAATGAACCTCTATCAGTCTGTCTTCTAAAAAGATTTAAGAAATTCTCTAGAATTTCAGGTAAGGAATTTAAATCTTCTTATTCAATTTCTAATCTCTTTTCTCCTTCAACCTCTTAATTTCTGAATCTAATTCATATGCAATTTTCTTGTTGTATATATCTAAGAAGGAAGATCTAAAAGAGATTATTGTATGCGTGTCAAATTCAAAGAGGAGCAAAGCTAAGGACCTCAAATGAGTGGAAATCTTAGTTTTTCTGTTTTAATAATTGAATAGTGTAGTTTGGATTTGATATATGCCTTGAGGAATTTGGTTTACAAAAACATCACATTAAAACCCCCAAAATTCTCCCAAAGCGAAATATCAAGTCTTAGGTTTGAATCTTAATTGTTTTGTATTGAAATAATGGAGTTTGTGTGGATTTTGAAATTTAAGTGTTTTACCTTCTATTTCACTTCTTATTCCTTTTGTTGGATCCGATTAAGGGATTTTATTAGGAAATGGCATGTGAGGTACGAGTTCTTATTCGTAGTTTGCACCGCCTATTTATACAGATTGAATAGAAATTCCCTTGTCTACTTTTATGTAAAATAAGTTGAATACAACGAAAAATTAGTTAAATTGTAAGTTTCTGTTATTGATTTATTCCATTGTTTTAATATTAAAGAAGTTGGATTTGGATTCATATATACAAATTTATTGATTTGATTTTGGATTATTGGTTTTATGGTGTATATGTAATTGTAGGAATGAAACTTGCATAATTTTTGAAGATTTGACATTTAAACGTTAGTTTAAAGCGTAATCTCTACATGTATAGAAATCAATAAGTGTGTATTTATATATATAATATTAGCATAAATAACGTACAATTATACAATATTAATTGGGTAGTTAATTAGGTTATTAATTACCATTAAATCCCACTTAGGAAAGTAATTAATTATAGAGGCGAAATAAGAAGGATTTGTTATCTGGCCTAAATAATTGATACGGTGAGATGTGTGATAATATATTTTGAGGATGATATGAATTATAACTAAGTTATAGGGATGCAAGGTAATTCAAAAGCATACAGAAGTCTGCCCAACTAATCTGGCTACAACCGGTGTGACTTTGGGACTGATGTGAGACATCGCCTATAATAACTAACCACAGATGACGCAAGGTTAGCCCTAATTCTATAAGATAAATCTACGTAGCTAGTCCGGCTACTTATTCCTACGATTAGTTGGACTAGTATGAGACGTCTCCGTGGGGTACGGGTCATAATACGAAGGACCTGGTTTGGGGATTGAAGGTATTAAGTGGTTGTTTGAGGGCCCTCCTTCCCATGAATGAAGCATTAGATGGTTGGGATTTGGTTTAGGCACGGTTGAGGATATCTCGGAAATGTCCGCTTTAATAGGAAGTGGTAAGTGTCCGAAGAGATTTTTGTGCAATGTCAGTTAGATAGGCACTTGGAGGAGTCCTCCTTAGGAGTAGGTATTAAAAGATGGGGGCCTACCTCAATTGAGGTCTTAAATGGTCAGATTCGGCCTATTTTCCATTAGAAAGGTATTAAGTGGCTTAGTACTATCTCTCGCATCGGTAGACATTATTAACGATGTTTATAGGTTATTGGTTATGGAATTGGATAAGCCTTAAGGCTTATAATTGGAAAGACTTTGAATATATCTTAAATGCGTAAGACATATCTTTATTTAAGTTATACTGCCAAGTACTAATTTGGTAAGACCCAAGATTTTATTCACCAGACATTGTTGTTCTGACTCCCTCCTCATCACAACACAGGTTAGGGAAGGAGAAGATGGTTCAGATGGAGACGGCGATGAAAGGAGCTTGTGGCAGTAGTCTATTTATCTATTTATGCAACTTTCTGATGTATCCATATATATAAAGATGACAATGTATTTTTGAACATGATGAATCTCGGTTATGTAAGGGTTATTGTTGACATTGTGTTAAAGTATATTAACAATTGAGATTTTAAATAAAATGGGTATTGTTTATGTTATTAAATTTTATCCTTCCGCTATCAGTGCTTAGTGAGTTGATAAATAACTCTGTGTTGTTCCTTTTACCAACCAACAACCAGCTTTGAAATGGGTTTATGTTTTTATGGACCTTTTTATGTTGGAATTTAGGCATGTTTCGGGGTAGGTTGTTACAGGCAAGCTGATGCAGGCTCTCACTATAGGTCCATCTATGCTAATTATGCTGATTTGAATAGAGATATGGAAATAATATATCTTTCGACCTGGGACCGGGTGCAATTTCAAAGACCAAACACTGCCAAAAATGAAAGAAAGGAGGAGCCTTGTGGTAACAACAAAAACTGCCAGTTCCACCCAATCAAAGACCATGCCACCAATGAGTGTCAGGTACTCGAATATGAAATTGAAAAACTTATCTGGAAGGGGATCCTTCTAGAGTTTGTTTGTATACAAGTAGACCAAAGGAACAACTGTGACAACCTGCCAGCTCCACCCCAGTAAACCAAACACAATGTTGCAGCAATCACCGACATCTTGACCATATGTGGAGGCCCACACGCGGTCGACAAAAGTTGGGGAGCACAATCTTGGTATAAGTGGGTAGTTGGCTCAGTCGGCCAGGTATATTTTTAAGAACATCGAGCATCCAAAGCATCCAAATTAGAACCAAATCAACCTATCACTCCCACTACCAAGGACCGGGAGGCAGTCTCATCACCTATTATGATCTTATGGTCATTACTCTTGCAATAGCCGACTGAAATGTGCCCCGAGCCTTCGAGGATGAGGGCATCACAGTCAACGTCATGTTCAGACATGTTTTCAAAGCTCTCAAGTTTCCTGCTCCAGTCTCACCTCTATGCCTTTCCATTTTACCAGTTTGAGGGTGCGAGCATTGTTCTGATAGGCACAACCTTGCTTATGACAAGCTTCGGCCAAGAAACCCTTGCAGAAAAGATCCAAGTAAATTTTGTGGTGGTTGATTTCCCTTCTACTTACAGTCTTTTAATAAGACGACCATCACTTGCTGAACTGGATGCCATCAGTCCTACAACCAGCTCATTATGAAATTCCATGTACATTGCGGGACATGTGAGATCTTAGGCAAATAGTAGAAGGCCAGGGAGTGTTGCAGGACCTTGCTCAAACAAGAAAAGTAGGGAATTCGCTTGCTTCAGCAAGAGCAATACCTTGACCATAGGATAGAAAATTATATATGGACACCGGATTGGTTAAATTAAATGGTTTTAAAATCTTGAATTTGGATTTTTGATTTAATGTTATTGTTTTAAAGGAAATAAATTATAAATTTATATGAATTAAATTATTTTCTAACTCAAGCTTTGAAAGTTGAAATTTGTTAGCGCCAAAATTGGTCACTAACATCCAAACGCCATTGAAAGCACCAATTCACTATCACAGATAATAGATAGAGTGTATGTAGAGAGTATAAATATAAAGAACAATCAAAATTAAAAAGAAAGCGGTAACAACAGAGGATTTATAGTGGTTTGGCTGACTCTGGCCTACGTCCACTCCATAAATTTCCTTTTTATTGATATCAGAATCAATTACAGTTACAATCCGGAGTTTTTAAAACAATAATGGCAGAGTAGCCTTAGTGGATCAGATGAAGGGAAACCGAATGAAGAACCCCTTTTCTGAAGCCCCGCATGCTATATTTATAGGCAAAATCCGAGTTACTAGGCTTCCTGAGTGATCCGGGCCCATCAAGACCACAGCCGAACCCAAATCCATCATTATTGCCGACTCCGAGTTTAGAATATGCTGATCTGATGTTACCCTAGGAATGACTCAAAGTAGCTTCACATCTGAATCGAAGCAAAACACCATTCGACTCGAAGCAAGATGATTGTCGACCCCTTGCCTTTGCACCGACCTGGTTTCCTATTGCCGACCCGAGGAGATATTATAGCCGACCCGAAGCATGCGGATCATCGACCCTAAAGTAAAAATAGGCACCGACCCAAGCCCTTCCTCATCGCCGATCCCATGACTTGCCAACCTGAGAAAGGAAAGCCGATCCCATGACCCTAAGATAGACGTATGCTGACCTGAAGTTGAGCTTCATGCCGACCTCTTAAAGACTCCGACCCCTCCTAGCCTTCCCATAGCGCCGACCCGAAGACCATGCGATGCCGATCCGATGTTTATGCGATGCCGACCCGAGGCAAATGGAAACATGCCAAACACAACATGCCGACCTGATTCCCCTTGCCGATCCGGGTTTGGCAGTGTATGTACCCGGAGTAGCCGACCCCAGAATGATGCCAATCCCTTCGTCGCCGAACCCAATTTCTAGTGTCGATCCAAAAACACAACGCCAACCTAACTTGAAGCATATGCACTCCCCTCCCGAAGAAAGTCTAGCACTGACTCGAAGCAACACCGATCCCCTAAGAAGCATGCCGATCCCAGAGTGACTGATGTAGGCCAAACTATAATTGCCCAAGGCATAAGTCGTGACCGACTTATCAATGCTAAGGACATAAGTCGTGATCGACTCAAGGAAGGCACAGACATAAGTCGAGTAAGTAGTGAGGAAGGTGAAGGCATAAGTCGTAAACGACTTAAGGAAGGGGGTATAAGTCGTGACCGACTTAAGGAAAAAGCTATGAGCTATCAACGACTCAAGGGACGTGCTGGGTTACAACCTAAGACCATGGGAAGAACATCACCAATTGGAAAATGCGAAGGTTTAAGTCGTTGCCGAGTTAACAACTTAGTTTTGGTGAGTGTACGACTTAACAAGGCAGGGAATAAGTCGTTGCCGAGTTACGACTTAGTCAAGTCTCGAGAACGACCTAACGAGTCAGGAGTTAAGTCGCTGAAGACTGAAGCATGGGATCTTCCTCCGAGTTAATCTCTACCGTTGTTCTTTAGGTCGCTGATATGAGATGCGCCTATTCTTAAGTCGCTGAAGCACATTGCCGTTGATCCTTCTACGAGTTAATCTCTACCGTTGTTCTTTAGGTCACTGATATGGGATGCGCATGTTCTTAAGTCGCTAAAGCTTGTTGCCGTAGATTCTTATGCGAGTTAATCTACACCGTGGATTCTTAAGTCGAAGGAAGTGGCTGTTGTGTTGGTTGTTAAGTCGCATCTGTTATAAGTCGTTTGTAATTTTGTTTTTAAGTCGTATGATTGTGTTGTAATCTGATAAGTCGTAAACGACTTAAGATGAGTCGTCTGTTATGAGTCGTTTACTTTTGAGTCGTGTTGTAGGTTGATAAGTCGTTAAAGGCTAGTATTGTAACTGTTTGTCTTAAGTCTTGAGTCGTGAGCTATGAGTCGGAAACGACTTAGGAGTTAGAGAAATTTCTGTTGTATAATTGTTCGCCTATAAATAGGTCGTGAGTCTCATTTGTAAAGGTTGTTGATTTTTGAATAAAATTCTCTTTTGATTGCTGTGTGCTTTCATTCAAATTGGTAGTTGAGTGTAATCTCCTATCTCCTCTTTCGGATAATCGAGTGCGCTCGATTCAACGATTGTAGAAGCCGATTCGCGGAATCTAGTGCGCTAGATCAACGCTCGAAGAATTGAAGATCTTTGAACCCGGTATCGTGCGCGATCAACGAGTTCGGGATAGCTAGAATTCGGTATCTTCGGATCAACGAATTTGGGCATTTCAGTATCTTCCAATCCACCGATTACTACTTTCAACGATCTACATTGTTTTTGTAATATCCGCTGCGTCATTTTTGGTATCAGAGCTTGTTCTAGCCAATCATAGCTAGATCGAGACTTGGAGCCTACTCATTTAGAAGTTTGAAGTTGAGCCGTGAGCAAGTGAAGAAGTTTCATCATTGTTCGAAGTGGTTTGATCGAATTTGAATTGGAGGCCGAAACTTTGTCCATCGTGTTCATCGCGATTTGCTACAAAGTGGAAGTTTTCAATCCGTTTCATTTTGGATCAAAGTCCGAAAAGTGTTTGAATTTTGAAATTTGTGAAGTTTTCAAGTATGCCGCCAAGAAGAGCTAATCGCCACCAAAACGTAGAAGCTTTGTATCGAAGAGAAGAAGCTGATGAGATGGAGCAAAGAATCAATGAAAATTTTAGTGAGAAGCTTAACGAAGGAATTGGACGGTTAGAAAAGCTTATGACGGAGATGAATCAAAATCGAAGAAGGGTTTCACCAGAATCTAACCATGGGGGTAGTAAAGTCTCGCCACATTCCAATCGAGACAGAAGTGTTGAACATGATCAAGGGCGTGGGAGGAACGTGAATGATCGTGAACGGAGGAATGTAGATAGAAGGGATGGTGGT
Organism: Allium fistulosum; assembly: GCA_030737815.1. NCBI lineage: Eukaryota > Viridiplantae > Streptophyta > Magnoliopsida > Asparagales > Amaryllidaceae > Allium > Allium fistulosum. The sequence continues at coordinate 1,396,680,753 of CM060902.1, forward strand.
AGACGTGAAGGGAGTAGAGATGTTGGTGGTCAGAATCGACATCGTTATGCATCTGATTTTGAAGAGGAGTATGATGGTGGTAGTATTCAAGGAAGAGGTCAAGGAAGAAACTATTCTGAGTATGATCACAAGTGGGAATCGGGGATGAAGACAGAAATTCCTGATTTCAAAGGTGGTATGCAAGCAGAGGAGTTTCTAGATTGGGTGGCTAATGTTCAAGAGATTTTTGACTTTAAAGAAGTTCCAGAATATCGTAGAGTGAAGTTGGTTGCTACGAGGCTGAGGGGTAGAGCTTTGGCATGGTGACAGCAAACCAAGCTTACACGTGAACGAATGGGGAAGTCAAAAATTGAATCTTGGGAGAAGATGAAGAAATTGATGAAAGCAACGTTCTTACCGTACAATTATCAATCTTTGATGTATCAACGTTTGCAAAACTTGAGACAAGGGACGAAATCTGTGAATGACTATGCTGATGAATTCTATCAACTTATTGCAAGGAATGATATTATGGAAACAGAGGAGCAACTGACATCTAGATTCATTGGGGGATTGAGAATGCAGATCCAGGATATGGTTAACATGTTTGATCCTAGATCTGTGGCAGAAGCACATCAGAAAGCGTTGGCTTGGGAAAAGCAAGGGAGACGAGGAAGTGGTGTGTATACTAATTCTAACAATCAAGTGAAGGGTGTTGGAGGAAGTTCTAGTGTTTCTAAACCTATCAGTAGACCAGTGGTGAAGGAGGTTGAGAAGGCAAGGGTTAACAATGGTTTCAAATGTTACAATTGTCAGGAACTGGGTCATAAAAGCAGTGAGTGTCCAAAGTCAAAGAAGAGAACCATGATTGCAGAAATTGACGATGAGGATGTTGATGGAGATTGTTCTAATCCAGCTGAGGAGGATGAGCAGGATATTGCGTCAGGAGACGAAGGTTGTAACCTAATGCTGAGGAGATCGTGTTTAACACCGAAGCAGGAAGAAGCTAGTTGGTTGAGAAGTAATATTTTTCAGTCAACATGTACTATTCTGGGGAAGGTGTGTAAGTTTGTGATTGACGCAGGAAGCTGTGATAATATTATTTCAACCGAAGCTGTGACAAAATTGAAGTTGAAGACCGAAAAACATCCGAATCCATACAAGTTATCATGGTTGAGAAAAGGAGGAGAAGTGAAAGTGGATAGACAAGTTCGTGTTCCATTCTCTATTGGGAAGAAATACAGAGACGAAATCTGGTGTGATGTAGTAGAGATGGATGTTTTCCACTTATTATTGGGAAGACCATGGCAGTATGATCGAGAAGTACAACATGACGGTCGGACCAATAGCTACAGTTTTATGTTTGAAGGTACGAAGATCATCTTAGTTCCAAAGAAGAGACCCCAAGGAGAAAGTAAGTCAGAAGAGATTGAAGAGTTGAAAACCTTATTATCTTTGAAGGAGTTTGTCAAAGAAGTTGAGAAAGAGCCGGAAGTATTCTTGTTGATTGGGTGAGAGAGCAGTGAAGAGGTTGAAATACTAGAAGAAGTAAAACTAGTACTGAAAGAATTTGACGATGTATTTCCAGAGGAGTTACCAACGGAGTTACCACCGTTGAGGGATATTCAACATCAGATAGATCTTGTTCCAGGTGATGTGTTGCCACACAGACCACATTATCGAATGAGTCCGAAGGAACATGAAGAGTTGCGGAGGCAGGTAGAGGAATTGCTTGAGCAGGGGCGTGTGCAGGAGAGTTTAAGTCCTTGTGCTGTACCAGCTTTATTGGTACCCAAAAAGGATGGAACATGGAGGATGTGCACTGACAGTCGAGCATTGAATAAGATTACTGTGAGATATAGATTTCCGATGCCGAGGTTGGATGACTTGTTAGATCAAATAAGCGGAGCTACTATATTTTCGAAGATTGATTTGAAGAGCGGATATCATCAAATTCGTATCAGACCAGGAGATGAGTGGAAAACTGCTTTTAAAACCAGGGAGGGTCTATACGAATGGTTGGTCATGCCATTTGGTTTATCCAATGCACCGAGTACTTTTATGAGGGTGATGAATCAGATTTTTCGACCGTTCATTGGGAAATTTGTGGTGGTGTATTTTGATGATATTCTGATTTACAGTGGGAGTCCAGAGGAACATTTAAATCATCTTAGAGAAGTGCTGATGGTATTACGACAAGAACAGTTTTATGCTGCAACAAAGAAATGCGTGTTCATGACGCATAGTGTTTTATTTTTGGGATATGTTGTTTCGAAGGAAGGTATACAGGTGGACCAGAGTAAAGTTGAGGCGATCAGAGATTGGCCGCAGCCCAAGACGATAACGGAATTTCGTAGTTTTCACGGGTTGGCTTCATTTTATCGAAGGTTTATTCCACACTTTAGTAGTGTGATGGCACCTGTTACAGATTGCATGAAAGGTAAACAATTTGCATGGACAGAGGAAGCAGGGAGTGCTTTTGGGAAGATCAAGGAGTTGCTGACGACTGCACCAATTCTAGTATTACCTGATTTTCAGCTAGTGTTTGAACTACACACTGATGCATCTAAGGTTGGGATTGGAGGAGTGTTGAGTCAGAAGGGACGTCCAATTGCATATTTCAGTGAGAAGTTGTCAGGAGCGAAGATGCGATATAGTACATATGATGTGGAGTTTTATGCTGTTGTGCAATCTATCAAACACTGGAGACACTATCTATTTCAAAAGGAGTTTGTTCTTTACACTGATCATGAAGCGTTGAAGCATTTGCAAGGACAAGACAAGATTTCAGCGAGACATGCATCGTGGATTGCATATCTGCAACAGTTTACTTTTGTTGTTAAACACAAGTCAGGGGTGATAAATTGTGTGGCTGATGCTTTGAGTAGGAGGAGTCATGTGTTGACTACGCTGAAAGTTGAAGTGACGGGGTTTGAAATGTTGCCGGAACTATTTGTTGAAGATCCATACTTCATGAAGTTTGTTGATAAAGTTAAGGAAGGAAAGACGGATGAGTTTTTGATGGTAGATGGTTTTCTGTTCAAGGGAAATCGATTGTGCATACCGGAGGGTAGTCTGAGAATGAAGATTATCAAGGAGTTACACGAAGAGGGACATGTTGGGAGAGACCGTACTTTACAGTTGATTTCACAGTCCTACTTTTGGCCATCAATGAGGAAAGAGGTAGAGAAGTTTGTGGAGCGTTGTCATATTTGTCAGGTTTCAAAAGGAACTGCGACTAATGCTGGGTTATATATGCCGTTACCTGTGCCTGTAAAACCATGGGTGGATATCAGTATGGATTTTGTTTTGGGTTTACCTAGAACTCAAAGGGGGAGTGATTCTATATTTGTTGTGGTAGACAGATTTTCGAAGATGGCACATTTTATTGCTTGTAAGAAGACGGCGGATGCTGTTCATGTTGCTCAATTGTTTTTCAAGGAGATCTATCGACTTCATGGATGGCCAGAATCTATTGTGTCGGATAGAGATACTCGATTTTTGAGTCACTTTTGGCTAAGTTTGTGGAAGATGGTAGGAACGAAGCTGAAGTTTAGTAGTGCTTATCATCCGCAAACTGATGGACAAACAGAGGTGGTTAATAGATCATTGGGAAACTTGTTGAGGTGTCTTGTTCAAGATAATCTGAAGAGTTGGGATGTGAAGTTATGCCAGGCAGAATTTGCTCATAATCATGCTGTAAATCGAAGTACTGGGTTCAGTCCATTTCAGATAGTATATTCAAGTTTACCGAAGGGACCGTTGGATTTAACGGTAGTGCCACAATCAAAGAAGACAGTTAAGAAAGCTGCTGATTTTGTTGAAGGGCTGACAGAATGTCATAAAATCGTTCAGGAACGATTGGAGAAAGCAAATGAGAAATATAAACGATCTGCAGATTTGAAATGAAGAAGTGTTGAATTTCAAGAAGGTGATTTGGTTTATGCAGTTTTAACGAAAGATCGTTTTCCAGTGGGTGCGTACAACAAGTTGAAAGCCAGGAAAATTGGTCCGGTGGAAGTTGTGAAACGAATCAATGAAAATGCTTATAAACTGAAGCTGCCAGATGATGTGTATACGTCTGACGTGTTCAATGTTAAACATCTCGTACCATATCACGGGGATGAACGAACTGATGATGAGAAAGATGCAAATTCGAGGACGAATTTCTTTCAACCTGGGGAGGATGATGTAGGCCAAACTATAATTGCCCAAGGCATAAGTCGTGACCGACTTATCAATGCTAAGGACATAAGTCGTGATCGACTCAAGGAAGGCACAGACATAAGTCGAGTAAGTAGTGAGGAAGGTGAAGGCATAAGTCGTAAACGACTTAAGGAAGGGGGTATAAGTCGTGACCGACTTAAGGAAAAAGCTAAGAGCTATCAACGACTCAAGGGACGTGCTGGGTTACGACCTAAGACCACGGGAAGAACATCACCAATTGGAAAATGCGAAGGTTTAAGTCGTTGCCGAGTTAACAACTTAGTTTTGGTGAGTGTACGACTTAACAAGGCATGGAATAAGTCGTTGCCGAGTTACGACTTAGTCAAGTCTCGAGAACGACCTAACGAGTCAGGAGTTAAGTCGCTGAAGACTGAAGCGTGGGATCTTCCTCCGAGTTAATCTCTACCGTTGTTCTTTAGGTCGCTGATATGAGATGCGCCTATTCTTAAGTCGCTGAAGCACATTGCCGTTGATCCTTCTATGAGTTAATCTCTACCGTTGTTCTTTAGGTCGCTGATATGGGATGCGCATGTTCTTAAGTCGCTAAAGCCTGTTGCCGTAGATTCTTATGCGAGTTAATCTACACCGTGGATTCTTAAGTCGAAGGAAGTGGCTGTTGTGTTGGTTGTTAAGTCGCATCTGTTATAAGTCGTTTGTAATTTTGTTTTTAAGTCGTATGATTGTGTTGTAATCTGATAAGTCGTAAACGACTTAAGATGAGTCGTCTGTTATGAGTCGTTTACTTTTGAGTCGTGTTGTAGGTTGACAAGTCGTTAAAGGCTAGTATTGTAACTGTTTGTCTTAAGTCTTGAGTCGTGAGCTATGAGTCGGAAACGACTTAGGAGTTAGAGAAATTTCTGTTGTAAAATTGTTCGCCTATAAATAGGTCGTGAGTCTCATTTGTAAAGGTTGTTGATTTTTGAATAAAATTCTCTTTTGATTGCTGTGTGCTTTCATTCAAATTGGTAGTTGAGTGTAATCTCCTATCTCCTCTTTTCGATAATCGAGTGCGCTCGATTCAACGATTGTAGAAGCCGATTCGCGGAATCTAGTGCGCTAGATCAACGCTCGAAGAATTGAAGATCTTTGAACCCGGTATCGTGCGCGATCAATGAGTTCGGGATAGCTAGAATTCGGTATCTTCGGATCAACGAATTTGGGCATTTCAGTATCTTCCAATCCACCGATTACTACTTTCAACGATCTGCATTGTTTTTGTAATATCCGCTGCGTCAGTGACCCGGATTAACACTCTAATTACTCGAAGTACTCATTATGAAAACTCGAAGCAAATCAAAGTGTGACTAGAAACAAACTCTAAGCAATCCGAAATGTCTCGACTTTTGCCGAAACTCGTATTTCAAGTATCCCACGCCTTTTGTCTACCGACTATGTCGAATCCCGGCTTCATAATCATGTTTATCGTCTGTTATTGATCATCTATCCATCCAGTCGACTCAAACCTATCGTATTCCAGCTTCGATAACCGAGCAATCGATTTAGTTGAATCCGCCTATCTACGGCTTGGCCAAAAGGCAGGTCCACAAAATTGAAATGGTAAAATAAATTGTTTAAGAATTAAATTTGGAATGTAAAGTTAAAATCGGTATATGAATTTAATTCGGAAATTTGAATTATTTTGAAGGTTTGGATCTTAAAATTTTAACAGTGAAGTTAAATTTACTTTAAGTGGTTTAAATAAGTAAATTGAAATTAGGCTTGAAATTGATATGAATTGAAATGGTTTTAAATAAGAATGGAATTGAATTTAAATCATTGATTTGAATTGTTGAATCGAAATTGAAGTTAAAAATGAATTTTTCAAAAATTGAAGTTATTTTGGATTGAAATTGAAATCACATTGATTTGGAACTAAATCGAAATTGAGTCATTTGAATTGAAAGATTTAAATTGAGTTTTGTTGATTTGAAATCTGGATATGGTCCAGATTTGTTGAAATGGAAGAAACAGTTTGATTTGATACTATTTCCAAAATAGATTATTTTAATATAAACTATTTAAAATCTATTATTTTAAAATTCAGATTATTTAGATTTTCAAAACTATTTTACTAATATAAACCATTCCAATACTCAAACCATTTTATATTAAACTATTTAAACTATTAAAACTATTTTTACTATTAAAACTATTTTTACTATTAAAACTATTTTTACTATTAAAACTATTTTAAACAATTAAAATTATTTTAAACTATTTAAACTATTTATGACTATCCAAACTATTTTCTAAATTTCAAATTGTGCAAGGTTGAATTGTATATATTTAATCCTTGATTTAAAGGCGAATGTGGTTAAATGATGTTATAACCTATGTTGGAATTTGAAATGATATTTTCTAGTGAAAGGACATATTTTGAGTAAATATGATGGTTTTGAAATGAGGGATATTTTGAATTGAATATGATATTTTGATATGAATTATGAATCGGTTTTGGAAATGTAAAGGAACCAACCGGTGTGAAATAAGCATTTGGTTGTTAAAGAGACCGAGATCGGATATTGTCATATTCTCTGCCAATACCGAAAACCACTTTAACAACTGTGCACGTGGTGGAGAATCCAGAATGAAGTAGGATTGTTTGGCGAAAGCTACTGGAATGAAGTAAGAGAACGATGATGGATAGCCTTGACTTTCGGGTCATAATTAAAATGACTAAAACAGTAGATATACCTGGGCCAAGTGGGGTCGCTCCCTGTATCGAGCATGCATCTTCGAAACCATATCCATTACTTTGTGATTTGATTTGGTGGTCACCCTTTGATTTGATTATGGGAGTGTGACTCGAGGTGGGCGGTAGTAGCTGCTATGCGTTACCACCAGCCCGGTTTTGCAAAACGGTAGTATCCTACCCTGGGCATTGCCTCGTGTGCCTTGTCATATTTATCCTGATTGAGCCCACTACGAGTCTAGTTTGTGTCATACACTATGGAGTGCCCTTTGATAGTCCTCCAGTTTACGGAGGAATTACGGTACTATATAAACTACGATGCTTATATAAAATGTGTTAAGGGGGATATGTGTAACGCCTTAACGCTATTTTAATACTTTACTTTACTGTAGACATAATATAATAGCGTATTGTATTACATATGTAGATAGTTTAACGGATTCTTAGGAGATGGAATCCCGAACTTCTCTTAAGTTATTGCATGCACGTTAGACATTGGATAGGAGATGTAAAACACCGTAAACATCTCTGATGCCGTTACACTCATATTTACTTATTTTGATTTAACTTACTTAAGATCTTTTAGTTCCGACTCGAGTGTTTTGTCTTTTCATTACGCTCGGGTTAGCCTGAGCATTTCAGCATATTGAAGGCTATCTTTCTGGAGGACGAAGACTAAGATTTAGTATATTATTTCTATTTATTATATTTATTCCACTGCATCATGTGTTTCGCTACATTATTTATTTATTCCTGCTGTATGTATAACTCTGATCTATATTGTAAATGTGTAATCAAATGTTATTTGTAAAACAACTTCATGAACTATTTATTTGATTATTATATTTTGTCATTCCACTTTGAGATTCTGTGTTTTGTTTTTCCTTTCTTTTCTCTTATTTTCTTATTTACCCCATTAACAATCCTCTCTTTTGAATGGTTTGAGTTCACATGTGTGGTTTGAGTTGGTATCAGAGCTTTGGTTTAGCGATAACCTTTGCTTTGTGGGGTCTGACTCATTAGAGATAGGGAAGTAATACCCTAGAATGAGTAATCTGAGTGTATATATATGAGAGAGTGTATTTGTTAATGATATAAAAATGTTTTTATATTGTGTTAATTTGTTCTGTTTAGTATTTATAAATTCCGGTCGGTACATAGGACGCTATGGAATCGATAGGAATTTCTAAACACTTAATAAGGCAGATCGACACATTGTTTTGAAATATAAGTAAGTGAAATAATTTTACCTGGTATTATATTTTGTATATAAAAGAATAATTTTTATAAATGGATATAGTTGTCTGTGATATGTTTGTTTCTTAGGAAGTGAAATTTTATAAATATTGGTTGCAAAATAGAATTTACAAATAATGTGAATATAAATTGGAAATTTGAGAACTTAAGTTTCGGGGTTTTGAAATTAGTTTTAAAAGATTTTGGAAAGAAATATTTGTATTATTTGGAAGTGTTTTGATATAAATATTTATTTGAAAGAAATTCTTTAAAATAATTTTAGAAGGAAATAAGTTCTATACTCCCCTCTTTTGTCATTGGAAAATAATTTCGGTGAGGACGGCTGCATCATCGACATTCATTTTTGAGTTTCAAAGTGGGAAGGCCAGTGTAGTAGCTTTACTACACATTTGTTTTGATAAACAAATATTAATTTTAAATTTATAAATATGATTGGGTATATAAAAGATATGAGTATATATATATGTATATATATATATATATATATATATATATATATATATTTAAAATGATTTGAAATGGAACCCGGTATTTAGTTCCTAAATTTCTACAAATTTGGGATTTCAATTATTGTAATGGAATGAAATCTTACTTATTTTAATAGTTGGAAACTTCTAAAATGAAAAATAAGAAATTAGAAGCTAAGTGATAAATGAAATTATAAACTGAAGATTTGTAACTTGTAAATTGTAAATTGAAAGATAATGAAAATAAAGAAGAAGTAAATTGTTGAAGATTTTGTTAACTAAACTGGATAAGATAATTTGTATAACATTCAATTACATTCTAAAACATATATGAAACTTACCAGAAATGTTTAAAAAGTTGAAATGTTGATTTGGACATGTAATAGAATATTATACAAATGAAAGCTTAATACCAAAAGTGCTTCAGAATGAACATATGTTTATAAATGAAAATTTTAGATGTACAAGGAATATATAAACTTAAGTAAATGGTTGAAATGCTTAATACTCAAATTGAATAGTAAAAGTGAATATCATTTAAGTAGATAATTATAAACTTAAGAAGATATTGAAATGATTAATTAATAGATTTAATATTTATTTATTCGTAAGTAGATGTAATATTAAATGATACTATATATGAAGGAATGAATGTAAATTTAAAAGTTAAGAAACTTAAGTATGAATTTATTCACTAATGAATATCAATATTAAATGGAAATCAAGTTATATAGATAAATAATAAATGTGAATTAAACTGTAGAAAATTTATATAATATTTTAAGAATCGATTTAGTGATGTTCTAAATAATTGAGTTTGAAATAATCTATGTGAATATATAACGCAAAATTAATAAGAGATAACCTTGTGAATAAATTGAAAATAAATGAAATGTATGTAATACTTTAAACAATGTATTCAATGATGATTTCAAATATTTAATGGGAAATATATTATGTAAATAACTGAATGAAAATTTAAAAAAGATGACCTGGTATGAATGGAATTGAAAATAAATGGAAGTAAATAATGTGTAAAAAGGAAAACAATAGAACAAGCTTAAATAACATTTAAATTCTGTATTGTTTGGCTAGTGGGATGTTTGGGAAATGATACTTCGATTGTTTGAGGTTGTATGAATAATCTATTAAGTAATTATCCAAGGCTGTTGAGCGTAAGGTACACTTGGCAGTTTATTTATCACCCTTGAATGATGAGAAGTTTCTAAAACTAAACAAACCATTAATTTAATTGCTATGGATGCCTGATGGATTCTTTGTTGCATATGATGGTCGTGCTGTTTTGTTTGCATATGTTTTGTGTTGTATTACTTTTGTTATTGATAGTAACAACTAAAATATATCAATCCCTTACATAATTTTAAATCTTTTGGATTATATAAGTGAAATACAGGTTTATGGAAGCAATAACACTCCTTTTGGTTTCATAAATAAAGTTGTTTGCCCGACAAATAGGTACGTTTTTGGATTACGGTTTTGTAATGATATTTTGTTTTTTTCCCCATGGTTTGGGATATTTTATTATAGAATATGATATATATATATATATTAAAATTATTGATATTATTAATTTTTCGGACCTATCCGTACAAAGGAAACTCTGTCGAATTTTTTCGAAAATTTAAGGCTTAGAATATTTTGTAAAAGTTGGGTTATTTTCAAATTTTATTTTACAAATTAAATGTTTATAAATTGATTATTTTGAATAATATATATATATATATATATTAGTTTCTTAAGTCCTTCTTGTTCCTTTTCGAGGACGAAAAATTTTGAGTGGGGAAGAGTGTAACGACCCATATTTTTCGGTAATTAAAAATATTAAATTAAATAGGGTTTTGAAATTTAATATTGTAAGAAATTAAAATTTATGATTTATAAATGGAAAAGATAATTAGAATATAATTTAATATTATCGTTTGAATGTTATTGACAACTATTTTAATGTAATTCCAATCAATTAAAATAATTGTAAAGTTAATTTGGCTATGATTATAAATAAGGAATTAAATTGGTAATTGATGAAATTAATGAAATTGAAATGGGTTTATTATAGAATATGAATAAAATTTATTAGTACATAAAGTATTAGCTTTTGTTTGTTGAAAATTAACTCCGAAATGTGTTTGAATTTGTAAGTTGTAACAATTGTTTATTTATCACCTTATTATTTAATTCGTTGAAATTAATTTGGAAATCCATAAAATTAATGTAATTAAATATTATAGTTAATATGGTAAAAGATGATAACTGTAAAATATAAATGTAATAAAATGTAAACTAATGTTAATTATATTCATAAGGTAATAGTTGATTAAATAATAAGAGTGAAATCAAAATAAAAGAATTTATTGGAATTTAAATTATAATAAAATAGGTTTTATTCCTATTGTAAGTTAACGTTAAAATTTACGTAATATTTAAATCTTGGATTTAACATGGAAAATGTATTGTAAAAGATTATTAATTTCTGTGTAATAAAAAATGATGAAATTGTTAACTTTAAAGTTTGAATTTAAAGGTGATTAAATTAATTTAATAATAATTTATTTAATTAACGTGAAATTTAGCCATTTTGGCCGCAGTCTCGGATTTTGACGAAACCTGTTTCATCGGATCCGTAACACTGAATTATTATAGAATTTCAAGTTTCATAGCGATCGGACTTGTCGTTTGATCGTGCAAGCTCGAAACACGTAGAAATCAATTAAATGAATTCAATTAAAATAATCTAATTTTAAAAGCTAACTTCTATATACAATGGAATTTGGATTTGAAACTAGTTCCATTGAGTTTAAAAATATCAAAAACATATATTTCGATATATGGGATGACCTACTTTCGTTTCGGAAACGAAACGAGCTTTTCGGGTCGTTGTTATCGTTTCGACCCAATTCAATATGTCTGTTCATTCTTATCTGCGACGACCCGTCTTCTCGACCCTCATAAATCGACACTAATACATCCACAGTACTCATGTGCCGTAAATCCAAGTTCCGGGGAGGCAGATTATCAGGGATGTAAAAGAAAATAAAGATAGAAGATAACACAATTATAGAATCTCACATCGCATTCAACATTTTAATTATACATAAATGATCAGAGTCAAATACAAATCTAGTTTGATAGTTATAACTGTCTATTCATACATATGCTGGAAAATACATACTACATAACACAGTGGAATATGGGTAGATATCTACATAAGGTACTTCAGCTTCATAGCTTCAAAAGACTTCTCCGAAATGCTCCCCAACATGCTCCAAAATGCTCCAAAGGTATCCTGACTACTTGGCTGCCCGAAAAATAGGGCACCCAGAGTTTAAAGGAAAAAACAAACTGCGGGTCAGTCATGGGACCGGTGTGAGAACTCAAAGTATGATGTTTTGAAAACAAACGGTATCTCATAAGACCACGCCGCACATAAACACGGAACGGGTTTTTACCTTATGATAACCAAAACTCTTTATCACGTAAAATTTGGGGATATTATTTTTAATGACATTCTTTGAAAACACATGCAAATAAACTTATTAATCTTAGCCGAAATTATTACCATTATTAAATTCCAGCATACTAGGTTCTACAAACAAAACCACAAGTTCTTAATGGAGAATGGATTTCCATACAAATGACCAGGTGAAGGGACTACCTTCAAATGGATACACCTTTAGATGGATGTCCCGAGGCACAGAACATTTTCCCTCTATCAACACAAGACCGACCTACCTCTTTAACTAGGTAGTACCGAATATGTCATCCCCGGTCGTTACCGACCTTTATCCGAAAGCTCTCTTCGCATACATCCACATTAATTTACATCCCGAATGTCATAGCGGAAAGAAATATATCTAGAAGGGGATGTCATACCCTAATTGGGAATGACCCACTTAGTCTTGCTGCATCTATCCCTGTTTCGGTCATTTCCGGTTGATGAGGCTCGAGGCTACGATTACCTTTTTACATAGCACATCTTTTTTCACTTTGAATGCCACATTGCCATTCCACATTCACATGACTGATTTCTACAAACTTATAACCTCTGAGCTCGTATGTCTCAGAGAAGGGTGTTAAGTTAAGAGAAAGTGTCTTCTCCGCCACCAAACAGATATACATTTATAGAGATCACTCATTGTGATTTAGAATGCAAGGTCAGACATTCATCCATATAAGTTTGTTCTGGGACCGAACGAAACCGAAGGTACTTTCCTCGTCCATTACTAGGCGAGAAGCCCTTGTGGTTTTGAGATTTTTCATAACAAAGAGACCACTGCTATAATATAGTGAATCAGGAGTTTATCCTCAATTAATCAACAATTAGTCCCTTGTTGTTATTATTCTCAATATCTCCATCTTCAAACATCTTCAATCTTCAGATAGGAATCACCCAAATCCGACCCCGGTTCCTTCGAAATCCAATCATCGATAAAAATGATGTAATTAGATGATTATTTTTCGATTCATTCATTTTCCTTTACCAAAATATCTTCGAGAGATATATATTTTCAAAATATTCTTTTAGTGAATACGGAATCATTTAAACCTCTTTTTGAATATTTCTCAAATACTTTTTAAAGAGTATCTTTTGAGAAAATAGGATTATAGAAATCATTCTACTTTTATTCAAAATCAACTTCCGTATTCAACAAGTGCTATGGGCGGAATAATGGTGAGATCACCTTTCAAATTCCACGAATAAGACAAGTTCCCTCTTCGGATTTTAACATTGAGTATAAGAAGATTATTTCTATAAAATCCAAGTTGAGGATCCGGGCTTTCCTTTCGATATGTTCCACCCCTCGCCTAAAAGAGAAAACCGAGGCCAGGGAAGTTCAGGGCGCTAGTTGCTCCATCCCTAACCTTAGTTACACACCTTGTTTTCGCTTTTAGATCTCACAGGCGGGACAAATGTACTAGTCGTTTCCGCATACTCATTTTCCCTTTTTAAATCGCTTAACTATTTGTTTAACCATCTTTGAAATAATGTTAAATTGTTCAAATTTCTTTTAATATGCTTTATTATTTACTTAAAACATTTACTAAGGATTTGGGAAAGAATTGTTAAGTTTCAACCTTTATTTCAAAAGTTATTGAAAAGCGTTACGAAAAGTGTTGCAAAAAGTGTTACAAAAAGTGCTTTAAAAGCCATATTCTTCAAAATGATTTTTATATCATTTAGAAAACCATATTTTCAACTTAAATCACTTTTAAAACATTTTAATAGATTTTTAGAATTTATTTCATATTTTTAAAATGATTATTTTATCAATTTTCAACTTTGGGCATTTAGTGTAAAAACTAGATTTTGCCATATTTCAAAATATATAAGATGAAATCTTGATTTTCTTATTTCATTTGAAAGATATGGATATAAGGATTCAGAAAATTCTTACTTCGAAGAATTCCGAACTATATTCCACTTCGTATGTTCATTTGAACTTTTGATGCGAAAACACGAACTCCCGTTACGCGACGCGTCAAATTTTAGGCGTATTTTGAGATTCATATCCAAACTTTGTCGAGACAAGTTTAAACACTTAGGAATCATTTCTAAAGCATATTCAAACATTTTTCAAAGGTATAAATGATTCCATATCACATTTCATTTCTTTTGGAAAGTGATTTCCATGTGATTATTTGTCGTGTAAATCCGTGACTTGTTTCAAAATATATATTCAATATACAACCAATAAACATCCAAAACAATGTTTATAACCATTTTAACACATCCTAACTTGTCATATGAACTTGCATATCAATTTAACAATATTTTCATTACAATGTCGGATGATTGTCATTTATGTACATATTTGCTAACTAACTTTTGCAAATGACTTAAAGTTGTTTGCTTTTTTTTTCAAACACTTATCAAACATCATTATTAACATCCAAATAACATTTATAACTTGCTAAACATCATATAAACATTTCCTACTTAACAATTTAGAGTTCTCACCTTTTGTTGCTTTCAATCTAGTTTTAAACTTTTCTAACTTTGCTAAACTTTGCCTAAAGCTCTTAGAACTTGCTAAACTTCCTCGTACTTGCCTTAGGAGGCCACGACCAAGCTCTGAATGGGAAGATGTACTCGGCAAAATTTCGAAAGTGGGGGTGGGGGTGATCAATAAGAGGGGGAAGGAGGAGTTTGAAGTGGTTCGGACGGCGTTTTGTTGATATTTTTCTTTGTTTTATTTTTGGAAATAGTTTGGCATTATTTATTTATGGAAAGAAGTCATTAAAGGATGTAAGAGAACTTGAGAAAGTAGAGAAAAAATGGTGTAAAAGTGAAGAAGAAGAGGATGGGTATTTATAGAAAATATTTGAGATTAAGATATAGATTTGTGTTTTTACTTAAATAACCTTCCTTTAGAATTAAGTAAACTTATTTAATTCAACACTTACCATCCACATCACATCACACTTTTAAAATTCAAATACTTAAGAGTTAAGTAAAGAATAAGAATGATTACTTTACTTTATGTCACATGTGATGTGACATGTGTTTTGTCTTTTTTAGTTTACTTTTGCTAATTACTTTCTAGAATTTTCTAAGTGTGATTATTAAAAGTAACCTTATTTAGTTAATTGTTAACTACCTTTATATGTTAACATATTTATTAAATTGTGTACATAAAGGTGCAACAACGTTGCGATAACTTTAAATCGACAAAACGTTGATTTTTGACAAAATGTTCTACGGTCATATTTTGATGTTTTAGTTAAACTATTTATTTATGTAAACCAAATTTAAAAGTAAATTTGTATAATGTTATTTAAAAATATAAACACTCATAAATAAATTAAAATAATTTATTAAACCATTTAAACTTACTTTTCTGAAATCAGGATTTTGTCACTTTGGTCGATATTAGCAAATGTTACTATTTTAATGTATATTTCTATTTCCAAATACTATCGAATATTGTTTAAATCATAAAACCTTTTATATTTCATATATAAAATCACATTAAATGTTATATTTTTAGGTGGTTGAATTCTGGGTTGTTGCATTCTCCCCTACTTAAAAGAATTTCGTCATCAAAATTAGGTAAGAAGAAAATTGCTCAAAAGGAAATATATATTCAATAAGATGGAATATATACAATAAGCGACTACACCACATACGGTGAGTACACTGAATGATAGATAACGTCTATTCATCGATCCTAAACTCGGGATATGCTTTTCTCATTCTATCTTTTGTTTCCCATATGCAATCATCAGCATCCCCGCTCCATTGAACTTTGACCAACCTTACGACCTTCCTTCTTAATCGTTTCTCATCTTGATCCACGATTCGAATGGGCCTTCTAATAACCACTAAGTTTGGTTCTATCTCCAAGTCATCCTGAGCAGCCGTTTCTATGATTTGTTCTGGGTCATATACATGCTTCTGTAAATGTGATACGTGAAAAACATTGTGTACACCAGACAATCTTTCAGGAAATTGTACTCGATAAGGTAGTGGACCGATTCATTCGAGACTGGGAAAAGGTCCGATATATCGAGGTGCTAACTTTCCAGCTCTTCCAAATCTTACTACTTCTCTCATCGGAGAAACTTTCAAAAAGACTGAATCTCCAACTGAGAATTCCAGATTTCTACGCCTTCGGTCTGCATAACTCTTCTGTCTATTTGGGCTTCTTTTAGCTTCTTTCTAATCATATCAACTTTCTCTGAAGCTTCTCTTATCATATCGGGGCCAAGCACTAACTGATCTCCGGTTTCTATCCAATATGCTAGCGATTTACATGAACGACCATACAAAGCTTCATACGGTGCCATGCTGATACTAGCTTGATAGCTATTATTATAGAAGAACTCTACTAAATGTAAATGATTTTTCCACGAGCCTCCAAAGTCTAGAATACATGCTTTTAAAAGATCTTCCAAAACACGGTTGACTCTTTCCATCTGTTCATTAGTTTGGGGGTGATATGCAGTGCTTATACTCAGCTTGGTTCCCAAAGCTGTTTGTAGTGCTTCCCAAAACTGACCAGTGAAGATTGGATCACGACCGCTTACTATACTGCTCGGAACTCCATGCAATCAGACAATCTTCTTCATATATATATCCCCAAGGCTTGCTGCAATTCTTGTTGGCTTAACTGGAATAAAGTGTGCACTTTTGGTTAATCAGTCTATGATAACCCAAATGCCTTCATTTCCTTTCCTTGTTCAGGGTAAGCCATCAATGAAATACATGGATATTTGATCCCACTTCCAAGCTGGAATCTCCAAAGGTTGAAGTAATCCTGCTGTCTTCTGTTGGTCACTTTGGATTCTTTGGCAATTTTCACAACGGCTGACATAGATAGATATGTCCCTCTTCATACTTTTCCACCAAAATGTACGCTTCATGTCCTTGTACATCTTATGAATTCCCGAATGAATACTAAGTTTGGCTGTGTGGCATTCAGCTAGTACTTCTTGCCTAAGATTTTCAACATCTGGAACACAAATTCTTCCATTTAACTGCAATACTCCATAGTTATCTATTTTAAAGCTTGAATTTCTTCCTTCTTCAGCTGCTTTAATGTATTTTTCAAACCGTTTATCTTCTTCCTGTTTACTGACAACTCTTTCCAGAAGAGTTGGAGTTACTACGAAATAAGAAATAGTAGCTAACTTCCTACTTAATGCATCAACTACTACGTTGGCTTTCCCGGGTGTATATAAAATATATAGATCATATGACGCGAGAAATTCTAGCCAGCGTTGTTGTCTCATGTTTAAATCCTTCTGGGTGAAAAGATACTTCAAAGATTTGTGGTCCGTGAAGAGTTCAAAATTTTCACATAAAAGATGGAATATTATTTACTAAGGTCAATTCAAAGTTTTATCGAAATAAACTATGAAAAATTCTTACCCAGCAAATAATGTCTCCATATCTTTAGAGCGAACACAACGGCTAATAATTCTAAGTCATGTGTTGCATAATTCTTCTCATGCATCTTCAGCTGTCTACTTGCGTAAGCAATCACCTTCCCATCTTGCATTAAAACTGCACCAACTCCTTCTCCACAAGCATCTGTATAAACGGTCAACCCACTATTTCCATTAATAATTGCTAAAACTGGAGTGGTTGTCAACCTCTTCTTTAGTTCTTGGAATGTTTCTTCACATTTTGGAGTCCAAACAAATTTAGCATCCTTCATTGTCAACTTCGTTAGGTCATAGGCAATCTTAGAGAAGTCTTGAACAAATCTTTTGTAATATCGTGCCAAACCTAAGAAACTACGAATCTCTTTAGGAGTTTGTAGCTTCTTCCAATCTTAAATAGATGCAATTTCCCTGGATCTACTGAAATTCCATCCCTGGATATTATATGTCCAAGGAATCTTACTTCCTTCTCCCAAAAATGGCACTTTGAGAATTTGGCTTTAAGCACGTTATTTCTCAATATCTCCAACACATCTTCTAGATGCCTTGCATGTTCTTCTTCTGTCTTTGAGTAGATGAGGATATCATCGATAAAGACTAACACGAATTTGTTTAGCACATCTCTAAACACTCTATTCATAATGTCAACAAAATAAGCGGGTGCATTAGTCAGCCCAAAAGGCATAACCAACCACTCATAGAAAGTATTCAGACCTTTGAATGCAGTTAGATGGATGCAATCTTCTGCGATCCTTAACTGATGGAATCCTGTAGCTAGGTCCTTTTTAGATAAAACTCGAGCTCCGTGTAATTGGTCAAACAAGTCATCTATTCGAGGTAAAGGATACTTTTCTAATGGTTTTGCTTATTTAGATCTCGATAGTCTACACACAATCTCAAAGGTCCATCTGACTTAGCAACAAAAACTACTGCTGATCCCCAACTTGAACGACTAGGTCTTATTAGTCCCTTCTTTAATAGCTCTTGGGTTTGGTTATTCAACTCATCCCTTTCTTTCGGAGCCATCCTTCTATCTCGTTGTTTAATTGGCATTGCACCAGGAACTAAGTCGATACGGAATTCGATTTCTCGATGTGGGGGCAAACTCTTTACTTCCTCAAAGACATCTGCAAATTCTTTAACAACGGGTATTGTTTCTAATCATGTCTGGGATGTATCTAAAGCATAAAGAAAACAATCCCTTCTTGGACTAGGATCTTCGCAAGGTATTTCTATGAGTTTCCCTAACTTTGTTTTCACTGCAACCGTTCTT
This sequence comes from Allium fistulosum, assembly GCA_030737815.1. Lineage (NCBI taxonomy): Eukaryota > Viridiplantae > Streptophyta > Magnoliopsida > Asparagales > Amaryllidaceae > Allium > Allium fistulosum. The sequence goes on from CM060902.1 coordinate 1,396,699,552, forward strand.
TTCAAACAGTCTAGAATAGCTTCATTTTTAGTTAACTAATCCATACCAAGTAAAATTTCGAATCCAAAAAAATCTAAGACGAAAAGATCAAAAGGAAAGTGATGAGGAGGATAGGAAATGGGGACTTTTCCACAAAGCATACAAAGATTAGTGGAACCTCCTATAGGATTCGTTACGCAGATAGGGTCATCAACAATTTTAGGTTTAAGTTCTAATTCTTCTACAGTTGTTTTAGAAATAAAACTATGAGAAGCTCCTGTATCAAATAATACTCTAACTAAAACATCTTTGATAAAAGATTTACCTTCCAACACTCCTTTGCCCTTCACATCTTTGGAGGTTGAAGGCTCATCCTTGATAGCGTAAACTTTGGCTTGTTCTCCTTTCTTCATAAAGGGACAATCCTTTATCAGGTGCCCTGGTTTATGACAATTATAGAAGAGATAATTCTGAACCATATGAGAGGCAACACTCTGAGCTTTGGAACCCCAACAATTCTCCGCAATATGGCCTTTCTTCTTACAATTGGTACAAGTGATGTCTTTAAAGCGGTTCTCTTGAGATCCTCCTTTGAGTTTTCCCTGCCACGGCTTCTTGCCATTGAACTTCCTCCTTTTCCAGTTATTGTTGTTGCTTTCTTGTACTACAGGTGGATCTATCTTATCCAAAGCTTCATATCTGTATCCCATGTCTATTAAGTCTACAAATGGTTGTTTCACATGCCCAGTCATTCTGACATGGTATTGCTTCTTCATTCCAAAAATAAACTTTTCATTCTTTTTTAAGGGCGTATCTATCAATCCAGACCCAATACAAGATAATTCGTTAAACTTGTTAGCATATTCCTCAAACGACATCTCCTCCTCTTGTTTAAAATCCATAAAATTTCGGTAAAGATGGGATTTTCCTGCTTCCGGCATATACTGTTCCTCCAGAACTTCCTTGAAATGTTCCCTTGAGTAATTATCTTCTGACTCATTATGAGTAATAGATTCCCACCAAACTAGAGCTCCATCTTGTAGTTGCCAAGAAGTTAAGAATCTCTTCTGCTCATCTCCAATATTCAGTCCTTTAAAAATTCTTTCACAAGAGTGGATCCAAGCTTGTACTTCAATAATGGTATCCGTTCCTTTGTAAGGTTTACCACCGAGGCTGGTATAGTTCTAACATAAAGTTGCAAAGTTAATTTGGGGTTGCACCGAGACTACTACTTCCTCGACTACTGTAGCTGCGGGAGTTTGACCATTTGTGGTATTACTTCCTCCCCTACCTCGTCCTCTTCTTCCACTCATTTTCTACTATCTGTATATAGTAAGAAAAGGATCTTTAGGATATATAGACGAGAAATATTAAGGAATGCTATACAGTATGAATATACCTATTCAAGTTAAAAGTTTTAATTATGCGCTCTCTTAGACTAAACTCATTCTAGGGCGTTACTAACCCTATCTCTAATGAGTCATGCCCCAACAAAGCCAAGGTTCTCGCTTAACCTTCAGCTCTGATACCAAGTGCGAGGACCCGTCTCCTCGACCCTCAGAAATCAACACTAATACATCCACGGTATTCATGTGCCATAAATCCAAGTGCCGGAGAGGCAGATTATCAGGGGTGTAAAAGAAAATAAAGATAGAAGATAACACAATTATAGAATCTCACATCGCATTCAACATTTTAATTATACATAAATGACCAGAGTCAAACACAAATCCAACGGGATAGTTATAACTGTCTATCCGTACATATGTTGGAAAATACATACTACATAACACAGCGAAAAATGGGTAGATATCTACATAAGGTACTTCAGCTTCATAGCTTCAAAAGACTTCTCCAAAATGCTCCCCAACATGCTCCAAAATGCTCCAAAGGTATCCTGACTACTTGGCTGCCCGATAAATAGGGCACCCTGAGTTTAAAGGGAAAAAACTGCGGGTCAGTCATGGGACCGGTGTGAGAACTCAAAGTACGATGTTTTGAAAACAAAAGGTATCTCATAAGACCACGCCGCACATAAACACAGAACGGGTTTTTACCTTATGATAACCAAAACTCTTTATTACGTAAAATTTAGGGATATTATTTTTAATGACATTCTTTGAAAACACTTGCAAATAAACTTATTAATCTTAGCCGAAATTGTTACCATTATTAAATTCCAGAATACTAGGTTCTACAAACAAAACCGCAAGTTCTTATTGGAGAATGGATTTCCATACAAATGACCAGGTGAAGGGACTACCTTCCGATGGGTACACCTCTAGATGGATGTCCCGACGCACAGAACATCTGCCCTCTACCAACACAAGACCGGCCTACCTCTTTAACTAGGTAGTACCGCATATGTCATCCCCCGGTCGTTACCGACCTTTATCCGAGAGCTCTCTTCGTATACATCCACATTAATTTACATCTCGAACGTTATAGCGGAAAGAAATATATCTAGAAGGGAATGATCATACCCTAATTGGGAATGACCCACTTAGTCTTGCTACATCTATCCCTGTTTCGGTCATTTCCGGTTGATGAGGCTCGAGGTTACGATTACCTTTTTACATAGCACATCTTCTTTTACTTTGAATGCCACATTGCCATTCCACATTCACATGACTGATTTCTACAAATGTATAACCTCTGAGCTCGTATGTCTCAGAGAAGGGTGTTAAGCTAAGAGAATGTGTTTTCTCCGCCACCAAACAAATATACATTTACAGAGATCACTCATTGTGATTTAGAATGCAAGGTCAGACATTCATTCATACAAGTTCGTTTTGGGACCGAACGAAACCGAAGGTACTTTCCTCGGCCATTACTAGGCGAGAAATCCTTGTGGTTTTGAGATTTTTCATAACAAAGAGACCACTGCTATAATATAGTGAATCGGGAGTTTATCCCTAATTAATCAACAAGAAGTCCCTCGTTATTATTCGTCTCAATATCTCCATCTTCAAACATCTTCAATCTTCAAACACGTAAATTGTTTCGAAGTGGTTTTCGGATAGGAATCACCCAAATCCGACCCTGGTTCCTTCGAAATCCAATCATCGATAAAAATGATGTAATTAGATGATTGTTTTTTGATTCATTCATTTTCCTTTACCAAAATATCTTCGAGAGATATATATTTTCAAAATATTCTTTTAGAGAATACAGAATCATTTAAACCTCTTTTTGAATATTTCTCAAATCATTTTTAAAGAGTATCTTTTGAGAAAATAGGATTATAGGAATCATTCTACTTTTATTCAAAATCAACTTCCGTATTCAACGAGTGCTATGGGCAGAATAACGGTGAGATCACCTTTTAAATTCCACGAATAGGACAACTCCCTCTTCGGATTTTAACAATGAGTATAAGAAGATTATTTCTATAAAATCCAAGTTGAGCATCCGGGATTTCTATAAAATCCAAGATTATTTCAATTTGGTTTGAAAGATATGGATATAAGGATTTGGAAAATTTTTACTTCGAAGAATTTCGAACTATATTCCACTTCGTATGTTCATTTGAACTTTTGATGCGTAAACACGAACTACCGTTACACGACGCGTCAAATTTTAGGCGTATTTTGAGATTCATATCCAAACTTTGTCGAGACAAGTTTAAACACTTAGGAATCATTTCTAAAGCATATTCAAACATTTTTCAAAGGTATAAATGATTCCATATCATATTTCATTTCTTTTGGAAAGTGATTTCCATATGATTATTTGTCGTGTAAATCCGTGACTTGTTTCAAAATATATATTCAATATACAACCAAAAAACATCCAAAACATTGTTTATAACTATTTCAATATATCATAACTTGTCATATGAACTTGCATATCAATTTAACAACTTTTTCATTATAATGTCGCATGATTGTCATTTATGTACATATTTGCTAACTAACTTTTGCAAATGACTTAAAGGTGGTTGCTTTCTTTTTCAAACATCATTATTAACATCCAAACAAAACTTATAACTTGCTAAACATCATATAAACATTTCCTACTTAACAATTTAGAGTTCTCACCTTTTGTTGCTTTCAATCTAGTTTTAAACTTTTCAAACTTTGCTAAACTTTGCCTTAAGCTCTTAGAACTTGCTAAACTTCCTCGTACTTGCCTTAGGAGGCCACGACCAAGCTTTGAAGGGGAAGATGTGCTCGGCCAAATGGAGAAAGGGGGGCATGAGCAATAAGAGGGGGAATGAGGAGTTTGAAGTGGTTCAGACGGCATTTTGTTGATATTTTTCTTTGTTTTATTTTTGGAAATAGTTTGGCATTATTTAATTATGGAATGAAGTCATTAAAGGATGTAAGATAACTTGAGAAAGTAGATAAGAAATGGTGTAAAGGTGAAGAAGAAGAGGATGGGTATTTATAGAAAATATTTGAGATTACAATATAGATTTGTGTTTTTACTTAAATAACCTTCCTTAAGAATTAAGTAAACTTATTTAATTCAACACTTACCATCCACATCACATCACACTTTTAAAATTCAAATACTTAAGAGTTAAGTAAAGAAGAAGAATGGTTACTTTACTTTATGTCACATGTGATGTGACATGTGTTTTGTCTTTTTAGTTTACTTTTGCTAATTACTTTCTAGAATTTTCTAAGTGTGATTATTAAAAGTAACCTTATTTAGTTAATTGTTAACTACCTTTATATGTTAACATATTTATTAAATTGTGTACATAAAGGTGCAACAACGTTGCGACAACTTTAAATCGACAAAACATTGATTTTTGACAAAATGTTCTACGGTCATACTTTGACGTTTTAGTTAAAATATTTATTTATGTAAACCAAATTTAAAAGTAAATTTATATAATGTTATTAAAAATATAAGCACTCATAAATAAATTAAAAAAATTTATTAAACCATTTAAACTTCCTTTCCTGAAATCAGGATTTTGTCACTTTTGTCGATATAAGCAAATGTTACTATTTTAATGTATATTTCTATTTTCAAATCCTATCGAATATTGTTTAAATCATAAAACCTTTTATATTTCATATATAAAATCACATTAAATGTTATATTTTTTGGTGGTTGAATTCTGGGCCATTACATTATCAATCCCTCTATATATAAATATATTTTTCTAACCCTAGTAGTCTCTATTTTCAGATTTTTGTACGTACTATTATTTCTATATGTTCCTCCTTCTCAAACGTCAGAATATCAAAACCCAAATTCCCAAATTCAATTTCAAATCCAATTTCAAAAATTTAAACTCTCCAAACTATGTCAAATTATATATCGTTGGAAAGCTCTCGACGAGCACAATCTACTGCTGCAATTCATTTTTTGATTTGATGCATCGTTTGACTAGAAAACAATGAAGCAGATCGGCCGTCCATATTAGGGCTTGCGATTTCAATGGTGGATTGTCGATTTTACGACGATCGGAGGTTGTTGCGAAGTAGAGGATGATGAGAGGAGTGCATCCATGGGTTTGTTATGGTCAGAAGTGCTGTGATTTCGCCTATACTTGGCCGTTAAAGGCAGCGGCGGTGGTTCGTCCATGGGAAGTCGAAGGTGGCCGCTTGGAGCATGTATGTGCGGCTCGAGGCGTGGGGGACGATGGCGTCGTCTGATCATGGTGCAAGAGGTCATGGTGGCGGCGATCAGGGCACAAAGTCGGCGGCTGGGTGATAGGGTCGCATGCGTGAGATGTTTGTAGGTGGCTAGGTTTTCGTGATGATGGGTAATTGACAGTTTTACCCATGATTATTTTAAATTAAATTTAAAATCTTATAACTTCTAACTCTTATAACTTTTACATATTAACTCGGATTTAGGCGTGGTTTTTCTCTGTTGCGATCGTATCGAAATTTCGGACGACATGGAACTGGTTTGGCTGAATTCTGAGACTATTCTAATTTTGGGCTTTATTTGGATTTTAAATCGACTAAAAATCAAAGGTGAGTGATTTAACCCACTCACGGATACTAAACCATCTTATGTTAGTTAGATTAAATTTATGATGTGATTAGAAATTTATTGATTGTTGTTTGGTATTTCAAATTGTCATTTAAATTTAATTTGAATTTATATTGAATTAAATTGCCATTTAAATTAATATTGAATTTAAAATTGTTAGTTAAATACCTGATAATGATAACCAATTAATTATTGTGATTTATTGGTTGTTTTGAATGATGATTGTGATGGATGCTTAATTGTTGACATTTTGGATGATTCGATGTTATGTTTATTTTATATGTTGTTATCACACTGCAAGTTCCCTTAGTTATTGTTAGGAAAATCACTATGGGTTGAAATGATACATACCCGAACGATCTTATAGATTAGGGAATAATCGTTATGAGTTGAAATGATAAACCCGAGCGATTTTATGGATTTAGAAAATTGTGATTCGGGATACGGTTGAAATGATATATATCCGGAAATTTAAATTTAGTGCGGGTTGAAATGATATATATCTGTATCACTTGACCATAGGGTAGAATATTATATACGGACACCGGATTGGTTAAATTAAATGGTTTTAAAATCTAGAATTTGGATTTTTGATTAAATTTTATTGTTTTAAAGGAAATAAATTATAAATTTATATGAATTAAATTATTTTCTAACTCAAGCTTTGAAAGTTGAAGTTGAAATGGTAAAAAAAAAAGAAATCGTTTAAGAATTAAATTGGGAATGTAAAGTTAAAATCGATATATGACTTTAATTCAGAAATTTGAATTATTTTGAAAATTTGGATCTTAAAAATTTAACAATGAAGTTAAATTTGGTTTAAGTGGTTTAAATAAGTAAATTGAAATTGATATGAATTGATATGGTTTTAAATAAGAATGGAATTGAATTTAAATCATTGATTTGAATTGTTGAATCGAAATTAAAGTTAAAAATGAATGTTTCGAAAATTGAAGTTATTTCGGATTGAAATTGAAATCACATTATTTGGAACTAAATCATAATTGAGTCATTTGAATTGAAAGATTTAAATTGAGTTTTGTTGATTGGAAATCTGGATATGTCCAGATTTGTTGAAATGGAAGAAACAGTTTGATTTGATACTATTTTCAAAATAAATTATTTTAATATAAACTATTTAAAATCTATTATTTTAAAATTCAGATTATTTAGATTTTCAAAACTATTTTACTAATATAAACCATTCCAATACTCAAACCATTTTATATTAAACTATTTTAACTATTTTAAAATCCTTAAACTATTTAAACTATTAAGATTATTTTTACTATTAAAACTATTTTAAACTATTAAAACTATTTTAAACAATTTTAAATTATTTAAACTATTTAGGACTATCCAAACTATTTTCTAAATTTCAAACTGTGCAAGGTTGAATTGTATATATTTAAATCCTTGATTTAAAGGTGAATGTGGTTAAATGATGTTATAACCTACGTTGGAATTTAAAATGATATTTTCTAGTGAAAGGACATATTTTGAGTAAATATGATTGTTTTGAAATGAGGGATATTTTGAATTGAATATGATATTTTGATATGAATTATGAATCGATTTTGGAAATGTAAAGGAACCAACCGGTGTGAAATAAGTGTTTGGTTGTTAAAGAGACCGGGATCTGCCAATACCGATAACCACTTTAACAACTATGCACGTGGTGGAGAATCCAAAATGAAGTAGGATGGTTTTGCGAACACTACTGGAATGAAGTAAGAGAACGATGATGGATAGCCTTGACTTTCAGGTCATAATTAAAACGACTAATACAGGAGTTATACCTGGGCCAAGTGGGGTTGCTCCTGCTATCGAGCATGCTTATTCAAAACCATATCTATTACTTTGTGATTTGATTTGTTGGCCACCCTCTGATTTGATTGTGGGAGTGTGTCTGAAGGTGGGCGGTAGTAGCTGCTATGCGTTACCACCAGCCAAGTTCTGTAAAACGGTAGTATCCTACCCTGGGCATTGCCTTGTGTGCCTTGATATTTATCTTGATCGAGCCCACTACGAGTTTGGTTTGTGTCGTACACTATGGAGTGCCCTCTGATAGCCCTCCAGTTTACATAGGAATTACGGTATTGTATAGACTACGATGCTTATATAAAATGTGTTAAGGGGGATATAGGTAATGCCTTAACGCTATTTTAATACTTTACTTTACTGTAGACATATTATAATAGCGTATTGTATTACATATGTAGATAGTTTGACGGATTCTTAGGAGATGGAATCCCGAACATCTCTTAAGTTATTGCACGCATGTTAGACACTGGATAGGAGATGTAAAATCCCATAAACATCTCTGAAGCCATTACACTCATATTTACTTATTTTGATTTAACTTACATAAGATCTTTTAGTTCTAACTCCAGTGTTTTGTCTTTTCATTACGCTCGGGTTAGAATATTTCAGCATATTGAAGGCTATCTTTATGGAGGACGAAGACGAAGATTTAGTATATTATTTCTATTTATTATATTTATTCCACTGCATCATGTGTTCTGCTGCATTATTTATTTATTCCCGCTATATGTATAACTCTGATCTGTATTGTAAAAGTGTAATCAAATGTTATTTGTAAAACATCTTCATAAACTGTTTATTTGATTATTATATTTTGTCATTTTGCTGTGAAATTCTGTGTTTTGTTTTTCCTTTTTTTCCCCTTATTTTCTTATTTACCCCATTAACAATCCTCCTTTTTGAATGGTTTGAGTTGACATGTGTGATTTATTATCGACTTAAACCGTCCAAAAAGGTGGTTGTTACAGCAACACTCAACGGCGAGTCACTTGAGGGAACCATCGAGTCGGTCAGTGTTCTGGTTCATGCCTAGATCACCCTCAATTCTGAAATATCAACATCAACTCCTTCCACCAACAACTGTCCACCTGAGCAAGCTGTGGAAATCAACGACATGTCATCTAAGAGTACCCTTAAGTTGGACGATGCTCAAGGTCGTGTCAGGACTGTCCTTACCACTAAAGATACAACTGCCGATATTGTGTCATCCTTGATTATCCTCATGCCTAGCAATGCTCATGGTCGTACTGGGATCACCCTCGATCTCGAAGCTGCATCAACTACATTTCACTCATGAGCACCCTCGAGCCAAACATCGTTTATGTTCATGTCGGGATTGTCAGCCGTAATAAAGGTTGAGGTGGAAGAAATCATATACCTTTGCCACTTCTCAAAGAACTAGAGAGCTCGTCATAGCATGGAATGAGCAAGTTGTTGCCTATTGGCAAGTGGGGACTTCTTCCATAGCAACTCCTACCCTCTCAACATTGGTAGAATCAACTGTGAGAGTCGAGGACAACTTCATCACCCCAACTCGAGCACGGACGTCTGTTCTGGATAAGGATGTCATAGAGCACATGATTTATGTGCTAGATCGATGCGACTTGGAGAAAAGCTCAGATCCATATGATGATCTACTAAACCCCACATGGGAGACTCAAGCATTCAATATGGGCCAATCACCAACTTTGAATCTATCTCTATAGACTACACCAACCCTAGCAAAGTAGTTCAAAGCACATAGCTCAGCCTAGAAGAATAGAGGATCTGATAAAGTTCTTGCTGCAGAGCAAGTACATAAGGGCATGCTGACATGATTGGCATTTATCCCATGATCATTTGGCATACACTCAACATCGATCAAAAATGTCGAACGCTCAACCAAAAAAGAAACTGAGCTCTCAAAGAAGAGGTAAAGAAGCTGTTAGCCAATGGCTTAATTCGAGAGGCAAAATATCGGGTCTAGGTAGCTAACTCAGTATTAGTCAAAAAGCCAAATGAGACTTGGAGAACTTGCATTGACTTCTCCAACCTCAACAAAGCCTGCCCCAAAGAAACTTTTCCTTTGCCTTGCATCGATTAGCTTGTGGACACAACTAGTGAACATGAGCTCCTCACCTTCATGTACACCTATTCTGGGTACAATCAAATAGTCATGCATGGCCGGGACTAAGAGCACACCTCCTTTATCACAAATGTCTGCATGTACTGCTATAGCTCCATGCCTTTTGTATTGTAGAACTCAAGAGCCACATATTAACGTCTTGTCAATCGTATGTTCTTTTAACAGAGTGGCCATTCCATGGAAGTTTACATGAGTGACATGATGGTAAAGTACGAAAAAGCTAAGGGGCATGTACATAACATGGCTGAGACTTTCAACATACTATGCTAGTACAACATGAAGCTAAATCCAAAGAAATGATCCTCTACCACCCAGTCTGGTAAATTCAGGGGATATGTTTTGAGTGCAAGGAAATTGAGGCCAATCCTAATAAGATCCAACATATCCAAGATGTGCAAGTCCCTAGAACTATGAAGCAAGTCCAAAGCTTGAATGTGATGGTTGTAGCATTATACTTATTCGTTTCAAAGTCAACCGACTAGTGTCTCCCTTTTTTCTACCTCATCAAGAAGGGAAGTCGTTCACCTAGGACAATGAATCCACTAAGGCATTCGATGAGCTGAAGCAGCATTTAGCCACTTCCCCGATATTATCTAAGCCCATTAATGTGGAGGATCTATACCTATACTTGATAGTGTCTAGCCATGCAATCAATGCTTCCCTGATCAAAGAAGATGAAAAGGTTTAGTGGCCGGTTTATTGAGTCAGCGAAGGCTGACCGGTCTAGAAACGAGATATACTAAGCTAGAGAAGCTTGCCTTCTTTCTACTCATGGAAGACCAAAAACTTTGGCATTAATTTCTGGCTCATCCCATCAAAGTCCCGATCAACATACCTCTGAAGTAAGTCCTATAGCATCTAGAAACCACCGGTTGGCTATTGAAGTGGTTTGTCATATTTGGGCAACACCGCATCCCTTTACAACCTCGAACTTCTACCATGGGCTAAGCCTTGGCAGATTTCATTGTCAAGTGCTCAAGCCTGGATAATGGCAAAGAGTAGATTATCACTAGCCTACAAGCTTAACACCTGTATGTGGATGGAGCATCGAATGAGAAGGGGGTAGAGGTCGACATGGTCCTTATCATGCCCAAAGGTAGAGCGTTATGTTTTACGGTCCATCTTACTTTCAAGGCAACCAATAACGAAGTTGAGTATGAAGCTGTCTTTGCTAGCCTTAAGATGGCAAGAGAATTGCATGTAGAGTCCATCCATGTATTCAATGATTCATAGCTAGTCATCAATCAGATCAGTGATGCTTTCAAGTGATGGATAAGGTACTAGCATTGTATGTACTGAGACCAAGTAGATAATTAGCACCTTTGCCGAGTTCAAGTTAGAGCAGATACATAATGAGAAGAATCCCTAGGCGATCAACTAGCTAAGGCAGCAAGCAACCCAAATGAACTTACTACCTGGGTCCATTTAGAGATTCGCAAAAACTACTACTATAAGCCGTTAGCAACAACAATGAAGATAGACGCGCCATCAATGGAAAATTGGACGATGCCCTTGTTAAATACTTAGTAAGCAAGAGACTTCCTACCGTTCGAAAGGAATTCAGAAAGGTCATATATTGGGCTCTCCATTACATGATCATGGATGGAAAGCTCTACAAATGGAGGTACTCCACACCACTTCAATAGTGCTTATTTGAAGACGAAGTCGGTCAGATCTTGGAAGAGATGCATGAAGGATTTTATGGGGATCACACAAGGAGGAAAAGCCTAAAAAAGGCCGCACGGTAAAGCCACTTTTGGTTTAATATAATAAATGATTCGATGGACTATGTGAAGATATGCGATTGATGTTAGCAGTTCATCAAGATCCCCAAAGCCTTTCCTACCCTCCTTACTCCTATGACTTCCCCATGGACGTATGATATGTAAGGGGTCGACTTAATCAGAAAGCTATATAATGCCAAGGGAGGGTGTAATCACGCCATAGTCGTCACCGACTACTTTACCAATGGGTCGAGGCTGAGCCCCTTACTAGGGTCACCGCCCCTGAGATTCTTAACTTTGTCATCAAGAACATTGTCTACCATTTTGGACTACCAAAGAAGATCACTATCGACAATAGCACTCAATTTGAGAGCAGCCTATTTGAAGACTTCTGCTCAAGGAACTCAAGAAATGCTTCTCTTCCATTCCCATCCTCAAGCCAATGGACAGGTCAAGGTCATTACCAAAACCAACAAATCCAGACTCAAGAAATGCCTCGCAAAAGTTAAGTGAAACTAGGCTGAAGAACCATCACTCGTTCTTTGGTCCTATCGCACTTCAATCAACCATACTCATTTCACTATCTTATAGGTATAAAGCCAGTCTACCCATAGAAGTAGACGTCCCATCACCTCAGTGTCTGACCTTCAAGCCTTAGCACAACAACGAGCTACTCAAGCTTGGACTCAACACTGTAGAAGAACGAAGAGCCAAAGCCAAACTACACACTGAAGCCTATAAAAGAAGATCACCTAGAACTACAAATCAAGAGTAAATCTCCAACGATTCATTGTCGGTGACCTAGTCCTATGCTGGGTAACAAATCGTGAAAGTGTGTGCGCTTGTGCACACTAATTGTGGATCGTGTAATATGGACTAATATATGCGGAATGTTATATACAATTGCTATATAAGTAAATATTCAATAAACTAACTATATAGCAATTCACAGATATAGAATGGTAAATGCAGTAAACAGTAAAAATCACACCAGGGATTTTTATACTGGTTCGGACCTCCCGTCCTACGTCCAGTCCCAGACTTCTATCTGGATTTCACTACCAACTACCTCGCTTCACCCGGAGGAACAGGTTTATAACACCCGAACAGCCGAACGGGATTTCGTGCCTCTTACAACACCGAGGACTTCAACAAAAATAAATACAATTGTCGTTGACAACTTGTGCTCTTGATAACACGGATTTGCCACTTGTAATACACCCTTCCTATAATCTTATCCTCAAAATATGTGAATGATGTTTGTGAAGATTGAAGGAAGTATATTACTTATAGAATCAAAAGATATGAAATGATTTCAATGATTCAATAAGCAATTGAAATGTTTGAGAGCTCAAGACAGAGATCAATAGAATAGAGATTAGAATAATAGAATTGGTTAATTGGAATAATGATTTCATGATGTTTATATAAGAAATAAACAGTTGTAACCCTTTGTGAAAAGATACAAACAAAGGTCATGATCATTGGTGAAGAGAAAGAGAAGCAACCGTTGAAGAAAAGGAAGTGTCTGTACGAAAGGTTGCTTTCTGTTTGAAAACGGTCGACAGGTCAAAATGGACCAGTAGACAAGAATTTGAATATATATACGTTATGTACACTTGTGCACGTTATCTGTGCATTCTGGGTAAAAACGGTCGACCGCCTTGTTTTAAACCGGTCGACCGGTTTAGCCCAGACTGCACAGTTAATGTGCACTCATACATATATACATTTATATTCAAAGATTGAAGGTATGAGATTATTTGAGGATAGATTTTAACATAAATAACACTACTAACATACCAAATAATCAACCTCTAATGTATGGAGCTCTTTGTGTCTCTTTAAAACAATGAATAACTTCTTTTTGTCGATCACGGCTTATCCCTTTGTCAGAAATCAAAACTCTATAAAAATCTTGACTCAACATTCTCCCCCTTTTTGATTGATGACAACATATATCTGAAACTCTGAATCTCCCCCTGAATATGTGATCTCCCCCTGAGATTTTGTCTGTATTCTTTATATAAATATATATATTCCTGCAGATAATTGTTAGCACTTTCTCCCCCTTTGTCATCGACAAAAAGGAGTAATAGATAATGGAATAATATAGGAATGTATCAACCAGAATATCCACTTTCCTCTTTTCTTAAGTGGGACCTGCAAAAAATAGAATTAAGTCCATGGTACCCACTTTTTATGGGGTCCTAAGAGTTAGGTCTTAGGAGTCCAAACCCATACGGGTCCGGTATCCCCTTTATATATATAATTAGTATTAAGATGTACAGTATTCATGAAATTCTGAATATATTTATTCCTAATCAAATTGTTATTTGTTTTAGGAACCCATATTTTGATAGTCTTGACATTTTTCTTCTGAAATTTCACAACTGGTTTTGGTTTGGAATATAATAAACTAAGATTTTTCTTAGCTTCAGTCTTTTGTATTTTCCTCTTCCTTTCATTACCAAGATGTTTCTTGGTTTCTTGTTTCCTATATCCCAAACCTTGTTTATTTGAAACAAATTGTGAACTTTCAATGATTTTTGTCAAATTTTCTCGACCTTTGTTAAAGTTAGAAACATTTTGAGTTATGTCATCTAACTTAGTTTGTAAGCTCGCCTTTTCTAGGTCCAGATTTTTGACTTTTGCCTTAAGCTCATGATTTTCAGTAGCGAGAGCATCATTTTTCTCTTTTTGAGTTTCAATTTCTTGACTCAAAAGAAATAATTGAGAGTCAACATTAGATGATGATTCTTGAAGTTTTTCAAGTTCTTCTTCTAATACTTTCTTCTCGTCTTTTAACATATCTCGTTCAAACTCTGCTCTACTCAAATCTGCTTTGGCTATTTTTAATTGACGTTTTATGTCTTTATATTTGACTATCAATTCAGAATTAATATCAAGTAATTCATCAAATGTAGGAATTTGTACCTCATCTTCTGTTGCCATAAAACAAACATTAGCTTGTTCATTCTCCTGATCACTTTCACTTTCAGATGAGGATGAGTCTGAATCATCCCATGTTACTGAGAAGGCTCGTTTTTTTGACTTATCCTTCTTATGTTTGAATTTATCATTTTCTGACTTCTTCTTCTGTTCTGGACAATCCTTCTGCATGTGCCCCTTTTTGCGACAGTTGAAACATTCTATAGTTGATGAAGATGGTTTGCTTGATCCAGGTTTCCTTTTGTTGTAGCGACTGGCTTTTCGATATTTTAGGAATTTTTTGAATCCTTTTGCAATGAATGCCAAATCTTCATCTTCAGAATCTGATTCATTTTCATCTTTCTCAGCATGAATGCTCTGATACCAAATGAAAGTATGTATGCTCTGATACCAAATGAAAGTGTGTGCGCTTGTGCACACTAATTGTGGATCGTGTAATATGGACTAATATATGCGGAATGTTATATACAATTGCTATATAAGTAAATATTCAATAAACTAACTATATAGCAATTCACAGATATAGAATGGTAAATGCAGTAAACAGTAAAAATCACACCAGGGATTTTTATACTGGTTCGGACCTCCCGTCCTACGTCCAGTCCCAGACTTCTATCTGGATTTCACTACCAACTACCTCGCTTCACCCGGAGGAACAGGTTTATAACACCCGAACAGCCGAACGGGATTTCGTGCCTCTTACAACACCGAGGACTTCAACAAAAATAAATACAATTGTCGTTGACAACTTGTGCTCTTGATAACACGGATTTGCCACTTGTAATACACCCTTCCTATAATCTTATCCTCAAAATATGTGAATGATGTTTGTGAAGATTGAAGGAAGTATATTACTTATAGAATCAAAAGATATGAAATGATTTCAATGATTCAATAAGCAATTGAAATGTTTGAGAGCTCAAGACAGAGATCAATAGAATAGAGATTAGAATAATAGAATTGGTTAATTGGAATAATGATTTCATGATGTTTATATAAGAAATAAACAGTTGTAACCCTTTGTGAAAAGATACAAACAAAGGTCATGATCATTGGTGAAGAGAAAGAGAAGCAACCGTTGAAGAAAAGGAAGTGTCTGTACGAAAGGTTGCTTTCTGTTTGAAAACGGTCGACAGGTCAAAATGGACCAGTAGACAAGAATTTGAATATATATACGTTATGTACACTTGTGCACGTTATCTGTGCATTCTGGGTAAAAACGGTCGACCGCCTTGTTTTAAACCGGTCGACCGGTTTAGCCCAGACTGCACAGTTAATGTGCACTCATACATATATACATTTATATTCAAAGATTGAAGGTATGAGATTATTTGAGGATAGATTTTAACATAAATAACACTACTAACATACCAAATAATCAACCTCTAATGTATGGAGCTCTTTGTGTCTCTTTAAAACAATGAATAACTTCTTTTTGTCGATCACGGCTTATCCCTTTGTCAGAAATCAAAACTCTATAAAAATCTTGACTCAACAAATCGCACTTACCGCCTCTCTCACGAAGGATGGAACCCATATTTCCTGCACATGAAATCCAATGCACCTCCGGGCCAATCACATTTGAGAGCCGGCCATAATTCTAACGGCATGTAGTACATTTTTTGTGAAGAATACATTGAAGACTCCAAAGCCAACATCGTTCAACACAATCGCCCATACTATCCAACGAAGGATGAGTTATTATGTGCTCATTTACCTTATTGGGGACTGCGGACCTCTACAGCCAATGACTTGCGATCATGCTCCTCTCCTTACTGGTCGACTATCCATAAGGATGAATTACTGTGAATTCATCTTCTTGCCGAGGAATGCCATCCAGCATTCAGGTTTGTGTCGGGCCCATCTGCCACTCTCTACTAGTAACATGTCTCCTGGGAGAACCTTAAAATAACCCAGGCTATCTAACGAAGGATGAGTTATTATGTGCTCATTTACCTTGATGGGGACTGCCGACCTCTGCTGCTAACAACTTGTGATCCATGTTCCTCTCCTTGCCGTCCTACTATCTATGAGGATGGATTATCGTGCATTCACTTCCTTATTGAGGATTGCTATCCAACATTCAGGTTCGTGCTGGATCCGTCTACCACTCTCAACTGGCAACATATTTGCTTGGAGAACCTTCGAACGGTCCAGGCTATCCAACAAAGGATGAATTATTATGTACTCAATTACCTTGCTGTGGACTGCCAACCTCTACTGTCAATGACTTGAAAGCCATGCTCCTCTCCTTGCTGGGCGGCTATCCACGAGGATGAATTACCATGCATTCACTTCCTTGTCGGCGTTTCCACTTAGCATACAGGTTCGTGCCACGCTAATTTGCTACTCTCAATTGGTAACATGTTTCCTTAGAGAACCTTCGAATAGCCCAGGCTATCCAATAAATGACGAGTTATTATGTACTCATTTACCTTGTTGGGGACTGCCGACCTCTGCTGCCAAGGACTTGCAAGCAATGCTCCTCTCCTAGCCGACCGACAATCCACGAGGATGAATTACCATGCATTCACTTCCTTGTCGGGGACTACCATGCAACTTTAGGTTCGTGTCGGGCCCATCTACCACTATTAATTGGCAACATCTCTCCGAAGAACCTTTAAACAGCCCAGGCTATCTAATGAAGTGATTTATTATGTGCCCATTTATCTTGTTGGGGACTGCTGACCCAAACTATCAAGGACTTGCCAGCCATGCTCCTTTCCTTTCTTTCCCGCTATCTACGATGATGAATTACCGTGCATTCACCTCCATGTCGTGGACTACCACCCAGCTTTCAGGTTCATATCGGGCCAGTCTGCCACTCTCAACTAATAAGTTTGTTTAGAGACCCTTCGAATAACCCAGACTATCCAACGATGGATGAGTTATTAAGTGCTTATTTACCTTGTTGGTGACCACCAACGTATGATGATGAGGATTTTCAAGCCATGCTCCTCTATTTGATAGCCGGTTATCCATGAGAATGAAATACTGCACATTCACTTCCTTGTCGGGGAGTGTAACCTAGCATTTAGGTTCGTGCAGGGCTCGTTTGCTATTCTCAATTGGTAGCGTGTCACTCTATAGAACCTTTGAACAGCCCAATCTTCCTTACAGCATGTCACTTAAAAGTAACCTTCAAGTCACTTAAGATTCATTCTGGGATTGCCTGACTTCCATTCTTTCAACATGTCACCGAGGAGAACCTTCAAGCCTCTTAGTGCTAAGATTTTGTGCCAAGACCGACCGACTATAGACCAACATAAGTAAGCCCGACTATCATATGCCGACTTTGATGCATAACAAACAACCAGGTTACACAGTCAATCTCGCATTGGAATCCATTAACCAACCCAGTCAATCCACCAAAACAAGTTGATCAAATCAAGGGAATGTCAGCTACTCAAGCTATTCCACCCTACAAGCTAAGCACGAATAAACAAGAGCGGATACAACCATTAAAACTTAGACAAATCTCAACAAAATCAACTATATTTATTTACAAAATGTAGGGGCACATAGCCCGCCCTGCTAGGCATACAAAAAAAGGAAAGAAAATTATCTATAAGGCCGACTGGCCAGCTCAAGGAGTCAATTTACTTCCTCGTCAAAACGGTCGACACAGCCTCTTCAACCGCTTCCATCTTAGTAGTAACTTTAGCTCAGGTCACTGCGAGGGTCTCAGATCCAAGTGGCACATCAAGATAGACAAATTATAATTTCCCTATATAAGGCCTTGATCATGCTAGTTGACCAGTTCTGCCACAAATCCTCCTCATGTTGCCTGGCAGCCTCCACGTCTAAGGTTGACTTGCACTCCATGTTGTGCTGAGTTAGGTTGCACTCATCCTCAAACTTTACCTAGGATTTGCCACCTCATTTTCCATCTAATCCCGTGCCTCGACCACCTATTGTGTTGTCTTCTCTAGCACTGCTGCTTCCTTCTCAACCTCTCTTTGGGCATCTCGAAAAGCAGACAAAGTGGTCGACGACCTTTAAAAATAGATCAATTAGAAGATCCAGTAAAGCAGGTAAGTGGTCTATGTTAAGGAAGCTTACAAGCAGGGCGTCTCGAGTATGGGCGTCAATAACATCCTCCCTAGAAAGTCGGCTCCACCCAAATCGGGACCGGCGGGTAGATGCTAGGATTTCAACAAACATTGTCTAAAACGACATCCGCAAATGGTTATCGTGGTCTGGAACGACATTGATCTCTAAGGATATGCACCGTATGGCATTTCCTTATCCCCTTCTTGCACCCCCTCTTCATAAAAATGGGCGCCCGCCTTGCAAAAGGAGCTAAGATCCCAGTAGACATCCTCTCTCTAGCCATCTTAAACCTCCAAAACTACTCCTATGGGGGCTCATGCTCAAGAATGGGGGGTGTAACTCGATGACCTCCATTGATGCTTTTAGCATAGCGATAATAATGACTTTGTTACTAGAGCTAGACTGGTCGAAGGTGAAAAATTGAACCTTCCAGCCACTACATTAACAAAGAAGGACAAAATAGTTATTCAAAATTTAAGTAGAAAGAAGAGAAGTGCAAGTAAGCTACCATTTTTATTGTCCTGAACCCTATTTCTTACAAGGGGTTGGCATGATGAGGCCGAGCTGCCTACAGGAGGGACCGACATCCAAATAGATGCATGGCTCTACAAACCCCCCTCAATGTTGTTTTCCTTAGAACTCATATCCTACTTCTCAAGCAGCGACTCACGACGAGGGTTCGGGACGTCGACTAATTGTTGTGGGTCAAATTTTCCCACAGTGGCATCAACACAACATTACTCAAATTATCGAGGTCGACGTGTTTCCACTCCTCTATCTCCTCACCCATAAATACATCTTCAAATCCCCAATTTGCATCAGTGATCGACCCAGAGTTGGTCAAGAAATGAACTTTGGAGTAGTCTCACTTTGTTGGAGCTGACTTCTTTTTTTAGTCACCATCTTTGTTGGCTTCATCCTTGGTTGGGCCAGCTCCCCAACCATTGTTTAATCTAACCTCATCAATCCAACCTGGTGGAGGTTGGTGTTAGTCACCATACATCTCAGGTCTCGGTGATTGGGGGTGGCCGTCTTCAGCAATTTCAGATGCTCATACGATGTTGTGAAGTCGACACTGAGATAACCAAGTTCTTCCATGGTCAATAGATGAGTTAAGTAAAGGAGAAAAGAAAATGATGAAGGGATAAGAAAAAAGCGATAACTTACTAGGGATTGGAAGGCGGCGTTCTCAAGATCGGGGTTGACCTTGTGCGCAACGATGAAGTATCTAGTCATCTAGCTGGAGGCAACTTTGATAGGAATGCCCAAAAGAATCACATGCTTTGTGTTAGCCTAGAAGTTATATTAAGTACCAACCGGGTACCCAGCCTCCTTCTGTAGTTGAAAGACCATCTAAACAAGGTTAGTGTTTAGATCTGGAAGGCGAAGCGCCATACAAGTAGTATAGACGCCACATAAGAATCATTAGCCATTTGGAGTTAGCTAACTAGGAGCAACTCTATAGACATTAAGGAAAGAAACAAAGTGGGGGTGGAGGGCCAGCATAACCCTCACCTTGAAGTAACCCATAGAGAAGGCGAAGTGGCACGGAGGAGAATGATCAGGATGGTCGATTGGAGTAGCGTAGCATACCATCCCCACATTATATCCATAGCTGGCCAAAACTATGGCCAAGTCAATCATTCCATGTTCTGGTTCAGTGACTTTAAGGTTAATGGCCCAGCTGAAGTCGAATGGCTAGCAGAGGTGGATCTAAAGGATGCCATCTGAAACTTAAATGGTTCAATTATGAAATAGCCTAATGACCAAGTCTAGCCAAGCTGAAGGTGAACCCCTTGAAAGGAGATGGAAACTCAACGACCATCTTCAAGGCCTTCCTATGCCGGGCACCTCATAAAGGCCGGCTCATGACTCGACTCCTAAGCTAAGTATTAGGCCTTACACCCCCTACCTGATTCTTGCTTTTTACTTAAAGTTAATGCTTATGAAACTGGTCACGGTCCATGGCCTATTATACAAATAAATGTTGTTTGACACTCGTAGGCCCACACAAGCCCATCAACGTCGATCTATTACTGCCGACATGGCAGTGATGATCGATCGACGTCAAAAGATGACCAGAGAAAGCAAATTCCAACCAAAGCACTTCATCAACATTACAACAACAATAGTATCAACATCAAGAAGAAAATAAAATAAAAACATGGAAAAGTAGCGAAAATCTTAAATCTTGTTCATGGTGGCAACTCCTACGACGGCGGAGGTGAAGGGGTAGAAGAAACACTCGCTTTTTATCGAGAAGGGGGCTGGAAAGTCTTAGTTTTGAGAGGGTGCCGAAGCGTTTTTAATGGAAATTTTTTTTCTTTCAATAAAGAGCGAAGGAAGTAGAAGAGGCAGCTTTTATAAACCTACTACATCGATCTTGGCCATTAGATTCAAATCGCCTTCATATCCCAACTGTATAGATATAATGAATGCAACTGTCACTTTATCCACATTGGAAATGTGATCCCTCTGCCATGTTTGAAAAGGCAAACCGCCACAGCCAATGGCCCAGCGCCATGTGGGACATGAATTAAATGCACAACGGAGGAGTCAGACGATGGTATCTTTGTGAAATGGCAAGTCCACACTTGCTCACAGAGACAGGCTTGGAGATAAAATATTTCTTTCTTTTTTTAAGTAATTAGCAAGCCAATTAATGCTTAGCCTAGCCCGATCAAAGCCTGTCCAGCTGATCTTCAACTCCATATCGGTCCGCACTCAAGCTAGCCCTCAGCAAGCCTATTTACATAGTAGCCCATCAAGTTGACTCCTGGTCAGCTCAACTCGAAGTGGCTTCAACAGCCAAACCTACCTGAACAGGGTAGGACAACTAGCCACCACCCAACCTGGTCCACACCAACCCAGTTCACTTGTAATCTTCCTCGTATGTCGGCTCATACTCAACATCACTCCAAGCTAATTGCTAGTTGACTCATTAGACAAAACCAGTTCAAGCGTGGCCTGTCTTTGGCCCGGCTTCATCATAGTCGCGTTCGTCCGGTCCTAAGCAACCTGTCGTGTCATCTCATAGCTGTTCTAGCTCCTCACTTGCAACTTGGTTCTTAGCACCGTTCAACTCAGAAAAATTAGGCATTAAGAAAGAAACCCACTCATGACGGTCTGCCTCCAGTCTTGCTTCAGGCCAACCCATCAAGACATGTTCCATAGCCAGCCGACACACTCAAGACGGCTTCAATAGCAAACTCATCTCTCAAGACTGGCTCAAGCATAACCTGTATTTGGCCCTACATTACTACATCATGTCCCGTCATATCACAACCGACCCGAGATGTTCTTTGCACCTTAGTCCTTAGCAATATTCGGCTTCCAAAAACACCTACGACTCAGCTCAAGTCACTCATTTGCTTTTTCACATATGTGTGTAAAAGTAAACGACGAGCCGTACAGCCTAATGTACAAGGTATTGTAACAAAGCGGCTAGAAGCATGCCTACTGTTATAGCTTGCTGTTAGCATTTAATGTGCATTAAATGCAAAGTCTATTCCTAGTACAGAAGGACGATTGGCATGCTTCTTGACCACTCATTTCTTTTTGACTTTATAGCTATATTAAATTAGTCCATGCGATCAGATCAATGGTCAGGCATGCTTCCCACTTATTGTACTATGCAACCTCATCCATTCATTATCCATTTCAGCCACTACAGATATCCCATGCACTACCACTTCAAAAGGGATGGAAATTATTAGAATTATGGTTATTATCTCTTTCTAGAGCTTCTCACAGCAAATCAAAGCCCCAAGTACTTAAGATTAGCTGCCATCATAGTCTCATGCACTTTATTTTTTTATTACTCTCTTGTAATTCCTTGTGGTTGTAAGAGAGAAATATTATAAGGGATCTTTATAATGGATGTAGGTAAGCTTGCCGAACCACTCTATATTTGGTGACATTTACTTTGCTTTCATCCTTATTTTACATTTCTAAGCCTAATGATTAGCAAGCAACCTTTGCTTTTCATAATGCATCAATATAATTTTGAGGTAGACTAAATCTTTAGTCAATAACTGGGATATAAATAGAAATAATGATGCAAATAAGCTTCCATGGATTTCACAAATAAAAACCCATAATTTCCATTTTAATTTAACCAAAGAAATCAACCAATATCTGAACAAATTAAAAATATCTTTTAGTTGTTAATAAAACTAGCTTACACCAACTAATTGCCTCCTCCTTAGTTACTTTTGATGCTTACTCATTCTTGTGGTTTATTTCTGAAAAAGGAAAAAACAAATATAAACTATTTATAAGTTGAATTTTGGAAGGGATCTTTTGCCAAAATGGCTTTCATTAAAGATCTAATTTGTTTTGAAAGGGCACAACATAAGTTTTAAGAAAAAAATTGAGATTGAAACTTTTATATTCAACTTGTAATCGTGTTTTTAAGTAAATAAATTCATTTATCTTTGTCCCTAAAATTTAAAAGAATTAAATACTGCACATTTTACATAAATTTAAAGAAACGGTACTAAATTTACTCAAAGTAGCAATATAACATTATGGTTAATGAAAAGATAAATAAACCCTTAAGATAGATTTTCACTTTTCGTAAAATGAATCACATCAATTGTACAAATGATTATCCAAGTATACAATGAACTTGGAAAAAAGATGCTTACTTGTAAACCAGAAAATAAAACTTACCTTAGCCTAAGAATCTGCATAAAGCTTCTCTTCCAAATCTTTCAAGTCAAGCTTAATTTGTGCATGCACTGTATACACCAAAAATATGAACTTGGGCTATTCCATCACTTTTGTTTTTGTGCTATATTGTTGTAGGTAAATGGATTCAAGAATTAAGTGGCATGAATATATGTTTAACATCAAATTCACAATTCTTTTGCATTTCTACATAATAATATATATGCATATATGTGCGCACATGCGTGTATGTAGATTGTATATACAAGCATGTATATGTGCATGTGTATTTATTCCTGATTGTAAAAGGTGTTAGACAATCACAAGAAAATTCGCAGGCTAGTCCCCACCAAATTTCTTTCTATACTGATTTAATATTTCTTTATTGAAAAATTCTTTTAGAATATTTTCACTGCAAACAAAAGTTGTTAGGCAAACAAAAAAAAATACTAAAATACTTGGTGGTAACAAGGTATAAAATGCTTTTTTATTGATTAAGCTTCCTTTGTTGGCAAAATCTAAAAATCTTCTAAAGTGTTATTTATGCTAATAGCAAAGTAAAGTTCATGCATCTAACTCTATATATAATCAATTTTCCAAATTCAACACAACAAGACATATATTAATATTAACAAATAATTATCTCATCTTTAATTAGTTACCTGTACATCAAAAGTTCTATAGTAATCAAATCCAAGATAAAACGAAGTATGTTTAGATTCATCCAACACCATAAGTTCAACGTAATATTTAAATATTAATTACAACTAACTGTATAGCCATAATTGTTAATGACAAGCAAAAAATAGGTGTTAGCGCCAAAATTGGTCACTAACACCCAATCGACGATGAAAGCACCAAATAAAAGTCACATATCACAAATAGAGTGTTTGTAGAGAGTGTAAATATGAAGAGAAGTAAAATTTTAAAAAAGAAGCAGTAATAACAGAGGATTTATAGTGGTTCGGCTGACTCTGGCCCACGTCCACTCTAGAAATTTCCTTTTTATTGATATCAGAATCAATGTAGTTACAATCCAGAGTTTTTAAAACAATAATGGCAGAGTAGCCTTAGTGGAGAAGATGAAGGGAAATAGAATGAAGATCTCTTTTTCTAAAGCCCCGCCTGCTGTATTTATAGGCAAAATCTGGGTTACTGGGCTTCTTGAGTTATACGGGCCCACCAAAACCATAGCTAGACCCAAATCCATCATCATTGCCGACCCCAAGTTGTATATATGCCAACCCGAGTTTTCCTAGGTGATGACCTAAAGCAACCCTACGTTTGACTCGAAGTAGTTCGTTCCAGAACTCGAAGCAACATATGCACCGCCCCCATAGCTTACGCCGACCTGCTTCTTTTTAGCCGACCCGAAATTTATACTCCATCGATCGAAGTTGAGAACTCCATGACCTGAAGTAGCCGAGCTCATGGTTGTATGCCGATCCCTTGGAATAGCCGACCGCATATTCCTAATGCTTACCCGAAGTCCTCCTCAATGCCGACCCGAGCTCCATCCAATGCTGACTCGAGTCCTTTCCAATGCCGAACCCATAGCTTTTCTGACCCCAGAGTAGAATGCCAACCCGAAGTCACACTGATGCCGACCCAAAGCAGTTTCAACCATGCCGATCCCATCTCCAAGCACATGCCGACCCAAAGTCATTGAATTACAATGTCGACCCGAATTTAGAGCTATGCCGACCCGAAGCATACCGATCCCATCTCCATTTGTCGACCCTTCTTCACCAACCCCGATGCCTCGAACGCCAACTCGAAGTAAGTGTCCCTCTAACTCGAAGTAACCATCTTGAAGGCCCGAAGTAAATCAAGAATTGACTCGAAGCAACTCAACTTTTGTTGAAACCCAAATTTCAAGTATCCCACACCTTTTGTCCATCAATTATACCAAATCCCGGCTTCATAGTCATGTTTATCATCCGTGATTGATCATCTATCCATCAAGTCTAGTCAAACCTGTTGTATTTCAACCTCAATATCCGAGCAATCGATTTAGTTAAATCTGCCTGTCTACGGCCTTGCCAAAAGGCCGGTTAACATTTGCCCCCCAAAACATTCCTTGCTATTGGAAGATGTGTTTTGAATAGCTCCAAATCCGATAGCCAAATCCGCGACCGTTCCAAGTCGTTACCCGATTCCAAATCCATTAACAGAATCCATGACCCCTCCAGACCATTTTATCCAAGTCCGAGACCTCTCCAGGTCCTGTAATCCAAATCCGGGACCTTGCCGAGTCCAAATCCAAAGCTAGGACCTAGCCGGGTCCTTATCTAAAACCGGGACCTCGCCGGGTCCTATAATCAAAAACCGAGACCCCGCCGGGTCCATATCCAAAACCGGGACCTCACCGGGTCCATATCCAAAACCGAGACCACTCCGGGTCCATATCCAAAACCGGGACCTCGCCGGGTTCATATCCAAAATGGGGACTACTGCGGGTCCGAATCCTAAACCGGGGCCACTCTGAGTCCTTAGCCAAATCCATAGCTGTTCAAAGCCGTAGTTGTTCAAAGCCGCTATCCAAATCCATTTCATACCTTGGAAGTCAGTGATCGAATCCTATGATCTCTCCGGATCGTTGATGGCCTCTCTGGACCCTTGCTAAGCTTAATCCAAACTTAACGATTGAATAGGCATATCCTGTCGCACTCCGGCGAAGCAACCTATCCCTTGCACTCCGGTTCAGCGTCCCTGAACATTAAGCGATGCTCTGGTCCTCCTAGACCGATCTCAGCCTCTTTGGGCTCTTACTGGATCCCATCCTGTCACTCTCTGGTGAAGGGGAAACAACGTTGAGCAAGCCGATCCTGCCGCTCTCCAGTAAAGCGGCGTCACTCCCTGCACTCTGGTTTAGTATCCCTGAACATTAAGCGATGCCATGGCTAAGTCCCAGACCGATTATAGCCTCTCCGGGCTCTTGCTGGATCCCATCTTATCACTCTTCGGTGAAGGGGAAACAACGTCGAGCGAGCCAATCCTATCACTCTCCGATGAACGGGCGTCGCTCCCTGCACTCCAGTTTAGTGTCCTTGAACATAAAGTGATTAATTCCCAACTGACTTCCAATATCCATCCCTTAACCCTTCAGTTAGGGTGCCATTCGAGGCAAAATGTGACCGTTCGAGGTCGGGTGCCGTTCGAGGCAAATTGTGACCGTTCGAGGTCAGGTGCCGTTCGAGGCGAATTATGACCGTTCGAGGTCGGGTTTCAACATTATCAATGTCAGATTTCATGTTCGAATGAGTTTCTGAATCATTTGTCACGGCGGTTCATCGCCATCTCAGAGCATGCCTAAGGACCGGTTCATCTCCATGTGTAAGTGACTTAGCCGCTTTGGTGTAGGATTTATTGTTATTTAGCTCATCCAATCCCGATCACAGGATGACTGACTATGCCCTTAAGCCGGGCTCGCTCCAGTTTGTGGTGGGTGACGGCTGATCCTGTTCCATCACGGCTATCCAATTCCTTGAAAAGCCAATGAGATCCATGCTCCCAGTTCCGTGTGTAGAGTAGTGCCCATCCATTTTCCTTGGTTGGGGGCTTGCCCCCAGTCATTCCAATTCATGTCCAAGCCAATTAATTCCCGTTCCAAGTCCTGCGTTCCAACTTCCAGCTATTCCAGCGTCCATAGGTTGTTTCCGATCATCATTCCCATATTGCCCCCAAGTCCATGAGGGAATCCTAAAACCTGCCCTTTTGGACGAGCATCCATAAATAGTCTACGATTGTTATTTCCATCTTGCCTCCGAGTTCATGGGGGAATTCCAGATCATCCTCTTCCAAACGTGCACCCATGTTCTGATCCATGCTAAAATCCATAGCTTCATCCAGCATCTTGCTTGCTTCCTTTCCCGGTTCTGATCCTGGATTTCCTCCTCTTTTTTAGTATCCCTTCTTGCATAACATCCATCATCATCTCCATATCATCTCCGGTGATGAAAACTAAGGTCTGATTAGCTCTTGAGGAAGCATCCTGACTTCCTTCATGCTGACTCCTTTCCGCTCTTTGTCTCCTTGTTGATTGCTTTGCCATAGTTTCCAAAATCCGAGTTCCTAAGCCTTTAAATCCAAAATCCAAGCTTCAGAGTCCCTGAGTGCTTGCTCTCTCAGTGAAAGCACCAAAATGTTAGCACCAAAATTGGTCACTAACACCCAATCGACGATGAAAGCACCAAATAACAATCACATATCACAGATAGAATGTTTGTAGAGAGTATAAATATGAAGAGTAGTAAAAATTAAAAAGAAAGCAGTAATAACAGAGGATTTATAGAGGTTCGGCTGACTCTGGCCTACGTCCAATCAAGAAATTTCCTTTTTATTGATATCAGAATCAATTACAGTTACAATCTGGAGATTTTAAAACAATAATGGCAGAGTAGCCTTAGTGGAGAAGATGAAGGGAAATTGAATGAAGATCCTTTTTTCTAAAGCCCCACCTGCTGTATTTATAGGCAAAATCCAGGTTACTGGGTTTCTTGAGTGATACGGGCCCACCAAAACCATAGCCGGACCCAAATCCATCATCACTACCGACCCCAAGTTGTATATATGGCGACCCGAGTTTTCTTAGGTGATGACCTGAAGCAACCCTACGCTTGACTCGAAGTAGTTCGTGCCAGAACTCGAAGCAATATATACACCGACCCCATAGCTTACGCCGACCTGCTTCTTTTTAGCCGACCCAAAATTTACACTCCACCGATCAGAAGTTGAGAACTCCATGACCTGATGTAGCCGACCCCACGGTTGTATGTCGATCCTTTGGAATAGCCGACCCCATATTCCTAATGCTGATCCGAAGTCCTCCTCAATGCTGACCCGAGCTCCATCCAATGCCGACCCGAGTCCTTTCCAATGCCAAACCCATAGCTTTGCCGACCTCAGAGTAGAATGCCGACCCGAAGTCACACTGATGCCGACCCAAAGCAGTTTCAACCATACCGATCCCATCTCCAAGCACATGTCGACCCGAAGTCATTGAATTGCAATGCCGACCCAGGTTTAGAGCTATGCCGACCCGAAGCATGCCGATCCCATCTCCATGTGCTGATCCCTTCTTCGCCAACCCCAAAGCCTCGAACGCTGACTTGAAGCAAGTATCCCTCTAACTCAAAGTAACCATCCTGAAGACTCGTTGTAATTCCAGAAGTGACTCGAAGTTACTCAACTTTTGTTGAAACCCAAATTTCAAGTATCCCACACCTTTTGTCCATCGATTATGCCAAATCCTGGCTTCATAGTCATGTTTATCATTCATAATTGATCGTCTATCCATCATGTCTAGTCAAACCTGTTGTATGTCAACCACGATATCCGAGCAATCGATTTAGTTAAATTCGCATGTCTACGGCCTTGCCAAAGGCGGGTTAACAATGGGCATGTAAAATAAAGAATTGATTAGTACTAGAAATCCAAAATAAATGATATACTATAATATGTCATCATTTATGCACGAACAAAGATTAAATTAAAGTGAAACAAAACCTATAGTAGATCATAACAAGCATAGAAATAATGAGCCTTACTACCGATCAAGCTTGCAAATTCCTTACCAAATGCACCTATGTTGTAACATTGGGGGTTAGGTTTTACCACCTAAGAGGCTGGCACCATGTCCAATGCAACATCCAATCGAGTCGTTGTTCACGATTTCAGTTAATTTGATTAATGTTGAACATATAGTAGATGAAAGTATATAAGGACAAAATCATAAGGGTGAAAAATTATAAAGAATTTAGGAATAAAAAATGAAGCATCCTATTAAAAAGCCACCGAACCTATAGGATTATGGAGGAGGAAGGAGAGTTTGAATGAAGAGAGAGCATGATTTGAACCTAGAGATTGTTTTTTTACACTTCTATATCCTAAAGAGGAGACAATATGAAAAAAAAAAACCATAGCTGATAAAATAAATTCAATGCCCACCTTTGAAGGTTAGGTAAAGAGATTAAAAAAAGGCAGCCATAGTGATTTCCCTTAAAATGTTGTTCTACAATGTTGTAAATTGTGCCTTTCCCTATCGTGTTGGTTTTTACTGAAAATATATGCAGCTTTGTTTCAATATGAATATTCATTATAAAATTAATCAGTTTTTGTATTTCGATGATGTTATTTGTTTTCATGACAATGTTGATGTGGTAGCTGCAGAATTTACAGAAACGTCTAAAATATTTAACAAATATTTTTGAAATCATGGACTGAGCCATATCTTTGAGAAATTATTCTTTAGTCGTGTGATTATGAATCATATGGTATTTGAAAATTGTATCTCAAAAGATTACAAAGCACTCATTCAATGGAAGCAACTAAAGAGTTAACGATATCTTGAAATTGATACATATAGATGTATGCAGTCCTAAGTCTGACCAAAAGTGGATTCACTTACTTCGTCAAATTCGCCAATAAATTTTCTCAGATATGAACATGTGTATTTGATTCCCAGGTTGATATTTATGATAAGTTCATCGAATATAAATGAAAGTAGAAAAATATAACATGCAAAAGAAATAAACAATTTGATTTGATTTAATGGGTGAGTATTTTGGATAAGAGCTCCAATAAGGCCTAAAAGAGAATATGATTCACTCTCTAAGTCACTCCACCCTATGTTACATAATGATGCATTGATAAAGAGTAATCAGACTCCGTTAGACAAAGTAATATTGATAATGAGTAAAGCTGAGTTCCTTCTTTCTATATAAGGATATGTACTTAGGAGTAAGCACATATATTGAATTTGGTTTCATCTAATATTGAGGCTGTGGTTCCATATATGATATGAATTGGGAAGAAAACACATCTTAAATAGTTCAAGATATGTGGTTTTCCGATCTACGTTGTGAATGTAAGTTTCATGAACTCAATGCTAAATTTATTTTACATAAGCTTATAGGCAGTTCAAATAATGTTTTCAATGCATATTTCATCGCGCTAAGAAACAAATCAAAGCGGACCACCTTCTTTTCAAAAGAATTTGTTTCTAGAGAAATTAGTGGTAGTATGATAGATAGTCTTGGGCACGATCCAAGATTCTAACATAAAAGCTGATTAAATAAATGATACAAAATTAACCTAGCCAAAAAAGTATTTTCATCAGCATTTCTAATAGAATATCTCATATGTTAAAGAGAAACTATGAGTTTATTACAGATATTGGGAAAGTGGATGGTTCTTAATGATAATATCCTCGGTTGTCGACAAATGATGTGAGTATAGACTCTTTCGTATGTTGTGATACTTTAAATATGAAATGGATTCCAAGTACATTAACAAAATATAACTTTTGCAATTAAACTTGAAAGGATTTGAACCATCGGTTGTGATTGATTCTTCAAGGAGAAGATCAATATTGATGGAAATGTATAAAGCATGGTTGACGGGAAATGACATCATTGATTTCAAATGTTGAATATTTTTTATTGCAAGAGTGGTACTTCATGTAAGAAGAGCACTCATTTTGTTGCCTTAAGGTTCAAATCCATGACCTCTATAATCTCTCTAGAGCATCATACCAGTAACCAATTGAGCTAATGGTCTTTGACTATTTCAAATGTTGAAATTAATGGAGCAATTTGGCCAATCAGTGAGCTTAAGTCCATTCGATAACAAGGCAGGACTTTGAGTTTTGGAACATAGACATTGAAGCTAAAGTTAAAATTAATGAGTTAGAGGAGACTCTGTCTTCACACCATAGCCAAAATATCTCGAAGTCAATAGGAGAAATAATAAATCTTATGGACTCATTAAGATACGACATTAAACAAACATCTAGAGGTTAACTAAGTATTTTGATAGAGAAATCAAATAGTTTTGTCTTAGCCAAAATGCAAAGGAAGCATGCGTCTATAAGAAAGAAAATCAAAGGTACTAAAATATTTCTACTATTAGTAAACAACATGCTAGTGATTGGTAATGAGAACCTTTGCTAAAATCAGTTAATGCTTGGTTGTATATTTCTCAATGAAGGATCTGAAGATGCATACTTTATACTAGGTATAAGAGGATGTTGGGATTGTCATAATCAATATACACAAACACCATTTTAAATGGTTGATATGGAGCATATGAGAAGTTTCCTTATGCATCAACAGTAGAGATCTTCATATATGCTATGTTATATAATAGATCGGAATTCACTTATGCACTTAGTGTAGTAAAAGTATCAAATCTGTGTTATAATCACTGAATGGTAGTTAAGAGTCTTATCTGGTATTTGAGAAATACTATAGAATTTTCCAGAGTAACAACGAATTATTTATAAAGGAGTACTATTGTGACAACATGCACCTCTAGACACACCGATTCAAAACCCAAAGTGACTTTCAAACTCGTGTCCTGCCAAGAAGTACAAGTTGTCAGGGTTTTTGAACATTACAGGATACAGAGAGTAATATAAAATTTAAAGCATTCTACACTTTCAGATCTCACAACGGAAGAAAATAAGATATAAATACTAAAAATAAATTAATCAGATAACAGTCTTAGTAATACGTAGTCCATACAATGATGTGTCTGAATAACAATATAAAGTCTGACTTATAGTACATGGAGAATAACTATAAGTAAATACATCTCTAGGTGCTTAGTCTCTTCCTCCACGCATTGTGTCCTGGCCAAATCACTTACTAATTTGTCCTCCTGTAATAGGCATAAATGGGAAAGAAAAGGAGTAGTTTAGACAAAGTTTGGTAAATGAATCGTATTACCAGTGTATGGTGTTCACAAGCAACTAAATTCATCTATAATCTACACAACATAGGGTGTCGATTCGTCTTCATGTATTACTTATAAAGGTTTGGTTACTTTACGAACCATGGGGTACAATTTTATTTACATCGGCATCCATAAACAACTTACAAAGTTTCCAATCGAGGATTGGATAACCAATAACTAATAACTCTAGGTCAATTCCTAGTATATAATCCCGATAAATAACTTCCTAATTAACATTGAGTTAACATTCTCAATGATGAATCATTTATATCGAGCTTACAAACTGAACGAACATCACAATGCCTGGGCTTGCACCGAGTATACTACCTCAGCGATTTATGGCCTACCTAATCATTTGTGTCACATTCCTAATGGTAAATGTGTCATGTGCTCTTTTTCATTTTACTTGAAGCTAGAGAAATCACTATAGCGATTCACCTTAGGTCCAGCCACAACCCAACCGTATAGTTCAACTAGTATGGACGTCTCTATCTCCTATTCCCTGGTTCCAACATGTTTAACATGTGACCGGGCGTGCTCTAGTAACAATAAGAGCTTCTAGTTGTGCCATTATCGCATGCCTTGTCAAGTTCCATGTTACCCCCATCATGAAGTGTGAACCTAGGTACGTCATCTAGTGTATAAAAAATTCTCCCTGTTGCACCTGCTTCAATAATTATTGTTATTGATATGAACTTGATAGAATTTGATATGAACTTTACTAGTCAATCCTTTTCATATTTCAATAATTATTCTTATTAAAGTAATGCCTAGGGTTTCCCCCATCATTACTATACTTTTCTATTTATAGTTCAAATTGTAAATCAAACAAAATCTAGGTTGAAATTACTATTCAAAATTCAACAATTATATTTTTAAATCAGGTAGAATTATAAAGGAATTTAATTACTTATGAATCATCATAACGTCCTAACAAATTCACTCGCATTTACAAAGCTTCCATTTTTCTAATTTTATTTTAAACCTCATTTGCTAAGCCTCCAAGTTGATTGATTTGTCATTTCTTCTCTCTTTCTCCACTAATCTTGATTCTCTCTTCCTCTCATTTGAAGTAGATGTGTTTTATTTTACTTTTGATAAAGAAATTTTTGAAGAGAACGGAAGTATTGTTTAGAGCTGAGAAGTTTTTGTAGAGGAAGAAGAAGAACTGTATGTACATAATATATAAGTGTCTACTAGGGTTTTGAGTGATAAGGAGTGAGGGTTATGTTCTTATTTATAGTTGAAAACTAGGGTTGTCTTGTCTAAACATGAAATTAATAATTATGAAAATGCCATTGGTTATAGTTTTTGCTAATTTTGACTTGTTTTATTAAATTTATTAAGTTGTATATATTTTGTAACTGTAAACGACATTTCGGATGGGATGGAATGGGTCCAATGGCCTAAATCCAAAGTTTTTTAAAATTTACTATTTTGTACTTTTATGTAGAATTACATTTTTACCCTTACTAATATTTTAATTTATTATTAAAATTTTCGAGGTGTTACAACTCTAACTTGAGTTTCATAAGTGACATCGAGTAAATCAAAATCATATACACCCTTGATAAAGGTACTTTATGTTGAATGTTCCAAATGAAACATTGTGGTAGTTTCAACTATAAAGTCCAAGTACAATGCCTTGAATGGTGCTGCAATGAAAATAGTATATTTATTTATAATCAATGCATAATAAAAGAGTTTGTTAATAACGGAGAAGTATAATTGAAAAGTATGAAATAATAATAATATAGATCCACTCACTAAGTCCCTTTCTCATTTTTGTCAAGTAAACTGATATAGAGTATCGTTATGTGTCACTATAATTAGCCCCAAGTTCAAGTCAAAGATTGATAGTGTTAAGGGTGTGCTCTTAGAGTAAATATGTAATTTGATTGTAATTATGTAATCTGACTATATGATTTAACTCTTATTGTGAATCTCATTCGAAATAAAGCTAGCTTTTGGTTTTATTTTCTATTGTATATTGTTACATTGGGATAATCAATGTTTTAAATGCACCGAATATATATAAGCAGAAAATCATTAGAAAAGGTAATTAATTGACTGCAGTTATGAATATGTTCGTAACCATGACTACTGAATCGATAAATAATATTTGTCCTTAAATGTTCCTAGTCAAGATGTATCGAGAATGGGATATCAATATATCCATCGAGACTAGGGTATAATGCTCTTCGTATGATAGACAGTGAATTACTCATAACATTGAGGGCACCAAGGAGTTACTTTCATGCAATTATTTGGAACAATTAAAGATTGACTCACCAAGAGTCTTTTGTAGCTACCCTCTTCGGAACGGGTCTAGTTTTTAACCCAATAAAAGCCCATCGATCCTTAGGTCCATTCCAAGGCAGGCTTTCGTTGGTAAACTTATTCAAATAGACAATATACATGGCTATCTATCTATGCTTTCAGAACCTCATAATGAAAGAGATAAAATATAATAATAAAGCAAGTACCCTTTTCACACATTCCAAATCTCAGAAATACAATATTCCAAATATCCATAACTCAAAATAGAACATCGATGGGTCTAAAATCTGGGTACATCAAAATAAATCATAAACATAAATAAATAATTATATTGCCACTAGCCTTTACTATCTCCTTCACAGTTCATCATCAGTATCATTCCTTCTAACTTATGGGTTGTAATAAGGAGGGAGTCAAAACAACAACATCTGGATAATGAAAATCTTGAGCTTTACCATAATAGTTTTTAGGTAGTATCATTTAGATGAGTATTATGTCTTATACATTTTATACTATGTCATTTCGAGTTTACCTCCAACTATAAGCCAATTTCTCTCCCAGTCCAACTCTATAACATATGTCCAACTATAGGTCAGTGGCCTTTTCCAGTCTAACTTTGTAACTATAATGTGGGTGCAATGCAACTATGGATAATATTGGGTTCAATGACCCACCTCCGTTAACCATATCCTAACGATGTGAGAGGAAGTATCCGAGTCACTTCTGGCCTTTATAAATAGGAAATAGGTAGACTTCGACCATTTAATACCAAGTCCCTAGGCAGATCCTGGTCATTTAAAACCCAAACCCAAGGTGATCCCCTCTCCGGTACTTCCTAGCTGACTTCGTAAGAAATCCCATAAGGCCACTTAATACTTTTTAAATGAGGAAGAGGCAGACCCTACAATAGCCATTTAATACCTCAACCCCGAAGCAAACCCCATCTAGAGATTTACATTAGCATTCCTAAAAGATAACCCCGACCATTTAATAGTTCTTCAATGGAAAAGAGGCAGACCATACAATAGCCATTTAACACCTCCAACCCCGAAGTAGGCCCATCCTGGGATATAAATTTTATGACCCATAACCCAAACCATGACGTCTCATATTAGTCCGACTATTCATAGGTGCTTGTAGCTAGATTAGCTAGGCATGCTTACCCTACAGAATTGGGATTAACCTCGTATCCACCATGGGTACTTATTATAGGCGATGTATCACATCATGTAACGACCAAGAATTTTGGTTATTTGAAATTGGAATATTTAATTGATTTTAAATATTTAAAAGTTAATTTTTAACTTGAATTTCAAATATATTGATTTATTGGATAATTTTAATTATTGAATTAATAGTTGAAAATTTGTTAAAACATTGAATCTTGAGTTTTAAGCTTGTTAAAAATAATTTAAAGGCTTATTAAATTTATATAAATAAGAGTGAGGATAATAAAACTTTTTAAATTGAATTTAAAAGTGATTTGTTCGATTTTAAAAATATCTCGTTTGAATTAACGAGTAAAAATAGCCATCCAGGGCACAGCCTCGGAAGTCGACGAAACCAGTTCCATTGGATCCGTAATAGTGTATTATTATCGAATTTCAAGTTTCATAGTGTTTGGATTTATTGTTTGGCCATACGGGATAGAAACGCGTTGAATTTTATATCGTAAATTCAATATAATAATAGGGTTCAAAAAGCTATCTTCTCCATATGATCGAATTAGGACTCGAAACCTTTTCCATTGCATTCGGAATAGGGGTATAACATTATAAACGCCTAGTGGCATGCCTCGACAGGGGTTCGAGATTTTGAGTTACGTAATCGAGACGGTTTGAGAATATAAATAATAAACATATATTTGTTGACTTGAACTTTTATTCACATCAGTTGCTTTTTCTCACCTCAAAACACTATAGCCATCTTCAAACATGCCATCTCCTCCTTTTAAATCTTGCATCCCCACCCTTTTCATTTTACCACAGCACGCAACAGAATGCAGAGGAAAAAAATATACTAACAATGAAACTTCAAAAATGTGGTTCTTCAATTCCACTTAATAAAAAAATCCAAGACTCGCTCTAAAAATCCTATTTCAACATTTTCTTTAATCTGATATATGATTGGAAGGGTGTGGTAGTGTTTTTGGCGTGCTGGGTAGTGGCCGTGAAGGCTAGGGTTAGCATTCTATCTTGATTTTGAGGTCAATGAGGAGATTGGGGGGTGGAATCGTATTCGTGGTGGCGAGGCGCACCGGTAGGCGAGTTTTGGAAGCATGCGGCTTCCAATGGTGGAGTGTGACTTTGCACAGTAGCAGTCGAGGAGAGGTGTCATGTTTTGCGTGGATATGTTGGAGGATGAGGCGGTGGTGCCAGGCGATAGAGGACGGCGATGCGGATATGAGGGTGAGCTCGTATTTGTCGATTGTGGTCTTTGAGAGCGTATCAGTGCATGCGTGCACAAATTTGGAGCTACAGGAAAATAGAAGAACGAAAGGGGAAGAAGATGAAGTGGGGAGTGGGCCGGGCCGTGTTTGTTTTGGGTATGGGTTTGAAAATAATGTTTTAAAAAATAAAGTGATGTTGTTTTTTAATTTAATTATACATGCCGATGAACTAAAAATTAAATATCTCATGCATACGAGGTCCGATTCGGACGATTCAGGTTGCATTGGGATCGTATTGTCATCATCTACACATAGGAAATAGTTTCAATGAATTTGGAGCTTGCTGAATTTTTAGATAAATTCAAACGCGTTCGGATTTAATCGGAACCAGAACGCGAAAGCGACAGAAAATTAATATGAGTTAATCTCACTCAATTTTGGATTACCGGTTAAATTTTAAATAGTTAAAATTTATTATTGATTGATTGGTTGAATTGATAAAAAAATTATCAATTGAATGTGATATTGTATATAGTAGTATACATATTAGTAGTTGGACTGATTGTTCCCGCATATTTAGCGGATGAGACCCTATGCGCCCTGCATAATAGCGGATGACCCTATATACCGCGATATCCCACTCGAAGTGGGATTGTTTTTTTATGTTGTATTAACATCTGTGGATGCAAGGAAACAGGATGGAGGGATCCAACTGGATTCCTACAGAATGTTGAATTTTATTTCATATACAGTGATATATGATTTGTTTGAATAATCTGTGATAGATTATAGTGTAATTTGAATTTATTGGATGTTGTGGTATTACTGGCCTAGATTTTGGTATTTTAAAATACCATAAATATGAATATTGAATTTAAAAAGAAATTAAAAAGGGGATTTTGGAAGTGAAGTATTTATATTGAAATTTGGATTTAATTAAAGAAAATTTATTGGGATAAAATAAATGGTTGACTTTGTTCTTGAATATTCCATGATGTTTAAAATTAGTTATTTAAATATTTTAAAATTGTCAAAATAGATTATATGTTATAAATAAGTCTTGTAAATAGGCTAGAATCTTATTAATGAATCAAAATTAATTATTGTTTCAAAGTTATGTAATTATTTTAAAT
This sequence comes from Allium fistulosum, assembly GCA_030737815.1. Classification (NCBI taxonomy): domain Eukaryota; kingdom Viridiplantae; phylum Streptophyta; class Magnoliopsida; order Asparagales; family Amaryllidaceae; genus Allium; species Allium fistulosum. The sequence continues at coordinate 1,396,737,379 of CM060902.1, forward strand.
TGTTTAAAGTCTATTTAATTATTAATTAAGTTAGTTTATAATGGGTTGATGTTAAGTTAATTATTATTTAAGAATTAATCAGTATTATTATTTTAAAGGATAAATTATTCAATATTAATATAGTTTATATAATAGCTTTTATTTAAGAGTATTTGCCTAAATTTAAACTTGGAAAATTATTATAGAAATTTATAAGTATTATTTTGAGAAAATTATTAAATAAAGTTTTCAAAAAGTAATGGTATACTTTCATGGCGAAATCGGAGGCAGAGATTGCATGTAGTTAAGTTTTGGATTTCTCTGGGATAGAGACGTAATCATTGAGTTGTGAATCCATGGTGGATACCGCATGATGCTTTCCATATTTATTTTAAAGGGTTTTTCAAATATTTTTGAAAAGAATGGTTAGTGAACGTACTTACTCCGATAAGATAAGTATATACCTTTTGATAAAGAGATTTAATTTATTAAAATTTAAATTAAACCAGACTTAGCGTTTTCAGTGGAAAATGAACTCTTTGGTTGAATGATTGTTTATTTGATAGTTAAATAACCGGCTATCAAATCTTGACCCAAAACATAACTTTGAAAATATATATGAGAAACACGGGAATTATATGATATAGTTACTGTAGGAAGGTGCTATACTGTACGTATAAACTTGTTTCGTTCTTCTAGGATGATGAAAAGAGAAATCCATCCACTAACGGTTAGGAGGTGATCTCCAATCTTATTTTCGTCTGTTTATTTCCTAAAGAACCAGGGTTGAGTTTATCGAAAATATTGAACGTTGTTTCAAAGAGACCGGGATCGGATAAGATAACCGAAAACCACTTCGATCCAACGAGTATGTTTTCGAAGTAAAAACAAGAGCATGGAGTCGAAGATGGAGCAGTGAAGTGAAAGGGCTAATCGCTACTAATCCTAAGGATAATTCCAAAATGGATGTAGTAGGAATAGTGCCTTCGGTTTCATTTAGACCTAAAACGGACTTATATGGATGAATGCTATCAGTACATTGTCATTGGAGGACAATGAGCATCCCAAGTATAAATTCCTCAAAAGGTAATCGTAGCCTCAAGCCTCATCAACCGGGAATGACTGAAAATCAGGGAAGATGTAGCAAGGCTAAGTGGGTCGTACCCAATTAGAGTATGTTTATCACCTTTTCAAATACCCTCGGATATTATTGCTACGGTGCATGGAAGAACTCGGTAAGGGTGGGAACACCAGGGGTGATAGCATATTTGGTCTATCCAGGTTAGGGGTAGTCCGGTCTTGTGTTGCAGGGGATCCCGGCATGGTCCTCGGTACATTTTTCTAGATGTGTACTGTGATAGGTGGTACCCCGGTGCCTAGTCAATTATATGGAATCCATTCTCCAATACGTACTTTTACGGTTTTGGTTTTAGAGCCTAGTATGCTGGGATTTAATTAATGTAACAATTTCGGCTATTTGAATAAGTATTTGTACTTAGACACTATCATAATATCAAATGATTTTGATATAAAATGTTTTGGTTACCATAAGGTAAAAACCCACCATGTTTATATGTGACGCGGTCTTACGAGATACCTTTGTTTTTTAAAGGATTTTGACAACTTTAATAATTCAAATTGAGTGTGTTTTCTCACGCTGGTTTTCCAGACTGACTCGGGTGTTATTTTATTATAATGCTCGGGTCAGACCGAGTATTACAGATACATGATAGGATGCTATGGAGCTCAGGAGATGAGCTGGCTGACGAAGACGTATCACACGCACTTGATTATATTCCGTTGTGTATTGTATGCTGTATATTCAGCATTTGTGAGGACAAGTTATTATAACTGTCCAGTATTGAGTTGTTGATTTATTGTACTCTGATGATGTAATGTATAAGTAACAGTTATTGATTTTTTTGTATAAAGGCATGTTAGTTTCTATTATATGTTGTTCCGCTGCGATTGTGAGATTCTGTGTTGTTGTTTTTGTTTCTTCTTCTACCTCCTCCTTCTTATCCTCTAATGATTTGGTATTTCCAGCAATCAATTGCTCGGCATGTAATACAGTGGAAGTATTGATGTCGATTTTCGAAGGTCGAAAAATCCGGGTCATGAAACTTGGTACCAGAGTTGAAGGTTAAGTGAAAGCCTTGACTTTGATGGGGTAACTCATTAGAGATAGTGTCAGTACCACCCTAGAATAAGTTTGAGTGTATTAATAGATATGAGCGTGTATTTGTTAGTGAATATAAAAGTGTTTTATATTGTGTTGATTGATCTATTGAGTGGCTTATGAATTCTGGTCAATACGAAAAATTAACCTTATTGGTAGGGATCTCTAAACACTTGAACAGAGCAATTCGACATGGTATTGTTATGAAATGGGGTAAATGAAATAATTTTACCAGATTATTTTTATATATGAAAGAAATAATTTTTCAAAAATTATTATATTTATATATGGTGTGCTTGGTTGTTAGGAAATGATAATATTTACTATTATCATTTGTTGTTGTGGTAATTGAATAAAAATTGATATTATAACCAAAAGTTAAGAAAGTAATTCATATAACAAAGTGGGATTTTGTAAATATGATTCTGTAAATGTGATTTATAAATTGAGATGAAATGGAATTCCAGAAGTATATTTAATTATGATTTGTAAAAAGGGTTTAAAAGTTGGAAATTTGGGAATTTAATTTCCCATTGATTTTGGAATGTTTTTCAAAGGTTTTGGAAAATAATAGTGATATTATTTGGAAAATATTTGTGAATTGAAATATTTTTAAAAATGGTTTTTAAAGGAAATAAAAGCACTGAACTCACTTCGGTCGCTGGAAAATCATTCCGATGATGATCGCGACATCATCGGTGTTCATTTTTGAGTTTTTGAGTGATGGATTGCTACCGTAACGATTTGCTGTTGGAGTCTTGTTTTGATAAACAAGTTTTTGATTTTAGGAAGCTTAAAGTTTTTTGATTTAATATATATAAGTGAGATATATATGTATATATATGATTTCAAAAAAATGACTTGAAACACTTAGAACAAAGTGTGTAAACTCTGTGTTTTTTATTTGAAATATTTAATTGGAAATATGAGAAAATAAGATCGAACTTATAAAATCCGGAAAGCAAAATCGAATTGAATCTTACTTTAAGGTAAGTTAATTAGAGTGGATAAAATTGAATGTGAAAACGGAGAATGAAATTTAAGTTAAGAGAAGTTAAATGAAAGTGAGTGTGATAATAGAATAAATTAGTAAAGTAAACAAATTAAATGAAGTGAATTGGAAGAAAATTAGTGAATGGAATATGAATAAGTTGATAACTTATAAAATTTGCAAATTGCAAGACAAAGAAATGTTTAAATTGTTGAATAAGAATATAAGGAAATGCTTTAAGTGTTTTATATGAGTGCAAAGGAAGTGAAAATTTGAAATTGAATTGTAGAATAGAAATTTAACTTGAATTAAGTTAAATAAAGTGAATTTTGAAAATTTAGCCTAAGTTGGACTAAATAAAATAAATTTTGGAAATAAAATATATAGAGATTTGGAATGAATTAATGGATGGAACTAATTAAAATAATTAGTGAATCAAATATGGTTTGAGAGATGGTTGATAAAATTCAATATTTAAAATTTGGAGATAAATTGAGTTAAATTGGAATATTGAAACTGAACTTGAATTGAAATGGATATAAACTTAAGTTGTGAAGTGGTAATAACCATAAAAACATTTGTATAGAATGTTATGACGGACTTAAGAAAATTGATGGTGAAATTCTTAAGTGGAATTGGTATTTAAGATATATACTAAGTAAATATTTGAACGCAGATTAAATAACGAATGTGAATAAAGCAATGAGAATAATAATTATGGATGATTGATTATAAGTAAAATGCATGTGAATAGAACGAATTTGATAAAACTAATAATCAATTGGAAATAAATACGTAAGTTATACATATATTGTTTATTCGCATGACGGTTTGATCCAGATTCGGGCACAAAATTTTGAGACAATTCATATCGATTCGAGTTAGGATTTTTCGCTCGATTTTCGACGGCGAACACCGGATATGGGTTTTTGATTGATTCTAAGATTCTCTATCATAGTTATGGAAATGCAAGGAGAATGACGGTTTCTAATCAAGGAACCAAATCTGAGTCCATAATAGAGTGGTCGTGTGAACGATACTAGTTCGGAAGTGAAATAGTGTGATCGAGTGAGCGATAAGAGTTGATATTGCATACGGATGATATATATACATCGTACGGGTTTTGATGAAATAAATATTGGAAATTGAAAATGCTAAATAAAATGATTTTGAATTGTATGATGGGATACTATGGGTAAGTAAGGTGCAGGTAATTAAAAGCAAAAGCTAAATTGATGTCTTCGATTTCAGAAGTAAAATTTGATTGCCCGATAAAAAGGTATGTGTTTAAATTGATGTTTGAATTTGATGGTTTTATGATTGAGCCACTTGGATTTTGGTTTTCTTTTTATGATTTGGGCCCGTAGTGGCGATTTGTAGTTGTTCCGATCTAGCCGTGCAAAGGAGACGCTGGCGAAATGTTTCGAAAATTTAAGGAGTTGGAAAATTTTGAAGAAAATTTTAATAACTAAAATTTGATTTGGTTTATAAATTGAAATGGTTTAGAAAATAATATTATTTGGAACCTATGGATGTAGTTGGAAATTAGTAAAAGTGTTAATGTGTTTTCAATGAATTGATTTTGCGAAGTTGTTTAAACTAATTGGTTTTGAGATAATTATTGGGGTTTTGGACCATTCTTCTGACCTTGGAAATTTCGGGGACGAAGTTCTTTTAAGGGGGAATGAATGTAACGACCCAAAATTTTGGTTATTTGAAATTGGAATATTTAATTGATTTTAAATATTTAAAATTTAATTTTTAACTTGAATTTCAAATATAACGATTTATTGGATAATTTAAATTATTGAATTAATAACTGAAAATTTGTTAAAACATTGAATCTTGAGTTTTAAGCTTGTTAAAAATAATTTAAAGGCTTATTAAATTTATATAAATAAGAATGAGGATAGTAAAACTTTTTAAATTGAATTTAAAAGTGATTTGTTCGATTTTAAAAATATCTCGTTTGAATTAACGAGTAAAAATAGCCATCTGGGGCACAGTCTCGGAAGTCGATGAAACTAGTTCCATTGGATCTATAATAGTGTATTATTATTAGATTTCAAGTTTCGTAGTGTTTGGAGTTATCGCTTGGCCGTACGGGATAGAAATGCGTTGAATTTTATATCGTAAATTCAATATAATAATTGGGTTCAAAAAGCTATTTCTCCATACGATCGAATTAGGACTCGAAACCTTTTCCATTGCGTTCGGAATGGGGGTATAACATTATAAACGCCTAGTGCCATGCCTCGACAGGGGTTCGAGATTTTGAGTTACGTAATCGAGACGGTTTGAGAATTTAAATAATAAACATATATTTATTGACTTGACCTTTTATTCACATCGGCTGCTTTTTCTCACCTCAAAACACTGTAGCCATCTTTAAACACGCCATCTCCTCCTTTTAAATCTTACGTCCCCTCCCTTTTCAATTTACCACAGCACGCAACATAATGAAGAGGAAAAAAAATATTAACAATGAAACTTCAAAAATGTGGTTCTTCAATTCCACTTGATAAAAAAACCAAAACTCGCTCTAAAAATCCTATTTCAACATTTTCTTCAATCTGATATATGATTGGAAGGGTGCGGTAGTGTTTTTGGCATGCTGGGTAGTGGCCGTGAAGGCTAGGGTTAGCATTCTATCTTGATTTTGAGGTCGATGAGGAGATTGGGGGGTGGAATCGAATTCGTGGTGGCGAGGCGCACCAGTATGCGAGTTTTGGAAGCGTGCGGCTTCCAATGATGGAGTGCGACTTCGCATAGTAGCAGTCGAGGAGGGCTGTCGTGTTTTGCCTGGATATGTTGGAGGATGAGGCGGTGGTGCTAGGCTATAGAGGACGGCGATGCGGATATGAGGGTGAGCTCATATTTGTCGATTGTGGTCTTTGAGAGCGTATCAGTGCATGCATGCATGAATTTAGAGCTACAGGAAAATAGAAGAACGAAAGGGGAAGAGGATGAAGTGGGGAGTGGGCCGGGTCATGTTTGTTTTGGATATGGGTTTGAAAATATTATTTAAAAATATAAAGTGATGCTGTGTTTTAATTTAATTATATATGCTGATGAACTAAAAATTAAATATCTCATGCATACGACGTCCGATTCGGGCGATTCACGTTGCATTGGGATCGTATTGTCATCATCTATGCATAGGAAATTGATGCAGCGCACCATGATAAGTCGCTCACCACAATCATCTTAGGTCACTCACAGGCTATAAGCGACCTAGGGAGTCACATTGACCGACCTAGCGAGTTAACAACTCCAAACATCAAGCCCAACGAGTTAACGGCCCAAGGAATCAAGCCCAGCGAGTTAAGTCGCTCAGCCAACCGGATAAGCGACCTAACAAGTCGCGCCAAACCAATACTGCCACATTTCTTTAGGTCGCCAGCGAGCTACGACCTAGCGAGTTAGGTCGCATATGTCGCAAATCCTTAAGTCGTTTATCTATGCCGCTATCTTTAAGTCGCTCACCATGATAGGTCGCTGGTATCTCATGTTGCTCATTCTTTAAGTCGCTCCACTTATGCCGCTATCTTTAAGTCGTTGCAGAAGCCGAGTTGCCTTATGTCGCTTATGTTGTTAAGTCGTGGATGTTGTAAGTCGTATGTCGTTGTTCTTATGTCGTTTGTTGTATGTGTGTAACTCGTACATTGTTATGTCGTTAAGTCGCGTACTGTTATGAGTCGTGGGTTTTGAATCGCGTGTGCTGGGTCGTGTAGATGTGTTGTAATCCCTATAAATAGGGGTGTGATGTCATTGTAAAAAAGAGTTGATTTTTGAATAAAATTTGGTTTGTGCTTTGTGCCTCCATTAAAATTGAAAGTTGAGTGTTATCTCCTTTCTCCATCTTCGGTTATTCGAGTGCACTCGAATCAACGAACTTGAAGCCGATTCACGGAATCTCATGTGTGAGATCAACGTCGAAGAATCGTAGGTCTTCTAACACGGTATCGTGCGCGATCAACGTGTTGAAGATAGCTAGAATCTAGTATCTCGAGAGATCAACGGATTTGGGCATTTGGGTATCTTCAATCCATCAATTTATCTTGTTCATCGATTGTATTTCCGCAATACGTGATTAGATCCGGAATAGATTTGACCGCTGGTTCAGATCTACTTCCATGCTGCGTCATTTGGTACCAGAGCTTGGAGATGAACTTTTCCAAGTTCGTTGGGTGTGAAGTTTCGAGATTTGAAGTGTGTTTTTGATTTGTTGAAAATTTGATCATGCCTCCAAGAAGAGTTAATCGTCATCAGAATGTTGAAGAAGTATATAGAAGACAAGAAGCAGAGCAGATGGAACAGCGTATCAATGAAAGGTTCAACGAGGGTATAGAAAAATTGGCGAAAATGATAAACGACATGAATCAAAGTCACAGGAGAACTTCACCAGTTTCGAACCAAGGTATAAACAGGGTTTCGCCGTCGGTTTCGGAAGAAAGGAGAATGTCACCACAATCTCATCGGGATAGAAGAGAGTCATCAGTTTTAATGATGAGAGATCATCATGGCTATCGAGATGACGAGAGAAGAAATCATCGGGGATTTGAGGAAGAACCATATCGTGATGTTGAAAGACATAGTAGAAGGGATATTCGTGGACGTAGAGACATCGATGGTCAGGATCGATATCGAAGTACATCTGATTTTGAAGAATATGGTGATAGAGGTAGTATTCATTATCGAGATCGAGGCCAAGGGCGAGATCGATATATGGATTCAGAAAGTGATCGTAAGTGGGAGTCTGGTATGAGGATGGAAATTCCAGAATTCAAAGGTGGTATGCAAGCAGAAGAATTTCTTGATTGGTTGTCTAGTGTTGAATAAATTTTGAATTTCAAGGAGGTGCCAGAGAATCGTAGAGTTCAATTAGTTGCTACAAAACTACGGGGAAGAGCTATGGCTTGGTGGCAGCAAACTAAACTAACTAGGGAGAGAATGGGAAAATCAAAAGTTTTTACTTGGGAGAAGATGAGAAAGATGATGAAAGCAACTTTCTTGCCATACAATTATCAATCTCTTATGTATCAACGTTTGCAGAATTTGAGACAAGGGACGAGGACGGTGAATGATTATGCAGATGAATTCTATCAATTGATTGCAAGGAATGATATTATGGAAACTAAGGAACAGCTAATGGCTAGATATATTGGACGGTTACGAATGCAAATTCAAGACATGGTTAATATGTTTAATCCAATGTCTGTTGCTGAAGCACATCAAAAAGCTCTAGCTTGGGAGAAACAAGGGAGACAAGGAGGTGGTGTGTTTACGAGTTCCAATAATCAGATTAAGGGTGCTAGTAGTAGTGCAAATGTTTCCAAGGTCGTCAATAAACCGGTTGTCAATGAAGTTGCTAAGACCAAGGTCAATAACAGTATTAAGTGCTATAATTGTCAGGAGTTTGGCCATAAAAGTAATGAATGTACAAAGCCAAAGAAGAGAGCATTAGTTGCAGAAGAATGTGAGTATGAGGATGTAGAAGCTGAAGTTGATTATTCTCAACCATAGAAGTTTTATGAAGAAGAAGAAGTTGTGTCAGGAGATGAAGGGTGTAACTTGATGATGAGGAGGTCTTGTTTAACGCCAAAGCAAGAGGATGATTCTAGTTGGCTGAGGAGCAATATTTTTCAGTCTACATGTACTATCTTAGGAAAGGTTTGTCGATTTGTTATTGATGCGGGAAGCTGCGATAACATTATTTCTGAAGAAGCTGTCAAGAAGTTAGGGTTGAAGACTGAAAAACACACTAGACCTTATAAACTAGCATGGCTAAAGAAAGGTGGAGAAGTGAAAGTGGGAAGACGAGCATTTATTACATTTTCTATTGGGAAGAAGTACAAAGATGAAATATGGTGTGATGTTGTTGATATGGATGTGTGTCATCTACTATTGGGAAGACCATGGCAGTATGATAGAGCTGTACAACATAATGGTCGCACCAACAGCTACAGTTTCATGTTCGAAGGGACTCAAATCACCTTAGTTCCTAAGAAGCGTGAACAAAGTGAAAGCAAGTCAGAGCCGAAAGTGGAACCAATTAGTCTTTTATCTACTAGAGAATTTGTTGAAGAAGTGAAAGATAGTGCTGAAGTGTGTTGATCGGGTATGAAACGAGTGAAGATCTTGAAATTCCTGAGGAAGTTAAGCCGGTGTTGAATGAGTTTGAAGATGTATTTCCTTCGGAATTGCCCAAGGAATTACCACCACTGAGGGACATACAACATCAGATTGACCTAGTGCCAGGTGATGTTTTACCGCACAGGCCGCATTATCGTATGAGTCCGAAGGAGCATGAGGAGTTGAGGAGACAGGTTGAGGAGTTGCTTAATCAAGGGCGTGTTCGAGAGAGTCTCAGTCCTTGTGCTGTACCAGCTTTGTTAGTGCCGAAAAAAAGATGGTTCATGGAGAATGTGTACGGACAGTAGGGCACTCAACAAAATAACTTTCATATACAGATTTCCTATGCCAAGACTTGATGACCTATTGGATCAGCTTAGTGGATCTGTAATCTTTTCGAAGATCGATCTTAAGAGTGGTTATCATCAGATTCGCATAAAACCAGGAGATGAATGGAAGACAACATTTAAGACACGGGAAGGATTATATGAATGGTTGGTCATGCCGTTTGGTTTATCTAATGCACCAAGTACATTTATGAGGGTGATGAATCAAATTTTCAGACCTTACATTGGAAAGTTTGTTGTGGTTTACTTTAATGATATCTTGATCTATAGTGCTAGTACAGAGGAGCATGTTCAACACTTGCGGAAGGTGTTAACTATTCTTCGTCAAGAACAATTCTATGCAGCAACGAAGAAATGCGTGTTCATGATGCGAAGTGTTTTATTTCTGGGATATGTCGTATCCGAGGAAGGTGTACAGGTGGATCAAAGTAAAGTAGCCGCAAACAAAAATTGGCCACAACCCAAAACTATAACAGAAGTCAGAAGTTTTCATGGGTTAGCTTCATTTTATCGAAGATTTATACCGCACTTTAGTAGTGTGATGGCGCCTGTTACTGATTGTATGAAGGGAAAGCAATTTTCATGGACGAAAGAAGCAGAACTTGCTTTTGAGCGGATCAAGGAACTTTTAACGTCAGCACCAATTCTAGTACTGCCAGATTTTCAGTTGCTATTTGAGTTACATACAGATGCATCGAAAGTTGGAATTGGAGGAGTGTTGAGTCAGAAAGGACGTCCAATTGCATATTTCAGTGAGAAACTTTCTGGAGCAAAGATGAGATACAATACATATGATGTGGAATTTTATGCTATTGTGCAAGCTGTGAAGCATTGGAGACATTACTTGTTCCACAAAGAATTTGTTTTGTATACATATCATGAAGCGTTGAAACATTTACAAGGGCAGGATAAAATTGCAGCTAGACATGCATCGTTGATAGCTTATTTGCAGCAATTTACATTTGTCGTAAAACACAAGTCTGGAGTAACTAATCGCGTTGCCGATGCATTGAGTCGGAGGAATAATTTACTAACATCCATGCGAGTAGAGGTGATGGGTTTTGATTTGCTTCCAGATTTTTTTACTTCAGATTCATATTTTTCCAAAATCCTAGATAAAGTCAAACAGGGAGAAATGGATGGATATATGCTGGTTAATGGTTTTCTATTCAAAGGAAATCAATTGTGTATTCCAGATTCCAGTCTGCGAATGAAAATCATCAAAGAATTACATGAAGAAGGACACGTGGGTCGTGATCATACTATGCAGTTGATTTCAAAGTCTTATTTTTGGCCATCGATGAGGAAGGAGGTTGGAAAGTTTGTTCAGAGGTGCCATATTTGTCAGGTTTCAAAGGGGACGGCGACAAATGCAGGTTTATATAAGCCGTTTCCTATACCTACTAAACCATGGGTGGGTGTTAGTATGGACTTTATATTTGGATTGCCGAGGACGCAACGTGGCAATGATTCTATCTATGTGGTGGTTGACCGGTTTTCAAAAATGGTACATTTTATCGCATGCAAGAAGACGGCAGATGCAGTTAATGTTGCACAATTATACTTCAGAGAGATCTATCGTCTTCATGGGTTGCCTGAATCTATTGTATCAGATAGAGACACTCATTTTCTGAGTCATTTTTGGATGAGTCTATGGAGAATGGTCGGAACAAAGCTGAAATTCAGTAGTGCTTATCATCCACAGACGGATGGACAGACTGAAGTTGTAAACATATCCCTAGGTAATCTATTGCGATGCCTTGTGGACGACAATTTGAAGAGTTGGGATTCGAAGCTATGTCAAGCTGAGTTTGCATACAACCATGTAGTTAATCGTAGCACTGGGTTCAGTCCATTCCAGGTCGTTTACTCAACAATTCCTAAAGGACCGTTGGATTTATTTGTAGTTCCACAGCAGAAAGGAGAGGTCAAACGGGCTAGTGATTTTGTGAATGAACTGCAAGAATGCCACAAGGTTATGCAGGAACGATTGCTTAAGGCGAATGAGAAATATAAGCAATCCGCAGATATTAAACGACGAAATGTGGAGTTCAAAGAAGGAGATTTCGTATATGCAGTATTGACTAAGGATCGATTTCCTGTTGGCACTTACAACAAACTAGCTGCTAGAAAGATTGGTCCTTTGGAAGTCATGAAGAAGATTAATGAGAACGCATATCAGTTGAGATTGCCGGATCATATCTATACTGCTGACGTTTTCAACGTCAAACATTTGATTCCGTATCATGAGCATAAGCTTGTCGAAGAAGAGGAAAGTGTGAATTTGGGGACGAATTCTTTTCAACCAGGGGAGGATGATGCAGTGCACCATGATAAGTCGCTCACCACAATCATCTTAGGTCGCTCACAGGCTATAAGCGACCTAGCGAGTTAACAACTCCAAACATCCACTACGCCATAGATTGCATACTGCAACACCAAAGAAGTGATGCAGGAAGTGCCAAAAAATGATGTTGTAGGCTAAAAAAGGGCAAAGGCAACACTTTCTCGGTGTTGCATTTTGCCGCGTTGCCGCAGACCTCAAAGGCAACATTTTGACTATCTAAGGCAACATAAGAAATATTGTTGCAATAGAACCATATTTGGGTCTATAGCAACATCCATAGGTGTCTGTACCAACATTCCAAAATGTTGCTATAGATATTAACTTTCTGAATTTGTGGGGCCCACAATGTAGAGCATATTTGATTTTTTAATAGAAATAAATATTTATTTAATAAAATGCTATTGCACAGAATTGGTATTCAAACAGTAATTTATTTAAATAAATATTTTATTTCAACATTTGAAATAGTACAAATTCCTGACTCCACTATTTTACAATTCAATGATATATAACACTGATATTTACATATACAGATAATCCTCACTACATCACTCAGTTCACTCATTACATATGCAGTTTCAATTTATACAGACACCGACACTGACAAATAAATGACGAGCTGAGTGCCGAGCCGAAGGCGAGCCGAGTGCCGAGCCGAAGGCGAGCCGAGAAGCGGGTCCGGGCACAGCGCCGGCGGGGGTCCGGGGCACCGCAGTCCCGGCGGGGATCGACCTAGTGGGCACCGCCCGATTCATCCGATTTCGGAAGATCGAGCCTTCTTTGAAACCTGTCTTCAGCTCATGCATTCATACACTCATGCACATTTGATTTGACTCTGTCTTCAAGCTTGTATCTAGCTGTCCAGTCTTCAATACCTGTCACATATGATTCAAAAGCAGTAATCTGGAAAATAATATTTAACTCAAACAGAAAATGAAAATATTTTTGTTATAATATTTGCCTCAGGTATTTGGGTTGTTTCTTTTCATAAGTGCATAAGCCAAACATGAATGCAACACATGGATACAAGGACACGGCACAAGGTCAAACCCGAGTCATCAACTGGATTCAACTCAGGGCCAAGCAACCAACAAAACAAACAAGAACCAGGTTCAGCAAAATGTAGACAAGCCAGTGCAAGAAACACAGCAGTACACATAGGCAGCCCATCAAGCAAAAACAGTGAATGCATCAGGCATGTACAAGAGAAACATAGGCAGTAATATGATATACAGAGGACTTGGAGCATCAGTTCATGTTAAAGAACAAGGCTAGCATGGTACCAGTTCAGTCCAGACCAAGAAAAACCAACAAAGCTCAACACACATATGTTTGTATATATCGTGGAAATCAAAACTCAATGTTCAGATTAGTCAACAGTTTTAGAAAACCAAAGATCACTTTCAAAGTTCTGATTTTCAAAATGCAGAAGCTTTCAAGTGAAGCAGTTTTCTAGAGGACAGCAGAATACAAATACTTCAAGTTCTGGTTTAACAAATGCAGCAAGGTACAAAGGTATGTGAACAAGTTTAACAAAGGTTCAAGTTCTGGTTTAACAAAGGTTCAAGTTCTGGTTTAACAAATGCAGCAGAAAGGAGCTAACAAGCTCAGATTAGAAATCAAAAACAAGCCAGTGAACCAAAATCCAAAATCCAACATACCAAATAATATCACATCGCAATTCATCATCGGCAAAGCAAAATCAATCCAGTGAACCAAAATCCAACATACCAATACATCATCACAATCCAACATACCAGATTTCTCAAAGTCCAACAGAAAGATTAAACTCGAGATTATAGGAAATAAAGCCTATAAATAAATCCCAATTCATCATCGGCAAAAGCGTGCGAGTGTAATCAAAATCGAGAATAATCAAGTAAACCAGAAGGCAGAAAACATACCAAATAATATCACATCGCACCGAACGACGAAGTCAAAGCAATTCGAGCAATCAATCAAGGAGAATGAAGGAGCAAGCTACCAGGAACGTTTCTCACACTAGATTCGATCAATCAGAGCATCAAAGCAACTGGAATCGCGTGCCCTAGTTTTCACAGAGTGGAACGAAAAAGAAAAATGCCGTGCCCTAATTTTCACACAAAGAGGAACGAGAAAGAAAAGTAAAGCGGGAAATGAAAATTGCTAAGGTGTGGATTGATGGTGTGGATTGACGGTTGAGATTTTGTTTTAAATGATGGTGTGGATCGCTGAGGTGTAAAATTTTATTAATTTTATTAATTTGAATATATTTATAGCTACTGCAACATTTTGCTGATATCTATGCTAACACATTGAAGTGAATGTTGCAATAGACAAAAATCAGCATAGCTATCGTTACATTGTAGCTAGCAACACCTTGTAATTTCGTTGCAATAGGCCATCTATGGCGTAGTGATCAAACCCAACGAGTTAACGATCCAAGGAATCAAGCCCAGCGAGTTAAGTCGCTCAGCCAACCGGATAAGCGACCTAACGAGTCGCGCCAAACCAATACTGCCACATTTCTTTAGGTCGCCAGCGAGCTACGACCTAGCGAGTTAGGTCGCATATGTCGCAAATCCTTAAGTCGTTTATCTATGCCACTATCTTTAAGTCGCTCACCATGATAGGTCGCTGGTATCTCATGTTGCTCATTCTTTAAGTCGCTCCACTTATGCCTCTATCTTTAAGTCGTTGCAGAAGCTGAGTTGCCTTATGTCGCTTATGTTGTTAAGTCGTGGATGTTGTAAGTCGTATGTCGTTGTTCTTATGTCATTTGTTGTATGTGTGTAACTCGTACATTGTTATGTCGTTAAGTCGCGTACTGTTATGAGTCGTGGGTTTTGAGTCGCATGTGCTGGGTCGTGTAGATGTGTTGTAATCCTTATAAATAGGGGTGTGATGTCATTGTAAAAAAGAGTTGATTTTTGAATAAAATTTGGTTTGTGCTTTGTGCCTCCATTAAAATTGAAAGTTGAGTGTTATCTCCTTTCTCCATCTTTGGTTATTCGAGTGCGCTCGAATCAACGAACTTGAAGCCGATTCACAGAATCTCGTGCGCGAGATCAACGTCGAAGAATCGTAGATCTTCTAACACGGTATCGTGCACGATCAACGTGTTGAAGATAGCTAGAATCCGGTATCTTGAGAGATCAACGGATTTGGGCATTTGGGTATCTTCAATCCATCAATTTATCTTGTTCATCGATTGTATTTCCGCAATATGTGATTAGATCCGGAATAGATTTGACCGCTGGTTCAGATCTACTTCCGTGCTGCGTCAGAAATAGGTTGGACGAATTTGGAGCTTACTGAATTTTCAGATAAATTCAAACGCGTTCGGATTTAATCGGAACCAGAACGCGAAAGCGACATAAAATCAATGTGAGTTAATCTCACTCATATATATATAAAGTTTAAAATTTATTCTCACCATTAAAATAATTATACTACATAAATGTTCATTTATCAAGACAATTCAAACTCACATTTCCACTTTGTCACAAAAATTAAATTTCCAATTAATTATCAATTTTAATTAGTTTTATGTTGATAATTAGTTGGAAATTTAATTTTTGTGACAAAGTGGAAATATGAGTTTGAATTGTCTTGATAAATGAACCATTTATGTAGTATAATTAAATTAATGGTGAGAATAATATTTTAAATTTTTTTGGATTACTGGTTAAATTTTAAATAGTTAAAATTTATTATTGATTAATTGGTTGAATTGATAAAATTATTATCAGTTGAATGTGATATTATATATAGTAGTATACATATTAGTAGTTGGATTAATTGTTCCCGCGTATTTAGAGGATGAGACCCTATGCGCCCCGCATAATAGCGATGACCCTATATACCGCGATATCCACCTCGAAGTGGGATTGGTTTTTTTATGTTGTATTATTAACATCTGTGGATGCAGGGAAACAAGTTGGAGGGATCCAACTGAATTCCTCAAAAATGTTGGATTTAATTTCATATATAGTGATATATGATTTGTTTGAATAATCTGTGATAGTGTAATTAGAATTTATTGGATGCTATGGTATTACTGGCCTAGATTTTGGTATTTTAAAATACCATAAATATGTATATTGAATTTAAAAAGAAATTAAAAGGGGGATTTTGGAAGTGAAGTATTTATATTGAAACTTGGATTTAATTAAAGAAAATTTATTGGAATAAAATAAACGGTTGACTTTGTACTTGAATATTCCGTGATGTTTAAATGGAGACTTTGGAATAATGTAAATAAAGGATTTTAAATACTAAAAATTAAGCGATAATTGTTTAAGTGTAAAAGGAATTTAAAAATCGAGACTTTAAATATTTTGGAAGAATATAAGGGGATTTGGAAGCTAAATATAAAAAATTATTATACTGGATCTTAAAATAAGATTTCTTAAATTATAAAATAGAAGTAAAACTGAGATATGGTTGGTTGGAGTACAGTTTTGTGTTATTCGAGGAATTGATTTATAAAAGGGAAATTAATTTAGAAATCAATTTATAATGGATGTAAGTGATGTGAAACCGTTATAAACTGGGATTGAAAACTGTAAGATTTATAAACAATGCTTATAAATAAAGTGAAGTGATTATCAGTGGATAATTGAAGAGATAAATTCATGGTAAAAATTTATAATGAGATGGGTAAATCGGTTTAAAAATAAATGATAGGTTTACTTCTAGAAATGTGAAAAGAGGATTTACGAAATTGGGACGTAAATCAATTGGTGATAAATCGAGAGAGATTTATAAATGTTAGACTGGTTATATTGGAATTGGAAAATATAGATTTTATCGAGAAGTTGTGTTGTTTGTAAAAGGAGGATTTTAAATTATTAAACTAGGTAAATTTTAAAAAGTTTTTAGCATAAAAATATTCTAGAAAATTAGTTATTTAAATATTTTAAAATTATCAAAATGGATTATAAGTTATAAATAAGTCTTGTAAATCGGCTAGAATCTTATTAATAAATCAAAATTAATTATTGTTTCAAAGTTATGTAACTATTTTAAATTGTTTAAAGTCTATTTAATTATTAATTAAGTTAGTTTATAATGGGTTGATATTAAGTTAATTATTATTTAAGAATTAATCGGTATTATTATTTTAAAGGATAAATTATTCAATATTAATATAGTTTATATAATAGCTTTTATTTAAGAGTATTTGCCTAAAATTAAACTTGGAAAATTATTATAGAAATTTATAAGTATTATTTTGAGAAAAATTTTAAATAAAGTTTTCGAAAAGTAATGGTATACTTTCATGGCGAAATCGGAGGCAGAGATTGCCTACAGTTAAGTTTTGGATTTCTCTGGGATAGAGATGTAATCATTGAACTGTGAATCCACGGTGGATACCGCGTGATGCTTTCCATATTTATTTTAAAGGGTTTTTCAAATATTTTTCAAAAGAATGGTTAGTGAACGTACTTACTCCGATAAGATAAGTATATACCTTTTGATAAAGAGATTTAATTTATTAAAATTTAAATTAAACGAGACTTAGTGTTTTCAGTGGAAAATGAACTCTTTGGTTGAATCAGTTGATAGTTAAATAACCGACTATCAAATCTGGACCGAAAACATAACTTTGGAAATATCTAGAAGAAACACGTGAATTATATGGTACAGTTACCCTCGGAAAGTGCTATACTATACGTATAAACTCGTTTCGTTCTTCTAGGACGATGATAAGGGAAATCCGTCCACTAATGGTTAGGAGGTGACCTCCGATCTTATTTTCGTCTGTTTATTTCCTAAAGAACAGAGGTTGAGTTTACCAAAAATATCGAACGTTGGTTCGAAGAGACCGGGATCGAATAAGTTATCCGAAAACCACTTCGATCCAACGAGTACGTTTTCGAAATGAAAACAAGAGCATGGAGTCAAAGACGGAGCAGTGAAGTGCAAGGGCTAATCGCTACTAATCCTGAGGATGAGTCCAAAATGGATGTAGTAGGAATAGTGCCTTCGGTTTCGTTCAGACTCAGAACGGACTTGTATGGATGAATACTATCAGTACATTATCATTGGAGGACAATGAGCATCCCAAGTATAAATTCCTTAAAAGGTAATCATAGCTTCAAGCTTCATCAACTGGGAATGACTAAAAATCAGGAGAGGTGCAGCAGGGCTAAGTGGGTCGCACCCAATTAGGGTATGTTTATCACCTTTCTAGATGCCCTCGGATATTATTGCTACGATGCGCGGAAGAACTCGGTAAGGGTGGGAACACCCGGGGTGATAGCATATTCGGTCTATCCAGGTTAGGGGTAGTCCGGTCTTGTGTTGCAGGGGATCCCGGCGTGGTCCTCGATACATTTTTCTAGATGTGTACTGTGATAGGTGGTACCCCAGTGCCTAGTCATTTGTATGGAATCCATTCTCCAAAATGTACCTTTACGGTTTTGGTTGTAGAGCCTAGTATGCTGGAATTTAATCAATGTAACAATTTCGACTATTTGAATAAGTATTTGTTCTTAGACATTATTATAATATCAGATGATTTTGATATAAAACGTTGTGGTTATCGTAAGGTAAAAACCCGTCGTGCTTATGTATGACGCGGTCTTATGAGGTACCTTTGTTTTTCAAAGGATTTTGATTACTTTAATCATTCAAATTGAGCGTGTTTTCTCACGCTGCTTTTCTAGACTGACTCGGGTGTTATTTTATTATAATGCTCGGGTTAGACCGAGTATTACAGGTACATGATAGGATGCCACGGAGCGTAGGAGACGAGCTGGTTGACGAAGACGTATCACACATACTTGATTATATTCTGTTGTGTATTGTATGTTGTATATTCAGCTTTTGTGACGACAAGTTATTATAACTGTCCAGTATTGAGTTATTGATTTATTGTACTCTGATGATGTAATGTATAAGTAACAGTTATAGTTATTTTGTATAAAGGCATGTTAATATCTACTATATGTTTTTCCGCTGCGATTGTGAGATTCTGTGTTGTTGTTTCTGTTTCTTCTTCTACCTCTTTCTTCTTTTCCTCTAACGATCTGGTATTTCCGGCACTCGATTGCTCGGCATGTAATAAAGTGGACATGTTGATGTTGATTTTCAAAGGTCGAAAAATCCAGGCCGTGACACATCAGTTCCAAAATCACACTGCTGGTAGCTAGATTAGAGACTTCTGTGTACTTTTAACTGATCTCACATTCCTATAACTTGGTCATATTTCTGCTCTCTAACATTACAATATTTGTTTAGAGAAATGAGTGATTCTCTATTATAAAGGGAGAGCATTCATGTATTTTATTCCGTATTAGAAAATATAATTGTTAACATGCCTTACAGGTAGCGATACCCACCTCGTACCATATAAAGATCAAAATAAAAACCCTCGATCCTAGAAAACTAAGATCCATAATAAAAAAACTATAATCCACTAAGAATGATAAGTGATTGTATCCATTAATCAGCTGAATCCATCCTTACCACGAGCATATCTAAAGCTGCAAAAAAGTCTATACAAAAAGTGTAAGACTAATACATATATATATGTGTGTGTGTGTGTATACATACATACATACATACATACATAAATATATATATATGCAATAACAGCAAAACAAGAAATAAAATGAATAGGCTAGATAAGAAGCAATAAAGCTACAATATAAATTCAATTATGAGAAATAGTAATCAAAGTTTGACCTACATATACCTCATACGGACTTATGGATAAATATGTTAATGAATACAAACAACTAAACACTAGGAAGTAAAATTTCGACTTCTAAACGTCATAGCTTTGAGATTAATGTTATGTTCAAGATTTTAATATTCTAAAATCTAATTGATTACCCAAATATAAAATGGCATTGGATTCATTGGCATACATATCAATTAAAAAGGTATTTAAAGTGCTATTGTTATTTCTATTTTTAAATACTACATTTTTATTGACTAAATTAGTACGAGATCTAACTTTATTAAGATATTCATTTTAACTAATATTACCATTAATATAACTAGGCTTTGAAATCCAATTAAAACAAAATAACGCAATTATATATATTAAATTGTTTGTAGGAGATTTATATTATTAAAAACTCTTTTATTCCTTTCATACCATATATACCAACATATTATAGTAAAACTATTATCTATCTATGAAATCCGTTATATCAAAACCTAAGACTACTCTAAAATATTTAACGGTTAATTTCATAATAGTTATATTAAAGTAAAAGGTATTAAGACAATTTGTGAGAATATACTTAGTGACATGATATTCAAAATATAAATGCACTATATTTTCTATCCCCATACTATAGAAAAAACATTTATTATAAATAGTTATATTTTCTTTTTTAATAATTCTATATTATTTAATTTTTCATGTATAAGTAACAACATATGGATTTTTGCTTTGGGCGTTGAATTACATTTCCAAATATACCTAAACATATTCGACTTTGTACCAGAAAAATTAAGAAATTTATAAAAAGAGCGCACTGTAAAAAATTTATTATTATCCCAACACTGTATTTTAATGTCATTTCTACTATTAGTGTTATGTAGTTCTAATTTAGTATAAAATAAAGAAAAATTTAGATAATGTATTTCCAGCTAAATTACGATTAAAACTAAATTCCCATGGAAAATTTAAATTTGGTCTATATATTTCCGAGATCACACATTCTTAAAATTACAAATTTCATAAAGTTCATTAAATTATATTCTAAGGGGACTTACTGATATCTAACTGTCGTGCCAAAAAGAGGTATTATTCCCCGAATGTACTATATTGTTAATACTATTTTATAAATATCATAAATTTTTATTACAGATTTCTAAAAATGAGAAATTTTATTTATATTATTAATAGAAATATGTTGTATATTGTATGTACCATTATATCATTAATTCGATATTATTTCTTTTCAAATTAATTTCTCGTTATTATCTGTAAATTTCCATATCCATTTACCTAATAAGGATGTGTTTAAATTATGTGGATTTATAATACCCAACCCTCTCTCATATGTAGATTTCCATACTATTTCCAAATTAACTAAACATTTTGAACTATTATTATAATTATCACCCCTCCATAGAAAATTTCCCCTAATTTTGTCTATTTTATCAATGACCCATTCTGGAAAACGATAAAAGAACATTAAGTATATAGGTAATGCTGATAAAATAGTGTTAATAAGTGTTGAAACTGGGCTAGTTCGCAGCGAAAATTATGGATGAATTTCAAAAATAAAATACCATATTGGACCTTTATTGTGCCAATAAAGTCTAATTTATTTGGAACATCTTTAATTTAATTTAAATAAAATCTTTATGTCATTTAAATTATAATTAATAGATTGAATTTTATTTAATTTATATTTTAGATTAAGTATAATGGTACATATATGTATCATATACATATGTGTATATGTGTGCATCTGTAACATAACAATCTGTGCAAGCTATAACAGGCTGGTATATAATTGTTGGGATTTGCATCGCAACAGTCATGCTAGCTCATCTTATACGTATTACAAGTTGTCCAAATATATGTATGCATGTATGTATGTATGTATATCTATATACATACAAACATGTTATTCTAAAATAAGTATTAAAACAATATAAATATATGCACACATATATGTATATATAAATATATATGTATACACACACACATATATAAATATATGTGGATATATGTGTTACATAAATGTGAAATACATACATACATATACATATATTTATAATATATATTAAATTAGATAATAATTTGATGAACGATTATATATCAATATATATACACACACATACATGTACACATATACATATAAACTATGCGAAGTTGTTTTTATTTATTTATTTATATATGTATGTTTTACAACAATAAAATTAATATATATATATATATAATTATTTATTTATAATGAAATTTGTAATATCCAAAAATATTTAAAAATGTATGTATTTAAATATAAATATTTATATTATGTAGTTATATCAATTATAAAATTAATTAAAATTAAATATATATATCTTATAACATTCCAAATGCAATACACAGCATACAAATTATTTTATTATAATATTATATTTTTTATAATTTATTAGTTTAAAAATATTAAAATAATATTAAAAATAATTTTGTAACGTATTTTTCAAATTTTAAATTTATGAAATTCGAATATGATATTATAAGGCCAAAAAAAATTCCCATAATTTTTGGAGTTGAAATAATATTTTTTATTATTTAATTAATTTCGACCGTTATTATAAATGATGTTTAAAATATAAAAAAATTAATTTTTAAATTCTGAAATTTTGGCCGAAAGTTAATATGATGATTTAAAATTTTTATAAAATTTAAAATATATTTCGAATCATGTGTTATTTTATATTAATTATATAACCTTTATTTTGATTTAAATAATATTAAAAATAGTACATAATTACAAAAATATTTTGCTGTTACCTAAAATTATATTTAGTATAAATTTCCATATATAAATATTATGTCAATTTTTAACATGATATGTTGACACAATGAATTATAGGTTATTTAAATTTGTGTAATATGACTTGTTAATATAAATATAATAAATTAATAAATAAATATAATAAATTAATAAATATATATAGTAGTTAAAATAAATAATTTCGGCTGTGTATACATCAAATCTAAAAGAATTTGTTTTTTATTCTATATACATACACATAACCATTCAATGTGTGACAACATTCATACATATAGAAATATTACCTCACTAACAATATAAGTATGATATATATGTTCAAGTAATTGGATATTACACATGATTATAAGTTATATAAAATAAGAAAACATACCAAAACTACACCTTGAAGTGTACCTTGCTATGTTGAATATCCCTCCTAAGAACTCTTCTCAATTCGGCAGACTGCTAATCTTTGAATTATAGACCTTTGACTATCAATAATTGTTTATTTGAAATTGATTTGAGATAAGCTTTGATTGAGCTTTGTGTAGATGGGATCGGCCAGCAAGAAGATGAAAATGGCAGCCAAAAAGTCTCAAATGCACTAGGGTTATGAGTTCTTTTATAGTGGAAGGAATAGAGGGAAAGGTGGATAAAATCTTTTACCCATTCTCTTTAATCAGAGCCTCCCATCAAAGATCCTACTACCCATCTTTTTGCCGTCCCTATCATGTATGTTGCTCCCATATGTATCATCATACATCATGGGCTAATAGCCCATTTAGGTCCAAATAAATATTACTAATTAACTCAGATTTAGCCGCTTGTCAATATCATAAATTAATATATTTATAATTATTATAAATATATATACTAATATTTATTCCTCAAATCACATTTACAATTTCATAAATATTAATTAATTTAATTAAATTATAAAAATTATAAACTAATTAAATCATTGGTCTAAATAGAATTTATCATACCGGTTGTGTGACTCGTCAGGTGTAAATTTGGTCAGCGATTAACATCAAACTATTCAAATGTTAACGTTCACACGTCACTTAGCAGGTGGTGTGAAATTTTTGCCAAATTTATCACAATTTTAGTTTTGGTAAAATCCAATTTTAGCTAATTAAGTGTTATCCGATTGTGACATTTATTTACACCAATTCTCTTAGTCAAAATTATATCACTTTGGATTTTTAAATTTAGTAATGGCCAAAATTCCAACATCATATTCAACTCTATAGTCCAAACATAAAGTCCTTGGTTCAATAATAAAAATTATTATTAACCGAAATGCTTTGACCAGAGACTTTGACTTTGAGTTGACTTGAGTTGACCATGATACAAACCTCATATAACTGAGAAGACGAATCCTCTCTTGAATAATGCTTCACTTCCAATACTTCCATTCGACCCAACTATAGTCATTCGATAGAACACCATGCCATGATTTGACTATAATCAAAGCAGAGCTTTTGTATTGAAGATCCATAGTATTCTCAAGTCAAGAGAATAGTATAAATTAGTCACATCGACATTTTCTATTTGATATTAGTTATAGTAACCAACAAAAAACTATCGAGTGAGTTGTTCCATAGCTATCCACTACATATGAATACGTAACCTCTTGGTACCCCCCATCAGTCATGAGTACTACCCAACATTTGGAGAGCATTACATATTATAGTCTCAACGGATAGATCGATATCCAGTCCCGATGCATCTTGACTAGAAACATTTAAAATGGTATATTTATTTTCAATGTGATAAATTACTCACGGTTACAACACCTTGTAGCTACTATCACGAAATGTACCATTTATGTATTTTCTATTAAATATACTTTTAGTTAAATTAATTAATAAATATAATACATTATATCAAGTATATAATAGAAGGAAAAGACCTTTTATTTCGAACAAGATTGGTCAATGAGTAGATATATGTAAATAAAATACATAATTGCCCCTAAGGCATATCCCTAACTCTATCAATCTCTGACTTGCACTTGGGAT
Source organism: Allium fistulosum (assembly GCA_030737815.1). Classification (NCBI taxonomy): domain Eukaryota; kingdom Viridiplantae; phylum Streptophyta; class Magnoliopsida; order Asparagales; family Amaryllidaceae; genus Allium; species Allium fistulosum. The sequence goes on from CM060902.1 coordinate 1,396,761,820, forward strand.
CAGTGATGGAATCTTATTCCAAATTCTCCAATCAATTTTCTCTAAACCATTCGGGTCAGTCCCTCAGTGAACAGGTATGTTATTACGTTTCAATTATCTACTCTGTTAATCAACTCTCTCCAACGCTGATAAACTACATTTATCATGTAGAACATTTTAGAGTATGTCTCTCAACTTTCAGCAAGCTCTAAGTTCAGTTATGAATTATATCATGGCATTGATATCACTTAACAATGTATTGGGATTCTCAGCATTTGAAATTACCCTCGGCTCAATTATAAATTTGTGCATTTATTATATATACATTGTTTTTATTGTGGCACTATTCAAGTCAATGAATTAGCCACCATCTCTTCTATTTAGAACATTTTCAACTTAAAGATTCTTAACTTGAATTAATTGTTGACATATTATACTCAATATCACTTATGAATTTTAAGTCCAAACACTCCTTCATAAGGAGTTCGTTTGTTTTGTAAACAATTCTCTAATATTTTGTAAATACACTTCAAACACTTCAAACACTTCAAACTACCATTTAGTGATATCAATTTGGATTTGATATTTGTTTCATGTATCAAATACATAAACATATCATGATATCGTAGACGCCAAACATGCATGATAATTCATGTTGTCAATGCAAAAGGAATCCATCTTACATGTTTTGTATTAAACGTTTTAATAAAGTGTCCTTGTATATCGTTTTGGAACATTCCCAATATCTTTTATACTTACTATAAAAGACATCATTTACAAATCCGACTTCAAGCATTAAAAAAACTAAGGCTGATTTTAACATAGGTACGTCAATAAAATTAGCAATGTGTTATTTACTTATAGTTTAGAAATATCAATGTACCTTTTAATGTTCTTTCTTATGAACACACGCTTACTCTGCATTTTGATTGATAATCAAACTATTTGATATTTCTATCAAAATATTTGTTCAATTTCAATGCTTATAAAATGATCCTTTCTATCGTTACTTAGATCATATCGAAGGACTCACAAACTCAATATCGCTCCCACTAACTTCGAGACATTTTTGGTTATTATGTGTAGACAACTTAATTTAAATCATTATTTAGAATTTTCTATTTCAATACATATGTACCAAAATATAAAGTCATACCAAGTGATAATTTTGTGCGTAAATCTAAATTAACTTGAGCGTGTTGAATATTGAATCAATTACACAAATTTTAACAATTGAAATTTGTGATGTCATTCTTATCAATATTGCTCATTATATTCCAACAGCATTAACCTTACTTTCGAAGACACATTCGCGGTCGATGGATCATATCCCTTTACAGTATATCTATAAAAATTATATTTTGATAATGTACTTGGAATCTATTTTGGATCTACGAATCATACCATATCATAGAGTCAACACTGTTAATGGTTTAATTAAACAACTGAGGATTATATATTTTTGACATTGATATAAAACTCATAGTTTCTTTCAATATGCGAGAATACTTATTAGACACTCTAATGTGACATGTTCATTTAGGCAAGTTAATTTTATTTCATCCCATGTAATCAATTTTATCTTTGGATCGTATCCAATTCTATTTTACTACCAAAAATTTCTCAAAGAAATTCCTTCACTATGAATTTAGTACCATTACACACATGTCCATGTCGGTGATAACTCATCGGTGAATATGACGAAGTACGTGGAATCGTTTTGGTATTAATAGACTTACTATTGCATACACGTGTGTGTGTATCAATTTAAAAAGTTCGTCAACCCTTATGATGCTCCCACTAAATGGGTGCATAGACCTTAATTTTTTGAGATATAATTAACCAGCATCATATGATTCATAATCATATAATAAAATTATTTCTCAAAACTATGCTTATTCTATAATTCCAAAATAACTTAATATTATAATGCTTTTGTGTTTTCCAGTGCATCACTTTTGTTATGAAAAAAAATACCACTTTATAGTTTTATTTCATAACAAATACTCATATTTAAATATAGTTATATCTAACTTACAGTCCATATCGAAAAAAGACATTATTTAAACAATTTTCTAATGTGATGCAATCATTAAGTATTATATGACATGCTTCCACTATTTCAACCATTACTGTAATAGTGCATTGAATTTGGAGGTTCATCATTCACTTAATATAGATTATTTATTTCATATACTATAACTAGTTTACAACGGAGAATTCTTTGATCAAGTATCTTGAGCTTAAAGAAATAAACCTCATAGAAAACAATTTTCTAAATGAAAATACATTTTGAAGTAGAAATCATATTTTTTATTCTAATGTTAAGTATCAATAACTATTATTACCATTCTCATTTCCAATGTTTCTTTATGAAGTAGAAGTGACTATTCACTCTCTTTATCTCAACTGCAACTTAAATCACATTTACTCTTGTACATTCATTTTTCTTTTTAATGGTCGAACCATTCAAAAGAATACGCATACTACAACATCATAACAAACTCTTTAAAAAGTGCACTCAATCATCCTTAACATTTAAGAATATTAAAATATGTTACACCTTACGTAAACTGATCAAACTAACATTTCAACGATCGAGTTCTTAGATCTATGTTGTAGTTTTGGTCTTGTGTTAAATTTAACACAATATGATATTTTATCGTAATCAATCAAATTGAATACTTGATCTCAAACTATGGTTTATTTGCTCATTTTGGATGAACTAATTTCATTGAGATATAGTACATTACAAACTATGATCATTCTCTATATAACACTTATATGTGATAATATACAGATCAAATATCCATATCTAGTATTGCTTTTAGAGTTTGAAACTCAAAAAATGCAAAATATGGTCTCGACCAAATAAACATTTAAGCAACCAAATTACGAATGTATTTCATAGTTGTAAAATTAGGCACTTGCGTAGGTATAGAAAACATTAACATGCAAGAAGTATTAATAGTATGAATATAATTATATCTCTAACTGTTAACCTTTAGTTCAGTTCATTTGTATATCTTAATTGATAAATGTTTTATCAATCATATTAAACGCAAAAAATTAATAGATATAGATTATTATAACATCATATAGCATTTGTTTTTACAATATTAGAAAGGCTAAATATTATCATTTCAATTTTCTAATAAGGCTCCCACTAGTCTTTTATGTTTCGCTAAACCCTAAGTCGACGTATATAAGTCTTTTGACTTCACAAGTAGGTTTTAGGACTCATCCGTCTTAGAATTCTGACCTTGAGTCTACTCAAAAAGTCATAGCTCCATGGATGATGGATAACTCCTTATCTGTTGTATCATACACAACTCCTAACCCTTTGGTTCCTTGTCCTAATTTCGCTTTGACCTTGAGTCTGCTTGGCAAATCAAAATGAAATTATTCACTCGTACCTATCATATCACGATAGGCTAAGTATATCATATGTACCTTGAGTCTACTCAACAAATACATATAATTATCTTACTTAGTCTGTTCAATATATTAATAGTACTACACGTAACATCCCCAGCTTGAGTCTGCTCTACAACAAAAGAGTAGGCAAGTAATTTATTAATATATATGGTAGAGGACAACATTATGTTGAAGATTCATAATCTTCACTATATTATATAGAGTGATATCGACTTATGGAATAATGTATTTCTTATGAAATACCATCGCGATTCAAGTGTCAAACACATCTGAAATCACGGTATACATATGTATTTATCCCTTAAGTCTAATTTAGGTTTCTTAATGTTCCACCTTCAGTTTATACATTCATATTATAAAAGTTTCATTATTATATAATTTTTACATTTTATATTACTTATATAATAGTCTTATGTATAACGTTATATTAATTAAATCTTATTTAATTTATTTTAATTAATTAACTTTTAAATCAATTTTATATTATTTTAACATAAATATATATTAAGTATTTATTATATATTATAACCTTTATAGTAATACACATATATCTTATATATGCATATATTCATTTAATTAATTAACTTTTAATTAATTTAATTAATTAACCTTTAATTTGTTTATTTAATTAATCAACTTTAATTTATTTATTTAATTAATTAATTTTAATTAAATAATATTAATTTCAAAATTTAATTCATATACATACATGTATACTTATGTTATTTTAAACATTTTAATTCAACATAACATATATCATAATATATAATACATGCATACATTTACTGATTAATTAAGTTATTTAATTAATTACTTTTATTAACCTTATTAACATATTTTAAAATTTTGAAATTAATATTTATTTTCAAACATTTAAAAAAAAATTATTGTATTATAACTTTTATAATATTTGTATACCTTATTTTAAATTTAATTTTCAAATTTAAAATCTTATATTTCAATTTTTAAACAATTTTAAAAATTAGCCCAAGGCCCAAATCAAATTTAGGCCTTTTCTATTAGGGACAACTTTAGGCTATAAGCTTAATAGTTAATCTTAACATGGCTAATTTAGACCGCATAGGCTATTAGGTTCTAATACCATTGTTAGAACTGGGCCAGTCAGCAGTGGAAGTTATGGGTGTATTTCAAAATAAATTATCCTATTCGATTTTTATTTGGCCTATGATGTCTAATTTATTTAGGACATTTCTAAATTTAATTAAAATAAAATTTTTATTTCATTTAAATTATAATTAATAGATTGAGTTTTATTTAATTTATATTTTAAATTAAGTATAATGGTTAATATATGTATCATACACATATATGTATGTGTGTGCATGCATAACATAAAACAATACGTGCAATGTATAACATGCCCATATATAAATGTTAGGATTTCATCACAACAGACATGCTAGCTCATCTTATATGTATTACATGCTGTCTAAATATATATATATATATACTTATACACACAAACTTGTTATTTTAAAATGAGTTCTAAAACAATATAAATATTTGCATATATATATATATATAATATGTATTACATAAATGTGAAATATTAATATATATATATCTATGTATGTATATACATTAAATTAAATAATAATTGGATGAATGATTATATATATAAATCATGCAAAGTTGTTAATTTCTTTATTTATACATGAATGTTTTACTGTAATAAAATTAATACATACATACACACACACACACACACACACATATATATATATATATGTGTGTGTGTGTGTGTGCGCGCGTGTGCGCGCGTGTGCGCGTGTGTTTATTTATAATTATATTTGTAGCATCTAAAAATATTTTTCAATGTATGTATTTTTGTAACGACCTGGTATTTTGAACCATTCGCATCCACACATGGCGGACTTGAATTGCTACTATAAGCAGTGGAATAGATAAATAGTAGTTCATGAAGCTACTATATAAAACAACAGAGTTTGAAAAAAAATACAACAGAGATATCAAATACATATGAGTGTCAATACAAAAGTCAGTGATAAGTCTGAATAAAACAACTGGAACAAACTGAGAATCTGAATAGATAGAGATATATCTTCAAGCAAAACTCCAAGCTCCAAAGGTGAGTCTCAAATGCTGTGACACTCAGTCTAACCCGAGCATAAAGCAAAACACAAAACACTCGAGTCAAGATTAACATTCTTATACCAGTAAATTTAACTCAAGTGAAATGTCAACTGAAATACAAGTAACTTAAAGGATGTTTGGGATTTCCATCCCATAAGGATCCGTGGAACTATCTACTATGTAGTAATATACGCTATTATAATATGTCTATCAGTAAAGTAAAGTATTAAAATAGCGTTAAGATGTTACACATATCCCCCTTAACACATTTTATATAATGTCGTAGTCTATACAGATACTGTAAACTCCACCCGCAGGTGGGCTATCAGGGAGCACTCCCTAGGTATGACACAAACCAAACTAGTAGAAGGCGCGATAAGGCATGCGACAAGGCACACAAGGCAATGCCCAGGGTAGATATACCATTTGCGGATCTAGACTGGTGGTAACACATAGCAGCTACTACCGCCCACCTCGAGACACACTCCCAAATCAAAGGTGCACCCAATCAAATCACAAAGTAATAGAATGGTATCGAAGAAATGTGTCTGATAGGAGGAATGACCTCACTTGGCCCAGCATGGCTCCTGTTTTAGCCACATCAAACTGACTCGCGGGAGTCAGGGCTACGCAAATACCTCATATAGAATCATCGCCAAACCATCCTACTTCGTTCTGGAATCTCCACCATGTATACAGTTGTTAAAGTGGTTTTCGGTATTGGCAGAGAGTGTGACAATATCTGATCCCGGTCTCTATAACAACCAAACACTTATTTCACACCATGATCATTTCATTTCAAATAGTTCATACTTCATATCAAAATACCATATTCATTTAAAAACCATATCAATTCGATATCATTATTCACTCTAAATAATATTCATTTCCAGAATCGTAACACTTTAAAATTTATAACACTTTCGAAATCATAACACTTTAGAAATCATAACACTTTCGAAATCATAACAGTTTTGAAATCATAACCCTTCCAACTTAAACAGTTTAGATGCTGAAAATTGTATATATATATTAAAATAGTTATAAATTAAAATAGTTTATATATTAAAATAATTTATATATTAAAATAATTTATATATTAAAATAGTTGTAAATTAAAATAGTTTATATTTATTTAAAGAGATTACACTGAAATAGTTTCCAAATTAGAATTGTTTCATCCAATTCCACAAATCGAATCAAATCAACTGAAATTCCAAAATTCAATTTAAATTAATCCATGATCAACACTTTCAATTTAAAAAGGTTAAAGATTCAATTCAAATTCTCAATAAACCATTTCAATTTTTATCGATTTCAAATCCAAGTTTGCAGTATCATTTCAATTCCAATAAGATTCAAAGTTTGAATATTCAAATATTTTCAATATAAGTTTCATTTATATTTCAACATTTAACTTTAATTTTATTCAAATTGTAAAATATTCACTTAATCATTTTAATACAATTAAATAAAATCTCAATTTATAAACTTAAATCAATATTAAATATTCAGTCTCAATTTTAGTCAAAGTTGAGAGTATTCATTTAATAACTTTTCATCAAATCAAGTTATTAATCATACGTTTCAAATTCTCAAAATCAATAAGTTCAATTAAATTCTTATTTAAATTCAATTACTAACCAATTTAAATTCCAAGTCAACATTAATTTATCTTCCCGACCTTTATTACAGTAAGTTATTAAAATTTATTTTTAAAATATTAATATAAATGTAAATAAATACTTAAACATATTATACAATAATTAAATTAAATTTTTATTAAATTAAATCTTATTATTAAATTTATTTTATACTAAACCTTATTTTTATATTTTTTTTTAAAATAAAATTATAAGCAAAAATCTTAAAATTTATATTTTTCAAAACTAACTTATAAATTAAAATTTCCCAAACATATTATTTTGAAAAATCTAATTTTTTTTTGAAAGGCAAGCAGGGTTGAATGGTCCCTTACCATATTTATTAACCACACAAAAACAAAAACAAAACGAGAGCAATAACAAGCTAGAGCTCTCTAAAGCAAACAGGGAAGACTAAGAAGTAAATAAGAATGAAAGACTTAAAACAAACCAAACAAAAACAGCACAAGGAAAGGAAAGAAAAAAAACCCTAATCCAGAGAGCCATAAGCAACATGTAGGGAAGACTTTTCCTTGACTCTAGATATTATGATGTTTATCAAGGCACTTTCAAGTTTCATTTTATTCTCAAAAACTCTAGCATTTCTCTCAGCCCATATCACATCCACATAAACTTTCAGAAGCAGTAACAGCCTATAAGATGAAGCATCCTTCCATCTTGTTCTTCTGAAGACTCTATTCCATTCAGCACTACCATTCATTATTGGCTTAGAAAATCCTCCATTGAAGAGAATAGCTTTCCAGATTCTTTTAGTAACCATACAATCAAAATAGAGGTGTGAGCCATCTTCAATATGATTATTGCAGAAGTTACACATCATGCCCACAGAAAAACCTCTCCTACATAATTTATCCTTAGTCATGAGTGCATTTCTTAGGACTTTCCATAAAAAGAAGTTCAGTTTTTGTGAAGTGTTTGTATTCCAGACTCTAGCATGCCATCTAAAGATAGGGCTATTCTCATCTATTATCAAAGCTTTATAAATTCTTGATATGGAGTGTTGTCCAAGATTAGCAGTCCACACATACCCATCATCACCAGTAGGATACTTCTTGCTTTGCACAACAGCCCACAGCTGATTGATGATAGGGTTGGAGGAGTAAGGCAAAACAATTTCACCGTTATAAAAATAATCAACTGCCCTGGCATTCAAGGGGATGCCTGTTTGATTCCTCTGCTCATAGGAGAGCAAATCATGCAATATATTTCCTCTTCCCACCCATGGTTCAAACCAGAATTTAGCTTTATTATCAGGGCCAAGCACAAGCTGGACATGTGGAAGTAAACTGCCCCTGAGTTTAAGGATTGATCTCCACACCCAACCACACAGAGGAGAGGGTTCAATTTTCCAGAAGTTCTTATTGCCAAGATGATGATGCCTAGCCCATTTAACCCACAAATTAGGTTTTTCATTAATCAGATTGTCAAAATGCTTTGAAAATGCAGCTTGATTCCAAGTCCTCATTCAGTTTATTCCCAATCCACCATATTTTTGTGGTTTTTCCAATTTCGCAAAAGCAATAGGAATGAGTTTTGTAGAATACATATCCCCAGTCCATAGAAAATGATTCATTGCTTTCCTGATGCTAGATAAAAGAGCAGAAGGTAAAATAAAGCACCTGCACCAATAAACAGTCATAGCTTGAATTATAGATTTTATGATTGTGGTTATTCCTGCCTGAGATAACTTATTGCTTGCCCATCTATTCATAGCTTCAGTTATTCTTTCAAACAGAGGCAAACAAGCAGTTGCTCCAATTTTTCTAGAGCACAAAGGGATACCAGATGCATGATACCCTCAGGAAGATTAGGAAGTTGACTTTCATGGTGTATGTTCTGATTGTCATTGTCATTGAGTCCTGCCACCATTAGGAATGACTTGCTTCTGTTGACTTGTAGACCAGTGCACTTCTCAAAAGTGTGTAGGATGCCTTTGACACATTCCAATGAAGATACTATAGGCTTAATAAAAAGTATAACATCATCTGCAAAAAGAAGAGAGGTAATGAGAGGATTCCTGCATTTGGGATGCAACTTGAAATTGTTGTTCCTGACTTGATTGATAATAAGATGAGTAAAAAATTCCATCATAATTATGAAAAAATAAGAAGACATCGGGTCTCCCTGTCTTATTCCTCTCTGACTTCTAAAATATCCAACAGTGCCACCATTGTAACATAATGAGAAGGAGATTGTTGAAATACATGTATATATCCAGCTGACAAAGTGGCAAGGAAACCCCATTAATCCCATAATACCAGTCAGTGCTTCCCAGCTAACTGTATCATAAGCTCTTCTTATATCAAGCTTCATCATAGCTCTTGGAGAAACATGAGCTCTACCATAACCATTAAGTAGTTCATGAGTAACCAGCACATTATCTAGGATACTTCTATTATTCAAAAATGCAGCTTGGTTCTCAGAAATCACTGTAGGAAGCACATGTCTAAGCCTAACAGCAATAACTTTAGATATGCATTTGTATATTATGTTACAGCAAGCAATAGGACGAAATGCATTAAGAGTAGCAGCATGCTTACCTTTTGACACCAAACATAAGTTGGTAGCATTTATGGGAATAGGAAATTTATTGTGCTCAAAAAAATTATGCATGGCTGCCTTGAAGTAATTAGCAATGACATCCCAACAATGAATAAAGAAAACAGCATTAAAACCATCAGGACCACCACAAGAATCCCTTTTCATACCAAACATAGCATTATACATTTCTTCATCAGTTACTCTTGAAGACAAAAATTAGATATCAGACTCAGACAGGACAGGCAAAGGAGTAGACATGAGCTCATGAGAGTTAGGGTTCCATGCTTCATTTGGAGAGTAAAGATTGATATAATGATCAATGAAAGCTTTGTCAATTTCATCTGGCTTGTTTAAAATCCTTCCTTCCTCATCTTGTATCTGGTGGATGTTTCTTTTTGCATTTTTAATTTTTAGGGTACTATGATACAGTTTAGAATTTCTATCACCATACAAATCCCACTCCTTCCTCAATTTTTGTTTCTTCATGCTTAGCTCAGAGGCCATAGCTTCTGATAATAGTTGTGTTAGGTCATGTTCTTGCACAGATAGACTGCTATTACCTGGATCTTCAAGCATACTCAATTGAATAGTAGATAGTTGATTCTGTAGATTATTGGAGTTCTTGTTACCATCACCATACTTGTTCTTTGCCCATCTCTTTAAAGCTTCCTTGGTTGCTTTCAATTTTTGCTGCAAAATAGACATTTTGTTACCAAATTTAGGATGATTCCATACATTAACAACTAAAGGCATAAATTCTGGATCTTTGATCCACGAGTTAAAAAATTTAAAACTGGAGTTCCTTTTAATGGCATTGCATTCAATGGCATTGCATTCAATGGCTAAAAAAACAGGTGAATGGTCAGAGAGCAGAGGAGGGAGGATATAATTCAGAGAATTAGGGTATTGAGTTAGAGCTTTGGTGTTGAGAAAGGTTAAGTCAAGTCTACTCATGGTTCTCACTCCTGATCTACTTTTGTTGTTCCAAGTGTATTTTGGACCAACATAGGCAGCTTCATGTAAATTGGAGGAAGAGATAGCATGGTTGAGAGGAGTAATGTCAGAAATAGAAAGGGGAGTTCCACCACAACGATCATCAGCAGCTAACATACAATTAAAATCTCCTAACACAAACCAAGGATGTGTTTCCTGCCTAAGATGTGGTAAATAGTTCAGCATATCTTGTCTTGCTGCAACATGGTTTTCCCTATAAATAAAGGTCAGATAGAAGGAAGTTGTGGTTGGTAAATGCAAGGCATGGAAATGAATGAATTGTTTTTGGGATATAATTGGAGTGAGAGTGTAGAAGGTTGGATCAGAAAGAACCATAATTCTGCCATATGGAGCCTCAATCAGATTACGATGAACACTCCATAGTGGATTAATAAGATTGGCTGCTTTGAGGGTAAGACCAATGTTAAGTTTGGTCTCCAGAATGCCAAAGATTCCAAGATTATTATCAGAGATAATTTGTTTTGCTTGCACAAGTTTTATTTCCAAATGTGCACCTCTTATATTCCAAAACCCTATTTTTTGTAACATGGATTAAACTAATGGTTGATTAGTTTGTAATCTCATAGACCTTCTAAGGCCTGAATTTGGGGTTGTATCCTTTTCAGGTAATGTTTCTACATAGTCAACATCCTTGCCTTTTTCAAAATCTGACAGGTAACTTTCTCTTTTCCTCTTAATACTGCTGTGATTCTTATGTTGAGGGATTGGAGTTTTGGACATTGTGGATTGTGGGTATTCTTGAGGAAGTATATAACCAGGAGGGGGAGATATATGAGAATAAGGAGGTATGGATTGATAGTTAGGGGTTATGGTTACTTCTGAAACATGCACACTGACATTGTGTGTATGTGAAGTTTCAGTTTGCTCATGATGATTGAGCATATTGATGGAATGAGATGCTTTGGTTATAGAGTTTTGAGTCAGCTTACTGGGTAACAGGGAATGCACACAATTTCCACTCAAATTGTCTTTACTTCCATTATTTTCTGAAAGCTTATTTGTTTCAGCTTGCATATCTACTTTTTGTTTTCCTTTTGTCAGTTCATACTCTTTTGCCTTTCTTACCCCAACCAATTCCTGAACTAGCATCCCATAGTTTTTAGCAAGTTGAGAATTAGCTTCTAGATCTGCTTCATCAATTTGCACTTCTGAATTCTTCTCCTTATCTTCACCCAAACTTTCTTTAGCCACTATTGCTTCCTCAATGGTCAATCCAGTTGCACCATTAACTGTTCAGTATAAATTTTATTTCCACTACCTCCAATACTCATTTCTCCAATTTCCTCAGTCAAATTTTGCAGCACTTGAAATTTATTGCTCATATTATTCTCTAATTCCTCAACAACTTCTCCTTCTTCAACTAAATCCACAACATTGTCCTTGTTATTATAAGTTTCAATTCCTACTTTCCTTGTTTCATTTTCTTTGTCACTTCCATCCCTACCACTCCCACCATCTTCCTTAGTCTTCATTAAATCACTCTTTCTTTTGCTCCCATGCTCAACTTTTTTCCAAACTGTAGAGGACTTATTATGCACAATATTGACATTTTGATCTTTCACCAGGGAACCTTTATTTGGAGCTTGTTTTGACAAAGTATTTGTATCATTCTTTATTGATTCATCTGACTTTACACTATTTTTGCAACTAGAAATATCATGCCCAAACACCTTACAAGTTGTACATGCTTGTGGCCTCCACTGATATTCCACAAAAATAGTCTGTTTTGTTCCATCCTTACACAGTACTTGAAAGCTATCAACTAATTCGGAGATGGGTGTCACTTCCACCAATGCTTTAGCATAGGTCAACCTTTCCATTCTTTCTGTACTTTCATCCAAACATTTAACACACCCTATTCTTCCAGCAAGCCAATTGATGCCTAGAGGGGACCACGCTGCTAGTGGTATATTGTAGATATGTATCCAAATAGGAACTGAAGTGACTGAGCCGCAAATATTGCTTACTGTAGGGTCCCATTGTTTTATAATAAACAATTTATTCCTCATGATTATCGGATCAGCCTGAATGATTCTTCTCCGATCATCCACACTTGAAAATAGGAACATAAAGACTACTCCATCTGATTTAACCTTAATGCTGCCCTTCAATCTCCACACTCTCTTAAGGTGTTGCACCACTGTTGTAAATGATAGGGGTTCGTCTAGGAAAAATCCAACTACATAATCTTGCCATATAATTTGCCCAGCTTCTTGAACAGAGTCAGGAAGCACCAATGCATCCCCAACAAATTCATTGATGAAGTTAACAGGCATGTACTTCCCCGCATTGCGTGGTTTGTTCTTAAATAGAGAAGTCCATGGTTGTTGATTTGTGTTGCTGATGGGAGGGTTAGACTGAACATACATAGGAGGAGAGGAGTTAGGAATGCTTATAGAGGAAGAGGCTAAAGGATGGCCAGAGAGTAAGGGAGGGGGATCAGGGTCAGGCACAGGAGGGACAGGGGTAGGCAAAGCTTGGGCTGGAAGGGAAGGAGAAAGGTTGAGCTCTGCCATTAAAGGAAAAGAAAGGAAAAAAGGGAGAAAATCTAAATTTTATACATATATAAAAATAGAATTTATATATTTCATTTTAAAATTAACATTCATTAAAACCCATATAATTCCTTTCAAACTTTGGAAATTATTTTCAAAATATAGACCAACATTTTCCGTATATAATTTTCTATCCTATGGTCAAGTGATGCGGATATTTATCATTTCAATCCGTAAATTAAATATTTACGGATATATATCATTTCAACCCGTAATTCCAAAATTCCAAAATTAATGAAAATTACTTGGGTTTATCATTTCAACCTATAACGATTTTCCCCTAATCTATAATATCGTTCGGGTATGTATCATTTCAACCCATAGGGATTTCTAAACTAACAGGGAACTTGCAGAGTGAGAACAAATATGATAATAACATAACATATCAACAACAGGCATATATCACAGTAACAAATTAAATCATAATATAAATAACAGGTTATGGTGTCATATGTCACAGGTGAACAGTTACAAATAATGGCATATCATATATAGCAATTATATAATTAACATTTCAAATTTAACAGCATATTTTAATTGTCATTTCAATGTAAATTAAATTTATTAAATATAAGAATGTTAATCGTGAGTGATTTCTCACTTTTTGAGGCTAGAGAAAACAACGATGACAAGATGTAGACGGATAAAGATAAGCACAGATCGACAACGGGACAGCGAGACAAGAGATAAACTGCTGCGATACGGACAGCGATTGAAAAGAACTAGAATTCAAAGAAAATAAAGCAATATTCAATTTAAACCACATATTTAAAATAAAACTCTTCATATTTTATTTCATTAAGGTCAATATTTATTAAACCTTTATTTCCCAAAATTTCTCAAACCAATATTTAAACATAATCTATGTATATTAAAGTTATTACCAAAACTTATTTAAAAATCTTAACACAACGAAAAAGAGAAATTCATAATAAGGACAGTGCAGACAAAATGAAAACAACCTATATAAAATCTGAAGCTTTATAAAACTGCCATTCATCTAAAACTTTTATATAACGCAGGTAATGTAGTTTATAAAACTATATATATATCAACAGATTACAGTTTTATTGAAACCAGATTATAGTTTATATACTTTATATATATATAACAGATTATAACTTATATACTTTATATATAACCAGATTTTACAGTTTATATATTATAAAAAATAAAACATATCGATATTTATATAAGAAAAATCAAGCAAAATCTTTATACTCTAAATATATGTACACACACACACACACACATATATATATATATATATATAAATATATACAAACAAATATATATGTAAGCTATATATATGTAAACAAATGCATATGCTTGCTATTCAAAATGTATGCAGACACAATACATAAATATATGTAGACCCAAAACGTAAGTAAATATATGCAGACAATAACAAATATATGGATATATATATATAAGCTAACCATAATCATGCAACAAACAAAATATATCTATGCAAGTTTTTTAACAACATGAATGCAGACTGTATTTCTAACAAAGAATATATATAACTTGATATACATATGTATAAAACTTGAATTATATAACATAAATTTAACTAAAATACTATATATATATATATATATCTGTACAAAACTTGCTGCTGTTGACAGTCAGGTGGCGTGACCGCGGAGGAGAGAATGCGGTGGGAGGAGGAGAAGGACGGGTTTGAAGGGGAGGTGAAGGAGGAAGTGCGGCGGCTATCAGACAGTGGGCGGTGGATAGAGCTGAAGGTGATGGACACGGAGGTTCTGGCCGGTGCTAAGTGGCGGCATGGAATAAGGGGATGCAGATGTGGCATGGCTCTCGGCTAGATGGAAAGCAAAATGAGGTGAAGGAAATGAGGTGGACGCAACTCGATGGTAGGAGATCTAATGGGTGCTAGGGTGGTGGTCGGAGATGGGAAAGGTTGGAGAGGATGAGGCCGGTTAGGCTGGTGGTTTGAGAGGGGGAGGCGGGGTCTGGAGGGATGTTGCTGTGGTGGTCAGGAGGTGGGAAAGATTCGATGGAAGTGGCTGAGGCGGTTCTACGGCATGGATGCTTGAGGGAGTTTGGTGCGAGCTGAGTCACGGAGGTGGAGATGTGGTTGTGGTCGAGTAGCAGGGTGGCAATGAGTAGGAAAATGAAAGCAACGAACCGTTTTTCATAGATCAAAAAAATAAAAAAATAAAAAGAATTTTTAGAGAAAGGAGAAGATGGATTTCAGAACGACAAATGAATAGTAAGAGTAGATTGAGGGAGACGAGTAGATTCCAATGCAACTAATATATATATAACTTGTATTATATTATTTCTCAAAAGTATGAACTGATATAGTGGGAAAAAGGGAAGAGAGGAAGTAATGAACATGCACAATAAATTGTACGGGTTGGAATAATAAAAATTATGGGAATAACAAAGTCAAATGCATGAATTTAGAAAATATTAATAACAAATGGCCGCTTGGCTTTGAGCGGTGGATAATTGAAAGGTCACAGGAAAACAAAAGCCTAAATACGAAACCGATATGGCTAATTGTTACACTAATTTCGTCGTGTATCGGACGCCGAATTGCAGGAATGTATATACTGTAGAGATCAGCACGACGAGGGGAACAGAATGGAACACATATATGAGCGATATAATCAAGTTATAAAAACTCGATTTTTCGCTGCTGAAAAATGCTGTTAAAACATCGAAAATAAGATAAACGGGGCTAGAGAAATCCAAATTTGACGAAACGAAATCTGACGTCTCACTCGGAAATAGTTTACATTTTTATTGTATAAAATATTCAGATTTCGAAAACATTTTAATTTCATCTAATTGACTGATTTTAAATTGAAATTGAAAATTACACAACAGAATTAACTTTCATATTCTCTGATGAAAATTTACCATTTGCTATATTTAAATAGACGCATACCAAATATCAAATTTTCATTGCTAAATTTAATTATTTAATTTCAAGCAAAATTTCAGTTAATTACATTATAAAACCATTAAAATTCACGGGTCGTTACTATATTTAAATAGAATCATACCAAATATCAAATTTTCATTGCTAAATTTAATTATTTAATTTCAAGCAAAATTTCAGTTAATTACATTATAAAACCGTTAAAATTCACGGGTCGTTACACTCTCCCCCACTCAAAACTTTTCGTCCTCGAAAAGGAACGAGATAGAAGAATAGAAACAACGGAAAGAAGAATTGATTTGAGATAATAAATACCAGATACAACAATTAATTTAAAACCATATAAAATTTATTTTTATAAATTTCCTTAACAAAATTTCATTTTGGACATCTTATTACCCTACATTTATATTGTATATTATTCAATTACATATTCATATGAATTTTTTAACTTTTCTAGGTAAGTTATATTAATGTTACTGGGTGCAATTAAACACTATACAGATTTACCTTTACTTACAACATCTCTACTTAACAAAATTTAGTTTGACATTTTATTACTTAAGTTTTCTCTTGTATGGGCTTGCAATTTCATTCACATTAGCATTTAACTTTTTAAATAATTCAGGTTAGTTATCTATGTTTATTAGAATGCAATTGAGTATTATACAAATTAATTTTTTCCCATTTCAACTGTTTCAAATTGTTTAAATTTTATTTCTCATTTTAAAAATCCAATTATTCAGAAAGTTTGTTTTATTTCAATAATTAAAACCCTCACTTAACATATAATTTAAGAGCAAATTTCCGGTTTCACTTCACTCCATTTTGAAATAAATATACATATATATTTTGTGAATCAAATCATATTCAAGAATTCAAATCAAATTCCTTTTCCAAAACAAAAGTGTAGCAAAGCTGCTACGTGGTCTTTCCACTTTGAGACTTAAAAATGAATGTCGATGATGCTGAAGTCATCACCGAAATTATTATCCAACGGCCAAAGAGGAGAGTACTGACTTACTTCATTTAAAGTTCTTTGAAAACAATTTCCATTCGAAAATACTTCCAAATAATTTAGTTTTCCAAAACCTGGAAAACCAAATTTTGAAAAGTACCAAAAATTCAATCCTCAAATTCTATATTTAAATTCATTTCATTTGCAAATTAGATTTATAAATCATATTTATAAAAGTTTCAACTCTTTAGCATACAACAATAGTTAACAGTTAAAGAATGTTGACAAAACAATAAATGATAATCTAGTATTATTATTTCTAACAACCAATCCATTTAACTATTTAATTTCAGAAAATTTACATATATATAATAAAATCATATATATAATTATTTCATTTTCGAAAACAATATTGTGTCAGTTTGCTCTGTTCAAGTGTTTTGGAATTCCTATCGATAGCGTTAGCCAGACGAATCGATCGAAACCCTAAATCAAACCTAACAATTCAAACAACACAATATAAAACATTTTATATTAATTACAAATATGCTCCCTCATAGGATGATTGAAGAATAGAATCTAAACAAGAATAGAGATTCAAATCTAGAGGAATCCTAATCAAAGAGAATTCAATTACGAATATTGGCTCGGAAGGAAGATAAGATAGTTAAATTACAAAAGAGGAAAGGTGGATAGACTTATATTAATCGCGGGTGACCTTAACCGGGTCAATCGAGATTCCAGGAATAAGATCGATGCGGAAATCCAATTTCCCGCTTGAAGGGAAGAGAAGTGATTTCACCTAACATCAGTATATTCCCTGATTATCAGGGTGTAGTCAAGATCACTAGGTTGAGTATCAAACAAAAGGTAGAACTGCCTGCACAACCGAAGGCATTCGACATTCGATCATAAAAGATTTTTCGGGTTGTCTACTAGAGAACGGTTCGGGCTTTGCAAGGAATAACAGCATCGTAAACCGAGGACCAAGAAATCTTTGGTGAATCAACGCCTGTTGTAAAGGAGTTCCACTCCTTTACAAATCTTACTAAGGTTGGCGAGACCACCGATGGGATTTGTCACACAAAGGATGAAGTTGATAGTTGAGGTTGGAGCTATGGGATGCTCCAGTATCAAAAGAACGTGAACAGGAGAGGCAAGAATGAATTTTCAGAACGAAGGGAAAAGTTCCAAAATTCAAAGGAAATCCGAATCAAAGAGGACAAATTCAAGCTCGAACGAAGGAGAATTTGAAATTAATTTTTACTCCATATGCTAAGTTTTGCCTAAACCTGGCTCTGATACCAACTGTAACGACCTGGTATTTCGAACCATTCGCATCCGCACATGGCGGACTTGAATTGCTCAAAACAACAGATTATTAATTTATATTTGGCAAAACTTAGCATATATAGTAAATAAATAAATCACAGAATCACAGACATAGAGTATTACAACAATAAGCAGCGGAATAGATAAATAGTAGTTCATGAAGCTACTATATAAAACAACAGAGTTTGAAACAAAATACAACAGAGATATCAAATACATATGAGTGTCAATACAAAAGTCACTGATAAGTCTGAATAAAACAACTGGAACAAACTGAGAATCTGAATAGATAAAGATATATCTTCAAGCAAAACTTCAAGCTCCAAAGGTGAGTCTCAAATGCTGTGACACTCAGTCTGACCCGAGCATAAAGCAAACCACAAAACACTCGAGTTTGGATTAACATCCTTATACCGGTAAATTTAACTCAAGTGAAATGTCAACTGAAATACAAGTAACTTAAAGGATGTTTGGGATTTCCATCCTCTAAGGATCTATGGAACTATCTACTATGTAGTAATATATGTTATTATAATATGTCTATTAGTAAAGTAAAGTATTAAAATTTCGTTAAGGCGTTACCCATATCCCCCTTAACACATTTTATATAATGTCGTAGTCTATACAGATACTGTAAACTCCACCCGCAGGTGGGCTATCAGGGAGCACTCCATAGGTATGACACAAACAAACTCGTAGAAGGCGCGATAAGGCAAGCGACAAGGCACACGAGGCAATGCCCAGGGTAGATATACCGTTTGCGGATCCGAACTGGTGGAAACGCATAGCAGCTACTACCGCCCACCTCGAGACACACTCCCAAATCAAAGGTTCACCCAATCAAATCACAAAGTAATAGAATGGTATCGAAGAAATGTGTCCGATAGGAGGAATGACCTCACTTGACCCGACATGGCTCCTGTTTGAGCCACATCAAGCTGACTCGCGGGAGTCAGGGCTATGCTAATACCTCATCTAGAATCGTCACCAAATCATCCTACTCCGTTCTGGAATCTCCACCACGTACACAGTTGTTAAAGTGGTTTTCGGTATTGGCAGAGAGTGTGACAATATCTGATCCCGGTCTCTTTAACAACCAAATGCTTATTTCACACCGTGGTCATTTCATTTCAAATAGTTCATACTTCATACCAAAATATCATATTCATTTCAAAACCATATCAATTCGATATCATTATTCACTTTAAATAATATTCATTTCTAGAATCGTAACACTTTAAAATTTATAACACTTATCATAACACTTTTGAAATCATAACACTTTTGAAATCATAACCCTTCCAGCATAAATAGTTTAGATGTTGAAAATAGTATATATATTAAAATAGTTATAAATTAAAATAGTTTATATATTAAAATAATTTATATATTAAAATAGTTGTAAATTCAAATAGTTTATATTTATTTAAAGAGATTATACTAAAATAGTTTCCAAATTAGAATTGTTTCATCCAATTCCACAAATCGATTCAAATCAACTTAAATTCCAAAATTCAATTTAAATCAATCCCTGTTCAACACTTTCAATTTAAAAAGGTTAAAAATTCAATTCAAATTCTCAATAAACTATTTCAATTTTTATCGATTTCAAATCCAGGTTTGCATTATCTTTTCAATTCCAATAAGATTCAAAGTTTGAATATTCAAACATTTTCAATATAAGTTTCATTTATATTTCAACATTTAACTTTAATTTTATTCAAATTGGAAAATTTTCACTTAATCATTTTAATACAATTAAATAAAATCTCAATTTATAAATTTAAATCAGTATTAAATATTCAGTCTCAATTTTAGTCAAAGTTGAGAATATTCATTTAATCACTTTTCATCAAATCAAGTTATAAATCATACCTTTCAAAATCTCAAAATCAATAAGTTTAATTAAATTCTTATTTAAATTCAATTACTAACCAATTTAAATTCCAAGTCAACATTAATTTATCTTCCCGACCTTTATTACATTAAGTTATTAAAATTTATTTTTAAAATATTAATATAAATTTAAATAAATACTTAAACATATTATAAAATAATTAAATTAAATTTTTATTAAATTAAATCTTATTATTAATTTTATTTTATATTAAACCTTATTTTATATATTTTAAAAAAAAATTATAAGGAAAAATCTTAAAATTTATATTTTTCAAAACTAACTTATAAATTAAAATTTCCCAAACGTATTATTTTGAAAAATCTAAATTTTATACATATATAAAAACAGCATTTATATATTTCATTTTACAATCAACATTCATTAATACCCATATAATTCCTTTCAAACTTTGGAAATCATTTTCAAAATATAGACCAACGGTTTCCGTATATAATTTTCTATCCTATGATCAAGTGATACGGATATTTATCATTTCAATCCGCAATTTAAATATTTACGGATATATATCATTTCAACCCGCAATACCAAAATTCTAAAATTAATGAAAATCGCTTGGGTTTATCATTTCAACCCATAACGATTTTCCCCTAATCTATAATATCGTTCGGGTATGTATCATTTCAACCCATAGGGATTTCTAAACTAACAGGGAACTTGCAGAGTGAGAACAAATATGATAATCACATAACATATCAACAACAGGCATATATCATCAGTAACAAATTAAATGATAATATAAAAAACAGGTTATGGTGTCATATGTCACAAGTGAACAGTTACAAATAATGGCATATCATATATAGCAATTATATAATTAACAGTTCAAATTTAATAGCATATTTCAATTGTCATTTCAATGTAAATTAAATTTATTAAATATAAGAATGTTAATCGTGAGTGATTGCTCACCTTTCGAGGCTAGAGAAAACAACGATGACAAGATGTAGACGGATATAGATAAGCACTGATCGACAACGGGACAGCGAGACAAGAGATAAACTGCGGCGATACGGACAGCGACAGACAAGATCTAGAATTCAAAGAAAACAAATCAATGTCCAATTTTAACCAAATATTTAAGATAAAACTCTTCATATTATATTTCATTAAGATTAATATTTATAAAACCCTTATTTCCCAAAATTCCTCAAACCGATATTTAAACATAATCTATGTATGTTAAAGTTATTACCAAAACTTATTTAGAAATCTTAACACAAAGAAAAAGAGAAATTCATAATAAGGACAGTGCAGACAAAATGAAAACAACCTATATAAAATCTTAAGCTTTATAAAACTGCCATTCATCTAAAAATTTTATATAATGCAGGTAATATAGTTTATAAAACTATATATATATATATCAAGAGATTATAGTTTTACTGAAACCAGATTATAGTTTATATACTTTATATATAGACAATAGATTATAGCTTATATACTATATATATAACCCGATTTTATAGTTTATATATTATAAAAAATAAGACATATCGATATTTATATAAAAAATATCAAGCAAAATCTTTATACTATAAATATATGTATATATATATACAAACAAATATATATGTAAGCTATATATATGTAAACAAATGCATATGCATGCTATTCAAAATGTATGCAGACACAATACATACATATATATATATATATATATATATATATATATATGCAGACCCAAAACATAAGCAAGTATATCCACACAATAACAAATATATGTAAACACACACACACACACACACACACATATATATATATACAAGCTAACCATAATCATGCAACAAACAAAATTGTTAGCACCAAAATTGGTCACTAACCCCATTCAGAAAGATTATGTAGAGAGATTAATGAAGAAAGTAAATGTAAACATATAACAATATGCTAAATTGAATGCAAAGACGAGAACACCAGATTTATAGTGGTTCGGCGTAAATGCCTACATCCACTTTTAGGTTAAACTTTATTGCTTTACTTGATAACCGATTACAGATACAATCTGTGCACCAACTACTTGAATACAACTGCTAAGTAAAAAGAGCGAGTCTTGAAAGCGGCAGAGTCTCCCCAGTGTTCTCGAAAAAAGGTCCATTTCACTGTGCCCCTGCCTCTCTATTTATAGACAAAGACGGGTTGGACTTTCCTGGTGGGTTTGGTAGCCGAACACTTTGGCCCAGAACGAGTGAGTTCTGTGTGCTGAACAGAAGTGATGCCGAACAGAAGTGATACCGAACAGAAGCGATGCCGAACAAAAGTGATGCCGAACAGAACTGATGCCGAACAGAAGTGATGCTGAACAGAACTGATGCCGAACAGAAGTGATGCCGAACAGATTGATGCCGAGCCATCGATGCCGAACAGATTGATGCCGAACCATCAATGCCGATCAGAATGATGTCAGACATCTCTAGACGCCGATCAACTCCGTATGTCGAATGCTCTGCCATGCCGAACGAAGTGTGGATGCCGAACAGTATGGAGTGTCGATCCATGTATGCCGATCCATGTATGCCGATCACTCTGGAATGCCGATCCATGCATGCCGAACACTCTGGAATGCCGATCCATGTACCAGTGCCGAGTGCCTAGTTGCCTGGTCAAACCTTCAGGCAACACTTGCCCCCCAAAGTACATCACATGACCGAACGTGGTGTGCTTTGAATTTCTCTGGATGCCGAACGATATGCCCATATCGAACGACACAACCGAAGCCGAGCACCTTAGATGCCGAACGACATAACCAATGTCGAGCACCTTGGATGCCGAACAATATCGATTTGACCGGTTCTACCGGTTATAGTCTCTTCGAATTTCCTTCTCTCTATATAAGCCGATGCTCCTTCTTCTTCTCCCTTTTACTTCTACCTCCATTTTTCAGTATCTATAAACTTTTCCTCTCAACAGACTTCAGAGAGTAATATACTTTTCCCTTCCCTTCTCAAACATCACTCGTTGCCTCACTTCCTTCCCCAACCAATTAAATCCAACTAGAACCACGTTTCCTACTCCAGAATCTCCTCGAGCTTCGACTCATTTCTTAGGTAAAAAACTTCTCCTTAAATACTTCACTTCAATTAGGAAACCTGGCATGAGATTCGAACTTGCGAATCTCTGCAAAACCAAAGTCAAAAGTAATTGCGTGGAGCAGGAGGAGTTAAGGGCGAAGTGTGGGTGTTTTTAAAGGAGTTGAAGGCTAGACGAACGGTAGAAGTGAAGAGGATGGCATAGGTGTTTGAAGGAGGGAGTTGGTGGAAGATGTATTGATGTGGCTCGGCATGACTTCCTTATGCCGAGCGATGGAAGGGAAGTATGGTAGTGAAATTGGAGTTAAGGTTTTAGTGAAGTGGATCGGCATGACCGTGGTTTGACACGGCTTACCGAATGACACAGGTATGTTGGTCGGGAAGCTCGGCACGACCTGCTGTGTGCATCCGTTTTCAGGCCGAACAGAAGAGAGTTCGAACAGAATTCTGGCCGAGCAGAATTCTTGGCCGAACAAAACGAAGGCCGAACGAATGTTAAGCCGGACAGAACCTAAGTCGAACAGACTAAAGCTGATCAGAACTCTAAGCCGAACAAAACTTAAGACGAACAGAATCTAGGCCGAACAGAATTTAAGTCGAACAACACTTAAGCTGAACAAAACTTAAGCCGATCAGAACCCTAAGCCGAACAGAACCTAACTCGAACAGAATCTAGGCCGAACAGAACTTAAGTCGAACAAAACTTAATCCGAACAAAACTTAAGCCGATCAGAACTCTAAGCCGAAAAAAACTTAAGCCGAACAGAATCTACGCCGAAAAGAATTTAAGTCGAACAACACTTAAGCCGAACAAAACTTAAGCCGGTCAGAACTCTAAGCCGAACAGACCTTTTGACCGAACTCCTATTCATCTTGCCTAATCAAACATCGAACACAAGGACAAGGACTTTAAGCATACCAGCATATCGAACTAATCTAGAATGATAACTTCTTAGTTTCAATAGTCACAAGCCTAAACTTAAACCAGTAATAACGGATCAAATCTTTTGAAACGCAGTGCTAATGTCCGAGTTCAAGATTGAAAAAATTGCAATGCTGGCTTTCGAAGACGGTCAGCGATGACGGTCTTTGAAGACGACAGTTCAATGCTCAACTTCATGCAATCAATTCTGTGACTTATAGTTTCTCAACGTTTATTCCTGAATAATCGCACTAGTTCACACACTACACGGGGGGAATATTCGCATTGTTAAGTCTAACGTCGATTATTTTTTAAGTATAGTTCGAACAGGTACTTTGCTAGATTCAATCTTTATCAACGATGTCTCGAAAATCTAGCTCCGCCACGATTTCAGACAGGCCTGGGCCGTCCTTCCGACGAGAAGTCGCAGATACTTCGGATCCGTCAACTTCTCCTGCACATGACTTAGCTCCCGATGCGCTGGAGGCAGCAATTTTCTTGGACAACCCTATCGATTCACTTGCTCTAAAGATTAACAAAAGTACACTCCGCTGGATATGCTCTATCCACAGAATCCCCTTTGATGACGTGCTAGTCCCGTCGGGGCATGATTGTCCACACTTGCCCCCAGTCGGATACACAGCCTGTAACAAATTCATGTGCTGGGTTGCTAGTGTGCCACCATTCAACTCGTTTCTTCGGGATGTGCTGCAATACATCGACGTTGCTCCATCGCAACTGCACCCGAATGGCCATGCGTTCCTCTACGGCACTTGCATCCTCTTTATGAATGTCTTCTCTAGGCTTCCAACTCCGGGCGATATCAGATACATATATTGCATCAAGAAGCGGAAGGATATCCCATCATTCGTGTTTCTCAAGCCACACAACAAATGTCAAATCTTAAATGGAGCGTGGACCAAGTTCGCTCTGTATAAACAGGAATGGTTCTATGTACGTTGTCCTCCCGGCTTTGCAAGTAGATGGGTTGAAGGAAGTAAGCCCTTTTCTTGGTCTGTTACTCACGTTTAGTTGAAGACGCATCTTTTCTAAACTTTTACCCATCTTTTCAGGTATTAATCCACGTCCTGACGGCCGCAGATATTCTGATGCCGTCGATGCCATTCGAGCCCTCCCCGCCGAAGAACGGGACATTAGAAATCTCATTTCGAATGAATCACTTACAAGGCTCGGACTATTGGCAGAAGGCCGTCGGATAAGCCTTCCTCAAGGCGTCAACATTCCCAGGCCTGGCTCTGGTAAAGAGAAGAAACAAGCTGAGTCTTCCGCACGCAATGCTCCTGATGCACTAGAAGAGGGAGAAAATAAGGAGACTGAGACGCCCGAAGTACAGTGCGAGAACATTAGTCCATCCCGGGGACCGGCGGTTGAAGTTCATGACATAGAAACGTCGTCTTCCCCTTCAAAGGGAGAAAAGAAACTGACACTCAAGCTGAGGAAGAAAACTATGGGCGGAACTTCTAAAGTTTCCCAAATGCCAACGGAAAAAGAAGCTTCCTCGGAGCATTTAGAGAGTTCTCTGAAGGGCCTGTCGAACCTTACAATTCCTGATGACTTACTTAACTACGGTTTCGACGATCCGAAGGCTCTCAAGCTTCATTCGCCCATTAGAGGCAGTACGGGAGTTCAAGCCCACGTCCAGGGAGATAAAACTCCAATTAGTAAATAAACTGGTTCGTCGGGGGGAAACACTTGGACACACATGGACACATGCACTTTACTTCGCACTTCAATCTTAACCGTCGCCCTGATCTTTTCTAACTTATCCTTATTCTCATTCTATGCAGGTGGTATGGGACGCTCCCACGGAATTGATCATCTCCACGGCTCTTCCATCTTTCATTCTTCTGGCCGGGATTCCGGCTCCGGTAAACGCAGAGACAGGGACGATTACGAAGATCGAGACAACCGTCCCCATGAGTCGTCTTATCGGAAGAAATCATATTCCCAGTCTTCATACTCGCGCGATCTCCCTCCTCAAATTGAGCCAGACAGAGAAAAACTTTCACAGAAGGGGTCTCAACCCGATGTTTCCCGAGATCAACATTCTGGTTCATCAAGCACACGGCAATCTCGGGAACATCGGAAGAGAACAGAACTTTCAAAACCACCTCCCCCTGTTCCTACGGCCGACCCAACGATAGCAGAGAAGATGGTCGATCTTAAAGCTAAATTTCCCAAAATTTTCTTTGATGGTCTGAAGTTCCTCCCAGCTATTCATCACATTCCAGGGCACGTCAAGCAGAGAGCCATCGCTTGCAACAACGACGTCTATGTTCAACATGACGCGTTTGCACATTTGGTCGAAAAAGTCTCGGAAGTATTCGTTGAGCGCCAACAAGAAATCGACCGCTTGAAGCTCGAAGCTATCTTTGATAAAGACATCATCAAGAACCAGGACGAAGAGCTCGCTTCGTACATGTCCAAACTTAAAGCCGCAGAATAGAGTGCTAAAGAGACTGCGGAGGCCGTCGCTCGTCTAGAGACGACCTATAAGAAAGAACTTGACGTCGCAGTCCAACGCAGTGGGGCCCTAGCTTTAGAAAAAGATTCTATTCAAAAGGAAAGGGATGCACTCGCCCTGCAGGTTAAAGAGTTGAAGGAGCTACTCTCTAAGGAGAGGGAAGAGAAAATAGCGGCTCACGAAGAGTCTCAATGGTACTGTAATGAGATCGTCGATACTCGTCTCTTAAAGGCAAAGCTCGATGATGAGCTTTCTAAGGTTGAGATGATGAAGAACGAAGCCCGTGAGGAGGCAAGAGACTAGCTTCCAAGGAGATCGACTCCCGTCTTGAAGCAGCTGCAGAGGCCGGCAGAGAAGAGGTCAAGTGTATGTTTGACCCGCTGATTGCCGAATACAGCGCCCATGTCCTCATGCACCGGGACTTGACTTTCTTGGGCAAGGGCTATCTTGTCCGCAGCTAAGGCTCTTTTCAGCAATGGTTCTCCTCCATCTAAGGAGAAAAATGACATAGCTGGCTTGTCTGGAACTGGGCCTTCAGCTCCTCCTTCTACTCAATCTGCCGATCGACCAGCACTTGACCCATTTGAGCAGCACACCGGCTATGATCCGGAAGACCCTGGTCTCGGCGTTCACGTGCTATCTCCCATTCTAAAGGGCGAGACTCCGAGCACAGCTGAAAGCCAGCAAGAAATCGGTACAAAACTCTTCTTCTTGAAGCTCAAAGATCCGTCGCTTTCTGCAAACGGTTATTGATTCTAGCGTTCATTCTTTACGTTTTTATGCAGGCCGCTCTGATCCTGAACCGACTCCGAGGAGCGATGACGCCAAGGAGGAGACGGGGAAAATAAGAAATGCTACTCACGCTAGAGTAACTCCCGGTCCTGATGCTCAAGTGATCGGGGCGCTAGATGATGATAAGTGTGACACTTCATCTCCCGTTGAAGGGGGTTATGAAATTGAAATCAAGGGCGCCTCTGAACACACTTCGAAGGTGAGTATGAAGGAGCGACTCGCGGAAGAGAAGAAGAAGAAGGTCGAGATCAAAGTCGAGTCTCAAGTACTAGAACTCACCGACCCGCTGAATAGGCCTCTGAAAGTCATCCTTCCCGGCAAATCCAAACCTCTGGATGTTCTTCCTCCCACTCCTGACTCTGCTTCTTTGGCAAGCAGAAAGTCCAAGAGGAAGCATGAGGGAGAGGAGTCATCCGAGAAAACAAAGGAGGACAAGAAAAAGAAGCCGAAGAAATAGCCACTATACTCGTTCAACGAGATTTTGCTTAGGTCCTGTAACTACTTTTGTTTTTTTGTTTTCGTAGTTTATGTAGATAGATTTTTGACTCCAAGTTTTGGAGGAGTGGTTGAATAACCCCATTTTGGATTATTCAATAAAGTTTAGTTTCTTTGTCATTTGAACGATTTTTTGCTTTTCAGCTTTTTGTATAACTGTGGCCGAAACTCAAGTTCTTATGAGTTAAATAAATTCCTAATCCATTCTTACATTGTTTGGACATTCTTTGGAATTGTACATCTCTTGTTTCACATTTTTGGTACTTAGAATATTTTCTAATCCGTGCTCCGGGGACTTAGAGTAATTTGGTCCGCATTCAAGGGACTCGGAGATTCGAATCGTTTATACTCTAGTCCGCACTCCGGGGACTTAAAGTATTCCGGTCCACACTCATGGGACTCGGAGATCGAAGTCGTTTATACTCTAGCCCGCGCTCCGGGGACTTAGAGTACTCCGGTCCGCACTCAGGGGACTCGGAGATTGAAGTCGTTTATACTCTAGCCCGCGCTCCTGGGACTTAAAGTACTTCGATCCGCACTCAGGGGACTCGGAGATTGAAGTCGTTTATACTCTAGTCCGCGCTCCGAGGACTTAGAGTACTCCGGTCTGCACTCAGGGGACTCGGAGATTGAAGTCGTTTATACTCTAGTCTGTGCTCCGGGGACTTAGAGTACTCCGGTCCGCACTCATGGGACTCGGAGATCGAAGTCATTTATACTCTAGTCCGCGCTCCGGGGACTTAGAGTACTCCGGTCCGCACTCAGGGGACTCGGAGATTGAAGTTGTTTATACTCTAGTCCGCGCTCCGGGGACTTAGAGTACTCCGGTCCGCACTCAGGGGACTCGGAGATTGAAGTCGTTTATACTCTAGTCCATGCTCCGGGGACTTAGTGTACTCCGGTTCGCACTCAGGGGACTCGGAGATTGAAGTCGTTTATACTCTAGTCCGCGCTCCGGGACTTAGAGTACTCCGGTCCGCACTCAGGGGACTCGAAGGTTGAAGTCGTTTATACGAGTTCGTACATCATATGGAATAATGTAACTCCAACGGTTCATCACCAGATTATAAGGTATAGAAACATCAATAATTCATGGAAAAGACGGCTTTAAGCCTTTATTAACGAAACAAACTAAATTGTCCGATTACATGCTAAAAAGGAAACTAAGAATCAATGGAATAAAAACATACAGCAAACAATTGTACCTAAAACAGAAAAGAAACATGCTAAACATAATAAAGTCGTAAATGTTCACTGTTCCACGCTCGTGGGAGTGTCACACCATCAACGGTCGCTAGCTTGAAAGTTCCCTCTCCAAGCTTCCGTTCAACAACATAAGGACCTTCCCAGTTGGGATTCATACGTGATGGTACCGGGAAAACTCGTTTCAAAACGAGATCACCCACATCAAAGATTCTTGGGCGGACTTTGTCTTCGTAATATCGCTTGACTCGGTGCCTATATGCTGCTGCCCTTAATTCAGCTTCTTCACGTTTTTCATCGATGCAGTCCAGTGATTCCAACAAGAGATCCTGATTTGTCTTAGGATCATAATACGTCACCTGATGCGATGGAACTTCAAGCTCCATGGGTATAACGGCTTCCGAGCCGTATGCCAATGCGAATGGAGTGTGGCCAGTCGCGGACTTGTGGGTAGTTCTATAAGCCCATAGCGCTGTGGGGAGTTCATCTACCCACTTGCCTCCGGCCTTTTCCAAACGCTTCTTCAATATGGACTTGATTATTTTGTTCACGGACTCGACTTGTCTGTTAGCTTTCGGATGAGCAACGGCGGTGAACTTTTTCTCAATGCCGTACTTTAAACAGAAATCTTTGAATTCTTTACTTTCAAATTGAGTTCCGTTGTCTGTAATGATGGTTCGCGAGAGGCCAAAGCGGCATATAATGTTTCGTACAATGAAATTAATGACCTTCTTGGAGGTGATTGTGGCTAAAGGCTCTGCCTCGGCCCATTTCGTGAAGTAGTCGACCGCAACTATCGCGTATTTTGCACCACCTTTGGATATAGGCAAAGAACCGATTATGTCGATTCCCCAGATTGCAAACGGCCAGGGACTAACCATTTGTGTGAGTTCTGTTGGTGGAGCTCTCGGGATTTTCGCATATCTTTGACACTTATCACATTTTCTTGCGTAATCTGCAGCATCCCGATTCACAGTTGGCCAATAGTATCCGTAGCGTAGGATCTTTTTTGCAAGTGTATGCCCCCCCAGTATGGTCACCACATTCTCCTTCGTGAACCTCCTCCAAGACCCGCTTTGCCTCATAATGGGCAATGCACCGTAGTAAAGGGACCGAGAACCCTCTCCGATACATTACTTCGCCCTGCATCACATATCGAGCGGCTTTGCGAATGACCTGTCGTCTTTCGCTTCTTCTTTCGGGCAAAGTCCCGTTTAGCAGGTATCGTTTGAATGGGGTCATCCACGACTCCTCCATGCACTACGCCATAAATGACCTTCTGCAACATCTTTGCAAGGTGTTGCCAGCTAAAATGTTGCGATAGATATAAAATTTTGGTCCTACTGCAACGTTGTATTTATGGTGTTACCTTAGCCATAAAAATGTGTTGCTCTAGCTAAAAAAGTGTAACACGATGCAACATTTTTATATAGTGTTGCTATAGATGTATTCAGATTAAAAAATAAATAAAATTAGCAATCCGCGTGAATACGATCCAACGGTCTACATTTAATCTGATTGTTAAACTGGATCACCGCTACAATTTGCTCCAAATTTTCGTTTTCCCGCTTTACTTTTCATATCATTTCGTTCTCACCCCCAATTTCCAAATCCCTAATTTCGTTCTCACCCCCAATTTTCAAATCCCTAATTTCGTTTTCCCTAATCTGTATAGAAGATGTTCCCTTTTAACCCAATCGGATCTGATGCTATTACATTTTTATTCAATCTTCCACTCCAGTATTCAGAGGACACAACTTCGTTTTCTCTTCGCTCTTATGAGTTTAGATCTGGATGTGGTGAGAAGATAGGCAGTGGCGATGTGTCTGGATGCGGTCGGTGAAGTGATGTAGCGGGCTATGGTTGTTCCAGTTTCAGGCTTAAGTGAAGTGTACTCCTGATTTCAATGCCTCATTCTTCTCGACCAACCATGCTACCGTTTGATTTCTTAGCTTCTGACAATGATTTCCCGCTGCTAGGAGGCTCTGTTACTTCTCTCTTGAGTCCGCCTGTTATACCTATTACTCCAGTTCCTCCATTGATGTATGTATTGGTTGTGCTTGAATCGACCTTGAATTGCATCGACCCTAGTTGCTCTCTACTGTCGGGTTTTCCTATAGCTGCTATTGTCGAAGGTAATTCACCTATTTCACCACAGTTGGCTGCTGATATGATAAGGGCAGTGGATTATCACTGATAACTGCATTGTAGTGTTACTTTGGGTAAGAAGGTTATGCTTGATGGTGTTGGTGAAGTCAAAGGGTCGAATAAAGCGAGTTATGTTATATGCTTGCAATTTATTTGTTTAAATGCCTAGCTTAGTACTGCTATTGCTTCTGATGTTTTGCCTAGAACTACTGCAATTTTTACTTCCCTTAAGCCTGAAATTGATCCAGGTCCTTCTCATATGCCTGGTAGCAAATGGTCTTCTCTTTTTAGTATAATGCCAAGGAATGCGGGTGAATATGTTCCCCATTCATTTGATATTGAGTTCATTTGATATTGAGTAAACGAGTTTGGTTTTTCTTTTGTAGGCTAATGATGGTCCAAATCTGAAGATATATAGCTTGGTGCTTTGAACTAATCTACATGTATGAACTGACCTTTGATTCTCTTGTTGATGAAAGGTGAAGCAGTCTACTTAGAGTTGATGGTCCAAATCTGTAGATATATAGCTTGCAGTGAGAAGAAATGTTGTTTGCTATCAGCCAAGGGTGGTGCTTGGTTTTGTTGCAAATTTGCAGTGTGAAAGTTTGAAGATGTTTGGGTTGTCGAAATGGGTAATCAGCGATTGTGATTAGGTGATTAGACGATTTGGCAACTGAAATAGTTTGTTGGTGAGGCAAGTAGAGGATGGAGGCTGGTGGTTTAGAAGTATGTGTGGTGCATCATTTTACGTCATTTCAAAGAAGGCTCGATCTTCCAAAATCGGATGAATCGGGTGGTGCATCATTTTACGTCATTTCAAAGTATGTGTGGTGCATCATTTTACGTCATTTCAAAGAAGGTCGATCCCCGCCGAGACTGCGGTGCCCCGGACTCCCGCCGGCGCTGCGCCCAGACCCGCTTCTCGGCTCGCCTTCGGCTCGGCATATATTTGTTAGTGTCGGTGTCTGTATAAATTGAAACTGCATATGTAATGAGTGAACTGAGTAATGTAGTGAGGAATATCTGTATATGTGAATATCAGTGTTATATATCATTGAATTGTAAAATAGTGGAGTCAGGAATTTGTACTATTTCAAATGTTGAAATAAAATATTTATTTAAATAAATTACTGTTTAAATATCAAATTCTATGCAATAGCATTTTATTAAATAAAAATTTATTTTTATTAAAAAATCAAATATGCTCTACATTGTGGGCCCCACAAATTCAGAAAGTTAATATCTATAGTAACATTTTGGAATGTTGCTACAGATACCTATGGGTGTTGCCATAGACCCAAATAGGGTTCTATTGCAACAATATTACTTATGTTGCCTTAGATAGTCAAAATGTTGCCTTTGAGGTCTAAGGCAACAGCAAAAATTGCATCACCCTAAAAGTGTTGCCATAGACCTATGGCAACATTTTTCGGGCCTGAGCCAACATTTTTTTTGTGTTGCAGTAGGCCATTTATGGCGTAGTGACGATTTTCGTTTCCAACGCAAAATCGACTGCCATCACATCTATGCTTGGAGTGTGTAAGGTTTCGACAGGAACCAATCCCATCTGCTGTGCATAGCCAGTGCTTGCGAATTTGGCCAACGAGTCAGCTTCCATGTTCCGTTCACGCGGGACATGAGAAATGTCATAATGTTCGAAGTTCGCCAACAGTTCCTGAACCAGAGTAAGGTATGGAGCAAGCTTTTGTCCCCTTGCTTGGTAGTCTCCTCGCACTTGGTACACCACCAGCTGCGAGTCACAAAAGATTTCAACTGATTTAACCCCGAGTTCTCCAACGAGCTTCAAGCCAGCAATCAGTGATTCATATTCTGCTTCATTATTCGTAGCCGGGAAATCGAGCTTCAAAGCGTAACAAATCGATCGATTTTCTAGAGTCACGAGAACTACACCAGCTCCGGAGCAACGGTCGTTTGATGCTCCATCGGTGTACAATTTCCATCGAATGGGGGGAACGACACCGTGACCATCTGGTTCGTCAGATACAGTAAACTCAGCGATGAAATCTGCTAATGCTTGCCTTTGTATAAATCTGCATGGCAGGTTGGTAATATCAAACTAACTCAATTCGATATTCCATTTTAACATCCTTCCAGAAGTTTCTGGTCGTTGGAGTACCTGCCGTAGGGGCTGATCGGTATAGACACTGACTGAGTGCGCTTGAAAGTATGGATGCAGCTTACGTGATGCAATCACCAAGCAATAGGCCAATTTCTTGATTTTAGGGTAATTTATTTCTGCCCCCGTTAAACGTTTACTAACGTAATACACCGGCTTTTGGGCTCGGTCCTCCTCGCGGACCAGAGCCGCACTTATAGCAAGCGGGGATACGGCCAAGTATACGTACAACATCTCGTGGTCTACTGGTTTCGACAACACTGGAGGACTCTCCAAATGCCTCACCAGATCTCGGAACGCTTCCTCACAGTTGGATGTCCATTCAAAATTCCTCTTCCCTTTCTTTATTATGTCGAAGAAGGGAATGCACTTGTCCGTGGCTCTGGATATAAATCGACTCAGCGCAGCCACCTTTCCATTCAAGCTTTGCACCTGTTTTATAGTTCTGGGCACTTGTACATCTCGAATAGCTTGAATCTTTTCCGGGTTAGCTTCAATTCCCCTAGCATTAACAATGAATCCCAGAAACTTCCCTGACGCAACGCCGAAGGAGCACTTTAGAGGGTTGATCTTCTTTCCATAATATCTGAGTATATCAAACATCTCTGCTAAGTCTCGAATGTGGTCATTTGACTGTCGTGATTTCACGAGCATGTCATCCACATAGACTTCCTTCGTTCTACCAATCTGGTCTTTGAACATTCGATTCACCAAACGCTGATAGGTCGCTCCCGCGTTTTTCAATCCGAAAGGCATTACTACATAGCTATACAGCCCAACGTCCGTGACGAAACTGGTGTGTTCCTGGTCCGGAATATGCATCGGGAACTGATTGTATCCCGAGTATGCATCCATGAACGATACCAACTCGTGTCCTGCAGCGGAGTCGACCAATTGATCAATCCTAGGCAATGGGAAACTGTCCTTGGGGCAGGCCTTGTTCAAATCGGAGTAATCTACGCAAGTTCTCCATTTCCCGTTCGCTTTCTTCACCGGCACGGGGTTTGATACCCATTCAGGGTAGAGGGCGTCGCGGACGAACCCATTGGCTTGGAGTTTGTCCACCTCCTCTCTGAGAGCAGCGGACCTCTCCGGGTCCATTCCTCTCCTCTTTTGTTTAACTGGGACGTACTTTGGGTCTATGTTCAACATATGACTCGTAATAGCAGGAGAAATCCCACACATATCAGAATGTGTCCAAGCGAAAACATCAAGATTCGCTCGAAGAAAATCACTAAGGTCTTCAGTCATTGCGGAGCTGAGTTGTGATCCGATCTTCAGTACTCGCGATGGATCGTCTCGACTGACTGAAATGTCAATCGTCATTTCAGCCGGTGCTGCTTTTTCTTCCCTGGGTTCCTTATCGTCGTCTCTCGGATCTATGTCTCTGTAGATCGGAGAATTGACATTTGTCGGTATTCTAGATGCGAACGGAATTGTCCGCTACCTTTCCTTTCTCTCTCCGCTGGGCCTCTCGGAGCTCAGCCACATAACATGCACGACCGGTCGTTTGGTCGCCATGAACAACACCTACTCCTTTGTCAGTTGGAAATTTCAAAGTCAAACACCACGGGGCTAATGCTGCCCTAAACTCAGCCATGGCCGGTCGGCCCAAAAACACATTGTACGGAGAATACACATCCAGAACTACGAAATGTAGGATCCGCACTCTCCTACGCTCACCTTGTCCCAGTTCAACTGGCAACTCAACATATCCCACTGCATCGGTCGCTGCGCCATTAAAGGCATGTATACGAGCTTTAGATGGTTTCAAATCCTTCGTCTCCATCTTCATCTGATCATAAGCCTTCTTAAAGATGATATTGACAGAACTTCCACAATCAATCAAAATCCTTTTCACAAAAGCTGGTCCGATGGTCGTAGATATGACCATTGGGTCGATGGTAGGAGCCTCCACTTGGTCAGCATCTCTGCTCCTGAATACTATATCGTTTGTCATCATGGGTAGCTGTTTGGCGGGGGTCCCATCCTCCACGTCGGAACAACACTCGAAGTCTGCGTGCCTTAGGGAATTAGCATACCGTTCCATCTCTTGCCAGTTCTTATCCACAGGGTGAGGTCCGTCGATGATCGTGTTGATAACTAGTCTTCCCACGGTTCGTGCAGGATCCTCGGTATGATGTGGAGCTGGTGCACGACCGAGATTGGACGTTCCCTGTCCACCTTCTTGCGGATTCTTCACAAACTCCTGTAACTTTTTTGTCTAATAAACTTCTCTATAGCGTCGTGCAGGTGTCTGCATTCTTCAGTATTGTGCCCATAGGTCTCATGAAAGCGGCAGTACTTCCCGGTCCGCTTTTGTTCTTCGGTTGACTCCTTTGGACGTGGTTTTCTGTACTGAAAGGTATTGCAAGTTGATAGGTAAATATTTTCAAGAGATGCATTCAGCGGGGTGTACTCGTTGTAGTTTGGAATTCTCGGCTTCCATTTCCCCGCTTCTCTTTTCTTCCCTTGGTTTCTTCCTCCGGATTCCTTAGATTGCCCGGGCTTGTTCTGAACATTGACTAGAACTTTCCCCGAGTTGTCTCCGGACTGCTTCACAGCAATGTTGCTTTTTACGGACACCTGAGCAGGCCCCAGTGCTTTATCTCGCCTTATCCACCTGGCTTCCTCTCTCCTTATGAACTGATGTGCCTTTGAGTAAAAATGTTCTAGCGTAGTTGGAGGTTTTCCTGCCAACCAATCTCCAAACTCTGAATCCGGATCCACACCTCGCATCACAACCATAAGAATTGCATGATCATTGGGATTACTGACTTCAGTAGCCGCAACATGGAATCTCTGTAAATACTCCTTCAACGACTCCCCAGGAGCTTGGATTACACTTGATAGAGACATCACGTCCTTCGGACGAGTAGTATGTATCCTGAATTGTTCTATAAATTTCTTCGTCAACTCCTCGAAACTGGATACGGACCGCGGAGGAAGTCGGGTGAACCACATGGTAGCGATCCCGGATAGAGTTATTGGAAAGCACCTGCACTTGGTTGCATCATTCGCTCTAGCTGAATCCATCATCCATTCGTACCTCATCACATGCTACCTGGGATCAGACTTTTCTTCATAAGCCGGGATAGTTGGCATGCTGAACTTCCTGGGATACTCCGCCTGTAGAACAACGTCCGTGAACGGAGTATGACTTCTGGTCACTCCCCAATCGTCGTTTGATAAGCCTTGATTCTCTTTCATCAACTTTCTGATCATAGCTGTTAGATATGGGGTTTGTATGGAAGATGGAAGGTTGGAGTCTGTCCTACGGGATTGACCAGGTTGATGCCTCCTCTGCTGGCGATCTGCCAAACATGCGTCTTGAGGTTCAACATCATTAGCATCTTGGTGAGCCGGGCGTCCAGCCTCCACCTGCACTCCAGCTCCTGCTTGGTCATGGTCTCCGAGGTTTAAGTGGTCCGCAGCTATTCGAACAGCAGCACCTGCCTGCGTAGTTTCAGTCTTGCGGCGTCTACGCCTGGGAGGTTCGTCGGACAAAGTCGAGCTGTCAGATGAAGAATATGGAGCTGGATTGCCCCCAGCATTCTGATGTTGTTGTTGAGTGAGCTGTGCAATGAGGTCGGCATTAGCTTGCATCTGCTCTCTGAGTTGCCTCCTGCTTTCCCTGAGTTCTCTCATCAAGTCGTTGAACTCTATTCTAGTGACAACTGGCATCTGGTCCTGGGCGGTAGTCCCTACACCTAGAATTGCTTGCTGATTGCTAGGCCCTTCTTGTTGTACGCTAGCAGTCTCGTGGGCGTCCGCATTATGAGAGGCTGATCTAGTACGTGGTCTTGCCATTGTAGAGTTATTGGTATGAACTTTGAGTAGAATCAACGGATGTCCTACAAATGAATCGGATCTTCTTTGAGGGATTTATTCAATCCAGTAGCTTCAAAGCAGATCCTTGAGGTCTGAGAATTCGATTCTCAGTGAAATCACCAAAGTGTTAGCACCAAAATTGGTCACTAACCCTGTTCAGAAAGATTATGTAGAGAGATTAATGAAGAAAGTAAATGTAAACAGATAATAATATGCTAAATTGAATGCAAAGACGAGAACACCAGATTTATAGTGGTTCAGCGTAATTGCCTACGTCCACTTTGAGGTTAAACTTTATTGCTTTACTTGATAACTGATTACAGACACAATCCGTGCACCAACTACTTGAATACAATTGCTAAGTAAAAAGAGCGAGTCTTGAAAGCGGCAGAGTCTCCCCAGTGTTCTCGAAAAAAGGTCCATTTCACTGTGCCGCTGCCTCTCTATTTATAGACAAAGATGGGTTGGACTTCCCTGGTAGGCCTGGTAGCCGAACACTTTGGCCCAGAACGAGTGAGTTCTGTGTGCCGAACAGAAGTGATGCCGAACAGAATTGACGCCGAACAGTACTGATGCCGAATAGAACTGATGCCGAACAGAACTGATGCCGAACAGAAGTGATGCCGAACAAAAGTGATGCCAAACAGATTGATACCGAGCCATCGATGCCAAACAGATTGATGTCGAACCATCAATGCCGACCAGAATGATGACAAACATCTCTAGACGCCGATCAACTCTGTATGTCGAATGCTCTGCCATGCCGAATGAAGTATGGATGCCGAACAGTATGGAGTGTCGATCCATGTATGCCGATCCATGTAAGCCGATCACTCTGGAATGCCAATCCATGCATGGCGAACACTCTGGAATGCCGATACATGACCAGTGCCGAGTGCCTAGTTGCCTGGTCAAACCTTCAGGCAACAAAAATATATCTATGCAAGCTATTTAACAACATGAATGAAGACTGTATTTCTAACAAAGAATATATATAACTTGATATACATATGTATAAGACTTGAATTATATAACATAAATTTAACTAAAATACTAAATATATATATATATATATATATATATATCTGTACAAAACTTGCTGTTGTTGACAGTCAGGTGGCGTGGCCACGGAGGAGAGGATGCGGCGGGAGGAGGAGATGGACGGGTTTGAAGGGGAGGTGGAGAAGGAAGTGCAGCGGCTATCAGACAGTGGGCAGTAGATGGAGCTGAAGGTGATGGACACGGAAGTTCTAGCCGGTGCTAAGTGGCGGCAGGGAATAAGGGGATGCGGACGTGGCATGGCTCTCGGCGAGATGGAATGCAAAATTAGGTGAAGGAAATGGGGTGGACGCAGCTCGATGGCAGGAGTTCGAATGGGTTCTAGGGTAGTGGTCGGAGATGGGAAAGGTTGGAGAGGATGAGGCCGGTCAGGCTGGTGGTTTGAGAGGGGGAGGCGGGGTCTGGAGGGATGCTGCTGTGGTGGTCGGGAGGTGGGCAAGATTCGATGGAAGTGGATGAGGCGGTTCTACTGCATGGATGCGTGAGGGAGTTTGGTGCGAGCTGAGTCACGAAGGTGGAGATGTGAGTCAAGCATGAAAAGAAATAGTGGGAAAAAGGGAAGAGAGGAAGTAATGAACTAGCACAATAAATTGTATGGGTTGGAATAATAAAAGTTATGGGAATAACAAAGTCAAATGCTTGAATTTAGAAAATATTAATAACAAATGGTTGCTTGACTTTGAGCGGTGGATAATTGAAAGGTCACAGGAAACCAAAAGCCTAAATCCGTAACCAATACGGCTAATCGTTACACTGATTTCACCGTGTATCGGACGCCGAATTGCAGGAATGAATATATTGCAGAGATCAGCATGACGAGACGAACAGAATGGTACACAGATATGAGCGATATGTTCCAGTTGTAAAAACTCGATTTTTCATTGCTGAAAAATGTTGTTAAAACGCCGAAAATAAGATAAACGGGGCTAGAGAAATCCAAATATGACGAAATGAAATCTTACGTCTCACTCAGAAATAAGTTTACATTTTTATTGTATAAAATATTCTGATTTCGAAAACATTTTATTTTCATCTAATTAACCGATTTTAAATTGAAATTGAAAATTACACAACAGAATTAACTTTCATATTCTCTGATGAAAACTTACCATTTGCTATGTTTAAATAGACGCATACCAAATATCAAATTTTCATTGCTAAATTTAATTATTTAATTTCAAGCAAAATTTCAGTTAATTACGTTATAAAACCGTTAAAATTTACGGGTCGTTACAATTTTATATGAAAAAACAACTTGTCGAAGTTCCGAAGAGAAATCGTCAAGTTGCCTGAGTGGACTTTAACCCTTTTAAATCCAATAGGCCCCTAGGTGATTTGTTTCATGATAACCTAAATAGTGGAGCTGTTGGGACTCGAACTTGGGGTATAAATGTATGTGTGTGTGTGTGTCTATATATAATATCAATTACAAAATTAATCAAAATTAAATAAATATATCTTGTAACATTACAGATCTAATACACAACATAAAAAATATTTTATTATATTATTTATATATAAATTTATTAGGCGAAAAACATTAAAATAATATTAAAAATAATTTCTTAATATATATTTTAAATTTTATGAAATTCAAATATGATATTATAAAGTCACAAAAAATTTCCATAATTTTCTGTGTTGAAATCATACTTTTTATTATTTAATTAATTTCGACCGTCATTATAAATGATTTTTAAAAAATAATAATTTTGATTTATGAATTATGTAATTTTGGTCGAAAGTTAATATGAT
The DNA here is from genome assembly GCA_030737815.1 of Allium fistulosum. NCBI lineage: Eukaryota > Viridiplantae > Streptophyta > Magnoliopsida > Asparagales > Amaryllidaceae > Allium > Allium fistulosum. The sequence continues at coordinate 1,396,802,101 of CM060902.1, forward strand.
GATTTAAAATTTTATAAAATTTAAAATATAATTTTGGAATCATATATTATTTTATATTAATTATGTAACATTTATTTTGATTTAAATAATATTAAAAATAGTAAATAATTACAAAAAATAAATTTTTTTGTTGTTACCTAAAATTATATTTAGTATAAATTTGTGTATATAAAATACTAGATAAAATTTTAACATGATATGGTGACACAATGAATTATAGGTTATTTAAATTTGTGTAATATGACTTATTAATATAAATATAAATTTATATATATATATATATATTTAAATAAATAATTTCGATTATGTATACATCAGATATAAAAAATATTATTTATATTGTACATACATATGCATAACCATTCAATATGTGACAACAATCATGCATATAGAAATCTCACCTAACTAACAATATATATATATATATATATATATATATATATCTGTGTGTGGGTGTCCAAGCAATGGGATATCATACATGAATTATAAGTTATATAAAATAAGAAAACATACCAAAACTATGCCTTGAAGTACACCTTGCTATGATGAATATCCCTCCTTAGAACTCTTCTCAATTCTGTAGACTGCCAACCTTTGAATTATAGATAGTTAACTATCCAGTAGTTGTTAGCTTGAAACTGATTCGAGATGAGATTTGATGGAGCTTTGTATAGATGGGATCGACCAACAAGAAGATGAAAACAGCAACCAGTCTCAAATGCATTATTAGGGTTCTGAGTTCTTAGTGGAAGGAATAGAGAGAAATGTGGATCAAATCTTATACTCATTCTCCCTAAATTAGAGCGTTCCATCGAAGATCCGACCACCCATCTTTTAGCTACCCCTATCATGTATGTTGCTGACGTATATACCATCATACATCATGGGCTAATAGCCCATTTAGGTCCAAATAAATATTACTAATTAAATTTGATTTAATTGCTTGTTGATATCGTATATCGATCAATATATTTATAATCATTATAAATATATACACTAATACATATTCCTCAAACCTAATTCAAAATTTTATAATCACCATTTCATAAATACTAATTAATTTAATCAATTTATTACAATTATAAGTGTAACGAACGGGATTTTTGACCTTCGAAAATCGACATCAATAAGTTCACTGTATTACATGCCGAACATTCGAATGCCGGAAATACCAGACCGTTAGAGAAAGAAGAAAGAGGTAAAAGAAGGAAATAGAAACAACGACACAGAATCTCACAATCGCAGCGGAACAATATATAATAGATAACAACTGATCTTGATACAAAAGAACTATAACTGTTTTTATACATCACATCATCAGAGCACAACACAAATCAATAGCACAATACTGGATAGTTATAATAACTTATCCTCACAAAATCTGAATATACAGCCTATAATACACAGCGGAATATATATCAGATATGTGAAATACGCCTTTGCCATCTAGCTCGTCTCTTGAGCTCCATAGCATCCTATCCTGAATCTGTAATTGATGTGCACGAAAATGTGCATATTGTTACCACCATATTTAATCTATTTAAATTAAATAAATGCTCATATCGAGTATTTTAACTTTTTTAAACCAAATTCAAATTATTTTCAAATTGTCACATATTCATCTCCATATAGGGGCAAAATGGTCATTTTTGTGCATATATTAATTTGAGAAAATTTAATTAGAAATTTCCATATTATTTTGTAGGAATTTGGCTTTATATGCAAGTGCTTCATGAAGATATATACATGCACAAGAGTGAATACAAAGGAATGGAGATGGAAATAATTTAAAGCCATGATCATGGAGGACCCCACCTACCAACCTCCCTTCATGTACAAATTATAAACTAATCCACATGCTAATGGCCATTACACTTTCATGCACACTTAATGGGTGATTATTGAAGCTAATGATAACTTGGCCACCACACTTCCTATAAGGGCATTTTGGGCATTCCCGAAAAATATGCATTAGGGTTTCTAACTTGTATAAATACCCCTTATGTTTCGTGTAACCCTCTTCCTCTTAGTTAGTTTTTAGCTTAGAAATAAAAAAAGCTTCTCTTTTCTTTTCATGGCTACTTAGCCATTTCTTTCATGTAATTTTTTTTATGCAACTTTAATACATTGCTCTTTTCTTTTCTTGTTTACTTCCTTTTATGCAAGTAGTGTAGTTTGATTTTAATGCAAGTAGATTAGTTTTATCTCTTCATTTTGCTCTCTTTTTCCTCTTTTTATTTCATGTTGCAAGCTACAATTGTTGATATGATAACACAAATGAGAGGCTAATCCCTTCAATTTAGGGGTAATGAAGCCTCTAATCATGTAGCTTCAACATTTTGATAATTATTGCTCTCTTTTGTGCTTAAATGAATGTTGATGTGATTTATTGTTTCATGTTGAATTTGATAGTCTATGTTGTTCATAACAAATAGGCTATGCTTAAAAAATCACAAACAAAAATTGTCTCTTCATCTAAATATGATTATGGCAAAGAAGTGAATGTTGAAATTGAAATTTGATGGTCTATATTTCTAATTAATAGTTAATAGACCATACTTAAAATAGATTTTGCTTTCAACTTGTTGCCATTTTTCATGAGAGTTAAAAAGTAGTTTAAATGGTGTGTTATAGTTTGATGGCTTATGTTGAGCTAATTAATAGCACAAATAAGCCACACTTATGATAAACATCTAATGACCAAAAAAGAGAGATCATAATTTCATAATTTGTTGAACTATATGATCTAGAGAGTGAAATTATCTCTAAATTGTCATTTAACTCTCATATTTCTATCACTTTCTTTTTGTCATTATTTTTTTACATTTTCTAGCTAGTAATTTTCAACTTTGGTTTAATTTGATTGAATAGAAAGTTAAAATCTACAATTCCCTACGGATCGACCCGTACTCGCCACATACTAACAATTGTACGCCGTGCGCTTGCAGTTAAAAATTAATTTAAAATTTATCGGCGGTTTTCTAACTCGGTAGAAAATTTGCCGATAAACAAGTTTTTGGAATCTGTAATACTCGGTCTGACCAGAGCATTATAATAAAATTACACCCGAGTCAGTCTGGAAAACTAGCATGAGAAAACACACTCAAATTGAATTATTAAAATTGTCAAAATCCTTTGAAACCAAAGGTATCTCGTAAGAGCACGCCACACATAAACACGACGGGTTTTTACCTTACGATAAACAAAACATTTCATATCAAATCCTCTGATATTATAATAGTGTCTAAGTACAAATACTTATTCAAATAGCTGAAATGCTTACATCTCACGTTCCAGCATAGTTGGACACAATCAAAACCGTACGGGCGCTTATTGGAGGATGGATTTCAACTAATAATTCCATTTTTCCACTGAATAACTCCAAATCCCTTTTTTTATATTTAATTTTATTAATTTAAATCTCTTCATCCAAAATATATGCTTATCCTATCGAGTTAAGTAAATTCACCAAAGCTATTCTTTCAAAGATATATGGAAAACCTTTAAAATAATTTGGAAAGTACCACTGCGGTATCAAACCATGGATTCACAGTTCAATGGTTACGTCTCTATCCCAGAGAAATTCAAAACTTAACTGCAGGTACTCGATGCCTCCGATTTCGCCATGCGAGTATACCAATACTTCCCGAAACTTTATTTAATAAATTTCAAAATAATACTTATGAAATCCATATAATAATTTCCTAATTTAACTCTAGACAACTACTTTTTAAATAAAAGCTATTATATAAAAATTAATATTAAATAGTTTGTCCTTTGAAAATAATAATACTGATTAATTCTTAAATAAAAATTGACTTACTATAAAGTAGCTGAACCAATATTTAAATATACTTTAAAAAAATTTAAACAAATAAATAATTATTTCCTTTCTGAAATATTCTTAAACACTTTTTAAATTTCCTAGTTAATACTTAAAACCCTTCTTTTTTAAAATAACTTAACTTCTTAGAAAAATACATTTTCAACTCCAATATAGCCAGTCTAATTATTTATAAGGGGAATTAATTTAAAGGACAAAAATTTGTATATTTTTAGCCTCAAGGACATGAACTCAATATTTTACCCACAAGGACAAATATTCTCCTAAAAATTATTCATAATGACAAACATTCTTCCAAAATTATTCAAAAGGACAAACATTCTTCCAAAACTGCTACCTAACAAAAAACTGATACCTAAAAATTGCTACCGATAATTACAAACTGATACCTAAAAACAGCTATCAATAACTAAAATCTGATACCTAAAAAAAGTTGTCCTTCAGGCTAAAATACTGAAGGACTATCCTTGAGGCTAAAACGCAGAGAAATTTTGTCCTTGACAATAACTTCCTGTTATTTATAAATCCCTCTCGATTTATTTCCAGTTTGATTTACGTTCCAATTCCGTAAATTTCCTTTTTCACATTTCTAAAAATAAAACTACTATTTATTTTTAAAACGATTTACCCATCTCCTTATAAATTCCCACCATGAATTTATAAATTTCAAATTATCCACTGATAATTACTTCACTTTATTTTATAAACTTCGTTTATAAATTCCATAGTTTCATTTCCATTTATAACGGTTTCACAACACTTAATCGATTTTTAATCGATTTTTTAAATTAAATTTTGTTTTTAAATTAATTTCTTAGTTAACCCAATTATATCCCAAACCATCTAATTTCAGATTCACTTCCTTTTTATGATTTAAAATCTTATTTAAATCTGGAACATCAATTTCATATTTTATTTTCCAAAATTCCCCTCTTATTTTTCCAAACTATTTAAAATCCTAAATTTAAAAACACATTCTATTATACTTAAAATAATATCGCTTAAGTTCTTCTTTTTTTTAAAACCCCTTTTATTCACATTTATTCAAAGATCTCTATTTTTCCATATTTCGGAATTATTAAATAGGATTTTAAAAAAACAAACTATTTATCCCAAATTCATTACTTTTTAATTTATCCACTTTACTATAAATATTTTACTCTAAAATTCCCCTTTTTATTTTCCTTTAAAAATTCAATATTCATGTTTTTGATATTTTAAAATGCCAAAAATATATCCAACAATAACATCGCATCCAATAAATTCAATTTCCAGTATAATCTATCACAGATTACTCAAATAAATCATATCACTAAATATGAAAATAAACTCAACATTTTTGAGGAATCCAGTTGGATCCCTCCAACCTGTTTTCCTACATCCACAGATGTTAATACAATATAAAAATACCAATCCCACTTCGAGGGGGATATCGCGGTATATAGGGTCATCCGCTATTATACGGGGCGTATAGGGTCTCATCCGTTATTTAAATGCGGGAATATCAATCACTCCAATATATATATACTACTATATATAATATCACATATACTGATAATAATTATCAGTTTCTATCAATCAATAATTAATTTTAACTGTTAAAAATTAATTACGGAAATCCAAAGTTGAGTGAGACTAACTCACCTTGATTTTTATTCGTAATACATTCAAATTTTAAATTAAACCGAACACCGTTTGATTTAAATTTAAAATTCCTGCCGACTCTGAAAATTCCCAAGCCAATTATGCTAATGCCCCGAGTACAATGCGACTGTTTTTCGTTTAATTTGGACCCCGAATGAGTGGAATATAGCATTTATAAAATTGCAAATAAATCAAACCATTAATTTTCTAATTAATTAACTAAATTACTAATTTAAAATGTTAATTACCCAAAATGATTCCTCCAGAAATCGCATGCGGCTTCACTACCCTAGTCAAAAATAACATACAAGCTCAAAACAAATATGAACTCCACCATCACCGATGTCGTTTCCGACCACAACAGCCGATAACCTCGCCCACATCCTCCTAGCCAACCACGACCAGCCGCTGCCCTCCCTTGTGACTTCGACCTGAAGCCCATCGACTAGAAGCCGACGCGACCCCTAACAAAACGTGTGGCCGCCTCCTTTTCAAAGTTTCGTGGCCACGCTTTCCTTCATGACCAGCCGGCGACCACGCGCTATCTCCTCTCGTGCTCGCGCCTGCTCTCGCTCACGCCTGTTCCCCTTTCTTTTCTTTTTCACATAGATCAATTTTCGATTTCGATCCCTCCCTCCCTTTTTTTGGAATTCTGGAAATGATACGAGAAAGGAGAAGAGAAAAATGGTTTGTGTGCGTTCATACTGGGAAGGATTTAAATCCCCTTTTTTCGAGATTTTGAAATGTGAAAGAAAGACTCGACTGTTTTATAAATAATAAAAGATGAGGGAGATGTGTTTTTAAAAAGGGAAACGTATGCTACACGGCAGGGTACAGTGATTTGAGGTGATAAGGAAAAGCAACTGATGTGAACATATATGTCAATCAATATAAATATATATATTTATTTGAATTTAAATCGTCTCTAATTCGCAGCTTAAAATTTTGACCTCCTATCAAGGCGTGCCGCTAGGCGTTTGTAATGTTGTACCCCTATTTCGAACGCAATGGAAAATGTTTCGAGTCCTAATTCGATCGTATAGAGAAGATAGCCTTTTGGACCCAATTATTATATTGAATTTTCGATATAAATTCCAGCGCGTTTATATACCGTACGACCAAACGATAACTCCAAACATTACGAAATTTGAAATCCGATAATAATACACTATTATGGATCTAATGGAACTAGTTTCGTCGAAATCCGAGATTGTGCCTCAGAAGGCTATTTTTAAATATCAATTTAAACGATATATTTTTAAAACAGAGCAAATCACCTTTAAATTTAATTTTAAAGCTTTTATTATCTTCGTCGAAATCCGAGATTGTGCCTCGGAAGGCTATTTTAAAATTCAATTTTAACAAGCTTAAAACTCCAGATTCAATATTTTACCCAATTTCCAATTATTAAATTCAATAATTAATTTATCCAATAAATAGATATATTTGAAATTCAAGTTAAAAATTAACTTTTAAATATTTAAAATCAATTAAATATTCCAATTTCAAATATCCAAAATTCTGGGTCGTTACATTCCTCCCCCCTTATAAGTATTTCGTCCACGAAATTGCCAGGTAAGAAGAATGGTCCAAAACCCGTTAACTATTTCAAAAACCAAACAGTTTAAACAACTTTCCGAAAACAATTTTAATTGAAACCACATTATCACTTTTACTAATTTCCAACTTCATCCATAGATTCCACTAATATTATCCCTTCAATCATTCAAATTAAAATTTAAAACCAAATTTTAAATTATCAAATTTTCTTCAAAAATTTTTTTTAACTCCTTAAATTTTCGAATTTTTTTGCCAGCGTCTCCTTTGCGCGGCTAGATCCGAAAAACTACAAACTGCCTCTACGGGCCCTGAATCATCAAAAGAAAACAAAAGCCAAGTGGTTCAATCAGAATATCATAAATTTCATACACAATTTAAACACGTACCTTTTTGTCGGGCAATCAAATTTTACTTCTGAAATCGAATATATCGATTTATCTTTTGCCTTTAATTACCTGCATCTTACTCACCCATAATATCCAATCATTAAATTTCAAAAAAATTATATTTATTCCTTTTCAAATTTCTCAATATTTGCTTTACTTAAGCCCATACGATGTACATATATCATCCGTACGCAATATCAACTCTGATCGCTCACTCGATCACACAATTTCACTTTCGAACTAGTATCGCTCACACGACTCTCTAGTATGGACTCAGATCTGGTTCCTTGATCAGAAACTATCATTCTCCTTGCATAGCCATCTACTATGATAGAGAATTCCAGAATCGATCAAAAATCCATATCCAGGGTTCGCCGTCGGAAATCGAGTGAAAAGTCCCAACTCGGATTGATATAACTATCTCGAAATTCTGTGCTTGAATCTGGATCAAATCGTTATATGAATAAAATAATATACGTATATCTTACGTATTAATTTCAATTGATTATTAGCTATATCAATTCCTTTTATTCTCACTAATTTCATTTACCATCAATTATTCACAATTATCCTTTACACACCCTTTATTTAATCTTCATTCAAATACTTACTTAGCATATTCCTCAATACCAACTTCACTTTAGAATTCACCATTAACCTTTTTAAGTCCATTATAAACATTTTATACAACTTATTATATTTATTTTCACTTCATCACTTTGGTTTATATCCATTTCTATTCAAATTAAAATTTTGTAACGACCCGTATTTTACGGATCAAAACATCGTAAAATAATTAACAATTGGTTGCATTGTTGATAAGTCGTTCAGAATTTTTCTAAGTCCTAAGTTGGTTTGGACGGGTTAAGAGATAAAAGTCTGGGTCGAGTTGCCGACTTAAGGTTTTGACCGAGTTAAGAAATAGGTCGTATTGTCTTAAGTCGTATGGTGGTTTAGGTCGTGAGTTAGTTGGAGCGACCTATAGAATTATGCGACCTAAGTTTTAGTTAAGTGTTAGGTCGGCTGGGAGAGTTAGCGACCTAGTAATTCTGGGTTAGCGACTTAGTGATTAAGTTGTTAGGTCGGTTGGGACGACCTATAGAAGTTAGCGACCTATAGGAGTTAGCGACCTATAGGGTTGAGCGACTTAAGGTTAGGCAGCGACTTAAGAGGGTTAGCGAGTTAGTGTAGTTAGGTCGGCAACGACCTAAGTAGTAGTGAGCGACTTAAGGAGTTAAGTCGTACGTGTTAAGTCGTAAGTTTAGGTTGCGAGGTAGTGTGCCTGTTAAGTCGTTGGGTTGCTGTAGCATGTGTTTTGGTTTAAGTCGTAGGTCACAGGACTACTAAGTCGTAAGTCGTAACATGTTTTAAGTCGCGTGAAGACTTAAGGTGTTAGGTCGCTGGGTTTTGCCAAAGTGTTAGGTCGTAGATGACTTAAAGAGTTAAGTCGTAAGTCGTATTCCCTGGTAAGTCGTAGGTCGGAGACCCAGTTAGGTCGTAGCCTAGTTGAGTCGTGGCCGTGTTAAGGAGATAGCGTTAAGTCTTAAGTCGTAGGGACTTGGGTCTGTTAAGTCGTAGGTCGGCTGAGTGTTGAGTCGAAGACAGGGATAAGTCAGAGACGACTTATGGAGTTAGCCGAGTTACGACTTAGTGAATTTTCTGCCTATAAATAGAAGGGGGTTGGCTTCATTTTTGGGATCCGGATTTCGAAGCGACGAAGTGCTGCCATTTTGAGAGCTCGACTTCTACACTTCTTCACTTCTTTTCTCTACTCTAATCTAGTGCTCCCTTTCATCCAAATCGAAGATCAAGATTGAAGATTCAAGAGCTAAAGTTGAAGATCTTCATCCATTGAAGTGAGATTTCTTCATTTGAAGCGGATTCGTGATAGATCAAGATTGATCCTTCGCTGTCCAGATCTGAAGCGTGTTGATTTGAGGTTGTTTAGGTGATTTGGTGAGTGGTGATTATCTCTCACACGGATCCAAAGGAGTATACGGATTGTTGGCTCGATTTGGTGTTAAAATAGTGATTTCCATGCATTTTCTTCATCCTAAGTGTAGATCCATATAGATCCATTGTTCATGATGATTTGACAACAATTTTACTACATGTTAACCTATGCAAGTTCATTTATCAAGATTATAGAGACATTGCTCATGTTTTCATGCTTATTTGACTTTCGACTCTTTAATTACGAAATTGCCATTATAGTGATAATTGTCTACATAGATCATATTTGAATGCTTGATTGCTTGGATTAATGTTTGACTTGATTGATTGCTATAAATTAGATGATTGATGATTTGATTTAGACCGAAGATGATTCAAAAGCTAAGAGAAAGGCTCTTGAATTGGGAAAGCTGCTTGTGGCATATGTAGCGGGTGATGAAGCTCTTATGCATAGATTCGATGATGATGATGTTGAGATGAGACTTTGCGAGGATGTGATGAAGCGAAGTATGATATGAGAAAGTCTTGGTCTAATCCAGACGGGATCATTCCAAGCACGTTGGTAACTCGGTGATATGATTCGAGTTAAAGGTAATGGATGCTTGAGAGGCGCTTGAGCTAGTATGGAAATAGTCGTCAAGGAGGATGACTAGGAGGCTTGGATAGCATCGTTGTTGAAGGTTCTAGCATGCTCTAAGCAAGAGTACGTTTGGGTAGATTCGATAGTCCCAACGGCCAACTGTTGATGGTCGAGTACTCTGGGCAGATTCGATAGTCCTAGGCACGGGCTGCGACGACGTGCGGGGGTTATGTCTAGAACCGGGGTTTCCATTAGCCCTTGACGGACGGCTGAAAGAATGTGTCGGTCATTCAATTAACGGTGATATCGAAGCAATGATAACAGTGATAGCCAGAGTCATGGATGTTTGGTTGTATCGTCATTCGGTCTCAAGAGCAGTGTTTTCTGGGTGCTTATCTGATCTTGGTTTAGGCCTTGGGGGTTTGTGCTTGGAAAACATCGCCCTTGACTCGAGTGATAATTTCTTTACTTTACATTGTATGCTCTGTTATGTTTGCTTCTGCTTAGTGTGTGTCTGGGGGCTATCACTGTAGAAAGAGGTTGGAGTGGGAGGGTTGTATTCCTATTCCTTTTCCTTTATGCTCTTTTGGTATGTTGTTAGTTAATTTACTGCTCACTAAGACTGTTGTCTGACTCAAGGCTTTATGTTTTAATTCTTATTGCCTTGGGCTGTTCGTCCATTTTGGGACGGGCAGACTAGGTAGCAGGTGACAGGTGCTGTTCTAGCTTTTCACGGTGCTGATATAGAAGACGAGTTGGAGTATTGCATATTGTTTCTTTCTTACTATATGTACTGGATGTTCCGCTGCTTTGTATTCTCTGAGTGATATGTAGTGAGGTTTGATGTATTGACTATTTGGATGCTTGTATTCAACTATTATGGAGTTTTATATGATGGCATTTTATTCTGTAAAGCTTCACTATACATATGTTCTATTGTATTTTGTCCATGCGCTGTGAGTAATACGATAGATTTTGTTGTTTTAATCTACCCTGACAATCGTCCATGGTCGCCTGGCATACTTTACAGCGCATTTTCTCTAGATTCGATGCAGGGGTCATGGGCGGTTGTCACATTTGGTATCAGAGCATTGGTTAATCGATTTTACCCAACGCTCGTTGACATTACTACGTATGAGAGACGTAATTGTAATTTGATGGATGAATACTATATATAATATAGTAGTTTAGTTGAGTTTGAGTCCTTTATGCAGTTGTTTCTCTAGATGTGCTAATCATTCCTTTTTATAGATATTGAGAATGAGTCGAAGAGGTAGACCAGCTGCTAGGGAAGGCCGGGCTACTGAGGGGACTGCTGATTATGCAGCCATGTTCGAAGCTATGATGACTTCGATCATGAGAAGGATACCAGTTCCGGGGGCAGCAGTAGATGTTGGAGTTCAAGTCCAAACTCCGAAACCAGTGGATTTTGCTAAGTTATGCAAGGACTATACTGCCCTTGGAGGAAAGGTTTTCTTGGGAACAAAATCAACTATCGAAGTCCAGAGATGGATAGATGCTTGTAGAAGGATCTTTGGTGATTTGGGAATTGATGATGCAACTAAGAGGAAGTTGGCATCAAGGCAGCTTCAAGGGAGAGCCTCTGATTGGTGGAACTCTATTACCATCAATACTCTGGAGGAAGAGATTACTTGGGAGCAATTCCAAGTCAGGTTTGAAGCTAAGTTCATTTCTACAGCTCAGAAGTCTGTTCTGTTCAAGAAGTTTGTAGAGCTCAAGCAAGGTGGAAGACCAGTTCTTGAGTATGTTTCTGAGTTTGAAGCTTTGTCCAAGTATGCCCGGTCGTATATCGAATCTGCATATCAGAAGAATGAGAAGTTTGTGACAGGCTTGGACAGTTATCTTGGGAGGCAGCTGGTGGATCATTTGGACGATTCATTTGAGAAGCTTGTGGAGAAAGCTCTCAGGCATGAGAGTCTGTTTCCTAAGGAAGGATTTGTTGTTGCTATGACCAGGGGAGAGTCTAAACCATAGCAGGATGGAAACAAGAAGAGGAAGCAGCAGCAGAAGGGTAAGGATGGCCAGAAGAAGCCGAAAGGCGAAGTGACTTGCTACAATTGTCAGCAGAAGGGCCATTTCTCGAAGGATTGTAAGAATCTGAAGGTACCGATGAAGTGTCACAACTGTGACAAGACGGGGCATTTCAAGAATAATTGTCCAGAACCGAGGAGGGACAAGCAGATTGTGCAAGCTTATGCTTTGGGAGCTGTTCCATCGTCTTCGAAAGCTCCTACCGCTGAAGAGAAAGGAAAGAGTGTGGTGGTTCAAGGTACTCTTTTCCTATGTGGTGTTCCAGTTAGAGTTCTGTTTGATACTGGGGCGTCGCATTCGTTTGTTTGTAATGAACTCGTAGGCCGGTTAGATTTGAAGCCGGATATTGTTGATAGGCCATTGGTTGTGACTAATCCAGTTGGGGGTTCGTCTTGTTTGTGTATGTTATGCCGTGGTCTGATTGTGTCGAGTCATGGTTGCTCTTTTGTTTGTGATTGCTTTGTTCTGAACTTTGCGGGGTTCGGAATTATTTTGGGTATGGACTAGCTTAGGAAGTATGCGGCGAAGGTTGATTGCGAGAGGTTGGAAGTGACAGTCGAGAATGTGGAGGGGCGAAAGGTTGTGATACGATGTAAGCATGAAGAAGGCGTCTTCATGAGCTTCATGTATTCGCTAGTTGTTCCACGGGATGGACTGTCATCGGTGCCAATCGCTAATGGATTTGAGGATGTCTTTGACGAAGTCAAAGGGTTGCTGCCGCATAGAGAGATCGAGTTTCGTATAGATCTAGTTGAAGGAGCCAGACCTGTTGTGATGCCTCTTAGGCGGATGGCGCCTAAGGAACAGCAAGAGTTGAGGGTGCAAGTTGATGATCTTTTGCAGAAAGGATTCATTCGGCGTAGTGTGTCCGAATGGGGTGCACCAGTTGTGTTTGTAACCAAGGCAGATGGGTCGTTGAGATTGTGCGTCGATTATCGTGAGCTGAATAAGGTGACTAAGAAGAACAAGTATCCATTGCCGAGAATAGATGACTTGTTTGATCAGCTTCACGAAGCCAAGGTGTTTTCTCAGATGGATTTGGCAACGGGATTTCACCAGTTGAGAGTAGCTAAGGATAGTGTGCCGAAGACTGCTTTTCGGACACCATCCGGTTTCTTTGAGTGGCTGGTAATGCCGTTTGGGTTGACTAACGCGCCAGCATATTTTGTGGATCTTATGAATAGAGTGTTCAGAGATCAGTTGAACAAGTTCGTACTTGTGTTCGTGGATGATATTCTGATTTATTCCAGAACTGAAGAAGAGAACAAGACGCACTTGCGTATTTTTTGGGAAATCTTACGAAAACATCAGCTGAAGGCTAAGTTTTCGAAGTGTCACTTTTGGAAGAGTGAAGTGAGGTTCTTAGGCCATGTTATTTCTGGAAATGGAATAGCGGTTGATCCCGCTAAGGTGGCAGCAATCCAGGATTGGGTTAGACCTAAGAATGCATCTGATGTGAGAAGTTTTCTTGGATTAGCAGGATATTATCGACGGTTTATCAAAGACTTCTCCAAGATAGCTACATCGTTAACAGGATTGACGAAGAAGAACCAAGTGTTCAGTTGGGATGCTAAGTGTGAGCAAGCTTTCGGAATCCTGAAAGAGAGATTGACGAGTGCTCTTGTTCTGACTATTCCTAGTGGGAATGATGAGATGGTGGTTTACACCGATGCATGTGGTACTGGACTTGGAGCAGTGCTGATGCAGAGGGATAAAGTTGTTGCGTATGCAAGTCGACAACTGAAGCCGCATGAAAGGAATTACCCGACTCATGATTTGGAGTTAGCGGCAATTGTTTTTGCTCTGAAAATATGGAGACATTATCTATTGGGAGTTCGATTTGAGTTGTTTACGGATCATAAGTCGTTGAAGTATCTTTTCTCCCAAAAGGATTTGAATCTTCGGCAGCAACGTTGGCTAGAGTTTTTGGCATCATATGATTTTGGTATAGCTTATACTCCGGGAAAAGGTAACGCAGTGGCAGATGCGTTAAGTCGAAGACATGCAGGATTGGGGGCCATGTTTTCAGAGTGGAAGAGCCTCGAGTATTTAGCTAGATTTGACTTCAGACCTAGATGTGAATTGGAACCTGAGATGTTGGCAAACTTATCAATAAGACCTTCTCTTGTGGAAAGGATTGGCGAGAGCCAAAAGCGAGACGATAAGCTTGTCAAGATTATCCGTGATTTGGAATCTGGATTAGAACCAGAAAAGGATAAAGGATTCGAGGTCGATCGAGAGGGTTGGCTTCGGAAGTAAGGACGACTAGTTGTTCCCGATATAGATGAATTGAGGAGTGAAGTTCTGAGGGAAAGTCATCACTCGAAGTTGACAATTCATCCAGGTGGAAATAAGATGTATCGGGATATGAAGAGAACCTATTACTGGGAAGGTATGAAGAAGGATGTTGGAAATTTTATTTCCAAATGTATGAACTGGCAGTTGGTAAAAGCCGAACAGAAGAAGCCAAGTGGATTGCTTCAGCCATTAGAAGTTCCTACATGGAAGTGGGAACAGGTATCGATGGATTTTATTGATGGACTACCTAGAACCAGAACAGGAAATGAAGGGATTTGGGTCATTGTGGATCGTCTGACTAAGAGCGCAAGATTCATTCCTGTTCGATCGACTAGGACTGCATCAAAATTGGCTGAGTTGTATGTTAAGTGGATAGTTCGATTCCACGGTATTCCGAAGAGTATAGTGAGCGATCGAGATCCATTATTCACTAGTGGATTTTGGAAGAGCTTCCAGGAGGTTTTGGGAACCGAGTTGTGTTTGAGTACAGCTTATCACCCTCAAACGGATGGTCAGACCGAGAGAGTCAACCGAGTTTTGGAAGATCTTCTTAGAGCTTGTGTTTTGGATTTTGGAGGATCATGGGAAGATCACCTTCATTTGGTGGAGTTTGCATACAACAACAGTTTCCAGTCAAGCATTGGTATGGCACCGTATGAGGCATTGTATGGGAGACCGTGTAACTCTCCGACATGTTGGTTAGAAATAGGAGAAAAGCTGATACTGGGGCCAGAGATGATTCGACAGACTACGGAGTGCATAGAGATCATTCGGCAACGAATGAAGGCAGCCCAAGACCGTCAGAAGAGTTATGCCGATAAGCGTCGAAAGGATTTGGAATTCGACATAGGAGATATGGTTTTTGTGAAGATTTCTCCACTGAAGAATGTTATCCGATTCGGGAAGAAAGGAAAATTGACTCCGAGATTTGTTGGACCATTCCCGATCATCGAGCGAATTGGAAAGCTCGCCTATAGACTGGAGTTACCTGAGAAGATGTCGAGTGTGCACAATGTTTTTCATGTGTCATATCTACGGAAGTATGTGCACAACTCGAATACAGTGGTTTCTACTGATAGCTGTGAAGATTTCGAAGTTGATCCAGTTGATAGAAGACCTCGTAAGCCGCTTCGTGTTGTTGAAACCGACACGAAACAGCTTAGGAGGAAGGTAGTTAAGTTGCTCAAGATACAATGGAGTGATGATGATAACGACTGTACGTGGGAGGTGGAAGAGAGGATGAAGGCAGCTCATCCTGAACTCTTCAAGGTATGTCCCTAAGGTGTCGTCTCATCTCACGATATTGTAACTTGTTCTAAGTCTTAGAATTCTGTACGCTAAGTTAGAATTGGATGCATGGTTTGTTGATTGCTATGGATGGTAGGCGTACAGAATAGTCTTTGATTGCTTTGTTTGCTTGGAATTTCGGAGGCGAAATTCCTAAGGGGGAGAGAATGTAACGACCCGTATTTTACGGATCGAAACATCGTAAAATAATTAACAATTGGTTGCATGGTTGATAAGTCGTTCAGAATTTTTCTAAGTCCTAAGTCGGTTTGGACGGGTTAAGAGATAAAAGTCTAGGTCGAGTTGCCGACTTAAGGTTTTGACCGAGTTAAGAAATAGGTCGTATTGTCTTAAGTCGTATGGTGGTTTAGGTCGTGGGTTAGTTGGAGCGACCTATAGAATTATGCGACCTAAGTTTTAGTTAAGTGTTAGGTCGGCTGGGAGAGTTAGCGACCTAGTAAATCCGGGTTAGCGACTTAGTGATTAAGTTGTTAGGTCGGTTGGGACGACCTATAGAAGTTAGCGACCTATAGGAGTTAGCGACCTATAGGGTTGAGCGACTTAAGGTTAGGCAGCGACTTAAGAGGGTTAGCGAGTTAGTTTAGTTAGGTCGGCAACGACCTAAGTAGTAGTGAGCGACTTAAGGAGTTAAGTCGTACGTGTTAAGTCGTAAGTTTGTTAGGTTGCGAGGTAGTGTGCCTGTTAAGTCGTTGGGTTGCTGTAGCATGTGTTTTGGTTTAAGTCGTAGGTCGCAGGACTACTAAGTCGTAAGTCGTAACATGTTTTAAGTCGCGTGAAGACTTAAGGTGTTAGGTCGCTGGGTTTTGCCAAAGTGTTAGGTCGTAGATGACTTAAAGAGTTAAGTCGTAAGTCATATTCCCTGGTAAGTCGTAGGTCGGAGACCCAGTTAGGTCGTAGCCTAGTTGAGTCGTGGCCGTGTTAAGGAGATAGCGTTAAGTCTTAAGTCGTAGGGACTTGGGTCTGTTAAGTCGTAGGTCGGCTGAGTGTTGAGTCGAAGACAGGAATAAGTTGGAGACGACTTATGGAGTTAGCCGAGTTACGACTTAGTGAATTTTCTGCCTATAAATAGAAGGGGGTTGGCTTCATTTTTGGGATCCGGATTTCGAAGCGACGAAGTGCTGCCATTTTGAGAGCTCGACTTCTACACTTCTTCACTTCTTTTCTCTACTCTAATCTAGTGCTCCCTTTCATCCAAATCGAAGATCAAGATTGAAGATTCAAGAGCTAAAGTTGAAGATCTTCATCCATTGAAGTGAGATTTCTTCGTTTGAAGCGGATTCGTGATAGATCAAGATTGATCCTTCGCTGTCCAGATCTGAAGCGTGTTGATTTGAGGTTGTTTAGGTGATTTGGTGAGTGGTGATTATCTCTCACATGGATCCAAAGGAGTATATCGGATTGTTGGCTCGATTTGGTGTTAAAATATTGATTTCCATGCATTTTCTTCATCCTAAGTGTAGATCCATATAGATCCATTGTTCATGATGATTTGACAACAATTTTACTACATGTTAACCTATGCAAGTTCATTTATCAAGATTATAGAGACATTGCTCATGTTTTCATGCTTATTTGACTTTCGACTCTTTAATTACGAAATTGCCATTATAGTGATAATTGTCTACATAGATCATATTTGAATGCTTGATTGCTTGGATTAATGTTTGACTTGATTGATTGCTATAAATTAGATGATTGATGATTTGATTTAGACCGAAGATGATTCAAAAGCTAAGAGAAAGGCTCTTGAATTGGGAAAGCTGCTTGTGGCATATGTAGCGGGTGATGAAGTTCTTATGCATAGATTCGATGATGATGATGTTGAGATGAGACTTTGCGAGGATGTGATGAAGCGAAGTATGATATGAGAAAGTCTTGGTCTAATCCAGACGGGATCATTCCAAGCACGTTGGTAACTCGGTGATATGATTCGAGTTAAGGGTAATGGATGCTTGAGAGGCGCTTGAGCTAGTATGGAAATAGTCGTCAAGGAGGATGACTAGGAGGCTTGGATAGCATCGTTGTTGAAGGTTCTAGCATGCTCTAAGCAAGAGTACGTTTGGGCAGATTCGATAGTCCCAACGGCCAACTGTTGATGGTCGAGTACTCTGGGCAGATTCGATAGTCCTAGGCACGGGCTGCGACGACGTGCGGGAGTTATGTCTAGAACCGGGGTTTCCATTAGCCCTTGACGGACGGCTGAAAGAATGTGCCGGTCATTCAATTAACGGTGATATCGAAGCAATGATAATAGTGATAGCCAGAGTCATGGATGTTTGGTTGTATCGTCATTCGGTCTCAAGAGCAGTGTTTTCTGGGTGCTTATCTGATCTTGGTTTAGGCCTTGGGGGTTTGTGCTTGGAAAACATCGCCCTTGACTCGAGTGATAATTTCTTTACTTTACATTGTATGCTCTGTTATGTTTGCTTCTGCTTAGTGTGTGTCTGGGGGCTATCATTGTAGAAAGAGGTTGGAGTGGGAGGGTTGTATTCCTATTCCTTTTCCTTTATGCTCTTTTGGTATGTTGTTAGTTAATTTACTGCTCACTAAGACTGTTGTTTGACTCAAGGCTTTATGTTTTAATTCTTATTGCCTTGGGCTGTTCGTCCATTTTGGAACGAGCAGACTAGGTAGCAGGTGACAGGTGCTGTTCTAGCTTTTCACGGTGCTGATATAGAAGACGAGTTGGAGTATTGCATATTGTTTCTTTCTTACTATATGTACTGGATGTTCCGCTGCTTTGTATTCTCTGAGTGATATGTAGTGAGGTTTGATGTATTGACTATTTGGATGCTTGTATTCAACTATTATGGAGTTTTATATGATGGCATTTTATTCTGTAAAGCTTCACTATACATATGTTCTATTGTATTTTGTCCATGCGCTGTGAGTAATACGATAGATTTTGTTGTTTTAATCTACCCTGACAATCGTCCATGGTCGCCTGGCACACTTTACAGCGCATTTTCTCTAGATTCGGTGCAGGGGTCATGGGCGTTTGTCACAAATTTCAATTTCATTTGAACTCAATTTACCTTCCATATCTTAAATATTGAATTTTAATCGACCATATCTCAACCCATACTTAATTCACTTGTTATTGTAATTAGTTCCATCCACTAATCATTTCATATCTCACTGAATTTTATTTCTAAACTTTTTTTTTCTTTTAGTCCACTCGAACTAATTTTTCAATTTCACTTTATTCAACAAGATTGAAATCAAACATCATTCCAATATTCAATTTCAATTCCATTTACTTTCAAATTACATTAATTTGTTCATCCATAAATTATTTCCAACTTAATAATTTCTATTTCAGTAACTATTCCGTTTAGCCTGCTTAGGCTAATTTTCCAAAAATACACTCTTATTTAACTTAATTATAAGTTAAATTCCATTCCAATTTAAATTTTTAACCTTTATAAGTTTTCCAACTTATTTATATTCCATAAAACATTTTTAAATAAACTTCCAGAGTTTAAATAATTGCTTAATATTTCAAAATCATTTTTGAAATCATATACACCCAAAAACCCTTGGTACATCAAATCATTCCTTTGAATTTCAAAATCAAACCAATTTCGCGAACAAACTCCAAATCAAACATTTCAGGTAGCAATTCCTCCTTTGGAAACTCGAAAATGAACACCGATGATGTCGCGATCATCATCGAAATTATTTTCAAGCGACCGAAGTGAGTTTAGTGCTTTTATTTCTTTTTAAAATCATTTTAAATATTCTTATTCCAAATCTCAATAGATTTCATTTCAAATTCAAAAACATTTTCTCCAAATAATATCACCTTTATTTTTCCGAGACTCTGAAAAACATTTCAAAATCAAAGTAAATTAAATTTCCAACTCCCAAATTTCAAATCCTTTAAATCTATATTTAAATATTCCTCCGGGCTTTTATTCTATTCCAAATTATAAATCACATTTATAATCTCATATATACAAACTCATTTTGTCATATGGATTAATTTCTTAAATTTTGGTTATAACTCCAATTTCTTATTCAATTTCCACAACAACAATGATAATAATTTAATATTACCATTTCCTGACAACCAAGTACACCATATACACTATAATAATTTACGAAAATTATTCCTTTTATTTACAAAAATAATTATTTCATTTACCCCACTTTAAAATAATACCGTGTCGAAGTGTTTTGTTCAAGTGTTTAGAGATCCCTATCAATAACGTTAATAACTCGTATTGACCAGAATCCATAAGCCACTCAACAAACCAATCAACACAATATAAAACAGTTTTATCTTCACTAACAAATACGCGCTCATATCTATTAATACACTCAAACTCATTCTAGGGTGCTACTAACCCTATCTCTAATGAGTAATCCCCATCAGAGCCAAGGTTCTCGCTTAACCTTCAGCTTTGATACCAAGTGTAACGAACGGGATTTTCGACCTTCGAAAATCGACATCAATACGTTCACTGTATTACATGCCGAAAATTCGAATGCCGGAAATACCAGATTGTTTGGGAAAGAAGAAAGAGGTAGAAGAAGGAAATAGAAACAACATAGAATCTCACAATCACAGCAGAACAATATATAATAGATAACAACTGATCTTTATACAAAAGAACTATAACTGTTTTATACATTACATCATCAGAGTACAACACAAATCAAAAGCATAATACTGGACAGTTATAATAACTTGTCCTCAACAAAAGCTGAATATACAGCCTACAATACACAGTGGAATATAAATCAGATACGTGAAATACGCCTTTGCCATCCAGCTCGTCTCCTGAGCTCCATAGCATCCTATCCTGAATCTGTGATACTCGGTCTGACTCGAGTATTATAATAAAATAATACCCGAGTCAGTCTGGAAAACCAGCGTGAGAAAACCCACTCAATTGAATTATTAAAGTTATCAAAATCCTTTGAAATCAAAGGTATCTCGTAAGACCACACCACACATAAACACGACGGGTTTTTACCTTACGATAATCAAAATATTTCATATCAAATCCTCTGATATTATAATAGTGTCTAAGTACAAATACTTATTCAAATAGTTGAAATGCTTACATCTCACGTTTCAGTATAGTTGGGCACAATCAAAATCGTATGGCGCTTATTGGAGGATGGATTCCATACGAATGGCTAGGTACTGGGGTATCACCTGCCACAGTACACGTCTAGAACAACGTATCGAGGACCATGTCGGGATCCCCTACCACACAAGACCGAACTATCCCTGACATGGATAGACCGAGTATGCTATCACCATGGGTGTTTCCACCCTCTTTCAAGCTCCTTCCATATACCGTAGTAATAAAAAATATCCGAGGTTATCTAGAAAGGTGATAAACATACCCTAATTAGGTGCTACTCACTTAGCCTTGCTGCATCTCCCCTTCTTTTCAGTCATTCCCAGTTGACGAGGTTAGAGGCTACGATTACCTTTTTAGAAATAGTCACTTAGAATGCTCATTGTCCTCCAATGACAATGTACTGATAGCATTCATCCATACAAGTCCGTTTCGGGTCCAAATGGAACCGAAGCCACTACTCCTACTACATCCATTTTGGAATCACCCTTAGGATTAGTAGCGATTAGCCCTTGCACTTCACTACTCCATCTTCGACTCCATGCTCCTGCCTTTATTGAAAACGTACTCGTTGGATTGAAGTGGTTTTCGGAAAACAAATCTGATCTCGGTCTCTTCGAAAACAACGTTCGATATTTCTGGTAAACCAACCCCAGTTCTTTAGGAAATAAACAGACGAAAATAAGATCGTAGATCACCTCCTAACCGTTAGTGGACGGATTTCCTTATAAATGTCCTAGAAGAACGAAACGAGTTTATACGTATAGTATAGCACCTCGAACGGTAATTGTACCATATAATATCTTCTAGATATTCCCAAAGTTATATTTTTGGTCCAGATTTGATAGTCGGTTATTTAACCATCAAATAAACAATCATTCAGCCAATTATTCCATTTTTCCACTGAATAACTCCAAATCCCCCTTTTTATATTTAATTTTATTAAATTAAATCTCTTCATCCAAAATATATGCTTATCTTATAGAGTTAAGTAAATTCACCAAAACTATTCTTTCAAAGATATTTGGAAAACCTTTAAAATAATTAGGAAAGTACCACTGCGGTATCATACCATGGATTCACAGTTCAATGGTTACGTCTCTATCCCAGAGAAATTCAAGACTTAACTACAAGCACTCACTGCATCCGATTTCGCCATTCGAGTATACCAATACTTCCCGAAACTTTATTTAATAAATTTCAAAATAATACTTATGAAATCCATATAATAATTTCCCAAGTTAACTCTAGGCAACTACTTTTTAAATAAAAGCTATTATATAAAAATTAATATTAAATAGTTTGTCCTTTGAAAATAATAATACTGATTAATTCTTAAATAAAAATTGACTTACTATAAACTAGCTGAACCAATATTTAAATATACTTTAAACAATTTTAAATAACTAAATAATTATTTTCTTTTTGAAATATTCTTAAACACTTTTTAAATTTCCTAGTTAATACTTAAAAACCCTTCTTTTTTGAAATAACTTAACTTCTCAAAAAAATACATTTTCAACTCCAATATAGCTAGTCTACTTATTTATAAATCCCTCTTGATTTATTTCCAGTTTGATTTACGTTCCAATTTTGTAAATTTCCTTTTTCACATTTCTAAAAATAAAACTACTATTTATTTTTAAAACGATTTACCCATCTCCTTATAAATTCCCACCATGAATTTATAAATTTTAAATTATCCACGGATAATTACTTCACTTTATTTTATAAACTTCGTTTATAAATTCCATAGTTTCATTTCCTGTTTATAACGGTTTCATAACACTTAATCGATTTTCTAAATTAAATTTCACTTTTCAA
Source organism: Allium fistulosum (assembly GCA_030737815.1). Classification (NCBI taxonomy): domain Eukaryota; kingdom Viridiplantae; phylum Streptophyta; class Magnoliopsida; order Asparagales; family Amaryllidaceae; genus Allium; species Allium fistulosum. The sequence continues at coordinate 1,396,824,646 of CM060902.1, forward strand.
TTAATTTCTTAGTTAACCCAATTATATCCCAAACCTACTAATTTCAAATTCACTTCCTTTTTATGATTTAAAATCTTATTTAAATCTGGAACATCAATTTCATATTTTATTTTCCAAAATTCCCCTCTTATTTTCCAAACTATTTAAAATCCTAAATTTAAAAACACATTCTTTTATACTTAAAATAATATCGCTTAAGTTCTTATTTTAAAAAAACCCCCTTTTGTTGACATTTATTCAAAGATCTCTATTTTTCCATATTCCGTAATTATTAAATAGGATTTTAAAAAAACAAACTATTTATTTTTTCCCAAATTCATTACTTTTTCATTTATCCACTTTACTATAAATATTTTACTTTAAAATTCCCCCTTTTATTTTCCTTTAAAAATTCAACATTTATATTTTCAATATAATCTATCACAGATTATTCAAATAAATCATATCACTAAATATGAAAATAAATTCAACATTTTTGAGGAATTCAGTTGGATCCCTCCAACCTATTTCCCTGCATCCACAAATGTTAATACAATATAAAAATACCAATCCTACTTCGAGGGGGATATCGCGGTATATAGGGTCATCCGCTATTATGCGGGGCGTATAGGGTCCCATCTGCTATATAAATGCGGGAATATCAATCACTCCAATATATATACTACTATATATAATATCACATCTACTGATAATAATTATCAGTTTCTATCAATCAATTAATAATTAATTTTAACTATTAAAAATTAATTATGGAAATCCAAAGTTGAGTGAGACTAACTCGCCTTGATTTTTAGTCGCAATACATTCCAAATTTAAATAAAACCGAACAGCGTTCGTTTTAAATTTAAAATTCCTACAGACTCTGAAAATTCCCAAGCCAATTATGCTGATGCCCCAAGTATAACACGACTGTTTTTCGTTTAATTTGGACCTCGAATGGGTGGAATATAACATTTATAAGATTGCAAATAAATCAAACCATTAATTTTCTATATAATTAACTAAATTTATAATTTAAAATGTTAATTACCCAAAATGATTCCTCCACAAATCGTACGCGGCCTCACTACCCCAGTCAAAAATCACGTACAAGCTCCAAACAAATACGAACTCCCCCATCATCGATGTCGCTTCCGACCACGACAGTCAATAACCTCGCCCACACCCTCCTAGCTAACCACGACCAGCCGCTACCCTCCCTTGTGACTTCGACCTGAAGCCCATCGACTAGAAGCCGACGCGACCCCCAACAAAACATGTGGCTGCCTCCCTTCTCAAAGTTTCATGGCCACGCTTTCCTCCACGACCAGCCAGTGACCACGCGCCATCTCCTCTCGTGCTCTCGCTCACACCTGTTCCTTTTTTTTGACGTAGATCGATTTCGATCCCTCCCTCCCTTTTTTTTGAATTCTGGAAATGAAACGAGAAAGGAGAAGAGAAAAATAGTTTGCGTGCATTCATACTGGGAAGGATTTAAATCCCCCTTTTTATCGAGATTTTGAAATGTGAAAGAAAGGCTCGGCTGTTTTATAAATAAAAGAAGAAGAGGGAGATGTGTTTTTAAAAAGGGAAACGTATGCTACATGGCAGGGTACAGTGATTTGAGGTGATAAGAAAAAACAGCTGATGTGAACATATATGTCAATCAATATAAATATATATATTTATTTGAATTTAAATCGTCTCTAATTCGCAGCTTAAAATTTTGACCTCTTATCGAGGCGTGCCGCTAGGCATTTATAATGTTATACCCCTATTCCGAACGCAATGGAAAAGGGTTCGAGTCCTAATTCGATCGTATGGAGAAGATATCTTATTGGACCCAATTATTATATTGAATTTTCGTTTTAAATTCTAGCGCGTTTATATACCGTACGACCAAGCGATAACTCCAAACGTAATGAAATTTGAAATAATAATACACTATTATGGATCCAATGGAACTGGTTTCGTCGAAATATGAGACTGTGCCTCGGAAGGCTATTTTTAAATATCAAGTTAAACGATATATTTTTAAAACTGAGCAAATCATCTTTAAATTCAATTTTAAAGATTTTATTATCTTCAGTATTATCAATATAAATTTTATAAGCCTTTAAATTATTTTTAACAAGTTTAAAACTCCAGATTCAATATTTTACCCAATTTCCAATTATTAAATTCAATAATTAATTTATCCAATAAATAGTTATATTTGAAATTCAAGTTAAAAATTAACTTTTAACTATTTAAAATCAATTAAATATTCCAATTTCAAATATCCAAAATTCTGGGTCGTTATAATAAACTAATTAAATCATTTGTTCTAAAGAGAATTCATCATATCAGTTGTGTGACTCGTCAAGTGTAAATTTGGTCAGCGATATACATTGAAATATTCAAATGTTAACGTTCACGCGTCACTTAGTAGGTGGTGTGACATTTTGGTCAAATTTATCGCTTACTTAGTTTCGGTAAAATCCAATTTTACTTAATTAAGCGTTACCTGGTTGTGATATTTATTTACACCAATTCTCTTCATCAAAATTATATCACTTTGGACTTGCAGAATTCGATAATTGTCAAAATTCCTACATCGTCCATATTCAACTCTATAGTCCAAAAAAGTCCTTGGTTCAGTAATAACAATTATTATTAACCGAGCTCTGGCTAGATACTTTGACTTTGAGTTGACTTGAGTTAACCGTGATTTTAACCCTATATAATTGAGGAGACGAATCCTCTCTTGAATAGTGCTTCACTTCCAATATTTCCACTCGACTCAACTATAGTCACTCAATGAAACGTCATGCTATGATTTAACTATAATCAAAGTGGATTTTTTGTATTGAAGATCCACAGTATTCTCAAGTCGAGAGAATTGTGTAAATCAGTCACATCGATATTTTCAATTTGACCTTAATTATATTAACCAATAGAAAACTATCGAGGAGTCGTTCCATAGTTATCCAATAACTATCGGTACGTAACCTCTTCGTGCCCCAGCAGTCATGAGTAATGAGAGCATTACATACTCTAGTCTCAACAGATACATCGATATCTAGTCTCGATGCATCTTGACTAGGAATATTTAAAATGGTATATTTATTTTTGTTGTGATAAATTACTCAAGGTTACAGCACCTTGTAACTACTATCACAAAATGTACCATTTATGGCTTTTCTATTAAATATACTTTTAATTAAATTAATTAATTAATATAACACATTATACCAAGTATATAATAGAAAGAAAAGGCCTTTTATTTTGAACAAGATTGATCAACGAGTTAGATGATATGTAACAAATTACATAATTACACATAAGGCATACCCCTAACTCTATCACTAAGCATTATCCTACCCGCCCTTAATAAATATCTATCATTCCATTTATAATTTATTGTTAATTTTATCTATTATTAATAACCAATCATTATGTTGAGTTTAGTTGGTTTTATTAAAAACCCTGGATATTCTATGAGAAATTTCATAATCTTACAATTTAACGTACAAGTGATGTGAATTTTTGTCTTATCTATATCATTCAAAACTAATAGGGAACTCTTATCGAAATTTATTTTTTGACCAAAGAGCAGCTTAAAACTATATAATATAAACTTAAATGCTATAATATATCTAGGTAAATGAGATGTAAAGAACATGGTATCATCCTCAAAGTGAAGAATAGAAATGCCATTATTCGTAATTTCATTACCAATATTATATAGAATCTCATTACTAGTGGCTAGTTTGATAACTTTAGCAAAAATATCCGCAATTAAATTTAAAAAAAAGTGGTGACAATGGATCACCTTGCCTAAGTCCACGTTTCAATTGAGTTTTATTTCCTAATATACCATTAACCATAATACTTCAGTTTCCAGCTTTAAGTAATGACATAATCCAACCAACCCATCTAATACTGAACCCTTGGCCAATAGTAAATTATTAAGAAAATCTCAATCAACTGATCCAAAAGCTTTTGCAAAGTCAATTTTTAAAAGTGCAGAAGTGATATTGTTTTAACAACAACGGTTAATGAATTCTTGAAATACTGCTAGTCCATTTGTAATATTTCTACGTTTGATAAACGCGGTCTGTAATATCAATTAATTCGTTCAGTTTAATGTTTAACTTATTAGCTAAAACCTTTGAAATGACTTTGAAAGAACAATTTTATAATGAAATAGGTCTGAAATCTTTTAGCTCATTTGCACCCACTTTCTTGTGTACTAGGATTACATTAGAAAAACTAAACTTGCCTAATTGCAATGAACCATTATAAAATTTGTTGAACATATTAATACACACATACACACACAATATACCTCACCCACATTTACGCATTAAGACCATATAAGAGAAACTCCTTATTTTGCCTTTAATTATGGATTAGTTTCCTTTATTGCTTTTAACTTCCTTTTTGTACAGTTTATGGTTATTTGTTAATGGTTATTAAATAGGCGGCTTCGTTATTTATTACCCTATTTATTTTATATGTTACATCTTATATGTTATTATTATATTTATACTTAACATAAATTTTAGGCTAATTAATATTTATTAAATATTCCCAAGCGTGTGTAAAAGCGTTTCAATACAAAGATTTTTGCTTCTTATTTGAGATGTTACGATAATCTAAATGTCACAAATTCTATATCCATACAAGTCCTAGTCCAATACAACAGTTTACACAATAGCTAATATAACAATTAAATTAGCTAAACAAAACAGATTTGCATATAGACACACACATACATATGCACATACACATACATATGCATATACATATACATATACATATACATATACATATACATATACATATACATATACATATATATGGAATCAAAACATCTAACTTGTTTTACATCAAGGTAGTAGAAGTAACGCCTCTATTTCATAGGAGCAAACTTTACAATTTAAATCCTTTATATTCTATTCGAGTTTTAAATGTATAAGGTTGGAGTGAAAATAGATTCATATTTATTTTCATTATGGTAGTAGACGGTGCAAACCATGGATGGAATAAAAATCCATGCTTTTCACACCCTTTCCTAATTCTTTTTAGAATCTTTCATCATAACAAACACATATTGGAAAGTGGAAGTTGAATAGGACATAAATTATTCATATTACAAATAATAACGGATTAAATTCTACCATATTAACATAAAACAAAAAAGACTCCAACCAATTCCAGAATTAACATTTTTCAGGGGAATTTTTGGGTTTTAGATTTAAAGTTTTTGCATACAGAACTCCCTAAGGCATAAAACAAATCCAAACATAAACTGCACACACTACTATATAGAGAAAAACTAAGATTTCCACTCACATAAAACTCTCACAGAAATTCATTGGATTTGATTCCAAGCCTTTGCATATTCCTTCCTCCAATTATCTTCTTTTTCGTTGTATAACATATAAGTATTTTATTTATATGTATTAGATTCCAAAATCATGGATTCGAGAGGGATAAAAACTATATATATATATACACATATATATAAAGATTTATTACCACTTTTCCTTAAGCTTGCTTACTTTAATTTCTTCTTGAATATTCAATGTATATATTTGTGTCTGAATTTGATTTTTAGAAGTTTATTGAGGAGGAGGAAAAATGGCAAAGTTTTGTTGGCTTGTTTAATTTTTTTCTGATAAAAGTGAGGAGCTAACCTCTTATTTATAGTGTTAAGATGCGCCTAGACTGTAGGATCAAAGACGGTTCGAAATAATAAAGTCCAGCCCATTAATGCCTTAAAACACTGGCTGGCAGCACCAAAGACCGATCGACCCTGGGCGGTCGATCGGTCCCAATGAGTGTCGATCGGTTGTGGTCCAAGCGTAATATATTACGTTAATGTTATAATTAACATTATTTTATTTATAATCCGTTAACGTTTACATTTTCTTAAACATTAAGTATACTCTAAATGTTATAATATTTTATTACCTTTTTAAACCATGTCGTTAACATTATTTAATTTATTAAATCCGTTTGAATTATTTTTATAACAACCTGGAATTTCACTGCTTTGATTTGCGAATATTTAATTAATTTTAAATATACAAATAATAGAGTTTATAATTAAAATAAAAACTATTTCAAATATTAACTAGTGACGATGAAATAGTTTTTCAAATTTGTTTGCAAAAATATTTAGTTCGAAGAAAAATTGAAAATGTGACCGGAATTCGTTTTCCGAATTTTTGACTTTTCGTCTTTTAAAAATTTTCGGAGACGTTGTAAACTCTATAGTATACATATATACACATACATTTATAAATTAAGTTAGGATATGGTTTGATATATGTCACACACACATATACACACACACATACTTAAGTGTATATATAAGGAGTGGTGTGACATATTATGAAAGTTAAATAAAATAAAAAGGTGAAAAGATGTTTAAGTCATTAGGAAACACAAGGTTCAAGTGAATAAATGCATGTTGGATCAAATAAGGGAAGGGGGACAAGGATTTTCGTGAATTACATGATGGAGGGAGACAAGAATGGTGAGGTTGAGAAGACAATGTAACAACCCGGGATTTTATAACAATTAAGTATCGTCAAATGACGATTAAAATTAGTTGTTAATTGCTATTGGGATTTTAGTCGAATTGAAATTCTTTGTAAAAGTGTTAAGAGTTAGACGGGCTTTATTTTGGCCCACGTTCTTTTGCTTTAGAGCTGAGATGATTATCAAAAGCGACCGTTCTCCTTTATTCTTTTTTATCAAACCCTAAAAATTAAGCAAACAAACGAAGTTAAAAATGGCGGCCTCGTCCCCTTTTGCAAAATTTAGGGCTTGCCCGTTCGTCGTTCTTCCCTCTGGGCTCTGATATTAGGGCTTCTGGAATTGGGCTATCGACTTTGATGTCTCGATTGATTGAGTGATTTCACCCTAGCTCTGTTGATCGACCGGTTACTCATAGCTTGCTTTGGCCACTTCAATTCGTGTCGAACAAAGGTGAGTGATCTCTTCACTCACATCTAATTCGAAGTGTTTGAGCTCGTCTGCTTATTTGTTTTCGTTGTCTTCGGCTTCGACATTATTAATGGTTGATTTTAATTCTCTGTTGGCTTTTCTCTAGTTCGTATAATTGGTGTTTTTCGATGTTGAATTCTCTTGACGTTGTTGTTTTGCTTTGATTTCGACTTGGTCGATTTCCTTGTCATCTGATTTGGTGGCATTTGAATTTGCTCAATTTTAGCCGTGGTTGCCATGGCTCTGACTTGACTGTGACGAGGGTTTCTCTGACTTGTTCAAATGCACGTATTTGGGATGACTTAATTATAACGATTTTGCTTTTGTGATCGTTGAATTTCTGGAACACTATGGTTTCAAACTATTTGATTCTGTTCTTTAATCCCCTTTGACTTCGGCTTGTACCCTGATTTACTTGCGGCCTTGACTTTGTTATGCTCTACATCTACTCTCTGATTTGTTCATCCTGTCACTGCATACATGTATATCCATTCGTGTGTGTGTTCGTATATAAATGTATGTGTGTTGAGCTTTGCCTCTTTGCTTGATGTCTACATGCTGTCTGGTTAGCCTGTCTTTGGTTGCGAATTGAGTTGATGTTTTGGTCCTCATTGTCAAGGCTATACTTGTGGGTTCACTGCAAACTTTATTTGCATATTGTTTGGTCATTCTTTGTTGCACTTTGTACCACTCTGACTGTTGACATGTGCATTGCTCCCTTATCTGTTGACATGTGCATTGCCTCTGCTATAAGTGCACTGTGCTTCGAGTCGGGTACCTTGAATTTGCCTCAGTCTTGAACCTTTGTAGTCTGGTGTATATACACCCATCTCTGTTGTTCACTAGCTTAGTCTGGTGCAGTGGTACTGTTTGCATTTTGGTTCCTCTGTACTTGATCTTCTGAGTGCTTGTAGCAGTATTGACTTTGTTTGAAGTTTTACTCTTGTTTGATTTGGGGTTCCACTGTGGTACACTTGGTTTTGTTTAGTTCTGGTTGTCTCAGAGTTTCATTTTTCCACATGAATTGTTGCACTGCACTGTCACATGACCATTTGGTTGACACATTGTCTTGCTTGATTTGAAACTTCTGGTGGCTACACTTGTACATTTATCATTTGTTGCCATTCCTTGGGTGCAGTTTCATGTTGTCTTTAAGTTTGGAAAACTTGCAGGCTTGGAGTCTTTGTACCATTACTTATACATTGTTTACTTGCATCCTTGATATCTGATGCATTGTGGAATTGTTTCATCTGATTTGGTTAAGTTGGTTTTTGGCAATTCTTTTGTATTATCTTCGGCCATTACCATTGCTTTGTTTACGTGATAATGTTGAGGATGTTTTAAAAAGAAAACTGTTCCTTGATGATGAATTCTGGTAATTTGTTCATTTTCAGCTTCACATAACTTTGGCATGTCTGCATCCATATGTGCATTCATCCTTGCACCATGCACTAGCATGCTTGATCATATGTTGAAGTCTTTAATGATGGTGTTGATTTCGTCTATGTACTACTGCACGGTTGTGTTGCTGTAGTTGAGTTGAGCAGTGACTTGACCTCTGTAGTTTCGATGAGTTGTTGTCATTTGGTCTTGTGATGATTTCATATGCTGTTGTGGCGAGGCAGTGCACGCGTGCGTGTACTGCAGCCACACAGTATTGATTTTTTTTTTGAGATATTTCAATTACTTGAATTGTTTTATGTGTTCAATTCAATATTGGGAAATTGTATTTGATTTGGTTTGAATTGATCATTTTGAGATTTGTCTAATTATCTATTTGTAATTAGATTATGAGTTTCTAATTAATTATTAATAATTGGATTTTGTTGTTAATTGCCGTTTAGGCAATTCTGTGGTTTTCAAATTATCTTCGTTGATAATCCTTTCATTTATCTTCGTTGATAACTTGAATTTGCTGATTTGTTGTTTAACACTATTTAGTGTTATATCTACCGTTATCCGATTTCCTTGTTAAAGGATTGGATATACAAGATTTTTGTGACTGTCGTCTATTTGTTATTTAATTATTATTGCTTCTGTGCATTAATAACTGAGTTTGAATTAGACTGACTCGTGTATTATTTTCTTTTGAATTTAATACTCGGGTCAGACCGAGTTATTACAGGTTGTAGATATCTTGCTTTGGGTTGCTGCTTGAGCTATGAAGTCTCTTCATATCTTTTGGAGTAGTCGTCGTCATTTTGTAGTAGTTTGTGTATCTGATCTAGGTTGATATGTATTCATGTATATTATTCGATAATGTACTTGTATATATAACTTCCAGAGTCGACAGTTGTAGTTGTATCATATGTATTGTGTCAAATGTATTGTAACTGACATCAGTTAGATATATATATATGAGACTTTTATTATCTATGTTCCGCATTTAGCTTATCTGTGTTATTATTATATATATTGTCCTAAACTATTATGAACCATCGTAGTTCGTTTTATACTGGAATTGGGTATGTCGATGGGAGTAAATAAATAAATGAAAAATAAAAATATATACCACTCCTATCGAGGTAACCAATACTAGTGTAAGGCCCAACTACAGATGGCCGCTCCTATCCAGCCTTATTATTCGTAATAACAAACAGTATTTATTTTAATACTCTTTGTTATTGTGAGCATAGAGGTGGGGCGTCACAGTTGGTATCAGAGCTTGGGGTTTATGGACATAATATAAAACATAACTTAGATGGAACATGTGTTACAACTATTTATCGATGTTTTTAGTTATGCTTTGAGTCAAAACTAAAGTTTTGAAATTATGATGAAATTTTTAAATATTTTTATTTAAAAATAATAGTGAAACTGTATTTTGTTGACTGATGAATTTGTGACTGTTTATCAGAGTGCGCAGCGGAAGCAGTGACATTTGAAAGTGTGGTGCGGATCGTGCAATATGGAATAGTATAAAAGCAGTGTGGAATAAAAGAACAATTAGCAGATAATAGTAAATAATAAACGAGCACACCAGGAATTTTTATACTGGTTCGAACTTCCCGTTCTACGTCCAGTCCCAGATTCCTTCTGGAATTTCACTAACAACAATCCTCACTTAACCCGGAGGAACAGGTTTACAACAACCCTTGAACAGCCGAACAAGGGACCTGAGCAACAGAACAGGATTTTGCCTCAACAGCCGAAGAGGACTTCACACGCCTGAGCAGCAGAACAGGACTTCAACTTATACAAAGAGTATTTGACACAGTGTGTTCTTGATAACACGGATTTGTCTCTTGATAGTACAACCTTCCTATAATCTTCTCCTTTATGATATATAGTGTGATGTGCTTTGAGAATAGTGGAAGATAGAGTGATCAACGATCAGAGAATGTAAGTAGTTTGAGTGCAATTTGAAAATAGAGAATAGATAAGAATTCAAGAATATTAGAATTAGATTCGGTTAATTGTTTTTTGAATTCTGTAATCTATTTATAGTGAATAAGGAGTTGCAACTATAGATGAAAAGCTATATTGAAAAGAACAGTTGCAACCATTGATTTTGAAAGAGTTTCTCTTTGGTGAAGAGAAGTGTCTTTTCAGAAAAATAGCAGTTGTATAAATTTAGCCGTCTGAAAATAAATTTCAGACTTCTGAAATTTGAAGCGTGCAAAACAGAGAGTAAATAGGCTATTTTTGACCTGATTCAGACGTCTGAATATTTTCATTCAGACGTCTGAATATTGTGAAACAATATTCAGGTTTCAGCATTCAGACGTCTGAATGAAGTTATTAAGACGTCTGAATTTACCCTATAACTAAAAATTACCATAGCTCAAATGGTTAGAGCATTTGCCTTCTGAACTAGTGACCCAGGTTTGAGTCCCGCTCCATGCAATTTTTGAAAACTTGATTTTTCATTTAAAATATGAATGTATATGTGTGTGTATCATTTTGAGAAGATTTTAACATTTGTAAACTCTAGACAAGACACTCTATGACTAATAATACTTTGTTTGTCACCTTCGTCTTGTCTCTATCGTATATATCTCTTCTTGTATCTCCATATACATTCTTTCATCCTTTTGTACTGTGTATCTTCATTTTGAACGTATTTGATTATCTCTTTTTGATGCTCATGTACCTGCAAAATAGCTTAGAGATTCTTTGACATAATTGTATAGTTGTTGTCATTAAAATCCAACAATTGAGGTTCTAACAACATTGTCTTCGCTGAATACAGCTGATAATCTTTTTGATTTAAAAATTAAAATATGAAATTGAAATAAATTCCATTTGTTTTTTACATAGCTGGGTTTATTTTGTTTCTTTGAAAATTTCGAATCCGATTTGAGGATTCGAAGCGATTGCATTTATGTGATTTTTGTTGAGATTTTTGTTATTTTGAATTATCTTAATTGAAGATACATTCGAATGATTTCTTTGTTCATTTTGTAGTATACGTGCAAATTTGAGTTGCACGTTACTGCATTAATTTTACGTTGAACCGGTGTTTGTTTTAAACGTAATTTATTGCCGTTATCTTTATAACGGGATTTTTACACTGGTGCTAAATTTTTGAAGCACGGTGTTTTGTTGACATTTTTTTTTGAATGAAAATTCACTGGTATTACATTTTGATGTGAATTATTTTGATGAGATTTTGACGTATAAAAATTACTGTCGCTTTGGCTTCAGTAACCGTCAAATTTTAAAGTGGATTTTCAAGCGGTTATTCCACAATGCTGATTTGATATCCGTTTTACGGTATTTTGAGAAGTACAATTTCCTTATCGAAATTGTTACAGATGTTGCTGTTTTAATCACGTGTTTTGAAAATTGTTTTAAAATTTTTACAGTTTGCGCTTTCAAAAGAATGAGGAAGCGATTTAAACGCTTAAGCAAAATTGAGGACTATGAACCCTCACTTTTACTGATTCGCTTAATTCCGGACTTGTCCGTTTGAGAACGTAAAATGTTATTTATTTAAAATACAAAATTTTACAGTTTTCGCTTTCAAAAGAATGAGGAAGCGATTTAAACGATTCAGCAAAATCGAGGACTATGAACCCTTACTTTTACTGATTCGTTTAATTTCAGACTTGTCCGTTTGAGAATGTAAAATGTTATTTTTACAAAATACACAATTTTGCACTTTCAAGGAAACGATGAAGAGAATCAAACGATTTAGTAAAACTCGTGGTATGGGACATGTGCGTTTGCTATTTCGGTTAATTCCGGACTCGTAAATTGAAATATTTGCTGTTTTGATGATTTTGATGATTTCGTGTGCTTTCGAGCCACTATGATGGACCTTCGGGTCATATGTTGGACCTTCGGGTCATATGTTGGATCTTCGGGTCATATGATGGACCTTCGGGTCAAATACCAGTACTAGAACTTCAGGTCACTCTGCGGACCTTCGGGTCATTTGTTGGGCGCCAAAATTATGATGATAGTACTTGGTAGGCTTCAGCCATATGTTGTTGCACGTGCGGCTTAGCTTAGACTCGCCATATGATGGGATCGATCCACCTTTTATGTTGATTTTCTAGATTATCTTAATTGATTTCTAGATATTTGTTGTTTCTAATTATCTGCAGGTAATTAGATATTTGCTGTTATGAGATTTAATTATCGTATCGATAATTAGATATTTGTTGTTATGAGATTTAACTATCGTATCGATAATTAGATATTTGCTGTTATGAGATTTGATTATCGTTTTTGATAATTAGATATTTGAGATTTCTGATTATCGTTTTTGATAATTAGATATTTGAGATTTCTGATTATCGTTTTTGATAATTAGATATTTGTGGATTTCTGATTATCGTTTTTGATAATTAGATATTTATTGATTTGTTATTTCTGATTATCGTTTTTGATAATCGGATATTTGTTGTTTCTGATTATCGTTTTTGATAATCGGATATTTGTTGTTTCTGATTATCGTTTTTGATAATCGGATATTTGTTGATTTCTGATTATCGATTTTGATAACTAGATATTTGTTGATTTCTGATTATCGTTTTTGATAATTAGATATTTGAGATTTCTGATTATCGTTTTTGATAATTAGATATTTGATGTTTTCTGATTATTGTTTTTGTTAATTAGATATTTGATGTTTTCTGATTATCGTTTTTGATAATTAGATATTTGTTGATTTGAGATTTCTGATTATAGTTTTTGATAATTAGATATTTGATGTTTTCTGATTATCATTTTTGATAATTAGATATTAGTTGAATTGAGATTTCTGATTATCGTTTTTGATAATTAGATATTTGTTGATTTGTTGTTTCTGATTATCGTTTTTGATAATCGGATATTTGTTGTTTCTAATTATCGTTTTTGATAATTAGATATTTTTTGATTTCTGATTATCGTTTTTGATAATTAGATATTTGTTGATTTCTGATTATTGTTTTTGATAATTAGATATTTGTTGATTTCTTATTATCGTTTTTGATAATTAGATATTTGATGTTTTATGATTATCGTTTTTGATAATTAGATATTTGATGTTTTCTGATTATCGTTTTTGATAATTAGATATTTGTTGATTTGAGATTTCTCATTATAGTTTTTGATAATTAGATATTTGTGTTTTCTGATTATCGTTTTTGATAATTGGATATTTGCTCGTTTGCTGATTATGAGATTTTCTAGTCTCTAATTAATTCTAGATTATGTTGATTATATTGAATTGTTGTTTCCTATCTATCTCTGTTGATAGTTAGAGTTTGCTGATTATGAAGTTCGTGTTTTCTAGTTATTTGTTGGATAACTAGATAATTGCAGTTTTGCGATTTGTGATTTGTGTTTTCTAATTGTCTTTGTTGATAATTAGATTTTGCTGTTTTCTAATTATTGTGTCGATAATTAGATATTGCTGCTTTATGATTTCTATTTTCTAATCATCTAATTGAAAATTAAATATTGCCGATAATTGTGTTTATCCAGTTTTGTTGTTTTCTGATTATCTATTGATAATTAGATTTTATTGAGAATTTGTGAATTTCTTTTATGAAATTAAAAGATTTCTTTGACGTCTATGTTCTTGACCTTTATTTTTCTAGCTTAACCAGTTTATGTTAGAAAAATAATTGTTATTGACGACTTTAATTGTGAAAATTGCGAGGACGCAATTTTTATAAGGAGGGGAGTCTGTAACAACCCGGGATTTTATAACAATTAAGTATCGTCAAATGACGATTAAAATTAGTTGTTAATTGCTATTGGGATTTTAGTCGAGTTGAAATTCTTTGTAAAAGTGTTAAGAGTTAGGCGGGCTTTATTTTGGCCCACGTTCTTTTGCTTTGGGGCTGAGATGATTATCAAAAGCGACCGTTCTCCTTTATTCTTTTTCATCAAACCCTAAAAATTAAGCAAACAAACGAAGTTAAAAATGGCGGCCTCGTCCCCTTTTGCGAAATTTAGGGCTTGCTCGTTCGTCGTTCGTCTCTCTGGGCTCTGATATTAGGGCTTCTGGAATTGGGTTATCGACCTTGATGTCTCGATTGATTGAGTGATTTCGCCCTAGCTCTGTTGATCGACCGGTTACTCGTAGCTTGCTTTGGCCATTTCAATTCGCGTCGAACAAAGGTGAGTGATCTCTTCACTCACATCTAATTCAAAGTGTTTGAGCTCGTCTGCTTATTTGTTTTCGTTGTCTTTGGCTTCGACATTATTCATGGTTGATTTTAATTTTCTGTTGGCTTTTCTCTAGTTCGTATAATTGGTGTTTTTCGATGTTGAATTCTCTTAACGTTGTTGTTTTGCTTTGATTTCGACTTGGTCGATTTCCTTGTCATCTGATTTGGTGGCATTTGAATTTGCTCAATTTTAGCCATGGTTGCCATGGCTCTGACTTGACTGTGACGAGGGTTTCTCTGACTTGTTCAAATGCACGTATTTGGGATGACTTAATTATAACGATTTTGCTTTTGTGATCGTTGAATTTCTGGAACACCATGGTTTCGAACTATTTGATTCTGTTCTTTAATCCCCTTTGACTTCGGCTTGTACCCTAATTTACTTGCGGCCTTGACTTTGTTATGCTCTGCATCTACTCTCTGATTTGTTCATCCTGTCACTGCATACATGTATATCCATTCGTGTGTGTGTTCGTATATAAATGTATGTGTGTTGAGCTTTGCCTCTTTTCTTGATGTCTACATGCTGTCCGGTTAGCCTGTCTTTGGTTGCGAATTGAGTTGATGTTTTGGTCCTCATTGTCAAGGCTATACTTGTGGGTTCACTGCAAACTTTATTTGCATATTGTTTGGTCATTCTTTGTTGCACTTTGTACCACTCTGACTGTTGACATGTGCATTGCTCCCTTATCTGTTGACATGTGCATTGCCTCTGCTATATGTGCACTGTGCTACGAGTCGGGTACCTTGAATTTGTCTCAGTCTTGAACCTTTGTAGTCTGGTGTATATACACCCATCTCTGTTGTTCACTAGCTTAGTCTGGTGCAGTGGTACTGTTTGCATTCTGGTTCCTCTGTACTTGATCTTCTGAGTGCTTGTAGTAGTATTGACTTTGTTTGAAGTTTTACTCTTGTTTGATTTGGGGTTCCACTGTGGTACACTTGGTTTTGTTTAGTTCTAGTTGTCTCAGAGATTCATTTTTCCACATGAATCGTTGCACTGCACTGTCACATGACAATTTGGTTGAGACATTGTCTTGCTTGATTTGAAACTTCTGGTGGCTACACTTGTACATTTATCGTTTGTTGCCGTTCCTTGGGTGCAGTTTCATGTTGTCTTCAAGTTTGGAAAACTTGCAGGCTTGGAGTCTTTGTACCATTGCTTATACATTGTTTACTTGCATCCTTGATATCTGATGCATTGTGGAATTGTTTCATCTGATTTGGTTAAGTTTGTTTTTGGAAATTCTTTTGTATTATCTTCGGCCATTACCATTGCTTTGGTTACGTGATAATGTTGAGGATGTTTTAAAAAGAAAACTGTTCCTTGATGATGAATTCTGGTAATTTGTTCATTTTCAGCTTCACAAAACTTTGGCATGTCTACATCCATATGTGCATTCATCCTTGCACCCTGCACTAGCATGCTTGATCATATGTTGAAGTCTTTAATGATGGTGTTGATTTCGTCTATGTACTACTGCACGGTTGTGTTGCTGCAGTTGAGTTGAGCAGTGACTTGACCTCTGCAGTTTCGATGAGTTGTTGTCATTTGGTCTTGTGATGATTTCATATGCTGTTGTGGCGAGGCAGTGCACGCGTGCGTGTACTGTAGCCACACAGTATTGATTTTTTTTAGATATTTCAATTACTTGAATTGTTTATGTGTTCAATTCAATATTGGGAAATTGTATTTGATTTGGTTTGAATTGATCATTTTGAGATTTGTCTAATTATCTATTTGATAATTAGATTATGAGTTTCTAATTAATTATTAATAATTGGATTTTGTTGTTAATTGCCGTTTAGGCAATTCTGTGGTTTTCAAATTATCTTCGTTGATAATCCTTTCATTTATCTTCGTTGATAACTTGAATTTGCTGATTTGTTGTTTAACACTATTTAGTGTTATATCTACCGTTATCCGATTTCCTTGTTAAAGGATTGGATATACGAGATTTTTGTGACTGTCGTCTATTTGTTATTTAATTATTATTGCTTCTGTGCATTAATAACTGAGTTTGAATTAGACTGACCCGTGTATTATTTTCTTTTGAATTTAATACTCGGGTCAGACCGAGTTATTACAGGTTGTAGATATCTTGCTTTGGGTTGCTGCTTGAGCTATGAAGTCTCTTCATATCTTTTGGAGTAGTCGTCGTCATTTTGTAGTAGTTTGTGTATCTGATCTAGGTTGATATGTATTCATGTATATTATTTGATAATGTACTTGTATATATAACTTCCAGAGTCGACAGTTGTAGTTGTATCATATGTATTGTGTCAAATGTATTGTAACTGACATCAGTTATATATATATATGAGACTTTTATTATCTGTGTTCCGCATTTAGCTTATCTGTGTTATTATTATATATATTGTCCTAAACTATTATGAACCATCGTAGTTCGTTTTATACTGGAATTGGGTATGTCGATGGGAGTAAATAAATAAATGAAAAATAAAAATATATATCACTCCTATCGAGGTAACAAATACTAGTGTAAGGCCCAACTACGGATGGCCGCTCCTATCCAGCCTTATTCTTCGTAATAACAGACAATATTTCTTTTAATACTCTTTGTAATTGTGAGCATAGAGGTGGGGCGTCACAGACAAAGTGATGAGGAGGCAAGCATGTAGTGGAGGGCATGGTACTTAAGGCTATTTAGGTAATGTTATAACTTCATTTTATATAAAAGAAAATTCCTAATTCTTTTCCACTCTTACTTTCATTTTATTTTCCATTTCCAAAAACTTTCTTCTTTTCCTTAGCTTCATGAACTTTCATGGCTTCCAAGTTTATAAATCTCATTCTTTTTCCACTTTATAATTCATAAGGCCTTGTTTAAATACCTCCATATCTTTTCTACAACCCCTCTTCCTCCTTAAACTAGTCCAAAGACACCTCCCACAACCATGGCCGAGCCGTGTACACCCAAGGCCAAACCAAAAGTTCCTCTTCTAGTTCAAAAACTTGTGTTTTACAAAGTAGAAGCATGGATCTTGGTTCATTTCAAGTTATAGTGGAAGTTCAGGTTGTTTTGGTTAGCTTTTATGTCAGAAAAGCTCTCTTTTTTACTTAAAAGTTTTGAACTTTAATATTGATGAGAGTTATAGCTTATATTGGTTGCAAAAGCATGTTGCTTGTTTGGATACAATTGATGTTGATTGTAAGTGTAAATATGTGCTTGGATGTGTTATGGTATAGACTTGAAATGGAAGCTTATGTTAAGTTAGTTAGTAAGTTAAAACCCTTGCTTGTGAATGTGGACTATAGCATGTAAGTTATGTTGTGATGATGTACATTGTGTTGTATATGCTAAAAAGTTAGCTCTTTGACTTGTTAAGCGACTTGAGATCATTTGGAAAACAAAATCATGTTTACTAAATTTAAATTTTTAAAAAGATTTTCAAAGTTTCAAATTGTACTTCTTCTGGCTTTCTAAACTTTTTTTAAGTTATAAAATGGGTTAAAGTATAAAAGATAATGATTTTAAAAGCTATTTATTATAAAAACAATTTTTTAGATTATGAATCATATAGCGATAGTCGCTATGGATGTAGTTCATCAAAACGAGCTCTTTTTGCAAATTTTAAAATGTTTTTACTAATTATATTTTAGAAAGGTGTTTTCAAACTTAATGTGAGTAGTAAAAGTAATTATTATTACTTAATTATTTATTTATTTAAGGATTGTTTAATTAACTATTTAAGTAGGGTAATTAATACTTAATCATTAGTTAGCAAAGGTAATTAATACTTTAGTGTGAATCAGATAAGTTAATTATAATTAGTTAATTAATAAAAGGTTAATTATTATTTAATTAATTTTTATATAATTAAGGTTAAATATAAAATAATTATTTATTATAAAAGAATTTAATTATTTATTAATTACTAATTAAGTTAAATTAAACTAAAATTTAATTAAGACAAAATTAAGATTTAAATTATTATTTAATAAAGGTTTAAATTATTATTTAATTATTAATTAAAGGTTAATTATGGTTTTATTATTTATTTAAAGATTAACTATTATTTAATTGTTTATTTAAAGGTTAATTACTATTTAATTATTTATTTAAAGGGTAATAATTATTTAATTATTTATTTAAAAGTTAATTTCGGATTTTAGTTATTACTTAAAGGTTTAATTATTATTAAAATAAAGAGTTTAAATGTTATTTAAGTTTTTAAAATAAAAGTTTTAAAGTTTTAACTACTTTATTTCTAAATATCAGTTTCATTTTTTTTAACCAACTCTCTTTTATAGGATGTTTGAATTCAAGGGATTTCTTTATCGATTACTCTTAAGTAACCCCAAATGAGTATAAAACTCAGTGACATCTATTTAGCAGAATAAATTATCGTTCTGTTATAATTCACCTAATAGAATATGTTTGACATCTATAAAGTAGAATAAAATCCAAGTTCTGCTATTTTGGTAACTTGGACATTTACCTATATGTTTATTGATTGTTATTGGCCAATTCCCTTTACATATGTGCTTGTTATGTAAATACCCATTTTATAACTGTAAAGTTAAACTAAATTAATTGAGAACCACTGTGGTCACTAAGCCTCTTTCTGATTTTGTGAAGTCGGTTATTTTGTTAATGTGGTTTAAAGAGAAATAAGTGAAGAATGTTTAAACAATAAGTTTTTTATTTAAAGGTGTTTTAAATAATTGATTTTTTTCAAGGACATTATTGACTAAAGTTTATTAAAGAAGTTTTTTTTAAATAAGGAAAGTTTATAAAAGGAGTTTTATAAATTGGAAAGAGATTTTCAAATTTGGAAAGATGTTTTATAAATGGTTTTGGATATTTATAAAAGAGTTTTATAAATAAACTTGGAGACTTATAAAATGTTTTATAGTGGATTTGGAATTTAAGTAAAGGAAAATTTCATAAATGAAGGAGATTTATTAAAAGGAATTGAGGAAATTTATAAAAGAAATTGAGATTGAATTTTTCCAAATTGACCTTCTTAATTTTGGTGGCATGGACATTTGTTCCATGCTTAACACTGAAGAAATAGTGTTTGGGTTTATCTTAATCTCTGTTTCTTTTAAGTATCTTTTAATTTAATCCTTTTAATATGTTTTGAAATAAGAAATCTTTCATAATGTTTTATGAATAAACTAATGCCAGTGAGATAAGTATATGAATATTTTGATAAACCTTTTGAACAGAGATTTAATAAATGAAAATTTTGTTTGAGGCTTAGTGGTTGCTATGGGTAATTAAATCTCTAATTTTTTGTTTGTTTGTGTATTTGATAGTTAAATAACAAACTATCAAATCTTGGCAAGTTTTGACTTAAAAATTAAATAAAGCTTCACGTGTTCATACAGTTTGAGTTCCCTGAGGAGAACTCATTCTGGTGAAATGTCTCTAGCTTTATGTGATATATTAGAAATCCCCTTGGGACTTTGATGTTTGCTTACTTCTAAAAGAACTGGGAATGAGTCAACCGGAAATTATCGGTTATTGGTTTGGAGAGACCGGGATTGGATATGTTATTCGAAAACCACATCGAACCAACATGAGTGTTCAACGGTAGACCTCTTGATGGTGTCTCGAAAACGGATTTCTTTGAAGTGCAATGGCTACTTACTACTTATCCTAAGGGTGATTCCAAAATGGATGTAGTAGAGGTAGTGCCTTTGATTTTATTCAAACCCACAACGAACTTGTGTGGATAAATAGTGGGATTGCATTTCCGCCTAGAGGCCAGTGTTAGCATTCCAAGAAGGAATTGCTAAAAGATAAATGCGTAGTCACAAGCCTCACACCCTGAAAATGGCTAAAACAGGGTAGATGTAGTGGAGCTATATGGGTCGCTCCCAAAACAGCATGTCATCACCTTTCTAGATTATCAAATTATCGATTTGGTTGTGCATGAGAGCTCTCTATAAAGATTGGAAACAACCGGGGTGATGACATATTTGGTACTATCCAATCAAGGGTAGGTCGGACCTGTGTTGGTAGGGTTGCAAAGGTAACTGCGGCCTATGGCACATTTTATCCAGAGGTGTACAGTTTTTCAGAAGGTAGTCCCATCCCTTTCCATTTGTTAGACTCCATTGTCCAATAAGCGCTTGCAGTTTTTGATTATATACCTATTATTGTTTTGATGTACACGAATCACAGCTACTTGATTATTGATATTTTAAACTCACGAACATTATTATAATATCATTGGATTTTATAATAAGAATGGTATGGTTATCATAAGGTAAAAACCCGTCCGTTTTTATGTACGATGTGGTCTTACGAGATACCTTTTATTTTAAAAAGGTTTTCAAATGTAGAAATCAATATGATTTGATTGAGCTTTCTCACGCTGGTTTACCAGAATGATCCAGGTGTTATTTTCTTATAATACTTGGGTTAGCCTAAGCATATTTTCCATATTTAGCTGAATACTTTGGAGCTTTCAGGTGACAAGCTGGATTTGCCAAAACATTTTCACGTATCTTATATTCTTCCACTATTTTGTTGTTCTTGATTTCTGCTTGTATTTATCAGCAATTGCAAGGACAGACTGTTATAACAGTCCAGGCTTATAATATGTTAGTTTACTTTGATGTTGTGTATATAATAAAGTTGATTTCTCTTTGTAAATATTTGTGTATATTATATATTTCTTGTCATGATGTGAGATTCGGTTCTATTTTTTCTTTCTTTAACCCCAAATGACTTGCCTTTCAGACACTTAAATGATCAGCCCACGAATACCACGGTTGTATTAAGTGTCGTCTTTAGCTGTAAGAAAGGCCGATCGTTACAACGTGGTATCAAAGCTTAGGTTTAGGGAACACCTAGTCCTTGGTGGGGTAAACTCATTATAGATAGAGTTAGTAATGCCCTAGAATGAGTATATCATTAGAGATAGGGCTAGTAACACTCTAGAAGGAGTTTGAGTGTATATGTGAACACGTTTTTGTTAATGTATAAAAATGTTTTATATTGTGTTGTTAAATCTGGTAAGTTTGAATTTTGGATTCTGGTCAATACGAGTAGCTAACGTTATTGATAGGGATCTCATGGCACTTTAAAAAGGCCAATCGACACAATATTGTTTTAAAAGTGGTAAATGAAATAATTTTACGTAGGTATATATTTTATATATAATCCTAAATAATTTTCAAAAATTTATATAGTTATCTATGATGCGTTGTTGTTAGTAGTTGATAATATTTAATAATTACCATATAGGGTTTGTCTAGTCATGCTCGTCCGCTTTTGAGCATTGACTATAGTTTGTTTATTTTCATTTTTCATCATAGATTAGGTAGATAGAAATTGTGGGAACATTGAAGCAAACACCTTATGAATTAAGTTTCATAGTTTGATTATAAGGCGTTTGATGATATGTTGGGTTAAAATTAGAATTTAATTAAAGGTGTTAATTAAAAAGAAAATATTTCAAATGATATTATAAAAGGTTAATTTTATAAATCAGGATTATAAAATATATTTGAAAATAAGATGGATTTTCAGAAAATTTAAATCCTGGTGGCTTTAATAAAGTTTTCAAATGATTCTTGGAAAAGTAGTAATAATTTTACTTACAAATTCTTTAAGGTATAAATATTTTGAAAGAAATTTGAGAGTAAGATTTTTCTTTGGACAGTTTGGTTAATGAGTCTTGATCTGCTTTGTGATGATCTAAATAGTCTTCTAAGTAACAATCGAATGTTTGCTTAGGCAGATGGGGTAGTGCACTTAGTAAATTATTCTCTTTGTCATTGTATGTTCGACATGAGTTTGAATCCAAATGAATCCAAAGTAAGTGGAAGATAAATATTTTTTTTAAAACTATTTAGCTGGAAATATATAGTATTGTTTCAAAAGGGATACGAAAGTGGAAGTATTTTATAATTTATTAGTTTGAACGACTCGAAAGTGACTAAAAATGGGCAAAAGATGTGTTCGGATGGTAAACACTTCTCTTGAGTATTACCCTTCTTAATAAAGGGATATATGATACTATTTCGTAGTACCTAGTTCCTTGATATCATTTTGAGTTACTCAGGCTATATATATATTTTCTAAGGATTAAAAATAAAGTATCATTTCAAAAGGTTTTTTTTGAAATAAAACCTCGGTATTTAGCTCCTAAGGTTTCAAAATAATATGGTATTTTGATTAAAGAATGGATAAATAAATGAATTTATAATTGGGTTAAGCTTGATAAAAAAGGTTTAACAAACTTGGTTTTATTAAAAGTTTCTTTTCGGTTTAACATCTGGAAGCAAAATATTATTTGATGTTATTTCGGTCGGCTAACAAACAATTTTACCTTAGAGGTGTCCAAGAAAAAGTAGACTAGGACGGGATTTGGATACCAACATCCTACTCTTCTTAGCTACTTACCAGATCAAATGGGTAAAGAGATTGAACTGGTCAACTCAGTTTTAAGACCCAAATTATTTTGGACCTATATCTGAATGGTTAATAGTGAATAGAATTAAAAATCAGAGGTTTTGCATATACTCTTAGGATATAGGAGAGTATCATACAAGTTAATAATGATTTTATGAAAGATTTCATAAATATGCTGTATCATTTTAAATGTTTGAACCTAAGCTGAAATTTTTAGGAAATGTTATCATAAATATTTTTGGGAGGGTTAAAGGTATATGGGTAAATAGGAACCTTTAGATGAGTATGTAGATCCTTCCTTCTTTTCACATAATTCTTGATCCAAGATTCGTGAATATGACCTGAGGTGTTTCACACCATTCCAAACAAGGATCTATCACTCGATTTTGACAGCAAACACTTGGTGAGGATTCTTAATGTGGAAACAAAAGTTTTCTATCATAGTATATGGCTATGTAAGGAGATTGGAGGTTTCTAATTAAGAAGCCTGATCAGAGTCCACACTAGGAAATCAGATGAGTGATACTAGTTCGGAAGTAATTAAGTATTCGAGTGAGTGATCAAATCAGATTTTGCATAAGAATGATCTATGTACGTCATACGGACTGATGAGTAGTGTTAAGTGTTTCTAGGATAGGGTTGTGGTAAAATTTCGGTGTCGAAATTCTTTTAAGGGGGAAGAGTGTAACGACCCAGAATTTGGCCGCTTTGATTTGCGAATATTTTGTTAATTTTAAATATTCAAACAATAGAATTTATAATTAGAATAAAAATTCTTTAAAATTTTAACTAGTGAGGGTGAAATAGTTTTCCAAATTTGGTTACAAAAATATTTAGTTCGAAGAAAAATAAAAAAGGTAACCGAAATTCATTTTTTGAATTTTTGACTTTTCATCATCTAAAAGTTTGCGGGAACGTTGTGAATTCTAGTATATATACACACATACATTTATAAATGAAGTTAGGATATGGTTTGATATACACACACACATACTATATATAAAGAGTGATGCGACTTATTATGAAATTTAAATAAAATAGAAAGGTGAAAAGATGTTTAAGTTGTAACAACCCGACATTTCGTACTCATTTAATTATCGCCTCTTGACGATCTAATCTGGTTGCTAATAGCTATTGGCATTTTGATCGAATTGAAATTCAGGGATAAAATTTTTGTTAAAAGGGTGTGGGCTTTACAAATCATCTTGATCCATTCTTTCTTGGTGTCGTATTCATCAAAGACAACCCGATCCCCCTTCCTCATTTTTCATTCATTCCCAACCCTAAATCAAGCAATCGAACGAATAATGGCTGCCTCGTTCAAAAAAAAATTAGAGCTTCTTCGATCGCTCGCTTCTGGAACTCGAAGGCGACAACCTCATCTTGCTTGAGGCTGCTTCGACGTGCTCGTGCTCGATTGGACTTCGGCTTAACTTCGTTCGTCTTCCTCACCGCATCAGCTTCGTCTTCACTCCCATGGCAAAGGTGAGCGATTTATTGCTCAGATCTAATTCAAGAACTCTGTTTCATGACTTGGAATTTTCTATGACATTTGTTTTGACTTTGTTAAAACTACACTTTGGTTCGCACTGTCATTCGATTTGCGTTAGCCATCGATTTTCTAGTGATATTTGAGACTTTCTCACATCTATTCGAATTCGTGACCTTTGTCGTTGGGTTATTTGAAGTTGTTCAATTTTTATTTCGTCAGTTTGATTTCTGTCTGATGTTGGTGATTTTTGTTTGGGTGATTTCGGCATTTCTTTGATTTCGTGATAATTCCAGTTTTGAAATCTGACTTAGAGGATTCTTTGTTCATCATTGTTTTGACTTAAATCAATTTCTCTGAATCGTTGGCATTGATTTCGAAAATAAAATTCACTGCTCGTCCCACTTTGATTTGGAACTGCAGTCTATCATTTCTGAAGCATTCATGACTTCGGGTATTTGAAATTCTTTGATTTTTATGGCTTCGATGTACTTCGGCCTCTGGTCATTTGACTTTAGTTACTTTTGCCTTGAGCATTTCATTGTGGTTTTGGCTCTTGATACTTCATATTTATATATCTACTTTTAAGTATGTATATATGTGACTGTTTCATGGTTCTCTGTCTATTTGACAGTTTTGTATACTTGCATGATCTCTGACTTTACCACTGATGTTTACTGGTCATTCATATGTGCATTTGTATGTTGTCGCTGTAGTCTTGTACACATCGAGTTGGTTTGTAATTTGATATCACTAATCCTTGTATGCTCGGCCAGACTTGAGTTTTGCATTGCTTCATCACTGATGCTTAGATGCTTTTGATTTCATTTGTGCATTTTGTAGTCACTTGGGCTTGCTCTGTAGCTTGCTTTGACATTTGTATTTAGTTGTCATGCAGTTTCTTCTTGGCTTTGACATTTCTGAGTCTTTGCCTTTGAAGTTATTTAGTGGTCTTTACTTTAGTTCATTGTCATCTGAACCGTTGCCACTGTCTTCCATGTAGTTGCACTCCACTCCATGTTTGAATTCCTTACTGTCCATTTATGTTTTTGCATACCTTGTAGTTGTTGAACTGGTCTGCATATGCACTTGAGTTATGCATGTTCATTTGTCCTTAGTGTAAAGTCATATTAACAATAAACAATGGCGTCCAGATCTGGAGACTAGGGTTTACCCTAGTTCTCCTCTTTCTCCTTCTTTTTTCTCTTTCTCACTTCTAAATTTTCTTCAATCTTTTCTCCTCAAACTCTTATCGCCATGAGCCCTTTGCGGGATGATGAAGGTTGGGAAGAGGTGCGTAGGAAAAGGGGTAAGGCTCCCATGTCGGCTGGATATGAAGCTAGGTTAAATCTGGGTGGCCAGTTTTCTGGATCGGATCGGAATCAGATCAAAGCTAGTCAGGTCCGCAAGCTAGGAGGTACTGTTTCGGAGGCTTTCCCAGGGCGATCTTCATTGAAATTCTCGAAATCCTCTAAGCAGAAAGCTAATCCTGCAGGAAATTATGGGAAAATTAAATTTACTGTTTCAGAGAACGCGAAAAAAATTTCATATAGTGAAGCAGTCAAAATTGGAGCTGTAGGTGATCTAGGTAACCTAGATCTGGAATTCATTGAACCAAAAATATCTGGTGGCAAAAGGATAGGTTCTCTCTCAGCTGATGCTATCAAAGAAGCAGAAGGTGGATGGGACTTATGTATTTTACTGTATGTCGTTGGTTACAAACCGTGGCTTAAAACTTTTGAAGGGTACGCCAACAGAGTATGGTCTACTCAGAAGCCGTTTTCTGTTCATTCGAGGAATAATGGTTTTTTCGTGGTAAGATTTGGATCGGATGAGGACTGTAATAAGATTTTGAAATCTGGTCCTTGGTTTATGGATCGGAACTTGATTATTATGAAACGTTTGTCCCCAGACATGAATACGGATAGGGATCTTCTCACTTCTCTGCCAATGTGGGTAAGACTCCCAGGCTTAAGTTTTAAACTTTGGGGCAATAAAGCTATTAGTGCTCTAACAAGTACTATAGGCCTGCCTATCAAGATGGATGAGGCTACGAAATCTAAATCCAGGCTTGCATACGCCAGAGTCCTGATAGAGGTTAATGCCACCTATGGTATGCCGAATACCATTGAAGGTATGGATGAAAATGGGAGAAGGTTTGTGCAGACAGTGGAATATGAAAATCCCCCTCCTACCTGTGGTAAGTGCGTGTGTTTCGGACATGTTACTGAAGAATGTCCTATGACACAGACATGGGTTCCTAAGCAGACCAAAAAAGATTTTGCTGAAAAGGAAAACATGGTTGAACCAATTCATGTTGATTGTTTGGAAACGGAGAGTGAGGAAGTCGGAGAAGTCACTAATATTCCATCTAGCAATCAAGAGACCAGTGGAAGCATTCCAGAGGAGAGCCTGCAGTCAGTCGAATCTTTTAAGATCAATGAAGTGGTGAGTTTAGGTGGAGAAGTTCTTCCTCGGGAGATCCAAGAGAATGAAGTCTATTTGTCCAATGATGGTGTTCAAATTGGAACTCAGATTGTGTCTAACTTGTTAGAGCAAGCAGCCCCCGCTGTTTCAGGAAATAAGGAGATCAATATTCTTGAGAGTCAAGAGACTTTGGGAGACAGAGAAGAGAGCCCTTTGAAGTCTCCTATGGCTCAGAAATCAATTCTCAATCGTCCTTCTTCAGTGGACACACAAATAACTCCTTTTAATTTACTTGCTAACGATAATAGGATTGATGATTGTGTAATTAATAATGTGAATCTAAGGAGAGGTATTGATTTATGTTTTGATGTGCAGGTACAGGAGGCCTCGAATTTGGACTCAAGAAGGACAGAAGCGATAGGGGAACAAAATACATATGACAAGGTCGATCTAGCCCAGGAGGAGCAGGCCATTCAAAAGTCCCAGGTTACAGAATTTGAGAACATTCAAAAGGACAAGTTAGTCCGTAAGAACCCTAAGTGGGTGCAGATGTTAGGTATCTCAGCGGAAGATACAGGTGAGTCCTCTAGTAGTAGGTCGCAGAGGACTCGAAATAACAAGACGTTTTAATGTCTATTGCATGTTGGAACGTCAGAGGGTTTCATAACCCTAACAGATTGAAAGAAATAAGAAGACTTATTGATAAATTTAGTATTAGTTGTTTCGGTGTCTTGGAAAACAAGCTCCTGTTTTCGGATATATTGGATTTGGAAAGAGGTTTGTTGGATGGTTGGAAAGTTATCAGTAATGTCTCATGCTATTATAAATGTAGAATCTTTGTTTTACTGGATGGGAATACTTGGGATTACAATTTTATTAGCATGAGCGACCAACATATTTCTATTGAATTGGTTAATAACTTGAAGTTCAAAAGCAATTTAACTTTCGTTTATGCTCAAAACTTTGTTCATCTCAGGTCAAGATTATGGAAGAATTTACAGGAAGACGCGATTAATATTTATAGACCTTGGTTGGTTCTTGGGGACTTCAATTGTATCTGATGTCCATCAGAGAGAAAGGGAGGTAATCCAGTGCCTTTTAGAAACCTATTTGAATTAGATGATATGTCTAACGACACAGGTCTTAAGGAGATCAACATTAAAGGCTTCGAATATTCTTGGTGGTCTGGGCCTAACCGAAACATATTTTCTAAAATAGACAGGGTGTTTGCTAATCTAGACTGGATAAATTTGTATCAGGATCTATCTGCAGAATTCTTACCTCCCTCTGTGAGTGATCATAATGCAGTTCTTGTCTCTCTTTCCCCCAAGCCGAGTGTTAAAAATAGGCCTTTTAGATTTATGAATCACTGGCCCCTTTGTGATCACTACTTTCCATTGGTTGAGAAATTATGGTCAGCTGATCAGAATGATCGTCCTCTTTTTCAAGTATTGTTCATTCTCAAGAAAATTAAAAAAGAACTTAAGCTTTGGAGTGCTGGCAAAAGCAACACTAAGAAAGAGGTTAATGATCAAAGAGAAAACTGTTCTAGACTTCAGAAGATTCTGGAAACATCTAAAGATCACAATTTAGCTATGGAATTTCAAAATGCCAGAATCAAATTGGAGATGGCTCTCAACAAAGAATTCCTAGACACCAAACAAAAGGCTAAATGTGATTGGTTGTTGAAGGGTGACGAGGCTTCTGCTTTCTTTTATGCTAAAATGTCTAGTAGAAGAAGTAGAAAATGCTTGTCTAACATCTCAGTTGATGAGGCCATTAATTTTTATACACAAGTTTTCAATCTCTCCTTAACTGACCAGTTTCCAGAAGTTATTTGTAAATCGATAATATCTGAATATGGCGTGAACTTCTTGAATGAGAGTATTTCTTTGGAAGAAATTAAAGTAGCTTTGTGGAATATCAGTGATTCGACTTCTCCAGGTCCAGACGGTTTTAATTCAAAGTTTTTTAAAACTCACTGGTCTCTTTCAAAAGAGTTAATTTGTAAAGCTTTGAATGACGTCTTCCTTAAGGGTTCTATATTAAAAGAGTGGAATCACACTTTTTTACACTTGATTCCTAAAAAAGATCACGCCTCCAGAATCCAAGATTATAGACCGATTGCCTGTTGCAACACATTATATAAAGTTTTTACAAAGATTCTGTGTAACAGACTGGCTCCTTTTTTGGATAAGTTGGTATCCCCTAATCAGTCGGCATTTATAAGAGGGAGATCTATAGGGGATGGAATTTTGTTCGCTCACGAAATTATTAGAGGTCTTGGAAGAAAGGATAATAAATACATGTGTATCAAGGTAGATTTGAAAAAGGCTTACGATTCGATTAACCGAGATTTTGTTATACACATGTTATTAAGTTTGGGCTTCCCAGACAAATGGGTGAAAATTATTGGAGATATCATTACCACTCCAGTGTTTTCTATTATTGCTAATGGGGAATCACATGGTTATTTCAAGAGCTCAAATGGCCTCAGACAAGGGGACCCTCTTTCCCCAATTCTATTTTGTCTGGTTATGGAATATTTCACGTTACTGATGGATGGCAAAGTCAGAGAAGGTCTCATTTCTCCTATCTCAGATTTTAATAACAAGTTAACTCACATCATTTACGCCGACGATATTATAATTTTCACTAAAGCAAGTACTCTTAATGCTTCAGCCATTAGTGATGTTTTTTATAGTATGAAAAGAGTAACCGGATTGGAATTAAGTTGTGAGAAGTCTAATGTTTTCTTTGGTAAAGGGGTTACCAACAGTACTGATATTTGTTCTATTCTTAATATTCAACAATCAGTACTCCCTATAAGGTACTTGGGCATCCCTCTATCTAGTTCTAATTTGAAGGATAGGGATTGTGATCTACTGCTAGAGAAAATAAAGACAAGATTGGCAGGATGGGAAACTAGAATGCTTAGTCTAGTTGGGAGACTAGAACTTATCAAATCTACCATTTACCCTATCATTCAATTTTGGATGCAATGTTTTTGTCTCCCAAAAACTACGGTACATAAAATAAAACATTTAATTCTTAATTTTCTTTGGAAAAGCCGTAGTAGTAAGATTCCCTGGGAAATTTTGTGCAAACAAAAAGAAGAAGGAGGATTGGGTCTGAGGAATCTAGAAGAGCTGAATCAAGCGTTATTCATTAAATTAATTTGGAAAATACTCAATGCTGAAGGAATTTGGGCAGATTTCTTAAAACGAAAATATATTGGAAATAAAAGTTTTTGGGATATCAATCCGAGAGTGGACGACTCGGGAGTGTGGAAATATATTTTGAAGAATAGACAAGCAGCTCTGAAGTGCCTCTCCCTTAATATAAGTGATGGTAAAACTACGTCCCTCTGGTATGACCCATGGTTGAATGGTAGCTCCATTATGGAGCGAATTGGTTTAGATACGGCTTTTAGAACTGGTACAGAACATTTGACTCTTGATAGAATTGTAAAACAAGGAGAATGGAAGTGGGATGAGTTCAGTTTCCTTCGGCAGATTCATTCGGAGATTGAAGGTGTTAAGATTTTTAAAGACAGAGAGCGGGATTTTTGGGCTTGGAAATGTTCCAAACACGGTCAATATCAGTTCAAACTAGTGTGGAACTCTATTAGGTCAAGTTTTGAATTAAAATCCTGGTCGTCATTAGTTTGGAATAAAATTCACGTTCCTAAAATGGCGGTTTGCCTCTTTAAAGCCATTAATGACTATTTGCTAACGAAAGAGCGATTAACTTTCAAACAGATTGTCGTTGACCCCTTATGTGTTTTCTGTAATAACCACATTGAAAATGTAGATCACCTCTTTTTTCAATGTAATTATACAGGACAAGTCTGGTTATGGAGCTGCAAGAAATTTTTTAGCTCGCCGAAAAGAATGTTCTCATTTATTCTAAGGGAAGACTTGCATAAAATTGTTTCTATCTCAAAATTAAGAAATCTCAACTCGGATCTGTTCCAATTATCTATCTCAGTTTGTATTTGGCATATATGGAAAGAAAGAAATGATAGGATATTTCTTAATAGATTTAATGACACTTCGCAGTTATGCTCTAAGATTTATCAGACAGTGAGTATTAGAATGGTTAAGTCTAAGCATTTCAAGCACTTGAAAGATACGTCGAACACAATTGCTAACAAATGGGGATTTACCTCGATAAGCTAGTCAGGGTCTCTTCGGGTTGATCATATGTATTGCTCCTCCTCGCTGCGTCCTTCTTGTGCCTTGATTCAGGTTTTTTCTGCATCCTGTATTATCTTTACATTCATCTTACATCTATTTAATTTACATCTTACTTAATTACTTTCAAGCCTATTTGACCTAGTCTGTAAGCCTAAGAATGCAGGAACTATTGCTGATCCGCCATCTCTCTATTTGGTTCTCCACCTATTTTAACATATCTCGAGTTATTTTCAGAAGTCATAATTAACTTTAACATAGGAGAGTCAAAGACTTAGCTTGTTTTTTCTGAGAGGACTGGTTTTCCTGTGGTTTCTTTCTCGGAGGCGAGTTCGAAGGCACCATATAGCGTCCAAAGATTCCATCTTTTGACAGTCGGAGACTCCTTGAGCTTAGTCCTTCTGATCTAAAGGCAGTGACTTCTAGAAATCGAAGCCTTCAGTGTCGATTGATGATTTCTTGTCTTCAGTTCCTGTTTTGCGTTCTATACCCTACAGATCTGTTGTTAGAATCCATTCCAAGATAAAAGGTTCTACCTTTACGGGTTTAGAACACTTATCTGTTGCTGCTCACTCTCGTGTAGGATCTGATTAGCGAAATAGAGTTCCCTGGCGTGCTTCTTGCTTAGTCGTGGTCTAGCTGAAGGTTTTTGAAGCTGATTAGAGTTCGAGTTTATTTTCACTTCCTCGCCGCCATTAATGTTTCCTCACCTTTGTGTTCGAGAGGAGTAAATGAAGTGGCTTCTCAAGTGAAGGCTCGCAGTTTCTACTTTTTCGAGTAGTCTGGAAGCTTCTAGCGGGTTTGGGTGTTTGTTTTGTTTTGCTTATTTTGGTTTTGGGTCTTGTTTTTAGCTAATATAAGATATTAGGCCTGGTTTTGTTGGTTGTTTGGGTTATGTCGGTTTTTGTATATTCTTTTGTTTTCTTGGTTATTAATAGAAAGTTTGAACCCTTCTTCAAAAAAAAAAAGTCTGATACATATCATAGTTTCATTCATGTAGCTTTCTGCATATACTTGCTTCTTGGTTGCATTGTAGCTTGCATGTTTCTGGTGCATTCACCGTTTTACTATGGTCATATGTATGTGTTCACTTGATCATGTATTTATTGCCAGTTTCTTTTGAACTAACTCATGTAGATAGTGTTCCCTGTGTACATTTAACTGTTATCACTCGAGTTTGTTCATGTTGTCATCCTTTGGTCTTTGCCTTCACCTGTGTTCATTTCAGTTGAACTGCATTTGGTTCTGTTTCATGATGTACTCGAATTTGTCTTTATTGTTGTACATGCTTGAACTGTTGATGACTTCTTAGTTCACCTGGACATTTTGGTCCCTGTCTACATTGCATACATGCAATTGCATTCGTTGTAGATATTGATGTTGTTTGAAACTGTTACATATCTACTTGTTTGTAGCTGCTGCACTGCTGTTCAATTGTCTGGTTAGTTGCATTCATTCCAGTAGTCATTTGAAGTTGCATTCATCCCAGTGTACATTGATGCTTGTTTTTGAACTTGAGTAGTCTTGTTGCAGTTGACCATCATGTAGGCTGTTCTGATTTGGTAGCATTGCATTTGCTTTTGATCATTTCCATATTGGTTCATTTGGGCGTATGTAATTATTGGGTTGCTTTGTGTTCCCTTGGCATTCAATGTTGTCCAGTCTGTTATACCTTTTGACATTGTCTGTACATGTTGCTTGGTGCATTCGTTTGCACTATTTTGTATCACTGATTCATTTAATTCAGTGTTGTTCATGCTTTTTCAATTGAACTATTTTAAAAGCCTGTCTTGATGATTTTTATTGTTAATCGCTGTTTCGGCAATTCTGTTTCTTTTCTAAATTATCTTCATCGATGATCTTTTTATTTATCTCTGTTGATGATTTAAACTTGCTGATTTTTGTTTAACACTATTAAGTGTTATATCGACCGTCATCCGATTTCTTTGTTTAAAGAGTCGGATAGACGGGAATTATTGTGACCGTCGTCTATTCGATATTGATTATTATTGCTCCTGTGCATTAATAACTGAGTTTGAATTAGACTGACCCGTGTATTATTTTCTTTTGAATTTAATACTCGGGTCAGACCCGAGTTATTTCAGGTTGTAGATTTCCTTCTTGAGTTGTTGTTCGGACTATGAAGACTTTTCACATCTTCCGAAGTTGTCTTTGTCTTTAAGTAGTAATCAGTGTATTGATTAGGATGACCTGTATTCATGTACATTAGTTGATAAAGTATCATATGTATTGTGTCAAATATATTGTAACTGACATCAGTTATTATATATATATGAGACTTTTTGTTCCATCTATATTCCGCATTTATGTTATCTGTGTTATTTTTATATTTATTGTCCTAAACTATTATAGCCACTGTGTAGTAGCTTTGAGTTTGTATCGGTATGTCGGATTTCCTCTAAAAATGAAATGCATGATTTACTATCTGACATATCGGTGCTCGCACAAAGCAATTACACGGATGGTCGCTCCTTAACAGCCTTATTCTCCGTGCTAGTTGACAACATTACACCGTAGTGTTCTTGGCAAGCGTGGGTATAGAGGTGGGGCGTCACATAAGTCATTAGGAAACCCAAAGTACAAGTGAATAAATACATGTTGGACCAAATCAAGGAAGGGGGATAAGGATTTTCATGAATTACATGGTGGAGGGAGACAAGAATGGTGAGGTGGAGGGGACAAGGTGATGAGGTGGCACACATATAGTAGATGGCATGATACTTAATGTTATTTTGGTAATCTTATAACTTCATTTTATATAAAAGAAAATTCCTAATTCTTTTCCGCTCTTGCTTTCATTTTATTTTCCGTTTCCAAAAACTTACTTCTTCTTTTCCTTAGCTTTTATGAACTTTCATGGCTTCCAATTTTAGAAATCTCTTTTTTTCCACTTTAAAATTCATAAAGCCTTGTTTAAATATCTCATTTTCTTTTCTACAACCCTCATCCTCCTTAAACAAGTCCAATGACCTCTCCCACAACCATGCCCGAGCCATGTACACCCTTGGCTGAACCAAAATCCCTCTCCATGTTCAAAAAATTGTCTTTTGCAAAGTAGAAGCATGGATCTTGGTTGGTTTCAAGTTATAGTGGAAATTCGGATTATTTTAGTTAGCTTTTAGATGAGAAAAGCTCTCCTTTTTACTTAAAGTTTTGAAATTTAATATTGATGATAATTATAGATTATATTGGTTGTAAATGTATGTTGCTTGTTTGGATACAATTGATGTTGATTGTATGTGTATATATGTGCTTGGATGTGTTATGGTATAGACTTGAAATGGAAGCTGATGTTAAGTTAGTTAGTAAGTTAAAACCCTTGCTTGTGAATGTGGACTATAACATGTAAGTTATGTTGTGATGATGTACATTGTGTTTTATATGCTAAAACGTTAGCTCTTTGATTTGTTAAGCGACTTGAGATCCTTTGGAAAACAAAATCATGTTTACTAGTTTTAAATTTCTAAGAACATTTTCAAGGTTTATAATTTTACTTTCTTTGGTTATGAAAACTTTATTCAATTTATAAAATGGGTTAAAGTATAAAAGATAACGATTTTAAAAGCTATTTGTTATAAAAAAAAAGTTTTGGACAAATCATATAGCGATAGTCGCTATGGATTTAGTTCGTAAAAACGAGCTCTTTTTGCAAATTTAAAAATATTTTTACATAAGTATACTTTAGAAAAGTGTTTTCAAACTTATTGTGAGTAATAAAAAGTAATTATTATTATTTAATTATTTATTTAGTTAATTAATTAAGTAGGTTAATTAATACTTAATCATTAGTTAAAATGGTAATTAGTACTGAAGTGTTAATCATGTAAGTTAATTGTAATAGTTAATTAATAAAAGGTTAATTATTATTAAATTAATTTTTTATAATTAAGATTAATTTTTAATTATTTATTTATTATAAAAGGATTTAATTGTTTATTAAATACTAATTAAGTTAAACTAAATTAAAATTTAATTAAGACTCAATTAAGATTTAAATTATTATTTAATGAAGGTTTAAATTATTATTTAATTATTAATTAAATATTAATAATGGTTTAATTATTTATTTAATGATTAAATATTATTTAATTATTTATTTAAAGGTTAATTACAATTTAGTTAATAATTTAAAGGCTAATAATTATTCAATTATTTATTTAAAAGTTAATTTCGTATTTTAATTATTTACTTAATGGTTTAATTATTATTAAAATAAAAAGTTTAAATGTTACTTAAATTTTCAAATAAAAGTTTTAAAGTTTTAACTACTTTATTTCTAAAGATCGGTTTCTTTTTTTTAGCAACTCTTTTTTTAAAGGATGTTTAAAGGGATTTCTTTGTCGATTACCCTTAAATAACCCTAAATGACTATGAAACACAGCGACGTCTGTTTAGTAGAATAAATCATCGTTCTACTATAATTCACCTAATAGATTATGTTTGACATTTATTAAGCAGAATAAAATCCTAGTTCTGCTATTTTGCTAAATTGGACATTTACCTATATGTTTACTGATTGTTATTGGCTGATTCCCTTTACATATCTCCTAGTTATGTAAATATCCATGTTAGAAGTAGAAAGTTTAACTTAATTAATTAAGAACTATTGTGGTCACTAAGCCTCTTTTTGATTTGTGAAGTCAATTGTTTTAAATATATTTTTAATAATGGTTTAAAGTTACTTGTTATATTATTTAAAGGGTTTTAAAGTAAAGTTACTACTTACTTATGATGCTTAAAGTTTATTACCATTTTAAATATTATATTTAAAAGATAATTAAGCGATTATTTTATTAAGGTGTTTGAAGTAATTTAATACTTTTTAAATGGTGGCTTAAAACTATTATTTTGTTAATGTGGTTTAAAGACAACTAAATGAAGAATGTTCAAATAATAAGTTGTTTATCTAAAGGTGTTTTAAATAATTAATTTTTTTCAAAGGAACCTTATTGATTAAAGTTTATTAAAGAAGTTTTGTTTTAAATAAGGAAATTTTATAAAAGGAGTTTTATAAATTGAAAAGAGATTTTCAAATTTGGAAAGTAGTTTTATAAATGGTTTTGGATATTTATAAAAGAGCTTTATAAATAAACTCAGAGATTTATAAAGTGTTTTGTATTGGATTTGGAATTTAAGTAAAGGATATTTTCATAAATGAAAGAGATTTATTAAAATGATTTATTGAGGAAATTTATAAAAGAAATTGAGATTAGATTTTTCCAAATTGACCTTCTTAATTTTGGTGGTGTGGACATTTGTTCCATGCTTAACACCAAAGAAATAGTGTTTGGATTTATCCTTATCTCTATTTCTTTTTAAATAACTTTTATTTTAATCCTTTTAATATGATTTTGAAATAAGAAATCTTTCATAATGTTATATGAATATACTAATGCCACTGAGATAAGTATATGAATATTTTGATAAACCTTTCGAACAGAGATTTAATAAATGAAAGATTTACTTTGAGGCTTGGTGGTTGCTATGAGTAATTAAATCTCTGGCTTGATGTTTGTTTGTGTATTGGATAGTTAAATAATCGACTATCAAATCTTGGCCAGTTTTGACTTAGAAAGTAAATAAGAGCTTCACGTGTTCATACGGTTAGAGTTCCCTCAGGGGAACTCATTCTGGTGAAATTTCTCTAGCTTTAAGTGATATACTAGAGATACCCTTGGGACTATGATGTAGTCTGCTTACTTCTGAAAGAACCAGGAATGATTCAACCGAAAATTATCGGTTGTTGGTTCGAAGTGACCGGGATCGGATATGTTATCCGAAATCCACTTCAGACCAACATGAGCATTTGAATGGTAGACATCTTGATGATGTTTCAAAAATGGAATTCTTTGAAGTGCAAGGACTACTTGCTACTAATCTTAAGGGTGATTCCAAAATGGATGTAGTAGAGGTAGTGCCTTCGGTTTTCATAACGCACTTTTATGGATGAATGTTTGTATTGCATTTAAACCTAGAGGGTAGTGTTAGCATTCCAAGAGGGAATTGCTAAAAGGTAAATGTGTAGCCACAAGCCTCACACCCTAGAAATGGTTAAAATAGGGTAGATGCAGTATGGTTATGGGGGTCGTTCCCATAAGAGTGTGTCATCGCCTTTCTAAGTAATCATTTTATCGATTTAGTTATGCATGAGAGCTCTCTATAAAGGTTGGGAACAACTGGGGTAATGACATATTTGGTACTATCCAGTCAGAGGTAGGCCGGTCTTATGTTGGTAGGGTTGCAAAAGTAATTGTGGCCCACGGTACATTTTATCCAAAGTTGTACTATTTTTTGGAAGGTATCCCTTCCCTTGCCATTTGTTAGAATCCATTCTCCAATAAGTGCCTGCGATTTTTGATTATATACCTATTATTGTTGTGATGTACACGTATGACCGCTACTTGATTATTGATATTTTAAACTTATAGACATTATTATAATATCATTTGACTTTATAATAGAAATGGTTTGGTTAGCGTAAGGTAAAAACGTGTTTGTTTTTACGTGCGGCGTGACCTTATGAGATACCTTTTATTTTAAAAAGGTTTTCAAATGTAGAAATCAATATGATTTGATTAAGCTTTCTCATGCTGGATTACCAGATTGATCCAGACATTATTTTCTTATAACGCTCAGGTCAGCCCGAGCATATTTCCTAGATTTAGCTGGATACTTTGGAGCTTTCAAGTGACGAGCTGGATTTTTCAAGACGTATACACGTTTCTTATATCCTTCTGTTGTTTTGTTTTTCTTGGTTTCTTCTTGTATTCATCGGCAATTGTAAGGACATGTTGTTATAACTTTCCAGGCTTGTAATATGTTAGTGCACTTTGATGTTGTGTATATAATAAAGTTGATTTCTCTTGTAAAGATTTGTCTATATTATATGTTTCTTGTTACGATGTGAGATTTTATTCTGCCTTTTCTTTCTTTAACCCCACATGACCTGCCTTTTGGATACTTAAATAATCAGAACATAAATACCGAGGATGTATTAAGTGTCGTCTTTAGATGTTAGAAGGGACGATCTTTACAACATGGCATCAAAGCTTAGGTTTAACGAACTCCTAGGCCATGGTGGGGTAAACTCATTATAGATATGGTTAGTAATACCCTAGAATGAGTAACTTATTAGAGATAGGGTTAGTAACACCCGAGAATTAGTTTGAGCGCATATGTGAACACATATTTGTTAATGTATAAAAATGTTTTATATTGTGTTATTTGATCTGTTAAGTTTGAGTTTTGGATTCTGGTCAATACGAGTAGCTAACGTATTGATAGGGATCTCAAAACACTTAAACAAGGCCAATCGATACAATATTGTTTTAAAAGTGGTAAATAAAATAATTATACCTAGGAATATATTTTATATATCAAGGAATAAATTTCAAAAATTTATATAGTTATCTATGTTTGTTATTGTTAGGAGTTGATAATATTATTATTATCATATAAGGTTTGTCTAGTCATGGTCGTCCAGTTTTGAGCATTGGCTATAGTTTATTGATTTTCCTTTTTCCATCATAGGTTGGGTAGATAGATATTGTAGGAACATTGAAACAGACATCTTGTGAATTAAGTTTCATGGTTTGATTATAAGGCATTCGATGATATGTTGGGTTAAAATTAGATTTTAATAAAAGGTGTTTATTATAAAGAAGATATTTCAGATGATTTTATAAAAGGTTAACTTTATAAATTAGGATTATAAAATATATTTTGAAAATAAGATGGATTTTCAAAAAAAATAAATCCCAGTGACTATAATAAAGTTTACAAATGATTCTTGGAAAAGTAGTAATAATTTTACATACAAATTGTTTAAGGTATAAATATTTTGAAAGAAAATTGGAGAGTAAGATTTTTCTTTGGGCAGTTTGGAAAATGAGTCTCGATCTGTTTTGTGATGATCTGAATAATCTTCAAAGTAATAATTAGATGTTTGCTTAGGCAGATGTGGTAGTGCACTTAGTAAATTATTCTCTTTGTCATTGTACGTTCGAAACGAGTTCGAATCCAAATGAATCAAAAGCGAGTGGATGATAAATATTTTGTTAAAAACTATTTAGCTGGATATATATATAGTACTGTTTCAAAAGGGATTCTAAAAGAAGAAGTATTTTATAATTAACTAGTTTGAATGACTTGAAAGTGACTAAAAATGGGCAGGAGATGTGTTCGGATGGTAAACACTTCTCTTGAGTATTACCCTTATTGGTAAAAGGATATATGATACTATTTAGTAGTACCCAGTTCCTTGATATCATTTTGAAGTTACTCAGGCTATATGTATATTTTCTAAGGATTAAAAATAAAGTATCATTTAAAAAGTTTTTTTGAAATAAAACACAGGTATTTAGCTCTTAAGGTTTCAAAATAAGGTATTTTGATTAAAGATTGGAATAATAAATGAAACTATAGTTAGGTTAAACTTAATAAGAAGGTTTAATAAACTTGGTTTTATTAAATAGTGTCTTTTGGGTTTAATACCTAGAAGTTAAATATTATTTGATGTTATTTGGGCTGGCTATTAAACATTTTTTCCTTAGCTGTGTCTAAGGAAAAGTAAACTCTAGGACGGAGTTTGGATACCCTCATCTTACTCTTCTTAGCTACTTACTAGACCGAATGGGTAAAGAGATTGAATTGGTTGATTTAGTTTTAAGACCCAAATTATTTTGGACCTACATCTAAATGGTTAATATTGAATAGAATTAAAAATAGACATTTTGTATATAAACTTAGGATGTAGAAGAGTATTATACAAGCTAATAATGATTTTATGAAAGACTTCATAAATAATCTATATCATTTAAAATGCTTGAACCTAAGCTAAAAATTTTGGGAAATGTTTTCATAAATATTTTTAGATGGGTTAAAGGTGATTGGGTAAGTAGAAACCTTTAGATGAGTACGTAAGTTGTACGTAGATCCTTCCTTCTTTTTACATAATTCCCTATCCAAGATCCGAGAATATGACCAGAGGTGTTTCACTCCGTTCCAAAGAAAGATCTATCTTGATTTTTGACGGCGGACACTTGATGTGGATTCTTAATTTGGAAACAAAAGTTTTCTACCATAGCATACGACTATGTAAGAAGAATGGGAGTTTCTAATTAAGAAGCCTGATCAAAGTCCGCACTAGAAAATCGGGTGAGCGATATTAGTTCAGAATTAAAGTTATGTATTCGAGTGAGTGATCAAATCATATTTTGCATAAGAATGATTTATGTACATCATACGGACAGATGAGTGTGTTAAGTGTTTCCGGGATAGGGTTGTGGTAAAATTTCAAGGTCGAAATTTTTTTAGGGAGGAGAATGTAATGACCCGGAATTTCACCACATTGATTTGCCAATATTTAATTAATTTTAAATATTCAAATAATAGAATTTATAATTAAAGTAAAAACTCTTTAAAATATTAACAAGTGATGGTGAAATAGTTTTCCAAATTTGTTGTGACCTGAATTCGATTTTGGAATTTTCGACTTATCATCGTCTAAAAGTTTGCGGCAACGTTGTAAACTCTATAGTGTATACACACACATACATTTATAAATGAAGTTAGGATATGGTTTGATACACACACACATACTTAAGTGTATATATAAGGAGTGGTGTGACATATTATGAAATTTAAATAAAATAAAAAGGTGAAAAGATGTTTAAGTCATTAGGAAATACAAAGTACAAGTGAATAAATGCATGTTGGATCAAATAAGGGAATGGGGGATAAGGATTTTCGTGAATTACATGATGGAGGGAGACAAGAATGGTGAGGTGGAGAAGACAAGGTGATGAGGAGGCAAGCATGTAGTCGACTCACTTATATGATGAACTCACTTCGTCGTGCCCGGCATAGCGAATCTTGAAATATCACATCAGCAGGGTGTGTGGCCGAGTAAGTAATGTGGCGAGGTGCACTGTTGTCTGTATAGAGATTGGGTTAAGCCCAATTAATATACTGGCACACAGCTAAAATTAATATAATGGTCGGGTGCCTGTTTGAAATGTTACGCTACGCACCTCGCTACCGCATAAGCTGCACCAACCAAAAGGCCAAGCAACCGATAGTCACTTTGGGCCTAGACTAAGGAACGGGAAGACTTTGCTCCGGATAGAAAGAAACAACCAATGCGGATACTAATTATGGACAACAAGTCATACATGGTAATTCTGTTCAAATATGGAAGAACTTTGATCGCTTAGACCTAATCGGAGTCTAGTATATTAATTGCGGGACAACTTGGTTAGCTCATTCGAATCAAAATCTTTTAGGTATGAATTTGCATGCAAGGACTTTTCACTCGATCTCGAAGTAGTCATAGGTAGTGTAACTTGGCGAAGGGAGAGAATGACAGGTAGACTTGTTCCTGTCTGACTTTTGAATGTGCATTGGAGGGAAAATGGAAAGGGTTGTTTCACATCGAGATATCAATTCGTTTTCCGCCCCAAATGAGATGGGGAATTAGTCACCACTACGCACCTTCATCTTTCTGAATGAATTGAGACCCGGCCCGGCTCGCGTCGTTCCAACAACCGACGGCCTCAGTATACGATCGCGCGTAGTAACTGGGAGTCCTATTACACGCCAACTTTCATTCACCAAACCCAAGTTCATCTCGTGTAGTGATTGTGGACTCGTACAAGGATATGGAGTGGGTTGATGCATCAGACTCGACCCTGTCTTTCGTAGCATGCATTCCCATCTGTGTCGCAACTGATTCGGTAAGCTACGTGTCCGGACGGCCTTCGGTCCCCTAACCTTACTCATGGCAACCTTCCGGCCGCCCAACAACCTATAACGCTAGTCACTACTCCCACTGAGGCTAGGAAGTAAGCCCCACAACCCAAAGCGGCGAAGAAAAAATAGAATTTACTACAAAAACGGCTAACGGGGGTATTCCTGCGTATGAGAACATTGTAATGGAGAAGGTCATAGCCGAAATAGGATTTGTTTTGGCTAAAGCGCCCAAATCCGCTATATATTTGACATGGGTTTGCCGTAATGCTGGAACTATGGCGAATGCATCTATCGTCATTGATGCATAAATAAATATACCAATTAGTAGTGATTGAATTCCTTCTATGGTTCCACATGAGAAACCAGTACAAATATAACCTACATGTCCAATCGAACTATGAGCTAGAGGTCTTTTGACTTTCGTTTGGGCCATGGCGGCCAGTGCTCCTAAGATCATAGAAGCAATGCTG
Organism: Allium fistulosum; assembly: GCA_030737815.1. Classification (NCBI taxonomy): domain Eukaryota; kingdom Viridiplantae; phylum Streptophyta; class Magnoliopsida; order Asparagales; family Amaryllidaceae; genus Allium; species Allium fistulosum. The sequence goes on from CM060902.1 coordinate 1,396,866,985, forward strand.
CAGAAAAAGAAGATTTGTTGCAATGTACCTCCATAGGAACCAACAATAGAAAGACGTGACATATTTGCAGAAATAGAGATTTTAGGCGCAATAGAAAGGAATGCTGTCATCGGGGTGGGTGAACCCTCATAGATATCAGGTGCCCACATATATTGAGTCAAAAGAGAGATTGAGTCCGAGGGAGAGGGGGGTTTGGAGCTCGAGAGATTGAATAGATAGGGCCCCACAAGTTGTGAATTCTGGGGAATTCACTCAAAAGGGAACGAGGAATTCTCAATGAAAAAGTGCTCTCTGAACCGAACGTGAAAGTGGTTTTCCATCAGACGGCTGTTCACGTAACTCCACTCTTGGCTTGGATTATATATCCAAAAGGGTCCACTCTCGGCCATTCCACACGCTGCTTAGCAGAGGCCAAGTATTTACTTAGGATTCTCTCTTTTTTTTGTAGTAGACGCCGAACCTGCTGCCTAATCTCATCTAAGGGGGGCGGGCGCAGCAGCTACATGGACCCCTTACTTTCTTTTAGTTCAAACTGAGAAGAAGGCTTGCTTTTCATTGATCTCTTACTGGTGAACCATCACTCGAACCTGGAACCGAAGGACTTGCCTTTTCGTTGAGCTAGGCCCATAAACTCTTTTAGGAGTTCCAAAGACGAAATAGATGCGCCCAAAGGAAGGGGGCCCTTCTAGATGGAGCCAGGTTAGTTCGATCGCTTAAGCCTGCGATAGAGTAGGCCGCTTTAGTTGGCAAGGTTATATGGTCTAGAATTCTGCCACCTGTGAAAGAAAGGTAGCGAAAGATGTTAAGAATGGCATTCCAAATAGTGGTAGCATCTTTAGTTCCTAAGTCTATCACATCTATTGGTCGAGTGTCTATCCATACATTATTGGAATCTGTTGTCCGGTTTCTTCTTATCTTCATCAAGTTTCTTAACTTCTTCAAGTTCTGACAAGTGGTAATAACACTATCTTTACGAGATAAAAGCTCTCTATTTTTCATATTATCATCTGATAGTTTCTAGTTCACTTGACTTTATATTCTAGTAATCTTTTTTCTTGATCTGAAATGTCTTTAACAACTATAGGTTCTGTGCCCACCCAAACACTTTTGTCATCAAATAGGCTGCGCACCTTTTATCAGTACTGATTCCTAGGTAGCGTAGCTCTGTATCTTTGATGAGGATGTTCAGGTTTACCCACTTCAGAATACCCGGCATGAGTAGCTGCCCAACGACGTCCCACTTGGAAAGGGCTCATAGCTTCTTTCGTAGATAAATGCAATGCCCTGATTCGACAAGCCGTAGAGAATGCATACGTGGTGGGGTAAAGGCTGGCAATTAATATACTGGGGACAAACTCCTATTTCCTATGAAATGCAATGATTACTGGTGTTCGCGAGAGGTATAGGCTTGGCACATCAAGCGTTCTCGTATATTCGTGGTATGCGCCAGACACGATGAGAAATACTTAATCAAAATCAAACCTCTTGTTCGAAATGGAAAGCTATATATATGAGCTTGTTGTGTATGAACACAAGTGAATTCTTATTAGTAGAACCATAGAATAGAAGTGTGCTCTTGCCTAAGCCGGATTTGGAGGGCATGGTACTTAAGGCTATTTAGGTAATATGATAACTACATTTTATATAAAAGGAAATTCCTAATTCTTTTCCACTCTTACTTTCATTTTATTTTCCATTTCCACAACCATGGCCGAGCCATGTACACCCAAGACCAAATCAAAAGTTCCACTCCTAGTTCAAAAACTTGTCTTTTGCAAAGTAGAAGCATGGATCTTAGTTCTTTTCAAGTTATAGTGGAAGTTCGGGTTGTTTTGTTTAGCTTTTAGGTGAGAAAAGCTCTCTTTTTTACTTAAAATTTTGAACTTTAATATTGATGATAGTTATAGCTTATATTGGTTGCAAAAGTATGTTTCTTGTTTGGTTACAATTGATGTTGATTGTATGTGTAAATATGTGCTTGGATGTGTTATGGTATAGACTTGAAATGGAAGCTAATGTTAAGTTAGTTAGTAAGTTAAAACCCTTGCTTGTGAATGTGGACTATAGCATGTAAGTTATGTTATGATGATGTACATTGTGTTGTATATGCTAAAAAGTTAGCCCTTTGACTTGTTAAGCGACTAGAGATCATTTGGAAAACAAAATCATGTTTACTAGTTTTAAATTTTCAAAAAGATTTTCAAAGTTTCAAATTGTACTTCTTTTGGCTTTCAAAACTTTTTTCAAGTTATAAAATGGGTTAAAGTATAAAAGATAATGATTTTAAAAGCTATTTATTATAAAAACAATTTTTTAAATTACGAATCATATAGCGATAGTCGCTATGGATGTAGTTCGTAAAAACGAGCTCTTTTTGCAAATTTAAAAATGTTTTTACTAAGTATATTTTAGAATGGTGTTTTCAAACTTATTGTGAGTAGTAAAAGCAATTATTATTACTTAATTATTTATTTATTTATTTATTTATTTAAGTACTGTTTAATTAACTATTTAAGTAGGGTAATTGATACTTAATCATTAGTTAGCAAAGGTAATTAGTACTTAAGTGTTAATCAAGTAAGTTAATTATAATTAGTTAATTAATAAAAGGTTAATTATTATTTAATTAATTTTTATATACTTAAGGTTAATTTTAAGTTAATTATTTATTATAAAAGAATTTAATTATTTATTAATTACTAATTAAGTTAAATTAAACTAAAATTTAATTAAGACATAATTAAGATTTAAATTATTATTTAATGAAGGTTTAAATTATAATTTAATTATTAATTAAAGGTTAATTATGGTTTTATTATTTATTTGAAGATTAACTATTATTACATGTTTATTTTAAGGTTAATTACTACTTAATTATTTATTTAAAGGGTCATAATTATTTAATTATTTATTTAAAATTAATTTCAGATTTTAGTTATTACTTAAAGGTTTAATTATTATTAAAATAAAGAGTTTAAATGTTATTTAAGTTTTCAAAATAAAAGTTTTAAAGTTTTAATGTGACGCCCCACCTCTATACTCACACTAGCCAAGGACACTACGGGGTAATGCCATCGACTAGCATGAAGAATAAGGCTGTTGAGGAGCGACCATCTGTGTAATTGCTTTGTGCGAGTACCGATATGTCAGATAATATAACTTACATTTCATTTCAAGAGGAAATCCGACATATCAAATTCAAACTCAAAGCTACCATATAGTGGCTATGTGGACTTCGGAAACAAATATAGAAATAAACATAACACAAATCAGTCACATATATTCATATCACAAAGGCAGAAACAGATATGAATATAACACATAGAAGTGTACATCAAAATAGTGATCATACAAGATCCACTACATCACAAAAGAATAGATACAAGTGCTAGACAAAAGAATAAGTATACATCAAGGAGTCTATATCTCGAATGTATGACAACAAAAACTACTAAGCTAAAGTAGTTAGCCAAAAGTCAGGTGACGGACCCTGATAAGAAGACAAGCAGGAGCACCTGAAACACCTCGGTCTGACCCGAGTATTATTTAAGAAGAAAATAATAAATGGATCAGTCTAGCTATAAATACCAGATAAAATGAGATAGGATAAGAGATATCACAAAAATGTATGATAACAATAATGCCATACTGTGACAAGTATACATCAGATAACAACAAAAATCATACAATATCTTAAATATTCTCAAACACCAAAAAGAATCGCATTCTTTAAATTATTCACCAAAAACACAAATAATTGATAGGGCTCATCAATGCCTATCATCAAAATTGGTGAAACACAAATTCTAGAAATCATCAACTGGAAATCCAGAAATCACAAAGGGGGGGAAGGCCTAGCACAAACGGGAGCATGAAAACTCACCAACACGTGTATTACAAATGAGACGCTATCCCATAAACCGAACATCGACGCACCTAAAAAGATACGCCCCATGCACAGTCGAACATCGATGCACCTAAAAAGATGCGCCCCATGCATAATCAAACATCGACGCACCTAAAAAGATACGCCCCATGTATAGTCGAACATCGATGCACCTAAAAAGATACGCCCCATGCATAGTCGAACATTGATGCACCTAAAAAGATACACCCCATGCCTAGTCAAACATCGATGCACCTAAAAAGATACACCCCATGCCTAGTCGAACATCGACGCACCTCAAAAGATACGCTCCATGCACCGACTTATCGAGCCGAATGCTCCACGAACGGTCCAAAGACCAAGGGTCGCTAGCCCATAAAAATGAGACGAAGCTCAACAGAACGGGGTATAGTCCCCCACGCGGACAAAGAGACATCGCACATCGCTAGTCTAAATCATAAAATGATCACCATTGATCAATAAGAAGTGTCAATTACAGTAAGCTAGTAAATAGATGAGTTTAGCTTCATGTCCCATAACCACCGGCTTAACTTAAATATTTACGAACAAATTGTAAATTTCCACTCGAAAATTGTCACAAGAGTTCAATCGAACAAGTCTAAGAATTAACCGACAAAGTAAACGCAAGCATTTCATACCACTTGTTTTGCTAAGCTGTTTAATTAGATTTCTCATACGAATGAGGTAAAGGTTTATATATACTAATAGATTGGAAAACGGTTTTAAAAACGAGTTCTGTATTAAAAATAGTGTTGAAATCATTTTGATGAAAGAGTTTTAGTATTTACTACTATTATAGAAACCTTTGTATTTTAAAGTGACAAACCACAGAAATGATTGTAGAAACAATCAATCACCAAAAATTCACATACGGAAATGTGAATTAAATCCATAAAAATCGATATCAAATCTGTCAAACAGATATTCCCAAAATCCAAAGAAAGAAGTCATCAAGGTCGATAATAAGTGATTACAACTATCCGGATCAACAAAAACTGATTAAAATTGGAAATCCACACAAAACAGCCTAAAATAGGCAAAATGCACAGTTCCAGACGTCTGGATTTGTTCTTTGGAAATAATCCAGAAAGATTCCAGATGTCTGAAATTACAAGGCAGACGTCTGAACCGTAACCAGACGTCTGACCCAGTAAATCAGACGTCTAAACTAAGGTACTGGAAGTTCTATTCCAGATCACCCAGACGTCTGGGAAGTAAGCTCAAACGTCTGGATCTCCCAGAGATCTGGAAAGCAAGGTCAGACGTCTAAGCTGAACGTTTGGAATATTTATTCCTCAGCCTCAGACGTTTGATCCATATATCAGACGTCTGAGCTGAAGCTCAGGCACAGATTGAACCTAAGCCAATGATGGCCAATTTGTTTCAGAAGCGATCAGACGAGCAACGACGACTAGGGATTTATGCTAAGCGACAACCCAGCCTTAAAGGCTCTTCGGTACACCCCAAATATCAATGTCCAAACATCCATAGAAGGATTTTCATAAAATTGGACCAAAACACCAAAATTTGGAAAATTCACCAAATCAATTCAAATCAAAAGCAAATGAATATGCACAGGTGTTAGGAATTCATACCTAACAACAAAGAAAGTTATAGACGTAGATGTGAGTTAAAGAACTCACCTTTAAACCCAAAAACAACGAACAAGAAGCTCTAAAACAAAAGATAGGCCAATTCCTCTTCAACTTCAACTCAAGAAGCTCCAATCTAAGCTAATAAGTAAATATTTCCTAAGTTAGGGTTTAGGAATTTCTGAAATTGAAGAGAGATAGAGATGGAGAAGATGAAGAGGATGCTTACCTAAGCTTCTCCTTGATTTTGGACTAGAATTTATATTTCCTAAACAAACTAGGGTTTTGGAATTCTAATTTCCAATCTTTTCCCCCATTTTTTTCTAGAGCTTGAATGTTAGGAAATGAGGAATGAAATGAAGAATGAAATGAGTGAAGAAAAGTTGAGTTAGGGTATTAAGATGGGTTAGTGGGCTGAAACCCAAACCCAAAGCCCAAAGTAGAAAAATAGCAAAATTCTACTCAACTCCAAACATATCGATGTTTATACTCAAAAAAGTTGTAAATGCCATTTTGGACTCAACGGAAGTAGTCTCGAGTCCCAATTTGACTGTTTACAAAAAGTAACATTTTGGACTTTAATCCGATTAACGATGCTATATTTAAATAAAACATTTAAATATACAATCGTGAAATATGCGTGTTGTTACAAACTCCCCTCCTTAAAGAAATTGCGTCCTCGCAATAATTAAGAGGAAAATAAAAAGTAACAACCATACTAAGGCATAACAACACAAAAGAAGAAATTTTGAAATGAGAAGTTCACCATAAAGAGCACGAAAGAGTAAGTCCGGATGTGTTTGCTCGATGAATTCTCAAGATTCCCAAGAGCAATCCTTAGGATTTGAGGACCATTGAACTTTCACAAGAAGAACATCTTTATTTTGAAGACGTTTAACCTTCGAAGCAATGATACGAATAGAATGTTGCTCATAAGTCAAATTTGGTGAAACTTCAATTTCTTCAATTACACCAGGCTCAAGAATAGAATCGGAATCCCTAAGGTATTTCCGTAGTTGAGAGACGTGGAAAACGTCATGAATAGCAGAAAATTGAGCCGGTAATAAAAGGCGATAAGCCATGGAACCAATACGTTCGGTGATGGGAAAGGGACCAACATACCGAGGTGCTAACTTTCCTGATCGACTGAAACACACAATACCCTTCATAGGTGAAACACAAATGAACACCAATAAAATCTGGACCTAAAACCAGCTTCTTACCAGCTTCAAGCCAACACAAAGGAGATCGGCACGGCCTTCCCTAGACTGCCTCGAAAGGTGCCATACCAATACTAGATTGGAAGCTATTATTATAGGAAAACTCAACAAGAGAAATATGATCTTCCCAACTTCCACCAAAATCAAGAACACATGCATGAAGAAGACCTTCAAGAGTTTGATTCACACGCTCGGTTGGTCCATCGGATTGAGGACGATAAGCGGTGCTAAAATTAAGCTTTGTTCCCAAAGCTTTTGAAGACCTTACCAAAATCCACTAGTAAAATAATGGATCGTGATCTCGAATCTCACAAGTGGATAAAGTCTCGAGATCATTCCATTCGGATATCATCATTGAAACAACTGCTTGTTGCTTACGACTAAGGGCATCGGCAACACGATTTCCCCTTCCGGGAGTATAAAGAATATCAAGATCATAAGATGCAAGAAACTCGAGCCAACGTTGTTGATGCAAATTAAGTTCCTTTTGAGAAAATAAATACTTCAAAGATTTATGATCGGTGTAGAGAACAAATTTCTCTCCCAAAAGATAATAAGGCCAAATTCTAAGAGCGAAAACAATGGTCGCGAGCACCAAATCATGAATGGCATATCTAGTCTAGACAAGCTTTAATTGTCATGAAGCATATGTGATAACACGTTCCCTTTTTGCATGAGAACGGCATTCAAACCAATACGATTAGTATCGGTATAAACAATCAATTCTTGGTTCCCTTCGGGAATCACAAGAATAGGAGCATCAGAAAGGAGTTCTTTGAAATTATCCTCTTTCCTGAAAAGCTAAGACATTCAAAATTATAATGAACTTTATGTAATCATCTTTTTAGAAAAATTTACTTATTACAAGTCAATTTACTATGTCTGACTGTCTCATCATAGCATTAGGAGATTCCTATCGATAACGTTGATCAAGCACATCGACCAGAATTCTTAAAGCACTCAATGGGCAAAACAACACAAAATCATCTTCTATATGATAAACATGTCACTTAAAATTTTATGAATATTCTTTTCTCGTTTTAAGAACAAAATCCAATCATACTTATAAATATCTTATTAAAAAGATTTGCAAATTTTAAATTGTTGTTTTCATCCATAATCAATGAATACAAAGATGGTCTCATCGAGATATTCGCAGAATACTCGATTCATAAGATGGATGAAATAAGGTAGAAGGTTCGTCGAACTGAACGACATAACGAACCACTTACAAGAATCATAACGAGTGCGGAATGTGGTAAGTGGAATGATACCCTCTGCAACTCGTAGCTGATGAAAACCAGTGGCAAGGTCGAGCTGAAAAGACCTTAGCACCACACAATAGATTGCTTAGGTGGTAATCCTAAGACAAGCTCAAATATACTGGAAAATTCACAGACTACTTGAATGAGAGAAATAACACTTTCCACATCAAGTGGATTTAAAAATAAAATGATGCCATCGAATTTGGAAATCAAAATCATTAAGAACCATAGAAATCTACTTAACAGATTGAGGATGTCGAAGATATATAGTCCGCTCAGGACATAGGATGTGGGCTTCATAATGATCAAGCCAATCCTTTCCCAAATATCAATTTCGAAGCCTAAGTAACGTATAACATGAAAATTGGCTCGAAAAGAATAATCACATAAAATAATCTCGACATTTTCACAAAGTAAACTGAGTGTTGCGGATCCACCAACCGGATTCGCAATTCTCAGTGAAGTCATCAAGCCTATAATATTTAAAGAAAAAGAATCAACAAGTTCTTTTGATATAAAAGAGTGGGATGCACCCGTATCAAAAGAAATCAAATAGGAAGATCATGAAATAAAATAATGCCATCAAGGAATGAATGAAAAAAAAATACCTTGACCAAGAGAAGTGTTACTAGGGGCTTGCACAACATTTAGCTTTCCCTCCTTCTTGCTTTAAAGTATGGGACACACAGATATATGATGACTACAACTTTTGCAATAGCGACAATAAAGGGATTTCAGACACTCATTTGCATAGTGGTCCATAGAACCACAATTGTAGCATTGTCCACGACTAGAGGTAAGAGTCTTTGCTACCGAATTTTCTTGCTTCCCTTTCTTGTTGGGATTGGGACCTTTGAACTTAATAGGCCTCTTCATGTTATAGTTGAAGTTCTGTTTGGCACCCACAACTTAAACATCACTTTCTTTATCGGCTTCTTCAAGTCGAAGAGCGATATCTATAAGATGATCGAAAGAAACTTCTAGTTTCAAAAGTAAAGGCTTTTTGAGGTTCTTATTCAACCCATAGACAGATCTCGGATTTTTCTTAAAGGGGGTATTAATATATTCGACCCCATATTTAGAGAGAGATTTAAAAGATGCGATGTAATCCGTCACAGAAGATTCACCTTGAACAAGGTCAATAAAGCGCCGAGCTAAAGTTACTTTTTCTTCCTGGAATTGCTCCCAAGTAAGATCCGCTTCAATAATTTCTGAAATCAAAATCTCATACCAATCTAATGCTCTTTCTTGGAGCATGCTAGAAGCCACTTGGACTCGATGTAGATCCACAAGATTCATGCGGGAAAAGATGCGATCGCATGATCTAAGCTAAGCTTGGATTTCTATAACATTTTAGAAAGCCTTGAATGGCCTTCCACCCAAAGCGGTATAATCTCTGCACAAGCTTGCAAACCCGGATTTAGGGTGAGTAGGCGCTGGAATGGGTCCGGCAGCTTGGGCGTTGTTCACAAGATCTAAAAGCTGCTGGGCAGACATAAATACTCCATCCTGAGGAGTAGCACTGGATTGACCGGCGCTAGGACGGCCAGATCTAACCATTTCTCTTCTTTAAGAAAGAAAGAAGAGGAAAAAGGTTATTCACAGAATGAATATCAAACAAACTTGATTGATAAAACAAGGCATCATAAAAAGTAATAGGATAGAACGGTACGAAGACTCGAATTAAATCCTATGGCACGATTCCTAAGAAAGACTTAGGACAATGATCCTTGCTAGATCATTCTACATTTTTCCGAAGTTTGTCTCTGATACCAAGCTGTGACGCCCCACCTCTATACTAACACTAGCTAAGGACACTACGGGGTAATGCCGTCAACTAGCACGAAGAATAAGGCTGTTGAGGAGCGACCATCTGTGTAATTGCTTTGTGCGAGTACCGATATGTCAGATAATATAACTTACATTTCATTTCAAGAGGAAATCCGACATATAAAATTCAAACTCAAAGCTACCACACAGTGGCTATGTGGACTTCGGAAACAAATATAGAAATAAACATAACACAAATCAGTCACAGATATTCATATCACAAAGGCGAAAACATATATGAATATAACACATAGAAGTGTACATCAAAATAGTGGTCATACAAGATCCACTACATCACAAAAGAATAGATACAAGTGCTAGACAAAAAAATATGTATACATCAAGGAGTCTATATCTCGAATGTATGACAACAAAAACTACTAAGCTAAATTAGTTAGCCAAAAGTCAGGTGACGGACCCTGATAAGAAGACAAGCAGGAGCACTTAAAATACCTCGGTCTGACCCGAGTATTATTTAAGAAGAAAATAATAAACGGATCAGTCTAGCTATAAATACCAGATAAAATGAGATAGGATAAGAGATATCACAAAAACGTATGATAACAATAATGCCATACTGTTTCAAGTATACATCAGATAACAAAAAAAATCATACAAATATCTCAAATATTCTCAAACACCAAAAAGAATCGCATGCTTAGGCAGACGTCTGAACCGTAACCAGACATCTGACCCAGTAAATCAGACGTCTGAACTGAGGTACTGGAAGTTCTATTCCAGATCACCTAGACATCTGGGAAGTAAGCTCAGACGTCTGGATCTCCCAGATGTCTGGAAAGCAAGGTCAGACGTCTGAGCTGAACGTTTGGAATATTTATTCCTCAGCCTCAGACGTCTGATCCTTATACCAAACGTCTGAGTTGAAGCTCAGGCACAGATTGAACCTAGGCCAATGATGGCCAATTCGTTTCGGAAGTGATCGGAAGAGCAACGACGACTAGGGATTTGTGCCAAGCGACAACCCAGCCTTAAAGGCTCTTCGGTACACCCCAAATATCAATGTCCAAACATCCATAGAAGGATTTTCATAAAATTGGACCAAAACACCAAAATTTGGAAAATTCACCAAATCAATTCAAATCAAAAGCAAATGAATATGCATAGGTGTTAGGAATTCATACCTAACAACAAAGAAAGTTATAGACGTAGATGTGAGTTAAAGAACTCACCTTTAAACCCAAAAACAACAAACAAGAAGCTCTAAAACAAAGGATATGCCAATTCCTCTTCAACTTCAACTCAAGAAGCTCCAATCTAAGCAAATAAGCAAATATTTCCTAAGTTAGGGTTTAGGAATTTCTGAAATTGAAGAGAGATAGAGATGGAGAAGATGAAAAGGATGCTTACCAAAGCTTCTCCTTGATTTTGGACTTGAATTTGTATTTCCTAAACAAACTAGGGTTTTGGAATTCTAATTTCCAATCTTTTTCCCCATTTTTCTCCAGAGCTTGAATGTTAGGAAATGAGAAATGAAATGAGTGAAGAGGAGTTGAGTTAGGGTATTAAGATGGGTTAGTGGGCTGAAACCCAAACCCAAAGCCCAAAATAGAAAAATAGCAAAATTCTACTCAACTCCAAACATATCGATGTTTATACTTAAAAAAGTTGTAAACGCCATTTTGGACTCAATGGAAGTGGTCTCGAGTCCCAATTGGAATGTTTACAAAATGTAATATTTCGGACTTTAATCCGATTAACGATGCTATATTTAAATTAAACATTTAAATATACAATCGTGAAATATGCGGGTTGTTACATTTAACTACTTTATTTCTAAAGATTTTTGTTTTTTTAGAGCAACTATCTTTTAAAGGAAGTTTAAATACAAGATATTTCTTTATCGATTACCCTTAAGTAACCCCAAATGGGTATGAAACCCAATGACACCTGTTTAGCATAATAAATCACCGTTCTGCTATAATTCACCTAATAGATTATGTTTGACATCTATAAAGCAGAATAAAATCCCAGTTCTGCTATTTTGGTAACTTGAACATTTACCTATATATTGATTAATGGTTATTGGTTAATTCCCTTTACATATCTGCTTGTTATATAAATACCCATGTTATAACTAGAAAGTTAAACCGAATTAATTGAGAACCGTTATGGTCACTAAGTCTCTTTCTGATTTAGTAAAGCCAATCATTTTAAATATATTTTTAATAATGGTTTAAAGTTAATTGTTATATTATTTAAAGGGTTTTAAAGTAAAGTTACTACTTATTTATGATGCTTAAAGTTTATTACCATTTTACAAATATGATATTTAAAAGATAATTAAGCAACTATTTTATTAAAGGCATTTGAAGTAATTTAATACTTTTTAAATGGTGGCTTAAAATCTAAAGTTAATTAAAAATCAGCTTACTTCAGTGATTAAAAAAATGGCATCTCTCTCTGGTTCTTGCTTTCAGCATTCAACACCATCGTCTTTTGTGAATTCTAATATCCAGATCGACTTTCTTCATCGCGATTCTTTCTCTGCTAAAACATATGCGCAGATTGTCAAGGATATTTTGTCCTCTTCATCTTCTTTACCTAGATCTCCAAATCGTTTTCGTTCTAATAAATGGTTAAAGTCGAAGAGAGGTAGAAGATATGTTATCATTGTGGAGACAATGATCATTTTGTTGTTAATTGTCGTGACCCAATTAGATGTTTTGCGTGTGGTAATTTTGGGTACAAAAAGTAGGGGTGGGCATAAACTGCACCGCCATATGGAAACCGCCCGCACCGAACCACAAAAACGGTGCGGAAACCCGCACCGAATCTTCTAACCAAAGCAAATACCCCAAACCGGACCGACCCGCATCGATACGGTTCGGTTGCGGTTTGGACGATTGAACCAACCATATTAAACCGGATCGAACCGAATATTTACACTAGTAATCTTATGATAAAAATATAAGCAACTCCCATCTTATTTTAAATTCTAACGATTATATTCAATTTTTAGCGTATGTTATTTTATTAATAATATTCGCTGTCATAAAGGAAGAAGTTATAGTTTTGGTATAATATTTTTCATCTCATTTTTTTGGATAAATGCTAATTATAATCTTATTCTAGTCATTTTCTTTGATGATTATGCTTTGATTAATGTTGATGTTTGGTTAATGTACCAAAAAGAACTCCTTTATAGCTAAATGTCAAATTGAAATATTCATACAATTAAGAACTAATCTTTCATTTCAGTATAACATTGTGTGTTTTAACCTTTAAGTGTAAAAGCTTCACACAGTTGCATTCGTAAATTGATTGTTGATGGAATTAATTCTCTTATTTCATATTTAATATGGGTTCAAACTAGACCATACCGAAACTGAACCGTAGTACATTCAAACCGAACCGAAACCGAACCGTTTAAAAGATTAGTATAATGGTTTGTATTTTTGATTAACCGTTTAATGCGGTGCGGAAGCGATTTGGACTTCAAACCGCACCAAACCGACCCGCGCCCACCCCTAACAAAAATCTTCTTGTTCAGCGAAATCCAATTCCTCTTTAAGATCTTCTTGTTTGGTTTCGGGGAAGTCGATTGTTGATCTTGGCTTTCAGTTCACTTTAAAATGTATGTTACTAAAAGGTATTCTGCTTTATCATCTTTGGCTACAAAGGAACGAAGGTATTCAGTAGAAGAAATGTTTACTCATTTTGATGCTATTAACTCGTCGAACATTGGAAAGGGGTATAGAGATAGATTTGGTGATCCTGAAGAATATTTTGGTAAATCAGAGCCTTCTTTGAACAAAACAGGTATTAAAGATAAGAATGTTGCTTTTTTGGTCGAAAATTTTGAAGGTGTAGACTCTGTTTCTATTGCAAATACCAAAGTGATTGAGATTCAAGACTCAGATCCTATTATGTTGGATCAACATGTTTCGCAGTGCTTAATTGATTCTTGTGTTTCTAAGGTTAATGGCTTGTCAAATTCCTCTGACTTATTTATGGGTATTCATCTAAAGGATAAACTGAAGGTTTTATTTGAGTTAACAACAAAAGAACAAATTCGAAACCTCGTGAAATGGGTAACTTTGGGCTATGTACTGCTAATAAATTTGCATGCCTTGCCTCTTCTGAAATGCTAGATTGCGCAAAAAGTGGTGATAGTAATATGTTAGTTGATGAGATCATTGAGGCTGATGTTGTTGGCAAGTTACAGATTGTTATTAACTCTACCGATCGGTTTTTGGAGGAAAATCTTGGGGAGTTTTGGGTTTATAACATTCCTGATTTTATGGAAGATGAGGTCTATGATAAGTCTGGAGAGATTTTAGATTGGGTTTGTTCTTCTTTATTGCCTGTAAATGTAGACGTTTTTTGGAAAAGGAGGAGTGTATTGTGTGGACACGCTTGAGACTGTTTCGAGTGTTGAATGGTTATTCAGGGCTGACCTTATGGATATGCACATAGATTTCATTGTGAAAGGTGCACAGTGTTTGGTTGCTGCATGTGCAGAATCTTCGGATACTGTTTTGAATTTAGCTGATCATTGTGATGTTGATTTTTTTGGCAAGATTGGTAATTGTGTTAAGGATGGGGTTTTGCCTTTCAATGGGTTAGATTATTTGGAGAAGGAAGATCTAGTTGTCTTTGAGAATATTGGTTCTGTTGAGTTGCTGAATGTATCGGCTCCTTATGATTGGGTGGAGAAGTCTATTGTTAGTATTCCAGCTTCGAGGAACGTTAGTGACATATTGAATATGGCTTCGGGTTTTTTAGATGATGCGGCGAATGTCTGTTGTATGAATAATGGGATAGAACAATCTGTGTGTTTAATTGCTTCGGGACACGCAGTAGATAATTCTTGTTTGACTTCGGGTGCTTGTGTAGGCTTGGTGAATGTTAACTGTTTTAACAAAGACATGGAGTATAAATTGTTGGAGAGGAGCAGCACCTCAGTTCCTATTTCTTCTTCGCGAAGAGAGGTAGGCGAAGGAAATCAGTGGCTTTTAGTGGTTTTGTACGACGCAGTGCCAGGATTCGAGGTAGTCTGTCTTAGTCTTCGGCTGAGTTACCTGATTCGAGTGCCACGAGTGGCGCTACGAATTATGGCTCAGGTACGCTTTCTGATTTGGGTAGTTTGTATTCATCTTATGCTTTATGTAGCTTGTCTTCTTCTAAGTTTAGTCGGTTAGCCAGTGATACTTCTTTCATTTTTTCTGATGTAGAGGTAGATAGTGAGTATATTAGAAGTAGGGAATTTGATAGGGCCAGATCTGTTGGTATATGAGGATCATTAGTTGGAACATTAGAGGTCTGCATGATTTAAATAAATGTGACAAGGTTAGAGCTTTTTTAAGGATAATTCTATTAACATTGCTCTCCTTCAGGAAACTAAAATTGAATGTCCGGATGTTCGTTTCTATAGAAGATTAGGTGGGTATCTGACGCAGCGGATTAAACAAAAACAAGGTAGATCGATGAAAGTAGCAATTAGTGGATTGATGAATACTGGAATGCCCAAATTCGTTGATCCGAAGATACCGAATTCTGGCTATCTCTGACACGTTGATCGCGCACGATACCGTGAAGAGAGATCTACAATTCTTCGAGCGTTGATCAAGCGCACTTGATTCCACGAATTGGCTTCAACGATCGAAGATTCGAGCGCACTCGAATGTCGAAGGTGGAGATAGGTGATTACACTCAACTACCGATTTTAATTGAAAGCACAAAGCTAACAAACAAGAATTTTATTCCAAATCAATCTGTTCAAATGTACAACACACTCCCTATTTATAGCAGTTTTCACCCTGACCATTAAGTCGTATACGAGTTACGACTCAACTAGGTCGGCAATGACTCAACAACCCACGACTCAAGCACTTGTATTACAACCCACACAACATCATAAATTTACAACACTTAGGTCGTGTACGACTTATAACCTGCGACTTACGACTTATAACAGAACGACCTAAAAACATGCGACTTAACAACAACACAGAATTATAACAGCCCATAGGTCGTTTACGACCTAAATACAACAAAGCTCCGCAAACACCCACGACATACGACTTATCAATGCTTCACGAGTTAACATTGCCACGACCTAAAATTCAGCGACTCAAGAGACAATAGCTGCATCACTTTACGCAACCTACCTAGGTCGTAGGTCGTACGCGACTTATCTTAGGTCGTGAGCTCCCTTCTTCAGCATACTCGTTAGGTCGTAGACGACCTAAATCACTTCCCTTAAGTCGTAGCCGACTTAAGCCTTGCGCATTCTCAACTCGTGCTGCTACTTCGTTATCTCGTGGCGCTCCTTCTGTAGATCCCGAACGACTTAAGCTAAGTCGTAGCCTCTTTCCCTTAAGTCTGGACGACTTAAAACTCCTTCCTTAGGTCGTGACCTGCTTGAGTTAAGTCGTGAACGACCTAAGACTTTGCAACCACTTAACTTCTCCACAGAATTCGTAGCCTGGATTGCATTATTAGGTCGTAACCTTTTATCTCTTGCTTTGTTATGTCATAGACGACCTAAAGCTATCCCTTCCTTAGACCGTGGACGACTTAGGCCTTGTGAATTCGTAGCCTGCATTGCTTCGACTCTGGCCTGAGCTGCACCATCCTCCCCAGGTTGAGAAAAATTCATCCTCAAATTTGTAAGTTCTTCCACATCGGATCGTTCATCCCCATAATATGGTACGAGATGTTTAACATTGAACACATCAGAAGTGTACACATCCTCCGGCAGCTTCAACTTATAAGCATTTTCATTAATCCGTTTCACGACTTCTATAGGACCAATTTTCCTGGCTTTCAACTTGTTATAAGCACCCACTGGAAAACGATCCTTTGTTAACACAGCATATACCATATCTCCTTCATTAAACTCAACATTTCTTCGCTTCAGATCTGCAGATCGTTTATACTTCTCATTTGCCTTCTCCAATCATTCCTGAACGATTTTATGACATTCAGTCAACCCATCAACAAAATCAACAGCTCGTTTAATCGTCCCCTTTAGTTGTGGTACTACCGTTAAGTCCAACGGTCCCCTTGGCAAACTTGAATATACAATCTGGAATGGACTGAAACCTGTGCTATGATTTACCGCATGATTATGAGCGAATTCTGCTTGACATAACTTCACATCCCAGCTTTTCAGATTATCTTTCACCAGACATCGCAATAAATTCCCTAGCGATCTGTTAACCACTTCCGTTTGCCCATCAGTTTGTGGATGGTAAGCGCTACTAAAATTCAGCTTCGTTCCGACCATCTTCCACAAACTTAGCCAAAAGTGACTCAGAAAACGAGTATCCCTATCCGACATAATAGATTCTGGCAATCCATGAAGTCGATATATCTCTTTGAAAAATAACTGAGCAACATGAACAGCATCCGCCGTCTTCTTACAAGCAATAAAATGTGCCATTTTCGAAAATCGGTCAACCACCACATAAATGGAATCGTTTCCCCTTTGAGTTCGCGGTAACCCCAAAACAAAATCCATACTCACATCAACCCAAGGCTTATTTGGTACAGGTAACGGCATATATAATCCGGCATTGGTCACAGTTCCTTTCGACACCTGACAGATATGACATCGCTCCACAAACCTTTCCACTTCTTTCCTCATTGATGGCCAAAAATAAGATTAAGAAATCAGCTGTAGCGTACGGTCTCTACCCACGTGGCCTTCTTCATGTAGCTCCTTCACAATCTTCATTCTCAAACTACAATCAGGTATGCACAATCGATTTCCTTTGAACAGAAAACCATCTACCATCATAAACTCATCCATCTCTCCCTCCTTGACTTTATCAACAAACTTTGCAAAGTAAGGATCATCGACAAATAATTCTGGCAACACATCAAACCCCGTCACTTCAACCTTCATTGTTGTTAACATATGATTCCTTCGGCTCAATGCATCCGCCACACGGTTTGTAACTCCAGATTTATGCTTCACCACAAATGTAAATTGTTGCAGGTACGCAATCCACGATGCATGTCTCGCTGAAATCTTGTCTTTCCCTTGTAAATGCTTCAACGCCTCATGATTAGTGTAAAGAACAAACTCTTTCTGAAATAGATAGTGTCTCCAGTGTTTAATAGCTTGTACAACAGCATAAAATTCCACATCATAAGTACTATATCTCATCTTCGCTCCCGATAGCTTCTCACTAAAATATGCAATAGGACGTCCCCTCTGACTCAATACTCCTCCAATCCCAACCTTGGATGCATCAGTATGAAGTTCAAACACTAACTGAAAATCTGGTAACACTAGAATTGGTGCTAACGTCAAGAGTTCTTTAATTCGCTCAAAAGCAATCCCTGCTCCCTCCGTCCATGCAAACTGTTTACCCTTCATACAATCAGTCACAGGTGCCATCACACTACTAAAGTGTGGAATAAACCTTCGATAAAATGAAGCCAACCCGTGAAAACTCCGAACCTCCATTATCGTCTTGGGTTGCGGCCAATCTCTGATAGCTTCAACTTTACTTTGGTCCACCTGTATTCCTTCTTTCGATACAACATACCCCAGAAATAAAACACTCCTCGCCATAAAAACACATTTCTTAGTAGCAGCATAGAATTGTTCTTCACGAAGGATAATTAACACTTTCCTCAAATGCTGAACATGCTCCTTTGTACTAGCACTGTAGATCAGAATATCATCAAAGTAAACTACCACAAATTTCCCAATGTACGGCCTGAAAATTTGGTTCATCACCCTCATGAATGTACTTGGGGCATTCGATAGACCAAACTGCATTACCAGCCATTCATACAATCCTTCCCTTGTCTTGAATGTTGTCTTCCATTCGTCCCCTGGTCTAATTCGTATCTGATGATAACCACTTTTAAGATCAATCTTCGAAAAGATCACAGACCCACTGATTTGATCTAACAGATCATCAAGCCTCGGCATCGGAAATCTGTATCTGACTGTTATCTTGTTCAATGCTCTACTATCTGTGCACATCCTCCACGTTCCATCCTTCTTGGGTACCAACAAAGCTGGCACTGCACAAGGACTCAAACTCTCCTGAACTCGCCCTTGTTCCAGTAATTCCTCCACCTATCTCCTTAACTCTTCGTGTTCCCTGGGACTCATCCGATAGTGTGGTCTATGAGGCAATGCAGCACCTGGCACCAAGTCAATCTGATGCTGTATGTCTCTAAGCGGTGGTAACTCCTTCGGTAACTCCTCTGGAAACACATCATTGAATTCCTCCAAAACTGGTTTCACTTCCTCTGGAACTTCAGCAACTTCACTGCTTTAATGCCCAATCAACACAAAAACTTCAGGACTCTCTTCTATCTCTTCCACGAACTCCTTCAATGTCAACAAAGTTTTCAATTCCTCGATCTCCTCTAACTTGTTCTCATTCTGCTATCTCTTTTTCGGAACTAAGGTAATCTTCGTGCCTTCGAACAAGAAACTGTAACTATTCGTTCGACCATTATGCTGTACTTCACGATCGTACTGCCACGGCCTTCCCAACAGCAAATGGCAAACATCCATGTCAACTACGTCACACCAAATCTCATCCTTGTATTTCTTTCCGATAGAAAATGGAACATGAGCTCGCCTCTTTACTTTTACTTCTCCTCCTTTCCTCAACCAAGCAAGTTTATATGGACTAGGATGTTTCTCAGTTTTCAATTTCAACTTTCTCACAGCTTCCGTTGAAATGATATTATCGCAACTCCCAGCATCGATGACAAATTTACAGACCTTTCCCAAAATAGTACATGTTGACTGGAAAATGTTACTTCTCAACCAACTCAACTCTTCCTCCTGCTTCGGGGTTAAACAAGATCTTCGTAGCATCAGATTACATCCTTCGTCTCCCGACACTTCTTCTTCCTCATCACGCTGTGAATTGAGATCTTCTTCGACATCCTCATCCTCCACTTCAACAATCATAGTTCTCTTCTTCGGTTTTGGACATTCGCTGCTCTTATGACCCACTTCCTGGCAATTATAGCATTTGAAATTGGTATTGACTTTAGGTTTAGCCACTTCATGAACAACTGGCTTATTCGATGTTTTAGAAAGATTAGAACTACTACCCGCTCCTTTGTTCTGCCCCGTAAAACTTGGAAACACACCTCCCCCACGTCTCCCTTGTTTCTCCCAAGCCAACGCCTTTTGATGTGCCTCGGCCACAGATTTGGGGTCAAACATATTCACCATATCTTGGATCTGTGCTCTAAGTCCACCGACAAACCTCGCGGTCAATTGTTCTTCTCTTTCCATGATATCATTTCGAGCAATTAACTGGTAGAACTCATCTGCATAATCAGCAACCGTCTTCGTTCCTTGCCTCAAGTTTTGTAGTCTCTGATACATTAGTGATTGGTAATTATAAGGCAAGAACGTAGCCTTCATCAGTTTCTTCATCTTTTCCCAAGCAACAATTTTTGACTTCCCCATCCGATCCCTAGTAAGTTTGGTTTGCTGCCACCATGCCATAGCTCTCCCCCTCAGTCTAGTAGCAACCAACTTCACTTTACGATCCTCCGGAACCTCCTTGAAGTCAAATATTTCTTCAACATAAGCTATCCAATCAAGAAACTCCTCGGCTTGCATACCTCCTTTGAATTCTGGTATTTCAGTTTTCATCCCAGATTCCCATTTGTGATCATATTCCGAATGATTTCTTCCTTGTCCATGTCCTCGTTCATGAACACTACCACCATCATACTCTTCTTAAAAATCTGATGTATATCGATGTCAATCCTGACCACCAACATCTCTACTACCATCACGTCTTCCACCAACATCCCTTCTATCTACATTCCTCCATTCTCGATCATTCACATTCCTCCCACGTCCTTGATCATCATCAACACTTCTTTCTCTATTGGAATGTGGTGAGACTCTACTTCCCCCATGGTTAGATTTAGGTGAAACCCTTCTCCGATTTTGGTTCATTTCTAACATCATCTTCTCTAATCGACCAATCCCTTCATTAAGCTTATCACTAAAGTTCTCATTAATTCTTTGCTCCATCTCATCAGCCTCTTCTCTTCTATACAAAGCTTCTACGTTTTGGTGACGATTAGCTCTTCTCGGTGGCATGATTTGAAACTTTACAAACTCTTCAATTCTCGGCTTGACTTTCAAAATGATACCAAATGATGTACAATCTTCAACTTCAAAATCTCGGCTCTACTTCAAACTTTGGCACGCAAACCTTCCATGCAAGATTCAAACACTTTTCCTCCTTTGATCCAAAATGAAATGGATCGACAACTTCCACTTTGTTGCAAAAATATGATGAACACGACGAACACCAAACTCTTCGATTTCAACTCGGTTTTGCTTGATGTAGCTCGGCCTCTCTAACTCCTCAAACTTCTTCAAAAAGAATTAGCTCCAAGACTCGATTTAGCTATGATTGGCTAAACAAGCTCGGATACCAAACTGACGCAGCGGATTAGACAAAAACAAGGTAGATCGATGAAAGTAGCAATCGGTGGATTGATGAATACTGAAATGCCCAAATTCGTTGATCCGAAGATACCGAATTCTGGCTATCTCTGACACATTGATCGCGCACGATACCGTGAAGAGAGATCTACAATTCTTTGAGCGTTGATCAAGCGCACTTGATTCCGCGAATTGGCTTCAACGATCGAAGATTCGAGCGCACTCGAATGTCGAAGGTGGAGATAGGAGATTACACTCAACTACCGATTTTAATTGAAAGCACAAAGCTAACAAACAAGAATTTTATTCCAAATCAATCTGTTCAAATGTACAACACACTCCCTATTTATAGCAGTTTTCACCCTGACCCTTAAGTCGTATATGACTTATGACTCAACTAGGTCGGCAACGACTCAACAACCCACGACTCAAGCACTTGTATTACAACCCACACAACATCACAAATTTACAACACTTAGGTCGTGTACAACTTATAACCTGCGACTTACGACTTATAACAGAACGACCTAAAAACATGCGACTTAACAACAACACAGAATTATAACAGCCCATAGGTCGTTTACGACCTAAATACAACAAAGCTCCGCAAACACCCACGACATACGACTTATCAATGCTTCACGAGTTAACATTGCCACAACCTAAAATTCAGCGACTCAAGAGACAACAGCTGCATCACTTTACGCGACCTACCTTGGTCGTAGGTCGTACGCGACTTATCTTAGGTCGTGAGCTCCCTTCTTCAGCATACTCGTTAGGTCGTAGACGACCTAAATCACTTCCCTTAAGTCGTAGCCGACTTAAGCCTTGCGCATTCTCAACTCGTGCTGCTACTTCGTTATCTCGTGGCGCTCCTTCTGTAGATCCCGAACGACTTAAGCTAAGTCGTAGCCTCTTTCCCTTAAGTCGTGGACGACTTAAAACTCCTTCCTTAGGTCGTGACCCGCTTGAGTTAAGTCGTGAACGACCTAAGACTTTGCAACCACTTAACTTCTCCACAGAATTCGTAGCCTGGATTGCATTATTAGGTCGTAACCTTTTATCTCTTGCTTTGTTATGTCGTGGACGACCTAAAGCTATCCCTTCCATAGACCGTGGACGACTTAGGCCTTGTGAATTCGTAGCCTGCACTGCTTCGACTCTGGCCTGAGCTGCACCAGTATCATTTTAGAAAATGGGCTTTTTTACCCTCTGTGGGCACTTCTGTGGGTTTACTAATTGGACGGTGGGATAGCTATTTTAAGCCACTCCAATGTATTTCCATGCAGCATTCTTTACACATTATTCTCATTAATCTTAGTGATAATTCTTTCTTGAATATTTCTAATGTTTATGGGCCTAACTCTAAATTGGGTTATCGAATTCTTTGAAAAGAATGTCTAGATTTCAGATCCTTAGCTTCTGGTTCTTGGATTTTGGGGGGTGATTTCAATGTTACGCGTTTTTTAGGTGAACGTTTACCTCGGGAGGGTGATTTCTCTACTATGGAGGAATTTGACCAATTTATTATTAATTCCAATATGATTGAAATTCTTCTTTCTAATAGAGAATTTACTTGGAGTAATACTAGGGAGTCCCCATCAATGGCTCTTCTGGATAGGTTTTTCGTTAGTGATGAAATAGAGGATTAATTTCCTATCTGTAGAGTGTCTGGTTTGCCTTACACTTATTCCGATCATTGTCCCATTATTCTCACTTGTGAACATCATAGGGTTATTAGTAGATCATTTAAATTCGAAAAAATGTGGTTATTAGAATCAAGTTTTCCGAATTTAATAATAAATAAATGGATTTCTATGAGTTTTTATAATATTAGAAATAGAGATAATTCAGCTAAAAATTTTGTTTTAAAACTTAGGGATCTGAGAATTTTTCTTAAAAACTGGAATAAAAATGTTTTTGGTAGTATTAAAATTAAAAAAGAAAATATTCTTTCTGAGATGCTTAAATTAAATAAGATAGAAGAAACTAGGCAATTAAATTTAGGGGAGCGTAATGTTCTCACTAATCTAAAAGAAGAACTTAACTCTATTTTAGAAAAGGAGGAAGTTATGTGGAAACAGAGATCCAGAATCCAGTGGATTAATGAAGGTGACAATAATACTAAATTTTTTCACAATATGGCTAATGGAAGAAAACGAAGTAATATGATTAATTCCATTTTTGTAAATAATGTAGAATTAGTTGACCAAAGAGACCTTAATAAGGCTTTTACAGACTACAATAGAGATATTTTTGGTAATAAAAACAAACATAGAATTAATGTTAGATGGAATGATCTTTATCCGGTTGATTCTAATGTTGATCTTTCTGAGTTAGATATTCCTTTTACTAAAGAGGAAATTCGAAAAGCTATTAATGATTTGCCAGGTGATAAATCCTCGGGTCCGGATGGATTCCCAATTTTCTTTTATAAAACATTTTGGGATGTTTTAAAATTAGATTTAATTAGTATGTTTAATGACTTCTATAATGGAAATTTTCAATTAGGAAGATTTAATTTTGCAAATGTTATTTTATTACGCAAAAAAGTAGGTGCTAATAACTTAAAAGATTTTAGACCTATTTCATTAATTAACTGTTCCGTTAAAATTATTTCAAAAGTTTTAACTAATAAACTTAGTATAAGAATGAATGACCTAATTGACTGTTCACAATCTGCTTTCATTAAAGGGAGAAATATCACCGATGGTGTGGCAGTTGTTCAAGAATACATTAATCACTGTTGTAAGAATAATATTACCTGTGCGATTTTAAAATTGGACTTCGCAAAAGCTTTTGATTCGGTAGATTGGCATTTTCTAGTAGATATATTTCATGCTAGAGGTTTTAGTCATAGATGGACTAGCTGGATCATGAATTTGCTTAGAACTGGTAACTCTAGTATTATGGTTAATGGTATTTTAGGTAATAAAATTCAATCTAAGCGAGGTTTAAGGCAAGGGGATCCTTTATCACCTCTTTTGTTTAATTTAGCCGCAGATGTTTTCACTAAGATAATTAAAAAAGTGGTTGATAATGGATCTCTGGGAAATGTAGGTAATGATATATCGCGTAACGGTATATCTGTCCTTCAATTTGCAGATGATACCTTGCTTTTTTCTTCTCATTTACCTAGACACATTATTTCTCTTAAGTTTATTTTATATAGTTTTGAACTTCTATCGGGTTTAAAAATAAATTTTGATAAAAGTTCTGTTTTAGTTTTAAATGATTTTGAAAAAGTTGTAGATTTAGTTGCTAATACGCTAAATTGTAAAACTATGAATTTTCCTTTTGACTATCTTGGTTTTGTGATTAGACCTACTAAACTAAAGCATGATGACTAGTTTATAATCATAGATAAAATCAAAAATAGGATTTCTAATTGGAATGAGAGATTTTTATCTAGAGCGGGTAGACTAGTTCTAATTAATTCTATTTTATCAGCTCTTCCGATCTATTAGATGTCTATGCATCTTTTTCCTGATTTGGTGATTGATAAAATAGATAAAATAGGAAGGGATTTCTTATGGACTGGGAAAAACTCTAATAGCTGCATTAAATGTTTAGTAAATTAGGAAACTGTTTGTAAATCCAAAAAGGATGGTGGTTTAGGAGTCATTAATTTGCGTAATATGAATTTGTCTCTACTAGGTAAATGGCTATGGAAGTTTAAGGATATAAATGATAATGCTACTTGGAAATAAATTATTTCTAAATATTACTATAATGGTAGTAACAATTTATATCAAATTACTCCTTCGGTCATTCATAAACAATCTTATTTTTGGAAATCCATTTTTAAATGTCATGAGATTTTTAACTTAGGCACTAATATAATAGTTCATTCAGGTAATAGTACTTCTTTTTGGCATGACCGTTGGATTTTCGTTATCCCTTTTAGGATTGAATTTAGAGAGTTGTATGAAATTTGTAGTTTTAAGTATGCTTTAATTTTAGAAGTTTTTTCTCCTGAAAATGACCCTCCTTGGAATTTTAGTAGGTTCAACCCTTAGGCAGCTTTCTTTGCTTTACGCTAGATTAAATTTTTATAATATTGATAATGATAATGATAATATTAGATGGGAGTGGGATAAGAGTAAGAAATATACTTCTAATTCATTTTATAGATTTATTAACTTTTTGGGTGTAACCAATAACTTTTTTAAATTTATTTGGAAATCTAATGCTCCTCCTAAGTCCAAAATTCACATGCGGTTAATTATGCACGGAAAACTAAATACTATAGAATTTTTAAAAAGAAAAAATATACAAATTGATAATAAATGTTATTTTTGTAATATGCATTTTGAAGATATTAAACATGTATACTATGATTGCATGGACACTTATTTTATTCTAGTTAATACCCTTAAAATTTTTGATTTTAATATTATAACTAGAATTCCCGATTGTGAATTCTATTGGAATACTTTTGGATTTAAGTTCAATACGGATAATAGATTCTTACTTGACACTTTGTTCATTATATCTTGTTGGTATATTTGGTTTGAAAGAAATCAGAGAATTTTTAATAATAATAATAATCACTTTAATAAATTGATTTTTATAATTTCTTCATTTTGCTTTAATTGGATCTCTAATCCAAATATAAATTATCCAAAATAACCTATTTAAAGAATATCTTAATAAGGTTAGTAATAATATTAATATATTTAAACATAATAAAAATATTTTTGACATTAATAACAATAGTATTAATATTTTTTCAAACTTAAAAAATGATCCCACTGTGTATCATAATTTACTTTTGATTAAAGTTCCATAAGGATAATTCTAGAAATGTTTTTTGTTTTAGTTATTTTTGTACTAGTTTATAGTTCTTTTAGTTTTTTAGAGTATGGATCATATTAGCTTTACTTTTTTAGATCTTTTAGTTTTTTGTACTAGTTTATCTTTGCTATATTATGTCCTATTAGCTTTTCTTTTTTTTATCTTATTTATACATACATATATATATATATGTATATTTTATTTATATACATATATGTGTATCATTCTAACTATTTTCCTAGTTAATTTTCAGTTACAGGTCTAGGATAGGTAGGATGTTAGTGTCTCTTTGCAGGTGCATAGGATTGCCAATTCCAGGATTGCCGATAGCAGTGAGGGATTCTTCTCAGTGCATCTTCAGCTTCATTTAGGCGTTCTATTTTCAGGAGGATTCACTCTTCAGCTAGGCGCTACTTCCAGCTTTACTGAGTCTTCAAAGCAGAGTTTTACTTTCAGGATCATTAGCCGTTCCACTTCAGATTAGCCACATCCTTAGTCCTTTTGAGTCAGCAGCATGGAGCTTCCTTATTAGATGGTGCTAGCTTCCTTTAGCATTGGCTTTTTGATTCTCTTTAGTTATCCAGGTACTTCTAACACCTAATTATCGGGTACTGGCCATGCCGGAGCTCGATATTGGGGTGTAATGGGCGGTGGCCTTACCAGAGCTCATTGTAGGGGTGCTTGTGTTTTACCTTTGATACTCGTACTCAGATTTGTTACCTGCTAGGCATGTTGGCAGCGCCTTGCTATGTGTTATATATATAGTTACATGTGTGCTCTCCTCTATTTCTAGAGGATCACACATTAGTCTTAAAAAAATCTAAAGTTAATTAGATGAAGAATGTTTAGATAATAACTTGTTTATTTAAATGTGTTTTAAATAATTTATTTTTTTCAAAGGAACTTTAATGATTAAAGTTTATTGAAGAAGTTATGTTTTAAATAAGGAAAGTTTATAAAATGAGTTTTATAAATTGAAAAGAGATTTTCAAATTTGGAAAGAAGTTTATAAATGGTTTTAGATATTTATAAAAGAGTTTTATAAATAAACTTGGAAATTTATAAAGTGTTTTATAATGGATATGGAATTTAAGTAAATGAGATTTTCATAAATGAAAGTGATTTATTAAAAGGATTTATTAAAGAAATTTATATAAAAAATTGAGATTGGATTTTCCCAAATTCACCATTTTTATTGTGGTGGTATCGACACGTGTATTCCATGCTTAGCACCAAAGGAATAGTATTTGGTTTATCTTTATCTACATTTCTTCTTAAATAACTTTTGTTTCGATCCGTTAAAAATGATTTTGAAATAAGTAATCTTTCATAATGTTTTATGAATATGCTTATGCCAGTGAGGTAAGTATATGAATATTTTAATAAACCTTTTGAAGAAAAATTTAATAAATGAAAGATTTATTCTGAGGCTTAGTAGTTGTTATGGGTAATTAAATTTGTAAATTGTTGTTTGTTTGTGTATTTGATAATTCAATAACCGACTATCAAAGCTTGGTCAGTTTTGACTTAGGAAGTAAATTAGAGCTTCAAGTGTTTATATAGGTTGAGTTCACTTGGGAGAACTTATTCTGGTGAAAGTCTCTAGCTTTAAGAGATATATTAGAGATCCCTTTGGGTTTAACGACTCGTAAATTTAATAACATAATTAACTAAATTTTTCTTGAAAATAAACAATTAAATTTTTGGAATGAAAATTTGATATTTGAAATACGTCTATTTAAACGTAGCAAGTGTAAGATTTTCATTGGAAAATATGAAAGTTTGTTTGGTTGTGAAATTTAAATTCAAAATTTAAAATCGGTTAATTTGACGTCATATTTCGTTTCGCTAAATTTGGACTGCTCTAGCTCCGTTTATATTATTTTTGGCATTTTAGCAGCATTTTGGCAGCAAATATCGAGTTTTGATAGGATGGTCGTATCACTAATATCTGTGTACCATTCTGTTTGTCTCGTCATGCCGATCTCCGCAGTATATTCATTTGTGCATTTCTGTGCCCGGTACACGGCGAAACCCGTGAAACGGTTAGCCGTATCGGTACCCATTTTGAGTCTCTAGAGTGTTCTGCGACCTTCCATTTGTCCACCAGTTGAAAAACAAATGGTCACTACCTTTTAATATTCCCATAAATTTATATCTAACTTTTGCTGTTCCCTATACTTCAATATAATTGTTCATTTGCTTCACTAGTTCGTTTCTATTTCCTATTTTCTCTTTCCCATCTTATTCGTTCTGTCATTTCATACTAAAAAATATATAACTAAAGTTATATTTTGCCTGAGAATTTTGCTTGCCTCTTTAGTTTTCAATCCACCCGTTCATCATCTATGCAACCCCTTCCTTCATTGCCGAAACTCCACCTAGCCAACATGCAAACAACCGTAGAAGCCACCTCTCTCCAACAACTTACCACCCAGCGACCCAACCTATCACCTCCGAGCAAACCAAACGCCACACCCTGCACGTCGTTATTTGCTACCGAAGTTTTCCTCCCTGCCACGCCTCACTTCACTGAACCTTCCACCCACCCACTCCGCCTGCCTCACATTGTTAACCCACCAGATCGCTCGACTCCCCTACTCCGACCTCCACGTGCAGCTTCTCTGCCAACCGCACTCCTTGCTACCAATAGCTGAACAGCCCTCTTCACCCCATCATCGCCAGCCTAAACCCATCCGCCCCTCCAAAACAACACAGTCTCCTTCCCATGCTTGTATGCCACCCACTTCAAAAGCCTCGCCCACTCCACCTCCTGACAGCAGCCCGCCACCCATGAACCCCAGCTTTCCTCCACCTCCTTTTGCAACTGCCGACCACAACCTGAACCCATCTTGCTCCTCCGCACCCCTCTTAACAGCCTCCTTCCGACCAGATCCATGCACGTGCAACCTTCGCCAAACCAGCCATGCAAAGCACGAACGCCAACACCTACTCTCTTCAGCCAACCCTTCCCCGCTTATGCCAAACTCGACCGCTGCAAGCCTCACAGCCACCCTTAGCCATGCCACCATCCACTTCCCCTGACTTGCACGCCAACCGCTCAGCCATCAACCGAACTTTCCATAGCCGAGCACAGACCGTTGCAGCCTTCGTGCCTACCTCACATCACATCTGAGCGGTTGCAGGTTTTGTTCTCAGATATCAACGCATACGAGGTTGATCTTGGAACCGTTGATAAGCATTGCTTTTGTAGGTTTTGTTCTTATTTTTATTTTGAAGCTAAAGGGAAAAAGGTGTGTATATATATATATATATATATCACACACACACATATATATATATATATATATATATTTGTTTTTCATCGAATTCAGAATCATGCTAGCTTTATTTTTTTCGTCGTTGTCCGGTGATTTTTACAGCAACTCTTGGCTTGTCACTATCCCGTTGTGTATGAGCGTGTCCGTGTGCACGAGTTCGTGTCTGTATCCATGGATCATCGCATCTTGTTCTCGTTATTTCCCTAAGCCTCGAAAGGTGAGAAATCACTCACTATTAACATTCATTTTTTTAGTAAATTGATTTCACATGAAATGACGATTTAAATATGTTGTTAAATTTGAATTTGTTAGTAATTTGATCGTTGAATATGATATGTTATTATCTGTAATTATTTACCTATATTAATTGACATATGACACCATAACCCATTGAATATATTGTATTCAAATTGTTAATTGTGATATATGCTTGTTATTGATACGTATGTTATTTTATATTATTATTTTATTTGTTCTCACTCTACAAGTTCCTTGATAGTTAGGAATTCCCTATGAGTTGAAATGATACATACCCGAATGATACTATAGATTAAGGAAAGTCGTTATGGGTTGAAATTATAAACCCAAGCGATTTAATTGATTTTGAATTTTGGGATTACAGGTTAAAATGATATTTACCCATGAATATTAAATTATTACAGATTGAAATGATAAATGTCCGTATCACTTGACCATAGGATAGAAAATTATATACGAACACCGTTGGTCTATTTTGAAAAATGATTCCAAAGTTTTGAAAGGAATTATATGGGTTTTTACAAGTATTGATTTTTAAATATAATATAAAGATTTTATTTTAGTATATGTGTAAAATTTAGATTTTTAAGTTATATGTTTGAAAATTTTAAATTTATAAGTTAAAATTTGAAAAATGTAAAATTTAAGATTTACTTATAATTTATTCATTTTTAAATAAATAAAATAAGATTTAATTTAATAATATTTAATATAAAAAAATTTAATAAAAATTTAATTTAATTAATATATATAATATTTTTTAAACTATTTATTTAAATTTATGTTAATATTTTGGAAATAGATTTTTGTAATAACTTTAATATATATATAATATGTTTAAATATTTATTTGAATTTATGTTAATATTTTAAAAATAGATTTTGTGATAAATTCAAATAATTAAAAGTTGGAAGATAAATTAAAGTTGGTTTGGAATTTAACTTGTTTAAGAATTTAATATACATAAGAATTTATTTGAAACTTATTTATTTTGAGATTTTAAAAATATGATTTTTTAACTTGATAATTGGATTTTGATTAAAGGTGATTAAATGAATATTTCCAAGTTTAAATAAAATTGAAATTTAATATTTGATATTGATTTAAATTTGTAATTTGAGATTTTATTTAAATGTTATTAAAAATGATTAAGTGGATATTTTCAAATTTAAATAAAAGTTAAAGTTGAATTTTGAAATATAAATGAAATTTATCAAATTGAGTTATTGTAAATTGTTTGAATATTTAAACTTTGAAACCTATTGAATTGGAAGTGGTTTAAATTTGTAGTTCAAACCTGGATTTGAAATCGATATAACTTGAAAATGGTTTTTATGAGAATTTGAATTGAACCTTTAACCTTTTTAATTGAAATTGTTGAACTGAGATTTATTTAAATCAAATTTTGGAACTAAAGTTGATTTGAATAGATTGGTGAAATTGGAAGAAACAATTCTAAGTTGAAACTATTTTCAGTATAAACTCTTTTTAATATATAAACTATTTTTAATATATAAACTATTTTAATCTATAACCTATTTTTAAATATAAAATATTTTAATGTATAACTATTTCAATATATAAACTACTTTCAATATCCAAACTGATTAAGTTGGAACTGTTATGATATAGATTTAATGGATTTAAATTTGAATACTTTGATATGATGGTTTAACCTATTTCGTGAATATGATTTCGAAAGTGATATGATTTTTGAAATGAATATGATATTCTGATATGATTTGAATTTCTTGAGTATGATTTGAGGTATAATATATATATATATGAATATATATTTATTTCAAAATGGTTTAAAGTGAAACCAGAAATTTAACTCTAAAGTTTTATGTTAAGTGATGGTTTTCAATTATTGAAAGGAAGTAAACTTTTGAATAATTGGAGTGCCTAAAATGAGAAATGAAATTGAAACAACATGAAAAAGTTGAACTAGGATAAAATTTATTTGTATAATCTCAATTGCATTCTAAAGTATATATAACTTACCTGAAATATTCAAAAAGTTAAAAAGTTAATGTGAATATGTAATTGAAGGTTATACAAGAAAAAACTTAAGTAATAAAATGTTCAAACTAAATTTTTGCTTAATAGAAATGTTGTAAATAAAAGATAAATTTGTATAGTGCTCAATTACATTCATAAACATTAATAAACTTACCTGGAAAAAGTTTAAATGTAATGAGAACATGTAATTGAATAGTATATAATATAAATGTAAGTAATATGATGTCCAAAAATGAATTTTTGTTAAGGGAAATTATAAATAAATAAAATTTGGTGGTTATAATAAATGTTTATACACTTAATATATGTTGCAAGATATGTTAAGTGAGATAAATTGAATAATAAAAAGAGAATGCTATTTAAGTAAATAAATATGGAATGTTAATATTAAACTTAAATAAATTTATTGAAGGGTTAATTTAGTAATATTGTCATTAAATGAAATAAAATTAATATGGTTTTGAATTAATTGCTATATCTGGTACTATGTATTTTGAATCTATCTTTCCTTTTTGTTGCTACTATTCTTCTATCTCGTTTCTTTTCGGGGACAAAAAGTTTTGAGTGGGGGAGAGTGTAACGACCCGTAAATTTTAACGATTTTAACAACGTAATGAACTGAATTTTTCTTGAAAATAAATAACTAAATTTTTGCAATGAAAATTTGATATTTGAAATACATCTATTTAAACGTAGCAAGTGTCAGATTTTCATTAGAAAATATAAAAGTTTGTTTGGTTGCGAAATTTCAATTTAAAATTTAAAATTAGTTAATTTGATAGAAATAAAATATTTTTGAAATCTGAATATTTTTATATCAGAAAAATATTTATTATCTTCTGAGTGTGACGTCATATTTTGTTTCGCCAAATTTGGACTGCTCTAGCTCCGTTTATATTATTTTCAGCGTTTTAGCAGCATTTTGGCAGCGAATATCGAGTTTTGATAGGATGGTCGTATCTATAATATATGTGTGTCATTCTATTCGTCTTGTCGTGCTGATCTCCGTAGTATATTCATTTGTGCATTTCGGTGTCTGGTATGCGGCGAAATCCGTGAAACGGTTAGCCGTATCGGTACCTATTTTGAGTCTCTAGAGCGTTCTGTGACCTTCCATTTGTCCACCGGTTGAAAAACAAATGGTCACTACCTTTTAACATTCCCAGAAATTTTTATCTAACTTTTGCTATTCCCTATATTTCAATATAAATATTCGTTTGCTTCTCTAGTTCGTTTCTATTTCCTATTTTCTCTTTCCCATCTTATTCATCCTGTCATTACATACTAAAACATAATATAACTAAAGTTATATTTTGCCTGAGAATTTTGCTTGCCTCTTTAGTTTTCAAACCACCTATTCATCATCTATGCAACCCCTTCCTTCATTGCCGAAACTCCATGTAGCCAGCATGCAAACAACCGTAGAAGCCACCTCTCTCCACCAACTTACCACCTAACGACCCAACCTATCACCTCCGAGCAAACCAAACGCCACA
Organism: Allium fistulosum; assembly: GCA_030737815.1. Classification (NCBI taxonomy): domain Eukaryota; kingdom Viridiplantae; phylum Streptophyta; class Magnoliopsida; order Asparagales; family Amaryllidaceae; genus Allium; species Allium fistulosum. The sequence goes on from CM060902.1 coordinate 1,396,900,078, forward strand.
CCCAGCACGTCATTCTTTGCTACCGAAGTTTCCCTCCCTGCCACGCCTCACTTCACTGAACCTTCCACCCACCCTCTCCGCCTGCCTCACACTGTTAACCCACCAGATCGCTCCACTCCCCTGCTCCGACCTCCACATGCAGCTTCTCCGCCGACCACACTCCTTGCTGCCAATAGTCGAACAGCCCTCTTCACCCCATCATCACCAGCCTAAACCCATCCGCCCTTCCAAAACAACCCAGTCCCCTTCCCATGCTTGTACGCCACCCACTTCAAAAGCCTCGCCCACTCCACCTCCTAACAGTAGCCCGCTACCCGTGAACCCCAGCTTTCCTCCACCTCCTTTTTCAACCGCCGACCACAACCAGAACCCATCTCACACTTCCACGCCCCTCTTAACAGCCTCCCTCCGACCAGATCCATGCACGTGCAGCCTCCGCCAAACCTGCCACGCAAAGCATGAACGCCAACACCCACTCTATCTAGCTAACCCTTCCCCGCTTGTGTCAAACTCGACCGCTGCAAGCCTCACAGCCACCCTTCGCCGTGCCACCATCTGCTTCCCCGCACGCCTACCGCTCAGCCATCAACCGAACTTCCCATAGCCGATCACAGACCGTTGCAGCCTTTATGCCCACGTCGCATCACAGCCAAACAGTTGTAGGTTTTGTTCTCAGATTTCAACACATACGAGGTTGATCTTTGAACTGTTGATAAGCATTGCTTTTGTGGGTTTTGTTCTTAGTTTTATTTTGAAGCTAATGGGAAAAAGGTATATATATATCACACCCACACACACACACACACAGATATATATATATATATATATATATATATATATATATTTATTTATTTATTTTCATCGAATTCAAAATCGTGCTAGCTTTGATTTGTTTTCGTTGTTGTCTGGTGATTTTTACAACAACTCTTGGCCTGTTGTTGTCCCATTGTGTGTGTGCGTGTCCGTGTGCACTAGTTCGTGTCTGTATCCACAGATCATCGCATCTTGTTCTCGTTATTTCCCTGAGCCTCGAAAGGTGAGCAATCACTCACGATTAACATTCATTTGTTTAGTAAATTAATTTCACATGAAATGACGATTTAAATATGTTGTTAAATTTGAATTTGTTAGTAATTTGATCGTTGAATATGATATGTTATTATCTACAATTATTTACCTATATTAATTGACATATGACACCATAACTCGTTGAATATATTATATTTAAATTGTTAATTGTGATATATGCTTGTTATTGGTATGTATGTCATTTTATATTATTATTTTATTTTTTCTCACTCTACAAGTTCCCTGATAGTTAGGAATTCCCTATGGGTTGAAATGATACATACCCGAATGATATTATAGATTAGGGAAAATTGTTATGGGTTGAAATGATAAACCCAAGCGATTTTATTGGATTTGAATTTTGGGATTGCGGGTTGAAATGATATGTACCCGTAAATATTAAATTATTACGGATTGAAATGATAAATGTCTATATCATTTGGCTATAGGAGAGAAAATTATATACGGACACCGTTGGTCTATTTTGAAAAATGATTTCCAAAGTTTTGAAAGGAAATATATGGGTTTTTATAAATATTGATTTTTAAATATAATATAAATATTTTATTTTAATATATGTGTAAAATTTAGATTTTTAAATTATATGTTTGAAAATTTTAAATTTATAAGTTAAGTTTTGGAAAATGTAAAACTTAAGATTTTACTTATAATTTATTCATTTTTAAATATATAAAATAAGATTTAATGTAATAATATTTAATATAATAAAATTTAATAAAAAATTAATTTAATTAATATATATATAATATGTTTTAAACTAGTTATTTAAATTTATGTTAATATTTTGGAAATAGATTGTTGTAATTACTTTAATATATATATATATAATATGTTTAAATATTTATTTGAATTTATGTTAATATTTTAAAAATAAATTTGTTGATAAATTTAAATATATAAAAGTTGGAAGAATAATTAAAGTTGGTTTGGAATTTAATTTGTTTAAGAATTTAATATAAATAAGAATTTATTTGAAACTTATTTATTTTGAGATTTTAAAATATAATTTTATAACTTGATAACTGGATTTTGATTAAAGGTGATTAAATGAATAATTTCAAATTTAAATCAAATTTAAATTTGATATTTAATATTGATTTAAATTTGTAATTTGAGATTTTATTTAAATGTTATTAAAAATGATTAAGTGAATATTTTCAAATTTAAATAAAAGTTAAAGTTGAATTTTGAAATATAAATGAAATTTATCAAATTGAGTCATTGTAAATTGTTTGAATATTTAAACTTTGAAACCTATTGAATTGGAAGTGGTTTAAATTTGTAATTCAAACCTAGATTTGAAATTGATATAACTTAAAAATGGTTTTTATGAGAATTTGAATTGAACCTTTAACCTTTTTAATTGAAATTGTTGAACTGAGATTTATTTAAATCAAATTTTGGAACTAAAGTTGATTTGAATTGATTGGTTAAATTGGACGAAATAATTCTAATTTGAAACTATTTTCAATATAAACTCTTTTTAATATATAAACTATTTTTAATATATAAACTATTTTAATCTATAACCTATTTTTAAATATAAACTATTTTAATGTATAACTATTTCAATATATAAACTACTTTCAATATCCAAACTGTTTATGTTGGAACTGTTATGATATAGATTTAATGGATTTAAATGCGAATACTTTGATTTGATGGTTTAACCTATTTCGTGAATATGATTTCGAAAGTGATATGATTTTTGAAATGAATATGTTATTCTGATATGAAGTATGAACTATTTGAAATGAAAATGACCACGGTGTGAAATAAGCGTTTGGTTGTTAAAGAGACCGGGATCGGATATTTTCATACTCTATGCCAATACCGAAAACCAATTTAACAACTGTGCATATGGTGGAGAATCCAGAACGAAGTAGGATGGTTTGGCGAACGTCTGTATGAGGTATGAACGCAGCCCTGACTCCCTCGAGTCAGCTTGATGTGACTAAAACATGAGCTATACCTGGGCCAAGTGCGCACCTCCGATCGAGCATGCTTCTTCGAAACCATATCTATTACTTATTGATTTGATTGGGTGCACCTTTGATTTTGGGAGTGTGTCTCGAAGTGGGCGGTAGTTGCTGTTATGTGTTACCACCAATCCGGTTTTGCAAAACGGTAGAATCCTACCCTAGGCATTGCCTCGCGTGCCTTATCACATGCCTTATCGCACCCACTACGACTTTGGTTTGTGTCGTACCTATGGAGTGCTCCCTGATAGCCCACCGGTTTGGTGGAGTTAAAGTACTGTATAGACTACGACATTTATATAAAAATGTGTTAAGGGGATATGGTTAACGCCTTAACGCTATTTTAATATTTTAATTTACTATAGACATTTTCTATGTAGCGTATTGTACTATGTATGTAGATAGTTCCACGGATCCTTAAGGGATGGAATCCTAAACATCCTTTAAGTTATATTGTATTCACTTGGACATTTCACTAGAGTTGATTTACTTGCATAAGAATGTTAATCCTGACTTGAGTGTTTTGTGTTTTGCTTTATGCTCGGGTCAGACTGAGTGTCACTGCATTTGAGACTCATCTTTGGAGCTTTGCTTAGAAATCTATCTTTTATCTACTCAGCTATTCAGTTATTTCAGTTTATCCCAGTTGTTTATGTTCAGACTTGTTATTGCTTATATATTAGAGATTCCTTTGTATTTGGATTCCTGTTGTATTTTTCTTTAGACTCTGATATTCTGTAGTAGCTTCATGAACTACTATTCCGCTGCTTATTGTTATATCACTATGTGTTTGTGGTTCTGTAATTGATTTATTTACTATATATGCTAAGTTTTTCCAAATATAAATTAACAATCGGTTGTTTTAAGCGATTCAAGTCTGACATGTGTGGATTATTGTCGATTTGAATGGTTCAAAATAGTCGATCGTTACATTGGGACTCTTATGTAGTCTGCATACTTCTGAAATAATCGGGAATGAGTCAACCGATTATCGGTTGTTGGTTCGGAGAGACCGGGATCAGATATGTTACCCGAAAACCACTTCGAACCAACATGAGCGTTCGAATGGTAAACATCTTGATGATGTTTCAAAAATAGAGTTTTTTGAAGTACAAAAGCTACTTACTACTAATCCTGAGCATGATTCCAAAATGGATGTAGTAGAGGTAGAGCCTTCGGTTTCGTTCAAACCCAGAACGAACTTGTATGGATGAATGCTAGCATTGCATTTCTACCTGGAGGGCGGTGTTAGCATTCCAAGAGAGAATTGCTAAAAATAAAAGCGTAGCCTCATGCCTCACACCCCGAAAATAACTAAAATAGGGTAGATGCAATAGGGCTATGTGGGTCGCTCCTATAAAGGTGTGCCATCACCTTTCTTGATTATCATATTATGGATTTGGTTGTGCTTGAGAGCTCTCTATAAAGGTTGGGAACAACCAGGGTGATGACATATTCGGCACTATCTAGACAGGGGTAGGGTGGTCCTATGTTGGTAGGGTTGCAAAGGTAACTGTGGCCCACAGTACACTTTATCTAGAAATGTACTGTTTTTCGAAAGGTAATCCTTTACCTTGCCATTTGTTGGAATCCATTCTCTAATAAGTGCCTTAATTTTTCGATTATATACATATTATTGTTGTGATGTACATGCATAAACATTATTATAATATTACTGGATTTTGTAATAGAAATGGTTTGGTTATTGTAAGATAAAAACCTGTCCGTGTTTATCTGCTGTGTGGTCTTACGAGATACCTTTTATTTTAAAAAGGATTTCAAAAGTAGAAATCAATATGATTTGATTGAGCATTCTCACGCTGGTTTACCAGAATGATCCGAGCGTTAATTTTTTATAATACTCAGGTTAGCCTGAGCATATTTTCTAGATTTAGCTGGATACTTTGGAGCTTTTCAGGTGATGAGCTGGATTTTACAAGACATATTCACATATCTTATATTCTTTCTCTGTTTTACTATTATTGATTTATACTTGTATTTATCAGCAATTGTAAGGACGGATTGTTATAACTGTCCAGGTTGATAATAGTTTAGTATACTCTAATGTGTGTGTATAATGAAGTTGATTTCTCTTCGTAAAGATATGCGTATATTATATATTTCTCGTCATGTTGTGAGATTATATTATGTCTTTTCTTGATTTAACCCCAAAAGACTTGCCTTTCAGACACTTAAATGGTCAGCGCACGAATACCGATGAAGTATTAAGTGCCATCTTTAGGTGTAAGAAAGGCCACCGTTACAATTTCAAATTTGAAATATTCAAACATCGATAACTTCTCCGTTTAAACTTTGATTGCGAAGCTTTATATATGAATGTTGCTCAAAAAACTGTCCCTAACATAATGGTGTAAGTTTCATGGTCAAATTCTGAAGTTTGCGCAAATTTCATTTACTTATTAATTAATTAATTTCTTATTAATTTTAAGTGATGTTACATCTTCTATAGGTTAAAAGTAAAATAAAAGATCTCCTGTGACGATGTATTGTAGTCTTTTGACTTCAGAATACTATGAACCTTAAGTGTCTAAACTATACTTTTATTATGGTCAACCACATGACAACGTAATCATTTTAAGGCCATAGTTGAGTACAATTTGAACCACTTGAAGTGAAACACTATTCAATAGAAGATTTGTCTCATTCGAATAGAAGGTAAGTATCGCTGTGATTGGTGGTCAATGTAAATTCAAAGACTTTGGCCAAAGTAAATCAGTTAATTAATGATTATTGTCAGATTGAACTATGGACTTTAGTGTTGAACTTTGCAATTAATTACGGATATTAATAGAGCTTTGATCATTGATCAAGCTCTAAATATCTAACTGATATAGTGATGACGAAGAAAAACGTGCATCGTTGCTTAAGGAAGTCGATTTAAAAGATAAGAAATTGAACTTCATCTAAACAATCTATAAGTAGTTTAACTCGTGTCCACTACTGTGTTTCAACAAAGTCCGTAAAGATTTTAATACTTAAATTATTTAAATATTAACCGAAGATTAAGTTTACACCTTAGAGTCATACAACCACAACTCTCAATTTTCTACTTAAAATAATTTTATGAAATGATTTATAAACGGTATAAATTATTATTATAAAGAAATTAATATAATGGTTATATTAATTAATTAATTATTATTAAAAGGTCTAAAATTAATTAATAAAATAAATAATTGTTATACATATTTATTAATTATTCTTTTTGGGCAAATATAATAATTTAAATATAATGTAATAATATATATATGTACATATATGCATGTATGTGTGTATGGGCTAGTGTAGTAGCCGAAGTTTTTAATATTGTTTTAAAGTAAGGCTGGTCAAAATATATGTGGGTATGAATTAACTAAATGAGTTTAATTGATTAAGTGAGATCTCACTTATAATGGATCATACATTGAATAGTGGATCTTGGTAAGAGATTTTACACAGTTCGTCGCTGCTATAAATATACCTAGATGCCTTAGTCTATCAACAAAGAAATTCATTGTCTCTCCATAAATTTAAATTATATCCTAATGATAACTTTCGAACTCTGTCATGGAGTTAGAGAACAGTTCTCTCAAAAGTAAAACAAACGGTTGAAGGTGTTATTAATGAGTTATCGGGGAATTATTAAATTGTAATTTTTTTGTTTTGTTTGTAAATTGTTTCTAATTATTTTTAAATAAGCTTTATTGTTTGTAACTCTGCCTGTGTAGTTTTCTATGCAGCCTGTCCCAAGCCAGGATAAAGGAGGAGGGTTGTGATAGGCTTGACAAGCCAATGTAAAAACCACAGCCTCTCTTATGGAAATAGAACCTAATTATATTTCGTTGGAGCGTAACCTTCTTAGCGACGCGCCATATCGAGGCTTGGGTATGGTGAAAAGTGAGCAAGGGCTGGGTCGCCACTCCCTTAGTGGCGTGCCATATCGAGGCTCGAGTATGGTGATAAATATGCAAGGGCTGGGTCATCATTCGCTTAGTGGCACACTGCATCAACGCCCCGATGTAGTGATAAATGAGCAAGGGTCTTCGCACTCTACTTGGCGGGTACCAGGGGCAAGGAAGCTAGTCGATGAAAGTAGAATTCAGTTAGGTAGTTGGAATGTAGGAACATTAACAGGAAAGCTAAGAGTGATAGTTGATATTATGACTAGGAGACATGTAAATACCTTATGCGTTCAAGAGACCAAATGGATGGACCAGAAGGCGAAGGAGGTGGAGAACACAGGTTTCAAGTTATGGTACATGGGAAAAGAACATCACAAGAACGCGGTAGGCATCTTAAGTGACAAGAACCTTAGAAACGGAGTGGTCGACGTTAAGAGACAAGGGGACAAGATCATCCTAGTCAAGCTGGTAGTGGGCGATATGATTCTGAACGTCATTAGTGCTTATGCCCCACAAGTAGGTCTAAGTGAAGCCGTCAAGAGGAATTTCTGGGAAAAGCTAGATGTCATGGTTAGAGGTGTGTCTAGTAACGAAAAACTTTTCATAGGAGGAGACTTCAACGGCCATGTTGGTACAACTAGTGGGAGGTTTGAGAGAGTGCATGGTGGTTTTGGATATGGTGATAGGAACGAAGATGGAGAAGAAATATTGAATTTCGCTATTGCTTATGACCTCATGATAGCTAATACCTTCTTTAGAAAGAGACAATCACACTTAGTTACTTTTAGTAGTGGTCAACACTTTATCCAGATTGACTTTGTCCTTACTAGAAGAGATGACAAACGAACTTGTATAGATTGCAAAGTCATACCTGGAGAATGTGTCGTCTCACAACATCAGCTTTTGATATCCGAGTTTCGTCTCCGAATACATGTTCGATAGGATAAAGGAGCTAAGATTAGCCGGACGAAATGGTGGAAGCTCAAAGGAGATGTCGCACTGGTGCTTAAGGATAGAGTGATGAGAGAAGGAGCATGGAATATGGAAGGAGAAGCAAATCACATTTGGGATGAGATGGAAACGCGCATTCGGAAAGTGGCTACTGAGGTGTTTGGGATAACGAAAGGAAATAAACGGGAACCTAAAGATTCATGGTGGTGGAACAGTGATGTGCAAAGGCTATCAAAGAGAAGAAGGAATGCTATAAATACTTACATCATCATAGGAGCGAGGACAACATACAAAAGCACAAAGTGGTAAAGAAGAACGCAATGAGAGCGGTGAGTGAAGCAAGGAGTCGGGCATATGAAGACCTATATCATAAGCTAAGTACGAAGGAGGATGAAAAAAAACGTCTATAGGATAGCTAAGCTCCACGAGAGGAAGACAAAAGACTTCAACCAAGTTAAATGCATCAAAGATGACAATAATAGACTTTTGGTAAAGGACGATGAAATAAAAAATAGATGGAGAGATTACTTCGACAAGCTATTTAATAAAGAAGGTGATAACACTACGATCGAGATAGATGACTCTTTTGATGACACCAGTAGATATTTTGTTCGGAGAATTCAAGAATCCGACGTAAAGGAGGCGCTAAAACGGATGAAAGCAGGCAAGGCATTGGGGCCTGATGACATCCCCATTGAGGTGTGGAGATGCCTTGGAGATGTAGGGATAGCCTGGCTAAATAAGTTGTTCAATTATATTTTCAAATCAAAAAAGATGCCAAATGAGTGGAGGAGAAGCATATTAGTTCCAATTTTTAAGAATAAAGGAGACATCTAAAGTTGCACAAACTACAGAGGAATTAAGCTTATGAGTCATACAATGAAGCTTTGGGAGAGAGTCATTGAACATCGATTAAGTAGAATGACAAGCGTTTCAAAAAACCAATTTGGTTTCATGCCAGGGAGGTCGACCACAGAGGCGATTTTCTTGATAAGACAACTTATGGAGAGGTTTAGGGAGCAAAAGAATGATCTACACATGGTATTTATCGACTTGGAGAAAGCTTATGACAAAGTACCGCGAAAGGTGATGTGGTGGGCTCTGCAAAAGAAGAGAGTCCTAACAAAGTACATTACCCTTATCAAGGATATGTACGATGATGTTGTGACTAGTGTCAAAGCATGCGATGGTGAAACTAGTGACTTTCCCATTAATATAGGATTACATCAAGGATCTGCTTTGAGCCCCTACATATTTGCCCTAGTGATGGATGAGGTTACGAAGGGTATACAAGGGAGATTCCTTGGTGTATGCTATTTGTTGATGATGTTGTGCTAATTGATGAAAGTAGGGTTGAGGTTGGTAGACAACTGGAGCTGTGGAAACAGACTTTAGAATCAAAGGGATTTAGGCTTAGCAGAACTAAAACAGAGTATATGAAGTGTAAGTTCAGCGGTGTCAGGTCAGAGGATGGAGATGTCACTCTGACCGGACAAATAGTTTCCAAGAAGAAATCCTTTTGATATTTAGGATTAATGTTGCAGTATGATGGTGAGATTGATGAAGATGTTAGTTTTAGAATAGAGCGGGATGGGTGAAATGGTGACAAGCGTCTGACATTCTCTGTGACAGGAAAATCTCACAGAAGCTTAAAGGAAAGTTTTACAGAACGACAATAAGACATGTGGTGTTGTATGATGCAGAATGTTGGCCTACTAAAAGCCAACACGTCCAGAAGATAAACGTAGCAGAGATGCGTATGCTGCGATGGATCTGCGGTCATACAAGAAGAGACAGCATTAGAAATGATAATATACATGATAAACTTGGAGTAGCACCAATTGAGGAGAAGCTAATTCAACATCGCTTAAGATGGTTTAGACATCTTTAACAGAGACCGCCTAAGGCACCTGTGCGCGTTGAAATTATATGCCACATCGAATGCTCAAAGAGAGGTAGAGGTCGAACAAGGTTGACATGGGAGAAAGTAGTAAAAAGGGACTTGAAGGATTGGAGTATATCCAAAGAGCTGGTGTCGGACAGGAGCGCGTGAAAGTTAGCGATCCAAGTACCGGAACCATGAGCTATGAGTTCTATAAGTTTTAGATTATAGGAATAGAGAACAGGAGCCTAAGACGTAGCGTTTGATCTTTGACCAATATTACTATTAGTATTATTATTATTATCATTTTTTTATTTTTATTTTATACGTACATATATATACACACACACACACACACACACACACTTTTATCTTTATTTTATTTTACTTAGTTATTATTATTATTAATTCACTTATTTGACTTTATTTTATTATTGTTATTGTTATTATTATGACTTTTAAATTGACTTTGTCATTTAGTTTTGGGTTCCATCTCTAACCGATCTTAACTTGTTTGGGAATAATGGCTTAATTGTTGTTGTTGTTGTAAGTTTTATTGTTTGTGCATATGCACAGTAATAACCAAGGACGTTGACCATAAGTTCTACACGTCAATCATCTCTGCGACGGTCATACCAATGTGTGGAAGAGCGATGAAGCAAGCATTACCATTTGCGAACATTGCTGACAACTCTAGTGCTTTGCCATGAGGACACATAGAAGCAAATATTGATGGTGACAAAAATTAGGTATTTCGGTTAACAATCGAAGGCAGATCCAATAATGGTGGTTGATAGCTCTCGTCATGGTGGCCGTTGTGGTGGTGGTGGCGTTGACTCCGATGGTTTGAGGTTGTGACATAAAGTCTACCATTTAGTAGTAGATGGCAACTATGGTTAAGAGGATGAAGAAGGTAAGTTTATTCCAAAGCCCATACAAATTACTACATTACATTTTAGACCCTAACTATTCAAACACTTATAATTTTCACATACAAACTACATTTTGCGCTCGCTTATGTCAATGAGTTCGTATTGAAATTCTATACATATTGATATAATTTGACGTTAAATATTCTGCATAGATTTTACATGAAAAATTAGACCTTAGAATATTAAACTGTTATATAAACATTTGTATAATATTTTTATATGCTATCCCTTCCTAGTCATTGAGTATTTGATATTCATGAAACGTTGATATTAACTAAATTAGCATTATTGAATTACTTTAAATTAAATAAAATGAATTTTACTTTAAAATAAAATTCAAACTCTCCATTTGAGCATCAAACATTAAATATAATTTAATGTCAACCAACATTATTTATAATAAAGGTATAATAATTTAGCGCATAATGAATTAAAAGAGACATTTTTTAAATTTGTCATTTACCATGTTTGCCTATGCACATAATCAACATAACAATTCTAGTCCAAACTACTTTTGAAGTTAGTTGGGGTGCCAAAACCATCCCTCTATCTTTCTTTTTCCCTCGTTTAATTTGCTCTGTTTTTTCATCCGTTTCTCCAAGTTTTCAAACGTGACTTTGTCGAGCTTCTTTTCAACAATAAACAACCATTGTATCAATGATTCAACGTCTCAGACTAACGGATAGCCGTGCAAAATCTACTAGCAGCATTCTTAGAAAATATTTTCTAAGAACCTCATACTTTGGTTCTACTTTATAAGTTTATGTATTTCCGACTTACATTGCAAAAACTTACACTATAATTAAATATTTACTTGTTATTTGCTCTACTAGTATTTTCTATGAAAATATCACTTTGACGATTAACATCATAAATATTTAGAATTCTTGACGGGAAACAAATTTTATTACGTTTATTTGGCGTTGCACAACAAACATTAAAACTGCAATTATTTGCAGTGCGGATATTTTGCACTACGATTAATTGCAATGTAGTTACAAAACTTTATCTGGTAATTTGAGTAGTATTTCTTAGTATATTAGATTAGTTTAAGTTTTATAGGACATTTATAAATATTTGATTTGTTAAAAATCCAAAAAAAATTGCTTGACTTTTTGACAAATATTTTTACAAATTAGAAAAAAAAATATGATTTTTTTAATAACAAGAGTGACATTAAATTCAAACAAACAATAATTTTGATGTTTCAAGACTCATGACATTCAGAACCTCTGTCTACAACGTCGTATTAATGTTTAATTTGTCATTTGAGGTGGTGGTCCTCCACAAAAAATAATGTTATTTACATTGCATGTAAACGTAAAATGTGAAATTGTTTTTTTATGGTAAATTTGGATTAAAAAAAGAATCAACGATGAGTTCTATGTAAATTAGACCAGGATTATTTATAAATTTTAATGAGTTGGGAAAGAAATGATGCATATGTAAATCGTCATTTTGAATCTTTATGTATCTGAAATAGATTAGAATAAGCCATGCGAACTTAGTTACATGGAAAATTCCTATATTATTTATTAATAAACATATTTTCCTACTTATTCCTTCCAACTAAACAATTTTAAGCAGTTATTTTCTTTACTTCTTTATAACAGTTTCATAATCTTATTATTTTGACCAGGTTTGCCACCCCTTATTCAGGAATATGTGTAGTTCTAAGATAAATCTTATAAACAATGAATGAAGTTCATACAACCACAGACAAAGCTTGTAGCTATCTTATAAACTGAGAATAGGTGATATAATATACAAGGAGTATTTCAAACATTAAGGTAGGTAGTGGTCAACTTAATTTTTTAAGTAAAGTAATAAAAAATAAATATATTCCTGAGGTTTGTTCCGTTGTTGAATACTTGAGTGGTGTCATGATCATAAACACATCTTTAAGTATCATTAGGAGCTGATTTATTGCTCAGTAAAAGATAGTACAAGTCATTGAACGTGATGTGCAACAGCCATACACATAAACATGTATTTAGATAAAGGAAAGAAACAACGAATTATTAATGTAAGATCACTAACATTAAATACATGATATTCTATTACTTCTTGATACATTTCTCTGTATATAACTAGTTTGTGATTGTATGAAGATTTTCTTTCTAAAATGGGCATTAGTTTGCAGGTGTTTCATACCTTTTTGTAGATTGCGTACTTCAAATAATCAAACATATCACAGAAAATCCCAAGTAGTAACTTTTCAATGAATAACTCAAGGATTCAGTCACCACATATGTAACTCTATGCTATTAGATATGAAAATAGAATATGTAAATATAATCAACATATAAAATTTTCTTTCATAATTTCACACTAGCTTGAGAAATATACAATAATTAAACGAAAGGGGGAAAAAGCAAAAAGAAAAGAGAAGAAGAACCTGATCACTCTCCATTAAGCATGAACAGCTCACTAGATTATTCTGACAGCCAAAAGATCCATCCATGCTAATAACTAATACCACCAATTAATACATCATATAAAATGAAACTTATAAAAATTTTTATTCAATTCACTCCTTGCTTATACAAAGAATCCATGCTATATCTCTACTACATATCTATTTCCTTGTTTAAAAAAACTTATCAAACCAAGGAAAAATGAACTGAACGAAGATTAGTAGCGTTCATATAAACTATCTTTAGCAGAAACTCCATAAATTAATATCATCAACTACATGGTCAAAATCCTCCTGCAAGTAATTACTAGAAAAAAACCCTAAATTGCCATCCATCATCATCAAATCCATGAACTTAGGCGATTGAAACCCTCCGAAATCAAACAAAGACTCCAGTGAAGAATACTCCTCCTCCAACGCCACGTCTTCGTTCTCGTTCGCACCCCCACAACTACTAGTACCACCACTAGCGGTGCAAACAGTACTCGTATCCGATGACTCTTCGGCAATATCGAAATTGCTAGCGGCAGCCGCGGCAGCAGCCATCCTCTGAATCGCTTTAGGCGACACCGCATTGTTAGAATCGATCGATACGTTAATATTGTAAGCTGAATGTGGAAAGTTCAGCGAAGCAGATGAGCCTTTGAGACATAGTAAGGCGGCGTCGTAGGCTCGAGCTGCGGCTTCAGGAGTGGAGTATGAGCCGAGCCATATTCGAGTTTTCTGATTTGGAGCTCTTATTTCGGAGACGTAAGAGCCCCAGCTTCTCATCCTCACTCCTTTGTATTGCTTCTTGTTTGCGATGTTGCCTTTGTTTGATTCTTCTTTGAATTTGTTGCTGTTGCTTTTCACCATTTTTTCTGAAGTGATATTTAAGTTGTTATTGTGGTGTGTGAGTGTATTTATAGAGTACAGGGTTAGTGAATATTGTAAGATATGTAATATAGTATTGTGATTAAATTAATATTAAAGGAAAGTAAAAGGATGGTCAGGGAGAGAGAGCATGTGACTTGTAATAGTAATATAACATGAGGAATGGTGTGATTAAGAGAGTAAATTGTGCTGTCTGTTTTTGTACACGGGAAAGAAAATTAATTAAGGTAAGCTGGCAGTTGCTGTCTAGCTTTTCACTGGATTTCCGAAATCTAGCGTGTAAAGTCTAACAAGAGAACATTTCGCCACATCGAATTAAACACTATTATTTCTCATTACTAATCAAGTTAATTGTGCTTGTAAAATGTATAAGGATGCATGCATAGTATCTGTTAAACTTCGAAACATTAACACAGAAACGGTTGAAAATTTTATGTTGTAACTGTTGAAAAAGCATATTCAACTGTAACTACCATATCAAACATGGTCTCTTATCTACCTCACATGAAACCTTAGACTACAATGTAAAAGCTAGTTTGCAACACATTTCTGTTACAAGTCAACTGTATAAAATATTGTAAGTGAAATTAGTTAACACTGATGAACTATGATTAATTAAATGAAAAAGCAATTAATAAAAACATATTTGGGAATGAGTGAGAGAGAGCAATTAGAAAAGTGAACCTTACGCATTGACCTTTCTCTATGTTAACTATATTTGGTGATCCGAAAACTGAAATTTAATGAATGTAAACATTTCATGTTACTCATTACAGTATAGTTAATTAATATGAATTGATTAGTTGTAATTCGTCAGATTAATTTTATCTTATGCTGCATTGTAATATGTAGCCCACTTCATTTTTAAAAACGAAACTATGGATTCACAGACCAGGTGATTAATGCAATCGGTATGAACACGTAAGCTCTAGAGTTATGTGCAGTATATACGACTCGAATCGTATTCTCACTATACATGTATATGATATGTTTTGCGTAAATTAAATGCCTAAGAGGCTGAAATTTTGTATTCCTCTATTAGCTCGTTAATCGTAAATTTTTCCTTCTAACAACAGGTTTAACAATACCAACTGTTTATTTATTAACACTTTGACTCTCAAATTTTAATGTACATAAAAAGAAAAGTAAAAAAACAATATTTAAACATTCAAACGATGCATTACTGAGGGAAAAAAAAGGATGACAAAAGATCGTAAATGTTGAGTGTCACGTTAATTCACTGATAAACGATATTTATAAACGTGAAGTGTCAAAAGAGTTTATAACAAGTCAATCGGAATTTCGCTTAAGGCATACTGACATAGGATTCTCTAAGCTCTACATGGCAGCTCAACGAATGTAGGACCCAGATGATAGCAGACCCATTTGTAATTTCACGAGCGAAAAAATAATTTTTGCAAATAAAATCAAAAGACATTAGCTGTATCCGCTCTGTATGCAAAAAATGCTTGCTTAAACGCGTTATACAACTCTTTACTCAAGAAAAAAAAAGAGAGCGAAAGCAAATAAATCAAATAATACGCTGCAGTGATCTTTCGATTAATTGTAATGATATATTATATCGTAGCTGCACAGCATATAACTGTGAGCTCAGTTTTTACACGCGTTTTGACTTTATGCCTCACCCAGGTAGACCAAGAAATCAATACTGCTAGTTTTACCTTTTGAGCGCACAAATTTCCTCATCCCTGTTCTCACTTTTAACACAAGTCAAGCCCATGCAATCCATACACACACACACACACACAATTTTCCTATATGATAGTTTGACATGATTATTTGACGAGAGGCAGTGCTAATATGTTGATGCGGTACCAGAGAACCAATTGTTATCGTAAAACAATTTAACTACTAATTATTGCAAAATCAATATGTTTTGCGCTAGTAAATGATTCTCCAATATGCATATCAAAGTTTGACCTAATTCATGTATATTTCACCACAATGTGTTTGACGTCATCTAACATAAATACTAATGTGTTTAACCTAGATTACGCTCTTGCTGCACATAGTGAAATGTATTGAGAATTACTACATGTCGCTATAAGTTGAAAGATCGAGTTTCACATAGTGATATTTGATGGAGTCAAAGTTAACCTCTAGGCATGTATCTTATTTCTTTTCAACTGACATCTACAAAGTTAAAATCCAAAAAGATAAAACATAAAGTGCATTTTATAAACTATTAATGTCAAAAAGAAAACGATATCGTGAATATTAGTGTAAAAATACATCTATGTAGTAGTTATATAACATATATCTATTGTAGGAATTCAATGGAAACCATTGTTTTGTTACACCATACATTTCAAAATAAAAATTAATTTTGGCATTATATAGTGGTAATTAGAAACACATCAACTTTCCAAAAAAATAGGTCATTTTACGTCCCATATTTCAACATAGATACACTCTATTGTATATTTCAACACTCCACGTTTATACAATATATCTTTCAGTCCAAGCCTAAATCAACTCCATCTTAAATCAATATCTATTTCATTCAAGATGTTAGCGCATGGGTATCTCCCAATTTGCTTCGGCATTGTCATCACCCGTTGGACTTCGCTAACGAGCTCCAACAAAGCTATAATCCGCCAATGAAGTGCTCAAAGTACACTATGAGAGAATGTAGAACCAATATAACCAATGCAAGAAGAATACAACATCTACTATCATTTTCAAACAAGTTCATCATCCTCCTCCATTATGTCATCATTGGCACCTAGCATTTCAACAAGCGAATCAAGTTCAAACAATGCTCGAACTTGGCAATCGACGATGAATTAATAAACATGTATATTGCATTAACATTCGTCTGAATCTTCTGTCTGAATCTTCTGAAGAAGAACTTATTTTTCGTAACTAGAAAAGATTCTTTTACCTTTATATATTTTATCCTCGAGCCAAAAGCTAAATTTTCGGTCAAATGAATTGCACTTTAGATATCACAATTCACAACACTATTTTGAACAAAGCCAAGCCGTACGATAATTACTATACATATAGTGCTTTCTTAGCTGCTCTGCAACCTCACTCTTCAACTAATAGTTGTACAACCTAGTGTAAATACATATGCAAAGGTTGACTTCCTTCGGTCTCAATTATCAACAAAGTTTGAATCATAGTAGCCAATTAAATTGCAATTTGTTTCTCTAACACCAAAATAAATCTAAAATCCGAAGTTCCCTTTATATAACACAAAATAATTTAATGATTTCAAAGTCCTCGGGATTAGCCATATATCAACTCACCATTGCAAAAGATTGAGAATCACATTAGCGTAGTGTACCTTTTCCATATACGCATTGTCTTCGCCTGAGCTTGTAGAGCCTTTTTCTCGAAGTTTTATATCCAAAGTCATATAATGACCTTTGCCTTATTCGGTCTAAATCTAGTAATCATCTTACTAAGGTACTGTTTCAGATTCAATCTCCAGATTCCAAGTATTCTATCTCTAAAAAACTTATATTTAAAATTTTCTTAACCTCACTAAGATTCTTTGTATCGAAAACAGCTTTCAAATGCAATTCAACTTGTTGATGTTAGCTTTATATTGGAAAGCAATAAGCATATCATCCACGTGCAAGAGTAAATACACTCAACGTCATTTTTCATATTGTGAAATAAATTACAAGCAACTTTTCTATTTCTATAGAAATCAATACCAAGCATAAAAGAATGAAGCATCTTGTACCAATACGAAGGTGATCGCTTTGAGTTATAAAGTGACCTTTTCAACTTGCAAAACTCATCAGAAATCATCTATAAAAAATTCATATGGTTGTTTTATACATGTAACGACGCACATTTTCGATCCTCAGAAGTCGACACTAATATAGCTACGGTATTCACGTGCCGGACATCCAAGCATCGAAAAAGATAGATTGTTGGGGTGAAAGAAAGAAAAAACAGAACAGAATCTCACAGCGTGACGAGTAATATATAATATACAATAGCTCTATACAAAATGGAAAACAACTTTAATATACATACTCTCATCAGAGCTAAATTAACCTATCATCAACGTGGATAGTTATAACAACCTGTCGTTACCATTGCTGATAAAATAAACATGAACAAACAACGGAAGATAAAATACGGGAATACATCTTGGAGGATCTAGCTTGTCTCCTGAAGCTCCAAAGTGTCCAGCTAAATCTTGAAAATATGCTAGGCCTGACCCGAGCATTATAAGAAAATAACATCCGGATCAGTCTGTTGAACCGGCTTGAGAAACACAATCAAATCAATTTTTAATATTATAAAACCTTCAAAATAAAGGTAGCTCGTATGACCTTGCCGCACATAAATACGGGCAAGTTTTTACCTTACGATAACCAAACCATTTTATAAGAAATCTTGTGATATTATAATAATGTCTAGGGTTTAAAATAAATATTAATCACAGACGAAATGGTTACATTAATTACATTCCAACATAATAGGTATACAACTAAGTTCATAAATACATGTATTAGAAAATGGATTTCCATCAATGACTGGGCTTCTGGGGTGTTGTCCGTCACAGCACACATCTGGATAAAATGTACCAAGGTTAACAACAACATCTTGCACCCCTGCCAACATAGAGTTGGCTGCCCCTTTAACATGTCATACCGAATTACATCATCCCCCGGGCACCAAGGATGCAAAACATTTGCACTGGTCCCGCTCTTTCTGTGCGCACGCATACCAAAATCCATAAATATTAAATCTATATCGAGGAATGATGCTCGTAATGGTAGTGAACCACATATCTCTATTGTGTATCCCCTATTTTAGTCATCACCGGGTTGTGAGGCTTGTGAGGTCACTATTACCTTTTCCTTCTAGCAATTCCCACTAGGAATCCTAACACCGCTCACTAGGCAACAATGCAAAGTTAAAATTCATCCATACAAGTTGTTCGGAATATGAACAAATCGAAGGTACTACTTCTACTGCATCCATTTTGGAATCAACCTTGGGATTAGTAGCATGTACCCCTTGCACTTCAAAAAATACTATCTTCGATTCCATTATCTCGAACCAGTCTCAAACCTGTTGCAAAGCGTCGAACATGTATATGGTTTTGGAGTGGTTACAGTTTCGAATCATCTCATATAAGTACACTCCCTCGCTTACCGGTTGTTCCAAAACTCAATCGATAGTTCCGGTAAACTCAACTCTGGTTTTTTGGAAATAATCAAACAATACATAAGAGTGAAGATCACTCATAATCATTTAAGTGGACGGATTTACTTATCATTTGCCTTAGGAGAACTAACAAGATTTATATGCACAGTACAACATCATCGAAGATGACTGTGCCATATAACTCTCGTGTTTTCTCCTAGATATTTCCAGAGTTATATTTTGGCCAAGATTTTGATAGTCGGCTATTTAACTATAAAATAAACAAACAATCAATCATAGATTTATTCCATGTGGGATCCACTAAGCCTCTTCCATTAATTAAATCTTTTTTCCATTATTTGATTCAAAAATTCCTTCACAAAAGATATATTCACAAACCCCTTATACTCCTGTCAATACTTGGAAAAACATTCATATATATTTATCTCATCGGTATAAGTGTATTTCCTAAGCATTAAGAAAGATTTCCTAATTTCTGAAATCATATTAGATGGTCAAAACAAATGTCATTTAAATTATTGTTTGCTATAAAAGCACTACTTATCCTTCGGTGTTAAGTATGAAAAAGTGTTCCCATACCATCATAATTAAGAAGGATTATATATCAAAATCAAATCTCATTCCTTTTATAAAAATCCCATTTTATAAACCCATTCCATATTTACAAATCCTTTTATAAATCTCCAAATTAATTTGTAAACCTTCTTTTATAAATCTCTAAAATAATTTATAAAATTCCTTTCTATATATAAAAATATTTTCTATTAATAAAACTCTTTTCTATTTATAAAACTCTTTTATAAATCTCCTTTTATAAACTTCTTTTTAAAAATCTTTTATAAAATCCTTTATAAACATCCTTTTACAAATCCAAAACCCATTTTTATAAATCTTATATATTTAACACAAATCTTTGTTATTTTTAAATACCACTTATGAATCCATTCTTTTATTTATAAATTATCATTTATAAATCTCTCTTTTATTTATGAAATACCATTTAATAAATCACTTTATTAACTTAAACACAATTGATTAAATCGGTAAATTAACCTTAAACATCATTAACTACATCGATTAACTAACTTTAAATACCATTAATTAAATAATTAATTAACTTAAAATATCATTAGTAAATAAATAATTGACTTTAAATATCATTAATAAAATAATAAATTAACTTAAACACCGTTAATTAAAATAATTAACTAACTTAAACCTCATTAATAATATAATTAAATATCTTTAAACAACATTAATAATATAACTAAATAACTTAAACAACATTAATAAAATAATTGATCAACTGAAACATTATTAATAAAATATAAACTAACTTAAACATTATTAATAAAATAATAAACTTTAAACATCATCAATAAAATAATGAGATACATTACTTAAACTTTTTTATAAAATAAAAGTTACATTAAATCCATAGCTTTTCAATTGGAAAGAGGCTCATCGACCACAATGGTACTTAGTCAAGCTACCATTTACTTTAATTCAACTTTCAAAGTCATATAACTGGTATTTAGATAAGCATATATATGTAAATAAAATCAATAATTTACAATCACTAACTAATCCATCACTTATCCAATATTAATTAATCCACATATTAATTATTAGCATATGAATAAATGTCCAAATTAACATAATAGCAAAACGAGGATTTATTCTGCTAAATAGATGTCATCAATAATCTATTTAATTTAATTATAGCAGAATGATATTTTATTCTACTAAATAGATGTCTGAAACAATCTATTCCATTTATAATAGTAGAACGTTATTTTATTTGCCCAAATAGATACCACCAATGAAGTATAATTAATTTAACCACGTTATTGTTTAAAATAACGTGATTGTATTCAATCATTATTATTTTATCATAAATTTATACTTCATCAAAACTATCAGCTAATAATACCATAGTGTTGGACTTGTCAATACGAGTCTAATGCAAAAATTCGTGGGTTAATCGGGTTTCATATGAATGAGTTATTCAATTTATTTAAATTCAACCACTTTAGGAAATATTATCTTTAACGTCGGCAAAAAACCGACGCAAGCCATCACAATGAGACGCTAAAATTCAACACCCACTAAGTCAACACAACTTGTTTTAGCTTCGGTTTTAGCGTCTTCATCGCCGCTACTTTAGCGTCGGTAAATTGGACACGTGGTAAGAACGGATGAACCAATGGGTTGTCGCTAGCCGACGCGAACTTGTGCAAATTGTCCATTGCATGCTGATGTACCAACACAACCACTACGCCATAGATTGCATACTGCAACACCAAAGAAGTGATGCAGGAAGTGCCAAAAAAAGTTGCTATATGCTAAAAAAGGGCAAAGGCAACACTTTCTCGGTGATGCATTTTGCCGCGTTGCCGCAGACCTCAATGGCAACATTTTGACTATCTAAGGCAACATAAGAAATATTGTTGCAATAGAACCTTATTTGGGTCTATAGCAACATCCATAGGTACCTGTACCAACATTCCAAAATGTTGTTATAGATATTAACTTTCTGAATTTGTGGGACCCACAATGTAGAGCATATTTGATTTTTTAATAGAAATAAATATTTATTTAATAAAATGCTATTGCACAGAATTTGATATTCAAATAGTAATTTATTTAAATATTATATTTCAACATTTAAAATAGTACAAATTCCTGACTCCACTATTTTACAATTCAATGATATATAACACTGATATTTACATATACAGATATTCCTCACTACATCACTCAGTTCACTCATTACATATGCAGTTTCAATTTATACAGACACCGACACTAACAAATATATGACGAGCCGAGTGCCGAGCCGAAGGCGAGCCGAGAAGCGGGTCCGGGCGTAGCGCCGGCGGGGGTCCGGGGCACCGCAGTCCCGGCGGGGATCGACCTTCTTTGAAACCTGTCTTCAAGCTCATGCATTCATACACTCATGCACATTTGATTTGACTCTGTCTTCAAGCTTGTATCCAGCTGTCCAGTCTTCAATACCCGTCACATATAATTCAAAAGCAGTAATCTGGAAAATAATATTTAACTCAAACAGAAAATGAAAATATTTTTGTTATAATATTTGCCTCAGGTATTTGGGTTGTTTCTTTTCATAAGTGCATAAGCCAAACATGAATGCAACACATGGATACAAGGACACGGCACAAGGTCAAACCCGAGTCATCGACTGGATTCAACTCAGGGCCAAGCAACCAACAAAACAAACAAGAATCAGGTTCAGAAAAATGTAGACAAGCCAGTGCAAGAAACACAGCAGTACACATAGGCAGCCCATCAAGCAAAAACAGTGAATGCATCAGGGATGTACAAGAGAAACATAGGCAGTAATATGATATACAGAGGACTTGGATCATCAGTTCATGTTAAAGAACATGGTTAGCATGGTACCAGTTCAGTCCAGACCAAGAAAAACCAACAAAGCTCAACACACATATGTTTGTATATATTGTGGAAATCAAAACTCAATGTTCAGATTAGTCAACAGTTTTAGAAAACCAAAGATCACTTTCAAAGTTCTGATTTTCAAAAATGCAGAAGTTTTCAAGTGAAGCAGTTTTCTAGAGGACAGCAGAATACAAATACTTCAAGTTCTGGTTTAACAAATGCAGCAAGGTACAAAGGTATGTGAACAAGTTTAACAAAGGTTCAAGTTCTGGTTTAACAAAGGTTCAAGTTCTGGTTTAACAAATGCAGCAGAAAGGAGCTAACAAGCTCAGATCAGAAATCAAAAACAAGCCAGTGAACCAAAATCCAACATACCAAATAATATCACATCGCAATTCATCATCGGCAAAGCAAAATCAAGCCAGTGAACCAAAATCCAACATACCAATACATCATCGCAATCCAACATACCAGATTTCTCAAAGTCCAACAGAAAGATTAAACTCGAGATTATAGGAAATAAAGCCTATAAATAAATCCCAATTCATCATCGGCAAAAGCGTGCGAGTGTAACCAAAATCGAGAATAATCAAGTAAACCAAAAGGCAGAAAACATACCAAATAATATCACATCGCACCGGACGACGAAGTCAAAGCAATTCGAGCAATCAATCAAGGAGAACGAAGGAGCAAGCTACCAGGAACGTTTCTCACACTAGATTCGATCAATCAGAGCATCAAAGCAACTGGAATCGCGTGCCCTAGTTTTCACAGAGTGGAACGAGAAAGAAAAATGCCGTGCCCTAATTTTCACACAAAGAGGAATGAGAAAGAAAAATAAAGCGGGAAATGGAAATTGCTAAGGTGTGGATTGATGGTGTGGATTGATGGTTGAGATTTTGTTTTAAATGATGGTGTGGATCGCTGAGGTGTAAAATTTTATTAATTTTATTAATTTAAATATATTTATAGCTACTGCAACATTTTGCTGATATCTATGCTAACACATTGAAGTGAATGTTGCAATAGACAAAAATCAGCATAGCTATCGTTACATTGTAGCTAGCAACACCTTGTAATTTCGTTGCAATAGGCCATTTATGGCTAGTGAACCCTGCGCAAAGTGACCGACCCAAGCTAATGCAAGCCGATGCAAAACTGGAAGTTTTCTTTTGAAAAACAACTGCTATTTAGGCCATCCAACCGCACACACACACACACACACACACACACACACACACATATATATATATATATATATATATTCATTTCTATCCACCTCATTCACAACACATATAAACCCAATTTCATAACTACAACCATCGTATAATCTCATACATATCACACATAAGCAAGTATATAACGCAAAAATCAATATTTACAACAACATTCCATCAAAGAACATCAATATTCTATCAAACAACACAACCATACCTACAAATACTCATGTCTATCGAACAAAACATCCACAAATCCATCAAACAACCACAAACAACACAACCAACAAACAAGTATCAAATCCATCAACACATGTCAAATAAGTACAAAACAAAACAATCAAAATACATTACAAACACAACCATACCTACTCATCATCATTATTTCTTGACCCATCCCCAGGAATAGGCCCGTGCTCTGAAAAATATGCCACAACCCGCACATCCAACAACGTAGCCAATCCTTCGGCAGGAATCCACTCATTCAACTCTGTTATCTGCTGTTTGAGCTGAGCTATCTCCCCCTCGGCCTGTGATTTTCTATAATTGGCCTGGGATCAGCGCCTATAAATTACTTAATAGCTAGTTATAATTTATGCTTAATATTAAATAAAATTTATATATTAGTCAATGAAGTAGTTGAACTCGATACACATTACCTCCTGATTGCCATAGTCATATCGCCTATTTTGCATGGGCGAGTCAATCAGAGCATCTCATATACGGTTCTCCACCTTAAAGGTCAACTGCTCTCGGCCGCTGGACTGCGCCATTCGAGCTCGCTCTGCTTCGTATCTTTCCTGCGATTAGGAACAGAAGTTTGCCACAATAAATATTCAATTTACAACTTATGAAATGTGAAGTAAAAGAAAATTTTAAGCATGTTTACCATTACGGCTTGGGATTTATTGTCCATCCAAGTATATGAAACTGAGCCATCCTCATTTTTCTGCTCGACGGCATGAGTCCGTGTGAAGACCTCTGCCAATGTAGGCTCACGACCCTTCTCCTTAGCCTGAAATTATATATAAGAATAAACAATATTACGAATATGATTAAGTAATGTTACAACTATTTTATAATCGCAATTTATAAATTTACCAATTCCCTCCGATATTGTTGGAAGGATTTAGAGCCGCCGTGGTGTATAACAAGATTTTATTCCTGTTTGTCGTGTTCTGCATGAAAATTTCTTTTAAATTTAAATATATGAATGACTAAATTAATGCAACTATTATACGAACTTTAAACAAATTATTATAACAATATGAAATGAAATAACTTACTTTAACTTCAGGAGTATCCCAAAGCTGCTGAAATTCAGCCCAAATATCAGCACTCATCCAAGCGGGTTTTTTATTCACCTTTTTTGCTTTTGAGACGGTGTCCCTATAATTTTTCCTCATCTGTTGGTTTCAGTGATTCGTAAAAACATCCACATCTTTTGAATCAACACGTACCGTGGCCTGCATATTGAAATTAAATTGAATTATATATATTATATTAATTTTCAAATGAATTATAAATTTATACTTACCATCAAGTCGGCCCATATAGCATTCATAACATGGTCTGTGATGTCACCCCAATGATCCCATCCGACTCTTGAACACCTTCCTAGAGACTTGAAGAATGTAGTCCAAAGACTGCACCTCAAATCCCCTATATTAATTTTGATGTAGACATTTAATAAATTTTAAATAATATACATGCAATAAATTTGATACTTACCCTGCGCTCTTCAGAATGACCTCTGCCTTTGGACGTAAATCTGGCACCGTGCCACTGGTACCCGTGCCAGGAGAAGGAGAAGCCTAGGATCTGGTGGAATGTCTCCTGTAAGACATATCTGCCACAAACATATGAAATATATCATTTTATTATTAGAAAACATGTCTGATTAATCATCACATAAAACTTCTCTTAAAACATCATAAAAGGAACAATGTAACGACCCGCCTATTTGGACAGTTTAAATCGATAATAAACCACACATGTCAAACTTAAACCATTCAAAAGGGAGGATTGTTATGGGGTAAATAAGAAAAAGCAGAGAAAGAAAGAAAAACAAACACAGAATCTCGCAGCGGAATGACAAAATATAATAATCAAATAAACAGTTCATAAAGCTGTTTACAATTGACATTTGATTATACTTTAAAAATATAGATCAGAGTTACATACAACATGAATAAATAAATAAATGCAGCAGAACAACATGACGTAGTGGAATAAATATAATAAATAATAATAGAACAAAATCTTCATCCTCCAGAAAGCAGTTTTCGATAAACTGAAAGCTTAGGCTGACCCGAGCGAATTGAAAAGACAAAACACTCGAGTCAAAACTAAAAGATCTTATGCAAGTTAAATCAACAGTAAATAAATATGAGTGTAATGGCGTCAAAGATGTTTACGGGGTTTGGCATCTCCTATCCAGTGTCTAATGTGAGTGCAATAACTTAAGAGATGTTCAGGATTACCATCTCCTAAGGATCCGTTAAACTATCTACTATGTAGTACAATACGTTATTATAATATGTCTATAGTAAAGTAAAGTATTAAAATAGCGTTAAGGCATTACTCATATCCCCCTTAACACATTTTATATATTCCCATAGTCTATACAGTACCGTACGCTCCTCCGTGAGGTTTACCCAGAGGGCACTCCATAGGTATAGTACAAAAAAAACTCGTAGAAGGCGCGATAAGGCATGCGACAAGGCACACGAGGCAATGCCCAGGGTAGGATTCTACCGTTTTGCGGATCCAGACTGGTGGTAACGCATAACAGCTACTACCGCCCACCTTGGAACACACTCCCAAATCAAATCAAGAGGTGGCCACCAAATCAATCACAAAGTAATAGAATGGTATCGAAGAAATGTGTCCGATAGGAGGAATGACCTCACTTGGCCCGGCATGGCTCCTGTTTTAGCCACATCAACCTGACTCATGGGAGTCAGGGTCGGTCACGTAAATACCTCATTCAGAATCGTTCGCCAAACCAACCTACTTCATTTTTGGAATCTCCACCACGTACACAGTTGTTAAAGTGGTTTTCGGTATTGGCAGAGAGTATGACAATATCTGATCCCGGTCTCTTTAACAACCAAACGCTTATTTCACACTGGATGGTTCTTTTACATTTCAAAAGTCAATTCACAATTGATATCAAAATATCATATTCTCAAAACCATATCATTTTTGAAATCACATTTACTTCCGAAATTGTATCACATTGAAATCATATCACTTTCGAATTCATATTTCCAAAAATGGATTAAATCCTCATTTAAAATCATCATATTCCTCAAATATGTCATTTAAATCCCAACTTATGTTATAACATCATTAAATCTTATTCGCTTAAAAATCAAGGCTTTAATTATAAACATTTCCACCTTACATAGTCTGAGTTTTAGAAAATAGTTTAGATAGTTATAAATAGTTTAAATAGTTTAGCATAGTTTAAAATAAAAAAATTTAAATAGTTAAATTACTCAAAAATAATTAAAAATAGTTTAAAAGGATTTATGATAGTTTAATAGATTTAAAATAGATTTAAATAGATTTAAAATATATTAGATAGATTTTAAAATAGATTAAATAGATTTAGAATAGGTTAAATAGTCTAATAGTTTGAAAATCTAAGTAATCGGGATTTAAAATAATATATTTTTAAACGGATTATATTAAAACGCTAAATTTGAAATTAATATGAAATTAAACTATTTCTTTCATTTTAACACATTTGGACCTTGTTCAGCTTTCAAATCAACAAACTAAATTTTGTGCTTGAATTCAAATTCTCATTTAAACCATTTAATTAATATCGATTTCAAATCCAAGTTCGAACAATAAATCCAAACTATTTCAAATTTAGTAGATTTCAAAGTTACATTTTTCAAACATTTTCAATAACTCAATTTCGATAAATTTCATTTATACTTCAAATCTAACTTTAAAATTTCAATTTAAACCAATTCCAATTTTAGATTTAAAACTCGGATTTTCGAAAATAATTCAGTTTAAATAAATCAAGTTTTCGTCAAAATATCATTTAACAAAATTCAAAATTTAAGGATTTAAAATCATTTAATTTAACCAATCCGGTGTCGCTATATAATTTTCTACCCTATGGTCAAGTGATACAGATATTTATCATTTCAATCCGCAAATATATTATATTTACAGATATATATCGTTTCAAGCCGCAATCCCGAATAAAATTCAAAATCCATAAATCGCTTGGGTTTATCATTTCAACCCATAACGATTTTTTCCTAATCTATAGATCGTTCGGGTATGTATCATTTCAACCATAGGGAACTTGCAGTGTTATAACAATATAAAAATATCACATCCAACCATCCAATATCAAACAATCAAACATACATCACAATCACCAATAAATAACATCAATTAGCTGATTATCATCAACAGGTATTCAATTGACAATTAAATTCAATATTAATTAAAGGATGATTAAATGCAATAAAAGTCATATTTAACTGGAATGCCAATTCAAATATACCAAACATCAACCAATCAATTTCTAATCACATCACAAATTTAAATTAACTAACATAAGACAATTTAGTAGTTGTGAGTGGGTTAAAACACTCACCTTTGATTTTAGCCCCTAAAAATCCAAAAAGAAGCGCAAAAACTCAACAGTCTCCAAATTCAACTAAATTAATTTCATGTTGTCCGGAATTTAAATATGAATCCAATAGAAGAAATCGCGCGTGAATCAAAATTTATATGCAAAAGATATTCATGTTATAAGAAATATTATTAAAATAATTATTAGTACGCATAAAAAAAATAAACAAATTTTAATACTTACGTTTCTCTCAAGATGAGGCTTAAGGAAAAGATTGAAGAACAACTAAGATGAAGACAGGACGTGTACGGAAAAATGAAAAAAAAAATCATGTTTCATAAAAGAAAGCTTTTGGATTTGCAAGAATAAGAGCTTTTGAATATGAGGTGTCAGAAAAAACAAAACGCAAATGAAGAAATAAGCTGTAGGTTATTTATAATTAGAAAATGAAGGTGGAGGGACAAAATAAATGTCACGTTTTATTTTGAAAGCTCCAGGCATTAATAATGCATAAGAAAATGTACGTAGGAATGGAAAAGTTTGCAAACCAAATAAAAGTAAAAATTTGTATACGTGAAAATGAGGTCTCAAGAATTAAATACAACCTAAAAGTCTAGGCTCGGGTATTAAATAGAAGGAGAAATGAACGGATCAAGTATTAATAATAAGGTAACTATTTTAAAACGTTCATGCAACAATTAATAACAAAAGAAATGAAGGGACCATGTACATCGCACAACCCTTTGAAATTCAATTTTTTTGAAACGTAACCAAATTAACTTCATTAACTCAAATAATATTCAAATTTATACGCATTTAGGTTTTTATCTACGCATAATAAAAAATTTATACTTACCTTAAAAATGAAAACGTTCAATTTGGTTTTCCCAAAATGATCTTTTATTTCCAATAAAACACCCATTTTGTTTAACACAAAACGTGTGTTTCTTTTATTGAATCTATTAATTACAATCAACGTTTTCTTTACTTTTAATTGAAATATTTGAATTACATTAATTGCAATTACTTAAAAAGTTAAATTTCAAAATAGACAACTAAAATGGATGAAAAATAGAACAATTGTTTATTTGTATACGTTTATAAATTTGTTGTTTATACACAAGAGTAATAAATAACTTTGAAATAGATTATTTTCCTATTCTTGTAATCAATCTGTAAGCTAAAACACAGTTCAATAAACATATATTTCTTCCTTTAAAATCAATCATTCGATTCTTTATTTTAATGAAATTAAACATACATTCACAAATGAAACATTCATTTTATTTGATGTAAATGTTCTTTTCATTAAATCAAACTTTCCTTATATTTTCACAAAACATAAGCTACTTTTAATTACACCTATTAATTTACAATTTAGTATTCTCTCTCCTATTAATTGAAAATTTTCAATTACATTAATTTCAGTTGATTAAGTTTCAAAATGGACTAAATGAATGTAATGAGAAGTAGAACAATTATTTCCTATCTAATAGTAATTTAAACATATTTATACACTATTGGATACACACGGTAATTACACATTTCTTACTAAATAATAGTTTTTCATCTCTACAATCAACCTTTCAGCTATCAAACATTTCAAATAAATAAACATATGTCTACTCCTTTACTAAACTTATTCATTTTTATTCTTTTATTTTGATTTACACTCCTACTATTAAATCAACCAATACCTTATGAAATTGTTAACATAGGTTTCTTTCTTGTTATCCTTATTTTCTACAATTGACGCCATTTCTTACATTAACCACAAAATTTAATTACATTAAATTCCAATTAATTATATTCTAATTCCAATAAATTGATTTAATTAGATTTCAATCTTTTATTCAATCAATCATTACTCTATAGACATAGGTAACATTTGTTTATATTTTATTACATTAATATTCTTCAATTTCATCTTAATTTCCATTAACGCAATATTTAATTACATTTATTGCAATTTATTTACAATTTGATTTCAACAAGTTAAACAAATAGGTAACAAATAATAATTGTCACCTTTAGCTTAATTTAATCACATTTATAAGTTGATTGTTTACAACAAATGCTATAATTATTTACACAACACAAATTTTATTCAATTACAATTTATTACATACTATTTCATTTGTTAATACATTTAAATTATCAATTACTCTTTTAATCCAATTACCAATTAATACACACATTATTACAATTAATTTACAATCTATAACCAATTATAACTTTTTAATCATTTTAATTAACAGGAAATTATTGTCAAGGACAAAAAATTTCAGCGTTTTTGCCTCAAGGATATGCTTTCAATATTTTATCCTGAAGGACAACTTTATTTAGGTATCAGTTTTTAGTCATTAATAGTATCAGTTTGTAGTTATCAGTAGCAGTTTTTAGCTTGGTAGCAGTTTTGTTGTCCTTATGAATAATTTTGGAAAATATTTGTCCTTATGAATAATTTTTAGAAGAATGTTTGTCCTTATGGTAAAAATATTGAGGTTGTGTCCTTGAGGCAAAAAATATACAAATCTTTGTCCTTTAAATTAATTCCCCCTTTAATTGGAATTACATTTAAAGCAGTTTATCAATTACCTTAAATTAATACTATTACATTTCATTCCAGTTATATTCTTACTATTAAATCACAATTTTTTTTTCTTCCAACATTAAATAACAAAACCTTATTAAATTAACTAATTTTAGTTATCGAAAATTACGGGTCGTTACAAACAAGATCTTCTGAATACATATATAAAATTAACAAAACAGAATAATACACAACATATTCATCATCATTAATATCATTTTCCTCTGTACTCACAAATGCTTCTATTAAAACATTTGATTCATCATTCAACGACCCTAAATCAATATCATCAGTTATTATTATTTCATTATTTGGCTCAAGATCGCTTGATAAGCTGCTTTGTCTGGAATATTATTTCCGTCAAACGTAAATCTTGTCTTTGTTTTAAAAACAGTCGAACAATCCACTTTATCTCTTTTTAAGGATGGATACGGAGCAAAATAACTTGTAGTGCTTGCTTGGCTAATACGAAAGGATCGTACTTATAGTAATACGAGGTATGCTTTATTTCAATAAGTTTATAATCTTCGTGCACATTGATTCCAGAACCAGGAACATTGTTGAACCAATTGCATTTGAATAAAAAAACTTTTTCTATGGGTTGTATATAATACATCAATTCTAAAACCTATGTTAAGACGCCGTAAAAATCTTTTACATGCTCATATGAATCACCACTACCTTTGACAAATACACCGCTGTTATATGTTAATTTTTCAGCACCATAATCCTTACTGTTGAATTTAATTCATTGATGAAGAATATTAGATAAGTCTTGATATTTCTTTTTGGTCCGAGCGCAAGATGTTGTAATCCTTCATCAACGACAGAATTTCTTGGATCATAAACATAGTTCGAAAACCATTTAGCAAATTCTTTACTGAGATCACCAAGCGAATGTTGTGATTCGTAAATAATGCAGAATATATATTATATGTTCCATTATAATTAAATAAGAAGTATAAGTGAAATAAATATGAATTTATTATGACCTAACAAATGGTGCAACTTTAGCACAATTAAGAAGAATATATATGTATGCTACATGGTGATCTCTATAGTCTAACCATATTTCCATACATTTTCCTACAGGTCGGTCATGTTGTCTAAAAATAGATAACATTGTTTGAGAAGAATCTTGTTAAATGGCTTCATCATTACGAGGAACACTTACAAATGATAAGTTTACATGGTCATTGAAGTAATGAGAGAAAAATAATGAAGTTTCTTCTTCATGATATGATTTGCAAATCGAACCTTCAACTCGTTCTTTTTGTCTAACTTTTTTCTTTGGATGATTAAAATACCTATTACAAAATTAATTCAATTTAAATTTACTTATGTAAATCTGAATTTTAAGCTAAAAATAATATTACGGATATTCAATATTACCACTCAATTGGATACATCCATCCATATTGCACAGAACATCGAAGGCTTTGGATGGAAGATGAACAGGTAAATGCTCCATTACATTACAGAAACCTGGCGGAAGTATCTTCTCTAGTTTGTAGAGCAGTATAAGGATTTCTACTTCAAGTTTACATATACGGTCGACTTTTAATGTCATCGAACAAAGCTGTTTATAAAACAAACTTAATTCTGTTATAACACTCCATACTTTTACGGGCAGTGGTTCTTTGAAAACCATGAGTAATAAATATTCCATCATGATAGGACAATTGTGACTTTTCATCCTGTTCAATTTATTGTTTTTAAAGTCAACACATCTACGGAGATTAGAAGAAATCCCATCAGGATATCTTAGTCCTTCTACCCACTTTAGCACGAGTTTTACATGTTTTACATCTAGCTCATAGCATGCTTTGGGTTTTTTTTACTGTTATTGGACTTCATATGAAGTTTAGGACATTTACAAAATGTGTTCTATATCACGTCTTGAATTTAGATCGTCCTTAGTTTTCCCCTTAACATTCAAAATTGTATTAAACATGTTATCAAACACGTTTTTTTCATTGTGAATCTCCTCAACATTATATCGAAGTAAGAGATCTTTCCAATAAGGTAACCCTTAAAAAATAATTTGTTTGCACCAATTATGAATGTGCGATTTACCTGGAATTTCAATCCGTACTTCAGTTTCATGTATCTTTGGATAGTCCTTTACAATTTCATATATTTCTTTACCTGACCAAATCTTTGGTGGTCGCATGGTCTATTCCCTATTAGATGTAAAGTTTTCTATCCCTTCTAAAAGTATGATTGGGATGGAGAAAACACTGATGACAATCAGACCATGAAATTTTCTTCCCATATGGTAAAGAAAATGCTCATGCTTCTTCCATGCAATATGGACAAGCTAGACGACCGACCATACTCTAACTTGAAAGCATTGCATACGTAGGAAAATTATTAATAATCCATAACTAAGAAGCAAACATATGAAATATTTTTTTGAAATGTCGTATGTTTTGACTCCTTCATGCCACGGTGTTTTCAACTCTTCAATCAATGGTTGTAAATAAACATTGATTCCTTATATCGGATCATCAGGCCAGAGACGACAATAATGAGAAACATAAATGGAGTTTTCATACACATCCATGGAAGTAAATTATAAGGCATAACGATAATAGGCGGAGATGAATATTTACTAACAAACTGAGAGAATGGTGAAAATCCATCCATACATAAATCAAGTTTGACATTACAGCTCTCTGCAGCAATCGCGGGATAAGTCTTATCGAAATGTTTCCACGCTTCTCTATCATATCGATGTGTCAAAGTTCCCTCATCCTGTGTTCTCGCACTGTGCCATCGCATATGATATGCCATAGCAGAAGACGCATATAATCTTTAAAGTCTAGAAGTGATGGGTAAATAATGCATTCTCTTGATGGAACTTCCTTTCCTTTATTTTTTCTTAGTTTGTATCTTTCCTCATTACATATTTTGCATTTCCTATGGTTAATGTCATATTTCCAATACACACGCAACCTTTTATATATGTATCTATCTTTTGGTACGGCAGACTAATGACTATCACACGTCAGATTATTAGGTGGCATATGTCGTTTTGCAGCTTGTACAACTGGTGTAATCCAGCTTCTGTAAAGTTGAATTTTGATTTCATAGTGATGTATTCAGCAGTTACTGATAATTCGGTTCCACTTTTACAGCCATCCCATAACGGCCTCTTAGTAGCATCTAATAACTCATAGATTCTTTTTGCTCCCACATTTAGTTCTTCTTTGATATTTACATCTTCATCGTCAACTTGAATGGTGGGTGAGACGACCCGAAACCGACACCCTCTGAATCCGACAATAAACCACACATGTCCGAACCAGAGTGCACCGATTGTAGATAATCATGAGAAAGAAAAGAGAGGGTGAGAAGAAAGAGAGAAGAAAGAAGAAGAGAAGAGAAGAAAAGGAGAGAAGCAGAACCAAAACAATACAGAATCTCACATCGCAGCGGAATAACATATAATATAGATAAATAATCTTTTCAAAGAGAAACTGTAATATACATAATCAATATCAGAGTACACAATAAATAATCATCAGTTTGGACAGTTATAATAACCTGTCCTCAAAATGCTGATGATTTACAACAACAATAATCAATAGCAATGCAGCAGAATAATAAATAGATATGTAAAAGGGAAGAACGCCCGGATCAGTTTGGTAAACCAGCGTGAGAAAACACACCTCGACTGAATTTATAAAGTTATCAAAAACTTTTCCTTTATCAAAACAAAAGGTATCTCGTAACACATGCCCACACATAAACACGGATGGGTTTTTCCTTTACGATAACCAAAACCTTTTCATATCAATGTTAGTCCTTGAGAAGGATGGTTTTGATGACAACAACCTTAGGACTTGTTATAAAATATAAATACTAACATTATAGTTTAGATATATATATATATGTATATGCAGGATATAAACATGCAAGTACTGTTGAATCATTGATTTTTGATTCATGACAATGAAAAATAATTAACAAGAAAAAGCAAAGAAGATGCGACTACTAACCGAAGGAGATATGCTAGCCGCTTGGAGATCTCAAGGCCACATTTAGTACATATCTATTATTGTTTGTAGAGTAGTTATTTTTTGTTAAAATCTATCCTCAAAGTCTCTCACAAACATCAACATAATAGCCATCTTCATTATAAATTTTAAATAAGTTGAAAATATGCATATATATGCACAAACAGCTAAAGCAGTCGACTGGTGCATTTCAACTAGTCGACTGGTTGAGCTGTTTGATGATATATATGCAAACATGCACATAAACGTGTACACA
Source organism: Allium fistulosum (assembly GCA_030737815.1). Lineage (NCBI taxonomy): Eukaryota > Viridiplantae > Streptophyta > Magnoliopsida > Asparagales > Amaryllidaceae > Allium > Allium fistulosum. The sequence continues at coordinate 1,396,935,382 of CM060902.1, forward strand.
TCTTTTTAAACCAGTTGGCCGGTAGTTTTTGACCAGTCGACTACTGTGTTCCAACTGTCATTTTTTCTGAAAAAACATCTCCTCTAATGAAGAGTCTCAATCCATATCTCTTCATAAAAGATGCTTCTTTTGATGAGAACTATTCGTGAATGATTATATCTCTTAAACAACTATATAAACACATTAGTTCTACTTCAAAAAACATCAATTTTATTTTTTCTTTCTGATCTTACTCTCTAATATTATTTTCTATAAAGCTATCATATTCTTCCTTCAATCCTTATTCACATTCATAAATTTGAGGATTAGATTATAGGAAGTTCTGTACATCATTGACTCATTAGTGTTATTAAGAACACGAGAAGTCAGAAACTATTTTGTATTTACTATTGATCCGTTCTACTGCTCGGATCAAGTGAAGTCCTCTTCGGCTGTTGAGGCGAAATCCTGTTCTGTTGCTCAGGTCCTTGTTCGATTGCTCAAGGGTTGTTTAAACCTATTCCTCCGGGTTAAGTGAGGCTATTGTTAGTTGGTTAATTTCAGAAGAAGTCTGAGACTGGACGTAGGACGGTGCTCCGAACCAGTATAAAATATCTGGTGTCATTTTACAATATTGCTTTTATATTCCGCACTACTTACAGTATTACTATCTTCACTACTCTGTATTATCATATTTCCATATTACACGATCCGTACACACTTTCATTTGGTATCAGAGCAAGGCATCCTATAACTGTTACACAGTTATTTGATACTTTGCTAATATGGAAAATAACACTAGCACTATTACTAACACTAGTTTTACTGAAGGTCAATCTACAGCACGACCTCCATTTTTCAATGGCATGAACTATAATTACTGGGCTACACGTACGAGAATCTATATGCAATCTAATAGTTTTGAATCATGGAATATTTCACAAAAAGAATACACTCCTCCTACTGGAGAATACTCTACATGGAGTAATACACAAAAATTAGATGCAACTGCCAATGCTAAAGCAATGGATATGTTATTTTGCACTTTAGAGAAAAACGAGTTTAATCGTATTAGTATGTGTGAATCTGCATATGAAATATGGCGTACACTGAAGATCACACATGAAGGAACTAATAAGGTTAAACAAAGTAAGATCTCTATGCTCAAAAATCAATTTCAAAACTTTAGGATGAAGCAAGATGAATCAATTAATGACATGTATTCTAGATTTCAAGACATTTATCATTCACTATTAGGACTAGGAGAAAAATATACAGACTTTGATATTGTTTCAAAAATCCTTAACTCTTTAACGGATGAGTGGGAAAGAAAAGTATTAGCTATCGAAGAAGCTAATGATCTCTCTACCATGAAACCAGAAGAGTTAATAGGAAATCTAATGTCCTATGAAGTAAATTTGCAGGCAAAAAGAGTATAGGCACAAGATAAAAAGAATATAGCTTTTCATGCACAAGAAGAAGAAAAAGGTTCTGATGATGAAGATCTTGCATTCATTGCTAAAAATTTCAAAAAGTTTTTGAAATTTCGAAAAGTTAACAAAAATAGCAAAAGAAGTTTCAATAACGGATTCAATAAACCATCAAACGTTGCTCTAGAATGCTATAATTGTCATAAGAAAGGTCATATTCAAAAAGATTGTCCAGAACAGAAGAAAACCTACAAAAACAAGAGCAAGAAGGACAATTACAAAAGGAAAGCTTTCTCAGTAACATGGGATGATTCAGATTCCTCTTCATCATCTGAAAGTGAAAGCGACAATGACACTGAACAAGCTAATGTTTGTTTTATGGCTACAGATAATGAGGTTAGTGATTTCACATTTGATGATTTAATTGAGATTAATTCAGAACTTCTAGACACTCTTAAAAATCTCAAGAAAAAATATAAGGAAACTCGTGAAAATCAAAATAAAGCAGAATTTGAAAAGAATATGCTTAAAGATGAGAAGAAAATACTAGAGGAAGAACTTGAAAATCTTCAAAAATCATTCTCTAATATTAATTCCAACTTACCTTATTAAGTCAAGAAATTGAAACTCAAAAAGAAAAGAATGATGCTTTAGTTCTTGAAAACCACGAGTTAAAAACTAAAGTTAAAATGATTGATTTAGACAATATTGGTCTTAAAAGTAAGTTAGAAGATATTACTAAAAATGTCTCAAACTTCAATAAAGGAAGAGAAAATTTGTCTAAAATTATTGAAAATTCTCAATCTGTTTCAAGTAAAAGAGGTCTAGGATATGTTAAGAAATCAATACCTCTACATAAAAAGGAAAATAAATGGAGAAAAGATTCAAAAAGTAGTAAGATCACAAAAGATAATTCAAAAAGGACTAGTTTAAAAACTATAAAAATATGGATTCCTAAAACAAACAACACTTTGATTAGGAAGAAATATATAAATTCCTTTTTTGAATCTGTGTACAAAAATGAAAATTATATTATCAAAGGGAATACTGAACCCTCTTGGGTTTGGTTTCCTAAGACCTAACTCTTAGGACCCTATAAGAAAAGTGGGTACCAATGTTGTTTTCTTATTTTTTGCAGGTCCCACTCAAAAAGAGAGGAAAATGGATATTAGACAGTGGTTGCTCAAAACACATGGCCGGAGACAAAAATATGCTATCAAATATTACTTACTCAGAAGGAGGCTCTGTCACTTTTGGAGACAATTCCAAAGGTTTTATCATTGGCAAAGGCGATGTGAGCAACAACGGTACATCTAATTTACCTCTTATTTCAAATGTTTTATTAGTTAAAAATTTAAAACATAATCTTTTAAGCATTAGCCAATTATGTGACAAAGGATTCAAAATCACTTTTTCAGAAAATAAATGTAGTATTTTTGATCAAAATGAACATCTTATTTTTGAAGGTAACAGAGACAGAAATATTTATGTTCTTAATATGAAAATAAATCATAATTCAGATATGTGTTTAATAGCCAAAGAAAATGATCCTTGGTTATAGCACAAACGTTTTTGTCATATTAATTTCAAAGCTATAAATAAACTTTCTAAAAATGATTTAGTAAAAGGTTTACCTAAAATGAATTTTAAAGTAAATCATATTTGTGATGCATGTCAATTAGGAAAATTAACTAAGTCATCTTTTAAATCTAAAAAGGTTATTTTAACAGTACAACCACTAGAATTACTACACATGGATTTATTCGGACCAACTCAAGTACAATCCATAAATCATAATAAGTATGTGTTTGTAATTGTTGATGATTTTTCTAGATATACTTGGACTATTTTTATGAAAAACAAAAGTGATACTTTTGAATATTTCAAAACTTTTGTCAAAAGAATACAAAATTTCAAGAATTTAAAAATAAAAAATATTAGAAGTGATCATGGTAGTGAGTTTGAAAACGAAGCTTTTGAACATTTTTGTAAAAAGAAAGGAATAATCCATAATTTTTCCTTTCCTCGAACTCCTCAACAAAATGGAGTAGTAGAACGAAAAAATAGAACTTTACAAGAATGTGCAAAAACCTTGTTAAATGGAAGCACGCTACCAAAACATTTCTGGGCAGAAGCAGTTGCAACAGCCTGTTATGTATTGAATCGTGTTTCTATTAGACCACTAACCAAAAATACTTCTTATGAACTATTCTATGGCAGATAATCAAATATTTCCTATTTTAAAGTCTTTGGTTCCAAATGTTTTATCTTAAATACTAAAGATCAGCTTGGAAAATTTGATCCAAAATCTGATGAAGGAATCTTTATTGGATATTCAGATCGAAGCAAAGCATATCGAATTTTTAATAAAAGATCTAAAATCATTGAAGAAACATTACATGTAACTTTTGATGAAAATTTTATTACTAAACCAAGTAGAAAAGATGATGAAGAATTTTCTGAAAATATCACAAATATTGAAACTACAAATTTTGAGAATTTTGAAAATACTGTTCATAATGAAAATCAAATTGATAATCCTATTCAAACAGAAATAAGATCTCCACCTCGAATTTTACGGGATCATCCTGTTCAAAATGTGATTGGAGAAATTAATTCAACTGTTAGAATAAGAAGTCAATTGAATCAAATGGGTCATGTAGCTTTTCTCTCTTCAATTGAACCTAAAAATATTAAAGAAGCCTCTACTGATGATTATTGGATTATCGCTATGCAAGAAGAGCTAAACCAATTCGAAAGAAATGATGTTTGGGATTTAGTTCCAAGGCCTAGTGATCAATCAGTCATTGGTACAAAATGGGTCTTTAAAAATAAAGCTGATGAACTTGGAAATATCACTAGAAATAAAGCTAGATTAGTTGCACAAGGATATAATCAAGAAGAAGGAATTGACTATGAAGAAACATTTGCTCCAGTTGCTAGATTAGAAGCAATACGTATCTTATTGGCCTATGCATGTTTTCATAATTTTAAACTGTATCAAATGGATGTTAAAAGTGCTTTTTAAATGGTTTTATAAAAGAAAATGTTTATGTTGAACAACCTCCTCTATTTATACATGAACAATTTCCAAACCATGTTTATAAATTAAAGAAAGCTTTATATGGTCTTAAACAAGCACCTCGTGCTTGGTATGATCGTCTCAAAAGTTATCTTATAGATTCTGGTTTTGAAATTGGAAAGGTTGATCAAACTCTTTTTATCAAAAGAAATAAAAAGGATATTTTAGTTATTCAGATATATGTTGATGACATTATTTTTGGGTCTACTAATGAAAAACTACGTAAAGAATTTTCAAACATAATGACCAAAGAATTTGAAATGTCCCACATGGGTGAGTTAAATTATTTTCTTGGTTTACAAATTAAACAGCTTGAAAATGGTATCTTCTTAAATCAAGAAAAATATTGTAATAATTTAATCAAACGTTTTGGTATGGAAAATACTTCTGCCAAACCAACTCCTATGAGTACAACAATACATCTAGAAAAAGACGAGAATGGCAAAAGTGTTGACTAAAAATTATATCGAAGCATGATTGGATCATTACTTTATTTAACTGCTAGTAGACCAGATATAATGATGAGTGTTTGCTTATGTGCACGATTTCAAGCAGATCCTAAAGAATCACATATGAGAGCAGTGAAACGAATTTTACGGTATCTTAGTAAAACCAAGAACTTTGGACTATTTTATCCTAAAGATTGTCCTTTCGAATTAGTATCCTATAGCGATGCTGATTTTGGAGGAAGTCGAACGGATAGAAAAAGTACAAGTGGGACTTGCCATTTTATTGGACGGTCTCTTGTATCTTGGTTCAGTAAAAAACAAAATTGTGTTTCACTATCTACTTGTGAAGCAGAATACATATCTGCGGCTTTAGCATGTGCTCAAGTCATATATATGCAACAAACAATTAAAGATTTTGGTTTCAACCTATCTAAGTCAACAATATATTGTGATAACTCCAGTGCTATAAATCTATCTAAAAATCCAGTTAATCATTCACGAACAAAACATATTGACATTCGTCATCATTTTCTTCGTGATTGTATTGAAAAGAATTTAATAGATTTAGATTTTGTTCCTATAGAAAATCAACTGGCTGATATTTTTACTAAAGCTTTAAATGAAAATTCTTTTATTAAATTTAGACGAGAACTTGGTATCGTCTCTCTTAAAGATATAATTACCAACTAAGCTATGTATACTTTTTATGTTTTCTGTTTTAATAAACATTTTTCAGTTATTTTGTAACTACCTGTTTTCGTTATTTTCTCCCCATCACTATTTTTCTTCTAGTAGAAAGATTTTTTAGCCATCCTTATTTTTCTGAAGTTTTCGCCTATATATATGTAAACTCTCTATTTATATATTATCCTTACTCTTTCTTTTTCAATCAAAAGTAAAGTTTTCTTATATTTCAAAACAATGTCTCTAGATCTATTCTTGGCAAATATTATTATCCTTATGGCTTCTAACCACAACTCTTCTGATGAACCATCATGTGAAGATTTTTCAACACCATCTTCTGCATATGATTCCTCTGATTCTCATCTACCTACTCCAACTGCTAGAAATCATACCGGATATACTTCAGAAAAGAAGAAGTCTGGGCGGTTCTTGTTTTTCGGTTCTCCGGATACTAAACAAAAGATAAATGATATGCATCATTATCAACGGGAACTAGTTGAACTAAACCGTGAAATGTATTATAAACAGAAAACAAACTCAAGACGTCTTCAGTTTATCGCAGATATTGGATCGAAAATTTGTGGTTGTTCTACATCTAACGTAAATTAACCAACATCTTTTCATCCTCATTCTTCTCAACCGTCTTCCTCTCATTATAATCCATGGGAACCAAGTCCTCAACCTCCTCCAGTCTCTCCAAATTATACGTCTCGGAATAACATTTGGTCTCCTCTTCAACCATATATTGACAACACCAAAATAGAACCAGGAGAGGAAACAACACCGAAGACAACTCTAAAGAAATCTCAGAATAAAACTCCAAAGAAATCTCCCAAATGATTTCTTACTTTATTTGTATTATGTAAAGATTATATTTCGATTCATTGTTTCAAATAAATGATCAAAAATTTCATCAAAAATAAGTGTTGGCCATACTGTTGTTATGTAATGAAAATTTATATTTTATATATATATCTATATACTTTTTATATATATCAATTTTTTTAAAGTCATGGTATCTTTGTACATCAAAATATTCCAGGAGTCGACTGCCCAAATATAAACCAGTCGACTGCTTTACCTAAAGTTGCTCTCTGGTTTCCTTATCCAGTCGACTAAGATCCACCAGTCGACTGGTTTACCTTGTTTCTTCTCTGTCTGCCTTAAACAGTCGACTGAATATCTTTAACCAGTCGACTGCAGGACTAATTTTTTTTTAAAATTTTTGAGAAAACCGAAACACCTTTTTATTTTTTCACCCAATATCTTTTTGACACCTCATCTGAATCTATTCTAAAACCGTTTCATCCATCTTCAGTTTCATTCTTTTTCAAAACCTATTTTTTCTTAGCACTAAAATGGCTCCTCCCAAATCAAAAAAATCAAAAACTTCATCATCTTCCACTCAAGAACCCATTTACTCATACATTGCTCAGTGGTTATACGATGCTACTACCATTCAACGATGGAAAAAATTGAAAAATGTTTCAATTCTTGAGAGCTCATTTATTGTTTTTCCGGATTTCTCGGCCTACGGTCTTCTCAGCATTGCTAGGCAAGGTAAATTAGAATCTTTGTTAGACTATGAAAGGAACAAATTACCAATAAATCACATCATGGTAAAACTTTTTCTGGCTAACCTGAATTTGGGTCACCAAGATCCACGAGGTAATCGAGATAATTGCATTTGGAGCTTAGTTTGTGGCAAGAAATTATTTCTTCCAATTGATCGTGTTGGTCATATACTTGATACACCAACACATGGGATTAATCTTGATGAAGTTGATTGCGTAGTTCATACTCGAAATGAAGTCAGTCACCGTTTTATAGAAGATAATTCTGATGGTACTAAGTCAATTGGTCTTCGTCCAACAGCCAGATTACTACATCGGGCAATGATGCGCTCTATTCTTCAACGCACTGGCACTTTTGATCAAGTTTATCAAGAAAATTTTTGTGCCTTGTATGCTATATATGACGGTCAAGACATTAATTGGACTCAACTCATAGTAGACGAGTTACTCGCCTTCAATCAAGGTGCTATGAAACGTATTTTCTATGCTGAGTACATCATGCGTCTACTTAAACATTGTGAGGTCCCGGAACTAGATTCTGAAATTTCAACCGTCGGCATTCTTAATGCAAAGCCTATAAAACTCATGAAGCTCCCTCCTCCCACTCTTCGCATTATGCCCTATGCAGATTGGCTTGCACGTCCACATTCACGACAACCTAAACAACCACCAACTGCTGCCTCTCAATCTTCAAGACCAAGCGATGTTCGTATTCCCTCTGCAACTCTCTCATCTAAAGATTCATTGGATATAGTTGCTCGAAATCAATTGCTTCTAGAAGCTCGCTTGAAAAGAATGGATACTAAAATCGATAAGAAGTTCGATAAGGTAAAATCATTCTTTGTCAAATTATGGGACGCAATCTCCTGCTCTTCATCAACTTCTCATGCTGCTCAAGATCTGGGAAAACGTCCTGCACCTCAATTCACATGGAGCACTTCAGATGAAGCTACTAGTTCTTCTCCAAGTTTTGGCGGACCTTCTTCTGAACCACAGCACAAAAACAAAGGGAATGACATTCATGAGGAAGAAGAGGAAGGAGACGATGAACAAACAGATTCCGACTAATCATTCGTGGTTATCTCTGGTGATGGTTTTTGGAATATTATTCACTAATTTTTCTATTATAAGAAACATGTATAACTAGTCTCTCTATGACTACTGCTACTACTGCTGCTTGTTTTTTATTTTATGCTATCTGCTTATGCAATGCTTCTATTTTTCCTTTTTGTCGATGACAAAGGGGGAGAGACATAGGTGGACTAACAGTTTATTTGCAGGAAACCGATAGCCATTTATTAAGGAAGAATAAAAAATTCAGGGGGAGTTTATATTCTTTTCCTACGATATATATTTTCTTCTTATACAGGTTGTCATCAATCAAAAAGGGGGAGAATGTTGAATCATGGATTTTTGATTCATGACAATGAAAAATAATTAACAAGAAAAAGCAAAGAAGATGCGACTACTAACCGAAGGAGACATGCTAGCCGCTTGGAGATCTCAAGGCCACATTTAGTACATATCTATTATTGTTTGTAGAGTAGTTATTTTTTGTTAAAATCTATCCTCAAAGTCTCTCACAAACATCAACATAATAGCCATCTTCATTATAAATTTTAAATAAGTTGAAAATATGCATATATATGCACAAACAGCTAAAGCAGTCGACTGGTGCATTTCAACCAGTCGACTGGTTGAGCTGTTTGATGATATATATGCAAACATGCACATAAACGTGTACACATCTTTTTAAACCAGTTGGCTGGTAGTTTTTGACCAGTCGACTACTGTGTTCCAACTGTCATTTTTTCTGAAAAGACATCTCCTCTAATGAAGAGTCTCAATCCATATCTCTTCATAAAAGATGCTTCTTTTGATGAGAACTATTCGTGAATGATTATATCTCTTAAAAAACTATATAAACACATTAGTTCTACTTCAAAAAACATCAATTTTATTTTTGCTTTCTGATCTTACTCTCTAATATTATTTTCTATAAAGCAATCATATTCTTCCTTCAATCCTTATTCACATTCATAAATTTGAGGATTAGATTATAGGAAGTTCTGTACATCATTGACTCATTAGTGTTATTAAGAACACGAGAAGTCAGAAACTATTTTGTATTTACTATTGATCCGTTCTGCTGCTCGGATCAAGTGAAGTCCTCTTCGGCTGTTGAGGCGAAATCATGTTCTGTTGCTCAGGTCCTTGTTCGGTTGCTCAAGGGTTGTTTAAACCTATTCCTCCGGGTTAAGTGAGGCTATTGTTAGTTGGTTAATTCCAGAAGAAGTCTGGGACTGGACGTAGGACGGTGCTCCGAACCAGTATAAAATATCTGGTGTCATTTTACTATATTGCTTTTATATTCCGCACTACTTACAGTATTACTATCTTCACTACTCTGTATTATCATATTTCCATATTACACAATCCGTACACACTTTCAAGTACCAAGAATGAAGACTGTACAGTATAGAGATACAAGACTGATGAATTTAAAGATCAAAGATATCAAGATTGAAGACTCATGAGTATCAAGAAATCAAGTTAACAAGAGTTCAAGATTTTAATAGTAAAATATAAGTATTGAGTCTAGAATTATGTTAAAAGATAAGATATATCTCTTATTTTAAATGTTTTCAAAACCTTCTTTTCAAAAAGACATCTCTCTTGTTTGAAATATTTTAGCCTCTAAACTATCTTTATCATTTTTAATATTTTGATTTCAAAATTGTCATTGATTTTAAACTATCTCTTGTTTTAAATATTTAGCTTTAAAATATTTACTCAGATTTTAAATCACTTTATAGATTAAGATTATATATATTAAAAATTACTTTCTAAACTCTTTTATATGTTTAAACTATATTCAAATATATTTACAAAGTTTAGAAATCGTTTTGACAAATTATAGAAACCAATTATAATAAGAAAATCAAAATCACCAATTTTGCCTAGAGCATGTCGACATCTTTCAACCCCCCATGTCGACATGGTGCCTGTTAAATTCAAAATTCAAATTTTCAAAAGAAGTGTCTATTCGTCGTATCCTTTCACGAATAGATATGGCTGTTGATTTCCTATAAATACCAGTAGTTATAAACGAATTTATCATCAGATTTCACTTGTTTTCTCTTCTCTTCATCTTCCACATTTATTCTAAAGAATCCCAAACTATACTCTACCGAAATACCAAGTGAATCAAACTTGATTATCTCTTGTTTGATTCTCTGCCACTCTCTCCATAAGATCTCAGTGCTATTCAGAGTTATAGGATTATTTGTAAATCAAACTGTTGAGTAAAAGGTGCGGTTGAGCCTTGAAATCAATTGGGTGTGATTGTTGCCTCGGAAATCGATTAGGTGATCTTGTGGCCTGGTAAATCAAGAGAGTTTGCCTCGGACTCGAATACAGGAGGGTGTACCTCATGGCCTTGAAATCGAGGGTGTAATATGGGAGATTATTTTTGATAAGCAATCCGTACGTTTGTGCGGGACTGGATGTAGGGTAACTCCGAACCAGTATAAAATCCTGGTGTGTTCTTTCCTTAACTGCTTTTATTTATTATTTGCATCTGTGTCTGATTCTGTGATTATATCTGTGTTTGTGAATTGCATTTGTTGGTGATTAAATTTACATAAGTTTCAAAAAGATTTAGAAAATCCACAAAACACTATTCACCCCCCTCCCCTCTAGTGTTATTCCAGCCTTAAGATCCGTAATCCGCATTTCTCACAATCAAATTCTCTTATATCATACTAGTGTCTAGTATACAAATAATAAATTAAATAGCTGAAATTGTTACCATTATTAAATTCCAGCAATACTAGGCTCTACAAAACCAAATGGCAGGCACGTAGTGGATTTTGGATTCCATACAAATGACCAGGTAAAGAGACTACCTTTCCAAAAACTCGGTACACCTCTAGAGGGATGTACCTAGGGTCCAGATACTGGGCGCCTAAACCAACACAAGACCGGCCTACCCCTACCTGGATAGTACCGAATATGTCATCACTCCGGTCGTTACCGACCTAAAATCTATAGCCACAAGCATACACAACAATAATCAGATACACGACGTCATAGCATGTAAAGATATATCAAGAAGAGTGATGACATCTCCTAATGGGAGCGACCCATTTTAGCCTTGCTGCTTCTATCCCTGTTTCAGTCATTTTTCGGGGAGTGAGGCCAAAAAGGTATCGATTACCTTTCACATATCACATCACATCATCTCATCGAATGCCACATTGTCATTTCCGCTGACTACTAGTTGCCTTTCACAAAAATACAACCCTTGAGCTCGTACGTCTCAAAGAAGGGTGTTAAGCTAAGAGAAGTTGCCTTCTGTGCCACCAAACTGATGCACGTTTGTAAAAAACAATGTACGTAATCATTAGAAATGCAATGTCAGACACTCGTCCAAACAAGTTGTCCAGAAACAGGACAAAACGAATGTACTTTCCTACCACATCCTGTCGGGAAATCCCTAGGATTAGTAGCGAATAGTCCTTGCATTGGATATTTCATAACGAAGTGACTACTGCTACTATATGTATATTGGGATTTTAACCCCAAATGATCAACAAGCAGTCCTTCACTATGAAAATCCTAAACATCAATATCATCGGCCAACCTGCACAATCGTCGTATATATGTTGGTCCGAAGTGGTTTTCAAATAAATCTGATCCCGGTCTCTTCGCACCAACAACGCAAAAGCGTTTCTCAACCTCACACAGGAACTAAGTCTCATAGACTTATCACGTCTCCAACTTTCAACTTGCTATCCTTCGGCCAAGAAGGAAGCTCGATAGATTGGAGTAATCACTCCGCACTATACGAATCAACATCCTCAACACAAACGATAATCAAGCCTACACAGATGGCTATGTACTAAGTGTACGACTAAATAGTTCCCACATCAAGTCGAGGAACTAAAATGGCCAAATTTGATAGTCGGTTATTTAACTATCAAAGCAACAAACAAAATCTAGCACTTAAGTAATCACTGGGCCTGATTTCATTAATCCTTTATAATTCAAAACACTTCTAAATTATTCACTTCAAAATATCTTTAAAAATAAAAATATTCAAAACCATTTCACTTATTGGATATTTGGAAAACATTTCCATATACTTATTTTAATAATAAGTAATTCACAATTTACTTTATTTTTAAACCATTTAAAATTATAATATCACTTTCCAAAATATTCATTTTATATAAAGGATTATTCACTATCCAAAATCGTGAATAATTCACTTACCAAATTCATTCTTTTACACATTTTATTTAAATGATTATTCACTGTCCAAAATCATGAATATAATTCCTTTATCGAATTCATTACTTCTACACATTTAATTTAAAGGATTATTCACTGTCCAAAATCGTGAATATAATTCCTTTAATAAACTTACATTTTTAACTTATCAAATTAAATTGATTTCCGATTTATAAACAATGTTTATAAATTCCATTTATATTTTATAAACTTCCATATATAAAATTCATTTATTAACAAATTCCATTTATATCTCATTTATAAGTCAAAATCCAATTATAAGTTAATATACTTATAATTCTCTTATTAATAATTCATTCTTTTTATAAATTTATAAATCTTATTTACTTATAAGATTCAACTATAACTCCATTTTACCACTTACAAAATTCATTTATAACGCCATAACTTTTCTTTATAAAATATCAATTTTATAAATCTCATATATATAAAAGATTTATAATATGTTAAAATCCCAATTTAATCTATTTCACAAAATAGTTATCTCCATATTTCAAAAATCATATTTCACTTATATTTCACAAGAGCCATAATTTTTATAACATAAAAATTATAAATTTTTATTTATTTAAAATAAATCCATTCCTTTAACAATTCAAAAATCATATACTTTCAAAATCACTTTGAAATCCTTATTAAATTGAAGTCATCAATTTAATATTTTTAAATTTCTAAAATAAGACCCAATGCTACAACAACACTAGATAAAGGCATTCACATCAATCATATCAATCACGACATCAAAACATCATATATCACATGATAACAACATATATCACAATATCTGTAACAAAATCAACAACGGTGAGGAATCCAGTTGGATCCCTCCAACCTGGCACCTGCCACAAATATACATATTAGAAAATATGTACAATGTCCGCTTCTAGGCAGACGCGCGTACAAAGGGTCATCCACTCATACACGGGAACGTATAGGGTCTCATCCGCTAAAATATGCGGGAATATATCCAAACCAATCAATATATATATATAATAGATCATATATATTACCCCAACAATCATCAACCATCATAAATAAATTTTTATTCTTACTTATATAAAAATATAAGTGAGTCAGAAAAAGTGGGTTGTACTCACTTTGGTTGCAGTCATCGCGATAGCGATTTATTCCTATTAAAATTAAACAGGCGTTTAATTTTAACCAAAATTTTCACTATCTCCAAAACCATCCAAACCAGCTTTAAAATGTAGTGCTCATCAATTCGGACCCAACGCAATTCGTTTTGTGCGATTTCGAACTCGTATGAAGAAGTTATGATATTTTAAACATCACACGATTTATATATAATATAATTTACAATTTAATTTTTATTTTTAAACCTCAATCAAAATATGGCCGTTCATTTTGAAGCAACAGATCTGGGCCGCGTTTAACATCTTCTTCCCTCTCGTTCTACTTCGTACGCAAATAACCCATCATCGTCCAACCATCCACGATAGCCGCTCCCTCCTCGTCCATTTTGACGACGATCGGCCAACGCCAATCGAAAGCCCCTCACGCGTGCCACCATCGTCCAAGGACTGCACCCCCTAGCTCTCCCAATCTACGGCAAAACACAATTGAACTCGAATAGAATGTGCCTCCCTAGCAGCCACCACGATGCTCCAATCCAGATCACAATAGTTGGATGTGACGATCTCCTCGAGCTCTTCAACTTTCTAGTTGGAAGTCTCTCAAAATAGTGGGTGGATGGAGAGATAAATGAGGAGGAAGATCGGAAGATATCAGCCATTGAAATAATAGTGGCAGCAGCTATAACCCTAGTTAGGTTTTTTGTTTGCAAATGGAAAAAAAGTGTGGCCTTTTATAGAAAATTTCACGCACTATTCATCCGAAAAATTTTCGAACTCCAATCGAAGCATGCCGCCGGGCGTTTATAATGTTTTACCCCTATTCCGAACACAATAGAATATATATCGGAGGTCAATTCCATCGTATTTGGAAGATAGGTTTTCGAATTGACTTATTTAAATTAAATTTAAAATTAATTTCTACGCGTTTCAGCTTCATACGACCAAACCGTAAGTCTGATTGACACGAAATTTGAAATCCTACAATAATATAACATTACTGATCCAATGAAACTGGTTGCGTCGAAAGCCGAAACTGTGTGAAAAATGACTATTTTTACACGTTAATTAAATCGATAAATTTCCAATTTTCTAGAAATTAATTTTTAATTCAATTTTAAGAGTTCACTAATCATATTCTAACTCTAATAGAATTTAAAACAACTTTATAAATTATTTTCATTCACATTAAATTCAAATTTCAATTATCTCTGCAATTTCAAATATTAAATTAACAACTTAATTATCCAAACAAATCAATATATTCGAAATGTAAGTTATTCAACTTATAAATTTTAATTTTCAATATTTAAATTCAATTAAATATTCTAAATTCAGACGACTGAAAAACTGGGTTGTTACAGTGGGGAACATTGATCATGCTACGTCTTCCACCATATCTTCTATTGGATTCGCCATAACATAATTGTCCTCTGACACTATAAGATTAGGTGTAAGTGCAACAAGTTCTCCGTGACGATCCCACAAATAATAATTCGGCATAAAACCAGCTTTATACAAATGTACTTTAACTATATCTGGTTTCCAATACTTTAAATGTTGGCACTTACTACAAAGGCAATGAATCTCTTCGTTATTCCGACTATTAGATATAGCGAATCTAACAAATTCATGTACACCATTGTAGAAATGTTCCTTCATCAAACCTTTCATACTAATTCTGACTTCATTCATCCAAGTATGGCCGAGAAAATAATCGAACATTGTTCCTAATTTAAAAATATATGTTAGTAATTTGACAACATCTCACTTCTGTCTAAAACAAATTAAAGCCTTTTGGGACTAAAGACTTCATACACCTCACTTCTGTCTAATTTCGACAACACTTCACCTCTTTCTCTTCTACGTATAACTTTACATCCAAGGGGTGTGTTGTTGTTGTATTTTCTAAAATAAATTAAAGGCATTTGGACTAAAGGCTTTAATTTGTTGCTGTATTTGTTAAAATAATACTTAATGCTTATTTTCAAATAAACATCATATTCATTTCTTAATTTTTTAGAAAATAGATTTTAGTAGAAAATTTGTTTCAAAAGAAATTTATTATTTCAAACTACTTGTAAAAATATACAAATTACTATTTTAATAATTACAAAATAAATTTTAAACCATATTTTATAATTCATTCAACTATTTAATTATTTTAATAACTAAATTTGAAATTTTCAAACATATTTTAAAATTCATGTAACTATTTACATTTTTAATTTAACTATTTTGTAAACTAAAATGTGAAGTTTGCCCTTATAATAGATTAAAATAACTTTATTTTATACTAACCACTAATCAATAATTATACATTAATTTTCGCGTACACTATAACAAACATTGTTCTAAACTATAACAAACATTCGCGCAAACTAATCAATAAGCATATTAATTAATAATTATACACTAATTTTCGGATTTCAAATCAACTCTAATTTTTAAGTACAAATTAAACAATCAAACTACTGATTAATATCTCCAAATCAACTAATACATTATTATCATCAACTAATACGAAATAATCATCAATTTCAAACCCATAATCAACTAAATTTTAAAATTAGGGTTTCAATTATACCTCAATTAAGATGAAATTGGAGAGGATGAGGATTCTGGCGAGCTTTGGAGGCCTTAGTCGAAGGCGATGGCAGGCAGCGCTGGTCGAGAGGGAGTGGCGGTGGCGAACGGGTTGGCTGTATTTTTTTGTCCCGCGACGTTTTGGTGGGAAGCAGGGAAGAACGGGGAAGTCGTGCGGTTTTTGATATGTATACTCGATATGGCATCGGTTTGCGACGAAGGGTGAATTTGTATTTGCACTTTTACTTTTTTTATAATCTATTACATTTTAAAAAAAATGTTTTAAAATACTAATTTAATTCCTAAAAAATAAACAAGATATTTTAGCACAACCATTCGACGTAACGACTGTTCCGATCGGTTAAATTAGTAATTCTGATGATCCGTCTTCGCGTTATTCAAATATTTAACATTACTAAAAATCTAACTTCCATGACCAATCAATGCGACTTTTAGTCGGTCCATTAAGCAACTTTGATATAGTTGATTTAGTGTAACATTTTTATGAATTAAAATATATTTTTAAACCGTTGGGTAATTAATTTTGAATTTCTAAATTTATTTAGCATGATAAAATTATATAAAATAAAATAATCGACAAAAATTAAATTTATTAGATCTTATGTCGATCTAGAGTATAGTTGACCTATTTCTAGAAGATGATGAAAAAATAAACAACTTTAAACTATCGATCATGAATTTTATATTTACAGCCGTTCGAACTAAAAACCCTTCGTTTGAAGGCTAGACGACTTTGTAACGAGACCAATTCGAACCACCGATGCTTGATAATGTGTTAATCCAATCCGTATGATTGGATTCATAAAAAAAGGGCCAAAAAAAATCTAACATCGAAAAGTGTCATTTCACCAAGGCCTGTTTAATAGTTATATCATAAGTGTTAAACAACTCTTGGTGAAATGATATGTTTTGAGGTTATATTTTTTCGGCCTTCTTTCATGAATCCAACCAAAAAAATTGGATTAACACATTACCAAGCATGGGTGGTTCGAATTTAGTCTCGTTCCAAGGTCGTCTGGCCTTCGAACGAAAGGTTTTTAGTATGAATATCGACGAAAGACTATAAATTTAAAATTCAAGGTCGACAGCCTAATGTTACTTATTTTTTCATCATCATTTGGAAATAGGTCAACTATACTTTAGATCGACATAAGATCCAATAAATTTAATTTTTGTTTAATTAATATTTTATTAATTAAAACCTCTTTAACTAGTAAAACTTCTTTTATCTAATGAAAAATTGTTTATCAATTTCTACTATTCATTTGTACTCTTTTCAATACTTCAAAAGGTATTCATATACTTATCTCAAATGGTATAAGTATATTCACAAGTCATTAACAAGATTCCTCACTTTAAACCTTTGCTTTTTCTATATTGTTCCAAAAGGTTCCTTACTTATATTTTCCTTCAAATAATCCATTTTAAGGATCTAAGTACTTTCACAAATCCATTCAAAAAGGTTTAAGACTAATGTTACTCAAACATTGTCACTACAAACCTAAAACCATTTCACTATTACTTATCTTTAAAACATTCTTTTAAAGATCTATTTATATTCGTAAGTATAATAAAAAAGGGTTAAAGACGAATGTAATTAACAAATTGTCACAACAAACCCAAAACCATTTCCATACTTATATCATCTTTAAAACATTCTTTTTAAAGATCTAAGATAATACTATTTGGTTAAGTTCAATGGTCGACTAATCGACTGTCTAGTTAAAACAATTGTTTATACAAATCAATGTTCATATACTTAACTCGTTTCTTACATTTCAACTTAACAATTACTTGTCCAAGAGTGAATTCAGGTTGATAGAGCACTAGTTGTATCAAAGTCTTGCCTAGACACTTCATTATTGAATCTCACAAATTGAAAAGTTTACTCGTCAACTTTTAGTGTTAAGTATAGTATGAATGATTTCGATAAACAAGTAACAAACAACATAATTAACCCATTTCCCGACATTCCTGACATAACTATTTCTCGGCCAAGAGGGACGCCCGGTAGGTTAGAGCGTTGTTGCTCCATCCCTACTCAACATCAATCTTAACTCCCAGAAATAGAGAAGCTGACTTCGTCGACTTTTAGCGTTAAGAAAAGTTAATTACCTTTTAAACAAGTAAGTAAACAACAAGATTAACACATTTTCGACATTTCAACTTAACTATTCCTCATCCATGAGGGAAGCTCGATAGGTTAGAGCTCTATTGTTCCTCCCAACTCGCATCAATCTTAATTCTCAAAAATAGAAAAGTCTACCTCATCGGCTTTAGTTTTAAGCCTAATCAATTATCTTTTTCAAAACTAATTAAAAATACTTGTAATTAGGCTTTAAATATCTTGTAAAGCATTACTTGAAAATAATTAATTTATAAATTGACCAAAACCATATTTTATATTATAAAAACTCTTTAATTTGAAAATACATGTATAATTATTAAAAATATAATTAAACTTCAGACGAACTTTAAGATACTCCAAAATGCGTTTGGAAGCATCTCTAAAAAGATTAGAGAAAAATACTAAATTTATCTATCATTTTTAAACACTTAAAACCATAAGCAACTTGCTACAGTATTTTTAAATGCTATTAAAAGTTCTTGTTAAAAAACATTGAAAAGAACGACCTTTGTGGCTAGTTTTAACCAATTTCACAAATGATTTAAGACTTGAAATTTTTATAGTAAGTACTAACATTAGGGTACTTAAAAACCATGAAAAGAAATCCCTAAGAATATCTTTTCGTATGTTTATAAAAATTCCCGAAAACAAGGGATTTGGAAGTGCACTTATAACGATTATTCTCGCTTCAAACACTTTCAAACTTACTTCAATTTAACACACAAGTTAAACAACTATTTAAACATCAATTCAAGGCCACACCACATGTTTAAGAGGGTAATATAAGTGATGTTATACAATATAAATTTATAATTTGCTTTCAAAAGCAAGAAGGGTCTAAAGTTTATAACATTACTTAGTTACTGTCACTTTAACTTTAAACTTTGCACACACCATATACATACAAAATATATACTTATAAGATAGTGAGATAATTCACTTAGATCTATGCCAAACCCAAGCACAAATCCACAAGAACAAAGAATCACCTTCCACCATCACCAAAAGCCTAAAGATCCAACCTTAAGCATTTCCAAATTAAAGCCACACCTCCTCCTCCTATGCTCACGCCACCCCTCCAAGATCCCACTCTTCCTCTCACCTTCTCCCACTTCTTACTTGCTAATTATGCATCCCATAATGTTTTAGGCCTAAATCCAAAGTTTAAAAGAGATTGGAAATGATTTGGTTAAGACATGAAAAAGTTAGAGAATAATTAGTGGATTAGTGCTTAAGCACTTCCATAATTTTTAATTCTCATACTTCTTTTCAAGCTTTGTGAATTAGTGATTATTTAACAAGGGTGTACCCCCTCCTTATGTAGACTTTAAATGGTGTAGCATAAGCTTGTTCTCACCCCCCCCTTTCTTGACATGTAAGGATCACCTCTCATCACTTCTCCTTTATCATTTCTTAACAGTTAAGACTTTCCTTTTAAGCTTATTTCATAAAATCTAATTTGAGACCGTGAAGTCAATATTTTCGAAATCGTGCTCGTCGCTTGAAGCCATCTAGGCTAAGTGATAAGTGAAATTGCCGAACGCCGCAAGGCGAAATCTATTATGAGACCGTGAGGTCAAAACTTTTGAAATCGTGCTCGTCACTTGAAGCCATCTAGGCTAAGTGATAAGCGAAATTGTTTGAGCGTCATGAGGTGAAATTTAATTTAAGACCGTGAATTCAAAGTTTTTTTTTGAAATCATGATTGTCACTTGAAGCCATCTAGGCTAAGTGATAAGCGAAATTGTTTTGATGTTGAAAGGCAAAGGATAAACTAGACTATAAGGTCAAGGAGGCACTTGTCTTACAAGACCTACGAAAAAAGGAAGCCAAGATCTGATTCTAAAAGGATGTGCCCTGATCTTGCAGTAAATACTTATGACAATTGTCACGATTCTATTGGTTTTCTATTGGTTTCTCTGGAAAAGCGTCTTCCTTTTCTCTATCCCAGGATGATTCGCAATCTGACACTGCTATATTTAATCTACGGTTAGGATCTAACCAACTAGTTAATCTCCACCATTGGTTCTGGGATTTAAATAAACCCTTTTTCTTTTCTTCTTCTATCTTACTCATATTATCAAAAGGTGCACTCGCTATTAAAGCTTGGAAATCTTCTTAAATTACTGTAAGTTCTCGACTTAAACAATAAGTCCTTGATCTTTTCTTAGATTTTATTAGAATTCTCTGCCGCTACCAATATTTAAGAACATTTTTTAATTTGCAAAAAAATAGATTTTGATTACTACCAAAATATTAGTGTTTGATTTCGATTTGAAATATCATTCGATCAATCAAACCATGACGGCTTTTGTCCATAGATTAAGATTTTGTCTCCAAATCATATCTTTCACTAACTCAGGTCGATAATTACTTTATCGACGAATTGGTTATTTGGGGGAGTTCTGAATTTTGAAACTGGGCTGAAAGATTTAATTTTAGACCCAATTCCCATTTGGAACTATAAGACTTTAAGCTTTTATAATGGAGTTTTCAGAATTCATTTTTAGTTGTTGGCTTAACATTGGTCTTTTCTGGACCCTTCGATGGATAAACCAATGACTGATCGAAAGGAATTGGAGAACTGGATTGAGAGCTATGGAGTTGAGGTCAGTGCTCCAAGTCTAGATGACGACTGGAGTGAACCCCCTGAAGGGTTATTCACTTGGACGTTAGAGCACTTAGCAAATGTAACGACCCGTAAATTTCGATAATTAAAATGAGTTAATTTAATAAGATTTTGATAATTAAATTTGAAAGAAATAAAAATTGGTGATTTAGTAATGTAATAAATACTAAAATGAAATGTAACAATGATAATTAAAACTAATTATTGATAAATTGAATGAAATTACAATAAATGAAATAATGTAAAATGTTATACTTGGCTATAAATTGAATATAAGAAAACAAACGTAAACATTGAATTAATTAATGAACTAATATAACAAATGGTAAATGAATAAAATCAATGTTCTATAAGTAATGTTAATATTTGTTCGAAAGTAAAAAAACTTATAGTGTAATTAAAAGTTAATGGTAACAATTATTATATGTTACCTATTTATTTAGCCTGTTAATTTAAATTGGAAATCAATTTCAATAAATGTAATTAATTATTATGTTAATGTAAATTAAGTTAATAATTAGAAAAAATGTTAATTTTATTCATAATATGACAATTGGTTGAATATAGAAATGGAAATCAAGATTTATTAATTTATTGGAATTTAAAATTATAATAATTGGATTAATTGCAAATAATTAAAATTAAATATTTAACTATTACGTTAATTGAAATTAAGATGAAATTTGAGAATATTAATGTAATAAATCATGAACCAATGTTAATTTTATCTATTTGATAATAATGGATTGAATAATAGAATGAAAGGTCAATTAAATGGAATTATTGAAATTTTAATTTATAATTTCTGAATTTAATGAAATTGAAATTAAACACTGAAATTGATGGATTAATCAACTTTAAATTGACATCTAGATTTGTTTAAATTATTGTAAGTGGTTAAGAAATCTAAAATGATAGAAGTTGTAAATTATTAAAATTTAAACCGAAAAAGTTATTTAATTAATTAATTATTAATTTATTTAATTAATGTGAAATTTAGCCATTTTGGCCGCTGACTGGATTTCGACAAAACCAGTTTCACCGGATTCGTAACAGTGAATTATTGTAGGATTTCAAGTTTCGTAGCGATGGGACTTGTCGTTTGATCGTACGGGCTTGAAACGCTTAGAAATCAAATAAATTAAAATCAATTGAAATAAATCTGAAATAAGCTGATGTTATCATAACTTCTTCATACGATGGAATTAGGACCTGAAACCTGTTCCATTGAGTTTAAAATATTCAAAAACATCTATTTTGATATATGGGATGACCCGATTTCGTTCCGGAGACAGAATGGGCTTTTCGGGCCACTTATCGTTCAACGTGTAAATAAATCGTATCCATTCATTCTATTTTTCTGATCTACCTATATATATCCAGTTATAAACCCTAGCTGTCCTCATTTCTATTTGTCTGTACGTACATCTCTTTCTCAGCCCCTCATTCTAATGGCAGACAAACAAATTCTAGAGCCAACTACAAATCAAAATTCAACTTCAAAAATTTAAAATCCTCAATACATATTGAATTATATATCGATTTGAAGCTCTAGACGAGAGCAAGTCAAATATGTGATTCGTTTTCTAATCTGAGTTTCTGTGTGGCCGGAACTGGGTGAAACATTCTCGGCCGTTCGTTGATCGTCGATCAACATCGACTGATAGTCGAATCAGGGATGTAGTTTGGTAGAGAGGACGGAGGGGAGTTCATCGGCATAGTTTATTTGTCGAATTGATGGTCGGATTTGGCTCAAAAATTTGAGTAGGGTTTGATGTAATTGGCGGCTGCTGTTCATTGGGGGGGGTCGATCGGCTTCGTGGAGGTGGCGTAAGTAGAGGCGATGGTTCGGAGGTGAAGGACAGGGTCGCGGCGTGTCAGGATGGGGGCGCGTTCGCTGGTGAACGGCGAACTAGAGCGGCTCCAGGGGATTGCGTGCGAACTGCTGCGTTGGGTTCTGGAAAACGAAGGTTCTCGGTTGACGTGGCGCTCAAAGATGAGTGTTTTAACACACTCACAGCTTCTAAAATTTCTTATGTTTGTTAAATTAATTTCTGATGTGATTAGAAATTTATTGGTGACTATTTGGTATATTTTAAATCATCATCTCGGTTAATTTGAATATATTTGAATTAAATCGTTATTTAATTTATTATTGAATATAAGTTGCCAGTTAAATACATGTTATTGATTATCAGTTCTATATTGATATTTATTGATTGATTTGGACGATGTTTGTAATGAATGTTGATTGTTGATATTGGATGAATGGATGTTTTATTTATATCGTTATAAACTGCAAGTTCACTATAGGTTGAAATGATATATACCCGAACGATCGATAGATTAAGGAAAAATCGTTATGGGTTGAAATGATAGACTCGAGCGATTTTATGGATGTTAATATTTTCAGGATTACGGATTGAAATGATATATATCCGTAAATATAAAATTTTAAATTGCGGATTGAAATGATAAATATCTGTATCACTTGACCCTAGGGTAGAGAATTATATACGGACTCCGGATTTGTTAAATTTAATGATTTTTGAATCCTTAAATTTTGGATTGAATTAAATGGAATTTTTGAAATAAAAATTTGATTTATAAAAAAATTGAATTATTATTTAAATCAAGTTTATGTTGAAATTTAAATTGGTTTAAAGGAATTGTTTAAAGGGATTTAATTGAAGTTTCAAAGTTGAATTTGGAATAAAAAGTGAAATTTGTCAAAATTGAATTTATTTGAATTGTTTGAAATATAACTTTGAAATATATTCAATTTGGAGTAAGTTAAATTGATACTTCGAACATGGATTGGAGGCGATATTGAGTTAAATATTTTATTGAGAATTGGAATTGGAAATTTGAAATTTGGTTTTGGATATTGAAATGGTCCAAATGTATTGTAATGAAATAAATGGTTTAAATTGATATAAATTTCAAATTCATATTTTTATATAAACCGTTTTAAAAATATATTATTTTAAAGACTTTAATTATTAAGATTTTCAAACCTTTAAACTAATTAACCTGTTTTAACTTATTTTAAATCTAATTAATCTATTTTAAAGCTATTTAATCTATTTCAATTATATTTAATCCATTTTAAATCTATATTAACTATTTATAACAGTTTAAACTATTTTCTTCTAAATTCCAAACTAAGTAGAATGGATGGGTTATATTTAAATTCTCGATTTTAAAGTGAATGTGGTTAAGCGACATTATAACCTAAGTTGGAATTAAATAACATTTTTGGTTTAATGTGATAATTTTGAAATGAGAGTTTAACCTATTTTGGAACATGACTTTTGAAAGGAAATAAAATTTCGAACTATGATTTCAATGTGATATAATTTTGTAAGTAAGCAATGATTTCGAAAATGATATGATTTGAATTGAATATGATATTTTGATATCAATTATGAAATGATTTTGGAAATGTAAAAGAACCATCCGGTGTGTAATAAGCGATTGGTTGTTAAAGTGACCGGGATTGGATATTGTCATACTCTCTGTCAATACCGAAAACCACTTTAACAACCGTGTACGTGGTGGAGATTCCATAAATGTAGTAGGATGGTTTGGTGAACGATTTCTGTAAGGTATGACGTGACCCAGACTCCCGTGAGTCAACTTAGATGTGACTAAAATCAGGAGCTACGCCGGGCCAAGTGAGGTCATTCCTCCTATCGGACACATTTCTTCGATATTATATTCTGATTTTGTGATTGTTTGGTGGCCACCCCTCGATTTTTGATATGGGAGTGTGTTCCGAGGTGGGCGGTAGTAGCTTCTATGCGTTACCACCAGTCCGGATCTGCAAATGGTATATCTACCCTGGCATCTCCTCGTGTGTCGTGTTCACATGCCCTAGCGCGCCTTCTATGAGTTTGTTTTGTACCGTACCTATGTGATGTCCTCTGGGTAAACCTCTAGTTTACGGAGGAGCGTACGACATTGTATAGACTACGGGAATATATAAAATGTGTTAAGGGGGATATAGGTAACACCTTAACGCTATTTTAATATTTTTACTTTACTGTAGACATATTATAATAGCGTATTGTACTACATAGTAGATAGTTTAACGGATCCTTAGAAGATGTGAATCTCGAACATCTCTTAAGTTACTGCACTCACGTTAGACACTGGATAGGAGATGTCAAACCCCGTAAACATCTCCAACGCCATTTACACTCATATTTATTTACTGTTGATTTAACTTACATAAGATCTTTTAGTTTTGACTCGAGTGTTTTGTCTTTTCAATTCGTACGGGTCAGCCTGAGCATTTCAGGATTTGAAGACCTTATTTCCGGAGGACGAAGACGAAGATTGTATTATTATTATTTACTATATTATTCCACTGCATCATACTGTTCTGCTGCAATGTTATGTATTTATCTCTGATATGTGTAACTATGATTCTGTATTGCATAAGTATAATCAAATGTTTTGTAAACAGCTTCATGAACTGTTATTTGATTATTATATATTTGTCATTTCGCTGCGAGATTCTGTTTTGTTTTTTTATTTCTTTCTCTTTTTCTCTTTCACCCAAATAACAATTCGCCCTTCTGTATGGTTTGAGTCGGCATGTGTGTCTGCTTAAAGCGTACAAAAAGGTGGACGTTACAGTTGGTATCAGAGCTTTGTTTAGCGATAAACCTTGGCTTTGTGTGGTCTGACTCTTTATTAATAGGGTAATAATACCCAAGAATGAGTCACTGAGTGTATATATGAGAGAGCGTATTGGTTAGTGTTATAAAAAGATTTTATATTGTGTTAATTTGTTCCGTTTCGTATTTATAAATTCTGGTTGGTGCATAGGACGCTATGACATCGATAGGGATTTCTAAACATTAAATAGGACAAACCGACACAATATTTGTTTTGAAATATGGGTAAATGAAATAATTTTGCCTATTATATTTTCTGTATATAAAGTAATGATTTATTAATTATATATTTGGTTGTAATATGTTGGTTGTTAGGTAGTGAAATTTATAAATATTGGTTGGAAATAAGATTTGAAAATAAAATAAATGAAATTTAGAACTTAAGTTCCGAGATTTTTGAAATTTCTTTCAAATGATTTTGGAATATAATAATATTATTTAGAAGTATTTTCTGATCTAAATATTTCAATATGATTTGAAAGAATTGTTTAAAGAAATAAGTTTTGTACTCTCCTCTTTTTTGCTGGAAAATAATTTCGGTGATGAGTGCACGCATCATCGACGTTCATTTTCGAGTTTTAAAGTGGGAAGGCCTTTGTAGTAGTTTTACTACAGATCTGTTTTGATAAACAAATAAAATTTTAAAGTTTAAATATGATTGGATATAAAAGTTATGAGTGTGTGTATATATATATATATATGTATGTATGTATATATCATTTTAAATGATTTGAAATGGAACCCGACATTTAGTTCTTAAATTTCTATGAGTTAGAGATTTCAATTATTGAAAGGATTTTATTTTAACTATTTAATAATTGAAACTTCTAAATGAAAATAAGAAAAATTAAATGCTAAGTTATAACTGAAATATATAAGAAATTTGAAATTTGTAACCTGTAATGTAAAAAGGAGATGAAATGAGAAGTGGTAACCATTGAACATTTATGAAATAAGACAAACCTGTGTAACTTTCAAATTGCAGTCTTAAAAACATATATATAACTTACCAGTTATAAAAGTTAAAATGTTAAAAGATTATGTAATGGAAAATTTTACAAGTAAACCTTATGTAATGAAAGTGTTCAATGAACTACCTTTATAAATAAGAATTTGATGTCACAATTGTTATAAACTTGAGTTATAATTGAAATGTTACTATAATAAAATGTGATAGAAAGGAATTATTGTAAGCAAGTAATTATAAACTTAAGTAAAAGAATTGACATACTAAGTAATGGAATTGAACATGAATACTATAATAAATGAATGAAAATAAATGAAATTAAGTAATAAATAAATGAATGTAATGCCATAAAAAGAAATTCACATGATATGAATAAATGAGAATGAATTCTTGTAAGTAATAAATGAAAATAAATGAAATAAACACTGAATGAATGAATGGGAATAAAATTTTGTAAAAAATAAATGAAGTAACTACTGAATGAATGAAAGAAAAATGAACAACAAATCTTGTGTAAAGAAATTAATAAAAATAAACTTAAATAATGTAAGAAATCTATTGTTTGTTTTGGTATATGGATTGTTGGGATAAGATACTTCTAATTGTTTAAGATGTATGAATAATCTATTGAGTTTTGCTATGGATTGTTTGTTTGCTATGGATGTATGGATTGTTTGTTTGCTATGGATGAATGGTTGATTATATTGATTTAATATGATGGTTGTATGCTGTGATTGCAAGTGATTGTTGTTTTATATTGATTTGTTGTTAGTGATTGAAACAACTTTAAATATTTCATTTTATATAATTATTAACTTTTCTGGATTATATAAGTGAAATACAGGTTATGGAAGCAATTGCTACTGCTTTTGGTTTCATAAAAATAAGCGTTAATTGCCCGACAAATAGGTACGTTCTCGGATTATGGTTTTATAGCGTTATTATGACGCCTCACTCCGAGACCCACATTAGGAAAGAGTATTAATAGGTAACACCGTCTGCTAATACGAAGAATAGAGCTGGATAGGAGCGACCATTTCTAACATGGTCTTAATTATCTATTGAATACGCCGACAATTGCCACTTCTTACTTAAATGGATCGACATATCCAATAAATACTTAATACAAAGCCATGGGTGGCTGAAGGATCTATCAGAATAAAATATAACAACTCAAATGTAATACACATCACAGAACAGTAGATCATCACATACATTTACACATATACAGATACATTACAGAGTTTACAAAATGATACTCGACAAGTGGTAAAGCGAACCACAATATATAGGCGAGTCAAAAAAAATACATATCAGAGTTACAGTCAGAAAGAACTACACAAAAAGCTATAACAAAAGCTATAAAGTACCACAAATATCTCCAAAAGAGATAACCAGATCATCCAACAGAAGATGAATCAAAACAAGCCTCATAACATCGGCAACTCAAATAAACCAAGGATATCATATCCCAAAACAAGCCAAAAGGAAAATGACAAATACCAATAAAGGTAACACAAGTTTCCACAAGGTAATCGCTATATATCGTGTGGCTCAAAGAACCTACCCCGAAAGGCGATACACTAGGGAAATATAATTGTCAAAAAAACAAAAGATGCTCGAGCTCAGTACTGTATAACAAGGATCCATACGCCCGAAGGCAACAAACCGTAGTGGCGGTACTGGACACCACTAACCGGCGGGATTTGTCACAACTCCCAAAAAGGAACCCGAAAAATGTTAACGTGAGTCCCATACCTCACGTTCGCACTAAACGGTTTACTAACCGTTAGTCAATTTCACACTCAAAGCAGTACAAAGTTCACCTCATCTCATCGGTAAACCAGACCCAAAGGTCAAAACGGTCAAACGAATAGATTAGGAATTAACTGAAAAGATAACACACGTGTTCATAGCACGCGTTTTATTTAATCATTTAATTCTCCTCCCTCTTCGCTCGAAGTGCATAATTGTGTGTGTGTTTTAAATAGAGATTAGAAGTTGGAGAAACAAGCTTTAATACAATTTAAAAGATCACTTTATAAAAATCCTTGTACGAAATCAAAAAGGAATCATCAAAGTCAAATATGCAATAACAACTAATTGGAATCGACACGAATCGATTAAAATTGGAAACCAAGCAAAATAGGCAAATTGGGCTGAGAAAAGCAGATTCAGACGTCTGAATTGTATATTTCAGACGTCTGAAACTAGAGCTCAGGCAATACTTTTCCTAGGCCAATGATGGCCAAATCATATCGGAAGCAATCGGATGAGTGACGATGGCTAGGGGTTTACGCCAAACGACTACCCAACCCTAAAGACTCACCAATACACTTTGACCAACATGGCCAAACATCCATAAGGATTTTTCATAGATTATGACTTCAAACGCCAAAAATTGGAATATTCATTAAACCAATTCAATTCAAAAGCAAATGGATAAGGAATATATGTTAGGAATTGCTACCTAACACTATCAAAGATATAGACGTAGATGTGAGTTCAAAAACTCACCATTTAACCCAAAAAAAGTCAAGAGAGAAGCTATAGAGCAAGGTAAGAGCAATCACTCTTCAATTATAACCCAAGGAGCTTCAATCTAAGTTCAAGAACAAATATTTCCTAAGTTAGGGTTTAGGAAATTTTAGAAATCGAAGAGGAATTGAGATGGAGAAGGAGAAGAGGATGCTTACCTAACCTTCTCTTTGATTTTGGACTTGAATTTGAGTTTGCAAATGAATCTAGGGCTTGGCAATTTCTATTTTCCATTCTCTTCCCCCATTTTCAGTTGAGCTTGAGTTTAAAGAAATGAAATGAGCGAATGTAGAGGAGAGGGGGCTGAGTTAGGGTATAGTATGAGTTGGGTGAAGCCCAAACCCAAAGCACAATTAGAAAATAGCCAAATTCTACTCAACTCCAAACATATCGATGCTTATACTCAAAAAAGTCGCAAACACCATTTTGAACTCAATGGAAGTGGTCTCAAGTTCAAATTGTTGATTCTTAACCTCAATCCTGATTCAGACGTCTGAAATTTCCAAACCAAACGTCTAAATTTGGAAAAATATGAGTTCTCTAACAGCATTCAGACGTCTGAGATGAACGATTCAGACGTCTGAATCTGGAAAAATAGAAGTTGTCTAGAACAATATTCAGACGTCTGAATCGTCCATTTCAGACGTTTGAAAATGGCAATTTTTGCCTATTTCCTTTCTGGTTTGACTCGAACAATTTCAGACGTCTGAATGCTTTATTTCAGACGTCTGAATCCCTGTTTGACAGTTTTCCCAAATAGAAACCTCCGTATCTCGATCCACAAAGACTTTTCACTAATTCGATTGTTCTTTTACGAATAGTGACTTTCTCGGACTAAAATCCGACTAATGATGCTATATTCAAATTAAACACTTAAATATACCATCGTAAAATATGCGGGTTGTTACAGATCTCCCCTCCTTAACAAAATTGCGTTCGCGCAATTCCTAGAGAAGAATTTGTAACTACTACATACTTACTCCCAAAAAGGAAAGAAAATAAGCTTGAGATAAAAAGATATTCTCACCATTGCTAAGCAAAGCTAGAAAACCCGGATAGAATCGCTCAATAAACTCTCTGGTTTCCCAAGTACAGTCATTGGGATTAGCGGACCATTGAACTTTAATGAGCGGCACGTCCTTGTTTCGAAGGTGTCTCACCTCCGAGGCAAGTACGTGAATAGGCTGCTATACAATAGATAAATCTAGTGAGATCTCAAGCCCTTGCAAATCAGGAGAGTCAATAACAGAATCCGATTCTCGAAGACACTTCCGAAGATGAGAGACGTGAAACACGTTGTGAACACCGGATAGATGAGCTGGAAGTGAAACTCTATAAGCCACAGGGCCAATACGTTCAGTAATAGGAAATGGTCCTACAAAGCGAGGAGCCAATTTCCCTGTCATACTGAAGCGCATAACTCCTTTCAAAGGAGAAACACGAATAAAGACAAGATCACCAACCGAGAACTCGAGAGGCTTCCTACGGTTATCCGCGTAGGATTTCTGGCGGCTTTGTGCCTCTTTCATTCTCAGACGAATAAGATCAATCTTCTCAGAAGAATCATGAACAAAATCTGGGCCAAGAATAAGCTTCTCCCCAGATTCCAACCAACAAGAAGGTGATCGACATGGCCTTCTATATAAGGCTTCGAAAGGAGCCATACCGATACTGGACTGAAAACTATTATTGTAGGAGAACTCTACAAGGGGTATATGATCCTCCCAACTACCTACGAAATCAAGAATACAAATACGGAGAAGATCCTCTAAGATACGATTCACCCGTTCAGTCTGTCCATCAGACTATGGATGATAAGCTGTGCTGAAATTAAGCTTTGTTCCCAAAGCTTGCTAAAGACTCTGCCAGAAATGACTGGTGAATAAAGGATCACGGTCACTCACAATCGAACTAGGAACACTGTGAAGTCTCACAATTTCCTTGATATATAGCTTAGCCAAAAGAGAAGCAGTCCTATTAGATTTAATAGGAATAAAATGAGCTGACTTGGTGAGGCGATCCACAATAACCCAAATGCTAGAATGGCCCGATATCGTACGAGGTAGGCCATCAATGAAATCCATCAAAATTTGATCCCATTTCCACAATGGAATCTCTAGAGGCTGAAGGAGACCAGAAGGGCGCTGATGTTCGGCTTTAATACGTTGAAAAGTCATGCAATTACTCACATACCTCGCTACATCGCGCTTCATGCCTTCCCAATAATAAAGGCGATGCATATCGGCATACATCTTACTACTGCCAGGATGAATGGTATACTTAGAACGATGACAGTCATCAAGAATGTCATGCCTAAGTGCAGAATCAGAAGGCACAACAAGACGGTTCTTCTTGCGAAGATACCCATGAAAATCAATGCTGAAGTCCCGCAACGCCTCATCACGTGATTCCGTCTCACAAAGCTGAATAAGATGCACAAGATCAGGATCACGCCGCTGAGCTTCGGCAATACGATCCAATAGAGAGGGTCGAGCTTCCAAACTAAATAATACTATCGGAGAATCAGAGGATGGAGCTCGATCATGAATATCACAAAAAGATAGAGTCTCAAGAATATCCCATTCGGCAAGCATCATAGAAACGACAGCCGAATGTCTACGACTCAGCGCATTAGCAACACGATTACCCTACCAGGGGTATACAGGATAACAAAGTCATAGGAGGCAAGAAACTTGAGCCAACGATGTTGCCTCATATTGAGTTCCTTCTGAGTGAACAAATACTTCAAGGATTTATGATCGGTATAGAGAATGAAGCGCTCGCCTAATAAATAGTGTCGCCAAATCTTCAAGGCGAAGACAATGGAGGCTAACTCAAGATCATGAGTGGCATAGTGAACTTCTTTTGGATGCAGTTTCCTAGAAGCATAAGCAACTACTCGCTCACCCTGCATAAGCACGGCACCAAGACCACTACCACAAGCATCGGTGTAGACAACAAGATCATGATTCCCCTCGGGAACCACAAGAATAGGAGCATTAGTTAGAAGTTCCTTTAATGTCTGAAAGGAAGCTTCAAACCTATCGGACCAAATATAACGAATGCCTTTCCGAGTAAGGCTGGTGAGAGGAAGCACAACACGGGAAAAATCCTTAATGAACCGACGGTAATAACCCGCCAATCCAAGGAAACTACGAATCTTATGAACATTCTCAGGCCTCTTCCAATTCTGGATAGCTTCGATCTTTGAGGGATCGACAGAAATGCCGTCGGAAGATACAACATGGCCTAAGAACTTAACCTTATTCTCCCAAAATTGGCACTTGGAGAATTTGGCTTTAAGCTGATGGTGGCGAAGAGTACTCAAGACAATTCTCAAGTGATTAGCATGCTCGGCTTCAGACTTAGTATAAATAAGAATGTCGTCAATGAACACAAGGATGAACTTATCAAGATACTCCCGGAATATTTGATTCATTAGATCAACAAAGA
Organism: Allium fistulosum; assembly: GCA_030737815.1. Taxonomy (NCBI): domain Eukaryota; kingdom Viridiplantae; phylum Streptophyta; class Magnoliopsida; order Asparagales; family Amaryllidaceae; genus Allium; species Allium fistulosum. Next base: position 1,396,967,994 of record CM060902.1, read on the forward strand.
AAGCCGGGGTGTTCGTCAAGCCGAACGGCATAACGAGCCACTCGAAAGAACCATATCGAGTGCGAAAACCTGTAAGAGGTATGCTATCTTCCACGACTCGGAGCTGATGAAAACCAGTGGCAAGATCGAGCTGAGAGAAGACCTTAGCGCCACTCAATAGATCGAACATATCATCGACCCTCGGCAAAGGATACCTATTCTTGATGGTCAACTTGTTAAGCTTGCGATAGTCGATGCAGAACCTAAGAGTTCCATCGGACTTCTTCACGAAGACGACCGCGGTACCCCATGGTGAAAAACTAGACTGAATCAACTGCTTGGACTCAAGCTCTAAAAGCTGCTTCTTGAGTTCCTCATTTTCTTTTGTAGACATCCTCGTGGGAGGACGGCCAACTGGCTGCGCGCCTGGAATGAGATCAATGCGGAACTCGATCCCCTGCTTGGGTGGCAAACCCGAAACTGGCTCAAAAACATTAGAGAAGTCACAAACAATAGGAATACGAGATATATCATCATCATCTCGTGAGTCAAGAGAATATAAAGCCATTTCGGAATTATCCACATTCCGAAGAACAAGTGATAGCTGAGTAGACAAATCTGGGTGTCGAAGATATAAAATTCTTTCTGAACAAATAATCCTGGCATCGTATCTCACTAGCCAGTCCATACCCAAAATCATATCAAATCCCAAATAAGAAATAACGTGCAGATTCGCACGAAAAGAAAAGCCACATAAAACAATCTCAACATCATCACAAAGCATGCTAAGGGTTGCGGATCCCCCAATAGGATTCGCAATCCTCAACGAAGTAACCATACAAGAAACATCCAAAGACAAATCATCGACGAGCTTTTTCTGTACGAAAGAATGCAAAGCACCCATATCTAAAAGAACTCAAATACTACGGTCATGCAATAAAATAGAACCTTCCAAAATAGATGGAGATATACCTCTGGGCTGAGAAGAACCTCCAGAAGCCTTAGCAACATAAAGCTTGCTAGACTTGTCACTAGCAGGAGCAGTAGGGCAGGAGGAAACACGGTGACCTTCCTTCTTGCAGTAATTGCAGAAGAGAGGCTTAGGACAAACTCGAATCATATGATCAAGAGAACCACAATTGAAACACTTCCAAATGGAAGGTGTTCCAGCAGATTGAGAGTTAGAACTGGATTCAATAGGCTTTTTCTTCTTGGAAGGGAGAAATCCGTGCTTATGAATTGGAAACCTCTTCTTAGTGGGGTTCTTGCAAACCTCAACATCATCTCCACTGTCACACTCCTTCTCGATGGCCTCGAGATGAAGTGCCGAATCAACCAACTCCTCAAAAGAAAGCTTAAGCTAAAGCATTAAAGAGTTCTTAAGATATTTCTTAAGACCAGAGACAAACTTCATATTCTTCTTATAAGAAGTGCTAATGAATTCAAGACCATACTTAGATAAGGCCTCGAATGATGCAACATATTCAGAAACGGAGGACTTCCCTTGCTTCAACTCAAGGAAGCGATGGGCTAATAAAACTTTCTCAGATTCAGGAACGAATTTGAGTTCGAATCGTTCCCGGAACTGAGTCCAAGAAAGAACAGACTCATCAAGTTCGGCTATAAGAAGCTCGTACCAATCAAGGGCATGCTCTTGCAATAAGCTAGAAGTTACAAGAACTCGATCACGGTCAGAAAGATCCATACGAGAATAGATACGTTCGCATGTGCAAATCCAAGCTTGGACCTCAAGAACAGACTCGGAGCCTTTGAATGGCTTTCCACCAAGATGAGAAAAATCACTACACAGGCGTGCACGTGCAAAGGCAGACTTGCGTGGAGGAGATGCATGAATAGGAGCTGGAGGCTGAGTGCTCCTAAATAACTCCATAAACTGATCGGCAGACATATAAACGCCGTCCGGATGCGAGCCACTGGATTGTCCAGCATCCGAGCGTCGTCCTCGGCCTCTTCCGGCCATTAGCTGAAAGGTAGATAAGAAAAAGATTATTCACAAGGTAGATATCATTAATTCAAATATGGAATACTACGGAATAAAATGCATTCCTAGACGTATTCCCAAAATTCTATCTACCCCGAAGGCACGGAAAGAAATAAGGCACGATGATTCAAAAATTTGTAACATTCGTACTACCCTTTGATGTACCGTAATATGTGTCTCTGTTCTACGTTTATCATATTTTGTTCTGAACTCAACTCTGATACCAAGCTGTGACGCCCCACTCCGAGACCCACATTAGCAAAGAGTATTACTAGGTAACACAGTCTGCTAATACGAAGAATAGAGCTGGATAGGAGCGACCATCTATAACCTTGTCTTAATTATCTATTGAATACGCCGACAATTGCCACTTCTTACTTAAATGGATCGACATATCCAATAAATACTTAATACAAAGCCATAGGTGGCAGAAGGATCTATCAGAATAAAATATAACAACTCAAATGTAATACACTTCATAGAACAGTAGATCATCACATACATTTACACATATACAGATACATTACAGAGTTTACAAAATGATACTCGACAAGTGGTAAAGCGAACCACAATATAAAGGCGAGTCAAAAAAATACATATCAGAGTTACAGTCAGAAAGGACTACACAAAATGCTATAACAAAAAGAAGCTAGCGGAATAGTCCATGCGGAAGCAAAATAGGCCAAGTCCAATGTACCTAACCTGAAACATCTCGGTCTGACCCGAGTATAAAATTCATGGGTCAGTCTAGCTAAACAAATCAATTAGATAAACTAAATAATAATGAACATACAAAGCTATAAAGTACCACAAATATCTCCAAAAGAGATAACCAGATCATCTAACAACAGATGAATCAAAACAAGCCTCATAACATCGGCAACTCAAATAAACCAAGGATATCATATCCCAAAACAAGCCAAAAGGCAAATGACAAATACCAATAAAGGTAACACAAGTTTCCACAAGGTAATCGCTATATATCGTGTGGCTCAAAGAACCTACCCCGAAAGGCGATACACTAGGGAAATATAATTGTCAAAGAAACAAAAGAAGCTCGAGCTCAGTACTGTATAACAAGGATCCATACACCCGAAGGCAACAAACCGTAGTGGCGGTACTGGACACCACTAACCGGCGGAATGTGTCACAACTTCCAGAAAGGAACCCGTAAAATGTTAACGTGAGTCCCATACCCCACGTTCGCACTGAACGGTTTACTAACCATTAGTCAATTTCACACTCAAAGCAGTACAAAGTTCACCTCATCTCATCGGTAAACCAGACCCAAAGGTCAAAACGGTCAAACGAATAGATTAGGAATTAACTGAAAAGATAAACAAACGTGTTCATAGCACGCGTTTTATTTAATCATTTAATTCTCCTCCCTCTTCGCTCGAAGTGCAAAATTGTGTGTGTGTGTTTTAAATAGAGATTAGAAGTTGGAGAAACAAGCTTTAATACAATTTAAAAGATCACTTTATAAAAATCCGTGTACGAAATCAAAAAGGAATCATCAAAGTCTAATATGCAATAACAACTAATTGGAATCAACACGAATCGATTAAAATTGGAAACCAAGCAAAATAGGCAAATTGGGCTGAGACAAGCAGATTCAGGCGTCTGAATTGTATATTGCAGACGTCTGAAACTGGAGCTCAGGCAATACTTTGCCTAGGCCAATGATGGCGAAATCATATCGGAAGCAATCGGATGAGTGACGATGGCTAGGGGTTTACGCCAAATGACTACCCAACCCTAAAGACTCACCAATACACTCCGACCAACATGCCCAAACATCCATAAGGATTTTTCATAGATTTTGACTTCAAACGCCAAAAATTGGAATATTCATTAAACCAATTCAATTCAAAAGCAAATGGACAAGGAATATATGTTAGGAATTGCTACCTAACACTATCGAAGATATAGACGTAGATGTGAGTTCAAAAACTCACCTTTTAACCCAAAAAAACTCAAAAGAGAAGCTATAGAGCAAGGCAAGAGCAATCACTCTTCAATTATAACCCAAGGAGCTTCAATCTAAGCTCAAGAACAAATATTTCCTAAGTTAGGGTTTAGGAAATTTCAAAAATCGAAGAAGAATTGAGATGGAGAAGGAGAAGAGGATGCTTACCTAAGCTTCTCTTAGATTTTGGACTTGAATTTGAGTTTGCAAATGAATCTAGGGCTTGGCAATTTCTATTTCCCATTCTCTTCCCCCTTTTTCAGTTGAGCTTGAGTTTAAAGAAATGAAATGAGTGAATGGAGAGGAGAGGGGGCTGAGTTAGGGTATAGTATGAGTTGGGTGAAGCCCAAACCCAAAGCCCAATTAGAAAATAGCCAAATTCTACTCGACTCCAAACATATCGTTGCTTATACTCAAAAAAGTCGCAAACACCATTTTAAACTCAATGGAAGTGATCTCAAGTTCAAATTGTTGATTCTCAACCTCATTCCTGATTCATACGTCTGAAATTTCCAAACCAGACGTCTGAATCTAGAAAAATATGAGTTCTCTAACAGCATTCAGACGTCTAAAATGAACGATTCAGACGTCTGAATCTGGAAAATTAGAAGTTGTCTAGAACAATATTCAGACGTCTGAATCGTCCATTTCAGACGTCTGAAAATGGAAATTTTTGCCTATTTCCTTTCTGGTTTGACTCGAACAATTTCAGTCGTCTGAATGCTTCATTTCAGACGTCTGAATCCCTATTTGACAGTTTTCCCAAATAGACACCTTCGTATCTCGATCCACAAAGACTTTTCACTAATTTGACTGTTCTTTTACGAATAGTGACTTTCTCGGACTAAAATCCGACTAACGATGCTATATTCAAATTAAACACTTAAATATACCATCGTAAAATATGCGGGTTGTTACAGATATTATATTACTTCCCGTTGTTGGGATATATTATTTTGAAATTTTTTAAATATATTGTTATATTTGATATTATATTCTCTCCCGAGCCTCTCCGTACAAAGGAGACTCTACCGAAATTTTTCGTGAATTTTGGACTTAGAGAATTTTGAGAAATGTTTTCCAAACTTTTATTTACTTGAATATAAAAGGATTTAAGTGTTATAAATTGATATAGTTTATTTAAAGTTATTTAATTTTGTAAATTAATTGTCTATAAATTTAATATTTTGAATAAGATATATTTATTACTTAATTCTCTTCTTTTCCCTTCTTTTTCCTTTTCGAGGACGAAAAGTTTTGAGTGGGGAGAGTGTAACGACCCATAAATTTCGATAATTTAAGTGAGTTAATTTAATAAGATTTTGATAATTAAATTTGAAAGAAATAAAAATTGGAGATTTAGTAATGTAATAAATACTAAAATGAAATGTAACAATGATAATTAAAACTAATTATTGAAAAGTTGAATGAAATTACAATAAATGAAATAATGTAAAATGTTATACTTGGCTATAAATTGAATATAAGAAAACAAACGTAAAAATTGAATAAATTAATGAATTAATATAACAACTGGTAATTGAATAAAATCAATGTTCTGTAAGTAATGTTAATATTTGTTTGAAAGTAAAAAAAAACTTATAGTGTAATTAAAAGTTAACGGTAACAATTATTATATGTTACCTATTTATTTAGCCTGTTAATTTAAATTGGAAATCAATTTCAATAAATGTAATTAATTATTATATTAATGTAAATTAAGTTAATAATTAGAAAAAATGTTAATTTTATTCATAATATGACAAATGGTTGAATATAGAAATGGAAATCAAGATTTATTAATTTATTGGAATTTAAAATTATAATAATTGGATTAATTGCAAATAAATAAAATTAAATATTTAAATATTACGTTAATTGAAATTAAGATGAAATTTGAGAATATTAATGTAATAAATCATGAACCAATGTTAATTTTATCTATTTGATAATAATGGATTGAATAATAGAATGAAAGGTCAATTAAATGGAATTATTGAAAATTTAATTTATAATTTCTGAATTTAATGAAATTGAAATTAAACACTGAAATTGATGGATTAATCAACTTTAAATTGACATCTAGATTTGTTTAAATTATTGTAAGTGATTAAGAAATCTAAAATGATAGAAGCTGTAAATTATTAAGATTTAAACTGAAAAAGTGATTTAATTAATTAATTATTAATTTATTTAATTAATGTGAAATATAGCCATTTTGGCCGCTGACTCGGATTTCGACAATACCAGTTTCATCGGATTCGTAACAGTGAATTATTGTAATATTTCAAGTTTCGTAGCGATGGGACTTGTCGTTTGATCGTACGGGCTTGAAATGCTTAGAAATCAAATAAATTAAAATCAATTGAAATCAATCTGAAATAAGCTGATGTTATCATAACTTCTTCATACGATGGAATTAGGACCTGAAACCTATTCCATTGAGTTTAAAATATTCAAAACATCTATTTTAATATATGGGATGACCCGATTTCATTCCGGAGACAGAATGGGCTTTTCAGGCCACTTATCGTTCAACGTGTAAATAAATCGTATCCATTCATTCTATTTTTCTGATCTAGCTATATATATCCAGTTATAAACCCTAGCTGTCCTCATTTCTATTTGTCTGTACGTACATCTCTTTCTCAGCTCCTTATTCCAATGGCAGACAAACAAATTCTAGATCCAACTGCAAATCAAAATTCAAAATTCAACTTCAAAAATTTAAACTCCTCAATACATATCGAATTATATATCGATTTGAAGCTCTCGACGAGCGCAAGTCAAATATGTGATTCGTTTTCTGATCTGAGTCTCTGTGTGGCCGGAACTGGGTGAAACATTCTCGGTCGTTCGTTGATCGTCGATCAACATCGACTGATAGTCGAATCAAGGATGCTGTTTGGTAGAGAGGACGGAGGGGAGTTCATCGGCATAGTTTATTTGTCGAATCGATGGTCGGATTTGGCTCAAAAATTTGAGTAGGGTTTGATGTAATTGGCGGCTGCTATTCATTGGGGTGTCGATCGGCTTCGTGGAGGTGGCGTAAGTAGAGGCGATGGTTCGGAGGTGAAGGACAAGGTCACGGTGTGTCAGGATGGGGGCGCGTTCGCTGGTGAACGGCAAACTAGAGCGGCTCCAGGGGATTGCGTGCGAACTGCTACGTTGGGTTCTTGAAGATGAAGGTTCTCGGTTGACGTGGCGCTCAAAGATAGGTCGGTGCTGTTTTGTTTTCTTTTATTTTAATTTCTATTTCAACATGTTCTAATCGCAATAACTTTCGCATAAGTAGTCCAATTCACGCGCGGTTCGATCCGCTGGGATCGTATCGAAATTTCAGAGATTTTGACACTGGTTTGGACGAATTCTGAGACCGTTCAAATTTTGGGCTTATTTCGAATTTAAATTCAATTTAAAATTCAAAGGTGAGTGTTTTAACCCACTCACAACTTCTAAAATTTCTTATGTTTGTAAAATTAATTTCTGATGTGATTAGAAATTTATTGGTGATTGTTTGGTATATTTTAAATCATCACCTCAGTTAATTTGAATATATTTGAATTAAATCGTTATTTAATTTATTATTGAATATAAGTTGCCAATTAAATACCTGTTATTGATTATCAGTTCTATATTGATATTTATTGATTGATTTGGATGATGTTTGTAATGGATGTTGATTGTTGATATTGGATGAATGGATGTTTTATTTATATCGTTATAAACTGCAAGTTCACTATGGGTTGAAATGATATATACCCGAACGATCAATAGATTAAGGAAAAATCATTATGGGTTGAAATGATAGACTCGAGCGATTTTATGGATGTTAATATTTTTGGGATTCCGGATTGAAATGGTATATATCCGTAAATATAAAATTTAAATTGCGGATTGAAATGATAAATACCCGTATCACTTGACCCTAGGGTAGAGAATTATATACGGACTCCACATTGGTTAAATTTAATGATTTTTGAATCCTTAAATTTTGAATTGAATTAAATGATATTTTCGAAATAAAAATTTGATTTATAAAAAAATTGAATTATTATTTAAATCAAGTTTATGTTGAAATTTAAATTGGTTTAAAGGAATTGTTTAAAAGGATTTAATTGAAGTTTCAAAGTTGAATTTGGAATAAAAAGTGAAATTTGTCAAAATTGAATTTATTTGAATTGTTTGAAATATAACTTTGAAATATATTGAATTTGGAGTAATTTAAATTGATACTTCGAACATGGATTGGAGGCGATATTTAATTAAATATTTTATTGAGAATTGGAATTGGAAATTTGAAATTTGGTTTTGGATATTGAAATGGTCCAAATGTATTGTAATGAAATAAATGGTTTAAATTGATATAAATTTCAAATTCATATTTTTATATAAACTGTTTTAAAAATATAATATTTTAAAGACTTTAATTATTAAGATTTTCAAACCTTTAAACTAATTAACCTGTTTTAACTTATTTTAAATCTAATTAATCTATTTTAAAGCTATTTAATCTATTTCAATTATATTTAATCTATTTTAAATCTATATTAACTATTTATAACTATTTATAACAGTTTAAACTATTTTCTTCTAAATTCCAAACTAAGTAGAATGGATGGGTTATATTTCAATTCTCGATTTTTAAAGTGAATGTGGTTAAGCGACATTATAACCTAAGTTGGAATTTAATAACATTTTTGGTTTAATATGATAATTTTGAAATGAGAGTTTAACCTATTTTGGAACATGACTTTTGAAAGGAAATAAAATTTCGAACTATGATTTCAATGTGATATGATTTTGTAAGTAAGCAATGATTTCGAAAATGATATAATTTGAATTGAATATGATATTTTGATACCAATTATGAAATGATTTTGGAAATGTAAAAGTACCATCCGGTGTGTAATAAGCGATTGGTTCTTAAAGAGACCGGGATCAGATATTGTCATACTCTCTGTCAATACCGAAAACCACTTTAACAACCGTGTACGTGGTGGAGATTCCAGAAATGAAGTAAGATGGTTTGGTGAACGATTTCTATAAGGTATGACGTGACCCTGACTCCCGTGAGTCAACTTAGATGTGACTAAAATCAGGAGCTACGCCGGGCCAAGTGAGGTCATTCCTCCTATCAGACACATTTCTTCGATATTATATTCTAATTTTGTGATTGTTTGGTGGCCACCCCTCAATTTTTGATATGGGAGTGTGTTCCGAGGTGGGCGGTAGTAGCTGCTATGCGTTACCACCAGTCCGGATCTGCAAATGGTATATCTACTTTGGCATCTCCTCGTATGCCGTGTTCACATGCCCTAGCGTGCCTTCTACAAGTTTGTTTTGTACCGTACCTATGTGATATCCTCTGGGTAAACCTCCAGTTTACGGAGGAGCGTACGACATTGTATAGACTATGGGAATATATAAAATGTGTTAAGGGGGATATGGGTAACGCCTTAACGCTATTTTAATACTTTTTCTTTACTGTAGACATATTATAATAGCGTATTGTACTACATAGTAGATAGTTTAACGGATCCTTAGGAGATGTGAATCCCAAACATCTCTTAATTTACTGCACTCACGTTAGACACTGGATAGGAGATGTCAAACCCCGTAAACATCTCCGACGCCGTTTAAACTTATATTTATTTACTGTTGATTTAACTTACATGAAATCTTTTAGTTCTGACTCGAGTGTTTTGTCTTTTCAATTCGCTCGGGTCAGCTTGAGCATTTCAGGATTTGAAGACCTTATTTTTGGAGGACGAAGACGAAGATTGTATTATTATATTATTCCACTACATCATACTGTTCCTCTACAATGTTATGTATTTATCTCTGATATGTGTAACTCTGATTCTGTATTGTATAAGTATAATCAAATGTTTTGTAAACAGCTTCATGAACTGTTATTTGATTATTATATTTTTATCATTCCGCTGCGAGATTCTGTTTTGTTTTTTTTATTTCATTCTCTTTTTCTCTTTCACCCAAATAACAATTCGGCCTTCTGTATGGTTTGAGTCGACATGTGTGTCTGCTTAAAGCGTACAAAAAGGTGGACGTTACAGCAAACGGAATATCGCTTCCCCTTGCCCCTTTGTTTCTTGACATTCTTGAATTTTATGGACTTAATCCAATCCAACTTGGGGTTTTCTTGTATAGTACTCTTTCTACTTTAGCAATCTTATATTGGAAGAAAGGGTACCAAAGCATATCCACTTCCAAATTTATTACTTGTACAACTTGCATAAGTCACCCAATAAGTCACTGGTTCCCCTGTATTTTCTTCGATTCTGGATGAAAATGCCTCTGATCAAACCACTTAGCAAAGTGACATTACCCATTGGTTTTATATGAGAACAGATGATCCCCGCATCGTTATTGAGCTACCAGAGACTTGTAAGTTTACGAACCCTTCTTGTGTAAAATGCCCTTGCTTCTACACTTTGATCATATCATTCTTTAGTATTGTTTTCCCTTTTGAATCCATCAGCTAAACTTGGGAGGGATAAGACCCCGACCCTCAAGGATCTTTAGGATGTCAGGTATGAGGAAGTGATGAAAATCCCAAAGGGGGAAAGACTTAAGCACTTAGTCTTTACCGAGGCTAATCTCAAGGCCTGCGGGCTACTGCCATCTTCTGCTAAGTTCCGTGGATATGATCTTCCTTCATCCAAAACTACGTCCTCCGATGTAGTTGATTTGTGTGATTCTGAGGAGCTCACCTACTCTGATCCCAAAAATACAAAGATCAAAAAACAAGATGCTGCACCCGAGGGTAGACCTCAGTTTTAGTTATATTAGAATACACACTTTAGGATGTAACTTTCATGAAATATAAACTTGCTAAGCTAACCCATTTTCTCTTTTTTATGGGGCAGTGTCTTTTGATGATGTACTCGAAATAGACGAGTTGCTACTGAAAAACCATCCTCTTCCATCCCTACTCGGCTGAAACCAGCTTTAAAGGATCCATCTGAAGTTAAACAAAGAAAACATAAGAATATCCCTCCTACAAAAATCACGCTTGCCTCGGACGCCCTTGTTTTAACTCATTCTTGTGAACCAAGTGGTTGAGATGACTCGTTCCGCTATTGACACCCATTTATCCAAGGTTGTAGGGAACTCCCGAGTTGAGTTAGCTGATAATACGGGTAGCTTCAGGAGGATGATGAGTGTGGGGATAGAGGATCATCTCAAGGTATAGATCTTCTTTTCCTTATGAAATATCTATCTCTTTAGATTTCATATGAACCTCCTTCCTTCAGGTTTTAGCTGACTTCTCGGTTCTACACCGAGGGTTTCAAAAGCTGGGTGAAGAATTGGAGAAGGCTGAGACTATTTAAAGACAATTTGCTGAATTCAAGGAGAAGGCCGAGAAGGATGCTCAGGTCGAAAGCAAAAACATCTTCTGGAAATGAAGGCGTCCGAGACTAGATTGCTTATTTAGAGAAATCTTTAAAGGATCGAGAGACCAAGCATCAAAAGACTAAAGAAAAATTAGTAGAAGCCATGGAGAAGATCACGGGTCTGGTTACCAGGGAAGAGGCTGAAAAGATAGCTGCCACCGGAGCCTTCAAAATTCTTTAAAATGCCTATGAATATAACCGAGACAATGCCATGATACTTTCTATACGCTTTAATCCCAATAGCAAGAAGATTGAAGAGAACTTCTCCTAGAAATATGAAAAATCACGAGCTTCGGCAGGTGTAGGATCCTCGGTACCGGTAGAGGAGAATGTTGATAAAAGATAGGTACGCCATCAATCTGAACCTCAGAAATCCTTTGCTGATGATGTTCAAACTTTTGATTTGTAATAATTCTGGTACATCTCCTTTATGTTTTTGCTTGTGATAGCTGATGACTATGGTGGTACTTTTGTTTATGTTGGATTTATGATGAATTATTTCCTTACTACTTTCGTTGCTTCTGTTCTGAAGTACTTTTCTCTTTAACCATGTTTAAACAGAGAAAGTCGAATTTCACCTCTCACTATGAAGTATTATGGAAGAGGAGCCAAACTAGGAACTTGAGATTGCTAGCAACCATAGGCTCCCTTAAAACCCAACTAAAATCCAGTAGATTAAGAGATGTAGACTTGTCCAATAAGATTGAGGAGATACAGGAAACACATGACCAAACCTATGCCAAATCACTTAAGTCCCTCGGGCTTAGAGGTTCTAGGTTAACTAACCAAATATTGGATCTTAGGGGTCAATTAAAGCTTGCTTTAGACAACCGAGACGAGTTCTTTCAATAGTTTTCCTGACTCTCTAAACTGGATCTGAGGGGACCCTCAGTTGAAGAACAAAAGACTATATTTCCTTAGAAAATTCTATGGTCTAAGTCTAACTATAACTCTGAAGGCTCTTCCTGGTTGCCGAAGTGTAACTCTGTCCCCCTTAGTTATTGCTGAGCGAAAGACTCCTGAAAGTGAACCTGTTTCGGAATATGTTCCGTAGTGTATTCCGAAAGCTGACCTTAAGCTGCCTTTAGTAGACTTTTCCTTTGGAACTCTCTGTACAAAAGGGTGATTTAGGGAAGAACGTCTCTTTCTCTCATATGGTTAGACCTTCGGCGTCCCTTGCTGATACTAAGGGTAGAGGCCTTACGATTATTTTAGCTACTAAGAAGAAATTTGCTTGTCTTGGAGGACCATGAATTCTACCCCTCTTATTTTCACTATATTTATTAATTTACTGTGAAATAAAATTGGACTATTTTTATGATGATCTGTCTTTTCTAGTTTTAATTTTAATATCTTTTTAAGGACCATCATGTCCCAACTGTTTAAGACTAGAAAAAGATTGTGTCTTCGTGCAACGGAGTCTTGATGATAAGATAACCGAACTAATGAAATATAATCCTGATCTCAATACCAAAATCCATGCCATCTTTGAAGACAATGAATCCTTAAAACGAACTCTTGAGGAGCTATCCAAGAAGGCGTCTGCTATCCCGAAGGCAGTGTCGATCACTGGTCAGGCTTCAGAATCGGTTGTTTCAAGATTATGGGAGTCTGCGTCTATTCTTAGATAGCAGTTGGACAAAGCTCACCGAGGCAATCAAACTACAAGAACTTGAAATTGAAAATAAACGTACCATTGAAGTTACGATTGCAGCTCCTTCGCCTTGTGGAAGAGGTAGAGGTTATGCTGCCATGAGGCTTCCTTCTCATAGGACTACGGTTGTCTCTACTGGGTTTCGTTCCCGAACTCCTCATCCTGAAAGGATTTCTCCCTTGGTTCCAACGCCTACTGCATCAAACATCCTCGTTTGTACTAGGGATGGTCGAAGAATTTCATTCAGGAAATTTAAGAAGGAATAGGTATCTAGGACATATGATAGAATGGAGAAGCATTTCAAATCTCGCTTGGAGGAGGTCGTAGGAGGCCGAAACTACGGTTAGAAATATGTATGAAGGCGTATAAGACATCGCCTTTTTTTATCGTATTCCAAATGTACTAATAATCACTTGGGTAATCTCTCTATAATACCAAGGATCTTTTGTCCTTTCGGTTGGCTTGTTCTTTCAACCCAAGCCATCTTGCTTGCTCTTTTGATTTTGTCTCGGGGGTACTTCTTACTCCTTGGTGTCTTATCATACAGATATCTTTGGTGTCTTTACTTACTAGTTTGATGCCATCCCTATGGCCCAGATTGGGATTCTTACCCAAAATTCATTCTAGCTTAGGAACTCTCCTCCTAAAACTCTAATGTTATTAGGAACCTATCCAATTTTGAACTTATGTATGATACTTCTTGGTCGTGGCCCACTATTATTGGGAATCTACCTAATATTCTAATCTAACTAGGAATCTACCCAAGGCATGATACTTCTTGACCATGGCTCATCATTATAGGGAATCTACCCAACATTCTAATCCAACCGGGAATCTACGCAATGCAGGGGACTTCTTGACCATGGCTCCCTATCATTGGGAATCTAGCCAACACTCTAATTTAATTGAGGATCTACCTAATGCGTGGAACTTCTTTACAATGGCTCACTATCATTAGGAATCTACCTAACACTCTAATCTAATTGGGGATCTACCCAATGCATGGTATTTCTTGACCATGGCTCCTATCATTGGGAATCTACCCAACACTCTAATCTACTCGGGGATCTACCCAATGCATGGTACTTCTTGACCATGACTCACTATCAGCATGCATTCTACTTTTCGACGTCTTTTAAATCCATATGATATGGCCTTACACTTTGTAGAGCATCAATGTGGGGTGCTCTTATGTCAAGGTCTACCAACTTATCGTTGGGTCCAAATCTATAACCATGTTTGGTGGGCATCAGTCATCTACAAACACTTTTGGCAGGTGTCATCCATCTACAACCACTTTCCGGGGTGTTGCCAATAAAACTATTTTAAGTTAATGATCATACAGAACGTCGGTTGTAACTTGGTAAAGGGAAATATAAATTTTTTGAAAAGAGTGCCTTCAGACTATTTTGTAAAAGATTTTTGAAATCACATGGTTGGTAAACTTTATTGTTCGGTAGAAAACTTGTTAAATTCAAGATTGAGAAAGAGAGTTGCTGAGAGGGTTAATATTTTATTTAGAAAAATTGGAACTCTTTATTGACCTCATGAGATCAATAGAAGAGTTTCGGCCCTTGGACTCTAAATGCAGACACGATAAAAGAAAATAACTAAAAGAGAGACATACTAGATAAAAATTTATAGGTACTAGGACTGGATTATACCCATTGAGAGAGGAAAGAGTTAAACCCAGAGGAAGCGTTTCAAAAAGATAGGGACTTCTTCAAATATTGAGATCCATATAGTATTCTTCATCTTTGAAGGGGATATATATATATATATATATGGTTGAATGGGCTTACATAACATGAATTTCTCCTGAAACACAGAAATGAAATTAGATATTTATAAAAATGAGATATAAAATTAATTATCTAAGAAATTTAGTCAATTTCCCTTTCTGTATGAAGTTTTCCACGGCTAGCGAAAGCCTTTGAAATCCATCTGTTTCATGCCCATTCACTTGATGGTAGATGCAGTAGTTCTTTCCTTTCGGATCCTTTTTGGCGGATGAGGGATAGTTTGGATAATGGAGTTCTCCATGAGTTTCCAGAAAGATCCGAGACAGACTTTGATTGAGTGGAGTAAGGACTTAGTCTCGTTTGATCTTCTTACGGGATTAGAGAGTGGGGATAACCAGGAAAGCTCTTTTAGCAGGATGAGATGAACCTTTACTTGTCATTATTACAATACTCGAGTCCTTGATTTTGTTTGACATAGCCTTAACCATCCCTTGAAGATATTCAGAAAGCTATTTGATCTAGAGAACTTGAAGCCCATAGACGGGATCATGCTTCTGGTCTTGCTCTTTATCTGAGATGAAGGTAGCCGACGCTCATCATTATCTTCTTTAATGAGCTAGATGCAAGGTTGAGGGGTGACTCTGGGGTTAGTTCCTCATTTTCAAAAGTAGTCATGGTTGGAGAGATGATGTCGGTGGATTTTCCGAAATGGAACACTGATGGAGGTTTGGGCCCTCCTTCTAGCGCCAAAAATGTTATTGCAAATTTTCGTCTACACCAACACCCCGAGGTTTGAGGGTATAGCTCTGGAAGCTAGTTTGAATATTGAACCCGACGAAGAGATTACCGAGATGTAATTTGATCAAGCTTAGTGCAAATTTTCGTCCACACCAACACCTCGAGGTCCGAAGGTACAGCTCCGGAAGCTAGTTGGAATATTGAACCCGATGAAGATATTACCAGGATGTAATTTAATCAAGCTTAGGTTGTGAAATGTTGGACCGTAGAGTCATGATAGCAAATGTAGAGAAGGTAAAGTGCATAAAGTAATTAACACCGAGACTTTTGTAGTGGTTCGTGCCGAAAGTCCCTACATCCATTGTCCTTTCCTCATTTAGTCACTCTTATCTAGCCGAGAGGCTTATTACATTGAGTTTGTACATTTGCTCCATTAATGGGTTTGTAAATAAAGCTCTAATATAGGAAAGTACAATATTATTTTATGTCTTAATTCTTTTTCGTGCCAAAAGATCTTTGCGTCTTGGGATTGCCGCCTATTTATAGCCAGTATGCCGTGGCGCCATTGGTGGAGAGTCTTCTCCTTGAATTGCTGGAGTGGCATATTGGGCGACTACTAGAGCTTGCTCTGAACATCTAACAGTGCTACTTAGGAGGCGCAGATTAGTGACTTTTTTTCCCCGCAAACGCTATCGTGTATCTGAGCCGTTTGTTATCCTGTTGTTTGCTTCGGCCACTGATTCTTATTATATGAAGGTGAAGTCTCGGGACTTGGACGTACTGACAGGTTTGTCTTTCGACCTACCAACTTATCCTTTTGATACAAGCTAACTTTCTTGGTTTTATATGTCTAGGTGGCGTAACCTCTCCTTATACACATAGTTCGTTGGTTTGAGACTTACTTGGGAAGATAACCGTTATTTTGTTGTTGAGATATTTGGGTGTAACATCTATGATGTCATCTATCCAAAATAAATTATTACAAAGACCCATATGTATGATGGTGTAATTTGCACCCTAACCATTGTTCATTATGTTCTAGGTTTTCGTAAGTCTTTGATTTCCATAGGCTAATTAGCATCATTGGAATATAAAATTGGTATTAAGAAATATAGTTTATGGTCCGAAATTTATATCTGCTTAAAGGTGCAACTGTTCTTGGAGAGTCTTGTGTAGGAGTTGATAGTTCACACAAGTTGGATGCTACTAGGCTTTGACATCCGAAATTGTGTTAAGTTTCAAAGAAGAGCTTAGGGTTGTTTAGTAGGAGAAAGATGATGAATTGAGAGAGCTTGAACAAATTGGATTTTTATTAGAAGTGCGCATTGAGAGAGCTCATTATTTTGTATCCTTTATTGATGATTATTTGCGCAAAGTATGAGTGTATAAAGCTAAGTTGAAGGTATATTAGAAATTCAAGTTTGGTTAACACTTGTAGAAAAACAAACTAGAAGGAATTTGAAGATTTCGAGGTTCGATGGTCTCGGTTAATTTGTTTCAAATTAGCTCCTTGACCATTGCAGACAACATGGTATTAGAAGACATTTGACTACAGTTGGGGATCTGCAACATAAAGGAGTTTAGACAAGATGAATAAAACTCCACTTGACAAATCTCGTTGCTTCAGATTGATTATGGGCATGTTTATAGGCTTCTGAATTGAAAATTTTCAAATGTTGGTCGTATTATAAGTCGGATTCTATGCTCAGCCACTAAAGGGAAAGGTATGTAGAGAGATAAATCTATAAACCAGTGTTATTTTCGTATTTTTGGTTGTCTTTTATATGATCATAACATGGGAGATGATAAATTAAAAGTTAAAGCTTGCAAATGTAACTTGTTTGGATATACGAATGGTATTAAAGAGTACCATATTTTGAACCTTAAGACAAAGATGATTATTAACTCAAGACACGTTATCTTGATGAGTTAGTCATAATGTTCAAGCCAATGGATAACTCGTTTGATATTCCATACTCATATAGTGAAAAGTCTAAGGAGATGGAGGTTATTCCCACTTTTTAGTCTAAGAGTAAAATTATTGTTGATAGGGAAAGTGAAGTTAATGATAATCACATAATATTTCTCATAGCATTTTTAGTTGTGGGTGTGATGTTCATGACATTAGGCGGAATTCAATTCAAGGTAGAGCTAATGGTAACTTAGGATATACTAAAACCACTCAGGTTAGTCATCATACTAGAAAGGTACCTGAAAGCTATAAAGATTAACCCTATGCAAATTTTAGCCTTAATGTCAGTATTATTATGCATTGCACATTGTTCAAAATCAACATTTGGACCTTGATGATGTTTTGAAGCTGAGTGATAGCTCAAATGGATTTGCACTATGGAAGAGCAGATGCAATATTGTGATGAACAAGACTAGGGATTTAGTACCTCTACCTCTTGGAATTCGAACCATATGTTGCAAATGGATATTCAAGATGAAGTATGATGTAAGACACAAAACTAGATTAGTTGCAAAGTTGTTTTCGTAGAGGAATGGAAAATAATATGATGAAATAATTTCCCCTATAGTCTGGCATACATCTATCTAGATTTTGTTGGCTATAGTTGCTACTCATAATATGGAGTTGGAGCAATCTGATGTGAACATGGTTTTCTTAAGAGAGAGCTAGAAAAAATATATGCATAAAGCAACCATATAGATTTATTATAGATGGTTTGTCTAATTGGGTTTTTAAGTTGAAGAATTCTCTTTTGTTAGGGTTGCCTTGCATGTGAAATAGGAAAAATGGTTTGAAACAGGAATATTACTACATTGCTAAAATCTGATGCAGATGTTGTGTGTAAATATGAATTTGTAGACGCGTAACATAGGGGATTCCTTTTGTATAAAAAATGAGTGTCAATTCATAGACGTATGCCACGTGCTGGAGATGGGGAGCTTGGCCTGACCATCGTTACACAACAAGTGATATCAGAGCCGAATGTTATGAATTGGACTATGCAGACTAAACAATGTTCTCAAAGTACTCTAAGGGGATGGGAGTCAAGGGGGAGATTGTTAGGGTTGTCTCATATGTGAAAATAGGAACGACGATTTGAAATTGGAATAGTCCTGCATTACTAAAATTTGATGGAGATGTGGTGCGTAAAAATAGGTTGGTACGCTCGTAACTATGGGAACTCCTTTTATTACGATATAAATGTGTTCAAACTCTTAGGCGAATGTCATGTGCTGAAGATACAGAGTTTGGTCCAACTGCCTTACACAACAATTTTATGGCTTAAAACACCCTTCTAGGCAATGATACAAAAGGTTTGGTTCTTTTATGCATAAATATGCATATGTTTATGTCAAACATATGGAAAACAACGATTGAGCGTACTTACTTTTATACGTGGATGATATGCTTATCGTTTCCAAATATAATGTGAATTAAAATGGCGTCTAATAGTGGAACTCGATGTAAAGGATCTTGGTGAGGCAAAAGAAAATTTAGGTATGAAAATTTCTACATATTGAAATTTTGAGTAGTGCATTGAGGAAGTATTCATGTCCTTGTCATCTTGGATGTGATGGATATTGTTAAAGGTGATGTTTTTTGATAAAAAGAGTGATACTTTATGCAAGCAGAGCGCTTATTATGGTGTTTTAGGGGCTCAAACTCATGACCTCTATAATCTTTGTCTAAAGCATCATATCTCCAAACACTTAGATTAGAGGTCATTGACTGGTTGAAGGTGATGTTGTGTTAGATTTCAATTTGGAGATATATTGTATTGAATTGGAGTGCTAAAATATGTAATATGATATATCCGTTGAATAAAATTTCGTCCCGGTCATAATGGAAAAAATAGTTCATCGTTTGAAGTAACCGTTTGGAAGATACGAAGCTTTAAAGTTGCAACCTGGTGGTTTGGGTGACATAGATAAGTTTTGAAGCTGATTGAAGGTGCCAAAAGCAAGCTCAATCAACTGGAAGAAATAAGGCTTTTAACTAGCTTGAGTTGCTGAAGCGGTAGGAAATGCAGGTCGGATGCAAAATAGTATGGTACGTTTTGGGGCCATCTCAATCAATTATACTTTTAGCTCCAATCGACTAAGATGCATGCCAATCGATTGGCATTCTCAAGCTAATCGACTGATTCGACAAGACTACATCAATTAGATCAGTTTTGAACAATTTGAAAGGGGCCTTCTTATCTTTTGGCATCTAAACTTTACATTTGAACTCTTGAATTTTTCTAAAGTTGATCCAATAGTTGGGCCTGATTGGAAACTTTGTAAATACATCACTTCACCTAGGGTTTTAATGTTTAGAGAAATTGATCCATCTTCTACACTTTGTATTAGGTTGAATTATCAATCTCTGTGTAAAATATCTCAAAAAGTATTCATAGAATTTTTCCCCATAAAGCGAATGTACACTATTACATCAATAACAACTATAAATCTATGTATCTTTAATTTATTTCTTTTTTATCATTTATCTGTATTGCTTGTGATTTAGTTGGGAATAGTGTGAAATTAGGTCCAATTGTTTTGGCTTGTTGTTCTTAACGCACCTATAGTCGATCCTACAAGGCTTCCACTGTGCGAGGATAATTAATCTTATTAATTTCCCCTTGCAATATAATGGTAATTGGATGTTAGAATTTTTGTTACGCAAAACCTAACAAAGGATAAAATTGTTGTGAAAGTCTATCCCAGAATCTTATATCGCTCAAGTACAAAGGGATAATATTGGATGAAAATAATAATATTGGAAGATAAAAATGGTGAAGACAGCTCTAAAACACAAAGAAATCAAGAGAACCAGCACACAAGATTTCACCCAACAACCATTTATATTGATTCTCAAAAACAATTGTTTACAATTAATCCATCAAATAAAACTAAACAAAACAAATATAGAATCAATAACCTAACTGAGAAGGAGTCTTGATCTTTGTGACAATGGCTTTTTAGTATATGGAGAAGAAGAACAATGATGGAATAAGAGAGAACACCTAATACTTTTTCATACTATTCTACTCTCTCTTCTAGGCTCTATTTATAATAATCAATTAATTAATGCTCAAGTAAATATTATATGACAAAAATTAAATTGAATAGCCAATTAAAGAGAGAAATAAACATAACCAAATATGCCTATTAATTAGGGAAAACAAAATTTTCTCTTTTTTTCTTTTGCATATTTATTTTCTTCTAAATTTTGTATCACCAAAATTTAAAGCTCTAACTTGCTGCAAAATCATATATCTCCAACAAATCCTTGACCTCCACCTTCAACCAAAACAGCTCTTCAAAGTGAAAAATAAGAAAGTGACCGCATCGAACAAAACACAAAAGCCAACCATTTTCAGATCAATCACCACTCCCTTCTTCTCAATCACACTAAATCATAAACTACTATCACCATCTACAAGTGATGCATCCCCCAACATAGGATACACCATACCATTTGACCTTAAAAACATTCGTAATACCACAGAGACCTCCATAAAGTCATCATGGATTTTCCAACTCGACACTCATCTACCACTTGACCTGAGCTCTCTACACGATAACCGTTGATACCTCGAGCATCATCAAAATGAAGACCCTTGTCGAAAATATGACTACCAACACGATCATCAAAATCAGTGCACATATTCACCACACCACCTACCTATGGACTAGGCTCTTCAACTATCACTCGCTTTCTATTATTGTAACAACCCACATATTTTACGATTTTATATTTAAATATTTTATTTAAATATAGCGTCGTTAGTCAGATTTAAGTCCGAAATGTCACTTTTTGCAAACGGTCGAATTAGGACTCGGGACCACTTCCATTGAGTCCAAAATGGCGTTTGCGACTTTTTTGAGTATAAGCTTCGATATGTTTGGAGTAAGTTGAATTTTTCTATTTTCTATTTGGGCTTTTGGGTTTCACCCAACTCATCATATACTCTAACTCAGCCCCTCTCTTCATCCATTCACTCTCCAAACACTTTAGCTCAGCTGAAAATGGGGGAAGAGAAAAAGAATTAGAAATTCCAAGCCCTGGATTCATTTGCAAACTCCATTTCTTGCTCCAAATTCAAAGAAAAGCTTAGGTAAGCCTCCTCTTCGTCTTCTCCATCTCATTTCCTCTTCAATTTCAGAAAATTCCTAAACCCTAATTTAGGACATACTTGTTTTGATCTTAGATTGGAGCTTGTAGAGTAGAAGTGAAGAGTGGTTGATCTTTTCTTTGCATTTGTGCTTCTCATCTTTGTTTTTGAGTTAAAAAGGTGAGTTTTGAATTCACATCTACTTCTCTTGATATCATTGATGTTAGGTATGAATTCCTAGCACTTATTCATGTTCATTCGCTTTTGGTTTGAATTGATTTGGTGAACATTTCAATTTTTGGTGTTTTGAAGTCAAAAACTATAAAAATCCTAGCTTTGATGTATGAACATGTTTTTGGAGGTGTATTGAAGAGCCAATAGGGCTGGGTTGTCGATTGGCATAAACCCCTAGCGCCCATTGCTCGTCCGATCGCAAATTGGAAGAGTTTGCTCTTCTATTGGATAGGCTGAAAAACAGTCCCAGTGCCAGTCAGTCGACTGGTCCCTGAAGTCAGTCGACTGGCTGTAGAAAATGAAAGTTCTGGGACTGTCTGCAGAAAATGGAAGTCTCTGTTTTCTGCAGTCAGTTGACTGGCCTCTACAGTCAGTCGACTGACTGCAGGAAATGAAACTTTTAGGTTTCTGGATCAGTCGACTGGCCACTGCAGTCAGTCGACTGACCTGCTTGTTTTTGCCTATTTTTGCCTATTTTGCTTGGTTTCCAATTTCAATCGATTCGTGTCGATTCCAATTAGTTGTTATTGCATATTTGACTTTGATGATTCCTTTTTGGTTTCATACATGGGTTTTTATAAAACGATCTTTCCAAATTATATTAAAAGCTCATTTCTCCAATTTATAATTTCTATATAAAACACACACACAATTTTGCACTCCGATCGAAGTGGAAAGGTGATTAAATGGTTAGGTAAAACACGGACCATGAATCTGCGCGTTTATCTTTCCGATTAATCCCTGACCTATTCGATTGATCGTTTTGGCCTTTTGGCCTAGTTTACCGATCACATGAGGTGAACTTTGTACTGCTTTGAGTGTGAAATCGACTAACGGTTAGTAAACCGTTTAGTGCGAACGTGTGGTATGGGACTCACGTTAACATTTTCTGGGTTCCTTTCTGAGAGTTGTGACACATTCCGCCGGACAGTGGTGTCCAGTACCGCCACTACGGTTTGTTGCCTTCGGGCGTTGCCTTCGGGCGTATGGATCCTCGTTATACAGTACTGAGCTCGAGCATCTTTTGTTTCTTTGACAATTATATTCCCCTAGTGTATCGCCTTTCGGTGTAGGTTCTTTGAACCACACGATATATAGCGATTACCTTGTGGAAACTTGTGTACCTTTGTTGGTATTTGTTACTTGCCTTTTGGCTTGTTTTGGGATATGATATCCATGGTTTATTTGAGTTGCCAATGATACGAGGCTTGTTATGATTCATCTTATGTTAGATGATTTGGTTATCTCTTTTGGAGATATTTGTGGTACTTTATGATTTTGTATGTTCATTATCATTAGTATATCTAACTGATTTGTTTAGCTAGACTGACCCGTGTATTTTATACTCGGGTCAGACCGAGATGTTTCAGGTTAGGTACTTTGGACTTAGCCTCTTTTGCTTCCGCATGGACTATTCCGCTAGCTCCTTTTTGTTATAGCTTTTTGTGTAGTCCTTTTTGTCTATAACTTTGATATGTATTTTTTTGACTCGTCTGTATATTGTGGTTTGCTTTACCACTTGACATGTATCATTTTGTATACTCTATAATGTATCTGTATATGTGAAAATGTATGTGATGATCTACTGTTCTGTGATGTGTATTACATTTGAGTTGTTATATTTCATTCTGATAGATCCTCAGCCACCTATGGCTTTGTATTAAGTATTTATTGGATATGTCGATCCATTTAAGTAAGAAGTGGCATTATCGGCGTATTCAATAGATAATTAAGACAAGACTATAGATGGTCGCCCTAACCAGCTCTATTCTCCGCATTAGCAGATGGTGTTACCTTGTAATACTCTTTGCTAATATGGGTCTCGGAGTCGGGCGTTACAGCTTGGTATCAGAGCTGAGTTCATAACAAAATATGATAAACATAGAACAGAGATACATATTACGGTACATTAAAGTGTTGTACGAATGTTATGAATCTTTGAATTATCGTGCCTTATTTCTTTCCGTGCCTTCGGGGTAGATAGAATTTTGGGAATGCGTCTAGGAATGCATTTTATTCCATAGTATTCCATATTTGAATTAATGATATCTACCTTGTGAATAATCTTTTTCTTATCTTAACTTTCAGCTAATGGCCAGAAGAGGAAGAGGACGACGCTCGGATGCTGGGCAATCCAGCGGCTCGCATCCGGATGGCATTTATATGTCTGCCGATCAGTTCTTGGAGTTATTTAGGAGCACTCAGCCTCCAACTCCTATTCGTGCATCTCCTCCGTGCAAGTCTGCCTTTGCACGTCTGTGCAGTGATTTTTCTCATCTTTGTGGAAATCCATTCAAAGGCTCCAAGTCCGTTCTTGAGGTCCAAGCTTGGATTCGCACATGCAAGCATATCTTTTCTCATATGGATCTTTCTGACCGTGATCGAGTTCTTGTAACTTCTAGATTATTGCAAGAGCATGCCCTTGATTGGTACGAGCTTCTTATAGCCGAACTTGATGAGTCTGTTCTTTCTTGGACTCAGTTCCGGGAACGATTCGAACTCAAATTCGTTCCTGAATCTGAGAAAGTTTTATTAGCCCGTCGCTTCCTTGAGTTGAAGCAAGGGAAGTCCTCCATTTCTGATTATGTTGCATCATTCGAGGCCTTATCTAAGTATGGTCTTGAATTCATTAGCACTTCTTATAAGAAGAATATGAAGTTTGTCTATGGTCTTAAGAAATATCTTAAGAGGTCCTTAATGCTCCAACTTAAGCTTTCTTTTGAGGAGTTGGTTGATTCGGCACTTCATCTCGAGGCCATCGAAAAGGAGTGTGATAGTGGTGATGATGTTGAGGTTCGCAAGAACCCCAATAAGAAGAGGTTTCCATTTCATAAGCAGGGATTTCTCCCTTCCAAGAAGAAAAAGCCTATTGAATCTGGTCCTAACTCTCAATCTGCTGGAACACCTTCCATTCGGAAGTGTTTCAATTGTGGTTCTCCTGATCATATGATTCGAGCTTGTCCTAAGCCTCTCTTCTGTCATTATTGCAAGAAGGAAGGTCACCGTGTTTCCACCTGCCCTACTGCTCCTGCTAGTGCCAAGTCTGGCAAGCTTTATGTTGCTAAGGCTTCTGGAGGTTCTTCTCAGCCCAAAGGTATATCTCCATCTATTTTGGAAGGTTCTATTTTATATCATGACCGTAGTATTCGAGTTCTTTTCGATACGGGTGCTTCGCATTCTTTCGTACAGAAAAAGCTTGTCGATGATTTGTCTTTGGATGTTTCTTGTATGATTACTTCGTTGAGGATTGCGAATCCTATTGGGGGATCCGCAACCCTTAGCATGCTTTGTGATAATGTTGAGATTGTTTTATGTGGCTTTTCTTTTCGTGCGAATCTGCACGTTATTTCTTATTTGGGATTTGATATGATTTTGGGTATGGACTGGCTAGTGAGATACGATGCTAGGATTATTTGTTCTGAAAGAATTTTATATCTCCGACACCCAGATTCGTTTACTCAGCTATCACTTGTTCTTCGGAATGTGGATAACTCCGAAATGGCCTTATATTCTCTTGACTCACGAGATGATGATGATATATCTCGTATTCCTTTTGTTTGTGACTTCTCTGATGTTTTTGAGCCGGTTTCGGGTTTTCCATCTAAGCGGGCGATCGAGTTCCGCATTGATCTCATTCCAGGCGCGCAGCCAGTTGGTCGTCCTCCCACGAGGATGTCTACAAAAGAAAATGAGGACTCAAGAAGCAGCTTTTAGAGCTTGAGTCCAAACAGTTGATTCAATCCAGTTTTTCACCGTGGGGTACCGCGGTCGTCTTCGTGAAGAAGTCCGATGGAACTCTTAGGCTTTGCATCGACTATCGCAAGCTTAACGAGTTGACCATCAAGAATAGGTATCCTTTGCCGAGGATCGATGATATGTTCGATCTATTGAGTGGCGCTAAGGTCTTCTTTCAGCTCGACCTTGCCACTGGTTTTCATCAGCTACGAGTCGCGGAAGATAGCATACCTCTTACAGCTTTCCGCACTCGATATGGTTCTTTTGAGTGGCTCGTTATGCCGTTCGGTTTAATGAACGCCCCTGCTTCCTTTGTTGATCTTATGAATCGAGTATTCTGGGAGTATCTCGATAAGTTCGTCCTTGTGTTCATAGACGACATTCTTGTTTATTCTAAATCTGAAGCCGAGCATGCTAATCACTTGAGAATTGTCTTGAGTACTCTTCGTCACCATCAGCTTAAAGCCAAATTCTTCGAGTGCCATTTTTGGGAGAATAAGGTTAAGTTCTTAGGCCATGTTGTATCTTCCGACGGTATTTCTGTCGATCCCTCAAAGATAGAAGCTATCTAGAATTGGAAGAGGCCTGAGAATGTTCTTGAGATTCGTAGTTTCCTTGGATTGGCGGGTTATTACCATCGGTTCATTAAGGATTTTTCCCATGTTGTGCTTCCTCTCACCAGCCTTACTCGGAAAGGCATTCGTTATATTTGGTCCGATAAGTGTGAAGCTTCCTTTCAGACATTAAAGGAACTTCTCACTAATGCTCCTATTCTTGTGGTTCCCGAGGGGAATCATGATCTTGTTGTCTACACCGATGCTTGTGGTAGTGGTCTCGGTGTCGTGCTTATGCAGAAGGATCGGGTAGTTGCTTATGCTTCTAGGCAACTGCGTTCGAATGAAGTTCGCTATGCCACTTATGATCTTGAGTTAGTCACCATTGTCTTCGCCTTGAAGATTTGGCGACACTACACTATTTATTAGGCGAGCGCTTCATTCTCTATACTGATCATAAATCCTTGAAGTATTTGTTCACTCAGAAGGAACTCAATATGAGGCAACAGCGTTGGCTCGAGTTTCTTGCCTCCTATGACTTTGATATCCTGTATACCCCTGGTAAGGGTAATCGTGTTGCTGATGCGCTTAGTCGTAGACATTCGGCTGTCGTTTCTATGATGCTTGCCGAATGGGATATTCTTGAGACTCTATCTTTTTGTGATATTCATGATCGAGCTCCATCCTCTGATTCTCCTATAGTATTATTCAGTTTGGAAGTTCGACCCTCTCTATTGGATCGTATTGCCGAAGCTCAGCGGCGTGATCCTGATCTTGTGCATTTTATTCAGTTTTGTGAGACTGAATCTCGTGATGAGGCGTTGCGGGATTTCAGCATTGATCTTCATGGGTGTCTTCGCAAGAAGAACCGTCTTGTTGTGCCTTCTGATTCTGCACTTAGGCATGACATTCTTGATGACTGTCATCGTTCTAAGTATACTATTCTTCCTCGCAGTAGTAAGATGTATGCCGATATGCATCGCCTTTATTATTGGGAAGGCATGAAGCGCGATGTGGCGAGTTATGTGAGTAATTGCATGACTTGTCAACGTATTAAAGCCGAGCATCAGCGCCCTTCTGGTCTCCTTCAACCTCTAGAGATTCCATTGTGGAAATGGGATCAGATTTCGATGGATTTCATTGATGGCCTACCTCGTACGAGATTAGGCCATTCTAACATTTGGGTTATTGTGGATCACCTCACCAAATCAACTCATTTTGTTCCTATTAAATCTAATAAGACTGCTTCTCTTTTGGATAAGTTATTTATCAAGGAAATCGTGAGAGTTCACGGTGTTCCTAGTTTGATTGTGAGTGACCGTGATCCTTTATTAACCAGTCATTTCTGGCAGAGCCTTCAGCAAGCTTTGGGAACAAAGCTTAATTTCAGCACAGCTTATCATCCACAGTCTGATGGACAGACTGAACGGGTGAATCGTATCTTAGAGGATCTTCTTCGTATTTGTATTCTTGATTTCGGAGGTAGTTGGGAGGATCATCTACCCCTTGTAGAGTTCTCCTACAACAATAGTTTTCAGTCCAGTATCGGTATGGCTCCTTTCGAAGCCTTATACGGAAGGCCATGTCAATCACCTTCATGTTGGTTGGAATCTGGGGAGAAGCTTATTCTTGGCTCGGAGTTTGTTCATGATTCTTCTGAGAAGATTAATCTTATTCGTCAGAGAATGAAAGAGGCACAAAGCCGACAGAAATCCTACGTGGATAACCGTAGGAAGCCTCTTGGGTTCTCGGTTGGTGATCTCGTCTTTATTCGTGTTTCTCCTTTGAAAGGGGTTATGCGCTTCGGTATGACAGGGAAATTGGCTCCTCACTTTGTAGGACCGTTTCCAATTATTGAACGTATTGGCCCTGTGGCTTATAGAGTTTCACTTCCAGCTCATCTATCCGGAGTTCACAACGTGTTTCACGTCTCCCAGCTTCGGAAGTGTCTTCGATAATCGGATTCTGTTATCGACTCTCCTGATTTGCAAGGGCTTGAGATCTCACCAGACTTATTTATTGTACAGCAGCATATTCGTGTACTTGCCACGGAGGTGAGACACCTTCGAAACAAGGACGTGCCGCTCATGAAAGTTCAATGGTCCACTAATCCCAATGACTGTACTTGGGAAACAAGAGAGTTTATCGAGCGATCCTATCCGGGTTTTCTATCTTTGCTTAGCAATGGTGAGAATATCTTTTTATCTCAAGCTTATTTTCTTTTCTTTTGGGTGATGTAAGTATGTAGTTGTTGCAAATTCTTCTCTAGGAATTGCGTGGACGCAATTTTGTTAAGGAGGGGAGATCTGTAACAGCCCGCATATTTTACGATTTTATATTTAAATATTTTATTTAAATATAGCGTCGTTAGTCGGATTTAAGTCCGAAATGCCACTTTTTGCAAACGGTCGAATTAGGACTCGGGACCACTTCCATTGAGTCCAAAATGGCGTTTGCGACTTTTTTGAGTATAAGCTTCGATATGTTTGGAGTAAGTTGAATTTTGCTATTTTCTATTTGGGCTTTTGGGTTTGGATTTCACCCAACTCATCATATACTCTAACTCAGCCCCTCTCTTCATCCATTCACTCTCCAAACACTTTAGCTCAGCTGAAAATGGGGGAAGAGAAAAAGAATTAGAAATTCCAAGCCCTGGATTCATTTGCAAACTCCATTTCTTGCTCCAAATTCAAAGAAAAGCTTAGGTAAGCCTCCTCTTCATCTTCTCCATCTCATTTCCTCTTCAATTTCAGAAAATTCCTAAACCCTAATTTAGGAAATACTTGTTTTGATCTTAGATTGGAGCTTGTAGAGTAGAAGTGAAGAGTGGTTGATCTTTTCTTTGCATTTGTGCTTCTCATCTTTGTTTTTGAGTTAAAAAGGTGAGTTTTGAACTCACATCTACTTCCCTTGATATCATTGATGTTAGGTATGAATTCCTAACACTTATTCATTTTCATTTGCTTTTGGTTTGAATTGATTTGGTGAACATTTCAATTTTTGGTGTTTTGAAGTCAAAAACTATAAAAATCCTAGCTTTGATGTATGAACATGTTTTTGGAGGTGTATTGAAGAGCCAATAGGGCTAGGTTGTCGATTGGCATAAACCCCTAGCGCCCATTGCTCGTCCGATCGCAAATTGGAAGAGTTTGCTCTTCTATTGGATAGGCTGAAAAACAGTCCCAGTGCCAGTCAGTCGACTGGTCCCTGAAGTCAGTCGACTGGCTGTAGAAAATGAAAGTTCTGGGACTGTCTGCAGAAAATGGAAGTCTCTGTTTTATGTAGTCAGTCGACTGGCCTCTGCATTCAGTCGACTGACTACAGGAAATGAAACTTTCAGGTTTCTGGATCAATCGACTGGCCTCTGTAGTCAGTCGACTGACCTGCTTGTTTTTGCCTATTTTTGCCTATTTTGCTTGGTTTCCAATTTCAATCGATTCGTGTCGATTCCAATTAGTTGTTATTGCATATGACTTTGATGATTCCTTTTTGGTTTCATACATGGGATTTTATAAAACGATCTTTCCAAATTATATTAAAAGCTCGTTTCTCCAATTTATAATTTCTATATAAAACACACACACAATTTTGCACTCCGAGCGAAGTGGAAAGGAGATTAAATGGTTAGGTAAAACACGGACCATGAATCTGCGCGTTTATCTTTCCGATTAATCCCTGACCTATTCGATTGATCGTTTTGGCATTTTGGCCTAGTTTACCGATCACATGAGGTGAACTTTGTACCGCTTTGAGTGTGAAATCGACTAACGGTTAGTAAACTGTTTAGTGCGAATGTGTGGTACTGGACTCACGTTAACATTTTCCGGGTTCCTTTCTGAGAGTTGTGACACATTCCGCCGGACAGTGGTGTCCAGTATCGCCACTACGATTTGTTGCCTTCGGGCGTATGGATCCTTGTTATACAGTACTGAGCTCGAGCATCTTTTGTTTCTTTGACAATTATATTCCCCTAGTGTATCGCCTTTCGGTGTAGGTTCTTTGAACCACACGATATATAGCGATTACCTTGTGGAAACTTGTGTACCTTTGTTGGTATTTGTTACTTGCCTTTTGGCTTGTTTTGAGATATGATATCCTTGGTTTATTTGAGTTGCCAATGATATGAGGCTTGTTATGATTCATCTTATGTTAGATGATTTGGTTATCTCTTTTGGAG
This sequence comes from Allium fistulosum, assembly GCA_030737815.1. Lineage (NCBI taxonomy): Eukaryota > Viridiplantae > Streptophyta > Magnoliopsida > Asparagales > Amaryllidaceae > Allium > Allium fistulosum. The sequence goes on from CM060902.1 coordinate 1,396,998,267, forward strand.
ATATTTGTGGTACTTTATGATTTTGTATGTTCATTATCATTAGTATATCTAACTGATTTGTTTAGCTAGACTGACCCGTGTATTTTATACTCGGGTCAGACCGAGATGTTTCAGGTTAGGTACTTTGGACTTAGCCTCTTTTGCTTCCGCATGGACTATTCCGCTAGCTCCTTTTTGTTATAGCTTTTTGTCTGTAACTCTGATATGTATTCTTTTGACTCGTCTGTATATTATGGTTTGCTTTACCACTTGACATGTATCATTTTGTATACTCTGTAATGTATCTGTATATGTGAAAATGTATGTGATGATCTACTGTTTTGTGATGTGTATTACATTTGAGTTGTTATATTTCATTCTGATAGATCCTCAGCCGCCTATGGCTTTGTATTAAGTATTTATTGGATATGTCGATCCATTTAAGTAAGAAGTGACATTGTCGGCGTATTCAATAGATAATCAAGACAAGACTATAGATGGTCGCTCCTAACCAGCTCTATTCTCCGCATTAGCAGACGGTGTTACCTTGTACTACTCTTTCCTAATGTGAGTCTCGGAGTCGGACGTTACAATTATCGACCACACGACCAACCAAACTATAAAGGTTTCCATCATTTAATACCCCTCTCATCACGAAATGACCACCCTTCTTCACTCTCCAAATTCCACCTCGAGTCTCATAAGTGCAACCACGGTGGTCCAACTGACCAAGATAAATGAGATTATGTGAACTAGTAGGTACATGTCTCACGCCCAAGACTTCTCTAACCACACCATCATGCATATGAAACTAGATAGATCTAATACCACAAACTAATAACTCTACATCACTGGCGGTCCTAATCATGTTGACGGTCTTCTTATAAGAAGTAAAACACCTTACATCACTACATATGTGAAAACTAGCACTCGAATCCATCTTCCAATTAACATTACAAATGAGGACATCATGAAGTATCACCTTCAAATATGTATGCCCATGTATCGCTATTACTATCACTATTATAGCCTTCTTTTGATCCCTTTTATATGTTTCACATGTTGGACATATGACCCCTTTTAGGACAATAATAAAAAAAGATACTTTTCGACATACATTTACCATTAGCGACTTTTTTCTTCAATTTTGTGTTCCATTTTGAGTCCCTCGCTACCATAGTCTTATCTTGAACTGATTTCAAGATTGACCCTTTCCTTCTAAGTTCTTCATTCAAGAGACTATTCCGAACAGTATCCAATGAAATAGTTCCATTAGCATTGGAGTTAATGACACAACCAATATTTCCCAACTATACGAAAGTGAATTCATCAACAAAAGATCTTGTAATTCATCCTCGAATTTGACATCCATACCCGACAACAGATTTATAACATCTTGAAATTCGTTCAGATGCTCTGCTACATACTTCTCTCCATCCAGCCTTAGCTGAACCAATTTTCGAACAAGAAAAGCCTTGCTAGTAGCACATTTTGACTCATATAAAGATACCAACTTGTCCCACAAAGCCTTCGCGGATTTACAACTAGCCACATGGTGGAAAAATGAATCATCAAGGTATTGACAAATCAACGCAATCACCTTCTTGTCCATCTTCTTCCATTTACCCTCCTTTATATTTGAGGGTCTTTTCTCATTATCTTCAATTGGCTCATGAAGATCGTTGAGATATAAGATGTCCTTCGTCTTAGGCTTTCAAATACCCAAGTTTTTTCCATTTAAAAAAGAAACCTTCGAGAAATAAATTAAATCTAACATCTCAACAATTATATAAATCCAAAATTTCCCTTCGCCTGGTGATGATCTAGCTCTGATACCAACTTGTTCGGATTTTTTGTTACACAAAACCTAACAAAGAATAAAATTATTTTGTGTAAGCCTATCACAGAATCTTATATCACTCAAGTACAAAGGGATAATATTGAATGAAAATAATAAAATTTGAAGATAAATAATGGTGAAGATAGTTCTAAAACACAAAGAAATCAACAGAACCAAAACATAAGATTCCACCCAACAGCAATTTTTAATGATCCTTCAAAACAATTGTTTACAATTAATCCACCAAATACAAGTAAACAAAATAAAATAGAATCAATAACCTAATTGACAACGGAGTCTTGATCTCTATGGCAATGACTTCTTAATGTTTGGAGAAGAAGAACAAAGATGAAATAAGAGAGAAACATCAAATACTTTACACACTATTCCACTCTCTCTTCTAGGCTCTATTAATAACAATCAATTACTTAATGATCAAGTTCATATTATATAGCAAAAAATAAATTGATCAACCAATTAAAGAGAGAAATAAACATAACCAAAATATTCCTATTAATTAGGGAAAACAAAATTTTCCCTTTCTTTCTTTTGCATATTCGTTTCTTTCTAAATGTGATTTTGTATCACCAAAATTTAACATTGGATACACTTCACCACTTAAAAAAATCTAATTTCTAAATTTCTCTCATATTACATCTCCATAAAAAATCCCTTAAATTATCAAAATTTGAAACATCAGTAAATGATCATCGAAGATGTTAATTCTTGATGTCAAGGATCGCAACCAAGATGAGTTGAGTGATGCTAGACATCAATCGTAATCTCGCTTTTGGTGATCAAAATCAGCCTTTTGATCAACAACACCAAAAGTAGGGTACTTTTACATGCAAATGAAGGAGGTTAAGCTGGTATTTTCAACTGATGGTAGTCACAAACAATGACCATGGTTATAGTGGCAATAAAGTCCATTTAAAATATTAGTGGTTTTTACAAAAACAAGAAAATTTACACATAATAAGTATGTAATTAATATCGTTGATATACCACCGATATATCCAATATTGCTTCTTAGCTAATATTTTTCTCAAAATACGCTTAAAATATCGTTACTAATATATCGCCTGATATGTACCGATATATTGCTCCGGTATTTAGTGTAGAACACCAAATATTTTTCACTACTATATTTGTTGGAGAGAATAAAATTACAAATAAATATCTTTACATTCTCAATGTTTTTTTCCGTATAAGGTGAGTGATAATATGTAAACCATATCAGAAATTCCAATGCATTAATTTTTTTAGTTTAAACCATATTTTTCAATCGTTTTCATTAGTCTTTCAATAAAGAAAACTCTAATTATTTCATTATTTTACACATTTTATTTTATGTGAACACTTACCATTAAAAACAAGATCGTGCTAGAGCTACTTTTCTTTTTAGTTAATTTCTGTATTTACTATTTCTAATTGGTAAGTTAACTTATCAAAACTCTTTTTTTATAGTTATTATCATGCACCATGAACTAAAATTTTGAAAACCAGTAAAGTTATATATTTGACATATCGATAAATTATGAACTGGAAGTAGCAACCGTTATCAAATCAATAATACTTGTTCGATAATTTAAGTGAAAACGAAAAAGAAAAAAACTATAATATGAATTTTTTGAATAATAATAGAGATAATTAGATAACTGAAAAAACGACAAAGAATAAAATATAAAAATGAAGAAAATAATTAGAGATGTACTTTATATGAATTTCTTGATTTTATGACCTCATTTTATGACTTGTATCGAATAGAATATCCAAGTAGATGGACTGTAATCGGTAAACCATATGCAATCTGCATCAATCTTTAGTAGCAATTTGACAATATATATCCAAATATTTAAAAACTTAATATCATTATGATATTACAACATACTACAATATCGTTTATAACTTAATCTACACATGTCCGATATTTTAACAATATTATTTGATATTTTCACAATATTTCAAAATATCTCATATCTATACTTGATCGATATACGCACATGATACCGACATTAACTTAATAGACGGTAAGGCTATAAATCCCTTTTTTAATGTAGTCACTTCTTGTCGTTTTTTATGTTAAAATATTTGAAAATAAAACAAAAGTTTACAGATACAATCTACTATTGACATTGTCTACGAAAAAATAAAGAAGTTTTCTAAAGCACTTACTTCTTCAAAATCAAAAATCAACGTGTGGCATCATACACACATACATACATACTTACGTACGTATGTATGTTGCAGACTATCGTTTCATCTCCAATAGAACCCAAAACCTCTAAGATACAAAAACTTTAATATCTGTCGCATATATTATGTATCCCTTGTTCATAATTCTCAGATCAGCCCGAACATTTACAGGTTTAGATATCACTAGTATTCAATGGTTTGTGGAGGACATGCAGGAGGCATTCATCAATATCTTGTATAAAAAATATATTGACTTGTCTAAATTTATATTGTAGAGATGTGTATTTTGTACAATGGATTAGTAGTGTTGCAGTTAGACATGATATTTTGTATATTGTATCTAAACACTGTTATATTTTCTAGGATGTACTATATTTTATATTTTATGATGTCGAATTACATGTAGATTTTTATTTTATTTTTTGTTTATACATCATTCTGTTCCGTGAAAATACATGTATTATTGATTTGCATCGATAATGAATATGAATCTAGTAGGTGTATTTTTTAAAAAAATCGTATCAATGTTAGCCCAATGGAATATGTACATCAGATCGCTCATTAAGTATCTCATTCTCTGCACTTTCCGACGGCAAACACCCATTTATTGCATGAGTATAGAGACCGGGTAATATTCAATTAAGATAGTGCAAACAATTCTCCAAAACATAAAGGATAAATTCTAAACATGGAGTGTAGGTGCATCTCATGTTAGGATTTTTGTTGCGCAAAACCTAACAAAGGATAACAATGTTGCGGAAACCTATCGCAGAATCTTATATCTCCTAAGTACAAAAGGGATAATATTGGAAAATAATAATATTTGAAGATAAACAATAGTGAAGATAGATCTAAAACACAAAGAATTCAAGAGAGCAACACACAAGATTCCACCCAACAACTATTTATATTGATTCTCAATAAACAATTGTTTACAATTAACCTGCCAAATAAAGTAAATAAAACAAAAATAGAATCAATAACCTACTTGAGATGGAGTCTTGATCTCTATAATAATGGCTTATTAGTGTTTGGTGAAGAAAAACAAAGACGCAAGAAGAGAGAAATACCAAATACTTTTCCACACTTTTCCACTCTTTCTTCTAGGCTCTATATATAACATCAATTACTTAATGCACAAGTTAATATTATATGACAAAAAATAAATTAATTAGCCAATTAGAGAGAAATAAACATAACCAAATATGTCTATTAATTAGGGGAAATAAAATTTTCTCTTTCTTTCTTTTGCATATATGTTTCATTCTATTTATGATTTTGTATCATCAAGATTTAACACTCCACCTTGATGCAAAATCATCTGTCTTCAACACATCCTTGATTTCCACCTTCAATCAAATCGTCTCTTCAAAGATAAAAATAAGAAAATGGCCTCATCAAATAAAACACACAAGCCTGCCATCTTTAGATCAATCACCACTCATTTCTTCTTAATCATACATAATCACAAACTATTACCACCAACTACAAGTGATGCATCCCCCACCATGAGATACACCGCATAATTTGGCCTCAAAAGTGTTTGTAATACCACAAAGACCTCCATAAAATCTACGTGGACTTTCCAACTTGACACCCGTCTATCACTTGACCTGAGTTATCCACACGATCGCCATTGATACCTCGAGCATCACCAAAATGAAGACCCATGTCGAAAATATTGAAAGAACCATATATATGGCATTTTGATGATAACAACCATACAACAATGCTACTAATATATTTATTGAGTTATTTCAGGTCAAAACAAAGATGGAAAAGTTGACAAATAAATTGGCTAAAAATATGCGAAGCTGAGACACGAACCCTAATGGGCTAAGAGATAAGCTCATGCCTTTACCACTGAACTAAGCAAGCTTCTGAAAATTATACCAATTCAGTCGACTAAAATCCTTGCTCAATCGATTGAACCAGCCTAAGTCGACTAACTTATAAAAAAACAGCGTACTGAATCAAGCCTTGCTCTTTGGACCAAAATTGGCCACTTTCAATCGATTGAATTTGGTCCTCAACCGACTAAGCTAATACAAAAACGGCTACTTTTTTGAATTGGTGCCTTCATGTCTCTTTACTCCAGAAGTTGCATATCTACGCTCCTGCAACCACTTCTCTTCATCAATGGTGAATTTGGATGGTTGCACCCCTACAATGGCATTCCTACAACAACTATATAATCCCATAATCATTCCTGAATCAATATACATTGAAACGCAACTCTATGTATTGAATTTTAGGCCTCAAACTCTCAATTCCAAGAAATTCATGTGATTCGGAGATTTCGACTAGTGTGCTTCATCTCCACATCCCATATTCTAGTCGAATAAACTCCTTAGTTTCTACACCTCCACTCAATATAGTTTGGTCTGGTTATAGGAGTTATTGTACATCAAAGTGACATTCTGTATATCAAGATACGTTGTGTCAAAAAGTAACATTTGTTACACTACTTGTAATTATTGTTGAAGTCATGTTCGATTGTTCAGGCAGAGTCTGTAAATCTATTCCTCCGGGTGAAGTGAGGGTGTTGATAGTGAAATACCGAAGGGGAGCATCGGGACTGGACGTAGGACAGAAGGTCCGAACCAGTATAAAATCGATTGTGTGATCTACTGTACTATTCTGCCGTATTTACATTGTTTATTACTATTGGCCATCTTCGATCCAGTGCATAGCGACTAACAATTATGACTACCAACATGTCCATCAAAAGCAGTGCACACATTCACCTCACCACCTACCTATGGACGAGGCTCTTCAACTGTCACTGGCTTTCTATTATTGACCACATGACCAACCAATCTACAAAGGTTTCCATCATTTAATGCCCCTCTCATCACAATATGACCACCCTTCTTCACTCTCAAAACTCCACCTTGAGTCTCATAAGTGCAACCACGACGGTCCAATTGAGCAGGAGAAATGAGATTATACGAACTAGTAGGAACATGCCTGATCACGTCCGCGACTTCTCTAACCACACCATCATGCATACAAACCAGATAGATCCAATACCACAAAATGGTAGCTCTACTCCATTGTCAGTCCTAATCATGTCGACGATCTTCTTATAATAAGAAAAACACCTCACATCACTACATATGTGAAAACTAGCACCCGAATCCATCTTCCAAGGCTTAACATCACTAATGAGGACATCACAAGAAGTATCACTGTCACTACCTTCAGCTATGTACACCAATGTATCGCTATCTCTGTCAGTATATATAGCCTTCTTTTGATCCATTTTATATGCTGCACACCTGTTACGCATATGATCTTTTTTATGACAATGATAACAAAGGATACTTTTCGACATACCTTTAGCATTAGCGACTTTTTTCTTCAGTTTTGTATCCCATTTTGAGTCCCTTGCTACCATAACCTCATCTTCAACTGATTTCAAGATTGACCATTTCCTTCTAAGTTCTTCATTCAAGAGACTATTCCGGTCAATATCCAATAAGATAGTTCTATTAGCATTGGAGTTACTTAATGACACAACCAATGTTTTTCAACTTTCTGAAAGCAAACTCATCAACAAAAGAGCTTGTAATTCATCATCAAATATGACATCCATACTTGACAGTTGATTTATTACATCTTGAAATTCATTCAAATGTTCTGCTATAGACTTCTCTCTATCCAGCCTCAACTGAACCAATTTTCGAACAAGAAAAACCTTACTGGTAGCATTTTTGGACTCATATAAAGATACCAACTTATCCCACAAAGCCTTCGCGGATTTACAACTAGCCACATAGTAGAAAACTGAATCATCAAGATACAGACGAATCAAAGCAATCGTCTTCTTGTCCATCTTCTTCCATTTACCCTCCTCTATATTTGAGGGCCTCTTCCTAACATCTTCAATTGACTCATGAAGATCGTTGAGATATAAAACATCCTCCATCTTAGACTTTCAAATACCTCAATTTTTTCATTTAGAAGAACAATCTTTGAGAAGAAAATTAAATCTGCCATCTTAAAAATTATATAAATCCAAAATTACCCTTAGCCTGCGGTGATCTAGCTCTGATATCAATTTGTTAGGATTTTTGTTGCGCAAAACCCAACAAAGGATAATATTGTTGCAGAAGCCTATCCCAGAATCTTATATCACCCAAGTATAAAAGGATAATAATTGATGAAAATAATAATATTTGAAGATAAATAATGGTGAAGATATATCTAAAACACAAAGAAATCAAGAGAGCAATACACAAGATTCCACCCAACAACGACCATTTATATTAATTCTCAAAAAACAATTATTTACAATTAACCCGTCATATAAAGTAAACAAAACAAAAATAGAATCAATAACCTATTTGAGAAGGAGTCTTGATCTCTATAACAATGGCTTCATAGTATTTGGAGAAGAAAAACAAAGATTGAAGAAGAGAGAAATATCAAATACTTTTCCATACTTTTTTATTCTCCCTTCTAGACTATTTATGCCCAAGTTAATATTATATGGAAAAAAAATTGATTAGCCAATTAGAGATAGAAATAAACATAACCAAATACGCCTATTAATTAAAGAAGATAAAAATTTATTTTATTTTATTTTGCATATTTGTTTCATTCTATTTTTTATTTTGTATCACCAAAATTTAACATCTTATGTTGAATATATGCAATACGATGAGACTTATGGATAATAATTGAAACAAAGTCCATCATAAAATTGTTTTACAGTCGTGAATATTTTGGATGATTCTATGAATCTATCGACACCATATATACTAAAACGAAGAAATAATGTTACAGTTTTATTGATAATATCTTGATACAAAAAAAATACAGAGCTTATGTATTTAAATACAATATAAATGGGCTAAATATCCAGCCCATACAAATCTGGTGATCTCAGTCTACTAGTAAAGTAAAATCATGTCCGTTGATCTTGATCTATGGTTCAGATGTAATATCACTTGATGGAATGGATTGATAAGTGTGCTTCTGATAATATTAGCTCACGTGATGTCGAGACCCTTGTATTGTTTGTTTCATTATATGCCGCCTTAAACAAAGCTAGGGTTTTATTTCTTCTTTGTTCTCCATGTCGGCTGAGGAAATTCTGAGCTCTTCTCGAAATCGATTGAAATTTCTGGCTGATAAAGCCTTGGTTAGGAAGTCCGCTCTTTGATAGTAAGATGGAACATGGTTGACGGCAAGCTTGCCGCTCCCTGTCCTTTCTCGAACGAAGTGGAGATCAATCTCCATGTGTTTCGTGCGAGCGTGCTGAACTGGGTTCATGGAAAGTGAGATAGCGCTGAGATTGTCACACCAAATAACGGGCTTGCGAGTTGATTCGAACCCTAATTCCCAAATTAGGGTTTCGATCCAGGTGATTTCACCTACCGTACTCGCTATGCACCTATATTCCGCTTCAGTGCTGCTTTTGGAAATAGTGGGTTGTTTCTTCGTGCACCAAGAAATCGGATTTGGTCCCAGATAGACACAATATCCAGAAATGGATTTTCTGTCATCGATGTTGTTCTCCCAGTCAGAATCACTGTAAGCATGTATATTTATATCCTTACTAGCCTTTAAATGCAAGCCATATGTATTTGTTCCTTTGAGATATCTGAGAATTCGCTTGACGGGACTCCAATGCTCGTTTAGGGGATTCTGCATGTACTGACATACCCTATTGACACTAAAGCATATGTCTGGCCTAGTAATGGTGGCGTACTGAAGTGCTCCAACGACACTTCTGTATTGCTTGACATTATCGATAGGCTCACCTTTATTTTTAGATAACTGTTTATTGCTTGTCATAGGGGTAGGTAGTGGTTTTGCCTTGTCCATGTTATGTCTGACCAGAATATCATTGATATATTGCTTCTGTGATAGAAAGAATTCATTGTCAGTCTTTCTTTGGATGTTTATTCCTAAAAAATATTTCAGTTCACCCATGTCTTTGATTGCAAAGTGCTTGTCCAGTAGTTTTATGATGTTGTTGATTTCTTGTTGATCATCTCCTGTAATGAGTATATCATCAACGTATACAAGTATATACGTGCTCGCATGCTTGCCTCTTTTTAGATAAAGTGAATTGTCTAATTTTGTAGCATTAAAACCCAAATGTGTTAGTGTGCCTTTAAGCTTCTCGTACCATGATCTAGATGCTTGTTTTAACCCATATATAGCTTTGTGTAGCTTGCAAACATAACCTTTATTTGCATTATGATTGTATCCTTCTGGCTGTTGCATGTAAACATCTTCACATAGTTCACCATTTAAAAAGGCATTATGGACATCTAGCTGTCTTATTTTCTAATTTTGTGAAGAGCTAAAGTCAACATAATCCTTATAGTAGTTGGTTTGATCACTGGGAAAAAGGTCTCAGTGAAATCAAAACCAAACTGTTGTGAATACTCTTTTGCCACCAACCTGGCTTTATACTTTGACACAATACCATCTGCATCTCTTTTGATTTTATAAGTCCATCTGCATCCCACAATATTTTTGTTTCTTGGTGGTTGCACTAGTGTCCAGGTCTTATTTTTGACTAATGCATTTAATTCTTCATCCATTGCTTTTCTCCATTTTTCATGTTTGCTGGCCTAATCATAAGAATTTGGTTCCACTTCATTTATTTGAGCTATGTATAATTTAGGTTTAAAAATACCACTCTTAGATCTGGTAATCATGGGATGTCCTTTTTCTGCATGTTGACTATGAGAATCTTCCAGTTGACTATCATTGATGTTTGCTGTTGCATCTGTTCCTTGATCATCATTAGATATATTTGCACTTTGATCATTATTTCGATAGCTGTTTAACATGCTAGCATTCTGCTCATCATTCAAATACTGGTGAGTAGCTGTTATCATTCCCATTGTCTGAACTGTGTTCTGATTTGCTGCTAGACATAGATACATCTTTATCAACATTTTGCATTGTCTGATTGTTTCCTTGAGTACATTCTGACGATTCTGGGATGTAAAAACCATGTGTTTTGTCATTGCTGATTTCATGATTCTGTTTTCTCTTATCTGCAAATGGAAACACATTTTGATTAAACACAACATGCCTTGAAACATAAATTTTGCCTTGACTGTCCATGCACTTATATCCTTTTTGATTGTGTGCATACCCCGGAAAAGTGCATGGACTTGACCTCAGGCTCAATTTATGTTTGTTGTATGGTCTGAGATAGGGATAACACAAACAGCCAAAAATTTTAAAATGATCATACTTTGGTTTAACTTTAAAAAGTTTTTCATGTGGACAGTCATTGTTTAGCACTTTTGTTGGCATCTTATTAATGAGATATACTGCAGTGGCAAAAGCCTCACTCCAGTATTTCAAAGGTAGTGATGCTTGAGACAAAAGTGTTAAACCAGTCTCCACAATATGTCTGTGTTGTGTAACGACGGTCGGACCAAGCTCTCCATCTCCAGCACGTGGCGTACGCATATGGGTTGGCACACACTTTGTTGTAACAAAAGGAATCCCCAATGTTACGTGCCTACCAACCCATATTTATACACCATTTCTCCAAGTTATTTAGCGATGTGTGACTTTCCAAATCCGAACTGTCGTTCCTCCATTAAACATGCGAGACAACCCTAACAGTCTGTGTTTCCTCTCAACTAAACCATTTTATTCTGATGTGTGGGGGCAGGTAGTTCTGTGAAGAATTCCCTTTTTGCTAAAAAATTCTTTTAATGGTTTAAATTCTCCCCCACCATCTGTTTGTATTATTTTTACACATTTGTTAATTTGTTTCTCAACATGAGTGATAAACTGTGTTATAGCATGGCTAGTGTCAGATTTAGCCTTGAGAAAATAAATCCAAGTATATCTTGTGTGTGCATCTACAAATGATAGATAATACCTGTGCCCTTGTGTTGAATTGAGTGGTGCTGGTCCCCATAGATCTGCAGTAATTAACTCAAGGGGATTTTCATATATAGTTTCAGAAATTTGAAAAGGCAATTTATGCATTTTGCCCATTTGACAATGATCACATAGAGATAAATCAGATTTATTTGGGACAGAAATATTGTTTTGCATTAAAATGAGTTTAACTACATCATAACTGGGATGGCCAAGTTTACAATGCCATTCATGAAACAACTTTACATTATTGTCACTCCTTGTGCTAACATTATTTGACCAAATTCTCTCATTAGCACCATCATTATTTTGAATATTGCTGAACTTGTATAGACCATTGTCCAGCTTACCCTGTAATAATATGTTTTTATTTAATGAATCTCTAACAAGACAAGATTTTGGGTGAAACTCAAAATACACCTTATTTTCACTAGCAAATTGTGAAACACTAATAAGGTTTTTCTTGATACTTGGTACTCTTAATAAATTGTTTAAATAGAGTAGCCTAGTACCTTTTATACAGCCAGTACCAACATGTGTTATATTTGCCGCTTCACATTTCCCATAAGAACAGTTTGATTACCTGTGTATCCTTTGTTGCCTAGATTTAAATTCTGTAGGTTGTTTGTGATGTGATTTGTGGCACCAGAATCAGGAAACCATTCATCCATGCTGTAATCATCTGTTTTAGCTGTGTCATCAGTAGTATTATCTCCATTGCTTTTGGATTGGTTCCCAGTCTGAATCATGTTAGCAGTTGGTTGTTTGTTGGTTTGAGATGTTTGTCCTGCATTGAAATCTTCCTTGTATCTGAAATAACATTTGTTTGCCATATGCCCAAATTTTTCACAAATCTGACATTTAACTTTGTTATTGTATCCATTCCTCCCTCTGCCTCTGCCTCTTTGAACATAGCCTCCTCTCTGACTTTGATTTTCTTATCTGGGTTGATTTGATGTATTTTTCTGATTTTTGTTCCTTGATGCAACTGCATAATTGACATTATATTCTTCTTGCATTGATTTCCTTTGTTGAATCCTTCCCTCATGAGCCAGTAGAGCTGTGTGAATGTATTCAATATCAGGCAGGGTTGGTTGTGTGGCTATATATGTTATTAAAGATTCATAATCTTGATCCAATCCATTGGTTATCACTAGAATCTGTTCACTGATGGATACATTATGACCAACACCTTTTAATTTGTCACATAGATTTTTGATTTTGGCAAGATATTCTCTCATTGGCATATTATTTTTCTTTGCATTTTGTAATTCTCTTCTATATTGCATGACCTTTGCTGCTGATTGTGAACTGAAAATGCGTTCGATTGCTGACCATATCTCATAAGAGTTGTTGCATCCAACCATTTATGACAGTAAGCTTTGACTAATTGAGGATAGTAGCCATGATGATAAGAGATTATCCTGTTTTTGTTAATGTTTGTAATCTGGATTGCTAACAGTCTTGCCTTCTTTGTCAGTTATCATGATTGGTGGTATGATCTTGGTTCCAGAAACATAGTCATGTAAGTCGTATCCTTTTAAAGTTATTTCGACTTGATATTTCCATAAGATATAATTGTCTTCATCTAATGGTGTTGTGATAACTTGACTTTTAGGTTTGATCAAGATCAGATCCGAATTTTGGGAGTTCTTGGACTGGTTGCCTGAAGTGGCTGATGTTACTTCTTCTTCATCAATTGCCATGGTGATTCAATAATCTTGAAATGCCGGTTTCTTGGTGAAGAAGGATAGTTGGCAGGAATATTGGCGTGGCTATCTGAGAATAGCAGCCAAGAAACAAGAAAGGATGGAAATTCGGAATGCTTGTGATAGGTGTATATTACTGTTTCATGAAGATACAGTAATATACATGAACAGCAGTGAAGAATCTTGCAACCAGAGGAGAAAAGTGAAGAGAAATTCTGATTTCTCCTTTTAGGATGGCAAGAAATGGATATGGAACATGTGTAATAGATCTTGATGTGATCTAAAGCGAGATATGCCTCCTCGATGATGATATTTTTCTAAGAGGATCCAACACAACTCAAATCTTTGAAATCTTTGAATTTCTTTGATTATGATTTTAGAAAAAAAAAATTGCCGTTTGGCTTTTGAAGCTCTGATACCATAAAACGAAGAAATAATGTTTCAGTTTTATTGATAATATCTTGATACAAAAATAATACAGAGCTTGTGTATTTAAATACAATATAAATGGGCTAAATATCCAGCCCATACAAATCTGGTGATCTCAGTCTACTAGTAAAGTAAAATCATGTTTGTTGATCTTGATCTATGGTTCAGATGTAATATCACTTGATGGAATGAATTGATAAGTGTGCTTCTGATAATATTAGCTCACGTGATGCCGAGATCCTTGTATTGTTTGTTTCATTATATATACTTACAGTGCGTATGGTATTTTCTAAATGCACAATCATTGAACCAAAACTAGTTAATTTTTCCAGTTATTTCTATCGTTATCTAAACTTGCTAGCTTCCATTTCAAGCTTGATTATATTTATGTCTGTTTCTGAATTCGTCCACGTTTTGATGATGAGTTCTATCGTTTTCGAAGTTTGTCTCTTGTGTTAGACTAAGATGTATACCAATTTTGATAAGAAAGAATATAATATTCACCAAATTGGTATTGGAACAATACCGACAATTTTGTGAGGGAAACATGTATTTATGAATTACCATAGCAACATGTGAAATAAACTACAGATCATTATTTATATGTTATGCATCGTCCATATACTTTTTATATAGTTTATCCGTCATACATTTAATTTCATAAATACACATAGTTTCTTATTATATATGTTTAACACAAGACAGCAGTGATATTTTCTCACATATAGTTTATCCATCATACATACATAAATACTAGTAGTTTCTCATTATCTATGTTCAACATAAGCTGTGGATTTTAGAAAATAGACTAAAAAGTTTAAAAGTAAATGTTACAGATTTTTATCCTGTTGCATAGATGTTTAAATTATAATTAATAACCTAACAACTTAGGCTACTAGCATCATATAACATTCACATACTTTCCATAAATTTAAAGGTTTTCAATTGGATGGACTAGAGAAAACACTATAAACATAATGGTATGCACAGTGCTGAACATTGGGTTGCCCTGGGCATAAGCTATAAAAAATGAAAAAAAATTATGTTGTCCATAGAAATTGAAGTCTTAACCTCATGGAAAATGAGTGGATGCACAACAAATTAAGCTAATGAATCTTTATTCAATGATGTACATAAAATCATATTTTGTTTAAAATCTATTATTCATAAATAACATATGTTTTCCATGATTGCCGCTCCTGTCGAGGGGATTGCTCCAGACGACTGCTCAGCCTGACCCCTGAGCCAGCCCTGGATATACAGTTGATATAACACCATGTGGAGAATGATTACTAAGGTAGGGTCAATAAATTTGTTATATAGTTATATTCTTGGCTTTCTAGACAAGCGATTCTTCCTTAATGATACTCCAAAGGTGTTTTCTCCATGTATCAGTATATAACTACAACTATAGTCTGTTTGTGAGACCGGTTCAAAACGTTATTCTCACATGGCTCCGTGGGCCTATTGATTTTAAAAGGGTCGGTTACATCTTTGATTTTTTTCAAATTCTTTCTGTACTACTCTCTTCAAATACACTCTACTCTATGTTTAATTTAGAGCCATGGTAGTTACGCATCATTACATACTTCATTTTACCCAGTTTACATATTACCCAATAGAATTTGATTTATACTACTTACACAAACAAATTTTTTATTTTTTTCAACATTTATATCAACGGGCAGAAAACATATGATAAATATATTTTGAAATATTCAAACTGTAAAACAGTATCGAATGATTTAGGAAATAACGACAATTTATTATTGTTTGAATCGAGTATATATTAAGTAGCGATTATTCTAGATGGCATTGATTATTTTACACGGTAAAGGGCACAAAATCACCTTGATCCAACATTTCATGTCCTAATGAGCCCCATCACTTGATAATTAACATGTAACCATCACATGAGACTAAATTGATTTTGTTGCAAAATATTATGTCTTGCGATTAGTTTGGCAGGCACGAAGGATCAGACAAATGTAGGACGAGAGGATTTAAAGTCGACAAAAAGAAAGTATATATCATTATCATTATTATGTTTATTAATAGTTGTTTGGAAGCGCAAGTTTTGGTCCGACCGCGAAGTTTCAAAATTGTCCTTTATATGAAATTCTTTAAATAAAATTCTCCACTAGTTAATCCTAGAAAATAGCATCTGCATATCTGTTTCTAACTCAGTGCATCTATTAATTGATTCTAAAAAGTAGCATCTACATGCTTGATCCTAAACTCATGCATATAACACCGCACTTTTGTTAAGTGTAATATTATTGTCAACGGCATACTATGGTGAGTAGCGTTAGGAAGCTCAATCTTTTATTATACGTTAGATTCAATACAAGTTGAAATATGGAGTTTATTATTATAATAATTTTTTGTTTCTAAATTTAAGTGAAAGTATGATATTTGTCTGATATCAACGTCAACTTACAAAAACGTCTCTTTATATATATTAACAAATGTTAATATCACTTAAAAATATGATCTAGCAAATAAACTTTTTGCAAATTCATAATGCGTTTTTACATATATTAATATAGTTTACAAATATGATCTAACAAATAAACTTTCTACACTTTTGTGCGTTTTATTAATTGATAACGGAAAAAAAAATTCAAACCAACAAAAAAATTAAACGATACAACTTAGAAATAAAAGCTATTAAAAAAACATTAAACGATGCAACTTAGAAATACAAATTCAAATTGACTACACATGGTTCCAACGTAAAATCATAGCTAAATATTTATGAAAATCATTTTTTTTAATACGTTAAGCATATATAATTTGTAAAAAATCATTTTATCCGCGAAGGGTATACTACTGTCACGCGCAAAGCGTGTGCCGTAACACTCGTATTAATAATCAGAATAGAAACAGAATCTTTTGGTCCGACGCTGAAGTTTCAAAAATAACCTTATATGCAAACAAGATATAAGAGTTTGAATCTCATCGTGAACAAAAATTAACATCTATCTTCAAACGGAAAAGATATAAGTTCAAACCCGGATTCAACCAAAAAATTATATTTTTTCTTTATATTTTTCAGTTTATTTTTATCAAACTATATATAGATTTTAATTTAATAATTTTATACCAAAGTTTTTAAATGCACGTACGTTGCACGTGCTAAAAGATCTTATATCATAATTGCTCTTTAATTAAGGGATTATCAAAGGACGGCTCAGGGAAGTAAAACAAAAGGCTTCTTTTAATTAGAAGATCTTTCTAAGAGGAGAATCAAATCATTAATTCTCCTTTTATAAAAGCAAGTTGAAATGATCAAATTCCCCCTTTTATAATCTTTTTTCTTTTTTCTTTCCATTTCATGTACAATTATCCAACAATATTTTTTTTCTCTTTATCTACGAACCCCAAAACCTAATTCTCTAGTTTTTACCTATTCGGCTGAACTTAAAATCATAGAGAATAACTCATCTCAATCTCCATCTAAATATATATGCCATAATAAAATAATATGGGTAAAAATAGCTTTACTTTTGTTCAAAATTTCAGTAATGTCTTGAAGGATGTTTATGATCTAAAGTTTTGATCTAGTTTCAAAGTAAGATATAAAATTATTATTTTTATTTAAAAGAAAATTTATTCGAACAACATAAACATCAGTATTTGGTATATATTTAGACTGAAAATGATATAAATGGATTTTCGATCGAAGATTAGCAAATATGAAATTTTCTCTAATCTTACGCTTACTGATTTTTCAAGTAGGATAGAAAATTTTACAGTAGAAGAGGTATTTTTTAAAGAAACGAGGAAGAGGAAATGGGAGGGCATTTCTCAAACAATTGAATATATTTTTTATCAAAAGTATTTATGGGTAAATATTTCTCCACCTAGTATTTTTATTCTTTTCCGTATTTCTCCCCTTATCTTCCATATTCCCCTCAACCATATTAATTTTCCATTTAACACTTCTCTTAATTAAGGCGAGAATTAAATTTGGATCCGGTATTAAGATGGCTAACTTTAAATTTTGAACTCTAATTGGCATGTTATTAAATTTGACCCCTAAATGTCCCATTATAATTGTTGAATTTGTCCACTATAGTCAAAATTTATAAACTAAACTTTACTATTGAACATTTCAAGATGTAAACTTAAAAGTAATGGGAAAAGGTAAGACTTAAAACTCTTATTAAGGAAAAACTTCTACTCCACCGTTTAGTGGAGCATCTAACTTCTAAATTTTAATATGTCAAACTTAGGCACCTACTTTTCTATGATTAATTATGATTGATTTGTTTCTTGGATTTATTTACAAAATTAAGAAATAAAAATGCACATTCGTGGAGATGTTAGATTGATGAATTTTATTTCTCAAGCAAAAAAGAAAAGAGCTCTCAAAATTTCTTATTTGACAAGCTATACCAATCAAAATTGATTGTACTTTTTCTATTCCTTAAAACTAGTATATTATAGACTCTTGTTTTCTTAATCATAATCTGTAACAGTTAACTAGAAATATACAGTTAATGATAACTTTACAACTTAAAAGCATGTTAAAAGAGTTTCTTTTCTTTTTTCTTTTTGAGTTGCTCTTAAAAGGAAGATAGAACTGTTACCTTTAAATTTTGAATATGTAAACATACAATCAAGTAATCCAACAACTACCAACTCCAAAAAACTTCTCATGTTCTCTTTGGTCGTCTAAAGGAAGCAGATCAGTGCATTATTCCTCACAAGCATGTGCTCGTTACATAATATATTTGTATTTTCATGGCTTTTCCTACGTTTTTCTTCCCACATTAATGAGCATACAACCCATCCTTGTACGAATATCAAGGGAAGTCATATTCAATAGTGTTATTCTTTTGTGGCTTGCACTAGCAAATTGGCCATCGAAAGTCATTCAGACAAGTCTTTATTAAATTAAAATTTAGTCTTTAATTATAGGTTTGTACAGTAAAATAAATCAGCTAGAACTACCTTTATTCAACGGCAAAAAAAATAACTGTGGTTATTTTTTGTAAGCATGCATACTTATACATATAACCGCTAAGTTGAAAACAACTTCAAGTCTCCAAATAATTCAAGAAAAAGGGGAAAATTTTGACAGATGGGCCACTATAAGACTGAAAACTAAACAAATTAAATACACAGGCTGTATTATCTGAAAACGCGTTTTATAGGTCCACAGCATTTAATAAAAGGATGAACTTAGCGAATCGATTCCAAATCTATACACATAAAGAACAAGGTCGAGAGATTTTCCGTACCTCATTGCATCCGTATACATGTTGGTTAGTTGGTGGACAAGCTTTCATTAATGCATCTAATCTTCTATATCTTTCTCTTTTTCTCCATACTTCGCTCTTTTGTATAGAAGAAGAAACTAGTTCCACAGAACAGTTGGCAATGAGATATTACAAGTGTTTTAATGCACAAAAAATAATATTCATTTGGTATTTATTTTCTTCTTTCTTCATAATTTAGGGATGTAACTGTAAAAGCAACCTTTCTTGCAGAATTTACTAAGTTGGCGTAGGAGATTTTCTCCATAAAAAAGAAATTGATAAACTGAAGCATGGACATATCTGTATTACTGTATATACTTCATTGCATCTGTAAACTTGTTGGTCATCTGATAAAAGGCTTTAATGATTGCATCTCATTTTGCATATTTTTTCCTTCATGCTTCACCCTCTAATATTTAATGCAGCTTTCATCGCGTACTCCTTCCTCGTAACATCATCAACCACCTTCTGGAATGATTAGGTTCATTACTACGTACAAACATAAGAATCATTAAATTACACTGTTATGTGATAAAATTACATTTTATGCTATGATAAATATTAAATGAGGAATTAAGTAGTCCCACAAAATAATCAAAATTGAATGATGAACAAAAAAAATACAGCAGACAATTGAGCCATTAAGTATGAACAAAAAAAACATACTACAAACACAGTCACTTTTACAGTCATTCCTTCAAAGAGTAAACATAAGCACAGGACATTATTGAAAAGGAAATATACATTCTCAACAATTTATCGTAAACATTCACATAAAAATCTGGTTGCAGGACCAAAATTTTATCACGACTCTTTGCTAGCTTAGATGAAGTTTCGAAAGAAATTAACAAAAATAACACACCGTACATTAATCAATATAACTACTAATGAAAAAACAAGTAAAACACCTGACAGTGAAGTACTGTATAATGATTACAAATAAAAACCGTGTATCTTGAAAGCCATAAGCTAACCAAGCTCGGTTTAATTGACAATTGATAAATGGTGCTTCCATGGTCATTTGAATCCAATCATGTAAAGCCGCTCACCAGTCACCTAGAACTGTCAAACAGGTTGGGTTGGAACAAAATAGGTTGGGTCGAGTTTGATCCAACCCATTTATGACTCATTCTTTTTGACTCATTTATGATCAAATTCATTTAATAAGCGGGTTATCAATTTAACTCATTTAAAGATTTAAATTTGATTTAACTAATAAAAACAAATAAATATAAAATAATTCTAATTCTAAGTTTTACGTTTTGAATTTCGATAGAATTCCAAATTTAAAAATTTTAAATTTTAAATTTTAATTTTAATTTTCATCAAAATTCAAATATAGGGATGTGGTACCTGTTATTTTCTAAGTACAACTGTCGGTCTCCATGGAGAACTACGGTGTGCGTTAATAAGATGAAGTAGCCGAGTGTGTCATATTGTCCGTAATCTAGATGGGAGTTAATCGGTCGAAGTATCGTCTGATTTCTAATTAGTATGAAGAACTTATTGCATTCTGAACAAAAAAATATGGCTTCTGCACTAGGCGGAGTTCAAATATAGTGATGTGGTAGCCTGTCATTTTCTAAATACAACTGTCAGTCCTCATGGAGAACTACAGTGTGTGTTCACAGAATGAAGTATCCGAATGTTTCATATTGTCCGTAATTTAGGTGGGAGTTAATCGGTCGAAATCTCGTCTGATTCCAAGTTAGTATGAAGAAGGTATTGATAGCGGCTTCTGCACTAGACGAAATTCAAATATGACGATGTGGTAGCCTGTTATTTTCTAAGTACAACTGTCAGTCCCCATAGAGAACTACAGTGTGCGTTCACAAAATGAAGTATCCGAGTGTTCCATATTGTCCGTAATTTAGATGGGAGTTCATCGGTCGAAGTTTCGCCTGATTCCGAGTTAGTATGAAAAAGTTATTGCAGTCTGAACAAAAAAATAACGGCTTCTGCACTAGACGGAGTTCAAATATGAGGATGTGGTAGCCTGTTATTTTCTAAGTACAACTGTCAGTCCACATGGGAGAGAATAGTTAGATATCTATTTTGTAACTAAGAGAGAATAGTTACAAAATAGAGAGAATAGTTACAAATAGATATCTAGATATCTATTTTGTAACTATTCTCTCTCAGTGTGCGTTCAAAAAATGAAGTATCCGAGTGTTCCATATTTTCCGTAATTTAGATGAGAGTTCATCGATCGAAGTTTCTCCTGATTCCGAGTTAGTATGAAAAAGTTATTGCAGTCTGAAAAAAAATAGCGGTTTCTACACTAGGTAGAGTTCAAATATGAGTATGCGGTAGCATGTTATTTTCTAAATACAACCATCAGTCTCCATGGAAAACTACAATGTGTGTTCAAAATTCTTATTTTCAAAATTTATATTTTCAAATTTTAAGTTTTTAATAAATGGATAATAGATTACTAATTTATAACCCTTTTAAAAATGGATCAATCCAACACATAACTTATTTAATAAAATTTATAAATGGGTTGTCCCAACTCATTTATAAGTAGGGTAAATGGGTTGTGTCATATTTTGACAGATCTACCGTCACCATAGGAGCATAAGGTTCATATCAAATTCAAGTTCAAAATTATTGTTCAAGGTGAATCAGGGTGCCGAATGGAGCTGGAATGGAGACTATACAGAGTAATCACATTTTGAATCAAATAGCCTATAAAAATAATTATATGATTTTACTTTATTTTATGGAGAAGGAACTTTACACTCCATTATTTTACTTAAAATCATACTCAAATCAATAGTCATTAGGTCAAAGCAATCACACAATCAGAGATCACGACTAATAAATATTCAAAGCAAGTGTTTGATAAACATATAACTGCCTAGAGTTTATAGGCGAAACTTAGTTTTTTGGGTAATTCAAAAGAAAATTATAATGGAGAGAATTCAAGGGGGCCAACATTATAATTTAATCTTAATCCTTAGATTTAATTTAAAAAGCGGCTTTGAGTAGGAGATGAAGAGTGAAGATCTTTTTTCTTTTTCTTTTTTGTTTATATACAAGTTATCAAATATCTGTACACACACATATCGAAGTCCACATAAATAGAAGTATTAAAAACTGAAACTTCAAAAAGGCCCAAAAGCACCTACTATAACATTTAGGAGTAACTGTAATTGGCATACACTGGACCTTAGCCTATACTGGGTAAACATAGCATATGGCCCAGATTTTCATGATATTTAGAATCCCAAAATTATTAGTGTAGGTTGTGAAGAAAAAAACTGTCCAACTAATTAGTCATTGTATAAACTATCCTACAAAATGCATTCTTTCATCATCCTATAGATAACTTAATTATCTAATTCTTCTCCAGAGAAATCATCATCAAATGGCATACCTACACAACATATATCATTTCAATTTTGATGATTTTATTTGCCATGTAGTGACTGATAAATATATCAGCTAGTTAGATATATTAAGGGTATTTAGTTTAAGAGCACATTTTAGGGGAAAAATAGATATAAGAACAGTAATCTTTGATAATTAGACTAAGGCATACCCCATCGAATTAATTTAAACACCGACTCTATTTTAATGAACTATTTTCACTAAAATTAAATTCAAAAAACAAAGAATTACGATTAAAACTGCAAACAGACAAATAATAGAGAAGTGATTTCGAAGACATTTTAATTGATTAATGTTAACATTAAAAAATAGTATTGAGCAGTTTGGAAAGCTAGATGAATATATCTTACCTTTTAACACTTAAAAATAGTTATATTTTATCACTTAAAAGTTAAAATATAGAACTAAGCAACAGTAGATGAATGTAGCTTTATAAATTTAAAAATAGCATCATATTATATGACTTAAAATATAGAACTAAGTAGTTCGGAATAATATTCTCATTTAGCATTTGAAAATATGCTATTTTGTAAATAATGAAGCTATATACATTAAGTTTTCCATGTTGTTATTCCTATATTCTTTTCCTTCATATTCGTCACAAGCAACAAAAGAAAATACTTTCGTAATTAGTTTTTGTTATCTGTGAAATGTCGATGAGTGCCCTTGGTTTATAATTTTTGGACTTTATCCACTTAAAATGTGAAAGTTGTCTTTGGTGCATACAACATAAGTTGATTATCCTTTAAAATAAAAAAGAAAGCAATTTTGTCATTGAAATAAATATCCACATTTAGTGATTATAACACACGCATGGTGGGGGTGTGTGTGTGTTCGAATTGAGGTTAGAAATAGCAAGCTCTATGACTGTGAGGGACAGGATGGATCGGTTTATGTAGAATAACTTGGTTGAAATAATCAGACCAGGTTTATAATTTTAATTACATTTTCCTTTAAATTGTCAGATTTTATGCACACGAGTGGATAAATTTTGATACAAATACCAAATACTATGCTTTTATGGATATGTGTATGTAAATATTACATGTTGACTATTGGATCTCGTTATATTTACATGGAAGTCGAAAGGGATCTAATGGTTGACATCAATTACGCCATCTATTTGTGTTGAAATAGACTCTCGACATCAATCGTGTCATCTATTTGTGTTGAAATAGACTTCCTCTCTCTCTCTAGACGCGCGCGCGGGGTTGATGAATCATAGTGATTTTGGGAAGACTATAAAAAAGGTTTGCTTTGTAAAATCATAAAACTCACGCCATTACCTGAAGGTGGCTGCATTTGCAAAGTCAGTGCAGATTTCTACTCAATGGGTGGAATGGAACTCAATGTAGAAGCTATGGAAACAATGAAGGCACAGGATATTGGACAGTTTAAGGCTGTCGAGGCTTATCTACTGGCTAATCCAAATGCATATGTTTGATAATATTAGATTAGGGAGTGAGGTTTATGTATGTGTGCAATCATGCTGTGTTATATTTTTAGTGTGTCAATAGTAAGCCTCTTTCTTAATTATAGAAAGAGTAGTGGATTTCGTTGTGAGATTGGGAGTAGTGTGTGAAATAATATTTGTAACTGAGTAATTACGCTGCGTTGTATAAAATTTATGCTACAAACTAATGTAAGTACAACTATCGTCATTTGACTTGGGCTAAAAGACATGTTTCTAATGCAGTACTTTGAATCGCGGTTGTGATTGAAATCATAAACCATTGCATATAATTTATTTTATTGAAGAAGAACTTGCAACATTCATGACGAAATTCAGTGATGTTTAACTTCCTTTTAGAAGGAAGTGCATTATAGACATCTACTTATATGTCATAAAAATATGCTTATAGTTGAATCATAAACAGATTTTCTTTTTGATTTTTCTACAGAAACTCATCGCAGTTAATTAGAATTTTTATGAATTTTATTTTCCCACATGCACTATGTCAATCGATAGAAAGGTGGATCTTAAATTTGACTTTCATGCAAAACATAAAGATGAATTATTAGCTGAAAAAGGGGATGAAACGTAGAAAGCATTTTTGAAAGAAAATTTGTGTTCAATACTCACATATGAGCATCTGGTCATTCTACAAACGAATCTTACCATGATTTGAACTAGTATAAAATTATATTCTAATGTTCTTACAATCATCTTACATGAATATCGGTTTGTACAACCAAACTCACATGATTGCGAGATGATTCAAAACATGAGTACAAGTTTTACAGCGATATATCTGCTCAGCAAAAGCTACATGAACCAATTTGTGATGCATTTCTGAATCAAACGGTAAAACTGTAGAATCTAAACAACAACTAAACTTACAAGCAAAAGAAGCAACTGTAAGTTGCAACTAAAAGGATCAGAGGCCAATTTTATCTTGTTTGCTTCTAGCTGCTTTGAATGTCTCTCCGATTTCGTTTCATTAAGCGTGTTGATATCCTTGATAGGTTGGGGTTGAGAGTTTAGATTGGAGGCGAGATTTGGAATTAGGCGCCATCAAAAGGAGATGTACGATGAATCGTCCAAAGGATCGATGGGCTTTTTCCTATACCCGAATTTATCTATCTGGGTTAACTTGCATGTCCAAGTTTGTAAATCCGCCTCATCCGTGTATTAGCATCGATACTTTTCTTCCATTTTTGTTGTACGTCGATGCACTATTTTTTTTTTTCTTTTGTCGATCTCTTCTTCTGCTTGAAGCTTTGTTCATTTCTGTGAATCTTTCAAGATATTATTTTTCTTGATTCTTTATTAATGGGTTGTTCATTTTATTTATTATTATGAAACCTAATTTAATCATGAAAATAGTCAAGGTGACAAAATCTCTAACATTTTTTAAACGCTAGGACATGCGTTTCATTTTGGTGCATGAACGATAAAATTTCAGTTGAAATAGAGATAAAGACCAAATATTTTAGACCGAACACGCTAAATTAGGTTTAGGTTTTTTTCATATGATGAAGTCTGGATGATGGAGAAGGGGTACAGTAGATCTCGACGGTTGTGCGTTAGACCTCAGCGGCGGTGGCGGCGAGATAGGTGGACGCGATGGTGGTCAAGTAAGGTTTTGAAGAGAACGTGAGGTTGAAGTGTTTTGATGACATGGTGGCGGCGAGTAAGAATGAAGAAGAGGTGGCCCTGGCTAGGAAAGGGAAGGCCACGACGGAAGGGAGGACCGGGACAGAAGCCACCAATTCAAGGATTCGTCGTCCAAAAACAAGTCAAAGTCCCAGCCTTCTCAACGCAAGGGTATCGATCCACACCCTGGTGTATATAGCAGTAGCAAGTCGCCGCCTCACGTACCTACTTCGATGCAACATTCGGGTTCTTCCAACATCCGACGATCTTCTGAACGCCAGTCTGGCGCAGGAAATCTTGATACACCGTCTCATAGGTACGGCAAACGGACCCTCTCAGCTCCAACTACTCTTGATGCCACTGCTGTAGAAAAGATGACCGAGCTTAAGGTCACATTTCCTAAGTTATGCTTTGATGGGTTCAAAATTGTTCCTACTATGCATGTGATTCCTCCAGAGGCCAAGAACATAGTGCTCTCTTATGTTATTGATGTCTATGTC
Source organism: Allium fistulosum (assembly GCA_030737815.1). Taxonomy (NCBI): domain Eukaryota; kingdom Viridiplantae; phylum Streptophyta; class Magnoliopsida; order Asparagales; family Amaryllidaceae; genus Allium; species Allium fistulosum. The sequence continues at coordinate 1,397,024,549 of CM060902.1, forward strand.
TAGCATGGCACAACTCTTCAAGTGGCCGAGAGGATTTCTGAAGTGTTAATTGAAAGGAAGCACGAGATCGATCGCTTAACTCTCGAAGCGATTCATGATAAAAACATCATCAAACACTTGGATGAAGGAATCAAGGGGCTGAATACAAAGCTGGCTGATGCTGAGAAAAGAGCAAGCGAATCTTCTGAAGCAGTGGAACGTTTAATGAAAGTGCGTCAAGTTGAACTGGACAAAGTTGTTCACTGCAGTGGCACTTTAGCCCTTGAGAAGGACGTTTTGCAGAAGGAAAAACATGCTGAAAAAAATATAATGACGCCCTGGCCTTCGTATTCGATAGCTTGAGGAGGAGCTTCAGAAGGAAAAACAAGATAAATTTGAGGCTCAACTAGAGTCCCAACGATATTGCGAGGAAACCACCGAGGCTTGCCTGACCAAGATTGAGGCTGATAAACAACTTGCGCAAATAGAGACCCTCAAAGAGGAAGCTAGGAAGGCTGGTCGAACAGAGATAAAGGATGAATTCGATCCCCTGCTGATATATTACAATGCAAGTGTCCTTATGAACCCCAACCTTTGCTTTCTTGGAGAGGTGTACCCTGAGTCGCTAATCGAAGCCTGGGACTATATCGTTGAGCTGAAGAAGAAATCCCTTGGTGGCACTGAGGTTGACGAAGAGTTGCTTATGGTATAAATCTTGTGCGATGAAGAGTTTGACAAACTCAAAACTGCTCGACTTAGTTTACTCCGTAACCTAACGATCACTAAGAAGGGGAAGGATGGCGATGAAGCTTCTGGGTTCGGATCTCAAGAACCTCTCACAAGTCAGGCAACTGGTGCCTCAGCTTCTCATGCCCCTGAAAAAGAGATAGACTACGATCCAGATCATCCTGAAATCCACAAGTCTTTTGGGCTATCTTCGATTTTTAAAGGTGGCACTCCAGCTTCGATCAAAGGCCAATCCGACGAAGGTATATCTCTCACCTCCTCGAAGTTCAAAAAGGTTTACGTCTTGGGCACGAAAGTCACGAGCTTACCGATTGAACCTTGTGAAATTGTAGGTTTATCTGCATCCGTTCATACTTTAGATCATGATGTCATCTTGGGACAGCAGGAACTGAGCACGGAGTCTACGGCGGTCACCACTGCACAGATGATTCAAGCCGTTCAATCCATTGAGACTCCCGGCCCAGATGCTGAAGTTATAGGGGCTTTGAGTGAAGAAAAGACTGATGATCAATAGGCCCAGGATGAGATAGGTGACGTCATCGTGACCCATGCCTCTAATTATACGGACAAACATGGCTTGAAAGAGCACATTGAAAAGGAAGAGCTGGATAACCAAGTCAAAAGGGAGCATGCCGAGGTAGATGTCACTCCAATCCAAATCATACTGCTTGGTCGTAACGTCCGTAAAGAGGTTGACATTTCCGTATCCCAAAGTGAGACTGCTTCCGTTTATGTCTCTAAAAACATTTCACCTAAGGGTAGAAAAGGTGGAGGAAGGTCGAAGAGGAGAGGCAAGGGTGAGAGCTCCAGTGAGTCTACCCCGAAGAAGCCCAAAAGGGATAAGAAATAGCCGTCGAATCGTCTTGGGTTATGTATATCTAGGCGGCTAGTTTCTTTTTGTCGGTTGTGATCGTGCAGGTACGACCCCCGCTTTTGGCCTTTAGTTTTAGAAATAAACTTGCACTTAGCTTTCCAAGTTTTTGCTTATGAATAAAAACATGTTTCGTCTCAGTTTAACTTTTGTGTGAATTTGTTTAAGTGTTCGAGCTATTACGTTTTCCATTCAATGTACTTGTAATTTGTTACTCGTTATTTAAGTTGTAATGTCATTCGATCACTTGTTTCTTTGGGCGTCGATCCGATAAGTTCATCTCAAGGCCTCCTTTCGGTTGCGGCCTTAAGTCGTATCAAAATAAAGCGCGAGCCAAAGTGTTACACTTTTGTATTCAGGGGTTAAGTGATTTTATTCTTACCCCCAATCTCGGGTTGGTGGAGTTAGCTCGTGGACGATCGTACCCCATCCATTATGAGTTTGTACTCCTCCTGTCAGGCTCAGGTCAAAGTTGGAGAATGAATGGTCAAGTCGCACTCATTCATTTGTTTATACTCTTATCCTATTTTGGGGACCAAAGTTAGTTTATGGGCATTTCATCGCACCCACTGGATATTTGTACTCCAGCCCACACTTCGGAGATCGGAGTTGTTCTGATAAAGGGTCGAACCATATTTTCTTTGGTTAATTCCTTTACCCCCAAGTCAAGAGAAAAAGTCTAAGAGTGGTCGGTCATATCACATCCACTTTTACTTTACATCCCTCCCGTCGAATCGGGGGACAAGCTAGATAACGAATGGTCAAGTCACATCCGTTCTATGTTTTATACTCAACCCGTTGGATCGTAGGTGAGATTTAATGGATGATCGATCGAGTCATATTCATTCTGATCAATTCGATCACGGACCCGAGAACTTGGTTGGCACCAGACTCAGGTTACTCGCTGGTCTATATTAGGCATACATAGATGTAAGTTGGTTGCATATCACAACTACTATACTATGCACAAACAATTCATAGACATAGAAGAACTTCAAGTTTTATTGCTAATTGAAAGAGAAAGCGATATAGTCTATCTTGTTATATGGCTCTAAAATGCAAAAGCAAGTTCTAAATGAAATACAACTGAATGAAAAAAATCAAGTAAAATAGCGTTATAGATGCTCGATATTCCATGCTCTAGGGAGTGCAATGCCATTGACAGTTGTTACCTTGAAATTTCCATCTCCAAGCTTCTGATCGATGACATACGGTCCTTTCCATCTCAGACCCATGTTGATGGGGCTAGGAAAGATCTGTTTTAGGATGAGATCGCCAATTTCAAAGGTTCTAGCTCGGACTTTAACGTTGTAGTACCGGGTGACTCGGTGTCGGTGTGCAGCTGCCCTTAAGTCAGCTTCTTCGTTCTTCTCATTGTCCATGTCTAGAGATTAATTCCAAAATGCGACCTCTGTTTGTTCTGGGGTCATAGAAAGTCACTCGATGAGAAAAGACTTCAAGTTCTACGGGAATCACGACTTCAGAGCCGTAGGCAAAAGCGAATGGTGTGTGATCAATCACGGACTTGTGGGTGGTTCTGTATGCCCATAGAGCTAACAACATTTCATCAACCCACTTGCCTCTAGCCTTTTCCAAATTCTTCTTTAGAATGGACTTTATGATTTTATTAACAGCTTCGACCTGTCCATTAGCTTGAGGGTGAGCAACTGCCACAAATCTTTTCTCAACACGATGCAGGCGGCAAAAGTCTTTGAATTCAACACCTTCGAATTGGGTCCCATTGTCAGTTATGATTGTTCTAGGGAGACCAAAACGACATATGATGTTTCGAACGGCAAAGTTGATTACTTTCTTTGTGGTGATCTTGGCCAACGGCTTAGTATCGACCCATTTAGTAAAGTAATCGACCGCTACGATGGCGTATTTCGCGCCACCTTTGGAATTCGGTAAGGAGCCGATGATGCAATACCTCAAGTAGCAAATGTCCATGGACTGACCATTTGAGTAATCTCCATCGATGGGGCTTGTGGAATCTTTGCTAATATCTAGCACTTTTCGCATCATCTAGCATAATCGGCTGCATCTCAATTGGCAGTTGACTAGTAATAACCATAACGAAGTGCCGTCTTTGCCAAGATTTGCCCCTCGGTGTGATCGCCACATTCTCCTTCATGGACTTCTCTTAATACTTGCTTGATTTCATCGTTGGCAATACACCAGAGTATGGAAATGGAAAAACCCTTCCTATACATGACTCCTTCTTGAAGGATGTATCGTGAAGCTTTACGAAGGAGATTTCGTTTCTCATTTCTCCGTTCGGGAAAGATTCCCCTCTGCAAATAATCTTTCATCGGAGTCATCCATTACTCCTTCTTGGGCTCCATCTCTAAGACACAGTCAGTCTCCATCTGGTCTATACTCGTAGCGTAAATATTTCAACTGGGACCATGTAACGACCCACAAATTTATCACTTGGATAAATTATATTTATTTTTAAAATATTTAGATATGGATTTAAAAGTAAGAAATAATCATGTTTTAAGTGGTAAATAATAATAGTTATTTTGTTTGGAAAAAATATTTGCGGACAAATTACCAAGGTAAAATATTGATAATTTGTAAATATCGTCCTAGGTAAAATATCTGTAAACAACCGGAAATCATTTTATCAATAAAACTGCTTTTAAACAATAAGGATCATGCACGGCTCTGGATACAAACACTAATATAAGTATTCAAATAAGATTATGAATAAAATAATTTATTTTATTTTTGGAAAATAAAATGTATTTATGACATCGACGGTTGATATCATCGGTTTTAGATATTTCTTTGAAAATTTAAGTTAAGTTTAAATATTAAATAAATGGGTTTTTATTTACAAATAAACCTATTTTAATTATTTAATAATGATGGTAAAATAGTTTTTAAAAATTTGTTTACCAAAATAGATAGTTCGTAGAAAAATAGAAAATGTGACCGAAGAACGTTTTTCGGAATTTCGACTTTTCAACACCGGAAAGTTTTCGGAAACGTTGTTCGCCTTTATGCACTATATATACACATATATAGTAGATAATTAACAATATAATGATATACTAATAGTATATTGCCTTATGTTAATTATGTTTAGCAAGTGATGTGACAAGTCATGGTTTAAAAAATAATAACTTATATATATAAGTAGATATCATTATCTCTTGTCATATCTTAGCATTATTAGAACCTTGAATTTTGATGTTTTGATTGTGACAACTATATAAGTAAATATTATATGAACTAACCATATATGTAGGAGAAGATACTATGTTACTCGAGAAATAATCTAACAGATTGCAGACCAGATTCCAGATAGAAGCTTCAGTAATACATTTAGTCTACAGTCTGAGTCAAGTAGATAATACATGTTAAAATCTCTCCGAAGTGGTATATGCACGCACACACAATCTATTTTGTTTTCAAAAAATAGTTCATAAGCTAAAGATTTCATAACATAGTTCATGTACAAAAAGTTTTTTGAAAAAGTACTAGATATGGCAAAAAACAAGTCATTCAACCGGTTGAAGCATGTAGTTCGGTCGACTGAATGCCTGTGCACGTGCACAATTACACTTTAATATTCAAATGGCTGAACTATATGTTTCAGCCGACTGAATTGCATGATTTTTGCACTATTTTTTCTCTGATTCAATTTTCAATCGATTCAACAGGCTGAATTATTCCACTCAGACGGCTGAATCTTCATAACGGCTATATATTGAAAAGACACTTCATTTCAGCAAATAGAAACAACTCTTGATTCAAGAGTTGCTTCCATATTCTTTCATCGCTACTTTTCACGAATGATTGCAACTCTTAAATCACTATATATAGCCACAAAATCAATTGTTCTAATCACTTAATTCTGATTCTATTTCTTATTCTTATTGTCTAAACAATCTTGTCATTTGCATTCAATACTTTCGTTCAAATCACTTGTTCATTCAAGCAAAATTCATTAGTGATTAAATAAACTTCCTATCTTCACGAATCACACTATATACCACAAAGGAGAAGATTATAGGAAGGGTGTACGTTATTGACTTATCAAGTGCTACTCAATAGCATACTCAGTCAGAAGCAATTTTACTATTTGTATTATAAGTCCTGTTCGGTTGCTCAGGCGGTTAAAGTCCTATTCTATTGCTTAGGCGGTAGAAGTCCTGCTCGATTGCTCAGGCGGTGTAATACATGTTCCTCCAGATCAAATAAGGGTTTATTGTTGAATTCCAGAAGGAGTCTGGAACTGGACGTAGAACGGGAAGTTCGAACCAGTATAAAAATCTCTGGTGTTATTTACTTTACTATTTACCTTTATATTTACATTCCGCACTAGTAGATAACTTAGTCAATATTCCATATTATACGATCCTTAGTCACTTTCACTTGGTATCAGAGCTTTGGTCATCATATAACCATAACATAGTTATTTGATATTCAGTTAATATGGAAAATAACACTAGCACAAGTTTTATTGAAGGTCAATCCATTGCACGACCACCACTGCTTAACGGTTTGAATTACAACTATTGGTTAACTCGCATGAGTATTTATATGCAAGCAAATCGATATGATACTTGGAATATCACTCAGAATGAATACACTATACCTACTACACCATATGCACAATGGTCAAACACACAAATAATAGATGCTACTTCAAATGCAAAAGCCATGAATATGTTGTTTTGTGCTTTAGATAAGAATGAATTTAATAAAGTTAGCATGTATAGAACTGCTTATGAAATCTGAGGAACTCTTAAAGTTACACATGAAGGAACAAACAAAGTTAAACAAAGCAAGATTTCTATGCTTAAAAATCAGTTCCAAAATTTCAGAATGAAACTCATATGACTGTGCAACAGGGTGCAAGATTTGTAATCAGTTATAAATTCAGTCAAAATGGTCTCGGATTTGTAATCTATTTGGCCACTTGTACAACAAGCGTCCAAACTTCAGGTGCACTGAGAAAAAATGTTGAAATTGGATTGACTTCTTGCTGGAAAGAAACAAAGAGAAGAAGATGCGGTAATGTTGTGGATACATCAAATATGTTTGAAGAACAACGAGAATATACGGAGTCTAGGAGGAGAAAAATTATAAGACATAGGCCTAAAGAGGGGCTATAGTTATATTTGTATTTTTAGAACTACTATATCTTTCAATCTTTAGTTGATGTAATGATTTGAACTTAATCCAGTATATTTATACCTTTAGTAGTATTATAACCAATCAAATATATTTCACTCTTTAATGGTACTAAATGAAATTGTGATACAGTCAAAAATGTGGTAGGCATAAAAAAGTCCAAAAGTGTCAATCTTAACTCAAAATCTAGGAAATGAAACGAATGTGTAGTAGGCCATCATCCCTCAGTAAGAGTCTTTACTACACAACAGTCCGTATATGCAAAAGTATAGAGGTCTGGTCAGCCAACCTCTATACCGGCCAGCATATAAGGTCTGAAAGTATAAAGGGATGATATAGAGGTCTGGTCAACCAACCTCTATACCAGTCAGTATGTAAAAGTCCAAAGATGTCAATCCTAACTCAAAATCTAGAAAATGAAACATATGTGCAGTATATCATGATCTCTCAGTAAGAGCCTCTACTACACAACTGTTTACATATGCATATATAGACAAATGTAGAAAATCATTGAAAGGTAATGCATATAGTCTAACCCTAACTAGCTAAGGTAATGCATAAAAGTACCCAGCAATGCTCTTATGCCAACTATTGTGCATAACTATGTGATCGGCTTATATAAGTAATATTTTAAAGTTAACGGTAAATTAAGTAAACTGATAAATATTTATAATTTTTTAAAGGCATATTCATTTAATAACTGTATATTAAAAACATACCTACAACATCGCTAGCGCTACACTCAATCGATGTGTCCTCGTCGTTGGCAGCTCGTGCAAACATTGAAGATAATTTGCGATCGCAGTAGCATTTGGAATGGTATGGACTGCAACAACATTGGCATCGACCGCGTAATGGACAAAACATTAGCATCGACCGTGTAACAGATAATTCGTCTAGCAATTTTCATAGGTCGTGACGACATTTCGATGTTGTTGAATAAAAAGGAAAAAGTGAAAAAAAGGGGTTGAAAGTTGAAAATAAGTGAATAGTATCAGGCCGGCGTTTTATATAGATGTTGGTGTTTATGTGTTTACTCAACAAGCGCCTGTAGCTTAAGCGCTTGTTCAACAAACGTCTATCAAGTGCTCATATGCAGATGCTTGTTTGATAAGCGTCTCATCTTCAAATTCTTGTTGAACAAGCATTCGAACACCAAACACTTGTTAAACAAGCATCTGCTTTCCAAAACTAATGGCTAACCCATTGCGTTACATTTTGTAATTGCACTTGTAACCCATTTTTTGTTGGAGATGCTCTAACCCCCGTTCTCTCCAAAACCTAATTTTTATCATCCATGTCGACCCTAATAATCTTCGTTTTCTCCATAATCCAAACTCCATACTCCTCATCAACCATAAAAGATCTATTTTCTCAATAATCTAAACTCTATTTTCACAAATCTAGGTAACTCCATCAACAACCCGACTTTTAGACACAAGCAACCACTATGTAAGCAATCAGCCCCAGCTTCATGTGACATTTTATTACGAGCACGAATAGATATTCTCACAAACTCCAAAGCAATTTATTTTGCAGATAAATTATAAGAGGTACTCCATGCCGTTAAAGCCCCGTAAATTCACTGCTATAGCTTATAGCGCTCTTCGATCGCTACGTTATTTCAATATAGCGCTATTAAATAGTAGATCTGCTTCAAGCCCAGCTATTTTTTGCAACACATGCTAAATCGGTGCTTTTTAGCACCAGCTTTAGAAAAATTAATATAAAAAGGTTTATTTGACTAGTTCTCTTTTGAACCGAATCAAAAAAGTTGAGGTAACGACCTAATTTTAAGGCCAAAGTGCACAATATAAGTTAGAGATCTATTGTAGTCATCAAATTTGGACTGCATAAATCATGATATTCTTTGGTTTTGTTATTTAAGATTATACAATGTTTATTTTTCCTGCACAAATGATGTGGTAATGAAAATAAATTGACCTTAAATATTTGGTTTTATATTTAATAAAGTTTTTCGCACCTCCGTTATTTTCTGCTATATTCCTGCTCCATACTATAACTTTTGAATCTCTACCGCTATGCAACTGTTAAGCGATTTAAATTCACATAAGGTATTATATTTTTTTTGTTTTTTGGTTATTGCTGAATGATTTTGATTACATGAAAATAATTTAAAGTAATCTAAAAACCTATAATTTTTCCATGAGAGGTCAATAGGTTTGAATCAAAATTTCATTTGATTGATATCAAAGAAAGAATTTATTAGTATTTTTCTTTTATTTAATATGAATCTTACCCAAAATTCAGGGAAAAAGGGAGAAAAAAAACAAAACAAAAAAAATTGATCAAGTTACTATCAGTGTTTAGATAATGTTGCACTCTTGGTTGATAATTGTATGGCAAAATTCCAATTGAACAGCGGTAAATTATTTGAAATTTCTAGTATATGCTCGCTTGTAATCATTTTTAATAGATTGGCACCGTTTTGAATACACCGACATGGCCAAGAAAAATTAAAATTATTCATATGATATAACTAAATTTAATATGTAATAAATACTTTAGTTTAATTAAATGTCAAACTGTATTCATTATTTTGACTCTTGCCATCCCCAAATGTGGATGAAAGGGAAGAAAATGGGTTTAAAATAGCTTATGTATATCTTATGTATAACTCAACATGCAACCAAATAATTGATTAGGCTTGTAAACGGATACTTTCAGATGCAAATAGTGTCATATCTGCATCCGCATCCGAAATTATTTTCGGATATCAGATATCTGCATCCGTGAATATAGATGAATATCGGATAATTATCATATCCACTAATGGTCGGTAATTGAAAAATATAGATAAAAAAATTTGATTTAGCATAATTTTTTTCGATCCCATTGGTTGGTTATAAAAGTATCAAAAATAAACAAATATAATGATGATAAATAGTTTTTAACAACTATATACATTAAATACATATAATACAAACTATTAACTTAATAAAAAATAAACACGTTTTTATTGTACTAAAATATACAAAATATAAACTATAATCTTGACAAATACCGGACAAATAATTTTCAGATGCGGATACCTTCACATCCGCATATGTATTCATTTTTTCGAATATCCGATATTTATCCACTTTTCAAATATGGATGTGGATGGATTTCAAATCTTCATAAGGAGACTTTGCCTCTAGTAGTAGTAGTAGTAGTTCGTCATTGAAGAACATTTCCTTTAAAAACGTTGATGCAAAAGTAACATAATTATATATTAATACTTAATAAGAGTGAAAATATTTATATATAAAAAGATTGGATGGGTTGTTATCTTTATGGAGCAATAAGCCTCACATGCTACCGTTGAAGTTAAACATGGTTTCTTTATAGTAAATACATTTTCTAAGATATAGTTTTTATTGTTGATTCCTTTTATAGCAGAAAGAAAACTAGACAAATTTTGAATCATAGTAAACTTCACATGTTTACAAGACGATACCAAACTAGAAGTGATGATATACGTGAAAAACTTGGAGTAGCACCAATTGAAGAGAAACTGGTCTAACACCACTTAAGATGGTTTGGAGAGGCCTCCAGAGGCACATGTGCGCATTGGAATTATAGGTCGTATCGAATGCTCAAAGGGAGGTAGTGGTCAAGGTTGACATGGGAGGAAGTAGTAAAAATGGACTTGAAGGATTGGAATATATCTGAAGAGCTAGTGTTAGAATGAAGCGCATGAAAGTTAGCAATTCACGTACCAGAACCATGAGCTAGGAGTTTTTGCTTAAGGTTGGTTTAAGGATAGTGTTATAAGTTTTAGATTATCGGACTAGTGACTAGGAGCCTAAGACGTAGTGTTTGATCTTCAGTCCCTATTACTATTATTACTATTACTAAATTCCAATGGGGATAAGACGCTGACGGGGTCATATCCCTATACCCCAGTCAGGTAAACGATTTGCACGTCAATATCTCTACAAGCCTCCACTAGAGTTTCCTCTAGCATCACCACGCTCAAGCATAGTTCACCATCTTTCAGGTACCGACAGGCATTCTCCCACTTGAACCATTCACAAAAGATCAAGGTTAGTCGGTAGTGCACCCCACAAAGGAGATCCCAACCATCAGCTTCCTTGCACCTTCTGAGTTTTCATACCCCATCGACTTGCATGCATGTCTGACTCTTTAGTCCATGTTAGTTCTAAGTCGGTTGTTCGATGCAAGTAGCTAGAAACTCCCGCAAGGAAGTGTCATTCCTAACCCATCTCCCAATCGGCATGCGTCGTCCCGCTATTAATTGCCATGGAAGTAGCTTTAGAAGTTCGCCAACGGGTTCGCGTTAGGACCCCCAAGCCCAACCCTCATAGCCAATCCTTTTCCCGAAGTTACGGATCCATTTTGCCGACTTCCCTTGCCTACATTTTTCCATTGGCCAGAGGCTGTTCACCTTTGAAACCTGACGCGGTTATGAGTACGATCAAGTGTGGGAGGCACTCGGTCCTCTGGATTTTCATGGACTGCCGAGGGCGCAATGGACACCGCTCGACGCACAGTGCTATTCCAACCGCTTGACCCTACCGCTGGCTAAGCCATTTCCAAAATGGGCAGGCTGTTAAGCTGAAAAGATAACTCTCCCTAAGGCCCCCACTAGCGTCTCCAAACTCTCTAACGTTATCGTCTGCCACCACGTCCTGGCTCGGGAATTTTGACCTGATTCCCATTCAGAGCTCGTGCATCAATACGCTCTTTTACGGGTTTCCCCCGTCCCTTAGGATTGGCTGACCCATGTGCAAGTGTCGTTCACATGGAAATGGCTTATTCAATGTTTTTTGCCCATTACTAATAAATGAAGACCAAACGCAAATTTCGATCATGGGCCAGGTCTTCGGTCCCTATTACTATTAGTACCAATAATTTATCATTTTCGGTGCTTCCATTGAGAAGGACTTGCACTCGTGGATTTGGAAGCTAGGATCTTGGATTTGGAAGCTTGAATACTTGGATTTACTAAGCAATGGCTAGGCAATCAACAAGGAGAGCATCAGCGGATAGGAGCCATCCTGGAGTCAGGGGGCTTCTTCTGGAGCTGGAGCAAATCAGACATCTATCTACATCAGCAAAGATGAAATGGGAACAATGATGGATGCTATGTAGGAGAGGATGCTAAAGAGACATGAGGAGATGATGTCGAATCTAGTATGATAGATTGGACAAACCGGAGCACAGAACCAAGGAAATGGAGTAGCAGAAATGCTGGAAATATGGATCATGGAGTTGGAGCAGCAGGAGCTGAGGAAAACCAGAATCGGGACTTGGAGCGGAAACTAGCTGGCTTGATATGGATTGGAACAAACTAGGGGAAAGCTTCGATCGAGGAAGATGGATCAGCATACATCAATTCACATGGATCGACACTACTCCCCATGGAACTGGGGGCATGGATTTGGATGGCTTTGTAAGGAAACGGATAACAGTGATGGAATAGGAGCATCCATCATCCGCCACAAATTGAAGTGAGCCCGACTTAAGGACACCGGTCGTCATCTCTTGATCGGGATGGCATGAAGTAAAAGAAACTCCACATTAAAACGGTGAAGTCACTTGAACATGTACATGATCGAGGTCGGTCCCTAGGCATGCTTTGAGATGGCGATAAGCCGCCATAAAAAATGGTTCTAGAACTCGCTTGAATGTGAAAACAAGTATTTCGCCTCAAACGACATTGGATCTCGAACGATCACATTATGCCTTGAATGGCACTCGATCTCGAATGATCACATTCAGCCTCGAACGGCACTCGATCTCGAATGATCATATTTCGCCTCGAACGGCACTCGATCTCGAACGATCACATTTCGCCTTGAACAGGCACTCGATTTCGAACGATCACATTTCGCCTCGAACAGGCACTCGATCTCGAATGATCACATTACGCCTCGAATAGGCACTCAATCTTGAACGATCACATTTCTCCTCAAAGAGGCACTCGATCTCAAACAATCACATTTCGCCTCGAATACACACTCGATCTCGAATGATCACATTTCGCCTCGAGCAGGCACTCGATCTCGAACGATCACATTACGCCTCAAATAGGCGTTCGATCTTGAACGATCGCATTTCTCCTCGAGAAAACACCTGATCCCATGCGAACATCATCAGCCTGGGATAGCTACGAATTTGATCAACGCTCCCGAATGGCCGTTACAACAATCAGGCAAGATCACAGATTTGTTCACAGGTAATCAACGGGTTTCGAACATTGGACTTAAGGCAATTCAAAACAAGCCTTCCTACCGCAAAACATGTTCCGAGGGGAAAAAGTTATACTGCCTTTTGACTAGGCAGTATATCGTAAAAGTTGGCTAAATGGCTTCTGTGATCATCAAGGTAGGAAGCCCGAAGAGACGTTTATTGGGCTCGGAAATCGATGATATTTGAAAATATGGACAATAATTGGGCGGATTCGAATTGGGTCCAATCAAGGTGCAATCAATATGAAGTGACAAGGAAGGCACCATGGTGCCATATTTCAAATTTCAAGTCAATTAGAGTCTGTATGCTCGAGTCAGAGGCAAAGGGAGAATTTATATGTATCGATCGGAAGCGATCCATAAAATAGCATAAATCGACGAAGATCGATCAATAACTCAAAATCTACAAAACCAATGCACTTGAAACTTTCAGAGCATCAATATATTGAAGAGTAGAGCCCACAAAATGATCGCTTGACCAAACTCCCAAACCTTGGAAAAAGAGGTTGATCGTTATTGAAATGATCGTACAAATCAGCCAAAACGATCCATAGTTTCATGGAAAATGCGATATCTCACAAACAGTACATCAGAATTGCACAAAATTTGGAGAGAAAGTATCTTACATCATGGAGCACCCCTATGATAGATCGTAGCTCAAATCCCCCAAATCTTGGAAAAAGAGGCCGACGGTTACTGGAATGATTGTACAAATCAGCCAGAACGATCCATAGTTTCACGGAAAATGTGGTATCTCACAAACGGTACGTCGGAATTGCACGAAATTTGGAGAGTAAGTATCTTACATCATGCAGAAAACCCAGGATTGATCACAGCTCAAAACTCCCAAATATTGGAAAAAGAGGCCGATCGTTATTGGAACAATCGTACAAATCAGCCAGAACGATCCAAAGTTTCACGGAAAATGCAATATCTCACAAATGGTACGTCGAAATTGCACGAAATTTGGAGAGAAAGTAGCTAACATCATGGGAAACCCACATGATCGATCGCAGCTCAAAAGGATGAAGCATGGATTGATCTCCTATGATCCAATTTCTCATCAAAATAGCGAAGATCAAATGTCTCACAAACGGTAAGTCGAAATGGCACGAAACTTTGGGAGCATGGACTAGAGGCATGGGGGAACTGTTAAAAACGATTGCAGTGCCATCGGAGTTAGTATGGAATGATTTGCCTAAATTATATTTTGGTGTCCAATCGATCCCAAATTCTGTGGTTCGGGTCATATAGGCCTGGAGGTTCTTTTACCGAAGTTTCAGCCTGATCCATGCACGTCTTCAACTATAAATACAACAGACTTAGCTCATTGCAAAGAACTTTTCGGATGGCTCTCCTTCATCACTTCTTATCTCTTCATATTTATTAATTTTCTAAGGAAAAAACAATTGTACTTGTAATCTTATAGTATAAATAAAAGATTATTGGAGTAGACATAGGCTGGAGTTTGCCGAACCACTATAAAACTTGCATGTTCATTTACTTTTCTTCAATCTATTATGTGATCTACGTGCTTATCTTTCTATTTGGATATTGTTTTTGGAAATTAGTGCTTTCACATATAACTGAGCGTTTGTGACCATTTTTTGCGCAAATAGGTCCCTATTACTATTAATACCATTATTACTATTACTATTAATATCATGGTTTTTTTAATTTCTTCATGTGTTTTTGTTTTTATTTTTATTTTTATTTTTATTTTACTTATTTTATTATTGTTGTTGTTATTTTTTGTTTAATTATTTTACTTTATTTTATCATTATTATCATGGTTTTTATTACTTTTAAATTGACTTTGTCATTTAGTTTTGGGTTCCAACTCTAGCCGATCCCAACTTGTTTGGGGATAATGACTTAGTTGTTGATGTTGTTGTTGTAGGAAACCTCATGTGTTATTACTATTGTAGTTGTAAATTTGTTTCCATACGAGAGAGAAGTAGAATTATTATTTTGTGTGATCAGGCGATCAACCAATTGTAAATGAAAGGCATAGAGGAGTATGAACTGATTGTAGGTCCTCATTGATTCTATTACCCAGTTTTAGGTCTTGATTAATTAGTGAAACCCTGATTTACAACCAAACCCATTTATGATAGAAAAAAAATTATTGATTCTAACCTTAAAATAGATATACATTTCCATCATGTTACAGTGCAATGCCTTTTTTTATCATGTTGGAGAATTGAATTTACATTTTAATATCAGAATGATCTCTAACAGAAATTAAAAAAACCTGACAAATTTTTATTGTAATTTGTCATTTCTGAGGCTATGATATAAATATGCACAACTAAACATTATGTTTGACATATAAACTACCAAATACTTGTAAGGTGCTAGCATTACTGCTTTGTTCTACAAAAGTAACCTTGTCTTACCTTGAAATTTATGTTTCATCTCTTGAACATATAATTATAACCTATATAGATGAATGCTTTAATGATTGTGATAGTTTACATAAATGTTACATCATAAAAGAATAAGATTCAAGGAATAAACATTGTGTGATGCATGTCACCACGTCTGGCCTTAGCATACATCTAGATATATTAAAAGTTGTTTATCAAACAGTGTATATATGTTATAACTGTAGTTCAAACTCTATTGGCCACCCATTGGAAACTGAATCTTAGGTCATATAATGTACATCAAAACTAATGTATTTCTATTAGTGAAAACCAGTATTAACCATTCCTACTTTTCCTTTTATGAATGGCAGGCTCTTGCCAACAAGACCATAACACTTTCCCACCTCCATATTTTTTAGAACAATTTGCATTATTAGGATCTACCAAAAGTGGTTACATCTCTATATAAAATTTCAAGATAGTGGGTAACATTTCAATCAATCCTAATTTTCCATCTTTCAATGATATTACATGAAGTTATGAATGTGATGATTTCAATATATACTTTAGCAACAATCAATTATGAAATCCTAGATTCAAATATATAGCTCATATTGATTTAATTGAGAAATAACATAAGAAAGATAAATAATTAGCGAAAACGTACCTGAATCCATAACTGGTTTGAGAAGAAGAAAATTTTGGTTTGGTCTTCCAGATTGACATAAACCCTACATATGAAATTAGCTCTCCATGGAAGAGGGTTAGAGAGTTGTTAGAGCTTGTGTAATTTGAGAACCATAACCCCTTATTTATAATGTTGGTATTTCCTAGTTTGGTCCTTCAACAAATTAAACTGCCCCGGTATCTACACATTAATCCCATGATAATTAGATTCTTAAATCTTTTACATTTAGTGTAAATTTGATCACTTAATTAGGATTTACACCAAAATAGCACAATATATTTTATTTTTACATGTGCGGCCCATATGTCAAAATATTCCAACAATGAATCTTAATGTGACTGCAGGACTAGATGAAGTTCTTAACTAAAGCCATGAAACAATAAAAAGTTATTGATTTCATTGATATGGTACCTTCTGGTTTCTATTTTTATTTCCTCTGTTGCTTCTTATTTTTTTAATGAGGTAACCTTTGAATGTTATAGATTCTTAATACTCTGTTTAGCTCTCTTCAATATAGTAAGTTTGATTTTGAAGAATTTGTTGCTGCTTAGTTAAGTTTTTGTTAGCTTGAAGGGCAAAATGACTAAGAGCAGCATGCTCGTAGAGGTTATGAATTATTTGAAAAGGATGGAAACGGGGCTGTAGTGATTGAAGTGTTATGGGAATTCTAATTCAAGACCACTCAAATTAAAACTCCAAAGCACAGCGGAAAACGAGATCGTAGTAAGAGGTGCAAAAACAACCAATCAATATCTTGATCCAATCCAAAACCAATCACAATCACCAAACAAACAATAGAGAAACAAAACAATAATGATAAAATAAATCACACACCAATTTATAGTGGTCCCACTAACATCTTGTTAGTGTATATCTGCTCAGGGAGTGCCTTTATTAATACCAGTGAGAAGAGTACAAGAAATTGATTACAATGATCAATAATCAAATAGAATAGATTTGTGGAGAATAGAATTGAAGAAAACTAGGTTTTGATAAACCCTATTTTAATGGAGGATAAACTCTTAATCTCTTGGATCATCGTATCTTTGAATTCTGAAAATAGCTTATATAATGAACAATCATTTTTTGGAAAATACCCGATTTTCCCATTGAAGCCTTCACAAATCAATTCAACAAGCCTGGGCAATATGGACACCAAATATCAGCTCCGATGTCTAACCCATGCTGCCAGATGTCTAGTAGAAATCTTGGGAAATAAATTTCCTGAGTCTCAGACGTCTGAGACCATCTCCCAAACATCTGAGAGAACATGCGGGAAGCCAATTCCTATATCTCAGACATTTGGTACCTTCTCTCAGACGTCTGAGAGTCGTGGACTCAGTAGCGCTCCACCTTCCTCGCCATATCTTCCTCCTCTGAGCTCCGAATTGCGAACCGTTTTCCCATCATCCAAGCCACTTCCAACCACTTCAATTTTCCATATAGCATTGCCAAAATTCAACACTCCACCTCGACACTATATCCATCTCCATCACCATGAACCGATAGTGCCAAACTGTCACTAACTATACCTTTTTCCAAACAAGCTTGAATACTTTCCCAATGAGCTCCAGCAAAGTCACCGCCCATTACACACCATCAACGAGCTCCGCCAAAGTCACCGCCCATTACACTCCATCAACGAGCTCTATCAAAGCCACTGCCCGCTATTGAAGTGTTGAAAGCACCCAAATCCAAAACCGTCTCACCAAAAGATAAAAGTACTAAGGAGTGTAAACTAGTACTCACCAAAAGGATAAAACCACAATCTCTCACCAATACTCTTCATCTTCCATAACCAAGCTCCTCCCTCAACCATGCCACCCCGTGGCATCTAGCACTTCAACAAGCGAATCAAGTTCGAGCAATGCTCGAACTTCCTAACCGGGAATGCATTAGTGAACATATCCACCGCGTTATCCTTCATGTGCACAAGATATACTTGCTTATCTTTATCCATGGCTACTAAAAATGAATCTCTCACTTCAATATGCTTAGTGCGTGAGCTAAATGCCAAATTCTCCGCCAAGAGAATAGCACTTTGGCTAACACATTGAGCATCGATACTATTGTATTCAAATCCCAAGTCACACATCAATCACCTCAAGTAAAGTGCCTCCTTTTCCGCCTCCACCGCGGCTATCAATTCTGCCTTCATAGTGGATAAAGCAACTAATGTTTGCAATCTCGACTCCAACTTATGGTCGTACCACCAAGTATGAAGACATATCCAAAAATCGATTTCCTCTGATCCCTATCATCGTCCGAATCACAATAACCAACCAACTAGCAATTCATCCCCTCACTACCTCTAAAAACTAGACCATGAGATGATGTACCTCTAAGGTATCTCGATATAAGCTTCATAGCTTTTCAATGCAATTTCCCCCAATTAGCCATATACCGACTAATCATCCTGACGGCATTTGCAATATCGGGCCTTGTACACACCATAGCATACACTAAACTTCCAACCGCACTAGCATATGGCACCTTTGCCATATAAGCCTAGTTTTTCTCCAAGATAGGTGATCCTTTAATCGAAAGCTTCACATGTAAAGGTAAAGGTGTATTTGACGCCTTTACATTCTCCATGATAAACCGATAAAGCACTTTCTCAATATACTCCTTTTTTGCTTCTTCAGGATCCTTCATTTTGAATTCCAATTTTAAACTCGGTTTTAACTTATTGATTTCATTCTTACCTTTTGAAGCAATGACCATGTCGTCCACATACAAGAGTAAATACACCCAACAATCATTTTTCAACTTCTTGAAATATATACAAGTACCTTTGATGCTTCTATCAAAATCATTTTCAAGCATAAAATGATCAAATCTTTTGTACCATTATCTAGGTGATTGCTTCAAACCATATAGTTGCTTTAACTCTAAGTCGTGAATATCAATTATAGCAAGTAATATCTGATCGAAGTATGACTCACAACCGGTGCGAAAACCTCATCATACTCCTTTCCCTTCCTTTGTGCAAACCCCTTAGCCACTAATCTAGCATTGTACCTTACATCGTCCATCACTTTGTATATCAATTTGCACCCAATAGCACGGTTTCCTTTAGGAAGTGGAACCAAATTCTAAGTCTGATTCCTCAACAATGATTTCATCTCTTCCTCTATGGCGCAAATCCACTTCGAGCTATCACTCGAATCTATGACGTCATTAAGGTACATCGGCTCGTCTTGGACTACACAAAGAGCATAGTCCAAATTGCCACAAAAGCTAAGATAGTTCCAATCACCAATATATCGGGCGGACTTATAGCACGACGGCCCACCCGAGTAGCAATACTATCACCCAAACTCCTTTCAGCGCCACCTTGAACTAAATCATTTATAGAATCGTGTACATCACCAACACTGCTAAATGAACCATGTGGACTATGTGATGTAACATCAACTGCTTCCTCCATACAAGCATCTTCAACTACTATACTCCTTGGATGAAAGATGGGAATAAATTCCTTCTCCTTTGATTATCCATGAACCAAATCTGAAACATCGAATGAGCTCTCATTCTCCATGAACAAAGCCGACTCAACCAAAGTAACATAAAAAGAATTCATAACCCTCTTCATTTCTGAATTCCACATCCGATAGCCTTTTACAACATCCGTATAACCAAGCAAAATCCCCTTGATAGCTCTAGGCTCAAGCATATCATTTCTTGGATAATGCACGTGAACCGGACAACCAAACACACGAAGATAACTCAAGTCAATGCTCTTTTCCTTCCACACTTCCTCTGGAATTTTGTTATTAATAGCCGAGCATGGAACTCGATTAACAATATGCACCGCGGTTGACAAAGCTTCAGCCCAAAATAACATAGACAAATGCGATGCCAATCTCAAGCATTGAGCTTTCTCAAGTAGAGTACGATCCATCCTCTCTGTAACTCCATTTGACTGCGGATTTCCCGGTGTAGTAAAAGCCTCTGAATACCATGATGCTTGAAAATCTCAAAGAGCTCTTCGGAACCATACTCTCCACCATTATCGGACCTTAGAACCTTCAAAAACCTACCACTCTCATTCTCAACAAGAGCCTTCCATGCTTTGAACTTTGCAAATGCCTCCTACTTTGCCTTCATTACATACATCGTTACCTTCTGAGAAAAATCATCAATAAAAGAAATATGATACCTTGCTCTTCCTAAAGAAGCCACCGATGTCGGTCCTCAAATATCCAAGTGCACATACTCAAAAACCTCTCTCGAATCATACTTTCCTTCACCGAGTGATACTTTTGTTTACTTTCTCATGACACATTCCTCGCAAAACGCAAGCTTGTTGAAACTCTCTCCATCGATCATCTCCCTCTTTCGAAGAATATCCAAACTCCTCTCTAAGACATGACCTAACCTCAAATGCCACAACCTAGGCAGATCCAAGCCACGAGAACTATTAACATCCACACAAGTTTCACCATCAATAGTCACTTCTTGAAGCAAATAAACACCATGAGTCCTAGCACCTTTCATCACCACAAGGCACCCTTCGAAACCCGCAAGCTATCACTCTCAATAGTGATCTTACAACCTATAGAATCCACTTGCACCAAGGAAATAAGAGACTTTCGAAGTCCCGAAACATAGCATACATTAGTGAAAGTATGAACCACTCCGTCAAACATCCAAATTTGCACGGAACCTATGCCCTTCGAATTACAAATAACACCATTACGCATAATAATTGAATTTCCCTCTTTATTAACATAAGAAGAAAAATAATTCCTATTTGGCATCATATGATAAGACGCCTCCGAATAGAGCACCCTTTGTTTACCCAAAACATCTGATGATGTCGCCGTTAAAACATCTACGACTCCATCGCCAATTCAACTCTCCATCACAAAGGGTTGAAGAAGCTACTTCCTTCTTTGCCTTCTCCTTGTCCGGATGCTCATTCTTCCAATGACCGGCTTCTTACAAATAAAGCACTTGCTATTTCTTTCCCTTGACTTTCCTCTCCAACTGGGCTTTCTTGATTTAGAATGTCCCCAATTCCCTTTCTTCTCATATCTCTCCTTCTCCACAAATAAACCGTGATCGTTACTTGCACCACTACTGTGATGACCCACATTTCGGGAGGTTTAAGTCAGCAATAAACTACACATGTCCAACTCCAAACAATCCAAAACACAGATAATCAATGGAGTTTAATTTAAATTAGAAGAAAAGAAGAAAACGAACACAAAATCTCACAGCGGGATGACAAAATATAATAATCAAATAAACAGTTCATGAAGCTGTTCACACTATACATTTAATTATATTTTTACAACATCAATGAGAGTTATATATACAACAGAGACAAAATAAAACAATGCAGCAGAACAAC
The DNA here is from genome assembly GCA_030737815.1 of Allium fistulosum. Taxonomy (NCBI): domain Eukaryota; kingdom Viridiplantae; phylum Streptophyta; class Magnoliopsida; order Asparagales; family Amaryllidaceae; genus Allium; species Allium fistulosum. Next base: position 1,397,045,928 of record CM060902.1, read on the forward strand.
ATGATGCAGGGTAATAATACTAGTAATTTAATATACCAAATCTTCGTCTTCGTCCTCCAGAATAAATGATCTTAAATACACCGAAAACTCAGGGCTGACCCGAGCATAAAGTAAAACAATACACTCGAGTTAGAACTAAAACATCCTTATGTAAGTCAAATCAATATCATATATAATAGGAGTGTAATAGCGCAGAGATGTTTACGGGGTTTTACATCTCCTATCCAGTGTATAACGTGCGTGCAATAACTCAAGAGATGTTACGGGATTTTCCATCTCTTAAGGATCCGTCAAAATATCTACATATAGTAGAATATGCTATATATCATTTCAACATATTTATTAATTTATTCGAAATAATTCAAATATCAGTTTTATATACTGTTAGCAACATACAGGTGATAACAGGATATATATAAAATAAATAAACATCCAATCATCGAAAATATCAATCAATAGCCATCCATCACAATCAACATCCAAAACAGTCAATATATCACAACAGTTAACTAATTATCAATATCGGGTGTTTAACTAGTAATTCAATTCCAATTCAATTTAACTATCGACTACAAATTCCTAATAGTTCAATTCATATATCAATTTAAATGTCAATTAAATTACCAAACAACAGTCAATAAAAATAAATCACTTTATGACTTCGATCTAACTAACATCAGAAATATTTTAATATTCGTGAGTGGGTTTAATCACTCACCTTTATTTGAACTAAAATTTTTCAGATTCAGATAAATTCCAATCCAACTCCATGGCGTAGCCTTCGTTGATACGATCACAAAGTGACATATTTCACTTGAATCCGACCTTGTACGAGAATGTTACGAATTAATTAGCATAACGATATAATTAAAATAAAATTAACTAAAATAATTAACCTTTTTAAAAACTTAACTCATCTTCCTCATACACGCTCAGGCAAACCGCGCGTGCACAGTTCCAGGTCGCGCCCTCCTTTCGTTTTTTTTCTTCGATCGATCGTCTCCAGCCCACACTTCGACGTCACCGACCCGTCGAGCCATGCTCCACCGTGGCGCCACCCACCTGTCGTGCGCACGCGCGTACGAAGTAGCGAACCCAAAAAAATGCACTCGAACGCGAGAAAATTTCTACTCCTACCATCGATGGTAGCACGATCCAACCGTTGGATAGCTTCGTATCATCATGCTCTACGTTTTCCTAGTTGAAGTCGTTGGCTAATTTCACCTCTAGAGGCCCCGATCGACGATGGCCATTGGATGGAGGGTTTTAATGGCGGCTGAAATTTATTTTAGGGTTAGGTTTGTAAATGAAGGAAGGTTAATGCCCTACTTATTAGGGATGGCAATGGGGTGGGTTGGGGCGGGTTTTTTATGTCCCAGACCCGCTCCAGGTTTATTGAACCCTGCCCTAGACCCGTCCCACAGACGCGGTGCGGGTCTGAACTTTCACCCCATACCCGAAACCTATACGGGTGAGGGTAGATCGGCCCCACCCCAAGACCCGGTGAAGCATTACATATTCATTCAAAATTATGTATTAATGTACATATATTTATTTATTTTATTCGTAAGAGGGATTGTCACTAAATGATAAAAATAAGTATAAATATCAATGTGTTTACAATGATAAGCAAGGTAATAAAAATAAGGCGTATGATAACAGTTCAAGAAAAACATGCATATGTTATTGTAATTATTAGTGATGCAACTTAATATCATAAAAATATATAACTTATTAAATGGAACATTAGAAAATCCATGTTATAACTGCTTGTGTATAAAAGGATTAACAAATCATCATTATCGTAATAAAGCGATTTTATGAAATCTCAGTAGTACAGGTCGGGTTGGGGCGGGTCGGCCAAGCCCTAACCCGACCCTAGACCCGGAGCTCTTAAGAACGGGTCATGGGTCTACCCGCTCCGATGACCCAATGGGGTGGGTCTTGGCGGGTCAAGAAAGGTGCGGGTCTACAGGGTTTAGACCCTATACCCGCCCCATTGCCATCCCTACTATTTATAGAAAATTTTCCGTAGCACTATTCATCCGCGAAATTTCGAACTCCAAATAAAGCATGCCGCTTGGCGTTCTATATGTTATATCCATATTCAGAACACAATGGAATATGTATCGAGAGCTAATTCCATCATATTCAGAAGGTAGCTTTTCAAAATAAAATTATTTTAATTAAAGTTCTGAAAATAAATTCTAGGCATTTCAAGCTCGCACGACCAAACGATAAGTCTGATCGCTACGAAACTTGAAATCCTATAATAATTTACTATTACGGATCCGATGAAACTGGTTCCGTCAAAATCCGAAACAATGATCCAAAAGGCTATTTTTAAACGTTAATTAAAACAAGCTATTTCCCAAAATAAATTTATTCACTTTAAATTCAATTTTAAAAGTTAACAATCTTCATTCTTGTTTAAATAAAATTTAAATCAACTTCCGACATCATTTATTCATATTAAATTCAGGATTCAATTATTTAAATAATTTCAAATATTAAATATAACAATTAAATTGTTAAATAAATCACTATATTTGAAATATAAGTTATTTAACTTATAAAAATTTCTTTTAAAACGAATTAAAATAATAAAACGACTACTTCCATTTTACAGTAATTCAACATCTTTGCAGTTATTGTATATAGCAAAAGTTGTTCATTTCTTACCAAATAAATGTTTTCTTATTTCCGAAATTTATACTTATATCAAAAATACAATTTCATATAAATAAACTTATGCTTTTACTTTTAAATAAACATTCATTCGATTCTTTATTAACTTAACATTGATTATTTCAATTTCTGTTATCAATTACTTACAATTCAATATCTTTTAATTTACTTTCTAATATAAGTTATCATCTTTTATCTTATTAAATTTTGTTATTTAAATTTTTTTTATCTAAGTTCGTATCCAATAAATTACATTAATAAATCGTTAAATTTTTTATTTCTAACCATTTTGTTCAATAATTATATTAAATTTAATAATTAAAAATAGTTAAAAATACGGGTTGTTACAATCTTCCTCACTCAAAACTTTTCGTCCATGAAAAGGAATTAAGTAAGGAATATAACATTTGATATATTTTACTCAAAATAATCAACATACAAAACATAAATATCTATTTTGACAAACTTTTACCACGCTTCCACTACGCCACTCTGATATCAGCTTATTTGTAAAATAAGTTATAAAATTTTAAAGTCTCAAATTCTTCTAGCACCCGAATTTACGGAAAATTTCGGCAGCGCCTCCTTTGCGTGGCTCGATCGGAAAAATTTACAACGCATATATATAACAAATATACATCTTGTCTCAATGATGAGGCATGCGAGCAAAAGCATGTCAAATCACATATACGTCCAAACGGTGTTCATACATACCTATTTCAACTCAAGTTTGAATATTAGTCACTTATAATAAGATATAGAAAACATGTATGAGTTTAATAGAACTATATAATATAAATTCTTAATCTGAATCATAAGCATAAGCACTAATACACAACATAACAATCATATGTAACTAAAAACAGTTATAACAATGATTTGCAACAAAAGAAATTAGTCAACAATTAATATTCATCTAATTAATCCAAACTATATCAATTTACATTATCCAATGTCAACAGTTTATTTATACACTATCATCTCTTATTAACATCCATTTATTATTAACATCCAATTGGTTTACTTCCAATTTATTCACATCTATTTCATTTACAATCAATTTATTCAAATTTCAATTATTTCACTTTATGTTTAACACATTTCATATAAATCCATTTCTAGACCATTTATAAAATCATTTCATTAATTCATCGCATTTCAATAAGGGAAAATTATTAATTTACAGAGAATGTAAGAACTAAACACCGGGTTTTTTTCCAAATCATTTTGAAATAATATATATACTTGTATCTTTTATATATATCAAAAATCATATTTAGAAATTTTAAATCAAAATATGTTTATTGAATCAAATGCCTAGCAAAGCTACTAAGTGGCCTCCTCCACTTTGAGACTCAAAAATGAATGTCGAGGATTCGGTCATCATCACCGAAATTATTTTCCAACGACAGAAGAGGGGAGTACAAAAATTAGTTCCTTTCAAAATCCCTTTGAAACAACTTCCATTCATAAATATATTTAGATAATACTAATATTATTTTCCAAATCTTAGAAAACAATTTCAAAAGCACCGGGATTTAAGTTCTCAAATTCTCGGTTTAAATTTCATTATTTTAACTAAAACTAAAGTTAGATTTTACTTAAGTTCATAAATATCCATCAACACAATTTTGTTAAGTTAATATTTTCAAACTTGATTTTATAACCTTTTCACTTTATATTCAATTTATTTTATAAATCTATTCATTTCATATTTAAAGTTAGAGTTTAAATTATTTCTTACCACTTTTACTTAAGTGAATAAACATTCCTTGATTCAAGTTCAAATCAATATAATACTCTCATATCCAAAAGATTATATACCAATTCAAATTTATTTTACATATCCAAATTTATTAAACAAACTTCCGAACCTTATTTATTCACCATTTCAATAGTTCAAAAATAATATAATTTATGAACTACTAAAACGTGACGGTTTTGAAAATTTGACTTTGACATAACTTGAATTTTATTAAACAAAATTTTGATTTTCCACTTTCTTATAAAAAATATGATTATGATGGTCCGGAAAATTCTTTTTCAATGTATTCCAACTTATATTGAATCCTACACGTCCGTTTAAAGTTTCAGGTCGCGAAATCACGAACTGCAAAAACGCGACGCGTTTATTTTAATTTATATTCCAAACTATTATAAACAAGTTCAAACACCTTTAAAATTTTACCAAACAAGTTCAAATCCCTTTAAAATTCACATAATCACATTACACCCTTGCTTAGCTGGAAATCTTAAAATTTAAACACTAAATTTTACATTTCAAATCATTTTGAAATAATATCATACATATTTACTTTATATATCAAACTATACCTTTTAAATATAAACAACTTGTTTTAACCAGAAATAAATTCCATTTGGTAGCAATTCTCACTCAGAAACTCGAAAATGGATACTAACGATGTTGCAGCCATCCCCAGAATTATTTTCCACTGACTAAAGCGAGTTCAATGCTTTTATTTCTTTCGAAATTCTTTTTAAAATATATTTCTCCTCAAAAACACTTTCAAATAATATTAATATTACTTCTGCAAACTTTGAAAACAATTTTTGAAAATCAACATAATTTTAAATTTTAAAATTCTCAGCTTTTAAATCCTTTCTATTTATAAGCCATATTATAAATAGACTTATATAATTCCGTTCCTTATTATGAAAATATTTCATTAATTTACATCTTTGTTATTACAAACATTAATCATTGTAATTAGATTTCAATTCAATCTAATTATCGAACGCTTCATGAAATAGAGTTCACAAAGTATTCGTATTTAGTTTAATTCAAATAATAATCGATGATAACTAAATATTATCATCTCCTAACAACAACCATCCATAAATAAATTCGTATTTTCATAAACCTATATGGTTATTTATGGAGGATTATTTCTTTTTATATATAAAATATAATTTAGGTAAAATTGTTTCATTTGCCCTATTTTAAAACAATATTATATCGACTCGCCTCGTTTAAGTGTTTAGAAACCCCTATCAATAACATGGCACCTCATGTACCGACCAGAATTCATAAACAACTCAACAGATAAGTAAACACAATATAAATCATTTTATAACACTAACAAGTAAGTGCTCTCATACACACACACACACTCAAACAAACTCATTCCAAGGTATTACTACCCTATCCCTAATGAGTCAATCCCCATCAAAGCTAAGGTTATCGCTAAACCAAAGCTCTGATACCAACTGCGACGATTCACATTTCGAAAGGTTTAAGTCGGCAATAAACCACATATGTCCAACTCAAAACAATTCAAAACACAGATAATCATTGGGGTTTAATTTAGAATTAGAAGAAAAGAAGTAAATGAACACATAATCTTGCAGTGGAATGACAAAATATAATAATCAAATAAACAGTTCATGCTATTTACACTATACATTTGATTATACTTTTACGACATCAATCCGAGTTATACATACAATAGAGACAAAATAAAACAATGCAGTAGAACAACATGATGCAGGGGAATAATACTATTTAATCTACCAAATCTTCGTCTTCGTCCTCCAGAATAAATTATCTTCAATGCATTGAAAACTCAGGGCTGACCCCGAGCATAAAGTAAAACAATACGCTCGAGTCGGAACTAAAACATCCTTATGTAAGTTAAATCAATATCACATATAACAGGAGTGTAATAGCATCAGAGATGTTTACGGGGTTTTACATCTCCTATCCAGTGTATCACGTGCATGCAATAACTCAAGAGATGTTACAGGATTTTCCATCTCTTAAGGATCCGTCAAAATATCTACATATAGTATAATACGCTATATATATAATGTCTATTCAATAATATAAATATTTTTCCTAGTGTTAAGGCTTTATATTAATCCTCCTTAACACATTTTTAAGAATTGTCGTACAGTTTACATATAACACAATTAGTAGAACGTCGGTAGATAGGGATGCGCCATGATACAACAATACTAAACCAAACTCGTAGTGGTCTCATATAAGGATAAAAGTATGACAAGGAATGTGAGGCAATGGCCAAGGTAGTATGCTACCAGTTCGAGTCGCCAGGCTGGTGGTAACGCATCGCCGCAACGACCGCCCACCTTATCCACCCATCCCATATCGAATCAAAGGGAGGTTATCCTAAATCAAGGTGCACCAATCGAAACCAACAACAAAGGTAATCGTACAAGAAAAATCGAAGAATGGGTGTCCACTAGGGGTAGTTAACCCACTTGGCCTTGTAACGACCCAGAATTTCTGTCATTTGAAATTCGTATATTTAATTGATTTTAAATATTCAAAGTAAATTTTATAAGTTGAATAACTTATATTTTGAATATAAGGATTTATTTGGATAATTAAACTGTTAATTTAATATTTGAAACTGTGTAAATAATTGGAATTTGAATTTAATGTGAATAAAAAAGAAATAAAATTCTATTTGAATTAGAATGATGTTTGAGAACTTTTAAAATTGAATTAAAAGTTAATTTGTGGAAATTGAATATTTTAATACCTAATTAACGAGTGAAAATAGCCATTTTTCACATAGTCTCGGATTTCGACAAAACTAGTTTCATTGGATCTGTAATGTTATATTATTATAGGATTTTAAATTTCATGTCAATCGGATTTACGGTTTGTCCGTGGCAAGCTAAAACGAGTAGAAATCTGTTTAAGTAAATTTTAAATTTAAATAAGTCGATTCGAAAACCTATCTTTCAAATATGATCGAATTGGCTCCCGATATATATTTCATTGTGTTCGAAATAGGAGTAAAATATTATAAATGCCAGGCGGCATGCTTCGTTTGGAGTTCAAAAAAATTTCGGATGAATAGTGCGCGAGAAATTTTCTATAAAAGGCCTCAATATTTTCATTTTTCACAAAACCTAATCTAACTAGGGCTAGCCGCCATTTTCATCCTCTATGGCCAAAAATTGCCGAACTCCCTCCTCAATTATCTCTCCATCCATCGACTTTTAGGCCGAGACTTCAACTAGAAATTTGTAGAGGGTAGTGGGATCTAGGGGATCAACGACTATGATCGTCTAATTCGCGACATGGAGAGAGAAAAGAGGCCGCGTTCACCTAGGGTTTGTGCACGATTTTCCACGCAACGATGCAGCCGAGCTCAGCCGCATTTGGCTCGGTGGTGTACGGCGACGTGAGCTTCGACGTGAAGGTCGCCGATCGTCTTCAAATGCAACGGGATGGGCGTGATAATTCAAAGAAAAGGGCGGCTATGGGTTGTTTTGCATACGTGAAGTAACGAAGAAGAAAAGGGGAAGAAAAGAAGGCATGGCTCAGATCTCATCATCCAAAAATTGAACGGCTAGGATTGAGTAGGGTTTTAAAATAAAAAGAAAATTGAAATTAATTTATATAATAATTTGTATAAACTTTAAAATGTCATAACTTCTTCATATGAGGTCCATTTTTGATGAAACCAGTTGCGTTGGGTCCGTACTGACGAGCACTACATTTTAGAGCTAGTTTGGAGTTGATTGGAGCTAGTGTAAATTTTGGATAAAATTAAACGCCTGTTTAATTTTATTCGGAATAGAACGCTGCAACTGCTATTGGAAGCAAAGTGAGTACAACTCACTCTTTCTGACTCACTGATATTTTTATATAAGTGAGAAATAAATTTATTTATGATGTTTGATGATTGTTTGTATGATATATGATATATTATATATATATATATTGATTGGTATTTGGATATATTCCTGTTTATTGGAGCAGGTGAAACCCTATACGTTCCCGTGTATGAGCGGATGACCTTTTGTAGGCGCGTCTACCTCGAAGTGGACATTGTACATATTTTCTAATATGTATATTTGTTGCAGGTGACAGGTTGGAGGGATCCAACTGGATTCCTCACCAGCATTGGTTTTATTTACAGATATTGTGATATATGTTGTTATCATATGATATATGATGTTTTGGATGCCGTGATTGATGTATTTAGTGCTGTTGCAGCATTGGGCCTATTTTTGGTAATTTAAAAATATTAAATTGATGATTTCAATTTTATAAGGATTTCAAAGTGATTTTGGAAATATATGATTTTTAAATTGTTAAGGAAATGAATTTATTTTGAATAAATAAAAGTTATAATTTTTATCTTATAAAAATTATGATTTTTGTGAAATAAAATCAGAATGTGATTTTTTGAAATATGGAGTTTACTATTTTGTAAATTGAGTTAAATTGAGATTTTTGAAATTATCATAAACGGTTTATATATAAGATTTATAAATTGAATTTTACAAATCACAATGATGGAATTATAAAGGATTTTTATAAGTATTAAAATGAAGTTATAAATGGATCTTATAAGTGAATAAGATTTATAAATTGATGAAGTTATAAAAAGAATGAATTTGTAAATAAAGAGATTTATAAGTAAACAAACATATAATTGGATTTTGGCATATAAATGAGATATAAATAAGATTGGTTAATAAAGGAATTTTGTGTATGGAAGTTTATAAAAATATAAATTGAATTTATAAATATTGTTCTATAAATCCGAAATCAATTGAATTTGATAAGTAAATTGTGAAACTTATTAAAGGGATTTTATTCACGATTTTGGACAGTGGATAATCCTTTTAATAAATATGCAGAAGTAATGAATTAGGTAAAGGAAGTATATTCACGATTTTGGACAGTGAATAATCTTTCAAATTAAATAAATTTTTTGGGAAGTGATATTTTTAAATGGAGTTAAAAGGTTTGAAGATATTTTAAAATGCGTTAAGTATCGAAGACATAGATTTCAACATTCATTGTTGAAATAAACGTTTCGAAAAGTAAGGAAATGATGGACTATAACACTGTTGTTACAGTAAATGATTTCCGAAAGGAGATGTTTTGTATAGTATGTGGGATTTATATATCTATCTAATTATTGAATCCCTATACTGATGACTTTGGGTTGTCGTAACGATGTTTTACGCAACATTCGTTTTGACCCAAATAAATATATTTAAGAGAATGTTTTCCTTAAAGAATAAAATATATACTTAATCATTATTTAAGTATATGTAATATTTTCTAAGTGTTGAAAATAAATTGAATTGTGAATTTACTTATTATTAAATAAGTATATGGAAATTTTTTCCAATATAGAATATTGAAATGGTTTTGGAATTATATCTTTTAAAAGATAATTTGAAGTGAATATTTGGCAAGTGATTTAATTAATAAAAGATTAATTAAAAGGGCGTAGTGATTGCTTATGGTGCTAAATATTTATTTGTTGCTTTGATAGTTAAATAACCAACTATCAAATTTGGCCAAAATTTTAGTTCCTCGACTTGACGTGGGAACTATTTAGTCATACACTTAGTACGTAGCCATCTATGTAGGCTTGATTATCGTTTGTGTTGAGGATGTTGATTCGTGTAGTGCGAAGTGTTACTCCAATCTATCGAGCTTCCTTCTTGGCCGAAGGATAGCAAGTTGAAAGTTGGAAACGTGATAAATCTATGAGACTTAGTTTCTGTATGAGGTTGAGAAACGCTTTTGCGTTGTTGGAGCGAAGAGACCGAGATCATATTTATCTGAAAACCACTTCGGACCAACATTTATACGACGATTGTGCAGGTTGGCCGATGATATTGATGTTTGGGATTTTCATAGTGAAGGACCGCTTGTTGATCATTTGGGGTTAAAATCCCAATATACATATAGTAGCAGTAGTCTCTTCGTTATAAAATATCCAATGCAAGGACTATTCACTACTAATCCTAGGGGTTTCCCGACAGGATGTGGTAGGAAAGTACCTTCGGTTTGTCCTGTTCCTGGACAACTTGTATGGATGTTTGTCTGACATTGCATTTCTAAGATTACGTACATTGGTTTTTACAAACGTACATCAGTGGTGGTGGAGAAGGCAACTTCTCTTAGCTTAACACCCTCCTTGAGATGTACGAGCTTAAGGGTTGTATTTTTGTGGAAGGCAATTAGTAGTCAACGAAAATGGCCGTGTGGCATTCAAAGTGATGTGATTTGTGATATATGAAAGGTAACCGTTACCCCAGGCCTCATCAACTGGAAATGACCGAAACAGGGTTAGATGCAGCAGGACTAAGTGGGTCGCTTCCATCAGGATATGATCATCCTCTTCTAGATATATTTTTTCCGCTATGACGTTTGGAATGTAAATTATTGTGGTTTGTATTCTATGAGGGCCCTCAGAAAAGGTCGGTAATGACCGAGGGATGATATATTCGGTACTACCTAGTTACAGAGGTAGGCCGGTCTTGTGTTGGTAGAGGTACCCATTTGTGGTCCTCGGTACATTCCTCTAGAGATGTACCCTTCGGAAGGTAGCCCCTTCACCTCGTCATTTGTATGGAAATCCAAACTCCGCTACGTGCCTGCCATTTTGTTTGTAGAGTCTAGTATGCTGGAATTTAATAATGGTAACAATTTCGGCTATGATTAATATATTCGTATATACTAGACACTAGTATAATATCAGATGATTTGATACGAATGGTTTTAGTTATCGTAAGGTAAAAACATGTCCGTCTTTATTTGTGAGTGTGTCTTACGAGATACTTTTGTTTTGAAAAGGAAAAGTTTGGTAATGTAATAAATTCAGTTGAGTGTGTTTCTCACGCTGGTTTACCAGACTGATCCAGGCATTCTTCCCTTTCAATGCTCGGGTCGGACCGAGTATATTTACAGGTTCAGATTTGGTGCTTTTGGAGCTTCAGTATGAGAGCTGGGGATCTTCATTTTCATATACACGTATCTGTTTTGATTATTCTCTTTGCGCATTGTTGTTGTTTATATTATCAGCAATTGTAAGGTCGGGTTATTATAACTGTCCAGGCTGATGATTGTTGATTGATTGTTGAACTATGATTGATGTATGTATATACAGTTTCTATTTTGTAAAGATCATTGATATGATATTATATGTTTTCCGTTGCGATGTGAGATTATGTATTATTCTGTTTGGTTCTTCTTCTCTCTTTCTTCTCTTCTCTTAATTTATTCAAAATAATTAAAATAATAGTTTTATATACTGTTAGCAACATACATGGTGATAACATGATATATATAAAAGAAATAAACATCCAATCATCCAAAATATCAACCAATAGCCATCCTTCACAATCAACATCCAAAACAGTCAATATATCACAACAGTTAACTAGTTATCAATATCGGGTATTTAACCAACAATTCAATTACAATTTCAAATTTAACTATCGATTACAAATTCCTAACAGTTCAATTCATATGTCAATTTAAATGTTAGTTAAATCGCCAAACAACAGTCAATAAAAATAAATCACTTCATGATTTTGATCTAACTAACATCAGAAATATTTTAGTATTCGTGAGCGGGTTTAATCACTCACCTTTATTTGAAATGAAAATTTTCAAATTCAGATAAATTCCAATCCCACTCCATGGCGTAGCCTTCATCGATATGATCGCAACGCGATTTGTTTCATTCGAATCTGACCTCGTATGAGAAAGTTACGAATTAATTAGCATAACGATATAATTAAAATATAATTAAGTAAAATAATTAACCTTTTTAAAAACTTAACTCATCTTCCTCATACATGCTTAGGAAAACCGCGCGTGCACAGTTCCAAGTCGCACCCTCCTTTCAATTTTTTTCTTCGATCGATTGCCGCCAGCCCACACTTTGACGTCGTTGACCCACCGAGCCACACTCCATCGCAGCACCACCCACCTATCGTGCACGCGCATATGAAGCAGCAAACCCAAAAAAACTACACTCGAATGCGAGAAAATTTCTACTCCTATCGTCGACGATAGCATGATCCAACCGTTGGATAGCTTCGTTTTATCTCACATCTATGACTATAAGTATCTTTGGTTGTTAGGTATGAATTCCTAACAATTATTCATGTGCAATTGCTTTTGATTTGGATTGGTTTTGTGAACACTGCAATTTTTGGTGTTTTTGAAGTTTAAAACTCTAAAAATCATAGCTTTGGTGTTTTGACCATGTTTTGGTGATGAATCGAAGAGCTTATAGGGCCGGGTAGCCGATGGGCATAAACCCTTAGCGTCCATGCTCATCCGGTTGCAAATTGAGAGAGTTTGCACATCATTGTTATAGGATAGGAAATGCAGGAAATTGGGTTCAGTCGACTGAGCTGAAGCCCGAAATTTTCTGGACAATGTTCAGTCGACTGAACAGGGATTTCAGTCGACTGACCTGCTCCTGTTTTGCCTGTTTATGCCTAGTTTGCTTTGTTTTCCAAATTTTATCGATTCGTATTGGTTTTAATTAGTTGTTATTGCATCTTTGGCATTGATGACTTATTCTTGAATTCATTCATGGGTTTTTATAAAATAATCTTTCGAATTGTATTAAAAGCTCCCTTCCCTAATTTATAAATTCTATTTAAAACACACACATCTTTTCGCACTCCAAGCGAAGTGGGAGGAGAATTAAATGATTAGATAAAACGCGTGCAATGAACACGTGTGTTCATCTTTTCAGTAAATTCCCAATCTATTCGTTTGAACGTTTTGACCTTCGAGTTTAGTTTACCGATGAGATGAGGTAAACTTTGTACTGCTTTGAGTATGAAATTGACTAACGGATAGTAAACCGTTTAGTGCGAACGGGTGGTTATGGGACTCACGTTACCACTTTTCGGGAGTTTGTGACACATGTTGCCTTTGGGATAGTGTCTTCGGACTGTCTCCTTTTGGCTTGTTGCCTTTAATATCGCTTCGGAGTTGGTCCTTTGCCCCGGCTCAAGAGATATTTGGGATTATTGTTGCCCTATGGTATCGTTTCCGGAGTGGTTTCTTTACCACCACTCAAGAGATATTGGGATGTTGCTTTTTATAGCGCTTTCGAAGTGGTTTCTTTACCACCGCTCGAGAGATATTGGAGTGGTTTCTTTACCACCGCCCGAGAGATATTAGAGTGGTTTCTTCACCACCGCTCATGAGATATTTGGATTTGTAGCAAGTGGTATTTGTTATTTGCCTCATTGGCTTGTTTTGGGATATTGGTATCCTTTGTTTATTAGGATTGCCGATGATATGAGGCTTGTTTTGTTATGATTCATCTTATGTTAGATGATTGAGTTGTCTCCTTTAGAGATAATTGTTATACTATATGATCTTGCAGGTTTATTATCGTTCATTTTATCTAACTAATTTTTTTAGCTAGACTGACCCGTGCATTCTATACTCGGGTCAGACCGAGATGTTTCAGGTTAGGTGCTTTTGGACTTAGCCTCTTTTGCTTCCGTATGGACTATTCCGCTAGCTCCTTTTTGTCTTAGCTTTTTGTTTAGTCCTTATCTGTTGTAACTCTGATATGTATTCTTGTGTATTCGACTGTATATTGTGGTTTGCTATACCACTTGATATGTATCATTTTGTATACTCTATTTTGTATCAGTATATGTGTTTATGATGATTCACTATTCGTGATGTATATTACATTTGAGTTGTTATATTCTGATCTGATAGATCCTCAGCCACCTATGGCTTTGTATTAAGTATGTATTGGATATGTCGATTCACTTGGGTAAGAAGTGGCATCGTCGGCATACTCAATAGATAATTAAGCCAAGGCTATAGATGGTCGCTCCTAACCAGCTCTATTCTCCGCATTAGCAGACAGTGTTACCTCATAATACTCTTTGCTAATGTGGGTCTCGGAGTGGGGTGTCACAGATAGCTTCGTATCGTCAAGCTCTACGTTTTCCTAGTTGAAGTCGACCAATTTCGCCTCTAGAGGCTCCGATCGACGATGGCCATTGGATGGAGGGCTTTAATGGCAACTGGAATTTATTTTAGGGTTAGGTTTGTAAATGAAGGAAGGTTAAGGCCCTATTTATAGAAAATTTTCCGTGGCACAATTCATCCGTGAAATTTCGAACTCCAAATGAAGCATGCCGCCGGGCGTTCTACATGTTATATCCTTATTTCGAACACAATGAAATTTGTATCGGGAGCCAGTTCCATCATATTCAGAAGATAGCTTTTCAAAATCAAATTATTTTAATTAAAGTTCTGAAAATAAATTCTACGCGTTTCAAGGTCACACGACCAAACGATAAGTCCGATCGCTACGAAACTTGAAATCCTATAATAATTTACTATTGCGGATCCGATGAAACTAGTTTCGTCGAAATCCAAGACAGTAACCAGAAAGGCTATTTTTACACATTAATTAAAACAAGCTATTTCCCAAAATAAATTTATTCACATTAATTCAATTTTAAAAGTTAACAATCTTCATTCTTGTTTAAATAAAATTTAAATCAACTTACGACATCATTTTTATTCATATTAAATTCAGGATTCAATTATTTAAATAACTTCAAATATTAAATATAACAATTAAATTGTCAAATAAATCAATATATTTGAAATATAAGCTATTTAACTTATAAAATCTTCTTTAAAAACGAATTCAAATAATAAAAAGACCACTTCCGTTTTACAGTAATTCAACATCTTTGCAATTATTGTATATAGCAAAAGTTATTCATTTCTTACCAAATAAATGTTTTCTTATTTCTGAAATTTATACTTATATCAAAAATACAATTTCATATAAATAAACTTATACTTTTACTTTTAAATAAACATTCATTCGATTCTTTATTAACCTAACATTGATTATTTCAATTTCTATTATCAATTACTTACAATTCAATATCTTTTAATTTACTTTCTAATATAAGTTATCATCTTTTATCTTATTAAATTTTGTTATTTAAATTTTTTTATCTAAGTTTGTATCCAATAAATTACGTTAATAAATCATTAAATTTTTTGTTTCTCACCATTTTTGTTCAATAATTATATTAAATTAAATAATTTAAAATAGTTAAAAATACGGGTCATTACAACTACTTCCATCACACAATCCTTCATTTGATCCTACAACTTGTGACGACCCACACTCAGCACCCTCTGAATCCGACCCCAAACCACGCGTGTCCGACCCAGAGCGCACCGATTGCAGATAATCATGAGAAAGAAAAGAGAGGGTGAGAAGAAAGAGAGAAGAAATATGTAATGACCTACCTTTTTGGACGTTTTAAGCAGACACACATGTCAGCTCAAACCATTCAAAGGGGCAGATTGCTATGGGGTAAATAAGAAAAAAACAGAGAAAGAAAGGAATCAAACATAGAATCTCACAGAGGAATGATAAAATATAATAATCAAATAAATAGTTCATGAAACTATTTTACAAATAATATTTGATTACACTTTTACAATACAGATCAGAGTTACATTTAACATAAATAAATAACAAATGCAGCGGAATAACATGATGCAGTGGTATGAATATAATAAATAGTAATAGTACAAATCTTCATCTTCGTCCTCTAAGAAGCAGTCTTCGATACACTGAAAGGCTCAGAATGACCCGAACGTAATGAAAAGACAAAACACTGGAGTCAGAACTAAAAGACCTTATGTAAGTTAAATCAACAGTAAATAAATATGAGTGTAACGGCATCAGAGATGTTTACCGGTTTTGACATCTCCTATCCAGTGTCTAACGTGAGTGCAGTAACTTAAGGGATGTTCGGGATTTACATATCTTAAGGATTCGTTAAACTATCTACATACATAGTACAATACGCTATTATAATAGTGTCTACAGTAAAGTAAAATATTAAAATAGCGTTAAGGCGTTACCCATATCCCCCTTAACATATTTTTATATATTCTCGTAGTCTATACAGTACCGTAATTCCTCCGTAAACTGGAGGGCTATCAGAGGGCGCTCCATAGGTATGGTACAAACCAAACTCGTAGAAGGCGCGCTAGGGCATGTGAACACGGCACTCGAGGCAATGCCAGGGTAGATATACCAATTGCACTCCCGGACTGGTGGTAACGCATAGCAGCTACTACCAACCACCTCGGACACACTCCCATAATCAAAATCAAGGGGTGGCCACCAAATCAATCACAAAGTCATAATATGGTATCAGAGAAATGTGCCCGATAGGAGGAATGACCTCACTTAGCCCGGTATAGCTCCTGTTTTAGTCACATCTAAGCTGACTCGCGGGAGTCAGGGTCACATTAATACCTCATACAGAATCGTACACCAAACCATCCTACTTCATTTCTGGAATCTCCATCACGTATTGTTAAAGTGGTTTACGGTATTGGCAGAGGGTATGACAATATCTAATTCCGGTCTCTTTAACAACTAAACGCTTATTTCACACCGGATGGTTCTTTTACATTTCCCAAAATCAATTCATAATTGATATCTGTAACGACTCGGTATTTCGGGCCACTCGCATCCGCACATGACGGACTTGAATTACTCAAAATATCATATTGTTAATTTATATTTGGAAAAACTCAGCATATACAGTAAATAAAATAATCACAGAATCACAGACACAGAGTAATATAACAGTAAGCAGCGGAAAAGATAAATAGTAGTTTATGAAGCTACTATATAAACAACATGGTATGAAATAAAATACAACAGAATATATCGTATACAATGTAGTCTCGAATACAAACAGATGACAAATCTGAACACACTGGATAGCTGAAAGCTGAATAGATACAGATGGATCTCCAAGTGAAGCTCCAACTCCAAAGGTGGGTTTCTAATGCTGTGACACTCAGTCTGACCCGAGCGTAAGCAAAACACAAAACACTCGAGTCAGGATTAACATTCTTATATCAATAAATCCAACTCAAGTGAAATATCAATTGAAATACAAGTAACTCAAAGGATGTTTGGGATAACCATCCTTTAAGGATCCATGGAACTATTTACTATGTAGTAATATACGCTATTATAATATGTTTATAGTAAAGTAAAAATATTAAAATAGCGTTAAGGCGTTACCCATATCCTCCTTAACACATTTTCTATATTCCCATAGTCTATACAGTACCGTACGCTCCTCCGAGAGGTTTACACAGAGGGCACTCCATAGGTATGGTACAAAACAAACTCGTAGAAGGCGCGCTAGGGCATGCGACAAGGCACTCGAGGCAATGCCGGGGTAGATATACCGTTTGCGTATCCGGACTGGTGGTAACGCATAGCAGCTACTACCACCCACCTCGTGACACACTCCCAAATCAAAGGGTGCACCCAATCAAATCACAAAAGCAATAGAATGGTATCGAAGAAATGTGTCCGATATGAGGAATGACCTCACTTGGCCCGGCGTGGCTCCTGTTTTAGCCGCATCAAGCTGACTCACGGGAGTCAGGGCTACGTAAATACCATATAACATCGTCACCAAACCATCCTACTTCATTATGGAATCTCCACCACGTACACAGTTGTTAAAGTGATTTTCGGTATTGGCAGAGAGTATGACAATATCCGATCTCGGTCTCTTTAACAACCAAACGTTATTATAACACCGTGGTCATTTCAAAATATCATATCATTTCAAAGCCATATCAATAAGATATCATTATTGTAACGACCCTGAATTTTGAACAATTTAATTTGAGAATATTTAATTAATTTTAAATATTTGAATGATGATTTGACTTGAATTTCAAATTATCAGAATGAATTGGCGATTGAATTTTTGAATTTAATCTATTGAAAGTTGAATAAAATTTGAATCTTCGATTTTAAGCCGGTTAAAAATAATTTAAAGGCTTGGAAAATTCATATTTATAATGCTGAAGATAATAGAAGCTTCAGAATTGATTTTAAAAGCGATTTGTTCAATTTTGAAATTGTATCGTTTGAATCGAATTTAAAAATAGTCTTCCGAGGCACAGTCTCGGAATTTGACGAAACCAGTTCCATTGGGTCCGTAATATTGAATTATTACTGGATTTCAAATTACATATTTATCGAAATTGTTTTGTGAACATACGGCGTATAAACGCGTATAAAATTTAATTGAATTCAAATTGAATTTCTGTAACAACCGGGGTTTTGCCCAAAATTATGATCATCAGTAAATGATTTAAGTTGACAGTTAAATTTCTGTTTGTTGTTGACATTTTTATAACGATAAAATTTTCGTCAATTAACGATTTAAAATTTGTTGTTAAATTCTGTTAGAATTTTTAAATCGATTAGAATTCTTTTATTAAATTTTATTTACACGAAATAAATAAATATTATACACATAATTTAAAATTTAACAACTAAATTTAACAAAACAAATTAAATACAAAACAAATCAGTTTTAAAAATTAAAACAAAATAAAAAGAAAAAAATAAATAAAACCCATACCCTATAACATTCAACACCATACCGATCCCTTACCCCCTCTCTGCTAAAACACGTCGCACCCCCCTCTCTCCCTCATTCGTTCAGCAAACAAAAGAAAAAAACGACGAAGAGAATAAAAATGGCGACGTTCAACAAAAACTAGGGCTTCGTTCAATTCAATGGCGGCCGCTTCTTTACTCGTTCCTCACCATCGCGGCGGCCTTTGATTCCTTTCTTCCTCCGATCTGAAAATTAGGGTTTCACGTTCGTTCGTCTTCGCATCGAAAAAAAAGGTAAGTGATTCCTTCACTTACATCTAATTCAAACCTAGCTTGTTTTCTGATTTGTTCCAATTCTGTTTACTTGAACGTTGTTCGAATTCGTATGTTCGCTTGTGTTGGAATAACGTGGCTTTGATTCCTGGTTTTTCGATTTTCTTCGATGTTGATTAATCTCGGCTATTCGATTTTTTTTTGGTGTGATGCTTTCTCTGATTTTGACTGTGCTTTGGTCGTTCGACTTTATTTCAATGTTGTTTGGATCTAAAACAAAGAAAAAAAGAAAGAATAAAAAGAAAGAAAAAATATGTTTTGAATATGTTTGAACTTACTGTGTTACATATTCCCGATTTTTCACAATGTTGTTTGGATTTGATATCAGTAATTGCTGTGTTCGGTTATTAATGGAATTTCATATATCATGTTATAATTAATTGGATAGCTCGGGTCATAATTAATTGCTGTGTTCGGTTAGAAATTCGATATCAGTAAATGATTGAATAATCATGTTATAAGGATGAGGATATGGTATAAATTTGTTTGAAGTAATTTATATCGAGTAAAACCTTTTGCTTGTGATGGTTGTGATGGGTATTGGTTAAGGCTGTCAATAAAAAAAAAATTTAATAAACTGAAATTCATTGGATATTCAATATCAAAGTTTTGAACACACTTGGTATGAGTGTATACTCAGTTTATAGGTTTTGTTTCTTGAAACAATTGGCCTATCTTGGTTATAAATGGAATCATAGTTTGCAGTTTTTAAAGTTTTAAAATTTAACAAGTTTCGAAGTTAAATTATTTTAAGTTAAATATCTTTGAATTGTTTTAACAAATGGGTTAAGTGAGTAAACTTCCATTTTAAAAGCTTGAATCTATCATTATATTTTTGATGTTGTGCTCATGCCAGTTGTGGCCGTTCCACTACTTTGGTTAGCATTGTGTATATACAAGATGCCTTGATTTTCATTTGGTTTCACTTGAATTTCTCTGTGCCTTAGTCGACACTGAGCATATTATAGCTGGTCATTGCATTTGTTGCTCCATAATAACCTGAACCTTGTTGCACACCTGTAGTTGTATTCATGTACACTGGTCGGGGTTTTGAAGTCTGTCTTTTATTGATTTTGTTGTCTGCATTTCACTGTAGATTCTTTTGAGTCGTGTTGTATCTGTCTTGATCATATTGACCAACTTGATTTTGTGATGTCTGTTTCGTTAAGCTTGATGTTGTACTGTACTTTCTATTGCTAGTTATGTGATGCTATATAGTTCGAACCTGAACGATTGTTTTTTTTTGGAAACTGAAAGCCAAATGTAAGTCTCAGGTCAATGTTAACTAAGTTTAGCCAAAGTTTTAAAGTGAATTTAAGTTAGTGTTGAAATTTGGTTTGGAACAAATAAGCTTTAAATCTGAATTTGTTTTAAATAACTTAAAGATGTTGAGGAGATTAAGCGTTGTTTTAGAGTTTGGATTTTAAATACAAATCTGAAAGCCTGGATTTAAAACTAACCTTATGTTTCAAAAAGGATTCCTTTTATATCTCTGTGGTCTGGTTATTATTGTGTACATGCTCTTGTATTCATTTAGAAGCCTGTCTGCATATATACATGGTTAAGTCTTGTCATTGTTGATCCTTTTGGTTTGCAGTCGGAAGTAAATTGATTTTCTCGAGCATATATGAGTTTAAAATGTTGGTTTCACTGATTATCGATTTCATAAACAACATTGCCATCTCTGTTTGTAGTTCTGCCCTTTTTCATTCATGTAGGAGTTGCATGTGTCTTTCCACTTGATCATTGTATCTTGATTTAGGTTGAGCACCACTGATCTGATAAATTTGTAGTTGATCACTATATCTTGTTGGTGACATTATTCTTTGTTTAAGTGCTTTTGAATATGTACAGTTGTGATTGCACTTGACCCTCTGTAGTCGTGGCATTCATTGTGTACTTGCACTTGTATTTCATGGTTGTATATGTTAACATACTTCAAGTGGTCTGCATATACCCTTGTTTACGTCTCCACTGCATAGCTTTTAACTTAAGTGCATTTCTTGATTTCGGTTGTACTTGGTCATTTGAGGCGTTAGGTCTGCATACATATGCTTTGATGCAGTTTTGATTTGTTGTAGCTGCTGCACTTTTTGATTTAGTGTACATGTGCATGCATCTTTGCATTTGTGTTTTCATTGGGTGTCTGCACATGCTTCTGGTCCATTGCTTAGCGAAGTCTGACTTGATTAGTTGTGAAGTTGCCACTGATTTAAGTCCATCTTGTTGTTTCATTTCCTTGTGGTGACTTTATATTCGGTGGTGGCGAGGCAGTTCACGCGTGCGTGCACTGCAGCCACCCAAACTCGACAGTTTGAATTGATATTTTTCTTTGCGTCGTGATGCATTGATCTTTTATGCCGTATTGGCGAGGCCGTACACGCGTGCGTGTACGGCAGCCAATCAAATCTTCGATGATCTTAAAGTGACAATTTCAATTGTTTTAAATTGATTTAGTCGATTTGATAAATTGTTTATTTACCTCTGTTGATGATTTAAATCTGCTGATTTATTGCTCAACACTGTTTAGTGTTATATTTTCGTTATCCGATTTCTTTGTTAAAAGAATTGGATAGACGAGAATTATTGTGACTGTCGTCTATTTAAATTATTACTGCTTTTATGCACTAATAAACTGGTTTGAATTAGACTGACCTGTGTATTATTTTCTTTTGAATATAATACTCGGGTCAGACCGAGTATTTCTACAGCTTGAAGATTTTCGAGCAGCGAAGTTAGAGAGAGAGTAAAGAATCATTTATTTCGAGAAAATTGTATTTTAAGATATTCCGCTGTATCTGTATTAAATTGTATAAACTTTGATGTATATAAAAAGATTTATAGTAATGAAATAAAGATTCATTTGTTTTAATCCATTGTTATTATCTGTGTTTCTGTGGCTGATTCTGTTTAAACCTTATAAACTAAATAACAATTCGTCTTTTTGAACGTTTCTAGTTGGTTTAAATACCGACTGGAGATGGTCAAAAGGGGGAATGTTACAGAGTGGTATCAGAGCTTTGGTTTACACAAAGCTTAGTTTATGATGTTTAATATGAATAGTTACTAGAAACACTTTAAAAAGAGAACGTTTTTCAAATCTAAGGAAGTATAATATTGTTTTTGAAAATAAAGATTTTTAACTTAAGAAAAGTTAAATTGAATTGAGTTAGTATTAATAAATATATGATTTGAAATTTAACTAAAGGAAAGTTAAATAAATTGAACTTGATTTGATAAATTATCAAGATGAAAGGTTAAACTTGAATGATAAGTGATTTTATGATATGAATTGAAAAGTTTAAATTTATAAGTTGCTTAACTTATAAAATGAGAAAGTTAAGTAAAACCAGTTGTTAAATGTTTGAACAGTTTTGTTAAGTAAAACAAAATCTGCATTTTGAAATGTGATATGAATTTGACTTTAGTAAAAGTTAAATAAAATAGAATTTCAAATAAATTTGAGGCGAACTTAAGTGGTATGGTGAAAATAAATACAAGTAGGAGATAAATGAAACATAGCTTAAGTAATAGTGAATCAAATTGAATTTGATATCAAAATGAATTGATAAAGTGAAGAATGAATATGAATTTGAGTTATATAAAGGAAATTCAACTTTAATTGTAAAAGTGAATTTGTGAATATGGTGAGTATAAAAATTTAATCTGAATTAGAATATAAACCAATTGAAATTAAGTATGTTGAACCAGATTGAATGTAAGCAAAGTAAATAAATTTGGTTAAGTTGAATGTGCATTGGTTGCCAGTTGATCGTATGGAAATTCATTAAGTGTTAATGAAATTGTATTAATGAAATTGAATTGATGGAAATTGGAAGCTATGTAATTGAATTCAAATTTAAAGGTAAGTAAATTTAAAGAGAATCAAATTTGATTTGAATTGAAGCAAACTAACTTGAATATAAATTAGTGAATGTGAACTAATTGAATATGAATGAATGTTAGAAAAATCCAATGTGAATGAATCGAATGCGATTAAACTGAGAACCAAGTCGATGAATGATTTACTAATGGAAAACTGATAAATTTATGTAATAGTTTAAATTGGAAATTTAGAATTATTATAAACGGCTTAAATTGAAGATTTGAAAGTGTTGATAAAATATTGGGATTGTATAAGTGTTAAAAGTGAAATATTTAATGGATTTCATAAGTGAATGGAAATTACAGAATTGAAATTGTGAAGTTATAAAATGAATCGAAGTTGCGAAATAAAAGAATTTATAAGTAATTCACTTATAAATTAAAATTCTGATATAAAACTGAGTTATAAAGGAATGGGTTAATAAAGCAATTTTTTATAAATTGAGGTCTTTATAAATAGAAATGGGATTTATAAACGTTGTTTATAAATTCGAAACTGACTTATTTTGATAAGCAAATCTTTATAGCTTGTTAAATGAAGTATATTCACAATTTTGGACCGTGAACATATTATTGAATTAAATGGACATGTTTTGGGAAAGTGATATTTTAAAACGAAGTTAATTGTTTTAAAAAAGATGTTTTCAAAGCATTGAATATCGAAACCATAGATTTCAACATTTATTGTTGAAATAGACGTTTTCGAATATAAGGAAATGGTGGACTATAACACTGTTGTTATAGTAAATGATTTCCGAAAGGAAATGTTTTGTGTAGTATTGGGATTTATACATCTATCTAAATTTCAAATCCCTATACTAATGATTTTGAGTTGTCGTAACGATGTTTTACGTAACATTCGTTTTGACTCAAATAATGAATATGTGAAAAAGAATGATTTCCTTAAAGATGAAATGTATACTTAATTTTGATTTAAGTATATCGAATATTTTCAAATATTGAAAATAAATGGATTTGTGAATTACTTATTTTTAAATAAGTATGGAAATGTTTTTCCAATATGAAATGAAATGTTGTGAATATGTTCCGTAAGGAATAAATGATTTGAAATTCATTTTTGAAGTCGAAGTTGAAAAGTTAAATGAGGATTTGAACAATTTGTTCAATTTGAAATTTTTCAAAAAAGATTGAATCGTTAAGTTAAAATTGAGTTTAACTTCGACATCAAAGACAATATAAGTTGAGCTTTGAATTTCAGATGATGATTTGGATTGCATGTCTAACATTGTGAATTGATGACATAGCAATTGATCTCTATTAAATATATATCTGTTGGTGGCGGAGAATTTATTCTCTTAGCTTAACACCTTTCTCTGAGACGTACGAGCTCAGAGGTTATATATCGATAGACATCAATTCTGTGTTGAGAATTGACGATGTAAGCGTGAAATCCAAATCGAATGTGAAAGTCGATAATGAATGGAATTATGAATATGAATTAGGTTTGAGATAACCTTAGAATTTCCAAATCGACTTAGAGGAAAATTTTGAAATCCTCTATTTTGTTATGAATATGGATATGTAAGTTTTTAGAACTTATATATATGAATGCGGTGAATTGAAAACCGTTAGTTTAGAAAGACATTGTTATGGAAATCTTATGTATGTTTACATGGATATGATATGTACGAAATGTGAAATGAAAGTACTACATATATGATATTATGTTTTCTAAACTGAGGATGTGGAAAAGTACCTTCCATTTATTATTAGAGAAGGTATTGGAACTCTCGATGAGTGTCCATTTGAAATTCGTAGCTACGTAGAATTTTAGTCAGAGTGACTATTTGAATCGGAAATCCTTCGCGATAGTTCATCGCGATGAGATTAGATTTGATTGATGATTAGCGTAATTTGAGGGGCGAGATGCCCACAGTTACAAGCGATTCCACTGGGATAGTGGCGTAACCGCCGAGTAAACTACAATCTAATGCCAGGCGAAATTTGAGGGGCGTGATGCCTACAGACACGAGCGATTCTACTGGGATAGTAGCGTAACCGCCGTGTGTACTGCAATCTATGGCGACAACCATGGCGAAATTTAAGAGATGTGAAATCTACAGCCACAAGCGACTCTACTGGGATAGTAGCGTAACCGCCGGGTGGAACTGTAATCCATGGGGGAACGTGCTTTCCATATCCATTTTTAAAAGAATTTTTAAAAGTATTTTCACTGGGAATTGAAGCAAGTATGTTTAGTACTTGGAGATTGTTAGACCTGCGCCTGGCCAGCGTATGTCTAATGTCTGTGAGAACGAAGATGGACTTGTTAAATTTCGAGTTAGCAAGTATTTTCAAACTGTAAATAGCAAATCAATAGTTGAAATTAAAATTACAAAATTCCGACTTAATGAACTAAGGAAGAGGATCTTTGTAATGTTTTGAAAGTCCACAGCTTTGGAAGAGATAATTATATAAATCTCTAATGTGAAGAATTTTAAGTTTGAATCAGAGTTGTAAATTAAAAATGTTAGTAAAAGACTTTTGCGTTTTGATTTTAGAAATCAATGATTGTAGAAATCATTGAACAGAAGAGAAGATAAACAAAACTAGTGAGATTAAACAAATGAAATGAATCCTATATTCATTTATTTGTAATAAATATCGAGTTTAGAAAAAAAATTGTGTAGAGTATAAATATCGATGAAATTTTAACAACCTTTACTTTTCGTGGACGAAAAGTTTTTAAGGAGGGGAGTTTGTAACGACCCTGAATTTTGAACAATTTAATTTGAGAATATTTAATTAATTTTAAATATTTGAATGATGATTTGACTTGAATTTCAAATTATCAGAATGAATTGGCGATTGAATTTTTGAATTTAATCTATTGAAAGTTGAATAAAATTTGAATCTTCGATTTTAAGCCGGTTAAAAATAATTTAAAGGCTTGGAAAATTCATATTTATAATGCTGAAGATAATAGAAGCTTCAGAATTGATTTTAAAAGCGATTTGTTCAATTTTGAAATTGTATCGTTTGAATCGAATTTAAAAATAGTCTTCCGAGGCACAGTCTCGGAATTTGACGAAACCAGTTCCATTGGGTCCGTAATATTGAATTATTACTGGATTTCAAATTACATATTTATCGAAATTGTTTTGTGAACATACGGCGTATAAACGCGTATAAAATTTAATTGAATTCAAATTGAATTTCTGTAACAACCGGGGTTTTGCCCAAAATTATGATCATCAGTAAATGATTTAAGTTGACAGTTAAATTTCTGTTTATTGTTGACATTTTTATAACGATAAAATTTTTGTCAATTAACGATTTAAAATTTGTTGTTAAATTCTGTTAGAATTTTTAAATCGATTAGAATTCTTTTATTAAATTTTATTTATACGAAATAAATAAATATTATACACATAATTTAAAATTTAACAACTAAATTTAACAAAACAAATTAAATACAAAACAAATCAGTTTTAAAAATTAAAACAAAATAAAAAGAAAAAAATAAATAAAACCCATACCCTATAACATTCAACACCATACCGATCCCTTACCCCCTCTCTGCTAAAACACGTCGCACCCCCCTCTCTCCCTCATTCGTTCAGCAAACAAAAGAAAAAAACGACGAAGAGAATAAAAATGGCGACGTTCAACAAAAACTAGGGCTTCGTTCAATTCAATGGCGGCCGCTTCTTTACTCGTTCCTCACCATCGCGGCGGCCTTTGATTCCTTTCTTCCTCCGATCTGAAAATTAGGGTTTCACGTTCGTTCGTCTTCGCATCGAAAAAAAAGGTAAGTGATTCCTTCACTTACATCTAATTCAAACCTAGCTTGTTTTCTGATTTGTTCCAATTCTGTTTACTTGAACGTTGTTCGAATTCGTATGTTCGCTTGTGTTGGAATAACGTGGCTTTGATTCCTGGTTTTACGATTTTCTTCGATGTTGATTAATCTCGGCTATTCGATTTTTTTTTGGTGTGATGCTTTCTCTGATTTTGACTGTGCTTTGGTCGTTCGACTTTATTTCAATGTTGTTTGGATCTAAAACAAAGAAAAAAAGAAAGAATAAAAAGAAAGAAAAAATATGTTTTGAATATGTTTGAACTTACTGTGTTACATATTCCTGATTTTTCACAATGTTGTTTGGATTTGATATCAGTAATTGCTGTGTTCGGTTATTAATGGAATTTCATATATCATGTTATAATTAATTGGATAGCTCGGGTCATAATTAATTGCTGTGTTCGGTTAGAAATTCGATATCAGTAAATGATTGAATAATCATGTTATAAGGATGAGGATATGGTATAAATTTGTTTGAAGTAATTTATATTGAGTAAAACCTTTTGCTTGTGATGGTTGTGATGGGTATTGGTTAAGGCTGTCAATAAAAAAAAAATTAATAAACTGAAATTCATTGGATATTCAATATCAAAGTTTTGAACACACTTGGTATGAGTGTATACTCAGTTTATAGGTTTTGTTTCTTGAAACAATTGGCCTATCTTGGTTATAAATGGAATCATAGTTTGCAGTTTTTAAAGTTTTAAAATTTAACAAGTTTCGAAGTTAAATTATTTTAAGTTAAATATCTTTGAATTGTTTTAACAAATGGGTTAAGTGAGTAAACTTCCGTTTTAAAAGCTTGAATCTATCATTATATTTTTGATGTTGTGCTCATGCCAGTTGTGGCCGTTCCACTACTTTGGTTAGCATTGTGTATATACAAGATGCCTTGATTTTCATTTGGTTTCACTTGAATTTCTCTGTGCCTTAGTCGACACTGAGCATATTATAGCTGGTCATTGCATTTGTTGCTCCATAATAACCTGAACCTTGTTGCACACCTGTAGTTGTATTCATGTACACTGGTCGGGGTTTTGAAGTCTGTCTTTTATTGATTTTGTTGTCTGCATTTCACTGTAGATTCTTTTGAGTCGTGTTGTATCTGTCTTGATCATATTGACCAACTTGATTTTGTGATGTCTGTTTCGTTAAGCTTGATGTTGTACTGTACTTTCTATTGCTAGTTATGTGATGCTATATAGTTCGAACCTGAACGATTGTTTTTTTGGAAACTGAAAGCCAAATGTAAGTCTCAGGTCAATGTTAACTAAGTTTAGCCAAAGTTTTAAAGTGAATTTAAGTTAGTGTTGAAATTTGGTTTGGAACAAATAAGCTTTAAATCTGAATTTGTTTTAAATAACTTAAAGATGTTGAGGAGATTAAGCGTTGTTTTAGAGTTTGGATTTTAAATACAAATCTGAAAGCCTGGATTTAAAACTAACCTTATGTTTCAAAAAGGATTCCTTTTATATCTCTGTGGTCTGGTTATTATTGTGTACATGCTCTTGTATTCATTTAGAAGCCTGTCTGCATATATACATGGTTAAGTCTTGTCATTGTTGATCCTTTTGGTTTGCAGTCGGAAGTAAATTGATTTTCTCGAGCATATATGAGTTTAAAATGTTGGTTTCACTGATTATCGATTTCATAAACAACATTGCCGTCTCTGTTTGTAGTTCTGCCCTTTTTCATTCATGTAGGAGTTGCATGTGTCTTTCCACTTGATCATTGTATCTTGATTTGGGTTGAGCACCACAGATCTGATAAATTTGTAGTTGATCACTATATCTTGTTGGTGACATTATTCTTTGTTTAAGTGCTTTTGAATATGTACAGTTGTGATTGCACTTGACCCTCTGTAGTCGTGGCATTCATTGTGTACTTGCACTTGTATTTCATGGTTGTATATGTTAACATACTTTAAGTGGTCTGCATATACCCTTGTTTACGTCTCCACTGCATAGCTTTTAACTTAAGTGCATTTCTTGATTTCGGTTGTACTTGGTCATTTGAGGCGTTAGGTCTGCATACATATGCTTTGATGCAGTTTTGATTTGTTGTAGCTGCTGCACTTTTTTATTTAGTGTACATGTGACGACCGCCCATGACCCCTGCACCGAATCTATAGATAGTGCGCTGTAAAGTGTGCCAGGCGACCATGGACGATTGTCAAGGTAAGATTAAAACGACAGAATCTATCGTATTACTCACAGCGCATGGACAAAATACAATAGAACATATGTATAGTGAAGCTTTACAGAACAAAATGATATCATATAAAACTCCATAATAGTTGAATACAAGCATCCACATAGTCAGTACATCAAGCCTCACTACATATCTCTCAGAGAATACAAAACAGCGGAATATCCAGTACATATAATAAGAAGATAATATGCAACCCTCCAGCTCGTCTTCGATATCAGCATCGTGAGAAGAGAACAGCACCTGTCACCTGCTACCTAGTCTGCCCGTCCCAAAATGGACGAACAGCCCAAGGCAATAAGAATTAAAAACATAAAGCCTTGAGTCAGACAACAGTCTTAGTGAGCAGTAAATTAACTAACAACATACCAAAAGAGCATAAAGGAAAAAGGAATAGGAATACAACCCTCCCACTCCAACCTCATTCTACAGTGATAGCCCCCAGACACACACTAAGCAGAAGCAAACATAGCAGAGCATACAATTTAAAGTAAAGCTACTATCACTCGAGTCAAGGGCGATGTTTTCCAAGTACCAATGCCTAAATCAGATAAGCACCCAGAAAATACCGCTCTTGAGTCCGAATGACGATACAACCAAACATCCATGACTCTGGCTATCACTGTTATCATTGCTTCGATATCACCGTTAATTGAATGACCGGCACATTCTTTCAGCCGTCCGTCAAGGGCTAATGGAAACCCCGGTTCTAGACATAACTCCCGCACGTCGTCGCAGCCCGTGCCTAGGACTATCGAATCTGCCCAGAGTACTCGACCATCGACAGTTGGCCGTTGGGACTATCGAATCTGCCCAAACGTACTCTTGCTTAGAGCATGCTAGAACCTTCAACAACGATGCTATCCAAGCCTCCTAGTCATCCTCCTCGACGACTATTCTCGTATCCATTCATTATCCTCAACTCGAATCATATCACCGAGTTATCAACATGCTTGGAATGATCCCGTCTGGATTAGACCAAGTCTTCATCACATGATTGCCTCGCTTCATTTCATCCTCGCAAAGCCTCATCTCATCATCACAACATCAAATCTATGCATAAGAGCTTCATCATCCCGCTACATATGCCACGAGCAGCTTTTCCAATTCAAGAGCCTTTCCCTTAGCTTTTGAATCGTCTTCGGTCTAAATCTAATCATCAATCATCAAGTTTATAACAAGCAATCAAATCAAACATCAATCCAAGCAATCAAGCATTCAAATATGATCTAAGTAAACAATTATAACAATAATGGCATTTTCGTAATTAAAGAGTTGAAAGTCCAATAAGCATGAAAACATGGATTATATCTCTACAAACTTGATGAATGAACTTGCATAGGTTAACATATGATAAAATGGATGTAACATCATCATGAACAATGGATCTATATGGATCTACACTTTGGATGAAGAAAATGCATGGAAATCTCTATTTTAACACCAAATTGAGCCAACAATCCGATATACTCCTTTGGATCCGTGTGAGAGATAATCACCACTTACCAAATCACCTAAACAAACCCAAATCAACACACTTCAGATCTGGACAGCAAAGGATCAAGCTTGATCTATCACGAATCCGCTTCAAACGAAGAAATCTCTCTTGAAAAGATGAAGATCTTCAATCTAAGCTCTTGAATCTTCAATCTTGATCTTCGATTTGGATGGATGGAAGCACTAGATTAGAGTGGAGAAAAGAAGTGAAGAAGTGTAGAAGTCGAGCTCTCAAAATGGCAGCACTTTGTCGCTTCAAAATCCGGATCCCAAAAATGAAGAGAAGCTCTCCTATTTATAGCAGAAAATACCCTAACTCGGCTGCCTTCTTAAGTCGGTGCCGACTTAACACCATGCCGACCTACGACCTAATGCTTTGCCGACCTAAAAACTCATCTGCCCATGACTCGCAACAAAACTGCTATCTCCTAAGTCGGTTACGACTTATAGCATGCGCCTACGACTTAACTGAAAAGGGCCTCCGACTTAACCAAGCTTCGACTTAACAATAGGTACGACCTACGACTTAACACTTAAGCCAATACGACCAGATACTAACCCCTTAGGTCGTCCAACGACTTAACTACTCAGCTGGATTACGACTTTACCCCATACGACTTAAACAACTGCCGACTCAAAAACTCACTTGTCTAACTTCTAACTCGGTCACGACTTAACACAGCAGCTTTGCCGATCTATCAGGATAAGACTCAACTCCTAAGTCGTCCAGGTCTTAAGTCGACCACTACCTTAACTCGTCAGCCGACTTAACACTTAACTCAAAATCTTAAGTCGTCCACAATAACATAAGTCGGTCACTTCCTTAGGTTGTCTATCCCTTAACTCGGCGACGACTTACAACCTACGACTTAACACTTGCCGAGTTAACTCCGACCTACCACCCTAGCCCATCTACGACTTATCTCCTTAGGTCGGTCACTACCTTAAGTCGGTCAACCACACTTCCTTAACTCGGTTAATCCCTTAACTCGGCAACTCGACCCAGACTTCTATTAACTCGTCCAAACCCACAAGTCGGCTACGACCTAGGACTTAACCAAAAATCCTTCCCAAAATCTGAAACAACCTAAAATGTTGAAAATTCCAGATTTGAACAAACTTTTCGATCCGTAAAAATACGGGTCGTTACATTCTCTCCCCCTTAGGAATTTCGCCCCCGAAATTCCAAACAAACAAAGCAATCAAAAACTATTCTGCACGCCTACCATCCATAGCAATCAACAAACCATGCATCCAATTCTAACTTAGCGTACAGAATTCTAAGACTTAGAACAAGTTACAATGTTGTTAGATGATACAATACCTTAGGGCCATACCTCGAAGAGTTCAGGATGAGCTGCTTTCATCCTCTCTTCCACCTCCCACGTACAGTCGTTATCATCATCACTCCATTGTATCTTGAGTAACTTAACCACCTTCCTCCTAAGCTGTTTCGTGTCAGTTTCAACAACACGAAGCGGCTTACGAGGTCTTCTATCGACTGGATCAACTTCGAAGTCTTCACAGCTATCAGCAGAAACCGCTGTATTCGAGTCGTGCACATACTTCCGTAGATATGATACATGAAAAACATTGTGCACACTCGACATCTTCTTTGGTAACTCCAATCTGTAAGCGAGCTTTCCAATTCGCTCGATGATCGGGAATGGTCCAACAAATCTCGGAGTCAATTTTCCTTTCTTCCCGAATCGAATAACATTCTTCAGTGGGGAAATCTTCACAAAAACCATATCTCCCACGTCGAATTCCAAATCCTTACGACGCTTATCGGCATAACTCTTCTGACGATCTTGGGCTGCCTTCATTCGTTGCCGAATGATCTCTATACAATCTGAAGTCTGCCGAATCATTTCTGGCCCAAGCATCAGCTTTTCCCCAGTTTCCAACCAACATGTCGGAGAGTTACACGGTCTTCCATACAATGCCTCATACGGTGCCATACCAATGCTTGACTGGTAACTGTTGTTGTACGCAAACTCCACCAAATGAAGGTGATCTTCCCATGATCCTCCGAAATCCAAAACACAAGCTCTGAGGAGATCTTCCAAAACTCGGTTGACTCTCTCGGTCTGACCATCTGTCTGAGGGTGATAAGCTGTACTCAAACACAACTCGGTTCCCAAGACTTCCTGGAAGCTCTTCCAAAACCCACTAGTGAACAATGGGTCTCGATCGCTCACTATGCTCTTCGGAATACCATGGAATCGAACTATCCACTTAACATACAACTCAGCCAACTTTGATGCAGTCCTAGTCGATCGAACAGGAATGAATCGTGCACTCTTAGTAAGACGATCCACAATGACCCAAATCCCTTCATTTCCCGTTCTGGTTCTAGGCAATCCATCGATGAAATCCATCGACACTTGTTCCCACTTCCATGTAGGAACTTCTAATGGCTGAAGCAATCCACTTAGCTTCTTCTGTTCGGCTTTTACCAACTGGCAGTTCATACACTTGGAAATAAAATTTCCAACATCCTTCTTCATACCTTCCCAGTAGTAGGTTCTCTTCATATCCCGATACATCTTATTTCCACCTGGATGAATTGTCAGTTTCGAGTGATGACTTTCCTTCAGAACTTCACTCTTCAATTCATCTATATCGGGAACAACTAGTCGTCCTTGCTTTCGAAGCCAACCCTCTCGATCGACCTTGAATCCTTTATCCTTTTCGGGATCCAATCCAGATCCCAAATCACGGATAATCTTGACAAGCTTATCATCTCGCTTTTGGCCCTCGCCAATCCTTTCCACAAGAGTGGGTCTTATCGATAAGTTTGCCAACATTTCAGGTTCCAATTCGCATCTAGGCCTGAAGTCAAATCCAGCTAAATACTCGAGACTCTTCCATTCTGAAAACATGGCTCCCAATCCTGCATGTCTTCGACTTAACGCATCCGCCACTGCGTTACCTTTTCCTGGAGTATAAGCTATACCAAAATCATATGATGCCAAAAACTCTAGCCAACGTTGCTGCCGAAGATTCAAATTCTTTTGGGAGAAAAGATACTTCAACGACTTATGATCCGTAAACAACTCGAATCGAACTCCCAACAAATAATGCCTCCACATCTTCAGAGCAAATACAATCGCCGCTAACTCCAAATCATGTGTCGGGTAATTCCTTTCATGCGGCTTCAGTTGTCGACTAGCATACGCAACAACTTTATCCTTCTGCATCAGCACTGCTCCAAGTCCAGTACCACATGCGTCGGTGTAAACCACCATCTCATCATTCCCACTAGGAATAGTCAAAACAGGAGCACTCGTCAGTCTCTCTTTCAGGATTCCGAAAGCTTGCTCACACTTAGCATCCCAACTAAACACTTGGTTCTTCTTCGTCAATCCTGTTAATGGTGCAGCTATCTTGGAGAAGTCTTTGATAAACCGTCGATAATATCCTGCTAATCCAAGAAAACTTCTCACATCAGATGCATTCTTAGGTCTAACCCAATCCTGGATTGCTGCCACCTTAGCGGGATCAACCGCTATTCCATTTCCAGAAATCACATGGCCTAAGAACCTCACTTCACTCTTCCAGAAGTGACACTTCGAAAACTTAGCCTTCAGCTGATGTTCCCGCAAAATTTCCAAAACAGTACGCAAGTGCGTCTTGTGCTCTTCTTCCGTTCTGGAATAAATCAGAATATCATCCACGAACACAAGTACAAACTTGTTCAACTGATCTCTGAACACTCTATTCATAAGATCCACAAAATATGCTGGCGCGTTAGTCAATCCAAACGGCATTACCAGCCACTCAAAGAAACCGGATGGTGTCCTAAAAGCAGTCTTCGGCACACTATCTTTCGCTACTCTCAACTGGTGAAATCCCGTTGCCAAATCCATCTGAGAAAACACCTTAGCTTCGTGAAGCTGATCAAACAAGTCATCTATTCTCGGCAATGGATACTTGTTCTTCTTAGTCACCTTATTCAGCTCACGATAATCGACGCACAATCTCAACGACCCATCTGCCTTGGTTGCAAACACAACTGGTGCACCCCACTCGGACACACTACGCCGAATGAATCCTTTCTGTAAAAGGTCATCAACTTGCACCCTCAACTCTTGCTGTTCCCTAGGCGCCATCCGCCTAAGAGGCATCACAACAGGTCTGGCTCCTTCAACTAGATCTATACGAAACTCGATCTCTCTATGCGGCGGCAACCCTTTGACTTCGTCAAAGACATCCTCGAATCCATTAGCGATTGGCACTGATGACAGTCCATCCCGTGGAACAACTAGCGAATACATGAAGCTCATGAAGACGCCTTCTTCATGCTTACATCGTATCACAATCTTTCGCCCCTCCACATTCTCGACTGTCACTTCCAACCTTTCGCAATCAACCTTAGCCGCATACTTCCTAAGCCAGTTCATACCCAAAATAATTCCGAACCCCGCAAAGTTCAGAACAAAGTAATCACAAACAAAAGAGCAACCATGACTCGATACAACTAGACCACGACATAACATACACAAACAAGACGAACCCCCAACTGGATTAGTCACAACCAATGGCCTATCAACAATATCCGGCTTCAAATCTAACCGGCCTACTAGTTCATTACAAACAAATGAATGCGACGCTCCAGTATCAAACAGAACTCTAACTGGAACACCACATAGGAAAAGAGTACCTTGAACAACCACACTCTTTCCTTTCTCTTCCGCAGTAGGAGCTTTCGAAGACGACGGAACAGCTCCCAAAGCATAGGCTTGCACAATCTGCCTGTCCTTCCTTGGTTCTGGACAATTCTTCCTGAAATGTCCCGGCTTGTCACAGTTGTGACACTTCATCGGTGCCTTCGGATTCTTACAATCCTTAGAGAAATGGCCCTTCTGCTGACAATTGTAGCAAGTCACCTCGCCTTTCGGCTTCTTCTGGCCATCCTTACCCTTCTGCTGCTGCTGCTTCCTCTTCTGGTTTCCACCCTGCTGTGGTTTAGATTCTCCCTTGGTAACAGCAACAACAGGTCCTTCCTTAGGAAACAGACTCTCATGCCTTAGAGCTTTCTCCACAAGCTTCTCAAATGAATCGTCCAAATGATCCACCAACTGTCTCCCAAGATAACTATCCAAGCCGGTCACAAACTTCTCATTCTTCTGATAAGCAGATTCAATATATGACCGAGCATACTTGGACAGAGCTTCAAACTCAGAAACATACTCAAGAACAGATCTTCCACCCTGCTTGAGCTCTACAAACTTCTTGAACAGAACAGACTTCTGAGCTGTAGAGATGAACTTAGCTTCAAATCTGACTTGGAATTGCTCCCAAGTAATCTCTTCCTCCGCAGTATTGATGGTAATAGAGTTCCACCAATCAGAGGCTCTCCCTTGAAGCTGCCTTGATGCCAACTTCCTCTTAGTTGCATCATCAATTCCCAAATCACCAAAGATCCTTCTACAAGCATCTATCCACCTCTGGACCTCAATGGTAGATTCTGTTCCCAAGAAAACCTTCCCTCCAAGAGCAGTATAATCCTTGCACAGCTTAGCAAAATCCACTGGTTTCGGAGTTTGGACTTGAACTCCAACATCAACTGCTGCCCCCGGAACTGGTATCCTTCTCATGATCGAAGTCATCATAGCTTCGAACATGGCCGCATAATCAGCAGTCTCTTCAGTAGCACGGCCTTCCCTAGCAGCTGGTCTCCCTCTTCGACTCATTCTCAATATCTACAAAAAGGAATGATCAGAACATCTAGAGAAACAACTGCATAAAGGACTCAAACTCTACTAAGCTACTATATTATATATAGTAATCATCCATCAAAATACAATTACGTCTCTCATACGTAGTTACGACAGCAAGCGTTGGGTAAAATCGATTAACCAATGCTCTGATACCAAATGTGACGACCGCCCATGACCCCTGCACCGAATCTATAGATAGTGCGCTGTAAAGTGTGCCAGGCGACCATGGACGATTGTCAAGGTAAGATTAAAACGACAGAATCTATCGTATTACTCACAGCGCATGGACAAAATACAATAGAACATATGTATAGTGAAGCTTTACAGAACAAAATGATATCATATAAAACTCCATAATAGTTGAATACAAGCATCCACATAGTCAGTACATCAAGCCTCACTACATATCTCTCAGAGAATACAAAACAGCGGAATATCCAGTACATATAATAAGAAGATAATATGCAACCCTCCAGCTCGTCTTCGATATCAGCATCGTGAGAAGAGAACAGCACCTGTCACCTGCTACCTAGTCTGCCCGTCCCAAAATGGACGAACAGCCCAAGGCAATAAGAATTAAAAACATAAAGCCTTGAGTCAGACAACAGTCTTAGTGAGCAGTAAATTAACTAACAACATACCAAAAGAGCATAAAGGAAAAAGGAATAGGAATACAACCCTCCCACTCCAACCTCATTCTACAGTGATAGCCCCCAGACACACACTAAGCAGAAGCAAACATAGCAGAGCATACAATTTAAAGTAAAGCTACTATCACTCGAGTCAAGGGCGATGTTTTCCAAGTACCAAGGCCTAAATCAGATAAGCACCCAGAAAATACCGCTCTTGAGTCCGAATGACGATACAACCAAACATCCATGACTCTGGCTATCACTGTTATCATTGCTTCGATATCACCGTTAATTGAATGACCGGCACATTCTTTCAGCCGTCCGTCAAGGGCTAATGGAAACCCCGGTTCTAGACATAACTCCCGCACGTCGTCGCAGCCCGTGCCTAGGACTATCGAATCTGCCCAGAGTACTCGACCATCGACAGTTGGCCGTTGGGACTATCGAATCTGCCCAAACGTACTCTTGCTTAGAGCATGCTAGAACCTTCAACAACGATGCTATCCAAGCCTCCTAGTCATCCTCCTCGACGACTATTCTCGTATCCATTCATTATCCTCAACTCGAATCATATCACCGAGTTATCAACATGCTTGGAATGATCCCGTCTGGATTAGACCAAGTCTTCATCACATGATTGCCTCGCTTCATTTCATCCTCGCAAAGCCTCATCTCATCATCACATCATCAAATCTATGCATAAGAGCTTCATCATCCCGCTACATATGCCACGAGCAGCTTTTCCAATTCAAGAGCCTTTCCCTTAGCTTTTGAATCGTCTTCGGTCTAAATCTAATCATCAATCATCAAGTTTATAACAAGCAATCAAATCAAACATCAATCCAAGCAATCAAGCATTCAAATATGATCTAAGTAAACAATTATAACAATAATGGCATTTTCGTAATTAAAGAGTTGAAAGTCCAATAAGCATGAAAACATGGATTATATCTCTACAAACTTGATGAATGAACTTGCATAGGTTAACATATGATAAAATGGATGTAACGTCATCATGAACAATGGATCTATATGGATCTACACTTTGGATGAAGAAAATGCATGGAAATCTCTATTTTAACACCAAATTGAGCCAACAATCCGATATACTCCTTTGGATCCGTGTGAGAGATAATCACCACTCACCAAATCACCTAAACAAACCCAAATCAACACACTTCAGATCTGGACAGCAAAGGATCAAGCTTGATCTATCACGAATCCGCTTCAAACGAAGAAATCTCTCTTGAAAAGATGAAGATCTTCAATCTAAGCTCTTGAATCTTCAATCTTGATCTTCGATTTGGATGGATGGAAGCACTAGATTAGAGTGGAGAAAAGAAGTGAAGAAGTGTAGAAGTCGAGCTCTCAAAATGGCAGCACTTTGTCGCTTCAAAATCCGGATCCCAAAAATGAAGAGAAGCTCTCCTATTTATAGCAGAAAATACCCTAACTCGGCTGCCTTCTTAAGTCGGTGCCGACTTAACACCATGCCGACCTACGACCTAATGCTTTGCCGACCTAAAAACTCATCTGCCTATGACTCGCAACAAAACTGCTATCTCCTAAGTCGGTTACGACTTATAGCATGCGCCTACGACTTAACTGAAAAGGGCCTCCGACTTAACCAGGCTTCGACTTAACAATAGGTACGACCTACGACTTAACACTTAAGCCAATACGACCAGATACTAACCCCTTAGGTCGTCCAACGACTTAACTACTCAGCTGGATTACGACTTTACCCCATACGACTTAAACAACTGCCGACTCAAAAACTCACTTGTCTAACTTCTAACTCGGTCACGACTTAACACAGCAGCTTTGCCGATCTATCAGGATAAGACTCAACTCCTAAGTCGTCCAGGTCTTAAGTCGACCACTACCTTAACTCGTCAGCCGACTTAACACTTAACTCAAAATCTTAAGTCGTCCACAATAACATAAGTCGGTCACTTCCTTAGGTTGTCTATCCCTTAACTCGGCGACGACTTACAACCTACGACTTAACACTTGCCGAGTTAACTCCGACCTACCACCCTAGCCAATCTACGACTTATCTCCTTAGGTCGGTCACTACCTTAAGTCGGTCAACCACACTTCCTTAACTCGGTTAATCCCTTAACTCGGCAACTCGACCCAGACTTCTATTAACTCGTCCAAACCCACAAGTCGGCTACGACCTAGGACTTAACCAAAAATCCTTCCCAAAATCTGAAACAACCTAAAATGTTGAAAATTCCAGATTTGAACAAACTTTTCGATCCGTAAAAATACGGGTCGTTACAGTACATGTGCATGCATCTTTGCATTTGTGTTTTCATTGGGTGTCTGCACATGCTTCTGGTCCATTGCTTAGCGAAGTCTGACTTGATTAGTTGTGAAGTTGCCACTGATTTAAGTCCATCTTGTTGTTTCATTTCCTTGTGGTGACTTTATATTCGGTGGTGGCGAGGCAGTTCACGCGTGCGTGCACTGCAGCCACCCAAACTCGACAGTTTGAATTGATATTTTTCTTTGCGTCGTGATGCATTGATCTTTTATGCCGTATTGGCGAGGCCGTACACGCGTGCGTGTACGGCAGCCAATCAAATCTTCGATGATCTTAAAGTGACAATTTCAATTGTTTTAAATTGATTTAGTCGATTTGATAAATTGTTTATTTACCTCTGTTGATGATTTAAATCTGCTGATTTATTGCTCAACACTGTTTAGTGTTATATTTTCGTTATCCGATTTCTTTGTTAAAAGAATTGGATAGACGAGAATTATTGTGACTGTCGTCTATTTAAATTATTACTGCTTTTATGCACTAATAAACTGGTTTGAATTAGACTGACCTGTGTATTATTTTCTTTTGAATATAATACTCGGGTCAGACCGAGTATTTCTACAGCTTGAAGATTTTCGAGCAGCGAAGTTAGAGAGAGAGTAAAGAATCATTTATTTCGAGAAAATTGTATTTTAAGATATTCCGCTGTATCTGTATTAAATTGTATAAACTTTGATGTATATAAAAAGATTTATAGTAATGAAATAAAGATTCATTTGTTTTAATCCATTGTTATTATCTGTGTTTCTGTGGCTGATTCTGTTTAAACCTTATAAACTAAATAACAATTCGTCTTTTTGAACGTTTCTAGTTGGTTTAAATACCGACTGGAGATGGTCAAAAGGGGGAATGTTACAATTATTCACTTAAAATAGTATTCATTTCCAAAATCATAACACTTTCCAAAATTATAACACTTTTGAAATTATAACATTTTGAAGCCATAACACTTAGGAATCATAACACTTGGAAATCATAGCATTTTGAAGTCATAATACTTTGAAATCATAATACTTGGAAATCATAATACTTTGAAATCGTAATACTTTGAAATCATAATACTTTCCACTCAAACAGTTTAGATTTAGAAAATAGTATATGTAATAAAATAGATTATAAAATAAAAATAGTTTATATAATAAAATAGTTGTATATTAAAATAGTTATAAATTAAAAATAGTTTATATTAAAATAATTAGTATATTAAAGTAGTTTTATATTAAAAATAGTTTATAAATTAAAAATAGTTTATATTAAAATAATTAGTATATTAAAGTAGTTTTATATTAAAAATAGTTTATAAAAATAATAATTCATAAAGTAAAATATTTTTATATATTAAAATACTTTATATAAAATAAAAATAGTTTCCTCAAATTTCACAAATCGATTCAGATCAACTCGAATGCCAGAATTCAATTTAATTTAATCTCAATTCATCAATTTCAATTCAGTTCAAAACCATTTAAAATTTATATCGATTTCAAATACATATATAAACTACAATTTAAACCATTTCAATTTCAATAGATTTTAAAGCTTAAATTCATTTATATTTCAAATTCAACTTTACCATTATTTAATATTGAAAAATTCACTTAGTCAGTCCAATATCATTTAAATAAAACCTTGAATTACAATTTATATAAATTAAATATTCCCTTCAATTTATTTAATTGGAATATCCATTTAATCACTTTAAATCAAAATCAAGTTATAAATCATATCTTTGAAATCCCAAATTTAATAAGTTTCAAATCGGTTTTATTTAAGTAAAATTCAAATAAATTTCAAATAAATTTCCATTTCTCTTTCCAACTTAATTTATAAAAATTATTATAAAATCTATATTTAAATATAATATCTTAATATCAATATTTATTAAAACCACATATATTTCTTTTCAAAATCTTGGAAATCATTTCAAAGTATATATATATAGACCAACGGTGTCTGTATATAATTTTCTATCCTATTGTCAAGTGATACAGATATTTATCATTTCAATCCACAATTTAAATATATACGGGTATATATCTTTTCAACCCGCAATCCCAAATTCAATTCAATGAAAATCGCTTGGGTTTATCATTTCAACCCATAACAATTTTCTCCTATTCTACAAGATCGTTCGGGTATTTATCATTTCAACCCATATAGAATTTTATACCAACAGGGAACTCGCAGAGTGATAACAGATATGATAATAATATAAGAGGCATATATCATCAATATAAATAACAGAAAATGGTGTCAGATGTCACAGGTGAACATATACAGATAATAGCATATACATATAACAATGTAAATAACTGACAACAGCATATTTCAATTGTCGTTTCAATTGAAATCGAATTTAATAAATATAAGAATGTTAATCGTGAGTGATTGCTCACCTTTCGAGGCTAGAGAGATAGACAAATAAGTTGAGTTACGAAATCAAGCACGAATCCAAAGCAAACAAGGTTGGCACGAATTTTGACGAGCAAAGCTGATAATAGGGGTCGATTGAACAATCGAATTAGTTTTGATATAAACTAAAATATACATTATTATTATATTATATATATATATATATCTTAAATTTTATATTCAAGGCAAATACACTAAAAATACTATAAAATTTCAAAATCAATATTTAATACATAAATAAGCTTATATACGTAAACTACAAAGTCACAATATATATTACATTTTAAAATCAAATAACTTTGCTTAATTCCAATCCATATAACTATCACTTTATATATATATATTAGAACCCACTTATTAAAAAAATCGTGATACATATATATACATATTATGTGTAAACAAAATATGGAAATACGGTAATCATTCATATTGCAATACATACTTATATAAACATATATACTTATAAAC
The DNA here is from genome assembly GCA_030737815.1 of Allium fistulosum. Classification (NCBI taxonomy): domain Eukaryota; kingdom Viridiplantae; phylum Streptophyta; class Magnoliopsida; order Asparagales; family Amaryllidaceae; genus Allium; species Allium fistulosum. Next base: position 1,397,088,161 of record CM060902.1, read on the forward strand.
AAATACACACAATCATGGCCAAAGATCAAAACAAAGCAAGATGGAAAAAGAATTGCTGGAAACAAAGTATTTATAGATATGTTAATGAATTATTACAAAGTCTGTTCAAAAATATTAATATAAATCTATATAAGTATACCTATACAATAAACATATATATACACCTTGTTTACAAATTTTAATACAAATAATATACCGAACAAAATTTAGAACAAACGATTAAATAGTAGAAATATCATAACTCGTTTATTTACAAGTAATATAAATATACCTTGTTAAATTCCAATGAACAGTACACACATAAACTGTATAGTATATATTATATAAACTCACTTTACTCTTATTATTATTAGTATTATTATTATAATATATATATATATATATTCTGAAGCTTAATAAAACTACATCCATCTTATTTCATGTAACCCATGTGTATATATATAACAACATAGATATATTTAACTAACATACTATAAGATTAGGATATAAGTAAAGTTCTGGAAAACATATTATATGTATCAATATATCCATAGCCGAACAACAATTGTATATATATATAAATATATATATAGACATTATCAATATACTGACATATGTAGATATAATAATCTTAGAACATAACATATTTTTACTGTTATATATATAATATACACATAAACCAAACATATATAACTAATATATATATATTACATATTACAGCCAACTTTATACAGTTTTTTTTCAAAACATAAATAAACAAAAGCTAACACAAAATAGTATATACCGTTTCACACTAAAGCAAGGAGAAGGCTTGAAGTGATGGGTCGGCGAGCATTGGAAGGAGGAAAGCGTGACGTCTGGTGGAAGGGAAGATGGAGGGCGGGTCTGCAAGCTTCACGGCGTAAGAGAGAGGAGAAGAGGAATAGCCAAAGTGAAGTGGCAGTGCTAGAAGAAATGAGGCCGTGCTCATCCTTGCTTAGCTCGGGTTGTTGGTTGGTGGTAGGCGCACAAAGGATGAAGGGAAGGCCAGCGGTGCGGCCTGATGGCGGAGCTGTCGCATACGGTGGTGGGCTTGGTTGCAGGTCGGGGGTGAAGTCACGGTCGATGGAAATGGTGATGAGGTGGAGTGGTTCGACCTAGGCTGGTGAAGGAGAGGAGGGAAAAGAGAGAAGGGGAGACGAACGGTACAAAGCAGGAAGAGATGATGAAAGTTACAGGATACAAACTAGATTATATATATGTTTTTATTTTCTTCTGATTAAAATAAAAGGAGAGAGTAAAAGTGGAACCAACTAGAAATATAAAGTGAACTGATAGAAGAGAATGGGAAAGGAAAGGTCACGTGTAAATTCAGGAAATTATTAAAAGAAAGCGGTCGTTTCAAAATTTGAATGGACACAGTAATCCAAGAGTTAAAACGGATACCGATGCATTGGACCGTTACGCAGTTTCTGCTGCGTACCAGACTTCAAAACACAAGATTGGATATACCGCAGAGATCAGCACGACGAGACGATCAAAATGGCATACATATATCGTTGGTACGATCATCCTATCAAAAGTCGATAATCGGTACCGAAAAATGTTGCAAAAAATGTAGGAATTAAGATAAACGGAGCAATAACAGTCCTAATTTGACGAAATGAATTATGATGTCTCATTCAGAAGATGGTTTACAAATTTATTGTGTAAAAATATTCAGGTTTGGAAAACATTTTATTATCATCAAATATCAACCGATTTAAATTGAAATAAAATTTCTCAAGAAATAAACTTCCATTTTATCTGATGAAAATTTACCATTTGTTATGTTAAAGTAGACGCATTCCAAATATTGAATTTTTATTTTCAAATTCAAAAGTTTAACAAAATTTCAATTAAATACGTTAATAAAATTAATAAAACTTTACGGGTTGTTACACTATCAAAATATCATATTCTCGGAACCATATCGCTTTCGAAATTCATATTCACTTTCAAAAATCACATTCACTTTTGAAATTATCGATAAGATAGGTTAATTAAATCCTCGTTCCAAAATCAACATATTTACTCAAATATGTCATTTCATAAAGAGGGTATCGGTTCCAAATTCCAACTTAGGTTGTATCATCATCAAGGATTTAAATATAAATACTTCAACTTTACACAGTCTGAAATTTTAGAAAATAGTTTAGATAGTCAGAAATAGTTTTAATAGTTTAAAAAAATGGTTTAAAATAGATTAAAATAGTTTAAATAGATTTAAATTTGATTTAATTAGATTTAAAATGATTTAAATAGATTTAAAATAGATTTAATAGATTTAAATTATATTAATAAATTTTTAAATAGATTAAATAGATTTAAATTTGATTTAATTAGATTAAAATGATTTAAATAGATTTAAAATAGATTAAATAGACTTAAATTATATTAATTGAATTTTAAACAGATTAAATAAATTTAAAATAGATTAAACAAATTTAAATTATATTAAAATATTTTTAAATAGATTAAATAAATTTAAAATAGATTAAATAGATTTAAATTATATTAAATAGATTTAAAATAGATTAAATAAATTTAATTATTTTAAAATAGGTAAAATAGATTTAATTGGATTAAATAGGTTATAATGGATTAAAATAAATTAAAATAGTTTAAATTGATTAAAATAGTTTAAATTAGTTTAAAATAGATTTCAAAGTTATATCCAAACATTTTTAATAACTCAATTCCGATAGATTCATTTATATTTGACACTTCCACTTTGAAATTCCAATTTACATCCTTTGAACAATTCATTAAATCAATTCTAATTTCAGCATTAACGCTTGGATTATCGAAAATAATTCAGTTATATAAATCAATTTCTATTTCAAAATGCCAGTTAACTGAATTCAAAATTTAAAGAATTAAAAAAATCATTTAATTTAACCAATTCGGTGTCCGTATATAATTCTCTACCCTATGGTTAGGTGATACATATATTTATCATTTCAATCCGCAATTTAAAATTTACGGTTATATATCATTTCAAACTGCAATCCCGAATTAAATAAAATCCATAAAATTGCTCGAGTCTATCATTTCAACCCATAATGATTTTTTTCTAATCTATAGATCATTCGGGTATGTATCATTTCAACCCATAGGGAACTTGCAGTGCTATAACAATATAAAATACAACATCCAATCATCCAATATCAATAGTCAAACATCCATCACAGTCATCATCTAAATCAACCAATAAACATCAATAGATAACTGATTATCATTAACAGGTATTAAATTGACAATTAAATTCAATATTAAATTAAAAGATGATTAAATGCAATAAAAGTCAAATTTAACTAGAATGACAATTTAAACATACCAAACATCAATCAATTAATTTCTAATCACATCATAAATCTAATTTAACTAAGATAAGATAATCTAGTAGTTGTGAGTGGGTCAAAACACCCACCTTTGATTTCAAATCGATTTGAAATCCAAAATAAGGCCCAAAATTGAACAGTTTCAGAATTCGTCCAAACTAGTTCGAAAATGTCCGGAATTTCGATACAATCCCAACAAAACAAACCACGCGTGAATCCGAGCTCGTATGTAAAAGATATGCATATTAGAACATTACACGATTTAAATTAAAATAAATAAAATAGTTTAATTAGTAAAACACGTACCACGTCTGCATGTTTTCACGCGTGAAGCACTAGCAAGCCATCTCGTTCGAAACCACGTTGAAGCTGCCGCCTTCCTATCGATTTTGCCACTGCCACGCTGCCTTGCACTCAGATCAAATGTCACCCCTCACCTCCTCGCTTCGAGTCGCGCCTGAATGTGGTGGCGCGACCACGTCTGGTGGTCCCAATCAAAATGCGTCACCGCCTAGATTCACCTTTTATGGTGAACTTTGATGACCATACGGTGAACGACAGCCACCATACGACCTGCTCGACTCCCTCTTTCCAACGCCACACCCTGATCGTCGATCGGACGACGATCCACCATTGGATCGTCAAAACCCTTAAACGGACGATCGAGGTTGATTCGCGAATTCTGGAAAAACGGTGATTGGAATTGAAAAATGAATTGCACCAGTGGATTACACTCATTGAGAGTTTCGAATTGATATAATATGATAGGCTTTTGAGGAGTTTGATTTTGAAATTTATTTGAGGGTTTGCAATTTGATTTTATTCTGCCATTGAAAAGAAGGAGATAGACAGAAGTTGATGTATGTACAGAATAAGAAAAATGACTTCTAGGATTTAGGAAAACAAGACTATTTATATTAACAAAGCCCGATAAGAATGAATAACACCCACATTGATTTGAATTGACAATAACGACCCAGAAAGCCCGTTCTGCTTCCGAAACGCAAACAGGTCATCCCATATATCAAAATAGATGTTTTCGATAATTCTAAACTCAATGGAATAGGTTTCAAGTCCTAATTCCATCGTATAAAGAAGTTAGCTTAAAATCAGCTTATTACAAATTGATTTCAATTAATTTGATTTCTAGGCGTTTCAAGCCCGTATGATCAAACGACAAGTCTGATTACTATGAAATTTGAAATCCTACAATAATTCACCGTTACAGATCCGATGAAACTAGTTTCATCAAAATCCGAGACAGTGGCCAAAATGGCTATTTTTACATAAATTAAATAAATTAATATTAAATTAGTTAAATCACTTTTCCATTCAAATTTGATAATTAACAAATTTCATCATTTTTGATCACTTAGACATTTATAATGATTTTAATACATTTACATATCAGTTCAGTATCAAATATTATACTAATTACAGTGTTCAATTTCAACTGTAATTAAATCCAATTAATTAATATTTCATTCCAATAAATTGATTATACTTGATTTCATTCCTTTTCATTTCATGATTCATTACTTTATGCATATTTTAACATTGGATTATATCTTATTATGTTAGTATTCCACAATTACCATCTTTTATTTATTAATTTCAATTTTCCAATTATATTGAATTTTTGTCGATTTTCACATTAATTATAATTTAAAATCCCAATAAATTAATTCATCTTGGTTTCACTCTTTTATTAAATCAATTATTGCCTAATGAATATAATTAACATTTCTATACATTTTATTGCATTTACCTTTTTTAGTTATCGTCTTAACTCATTTTACGTAACATTTAATTTCGCTTAATTATAATTGATTAAATAAATTGGTAACAAATAACAATTGTCACCATTACTACATTTAATAACATTTGTATGTTTATTATTTACAAACAAATGTTATAACAACTTACACTATACTAATTCTACCCAACTTCAATTTATTACACATTATTTCATTAATTAATCAACATTTAAATTATCAATTATTCTTTTAATCCAATTTTCAATTAATACACACATTATTACAATTAATTTACAATCAATCACCAATTATAACTCTTTAATCATTTCAATTAATTAGAATTTCATTTAAAGCAGTTATCAATTACCTTAAATTAATACTATTACATTTCATTCCAATTATATTCTTTTTATTAAATCACAAATTTTATTTCTTCCAACATTAAATCAAAAACTTTATTAAATTGACTATTTTTAATTATCGAAAATTTAAGGGTCGTTACAAAAGAAGAAGAGAAGAGAAGAGAAGAAGAAAAGAGATGCAAAACCAAAACAATACAGAATCTCACATCGCAACAGAATAACATATAATATATATCAATAATCTTTACAAAGAGAAACTGTAATAGACATAAATCAATATCAGAGTACACAATAAGTAATCATCAACTTGGACAGTTATAATAACCTGTCCTCACAAATGCTGATAATTTAACAACAATCAATAGCATCGGAAAAATAAACAAATACGTGTATACGACATGAAGATCTCCAGCTCGCCTGTTGAAGCTCCAAAAGCACCAAATTTGAGCTTGTAAATATACTCGGTCTGACCCGAGCATTGAAAGGGAAGAACGCCCGGCTTAGTCTAGTAAACCAGCGTGAGAAAACACACCTCAACTGAATTTAAAAAGTTATCAAAAACTTTTCCTTTATCAAAACAAAAGGTATCTCGTAAGACCACATCGCAAATAAATACCAACAAGGTTTTTACCTTACGATAACCAAAACATCTCACATCAAATCCGATTATATTATAAAAGTGTCTATTATACAAATAATATTAAAATAGCTGAAATTGTTACATTTTTAAATTCCAGCACACACCTTGTAATACAAGGCTTTCTATAATAGAAAATGGCAGGCACGTATTGGATTTGGATTTCCATACAAATGACTAGGTAAAGGGACTACCTTTCCGAAAACTCGGTACACATCTAGATGGATGTACCTAGGGTCCAGATACTGGGTGCCCAAACCAACACAAGACCGGCCTACCCATACCTGGATAGTACCGAATATGTCATCACTCCAGTCGTTACCGACCTAAAATCCGCGGCCACAAGCACACACAACAATAATCAGATGCACGACGTTATAGCATGTCAAGATATATCTAGAAGAGTGGTGACATCTCCTAATTGGAGCGACTCATTTTAGTCTTGCTACTTCTATCCCTGTTCAGTCATTTTCCGGGGAGTGAGGCCTAAAAGAGGTATCGATTACCTTTCACATATCACAACATTTTTGAATGCCACATTGTCATTTCCGTTGACTACTAATTGCCTTCCAAAAAAATACAAACCTTGAGCTCGTACGTCTCAAGGAAGGATGTTAAACTAAGAGAAGTTGTCTTCTCTGCCACCAAACAGATGTACGTTTGTAAAAACCAATGTACATAATCATAGAAATGCAATGTCATATACTCATCCATACAAGTTGTCCAGGAACAGGACAAACCAAAGGTACTTTCCTACCACATCCTATCGGTAAATCCCTAGGATTAGTAGCGAATAGTCCTTGCATTGGATATTTCATAACGAAGACACTACTACTACTATATGCATTTGGGATTTTAACCCCAAACGATCAACAAGCAGTCCTTCACTATGAAAATCCTAAATATCAATATCATCGACCAACCTACACAATCGTCGTATGAATGTTGGTCCAAAGTGGTTTTCAGATAAATCTGATCCCGGTCACTTCGCACCAACAACGCAAAAGCATTTCTCAACCTCACATAGAAACTAAGTCTCATAGACTTATCAGGTCTCCAACTTTCAACTTGCTATCCTTTGGCCAAGAAGGAAGCTCGATAGATTGGAGTAATCATTCTGCACTACTCGAATCAACATTCTCAACACAAACGATAATCAAGCCTACACAGTCAGTTATGTACTAAGTGTACGACTAATTAGTTTCCACATCAAGTTTAGGAACTAAAATGGCCAAATTTGATAGTCGGTTATTTAACTATCAAAGCAACAGACCAAATCTAGCACATAAGTAGTCACTGGGCCTAATTTTTATTAATCGTTTATAAATCAAATCACTTTCCAATTATTCACTTCAAAATATCTTTCAAAATATAATATTCAAAACCATTTCACTTGTTGGATATTTGGAAAACATTTTCATATACTTATTTTAATAATAAGTAAATTCCCAACTAATTTTATTTTCAAACCATTTAAACTCCATTTTATAATATCACTTTCCAAAACATCCATTTTATTTAAAATATTAATCACTGTCCAAAATCATGAATATAATTTTTTACCAAATTCATTACTTCTACACATTTAATTTAAAGGGTTATTCACTGTCCAAAATCATGAATATAATTCATTTAATAAACTTGCATATTTAACTTATCAAATTAAATTGATTTCACATTTATAAAACAATGTTTATAAATTCCGTTTATATTTTATAAACTTCCATATACAAGATTCCATTACTAACAAATTCTATTTATATGCCAAAATTCAATTATAAGTTAATTTACTTATAAATCTCTTATTTACAAATTCATTCTTTTCAAATCTTATTATTTATAAAATCCATTATAAATTCATTTCTAAATCTCAATTGCAAATCCATATACGAATTTGATTACAATTCCATTTCTAATATAACACTTTTATAATTCCATTGCTTTTATTTATAAAATATCAATTTCATAAATCTTATATATAAACCATTTATAATAAGTAAAAAAATCTCAATTTAACTTATTTCACAAAATAGTTAACTCCATAATTCAAAAATCATATTTTGATCATATTTCACAAAACCATACTTTTTATGACATAAAAATTATAACTTTTTATTTATTTAAAATAAATCCATTTCTTTAACAATTCAAGAATTATTAAAACGTATGTATTTTCAAAATCACTTTGAAAACCTTTTTAATTTGAAATCATCATTTTAATATTTTAAATTTCTAAAATATGGCCCAATGCTGCAAAAGTACTAAATAATGGAATTTACATCAATCGTATCAATCATGACATCCAAACATCATATATCACATGATAACAACATATATAACAATATCTGTAAATAAAATCAACACTGGTGAGGAATCCAGTTGGATCCCTCCAACCTGTAACTTGCAATAAATATACATATTAGAAAATATGTACAATGTCCACTTCGAGGCAGACGCGCGTACAAAGGGTCATCCGCTCATACACGGGAACGTATAGGGTCTCATACGCTAAAAATATGCGGGAATATATCCACACCAATCAATATATATATATAATATATCACATATCACCCAAACACTCATCAATCATCACAAAATAAATCTATTCTCACTTATATAAAAATATAAGCAAGACAGAGAGAGTGAGTTGTACTCACTTTGGTTGTAGTCGTCGTGATAGCGATTTATTTCGATTAACATTAAACAAGCATTTAATTTTAACAAAAATTTTCACTAGCTCCAATAAACTCCAATCCAGCTCTAAAATATAGTGTTCGAGAATACGAACCCAACATAATTCGTTTCGTCCATTTTTGACCTCGTATGAAGAAGTTATAGCTTTTATAAGTTATACAATTTTACATGCACATTAATTTACAATTTTTTTATTTTTTTATTTTACCACAGCAAATCTGGGCCGTGAATTTCGTCTTCCCTTACGTGATTTCCTGCTTCGTTCGCACGCAGCCAAACCCACCACGTCGCTTCCTTCCTTCAACGATCGCTCCTCTTATGCTCGCCTAGAACACGATCAACCACCACCATACGAAAGTTCGTACTCGACTTCTGTGACACACCACTCCAAGATCCACATTAGCAAAGAGTATTACTAGGTAACACCGTCTGCTAATACGGAGAATAGAGCTGGATAGGAGCGACCATCTATAACCTTGTCTTAATTATCTATTGAATGCGCCGACAATTGCCACTTCTTACTTAAATGGATCGACATATCCAATAAATACTTAATACAAAGCCATAGGTGGCTGAAGGATCTATCAGAATAAAATATAACAACTCAAATGTAATACACATCACAGAACGGTAGATCATCACATACATTTACACATATACAGATACATTACAGAGTTTACAAAATGATACTCGACAAGTGGTAAAGCAAACCACAATATACAGGCGATTCAAAAGAATACATATCAGAGTTACAGCCAAAAAGGACTACACAAAAAGCTATAACAAAAAGGAGCTAGCGGAATAGTCCATGCGGAAGCAAAATAGGCTAAGTCCAAAGTACCTAACCTGAAACATCTCGGTCTGACCCGAGTATAAAATACACGGGTCGGTCTAGCTAAACAAATCAGTTAGATAAACTAAATGATAATGAACATACAAAGCTATAAAGTACCACAAAGATCTCCAAAAGAGATAACCAGATCATCTAATAGAAGATGAATCAAAACAAGCCTCATAACATCGGCAACTCAAATAAACCAAGGATATCATATCCCAAAACAAGCCAAAAGGCAATTAACAAATACCAATAAAGGTAACATAAGTTTCCACAAGGTAATCGCTATATATCGTGTGGTTCAAAGAACCTACCCCGAAAGGCGATACACTAGGGAAATATAATTGTCAAAGAAACAAAAGATGCTCGAGCTCAGTACTGTATAACAAGGATCCATACGCCCGAAGGCAACGCCCGAAGGCAACAAACCGTAGTGGCGAAGGTCTGGAGACCCAGTACTGGACACCACTAACTGGCAGAATGTGTCGCAACTCTCAGAAAGGAACCCGGAAAATGTTAACGTGAGTCCCATACCCCACGTTCGCACTAAACGGTTTACTAACCGTTTGTCAATTTCACACTCAAAGCAGTACAAAGTTCACATCATCTCATCGGTAAACCAGACCCAAAGGTCAAAACATTCAAATGAATAGATTAGGAATTAACTGAAAAGATAAACACACGTGTTCATAGCCCGCATTTTATTTAATCATTTAATTCTCCTCCCTCTTCGCTCGAAGTGCAAAATTGTGTGTGTTTTGAATAGAAATTAGAAATTGGAGAAACGAGCTTTTAATACAATTTAAAAAGATCACTTTATAAAAACCCGTGTACTAAATCTAAAAAGAATCATCAAGGTCAACTAAAGTGAAACAACTAATCGGAGAAAGAAGAATCGATCAAAAATTGGAATCCCACACAAAATAGGCAAGTTGAGCTGTGACAAGCAGATTCAGACGTCTGGATTGTATATTTCAGACGTTTGAAACTGGGGCTCGGGCAATACTTTGCCTAGGCCAATGATAGCCAAATCATATCGGAAGCAATCGGGTGAGTGATGATGGCTAGGGGTTTACGCCAAACGACTACCCAACCTTAAAGACTCACCAATACACTCCGACCAACATGCCCAAACATCCATACAAGGATTTTTCATAGATTTTGACTCCAAACGCCAAAAATTGGAATATTCAATAAACCAATTCAATTCAAAAGCAAATGGACAAGGAATATATGTTAGGAATTGCTACCTAACACTATCAAAGATATAGACGTAGATGTGAGTTCAAAAACTCACCTTTTAACCCAAGAAAATTCAAGAGAGAAGCTATAGAGCAAGGCAAGAACAATCACCCTTCAATTATAACCCAAGGAGCTTCAATCTAAGCTCAAGAACAAATATTTCCTACGTTAGGGTTTAGGAAATTTCAAAAATCGAAGAGGAATTGAGATGGAGAAGGAGAAGAGGATGCTTACCTAAGCTTCTCTTGGATTTTGGACTTGAATTTGAGTTTGCAAATGAATCTAGGGCTTAGGAATTTCCATTTCCCATTCTTTCCCCCATTTTTGCTAAAGCTTGAGTGTTTAGGAAATGAAATGAGTGAATGGAGAGGAGAGGGGCTGAGTTAGGATATAGTATGAGTTGGGTGAAACCCAAACCCAAGCCTAAAGCCCTAGTGAAAAATAGCAAAATTCACTCAACTCCAAACATATCGATGTTTATACTCAAAAAAGTCGCAAACACTATTTTGAACTCAATAGAAGTTGTCTCGAGTCCAAATTGTTGATTCTCAGTTTCATTCTTTATTCAGACGTCTGAAATGAATGATTCAGACGTATGAATCTGGAAAAACAGAAGTTGTCTAAAACAATATTCAGATGTCTGAATCGTCTATTTCAGACGTCTGAAAATGGCAATTTTTGCCTATTTCCTTTCTGGTTTGACTCGAGCAATTTCAGACGTCTGAATGCTTCATTTAAGACGTCTGAATCCCTGTAAGACAGTTTTACTTTTTTTTCAAATAGACACCTCCGTAACTCGATCCACAAAGACTTTTCACTATTTCGACTGTTCCTTTACGAATAGTGACTTTTTCGGACTAAAATCCGACTAACGATGTTATACTTGAATTAAACATTCAAATATACCATCGTAAAATATGCAGGTTGTTACAGATCTCCCCTCCTTTACAAAATTGCGTCCGCGCAATTCCTAGAGAAGAAATTGGAACAACTACATACTTACATCACCCAAAAAGAAAAGAAAATAAGCTTGAGATAAAAAGATATTCTCACCATTGCTAAGCAAAGCTAGAAAACCCGGATAGGATCGCTCGATAAACTCTCTGGTTTCCCAAGTACAGTCATTGGGGTTAGCGGACCATTGAACTTTAATGAGTGGCACGTCCTTGTTTCGAAGGTGTCTCCTCCGTGGAAAGTACGCGAATAGGCTGCTGTACAATAGATAAGTCTGGTGAGATCTCAAGCCCTTGCAAATCAGGAGAGTCGATAACAGAATCCGATTCTCGAAGACACTTCCGAAGCTGAGAGACGTGAAACACGTTGTGAACACCGGATAGATGAGCTGGAAGTGAAACTCTATAAGCCACAAGGCCAATACGTTCAGTAATAGGAAATGGTCCCATAAAGCGAGGAGCCAATTTCCCTGTCGTACTGAAGCGCATAACCCCTTTCAAAGGAGAAACACGAATAAAGATGAGATCATCAACTGAGAACTCGAGAGGCTTCCTACGGTTATCCACGTAGGATTTCTAGCAACTCTGTGCCTCTTTCATTCTCTGACGAATAAGATCAATCTTCTCAGAAGAATCATGAACGAACTCCGGGCCAAGAATAAGCTTCTACCCAGATTCCAACCAACAAGAAGGTGATCGACATGGCCTTCCGTATAAGGCTTCGAAAGGAGCCATACCGATACTAGACTGAAAACTATTGTTGTAGGAGAACTCCACAAGGAGTATATGATCCTCCCAACTACCTCCGAAATCAAGAATACAAATTCGGAGAAGATCCTCTAAGATACGATTCACCCGTTCAGTCTGTCCATCAGACTGTGGATGATAAGCTGTGTTGAAATTAAGCTTTGTTCCCAAAGCTTGCTGAAGACTCTGCCAGAAATGACTGGTGAATAAAGGATCACTGTCACTCACAATCGAACTAGGAACACCGTGAAGTCTCACGATTTCCTTGATATATAACTTAGCCAAAAGAGAAGCAGTCCTATTAGATTTAATAGGAATAAAATGAGCTGATTTGGTGAGGCGATCAACAATAACCCAGATGCTAGAATGGCCCGATCTCGTACGAGGTAGGCCATCAATGAAATCCATCGAAATCTGATCCCATTTCCATAATGGAATCTCTAGAGGCTGAAGGAGACCAGAAGGGCGCTGATGTTCGGCTTTAATACGTTGACAAGTCATGCAATTACCTACATAACTCGCCACATCGCGCTTCATGCCTTCCCAATAATAAAGGTGATGCATATCGGCATACATCTTACTACTGCCAGGATGAATAGTATACTTAGACCGATGACAGTCATCAAGAATGTCATGCCTAAGTGCAGAATCAGAAGGCACAACAAGACGGTTCTTCTTGCGAAGACACCCGTGAAAATCAATGCTGAAGTCCCGCAACGCCTCATCACGGGATTCCGTCTCACAAAGCTGAGTAAGATGCACAAGATCAGGATCACGCTGCTGAGCTTCGGCAATACGATCCAATAGAGAGGGTCGAGCTTCCAAACTGAATAATACTATCGGAGAATCAGAGGATGGAGCTCGATCACGAATATCACAAAATGATAAGGTCTCAAGAATATCCCATTCGGCAAGCATCATAGAAACGACAGCTGAATGTCTGCGACTAAGCGCATCAGCAACATCATTACCCTTACCAGGGGTATACTGGATATCAAAGTCATAGGAGGCAAGAAACTCGAGCCAACGTTGTTGCCTCATATTGAGTTCCTTCTGAGTGAACAAATACTTCAAGGATTTATGATCGTTGTAGAGAATGAAGCGCTCGCCTAATAAATAGTGTCGCCAAATATTCAAGGAGAAGACAATGGCGGCTAACTCAAGATCATAAGTGGCATAGCGAACCTCATTCGGATGCAGTTGCCTAGAAGCATAAGCAACTAACCGATCCTTCTGCATAAGCACGGCACCGAGACCACTACCACAAGCATCGGTGTAGAAAACAAGATCATGATTCCCCTCGGGAACCACAAGAATAGGAGCATTAGTGAGAAGTTCCTTTAATGTCTGAAAGGAAGCTTCAAACTTATCGGTCCAAATATAACGAATGCCTTTCCGAGTAAGGCTGGTGAGAGGAAGCACAACACGGGAAAAATCATTAATGAGCCGACGGTAATAACCCGCTAATCTAAGGAAACTACGGATCTCATGAACATTCTCAGGCCTCTTCCAATTCTGGATAGCTTCGATCTTTGAGGGATCGACAGAAATGCCGTCGGAAGATACAACATGGCCTAAGAACTTAACCTCATTCTCCCAAAAATGGCACTTGGAGAATTTGGCTTTAAGCTGATGGTGACGAAGAGTACTCAAGACAATTCTCAAGTGATTAGCATGCTCGGCTTCAGACTTAGAATAAACAAGAATGACGTCAATGAACATAAGGACGAACTTATCGAGATACTCCCGGAATACTCGATTCATAAGATCAACAAAGAAAGTCGGGGCGTTCGTCAAACCGAACGGCATAACGAGCCACTCGAAAGAACCATATCGAGTGCGGAAAGCTGTAAGAGGTATGCTATCTTCCGCGACTCGGAGCTGATGTAAACCAGTGGCAAGGTCGAGCTGAGAGAAGACCTTAGCGCCTCTCAATAGATCGAACATATCATCGATCCTCGGTAAAGGATACCTATTCTTGATGGTCAACTCGTTAAGCTTGCGATAGTCGATGCAGAGCCTAAGATTTCCATCAGACTTCTTCACGAAGACGACCACGGTACCCCACGGTGAAAAACTGGACTGAATCAACTGCTTGGACTCAAGCTCTAAAAGCTGCTTCTTGAGTTCCTCATTTTCTTTTGTAGACATCCTCGTGGGAGGACGACCAACTGGCTGCGTGCCTAGAATGAGATCAATACGGAACTCGATCGCCCGCTTGGGTGGCAAACTCGAAACCGACTCAAAAACATCAGAGAAGTCACAAACAATAGGAATACGAGATATATCATCATCATCATCTCGTGAGTCAAGAGAATATAAAGCCATTTCGGAATTATCCACATTCCGAAGAACAAGTGATAGCTGAGTAGACAAATCTGGGTGTCGAAGATATAAAAAAATTTCAGAACAAATAATCCTGGCATCGTATTTCACTAGCCAGTCCATACCGAAAATCATATCAAATCCCAAATAAGAAATAACGTGCAGATTCGCACGAAAAGAAAAGCCACATAAAACAATCTCAACATCATCACAAAGCATGCTAAGGGTTGCGGATCCCCCAATAGGATTCGCAATCCTCAACGAAGTAATCATACAAGAAACATCCAAAGACAAATCATCGACGAGCTTTTTCTATACGAAAGAATGAGAAGCACCCGTATCGAAAAGAACTCGAATACTACGGTCATGAAATAAAATAGAACCTTCCAAAATAGATGGAGATATACCCCTAGGTTGAGAAGAACCTCCAGAAGCCTTAGCAACATAAAGCTTGCCAGACTTGGCACTAGCAGGAACAGTAGGGAAGGAGGAACACGGTGACCTTCCTTCTTGCAATAATGGCAGAAGAGAGGCTTAGTACAAGCTCGAATCATATGATCAGGAGAACCATAATTGAAACACTTCCGAATGGAAGGTGTTCCAGTAGATTGAGAGTTAGAACCAGATTCAATGGGCTTTTTCTTCTTGGAAGGGAGAAATCCTTGCTTATGAAATGGAAACTTCCTCTTATTGGGGTTCTTGCGAACCTCAACATCATCACCACTATCATACTCCTTCTCGATGGCCTCGAGATGAAGTGCCGAATCAACCAACTCCTCAAAAGAAAGCTTAAACTGGAGCATTAAAGACTGATATTTCTTAAGACCGGAGACAATCTTCATATTCTTCTTATAAGAAGTGCTAATGAATTCAAGACTATACTTAGATAAGGCCTCGAATGATGCAACATATTGATAAATGGGGAACATCCCTTGCTTCAACTCAAGGAAGCGACGGGCTAATAAAACTTTCTTAGATTCAGAAACGAATTTGAGTTCGAATCGCTCCCGGAACTGAGTCCAAGAAAGAACAGACTCATCAAGTTCGGCCATAAGAAGCTCGTACCAATCAAGGGCACGCTCTTGCAATAAGCTAGAAGTTACAAGAACTCGATCGTGGTCAGAAAGATCCATGCGAGAGAAGATACGTTCGCATGTGTGAATCCAAGCTTGGACCTCAAGAACGGACTCGGAGCCTTTGAATGGCTTTCCACCAAGATGAAAAAAATCACTGCACGGGCGTGCAAAGGCAGACTTGCATGGAGGAGATGCACGAATAGGAGCTGGAGGCTGAGTGCTCCTAAATAACTCCAAAAATTGATCGGCAGACATATAAACGACGTCCGGATGCGAGCCGCTGGATTGCCCAGCATTCGAGCGTCGTCCTCTGCCTCTTCCAGCCATTAGCTGAAAGTTAAGATAAGATAAAGATTATTCACAAGGTAGATATCATTAATTCAAATATGGAATACTACGGAATAAATTGCATTCCTAGATGTATTCCCAAAATTCTATCTACCCCAAAGGTACGGAAAGAATAAAGGCACGATGATTCAAAGATTCGTAACATTCGTACTACACTTTGATGTACTGTAATATGTGTCTCTGTTCTATGTTTATCATATTTTGTTCTGAACTCAGCTCCGATACCAAGCTGTGACGCCCCACTCTGAGACCCACATTAGCAAAGAGTATTACTGGGTAACACGGTCTGCTAATACAGAGAATAGAGCTGGATAGGAGCGACCATCTATATCCTTTTCTTAATTATCTATTGAATACGCCGACAATTGCCACTTCTTACTTAAATGGATCGACATATCCAATAAATACTTAATACAAAGCCATAGGTGGCTGAAGGATCTATCAGAATAAAATATAACAACTAAAATGTAATACACACCACAGAACAATAGATCATCACATACATTTACACATATACAGATACATTACAGAGTTTACAAAATGATACTCGACAAGTGGTAAAGCAAACCACAATATACAGGCGATTCAAAAGAATACATATCAGAGTTATAGCCAAAAAGGACTACACAAAAAGCTATAACAAAAAGGAGCTAGCGGAATAGTCCATGCGGAAGCAAAATAGGCTAAGTCCAAAGTACCTAACCTGAAACATCTCGGTCTACCCCGAGTATAAAATACACGGGTCGGTCTAGCTAAACAAATCAGTTAGATAAACTAAATGATAATGAACATACAAAGCTATAAAGTACCACAAAGATCTCCAAAAGAGATAACTAGATCATCTAATAGAAGATGAATCAAAACAAGCCTCATAACATCGGCAACTCAAATAAACCAAGGATATCATATCCCAAAACAAGCCAAAAGGCAATTAACAAATACCAATAAAGGTAACATAAGTTTCCACAAGGTAATCGCTATATATCGTGTGGTTCAAAGAACCTACCCCGAAAGGCGATACACTAGGGAAATATAATTGTCAAAGAAACAAAAGATGCTCGAGCTCAGTACTGTATAACAAGGATCCATACTCCCGAAGGCAACGCCCGAAGGCAACAAACCGTAGTGGCGAAGGTCCGGAGACCCAGTACTGGACACCACTAACTGGCAGAATGTGTCGCAACTCTCAGAAAGGAACCCAGAAAATGTTAATGTGAGTCCCATACCCCACGTTCGCACTAAACGGTTTACTAACCGTTAGTCAGTTTCACACTCAAAGCAGTACAAAGTTCACCTCGTCTCATCGGTAAACCAGACCCAAAGGTCAAAACGGTCAAACGAATAGATTGGGAATTAACTGAAAATATAAACACACGTGTTCATAGCACGCATTTTATTTAATCATTTAATTCTCCTCCCTCTTCGCTCGAAGTGCAAAATTGTGTGTGTTTTGAATAGAAATTGGAGAAATGAGCTTTTAATACAATTTAAAAAGATCACTTTATAAAAACCCGTGTACTAAATCTAAAAAGAATCATCAAGGTCAACTAAAGTGAAACAACTAATCGGAGAAAGAAGAATCGTTCAAAAATTGAAATCCCACACAAAATAGGCAAGTTGAGCTGTGACAAGCAGATTTAGACGTCTGAATTGTATATTTCAGACATCTTAAACTGGGGCTCAGGCAAAACTTTGCCTAGGCCAATGATGGCCAAATCATATCGGAAGCAATTGGACGAGTGGCGATGGCTAGGGGTTTACGCCAAATGACTACCCAACCTTAAAGACTCACCAATACACTCCGACCAACATGCCCAAACATCCATACAAGGATTTTTCATAGATTTTGACTCCAAACGCCAAAAATTGGAATATTCAACAAACCAATTCAATTCAAAAGCAAATGGACAAGGAATATATGTTAGGAATTGCTACCTAACACTATCAAAGATATAGACGTAGATGTGAGTTCAAAAACTCACCTTTTAACCAAAGAAAACTCAAGAGAGAAGCTATAGGGCAAGGCAAGAACAATCACTCTTCAATTATAACCCAAGGAGCTTCAATCTAAGCTCAAGAACAAATATTTCCTAAGTTAGGGTTTAGGAAATTTCAGAAATTGAAGAGGAATTGAGATGGAGAAGGAGAAGAGGATGCTTATCTAAGCTTCTCTTGGATTTTGGACTTGAATTTGAGTTTGCAAATGAATCTAGGGCTTAGGAATTTCCATTTCCCATTCTTTCCCCCATTTTTGCTAAAGCTTGAGTGTTTAGGAAATGAAATGAGTGAATGGAGAGAAGAGGGGCTGAGTTAGGGTATAGTATGAGTTGGGTGAAACCCAAACCCAAGCCTAAAGCCCTACTGAAAAATAGCAAAATTCACTCAACTCCAAACATATCGATGTTTATACTCAAAAAAGTCGCAAACACTATTTTGAACTCAATAGAAGTGGTCTGTAGTCCAAATTGTTGATTCTTAGTTTCATTCTTTATTCAAACGTCTGAAATGAACGATTCAGACCTCTAAATCTGGAAAAACAGAAGTTGTCTAGAACAATATTCAGACGTCTGAATCGTCCATTTCAGACGTTTGAAAATGGCAATTTTTGCCTATTTCCTTTCTGCTTTGACTCAAGCAATTTCAAACGTCTGAATGCTTCATTTAAGACGTCTGAATCCCTGTAAGACAGTTTTACTTTTTTTCTTTCAAATAGACACCTCCGTAACTCGATCCACAAAGACTTTTCACTATTTCGACTGTTCCTTTACGAATAGTGACTTTTTCGGACTAAAATCCGACTTACGATGTTATACTTGAATTAAACATTCAAATATACCATCGTAAAATATGCGGGTTGTTACAACTTCACTTCCACGCCAAGATCCATGAACTCCAGCCCCCCATCACGTCACAACACCCATCAAAATGCCACGCATACACGAATTAGCCCACGACGATCCACCTCGCTAATTCCGAACACAACCGTTGGATTGCAAGATCTTGTCGAGCTCTACAATTTTCGTTTAGATGCCGAAGCCTAATTGTGAACGGATCATGAGATATTGAGGGAGAAAGGTCGGAAGATTCTGGCCATTGAAATATAAGTGGAAGCTAGGGTTAAAACCCTAGGGTTTGTGAAAAAAAGGAAAAAGTGAGGTCCTTTTATAGAAAATTTTAGTGCACTATTCATCCGAAAATTTTCCGAACTCCAAACGAAGCGTGCCACCTGGCGTTTATAATGTTTTACCCATATTTCGAATAAAATGGAATATATACCAGAGGCCAATTCCATCATATTTGGAAGATAGGTTTTCGAATCGAATTATTTTAATTAAAAATTACTTAAATAAATTTCTAGGCGTTTCAGCTTCGCACGACCAAATCGTAAGTTCGATTGACACGAAATTTTAAATCCTATAATAATTCACTATTACGGATCCAATGAAACTAGTTTCGTCGAAATCCGAGACATTGACAAAAATACCTATTTTTACGCGTTAATTAAATATTAAAATTTCCAATTTCTGTAAATTGACTTTTAATTCAATTTTAAAAGTTTACTAACATCATTCTAATTTAAATAGAATTTAAAACAGCTTTATAAATCATTTCCAATCACATTAAATTCAAATTCTAGTTATTTCTGCAATTTCGAATATTAAATTAATAATTTAATTATCTAAATAAATCACTATATTCGAAATATATTTTATTTAACTTGTAAAATTTACTTTTCAATATCTAAATTCAATTAAATATTCTAAATTTAAACGACCAAAAATCTAGGTCGTTACATTCTTCCTCCCTCATAAGAATTTCGTCCCCGAAATTACTAAGTAAGAAAAAATGCTACAACTCCATTAAATTTCAACACAAATTAGTCAAAATAGATTATCAAATTCTTTTAAGTGTTTAACTTATCCAATTCCAACAGTTATAACTTTATATAAACTTTTCTAAGTTTCCAAATTCATTTATAGTTATTAACTAATACCATTTCCATAAATCAACTATTATCATTTCAATTTATAACTCAAAATAAAAAAAATTCAAATTTTCCAAAAAAAAAATCTAACGCCTTAAATTTTTAGAAAATTTCGCCATAGCCTCCTTCGCGCGGTTCGATCCGAAAAAAAATCACAATATATATAATATCACAAATTTACATCTCATCTCAATGATGAGGTATCCCGTAGGGAAAAAAAATATAAAAGTACGATATGTAGTCCGAGATATGTACCTTCTATATATTTTGGCGAAGCATATACGGCTAATGTAGCTTGAAAGCGAGCTCCAAATGCGAAGCAAACGTCGTCCGCACCTACTAAACACTCAATCAAACAATAAGTACATGTATATATGAAAAATAATATCAATATACAACATATACCAATACTGCAACTATATATATGGAAATGAAACATATGCAACATAAGAAATCATGAACCAACTAATATCCAACTAACAACCATCCAACTAATTTACAACCAAATCGATTCATAACCCAATTTAAATAACATTCTTGATTTGGTTTTCAATTTATTCACATTCATTAATCACAATTGATTATATTCAATTTAGATTGGATTCAATTTAGCTACATTCACTTTAGATTCAATTCATATTTACTTGGTTTACATTCAACTAATTTATATCCATTCCAATTCAAATTTATTAACATTCATTTGTTATTTACATTCAACTTCATTTACATTCACATTCATTACTTAGTATATTTCTTATAATACTAATAACACTTATGATTTATTTTCTAAATCACTTACTTAAGTTCAATTTACATTTTTATACAAAGTTTCTAATGTTTATTATCAATCCACAACTTAAATTTATTTCCAGTTTTATCCAACAACATTTCAACTTATATGCAATTCATTTATATACTTAAGTTGAATTTCATTTATTAACTCAAGTTCATATTCATTTCAATTTCTTCACCTAGCTCATTTAATTCATTTAACTTAAGTTAATCTTCATTTATTTAATTCATTTAACTCATTTAATTCAATCCGTAAATCTTCGAGTTAAATTTATATTTAAATTTTATTTCAATTACCTATCTAATTCATTTCAAATTCAATTCAATTTCGTTTATTTAACTTTCCTTAAGTTAAACTTCAATTTATATAATTCACTTACTAACTCAATATATTTAACTTTTACTTAAGTTAAAAATTTAATTTTCATTGCTTAATTTGAAATTTTCTTTACTTATACATACCATTTTCAAATCATATATTTTATTATGCTAACTCAAATTTATTTAACTTTACTAAAGTTAAATTCTAATTTCATATTATAAGTCCAAACTCATTTCACTTATATTTATCAATTTCAAACTAGATTTTAAATTCAAATTTGTTTATCACAACAAAACTTAAATTTTCAATTTACTATTGGTAGCAAATCAATCACATAGAAACTCGAAAATGATACTGACGATGCGACCGTCATCATCCTTATTATTTTCCAGCAAATGTTGTGAATTCAGTGTTTTTTACTCCTTTTAAATTCTTTTATTTATAAAACCCATTTATAAATTTTTGCTTATATAATTTCACTATTTTTACTTCACTTATATAAGATTCATTCCAATTTTGTTTATTGTTGTTAAGATTATAATAATAACAACTTTTATTATTTAAACACAACAAATAACCAATGATAATAATCAAATATTACCATTCATTAACAATCAATTAATTAATATACTACTACATAAAATATAATCAAGGTAAAATTATTTCATTTACCAAGTTTCGAAAACAATATTATGACCAATCTCCATGTTCAAGTGTTTAGATCCCTATCGATAACGTTAGCTAGACGCAACGATCAGAACGCATTGTTGGAACCTGCCTTCTTCGATTTTAATGCGACAACTATATATTTCAATCTATATACTATAATGTCAAATATTCTTGCAGGAATCTACAAAAGAAGCTATTATCATATCATCAACAAGATTAATGTTCTCAAAAATCTATTTAGATATCTATGTACAATCTCTGATATGGTGATGAAACACACACACACACAATTATACTTTTGAAAATCATGTTTTAAAATAAATATCTTTTATTATTTAAAAGATATAAAAAGGTATTTTCAAAATTATATATTATCTCAAGTTCAAAAGTGCTAAAATAAAGGAAGGAACAAAACAGTACAGAATTAGACGTCTGTATATTAATTCAGACGTCTGACATCAATATCAGACATCTAAAAGTAATATAACAAACGTCTGAACTCTATGTTTTAGTGCCTCTATTTCTATATGAAATAGACGTCTGTCAATTTAATAACAGACGTCTGTCATCCTAGACAGACGTCTGAATTAAAAGACAGACGTCTAAATTGACTGTTTTTGTCTTTCTTTTATTTTTTGAATTTCAAAATTTATTCAGACATCTGTCACTTTTATCTCAGACATCTGAACTTGACGAACTGAAGCATCTCTTCATGAAATATCAAAATCTGAAGAGTTGTCTTCTTCACCAAGAGTTGCACTGCTTCAAATAGTTGCAACTATTAAATTAAGACTATTCAATACTATAAATAGAGATGAAAATTCACTATTTTAATAACCAATTCTTTCTATCTATTCTGATCTTATATTGTTATAATATCAAGTGATTTTCAAATCTCTACTTCCTATCTTTGCACATTCAAATCATCATATCAAGAAGATTATAGGAAGGGTGTACTACATTGACTATATTCGTGTTATTCAAAGAACACACAAGTCAAGAAACAATTTATCAAATTGTATTTGAAGTCCTATTCGGTTGCTTAGGCGGAAAAGTCCTGTTCGGTTGCTCAGGCGGTGTAATACTTGTTCCTCCGGGTTAAGTGAGGATTGTTAGAGAAATTCCAGAAGGAGTCTGGGACTGGACGTAGAACGAGAAGTTCGAACCAGTATAAAAATCCCTGGTGTCATTTTTACTGCTATTTACTATTATTTATAATTCCGCACTTGCTAGTCGTAGTTTCACTATATTATCGATCCATATACACTTTCATTTGGTATCAGAGCAAGGTCATCACATAACTATAACACAATTATCTGATATTTAAATAATATGGACAATAACACTAGCAACAGTTTACTGAGGGACAAGCCACTACACGACCACCATTGTTTAACGGATTAAATTATAGTTATTGGTCAACTAGAATGAGAATTTTTATGCAAGCTAGTGGATTTGAAACCTGGAATATTATTCAAACTGAATATACTATTCCTACTACAGGGTATGCTGCTTGGTCTAATACACAAAAACTAGATGCTACTGCAAACGCAAAAGCAATAAACATGTTATTTTGCGCATTAGACAAAAATGAATTTAATCGAGTTAGTATTTGTAAAACTGGATATGAAATTTGGAATACTCTTAAGGTTACACACGAAGGTACAAATAAAGTAAAACAAAGCAAGATTTCTATGCTTAAAAACCAATTTCAAAATTTTAGAATGAAACAAGGAGAAAGTATTAGTGAAATGTACTCTAGATTCCAGGATATTTATCACTCTCTTTTAGCTTAAGAAGTTACTTTTACTGAATCTGATGTTGTATCAAAAATCCTTAACTCTTTAACTGATGAATGGGAACGAAAAGTCTAAGCTATCGAGGAAGCTAATGATATTTCAACCATAAAAACAGAAGAGTTAATAGGAAATCTAATGTCCTATGAAGTAAATTTACAGGCAAGACGAGCACAAGCACAGGACAAGAAAACTATCGCTTTTCAAGCAGAAAAAGAAGACTCTTAATCAGAAGACGATATGGCATTTATAGCTAAGAATTTCAAAAAGTTTTTAAAATTCAAAAAGGGTAATAAATTTGAAAATAACAAGGGTTTTAATAAGCCATCAAGCTCATCTCTTGAATGCTACGAATGTCACAAGAAGGGCCACATAAAGAAAGATTGTCCTGATCGGAAGAAAGAAAATAATCTCAAAAAGGACAAATATAAAAAGAAACAAGCCTTCTCAGTTACATGGGATGATACAGAATCTTCTTCATCAGACAGTGATAATGACAGTGGTTCAGAACAAGCCAACGTTTGTTTTATGGCAACAAATGATGATGTAAGTGATCTAACTTTTGACGATTTAATAGAAATAAACTCTGAATTGTTAGATAAACTTAGAATCCTAAAGAGTAAATATAAAGATGCTTTAGGAAAATTAAATAGAACTGAAATAGAAACTGACATGTTAAAAGATGAAAAGAAAATATTAGAGGAAGAGTTAGTAAAATCTCAAGAACCTTATGTTAATATAACATCTCAATTCACTGATTTAAGCAGTGAAATAGAAAGACAGAAATATGAGAATGTTAAATTAGCAAAAGAGAATTATGATTTAAACTCTAATATTAAAACACTTGATATAGAAGTATCAAATCTTAAAACAAAACTGGAAAATATTTCTAAAAACGTTTCTAAATTTAACAGTGGAAGAGAGAGTCTCTCTAAAATAATTGAGAACTCTCAAACCTGTTCAAATAAAAAGGGGTTAGGATATAAAAAACCAATACAAAAGTATTCTAAACATAATGATTCTTTATATACTAATTTCAAGAAAAAGGAATCTATATCTATTCAAAAAGTTCCTTCAAAAGTTATTCATCCAAAATCAATTATGATTTGGGTTCCAAAAACTAATAATAATTTGATTAGGAAAAACTACATTAAATCCTTTATTATGTCTGTACATAAAAATGAAAATTTTATTTTTAAAGGGAACTCTAAACCCAACTGGGTTTGGCTTCCTAAGATTTAACCCTTAGGACCCTATAGAGGAAGTGGGTACCAATAGAATTTCAATATTTTTTGCAGGTACCGATTAAGAAAAGAGGAAAATGGATTCTAGATAGTGGTTGCTCAAAACACATGACAGGCGACAAAAATATGTTAATTAACATTTTTTACTCAGATGGAGGATCTGTCACTTTTGGAGATAATTCCAAAGGTTACATCATCGGCAAAGGCGATGTGAGCAATGACGGTACATCTAAATTACCTCTTAATACAAATGTCTTATTAGTTAAAAATTTAAAACATAACTTACTAAGTATTAGTCAATTATGTGATAAAGGTTTTAACATAGTATTTTCTGAAAATAAATGCAATATTTTTGATCATAACAAAAATATTATTTTCGAAGGAGTAAGAGATCATAATATTTATATTTTAAATATGAAAATAAATCATAATACAAAAATGTGCTTATTAGTCAAAGAAAATGATCCTTGGCTATGGCATAAAAGATTTTGTCATATAAATTTCAAAGCTATTAATAAATTATCCAAAAACAATTCGGTAAAAGGATTACCTAAAATGAATTTTAAGGTAAATAGCATAAAAGATGTTGGCAATTTTAATGAATGAAAATTCACTGATGTCACATTTTGATGTGAATTCTTTTGAGGAGATATTTGGTGTTTTAAAATTTCTGTCGCTTTGACTTCAGTAACAACCAAATTTTTAAAAGTGGATTTTCAAGCGGTCATTCCGCAATACTGATGTGTAACCGTTTTTACGATATTTTGTGAAGTACAATTTCCTTATCGAAATTGTTACTAATATTGCTGCTTTAATCACGTGATTGGAAAATCGTTTTGAAATGAAAATTGTTTTATAAAATTTTAGCAGTTTGCGTTTTCAAAAGAATGAGAAAGCGACTTAAACGATTCAGCAAAATCGAGGATTATGACCCCTTTCTTTTACTGTTTCGCTTAACTCCGGACTTGTTCAGTTGAGAATGCGAATTGTTATTTTTACAAAATAAATAAAATTGTTTTCAGAAATTTTAACAGTTTGCGCTTTCAAAAGAATGAGGAAGCGATTTAAACGTTTCAGCAAAATCGAGGACTATGACCCCTTTCTTTTACTGATTCGCTTAATTCCGGACTTGTCCGTTTGAGAATGTGAAATGTAATTTTACAAAATACACAATTTTGCACTTTCAAGGAAACGATGAAGAGAATCAAACGATTTAGTAAAACACGTGGTATGGGACATGTGCGTTTGCTATTTCGGTTAATTCCGGACTCGTTAATTGAAATATTTGATGATTTCGTGTGCTTTCGAGCCACTCTGCAGACCTTCGGGTCATTTGTTGGGCTTTCGGGCCACTCTGCGGACCTTCGGGTCATTTGTTGGGCTTTCGGGCCACTCTACGGACCTTCGGGTCAAATACCAGTACTAGACCTTTGGGTCACTCTGCGGACCTCCGGGTCAATCTGATGGGCGCCAAAATTATGTTGAGTACTTGGTAGGCTTCGGCCACTCTGAGATGCACGTGCGGCGAATTAAAAACTCGCCATCTGATGGGATCGATCCAAGCTTTTATGTTGATTTTCTAGTCTTCTTAATTGATTTCTAGATATTTGTTGCTTCCAATTATTTGCAGGTAATTGGATATTTGCTGATATGAGTTCTGAGTATCGTTTTTGATAATCAGATAATTGTTGTTTCTAATTATCGCTTGTGATAATTAGATATTTGTTGATATGAGTTCTGATTATCGTTTTTGATAGTCGGATATTTGTTGCATTTAATTATCGCTTTTGATAATTAAATAATTGCTGATTTGAGATTTAATTATCGCTTTTGATAATTAAATATTTGCTGATTTGAGATTTAATTATCGCTTTTGATAATTAAATATTTGCTGATTTGAGATTTAATTATCGCTTTTGATAATTAAATAATTGCTGATTTGAGATTTAATTATCGCTTTTGATAATTAAATATTTGCTGATTTGAGATTTAATTATCGCTTTTGATAATTAAATAATTGCTGATTTGAGATTTAATTATCGCTTTTGATAATTAAATATTTGCTGATTTGAGATTTAATTATCGCTTTTGATAATTAAATATTTGCTGATTTGAGATTTAATTATCGCTTTTGATAATTAAATAATTGCTGATTTGAGATTTAATTATCGCTTTTGATAATTAAATATTTGCTGATTTGAGATTTAATTATCGCTTTTGATAATTAAATATTTGCTGATTTGAGATTTAATTATCGCTTTTGATAATTAAATAATTGCTGATTTGAGATTTAATTATCGCTTTTGATAATTAAATATTTGCTGATTTGAGATTTAATTATCGCTTTTGATAATTAAATAATTGCTGATTTGAGATTTAATTATCGCTTTTGATAATTAAATATTTGCTGATTTTAGATTTAATTATCGCTTGAGATAATTAAATATTTGTTGATTCAGATTTAATTATCGTTTTAGATAATTAAATATTTGCTGATTTGAAGTTTAATTATCGCTTGAGATAATTAAAAAATTTGTTGATTTTAGATTTAATTATCGCTTTAGATAATTAAATATCTGTTGATTTGAGAAATTTGATTATCGTTTTTGATGATTGAATATTTGCGATTTTTGAGATTTGAGCTTCGTCTTTTTCTCTGGCGATTCAGGTGAGTAATTTGATTACTCACATTCAATTCGTGCTCTGTATGGGATTTCTGCTCTGTTTTTTCTTCTCTTTTAGTTGCTGGAACTCGATTGATTCTTGCTTTAGACAGTCGTCTGATTTTGATTCCTTGATCCCCACGATGTTGATTCTTTTGATTTGAATCAGTCGAACCTTTTGATTTCTTATCTAATACTTCCCCGCTGACACTTGCTTTGCTTATACATTCGACATTGCCATGTTCTTATGATTGTTACCTCTTTCCCACTTATCTCTTAGGATTGCGAGGACGCAATTTCTTTAAGGAGGGGAGTCTGTAACAACCCGGAGTTTTACTGCTAAATTGTCATCGTCATTTAATGATTAATCTGTTGGGTTATCGTAGTTGGAAATTTTTTTTAATCAAGCTGAAATTCTTTTGAGAATTCGTCAAAGAAGTTATGCGGGCTTTCGATTCAATCTTGGCCCAGGAAGCCTCACTCCTTTATTTTATCCTTGTGTGGCCGTTCCCTTCTTATTCAATTCGATCTGGTCCCCTTTTCATCCTCTCGTTCATTTCTAACCCTAAAACCTAAAATAGACGAAGAAACGGAAATGGCGACATCGTTCGTTCCTCCCTCCTTCACTTTCGAATACCCGACCCAATTCATTTTCTCGTGGTAAACCCTAAGTCTAAGAGAAAGAAAACGGTAGCACTCGTTCTCTTCCGCGTCCATCTGCAAGAACTAGGGCTCGTTCGTATCGAAGGCGATCGATCCTCTGGCGACTTGGACTTTGGCTTCGACTTGGGTGGCTCGATCAGATCTCGTTGCCTTCGTCGCGATGAAAGGTGAGTTCTGCTCACTTCTAATTCATACTCGAGAATTATTCTGTTGTTATGCTCGATTGTTTAGAGATGTTTGTCCTCGTGGATAATCACTGTTATGAGTTTGAGTTCGTCGACGTTGCTTTCGTCTCCGTGATTTTGGTTAATGCTTTGATCTACGGGTTATACACGTTGTTGATACTTTCCTGTTTTAAAAACTTGGGTATTTTTGGGAATTTCTTCTGATTCACGGCCTTTGTTTATGAACGTTCGATCCTTTTGTTTGAAACGTTGAACCTGACACTTTCCTAAATTATACAACTTGACTGTTTTGAAAATAACAGATACGCACTTGATTTAGTAAGTCTGCATTGATATTTTTCGACCTGTTTATCATCTTCTTTGACTATGAACTGGTCTCCTGATATGTTTTTGGTACTATGCCTGTTTGATTCCTCTTTCCATATGTTTTGATAGTGTTCTTCACTGGTTGCATCACAGCTTTGACATATGTTTACTGTACATATCACCTGACTTGATCATCTCTGCACTGTTCTTTGAATTGCTGGCTGTATATGCTTGAACTGTTACTCTTGCAACATTTAGAGGCAGTTGGCATTTATTCACTAACTAGAGTAGGATCTGCATTCATGTATGTTGTTATTAGACTTAAACATAGTTCATCTGAACCTTGGGTAGCTCTGGTTACTTGATTGCTCATTTCTGTAGTTACTGCACTGTAGACATTGTTGTTGCAGTTTTACATTTGACTCCCCTGTGTACTTTTGATCATTTTCCTGTGGAACTCACTGTGTACACGTTGTAGCTGTGCTTCCTTTACCTTGCTATAGTTCATCTCACTGTTGCCATTTTTAGTTGCCATTGTGGCTGCTGTTCACTCGTTGTCCCATTTGATCTGAGCATTTTGACTTGTATTCATGTGTATGCTTCATATGCATTCTGTTGATCTTTTGTGGCATTGAGTCGAGCCACGATTGCGGTGACTTGACCTTTGCATTTTGTTGTCCATTTTGCTCGGCATTGATTTGATTACGAATATCATTTATTGCCTTTTCTGATTCTAACATTTCCATTTTTCAATTGGTTGCCAATGTATATGTATAATCCATATACATATATATTTGTTGCACCCATGATTTCTGAATTTAAACTGTTAAGAACAAATGCCACAACTTCTTGCCTCTGTTGCTTGGTTATTGTGGCTGTTGCATTTGCATTGCTGAAAGCCTCCTTTGTGTATTGCATCATGTTGTGCACTTTTGATTTCACTTGCCTGGGTTGCACTTGACACTTGAGTTTATCAAGTTGTATTTCTTGAAGCTGCCTGAACCTGTAGCCTTCACTGTTGTGCTTCACTGCTTTCCTCTGTTCGTCACTTGAACTTGTTCAGTGGTGTCTGCACTTGTATCTCTTGTGCACTTCGACTCTCTTGTGCCTTTTTGAACTAGTGCACTTGACCATGTGCCTGTAGTCTTGGTTTTACAGCTTGACCATTTTGTACTTCTCTAATTTTCGTTACCTGTACTTATATGCTTCATCATTATTTGCCATATTGGCTTCACTGCATCTCCATGTGCCTGTGGTACTCGCAGCGTAGTTGTTGCAGGGTTATCATATTCACTGATGGCATTTGGATTGTAATTGAGTCGTCACTGTTGCCTTGAATTGTTGCCATGAGGTTCACGTGCATTTTCTATTTAAGTTGCAAGCTCCAGTTCCTTGTAGTTGTTAATTGAGGCATGTGCAGTTTCATTCTTGGCCTCTCTGTCTTTGACGTTGAGACCATTCATACATGTTGAGTCATGTCTGCCCATTCTTGTTACTGTCTTTAGCTGTTCATGTTCCTATGCTTGTTGAAGCTTATCTTGTGGCTTCACTCGTATCTCTTGTGATATCTTTTGAGTCTGTTTACTTTCTAACCAATCTGGGTTAGATATTTTGATTCCTCGACGTATTAATTACTGTTAGTACTTGGAGTTGTGGTGACTTTATATTCTGTTGTGGCGAGGCAGTGCACGCGTGCGTGTACTGCAGCCACACTGAATTGACAGATTTTAATCGATATTTCTTTTGTTCTTGATTCATCGACCTGTTGCGTAATTCGTAGGCTGTATTGGCGAGGCAGTACACGTTAGCGTGTACTGCAGCCAATTAGCATTGATGTTTTTAAATTGACATTTCAATTGTTTAAACTGCTTTGGATTTCTGTTTTGTGGATTAACACTGTTTAGTGTTATATCTGCCGTTATCCGGTTCTCTTATCGAGAAGTTGGGTATACGAGATTTCTGTGACTGTCATCTATTTGAGATTGATTATTATTGCTGCCTATGCACTAATAAACTGGTTTGAATTAGACTGACCTGGGTATTATTTTCTTTTGAATATAATACTCGGGTCAGACCCGAGTATTTCAGGTTGTAGATTTTCTTCTTTGAGTTGCTGTTCAGGATATGAAGACTTTTCACATCGTCTGAAGCTGTCAGTGTCATTTTGTAGTAGTCGTGTCATTGTATAGAACGATATGTATTCATGTATATTAGTCGATAATGTACTTGTATATATAACTTCTAGAGTCGACAGTTGTAGTTGTATCATATGTATTGTGTCAACTACGTATTAACTGACATCAGTTATATATATATGAGACTTTTGTTTTTATCTGTGTTCCGCATTTATATTATCTGTGTTATCGTTATATCTAATGTCCTAAACTATTATGAACCATCGTAGTTTGTTTTATACTGATAATTGGGTGTGTCGATGGGAGTAAATGAATAAGATGAAAAATAAAAAGTATATACCACTCCTATCGAGATAACCAATATTAGTGTAAGGCCAATTACGGATGGTCGCTCCTATCCAGCCTTATTCTTCGTAATAATAGACATTATTTCTTTTAATACTCTTTGTTATTATGAGCATAGAGGTGGGGCGTCATAATTAGCCTATGCTTGCTTTCATGATTTCAAATTATATCAAATGGATGTTAAAAGTGCTTTTTTAAATGGATTTATTAAAGAAAATGTTTATGTTGAACAACCTCCCTTGTATATACACGAACAATTTCCAGAACATGTTTATAAACTTAAAAAGGCTTTATACGGTTTGAAACAAGCACCTCGTGCTTGGTATGATCGTTTAAAAAGTTATTTAATCAATTCTGGTTTTGAAATTGGTAAGGTTGATCAAACTCTTTTTATTAAGAAAAAGAAACATGATATCTTAATTGTTCAAATTTATGTAGATGATATTATTTTTGGATCAACTAATGATAAATTATGTCAAGAATTTTCTAAAATAATGACAAATGAATTTGAAATGTCTCATATGGGAGAATTAACATATTTTCTTGGACTTCAAATTAAACAAGTTAATAATGGTATTTTTATAAATCAAGAAAAATATTGTAATAATTTAATCAAACGCTTTGGTATGGAAAATACTTCTGCCAAACCAACTCCTATGAGTACAACCATACATCTTGAAAAAGATGAAAATGGCAAGAGTGTAGACCAAAAATTATATCGAAGTATGATTGGATCTTTATTATATTTAACTGCTAGTAGACCCGATATAATGATGAGTGTTTGTTTGTATGCACGATTTCAAGCCGATCCTAAAGAATCACATATTAGAGCAGTGAAACGTATTTTACGCTATCTCAACAAAACCAAAGATTTTGGACTATTTTATCCGAAAGAATGTCCTTTTGAATTAGTATCATATAGTGATGCTGATTTTGGAGGAAGTCGGACGGATAGAAAAAGTACAAGTGGGGCTTGTCACTTCATTGGACGGTCTCTAGTATCTTGGTTCAGTAAGAAACAAAATTGCGTATCACTTTCTACTTGTGAAGCAGAATATATATCTGCCGCTTTGGCATGTGCTCAAGTAATTTATATGCAACAAACTCTTCAAGATTTTGGTTTTAACTTATCCAAATCTACAATCTTCTGTGATAACTCTAGTGCTATTAATTTATCTAAAAATCCAGTAAATCATTCACGGACAAAACATATTGATATTCGTCATCATTTTCTTCGTGATAATATTGAAAAAGATATAATCAATCTAGAATTCGTATCTTCGAAAAATCAATTAGCAGATATTTTTACCAAACCATTAAATGAAAACACTTTTGTAAAATTGAGACGAGAACTTGGAATTATCTCTCTCAAAAATTTATGAAGTTTACTTCAACTCAATTCTGTTTTTATTTAACTTGTTTCTATCCTCACATATTGTTTCTGGTTAAAATTAAATTTTTCTTCTTTTAATCTTAACCATTTATTTTTTAGCCTTTAGTTGTCTATAAATTTCTTCTTTCCGAAGAAAATTGTCATTCAACTTATCTTTTTTTTACAAAGGTGAACGCAAAAAAATTCAATTATGCTTTTTAACTTTGCATTATTCATATATACCATGGCTGGTTCATCCTCAGATGAGCCTTCCTATTCATCTGAATATTCATCAATTAATTTTGAAACACCTAGTTCTGGGTCTTCCGAACTACCGACTCCAACTCCAGCTTATATTCCGATATGTCCACCACAAAGTCATCATACGGGATATACGCCGGAAAATAAACGCACGCGAAGAAATTTATTTCCATCTCCAACTACTAAGGAAAAGATAGATGACTTACATCACTATCAGAGGGAAACACTTAATCTTCAGCGAGAAATGTATTTTGAGCAAAAGAGTCATGGAAGACGACTCAGTTTTCTTGAACGGTGTGCTGCAAAAATATGTGGTTCATCTCCTATCAACACGAATGCACATATTCACTCACCTCAACGTCCTCATGTATCCCCAAATTCATGGGATCGTCAACCTCAATGGTCTCCCATTAAACAGTCTGATGAACAAAATCAACACGAATCATCCAAAGGGAAGTCTCCGAAGTCTCCAAAAACTCCAAAGACTCCTAAGTAGATAATATATATATGATTGTATGTTGATTTGGTTATTCATGTTTGCTTTGTATTTTCAAAATAAATAATTATTTGAATTTTTTATTATCGTTAAACTAAGCAAAAATATTCAACATCAGACATACAGACGTCTACTCTTTTACTACAGACGTCTGTAAAACACCTTCTTTTACTGTTCTCTGCCACACAGCCGTCTGAATCATTTATCACAGACGTCTAAATTAAGTTTAAAAATTTTCAATTTTTCTGGTATAAAATTAGCCGTCTGTTTGAAAATAACAGACGTTTGTTCTCCAATATAGACGTCTAACATAAAATTTTCAGACGTCTGAATTTAGTTCAAAATGTTTTTTACTCTCTGTTTCAATTTAAACCTTCTGAGCCGTCTGTCAATATTTTTTAGACGTCTGTCATACGTCTTAGCCGTCTGTTATAAATATTTAGACGTCTAATCTTCTCATCTTCGAGTCTACTCTACAGAACCTCAGACGTTTGTATATTTTTAGACGTCTGAAACCCTGTTAAGAAGAAAACTATATAAATCATACCAACGGTTTATTTTCTTCTTCACGTCTATTTTCTCTCAAACTCAAAACCCTAGCATTCTTCAAATTAAAAAAAAAATGGCGCCCAAATCAAAGAAACAAAAAGGAGATTCATCTCAACAACCTCCTCATGTTCTTCCTTCAGAAGATCAAATTGCAGCTTGGTTATACCACGAACCCCGAAGTATGGCTCGTTACAAGCATTTATCTTCTCTACCATCATTTCATGGTATTTTTCATGATCTTGATCATTTTCCTACGTACAAACTTAGGCTCTATACTGATAGATCTCAAATTACAAGTCTTATTGATTTCAAAGATAATCAAGTCAACATTTGTAGACTTAGTGTCTTATTATTTCTTGCAAATGTTAACAATTCAAAAATTAGACTTCATCGAGATAAAGGAACGCTTTGGACAAGCGTATTTGGAAACATTCTACAAATAACTCCTTCTGACATTGGACGAGTTCTAAAATGTAGCTCGGATGGAGTCGACTTAGATGACTTTAAGTTAGAAGGAGAGGAACTTAAACAAATAGAATATTATCTTTTTGAACCTGAAAAATCCATAGATAGATCAAATCATCTTCATCCTCGACCTCGATTATAGCTTAGAATGCTAATAAAAACAATTTTTCCCCGGCAAGGAAGTCATGAGGTCATTTACGATGATGAAGATAAGGCGCTTCAATCAATTTTATCAAATACTCAAATCAATTGGGCTCAATACTTTTATGATGCATTTCGTACTTATCATGACTCCAAGAAATGTTCAATTGTCTATGCTCCTTATATTACTCGAATTCTATCTGCCTTCTCTATTCAAAGTCCGTCAATTGAATTTGAAAAGATCAAGGTATCCAACATTCGCTTCTTTAGTTTGATGGGATTATCGGAATCTCCTCCGACATTTCCAACATTTAATGATTATCAAGCGGAACAACTAGCTTTACAAAAAGAAAAGGGAAAAACAAAAGTAAGTAGTTCCGGACATAATGGAGATGAAGGAGATAATGAACAAGAAAGGGATGATGAAGAAAGGGATGATGAAGAAAGGGAAGATGAAGAAGAAGAAGAAGATGAAGCTTTTGAGCAAGCTTTTATCCAAAGCTCAAACTCGGAAAATTACGAAATTGAACTAATTTCTGGTACTTCACGCACTTATACTAAAAATGAAAAGCTCAAATCTGACATCACTATCTCTAAAAATCAAAAGAAAATTTCTCAACAAATAGCACAAGGCTTTTCTTCCATCAATTCTAGATTCGATGATTTAGATGCCAAAGTCGAAGAGAATGCACGAGAATTGAAAATTATCAAGACAATTCTTCGTCAATTATGGAAAAAGTCTCATGGATCTTCTCCTCCTTCTTCTCCAACTTGGGGAGAATGGTGAATGAAGATGGTTTTCTTTTGGTTTGTCTTTTGGTTCAAACAAATTTTCTTTCATAAAATTTTTTTTTGTTATGTTTAAAACTACTAAGTTGATTGTATAATTTTATCAGTCTTTCTTAGTCAACTGTGTTGGGTAAACAAATGCTGTGTCTTAAACATTGATTTGTTATTATCATGCTTGGTTTGTTTACATTTCTTAATTATTGTGTTATTCACAGCTTTGTTACTTCTTTTTATCTAAACACCCCCAACAATTCTTTTTGTTAATGACAAAGGGGGAGAAATAATAACATTTCTGCTATATAATATGGTCATATTGACAAGGGGAGCAAAAGGTATGGTTATACTAATCGTTGAATTATATAGTTGTCATCATCAAAAAGGGGGAGAATGTTGGAACCTGCCTTCTTCGATTTTAATGTGACAACTATATATTTCAATCTATATACTATAATGTCAAATATTCTTGCAAGAATCTACAAAAGAAGCTATTATCATATCATCAACAAGATTAATGTTCTCAAAAATCTATTTAGATATCTATGTACAATCTCTGATATGGTGATGAAACACACACACACACAAATATACTTTTGAAAATCATGTTTTAAAATAAATATCTTTTATTATTTAAAAGATATAAAAAGGTATTTTCAAAATTATATATTATCTCAAGTTCAAAAGTGCTAAAATAAAGGAAGGAACAAAACAGTACAGAATTAGACGTCTGTATATTAATTCAGACGTCTGACATCAATATCAGACGTCTAAAAGTAATATAACAAACGTATGAACTCTATGTTTTAGTGCCTCTATTTCTATATGAAATAGACGTCTGTCAATTTAATAACAGACGTCTGTCATCCTAGACAGACGTCTGAATTAAAAGACAGACGTCTAAATTGACTGTTTTTGTCTTTCTTTTATTTTTTGAATTTCAAAATTTATTCAGACATCTGTCACTTTTATCTCAGACATCTGAACTTGACGAACTGAAGCATCTCTTCATGAAATATCAAAATCTGAAGAGTTGTCTTCTTCACCAAGAGTTGCACTTCTTCAAATAGTTGCAACTATTAAATTAAGACTATTCAATACTATAAATAGAGATGAAAATTCACTATTTTAATAACCAATTCTTTCTATCTATTCTGATCTTATATTGTTATAATATCAAGTGATTTTCAAATCTCTACTTCCTATCTTTGCACATTCAAATCATCATATCAAGAAGATTATAGGAAGGGTGTACTACATTGACTATATTCGTGTTATTCAAAGAACACACAAGTCAAGAAACAATTTATCAAATTGTATTTGAAGTCCTATTCGGTTGCTTAGGCGGAAAAGTCCTGTTCGGTTGCTCAGGCGGTGTAACACCTGTTCCTCCGGGTTAAGTGAGGATTGTTAGAGAAATTCCAGAAGGAGTCTGGGACTGGATGTAGAACGAGAAGTTCGAACCAGTATAAAAATCCTTGGTGTCATTTTTACTGCTATTTACTATTATTTATAATTCCGCACTTTCTAGTCGTAGTTTAACTATATTATCGATCCATATACACTTTCACGCATAAGCCACTTAACAGCTCAATCAACACAATATAAAATATTTTTATATTCATTAACATATATGCACTCATATATATAATACGCTCAAACTCAATCTAGGGCGCTACTGACCCTATCTATATCGCGTACACATCAAAGCCTAGAAATATACTAAACCTAAGCTCTGATACCACGCTCTGATACCACGCTGTGACGACCCGCACTTAGCACCCTATGAATCCGACACCAAAACACGCGTGTCCGACCCAGAGCGCACCGATTGCAGATAATCATGAGAAGGAAAAGGGAGGGTGAGAAGAAAGAGAGAAGAAAGAAGAAGAGAAGAGAAGAGAAAAAGAAGAGAGAAGCAAAACCAAAACAATACAGAATCTCACATCGCAGCGGAATAACATATAGTATAGATCAATAATCTCTACAAAGAGAAACTGTAATATACATAAATCAATATCAGAGTACACAATAAGTAATCATCGGCTTGGACAGTCATAATAACTTGTCCTCACAAATGTTGATAATTTAAAACAATAACAATCAATAGCTGCGAAAAAATAAACAGATACGTGTATACGACATGAAGATCTCCAGCTCGCCTATTGAAGCGCCAAAAGTACCAAATCTGAACCTGTAAATATACACAGTCTGACCCGAGCATTGAAAGGGAAGAACGCCCGGATCAGTCTGGTAAACCAGCGTGAGAAAACGCACCTCAACTGAATTTATAAAGTTATCAAAAACTTTTCCTTTATCAAAACAAAAGGTATCTCATAAGACCACATCACAAATAAATACCGAAAAGGTTTTTACCTTACAATAACCAAAACATCTCACATCAAATCCGATTATATTATAATAGTGTCTATTATACAAATAATATTAAAATAGCTGAAATTGTTACATTATTAAATTCCAGCATACACCTTGTAATACAAGGCTTTCTACAATAGAAAATGGCAGGCACGTATTGGATTTGGATTTTCATACAAATGACTAGGTAAAGGGACTACCTTTCCGAAACCTCGGTACACATCTAGAGGGATGTACCTAGGGTCCAGATACTGGGTGCCTAAACCAACACAGGACCGGCCTACCCATACCTGGATAGTACCGGATTTGTCATCACTCCGGTCGTTACCGACCTAAAATCCATGGCCACAAGCATACACAACAATAATCAGATACACGATGTAATAGCGTGTAAAGATATATCTAGAAGAGTGATGACATCTCATAATGGGAGCGACCCATTTTAGCCTTGCTACTTCTATCCCTGTTTCAGTCATTTTCTGGGGAGTGAGGCCCAAAAGAGGTATCGATTACCTTTCACAAATCACATATCACATCATCTTTGAATGCTACATTGCCATTTCCGTTGACTACTAATTGCCTTCCACAAAAATACAACCCTTGAGCTCGTACGTCTCAAGGAAGGGTGTTAAGCTAAGAGAAGTTGCCTTCTCCGCCACCAAATAGATGTACGTTTGTAAAAACCAATGTACCTAATCATAGAAATGCAATGCCAGACACTCGTCCATATATGTTGTCCAGGAACAGGACAAACCGAAGGTACTTTCCTACCACATCCTATCGGGAAATCCCTCGGATTAGTAGCGAATAGTTCTTGCATTAGATGTTTCATAACGAAGAGACTACTACTATATGCATATTGGGATTTTAACCCCAAACGATCAACAAGCAGTCATTCACTATGAAAATCCTAAATATCAGTATCATCAACCAACCTGTACAATCGTCGTATAAATGTTGGTCCAAAGTGGTTTTCAGATAAATTTGATCCCGGTCTCTACGCACCAACAACACAAAAGCGTTTCTCAACCTCACTCAAAAACTAAGTCTCATAGACTTATCACATCTCTAACTTTCAACTTGCTATCCTTCGGCCAAGAAGGAAGCTCGATAGATTGGAGTAATCACTCTGCACTACACGAATCAACATTCTCAACACAAACGATAATCAAGCCTATACAGTCAGTTACGTACCAAGTGTACGACTAATTAGTTTCCACATCAAGTTGAGGAACTAAAATAGCCAAATTTTATAGTCGGTCATTTAACTATCAAAGCAACAAACCAAATCTAGCACATAAGTAGTCACTGGGCCTAATTTTTATTAATTGTTTATAAATCAAATCACTTTTCAATTATTCACTTCAAAATATCTTTCAAAATATAATATTCAAAACCATTTCACTTGTTGGATATTTGGAAAACATTTTCATATACTTATTTTAATAATAAGTAAATTCCCAATTAATTTTATTTTCAAACCATTTAAACTGCATTTTATAATATCACTTTCCAAAACATCCATTTTATTTAAAATATTATTCACTGTCCAAAATCGTGAATATAATTTTTTACCAAATTCATTACTTCTACACATTTAATTTAAAGGGTTATTCACTGTCCAAAATCGTGAATATAATTCCTTTAAGAAACTTGCATATTTAACTTATCAAATTAAATTGATTTCACATTTATAAAACAATGTTTATAAATTCCATTTATATTTTATAAACTTCCATATACAAAATTCCTTTACTAACAAATTCCATTTATATGCCAAAATCCAATTATAAGTTAATTTACTTATAAATCTCTTATTTACAAATTCATTCTTTTCAAATCTTATTATTTATAAAATCCATTATAAATTCATTTCCAAATCTCAATTGCAAATCCATATACGAATTTGATTACAATTCCATTTATAATATAACACTTTTATAATTCCATTGCTTTTATTTATAAAATATCAGTTTCATAAATCTTATATATAAACCATTTATAATAAGACAAAAAATCTCAATTTAACTTATTTCAAAAAATAGTTAACTCCATAATTCATAAATCATCTTTTGATCATATTTCACAAACCATACTTATTATGACATAAAAATTATAACTTTTTATTTATTTAAAATAAATCCATTTCTTTAACAATTCAAGAATTATTAAAACATATGTATTTTCAAAATCACTTTGAAAACCTTTTTAATTTGAAATCATCATTTTAATATTTTAAATTTCCAAAATATGGCCCAATGCTGCAAAAGTACTAAATAATGGAATTCACATCAATCATGGCATCCAAACATCATATATCACATGATAACAATATATATAACAATATCTGTTAATAAAATCAACACTGGTGAGGAATCCAGTTGGATCCCTCCAACCTGTAACCTGCAACAAGTATACATATTAGAAAATATGTACAATGTCCGCTTCGAGGCAGACGCGCGTACAAAGGGTCATCCGCGGAATCCAGTTGGATCCCTCCAACCTGTAACCTGTAACAAATATACATATTAGAAAATATGTACAATGTCCGCTTCGAGGCAGACGCGCGTACAAAGGGTCATCCGCTCATACACTGGAACGTATATGGTCTCATCCGCTAAGAATATGCATGAATATATCCAAACAAATCAATATATATAATATATCGTATATCACCCAAACAATCATCAATCATCACAAAATAAATCTATTCTCACTTATATAAAAATATAAGCGAGACAAAGAGAGTGAGTTGTACTCACTTTGGTTGCAGTCGTCGTGATAGCGATTTATTTCGATTAAAATTAAACAAGCGTTTAATTTTAACCAAAATTTTTACTAACTCCAATCAACTCCAATCTATCTCTAAAATATAGTGTTCGCGAATACGAACCCAACGCAATTCATTTCGTCCAATTTTGACCTCGTATGAAGAAGTTATAGCTTTTATAAGTTATACAATTTTATATACAAATTAATTTACAATTTATTTATTTATTTATTTTACCATAGAAAATCTGGGCCGTGAATTTCATCTTCCCTCACGCGATTTCCTGCTTCGTTCGCACGCAGCCAAACCCACCACGTCGCTTCCTTCCTTCGACGATCGCTCTTCCTATGCTCGCCTAGAACATGATCAACCACCACCATACGAAAGTTCGTACTCGACTTCACCTCCACGCCAAGATCGATGAACTCCGGCCCCCCATCACGTCGCAGCACCCCTCGAAACGCCATGCATATGCGAGCCAGCCCACGACGATCCACCTCGCTAATTTCGATCACAACCGTTGAATTCCAAGATCTTGTCGAGCTCTACATTTTTCGTTTAGATGTCGAAGCCTAATTGTGAACGAATCATGAGATATTGAGGGAGAAAGGTCAAAAGATTCAAGCCATTGAAATATAAGTGGCGGCTAGGGTTAAAACCCTAGGGTTTGTGAAAAAAAGGAAAAATTGAGGTCCTTTTATAGAAAATTTTCGCGCACTATTCATCCGAAAATTTTCCGAACTCCAAACGAAGCGTGCCGCCTGGCGCTTATAATGTTTTACCCATATTTCGAATACAATGGAATATATACCGAAGGCCAATTCCATCATATTTGGAAGATAGGTTTTCGAATCAAATTATTTTAATTAAAAATTACATAAATAAATTTATAGGCGTTTCAGTTTCGCACGACCAAACCGTAAGTCCGATTGACACGAAATTTTAAATCCTATAATAATTCACTATTATGGATCCAATGAAACTGGTTTCGTTGAAATTCGAGACAGTGACAAAAATGCCTATTTTTACGCGTTAATTAAATATTAAAATTTTCAATTTCTGTAAATTGACTTTTAATTCAATTTTAAAAGTTTAC
The DNA here is from genome assembly GCA_030737815.1 of Allium fistulosum. Classification (NCBI taxonomy): domain Eukaryota; kingdom Viridiplantae; phylum Streptophyta; class Magnoliopsida; order Asparagales; family Amaryllidaceae; genus Allium; species Allium fistulosum. The sequence continues at coordinate 1,397,129,892 of CM060902.1, forward strand.
TAACATCGTTCTAATTTAAATAGAATTTAAAACAACTTTATAAATAATTTCCATTCACATTAAATTCAAATTCCAATTATTTCTGCAATTTCGAATATTAAACAATTTAATTATCTAAATAAATCACTATATTCGATATATAATTTATTTAACTTGTAAAATTTACTTTTCAATATTTAAATTTAATCAAATATTCTAAATTTAAACGACCAAAAATCTAGGTCGTTACATAACTCCTCGCTAAGAAGACCCGTTTTGACATCATCAAGAGTCAAAGTATCTCGACGATAGATCAAACTATTTGAGAAATCCATATAACGGTCTAGCAACGAACACAACAATATCATCGTCTTTTGTTCTTCCTCAATCTTCAAATCTACCGCCTTCATCTTCATTAGCAAATCATCAAAGATATTCAAGTGTTCTTTAAGCGAAGTACCCTCCTTCATTTTATTAGTAAAGAACGTTTGCAATAAAATCAAACGATTTGCAAGTGACTTCTTCATATATAACTCCTCCAACTTGTCTCAAATACACTTAGCGGTAGTCTCACCACTAATTTCGAAGATCACATTCTCTTCCATAGCAAGTTGAAGTATAGTGATTGCCCAATCTTCCATTTCCTCTCCCTCAACATCAAAGATGTCCGTCGATAACAAATGTGCATCAAACACTACCCGATGCCCACTTTTCTGCCTAAGAACCGCTTTCATCTTCCATTGCCACTTTTTGAAATCATTATCGCCGTTCCACTTGTCAATAATCAATTGTGATCCTGAAACTGCATATAACCCACGTACATATGGTGCTATGCCACTTGAACTAACCATTAAAGAACTACCCGAGATATTATATGATTCTGGCATTTCTACAATCACCTACCAACACTGATGCTTTGATAACAAAGGTTATGGAAATTCTAACTCAAGACCACTCAAATCAAAACTCCAAAGCATAGCTGAAAATGAGTTCGTAGTCAGATGTGCAAAAATAAGCAATCAATATCTTAATCCAATCCAAAGCCAATTACAATCACCAAACAAGCAATAGAGAAACAAAATGATAATGATAAAATAAATCACACATCGATTCATAGTGGTCCCACTAACGTCTTATTAGTGTACATCCACATTGAGAGGGAGCCTTTATTAATACCAATGAGAAGGGTACAAAAAATTGATTACAATGATCAATATTCAAATAGAATAGATTTGTGGAGAATAGAATTGAAGAAAACTAGATTTTGATAGACCCTATTTTAATGGAGGATAAAACCCTTAATCTCTTGGATCATCGTATCTTTGAATTTTGAAAATAACTTATATAGTGAACAATCATTCATTGGCAAATACCAGATTTGCCCCTTGAAGCCTTCATAAATCAACTCAACCAGCCCGGGCAATATGGACACCAAATATCGGCTCGGACATCTAGTCCATGCTGTCATACTTCTAGCAGAAATCTCAGGAGATAAGTTTCCTAAGTCTCAGACGTCTAAGGCCACCTCCCAGACGTTCGAGATAACATGTGGAAAGCCAATTCATGTATCTTAGACGTTTAGCACCTTCTCTCAGAAGTTTGAGAGCCTGTGCACTTAGTATTGCTTCACGTTCCTCGCCATATCTTCCTCCTCCGAACTTCGATTTGCGAACCGTCTTCTCCGTCATCCAAGCTATTTCCAATCACTTCAATTCTCCATATAGTGTAGTCAAAATTCAACATGAAGACCATGCATCGGTATGGTTATATGTTGTATTGCTTAATAATCATTCAAAGACAAAAGCATACAACGTAGTAGCTTATTCGTGGAGTTTTGAATTGTTTATGCAATTTTGATGATTTTACGTGCAACTCAAATTCAGGAATTGAGATTTGGTCCATCGGTCTCAGTTTGTGTTGTTCTTCAAGACTGGATAAGACATTTAGATGGAAAACTCGGTTTCTTGGATTTCATCATGCTTTTACATGGAATTTCACTATGTTATTATTTGTATTTGATAATTATACGTTTATCGATCTTTTACATGGGGTTGAATATGGAATTGGCATTGTATATGAAATAGTTAATCATATTGTTTTGGCCGATTGCAACTTAATGTGATCTAATATTGTTTTTATTACTTCAAATAATATAGTTATAGTTTATAACATGTAGTTTAAGACATATTCTGTGAAATATAAGTGTGTACAGTAGAATTTAAGTTGGAAATAGAATACACCGGTGGATCCGTCGAAACTAGAGAAAGAGTTTGTAACGGTTAAGAAACGTTTGAAGATTCGTTGGTAAAATAAACGAAGAATTTGTATCTAGTTCGTCGGTAATTTGTCACTATATTCTGACGAACATGCCGACATTTTACTTAAATCAAATTATTAGAAAAAAAGGACTATTGTAAAATCGTCTGTAAATATTTGACATTTTCCTAGCTAGAACGGCGGAAAATTTAACGATGCTCTATTACCGACGTTTTGTTTTCGTCGGTAATTTCATTGACAGCTTATTTTTCCGATGAAATACCGACGAGCTCGAACATTGGGAAACACAATTTTTTTGTAGTGTTTGTTTCTAAATTTTACAAAAAAAAATACAATTTTCTTTTACTTTACACTGTTCGTGCATATCAATGCACGCATCATCACCTACAGCCTGCTCATCATCGATGTCAAGCTACAGCCTTGGCCTTTGTGTCAGTTCAAAGCTAGAGGATTTGATTAGAACTAGCTGCAGCTTCTCCACCAATCAAGAGAGATCGACGTCGATTAGGGTTTCTCGGCCATGAACCAAGCTTAACGGTGGAGGTACATTCAAACTCGTATGGTCACGAGGAATGTAGTGGAGGTGATGACGACATCTATAATGATCTGTAGCGCCGTTAAAATTTGGATAAAATCTCTACAAGAAGGTCAGTTTGGGTTTTTCAAGAAGAAGAACAAATGTACGTGCATATGTATGCATGTGTGCGCACACACACGACATTTATATCATTTCAGTTTATTTCGGGTTCATATAGTGTACCGCTAAAACCGTTAAAATGTAAAATAGAGTAATGAAAACGAGGTACGGTGTATCTTTACCATACTTTTTTTTATATACTTTTTGGGCATTATATTAAAATTTGATCAAAATTATTATACAACAAAATGGGAATGGGTTCAACTAAAAAAGAAAAAAACACACATCAAATATTAGAGGATCCAACCAAAATAATAATATAATAAGCTGAACCATCAAAATACCAACTAGCATTTTGAATATGTGCAAGTGACAGACACCTCTTTTATGCAGGGCAAATACAAGCATGTGGCCTAAATTTTTATTATATTTTTGAAGGTTTAATTACTAGTATGTGACGTGAATCGTGAAGAAAAATGCCCAATCAATTAGCCTTCGTATACACTATCCTACAAAAATGCATTCTTTCGTCGTCGTCTGGTCTGGGTGAATAAATTATCTAATGGTGGCATTTCGGGCTTATTTAAATATGGTATCTTCAGGACTTTAACATATATGATCAGTTTGGTTGATTTTATTAGCGATAGAAAATTGGATCTAGTTGTTAGATGATTTAATCTACTCGTTAACAAATGAATAAATTTTAACATGATTCGAACAAAAGATCAGTTTTTCCCACCAATTAAAATATTAAGACCGGGAGTGCATTGTCAAAGTTTAAACCAATATAATGTTAATATACCAACAAAGTACTAGTCACAATAGTCTCAGTAGTCTCAATGTAATTATCATTCAATTAAGGTTACATTTCAACACATACTACTTTTCCTTAATATACATATATAAATAATATACAATGATGTCACATGTTTGAATTTTTAGTTGATAAATCTTGAAGCTTACTAGTGAGGTTACATTTCAACACATACTACTTTTCCTTAACACACATATAAATTAAAAAAATATTATTACTAAATGTTGAAGCTTACTAATGCTCAGTAGTCAATAAAGGCTGTACAAGTTATATTGCTATGGTTCAATTATGAAACAGGGTGAACCTCTATAAGTATCATTCCAACATTCATCAACTTCACAAACTTATTATTTCTCTCATATTAATTATAAATTATATATTGCAATGGCCTTGAGTTACAAAGAAGAATTTGCTACCGCAGTTGCCCCTGCAAGACTATTTGCAGCTGGAGCAGCCGACATTCACAATCTTGCTCCCAAGATTTTGCCCCAGTTTATCGCTGATTACAAAATTGTTGAGGTTGAAGGCCGCTCTGGCACTGTCGTTAAAATTGTCTACACAGAAGGTTAGTCGGTGAATAAATTTTTGGAAACTTCCGTAAAACGCCATTTTACACTATACAAAACGCTTGCGGTAAGCAGTGTTGTCTTTCAGTTAAAAATGTAAACTTGCCGTCCTTTAAATTTTTTCTAAATTGTCCTTGTGTCTATTTACTGTACTCAATGTTTACATACTAAAAAATGCGTGCTTATAAATAACGGTTCATAACACAATCTTTGCCTGCACGATGCAGCAATACCTTGGGACTACTTACTAGAAAGTGTGGACTTCCTTGACAAAGAGAATTTCGAAGTCCGTTACACGATTTTCGATGGGGGTGATTTTGGGAAGACGATAAAGGAGGCTTGCTATGTGGTAAAACTCACGCCATTACCACAAGGCGGCTGCACTTGCAAAATCAACGTAGATTTCCACCCAATGGAAGGAGCGGAGGTCAACGTAGAAACTGTGGAAAAAATGAAGGAATGGGACATTGGACAGTTTAAGGCTATCGAGGCTTATCTGTTGGCTAATCCAGAGGCATATGTCTGATCGTATTAGATAAGAGAGTGAGGTTTATGCATGTGTGCATTCGTGATGTGTGATATGAATAATGTGCCAATGAGTCTCTTTGTTATAGAAAGAGTTCGTGAATTTGGCGGTGAGATCGGGAGCAGTGTGCGGAATAATATTTGTAACTGCGTGATTATTGTGGTGTATACGTTTATGTTACAGACTAATGTATGTTGAAACTATAATCGATTGAACTGGGTAAAAAGGTATCTTTCTGATGCACTACTTTGAAGCAGATTGTGAGTGATATGGTAAACCTGTCCGATGAGCCGGGTCATAAAAGCATTGGTTGGTTGAAAATTGATCTGATCCATTTATGATTCATAATATTTCAATTCATAATAATTCATCCATGCAGCATAAACGTAAATCTGACTCAACCCACTTAATACAATTGTTACATATTAAACACATTTATAATTTCAAGAAGATTTGGGTAATAAAAAATCTATAAAATATATATACGAAAAATTGAAATTCTGTTTTCAATTTTTTGAATCTTTTAAATAATCAAATTTTCAAATTCTAATTCTAGTTCAAATTTTCGTCAAAATTCATATTTTCATATTTTAAATTTGAAAATTCAAAATCAAAATGAAAAAAACAAAATTTAATCTAATGTAAATTCAGATTTTCAAATTCAAATTCAACATAAATTTTAAATTTTCTAATATTCAAATTTAGAATTCAATTTTTAACTTCAAATATACGAAATTAAAATGTTCAAAATAAATAGATTCAAATTTTCAAAGTTGAATTTAATTCGAAAGTCAATTTGCTGTGGGTAAATTTTTGCACGACTATCCAATGATTTTGAGACGAATGAATCATTGAAATATTGTTCAAGTCAGAGTTTAGATGTGTAGGATGCAGTCTGTTATTTACCAAGTACAATTGATAGTTATCATGGAGAGATGTAACGTACGTTCAAAGTATATAGCATCCGAGTGTTCCTATTGTCCATAATATTGATACAAATGCATCGGTCAAAGCTTGAATGAGTTAAGTCAGTATGAAGAAGTTATTATAATTTGAACGAAGAAAATAGTGATTTCTTCTTAGTCGTTCGAGTACAAAAATTCAAATTGTTATGAGTAAATTTCCACACCAATATTGAATTATTTAAGGACGAATCAATTGTTAAGGTATTGTTTGAATCGGAGTTTAGACGTGGGAATGTAGTCTGTTAATTGATAAGTATAACTATTAGTCATGATGGAGAACTATAGCATACGCTTAGAATATAGAGTAAACACTTGTTTCATATTATCCGAAATGCAGATGTGAGTCCATTGGTCAAAATATTGTTTGATTTCGAGTTAGAATTAATTGTAAAGTAGTTATTGCGATCTGAATGAAAAAAAATAGTTGTTTCTACCTAGTCATTCGAGCATAAATTTTCAAAAATTGGATTTGCAATATTCGAATTTTATAATTTCAAATTATCAAACCTCGTATTTTTAAATTTTAGATTTTAATAAATGGTAATGGGTTACTCATTTATAATCATATTAATAATAAAGAACCGATCCGTTTATGATTCTTTTAGCAAAGGTTTATAAATGAGTAAACAAAATCCTTTTATGCTTATAGGTTAATGGATCAGGTTGATGCGTTGGGTTATATTCTAACAAATCAAAAACCAATGCATATGATTTATTTTACTGAAAATGAACTTTCAATGATGTTCAACTTCCTATGGAAAGAAGTGCATTATAAACATTGAGTTGTATATTATTTAACAAAATGCTTATGATTAAATGGTAAAGAAGCTCCTTTTTTTCCCTTAAAATATCGTCACTATCAAAATTTTGGATTTCTACAGATTTTGTTTTTGTATATGCTTATAATTGTTGATTAGGATTTATATGGACTATGCTTCTAGTAATGTAGAGAAAAGTTCTAAGACGGTCAAATTTAACTTGGCACTCAAACTTTCAACATAACACTTATCCTCAAATTTTCGAAACAAATGCTTTGTTTCAGCCAGATAGTAGAATGCGGTAGGTCTAAATTAACAAATCGTCACAAAACTGGCATCTTACAAATGTCAGAATAGTTCTAAAGTATAGGACAAGTAAAATAAAAATAGATATGATAAATCAAACAGAAAAAGTATGAACAGACCTGTATATACGTCATTGCATCTGTAAACTTGTTGGTCAAACTTAGGGCTGTTATGATAACGGTAAATTACCATTACCAGCCAATCGGTTACCATTTTCGAGTGAAATCGGTATACCAGTTTAATCGGTATGGTAATGGTAAATTTACCATTTTCTACGGTAAATCATCGGTAACATTTCTTCAATACCAGCGGTAACGGTAAATTTACCAATCAATTTATAATACATGTATATTCATATAACATGCTTTATTATAGGCATTCAGAACCAAGCAAATGATTAAATTTAGTTTATTAACCAGGTGAAATAATGTTAAATACACTTCACTTCTTTATCATTTATGTTTTTTTATTAAGTAACACTATAAATTGTATAATGAAGCACCGTTATGGTGTGAATACGTGTTATGTTACTCATCTTTATTAGACAAACAGTAATTTACCATTACCAGTGTAACGGTTACCAGATTATCGGTATACCAGTCTTCGGTATACCAGCCTATCGGTAACGGTAACGGTAAGCAATTTTCGCTTACCAGTAAATATGGTACGGTAACGGTATTTGTGAAATGGTAACGGTAACCATTACCATAACAGCCCTAGTCAAACTGATAAAAAGGCTTTTCATTACCTCATCTTGTTTGTATGTTTTTCTCTTTATTCTTCGCCCTTACCATCTAGTCCAAGCTTTCATCATGGATTCTCGTCAGATTGTCAACCAATTTCATGAAAAACTAGGTATATTGCTAATACAATTTTGTTCACATTTTTTTTAAAGTGTGAACAAAACACTTTCCTCCTATTGAAGGAATTGGGGGGTCACATATGAGACCCCCTGAATTCCTCCAATAGAAACCGGTGTTTTGTTCACACTTTGAAAAAAAGTGTGAACAAAATCACTCTCGGTATATTACTGTGTTCAAACACGAAAAGTCGTTATATTACGTTGTTATATAATTAAATTACATTTTATATTGTAGGAAATATTAAAGTAAAAATTAGTTGGTCCCATAAAATAATCGAGGATTGACAAAACAATATATTGAACATAGAGCTATCAGCTGTTTACTTCTACAGTCATTCCTTCGAAAAATAAACATAACCTCAGTAACGAAGTGTGACAATATTTGACGAATATATTTAACGATCATTCAACAATTGTTCATACGAAAGGGTGATGTCCGAGTAAGGAATAAAAACAATATTATTGAGACTATTTCAAATGGCTTAATTCCTAACCTCAAAAGCAATCTATTAAGTGTGAGACAATTACAAGATAAGGGACATAGTTCCAATCAAAGAAGGTTTTGTGACAATTATTATTTGAACAGGAGGTCCAGTCGCTCTTCGATCTGCCAAAATTATTGGTGGAATTTTTTTGATATGGCAAAGACAATGGTTAAAATCTATTGAGTAAAAGAGATCCTCCAAGGCACGCCGATGACTTTTATGTATAAGACATTATTTGTCCTCACTATCCGTTTAAATAAACAAATTGGTGTTCTGAGTTAATGCAAATCGTCTTCTAAGATACAATTTAGCCGAGATTTTATTCTCTTAATCGATTGCGATGGCATTGTCGAAATCGATCCAAACTATCTTCTGAATAGACTGTTGTGATAAAATATCAAATTTGTAATCTGCAGTATCACAAACCTGAAATGGTTTTGAAAAAAAAATGAGAGAGGAGAAGAGAAGGAGATCAGAAACTCTATTTAGGCGTTTATGATTTGCAACGTTTTCTGGACGTTTCTATTTCAAGAATTTGAAACAGTTTTTGGGTGTTGCAACTTGTAGGTAACGAGGACATGTCTTTTCGTCTGTAACAGTCGCGTCTTCTGCCAAACGACGCTTCTTTTCGTTTGAATTTTCAAACATTCCGCATTAATATTCAATAATATAAGCATAATAAACCATTTTACTAATATTCAATTTGAACATTCCATCACACATGTACCATTTTCCAACAAACATTCTGCATCTGGCCAATACATATTTATTCGACTTAAAGACTTGTTTGAAGCCAAACTTATTTAATAGACTACCAGAAATAAGGTTCTTTCTAAACTCGGATGCATAATATACATCATTCAATGTCAAAATCTTCCTGGACATGAACTTCAAGTCTACCATCCCCTTCCCCTTGTCTGTTGCTTTCACTGAGTTTCTCACAAAGAGATAATTTTCATCCTCAGATGGTTCAAGTTTCTTGAATAGACTCTTGCCGTTGCAAATATGCTTAGTAGCAGCATAGTCGATCCACTAAGAAACCTCTCTTTCAATCACATTGATTTCCGAGATTACGGCTGTATAGTTTTCTTTTGTCAATTGAGGTTTCTTCTAAGGGGAACCACAATCTCTTTTAAAATGAGCAGGTTTTCCACAATTGTAGCACTCATCTATTTTCTTGGCCTTCTTGTTATTGAAGTTTTTATTCTGAAATTTCCTCTTTTGATTAAACAAATCTTAGAGGTTTTATTCTTCTCTTTATCCTCCACCACGTGGATCTTAGATGGAAACACTGTTGGTTCAGTGATTTCTTTCTGCCTATGTTTTTCTTCCATTTGCAAATACCGTGCAAGATTATCTATACTCATATCATTCTTCTTGTGTTTAAGAATTTTCCTTTGTTCTTTCCAAGAAGGTGGAAGTTTGTCTATTATGGATGAGACTTTTATCACCTCATCCATATTCATTTTATGCTGGTTGAATTGGTTTAGGATATGCATAATATCATTGAATTGCTCTACTACTGGTCTAGCATCAGTCATTAAATAATTAAAAAATTTAGTATCCAAAAATTTCTTACTTGTCGTGTCCCCTATTAGATACTTGGCTTTCAGTGTATCCCAAACTTCTTTGGTAGTTGATTTGCTGTATTACATATCAAACAAAGTATCTGTCATTGCATTGCATATGTGCCCATTGTATATGTAATCATCTTGTTCCCATTTTAGTCTCGATCGTGCTTCCGCAATGTCTCATTTTCTATTTCTTTTGGCTTTGGCGTCGTATGAACATAAACCACTATTAGTCTAGCCAATAGGAAATGCATCTTCTTCTGACAACGCACGAAATTAATACCATCGAACCTTTCCAATTTGGTGAAATCATAAGCGAACTCTCTCAAACTATACGGTGCCGTTATTGAATAACATCTTAAGATTATTGGTCAAAATTATTCGATCTGGCAAAGACAATGGTTGAAATCTATAGAGTAAGAGAGATTCTCCGAGGCATGTCGATGACGCTTTCCTAAAACATTATTTGCCCTAACCACTCGTTTAAATAAACAAATGGGTGTTGTCGGTTAAGGAAAATCGTCTTTTAAGATACAATGTAGATGAGATGTTATTCTCTTAATCGATTGCGATAGAACTGTCGAAATTGATTCAATCTATCTTCTGGATTGACTGTAGTGACAAGAATATCGAATTTGTGATCTGCAGTATCACAAACCTTAAATTGTTTTGAAGAAAAAATAAGAGAGGAGAAGATAAGGAGATCAGAAACACTATTTAGGCATTTCTGATTTCACTACAAGAATATATACCTTTCGCGGCACCCATTTGCAGGGTTTTAATGAAAAAGCTGCCATTAGCTTGGTAATTATTAAAAAAATAATCGTTAAATCGCTGCTGTTAAACAAATTCACAGATTTTTAATAAAAAGCGCCAAAACGAAAACGATGCCGCCTTTCTCAGAAGTCGAATCCCTCTTTCTACTACAAATATATAATCCCAAATCTCATTAAAAATCAAACTCTCTTCATCTAAATCTTCACAACTCTTTAGTGGATCGCGTGCTTCAGAAATTCTCCACCGTTCCACATCTCCAGAAGTCGTCGTTCTTCGTCCACCGCTCCACATCTTCAAAGATCCTTCAACACTAGTCTTGAAAGTACAATCGTTTGATTTGGAGCCTCCATATTCGGGTAATCTTACCGTTTCTCAATTTTTAGATTTTTTTTAATTTACAAAACACTTTAATTTATGGTTCAATTCTCATCTTACGTTTTTGATAACCTGGTGTAGGAATCTATGGTTCATTTCCATGTAAATTTACTAGTAAAGTCAATTTGGGCCTGTATTTTATATTGGTATCGCTATCCTATATTCTTCACATGATTTTTGTCCATTTTTGTGATGTCTAGACAATGCTTTAATTTTTGGGTAGCATGTGATTTCATTATAGCTTGTAAATGATAAAGTGGATATAAGTTCACAAAGATGGTTTATGGTGATTTCTTTTACTCAGATGCAAGTTCAAAATGCAAATTTATTCTAGAAATCGATTAGTTAAATGAAGTTTGTTACAAATCTGTGAAATAAATTATTTGACAGTTATTTTACTTCTTTGTTTCATAACTCTAATCTTTATCGCAAGGTTCAATATGCATGCTGCACAATCATCCCGTATCAATTAAAAAAATTATCACAAAAAAATTAAGCAAAGTATTGTGTAAGATATTTGGTTTTCCTGATTCAGTGTTATATGATAATTATGAGCAGGCTATCTTCTTTGGATTCAAACTAGACAGCAATGGCTCAGAAATAAAAAAACCAGATACCAGGCCACAACAACCCCGAGAGCCTAAGTTAAGGTATGCCCCAGCCCTATATATCATATACGTCATAATCATGTATCATAATTACTATTCTGGTCGATGTATCATCCAAGAAGTAAAAAAATGAGATAAGTATTGGTCTGGCCATTTAATTTTTGTTTTAGCTTTTTGATTAAAGTTATAAAACTTAAAATTGAACTAATGAAATAGAGTGTCATATGGCTAACCATATCTGTAAATCTCAGTTCAAGTTTCTAAATACTTCATGTAGCAATTCAACTCATGCATGAGACCATGTTAAAGTCAAGGTAGGTTGGGACGGTCGGATTAGGTCTTACCATAATTATGGTTTACCCGTGAATCTTAGATGGAAACACTGTTGGTTCAATGATTTCTTTCTGCCTAAGTTTTTCTTCCACTTTCAAATACCGTGCAAGATTATCTATACTCATATCATTCTTCTTGTGTTTAAGAATTTTCCTTTGTTCTTTCCAAGAAGGTGGAAATTTGTCTATTATGGATGAGACTTTTATCACCTCATCCATATTCATTTTATGCTGGTTGAATTGGTTTTGGATATGCATAATATCATTGAATTGCTCTACTACTAGTCCAGCATCAGTCATTTAATAATTAAAAAATTTAGTAGCCAAAAATTTCTTACTTGTCGTGTCCCCTGTTAGATACTTGGCTTTCAGTGTATCCAAAACTTCTTTGGTAGTTGATTTGTTGTAATACATATCAAACAAAGTATCTGTCATTGCATTGCATATGTGCCCATTGTATATGTAATCATCTTGTTCCCATTTTAGTCTCGATCGTGCTTCCGCAATTGTCTCATTTTCTATTTCTTTTGGCTTTGGCGTCGTATGAACATAAACCACTATTAGTCCAACCAACAGGAAATACATCTTTTTCTGACAACGCATGAAATTAATACCATTGAACCTTTCCAATTTGGTGAAATCAGAAGCGAACTCTCTCAAACTATACGGTACCATTGTTGAATAACGTTTTAAGATTATTGGTCGAAATTATTCGATCTGGCAAAGACAATGGTTGAAATATATAAAGTAAGAGAGATCCTCCAAGGCATGTCGATGACGCTTTCCTAAAACATTATTCGCCCTCACCACTCGATTAAATAAACAAATGGGTGTTGTCGGTTAAGGAAAATCATCTTTTAAGATACAATGGAGCCGAGATGTTATTCTCTTAATCGATTGCGATAGCACTGTCGAAATCGGTTCAATCTATCTTCTGAATTGACTGCAGTGACAAGAATATCGAATTTGTGATCTGCAGTATCACAAACCTGAAATGGTTTTGAAGGAAAAATAAGAGAGGAGAAGATAAGGAGATCAGAACACTATTTAGGCATTTCTGATTTCACTACAAGAATATATACCTTTCGCAGCACCCATTTGCAGGGTTTTAATGAAAAAGCTGCCATTAGCTAGGTAATTATTAAAAAAATAATTGTTAAATCGCTGCTGTTAAACAAATTCACGGATTTTTAATAAAAAGCACCAAACCGAAAATGATGCCGCCTTTCTCAGAAGTCGAATCCCTCTTTCTCCTACAAATCTATAATCCCAAATCTCATTAAAAATCAAACTCTCTTCATCTAAATCTTCACAACTCTTTAGTGGATCGCGAGCTTCAGCAACCCTTCTCTCGAGCTTTAGAAATTCTCCACCGTTCCACATCTCCAGAAGTCGTCGTTCTTCATCCACCGCTCCACATCTTCAAAGATCCTTCAGCATTAGTCTTGAAGGTACAATCATTTGATTTGGAGCCTCCATATTCGGGTAATCTTACCGTTTCTCGATTTTTAGATTTTTTTTAATTTACAAAATGCTTTAATTTATGGTTCAATTCTCATCTTACGTTTTTGATAACCTAGTGTAGGAATCTATGGTTCATTTCCATGTAAATTTACTAGTAAAGTCAATTTGGGCCTATATTTTGTATCAGTATCGCTGTCCTATATTCTTCACATGATTTTTGTCCATTTTTGTGATGTCTGGACAATGCTTTAATTTTTGGGTAGCATGTGATTTCATTGTAGTGTGTAAATGATAAAGTGGATATAAGTTCACAAAGATGGTTTATGGTGATTTCTTTTACTCAGATGCAAGTTCAAAATGCAAATTTATTCTAGAAATCGATTAGTTAAATGAAGTTTGTTACAAATCTGTGAAATAAATTATTTGATCAGTTATTTTACTTCTTTGTTTCATAACTCTAATCTTTATCGCGAGGTTCAATATGCATGCTGCACAATCATCCCGTATTAACTAAAAAATTATCACAAAAAAATTAAGCAAAGTATTGTGTAAGATATTTGGTTTTCCTGATTCAGTGTTATATGATAATTACGAGCAAGCTATCTTCTTTGGATTCAAACTAGACAGCAATGGCTTAGAAATAAAAAACCAGATACCAGGCCACAACAACCCTGAGAGCCTAAGTCAAGGTATGCCCCAGTCCTATATATCATATATGTCATAATCGTGTATCATAATTACTATTCTGGTCGATGTATCATCCAAGAGGTAAAAAAATAAGGTAAGTATTGGACTGGCCATTTATTTTTTGTTTTAGCTTTTTGATTAAAGTTATAAAACTTAAAATTGAACTAATGAAATAGAGTGTCATATGGCTAACCATATCTGTAAATCTGAATTCAAGTTTCTAAACACTTCGTGTAGCAATTCAACTCATGTATGAGGCCATGTTATAGTCAAGGTAGGTTAGGACGGTCGGATTAGGTCTTACCATAATTATGGTTTACCTGTAAATCAATAACCCTGATGATGATGTATACTTCTCTGTATAGTGAGGCTTTTTACTTTTTAGGGCTTCTATTTTTCTAAACGTTTAGCCGAATTCCCTGTTGACCTTGGGATTATAGAGTACATATATTTGTTGTTGTTTGAATATCATTGTTAATATCTCAGAATTGATGGTGGTTCTTCCTTGTTCAAGTTGATAGGATTCACTAGAGCATTGAAAAAAAGGTTAAGATGATCAAGATTAAACAATTTTTTTTAGCTTCTTTTGCAAAGCTATAAATATCCTTTGGCTGAAATTAAAAATAAGTAAATATGTTGTTTTTTGGTATATGTAATGAGATATTGGGTTGGGGGACCATATAAGTACTTTTAGTGATGATGGGGGAGAGTTGAGAAAGGATAGAACATGGTGGTTAAGGTGGTGTGAGCTGTGTTTATTTAAGCTCACATGCTCATGTTCTTCTACATCATGTATATATTTGTTCAAGTTCAGGTAGCCCCACTTGTTGACTTAGAAAGATAGCTGTGTTTATGTGAATTTTGTGCTTCATGTATTTCGTGAGGGACAGATGAATTTAGTTCCACATGTGAGAAATAATGGAAACTGATCTGTAAATAGTCATTAGAAGCTTTTTGAAAACAAAAAAAAATAACAAAATTTATTTGTTCTTTAAGCAAAAGTGGTTAAACTGGATTCAACATCATGTTTTATGTTATCTTATAATAGTAAATAACATTTTCCAATTAGAAAAGTAAAAACGTTAACCACAAACTTCTATTTTATAAATTTAATAATAAACAACTTACTTAAATACCAAAATCAGAAGAGAGGCAAATATTCAAAGGGTGATATAATTTCTTACTATGCAACAAGGTATAATATGCAACATTTGTGCATTTTTAATGTGATTTTCAGTTTCTCATATACAAAATCTCCTACCAATTTTCAATGTTAGGGTATATACTCAACATAGTTCAAGGTTCTTGATGTTTATGGTGTATACTGTTTTCCAATTTAAGGTCGAGTGCAGAAGCTTGGGTACATAAGCCTCTCTTTCCAAGCAGGTATACACTTAGCATTTTAATTGTTGTTCCTTTTATAAAATAAAACCAATAGTTGTAAGCATATATTAAACTTAAGCCATTAAAACCTATAGTTTCTTAATTCATGTTTGCCAATGAAGAACATGTGATCTGATCACATCTCCCTATCTCAGCTGCGCGATCAATCGTGCTTTGGGTTTCTAGTAGGGACATGATAAATTAGACATTAGAAGCAGACTAAATTAGGTCTATAAAATACACCTTTATATTAGCTTGCATGAAATATCTGTTGTGAATGCTTTTTTCTATTCCTGAAAATCAGCCTACTGTAAATATTGTGTTGTGTTGGTTAACTGAAACAAAACCATGCTTGTTTGACTGTTCTTATATTATTCAAAATGCATCTTTTGCAGATCCCAGTGCAACATTTACGACACAGTGAATATGAAAGATTCATCATAGCGGCCTACCCATTACGATGGATCATCATTTTCAATGGTAAATATATATTTTATTAGTAATAACATATCTTTTTGGAGCATTGACAACAAAGAAGCCAATCAATGTAATTTTGTCCGTTTGGTTATCAGTATTGCCTAAATTTTGATGTGGATGTTCACCATCTCAGTATTGAACTTTTATTTTCTATACCTATACACATTTTGATGTGGATGTTCATTCCAATTAGTTCGTGAAGACCTTTCCAACTTATTTGTATGTCTAATTCATATGTTATTGCCATCATCCATATGATATAGAACAAATTAAAAATAAAATGTAATCAAATATGTGATTTACCTAAAGCATGTATCGACACAATGCATGTTTCCTCAGATTTTAAAATGGAGTCTTAAAAAAAGGATATGTGGATGGAATAGGTTTTTAATCAAACATGTATTTCAAGTGTAAAGCTATTGGAGAATTAGTCAAAGGAACAATTAGGTTGTAAACCCCGACACTTGCAAAATTATATTGCCCAATGATATCTATTTTATTAGATACACTAGTTAGAATATTGGAGTCGTGGTACTATATCAAACAAAAATGCTAATATGTTGGTTAATATGTCCGTTAAAATTTCGTTTTTAATAAGCAAACTATTCCTTTGTTTCAATGTTTGATCCACTGACTTTTCAAGTAGGTGGGTGGTCCTTTTTATAAATAAAAGGAAACAACTAAAAATAATGTTTAAGTATGATTCTAGTCTATAGATATTCGTGATTTTTAATGAGATTTTGCATATGAGAAACTGAAAATCACATTAAAAATGCACAAATGTTGCATATTAAATATCACATTCCAAGCTCTGTTACCGGCAACAAAAGTATGAACATATTAAATATGATAACGTATATTCTAAACAAAATCAACAAGTAACATTAATATATATACACACGCATACTACAATAGTAATCCAGTCTGTTACTATATAGGTTTTAATAGGAATGGAACAAGAATAAAAAGTGGCTTAAGATGCTCGTGTATTCGTTGAGCATGAGGCTGCTAGACAGAAACTTGCTTCTCATCAGCTCCAGGTAGATATTTTTATGAAACCTTTCACCGACACATACATACTGCATGTAGATGGATAGGTGCACACATAAAAAACCCTATATAGATTTATATTTGCCAATGTATCTCTTTAATATTTAATGTAATATACTTGAATTTTTTTATGAATACCGATAACTGTGTTAGATGATGAAATTAAAAGAAGACAAATAAATTTGTTAACATCCTTAAATTATGCCTTTATCATACAGTAAATGAAAATACAGAAACACGCTAAAAATTCTAGCACACTATTTTGTTAATTCTTACCGTATCCTTTTCTTCTTCTTCTTCTCCGTTAAGCTTTTTAATAAAGGAAATTTAGGCTTTTTGTTTTCATATGCTTTGACTTTGATACCCTTACAGTAAGAATCAATTTCATGCAAGGATAACTCTCTTTTTCATCTATTTTCTTTCTATGTTATTTGTAATTGGTAACTAACTTATAAATTTTTATCTTTTTGTTTCTATTAGTATCATGCATCAAGAAGTAGAAATAAAAATCAAATAAGTTATGTACTCAATCCACTAATCATGAGCCCTCGTGCAATCTCATGTAAATAAAGATTTTTCATATTAAATACGTTCAGTCCCGTGATTTTGCTTTAAGTGTGTAGAAAAGAAGGAAAGAAGTTTTTTATGGTTGGACAAATCCTGTGATAATCGTTTGTCGACAGCAGTATTAATTAATGCGTTGCTAGTATACTATTGCTTGGTGTTAGCAGTATTAATTAAAAGTGAAATTTCATACCATCCAGTATGTTTGATAAAATTTCCATTTTTTCTTCTAGAAAAAATGGGTTTCCTTGTTAAAGATTGGTGGTTGACAATCTACTACCGTTGGTTAAATATAATTATCGACAATATTGAAGGATGGAAAAAATAAAAGAACATGACTACAATACAATGAAAACAACATAAAAATCGACATCGTATTGCTGAATTGTAAAATATCGATTTGGATAAATACGATACTTAAATTGGACAGTTCGAACTCGGGTAAAAGGAAACAAGACAAAATGAAGTATTTCTTATCACAATTTGTTTTTCAACCTTACTATACATTACTTCTAATCATTTGATTATTTCTAAGATTTTATCCGAATTGCTGCAGACGAGCATAATGGACAAGACATCAACTTTATTAATTCAAGTTTAAACATTTTATTTATTTATTTATTTCATATGTTTTGTTATTTGTTCCTATTTTGAATTTCATTTTATCTAATCCAATCCAACAATCATAATTGTAACATCCAGGCATAAAAAAGTTAAAAAATGCATCATGTAAGCATTGCATTAATTAACACAAAACTATACTGAATTAACGTGATAATCATTACGACCAGAGGTGAGTAATGAAAAAATTAATAGGTAGTTCTACAGGCGTTGATTTATGCCATTTCTATTCCAATTTTGAATTTATTGATTTATAGTCATTTTGATGTGAAATTGAGTTATCTAATGGATTAAGAAATGCTGATGCTAAATTAGTAAATCAGATTAATTTTTACATGTGTTTCATGAATTTAGCATTCCTTCACATGCTATAGATGAATTTAGTTTTAAGTGATAAAACAAAAGCTGATAAGAAATGGCTCACATAGGATGTGCCAGAGTAAATTCTAATTTGGGTTGAAATTTTTTCTCATAGTAATTTCTGTTTTATTTTATTTTTTTGGTTAAATAATTGTTATCGTCGCCGCTACAAATCTGTATATGTTTGCACCAGACTAAAGATAAATATAAACAAATATTTGTGATGTGCCATAGAACTTATGTATCAGTGAACAATGAAGATATATAAAACTAGATATAGGAGAAGAGAGTGTCACCAAGAGGAAAATTCAGTCTTACAAACACACATCTCCTCCGCTCAATCTCTTAAGTTGGGCTTTGCATCAAGTATAATGGTTTAGACATCGCCAACAAAGTGGCCCTATAGGATTATCAATAGATTTGAGAGGTAATTGTATTGCATTAAAAGATTGGTAGATTTAGTAGTAATTTAACAATATCATCAGAATCTTCAAAACCTAATATATTTATGATATTTTTAGATATTTTACTATCACTTCTGACTTGTTATTGACATGTTCAATATTTTGTTGATACTATTCCAACATTTTTAAACTTAGGTGTTATTTTATTATGTTTTATGCCTATAAAGATACCAGCATATTTTGTGCCTCGGACTATCTTCAGTAATTAAAATACACAGTAACATTCTAAATAGGTCAGAAAGAGTGCATCTAGGAATCCACTGTGACATGTTTTAATCAATTTAAGGTTGGCAGGATGCTGTAGTTTTTGTTAGCTCATTACAGGATTATATGTGATGCTAATAAATTATGGTGTCTATATTGCATCTACTAGTCAGTTGTATGGATTTACCCCATATTTCCAGATGTATGCATGAAAACTATGACAAAGCCATGTCTCTGCTGGCAGAGATGGAGAAGAGGGCTATTATGGCATAGAGCATTTTGGAAGCCATACTGCAGTATCAACTAGCCAAATTGCATCATGTTCTCCAAGGTATCTTTTATTCACACCTTCAACCATATTTATATATGCTTACTGCAGTTTGAACCTTTGTTATGGTTAACAGTTAGATGGACTATCTATATGTTGAATTTAATGTTTCTCATGGTGCACAATATTCATTTTTTTATAAAAAATAATGATTTGTTTGCACCATAATAGTAATATGGAAAACAATGTTGTGTGCCCCAAATATGTTAATTTCAAGTTAATTAATATTATGGTTTTAAGTTAGTTATAGTAATACTACCATTGGTAACAAAAACAGTAATAGCTGTGAAAATGGACCTTCATAACAATAACAATACTAGCTGTGAAAATTGACATTCATAACAATAATAGCTTATACATAACCCAACATACATTTTTTTTCATATTTGATGCTAAATAAATTCATGTTTGTTCTCTTCTACCGCCCTTTAATTGCATTTTTTTTCTCATCGGGATATTGGACTTTGAAGAAGACGAGCTTGGACTTTTCATGATTTATATATTGCTCTTTTAGCAAGCTCTTTTTGTAAGACTATGTTGCTATCATTTGTGTTTAAAACATTGTTTACGAAATGTTGTATATGACTTAAATTTTTGGTGTACAATTTTGGTGGAGCTTTGATTATGTTTAATCTTATAGTTGCTTATATTATCAGATTATATTTATTAGTGTTTTCTAAATTGAGCAGTTTGTTGTTGAATAGATTTTTAAATGTAATGGCACATACCTGATGCAGTAGAAAACCACTGCATTTTCTAAAACGCTGCAATAATGCCTTTTGCAGCGTTTCAAGACAGTTGTGATATAACCTGGTTTATTGAAGTTTCTAGTTAAGCTGCGTTCTTTAAAACGCTGCGAAATGAGTTGACAATGATTTTTAAACGTTGCAAAATTAATTAACTGCAGCATTTTGGAAATGCTTCAGTAGACTTTTTTAGAGCGTTTCTACAATGCTATGGTATCTTCTGACTCTATTGCAGCATGCTGTTAGGCAGCGTTCTTCGAAATGCTGAGGATGTGTATGGCAGCATTTCTATAAGGCTGCGAAATGACTTTTTTGTTGTAGTATTTGCAACGTTTTCTGGGCGTTTCTGTTTCAAGAATTTGAAGCAGTTTTCGGGTTTTGCTATTTATAAGTGTGAGGAGATGATCTTTTCATCCGTAATAGTCGCGTCTTTTGCCAAACGACGCTTGGTTTGAATTTTTAAACGTACCGCTAATTTGTTTTCCATCCTTTATAATTTTTCAATCTCCCGGCATTTATACATATGCAAATTCAAATTTTGGGCTGTTAACAGGGTCCAATCTGCCCTGTTTTAACTGGAATAATTCTATTCAAAAATATATTTTGAACCCAAACCCGACCCGACTCAATCGGTCGGACGGACTGTGCGAGCGTGTTGTGGTTATGCATGACTTCCCTCCTCATAGTAGGCAAACATTGGGGTGCCCAAAGAGCCCAAACTTCCCTTGAAAACCTATATTTAAACCAATATATTTCCCAATATTCTAAGATGTGAGACTATTATAATCTCACACTCTTCCTCTTCTCTTTCTCTTCCTCTTACTTAAAAACAAATAACTCACAAAAAATAATTTTATAAAATTCTCACTAACTATCCTCCACCAAATCTTAATAAAATTTCTCTTGTCATATATTGCAAAAAACTTATGCATAAGTATAAATGACTTGTGAACTTGAATCTATACATAGTGATAGCTTATCAAAGCACGTTGGAATGGAATGGTTGACTAAGCATTGGACCAACCTCTACCGTATAATTTTAGGTACCAAGCACTCTTCTTGGGATGGATATAATATTAGTTGGTCAGACTAATATTATAGTGCTTCAAATCACATCGTATAATATACTTTTACTCATTGAACTCAAGATAATGAATTTCATTACGTTGAGTTGAGTTACCATCATAGGTGCTTTTATGTTGGCTTTAAACCCATTCCTTTTGATGTTTTCAATACCAAATCTCTTGCAAGCCCTTTTTAAATGGATCAGCCAAGTTTTTGCTAAATCTCATGAAATCTATGGTAATTACCTCATCAGTGAGCATTTTCCTCAACTACACTATGCCTTAGGCTAATATGCCTAGATTTGTCATTATATACCTGGCTATATGCTCTTAACAGTGTTGCTTGACTATCACAATACAGTGATATCAGAGGCATTGGTTTTGGTCATACAGGAATTTCTAATAGAAAATTTCTTAACCATTCTGCTTCTTTACTATACGAAATCAGTTCTATAAATTTAGCAGCCATGGTAGAGTCTATAATATATGTCTATTTCTTGGAGGCATAGGATATCGCTCCCCCACAAAGAGTTAATATCCATCCACTGGTTGATTTATTATTATCCTCTCCTCCAGTGTTTCAACTAGCATCCATGCATCCTTCTATTACACTTGGATATCCACTATACAATATACCATAGTCCATGGTTCCTTTTAAATATTTTAAATTCTTTGTATAGCTAGCCAGTGAATATAACTAGGGTTACTAGTATATCTACTCATTTTGCCAACAGTGTAGACAATATCAGGTCTTGTGCAAGTCATGGCATACATTAGACTACCAAAGACTTTAGCATATTCTAGTTGATCTATTTATCTACCAGTATTAAAATATAGTTGCATATTTGGGTCAAATAGGGTGATTACATGTTTGCAATCAAATTGGTTAAATCTTTTTAGAATCTTCTCTATGTAATGAGACTGGATAATGATCAACGCTTCTGTTGTTTTTATGATTCTTATTCCTAGAATCACTTCAGCTTCCCCTATATCTTTTATGTCAAAACATAAAGATAGAAATCTTTTTGTTTCTTTAATACTTGAGGTATCAGTCCCAAATATCAACATATTATCAACTTAAAGACATATAGTTATACATTTACCAGCATGAAATTTTCTATAAACACATTTGTCTGACTCCCAAATCTTAAAACCATTTGATGCCATGGTTTATCAAATTTCTCATGCCACTGTTTTGGTGCTTATTTAAGACCATAAAGTGATTTAATAAGTTTACATACTTTACATTCTTGTCCAGACATCACAAAACCTTCTAGTTGAGACATATATACATCTCCTCATCAAGTTCTCCATTTAAGAATGTAGTCTTGACGTCCTGTAACAACCCGCACCTTAATGGGTCCACATTTCGACAAAAATCGAAATCCAAGTCTATTAAAGGACAGACCATTGGATTCAGTACCTGAAAATAGGCATGAGCATCATCAGATATTGACATAAATCTAAACTCACAGTGGAAACAATAATAGTATAAGAATATTGACTATGACTGCTACCTTAGAACTAATGGTATTCTTTGGATAGCAGATTGTCACATCATCATCGAGCATGAGAGAAAGAAGACTCTCCAACAACCAAGCACATCCAGCTCCGGTGACCTGTTCCTTTAAATCTATCATGTGGGTTGAAAGAGGAGGGAGGTCAGAACAACGTTCTCGTGACTAGAAAAAAAAGTCCATAACATAAACTTATACTGATAGGTTTCAATTTAATTGTTATGTCCATTAAGGTTAGCAATTCTAATCTATCTTTGTATTGTACAAACGATTACATACTTATCCCTTCCCAAGGTACGAAATATTAACGAAGCCATACAACCCACCCAAAACTTCCAAACCTATTAGCCACTTAGTACTTCCAAATATGAAGCGGGATTGTATAATACTTTTAAAAGAGAAATAGGCAGACTTTGTCATTTACGACCTTAATTGAGGTAGACCCCATCATTTAAGACCTATTCCCAATGTGGTTTCTTAGCAATATTATCAGTGGTCTGTGGGTCCTAGCTACAAATTAAGGCTTCTTACATTTAATGTCCAACCATTATCGCATTTATCGTCGATAAAATCATAGTCATATATAAACAGTACAAAAGCCACTTAATACTTTTTATTAGAAAATAGGCAAACTCTGTTCATTTAAGACCTTAACTAAGGCATACCCCATCATTTAAGACCTATCCCCAAGGCGTGCTCCTAAATGGTACTATTATTATTTCGCCTTTAGCAATGTAAGATATTGTACCCAAACCACTTAAGACTTCCCAGTGGAAAACAGATAGACCCCGTCATTTAAGACCTAATTCCTGAAGCGTGCTCCTCAATGGTACTATCTAGATGCCATTGCTTGGGAATCTCATTGGGCTACTTAATACTTCTTTTATAGGAAAGAGGAGGACTTTATAGTCACTTAAGACCTAAAATCTAAAATGAACCCTTCATGAGATATCCACTCTCACTCTTTAATTATAAATATGTCATCTCATTAGGTTACTTCTTCCGGTAGGGAGGTGGACCCTTCAGCCAATTAAGACCTTAACATTGAAGTAAACCATTTTAGAGACATCCTAATTTATTTATTTGGAATCTGACTAGGTTACTTAATACTTCCATTTAAGAGAGAGGCAGACCCTTCAGCCGCTTAAGACCTCAAACCGGAACCGAACCCCTATGGAGATATCCCTCACCATTCCTAATTCTTTATTTGGGCCATCTAATATTTTCCAATTAAGAAAGCAAGTCCAATCTCTCACGTCATCACGTGTTATTGGATTAGTGATATCTTACATCAGTAGTAAGTACACCCGATTGCTGGTAGCCTCGAAGAGAAGGGCAGTCTTCCATCGAGTGACTCTCCAACCTCACATCACTAACCCACTAAGTCCAATTAACCATTCTAAATCTTTATTTATATTAGCTTAGGTAGGCATTGGACTTAGCTTACTAATTCCCTTTTTATTTAAGGAAATAAGATTTAACTTAAATATTTAGCTACGCATAAATCCTCGTTTAATGCTCATAAATGTCAATTTACCCATAAAATCCTAACGGATATTTCCTAAGTCATTTATGTATGATTACTACTTTCAAATTAGTAACATTTTATATCTATTCCATTTTATCAGTCTCATTAATCCATTTACCCTATTAATTTATTACAACTCCCACATTTATTACCATTTATTGGAGTTACAACCTTTTAAATTCTTTTCTCATTAGTTAATTATCCTAAACACGAATATTACGCACAAGCATCATCATTAGCATTTTATTTAATTATTATAAACGTAGTAATTATGTACAAATATTTACTTTTATTAAATATGTTCTAGTTATATAGCTTTACTAGAATATAATTTTCCATGTTAAATTGTTGGAATCATATCCGAAAAGATTATCCGTTATAATTTCCTTAAATTAGTTCAAAACGGAAGATTTAACTTCAAATTATAAAAGATTGCATCGCTTGAAATTACGAGGAATAATCATTTCTTTTTATTATTGAAATAGACAGTATAAACTAAAATGGATTCATATTTTACACATCTATTTGTTTTTTAATTTGCATATATTCCTTGTTAGATCAAATGTTGTATCTTTCTGAAAGGGAAAGAAATCAAACTAATTGACAAATATTAAACGGATTTAAATTCCAACAATTCAAAATATAGAAAAGTTTATATTCTAACAAGATTAGGGAAATAATCAAAATTTATAATATTATTATACAACCTATTTTAGATCTGAAATAAATTTCATTTAAATTGATATTCTAAATTCATACTTTTAGGACCAATTTTCAGATTAGGTTGTATACAATGATAAATTAATTTATAAATAAGAATATGTAGGCGATATTTGTTATATTCAGTCGTATTCAATTTGTTGCCTACAACTCATATATAATTATTCAGTTAGGCATAAAAATCAAATAAAGACCAAAGGGATCATTTTCATATTATAACAATCTATAAAAATTCTTACTCACCTTTTAAAAGCGATCCAAATCTTCAGATCTGAAGTAGAACCTTTTATTCATCTCCAAATCCTTTTTAATCCAAGAGATATGTATAAAAGAGTATATACATATATTATAATTATAGATCTGAGAAGATATTTGGGATTGGGAGAGAAAATAGATACAAATATATAAATTATCTCAAATATGCATATGGTTAATTCTCTTCTCTTCTTCTTTCTATCAGATTTCTATTTTTCTCCGATTTGTATGAATATAGATACAAATTTCTTATCTTTATAATTTAGAAAGAAAATAGAGAAGAAGAAATGGCTGAGCTTCGCTACTACTTTCAGAGAAATATGAGGAGAGAAGGGAAGGTTAGGCCTGAATTTATAGGCGCTAGAAGGTCGACCGTCCCCAATGATGGGTCGGTCTGTGGGCCTGGGTAATTAATATAAAAACATTAACTATTTTTTATTTAATTATTTTCATTTCGAATTCGTTTTTCGTCTATAACTTCTTCGTTTGGACACCGACCACAAAACTCCAAATATGAAAGTTGCTTAGAATTTTGCCATGAACGTAATGGTGCAAGTTTCGTGGTCAAATTCCATCGTTTGCACAAATTCCATTTTTGAAGCCTATTAATTAACTAACTAACTAATTAAATAACTAAAGTCAAATTACGGGGTGTTGCATTCTTCCCCCCATAAAAAAATTTCTTCCCCAAAATTCCACCAATGACTAAGTCAAGGTTTTCGCTCCTAATTATTCTAAACTACTCAACCAATGAGTGTACAACCAATTTTGCAACCAAATGTGCATAAGTGCATAGTGTATTACTGTATCACCACATAGAAAATATGTATGCAGCATGATTCTAAATCAGATCCTCCTATATGAATGCATTTCTTTGAAAAACATTTTTGAAAAATATGATGCAAATAACCTACATATATACTGGCAGTTCTATATGTATGCATCATTCTGAAAAATCTTTTCAACCAAAATCCACCCACTCCTACAAATTGAAGTACGAAGCAACCAATTTTGCATCCACTTCTTATCATCCAACAATCTACCGCATCGAAAAATCGCTTCCTAAACTTTACCCCTATATCGAAAAAAGGAATTTAAGCGGAGAATTTACCATTCTTACCAGACCATAATCTTTCCATTCTCGTAGTACAATGGAAATTTCCTCACTGCCCCCGATTTACACCAAATTTTCCATGCACAAAACGCATAAGGAGGTTCGTTTTCAAGCTCTAAAACAGAATTAAGTCGAAAAATAGACTTGCGTGCGTCATCGATAAAGTATGGAAATAGAAATTCCAAGGCTAAAACATCTTTTCCCTTATTATTGCTTGCATTAATCGCATCGTCGACCCTAGTGCACTGTTAAATCGCAATTTTTAACTATATTTGCCTTCCCTACGCCTAACATGTGGTCTTCAAATCAAAGTTTTCATAAAAAATCTTCCTTGCTTTTCAAATTTGTACGTCATTTGGAAAATAAAATTCCAAAATATTTAGATGCACACTTTCCCTTGAAATAAAATTTTGAACAACTCTAAAAATAATTTAAGAGTCAAAAATAACTAAAACGCAAAACTTTTTTTTACTTATTTTTTTTTCAAATGGAAACTTTTCAAATCAAAGGGAAATTTTCCAAAATATTTTCCTTCTAAAAAGTTTTGATAAATCAAGCCACACTTTTAGCGTAGTCAAAAGTCGATTATGCATCAAACACATAAACTAAATTCCAAAATTCTACAACTAACCTTTACCCAGAAATTTGACATTTTATTTAAAAATGTGAACATGTCTATTTTTCAAAAAATTTAGCTTTTAAGGAACATGAGCAATGACCCACGATATCAAAACTTTGTCATGTCCTTCGCTAAAATTTCCAACTTTCTAAACTTTCAGTCTTATATTGCTTCTATGCATATATATATATATATATACATATATATATATATATGAGCGGTTCGCATATCCAGAAACAATAACACAGAAAATGAATAGAAAATTATAATATCGTGCGTGCCTTTTATAAGGGACAACTAATAGTTTTACAACCCAAAAGGAGAGGAACAAATATTGGAAATAAAAAGATACAACAACCCTAAATAAAAAAACTGCCTAAAAACTATGAGAAAGTCTTGCTCCGCTATTGGAGCTTGAGCCATTGCCGCAATCGCAAAATGACCGTAGCATGGCGGCTATGCACCTAATCTCACGCCCTTGACACTGCTACTCTGTTCTAATCTCACGGAGCTCTGTCTAAACTTGCCAAGAAGCAGCAAGCTCAGGAGTCATGTATCCCTCGGTGCCCTACGCTATCCCCTGCTATTGGTGCTGCAGCTCTGGTGGTGGTATAGGCAGGCGGTAAAGAAATATTCATCCTCTTAATGGTGGCTCGGTCGACGGTAGGAGGGACCTTCTTCACTACTGGTTCTCCGCTC
Source organism: Allium fistulosum (assembly GCA_030737815.1). NCBI lineage: Eukaryota > Viridiplantae > Streptophyta > Magnoliopsida > Asparagales > Amaryllidaceae > Allium > Allium fistulosum. Next base: position 1,397,157,594 of record CM060902.1, read on the forward strand.
AAATTTACCTCGTAATTCCTGAACACTCTACTGAGCAAGTGGCAATATGGAAAGTGAGTTCTCGAGGTACCAACTCCCTAGTTGACCATTTTGAACATCAAGAGACGAGTCCGATTGATGGCTACACGGCCAATTATAGCATAGGTGGCCTTCCGCGCTGAGGTGTAGATCTGGTCAAGGCTCCCTGTCTTAGGAATGATGTAGTAGTGAATGATGCGCATGAAGAGACGGGCCACCGGTCACAAATTGTCGGTCCTCCAATCACCAACATTACTAGAAAAGATACATTGTAGAATCTCAAGGTCAGTCATCTCAATGTTGTCCAAATCTGTGCCTACTGTAGATATCTCTAAAATTCCAACAAGATCATCACCTGACATCTCAATCAGAGCTCCCTCACCTTAGACTCAATGTAGCCGTTGCCATCATCGAAATTCTGCATCATCTGTGCATCGAAAAGACAGACGCGGCGTGGGTAATATTCGCGCTCATAAGTCTCGAAGCGGAGGATCGGTGTAAGTCCTGCTGCAATGAAAAGTTCTTTAATCCTGAGAGCGGCGAAATCTCCGAACTTCACTGGTCTTCTATGAAGAAAATCAAAGTCCGCCGTTCCAAGATAGGTGGCGATCTTTCGCTCGCTCCTGTCAAGCCAAGCGGCTTCTTGTAGAGTGAGGATGGGATGATGAGAGGAAGAGTTGCCAATACGTGGTGGTGCCATGGGCTGAGAGATAGTTGGAAAAGGGAGAAAAGGATTTAGATCTGAAGTAGTGGTGGGTCAAGATCTAACATGCAAGGATTTTGGCATTGGTTGGTAGAGGAATGGAGGAGAGAGGCTTTGGTTAAGCGAAGGAAGGGGGAGTTGGAATTGGGTTCGGCTAAAAAATAAAGAGGAGGAAGAAAGTCGGGGAGGGGGGTTTGCAGGGGCTGAAGGTTTGGATGCGACTTATAGTCGCGTTCCAGGTTAGGGTTCGGCCCGAATCCACCTAGCGATCGACCGCTATTAGGTCAACCAGTCGACCGCTACGGTGGACCAATTGGTCGACCGCTAGCCCAGATTTGGGCGCGGCTTGAACCTTGACCCAATAGGGCCGGTCAAATTAATTATTATTCTTATAACCGTTCCACATACCATCTTTAGCTTAGTGTATTTAGAAAAGTTCTACCTTCCACACGACGGTATCCACCTTACCGTGTGGACCCTTCCTCGGCAAGATTGTTATAGCCTCAGCAAAACTTTTGCGACCAACAACACTTCTAAAAATTCAAAAATATTCCAACTACTATTTCCATTCTATTTCAAATGGAAATAATTCTTCCAATAGCTAGATGGTTTAACTACACTTCAAACTATATACCCCTATAAAATTGAACGTCGTTCCTATTTTGTCTGTACCTTAAAGAGAGAAAATATAAATACCCACGATTTTATAAACTTAAAAGTCAAACTTATATAAATATTTCAGGGTTTCCAAATACCTTTTTAAACCACAAATTTCCCAAATTGGAAAATTATTTTCTTGCCAAAAATTAATATCAAGCCTTTACTGGTATCTACTTATAAATATTTAAGGATTTAAAGAATCTTTTATAAACCAAAAATTTCTTAACACGACCAATCTAGTGGTATACATTGTTGAATATGCTAGTATATGATTTTTGTTTGATGATAATAAACATATATATATATATATATATTCATTTAAATGTATTTGTTAATGTACTATTTTATTTTCACATAATTAAATAAATATTTGCTGAATAAAATAAATAACACAGAATATAAATTCAAACATATATTTTATTCGAACAAATATTTTATTACAATTTTTAAATAGTACAAATTTGAGCTCTCACTATATATACACATTTTTCAATTACAATACAATTTTGATTACATCTCAAATTTCACTTTACATTGTTCATCTCACCACATATCACTCATTCACTCGTATTTTATTTTCGACTTTGCTCTAGCCCGGATCCATCATCTGAGTTATCTGCAAAATACACACTGACGCAGTAAAATTGAAAAAGAAATATTTTTGCAATGTAAAATAAAATGTGTTTTTGAAAATATTATTTGCCTCAGTTATTTGGGTTGTTCGTCATCATATTCATCTTGAATTCATCATACACAAACAACTTGTGACATGCATAGAGTATCACTGTACATGCTACAAGGCCGTGCACACCGATATACACTTGATAAAACTGCAGGGACAAGTGAGCACATGGTCAAACCCGAGCCGAGGTTGGATTCAACTCAGGTGCAATACAAATACATCACAAAATTGTCGAGTACAAGTTCTCATGCAACAAGAAGCCAAAACCAGATCATGCTAACAAGTGCACAAATGTGTAAACATGAGAACAGACTCGACAGTGGAGTCAAAGCAATATGAAAATTCAAGTGAAACCAGAAATATACAAACTGCACATGAAACCAATGGAGTGTATCAGACTCAAGTAATCACAAGAACAAAACAGGCATGAACCAAATAAAGTAGTGGAACAAGTCCAGCTACAACATGAACAGCTATCAATACATCAGGTGCAGTCACAAAGTAACACAGCATACACATATACATGCATATTAAAACATGTATACATATATGGTGGACAACACACAATATAACAAATGCAGACCTGGCAACATGAACAAGATAATCTGCCTCAAGGCAATATGACACATAACAGTTACATTATGAACTCCAGGAACAAGATTACATGATACTACAGCTACCAGAGTTCATCAGTTCAGAAGCAACAACAAAGTGGTGACCAGTCAACAGGAACTATACAAAGGAGAACTTGAAGCTCACATGAATACAACTCAATGCAAAACAACCACCAGTGAAACAGAGGCTCGAAGCATGCATATGGTCAGGCAATGTCGAAGACAATGCAAGCTTAAACTTAGAGGCACACATGCATACGCATATTATGTTCCACATATAAAATCAGAACATCAAAGGAAAAAAGAGGCACACAAACCAGAAAGAACATAAACATGATTGAGACCATATGTCAGTATATATGTACAGCAGTGTAGAGCATGACATGAACCAAACTTCAAAACCAAGTTTAAAGCAAGTTACATATTGGAATGTAGACTATAAGACCAAGTCTTAAACAAATGGAACTTCACATGAAAATTCACAAGTTCAACAGACTACAAAATGATCAGTTCAAAGTTCAAGTGAACCAGATAACGCACAAGCTCATGACTCAAGAGGAACAAGTGAAGGCATGGAGGCAAACAAGTATACATATGGAAAGATATCAAGTGAACCATAAATGTAATCAAACCAAAATCAAACAGTGACAGTGATCAAGAGACAATCAAACAAGTGCAACAAAGCATTCAAGCATGAACAATCAATGAAGCCAAGTGAACATGCAATAATCGTACACATATATACATACATATATGTATGTATATACATGGTTATAGTAAGCACAGTTGCGAGTCACTGTTCAAAGAAAAGCATCAGTTTTTATTTCACAAATTAATCAAGCCACGACTCAAACCAGAGAATATAACAGCATTCAACAAAAATTCAAAATGCCAAAGAATCAAAGCCGTGGTGACCAAGGTAGAGTTTTAACGAGTCCAGATAATATCACAAGTACAACGAACAAGTCAAGATAAATCAGCATTGTCAAAGCAAACGCAAGCCGTGGTGAGCAAGCCAGAAAAATATATGAATAAAACCAGTCAGGATTAATCACATCTTTCATTCGAAAATAAGTGGCCAAGCATAGTAACATGAAGAATTCAAACAAAATAAATATGAACGATATTTTAGGGATTTATCCCTATTTAAACCATTAACATCATCGGTATTTAAGGTATTCAAGTTGAAGAAAAATCACAGAGAGCCAAGTTTCAATTTAAAATCCCAAATCAACAACTTGAATCAAGATCGAGTTTAAGAAAATTAACCAGTAAAGTAAAAAGCATAAATCACATACCAATTTAGTTCGAACTCGATCAAATTGGAGCGACCGAAATCATATCACAGTTAGAGGATCAATTGTCAAAGCCAAACAGACCAAATAATCACTGCAACTGATCAGATACAGGTGGCGGCTCCAATTTACAGAAGCCCTAATTGTTGAAAGAGGAACGTACGAAGAGGCGGCCATTTTTTCACAAAAGCAAAGAATACAGGCCAAAGGAAAATAAAAGAAAAGGGGATATTTTTTCACAGCATTTTTAATTTGGGCCGACTCTATATTCTCATCTATTATAATTTGGGCTTAAAAAATTATATAGGGTTTTGTATTTTTAAATTGTTTTTTATTTGTAATTTACTTTTAAACTTTTGTAAATTCTAGTCGTGTGACTAGGAGACGAACTACAGTGGTGTAGTTCGAGAATTCGCAACTCAATGGCTGGGTTTTGAGCATAGAGTTAGGTTAGTCGATAGTGGGTGTCGTGAGTTTACGTGTGCAAGCGTCTAACTACTTAATTTCTAGTAGAAACCTTAGGGCCAGCACGTAGGCAGGGTTTTGCCGAAGCTGGGTAAATCTGTGTTGTTCTATTTCTGCTTTTAATATTATGCTATTATCCGTGCTGCTATTATTCTGCTATTATCGGTTCTTCAATTATTTTATATATTTCCGCATTAAATTTTTATAATTAATAGTATCACCCTATTCACCCCCCTCTAGGGTAAAATCGATCCTACAAGTGGTATCAGAGCTAGGAACAAAAACCAATTTTTTTTTAAAATTTGATTTTTAAATGGCTTCTTTTAATAATGCTTTTGCTGAGGATCGGTCCAGTATTATTCCTCCTATTTTTGATGGAACAGATTTTTAAATTGGAAATTAAAAATGGAATTTTACTTAAAATATGTTAATTTTAAATGTTGGGATATTATTGAAAATGGGTGTGATATAATAGACAAGAAAAATACTTGATTAATTCTCTTGCTATGCATATACCATATTCTCATATTAATCAACAAAATTTTAACTTTATCTCTCATTGTGAAAGTGCACGGGAAATCTGGAATACTTTTGATGCAATATATGGTGCAAAAGTCAACAACGATGATAAATTCTCCACAATCGACTCAGTTAAAGAAACGTGCTTAACAGGATTGGAAAAAGGCAGTAGTGATGAAGATTCAATAGCTGATGAGATAAGTGATTTCCATTCAATGATTTAGTTCTCTTGTGCCGAAAATTAATTGAAAATAATAAAGCCGTCGAGATGAAAAATAATAAGTTGAAAAGGGAACAAGCTAAACTTCATCAGAAAAATAATGATTTGGAAAATGAGCTTAAAAATATTAAGAAAAATAAAAGTTCTAATTGCAAAAGGTGTTTGAACTATGAAAAAGAATTTGCCTGTTTTCATGGAAAAATTCAAAAGTCAAAAAACAAAATTTTAATGCGGGAGAAAAACAAAACTGAGTTGATTTGTAAAAACAACATTTTGCAAAAAGAGTTGGATAGTTTTAAGAAGTCAAAAAATTCTTGATGTGCGATTTTTGAAAGGAAATTAATGAAGTCAATGAAAATTTCAAAACCTTTGAAAAAGAAAACATGATATTGAGCAAATCTGAAATTATTCGATTAAATCATGAGTTCGAAAAGAAGATTGAAAAAATCGAGGATTTTTGAAAAAATTGAAATTAAAAAACTCCAACTTTTTGAAACTGAGATGCTATAAATTGAGAATAAAATTAAAGAGCTTCAAAATGAAAATATGCGATTAAAAATGAATAGTCTTGAAAAGAAAGATAGTACCATTAGTTGTTGTTCGAAGCTGATAAATGAAAACAAACTTTTAAAATCCAAAGTTAATAAACTTGAGTTGATTACTCGAAAAAATTTCCCTAGAGAAAAATCATTTAATATGCTTTTAGAAAATCAACTCTTTGTGAATAAAAGAAAAGGACTTGGATTTGAAAAAGTGTCAAAATATGAACAAACAACTAATAACACTGTCAAAGGGAAATACGTGATAACCAAATGTGTAAAGTGTGGAAATATTGGACATACCAAGAATAATGGTCAAAATATATACAAACACAAACCCGTTAAACAAATATGGATTCCAAAAGGTACGAATATAAATGGTTTGAAATTTAAACAAATTTGGATTTCCATGGGTACAATTGTAAATGTTAATGGTTTGTTGTATAGACAAATTTGGGTACCAAAGATTCCAACAGATAATAATAGCGGTCCTACATCCTTAGTTAGACCACTTGCTTTCTCCAAAATTTAGACACATAAGTGGGCTAAGGAACAAATTTGATGGAGATAGATTTCGAGTTATTCTAAATAATTGATAAACTAAAATTTAAATGTTCCTTAGCCTATAAAGTTTAGATGGAGATCATCGCATTCTAGATATCACAACATCAAAAGAAAGTGAGGTATGATCTCTCAACTCAATTTTGTTCACATATTGTTTTGATAGACATTGCTGAAGTATTTCTGCCATCTCAACTTTGATTTTTGGAATTCTTAAAGTTCTGGAAAGCTAATCGATAATGCTACAACTTCTCTATTTTTAGTTTTTATTGTTTCACTTTGGAATGTCATGAAAAATGGCTTTGACGATTTTTTGTTTTTGCTCAATATAGATTACTTGTGCTTGATATAAATGGATGTGCTGAAAATTTCAAAACAAATTCAAGTGTTGAGGAATACATGTTTTTTCTTCTTCTTATATACCACTATATATTACCATGAATATCTCAAATACAAGTGGTATCTTATGTCATCTCATGACTTTCAACTAGAAGTCATTTTCACAAAAACCCTTCCAGAAAATAGTTTTTTTTTGTTGACCTTGTTTCAGACTAGTTATTTTAGAAAATTTGATTTTATAATTATTTTTGGATTTGATCTTAAATGACTACATTAACTAATCTGATTCCCTATTGATTATCGAAAAGATAAATAGTGATTGAAAAAGTGATGAGTGTTGATATTAATCATATATTATGACTTAAGAAAGTATATTTAGTAAATTTCTTTAAAAATTTAAACAAGATTTATAATAACTTTTGATAGGTAAAAATTCCATGACCATCTCTATTTCTATCATATTTCTAACGACTATCACTCATCAAAATCCAATATAGTATGTCAAAATGTGATATTTTAAACGGGAAATTATTCGTTTTCATTTTATTTATTTTTTTTGGCAATAAAAACATCCAAAGTATTCACTCTCATTTAAAAGTCCTCACGATTATGCATGGGTGAATAACTTGGGATATTTGTGTATGTGCTTTCATGCTCATTTAAAAGTCCTCACGGTTATGCATGTATGGAACACATATCAAAATTGATTATTAAAAAGACAAGTTGATTCTAATCCCATTTAAAAGTCCACACGGTTATGCGTGGTTTGAAGATGCTAAAAATTCATTTTTTATAAAAAATTGGAAAACTGCTAATCTCATTCAAAAGTCCTAACTTTATGCATGGTTAGTAGATATTCAAATTCCTAATATAAATATACCACAAATAGACACAACTATATGGTTTTATATACCCACATCATCCCTATCATTCTAATGTGGAATATGCGCCTAACAAAGTATTTATGATTTTTGTTTGATTTTTTATTGAAATTTAATATTTATACTCGATTGGGTATAATGTTGTATTAATGTCTATCACTTTATCTCTATTTTTCAAACACTATTACTCTTTTGCTGATAACAAAAGGGGGAGATAAAAGTTAAGATTTTGGCAAATAAAGGTCAAATATGTTATTTTTTATTTTCTATTTGCATCTAGGTTCATTTGCATATTTTATTTATTTATTTTCATGCATATATGAAGGGGGAGCTTTGCTGTAGAGGGAGCATTCAAATAGGGAGAGCAAGTAGAGTTCATCAATGATCAAATACATTTAATAAATTCAAAATCTTAAATATATGTTTGTTATCATCAAAAGGGGGAGATTGTTGAATATGCTAGTATATGATTTTTGTTTAATGATAACAAACATATATCTATTCATTTAAATGTATTTGTTAATGTACTATTTTATTTTCACATAATTAAATAAATATTTGCTGAATAAAATAAATAACACAGAATTTAAATTCAAATAGATATTTTATTCAAACAAATATTTTATTACTATTTTTGAATAGTACAAATTTGAGCTCTCACTATATATACACATTTTTCAATTACAATACAATTTCGATTACATCTCAAATTTCACTTTACATTGTTCACCTCACCACATATCACTCATTCACTCGTATTTTATTTTCGACTTTACTCCAGCCCAAATCCAGCATCTGAGTTATCTGCAAAATACACACCAACGCAGTAAAATTGAAAAAGAAATATTTTTGTAGTGTAAAATAAGATGTGTTTTTGAAAATATTATTTGCCTCAGTTATTTGGGTTGTTCGTCATCATATTCATTTTGAATTCATCATACACGAACAACTTGTGACATGCATAGAGTATCACTGTACATGCCACAAGGACGTGCACATCAATATACACTTGATAAAACTGTAGGGACAGGTGAGCACATGGTCAAACCCGAGCCGAGGGTGGATTCAACTTAGGTGCAATACAAATACATCACAAAATTGTCGAGTACAAGTTCTCATGCAACAAGAAGCCAAAACCAGATCATGCTAACAAGTGCACAAATGTGTAAACATGAGAACAGACTCGACAGTGGAGTCAAAGCAATATGAAAATTCAAGTGAAACCAGAAATATACAAACTGCACATGAAACCAGTGGAGTGTATCAGACTCAAGTAATCACAAGAACAAAACAGGCATGAACCAAATAAAGTAGTGGAACAAGTCCAGCTACAACATGAACAACTATCAATACATCAGGTGCAGTCACAAAGTAACACAGCATACACATATACATGCATATTCACACATGTACACATATATGGTGGACAACACACAATATAACAAATGCAGACCTGGCAACATGAACAAGATAATCTGCCTCAAGGCAATATGACACATAACAGTTACATTATGAACTCCAGGAACAAGATTACATGATACTACAGCTACCAGAGTTCATCAGTTCAGAAGCAACAACAAAGTGGTGACCAATCAATAGGAACTATACAAAGGAGAACTTGAAGCTCACATGAATACAACTCAATGCAAAACAACCACCAGTGAAACAGAGGCTCGAAGCATGCATATGGTCAGGCAATGTCGAAGACAATGCAAGCTTAAACTTAGAGGCACACATGCATACACATATTATGTTCACATATAAAATCAGAACATCAAAAGAAAAAGGAGGCACACAAACCAGAAAGAACATAAACATGATTGAGACCATATGTCAGTATATATGTACAGCAGTGTAGAGCATGACATGAACCAAACTTCAAAACCAAGTTTAAAGCAAGTTAAATATTGCAATGTAGACTACAAGACCAAGTCTTAAACAAATGGAACTTCACATGAAAATTCACAAGTTCAACAGACTACAAAATGATCGGTTCAAAGTTCAAGTGAACCAAATAACGCACAAGCTCATGACTCAAGAGGAACAAGTGAAGGCATGGATGCAAACAAGTATACATATGTAAAGATATCAAGTGAACCATAAATCTACTCAAATTAAAATCAAACAGTGATAGTGATCAAGAGACAATCAAACAAGAGCAACAAAGCATTCAATCATGAACAATCAATGAAGCCAAGTGAACCGGCAACAATCGTACACACACACACACATATATATATACATATATGTATGTATATACATGGTTATAGTAAGCACAGTTGCGAGTCACTGTTCAAAGAAAAGCAACAGTTTTTATTTCACAAATTAATCAAGCCACGGTTCAAACCAGAGAATATAACAGTAGTCAACAAAAATTCAAAATGCCAAAGAATTAAAGCCGTGGTGACCAAGGTAGAGTTTGAACGAGTCCAGATAATATCACAAGTACAATGAACAAGTCAAGATAAATCAACATCGTCAAAGCAAACGCAAGCCGTGGTGACCAAGCCAAAAAAATATATGAATAGAACCAGTCAGGATAATCACATCGTTCATTCGAAAATCAGTGGCCAAGCATAGTAACATGAAGAATTCAAACAAAATAAATACGAACGATATTTTAGGGATTTATCCTTATTTAAACCATTAACATCATTGATATTTAAGGTATTCAAGTTGAAGAAAAATCATAGAGAGCCAAGTTTCAATTTAAAATCCCAAATCAACAACTTGAATCAAGATCGAGTTCAAGCAAATTAACAGTAAAGTAAAAAGCATAAATCACATACAAATTTAGTTCGAACTTGATCAAATTGGAGCGATCGAAATCATATCACAGCTAGAGGATCAATTGTCGAAGCCAAACAGACCAAATAATCACTGCAATTGATCAGATATAGGCGGTGGCTCCAATTTTTAGAAGCCCTAATTGTTGAAAGAGGAACGTACGAAGAGGAAGCCATTTTTTTCACAAAAGCAAAGAAAATACGCCGAAGGAAAATAGAAGAAAAGGGGATATTTTTTCACTGCGTTTTTAATTTGGGCCAGCTCTATATTTGTAACGACTCGGGTTTTTGCCCGCTCGAAAATCAACATCCGTACTTCACATTGTACTAGAATGCCGCAGATTCGACCGTTCAAATCCGATTCGCCGGAGCTATAACACAATTAAGTAAATAACACAGCGGAAGAAAAAAATAATACATTGATATACAATATCTGATACAACAGAGTGATACAATGAATATCAATATACATCAGAGATATGATACAAGAAATAGCAGCGGAAAAGAAAACGATAACATCAGCAGCGGATAGAATATCTCCAATAGAGTGCTCCAATCCAAAGCTAGCTCCAGATAATCTACTCAACCTGAATATCTGAAAGAACCCAACTCTAGACTGCCCGTGTGGAAAATAGTGGGCACCCAGAGTTTAGGAAGGGAACAATAAACTCCGGATCAGTCATGGGACTGGTGTGAGCAACAAAAACAGTTTATCTTTAAACAAACACAACGGAACTTTAAACATTGAAATCCGCAATGCTTTTGGAAAATGAAACTACCATAAGACCTCCCACCACACACACAATGCAAACGCAGAATTGGAGGAGATTTCTTCTTATGATAGTCAAACATGCTTACTACGCAAAATCAAATCATTTTTGATATTATTATTAGTGCATAGTGTAGAAAACATTTCGAAAGTATAATATTAATCTTAGCCAACATACGACCAGTATCGTATGCCTACTATAGCTACTATGTTCAATAGCAGGTTACCGCCACATTCCATAGCAGGTAATACAACTAAAACCATACAAGTCACGTATTGTTTCTTTGGATTTCCAACAAATGGTCAGGCTAAGGAACTTCCTATTCCACGAAAGAAACGCCTCTGGCGGGACGTTCCGAGAACCAACTGTTCTCTGCCAAACAAGGCCGGGTTACCCCTGTAACAGGTAACTCACGAATATGCCACCTCCCGGTCCTTTGGGACCTTTATCCGAGCTCGGTATCCAACATCACACATCATAAAGAAAGTGTATCCACATGAGTAAGTATCTGGGCTCCATACCATGATACCACCCCTTTCCAGAAGGAAATGACATACCCTAAAGGGCGCGACCCTCATAACCTTGCCGCAACGTTCCTGTTTCGACCATTTCCGGGTAGTGAGGTCCTGACGAAGTCTCGTCCACAAAGCTACACTTTTTCAAAAAGCCACGCTTTGGGTCAACAGATGATCAACCTATGATCACAAAGATAAATGATCAAACGAATGATCATATCACAAATGATCAAACACTGATCATCACACAGCAACACTCAGCATGCCACATTACCAAATTGGGAATATATCGCTGATAAATTTCAACTACATAACCTCTGAGCTCGTACGTCTTAGAGAAGGGTGTTAAGCTAAGAGAATAAATTCTCCGCCACCAACAGAAATGTATTTGAAAGAAATCGGCTTTATATCTCAAAGTGTAATGTCAGACATGTATCCATACAAGTCTGTTCCGGGTTCGAACAGAACCGAAGGCACTTCTCACGAAGCCCTTGCAAATCCGGATAATTTCCAATCACGTCCGGACTTCCCGTCACTAAGGGTGATAAGACCTCTATATCGGGGATCAGCCGATGCAGAGTAACTCGACGGTAATCCTTCCGTTTTCAAAAATATCCGGTCTTCAACACCGGTCTTCAAATGTCATCCATATACGACGTATCACATATTCGGAATGGGTTATACGACCCAACGGTCCTCTCCCGGCTAAACCGAATACTGAGCGTAATATTTAAAAACATATGGATATGGGATTTCAATTAAGTCACAACTTAATAATTCAACTTCTTTTTAAATGGTTTCAATCAGTTACCATTTCAAATCTTTTAAACAAAAAGATTCATTTTAACAACCTTCAATGGTTAAAACAATTTCCACACTTTAATCTTTTAAACAAAAGATTCATTCACAGATTTTCCCAATTAATCTCCATTTCAGTTTGATTAACTCGTTAAATCTTTAAATCAAGATTTAACTTATAGCTTTCAAAACAATTCCATTTCAAATGATTTAAACCAATCATTAATTTAAATCTGTTAAAGATAACAGATTCAAATCATAGCTTTCAAAAACAATTCATTCATAACTTGGAAAACCATCTTCACTTCAATATTGAAATTCCTTTAATTAAACCGAAATTTCATTTCTTATCTGAAAGCTTTTATCATTTAAAACAACAGTTTTTATTTCAGAAAGTCTGATTCATTCATACGAGTTAAAGTCTTTGGGTTAAATTCAAATTCTCAAAATTATACTTTTAAATGGTTTAACTTCAGATAAACACATTTATATCATCTTTAATCCCTAGTTTCAAATCATAGAATTCAATTCCAAACTTGAATTCAAATTTAAATCAAATTATTTAATTTTTCAAAACTCGATTAAGTTATTCAAAATAACTTTTATCTTTGAAATTCTATTTCAAAAGCTTTTCACTTTAAACCCAAATTTCCAATTTCAAAATCAATTGAAATTAAAATTTCAATTTCAAAAACATCAAATTTAAATTATCTGTGACTTAACCGATTTCCACGTGAAATCCAAATTTGTGTGGGTAACAGTGTGGTCCAGGGGTTTAACACAATAGTGCAACACAATGAATCATCACATATCAGAATACAGGATATAGTTGATAGACGATATAAACTATACCGCTTATCTTTTACTCACAGATCACAGATATATATAAATTTCAAATAAATAAACTACAGTAAAGATTACACACAAATCAGAATATATCACAAAGCATCATAGATCAGAATATATCAAACAATCAAGTCATTCAATAGAATACGATCATCCATAAGTAAACCAATTAAGATTATCTAATAAATCTAAACCAGATTATTTGTCCATGGATAATCTCTATTCAAGGTTAATTAATAATTAATCAACTACAAACATTTTAATAAATTATTCTTTAATTAATCATTAATTACCCTTTAATTATTAAGTAATTAACTTTTACTCACTTAATAAATCTTTAAATTACAAATTTATTAACCAAGCCTTTTATAAATTACCCTTTGTATTAAGTAATTATCTTTTAATTATTCATCTTAATTAATTATCCCTAATAAATTGATTTAAAACTTAATTAATAAATTTTAAACTCTTGATTACTAAATTAATTAATCCTAATCATTAATTAATTAAATTATTCAATTATCCATTTTTAATTATCTTAATAATTTAATGAATCCAAATCATTAAATTCTAATTTAAAGATTTTAAACCAAATTCTTTTTTTTTAAAGTATTTACTTATTTAAAATATTTTAAATTATAAACTCCTTTTATCGCAAAATCTGGGATTCAAACTTAACCTTAAACTCAGACTAAACCTTGACTTAAACTTTTCCTTTGAATTTTCAAACCCCTATTTGATCACAACTTTTAAATTTACTTAACTACTAATTTCATTAAATAAGTTTGAATTAAAAGCAAACTTTTAAAAATCTAAATTTACAAACAGAACTCGACTTTATTTTTAGACTTCAGATGTTTTAAACTAAATTTTGAACATTTGCATATGTTTGAATTTGTTTAAATCAAAACTGGATCATGCTCTCAGATTAAAGAATCTGGACAACAACCTGAGTTTCCCCCTACAAGATCTTCGAGTTCAACCCGAGTTTCCCCGAGCAAAACAACTACCTGCTCGAGAAAGAAAAAAAAACTCCATTCCCAAAAAAAAACAGCAGCGCCATCATCGAAAACTGCTCCGTGCACGTGCACGGAGCCATCGTGCGTCAATCGGCGCCACTCCAACCACGAGCAGGTCGGCAACCTCCCCCTGACCCATCCACCACCATCAGAACCACGCCCATCATCGACAATCAAAATATCGAACTAGAAACTAAAACCTGGAACGCAAAACCATCATCCAAACCCAACCTGTCAACGCCAATCTCTCAACCCTCCGACCATCGTTCGCCACCAAACTCCGGCCATCGCTTCGACTATCTCCCCTCTACCTCCCCACACACTTGCGTCGAACTCGATGCATCCAATAGGGTGGATGAACCAGAAATACTCGACCCTCCAAAACTAGGTCACCAGAGAAAATCTACTCGCCGCCGCTTCCACAAGGCACTGCACCCCCATCCACCATTATTCCCATACTCCTTGTTCGTTCGTGCATCACCACAGAGGAACCCGACCATCCCGATCACTTGGATCATCAGAAATCACTCAATATACCATTTTCAGTTCATCAAGAACTGCTCCTTCAAACTAATACTAAAAATCGTGAATTTAGTTTTAAAAATCATAATTTTGAATAAGTTTTCAGATTATAAACTTAGATCAGTAAATTATTATGTTCGAATTTTATCATATTTATGTTTGGACTGTTGTTTTATATTTTCCAGAGACATACAAATTATTTTTCCTTCTTAAACAAATTTTAATCTACAATCTATGATATAACAAACATAACTTGTTTGAAACTTCAGCCCTAACAATGATTTGTTCAGGAGATAATTGGATTTGACTTAAAACCTTAGCTTTGGAAACTAAGAACAGGGGTATCACAGAAAACATCCATTCACACACATATATATACATTCACATATATACACAAACATGCATCCATATATATGTACATACAACCATACAAATACATAGATATAAACAAGCAACAGGTTTATTATATTTAGGCTTTTAAATAAAAAGTTACTCACAGTGTTGTTGAAGAAAGAACAGAGATAAACAGAGTTTGCTTTTCTTGGATCAGCCTGAGAAACTGCTTGTTGAAGTCTCCCTTTTTTTTTCCTGGTTTGCATTGATTTTTATTTGTTGTTTGTTTAGAATGAAAATGATATTTACTCAGTTTTTACTTAGCTTGATGGACGAAAATGTGATGAGGAAGTTGATATAAGTGAAAAGAGTTGTACAGGTGATTATATTTTGCTTGTGCCATAGAGTATATATTTTGTACAAATACCAGAGATTTTTTCTTTGGTTTGGAGCTGATATGATAATATTCATGCGTGCATTAATTGTGTTGTACCAACATAAGCAGAGATTCTTGTTCTCTTGGTGGCTTGTTTTACATTGTGGTGGTGGCTGATATGATATTTGCATTTAATTGCCTTTGTACAAACACATATATTTATTTGGTTCCTTCTTTTGCAAGTGTTTCATTTGTTTACTTGACTTCGGCTGAGGTATGTTGTATTTCCTTTTTAATTTGTTTTGTCTTTGTACTTATTTTTATACTTGTGTCAAATGTTTTATATTATTAGCTTAAGTATTTTGCATTTGTTTTTATTATTTTATTTTCATTTATTTTTATTATTTTATTTTATCACTTTTATATCGTATATATATATTCACACATATATACAATATTTAAAATTTTTATTCAAATCAAATATATACATATATTTATAACTTCAAATTTTCTCATATATGCTCAAGACACATATATTCACATATACACAATAATTTAAATTTTTAAACAATTTATACAAATATACTTGGATATCGGGGAAACTCGCAGTCTATTTACCGTTTTATTTCACTATTTTAATTCAAAAATTCATTTAATTATTAATTTAAATCTATATAAAATCCGGGGTCGTTACAAACTTCCCCCCTTAAAAGGATTTCGTCCTCGAAATTCACAGGCACGAAAACAAAGACAGATGAAGAATGTTTCATCAAATCAACTGAACATTTATTCTGCATTTGGCTTACCAAATCAGAATATCAAAATCAGATACGAGAACGAATCTGTTTAACAATCAACAAAATACTCGGGTTATCCAGATCTACGAAATATGGAGTGACATCGGTCAGTTTGAAAGGATAACTAACCATTCGTAGAATATATCCGGACCCAAAGAATAGACGGATATATGGATACAATTTCAAAGCTTTTAGTTTAAAACTAAGGTATACCTATCAACCATAGCAAACAAAGCAATCAATACATCCAAACAAACAATTTTGGTCCATCCGGAGTTTATGTCCCATATTAATATATATCGAATTTATTCCTGGATCTACCAGAAACTATCGAAGAATTGAGAAAAGATGACGAACAAAAGAGATTGATAGAGAAAAGATTGTTTCCTTGTTGTTACAGAGTATTGACCATTTATAGTCGTATTCCCTCTGTCCCCTATCTCATCCTCTTCTTGCACTCATACTCACTATCAGTGAATAGCGAGATAATTTACTGAGACATTCGGACGGATATCTGAGAGATTATTCATTCTAGGGTATACTTCACCCTATCTCTAATGAGCTACTTAATGTGTTATACTCCTGAGCTAAAGTTCAACCTTAGCTCTGATACCACATGTGACGACTCGGGTTTTTGCCCGCTCGAAAATCAACATCCGTACTTCACATTGTACTAGAATGCCGCAGATTCGACCGTTCAAATCCGATTCGCCGGAGCTATAACACAATTAAGTAAATAACACAGCGGAAGAAAAAAAATAATACATTGATATACAATATCTGATACAACAGAGTGATACAATGAATATCAATATACATCAGAGATATGATACAAGAAATAGCAGCGGAAAAGAAAACGATAACATCAGCAGCGGATAGAATATCTCCAATAGAGTGCTCCAATCCATAGCTAGCTCCAGATAATCTACTCAACCTGAATATCTGAAAGAACCCAACTCTAGACTGCCCGTGTGGAAAATAGTGGGCACCCAGAGTTTAGGAAGGGAACAATAAACTCCGGATCAGTCATGGGACTGGTGTGAGCAACAAAAACAGTTTATCTTTAAACAAACACAACGGAACTTTAAACATTGAAATCCGCAATGCTTTTGGAAAATGAAACTACCATAAGACCTCCCACCACACACACAATGCAAACGCAGAATTGGAAGAGATTTCTTCTTATGATAGTCAAACATGCTTACTACGCAAAATCAAATCATTTTTGATATTATTATTAGTGCATAGTGTAGAAAACATTTCGAAAGTATAATATTAATCTTAGCCAACATACGACCAGTATCGTATGCCTACTATAGCTACTATGTTCAATAGCAGGTTACCGCCACATTCCATAGCAGGTAATACAACTAAAACCGTACAAGTCACGTATTGTTTCTTTGGATTTCCAACAAATGGTCAGGCTAAGGAACTTCCTATTCCACGAAAGAAACGCCTCTGGCGGGACGTTCCGAGAACCAACTGTTCTCTGCCAAACAAAGTCGGGTTACCCCTGTAACAGGTAACTCACGAATATGCCACCTCCCGGTCCTTTGGGACCTTTATCCCAGCTCGGTATCCAACATCACACATCATAAAGAAAGTGTATCCACATGAGTAAGTATCTGGGCTCCATACCATGATACCACCCCTTTCCAGAAGGAAATGACATACCCTAAAGGGCGCGACCCTCATAACCTTGCCGCAACGTTCCTGTTTCGACCATTTCCGGGTAGTGAGGTCCTGACGAAGTCTCGTCCACAAAGCTACACTTTTTCAAAAAGCCACGCTTTGGGTCAACAGATGATCAACCTATGATCACAAAGATAAATGATCAAACGAATGATCATATCACAAATGATCAAACACTGATCATCACACAGCAACACTCAGCATGCCACATTACCAAATTGGGAATATATCGCTGATAAATTTCAACTACATAACCTCTGAGCTCGTACGTCTTAGAGAAGGGTGTTAAGCTAAGAGAATAAATTCTCCGCCACCAACAGAAATGTATTTGAAAGAAATCGGCTTTATATCTCAAAGTGTAATGTCAGACATGTATCCATACAAGTCTGTTCCGTGTTCGAACAGAACCGAAGGCACTTCTCACGAAGCCCTTGCAAATCCGGATAATTTCCAATCACGTTCGGACTTCCCGTCACTAAGGGTGATAAGACCTCTATATCGGGGATCAGCCGATGCAGAGTAACTCGACGGTAATCCTTCCGTTTTCAAAAATATCCGGTCTTCAACACCGGTCTTCAAATGTCATCCATATACGACGTATCACATATTCGGAATGGGTTATACGACCCAACGGTCCTCTCCCGGCTAAACCGAATACTGAGCGTAATATTTAAAAACATATGGATATGGGATTTCAATTAAGTCACAACTTAATAATTCAACTTCTTTTTAAATGGTTTCAATCAGTTACCATTTCAAATCTTTTAAACAAAAAGATTCATTTTAACAACCTTCAATGGTTAAAACAATTTCCACACTTTAATCTTTTAAACAAAAGATTCATTCACAGATTTTCCCAATTAATCTCCATTTCAGTTTGATTAACTCGTTAAATCTTTAAATCAAGATTTAACTTATAGCTTTCAAAACAATTCCATTTCAAATGATTTAAACCAATCATTAATTTAAATCTGTTAAAGATAACAGATTCAAATCATAGCTTTCAAAAACAATTCATTCATAACTTGGAAAACCATCTTCACTTCAATATTGAAATTCCTTTAATTAAACCGAAATTTCATTTCTTATCTGAAAGCTTTTATCATTTAAAACAACAGTTTTTATTTCAGAAAGTCTGATTCATTCATACGAGTTAAAGTCTTTGGGTTAAATTCAAATTCTCAAAATTATACTTTTAAATGGTTTAACTTCAGATAAACACATTTATATCATCTTTAATCCCTAGTTTCAAATCATAGAATTCAATTCCAAACTTGAATTCAAATTTAAATCAAATTATTTAATTTTTCAAAACTCGATTAAGTTATTCAAAATAACTTTTATCTTTGAAATTCTATTTCAAAAGCTTTTCACTTTAAACCCAAATTTCCAATTTCAAAATCAATTGAAATTAAAATTTCAATTTCAAAAACATCAAATTTAAATTATCTGTGACTTAACCGATTTCCATGTGAAATCCATATTTGTGTGGGTAACAGTGTGGTCCAGGGGTTTAACACAATAGTGCAACACAATGAATCATCACATATCAGAATACAAGATATAGTTGATAGACGATATAAACTATACCGCTTATCTTTTACTCACAGATCACAGATATATATAAATTTCAAATAAATAAACTACAGTAAATATTACACACAAATCAGAATATATCACAAAGCATCATAGATCAGAATATATCAAACAATCAAGTCATTCAATAGAATACGATCATCCATAAGTAAACCAATTAAGATTATCTAATAAATCTAAACCAGATTATTTGTCCATGGATAATCTCTATTCAAGGTTAATTAATAATTAATCAACTACAAACATTTTAATAAATTATTCTTTAATTAATCATTAATTACCCTTTAATTATTAAGTAATTAACTTTTACTCACTTAATAAATCTTTAAATTACAAATTTATTAACCAAGCCTTTTATAAATTACCCTTTGTATTAAGTAATTATCTTTTAATTATTCATCTTAATTAATTATCCCTAATAAATTGATTTAAAACTTAATTAATAAATTTTAAACTCTTGATTACTAAATTAATTAATCCTAATCATTAATTAATTAAATTATTCAATTATCCATTTTTAATTATCTTAATAATTTAATGAATCCAAATCATTAAATTCTAATTTAAAGATTTTAAACCAAATTCTTTTTTTTAAAGTATTTACTTATTTAAAATATTTTAAATTATAAACTCCTTTTATCGCAAAATCTGGGATTCAAACTTAACCTTAAACTCAGACTAAACCTTGACTTAAACTTTTCCTTTGAATTTTCAAACCCCTATTTGATCACAACTTTTAAATTTACTTAACTACTAATTTCATTAAATAAGTTTGAATTAAAAGCAAACTTTTAAAAATCTAAATTTACAAACAGAACTCGACTTTATTTTTAGACTTCAGATGTTTTAAACTAAATTTTGAACATTTGCATATGTTTGAATTTGTTTAAATCAAAACTGGATCATGCTCTCAGATTAAAGAATCTGGACAACAACCTGAGTTTCCCCCCTACAAGATCTTCAAGTTCAACCCGAGTTTCCCCGAGCAAAACAACTACCTGCTCGAGAAAGAAAAAAAAACTCCATTCCCAAAAAAAAACAGCAGCGCCATCATCGAAAACTGCTCCGTGCACGTGCACGGAGCCATCGTGCGTCAATCGGCGCCACTCCAACCACGAGCAGGTCGGCAACCTCCCCCTGACCCATCCACCACTATCAGAACCACGCCCATCATCGACAATCAAAATATCGAACTAGAAACTAAAACCTGGAACGCAAAACCATCATCCAAACCCAACCTGTCAACGCCAATCTCTCAACCCTCTGACCATCGTTCGCCACCAAACTCCGGCCATCGCTTCGACTATCTCCCCTCTACCTCCCCACAAACTTGCGTCGAACTCGATGCATCCAATAGGGTGGATGAACCAGAAATACTCGACCCTCCAAAACTAGGTCACCAGAGAAAATCTACTCGCCGCCGCTTCCACAAGGCACTGCACCCCCATCCACCATTATTCCCATACTCCTTGTTCGTTCGTGCATCACCACAGAGGAACCCGACCATCCCGATCACTTGGATCATCAGAAATCACTCAATATACCATTTTCAGTTCATCAAGAACTGCTCCTTCAAACTAATACTAAAAATCGTGAATTTAGTTTTAAAAATCATAATTTTGAATAAGTTTTCAGATTATAAACTTAGATCAGTAAATTATTATGTTCGAATTTTATCATATTTATGTTTGGACTGTTGTTTTATATTTTCCAGAGACATACAAATTATTTTTCCTTCTTAAACAAATTTTAATCTACAATCTATGATATAACAAACATAACTTGTTTGAAACTTCAGCCCTAACAATGATTTGTTCAGGAGATAATTGGATTTGACTTAAAACCTTAGCTTTGGAAACTAAGAACAGGGGTATCACAGAAAACATCCATTCACACACATATATATACATTCACATATATACACAAACATGCATCCATATATATGTACATACAACCATACAAATACATAGATATAAACAAGCAACAGGTTTATTATATTTAGGCTTTTAAATAAAAAGTTACTCACAGTGTTGTTGAAGAAAGAACAGAGATAAACAGAGTTTGCTTTTCTTGGATCAGCCTGAGAAACTGCTTGTTGAAGTCTCCCTTTTTTTTTCCTGGTTTGCATTGATTTTTATTTGTTGTTTGTTTAGAATGAAAATGATATTTACTCAGTTTTTACTTAGCTTGATGGACGAAAATGTGATGAGGAAGTTGATATAAGTGAAAAGAGTTGTACAGGTGATTATATTTTGCTTGTGCCATAGAGTATATATTTTGTACAAATACCAGAGATTTTTTCTTTGGTTTGGAGCTGATATGATAATATTCATGCGTGCATTAATTGTGTTATACCAACATAAGCAGAGATTCTTGTTCTCTTGGTGGCTTGTTTTACATTGTGGTGGTGGCTGATATGATATTTGCATTTAATTGCCTTTGTACAAACACATATATTTATTTGGTTCCTTCTTTTGCAAGTGTTTCATTTGTTTACTTGACTTCGGCTGAGGTATGTTGTATTTCCTTTTTAATTTGTTTTGTCTTTGTACTTATTTTTATACTTGTGTCAAATGTTTTATATTATTAGCTTAAGTATTTTGCATTTGTTTTTATTATTTTATTTTCATTTATTTTTATTATTTTATTTTATCACTTTTATATCGTATATATATATTCACACATATATACAATATTTAAAATTTTTATTCAAATCAAATATATACATATATTTATAACTTCAAATTTTCTCATATATGCTCAAGACACATATATTCACATATACACAATAATTTAAATTTTTAAACAATTTATACAAATATACTTGGATATCGGGGAAACTCGCAGTCTATTTACCGTTTTATTTCACTATTTTAATTCAAAAATTCATTTAATTATTAATTTAAATCTATATAAAATCCGGGGTCGTTACAAATGCAAAAGCGTAGAGTTTTGAGCGTAGAGTTAGGTTAGTCGATAGCGGGTATCATGAGTTTACGTGTGTAAGCATCTGACTACTTAATTTCTAGTAGAAACCTTGGGGGCAGCACGTAGGCAGAGTTTTGCCGAAGCTGGGTAAATCTGTGTTGTTCTATTTCTGCTTTTAATATTCTGCTATTATCTGTGCTGCTATTATTCTGCTATTATCAGTGCTGCGATTATTTTATATATTTCCGCATTAAATTTTTATAATTAATAGTATCACCCTATTCACCCCCCTCTAGGGTAAAATCGATCATACATACATGTTTCTTTGGAAATTAAAATTTCAAAACTTTCCTAAAACAAAATTTCCAAAATAAATCTTTGGGAAAAGGAGTTTTTGAAATAAAAAATCTAACGCATTTCCAAAACATACTTTATAAAAATTCTATCACCGGTTTTAGACTAAGGAATTGACATTAATTATTCAAATAAAAATCTGATTTACCATCAAAGAGGTGATCAATGTGTGCACCCTATCAAGACTTACTTCCAGACAATTGCAACATTCATAATCTAGTTTCCCATCCATCTGTCTCCAACTGGAACTCAAAATCCAAAACCACAAGGTAGTTAGAATCACAACCATCAAGTCGAACACCTCTATTCTTTGGAATTCTGCCATATGTCTTACTCATGCTCTACATCAACAGTGATTTACGCATCGCCAGCACTCCGTGGGGTACTTCGAAGTCTACGTGAAAGTCTTAACTCCAAGATATTTCCAACTCATAGTTGATTTGCCCATTCCTTCAAAGTGGAACTACAACTACTTCTGTAGTCGGAACTCTTAGAATCTAGCATAAAAATATAATATTACTAGATAGGAAAGTATGAATACGTTCTCTAAGTTTATCCTAATTCATCTGATCAACTAACCGTGCTCTGATACCAAATGTAACAACCCGCACCTTAATGGGCCCACATTTTGACAAAAATCGAAATCCAAGTCCATCAAAGCACAGATCATTGGATTTGGTATCGGCAAATAAGCATAAGCATTATCGGAGATAGATATAAATCTAAACTCACAGCAGAAATAATAATTGGATAAGAATACAGACTATGACTAATACCTTGGAACTAATGGTATTCCTTGAATAGCATATTGTCGCATTAGCATCCAGCATGAGAAAGCAGATTCACCAACAACAAAGCACATCCAGCTCCAGTGACTTGTTCCTCTAAATCTATCCTATGGTTTGTAATAAGGAGGGCCGTCGAGAATATGTTATGGTGACTGAAAAAATATAAACTATCCATAACATAAACTTATACCGATAGGTTTCTACTTAATTGTTATGTCAATTAAGGTTAGCAATTCTAATCTAACCTTGCATTGCACACATGATTACATACTTATCCCTTCCCAAGGTATGAAATATTAATGAAGCAATATCAACCACCCAAAACTTTCAAACCCATTAGCCACTTAGTACTTCCTAATATGAAGCGGGCTTCTATAATATTTTTAAAAGAGAAATAGGCAGACTTTGTCATTAACGACCTTAATAAAGGTAGACTCGGTCACTTAAGACCTATTTCCAAGGTGGTTTCCTAACAATGTTGTCAATGGTCAGTGGGTCCTTACTACAAAACCTCTAACCACTCTTTAAGGCTACTAACATTTAATGTCAAATAATAACTGCCTTTATCATCAATAAAATAGTAGTCATATAATAAACAGCATCCAAGCCGCTTAATACCTTTAAATAGAAAATAGGCAAACTCTGGTCATTTAA
The DNA here is from genome assembly GCA_030737815.1 of Allium fistulosum. Classification (NCBI taxonomy): domain Eukaryota; kingdom Viridiplantae; phylum Streptophyta; class Magnoliopsida; order Asparagales; family Amaryllidaceae; genus Allium; species Allium fistulosum. The sequence continues at coordinate 1,397,181,864 of CM060902.1, forward strand.
GACCTTAACTAAGGCAGACCCCATCATTTAAGACCAATCTCCAAGGCGTACTCCTAAATGGTACTATTATTATTTCAGCTTTAGCAATGTAAGAGACTATACCCAAGCCACTTAATACTTCCCACTGGAAAATAGGTAGACCTCGTCATTTAAGACCTAATTCCTAAAGCGTGCTCCTCAACGGTACTATCTAGCTACCACTGCTTGGAAATCTCATTGGGCTACTTAATACTTCTTTTATAGGAAAGAGGAGGAATTTACAATCACTTAAGACCCCAAACCTAAAGAAAACCCTTCTGTAACATCCCCTATCTTAAGGCCTGAAGCTAAGCGCTAAAGGTGCTGCAATCATCCATAGTATTAACTTCCGGTGACAAAATATGGTAATGTTAATGATATCCATAATATTAGAACACATGAATATGAAATAAAATCAACACAGAATTATAACATCTTTTATGATTACATTTCAAATCCATATTTCATATTCAGATACATAATCCCAAAACGCTTCCCAGGTTTTGATCAAATGTAATTACTAATTTACGGCAAGAGCGACATATGAAGATACCCCCTTGGAAGATCAGGGTACGAAATAGACATACCAGTCTTAAATACATCACAGCGAAAACAAAAATAGTTACTCTTGTATAACTAACTTTGCCTCCTGCACGTCTTTAGAAGCTTATTCGTCCAACCTACTAAACCTGAAAAATCTTAACTCTCAATCTACTCAAATTAAATTTTGAGCACCCGAGAGTTTAAGGGGAAAACATAAACTTTGAGTCAGACATAAAGTCTAATGTTAAATGAGACCATGCCGCTTAGCGGGACGGGTTTCCCCTCACTAATATCCCTTTTAAAACAAATCTTTTGCAAATTAGAATCATGTAGTCAAACTGATTAAAGCAATAATAGCAATATCATATATGCACATAAATCAGCTAATCAATGGACTATTTGTCCGAACAATGTAGTTTTGTTGGCTAACTACTAACCATTGACTGACTCGGGCGTACCAGACAGAATAAGTAATCTAACTTCTGTTAGACACACTCTTGGACGGTCTGTCCTTAACTTACTTCTCCCAGGGTCAACTGATCCTAATGGTTTTCTAGGCTCACCAATAACCTAACTTGCTATGTATATTCCTTTCTGTGTGTAACATCATTTTAGTCTTACATATGACAAAGCCCTACACACTGAAATGTTGGACTTATATTAGCTAGGGACTAATAGCTAAAGTATAGGGCGCAACCCTATACCAATCCCTTTTGGTATTCTAATACCTGAGTCATTTACTTAAGGTTAACTACCCGTTAAATTTTCCTTCAAAACATTTCTTTCAAATTGATTTAACCCTTTAAATCATACTTAAACAAGGAAAATATACTCTTTGCTTTACTCAAATATCGTTGCCATGATATATGCTTTACACAAAACAATGCTGATGAAAACCTAAATCAATAGGGTTATCTATCCCTTTAAAACAAGTTAAAGCCCTTCTTTAACTTAGAAAACACAAAGTTTTAAATCCAAGATATCACCTTCGAAACCCTTGTTTAAAAAAACCTTAAACAATCCCTTTCAAATCTAGTGAAAGTACCCCTTTCAAAATAAGCTAACTACTTTACCTTGAAAACACTAGGCCGAAAGGCCAAAACACACATTTCAAAACCTTTAAAAATAGGCCTTTTGAAATCATTGAAAGTGTCCATTCGAAAGCTTTATAAAACCTTTGAAATCCTCTTTTCAAATCACTTTAAACCTGCCTTTCGAAAGCATTGAAAACCTTCCATTTAAAGACTCAAGTAAACCCATTCGAAAACATTGGGGCACCTCCCCTTCGAAACCTACATTATATATCTTTCGAAAGTATTGAAACACCTGACTTAAAACAAACATTTCGAAAGTGTTGGGTCCAAGTAATAGTTTGTGGAACATAGCTTCGAAACCATTTAAAACCATTCCTTTCGAAACCTTTGGGTTAAACTTTCAATATATCTAAGGGTCTTAAAAGGACTGGGGTGAAATCATTATTCTTAAGTAAAAGAAAGTGAATGGTTTTGAAACCAACCCTTTCGAAAGTATGGAGAAACGCCTTCAAAGTTTAAGGCAAAGGAACCCTTTCGACAACATTGATTCGAACGGTCGAATTCGGCAGCAGGGGTTTCGACCCCTTCAAAAGCTTGTTTTCAAAACAAAAGGCTGCTACCCATTCGAAAGCCCTTTCTTTATATAAACAGAAGCAACTTGGTTAATTCGAAGGCTCCAACCCCTTCGAAAGCCTTATTTATAACCAAAATAGTTCCAAGTTTATAAGAGCTACTTCTACCCCTTCGAAAGCATGTTTTGACACTATACCTTCCACCTAACTCCAATCCACTACGTACCATGGAATTAATAACACGTTTATTGGTTTCGACTTGGCTGGGGGCGAATGTATGGTGTAACGACCCTGAATTTTGAACAAATTAAATTGAGAATATTTGATTAATTTTAAATATTTGAACGATGATTTAATTTGAATCCCCAATATAACTTTGAATTTGGCGATTTAATTATAAAATTTAATCTATTGAAACTGGATAAAAATTTGAATCTTCAATTTAAAGCTAAAGAAAAATATTTCGAAAGCTTTTAATATTATATTGATAACACTGAAGATAACGGCAGCTTCAGAATTGAAATTTAAACTGTTTTGCTCAGTTTTGAATTTAATTGTTTGAACTGAAATTTAAAAATAGTCATTTTTCAAACAGTCTTGGAATTCGACGAAACCAGTCTCATTGGGTCTGTAATATCGAATTATTATCGGATTCCAAATTTCGTATTTTTCGGTGTTGATACGTGAGCACACGACACATTAATGCGTTGAAAATTTAAATTGAATTCAATTCTTAAATTTAAATTTTTAACTAAGTCAAACATCAGCACGTCTTCTTCCCTTAGTTTCAGCCGAGAATCACGAAATAATCATGCCGACCATACTCCCTTGATTTCAAATACTCCTCTCCCATTCCCTCCTATTCTTTTAAATCCCTTTCCTCTTTCATTTTGAACAGCCGAGACGAAAAAAAAAATCGATTGAAGCCTTTCATTCTCGTTCGAACGAACAAGAATTCGTTCCTCGTCTGCATCTAATCGCACGGGGTCAGGCTGTAAATTTAGGGCATCGTTGTGGGGCTCGTTCACGATGGCGTTCGTGAGTCTAGAGGTGCAAGTGGTGTAGGGCTGCGCTCAATTTTGATTCGAAGCTAGGGCATCGAGGCGTTCGTTCGCGTGGGCGGCGATGTCGCGCGTGATGGCGACGAGTAGCTCGCGGCAGCAGCTAGGGTTATGGCGACTCTGGCAATGGGATTCGCGAGGCGTGCACGCCGTTCTAGGAGATGTCGAAAGGGGAGGGGCCAGGCAGGGAGGTTGGCGCTCGCGGCGCAGCAACGTGGCTTCGCGAACGAATTTGAAAGGACGAAGGCAGAGGGCTGGGAGTAGCTCGTGACAGGAAGGGGACGTTCGACAGCATAGTCATCAAAATTCGATCTCGGATTTTGGGTGGAGGCGACTTCAAAACATATGGTATTCTCGTTTTTACCCAATTCAACCTAGTTTATAATTATATGTATATATATATATATATAGATAAGGAGAGAAATAAATACATAATGTAAGGATAAGATTTTGAAAATGAGGATTTTAACTGTTGAGAAGTTTTGTATGAAACCAGATTTACAAAAATCTATATAGATTATTTTAAAAATATACATAGATTTTATCTTAGTATATGACTTCGAATGAAGAAAATAATAACTTGTTAAATTTATTTTTGTTATCAGGAAATTTGTTCGAAAGGAAAGTTAGTTAGAAATTTAAAAGGTTTAGTTAGATAAATTTATTTAAAAGAAATTGGGTCAAGATAAAATCACTGGTGAATCGAAATTATCTAATAGGAAATAAATTATTAGATTTTTTCAAATTTAAGGTGTTAACTAATTTAATCTATTGAAAAGCAATTTATTATTCGAGTTGATTCGAATATTAATAGAATTGTATAAATTGTTATACAAGGTTAAACCGTGAAGAAATGATCAAAAATGGAAATGGATTGCAAGATAAAAGCTAAGGTGAGATTTTTCTCACTCAAATGAAGTTGGATTTTGATTGACTGATTGATTGCTGTTTGTATTAGATATAGTAGGATATATCTATATATATAGCAATATATACATATTGGCATATGTATATATTGGATTGATGATTTCCCGCCTCGTATAGCGGATGAGACCCTATTGCGCCGTTAGTAAGCGGATATTTTTATAAAACCCATATACCGCGATATTCCACCTCGAAGTGGAATTGGTATTGTGCTAACGTCTGTGGATGCAGGGAAACAGGTTGGAGGGATCCAACTGGATTCCTCACCAGTATTTCTTTATTTACAGATATTGATGTATATTCTGTTATCATATGTTGATATATGATGTTTGATGTTGTGATTGACTAATTGGTGCTGTTGCATCATCGGATTCAAGTTTTGAAGTTTAAAAATAACGACTTTTACTTTAAAAGGATTTTAAAGTGATTTTTGAAAATATACGTTTTATGGAATTTTTGAATTGATTTATAAACGTTAAGATTTTAAAGTTATAAAAGTTAAGATTTGTGAATTATAACCAAAAGGTAATTTCTTTTGAAATAAATAGTTAAGAAATTTATAAAATGGTTTTAATTGGAATTTTTGAATTATTAAAACGATATATGTAAAAGATGTACAAGATTGATATTTATAACTCTAAAATGTTGGTATTATAAAACGAGTTTTTATAAGCGTAAAAATGAATTTTTAAGAATTTATGAATAAATGGAATTTATAAATTGTGAACTTATAAATGGAAATGATTTTGTAAGATAAAGGAATTATAAGTATTTAACTTATAATATGGATTGTTGGTATAAGATTTGAGTTATGAATCGAATTGTTAATAAAGGAGATTTATTAAATTGAAGTTGTTAGACAATAGAAATAGAATTTATAAACGTTGTTTTATAAATTCGAAATCAATTGGATTTGATAAATTAAATAGAAGGTTGTTAAAGGAGATATATTCGCGATTTTGGATAGCGAATTATTATTGAAATAAAATGTGTAGAAAATATTGAAATGTGGTTAGTGAAGTATATTCACGATTTTGGACAGTGAATATATTATTGAATAAAATGGATTCATTTTTGAAGAAGTGACATTAAAAATGAAGTAAACATTTTAAAGATGTTTTTAAAATGTGGGAAATATCGAAACCATAGATTTCAACATTTTAGACGTTTTCGAAAAATAAGGAAATGGTGGACTATAACACTGTTGTTATAGTAAATGATTTCCGAAAGGAATATTTTTATCTAGTATTGGGATTTATATATCTATCTTAATCCCGAATCCCTATACTAGTGATTTTGAGTCGTCGTAACGATGTTTTACGTAACATTCGTTTTGACTCAAATAGAGGTTGTTATAGTAAATGTTTTCTTAAAAAAATGAACTATATACTTAATTTGATTTAAGTATATCGAATATTTTCAAATGTTGAAAATAAATAGATTTGTGAAATACTTATTTTTAAATAAGTATGGAGATGCTTTTCCAATATGAAATGAACTGTTTTGAGATTTTATCTTCAAAGATAAAATGAAGTGTGGAAATTGATTTGAAATTGTTTTCAAATGGTTAAGTGTGGAAATTTTATATCTAGTAAAGATATTTTGAAAGATACAATAATTTGGAAAATTATTTAGAATCTGATGATGTTGCGCATCTTTATTGATAGTTAAATAACCGACTATCAATAATTACCTTGAATAGGTATTTGTTGTGAATTGGATGAATTTGAATGCCACACTTATTTTTGAATAATCGCTCACTATTCGGGTTAGCCGGGAAAGGACCATGGGGTCGTATAACCCATTCCGAATATGTGATACGTCGTTATGAATTGCATTCGAAGACCGGTGTTGAAGACCGGATATTTTTGAAAACGGAAGGATTACCGTCGAGTTACTCTACATCGGCTGATCCTCGGTATAGAGGTTTTATCACCCTTAGTGACGGGAAGTCCGGACGTGATTAGAAAATTATCCGGATATGCAAGGGCTTCGTGAGAAGTGCCTTCGGTTCTGTTCGATCCCGGAACAGACTTGTATGGATTGTGTGTCTGACGTTACAATTTGAGATATAAAGCTGATTTCTTCCAAATACATATCTGTTGGTGGCGGAGAATTTATTCTCTTAGCTTAACACCCTTCTCTGAGACGTACGAGCTCAGAGGTTATGTAGTTGAAATTCATCAGCGATATATTCCCAATTTGGTAACGTGGCATACTGAGTGTTGCTGTGAATTGATCAGTGTTTGATCATTTGTGATATGATCATTTGTTGATCTTATATCTTTGTGATCATAGGTTGATCATTTGTTTGACCCGAAGCATGGCTTTGTAGAAAGCGTAGCTTTGTGGACGAGACTTCGTCGAGCCTCACACCCCGGAAATGGTCGAAACAGGAAGGATGCGGCAAGGTTCTAGGGAGTAGCGCCCCTTAGTGTATGTCATTCCTTCTGGATAGAGGTGGTATCATGGTATGGAGCCCAGATACTTAACCTATGTGGTTGCTGCATTATTATTATGTGGTTTGTTGCGAATCGGGGATCCTCGGGAAGATCGATTACGATCGGGGGATGGCATACGCGTGTCAGTAGTTACCTATTTTTGCAGAGGTAACCCGGCCTTGTGTTGGCAGAGATCTAACCGTAACGTTAGGTTCTCGGGTCGTCTATTCCAGGGACGTACCCATCGTGGCATAGGAAGTTCCTTAGCCTGACCATTTGTTGGAAATCCAAAGAAACAATACGAGCCTTGTACGGTATTAGTTGTAGAACCTATCATTCACTTATGGTGGCGCCCCACTGTTTGGATGGTAGCTATAGTAGGCATAGTTCGAAATGTCTATGCTGGCTAAGATTTATATTATACTTTCGAAATGTTTTCTACACTATGCACTAATAATAATATCAAAAATGATTTGATTTTGCGTAGTAAGCATCTTTGACTATCATAAGAAGAAATCTCCTCCAATTCTGCGTTTGCATTGTGTGTGTGGCGGGAGGTCTTATGGTAGTTTCATTTTCCAAAAGCATTGCGAATTTGTTTTATTTTCTTTGTGAAAAATAACTGTTTTACGATCTCACACCGGTCACCATGACTGACTCGGAGTTTATTGTTCCCTTCTAAACTCTGGGTGCCCACCAAATTTCCACACGGGCAGCCTAGAGTTATGTTATCAGGATATTCTGGATATTCTGGAGCTTTGGAAGCAAGCTGGATGGTGAGACGTAGTATTTGTATCTGATATTATTTATTCCGTTGTGTATTCTGTATGAGGACAAGTTATATAACTGTCCATTGTTGTATATTGACTCTGATGATTGATGTATGTATAAACTGATATAGTTCTTGGTTTTAAAAGACTAGTAATTATCTATTGTATATTGTTCCGCTGCAATGTGTAAGATTCTGATATTGTTTTCTGTTCTGCTCTTGTTCTGATGTTGTTCTTCTCTTTTTCTTCTACTCTTTTCTTCTTCTTCTACCTTTTTCTTCTTCTTAAACCATCATAGTTCGTATTCCCGTTCATTTTGAGTTAATCAATGGAGATTAGTGGTTAATCAAGAGGTACGGATTTGCGGGCCATGACATATGGTGTCGAAAGGTGGCTACTATAAGTGGTGAAGCGATAATCCTTTACAAATCTGATTTTAACTTTTTAAAGTAATATCTTTCCAACTAACTTACCTTATTTGTCAATTGGTTGATGATTCTTTTATGAAACATTTTCTAAAAGTGCTGCCGAATTCAGTAATTAACAATTTTAAAACATTTAACAAATTACCCCTTCTCCTTTTCTAAACATATAAAACATTTAAGTCTCATACCTTAAATAGTTTTATATCTTTAATAAAATACTTATGAAATTCTCCAAAAATTCTCATAAATCACTTTTAATATGTTTCCTAGCATATTTAAATTTCTGACCCCAAAGCTACATATAATAGCCGAAAATAATTTAAACCCAATTTAACCATTTTATTTACTAGAAAATTCATAATAAATCCATAACAACTTAGAAAATTATGAAACTTGAAACACATCTCTAAAATAATGTTTCTGACCTTATATAAAAAAACGCAAGCTATTTGGATGTCATTGAATAGGTTTTTCAAATAAAATCTTATCATAAGTCTATATGAAACAACATAAATCATCAATAAGTATATATATATATATATATATATCCATTTAAACAATCAAAACATGGAATTTTTTCTTGCAAAATAAATTCGGGTCTCATCTAGAAACCGAAAGTAATAAAAATGAGATGTAATCTATTGTAATATATTATTCACCTTGGCTTGATTGTTAAGAAGGTTGAGATTTGCTCTTGAATTGATTTGATTAAGCTTCCTACTTGAATCCTTGCTTACCTTCCTCTTGTTATCTTCTAATGGTGTCCGGCCAAACACTATATGTGACGACCCGGAATTTTTGTATATTTGAAATTGGAATATTTAATTAATTTTAAATATTCAGAGGTTAATTATAAACTTAAATTTCAAATATCGCTGTTTATTGAGTAATTTAATTATTAAATTAAATTATTTGAAGTTGGATAAAATAGTAAATCTGGTATTCTAAGCTGATTAAAAATATTTCAAAAGCTTGTAAAATTCATATTGATAACACTGAAGATAATAGAAGCTTCAGAATTTAATTTGAAATTGATTTGTTCAATTTTGAAATTATATCGTTTGAATCGATATTTAAAAATAGCCTTCTGAGGCACAGTCTCGGAATTCGACGAAACCAGTTCCATTGAGTCCGTAATATTGAATTATTATCGGATTTCAAATTTCATATTTTTCGGAGTTGTTATGTGAGCACACGGTGAGTAAACGCGTTGAAAATTAAATCGAATTCAATTTAAATTTAATTTTTAAATTGTCAACATCAGCTGAAAATCCTTCTCCATCAACACGTTTCAAAACACTGCTTTAACACTCAACCCATCCTTCTCCCTTCTTTCCGCCAGGAATCACGATTTGAAATCGTGCAAGCTTGTCTCAGTTCATTTTTAAATACTTTCCCCCTTTCTCTTCAGTAAAAAAAAAACAAGTTCAAAATCAAACAATATTAATGGCCGTAGCTTCGAAACGAAAGGGAATCGAAACGAAACCCTTTCTCGTTTAAAACAAAACCACGAACCCTCCTCGGTCAAACTTCAGATCGCATATAGGAGAAAATGGCGATCGAAGCTGCTCATTTCCATTCCTTCTCTCTTCCGATTCAAATTCAACTATGGCATTTTTTGGGTCGCTCGTACTCGTGCGCGCGTTTCATCGGGAGGGTCGTGCTCGCGGTGACGATGGGTTCTCGCGAGTTGTACGTGCGAAGACGAGGCCGCGTGATGTTGTTCTTCGTGGGGATTCGTTGTTGATGGAACGAAGTTCGAATCGAGTAGGGTTGTGAAGCGATTGAGGGGTCAAAGCAGCGTGGCTCGTTCGCGATTGCAGACTCGATTGGGAATCGACTTTGGGGAATTGATCGCGACTGCCAAAGGTTCGAATAGGCGGTGGTTAGAGTCGTGAGTGACTGGGCGAGTTCATTATCGCGAGGTCGAATCTCGTTTGGAGCTTTGAGTAGAACTCCTTGGTTTGATTTTCGCGATCGAGTTTAAGGTAATTTAAATCTAACATTTTAAACTTTTCGTCACTTAAGTTTAAACTTGTGAAGCAATAATTATTTAAATTATCAGGTATTAACTACAGGTTATAAAACAGTTGTTTAAAGTTTAATCGGTTATATATAATATAGGACAGCAAGGTATATCCTAGTTTTTCATTTCAATTTAAATTCGATAACTTGTATTTTAGTTTAAAGGAGAATGAACTGATATTGAAGGGTTGCTGTGATAATTTTTGGGAAAACCAGAAAACAAGGTTATATTTTTTACAGTAAAATAGGAAATTGGTTTATAAAGTTTGGAAAAATAAATATATAAACATATACACATATTTTAGAAATGTTTTGTAGACTTGGGAAAGCATAGGAATTTATACAAAGATTGGATTTTTATCTATATAGATAGATTATCTTTATAAATATATGTGAAGTTTCACCAATAAAATAAAATAAAATAAGTATACATTTTAATCTACAAGTCTATTTTTAAATCCAAGGTTTAAATTTATTTGAAAGGATAAAGAATTTATTTTAAATGGAGTAAATTTATCTAAAGGGAGGTAATTGTTCAATAAGTAAGAATATTAATAAAAAATCATCTAAATGTTATATTAGGTCTGGAATCGGGGAAAGACAGACCGGTTTGGATTGGTTGGCAAATTAAAATCAAAGGTGAGTTAATCTCACTCAGTTTAATTTTAAATTTAATTGGTTAAATTTAAATAGGGATGAATGATTGAATTGATTGATTTGATTGATATGGTATATAGTAGTATATAGCAATATATACATATTGGCATATGTATATATTTGAGTTGTTGATATTCCCGCATTTATATAGCGGATGAGACCCTATGCGCCGCATAATAGCGGATGATATTTTATAAAACCCATATACCGCGATATTCCACTTTGAAGTGAAATTGGTATTGTGCTAACATCTGTGGATGTAGGGAAACAGGTTGGAGGGATCCAACTGGATTCCTCAAAATATTTAATTTTGTTAAATATTCTGTGATATGATTTTTGATATCCTGTGATGAATTATATGGATAATTGGATGTTATGGTTTGGTTGGATCGATTTGGATGTGCTGAATTATCAAAATCTCTAGAATGGAATTTTTGAAAAGAAATAAAAAAGTAAATTCTTAAGTAAAATAATTATAAAGAGTTGGAATAAATTTGAGAATAAATCTGATTAAGAATAAAAGTGATTTCCAAAATTCTAATAAATATGGAAAAGAGGAATTTTGAATAAACAGAGAAATATTGAATTTAAAGAAAACTTATGTGATATTATTTAAAAGAATAAATAATTTATTTTAATTCAATGTTTAAATGTAATTAAAAAGGAAGAAGGAATTTGGGAAATCTGAAACTTGTGTTCAGTTTAAAGATTTTAAATCATAATGAGAGATAAAATCTGGAAGTTAATGAATTTGGAAATAAATGGATTAAGTAAGAAAATTTATTTCAAAGTAAAATAAATTGGGAAATCAATTATAAATTTGATTTAAATACTTTGGGATTTGGAATTTAAAAGAGAAGTGAGATTTTGAAATTTATAAACTGGGTTTATAAAGTAAAATAAAATATCAGGGGATATTTGAGAATATAAATTCAAGGTGGGAATTTATAAAGGGATATGAATTGGTTTAAAAATAAGTGTTGATTTATTTTTAAAGGATGTGAAGAGAAGTGTATTTCTCTGGATAGCCAAGTACGTTTTCAAAGCAATTTTTAATATAAGTTAAAAGTTTTAATTTGTTTAAAAATGCATGTTTTAGGAAATTGATTATTTCTAAAGGTTAATTTCCAAAGTAAGTATTTTCAAAAATCTACTATTGTAGTAATTATATAAAAGTAATTTGGTATTATGTTTTAAAGAGGAAGTCAGCTTATATTTATAAAGTGGTTTTTTTTTTAAATATTCTTAAAATATATATTTTGATAAAGTATTAAAGTAGTTTTAAAATTTCAATGTTATAAAATATATTTAAAATAAAGTGTTTTTAAATTATTTTAAAATTTAAAAGTATTTTGTACTTGGTGATTCAGTGGAAATAATTATTTGGGAAATGTATTCCGTAAGCGGAAATTGTTTGAAATTTGTTTTCAAATGAGCTTCGAAAATTTGGAAATATATCTTGGAAAGATATTTGGGCAAATAAATAATGTGGGAAATTATTTATTGTGTGATGGTTGCTTGTGGATGTTAATTGATAGTTAAATAACCGACTATCAATATTGGCCAAATGCGCTGATCGTTTCGAAGAGACCGGGATCGGGTTTGCGTATACCGGGATTCTAGGTCTGGAGACTCGAATACCACTTCGATCCGGTTTGTACGTTTCGTGTAACGTGTTCAGAGTCGAAGATGGAGCTGTGAAGTGCAAGGGCTAGTCGCTACTAATCCTGAGGATATTTCCAAAATGGATGTAGTAGGAATAGTGCCTTCGGTTCCGTTCGAACCCGAGACGGACTTGTATGGATGAATGCTTTCGTGACATCGTCAGGTGGACGATGGGCATTCTAAGGGATATGTGTTATAAAGGTATCATTTTGCCTCGAACCTCATCAACCGTGAATGACTGAAAATCAGGGGTTATGCAGCAAGGCTTCGTGGGTAGCCCCCACTTGAGAGTAAAGTCATCCCTGTCTAGATGTCCCTTTATTTCGGCTTAGTGGTGCGGTTGCTGATCCCAACCGTGGGGTGATTTTATTTGGAATTATCCAGTAAGGGATGATTTCGGTCTTGTGTTGCAGGGGAGCGGGCGTACTCCTCGGTACTGTGATCTAGGCCACGTACTATGACAGGTGGTACCCCAGTGCCTAGTCATTCGTTGGAAATCCATTCTCCATACGTGCCTTGTACGGTATTTGTTTGTATACCTAGTATGCTGGAATTTAATCATGTAACAATTTCAGCTATTTTAATAAGTATTTGTGAATAGACACTATTATAATATCAGAGGATTTTTATAAAAAGTGTTTTAGCTATCGTAAGGTAAAAACCCGACATGTTTATTTGTGGCATGGTCTTACGAGATGCTTTTATTTTCAAAAGGATTTTTGAAACTTTAATAATCAATTGAGTGTGATTTTCTCACGCTGGTATTCCAGACTGACTCGGGTATTGTTTTATATGATGCTCGGGTCAGACCGAGATAAACAGGTTCAGGATATGATGCTGTGGATCTCAGGAGATGAGCTGGATGGCGAGACGTATCTCCCGTACTTGTTTATATATATATATTCCGCTGTGTTGATTGTTGTACTCTGTTGTATTGAGGACATGATATGGTTATTGTCCAGTTGTATGTTATGTGTTCTCTGGTGTATACTCTGATGCTATATTATATAAAACTGATATAGTTTTGATTTTTGTAAAGATCTGTTAATATATATTATATTTTATTCCGCTGCGATGGTTAGATTCTGATGTTGTTTTCTATTTTTCTTCTTCTACCTCTTCTTCTTAACTAAAATGGTTCGATTTTCCGGGTCTGGAAAGTCGGGTCGTTACACTATATTTAGTTTTGTTTGTGAATCTTGGAAATGAGAATGGGATAAGTGTTTAGGGTATAAGAATATAACCTATTCCCATTTTTCACTTATCTTATTTCCTCTTACTTACTTCATTTTAATTCTCTTTGACTTTAGATTGATTAGGCACAGCTACCTTGTATCATGCAAATCTCAATCCCTTAACCATTTACATTATTTCATTTAATTTATCTAATTAAATGTCCTAAATAATATTAGTCAAAATTAGGGTCATTACAGACTCTCCTCCATAAAGAATTTCATCCTCGAAATTATGATAAGGTACTCATAAAATCAATCATAAAGGTAAAACATGCCATGAAACAAGTCAGGATAAGTATCTCTAATCCTGCTCTCAGTTTCCCAAATACAGCCTCTCTCGTCACCACTCCACTGGACTTTGACTAATCCGACTATCATGTTCCTTAGTCTTTTCTCATCCCTCGTGACTATACGAACTGGTTTTCTAACTATAGTCAAATTCAGTTCCACTTCTAAGTCATCTAACACAGTCGGTATATAGTAGTCTCTGAATCTCGAATACATTTCCTTTGATGAGAAATATGAAAAACATTGTGGACTTCTGCCAAACTACTTGGTAACTCCACTCTATACACGAGTTTCCCAACCCTTTCTATAATAGGAAATGGTCCAACAAATCTTGGTGCCAATTTTCTTGATTTTCCGAATTTGACTACACCTTTCATCGGTGATACCTTGACGAAAACATGATCTCCAACCGAGAACTCTAAGTCTTTCCGTCTTTTATCAGCATAGCTCTTCTGCCTAGGCTGAGCTTTCTTCATTCTGGCTCGAATGTGCTCAATATTTTCTGCAGCTTCTCTAACCAAATCTGGACCAAGAACTAACCTATCCCCGGTCTCTAACCAACAAACGGGAGATTTGCATGGCCTCCCATACAAAGCTTCAAACGGTGCCATACCTATACTAGCCTGATAACTATTGTTATATGAAAACTCGACTAATTGTAGATGGTCTTCCCATGTCCCCAAAATCTAGTACACAAGCTCTTAACAAATCCTCTAAGACCTTGTTAACTCTCTCCATTAGTCCATCTGTCTGCGGATGGTAAACGGTACTCATCTTGAGCTTGGCACCCAAAGTCTCCTGTAGACTTTTTAATAACTCGCTGGTGAATAAGGAATCTCTATCACTTACTATACTACTAGGAATTTCATGCAGTCCAACTATATTCTTCATAAAAAACTTAGCTAAAACAGGTGCCGTCCTGGTTGACTTAACTGGAATGAAATGAGCACTCTTGGTCAACCTGTCCACTATGACCCATATGCTTTCATTTCCTCTACTCGACCTTGGCAATCCATCTATAAAATCCATTGAGATAGAATCCCATTTCCATACTGGAACATCTAAAGGCTGAAGTAACCCACTTGGTTTTTGATGTTCGGCTTTTACTTATTGACGGTTCAGACACTATTTCACCCATAAGCCTACATCTCTCTTCATGCCTTCCCAGAAGAAACTTTTTTTCATGTCCTAATACATCTTAGTTCCTCCTGGATGAATTGTGAACTTCAGACGATGGCATTCTCCAAGAACTTCCTTCCTAATGTTTCCCACATTTGGAACACATAGTCGTCCTTTCTTACTCAACCACCCATTTTGGTCAAGACTGAAATCTTTTAAGTCATCGCTCTCTATTCCATCCCTTAACTTTCTGATCCATTCAACTAATAATGGATCCTCCTTTTGCTTAGAAGCAATCTTTCTGATCATCATCGGTCGAACTTCTAAATATGACAACATAGCGGTTCCCTTATTAGACATAGCCTTAGATCTCCATTGTATTCTACATGTAGTCAATGCTTCCAAATCTTTCCACTTAACTATCATTGCCAATACTGCATTGTAATGTTTGCTGCTAAGTGCATTTGCAACTTTGTTCCCTTTTCCTAGCATGTACTCAATATCAAAGTCATAAGTGGCTAAAAAGTCTAACCAAAATTGTTGCCTCATATTCAACTCCTTCTAAGAGAATAAATATCTCAGTGACTTATGATCCGTATACAACTCGAATCTCTCTCCCAAAAGGTAATGTCTCCACACCTTCAATGCAAAAATTACCGCACCTAATTCCAAATCATGAGTTGCATATCTAACCTCATACAGTCTGAGTTTTCCAGAGGCATAGGCAATCACTTTACCTCTTTGCATTAACACAGCTCCTAACCCTATTCCACATGCATCCATGTACATCGCTAAGTCCTGATTCCCTTTTGGAACAACTAACACAGGTGCATTTGTCAATAAGTGTTTCAGCTTCTGAAATGCCTCCTCACACTTATCAGACCAGACAAATTTCCCATCTTTCCACGTTAGTTTGGTCATCGGTGCCACTACATGCAAAAAATCCTTAATGAATCTCCAATAGTAACCGGCTAGCCTAAGAAAACTCTTTATCTCAGTCATTATCTCGGGTTTCTTCCAATTATTCACCGCCTCAATCTTAGCCGGATATATAGATAACCCTTTCTCTAAGACTACATGACCAAAAAACTTCACTTCTTTCTTCTAGAAATGACACTTCGAGAATTTTGCCTTCAATTGATGCTGCCTTAGCATCTCAAGCGCCACTCTAAGATGAACTTCATGCTCTCTTTCATATTTAGAGTATACCAAAATATCATCTATGAATACCAATACAAACCTATCCAAGTGCACTCGGAAAACTCGATT
Source organism: Allium fistulosum (assembly GCA_030737815.1). NCBI lineage: Eukaryota > Viridiplantae > Streptophyta > Magnoliopsida > Asparagales > Amaryllidaceae > Allium > Allium fistulosum. The sequence continues at coordinate 1,397,197,910 of CM060902.1, forward strand.
TATCAAATCTACAAAGAATGCTGGCGCATTAGTTAGTCCGAACGGCATTACTAACCATTTGTACGATCCATATCTAGTTCTAAACGTCGTCAAATGAATACTATCCTCAGCCACTCGAAGCTGATGGAACCCTGTTGCCAAATCCAATTGGGAAAATACTTTTGCTCCACTCAACTGGTCGAACAAATCATCAATTCTAGGTAATGGATATCGATTATTTATCGTCTTCTCATTCAACTTACAATAATCGATACATAACCTTAGTGATCCGTCCGGTTTCCTTGCAAACACCGCGGCTGCTCCCTATAGCAAACTGCTTGGTCTGATAAAGTTCTTATTTTCCAAATCCACCAACTGCACCTTTAGCTCCTTCATCTCGGTAGGTGTCATTCTGCTTGGCGGTCTACTCACCGGTTTTGCTCCTGGTACTAAATCTATCCAAAACTCAATAGCTCGTTTCGGCGGCAGTCCTACTACGGGCTCAAAGAAATTTGTGAATTCTCTAATAATGAAAAATCAATTTAACTCGTCTTCTGCCTCCACAACACCCAACAAAGCATCATCCTCAAAACTAGGGTTTTCTACAGAGTATATAATCCGATCACTACAATCAGGGTGTCTAAGTGATATTTTCTGATCATGAAAAAATATCCTAGCATCATATTTACTTAACCAATCCATACCCAAAATAATTCTGAACCCTACAAAATCAAACACATGCAAAATGCCAACAAATGTATGACCTAACAATTCATACTTTAACTGGTCACACTTCGTCCCAAGTGTCGCATATCCTCCTATCGAATTCGCAACCCTTAAGGAAGTAATTAGGTATGAGGGTTCTAGGTTAAGCTTATCTACCAAACAATGAGATATAAAAGAATGCGATGCTCTAGTATCAAATAGAACTCTAATTGATACACCATGAATCAAAAGCGTACCTCCCAACACAGCTTTTCCCTTTTCCTCTGCTGTTAGTCTTAGGGTAGCTGGTTTCAATGCAAACACATTCCCTTTCCCAGCCTTGGATGGCTCCTTGCACTGGTTCTTATAATGTCCAATCTGATCGCAGTTGAAACATCTCACTCCTTTCTTGTCAGCAGCTTTCTTCCCTTTCCCTGCCCGGCACTCATGAGCATAGTGTCCCTTCTTATCACACTTATAACAGGAAACTTCTACCTTTCCCTTCTTGGCAGCTTGTAACGACCTGTAAATTTCAACTGTTTTAATAACGTAATTAGTTGAAATTTTGTGAAATTTTAAACGATAAAATTTTGAAATATAAATTTGATATTTGGAATGCGTTTAGTTAAACATAGCAACTGGTAAATTTTCGTCCGAAAATATGAAAGTTTATTTCGCGCGTAAATTTACTTCAATTTAATCAGTTAAAAAGCGATGAAAATAAAATGTTTCCAAAACCTAAATATTTTTACATAGAAAAATTCTAAAACATCTTCTGAGCAAGATATCAGTTTGTCGTTTTTCCAAATTCGGACATCTTTGGCTCCGTCGATCTTATTTTTCAGTGTTTTTCTTGCATTTTCCGCTATTAGAAATTTCGAATTTTTATAATTCAATCATACTACTGATATCTATATACCGTTTTGATCGGTTCGTCGCGTTGGTCTCTGCGGTATATTCATTTTGTATTTTGAAGTTCGATACTCGACGGAATCGATAAAACGATTTTGTATCGATACCAGTTTGGTTTCTTTGACCATTCGTTTATCAGCTGAACTGTACCATCAGCCACTTGTTTTTTAAATTCACCTATAATTAATGTTGCCTCTTCGTTTCATTTCTTTTCACTGTTTCGTACCGGTGAGGAAAACGAATGGGTGCCACCTATATTTGATGCTCCTTCTTCTACTCTGAAAACTCCTTCCTTTCATTTTCTCTTCAACAGATCTACATCTCTTTCTAAAAACAAAAAACAAAAAAAACAAAAAAAAAAACTCTGTCCCAAAAATCTTTTCTTCCTCCTAGCATTTGGCTGAAGCCATTTTATGCATGCGAGCACTACTACCAGATCCGCCTCTCCCAGTGCCTGCCACCTTTCCGCAACCCCATGCCAAAACAAATCTCGACCTACCATGTTGCTCGCCTCAGCCTCCGCATGCCGTGAGCCACTATCGACCTCAAACCCAAGACCGGTCACCGCCACTTCCTCCAGCCGGTTGTATCCACCGCTCAGCCCAGCCGAGAAGCCCCTCCTCCTCCTTATCCACCAAGGCAGTCGATCCTCCCCTCCTCCTAGCCGACCACCAGGCTCTGCCCCTCCGTCTTCTCAGACCCATGCATCCACCCTTCGCTGAGTTAACCCACCAACTGAGTCACCACTGACCCGCCGAACAGCCCACTGTCCAACCTGAACCCATAGCTCTCCCTTCGACTCGAATCTAGCCTCGCTTTCCAGTCGCCTACCCGAGTCTTCAACTTGCGGCCTACCTTTTGATTCTTAGGTAATATATAAAAGTATATGTTTGTTGCGTATATATATAGTTGTAAAGTTAGTCATATAAGATATTTTATTTATGGCATATTGTTTCATATTATATAATAGAGTAGTGTAACCTGTCATGTTTATATTGCAATTTATATATGTTACTACACGTGAGTTGTTTCCTATATAAGCTACTGTAATATCTTGCATATGTTTGGGTATTCTATATTATATATAGATATAGATGTTTTTACCGTATACGTATATATATCATTTAAAATAGTTTATGTTGGGCTATACGTACATTATACCCAATTGTTATAAGGTTTGTAATATTACATTATACTGTATCTTGAAACAGCTTTATAATAAATGTATACAATGTTTTATATATGTATAAGATGGGTATGTAAACATTTAGATATTCAAGGCTATACTACTTTATAAATATGGTTCCAGTAGGGTATCTTCAGTTTATATATATATATATATATATTTGTATAATAAGTAAATCTATTTTACTATAAGAAAGAGTGGAGTATGTTATGTATATATTAGCTTTTAGGTGATCTATTGAGTTTATTTTAGTTTTATAGTTACGTATACTTGTATAGATTGTGTTGGTCTTATATTATAAATAGAGTGATACATATTTGATGGTTGTTTATCTCTCGGTCTTTGCATATTTGTAGTTTAGGTTTTTGGCAGTTTTCTTTTATATTAATTTACGGTAAGTTTATACAAGCTATGTTAGTTGTAATTGTAGGATTTGAAAAAATGGGTTTATGTGTAAGTATTGATTTTAAAATTTATTTTATGTATATATGGTTTGATTATTTATGTGTTTAATAAATATCTATTTGAAAATGTAGACTATGGAGATATTCATTTTATATGTGTTTTAACTAAAATATTTTATCTATCTATATATATATATAGTTTGAATATATAAGTCCACTTATACTATTTATCCTCATCGATCCAGTTCTGATTTGATTTCGTTAATTTCTATCCATCAGCTTTGTTTGTCGAATCGTGTCCATCCAGCGTTGCCTTGGAATTCGTAACTCATCTCTTTGTCAAGTCTATCTAGCCTCGAAAGGTGAGCAATCACTCACGATTAACGTTCTTTTATTTATTAAATTTGATTTCAATTGAAACGACAATTGAAATATGCTGCTGTCGTTAATTACACTGTTATAAATGCTATTACCTGTATCAGTTCACCTGTGACATCTGACACCATTATCTGTTATTTAAACAATGATAATTCAGTTTGGTTGATAATTGATTGATTGTTTGTTGTTTACATTGGACGTTAAATTGTTACTGTTGTAAGTGATAAATAATTTGAAATTGAAATTGACGTAGGATAATTAAAATTTGAATCGACATATATGTTGAATTTGATTAGTTGAATATGACCCCTTTTGATTGTTAAATTAATTGACATGTAGAATAGTGATAATTACACTTTGAACCATTGAACGTATATATCCAATATTGTTGTAGTGTTACTTCTACCCCTTTGAAAGCATGTTTCGACTCTATACCTTCCACCTAACTCCAATCCACTATGTGCCAAGGCATTGATACCATGTGTATTGGTTTCGACTTGGTTAGGGGCGAATGTATGGTGTCGAAAGGTGGCTGCTATAAGTGGTGAAGCAGTAATCCTTTACAAAAATAATTTTTAACTTTTTAAAGTAATATCTTTCCAACTAACTTGCCTTATTTGTCAACGTATAATTGGTTGCCAATTCTTTTATGAAACCTTTTCTAAAAGTGCTGCCGAATTCAGTAATTAACAATTTTAAAAAATTTAACAAATTGCCCCTTCTCCTTTTCTAAACATATAAAATATTTAAACCTCATACCTTAAGTAATTTTATATCTTTAATAAAATACTTAGGAAAATTCTTCAAATATTGCCATAAATCACTTTTAATATGTTTCCTAACATATTTAAATTTCTGACCCCAAAGCTACATATAATAGCCGAAATAATTTAAACCCAATTTAACCATTTTCTTTACTTGAAATTTGATAATAAATCCACAACAACTTAGAAAATTATGAAACTTGAAACCAATTTCTAAAATAATATTTCTGACCTTATATCAAAAGCTCAAGCCTTTTGGATGTCATTTAATAGGTTTTTCAAATCAAATCTTAGCATAAAGTCTATATGAAACTACATAAATCATCAATAAGCATATATATCCATTTAAACAATCAAACCATGGCATTTTTTCTTGCAAAATAAATTCGGGTCTCATCTAGAAACCGAAAGTAATAAAAATGAGATGTAATCTATTGTAAAATATTATTTGTTATCCCGCCTTTTGGCAAGGTCGCGACACCAAGAAATCGACTGAGAATCAAAGACAGTTCATCCCGGAAAACGGTATACACATGTTTGCTATGGATACTGGTAAACTTTGCCTGAGTCTGGATCGAGCTACAATTAACATGACATGACAAGCAAAGCCATGAAAGCCAACATCCCAAATTTCAAGTGAATCGGAGTTCGTATGCTCAAGATATGATCGATGCAACTCAAGTGATCACCTTGTTCATATCCATGAAGCAATCAGAGAGAGACCTCCTTCGCATCGATCGTGTTCGAATCCATTAACTGCACGGCTTCGTATCGATCAGTAACACGTGACTCCACTTCGTATCCATCTGGGTAGCTCTCTTCATACCCATCAAAAACAACCTCTCTTCGTATCCATCAAGCTCGTTTCCCATCGTATCCATCAATGTTCATCGTTTCGTATCGATTCCATTTCTACACACTTCGTATCGATCCTCCCATCCACGCATTTCATATCGATCAGCCAATAATCGATACGAAGAGCGCATGACAGACTGATACGAATGATGTCACCTTCCATCGATATGAAGCAGCCGACAATTGTCGATGCGAAGCCAACGACGAATACCGATACGAAGCAGCCTATGAACTATGAAGCATCGATATGAAAAGAGCTGTCCAGGTCGATACGAAGAATAATTCCAGGCTGATACGAACAAAGCACGATTAAAATGATAGAAACAGTCACCTGGCATGAAAAGTGGATCGATCCTGGAATATATCTCCATGTCACCCTGATTGATACGAAGGGTATCGATATGAACAACCATCGATACAAATGGATCGATGCAGGTACGCCAGCCTTTTGGAAAATCAAGCTTGCATCGATCATAACTCAAAATTTACAAGTCCAAATACCACCAAATTTTCACAGGAGTTTGCGTACATCTTCAGGAATGTTAATGATCGATCCCGACTCGATTGGACTAAATCCTGATCGATACGAAGTGCGTTCGTATCGATCACGGATCGACTCCAAACGGTCAGGGATCGATCGTGTGGGCCCACCCATGTGAGAGAAAAGGCCTTTCGAGATCTGAGCGAGATATTTGTAGCCTACACCTATAAATAGTAGCCTAGGACCTACTGAAAAAAGGACTTTTGGGTTCTTCTACGTCCTGACTCTGTTGAAATCATTGTTTTACTCGAATTCTACTGTTGTAACATGTTGTAACCGGCAAGCAAAAATCAATAAAGTCAATCATTTCATAGTGGACGTAGGCCATACGCCGAACCATTCTAAATCTGTGTGTTTCTGTGTGCTTTTTTTGCTTATTATTGGTGTGTTTGTTAGATTTTCCTCCTTTTCAATTTATATTCTTCATTTTAGCTCTTCAAACACATCCAAAGAGTGTTGTGCCCAATTTTGGTAAAAACACTATTCACCTTAGCTTGATTGTTAAGAAGGTTGAGATTTGCTCTTGAATTGACTTGTTTAAGCTTTCTACTTGAATTCTTGCTTATCTTCCTCTTGTTTTCTTCTAATGGTGGCCGACCAAACTCTATGTTTAGTTTTGTTTGTGAATGTTGGAAATGAGAATGGGATAAAGGTTTAGAGTATAAGAATATAATCTATTCCTATTTTTCTCTTATCTTATTTCCTCTTACTTACTTCATTTTAATTCTCTTTGACTTTAGTTTAATTAGGCACGGCTACCCTATGATCATACAAATCTCAATCCCTTAACCATTTACATTATTTCATTTAGTTTATCTAATTAAATGTCCTAAATAGTGTTAGTCAATATTAGGGTTGTTACACCTTTGCGAGATATCCACTCTCACTCTTTAATTATAAATATGGCATCTCATTAGGTTACTTCTTTCGGTAGGAAGCCGGGCCCTTTAGCTACTTAAGACCTCAACACTGAAGTAAACCCTTTTAAGAGACATCCTTATTTATTAATTTGGAATCTCACTAGGTTACTTAATACTTCCATTTAGGAGAGAGGCGGATCCTTTAGCCACTTAAGACCTCAAACCATAAGCGAACCCTTATGGAGATATCCCTCACCATTCCTAATTACATATTTGGACCATTTGATACTTTTCAATTAAGAAAGCAAGCCCAATCTCACATATCGTCATGGGTCGTTGGATTAGTGATATCTCACATCAGTAATATGTACACTTGACTGCTGGTATCCTCAAAGTAAAGGGCAGTTTTCCATCGGGTGAACCTACCGACCTCGCATCACTAACCTACTAAGTCCAATTAACCATCCTAAGTCTTTATTTATATTAGCGTAGGTAGGCATTGGACTTGGCTTACTAATTGCCTTTTTATTTAAGGCAATAAGATTTACTTTAAATATTTATCTACCTATAAATCCCCGTTTAATGCTCATAAATATCAATTTGTCCATAAAATCCAAATGGACATTCCTAAGACATTTATGTATGATTATTAGTTTCAAATTAGTAACCTTTTATTTCTATTCCATTTTTATCAGTCCCATTAATCCATTTACCGTATTAATTTATTGCAACTCCCATATTTATTACCATTTATTGGAGTTACAACCTTTTAAATTCATTTCTTATTAGTTAATTGTCCTAAACGCGAATATTATGCACAAGCGTCATTATTAGCTTTTTATTTAATTATTATAAGCGCGGTAATTATGTACAAATATTTACTTTTATTAAATATGTTCTAGTTATATAAATTTATAAGAATATACTTTTCCATGTTAAAATATTGAAATCATATCTAAAAGATTGTCCATTATAATTTCTATAAATTAGTCCAAAATAGAAGATTTAACTTTAAAATATAAAAGATTGAATTGTTTGAAATTACATGGAATAATCATTTCTTTTTATTATCAAAATAAATAGTGTAAACTAAAATGAATTCATATTTACACATATCTTTGTTTTTTTATTTGCATCTATTCCGTGTTAGATCAAATGATGTATCTTTCTAAAGGAAAAGGAATCAGACTAATTTACAAATATCAAATGGATCTAAATTCCAGCAATTTCAAATATAGAAAAGTTCATATTCTAACAAGATTAGGGAAATAATCCAAATTTATAATATTATTATATAACCTATTTCAGATCTGGAATAAATTTCATTTAAATTGATATTCTAAATTCATACTTTGGGACTGCTTTCCAGATCATGTTGTATACAATGCTAAATCAATTTATAAACAAGAATATATATGCGATATTTGTTATATTCAAATGGTATTCAATTCATTGCCTATAACTCATATATAATTATCCAATTAGGTGTAAAAATCAAATAAACCCCAACGGGATAATTTTCATATTATAACAATCTATAAAAATTCTCACTCACCTTTTAAAAGCGATCCAAATCTCCAAATCGGAAGCAGAACCTTTGATTCATCTCCAAATCCTTTTTAATCCAAGAGATATGTATAAAATGGTATATACATACAGTAGAATTATAGATCTGAGAAGAGATTTGAGATTGTTTGAGAAAATAGATATAAATGTATAAATTACCTCAAATACGCATATGGTTGATTCTCTTCTCTTTCCTTTCTATTAGATCTCTATTTTTCTCTGATTTTTATGAATATAGATATAAATTTATTATCTTTATAATTTAGAAAGAAAGCGGAGAATAAGAAATGACAGAGCTTCGCTACTGCTTTTAGAGAAATATGAGAAGAGAAGGGAAGGCTAAGCCTGAATTATGGATGCTAGAATCAACTGGAACCATTAGATCGAAATATAATAAATTCGGGCCGTTGCGGCCTAGATTTACTGGAGCCCCTAGGTCGTCGTGGGTCAATCGTCTCTAATGGTGGATCGGCCTATGGGCACGAGTAATTAATATAAAAACGTTAACTATTTCTTATTTAATTATTTTTGTTTCGAATTCGTTTTTCGTCCAGAACTTCTTCATTTGGACTCTGATCGCAAAACTCCAAATATGAAAGTTGCTCAGAATTTTGCCACGAACGCAATGGTGCAAGTTTCGTGGTCAAATTCCATCGTTTGTACAAATTCCATTTTCGAAGCCTAATTAATTACCTGACTAACTTATTAACTAAATAACTAACGTCAAATTACGGAGTGTTACACGTTCATTTGATGAATTTAAAATTTATAAATAGGTGATAATGCAAGTAATGCCCTAATAGTTAAAATTTTAGCTATAGGTGCATAGGTATCAAAATAATCTATTCATTCCTTTTAGCTATATCCCTTAGCAATTAATCTAGCCTTAAATTTATCTATCGTACCATCCGCTCTTAATTTATTTTTAAATATCCACTTAAATACTATTGGTTTAGAATCAGGAGGTAAGTCTACTAGTTTTCATATTTGATTTCCCATAATAGAATCTATTTCATCATTTATGGCTTCTTGCCAAAATGCTGAATCATAAGACTTTATGGTCTCAGTATATGTTAAAGGATCAGAATCTGTGGTGGTAGAAATCATGACTTGCTATCTAATACCATCTCTCGATCCTTCAACTAAATAAGTGATAAAATCTTGTCAGAATGACTTTTTAGTTCTCATTCTTTTACTTCTCCTAAGAGTTTCACCAGCTTGATCATTATTTTCTTGAGTGTTCTCAAATTCACGAATAGGTTCGGTGACCACCACCATTTAACGAATAGGTGTATTAACCTCCATCGTTTCTCTAATAGATGGAACAAACGTGAATCTATTTTCATAAAACATCGCAACTCTAAATTCTATTATTGTGTTTATCTCAATCGAATTATTAGATTCTATTACTAGAAACCTATAATCCTTGATGTGCTAAGCGTATCCTAAGAAAATACACTCTGTGTCCTTTTGTTCAAATTTCTTGATTTTTAGTTCAGGTGATCGGACAATAGACCTAAAGCCCAAAACTCGATAATAATCATGATTTAGTTTGTGGTTCTTCGAAAGTTCATATGGTGTGACTTTGGCATTCTTATGAGGTATTCTATTTAAGATTTAGCAGGTGATAAGTAATGCCTCACCCGAGAAACTAGTATTAAGACCCAAATTACATAACATAGCATTAGCCATTTTAGTATGGGTCCTATTTTTACGTTCCGCTATTCCATTTTGTTGTGGAGTATAAGCTACAGATGTTTCATGTATAATTCCTACAAATTCACAAAATGCAGGGAAATGATATTCACCTCCCTTATCAGGTCTAAGGGTCTTAATTTTAACATCATATTGGTTTCTACCTCAGTTTTATAGGTCATAAATGAATTTAATACTTCATCCTTATTATACATTGAATAAACATAAAAATATTTGAATAGTCATCTATAAATGTGACAAATACATCTTTCCTCCTTTAGTGGAAGTACCTTACATATCACAAACACCACTATGAATCAATTGTAACAAATTGGTGGTAGTAACACAATTTATTGGAAACGGTTTTCTAGTTATTTTGATTAGAGAGCATATCCTACACTTATCATCAAATTTATTATCATATTTAGCGCTCATATTTAATGAAATCATATTATCCATACTTCAAACATTAACATGTCCCGATCTACTATGCCATAAAGAAAAAGAGTCAATAATATAAGCAGAATCAACCATTTTATTAATATTCAGTTTGAACATTCTGTCACGCATGTACCTTTTTCAATAAACATTTCGCCTTTGGTCAATATATATTTATCTGACTCAAAGACTAGTTTAAAGCCAAACTTATTTAATAGACTACCAGAAACAAGGTTCTTTCTAAGCTTGGGTTCATAATATACATCATTCAATGTCAGAATCTTCCCAGACGTGAACTTCAAGTCTATTGTCTCCTTCCTCTTGACCGCTGCTTTCGTTGAGTTTTCCATATAGAGATAATTTTCATCCTGACGGTTTAAGTTTTTTGAATAGACTCTTATCGTTGCGGATATGCTTAGTAGCACCAGAGTCGATCCACTAAGAATCCTCTTTTTCAATCATGTTGATTTCAGAGATTACAGTAGTCAAGTTATCTTTTGTAGATTGAGATTTCTTTTTAGGGAAACGACAATCTCTTTTAAAATGATCAAGTTTTCCACAATCGTAGCATCAATTAATTTTCTTAGCCTTCTTGTTATTAGAGTTTTTCTTATTTTGAAATTTCCACTTTTGATTAAAAGAGTTTTCAGAGGTTTTATTTTTCTCATTATCCTCCACCACGTGGATCTTTGATGGAAACACTGTTGGTTCAGTGATTTCATTCTTTCTAAGTTATTCTTCCACTTGCAAGTAATGTGCAAGATTATTCAGATTCGTATCCTCCTTCTTATGTTTAAGAATTTTCCTTTGATCTTTCCAAGTAGGTGGAAATTTGTCTATTATGCACGAGACTTATATCTACTCGTCCATATTCATTTTATGCTTGTTGAATTGATTTAGAATATGCATAATATCATTGAATTGCTCTACTACTAGCCTAGCATCAGTCATTTTATAATTAAAAAATTTAGTAGCCAAAAATTTCTTACTTGTGTTCTCCATTAGATACTTGGCCTCTAGTGTATCCCAAACTTCTTTGTTAGTTGATTTGTTGTAGTACATATCAAACGGAGTATCCGTCATTGCATTGCATTTGTGCCCCTTGCATATGTAATCATCTTGTTTCCATTTTACTCTTGATCGTGTTTCCGCAATAGTCTCGTTTTCTGTTTCCTCTAGCTTTGGCGGTGTACTTACATAAACCACTATTGGTCCAGCAACCAAGAAATGCTTCTTCTTCTGACAATGCACGAAATTAACACCATCCAACATTTTCAATTTGGTGAAATCGAAAGCAAACTCTCTAAAACTGTGTGGTGCGATTGTCGAATAACGTCTTAAGATTGTTGGTGGAAATCCTTCGATCTGGCAAAGACAATGGTTGAAATTTATAGAGTAAGAGAGATCCTTCAAGACACGTCTGTAACAACCCTATATTTTACAAATATTTTTAAATTGATTTTTCCAGATTCAAAAGTTTTATTTATGAAAAAGAATAAATTTTGTTATTTTAAATATAAACTTTGAGTTTGATGTGGATTAGAATTCCAAATATGACTAAATTTAATATTTCCAGAAAATGTGAATTTTGGTCAATAGTCAAACTTTGACTTTTAAATTTAAATTTTAAAAGTTTGGAAATTTGAATTTTATCTTTTATTATGAAAGTGAATAAAATTTCAAGAACACTGCTTTTCGTTTCGTTGAAATCCGAATAATATTGTGAAAGTTATGCTTTTTACAAAATTGGATGTAAATTGTTTTATTTAACAATATTGTTTATTTTAAATTATATAAATAATCTTTTTATTTGTCATATATTATTCTAAATTGTATTATATGTTATGTTACATATATTTTTACCTTTTAAATATTTTTAAAGTGATGTTTGAATTTTTCCAAAGCTCATTGAATTTATTTTCTATTTTTAAAGGTTAGTTTCCATTTTTCTATTATTTTCTTCATTTAAATTATATTTAATTAAAATTTATTTATTCATTTTTATGTATGCATTTTATTTTATGTTTTTATCTTTATTTATAAATATTTTTCATGTACATACAATTTTCCCAAATATTCATTTCATTTATTTTCAAATTTTCAAGCCTAATTTACATTTTTTTTGTTATTTTCTTAATTTAATTATATTTAATTAATATTTATTTATTTATTTCCTTTCTTACTTTATTTTGTTCAGTTTCATATTTTATTTACTGAAATATATATGGTTTATTTTAATTTAAAGGAAATAGAAATATAAAGAGTCAAACCTTTTCATATTACTTGTGACTTTTCATTTACTTTGACCTTTCACTTGCTTTGCCCTTTCATTTTTTGAGTAGCCGTCCATTTTTTTTTTGCATTGCCTTGAATTCTTCCTCAAATTCATGTGAAATATGTTTCTCATCTTCTCCTAAAAACTCACGGCATGAGAAAAATAAAATATAAAAACAATGGCTTCCTTTATCTCTTCTCTTCTTCACAATTTCAATGATTTTGCTTCCCTCTTTGCAAAGCTTTGCTTGGCCCACTCTCCACCATCTTCACCGACCATCACCTCCTCCATCTACAGCTGCAACATCAGCCTCTCCTCTGTCCATTTCAGGCCATGGCATCCCAAAGATGGAAATACCACAAAAATTTGCAAAAAAACTCCACAAACATGCCTAGTCTGGCCATAAACTCCATTATCTCCTCCATATCTTGCTTTGGCCGCCACCAACTCCACCTCCACCACCAATAGACGACCTGAAACCCACTACCACACCTGTACCTAAACCCCTACAGATCTGGCCGTGCCTATGGTTGCCTTGGCCGTGGCCTTTGGTTGCATGAAATCATGTTTGTTTGCCCTATAGTTGTAGTTCCATGCACACATACCTTTGCATCATCCTTTCCTATGTATGGACGACTTGTTGAACCCAAAACCTGATCCAAACCTGATCCAAAACCCTTCCATTACAGTGCTTTTACAGCCCATTGCTGAAGCATATGAGGTAGAAAGCAAGTGCAAGCATTTCTATTTGATTCTGTACAGTCTATTCTAGTGTAGTTTTGATCGTAGCTGATTTGAAACTCATCGTTGTTGTATTGTTTTGTTTGACTTGTATTCTAGGAATTTGATACTTTGGCTCCTCCACTCTTATTTGAATCGTGTTATCGTGCTTGTTTGGATCTCATTCGTGCATTCGTCGTTGTGTCTCCAGCACAAAACTGTGAGTTATTCTCACCAGACAGTTTTATACTTATATTAATAGTAAATTGATCACATGTGAATCTGTAATTGCACCACCATATTATATTTGCTATGTCACTATTATATGATGTTCACACCTGCTTAAACACCTGTTATATCATATGTTACTGTTATATTATGCTGTTTTGTTATTTTCATCAGTTAATCACACTGCAAGTTCCCTTTAGATTAGAATCACTATGGGTTGAAATGATACATACCCGAACGGACTTTAGAATAGGGAAAAATCGTTATGGGCTGAAATGATAGGCCTGAATTGTTTTTATTTAATTTATTTTAACTTGGGATTGCGGGTTTGAAATGATAGAACCCGGATTTTTCTTTTTAAACTGCGGATTGAAATGATACATATCCGTATCACTTGACCTAGGCTAGAAAACTATATACAGGCCCGTGGTTATTTTATAAAGTGTTTTTGGATATTTTTAAGTATTTTAAAAAATTTTAATTTATGAAATTTGACTTAAATAGATTTTGAAATATTTTGAATTAAAGAAATTATGATTTTTCTTTGTGTTAAAAATGTAATTAATGAATGGTTTAACTGGATTTTTGAAATATAACTTAAGTTGGAAATTTGGAATTTTGGTTAAAAATGATATTTAAGTTATATAAATAAAATGGATATAAAATTTTATTTGGAAATGGTAAATATGATAATTTGATTAAATTTGAATTTAAGTGATTTATTAAAGTATTATTGATTTTCTATGAATTTAAGTGGTTAAATAAATGATTGTTTAAAAATGATCTTTTAAAATATAACTTGACTTGGAAATGTTAAATTTGGTTTTAATTAAAGGTTTAAGTTAATTAAATAAAATTGGAAATTTAATTAAATTTGTGAAATGGTAATTTAAATTTGAAGTGTTAAGTTATTTGTTGAAATGTGAAGAATTGGAAACTTTTACACTTAAATTTATTAAGTAAATTGTTGAAAATTGGATTTAATTATAAGAAATTTATTGTGAAAAAGATACATGTTAAATGATATGTAAATGAACATTTTAAATGTTAAAATATGATTTTTAAAATGTTTATGTGTTTTAAATTGAAGTTATTTAATTGCTGGAAATACACTAACACCTGAAATCTACTTTTAATAGCATTCAGAAATGCTATAGATTCTGTTTTGAACAAAAATTATGTAAAAAGAGCTATTACAGCATTTCTGAAATGCTGTAGTTGCTGTAATTGAACTTATAAGCTAATATTGAACTCAGGCCTATTATAGCATTCTCTGGAAATGCTATAATGGTCTGCAGTCTTTGCTGAAACCAAATTTAACCCTTGTTTTGAAATCTGAACTACCGCAGCACTTCTGAAATGCTGTCTTTTCTGTTTTGAACTATAATTCAACTAAAAATGAGTTTTAGCAGCAGTTTTAAGTGCTGTCTTTGCTGAATTAAAAATGTTTCAAATATAACTTGTAGCAGTTGTTTTTAAATGCTGTGAAATGCTGAAATTTTAATAATTAGGGTTTTTGACTTAGTAAACGAACTCAGAATGGTTTGAAACTTTGGAAATTGAATACTTGATTTGAAAGTATAATAATTACACTTTTAAAAGGGTTAAATGAATTATTTTGATTGAAATATAAACTATTTAAAGGTGATTTAAAATGATAGTGAATGAATGATATCTTTGAATTTAAAAGGTATCTAAAAGTTGAATATTTGGATTTGAACTGATAGGATATTTTATTATATTAAAATGATTTGAAATGAAGTTTTGTAAGGATATGATATTTTATTATATTAAAATGATTTGAAATGAAGTTTTCTAAGGATATGATATTTTATTATATAAAAATGATTTGAAATGAAGATTTGGAAAGATTGATATTTGATATATTAAAATGATTTGAAATGAAGTTTTGAAAAGATATGATATTTTGATATATTGAAATGATTTGAAATGAAGTTTTGAAATGATATGATATTTTAAATATATGGAAATGGTTTGGAATTGATTTAATCTTTATTTTGATAAATATATGGTTTTGAAATGATATTTTATTTTGAAGCAAAGTATTGTTTTAAAAGTTATAACCACGGGTTATAATAACGATTGGTTGTTAAAGAGACCGGGATCGGATATGGACATACTCTCTGTCGATACCGAAAACCACTTTGACAACTGTGTACGCGGTGGAGATTCCAGAATGAAGTAGGATGGTGGCGACGTTCTTAAGGTATATACGTGGACCCAACTCCCGTGAGTTGGCATAAGGTGGCTAAAACAGGAGCGATTGACGGACCAAGGAGGTAGCACCTCTTATCGGACACACTTCTTCGATACCATTCTATTACTTGTGATTGATTTGGTGGCCACCCTTGATTTGGGAGTGTTGTTCGAGGTGGGCGGTAGTGGCTGCTATGCGTCACCACTAGTCCGGATGCGTAATTGGTATATCTACCCTGGCATTGCCTAGTTGTGCCGTGTCACCTACCATATCGAGCTTTACTACGATTATGATTTTAAGACCCGACCGCGTTAAGGTTCTCCATCCCCTTAACGCTATTTTCTATATGATTATACTTTACTAATTAGACACTACTGTATATAGCGTATATTACTACATAGCAGATAGTTTAACGGATCCTTAAAGAATGGGCGATCCCAAGCATTCTTTGAGTTACTTGTACCTTATTACAGTTCACTTGAGTTGGTTTACATTATATAAGTATATATTGTCCTGACTCGAGTGTTTTGTGTTTTGCTTTACGCTCGGGTCAGCCTGAGTTATTCACAGATTTGGATTTCCACACTCTTGGAGATTTGAATCGCTGGAGATGATCTGCTTGTCTTGTCTTATCTATTTCAGTTCGGTTGTTCTATTCAGCTTGTACTTGGTTATCATATGGAAACTTCCGTTGTACTTTATTTCTTCTGTTGTATCTTGTTTAACTCTGGTATATTTATATAGTAGCTTCATGAACTACTATTTCTTTTACTTCCGCTGCATTATTTTACTCTGTGTCTGTGATCTGTGATTATATTTATTTACTGTATATTCTGAGATTTGCCAAATTTTATTTACAATGCGGTATTTTGAGCAATTCAATTCCGGCAGGAGTGTCTACCTATACACTTATAATGGATGCGAATGGTTGAAAATATCGGGTCGTTACAACGTCGCTGACGCTTTCCTTAAGACGTTATTTGCTTTCACTACTCGTTTAAACAAACAAATGGTTGCTGTGAGTTAAGGCAAATCATCTTCCAAAATACAATGGAGCCGAAATGTTATTCTCTTAATCGATTGCGATGGCACCATCGAAATCGATTAAAACTATCTTCTGAATTGACTGCAGTGACAAGAGCATCGAATTTGTTATCTGCAGTAACACAAACCGCTTTTTGATTTGCAACGTATTCTGGACGTTTCAGTTTCAGGAATTTGAACTATTTTCAGGCGTTGCTATTTATAGATGTACGAGTCTTCTGTTAAATGATGCTTCATTTAAATTATCTAAAAAGCCCCCATCACGAAAGAGCAAACATTTGAATGCCTAAAAATCCCAACCGCCACTTGAGAAAACTATATTTAAACTATTATATCTTTCAATATTCTAAGACCTAGGACTATTCCATTCCCAAATTCTTCATCTTCTCTTTCTCTCTTCTTACTTAAAAACAAATAACTCACGTAAAATAATTTTATAAAATTTACACTAACAAAAATGTCATCAAATTGGTTGTTTCCAGTTCATATCTGGGTCATCAATGTTTATTTTACTGCTAAGATAAGTGATCCAACAAGGTTGTGGCGCTTCCGCTGTAGCCATTTCAGTTTCAAAGAATTGTAGACTTTACACTAGAAAGAAAGGATAGCTGCCTTCCTCAAACCGGTCCTCCTTGTCATGTACGTGTACATGAAGAATGTGTTGTTGACAGACAACTTTGTGATTCTTTTCCAAAGCAAAAGGTGTTCCGAGCTCGTAAAGTGTAAAAACCGGTTCACTTTGATCTTTGCAGTCCTACCAATCCTACGTCAAATAAAGGGAAGATGAATTTGTAACATTTGCATAAGATTATAGTTGGAAAACATGGTTTATTTCTTGAAGAAAAAATTTGCATAAGCATGTGGCCAAGATTTTCATTATGCTTTTAAAGGTCTAAATTATTAGTATGTGTCTTGAAGAAAAATGCCCAATTAATTAGCCTTCATATATTGATTATCCTACAAAAATGCATTCATTCATCATCGTGTAGGTGAACTTAATTATTTAAACCAGTATCTCGGGGGTTTTAACATACATCATCAGTTTGGTTGATTTTATCAGTGATAGAAAATTTGATGTAGTTGTTAGAAAATATAATCTACTTGTTAACAAATGTATAAATTTTAACATGATTCGAACGAACTAAAATCAATTATTTCCCACCAATTAAAATACTAAGACCAGGAGTGCATTGGTCAAAGTCTAAACCAATAAAGTACTAGTCACCATGTAAATTCTACTATTCAACATATTTGAATTTTCATTTTTCCTACAGCATTTAATAAATCTCAAAGCGTACTAATTAATGGTCAGTAACCAACAAAGGCTATGCATATTCTATTGCTATGGTTCTATCATGAGACAAGATGAACGTCTATAAGTACCTTTCAAACATTCATTAACTTCACAAACTAAACTATTTCTCTCATATTATAAATTATATATTGCAATGGCCTTGAGTTATAAAGAAGAATTTGTTACCGCAGTTGCCCCTGCAAGACTATTCGAAGCTGGAGCAGTCGACATTCACAACCTTGCTCCCAAGATTTTGCCTCAGTTTGTTGCAGAAATCAAAATTGTTAAGGGTGATGGTGGCGCTGGCACTATCGTGAAACTTGTCTTTACAGAAGGTAGGTCAGTGTATAGCTCGTTTACCGGGAAAAAAAGGACCACTATTGTATATGTCCACTATTTTATTAATCTTAATTATGGACACTTGTGAAAGTATATCATATTTTACAAAGATGTTTATCGTATTATTACGATAATGTATCATTTTTAGTTTTTCAAACTTCAAATTTGATATTAACAAAATTATTTTGTCGTATTGTTGTAAATAATTTGTGATAAATCAAGAAAATCTTCTGTATCACATAAAATAATTCATAACATAAATACGTGTTTATAAAAAAAACAATTCATAACATAATCTTTACATGCACATCGCAGCAATTCCTAGGGGTTATTTCCTAGAAAGTGTGGACTTGCTTGACAAGGAAAATTTCGAAATCCATTACACAATTTTTGAAGGCGGTGATTTTGGCAAGACCATAAAAAAGTAATGAAGAAAACTTTATTATACTGCAAAACTTAATGTTAAGGAATATGGTATGTTTGCTGATGTATAATAGTAGAGAGAGCAGGTCTGGGCCATATTCTCAGCCCATTAGTATAATACCACTTGTATATATAAATACACAACTTGTATCTGTATCATCATTGAATAAGATCAATACAATCATATCATTCATTTCTTCTTTCAAACTGCTTCAATCATTTTTAATTCTTTCATAAAATCTTACATGGTATCAGAGCGATCCTGCCTTACAGCAAAAGATTTTTTGAAAAATAGTTAAACCCATTAGAGGAATTTCATCATTTGGGTTTAAATCCTTATCCAATAACAAAAGTTCTTCTCATTTAAGGATAATACCTAAATCAAATCGAGAGTGCCTTGCCAAGAACATCAGTTCGGTTGCAACTTCTCAGATTCATATTCAAGCAGCAAAGAAAAGCATCAAATCATCGAAATCTTATCAAGAAATTCAAAAAATGCACAATCAAATCTCAAGAAAATGCCATCCAAAGAAAGCTTATCAAAGAAAACTCATCATATAAGCATTTCTGGTTGCATATTACCTGAAAAGTGCAGCAAATCAAATTCTTGGTAAGGTTTCTCATTTCTTGAAGCCTTTTCTCGTGATTTCTCTCTCTGTTCATTCTCCATTCTTGCCACTATGACTGAAGAAGACACTTCAGCCACTGCCACCAGTGCCATCAACTCTCAGCAAGCCATTACTGCTGCTGAAAACCTCCTTAAATCTGGAATTAGCCCACAAAGTCAATTGGTCAATATTCACCTTGCTGAAGATAACTATCTACTATGGAAACTACAAGTTGAACTGCATTAGAAGGGTATGGCCTCGAAGGATATATTCTTGGCACCATTCAAATTCCCCCTATTTGCATCCCAAATCAAGAAGGAAAAGCCATAAGTAATGATGAATATACAAGATATCACAGACAAGATAGACTAATTTGCTCATGGTTAATATCCTCTATTAATGCCAAGCTATTTCTCACGTAACAGGGTGTAAAAGTGCATTTGAAATTTGGTCAACTGTTGAAAGAGTCTCCAATTCTCAATCTGCTGCCAAGATTCTATCATATAAAAGGCAGTTACATTTGATAAAAAAGGACAACATGAACATGAGAGAATACCTATTCAAGATCAAGTCAATATGTGACTTCTTGGAAGCAGCTAACCACAAGGTGTCTATCTCTGAGCATGATATGACAATTCTTAATGGTTTAAATGAAGAATATGAAGCTGTGGTTGCTGTCCTCACATCACAAAAAGATTTACCATCCATTGAAGACATTCATTCTATTCTATTATCTCATGAAACAAGATTAGACATAAAGAAATCACCAGAATTAGATATCACTGCAAACTATGCTGCTAATTACAGAGGCAGAGGACAAAGCAGTAACAGAGGTGATCAAAACATACAAAGGGGTGGAACCTCTAACAGAGGAAGAGGCAGAGGAAGATTCAACAACAATTACAAGCCAAAGTGTCAAATTTGTAAAAAAATTGGTCACACTGCTGCTAAGTGCTACTTCAGGTTGAACTTAAACTATGTGCCAGGTCAAGGTTCTAGCAATCAGAGGAATTCAAACTCAAGTGCAAATATGGCTCAAGTTCAACAAGATTCAGACAATCAAATAATAAACAGAAATGAATCAGAAAATACTGAATCAGCAAGTGAAGACAGTTGGTACCCAAACTCAGGAGCAACCAATCACATCACAAATAATCTGAATAATCTAAATCTTGGTGGGAAGGAGTACAAAGGTATGAACTCTATTCATATGGGTAATGGTAACCCTATTGCTATTACACACACTGGTAGGTCTGTTATACCAGGAAAAAGAAAATTATACCTGAACAACCTACTTAGAGCCCCTTTAATTAAAAGAAATTTGCTAAGTGTGTCACAATTTGCTAAGGACAATAAAGTGTGCTTTGAATTTTATCCTGAACACTGTGTTGTCAAAGATATTCTAACCAAAGAAAATCTTATGCAGGGTAAAAATCATAAAGGCCTGTACAAATTTTGTTTGGCTAAGTCAAGATACTGTGAAAATAAAAGAATGTGGTGTAATAGTGCTGAAAACAGAAAGACTGAAAACTTTAATATGTTCGACTTATGGCATAGCAAGCTTGGCCATCCCAATGTAAAAATTGTGAAACATGTGATGAATAACAATGCCATCTCTTCTGTTAACTGTACTTTACCATACATCTGTACATATTGTCAAATGGGTAAAAGTCACAAACTACCTTTTTCAGACTCTAAGACTATATATAATAATCCACTAGAAATGGTTGCCACTGACTTGTGGGGACCAACACCAATATGTACAAACTATGGTTATAAGTACTATATATCCTTTATTGATGCTTATTCTAAATATGTGTGGATATACTTTTTAAAAGCCAAGTCTGAAACATATAATGCTGTTATACAATTTATAAATGCTGCTGAAAAGCAAACAAACCATACTATTAAAGTGTTTCAGTCTGATGGTGGAACAAAATTTCTACCACTAAAAAATTATTTTAAAAATAAAGGGATAGTACACAGAATCACATGTCCACACACCTCTGAACAAAATGGGAT
This sequence comes from Allium fistulosum, assembly GCA_030737815.1. Taxonomy (NCBI): domain Eukaryota; kingdom Viridiplantae; phylum Streptophyta; class Magnoliopsida; order Asparagales; family Amaryllidaceae; genus Allium; species Allium fistulosum. The sequence continues at coordinate 1,397,219,364 of CM060902.1, forward strand.
AATTGAAAGAAGGCACAGACAAATTGTAGAAACTGGCTTGACTTTACTAGCTCAATCATCAATGCCTCAAATTTTTTGGCCAGATTCTTTTTCAACTTCAGTATTTCTAATAAATAGACTACCCACTAAAGTACTGAAAATGAAAAGTCCTCTGGAAACACTGTTCAATGTCAAGCCAGACTATCTACATCTAAAAGTCTTTGGTTGTTTATGCTTTCCATATCTCAGACCTTACAATAAGCACAAATTGAACTATAGACCATCCCCATGTACATTTATGGGATACACTATAAATCAAAAAGGGTACAAATGCTTAGACAAAAATGGAAGAATTTTCATATCAAGGCATGTTGTTTTCAATGAAAAAATATTTCCATTCAAAGAAGCAGAGGTAAAAACAACTAAAAAGATATACAATCCAAAAGATTCTATACCTGCTGTGCCAGTCATACCAGAACAACCTGTCAAATCCAACACTGATCAAGTCAACAATGACATCACTGGTCCTCAACTCACTATGTCTGGCACCAGTCAGTCCAGCACCAGACCAGGTCAAGAACAGATGGCACAGTTTGTACACCTGATCATTCATCTCAGTAAAGAGTTAGCATGCAATCTGATGAATCATCTCAAAGATCAGAAAGTCAAAGCAAACAACAACATGATGAAAATATGAACCAACAGCAGGACAATATTGCTACAAGACACCACATGGTGACAAGATCAAAAAGTGGAATTTTCAAGCCAAAAGTCTACAGTGCTAACTTAAATACTGAAGAACCATGCAACTATCTTCAGGCCTTAGAAAATGAAAAATGGAAATCTGCCATGGCAGAGGAATATGATGCTTTAATCAAGAATAATACATGGAAATTAGTTCCAGCACCCAAAGACAAAAATGTTGTTGGGTGCAAATGGACTTTTAGATTAAAAAAGAATGCAGATGGTACAATATCTAAGTATAAGGCAAAATTAGTTGCAAAAGGCTATTCACAACAGGGAGGATTTGATTTTAAAGAGACATTTTCACCTGTTGTGAAACCTACAACTATTAGATTAGTCATTACTACTGCCTTATGCAAGAATTGGACCATCAAGCAACTTGATGTTACTAATGCTTTTCTAAAATGGCATTTTACAGGAAGAAGTCTTCATGGAACAACCACATGGTTTTGTTAAAGAGGAAAACAAAGGACTTGTGTGCAGATTAAATAAAGCACTGTATGGCCTGAAACAAGCACCAAGAGTGTGGTTTGAAAAGCTAAAAGCTACACTCGTCAAATTGGGATACAACTCAACAAAATCTGACATATCACTATTTATTAAATTCAATAACAATATCACAATATATGTACTGATTTATGTTGATGATTTCATTGTTACAGGCAATAGTGAGACTGAAGTTAACAAGTTAATCAAGCAATTAGGTCAAGAGTTCTCTATCAAAGACCTTGGCTATCTAAACTACTTTTTGGGCATAGAAGTTAAAAAGCTTCCAGATAATTCTATTCAATTAAGTCAAAAGAAATATATCACCGAAATTCTATGCAGAGCTAAAATGGATAAAGCAAACTCAATATCTACTCCCATGATCAGCAATGTTCAAATATCTAAACATCAAGGAGAAGCAATACTCAATGAAAAACAGTACAGAAGTATAGTTGGCTCACTGCAATATGCAACAATCACAAGACCAGAAATAACATTCAGTGTTAACAAGGCAAGTCAATTCATGCAAAAACCTACTACTGATCATTGGAAACTTGTCAAAAGAATACTGAGATATCTGAAGGGTACAATAGACTTTGGATTAAATATGCAAGCAAGTAAAACACTGAACATAACTGGTTATGCTGACTTAGACTGGGCTAACGACCCAGATGACAGGAGATCTACAACTGGTTACTGTATATTCCTTGGAAAAAACCCTGTTTCCTGGTGTTCAAAGAAATAAACTACTGTTGCTAGATCTAGTAGCGAGGCTGAGTACAGGAGTGTAGCCAATGTTGTGTCAGAGATTATGTGGATTGAATCACTGTTATCTAAACTACAAGTTAAACCAGAAAACAAACCAACTGTATGGTGTGACAATTTGAGTACAGTGCATCTATTTGCAAACCCTATTCTACACTCTCGTACCAAACATATGGAATTGGATTTATACTTTGTTCGTGATCAAGTCAACCGTGGAAAATTGAATGTCAATCATTTACCATCTACACATCAAATAGCCGACATACTCACTAAACCACTCTCCAAATCGAATTTTATTCGATTTAGAGAGCAACTGAAAGTGAATGAAAGTAGCAGCAATAAAAGTCATACCTTTATACCTGACTTACCTACTACTGAGATCGATTCAAGTCTGAAGAAGGCATATGAAGTCATCACATCGTGAAAGATTGAGCCTTTTTAAGAAAAATGTTGATTCCTCCTGACTTTTGTTGCGTGAAGATGATGCCAGTGCTATACTAGTAGTTTTCCCTCAAGTTTCTCTCTCAATTTCAGAAGCAATCTTTCAGATCGCCTGATTCTTTTGTCGCTTCAAACCCTAGCCACTTTAGGGTTTGCGGGGGAGTAATGAAGAAAACTTTGTTATACTGCAAAACTTAACGTTAAGGAATATGGTATGTTTGCTGATGTATAATAGTAGAGAGAGCAGGTCTGGGCCATATTCTCAGCCCATTAGTATAATACCACTTGTATATATAAATACGCAACTTGTATCTGTATCATCATTGAATAAGATCAATACAATCATATCATTCATTTCTTCTTTCAAACTGCTTCAATCATTTTTAATTCTTTCATAAAATCTTACAAAAAGGCTTGCTATGTGATAAAACTCACGCCATTACCAGAAGGCGGCTGCAAATGCAAAGTAAGTGCAGATTTCCACCCAATGGAAGGAGTGGAGCTCAATTTAGAAGCTATGGAAACAATGAAGGCACAAGATATAGGACAGTTTAAGGCTGTCGAGGCTTACCTATTGACTAATCCAGAAGCCTATGTTTGACTGTATTAGATTAGAGAGTGGGTTGTAATCATGCTGTGTGAAAGGAATAACGTGTCAATCAGCCTCTTTGTTATAGAAAGAGTAGTGGATTTGGCTGTATCGGGAGTAGCGTGTGAAATAATATTTGTGAGCTAATATTATGCTGTATAAATTTATGTTACAAACTAATGTATGTTAAAATTGTAGTCAATAGAGTTGGGCAAAAAGCTATGTTTCTGATACAGTACTTAGAAGTAGATTGTGAATGATATCATAAAGCGATGCATATGATTTATTTTACTGAAAAATGAACTTTCAACTTTCATAGGTGAAGTTCAGTCAAAGTTCAATGATGTTTAACTCCCTTTGAAAGAAATTAATTAGAGACCAGTAAATTGAAGTATGAACGCACCTGTATGTACATTGAGTTATTTGCGGCAAATGACAGTTTATTTGGGTGGGCTATTTGAAAGTGGAAAATTGTTGAACAAGATATGCATTTGCGGCTACGAACGGAGTATTTGAGCGGAGCGTTTCAGTATGGTATTTAAGTTATTATTTTAATTTAATTGATTTATAGTTAATTAATTATTATTTCTGTGTAATATGATTTTGGTAATTGCAAACAAATCACACCAATACAAACTCGATATTCCATCAAACCACATTAATACATTTTAAATTCAATTACTAGCAAATCAAATAAACTAGAAAAATATATAAAACAAACAAAAAAACAAACTTACGACGAGTGTGGAATAGACATAAATAATAACTCATAAATTATAATATCTCATCATCAGGGAGTATCTCCACCACATCCAAGATTGAGTGATCGCTCGAAAAACCTCTATAATCTTCCACCTCTGAATACTATTAATAACAGACAAAATAGAATAACAACACTCTACAGCGTTGGTGAAACGGTCACCTTGAACAAACGGTCGTCCACTCACATGCCTGATTGAGCTGTCATGCTCGGTCGGTCTGCTACGTCTGGACTAAACGAGTGTGGAGTGGAAATTCAAAAAATACATATATAACATTTACGAAAAAAATAAGTAGAGCAAAATAGAAAATTACTTGAAAAAGAGCTTAAACGTGTCGGAATAAAATTTAGAATGGGGAAAGCTGTGTTGGCTTTGTATGTGTGGGGGGAGGAGGGGTTGGTTTGGGTTATAGGGGGGAGGAGGAGTTGGGAAATGAGATGACTGTTTGATGAAACTGCATGACGCGTCGGACGCCAATTGTTCGATTTTTAGCTTCCACTCAAACAGTCCAATTGTTACGTTTTCGTTTTCGACGAGCGTGTCATTTTTTGACTAGAACTGCACCATTGTTGCATCTGTAAACTCGGTGGTCAGCAGATGAAAGACTTTCATTAACTAATCTCGTTTGTATATTTTTGCCTTTAGTATCTCTTTTTTATATTTTTCTCTTTATTCTTCGCCCCTTAATGTCTTGTCCACCTTTCATCACGGACTCATCACACCATCAACCAATTTCACGGAAAACTAGGTATATTACTGCGTACAAAATGAAAAGTCTGTTGTATTACATTGTTAAGTAATTAAATTACATTTTATATTACAGGAAATATTAAACTAAAAATTAACTGGCACCGCAAAATAATCGAGGATTGAAAAATGAACAAAATATACAGTAAATGGCACAGGTGGAAGCACGAAGTCATCGAAAAACCAACAGTGAATCACTTCAGACTATTTGGTTGCTTAACTTATGCATATATCTCAGATAGAAGAGGAAGATATTTGACGGAAAAAGCTGAAATTTGTATTTTTCTTGAAGTTAGCGGGCACTCTACAGTCTACAGCTTATAGTTACACTACTAAAAAAACATCCATATAGACCGAAAAATGAAATTAGTTAGTCTTTAAATAAAGACTAGGATGGAACCCGTGCTTCGCACACGGGCAGTTGTTAGGTTGCTAAATTGGCATTAAGAGTTTTGAATTCTGATGCAGTTGCAATTAGTTGGTTTATGGAAGTAGTCAGAAAGGTTATAAATGTTGGTATATGAAAGTTAAATACTTGGTCTTAGACATAGTATATACATTATCAGTACATTGTTTCCAACAGATTGTCAGTTCTTTATCTGGAGTTGTAATTTACAATCAACTTCTTGAAAGAGGGATAAAATCAAACTGAAAAACTCATCCTTTGGTTTTAAAAAATCAAATCAGACCTTAAATATAAATATATAACCTGCATGATAAGTTATAAGCAACATCTCCAAAATTTGGTTTATGAACCATAATTACTATGTTAATGACCCTTTTAATTTACAAACACTTCAATCCAACAAAAATAAGTACACTAAAAAATCGTTGTTATAAAAACATCACATCTGCATTTAAATAGTAGTTAAGGTATACAAAAATATATTTTAAATATTGTTTGGGTAAGCTGACAATTTCAGAACAGAAACGAAATGCAAGCTTAGGCACTCATTTTTAGTTTCGTGTTTTCGTTCAAAAAACTTACACACAATGCATATATTTTTAGAAAAAACAACCAATTTGGAAAATAACGCTAAGATATAAAATAGAAAACAAATTTATTTTATTTTTCATGTTTTGAGAAATAACAAAAGAATGGAAAATAATAAACCCCCTCCGTTAGCGCTCCACCCCTCCGCCATCCCTCCACCGTCGTCGTAATAACCTAATTTTTTTTTTAAAAAATTCCGTTATCCTTGGATTTTGTTATGAATGTTGAAAACGCAAAAAAGAAAACACAAAATAAAACCAAACAAAGTCTTAGTTTTTAAGCTTAGCATATGGACGATATAGAAATGATGGCTAAATAAAGCAAATTAAGATTTAATCTTTTACAATTCACAACAAATCTGACCAAGCAAAGACTTTGGAAAATCTGTAAATTTGGTGGTCGGTGCCACAGTTGTGTATACTGACAATACAGTTGCATATAATGGGAAACTGAAATATTTTAATGGTATAGTAATCATATGTAGTCAAATACATAACACAAAATAAAGTTCAGGTCCAACAACAATGATCGACTAATAGGGGTTAAGTACAAACATATGAAAGAAAAAATCAACATACAACATAATTAAATAAAAATGAGCACTGTCAATAATGGTCAGTTAAGTTTTCAAGCTTCCTTACGCTGTTCATCGGCATATTTAGCAGTGTTGCAGGTGGAGATTCTAGCCACTTCTTCGGCATCATTGCAACAATAATGTATCCAATATCAGGGTAGAATTATGGTTGTAGGCTGTTAATACACTATTATGCAATTCCATTGGTAAAACTATTATGACATAATAATCAATTTGTGATCCTGTGCATATATTTTAAGTTTAATTGACACGTAAACGTTGATGGCGATGCCTTATTTTGCCTCTCTTCCCCCCATCAACGTCACATTATAGATTGTATTTTCCTTTATATTCAGAACATGCTTCACCTCATTCTAATAAGAAAAGGGAGTGTCACTTAATATATGTATATGTACTTAATATAAATGTAATCATGCATGTATTAGAACTTATACACACGCTAAGTGTTCATAAACATCCATGTAACCTGTGTATACATGTGTATATACATGTGAATACAAAGACACATACAAATGCATGCATGCATATGCATGGATGTATGTTTGTACATATGAATAGAAACAGGGAATATATGCATTTTAGTAACAAAATTTCATGATGGCCTAATATATATAGCTAATACAGAATAGAAAACCCGATAGATGTAACTATTTCTATTCAAATTTTGGTACCGACAAATAATGTGTAGAGAGTTTAATGTGATAAAAATAGTATGAAAAATGGGTTTGGATGATTATATGAAACTATTATTAGTATGTGGAGTTACAAAGAGGGGTTAATGACCAAGATGTTGTCACTAATCGTTGTTTTTTTTATTGTTTAGCATATTTCAGTAGAAATATTATTGTTTAAACTGCACAATATTAAAGTGCAGATTCATCAATGATTTGAAAGACCTCAAATACCTTTACCTAGCAAAAAATATTACATATTCTGAAAGATCTAAATTTTGTTAATGCTTCATTGAGGGATTATTCAAAATGTTGATAAATTTCACGGTTTAACTCTCAATGTATTGTTTGGCTTCCAATTTCATAATCTCATTCATCTACATGATAACTCATGCCCTGTGCATTACTTTATTCAATGATTTAACCAGTTTATATATTATATTTAAATAATTATTTTGTATCATTTCAAGTTACATTAAGGAAAAAAGCGATGAACACTTACAAATGGTAGCATGTAACACAAATGATCGGTCCGACGACTTAGTAGCATTTCGTTTTATAGCTTTACCTTTTAAAAGAACCATTTTAAAATTGAACAGTAATTCACATAGATGTTGACCTAGGATATAAGGGAAAAAAGGACTTCAACTGTAAAAAGTGACCCCAAACGGCTGTGAAGAAAAAAAAGAGAAATGTTAGTATAAAAAAAGTTCGATTTTCAAGAGAGTGACATTTTTAAATAACATATCAATTCAAAATTGAACATACTTAGATAGTCAATATATTTTATGTTATCCCACATCAATAATTTTGCTTATTCAACAAAATTAATTTAAATGTCAAAAATTAACATTTACCATAAAAGTTATTCTTTTGTACCAGTCTCAATGTGACACTGTTAGATGCATAATTTGAAGTGGCTAAAACTTCTAGTGATAATTTCAAGAAAAACAGTAGATGAGCTTCTGAATTATAGTGGGTTGAATGATAGTTTCTTCTATGGACATAGTGTAAATAATTTGAGTTGAGGAAAAATAAACATTTCTAACTTACTGTTCATTTATCTTAATTGGATTGTTTATTTCACTTCGTGGGTATAATTAATTTATACACCAAGTTATTTTAGCTAAAATGGTCATAGGAAACTAATGTTATTTGGTGCATTTAAAAGTTATTAAATACTTTTTTTATAACTGTAAAGTCAAGTTTATAGTATGAATTACAAAGCACTATATAACAATGAGTATCTTATTCAATATATATCTTCACTTTTGGTCTAATTCTTCCATTTTTCACAGTTGGTAGTTTATCTTACGATGGACATTTAGATAAATAATCTCTTCAATGGTGAAAGGGAAAAAAGAGAATCAGCTACAGATCAAGATCATAACCATCATGACATTTAGAACATCTCAGTTTAAAGAAAAAGTATAAGCCTTTTTTCTATTTTTAATGAAGATTAGTTCATTTTCTACCCGAAGATTTGCTCTTTTTTCCATCTAAGACCTTATACTCTAACGTCCACAAATATTGGATCCTACTCCAAACAATTCCATATTTCTCCACATAATGCGTTAGATGGACACTTTTGATATATCATACGGATGGTGATTGAGAACAACAATAAGGTGTGTTTGTGTGTGAGAGAGAGGGAGACAGTGTATGCAAATTAAGCACTGTATGATACGCATATTCAGATAGAGAAATATAATATTCAGATCTTTTAAGCTAACCATGTTTAAGATCTTAGGCAGATCGTCTACCGCTTTCTATAAGCCTTCATTTCGCCTTTTCATGCCTCCACAACTGAAAATCGTCATGAAATATGTCTAAATGGTTAGCAATAAACATTCACAGTAAGAAAATTCATAGTTAAATTTACTTGCGATTAAATACCATGAAGCCAATTAACAACTTCAGAATAATTCATGGAAGTGTGGATCCTCCAATGGTTATATAATATCTTTTCAAATTTCAAGAAACCCATTTTTTTCCTATGCATGTAAAAATAGGCTAATGGACATTTTGATATATGCCTTGGAACATCCTCAGCTATACCAGCAACATGGGTCCTTTATTTTGAAATAGGTAGGAAACTATGAAAGGTGCCACAACAACATTATCATGTTTGTGCTTTTTAGTTTAAGTAATAGAGAAGTATAAAATGGCTAAAAAAAAATAAATTATGTATGAAAAGTCAATATTCAACAGCTCAGCTTTTATAGACTACTATCAAACTGTGCTACATTAGTAAGCAAACATAAAATATAAGATAAGGCGTACGAAAAATCAAATGGTGCGCACCTAGTAAACATATTCATTTTACTGGCTAGAGAGTTGATACCAGTTGCACAGATCCCCTCATAATGCAGTGGGGCGGGCCCATGACAAAACAGTTGAAGCAACAGTTGAACACTGAAATATGTGATAATACTGCATTGTGTTGGCGCGCCGGAAATTTCTGGCATAGCCTTGGGTATTATGACCATACATGGAAGCTATCACATTTGTTGGGCCATGCTATCTGATCCATAAGTATGAATAGATTGCTTCAGTTTTTTCTCATACCGCTCTATGTAGTTGTACCATGGTGACATAATTATGACGGACTAAACAAATATAAAAGAAATCCTAATTTAGACAAAATTAACCTCTTATAAAAAACTTTTGAACCAATGTAGTACTTCCTTACTGTGCAAGGACTAAATTGATTGAATCTGCGTAAAGAATAACGGATAAGAACAGATAAGTAATGAAAGTCGTTTTTGGCACTTGTCTGATATGACAACGATCTTGACAAAAAAAATTAAAAAAATCGTGTCAATTGTTCATGATAATCTTTCAAATATATTTGATCTATTTTATAGTTGATAATCAGATATAGAAAAGATATCTCTCACATGCTACAAAAGCTAATGAATTTAAAAAAAAAATATTTGTAAAATGGAACAGAGTACATATATTTAAATGAATGAATGCAATTTTTTTTAACAAAAACGCTTAATAGAAAAAATACACTGGCCTAAGTTAGCTTTGAATGTTTTCCATTAGATATTCACAAAAATCAAATTTTTGAGAGAATATATTTATAAAATATCACTTTCAAGTTTTCGTATATGGAAAAAAAAGTAACATAACATGATTACATAGATTTAAATGAATGAATGCAAAGAATTTTAATAAAAATGCTTAATACAAAAAATACACCGGCGTAAGTTAGCTTCAAATATTTTCCATTAGAAATTCAAAAGAATTCACATTTTTGAGAGAATATATTTATAAAAATATCACTTTCAAGTTTCCGTATATGAAAAAAAGTAACATAACGTTGATGAGGTATATAAACTAAAAGTTATCACTAATTTGCAGAATCAAATATATTAATGTATGCTTATTTCCACAAGGACGAAAAATGATCAGTTGATCGTATATTTGATAGTGAAGTTATATTGACATCGGAAACATCAAACTTAGTATAGTAACAGATTTTTTACTATGGACAACTTTGTATTGGTACTAAATGAATAATTGCAATTTACACTACGGATATTTGAGTTGAACAGTGGGCTTGTAAAATGGAAGGTTTCGGTGCGACATACAAAGCTAGGACTTGATTACCAAAGAGCTAACAATTTACCAACCTAAGTCTTTTTTTAGTAAATAAAGCATGTTTGCGTTGATATTGAGGCAACATGCTTTCAAATAATTCTTATGCCAAACATGACAAAAAAAAATTAATACCGTAATCACAGAATACTTCTTTACTATTTTTGATATCATAAATAAAGATGCTATCTTTCATGTCCTTCGAACATTAGATTGAACGTATACGACACCGAAATGTTTTATTGTTGTATACTTACCAAAAAGATCATAAATAAATTACTTATTAATTTAAAAATTATTGTTTTGTTATTATTACTTGCATTTGTATGCAAAATGGTATTTCTAATGAAATGAAATTTCATATCAAATGTAATGCATTATCTTAAGCATGAAGCCATGAAGTATTATTTTCAATGAATGCCGTTAGAAGTAGGAAAAATCGCTATCATTTTATCGAATGATTATGAAATAAAAACTAAGATCGAGTAGAGGAATCTCACATCAAGTGTATTCAAATATTCAGTGATTGCAAACGATAACAACCATAACTGAAAACTAAAATCAATTTCAGTATTTGTTGATCAAATTAACAGCAAGTAGTTAACCGATAATGATAAATTAATGAAACCAACAAATTGTACAGTATAATCATATGAAAATGGTCATCGTTTGGTGTATAGATAACAATGGGCATTAAATTTGAGGAGTAAAATTGGGTGGAACTAACAATTGGGAAAAATAATTACCTTGTAAACATAATTCAGAAATCGATCTGAAAAGTCGACATCTACTGAATTATCCTTCATTTGCGTCGTGCCTTGTGAACGAAATTGGTTATCAATCCGTGCGAATTATAAGTTAGGCATTCATGGAATTAAAATTTGGGAGAACTAACTTGTGGAAGTAAAACTGGGTTTAACTAATTTGGGGGACGAAAAATGAGGGATAATGGACGTGGTTGGAAAATGAGAAGTGGGGCAGGGCAGTTATCTTTTAGGTTAAAGAAAATAAATACGGGAGATTACTACTCAAGTATTTCGAAATGCTAAAAGAACAGTAGAGACACATAAGCAATGCTGGTTTTGTGCTTTTAAGTTTAAGTAATAGATTGATTAAAAACTAAAAATACCGGCCTTTAAAATTTTAAGTTAGAAACAGAGGTTCAGTTTCAAATCGGTTTATAAATATTAAGACTGCTTAAAGACCAAATCTCAGTCTTTATTTCGATCTTTAATTCAGTTTTTAAGAAGTGTTAAAACAACTAAACATTCAATGTTTTTATCTTAAGAAAATCTAATGGTTAATATTAGTAATTAATGTGAATCGGTTAAAACTTATTACAGTTCACATAACAACCCACTTCATACATGATAATATATATTTAGTATCATCGTCCTTATAAAAGAATTTAAGTTGTATGTAATATTGGTTAGCACAAACCTAATAGGACAATGCTCAACTTATCAATTAAAAATAACATCACAAAAATATTTGCTAAATATTCCTTTCTATACATGTTTAAGACCTATCTTGTAACAACCTGTAACGACTCACTTTTCCATACAGTTTAAGTGTCCAATAAATCACACATGACCCACTCAAATTGAACGAAAATGCGGATAGCTAGGGAAAAGAAAGAAGGGAGAAGGCAAGAAGAAAAATAATAACATAGAATCTCACAGCGGAACGAATAATCAATAATAAATAACAATGAATGCAATGGAAAAATAATTGCTGACAAATACAACAATGAATGCAACGGAAAAATAACCATATACGTGATTACGTCTCTGAGCCTCCAGATGATCTCCTGAAGTTCCAAAATATCCAACTAAACCTGGAAATATGCTCGGTCTGACCCGAGCATTATAGGAAAAACAACGCCCGGGTCAGTCTGGTAAAACCAGCGTGAGAACTCAAATCACGAGGAATTTTACTTATTATAACTTGAAAAATCCTTTAAAATCAAAAGGTATCTCGTAAGACCATGCCGCGCAAAACACGGACCGGTTTTTACCTTACGATAACGAAAACCTTTATATCAGAAAATCTAGTGATATTATAATAATGTCTAAGGGTGAAAATAATAATAACCAAGTAGTTGTGATGCTTGTGAGTGTACATCACAACAATACTAAGTATACAATCAAAACCGATAAGGCACGTTCACTAATTGGGCAGGATTCCATGGTGATGCCCTCAGTACTTCGAGAACGGTCCTCCTGCACAAGGATCAGAGATATCCTTCCGAAGCAGCATACATCCCTAGTGATGTATCATAGGAAAAACATAGCTGGTCTCGCTAAGACCGAGTGCCTCGCCTCATGCATGCATAATAACTGTAAGTATCGTCTTGGTGGATCCGACTGCACCCTATGGGTTTGCCAACCCTATTGGCCATGCCTCCTATCTCTGGTTTTAGTCATTACCGCTGATGAGGCTACGTTCGGCATTCCAACTCACGCGCGGCCACCCAAATAGATCACGGAATCCAACATGGATTCCCATACCCCATTGGGTCTCGGAACCACACATGAATTCCAACATCTCAGTATATCACGAAACTCCACCATAGAACCGTATATGGTTTTGGAGTGGTCACGGCTTTCGAGTCATCTCTTATGAGTACACTCTTCCGCTTCCCTGGCGCTCCAAAAACCACTCGTCGATTTTCGAAATGCTCAATACCGGTATTTTAGGAAATAATCAGACAATACACAAGAACGGGGATCACCCCTTAAACGTTTAACTGGACAGATCTACTCATCATTTGTCCTAGAAGAGCAAAACAAGTTTATACATACAGTATAGCACTACCAACGGTAACTGTATCATATAATTCCCGTGTTTCTCCTAGATATTTCCAGAGTTAAAATCCTTTGGTGTTAAGTAGGGAATATTTCTGTACCACCAAAATTAAGAAGGATTACATATTTAGGCCAAAATTTGATGGTCGGTTATTTAATCATCAAATAAACAAGCATTCAAACAAAGATTTCATTTTCCATGGAAATAACTAATCCTCTTAGATAAATCCTCCATTAACTCAAAATCATCTTTCAAATATTTATTAAATATTCATATACTTATCTCACCGGTACAAGCATATTAACAAACCATTTCTTTCAAAAATACTTGAAAATGTTTTAAATATAGATATGGAAGGCATCGTCCCGCATCAATCATTTCTTTCCAAAATCTCTTCATTCATACATATCTCAAAATCTATTTATAAAGCTTCTTTATAATTTTCCAAGTTTTATTAAGAAAAACACTCTTTACAAATCTCAAACCGTTTGTAAAACTTCCCTTTTTTATCTCTAAAACCCATTTATAAATCTTCTTTTAGAAATTATTAAAATCAGAACTCTTTTTCCCAATTCCAAAATCCCTTTTATAAGATAACACCTTTTTTTAATATCTTTCATTTAAAAAACACTTCCTTTGATATAAAAAATTTACTACTTTTAACAATCTTCTTATAAAACCATTTATTATCCCAAAACACTTTTTAACAAAACAACTCCATCAACTGATCACTTGTCATGTAGTAAGCTATCCCTTTAAACACCCTTTTATTTAATTATCTTTAAACCTCATTTAAAATAATAACTTTAGAACAACATTAATAATATATCGAATTTACGTTAACCAAAATTATTATAATAATACATTAACTTTATAGTAAAATAATTAATTATAAATAAAAATTAACTTATATGTAATTATTAACTTAAAATCAAATTATTATCGAATAACTTTAATTAAATAATTAATTAACTTTTGAACTCATAATTATGATATAATTAGACATTTAAAATAAACAGTTGTTAAAAAACTTTGGAAAAATATTTCTTAAATCATTTTAAATAACCATAAAATAATTAACCTTTTATTTTTATTTGAAACAATAATCCATTTATCTTTCAAAACATTATTAATAAATAATAATTATCTTTAAAATCTTATTAATAATTAATAATAATTATCTTTAAAATAACTTTAGTAAATAATTAACTTTTCAAATTAGAAAGAGGCTTAGCAACTCCAACGGTACTTAATCAAGTCTCCATTAATCCCATCACTGTCTAAGTTATAATCCAGATATTTACATAACATCACATATATGTAAATTCAACTCATAATTAACAATCGATTATGAATACAGCACTTATCCAATACTAATCCATTAGAATGTAGTTGAGTATCCACATTAATGTATAAGGAAAATGGGTTTTATTTCTGCTAAATAATTGTCCAAATTTAACATATCCAATTAACAATAGCAGAACGGTGATTTATTCTGCTGATTCGACGTCCCATTTATTAAATTAACGAAATAGGGTTTTATTCCGCTGAACGGATGTCCAATTACCATATTCAGTCCAATTAACTCAACAGTATTTTGTTTGCCAAATAAACATCAATAACTAAGGTATATAAATTTAAACGACGTTGTAAACTAAAATAACATAATTTAAGTCCTGTCTTTTTTCATATGTCATAAATTTATACTTGTCCAAAGCTATCAACAAGTTACACTTCAACGTTCTACATGTCAATACGGACCCAACGCAAAAATCCGTGCGTAAGTCTTATTCAATATGAGTGAGATATGAATTTTCCAAGTTTTAACATTTAAATTTTGAAATAAATTAAACATTTTTAAACGTTTCTTCAACCAGCACTTGAACAGATCGACGCCCATTTTCTCCTTCCCACCCGCATGCTATAGTATCATCTTCCCTAAAGTTTCTTTTTTTCCTGAACCAAACCCGTGCACGCGTGTGCATGTGCATGTGGCAACCTACGCCACCATTCTCCGATCAAAGACCACCATCGCATCCAGTATCTTGTTCTCGACCTTCTCCACCCTATTTCGTATGCTTCGACCTCACCGAACGATGTCTGACCATCCACCGAACCAAAAAAATTGCGTACAGGAACAAATTGCACAACAACATTTTGCTTCGTTCCCCTCAAAAAATCACCCTTCGAGCATCCCTCCTCCCCGAGTACAACGCTAAACTCCAAATCGATTATCTCTGCCCGAATCGGAAGCTAAACCAAACCCTAGCTTTTGATGATCATCGATCATCGCCATAGAATGTCGCCTAAATTGCACCAAAAATCCTATACTTTGACCATACTTCAATGATACACACGTCGTCTTTCAATTTCAAGTGGATCGAGAGAAATCAATTTTTGAAATCTATGAGAAATATTCTTCCCCTTCAGTTAAATTGAGATATATGCTATGTCACTCGACGAAATCGAGCGCCGTCAATTCTTTAAAGTTCTAGAGATCGATACGCACAACTTTCATTTTGGGCGCTCTAGTTAAAACTCAATGGTTTGAGATGAATTGGTTTTTAAATGATCATGGGTGAAACTTTTGACATAACAGAGGAAATTTCTTTGAACAAAAAAATAGAAGAACTGACATTTATATGTACTATAATTCAAATTTTCATTCATCAAGTCAGGAGATCTCACCTTACTGATGTTGGGTTGAATCAAACTCCCAAAAATTTGCGCTCTTCCTTTGTTCCTAAGCAAGCTAACAGATCCAGAATTTTCTTTTTTTTCCTCTGCTGATGAACTGAAGGCAGTAAACTAGAAAATGAAAAAATAGAAGTTGGAGACTTCCTAAAGTTATGCACAAGTAACACTCTCCTTACTTTCTCCCCTTACCTCCCTCCCTCTTAACCTTCCTTGTACTATCTAGGAACATAGGGTAAGGCCCTTACATGGTAATTTATTTATATCATACACACACACACACACACTTTTATTTATTTACTTATTTTATTTATATATATACTCTTTTCTTTATTTGCTTATTTTGTATATATATAGACACACACTCTCTTTTCTTTATTTACTTATTTTATTTATACACACACACACACTCTTTTCTTTATTTACTTATTTTATACATACACACACACACTCTTTTCTTTATTTACTTATTTTTTTTATTTTTTTATTTTTTTACTATATATATATTGAAATTTCTTAAAACCCTCTTTAATTTATATTTAACATACTATTGATATTCTCCATGATAAATAATTAATCAAGAGTTAAAGCCGGAATTTGATTTTTCTTAAAACCGATTTAACATTTATAACATGACGATCTAAATTTCTGGTTCGTTACACAACCCGCCTTTTTGATCCTTAGACGTCGATACTAATACATCCACGTATCCATGTGACGAGCATCTAAGTGCCAAAAAGAAAGATTTCTAGGGGGAAAAAGACAGCAATAGATCTAACAATGTGCTGAATAATATATAATATCCAAAATTTACTTTACAAAAGAAACCCTTAATATTCAAATAACATTAGAGTCTAACTTATCATCAGCCTGGACAGTTATAATAGTATGTCCTTACAAATGCTGGTAAACACAACCAATAAAACACTGTGGAAATAGAATACGGGAATACGTCTTGGGCATCTAACTCGACTCCTGAAGCTCCAAAAGAATACGAAGCTAATTCTTAAAAAATACTCAGGTCTGACCCGAGTATTATAAGAAAATAACACCCGGATCAATAGCGTGAGAAACCCAAATCATAAGGAATTGTTATATCTTATAAAATCCTTTTAAAATGAAAGGATATCTTATAAGACAATACGGCACATGAACACAGACGGGTTTTTACCTTACGATAACCAAACCATTTTTATAAAAGTTACAGTGATATTATAATAATGTCTAGGATTTAAATTAAATTATGGAATCATAGTCGAAATTGTTACATTAATTAAATTCCAAGATAATAGGTATACAACTAAGTCCATAAAGGCACATATTGGAGAATGGATTTCATATAATGACAAAGCTAATGGGGTACCGTCTACTACAGTGCACCTCTAGAAAAATGTATCGAGGGCCTCATATGGTCCTCTTGTAAATCTAAACCGGCCTACCCCTTACCGAATAGTACCTAATATTTCATCATCCGGTTGCTTTGCAACCTTTCCCGAGAGCTTTCATGCACAATTAAATCCATAAATGTATATATCTAGAAGGGTGATGACTATACCCTAATGGATGCGACCCACAAAGCCCTAAAACATATCCCCTGTTTTAGTCATTCCCAGTTGTTGAGGTTTGAAGCTACGATTACCCTTTTTTATATAGCAATCCCACTTGGAATGCTAACACTGCCCTCCAGGTGGCAATGCAGTGCCAGCATTCGTCCATTCAAGTTGTTCAGAGTATGAACAAATCGAAGACACTAATTTTACTGCATCTATTTTAGAATCACCTTCAGGATTAGTAGCAAGTAGCCCTTGCATTTCAAGATCTCCATCTTCAATTCCATCATCTTCAAGATGCTTCCAAATCGAATGCTTGAGTTGGTTCAAAGTGGTTTTCGAAAAATTTATACTTATCCATTCCCATTCTCTTCGAACCAACATTCGATGGTTTCCGGTAAACTCAATCCCGATTCTTTTGGAAATTAACAAACAATACATAAGAGTAGGGATCACCCCCTAACCATTTAAGTGGATGGGTATCCTGATCATTTGTCCTAGAAGAACACACGAGTTTACATGTACAGTAGCATCAATAAAGATAACTATACCATATAATTCTCGTTTTTCTTCTTGATATTTACAAAGTAAAAATTGGTCAAGGTTTGATAGTCAGTTGTTAAACTATCAAATAAATCAAAATCCAAACCTAAATTTAATTCCATATGGGATCTACTAAAGTTCTTTAATTAATCTTTAATAATTAAATTCTTTAATTAATTTACCAAAATATATATACTTATCTCACCCATATAAGTATATTCTCAAACCATTTTACAACATACCATATACTTATACAATGGTATAAGAATATTCACAAAAAATTTAAGAAAGATTTCTTATTTTCAAAATCATATTAAATGGATCAAAAACAATGTTATTTAAAACATTATTTAATATAAACCCAAACCCACTAATCCTTTGGTGTTAAGTATGGAAGAGTATTTCCATACCACCATAATTAAGAAGGATTATTTATTAACTTCGTAAACTTGTATTTTCATAAGTGATATAATCAAAGTTTTATAAACCTGAAATTTCTTTTCCAAAATTCCAAGATCTCTTTCTAATTTATAACTTTAACAACCTTTTATTTTAAAAAATGTTGATGAATAAATTCATCAACACGCAAAAGCATGTAGAAAATGGGTTAATCAAAGAGAAGCATCTTCGAGGCTAGTCGAAGTCATCGAGTTGAAGAATGCATCCATAATAATAACAGTTTAGTCATCAAAGTCGAAGTCATGTGAACCATAATATAGGGTCGAAGATAATATGAAATTCAATATGCAAGTTCGAAGTCGAAGTCAAATATGCTATGCGAGTCCAAAGACGAAGTCAGATCAAAGTTCAAATTATGAGTCAGAGTCGAATATGCTAGTCATAAATCATAGTCCATACGCTATGCAATTGTTTGATTTCTAATTCATTATGTGTACAAGGTTCAAGTGTTACAATCAGCAAAATCCCTAAATTGATTTAGGGTTTACAAAAGTTTAAAATGTAAGAAGTGGAAGGAGAAAATTCGTCCCCCTTAAACGGCTCCCCTGGGGCCATATTTATAGGGGTGGAGCAGCTCCACTTCACCTTCGTTGGTTGTTGGCGGTACTTTAGCAACAACTTCAACGTCGATGATCTCTTGCATTGAGGATCTCTTCATTGGTTTTTGGTGGCATTATTGATGAAAAGTGGTTTTACCTTATATGGCATTGTTATTGATGATTCTCGGCACCATTGAATAATTGACGAAGTGTGGTACCCACACATATAGTCTTGGAAGAATAGCGACATGGAAATGTGATGACATTAGTAACAACGTTGTTGACTTCATGCAGCATCATTAATGAAGATGGTGTGGGACTTTGACTTCATCTTTTTGGAGATGTGCGGCAACAACCTTTGCGGCAACAATGTTGCGAGGCATTGGTTAAAGTGGCTTTACTTGGTATAATATCGGTGTTTTTAGTGATTGATGGCATTGATGGCTTCCTTCGTGATGATTGGTGATAATGATCTTCGGTGGCATTGATTGTCAATGGTACTAACGGTGAACAACATTGATGAAGGATGACTTGATAATCCTTGGCGTTAATGTCCAATGACTGATGAAGTACGACAATGTACATTGCATTACTTGGTAGCTAATATGGAGGAATTACAGTGTCGACGAGCTTGTTGTGGTGACTATAGGTGAATAACAGCGTCGAAAAAGCTTAGCACCAATGAAATGTGTTGTAGGTCTCATTGACAGTCACTGATGGCTTATGATATTGACTAAACTCGATACATTTTCTCCTTTGGATACATGCGACGTTGTATACGTGTCATCGACGCTAATCTATCTTCATGTTCTTAATGTTAATCATTAGCGCCATAAATGTATTATTGGTTGTATGTTTTAGAGGGTTTTGATGGAAGACGACGTGGTCAAATAACGGATCTCCACTATGAAGTTGACATCACTCCCATATCTTGTACTGTACGTCTTTGAAGTCAACACTTGGCATCATAAAGGCTTAGACACTTCTTCTTGCGATGGGGTTCGACATCATCTCCTTAGAACTTCAAATCAGAAACCGTATTCTCCTGATAAATTATGTGGTTAACAAAAATAATTCTTTTTATAAAACAATTTATTACTTTAGCCACTTTTATTAAATAAATTGGTTACCTTTAAAAACCTCCCTAATAAATAATTTATTAAGTTTAAAACATCATTAGTAAATAATTAATCAACCTTAAAACACCATAATGATAAATTAATAAACTTAATCACTATTAAATAAATGATTAATTAACTTAAACCATTATTGATAAATAATTAATAAATTTTCAAAACATCATTATTCCAAGACTAACTACTTAAAATAGCATTAATAAAAAAAATTAAATAACTTTAAAACTTAAATAAAATAATTAAACTTTAAAAAATAACTTGAATAAAATAATTGATTAACTTTTAAAACAACTTTAATAAAATAATTAAATAATTTTCAACTTTAAAACATCATTTATAAATAATTAGTTAAATTTAAAATATTATAAATAAAATAATATTAACTTAAACATTTAAATATAGAAAATACTATACTTCAAATATTTTAAAGTCAAGATAAATCCAAATTCATTTCCTTACGGAATTTTGGAAAGAAGCTTAGCAACCACACCAGTACTTAGACAAGCTACCACTTGTTTTAGTTCAACAATTCAGATTATATCACTGATACATAAGCAACAAATATGTAAATAAAATTCATAATTAACAAACGACAGATAACACATCATCTGTCCAAGTCAACTGACATATAAATAATGTCCAAAATTATTACAATGGCAGAACGAGGATTTATTCTACTAAATAAATGTGCAATAAGATCCATTCAATTTAAGTACATCAGAACAGTGTTTTATTCTGCTAACAGAATTTCAGTGATAAAATATAATTACCAATCGACATAATTATTTTCTATGCCTATTAAATTATTAATATTTTATATTTCAACGAATCTGTCGAATACTTGTACAAATGCGTTCTATTAGATGATACAAATCCAGTGTCGAAATCCGCGGGTTCAACGGACTTTAAATGAATGCGTTATAGTTGGTTAAGTTTTAAAACTGTTAATGTTTAAAATTTTAATTAACCGAATTACTTAAAAAAAACAAACTTGACCCATGCCCACATCCAAACCCAAACTAAACTGCTTCTTCCCAAATCAATACAACCTAAACCATTCTCTCCAAAAATCAAAACAAAAACTTGAAGCCAAACATCCAAATTCCTGTGCACGACCACCAAATGACTTCGCCGACCATCGATCGACCCACCGACCCCACTCGCGAACTTCCTTACCTTCATGCGACTCGCTTGACACCTCACCGTCGACTCCGGTGGCCGTGATGGCCATTCAGCCCTTGACCCAAACTTTGAAAAACTGGAAATTTGCATGCCTCCACAAAAACCACTTGCTTCCATAAACCTAACTTGCCACACTGCCTCGGCCATCACCATGACCAGCCACCACCTCCAATAGGACCGTCGACCACCCATGCCCCTCCAGGCTCACCACGACCCACTCGGTGGCCCGCCTTGCCATCGCGACCCCAAAGTTGAACACCTAAAACTCAACGGCCTAAAATACTAACTCAAGCTCGGTGGAGCGCCACCGATCACTGTACGTCATGCGACCCCTTCCCACCTCTTAGCCTCAACCCTAGGTTGCTCCAATCGCCTGCGCTAACCAACTCGACGCTCCGGTCATTGGAAATCGGCTTTGAACCAAACTTATTATCTTTCCACCACGACCAATTCCCACAACGGTAAACCCCGCGAACAACCTCAAAAATCCTGAATCGATGATACAAACCCACTCGTATCCTTTGTTTGCCATCCCACGATCGCCAAGATCTCATCAGTTTCTAACACTTACCGGAATCGGGTAAATTTGACCACCATATTCAATGAAACGTCAAGCAACCATATTTAAAAATTAATTCAGACTATAACGAACAACTTCTCAATTGATCATTTTAGCTAATTCTAAACGGATTGTGAGATATGAAATTTAGGAATTTAGGATGGAGATGGTTACTTCATGGTTTCAAAGAACGGTAAATATAGACAAGATAAGTTGGTTTCCTGTATATTTATGGTAAGCCTATTTTTCCCATTTCAAGTCAAATTTTGAATTTTTTAAAAACCATTATTTAAACATAAGAGATATTGTAAGAACAATTCAATCAAACTATAGATTTTCATAATATTTATCACATATAAAATAAAAGCAATAAACAAGGAAATAGAGAATCTCACCTTTGAAAGATTAATGAAAAATCCAAGCTAATTTATTTTTATGAAAAAATGTGAATTTTCTCTTCTCCAATACTCTTGAGTGAAAAAATAATGAACTTGATACTAAGGAGATGAAGTATGAATTAAAACATGGGAATTGCGTATATTTATATATAAGGAGGTTACATAAAGATATATAAATAAGAAAATAAAATGAAAATACCCATAAATCACTGTTTCAACTCTAACATCAAATCTAAGTCACCAGAGTACCATTGTATATAAAAGCATGTTGGATAAGAGTGTCTCAATTCCTTTTGTTAACTTGATTACTTGAGGAATCTTACATATTTTCATGTTTAGAATTCAAATACATTTATCCTTTTACTGTCCTATTTTATTTATTACCTTTTACATTCCAATATATAAAGTTTTTCTTCTTTAAACATATGAATATTGTTTTCAAAGCATATGCAAGGGTATTACGATATTCTACAACTTGTCGTTCGATGAAAATCTGAAAAGAGAGTTTCGGTCACGTTTTCCATTTTCCGTTGAACTACCTATTTATGTACACAAAATCCCAAAATGAATTTACTAATATTAGTTATAAAATTCAAAAGAGTTATTTACTTATTAAAACCATTATGTGAGTATTTAAAATGAATTAAATATTCACAAATCAAAACGAAAAATTCCATATCGTTACATATCTTCTCTTTTCACTCTTCAAACATCAAAATAGCTCTAATTCTACTAACTTAACCAACTTAATATCTATTCTACCAATCAAAACATACTCGTTAATGTTCCAAATCAGTGGTAAGATTATGGAATTAGCTTACCATTACTAGTTAGCTTATAGATAATAAAAATTGAGTGGATAGTTGATCAAAAAATAAATAAATAAATTCTATTTTAAACACTTCTCAACCAAATCTAAGCACAACCTTATATGTTACTAGATTCAATTATTAAAATTTTCATCCATATTCCTATAAAAGCCCAAACTAACTGTTCTTTTCACATTACTAATAAGCTCAAATACGTATTTATTTATAAAACCAGAACTCAATTTCAAAATCATCTAAATCAGCCAATAACATTTAAATTTCAGAAGTGCCGAATGTTTGAATTTACTTTTCTAATTGATTCAAAATTACACTATAGTGGAGTGTTGGGGGGATAGTGTAAAACATAACCATTAAACAAAATAAGTTTTCGAAATCTTCCGGTTCACATTTGCAAATTTTAAATTTCAAATTCTACTACTTTAAATGGGATAAAAAAAATTTAATCATTTATAAAAAAAATTGAATTTTTTTTATAGTAAGTGTGATACTTTAATAGAGCACTCATTTTGATGTTTGTGGGGTTTGAATGCGTGACCTCTAGAATCTAGTCCAGAGCGTCATAGCATTAATCAGTTGAGCTAGTGCTTCTTGATCAATTTGAATTTAAGTTTTTAATATTAAAATGTAAATCTGTATATAAATGTTAAATTTGAGCGTCTTGATCTAGCTTGAGACAAAGATAGAGAAGAATTTAGTACTTCATGAATAATATTATTACTAGTATGATTAATGGTATAAAATAATAATATGATTTATATCTTAATTTGAGCGTCTTGATTAATATTAAATTTGAATTTAATATCCTAATTTTAAGAGTATGAAATAATATTACCATTTATACATTTAATTTTTGACGTTCATTATATTTCATTGGAAATAATTCTCTAAATTTGGTAATTAGCAATAAATTTATAGTCTACCTTATAAAATAAAATAATTGTCAAATGATATTACTGTATATGCCATGTATACCACCATGCCATTTATAGTAAGATAATAACTAATAATAACAAATGATAATACGATAATATTTTGATCCATTCCCTTTACACTCCTCAAATTCGCAGATCTGATCTTTCTCGAAATTAGCAACATCCACAAATGAATTTCCATCTCGCACTAAAAATATATTCCCCCCTCTTTCAACGATTATTACGTGACCTTAATTATCACCGATTGTGCAGACATCATCTCTCACCAGCTCCGAATTATAATCAAGGGGTAATTTTTTTTCCTGTTTTTCCAAAACTTGGTTATTTATGTAGAGTTTCTGATTCATAAATGAGTAGCACTTAAGGAAATTAACATTGATTTACATCTTATTGATGTTTGTGAATTTTTGTAGCCTTCGGTTATAGCTCAAAACCACTTCGGTTATGGCTCAAAACCTAGTGCGTTGACTACCCCTTAAGCGATGACTCCAACCTCTGCTTAACTTCTCCAGCTCTCAGTAGGTAATTTGAAAATCAAATTAGTTTCAGTTTGTTGTTTGAGTTGAGTTTGATTATGTTTGTTGAGTTTTATTGTTTGCATCGAGTTCATAATTGGTTAACTTGTTTGAGTTTGCTGTTTGAATTGATAAAAATTTACCTAAAATTAGAATATGGGTAATTCTTCTTATGTAGAAAATGTAAGAAATTTGCAGAAAGCTATCGTGTATGCATGCTACTACATTTTGTTTGTGGATAAATATTTTTATCTTTTATACTTCAGTAGTAGAAGATGGTTTGATGTTTCTAGATATTTTTGTTTGTCTTTATTATGAAACAATTTTTATTCATATAAAGGCAGTAATTATAAAACTATAATCAAATATACTTTAGTGATTGAAGGTGACATGTTTAGTTTCTTAAAGTGGTCTAATCCTTTTTCTTTTTAATAGAAAATTTTGGAAAGAATTTAAATTATTGATTTAGTTGAGATATTCTATAAAACATGATATTCATTTAGTTACTTGTAAAATAGGATTGAAATGTAATGAAAATGATATGAATTGTGCTTAAAGAATAAGAATTAATTTGTCCATATATCGATTGGTGCAAATATGAAGACATAGTTTTTGTCATAAATGTTTGTGGACTTATTAAACCTTATGTTTCCTAGTCTAAGTACTATATTTAACATACTAGGACAATGACTTGAATTAAAGTGGATTGCTGTGTAATTGTCATCTTACTTTAATTAATAGTTGAATTCAAGTGATTTATGAGGTTTCCTAAAAGTTGTTTTTAACTAACAATAGATTTTTACATTTTAAAATGCACCTCTGCAGATTATTCTGAAAGTGCTTTTACTCAATTAGACAATTTTCAAATGCATATTTCATATTTAACCAATTTGAAAACTATTTACAGAAACATACAGTTGTCTACATATGTGGCGAAGAGTGGTATTTTGTACCTATGTACTTTTTTTAAAAAGCCTGAGAACACTTATTGTTAAGACTATAATTTGTATGAATGTCCATTGAGGTGTAAAATGACATATTAAGCAAACAGTTATAGTTCTAAAATAGTTATGTTGTGTAATTTTGTTTTTTTTAAAGTGGGTTAAATGGGAAAAAATTACATTATCCTAGAGATGGTTTCATGTGAATTACCTTATTGAGATCCTAGTCTATATCCTCGCACTTATTATGAGTTCGATTAATTTGATCACCCTGTCCATGCAGTGTGAGTAGAGTTTTTATTGCATCTTCTTTGACTGCTTTAGTGATTCTGACATAATCATTTACTACATGAGTAGTTTCTTCTGCCTTGGAAGCATTATAGTTTTCTAGTTCTTGAACTGTGATTGGTTCTCGAAATCCTTGTATCTCCTGTTCGCATTTTTTGGCTCTATTTCTGTGTTTGAATCAAAGTCAAGTGGAATATCAGTTTTCTTCTTTATGTCCACTTTCAACATTTTTTCAGATCAACTTGTTTACCCTAGAAGCTAAAAGAAAGGAAAGTCAAAGAAAAAAAATCTAAATGGTGCTGCTATAAGATCACTTAATAAGAAAACCAAGACATATGTATGCACTCAAGGCATATGGAAAATGATAAGTTAGTTTGAAGTGTATACCTCAACTACGAATTTGAAGGATAAAAAAAAGAAAATTGTAAGAGATGATCCTCCTTCCAGTTTTGATCTTGTCATTACACTTGCAACAAAACAAAAACTAAGACAAGCTTGACACTACACCAAATACTGAGATTTGCAACTAACCATCCGCACATTTGGCAACGGTTAATAACCGTTGCCATTTAGCAACGGTTAATAACCGTCTTGGTTCAGTTAGCAACGGGTTTTTCTTATTGCTAATTGGGAACGGTTATTAACCGTAGCTTCTTTGGAGACAAATGATGGCGGTGAATTTCATCCTTTCGCGCCATAATTTTTGGCGCGCTTCGTTCCAATTAGCAACGGTTTTCAACCGTGGCTAATTAGCAACGGTTATTAACCGTCCCAATCTTTTAGCCGGCCCAGTGGCAAGCCCACCAAGCCCCTGGGATGGGGCAACCAACTAAGCCGGGCAACACCCAAAATCTGTTTTACTTCACAGTTACAGCTCAATAGCAATCTCCATGTTGGCGATCTGCTCGAACCCAAAAATACTAGGGTTTCAAAAATCAACGCTTTCTAAATAATCATCGCTGCATACTCGGCTATTCCATCAGCCATCGTTGGCTCAAGCTTGCCTCCTACGCGATATTTTCTACTGCTGATTTGAAGTCCTGCTACAGTCTCTATGCTGCCACTGCTAATTAAGTATGCGAATTTCTTGTTTTGAGTTGTCTAATTTTCTAAAATTGAGTCGCCCTTATCTGTTTTACTTCACAGTTACAGCTCAATAGCAATCTGGCGATCTACTCGAACCCAAAGAAACTAGGGTTTCAAAAATCAACGCTTTCTAAATAATCATCGCTGCATACTCGGCTATTCCATCAGCCATCGTCGGCTCAAGCTTGCCTCCTACGCGATATTTTCTACTGCTGATTTGAAGTCCTGCTACAGTCTCTATACTGCCACTGCTAATTAAGTATGTGAATTTCTTGTTTTGAGTTGTCTAATTTTCTAAAATTGAGTCGCCCTTTTACTGCTTTAGATTTCATTAACCTTGAAAACGCCTGAAGCTAATAACTTATTAGTATTTAGTTATAAACAAGTAGTTTTCTATAAATAATCATTTAGGAATTGAAATTTGAAAGCTGAAGCTAAAAAACTAATAATTATTTAGGAACTGATACTTACATGCTAGTTAGACATAGTTGCTTATAGTGACTGCTAGGGTATAAGTTGATGCAATGAATTTTGTTTTACTAAATATGAGACCATATTTAGTAAGTGGATAAAACTGTTGTTAATGGCGCAAACCAAGTATCAGGAGAGGGGTAATGCATAGACATTACTCTGGTGCTACAAAATGGCGCTGTTGTAATGGCAAATTTTTTGGAAACAGTTTGATGCTAATGTTAAATTTCAAGTGAAATCAAAAGAATATTCATCTGTTTAGTTAATATCAGAGTTGAACTTGGTGGAAAGCCATAAGATATTGTTACCCATGATTTATTACTAGCTCTTGTTATTTTCTTTCAGTATGTCTTTTAGTATAGACAAACAATGGATGAATCAATCTAATCGAAGAAATACAGAATATGTGGAAGGTGTGAGAAATTTCGTTAAATTTGTTGCTGAAAACGGTGGCAATAAGGAAAAGTATTCGTGCCCTTGCACACGGTGCAAAAATGAAGATACATTCAAATTAAATGACATTCATTTTCATTTGCTTAGATATGGTATTGTTCAATCATATACCGTGTGGTGTTTTCACGGAGAAAGAATACCGGAGAAGCCAAAACAACAACCGGTTAGTCATGCCACAAATACTGATGAGTCCGAACATATTAGGATGGAGGATTTGATCAATGATGCAGATAGATTCCATCATTTTCAACCTACAAGTCAGTTTCATGATAATGCTAATATTGGTGAGCAGTTTACAGATAAATCATTTTTTGATAGTGCAACTGCAACAGAGCCATTGTATCCTTCTTGTCCAAAACAGATTACAAAGTTGTATGCCATTGTGAAACTGAATAGCTTGAAGACCCAATACGGCTTTTCAGACAATGGTGTGACTGCAGTACTCAAATTCATAAAGGAGTTACTCCCCGAAGGTAACACGCTACCTTCAAAGTACCCCGACGTGAAGAAGATCATTAAGCAAGTTGGGATGAATTACATAACTTATGATGCATGCATTAATGACTGCATCTTGTACTGGAAAGATAATGCGAACAAAGTTTCATGTACAAATTGCAACGCACCAAGATACAAGACATCATTCGACGAAGAGAGAAAAGCTACCACAGTACCTCAAAAGACCTTAAGACATTTTCCTTTAATTTCTAGATTGAGAAGACTGTATACTATACCATGGATAGCAGAAGCGATGACCTGGCATGGTCGTGCCAAGTCCGGTACAACCGTAATGCGTCATCCGCGTGATACTTCTCAATGGAAAACTACAGATTCTTTTGATTCTTCGTTTGCTGCTGAACCACGAAATATCACGCTTGGAATAGCAACAGATGGTTTCTGTCTGAATGCTTCTTTAACTAACCCTTATAGCTGTTGGCCAGTAATTGTAGTACCATATAACCTTCCTCCGTCTTTGTGCATGAAAAGAGAGTTCTCAATGTTAACACTGTTGATTTCTGGGCCAAAACAACCGGGGAAGGATATTGATGTTTATTTAGAACCTTTGATAGACGAGTTAAAGCAGTTATGGGAAGGAGTCGTTACATTTGATTCATTTATGAAATCTGAGTTCACAATGAGAGCTAGAGTGTTGTGGGCAATCCATGATCATCCTGCTCTTGGGACTTTATCGGGATGTACAACTCACGGCTACTTTGCATGTCCTCTTTGTGGAGAAGAAACTACATCTGTTTATCTCCCTGAAAGTAAGAAGATTTGTTACATGGGACATCGTAGATTTCTTCCGTCCGGACACAAGTTTCGATACGATAAGACAAATTTCAACAACGAGCAAGAACTTAAGCGTCCTCCAAAACCACTGACTGGTTATCAAGTTGAGCCTTTGTGATGATAAGCAGTGACTACTGTTTCTACCATTTATATTCTACGACAGCAATTTTTATGCCACGAACAGTTACTTTGCTTAATACAAGTTTCCAGTAGTGATAATACCCCCTGTAATAGTTTCCAGTAGAATGACTTATGCTTCGATTTGCACGCATTTAATATATATGTTGCTTGGTTGCCAAAAAAATTCTCTGTAATTCACTTCTGGCATTAAACCCAAGTCATTATTAGGCAAATTTGGGTCTAGTTCATATGCTATGAAACTTGGGCCATCGCTGCATGTTTGTGAAATGGTTTTGGGTAGCATGAGTTTTGTTTTTTGTTAGTTCTGTAAATGTGAATCCATATATTCACTCCAAAAATGCTTATATAACAGGTACTATATGTCGAGATTCCACAGCATTAGTAATTCATGGAAAAGCAGTACCACCCACATATGAAAAAGTGTTGTTGGATAAAATTTTATTGCCGAATGAGCTAACCGCCAAAATATGTCGACAATTTACCGAGACCTTTGGGGATGTTGGAGTCGGAGGTTATGTGAGCCATCAAAAGGGTTTGATACGATATCTTTAGTCGGAGGTATTGATATTTCTGACTTGTTCTTTGCATATATTGCTGATTTTCTTTTGTTTTCCTGTACACAATAGTACACACAGTCATGCATACATAAATACAAGCATGCAAGCACCTTTCACAATTTACATTCAAGACTTATCACATGCAAAATAGATATATCAAGTTTTAAGAATTTATAAGGGTGGTTTGCTCACCTGGATAGTTTGACAGAGAGGAAAGAGAACCTGAAAAAGATTTCAAAATCTGGAAATTGAGGCTTGATCAAATTTTCTTTATCCTAACCGTTGTTTGCTTTGAATTGCTTTGTACTAGTAGTCTTGGCTTTAGTTAGATGTATATATATATATGCCTTGTACTTGTAGTCTTGGCTCTAGTTAGATGTGCAGTTTGCTTTATTACTGCCTGGTCTGTCGTAGATGTATACTTGTAGTTTCTTTTACTGGTTTGCCTTTGATCCTATTTACAGTCTGGCATAGTATCCATACGCATTTGGTCCAACCAGTTTGTTCTTGTATATCATGTGATGGTTAGTTTGCATCAGTTATTTATGCATTTCAGTATAGTTGCATTCTTGTGCTTTGTCTCTGCATTCACTTCAGATATACTGACTTTTGTTTTCATCCCCTGGTTGCTTGGTACATTTCTGTAGCTCCACTGATGGTCTATATTGTGTTGAGCTTCAAGTCTGCACTGCAAATCATTTTGCCTCGAGTTTGTAGCTGCACTGCAAATCATTTCTGTAGCTCCACTGATGATCTATATTGTGTTGAGCTTCAAGTCTGCACTGCAAACATTGAAGTCTGAAAACTGGAATGCTTTGCCCTGTAATGAACCATGTAGACTTCACTGCTTGCAAAACAATGTAGTGTAATTAATGAAATCTTTGTACTGTAGTGTAATAAACAATGCAGTGTAATAAGTATGATATTCCGGCATGGTAGTATTCTGTTTGCAAAACAATGAGTGTAATTATAAGTTTGATAATAATATTATATGTATGGAATATGTGCGATCTGTTTATAGTGCTTGTGTACCAATATTTTGATATATATTGATATTCTGGTATATATACTGAGATATACGCAGTAGTGAGTTACAGATGTGATTTTGTAGGGGCAGGAGCAAACACTATGTGCAACGGTTGTTAACCATTGCTTTATGTGTGACTTGGGCATAAAGCAACGGTTTTAAACCGTTTTTTACTGGACATAAAGCAACGGTTTATACCCGTTGCTTATTGTCCATAAAGCAACGTTTTATACCCGTTGCATATTTCCCAATTTGCAACGGTTAATACCCGTTGCCTTTGATCCAATTTGCAACGGTTTATACCCGTTGCCTTTGACACAATTTGCAACGGTTTATACCCGTTGCCTTTTGGACATAAAACAACGGTTTTGTCCCGTCGCTAAATTCAACAACTCCTGTAATGAAGACGGTTTTTACCCGTTGCTTTTAGACTTAACAACAATTTATACCCGTTGTTAATATCTTATAATGGTGTAGTGTGAATGACAGACATAAATTTCAGATGACTTTTAATGAGAATATAATAACCTATGACAAGAAAATGGGTAGGATTAGGATTAATCTCTTCTTTTATTTCTCTCCTTTTTGTTACATTGAGAAACGCAATTACCATGCATTTATGCTATTGCTTTGTGCAAAGCTAAAAATAGCCGAATGACTAAAGATTAGCTATAAAAAATTAGTGGACTATAATATAAATATAAACGAGATTGTAGAACTATGGTCATGAATTCTCCACTATTGAAACTCAACTAAAACAGTTGAGGCCTATAAAAATTGTTTTGTAGAGTGACAATATATAATGATCCATCAATTTCTGAAGGAAAAAGGAGGAAAAAATGAAAAAAAGAAAGAAAGAAGAAGGGTGTTACTTATAGCATTGTAGTAAATTTTGCAATGTTCCACCTCTTCATAACAATATTGGCTATGGCAATAATAATAACAATTCATAAACGCTACATCAAGAAAATAAACATGAAAAGCACATTCGAACATTGTTTTGAACAAGATTAAACAATTCAATGGATAAGATATAAACATTAGACAAAAGCTAAAAGAATTTCAAGTATACATCTTTTTTTCTATGTGAAATCAAAGGAACAAAAAAAAGTGTTTTAGAATTTTTCAACCATCTACTTGCCGTTGATATTCTGTTAAATAAAAAATGAATGTTGTAGAAAGTTATAACATTTCCAACTACTACTCAAATTGGTTTATTTTGAGCATGATTATAATTGAGCATATTGTACAAGACAAACTACTTTTTTTGGATATGAACTCGTATTCCATTTTCACTATACAAAGCCTTTATACTGCGAATAGAATAAATGGAATATCATCTAAAAATTAAAATAGTGCTTTAAGATTGAGATATCCAATCACATTTATTATATGGTAATTTTTATTATTTACAAATTAAAGATTTGTATAATTTTGCAGTACTAATTTACTTGTATCAATTTATTTTAATATTCAAAATTCATTGTATTGTAGGATTATTATATTAACAGATGATCAACTATGGATGTATCGTAGAGTTTGTGATGGTTTTGTAACTCAAGAATTTTATGATGGTGTTGGAAAATTTGTTAATTTTGCATTTTCCCAAGCATTATCAGAGAGAGTTGTCAAATCTCCATGTGTGAAATGTGATAATAGAAAATTTCAAAATAGAGGTTATCATAGAGCATTTGCTACGAAAAGCATTTACTTCAGATTATTTGCGTTGGATATATCATGGGGAGACGAATACAGAAGAAACGTTATTACCAGAATCTTCACATAATAATGTCAATGTTAACCCGTATAGGAAAATGCTTACGGATGCAATTGGTGAAAATTATGTCCATCAAAACAAAGAATTTGATTACATAAATGATGAAACACCTAATTCTGAAGCTAAAAAATTCCTTGATATGTTGAGAGTTATTAATGAGCCTTTATATGATGGTTGCAAAATAGAGACAGTATTGTCAGCATGTGTGAATATTATGGTATTAAAGGCCTAAACAAGATTGACATAAGCAGGTTTTAATTATGCTAGTTCCATTATAAAAAATGTTTTTCCAGAACACAATAAATTAAATAATAGTAATTATGAGGCGATAAAGATGCTGAAACCTTTGGGACTGGGTTATGAAAAAATTGATGTATGTCATAATTTTTTCATGTTATATTATAAAGAGAATGAGGCAAAGAATTTCTTTGATATTTGTAAAGAACCGAGATATAAGTCTTCTAATTCTAGTTGTTGTAGGAAAAAAAATCCGAAGTACAACTACGTTATTTTCCTATCATACCACGTTTAAAAAGATTGTTTATGTCTTCAAAGCACGCTAAAGACATGATATAGTATTATTACAATTGTTCCATCAATGGTAAATTGGCTCACCCAGTTGATCGTGAGGCATGGAAGCATTTTGATCAGTTTTATCTTGACTTCGCTAATTCTCCATGAAATGTTAGGTTTGGACTTTGTAAAGACGTTTTTAGCCCATTTGGTACTCGATCAACTACTTATTCATTTTGGCCTATGATTTTGGCTGTACATAATTTGCCACCATGGAAGTGTATGAGAAAACCATTCATGTCCTTAAACATGATTATCCTAGGTCCAAAAAGTCCAGGAAAAAACTTGGATATTTTTCTATTACCTTTGGTTGATGACTTGTTGGATTTAGCGGTGTAATAGCTTACGATGTGCATAGAAAAGTAAATTTTCTTTTAAGAGCTGCGCTAATGTGGACCATTAGTGACTTTCCAGCTGATGGAATGTTGTCTGGTTGGAGTGCACATGGTAGATTAACATGTTCTTGTTGTATGGAGTGAACAAAATCCTTTATCTTGAGAAGGGCAGTAAACCTTCATGATTTGATTGTCATCGATGTTTCCTACCATTTGATCATCCATTTAGGAAACAAAAAGACAAGTTCAGGAAGAATAAAATTGAATTAGATAGTGCTCCAGTCCAATGTTCTGGCGATGAGTTGAAAAATATTGTGTCATAATTGCCTTACGTTGCACCTGGGTTTAAATCAGGAAATAAAAAAATAGCAGGCTTTGGTGAAACACGCAATTGGCTTCGTAGAAGTATATTTTGGGACCTTCCATACTAGAAGAGTAATCTGATTCCTCACACTATAGACGTGATGCATGTTGAGAAAAACTTTTTCGACAATGTATTTGGGACTCTAATGGATACCGATAAAACAAAAGACAATTTAAAAGCTAGAATTGATCTTGAAAAGTATTGTGAAACACGCAATTGGCTTTGGTGAAACACGCAATTGGCTTCGTAGAAGTATATTTTGGGACCTTCCATACTAGAAGAGTAATCTGATTCCTCACACTATAGACGTAATGCATGTTGAGAAAAACTTTTTCGACAATGTATTTGGGACTCTAATGGATACCAATAAAACAAAAGACAATTTAAAAGCTAGAATTGATCTTGAAAAGTATTGTAGTAGACATGATGGATGAGCTTGGTTAAACATCACAACGGTCGGTATCACAAGCCGATAGCTCCTTACTGCCTTACTAAAGCCAATCAAAAAGATGTTTGTAAGTGGGTTAAATCAATTAAATTTTCAGATGGATACACTTCAAACATAAGAAGATGCGTTAATGAGTCTGAAACAAGAATAAGTGGGTTCAAGAGCCATGACTGTCATGTGTTTATGCGAAAACTCCTTCCTACCACGTTCTAACCATTTGTACCAAAAAGTGTATGGGAAACTTTGGTGGAGTTAAGCAACTTTTTCCATGAACTTTGTGCGAAAAATATAAATATAGTACATATGGCACTTCTAAATAAAAATATCATTGAAGTTACTTGTAAACATGAGAAGATATTTCTGCCTAGTTCTTTTAATTCTATGGAACATTTAGTTGTTCATTTACCATATGAGGCTATGATATGTGGTCCGGTTGGATATCACTTATTGTATCCATTTGAACAGTATGTTTTTAGTATAATGTTTGAAGCTTTCTTAATGTTGTATTAATGATATTCCAACCACTTCTTTTAGTATGGTGCATGCAACAATCTGTACCTTAATGGGCCTAAATTTCGACATAAATCAAAACTCAAGTCTATCAAAACATAGATCGTTGGATTTGGTACCTGCAAATAAGCATGAGAATTATCAGATATCGATAGAAATCTAAACTCACAGGGGAAACAATAATACGATAAGAATACTGACTATGACCACTACCTTGGAATTAATGGTATTCCTTGGATATCAGATTGTCACATCAGCATCGAGCATGAGAGAAAGAAGACTTCTCCAACAATAAAGCACATCCAGCTCTAGTGAGTTGTTCCCCTAAATCTATCATGTGGGTTGTAATGAAGAAGGGGTCATAACGATGTTCTGGTGACCGGAAATATAAACTGTCCATTACATAAATTTATACTGGTTGGTTTTTATTTAATTGTTATGTCCATTAAGGTTAGCAATTCTAATCTAATCTAATCTTGCATTGCACACACAATTACTTACTTACTTACCAATTCCCAAGGTACAAAATACCGATGAAACCTTATCAACCACCCAACAATTCCAAACTCATTAGCCACTTAATATTTCTAAATATGAAGCGGGCGTCCATAATACTTTTAAAAGAGAAATAGACAGACTCTGCCATTTAAGACCTCAATCAACGTAAACCCCGTCATTTAAGACCTATTCTCAATGTGGTTTTCTAACAATGTTGTCAATGGTCGCTGGGTCCTAGCTACAAAAACCTCTAACCACTATTTAATACTTCTGACATTTAATATCCAATAATTATCACATCTATCACCGATAAAATCGTAGGCATGTACTAAACAGTACCCAAACCACTTAATACCTTTTATTGGAAATATGCAGACTCTGGTCATTTAAGACCTCAATTAAGACAGACCCCATCATTTAAGACCTATTTTCAAGGCATGCTCCTCAATGTTACTATCATTATTACGGCTTTAGCAATGTGAGAGACTGTAGCCAATCCACTTAATACATCCAAGTGGAAAATAGGCAGACTCTGGTCATTTAAGACCTTAACTAAGGTGGACCCCATCATTAAAGACCTATTTCCAGAAGAGTGCTTCTCAATGGTACTATTTAGGTGTCATTGCTTTGAAATCTTATTCGGCCACTTAATACTTATTTTATAGGTAAGAGGAGGACCCTACAGTCACTTAAGACCACAAACCTGAAGTGAACCCTTCTTCAGATATCCACTATCTAGCTGTCATTGATTGGAAATATTATTCAGCTACTTAATACTTCTTTTATAGGAAAGAGGAGGACCCTACAGTCACTTAAGACCCCAAACCTGCAGTGAACCCTTCTTGAGATATCCACCATCACTCTCAATTATAAATATAGAATCTCATTAGGTTACTTCTTTCAGTTAGGGGGGGGCTACAGCCACTTAAGACCTCAACACTGAAGTAAAACCTTCTAGAGACATCCTTATTTGGAATTTCACTAGGTTACTTAATACTTCTATTTAGGAGAGAGCCAATACTTAGAACCACTTAAGACCTCAAACCAGAAGTGAACCCCTATGGAGATACCCCTCAATGCTCCTAATTTCAAATTTGGACCATTTAATACTTTCCAATAAAGAAAGCAGGTCCAATCTCTCACGTCATCATGGGTCCTATGATTAGTATATTTCACATTAGTATTAAGTGCACCCGACTGTTGGTAGCCTCAAAGTGAAGGGTAGTCTTCCTTTGAGTGACCCTACTGATCTCGCATCACTAACCTACTAAGTCCAATTAACCATCCTAAGTCTTTATTTATATTATCTTAGGTAGACATTGGACTTAGCTTACTAATTTCTTTTTTATTTAAGGTAATAAGATTTAACTTAAATACTTATCTACCCATAAATCCCCGCTTAATTGTCATAAATGTCAATTTGTCCAGAGAATCCTAACGGACATTTCTTAAGACATTTATGTATGATTACTAATTTCAAATTAGTAACTTTTTATATCTATTCCATTTTTATTAATTCAACTTCTTTATTTATTAGTCTCATTAATCCATTTACCCTATCAAATTATTACAACTCCCATATTTATTACCATTTATTTCCCATTTATTGGAGTTACAACATTTTAAATTCATTTCCCATTGATTAATTATCATAAACGCGAATATTACATGTAAGCATCATTGTTAGCTTTTCATTTAATTATTATAACCGCAGTGAATTACATATAGATATCTACTTTTATCTAATGTATTCTACTTATACATCTTCATTAGAATACTATTCCATGTTCAATTGTTAGAATCATATCTAAAAGATTATCCGCTATAATTTATATAAATTAGTCCAAAAAAATGATTTAACTTTAAAATATAAAAGATTACAAAGTTTGAAATTACATGGAATAATTATTTCTTTTTATTACTGAAATTGACAGTGCAAACTACAATGAATTCATACTTTACATGTCTCTTTATATTTTTATTTGCATATATTCCTTGTTAGATCAAGCGCTGTATTTTTCTTAAAAGGGAAAGAAATCAAACTAATTTACAAATATTAAACGGATCTAAATTCCAACAGTTTCAAACATTGAAAAGTTTACATTCCACAAGATTAGGGTAATAATCAAATTTATAACATTATTATACAACCTATTTCAGATTTGGAATAAATTTCGTCCAAATCAACATTCTACATTCGTACTTTTGGGACTGATTTCCATATCAGGTTGTAAACAATTCTAAATCAATTCATAAACAAGAATATGTAGGCAATATTTATTATATTTAGATCATATTTAATTCGCTGCCTACAACTCATATACCATTATCCAATTAGGCATAAAAATCAAATAAATGCCAACGGGATAATTTTCATATTATAACAATCTATAAAATTTCTCACTCACCTTTTAAAGGCGATCCAAACCTCCAGATCTGTTGTAGAACCTTTGATTCATCTTTAAATCCTTTTTTAATCCAAGAGATGTGTATAAAATGGTATAAACATACATAAGAATTACATATCTGAGAAGAGATTTTGGATTAGGAGAGAAAATAGATACAAATAGATACAAATATATATAAATATATAAATTACCTTAAATACGCATATGGTTGATTCTCTTCTTTTCTCCTTTTTATTAGATTTCTACTTTTCTCCAATTTTTATGAATATAGATACAGATATCTTATCTTTATTATTTAGAAAGAAAGTGCAGAAGAAGAAATGACAGAGCTTTGCTACTGCCTACATAAAAATATGAGAAGAGAATGGAAGGCTAGACTTTAATTTATAGGCGCTAGAATCAACCAGAACCATTCGATTTAAAATATTAAATCCGGACCGTATATGACCTAGATTTAGTGGAGCCGCCAAGCACGAAGCGGTCGACTGCTCCCTTCCTAAGGGTCGACTGCCCCTGGTCGACCGCTCTAATATGCGGGTCGACCCGTGGGCCCAAGATAATTAATTAAATACACTAACTTTATTCATTTATTTATTTTCATTCGTTTTTCATCAGTAACTTCTTCGTTTGGACTTCGATCGTAACACTCCAAATATGAAAGTTGCTTATAATTTCGCCATGAATGCAATGGTGCAAGTTTCATGGTCAAATTCATTGTTTGCACAAATCCATTTTCGGAGCCTAATAAATTAACTAACCAACTAATTAATTAACTAATGCCAAATTACTGGGTATTACATTCTTCCCAGATTAAAAAGAATTTCGTTCCCAAAATTTAACCAATGACTAAGTCAAGGTTTTGGCTCCTAAGCGACATAACCAATGAGTGTACAACAAATTTTATAACAGAACGTGCACAAGTGTATAGTGTATTACTGTATCACCATACAAAAAATATGTATGCAGAATGATTCTAAATCGGATCCTCCTATATGAATGCATTTCTTTTGAAAACACTTTTTAAAAATATGATGCAAACAACCAACATATATACCGGTAGTTCTATATGTATGCAACTTTTTGAAGAAAATTTGTTTTCAACAAAAAGTCCCATGCTCTTACAAATAGAAATATAAAGCAACCAATTTTACATCCACTTCCTACCATCCAGTAATCTAACGCATCAAAAAATCACTTTCTAAACTTTACTACTATGCTGATAAAAGGAAATTAGGCGGGGAATTCAACATTCTTACTATACTATAATCGTCCTATTCTCGTAGTACAGTGGAAATCTCCTCGCTGCCCCGAATTTACTTCAAATTTTCCACGTACAAAACACATAATGAGGCTTATTTTCAAGCTCTAAAATGAAATTAAGTCTAATAATAGACTTACGCATGTCGTCGACAAGGTATGGTAATAGAAATCCAAAGGCTAAAACAGTTTTTCCCTTGTTATCGCTTACATTTATTGCATCGTCAACCCTAATGCACTGCTAAATTCGCAAATTCTAACTCTACTTGCCTTCCCCACACCAAACAGGTGCCCTTCAAAATTAAAGATTTCACAAAAGTCTTTCTTACTTTTCAAATTTGTATGTCATTCATAAAATAAAATCCAAAATATTTAGACGCACATTTTCCCTTGAATTAAATTTTTTGAACAAAAACTCTAAAAATAATTTAAGAGCCAAAATAACTAAAACAAAAATCTTTTTCTTACTTTTTTTTTCTTTTTTTCTTTCAAAAGGGAGCTTTTCAAATCAAGAGAAAATTGTTTAAAATATTTTTCATCTTAAAAATTTTGATAATCAAACCATAATTTCAGCGTAGTCCGATGTCAGTTATACGCTCGACGCATGAACTAAATTCCAAAATTCTACAATTAATCTTTACCCAAAAATTTAACATTTTATTTAAAATTGTCAACACATCTATTATTAAAAAAAATTAGCTTTTAAGGAACATGAGCAATGACCCGTGATATCAAAATAACTTTATCGTGCCCTTTCGCTAAACTTTTCCAATTGTCCTAAACTTCCAGTCTTATATTGCATCTACTGTTAATCAAGTATCTTTATGAAATTCCCATATTTATATTGCTTCTTTACTATGGATATAGAGAAGAAGTTCACTTATCCAGAAACAATAACATAATGAATAAATAGGAACTCATAATATCCTGCGTGTCTTTTTACAAGAGACGACTAACAATTATAACCCAAGCAATCTAAAAGAAAAGAACAAATGCTGGAAGGGAAAATACAACAACACCATACTCCTAAAACAATGTCTACAGACTACGAGACACCTTGCTCCGCGGTTGGAGCTCGATCCATTGGTGCGACCCTTAAATGGTCATAGCATGGCAACTATACACCTAAATCTCGTGTCGTTGGCATTACTGGTGTTGCTGACGGCTTTGGAATTTCCATCTTTCTATGGAAGGATCTAATAATGGTAGAAGGAACCTTTTACTAAATTGCCTCTCCACGGAGATTCACCCGTAATACCCAACGATGAGAGTGGATAGGTGAAAATATGAAAAGTGACTCTGTGGAGTGCTAATACTTGATCAACAAGTTGAATCAAAAGGGTGTGGGTTCAATTGTTGGCGATACTGCCAATACTAGTATAGGAGGTCTTCCGCACCAAGGATAAATCCGGTCGTAACTTCCCATCTTTGGGATGATGTTGTGCCGAATGATGCATATTCAGATGGACAGTCAGACATATATTATCTATCTTCCTAACACCGACATCCTGGGAAAAGATTTGGTGTAAAACCTTTGAGTCGATCACTTCAAAATCATCCAAGTCTGCGTCCTTCATGGAGACCTACAAAATCTCAACAAGATCATCATTAGTTAGCGAAATCAAGACACCCTTCACCTCCAAACGAATTAGATAGTTGTCTCCATCGAAATTCTATACCAATAGGACATCAAAAGGATAGATACAGCATGGGTAACGTTCCTGGTCAAAGGTCTCGAAGCAGAGGATCGGTGCAAGTCATACCATGAAAAATAGCTCTTCCAGCCAAAAAGCAGCGAAACCTTCTGCTTATTCCGGTCCAGCTAAGTGGCCTCTAGAGAGTTGAAACCATAATGGTGCGAGGAAAAACTGGTAGTGCGGAAAGGTGTCTTGGGCTAAGAAGTGGTCGGAGGGAGAAAATAGGGTTTAGATCTGGAGTGATGGTGGGACGAGATCTGGAGTGATGGAGATTAGGTTTGGCTTGTTGAGGTATAAGGAACGAAAGAAGGAAACTGGGGGAATTCAGACGCGATTTTAATAGTCGCGTTCCAGGTTCAAGTTGTACCAAAACTCGTTAACCGGTAGACCTTTCTAGGTTTACAGCTAGGTGGTCAACCGCTAGACGGGCTTTGGATGTTAATTGAACCTAGACCCAATCAGGGTCAGATATAATAATAATCATTTTGCGCCGTCTCCTTCGATTCGACACGATCCAAAAAGTTCTTATCCTCATTACAGTGGTGTCAAATTCTACCGCCTGTCCTGAACCATGCTCCAGCACTACATAGTAGTCCCAGCAAAACTACTGTGACCAACAAAAATTCCAAAAACCCAAAAAT
Source organism: Allium fistulosum (assembly GCA_030737815.1). Lineage (NCBI taxonomy): Eukaryota > Viridiplantae > Streptophyta > Magnoliopsida > Asparagales > Amaryllidaceae > Allium > Allium fistulosum. The sequence continues at coordinate 1,397,260,646 of CM060902.1, forward strand.
ATTCCAGCTGTTATTTCCTGCCTACTTCGCATGGAAATATTTCTGCCAATAGCTGGTCGGTACAAAAACACTTCTAACCACATACCCCAATAAAATTGAATGTCATTCCTACTTTGATCATACCTTAGAGAGAGAAAATATAAAAACCTCGATTTTATAAACCGAAAAATCATGGAGCTAAATATATGCTCCTTTATACTTGTTTCTAAATAGCAGAAACTACTTCATACCAAAGCTTCCCTTTAAAAATCAAGCTTATATATAAATATTTCAGGGTTTCCAAAAACCTTTTTAAAACACAAGTTTCCCAAATCGAAAAACTATTTTCCTTCCAAAATCAATATCAAGCCTTTACTGATATATATAAATATTTAAGGATTTCAAAAATTAATCTTTTATAAATTAAGAATTTCTTAACTCGACCAACTTAGTGGTATACGTGTTTCTTTGAAAATTTAAATTTCAAAACTTCTCCAAAATAAAATTTCCAAAATAAATCCTTAGGAAAAGAAATCCTTTGAAAACTCCTTTTTCCAAAATCTAAGGTATTTCCAAAATATACTTTATAAAAATTCTCTCATAGGTTTTTAGACTAAGGAATTGACATTAATTATTCAAATAAAAACCCAATTTGTCATCTACGAGGCGACCAATGAATGCACTCTAGCAAAAACTCACTTTTAGAAAATTGCGACATACAGACTCTAATTTTTCGTCCATCTAGAATAAATGTGTGTCTCCGACTGGAAATCAAATCCAACATTGCAAGGTAGCTAGAATCTCAACCATCAAGTTGAACACCTCCAGTATTTGGGATTCAGCCATATATCATACTCATGCTCTTTATCAACAACGCTTTACGCATCACCAGCACTCCATGGGGTATTACGGAGTCAGCATGAAAATCTTAACTCTAAGATACTTCCAACCCATAGTTGCTTTGCCCATTCCTTTGGAGTAGAACTAAAACTACTTTTATAGCCGAAACTCTTAGAATCTAGCATAAAAATATAATATTACTAGATAGGAAAGTACAAATACGTTCTCTAAATTTATCCTAATTCCTTTGATCTACTAACCTAGGCTCTAATACCAAATGTAACAATCCATACTTTAATAGGCCCAAATTCTACAAAAATCGAAAATCAAGTCCATCAAAGCACAGATCGTTTGATTTGGTACCTACAAATAAGCGTGAGCATTATCAGAGATTGATAGAAATCTAAACTCACAACAGAAACAATAATAGGATAAGAATACCGACTATGACCACTACCTTAGAATTAACGGTATTCCTTGGATACCAAATTGTCACATCAGCATCGAGCATGAGAGAAAGAAGACTTCTCCAACAACAAAGCACATCCAGCTTCAGTGACCCGTTCCTCTAAATTTATCCTGTGGGTTGTAATGAGGAGTGGGTCAGAACAACGTTCTGATGACTGGAAATATGAACTGTCCATAACGTAAATTTATACAGATTAGTTTCCATTTAATTATTATGTCCATTAAGTTTAGCAGTTCTAATCTAACCTTGCATTGTACACACGATTACTTACTTACCAATTCCCAAGGTACAAAATACCGATGAAGCCTTATCAACCACCCAATAATTCCAAACTCATTTTCCACTTAATGCTTCTAAATATAAAGCTGCCTTCTATAATAATTTTAAAAGAGAAATAGGCAGACTCAGCCATTTAAGACCCCAATCAAGGTAGAACTCATCGATTAAGACCTATTTCCAAGTTGGTTTTCTAATAATGTTGTCAATGGTCGATGGGCTCTAGCTACAAAGACCTCTAACCACTATTTAAGGCTTTTGACATTTAATGTCCAACTATTAACGCATCTATCGCCGATAAAATCGTAGCCATGTAATTAACAGTACCCAAACCACTTAATACCTTTTACTGAAATATGCAGTCTCTGGTCATTTAAGACCTTAATTAAGCAGACCCCATCATTTAAGACCTATTTCAAGGCGTGCTCCTTAATGTTACTATTGTTATTACGGCTTTTGCAATGTGAGAGACTGTACCCAAGCCACTTAATTCTTCCAAGTGGAAAATAGGCAGACTCTGGTCATTTAAGGCTTTATTAAGGCAGACCCCATCATTTATAACCTATTTCTAGAAGCGTGCTCCTCAATGGTACCATCTATCTGTCATTGCTTGGAAATCTCATTGGGCTACTTAATACTTCTTTTATAGAAAAGAGGAGGACCCTACAGTCACTTAAGATCCCACACCTGAAGAGAACCCTTCCCGAGATATCCACTATCACTCTTAATTATAAATAAGGAATCTCATAAGGTTACTTCTTTCGGTAGGGAGGCGGGCCCTACAGCCACTTAAGACCTCAACACTGAAGTAAAACCTTTTAGAGACATCCTTATTTATTTGGAATTTCACTAGGTTACTTAATACTCCATTTAGGAGAGATGCAGACCCTACAGCCACTTAAGACCTCAAACCAGAAGCGAACCCCTATGGAGATACCCCTTACCGCTCCTAAATTCAAATTTGGACCATTTAATACTTACCAATAAAGAAACAGGCCCAATCTCTCACGTCGTATCTCACATTAGTAGTAAGTGCACCCGACTGTTGGTAGCCTCAAAGTGAAGGGCAGTCTTCCTTCGAATGACTCTACTGATCTCGCATCATTAGCCTACTAAGTCCAATTAACCATCCTAAGTCTTTACTTATACTATCTTAGGTGGACATTGGACTTAGCTTACTAATTCCCTTTTTATTTAAGGTAATAAGATTTAACTTAAATACTTATCTATCCATAAATCCCTGCTTAATGCTCGTAAATGTCAATTTATCCATAAAATCCTAACGGACATTTCCTAAGACATTAATGTATGATTACTAATTGCAAATTAGTAACCTTTTATATCTATTCCATTTTTATTAATTCAACTTCTTTATTTATCAGTCTCATTATTCTATTTACCCTATCAAATTATGCAACAACCATATTTATTACCATTTATTTTCTATTTATTGGAGTTACAACTTTTTAATTTCATTTCTATTGAATTAATCATCCTAAACATGAATATTATGTGTAAGCGTCATTATTAGCTTTTTATTTAATTATTATAAGCGCAGTAAATTACGTATAGATATTTACTTTTATCAAATATATTCTAGTTATATATCTTCATTAGAATATTTTATTCCATGTTCATTTGTTGGAATCATATCTAGAAAGATTATCCGCTATAATTTCTATAAATTATTCCAAAACAAAAGATTTAACTTTAAAATATAAAAGATAACATCGTTTGAAATTATAAGGAACAATCATTTCTTTTTATTACTGAGATTGACAGTGTAAATTACAATGAATTCATATTTTACACGTCTCTTTCCCTTTTTATTTGTATCTATCCATTGTTAGATCAAATGCTATATTTTGTAAGGAAATTTGACCGTTTTGTAAGGAAATTAATACGAAAACATTAATGGATTTCCTTCCTTATTTTGTAAGGAAATTTGACCGTTTCTTTCCTCAAACGTTTCCTTCCTCATTTTGTGGTCAGTAGAATCTAAAGGGTTTTCCTATTAATATGCTAATCAATAAAATGGTTATAATCTAGAGCGTTAATTTCCCTCATCTTGATCTTGATGGACGATCAAGGCTAAGTCAACAAATCTGGAAATTTGGTCCTCTCTCTACCTATAAATATTAACCTTTGCCCATCACAAAGGATATAGAAAAACACATAAAGAAAGATATAGGAAAAGAGAGAGAAACCATTTCCTTTCTCCATTGAAATAACTTTCGACAGCAACCATTGCTGATTCATATACAAGATGTCTGGAGGTATGTTTTATTGATTCATTACATATGTGATAATCATGTAATTCTAGATCTTAGGGTTTATGTTATTTGCAAGATAAAGATTACATGTGGTATCAGAGCAAGGTTTTAGAACTCATGATTATCCATCAATATATATATAAAACGAAACTAGCATAGATTTATGATATGATGTTTGTAATTTTACTATAATAATAATGATGATTATTAGTGTTAATGTGATTCAAGTTTAATATTCATATTATTTAAGTTGCTATAATAATCATGATCGTCAATATTATTCTATTTACTGTATGCTTAGATCTGGATCTGGAAATTTTATATTTCCGCAAAAGTTAATTTTTCTACCTTAATGTTTGACCTACTGTATAATATGGAACAACTTATTGTATGCGAATACTTTTCAGAAAGTATACATATTGAAAACAATTGTTTCCTAGTTTGACATTAAATTCATAATCTGGAACTTGCAAAATAATTGTTTATATGTTAAATTCATGTATAAAATTTACTTAGAGTTACTAGACATTTATTATCCTAGCTGTGGATTACTTGAAAGAATGACAAATGTTTATGCGGGAAAAAAAAACTTCTGCGTTTAATTTTCTTGTTTCCTCTGGTCTGATGCATGCAGTCCCGTCCACAGGCGGCTGCTGCTTGCACAATAACGCATGAAACATTAACGTTTATCATTCTTCCATGAGTATGGTTCTACTGCCTACCCACAGGAGGCGCTAAACCTAACCACTTATTATGACATGTGTTTTATTCTAATAAAGAAGCCTACATTTCTTTTATATCTGCAGTTGCAATACCCTCAAACCTTAATTCGCACGCTACGTCTATCATCGGACTCAATGGAACCAACTACTCAGAATGGAGAGAGCAAGTTGAGTTTTCTTTGGGCGTACTTGAACTGGACATGGCTCTCCTTAAGGAAAAGCCAACCCCACTTACTGACACAAGTACGCCTGAGGAAAACAAACTCCATGATGATTGGGAACGATCTAGTAGGCTCAGCATGATGTTTATGCGAATGGTGATTGATACCAACATCAAAACCTCCCTACCCAAACTTGAAAGCGCAAAAGAATATTTGCAATCCATTGAAACTCGGTTCAAGACTGCAAACAAATCCCTTGTTGGGAAATTTATGGCAGACCTTGTAACCATGAAGTTTGATGGTTCTCGCTCAATGAGCGCTCATGTCATTGAAATGATTAACCTTGCTGCCAAACTTAAGAACTTGGGATTGGTTATGGACGATGCTTTTCTCGTCCAGTCCAATTCATTCTCACTAGCTTACCTCCTCAGTATGAACCATTCAAAATTCATTACTACACTATTATGGAAAAGTGGAGTCTAAATGAATTGACTAACAAACTGGTTCAAGAGGAGTCTAGGCAGGGCTCGCATGACATTAAAGTTGCTTATTTCACTCAAGGGGTTGGAAAACAAGCTGGAAAAAGGAACAACTCACAGCATAAAAGAGCACCACCCAAATCTGATGACGCCACTCAACCATCCTAGAAGAAAAAGAAGGATGATGTCTGCAAATTCTGCAAGAAACCTGGACACTTCCAGGCAGATTGCATTAAGCGCAAAGCATGGTTTGAAAAGGAAGGTAACCCAATGGGTTTCGTAAGTCATTTAGAATCAAATCTTACTAATGTACCTTCTTCTACTTGGTGGATTGATACTGCTGCTAATGTTCATGTTTTGAATTCTTTGCAGGGATTCATTACGATCCAAACCACAAACCCAAGTGAGAATTTCATTTTCATGGGGAATAAAGATAAAGCTCCAGTTGAAGCTATTGGAACTTTTCGTCTCATTTTAGATAGCGGTTATCAGTTAGATTTATGTCAAACTCTTTATGTTCCGTCTATTTCCCGTAATTTGATATGTAAGTGTACTTGATAAATTTGGATATTCTTTTGAAGTTGGAAATGGAATTTTAGTTTATTTAAAAATTCTAGTCTTATTGGTTCTGGAATATTAATTGATGGACTTTATAAACTTCATCTTAAACAAAATGCTGAAATCCAACTCACCCTACATGGAAAAGAAACTAAAGGAAAGTCATCCAAGAATGATTCTTACTTCTTGTGGCATAAAAAACTGGATCATATATATCCAGTGAAAGAATCAAGAGGTTAGTGAAAAATGGTGTCCTACCGGACCTAGACTTCGCTAACATTACAGCATGTGTTGATTGTATTAAAGGAAAAACAACAAAAAAAACACAAAGAAAGGAGCCACAAGAAGTACACAACTTCTTGAAATAATACATACAGATATTTGTGGACCTTTTGATGTTCCAACTTTTGGAGGAGAGAAATATTTCATCAATTTTATCGATGATTTTTCACGTTATTGCTATCTTTATCTATTGCATGAAAAATCTCAGTCAGTGGATGCTGTACAAGTGTTCATTACTGAAGTCGAAAGACAATTAGAAAGAAAAGTGAAAATCATTAGGTCAGATAGGGGTGGTGAATTCTATGGAAGGTATGATGAAACGGGACAACATCCTGGACCTTTTGCTAGACTTCTTCAAAAACTTGAAATTGTTGCACAATACACAACGCCTGGATCTCCATGGCAGAATGGTGTAGCTGAAAGGCGAAATCGTACATACATGGAAATTGTTAGATCCATGATGAGTCATGCAAATTTACCTATATCATTATGGATGGATGCATTACGAACAGCTGTCTACATCTTAAATAGAGTTCCAAGTAAGGCCGTTCCAAAGACTCCTTTTGAACTTTGGAAAGGATGGAAACCTAGTTTAAGACATCTCAAAATTTGGGGTTGCCCAGCTGAAGCTAGACTGTACAATCCAAATGAAAAGAAATTGGATTTTAAGATAGTCAGTGGTTACTTTATAGGTTACCCAGAAAAATCTAAAGGATATAGATTTTATTGTCCTAACCATAGTACAAGAATTGTTGAAACCGGCAATGCCAAATTCTATGAAAATGGTGAAATCAGTGGGAGTACAAAACAACAAGAAGTGGTCATTCATGAAATAAGGGTACCCATTATCTTACCTTCTATTTCGAAAGATATTGGGAATCATCCCATTGTTGAACCTGTTCATAATGAGGGAAACCCAATAAATGATCAACAACTCCATAATGAATTATCACCAATCATAATGTTGATGAAGTACCACAGGAACTAGTATTAAGAAGATCTCAAAGACAAAGAAGATCAGCTATTCCTGATGATTATATGCTTTATCTAATAGAATCTGAAGGAACTACGGACCCAATTTCTTATCCACAAGCCATTAAGGATGTTAACTCTCTTAAATGGATTGATGCCATGAAAGATGAACTGAAATCTATGGATAATAATCAAGTTTGGGAAATCGTTCAATTGCCGCAAGGACATAAAGTAGTCGGTTGTAAGTGGGTCTTCAAGACCAAACGTGACTGCAATGGTAAAATTGAACGATATAAAGCCAGACTTGTTTTCAAAGGTTTTAATCAAAAAGAAGGCATTGACTATAATGAAACTTTTGCTCCTGTTTCCAGGAAAGATTCTCTTAGAATTATCATGGCATTAGTAGCTCATTATGATCTCGAGTTACATCAAATGGATGTGAAAACAGCCTTTCTAAATGGAGACTTTGAAGAAGAAGTCTACATGCGTCAACCTGAAGGCTTCATAATTGAAGGACAGGAAGACATGGTCTGCAAACTTAAGAAATCAATATATGGACCGAAACAAGCTTCTAGACAATGATATCTAAAGTTTCATGAAATCATTACCACTTTCGATTTCACAGAAAACATAGTTGACCCTTGTATATACCTCAAGTTCAGTGGGAGCAAGTTCATATTTTTGATTCTGTATGTTGATGACATATTATTAGCTAGCAGCGACCTTGGTTTATTACGTGAAACTAAGGATTATCTCTCAACGAATTTTGAAATGAAAGATATGGGTGAGGCTTCCTATGTGATAGGAATAGAAATATTCTGTGATAGATCACAAGGAATTCTAGGATTGTCTCAAAAGGAATATATTGACAAAATTCTTGAGAGATTTGGCATGACGAATTGTTCCTCTAGTCCTGTCCCACTGCAGAAAGGAGACAAACTTGTTCTTGAGCAGTGCCCAAAGACTCCTATGGAACGAGAAGAAATGACCAAATATCCTTATGCATCTCTTGTAGGGAGTTTGATGTATTCAAAGGTCTGTACAAGACCTGATATCAGTCATGCAGTTGGTATGCTGGGTAGATTTCAAAGTAACCCAGGAATTACTCATTGGAAAGCTGCAAAGAAGGTACTGAGATACCTAAAGGGAACAAGGAATTACATGCTCACCTATAGAAAATCAAGTTACCTACAGGTAACTGGTTATTCTAATTCAGACCTTGCTGGATGTCCTAACACTAGGATCTGCACTCTTGGCTATGTGTACCTCTTATGTGGAGGTGCAATATCATGGAGAAGCCAGAAATCTGAGATGCTTTTCGGATCCACCATGATGGCTGAATATGTAGCATGTTATGAGGCTTCAATTCAGGGAACATGGCTGCGTAATTTTGTCTCACAATTTGGCACTTTAAGTTTTATCTCTAAGCCACTAACTGTCTATTGCGACAATGAAGCTACAACCTTTTTCTCTAAGCATGATAGGATAACCAAAGGTTCCAAACACATGGACCTGAAATACCTACTACTGAAGCAAGATGTTAAACTAAAGAAAATTGTTGTTGAATCGATAAGTACAGACTTACAAGTGGCAGACATATTCACGAAAGGACTACCTCTAAAGACCTTTCAGAGACATACTAATTGCATGGGTCTTGCAGATAGTTCCTAATTATCTTCTTATTATGCCATTTATTTTGTACTTAGCCAGACATAACAATTATTGAGCTCTTAATAATTTGGACATCTTTTATTTCTGTTTTATAATGTGTACACATTTATATTTAGATAAATGATAACAGAAACAGTCTTTTGCTTCAAGACATTATGTGACCATTAAGTTATGCTCATCTACGGTCTAGTTATGAAAGTTGTCAATGTCATAGTACATGGAAGTAAGCATGTTGCAAAATAACATGTACACGTCATGACTTCCATTGACCACTGGATTAGCCAAGACACTTATGATAACTGATTAAAGAAAAGTTTAGCATATCATGCGCGCCTTATGACCTTAATACGAAAACATTAATGGATTTTATTATTGACCAAATGGGAGACTGTAAGGAAATTTGACCGTTTTGTAAGGAAATTAATACGAAAACATTAATGGATTTCCTTCCTTATTTTGTAAGGAAATTTGACCGTTTCCTTCCTCAAACGTTTCCTTTCTCATTTTGTGGTCAATAGAATCTAAAGGGTTTTCCTATTAATATCCTAATCAATAAAACGGTTATAATCTAGAGCGTTAATTTCCCTCATCTTGATCTTGATGGATGATCAAGACTAATTCTACAAATCTGGAAATTTGGTCCTCTCTCTACCTATAAATATTAACCTTTGCCCATCACAAAGGATATAGAAAAACACATAAAGAAAGATATAGGAAAAGAGAGAGAAACCATTTCCTTTCTCCATTGAAATAACTTTCGACAACAACCATTACTGATTCATATACAAGATGTCTGGAGGTATGTTTTATTGATTCATTACATATGTGATAATCATGTAATTCTAGATCTTAGGGTTTATGTTATTTGCAAGATAAAGATTACATATTTTTCTTCAAAGGGAAAGAAATCAAACTAATTTACAAATATTAAAATGATCTAATTTCCAACAATTCCAAACATAGAAAAGTTTACATTCCAACAAGATTAGGGTAATAATCCAAATTAATAACATTATTATACAACCTATTTAAGATCTAGAATAAATTTCATTCAAATCAACATTGTACATTCATACTTTTGGGACTGATTTCCAGATTTGCTTGTAAACAATTCTAAATCAATTCATAAACAAGAATATGTGGCGATATTTATTATGTTTAATCATATTCCATTCGCTGCCTATAACTCATATACAATTATCCAATTAGGCATAAAAATCAAATAAACACCAACGGGATAATTTTCATATTATAACAATCTATAAAAAAAATCACTCACCTACTAAAAGTTATCCAAATCTCCAGATCTGAAGTAGAACCTTTGATTCATCTCGAAATCCTTTTGATCCAAGAGATATGTATAAAAGGTATATACATACATTAGAATTACAGATCCGAGAAGAGATTTGGGATTAGAAGAGAAAGTAGATACAAATATATATAAATATATAAGTTACCTCAAATATGCATATGGTTAATTCTTTTCTCTTCTCCTTTTTATTAGATTTCTAATCTTCTCCGATTTGTATGAATATAGATACAAATATTTTATCTTTATTATTTAGAAAGGAAGTGGAGAAGAAGAAATGACAGAGCATCGCTACTGCCTTCATAAAAATATGAGAAGAGAAGAGAGAGTTATGCTTGAATTTATAGGCGCTAGAATCAATTAGAACCGTTCGATTTTAAATAATAAATCCGAGCTGTATATGGCCTAGGTTTACTAGAGCCGCCACTAATTAATTAAAAACGTTAACTTTTTTATTTATTTATTTTTGTTCCGAATTCTTTTTTGTCCGTAACTTCTTCGTTTGGACTCCGATCGCAAAACTTCAAATATAAAACTTGCTCAGAATTTCGCCACGAACGCAATGGTGCAAGTTTCATGGTTAAATTTCATCATTTGCATAAATTTCATTTTCGAAGCCTAATTAATTAACTAACCAACCAATTAATTAATAACTAACGCCAAATTATGGGATGTTACAGTTTAGGTATCTATTTTATTTAAAATGAAAAGTAGGTAATAAAGCATATGTCAAGGGATCCATTGCTGGAGCTTATGTCATTGATGAGATTTCAAACTTCACATCATGTTATTTTGTCCAAATTTTGAAATAATTTGGAATCAACTTCCAGGAAATTACGATGGAGGAGAGGTTATATTCAATGGACATTTGTCTATATTTTCTCATTCAAGGAAAGTATTATCTAATGCATTCGTTCGATGTAATCTCCCTCGATTTGAACATCATGCCATCCATAAGTATGTGCTTTTCAACTGCACTGAAGTAGAAGAATATGTGAAGTGCGTATTTTATAATTTATAGCAAATTAGATGAAACATATAGTACTTAATTTAACTCTATTTTTGTTGCTTACAGAGAATGCAAAAATGAATTAATAAGTCCATACGCCATGGAAACAGAAAGTTTTATTGTTACGAAGCTTGAATATGTATTTCCTGATTGGTTAAAAAATCGTGTAAGTATTATTATTACAATCTAATTTTTAGTTAAATAAATAAATTGACCACTGTTGAAGATTCTCTTTTTTTATAAATAGATTCCATTTCAACCGAGTTGTATTGGACATCAGTTATATTTATTTGCGCAAAAAACCAGATTATAAAGTAGAGTGCTACAATGGTTATTATGTAAATGGTTTTAAATTTCACACACTTAGTTATGAAATAAACAAGGCTACGATGAATAGCGGTGTTTATGTGAAAGGAAGTTATTACACTGATTTGGAAAACGATTATTATGGATTATTAAAAGAAGTCATAAAGGTTGGATATCATGAAGAAAAAACGAGCTATATATATTTATTTATGAGTGGTTTGACACATTGAGTAGAAATGGAATGAAAGTGCTCTATACAAATGGACTAATAGAATTGAACAAAATTTATCGACTACAAACTGATGATAACATTTTACTTGCCCAACAATGCCAACGAATGTATTTATTACCCAAACCCGGTAGTGACTTAAATGAATTGGTAACGGTAATTAAAACCGTAATTAAATTGTAATTAAACAAAATTTATCGACTACAAACCTTAGAACTTTCTATAGTTCTTTAAAATCTACTATAGGGTTTCATCTGCAAGCTGCCACCTTCATTTCGGTCATCGTCTTCCGTAGTTCTTTTCTGATTTTTTTTCGGGCTTCATAGCTCGTCGCCCTTCAAAATGACCTCCCCTTCCCCAACTTCTCGCCAACTGCCGCCACCTGAGGATCCACCTCCCGTGCTTTTAGACACTCCTCCGGGTTTCACACTGCACAGTTCCCCACAGCGACAACATACTCCGCTTGACCCTATGGCGAATGAAGATGGTTTCATTGAAGTTAGATCTAGGAAATGGAATCGCCAATCAAAGCGAGTGCATCAACCATTATCACCAAAACCAGGACGTACCACTTTCCAAAACCAGAAGTCAAGCGCCTCTACAATCTTAAAAGGATATTCGAACGTTGCTTGTAATTCCAATTTTCCTGATCCAAATGCACATAATGACAAAACAACTATGTCGAACAATGGGAATTTCTCTACTTCGACTAGCAGAGCGTAGAACGAAGTAGTTAAGGGTAATAATATACCAGTATCCATTCCCCTAAAGTTCTATCAAGCACGAGAATTTAATTCGATGCAATGCACAAAAATTTCTATTGAAGTAGTTCAAGATGCAAAAAAACAGTGGAAAAATACTATTATGATATACGTAGTAGGTCCTAAACCATATTATCCGTACTTTAGAGACTATATTATTAGAGTATGGAAGCCAGAAGAGGATTTCTCTATTTTCTCTAAAGAGAATGGATTTTATGTTATTAAGTTTAATAACAAAAAAGATCGTGACAGAATATCAGAAGGTGGACCATACTACTATAATAAAAAATTGATGATGATGAAGAGATGGTCTCTTAAAATGCAACTTAACAAGGAACTTCTCAATTCTATTCCGATTTGGGTTCGCTTTCCTAACTTGCCGCTTGATTATTGGACTGAAGAGGGAATAAGCCGTATTGCATCGGTTCTTGGAGTTCCTATCAAATTGGATAAATTTGCTGAAGGTATTATAAAAATTGCTTATGCTAGAGTTTTAATTGAGATTAATAACTCTTTTGAATTTCCAAACAAGATTCCTATTATATCGGAAAGTGATGAAATTATATGGCAAGAGATAACTTACGAATGGAAACCCATTACTTGCTCTAATTGTTCTAGTTTTGGACATTTCAAAACCCACTGTCAGTTCACTAAAGTTTGGCGACAGAAAGTCATTCACCATGATCAGTCGCAAGAAGGTAATGAAATGATTATTGATGAAAATGATGGACAAGAGAACAAACAGGATGACACTCCATTCAACACAGTTAATATAACTATTCAATCCCAAAATGCATCACAAGAACAGATGGTTTCAATCAGCAACACACAGTCTTTCAACAGGAATAATAACATGGAAAATATCACAATTGAAAAGTATCGGAATGTTCAATTGTTCTCTCAGGCAATGACTAATAATACAGTAACAAATAAGACAATACAGAAAGTATCTTCGGGCATAGATATACAAATAGTTGATACTTCTAATCCAAAAATGGATACAGAAGGGGAGGAACAGACTTGTTCATAGCAATGCACAGTTCCTAGAGGTGCTAGTGAAGATCAATTGTCTGAATCATGTCAAGCCCCCAGACTAAGAACCATCAGGAAAATCAGCATAAGACAATGGGGTTTCATCCTCCTTGAATCGGCATCTGGTTTCTCTGGTTGTAGTTGAGCAAGTATTGCAATTTCCCTGAAGCTCACTACTTTTTTCCGCCTTTTTATGTTGAGAGAAAAGTTTTGTTGTCTAGATCTGGTGATGGTAATTTGTGAAGGAAGTCTCCATCTTTCCAGAAGGTTGCAAAGAAGTGGCTCTTCACTTCGATGAATTTTTTTTATTGATGTTTTTCCTTTCTCCTATGGCCACGTGCCTAGCCTTGTTTTGGTTGTTCTGGAGTTATTTTGGTTGTTGTATGTTTGTCTTTCTCTTCAGTTTATAGCCCCAAGTTGATCGTATGAGTGGTTTTGAGTGCGTTGATACTTTGTTTTACTCCTCCACCTATTTGACAACTTGGAATAGGCTATACTCCGTTGTATTGTTAATATATGAACATAATATGTACTCTTTTTTCTTCGCAAGACATCCATTTAGATTAGGAGGATTGAAAGGTTTTAACGAAGCATATTATGAAAGTATATGATTTTCCTGTTTGTTAATAAAGTTCCTTCTTCTAAAAAAATAAAATAAAACTGTAGCTAAAAGTCGATTTGTAATTGAATTGTTCAACTATAACTTAATAGAGGATAGTGCAGATGTAGATCAAGTAGACGAGATATATAAACCCCCTATTGTCACTATCGATGATATCCCAGATCAATCATTTATAGTGGAAGATTTTGATGCAGTAGACGAAGAAGAGTTGGAACATGTAATGCAGACAAATATTCTTTATTATTCTGGGTCGGATGATAACGAAAATGCATATGATGTTGAGGTAGACTATGATGAGGATGTTGACCTTGATGATGACTGATGAGGAAGAAAATGAAGATGATTATCAAGATAAAAATGTTAATGATGAAGAAACTAAAGATGAGTTTGCATTATAATCAGCTAGAAAATATTTTGTGTGTTGAATAAAGATTATGCAAGTGCATTAGTTTACATTAATTTCAATGTTTTTATAGTGCATTTATCAAAATTGTCTATTATTGACTTGATGCATTTTCAAAATTTGAGTTAATTCTGATTGTGGAAGTATTATCTGCATGTGATACAAGTTAACTTTTATTTTTTAGTTTTCAGAGTTGCTTGGCAATAAACCCTAGACCATAATTGCATTTTAATTACATTTTTTAAGCATATGAATTTGACTTATTAGGGGACAAATAACCTAACATATTTAGTTTGCATATGTAGCATTGTTTCCCTTCAATATAATATGGTTATGTTTGTAAAAATGTTAATAAGACAACAACTTAATTTGCAGGATTTCCATGCAATACGTAAGGCTTTCAAAACATCTTCATAAGCCTGCTTTACTTTTGAACCTTAACCCCATGTATTGGTCTACATCTTAGGTAATATGAGATACTAACTTTTATCAAAAGGAAAATTATTCTCTTAACATTATGTTGTATTTTGATGCTATCGCTTCCAAAAGAAATTACCTATTGTTTAATAAATATCCAAAATCTATGTATTCAATGTGATTTTTCAATTGATTATACGTTCTAATTATGTTCACTCTAGTTTTTATATAGATATAATACCAGGTGGATCCATAACTCGACGTCTTCTTCAAAAAAGAACTTATTCAAATCAACCAAATAATTTTGTCACTTCTAATTCTCAAAACAACAATGGCCCATCAAATAAGGAAGAGTTAGAGAGGATGAACTATGTTGGTGAGGGAGATGGACTAGTTGAAGAAGAAGCTGATTCTGAAACAATTCCTACTCGAGGTTACAATCCTCCAGTTGATTCGGTTACAAAAAACATCCATTGGAATTGAAAGGTAAATAGCAATGATTTTTTATATTAATTTTGAGTACTATTTATGCAAATATACATCATTTAATGGATTATTTAATCTAACATTGTTTTCATTAGTTTCCTCAACCAAAAGGTCTCGCGTATAACAGGGAAAATTTGGTCTAGACAGTTTACAAGACCATGGTTCGAATTTAAATTAGTACCTTAAGAAATTAGAAGCATACTCTTTGATGAACTCAAGGTATTACTTTTTTAACCATTTATTGTTTCTTTCATAAGAGAAATTATTAAATTAGTTATGTTTGTAATTTTACATGGATGCATTATGTTTCAACTAGTTTAGGTGTAAGTAATCAAGAATTTAACAATATCAGCTTCATGTACAAATAAAATTTATTACATGTATGAACTCTCGATCATTTAACCAAATTTTATAAGTTAATTTCAAGTTAATCACGTTTCTATTTGTAAATCATAAATATCCGACTATACTAGCCAGTACAGTCTACAAATGTTATGCTTTAAGAATTTTGGTTTTCATTTTGAACCCCAACAAACCAGTTCAAAACTATGCGAAATTATTTTCATAGTTCATATGTCTGTATAATTTTCAACATTAATTCATTTGTCTTAAATACAATAACTATTTAGTGTCCATTTCACAAAAATTTGGGTAATCAAAGTTGAATGATTCACATTTTCACTACCTTGCTTTCTCCTATGTGCTTCTGTGAAATAATTCTGCTACACAAGAGATGTTGGTTTTTTTAAATGCAAGTACAAATTCCTTTCTCTTCAGTATGGCTGTATGCAACAGAAATATAAAATAACTGCTATGTATAAAAAGTAATATTCAAACTCATTTCAGTTCTACGACTATTTTGACTTATAGTCCAGACTGTTTTGGTCTGTAAATTATTTTTTTCCACTTTTCATGTCCATAATCTATAGTTACAATTATGATAAGGACACAACAATTAAGTTATACATCGATTATGCACATGAATCCGTTGCACAATGCCGTAAGTTGGCACATGATTCCAAATCTTGTGTTTGTACTTATTTTCTGTATGTCCTGCTTTTGGTTCGCTTGCAAGAACATTGTTTTTTCGATATTGTACCTATGTGCGTTGCAAGTGTGGTGCTAGTTTGTAATATAGCCTTTTTTCTTTTTGTTTTTTAAAACAGCTATTTATATTTCTAATTGATTATTGCTGTTTGTGTATGGTATAACATTACTTCAACTAACAATTTAATTTGGAGGGAAATGGTCTATAATTAATACGTATACTTTGTTTTACTATACATGTCAGGCAATGCATCAAGAATATGCAGTTTAATGAATATATATATATATATATATATATATATATATATATATATATATATATATATATATATATACACATCCCTATCAATATCTGTTTGAATTTATCGGTGCTTGGTGATAAACACATAGCTTTCCATTCCTGTTTAGTTACTTTTCCAATGAGATTCTAATTGTACTTTTAATAATATTGTCTACACACCAATAAAGGTCAGCATTTTAGTTGATTGCTTTATTTATCGTGCAATTTGTAGTTAAACAATGTGTTCCTATTTTGCTCTGTCATATCTGGACCTACCTTCACCTACATCTCTCGAATGCATTACTATGATATAATACTACTTTGTACTTTCCTATATTTTACTATCTTGCCTATGCTCTTTTCCTATATGTTTGCCCTTTGAAAACATGCATATTTTGCATTGAATTATGCCCAATGATATGCTACAGTGAAACTTGTTGAATTACCAACTAACACGTAGTAAATTCGAAGAGTAATGTGCACTATCATATGATAGTCTTTTTTTTGTAGTCGTGTATTACTCTTATATGTTTTTTAACTTCTCGAGCGTAACAAGATCTTTATATAGAGACATTTTTCATATGATCAAATTCATGAGCCAACAATCCAAGAATATGCGACAGCAAAAGAAAATTTGAAGAAAAAACTCAACTGTGCGAGAAGCCGAAAAAATAGCTAAAAAAATTATTTGTATAATAGAATGCAAGGATCATCCACCTGTTTGGATTCCTCCTAATATATGGAATGAGATGATTGATATTTATTGAGCGAAAGTGGAATTTGAGAAAAGAAGAGAATTAATGTGAAAAAATTGCCTTACGTCAAAAGAAGGGACCTAGACTCGTCATTGTGCTGGTTTTGTTTCAATAGCCTTGCATAATGAACAAATTGTAAGTCAAATATTTTCAAGTCATTTTTCATCCATTAAACTATTCACCATGCTAGTTGAAGTATATATATTGAATCTTTTGATTATGTTTAAATGGATAAAGTAAAGAGGATATATATTATATCATTTTTCATTTCGCTGTAAGAAGAGCATGTCATTGCTGGCTCAGCCACAGTGTTATACTGCTGCTGTTGTGACATCAATGTATTGCTACGACAATAATAGTATAACAACATTGTACAGTCTCTGTGACGATCCGCAACCGCACACGATTCGAGCTGACAATGAACCACATATGTCCAACCAAATCGAGCTAAGATGCAAATAGTTACGGGAAAGGAAGAGGAGAGAAGAAGAGAAAAGAAGAAGAAGAGAGAAAGAGAAAGAAACTAAAAACAAACATAGAATCTCACAATCGCAGCGGAACAACATATATAATATAATATCAATGAGCTTCACAAAGAGAAACTGTAATCTTTAATGTACATACATCAATCAAAGTACAACAATCAAATCACAATCATCAGCCTGGACAGTTATAATAATTGTCCTCACAAATGCTAACAATTTAAATAACAATGCAGCGGAAAATAAACATATGCGTGGAATACGATCTGAAGACCTCCAGCTCGTCTGCTGAAGGTCCAAAGCATCCAAATATGAATCTGTAAATATGCTCGGTCTGACCCGAGCATTGAAAGAGAAGAACGCCCCGATCACTTTGGTAAACCTGTGTGAGAAAATACATCTTAAATTTATTTTAAAGTTACAAAAAATTTCTTTATCAAACAAAGGTATCTCATAAGACCACGTTCACACATAAACATGGACGGGTTTTTACCTTACGATAACCAAAACATTTCATATCAAATCCTGTTATATTATACTAGTGTCTAGTATACAAATAATAATTAATCATAGCTGAAATTGTTACCATTATTAAATTCCACAATATGTTAGGTTCTACAAACAAAATGGCAGGCACGCATTGGAGAATGGATTCCATACAATGGCAGGTAAGGTACTACCTTCTGTACAGTACATCTCTAGAGGAATGTACTGAGGATACACAAACAATCCTCTGCATCTGGCAAGACCGGCCCATCCCTATTTGGCACTTATACATAGCCTGAATAGAACCAAATATGTCATCACCCCGATCGTTACCGACCCATCTGAGACGTCTCATAGCATACACCACACACCCGACATATAGAGGGTTATCTAGAAAGGTGATGAACATCCCCTAATGGTTGCGAACCATATAGCCTCACGGCGTACCCTGTTTAAGCCATTACCGGGTGATGAGGCTTAAGGCAATGTTTACCTTTCACATAGCACATTTCACTTCGAATGTCACATTGCCATTTCTTCAGTCATTGTTGACTTTCACAAACATACAACCTCTAAGCTCGTACGTCTAAGAGAAGGATGTTAAGCTAAGAGAAGTTGTCTTCTCCGCCACCAAATAGATGTACCTTTGTAAAAGTCAACACTGTGATCTCAAAGATGCAATGTCAGATATCCATCCATACAAGTTTTCCAGGAACATGACAGACCGAAGGTACTCTCCTACCACATCCTCTCGGGAGTTACCCCTAGAATTAATAGCGAGAAGTCCTTGCATATCGTAGATTTTCATAACAAAGCACTACTGCCACCATACATACATGATATGGTAAATTTCACCCCGAGGACTAGTGGCAAATAGCCTTGCATCATGAAGATCTCTGTCTTCTAAATCATCATTATAAACCTGTACTTTCGAATGCATATATTGGTCCGAAGTGGTTCTCGGATAAATCCGACTCCAGTCTCTCCAAACCAACAACGATAAAGAGGCTCCTTAACCTCATACGGAAACCAAGTCTCGTAGCTTATCATATTTCCAACTCTCAACTTGTTATCCTTCGGCCAAGAAGGAAGCCCGTAGATTTGAGTACCATAAATATTCCGCACTACTTGAATCAAGATTCTTAATCCAAACGATAATCAAGGTTGCTCAGTCGGCTTCGTGCTAAGTGCACGACTAATCAATTCCCACATCAAGTCAAGGAATCGAAAATGGTCAAATTTTGATAGTCGATTATTTAACTATCAAAGCAACAAACAATATCTAGTACATAAGCAGTCACTAGGCCCATTTAATTAATATTTTATAAATTAAATAAATTTTCAAATATTTACTTCATATTATCTTTAAAAAGATATATCCTCAAACCATTTCAATCTTTTGATATTGGAAAGAATTTTCATATACTTATATCAACGGTATAAGTATATTCATAAATCATTTCGTTTTCAACACTTAGAAAATATCTCTATATACTTAAATTCATAATAAGTATATTTACAAATCATTTAATTTTCAACACTTAGGAAATATCTCAATATACTTAAATTCGTAATAGGTATATTTACAATCATTTAATTTTCAACACTTAGAAAATATCTCAATATACTTAAATTCGTAATAAGTACATTTACAAATCATTTTAGAAAAGCTTCATATTTTCCAAAACACGTTTTATTGGGTCAAAACGAATGTTGCGTAAAACATCGTTATGACAACCCAAAACACTAGTATAGGGATTCGATTAATTATATATATATATATAAGTCCTATATACTATATAAAACATTTCCTTACGGAAATCATTTACTATAACAAAAGTGTTATAGTCCATGCCTTCCTTACTTCCCTGAAAACGTCTATTACAACAATAAATGTTGCAATCTACGTTTTCGATACATATCACATTTTAAAACATTTTTCAAAACCATTTAAATTCCATTTGGAATTCTTACTTTCCAAAACATTACTTTAAAAAATAAATCACTTTTTAAAGCTGTTAACTTCATCGAAAAACATTACTTTCAAAACTTTCCTTTATATATTATTTAACTCTTAAAAACTTAAACATATATCCTTTTTATAAAAATCCATATTTAGATATCAACATAGAACATTTCCATATTTATAAAACTATGCTTATAAATCTCCTTTCAATTTTATAAAACTTCTATTTTATAAAATCTCTTTATTTATGAAATTCTATTTATAAATCATTCTTTTATACAAACTCAATTTACTATCAAAATCCTTTTATAAATCCATATTTTCATATATCAAAGTTATTTACAAAATCCATTTACAAATCCATTTATAAAATATTTAAAAATTCCAATTATAAATCTATTTCTTATTTATAAAATGTCATTTTTATAAATCCTTTATATAAACTTATTCAAAAATCCCAAATCAAAGTATTTCTCGAAACTATACATTTGTAACATTAAAAATCATACTTTTTATTTGTTCAAAAATAAATCATTACTTTTAATAATTTAAAATTATTTAAACATATATACTTCCAAAATCACTTTGGAAACCATTTCAATTCAAAATCGCTATTTTATATAGTATTTCAAAATACTAGAAATATGGCTAGTGCTACCATAACACTAGATAAGCAAAACAAATCCATGCCATCAAATATGGCATCCATCACATCATATATCAAAATATATGAAAAGTAAAATCAATAGTGTGAGGAATCATATTAGATCCCTCCAACCTGCCCCCTTGCACCACATACATTATATAATCAAATAATATAAAAATCAACTGCTTCGAGGTGGGATTCGTATACAAAGGGTCATCTGCTCTTACACGGGAACGTAATAGGGTCTCATCCGCTCCAATAGGCGGGAATATACTCAAAGCAACAAATAAATATAGTATATCATCCAAACAAGCAACAAACATGCATAAATAAAATTATTCCCACTTATATAAAAATATAAGCAGGCCAGAGAGGTGAGTTAACTCACAAAAAGTCCAATAATCGCCAAAGCGCTCCGGTTTGGACTAAGATTGAACGGTCGTTCAATTTAACTTAAAATTCCTACTAGCTTCGAATCCATCCAATCCAACTCCATAGCGTAGTGCTCGCTGATACGAACACAACTTGTCACGCTCGATTTGGACCTCATACGAACAAGTTATGAATTTATAAACATTTGCAATAATTTAAATTAACTTAATTAAATAAATTTTAAAGCTTTAACCTATCTCTTTCTTCCCTCCCTCACGCTCACGGTTCTACTTCCAGGCCGCTCGACTTTTATTTTTTTTCGAATCGACCGCGCACACCCTCGCGAACGCGAATCGAGTCCCAAAAATTGCAGTTCGAACACATGAACTATGTCACCGCATCGCTTCCCTTTGACTCGATCCAAACCATTGATTGCATAGAGATCGTCGTGTTCTACGTTTGGTTAGTTGAAGTCGAAGGCTAATTCGGCATGTAGAGGCTCCGATTAGCCGTGGTCATAGGATGGTTTATGTTTAATGGCGGCTAAAGAAAAATAGGTTTAGGGTTTGCAGAATGAAAAAAATGGATGACCTTATATAGAAAATTTTCACGGCACTATTCATCCGTGAAAATTTTGAACTCCACACGAAGCATGCTGCCTGGCGTTCTATATGTTATATCCCTATTCCGAACACAATGGAATATATATCGAAAGCCAATTCCACCATATTTAGAAGATAGCTTTTCAAAATCAAATTATATAAATTTAAATTCCTTTAATTAATTTCTACACGTTTCGAACTCGCATGACTAAACGATACGTCCGATCGCCACGAAATTCGACGGCGTATAATAATTCACTATCACAGATTCGATGAAACTAGTTTCGTTAAAATCCAAGACAGTGCCCCAAAAAGCTATTTTTACACGTTAATTAAAACGAGTAATTTCCAAAATCAGTTTAATTGCTTTTAAATCCAAATTTAAAGTTTACTATCTTCCTTCTTATTCAAATATAATTTAAATCAACTTTCGAAATCATCTTCATTCACATTAAACTCAAGATTCAATTATTTAAACAATTCCAAATATTAAATTTAACTATTTGATTATCAAAGAAATCGCTATATTTGAAATATAAGCCATTTAACTTATAAAATTAACTTTTCAATATTTAAAATCAATTAAATATTCCAAATTCGAATGACTAAAATTCTGGGTCGTTACAGTCTCTAAACTGAAACTTCATGATTTATGGTATGTTATTCACATTGTATAGTCTCCCAACCAAGGCAGTATAACATTTTAAATTGGTAAATAACATGCAATGGTCATTGTATAGTCTCAACTTGAATAACATTGTATGGTCTCCAATTGCTGCATGTTATTGAACTGCATGTTTTAGTTATATAAGCACATTTTAGTTATTAAACTGCATATTATCTGCAGCAATTGGGTATGTTATTAAACTGCATGTTATTAAACTGAAATTTCTTAATTTACAGTATGTTATTCACATTGTATAGTCCCTAAACTGAGGCAGTATAACACTTCACATTGGTAATTAAATAACATGCAATGGTTATTGTTGCATGTTATTACAATATGAATATATAAGCAGCAATGTTACATTGGTCATTGTTGCATGTTATTACTATGATAACAACAAACAAAACAACGACTATTTTAGAATCACAAAACAAACACACACACACACACACACACACTTACAAACACATGTATATATAGAAATTCCCAATTGCTATCATGTCCAAAAGTGTAAAATCTTATATATTCACATTGTGTAGTCTCCAAACTGAAATAAATTAGCATCACCAATGTAAACTCTTAGCAATTGGGTGTCAAAATACAATTGTACAACAATTAATATGTAAATTGTACACAAAAAATGATCTATACAGTAGTTAAGCTTTGCTCATGTTCATCTATTTTATACATCCTTTTCTTTAGAATCTAAACTTCATGATTTACGATATAGCCCACTTCCTTTGCAATTTCATGCATCTCCCTATTCAACTTTCTATGTTTATTAGTTTATGTACTATTGCTTAGCATATATATATTATTAGTCAAAAATATAGAAGTGAAATAAGGTTACTTGACTGAGATAGAGACGTTGTTTGTCATGTTATATAACCTCTTTCTCCAACCTGAGTACAACCATAAAAGCTTCTACCGGAAACCACAAATAAACCTTGCCAATTGCTGTCATCTTTTTTTCCCTTTTGCCTGAAACCATAAATAAACAAGATGGTTAAACATACATAAAGATTAGTCAGAAACCAGGGCAATACTAACTCAAATTTTAGTACAAGTGCTAGTCTTCAGCGCAAAGAGTACTACAATTCAGAAGAGTTTGATACTCATAAATTAAAAAACATCATATTATTACCAAGTTTAATAGATTGATCACTTATGAAATATTACCTTCAATTGAGAAGTTGAATAAATAATTATTTGGTTATAATGAATTATTCCATTAATTATGAAACAGTCTTATAGCACATTATACAAATAATGTGCACACTTTGAATGGCATTATCAATAATAATGATTTTGACATGAGGTAGATTCATAGATATGGTAGTTATATGAGTATTAAAGATGATGATGGGTTGTCAATATTGAAAATAAATCTGGTGTCCCAAATATACTATACTAATAGTCAAAATACAAGAAGAAAATATTACTTTGGTAACAAAAAAAATGCGTATGTAGTATAAGTGCACATGATATATAAACGTACACATTATATAAAATTCATAAATAATGCAATCATGTAGGATTTCACCCTCGTTAATATTATTATCAATTATTATAATTTTCTAATATCAATGTAAATGAATGCAGAAAGTTGTAACAGGAAAGGAACTAGCATTTCATGAGGCATTTTGATGTTGGCACGTTTTGAAAGATCCATCCAACTCCTTAAAAAATACCAAAATAATTTGTAAGAGTAGTAAATATATGGATAACAAATCTATGAAAACAATGGTAGTAATTTTATTTAGTTTAAACAGTTAGTATATTTTCATTATCGACGATTATATTTTTTCAATCAGGAGAATTATCTCAAGAAAAAGGTTGAGTCAAAGGAAGTAATGGATGTTTTCAATCAACAACATTGGATGGATTCGTCAAGGGGACTAACAAAAGGAAAGATGTATGGAGCACTTTATGTAGATGTTAGTAGTTTACACGGAGGTTCTCAGTATTCTTCAGCCAATGCTCATCAACGATGTACTTCTACTCCAATTTCATCTACCTAGCCATACTTAATCAATTTTCACTGGAAGAAATTATCGGTGGATAGAGCTATAAATTCTAAATATGAAATTAATGTTAAATGTGTATGTAGTTATCTATTTTAATGCATCTATTATATTTAAATAGGATGTTGGATAAATTAAAGCAGTCCCCTTGTATAATTATGCAGTCCGCTGTAGATACGCAGACCATTGATCATGTTGTGGCATCTTCACAATAGGATGTGCCAAAAGGCCTAAGACCACCTTATATTCCTAACCAGTCCAACATGCCTACACACGCAACCATGCCTGCACATGCCACAATGCCTACAAGTCACAACAAGATTTTCTCCATTTACTGGTACATTTCCTTGTTTCATAGGTTATTGAAATTTTTACTCACAATTTCTGTTATTCTTAGTGTCAGCCTTGTCGCAACTGTTGTTCATTTATTTCTATATACCCTGCTAACCGACTGAGTCAATAATAATACTTGATTAACTGAAAAAGCCAAAACATTTCTGTTTGGACTTTGGACAAATGTCTATGACCTTCATAAAAAGATTTAATCAAATTGTCAATCAATACGCCATCAAAAACATAATCTTTACTGCCTTTATGTATAGTGGTTCACTATTTCTCTAAGTGTTCTAGTATTACACTACAACTTTGGGCAATTTGCATGAAGTGTGTCATTTTCCTTATCATTTGATAAGTGGCTACAGATATTACGATAACATATCAACTTCTACTTTTTTAAGTATAGGAAAAATAGGCTAGCATGGAGTCATGCATTTATCTGGCGAATAATCCCATACGCATCTACTAGAGTGAACCAATGTTATATCGAGCCATGGGCAAACTTCAAATTTGGGCTCTCCGTTTTTAAACAAACCTCATAGGTTAATAAAAGTTGAAAAATTACAAAACACGTCTTTATGTTTTTTATTTCATTTTTATAGCAAAATCATCTTGCTTAATACTTCTTTGCATATTCTTCTATTCGCATGATACTCAAGTTAGAAAAATGTTCAAATAATTTTGTTCAGTAGTATTTTAGCTGCAATATATATCTAAATAATGCAGACTGATCTCAAGCTGTCCAACATAGAAATAAAAATTCGTTCATATATAGATAACTTCAATGAAAAACGTAAGGAGAGGAGAAAGCTATTTCTAGAAAGAATAATTTGGAAAGAAAACGAGGAGGTTCTACTTTATGAAATGGCTTTTATTTGTTTGTTTTTTAAAGTAAATTAACTAAATATGATATATAAACCTGGGCCCCTTTAGCAGTTGGGCCTTGGACTATTGCCCAGCTCAGCTAGCTCGCCCAAAATAAGGGTAGCCTTTGTTTACTACCAATAAAGATTTATTAAAATCACAAACACATTTTTATTACAAAAAGGAGAAATTCCTATATGTATTTTTATCACTGAGATGAGCATGAAATATGACTGGAAGTTGTTGTGTTGGACATCTAATGAGTAGGCCGACGTTGAAATGGAGAAGCTGGTGTTGTAGAGAACAATTGAAACATGCTGCTGTGTGTTGATGCTAGAGTTATCTCATGCTACAGTGTGGTGCTAAAATGAGTATGAAATTTGAAATGTGCTACCAGATGTAGGGCGCTTGAAACAGTTTGAAACTTGAAATACGAAGAAACATGGTGGTTGAAGCGTCTAGTGTATTGCAAGGTGGCTGTGTGGTAGCTGAAACGTGTTGGTCTATAGCACGACAAATCAACGGGGTCAGCCAATGTGTCGGTAGGCGTTACATGATGTGCATCAGCTCTTAGTTGGCTTAGAAACAAGCTAGTCGTATAATTAAACATGGTACAAAATTTGCAGCCTTAAAAACTAGCTGGTCATATAATAGAATAAGCTGTTGTCTTTAAAACTAGAAGGGTAGTCGATGAAAGCTATCGCCTAAAACATGGCACAAAAACTGCACCAAATATATAAATTAAAACAGGTGCATTTAAGTAGCAAACAAGGCTTCAAGGCTGAAGTATTATTTTTAATATTATGCATGTAAACTAAAAGTTGGGAAGTTGCAATGGTATGTCAATAAGTAGACTAAAAGAAAAGATAGAAAATAAGCAATACATTTTCCATTTTATTCGCATTTTTATGTTTTTCTCTGTGTTCTTAAATGAGATAGAAAATTCTACTTTAAAATTTTGTTGTCCTAATAGTATTTTGTATGTATTTTATGTACCAGGTCACAGATCTATGTTGTTGGGAGCATATCCATCGCAACAATCACCTTTGCATTCCAACACATTCGGGACTGCGCAACAGAGCATGCCCTAATTTTTAGGAACTTTTATGCAATAACAACTACCATATGCGCAACAATATTCACATATGCAACAGTTTTCAGGACCTTCTATGCCTTATCACTCACGTCACAATTTCAAAGAACATCAACATCATAAGGGTATGGAGTGATTATCATTCCCACTTCAATTATTTGCTTTATTTTCCATGTTGAAATAATATATGTACATATATGTTAGTGGACATGTTTTCCTTCCCTTTTCCTTTCAGAAGTAACATGTGTACATGTTTTACTGAACATGTTGGATTATCTTTTTGTTAATGAAATACGTTTGGACATGTTATCTTAGCTTTCTTGTTAAAGTAGCGTATACACATATCTTCTTGAATGCATGTGTTACAATGAATCGAGTACTTTATCATTTGTGTGTTGTTGTTAGATATTATGTAATTTGTATATATACTAAATATATTTTGACACTTATGAAATTGTACTCTTGATATACCGAATTCATGATGATATTTCATATTTTACTGTTGTGCATATTGTATGTGAATAAATATGGCAAATTTAAGACGATAATAGACAAAATTTCTGTCTTTAAAATTCAGTTTTAAATATATTTAAGACCGCAATATTAGTCTTAAATTTTAAGATAGAAATGTCAGTCTTAATATTTTTTTGCGACAAGGAATTCAAAGGTAGAAATTTTAGTCTTTGACCGGTCTTTAGGTACAATTTAAAAACTGAATTACTTGATTAAAGACTATAATTTCAGTCTTTAATCAAATGTTTTTTGTAGTGTTAGTTCAATCCAATTACAGAGAAAATAGTTGTGAGTAAGGATGTTATTTTTGATGAAGAAAGAATTTGATGGTGCTGCAAATGTAGGGCAATGACACATTCCAATGAGTTTCAATCAAGGTTTGAGGTTTTGACATAAACACCAAGATTCTAATGATTCTGTTTCGATTTCAGTAGGGACCGAAATGAGAATGAAACAAAATTCTGATTTAATAAAAACTGGTAAAATTCAAATTTATAGAAAATTAAAATTATAGTGTCGATTTGAGTTTTAAACGTACAATTATTCCAATTTTGAAATTTTAACATCGAAAACAAACAAAATTAGAAAATATGTGAATAGTGCAACTAAAAAATTCAAAATGAAATAATCAATTAATATTTATCAATGTTAGAAACACTTATGGTTAATCAATATTATTAGTTTATAACTTATTTTAAAATTAAATATAAAATATACATTTTGTTTTAATAAACTAAACACGTGTAGTTATACAAAAAATAACAAATTCTGAAATAAAAACTGGAATTGAAATTATCGAAATTTACGGATTAGATTAAAATTCCTAAAGTTATAAAAGACCAAAATCAAAATTGAGATCTCAAAAACCTTGGTGACAATGAAGAGGTAGAAACAAAGAATAGTCAACAAACATAGGAGTCTCTCTCAAGATTTTTCTACAACCGTTCCCAATAAATGTCGATCATTAAGTCCAAACCTCGAGAGCAATAGGAAATGATTAGCATAGATGATCGATTGGAAGTAAGTAAGATTATATTGTTAACTGCAACGATGACATTACTGTATCACCATTGGATGATGATGTAGCATTTAATCTCGTATTTTCAGTCTCTACTAATAAATGTCATATTTAATAGGATCATGCAGCTAGAATTTGTTTGAGTTGGACCTAGTTCTTGGCCTCTATATCGTGATCTTTAGGCATGTTAAAAGATGTGATTTATCTTTCAGTTTCGTTTTGTAATGGCTATATAGAGCCTTATTCTCAGTTGATTAAATAAGAAGTCGTCGTTCACTCATTTAAGTGTTAAGCTCTTTAATTTGTTTAACATTTAGTATCAGAGCGAGGTTGTCGAAGCCTGATTTAGAGTGTGAAAGGGAGAGATGGCTTGGAGTAGCAATAATAATGGGAAATTTGTGCAACCTGCAATTATAAGATTTGATGGCTACTACGAGCACTAGGCCAAGCTTATGGAGAATTCCTTCGTACTAAGGAATATTGGAGCATGACTGAGAAAGGGATTTACATGGTAACAAAGGGTAGAGAACCAACTGAAGCACAACTGAAGGCGATCAAGGAGTAGTAGTTGAAGGACAAGAAGATCAAGAACTATCTATATTAAGCAATTGATAGAGATACCATGGAGACCATTCTCAATGATGATACTACCAAGCAGATCTAGGACTCGATGAAGCAGAAGTTCAAGGGTTCCACAAGGGTGAAAAGAGCTCAACTTCAGGCATTGAAGACTGAATTTAAACTACTCAGAATGAAGGAACGAGGGTCTGTTAATGTATACTTTGGACAAACCCTCTCCATAGCCAAACTCATGAAAGTGTGCGGAGAGAATGTGTAGGAGAGAGATTACTGGGAAGATATTGAGATCATTGCTTCCAAAGTTCAACTATGCTGCTCCATCGAAGAATCCAACAACATAGACACATTGATAGTTGATGAGCTCCAAAGTAGCTTGCTCATTCATGAGCAGAGAATGAAGAATATTAATGAGGAAGAACAAGCATTGAAGGTGACTCATGATGAAAGGGGAGAAAGAGGACTAGCGAGAGGAGGTCGAGGAAGAGGGAGAGGTAGACAGACCTTCAACAAAGCACTAGTGGAATGTTATATGTGCCATAACTTAGGGAACTTTCAGTATGACTATCCTAATTGGGAAAAGAAAGCATATGCAGAATTAAATGAAGAAGAAAAGATGTTATTGATGATTCATGCGGATGTCAATGATGCAAAGAGAGGAATATGGTTTCTCGACTCAGGTTGTTCAAACCACATGTTTGGAAATAAAGAATGGTTCACAAAGCTAGATGAGGAGTTCAGGCACTCTGTGAAGCTTGGCAATGATTACAAGACGGCAGTGATGGAAAAGGGGAACATTAAGCTCGAAGTTAGAGGTGTAATTCAAACTATAAATAATGTATATTATATATGTTCCCATTTTGCAAAACAATCTCTTAGCATTGCCCAATTGCAAAATAAAGGATTAACTATATTGATTCAGCAAGGCATATATAGACTCTATCATCGTAATAGGGGCTGCATACTTGAGAGTAGAATGACCGCAAATAAAATGTTTGTGATATTGGCTGAAGTTGTTATGCAGCCCTCCACATGTTTCAATGTCAACACAGTAGAGATAGGTGATGTATGGCACAAAAGGTTTGGGCACTTGAATTACAAAAACTTGAAATTGATGCAGCAAACGAAACAACATCGTGAGATTATGCCAAAGAAGAGCAAATGGAGAGCAATGAAGCAACTGCAATTTTTCCTATCAAACATTTGCGGTCCCATAACTCCTATGTCACATAGCAACAAGAGGTATTTGTTAACTTTCATAGATGATTTAGTAGAAAGCTTTGGGTATATCTGTTGAATGAAGCATTCACAATGTTCAAAGTTTTTAAAAACAACATAGAAAAGGAACCTCGTTTGTCCATATGTTGTTTAAGAACGGATAGAGGAGGAGAATTCACCTCGAAGGAGTTTATGGAGTTTTTCAAATTTCATGGCATCAAGCATCAATTGACAACTACCTATACATCATAACAAAATGGGGTAGCAAAGCAAAAGAATTGCACTATTCTAAATATGGTATGTTGCTTGTTGGAGGGAAAGAAAATGCCTAAGCCTTTCTGGTCGAAAGCAGTGAAATGGATAAGCTATGTTCTCAATCAAAGTGCCCTACCTCTACAGTAAAAGACAAGACTCTTGAAGAATGCTAGAGCGGTGTGAATCCTAATGTTGATTATTCATAGTGTTTGGATGTGTGGGGAATGTACATGTACTTGAGGCAAGGAGGTTGAAGCTTGATGCTAGGAGTCAAAAATGTGTGTTACTGGGCTACAACAAAAAGTCAAAAGGCTACAAGATGTATGATTCGGCAGGAAATAAGGTGATAGTAAGTAAAGATGTTTTGTTTGAAGAAGGAGAGTGCTGGGAGTGGGGGAGGACTAAAGAAGAAAACAAGAATGATGTGCTAGATTAGGGTGAATCCGATAGTGAGCTGTATGAATCCACTGATGAAGAAACCACGGAATAAAATGATTGTGAAAAGCCTAATGAAGATTTTTTGGTTCCATCGAACATTTCAAGCAGCTCTCAAAATGATAAACTTCTCTTCTGCCTGAAAGAAGAATTTTGAGAAGATCAATTTACCTAAAAGGCTATGCCAGCGGTGAAGGACTCTACGAAGAAGAAGAGGTACAAAATTTAGTTATGTTTACATCTTGTGATGATCCTACTTGTTATGTAGAAGCAATTAGAAGCAAGAAATGGAGGGATGCAATGGATATGGAGATTAGTTCAATTATGAAAAATGATACATGGCAGTTGGTCGATGCACCAAAAGACGCTAAAGTGATTGGTGCAAAGTGGATCTATCGAACTAAACTGAATGAGAATGGTAAGGTGGATAAGTGCAAAGCAAGGTCGTGGCAAAAGGCTATGCACAGGAGAAAGGAATACATTACAATGAAGTCTTTGCTCTAATGGCCAAGTGGGACACATCAGAATAGTAATAGCCTTGGCAGCAAGAAATGGGTAGACATTCTTCCAACTTGACGTCAAAAGTGCATTTCCACATGGTGTGTTGAATGAAGTAGTTTTCATAGCATAACCTCAAGGGTACATGGTGCAAGAAGAAGAAAGAAAAGTCTACAGGCTAAAAAAGGTGTTATATGGATTGAAACAGGCGCCAAGGGCATGGTTTAGTAGAATTGAAGGTTACTTTTTGAAGCGAGGTTTGAGAGAAGCAGTCATGAATATACCTTGTTTATTAAGAAAGGAGAGAGGGGCAATATTCTAATAATTTGTCTTTATGTTGATGATCTTGTTTTTACTAGCAATGATGATGATATGATGGAGTCTTTCAAAATCTCAATGAAAAAGGAATTTGAAATGAATGACCTCGGTGAGTTGAGGTGTATCAAAGCTCAAAAGGTATTCATATTAGCTAGAGGAAGTATGCAGAAGAAATACTTGAGAGGTTTGGATTGAAAGATTGCAATGGAGTCAAAAATCCAATGGTTCGTGGAATTGACAAGCTGCCCAAATATGGAGGAGGTGGTACCAATTCCCAAGTCTGATTCTTCTTCAATGAATCAACCTCCTCCTCCATAGCATGCATCCATTTTGAGCTGACATTCTCATAGCTTCTTCGAGGTCGAAAGGCTCATCTTGCACTAAATGCAGTGCGTAGTCAAACTGATCATCAAGGCTAAGATTTGCATAATTCTAATCTCCATCCTTATTTGGTGGCCTTCTAACTCTAGAACTAGCCCGAATAGGAATAACTTCGCCTAAGCTGCTATCAACTCCACCTTGAGCTGAATCATCTCTAGCTTCATGACCATCACCATCATTACTAGAGGAATTTTGTGGAACTTCATATGATGTGTCAATGACTGTAATTACTCTATCATCTTTTGCAGCTATGACTCTACTACTAGACCGATATGTGGGAGTAGTTTCCATCTCCTTAGGCCTTTCTGCTTCTGAATCTACTGAACTAGGTGGATTCCCTTTCGGCTTGAACATAGCGGACTCATTAAATGTGACATGTCTAGAGTGCAGTGCCTTCCTATCAACATGGTTCCAAATGTGATACCCTTTGATGCCTTCTGTATAGCCCAAAAATAAGCCTTTATAGGATCTAGCCACCAACTTGTCATTTCCTTTATGGTAAACATACACAGGACTACCAAATATACGAAAACAACTGATATATATAGAAGTACATTTCCACCTTTCCTTTGGAATCTTCCCATCAATGGTTGAGTATGGAATTCGATTGATAATATATAGTGCAGTCGATAAAGCTTCAGCCCAAAAGCCTCTAGATAAACTTGCCATCAATCTCAAACAGTGAGCTTTCTCCAGTAGAGTCATATTTATCTATAACGACCCAGTTTTTCAGTTGCCTAAATTTAGAATATTTAATTGGATTTAAATATTGAAAAGTGAATATTATAAATTAAATCAGTTAATTAATTGATTTAGGAATCTAATATGAATAAAAATGGTTTCTAACGTTGTTTTAAATTCTATTTGAGTTAGAATAAAATTAGTAAACTTTTAAAATTGAATTAAAAGTTAATTTACAAAGATTGGAAATTTTACTATTTAATTAACGTGTAAAAATAGCCATTTTTGGCACTATCTTGAATT
The DNA here is from genome assembly GCA_030737815.1 of Allium fistulosum. Classification (NCBI taxonomy): domain Eukaryota; kingdom Viridiplantae; phylum Streptophyta; class Magnoliopsida; order Asparagales; family Amaryllidaceae; genus Allium; species Allium fistulosum. The sequence goes on from CM060902.1 coordinate 1,397,293,718, forward strand.
TTTACGAAACCAGTATCATTGGATCCGTAATAGTAAGTTATTATAGGATTTCAAATTTCGTGTCAATCGGACTTACGGTTTGGTCGTGCGAAGCTGAAACGCATAGAAATTTATTTAAGTAAATTTAATTTAAATAATTCGATTCGAAAACCTATCTTCCAAATAGATGGAATTAGCCTCCGATATATGTTCCATTGTATTTAGAATAGAGGTAAAACATTATAAACGCCTGGCGGCATGCTTCGTTTGGAGTTCGAAATATTTTCGGATGAATAGTGTCATGAAATTTTATATAAAAGGGCCTTACTTTCTCCATTTTTCACAAACCCTAGGGTTAGAAGCTCTAGCCGCCACTAATAGATTTCAATGGACAGAATCTTCCGATCTTTCTCCTCTAATATCTCCAAATCCATACGTTTTCAAGCTTCGAGTTCAACATGGAAGTTGTAGAGCTAATTGAGCTCTAGAAGATCAACGGTGGAGATTTGAAATGGAGGCTCGACGTGGCGGCAATTCATATTCAAACGCCTGCGTTCGTGCATGTTTTCCTAGGCTATAAGGCAGCCAAGTTCAATGCGATCGTGGCCGAGAGGGGAGTTCATGATAGGCTTCGTGATGGCAGTCCCCCATCGTTGCAAAGATGATCATAGAAGGAGCGGCGTCGAACTTGTAAGTGCGTGCGTATGGTTCTCGGCCTATAGATGTCGAGCATGTAGGAGAAGAAAGGGCGATCAACCCTGATCTAATTCCAGAAATCAACGGCATATATGATTCTAGGTTAATAAAAAAATTGTTGTAAATTTATTTGTATATAAAATCGTATAACTTATAAAAGCTATAACTTATTCATACGAGGTCGAAATTCGATGAAACAAGTTGCATTAGATTCATATTCGTGAACACTACGCGATGGAGCTGGATTGGGATTTATTTGAGCTTATGAAAATTTTGGTTAAAATTAAACGCCCTTTTAATTTTAATCGAAATAAATCGCTATCGCGGCGACTGCAAGCAAAGTGAGTAAAAACCACTCTCTCTGTCTCGCTTATATTTTTATATAAGTGAGAATAAATTTATTTATGATGATTGATGCTTGTTTGCGATGATATATGATATTATATATATATATATATATATTGGTTGGTTAGATATATCCCGCATATTTTAGCGGATGAGACCCTATAAGTTCCCGTGTATGAGCGGATGACCATTTGTACACGCGTCTACCTCGAAGCTGACATTGTACATATTTTTCTCATATGTATATTTGTTGCAGGTGACGGGTTGGAGGGATCCAACAGGATTCCTCCCTATGGTTGATATTTATTTACACATATTGTTATATATGCTGTATTATATGATATTTGATGTGATGGATGCCATGACTACTATTATTGATGTGAATTCTCTTTTTTTGATACGTTTGCAGCATTAGGCCATATTTTGGAAATTTAAAATATTGAAATGATGATTTCAAATTAAAAAGGATTTCAAAGTGATTTTGAAAATATATATGTTATTAATAATTTTTGAATTGTTAAAGAAATGGATTTATTTTAAATAAATAAAAGTTATAATTTTTATGTTATAAAGATTATGGCTTTGTGAAATATAATCAGAATATGATTTTTGAAATGTGAAGTTAACTATTTTGTTAAAATAAGTTAAAATGAGAATTTTGAATTTATTATAAATGGTTTATTTATAAGATTTATAAAATTGTTAAAATAAGTTAAATTGGGATTTTGAACTTATTATAAATGGTTTATATATATAGGATTTATAAAATTGACATTTTATAAATAAAAAAAGCAATGGCATTATAAACGAGTTTTGTAAGTGTTAAAATGAAGTTATAAATGAATCTTATAAGTAAATAAGATTTATGAATTAAGGAAGTCATAAAAAAAGTAATGAATTTGTAAACAAGAGATTTATAAGTAAATTAACTTATAATTGAATTTTGACTTATAAATGAGATAGAAATGGAAATTTGTTAAAAAAGGAATTTTATATATGGAAGTGTTTATAAATTATAAATAGAATTCATAAACACTGTTTTATAAATGTGATATCAATTTAATTTGATAAGCTAATATGGAATTTTATATAAGGAATTATATTCACGATTTTGGACAGTGAATAATCCTTTAAATTAAATGTGTGGAAGTATTGAATTTGGTAAAGGAATTTTATTCATGATTTTGGACAGTGAATAATCCTTTAAATTAAATGTGTAGAAGTAATGAATTTGGTAAGAGAATTATATTCAAGATTTTGGACAGTGAATAATCCTTTAAATTAAATGAATATTTTGGAAAGTGATATTATAAAATGGAGTTTAAATGGTTTGAAAATAAAATAAGTTATGAATTTTACATTTTGCAAAGCAAGCAGGGTTGAACTGGTCCCTTACTAGATTTGTTAAGCACACAACGGAGGAAAATCCTCCAAATACACAAAGGCGACAAAGAGGAGAAATAAAAAAGGAAAAAACAAAAAAACAAAAAAGCACAAAAACAATCAAGCAAGGCAAGTCCAAAGTGCTCCAGCCTTATGTTCACTGAGTAGGCCATGAGAAACTGCAATAAACCCAACTTGACTATATATTGCATTGCAATTACTTTAGCTTGGACACCTTTGTTTTCAAAATTCCTAAAATTCCTTTCCTTCCATACCATGTCAAGCGTCACTTTCAAACAAAGTAAAAGAAGGAGAGAATTTTTGTTTTTCCTCCTTGTTGCCTTAAAGATCCCGTTCCACTCATCGAAAGCAAACCTCAAAGGAGGAGGAAAGCCTCCTTTAGCAAGCACAGCAGCCCAAACAGAATAAATGAAAGCACAGTTGAAAAATAAGCGAACGTTATCCTCATTATGGCTATCATAGAAAACACACAAACTGTCTATAGCAAGCCCTCTTGAAATTAAATTTGCATTAGTCATTAATGCATTTCTGAGCACCTTCCAAAGAAGAAAATTTAATTTGTGAGAGCAGTGGCTGTTCCAAACTTTATGATGCCAACTGAAAACTGGGAGGTTGTCATAATCAACTAGGCAAGAGTAAATAGTGGAGATAGAGTGAGGCACATGCTTATCAGACCAGAGATACCTCGCCTCCCCAACCTAAAATTTGGAACTACATATGGTCTGCCATAATTGTTGAACTCTAACATTACTAATGCAAGGCAAAGAAACAATCCCATAATGCATACAATCATTAACATTGGCAGACAGAGGTATACCAGTTTGCCCTATCTCATTATGAGATAAAATGTTGCATAATAACAAACCATTTGCTGCCCAAGGGTCATACCAGAATTTAGTAACACTGTTAGTTGAGACTTCACATCTTATATGCTTCAACAGAGACTCCCTGAGTTGAAGGATTGATCTCCAAACCCAACCACAATGAGGGGTGGGTTCCATAACCCAGAAATGCTTGCGACCAAGATGATGTACTCTAGCCCACTAGATCCATAAATTGGATTTATTGTTAATAAGACTATCAAAATGCTTAGAAAAGGCAGCACTATACCATAATTTCAGGCTCCTGATACCCAGTCCACCCTGGGCAATAGTTTTTTCTATTTTATTGAAGGCAATGGGAATTAATTTCCTAGAATGCATATCCCCAGACCACAAGAAATGGTTCATGGCCTTCCTAAAGTTTGAAATGAGATTTGATGGAAGAATAAAGCATCTACACCAGTAAACTGTCATGGCTTAAATGATGGAGGTAAGAATGGTGAGCCTACCAGCTTGGGAAATAAATCTGTTGGCCCAGTTATTCATGGTACTGGTAATTTTTTCAAAGAGGGGCAGACAAGTAGCAACACTGATACTACTGGAAACTGATGGTATGCCAAGGTGAGTACTACCACTAGGAGGAGGAGGAAAGCCAAGGAGATCATGAGCAAAACCACTCTGAGGAGCAGTCATTCCAGCAATGAAAAGGGTTGATTTTTCTTTGTTAACATGAAGGCCAGTTATACCATGAAAGCTTTTCAGAACAGTGGAAATGGCAGACATGGATGGACTAGTAGGTTTAGTAAAAAGTATAACATCATTATAAAAAGTAAAGAAGAGACACAAGGGTATTTACACTTAGGGTGAAGAACAAAATTCTTGTTTGCAATCTGTTTGTTGATCAACTGAGTAAAAAGTTCCATGACTATGATGAGTAAGTAAGATGACAAGGGGTCACCTTGCCAGATGCCACGCTTACTTTTGAAATAACCCACAGTTTTTCCATTGTAATACAAGGAACAAGAAATTGTAGATATGCATGAATGAATCCAGCTAACAATGTGGCAGGGAAAACCCATTCTGGACATGATACCAGTAATTGCATCTCATTCAATAGTATCATAAGCCTTTTTAATGTCCAATTTTAACATAGCTCTATGTGAAATATAACTATGATTGTAACCATTCAATAGCTCATGGGTTAAGAGCACATTATCTAATATGCTACGATGAGGTAAGAAAGCTGCTTGATTTTCAGAGATAACAGATGGGAGAACATGCTTGAGCCTTGAGGAAATCACCTTGGAAATGCACTTATACAGCATATTACAATAAGCAATGGGTCTAAAGGCCTGAACAGAAGATGCATGCTTACTCTTAGGGATGAGGGCAAGATTTGTAGCATTGATTGAACCCAGCATCTTACTGTGGTTGAAAAAGTTATGCGCAACACTATACATATCTTTAGAGATAATGTCCCAACGATGAACGTATAATGTAGAATTAAAGCCATCAGGACCAGCGCATGAGCCTCTTTTCATACTGAAAATAGCATTCTTTATTTCTTCATTGGTAACTTTATGGGATAGGTAATTGATATCCTAGTCACTCAGCATAGGAAGAGGAGTTGATAGAAGCTCTTGAGTATTAATTGGAGTAGGGCTTTGGGAGGCAAGCAAATTATGGTAATAGTTCAAAAAAACATTGTCAACAGACTCAGGGGTAGTTTGGAATTAGTCCAGAGAATTAGTAATTTGAAAAATATTGCTTTTTGCATTTTTAATTTTTAAGGATGTGTGGAACTGCGCGGTGTTCCTATCGCTATTAATATCCCATTCCTTCCTCAGCTTCTGCCTTACCATATTATTCTCAGTGGTCATAGCATCAGCTAATTGCACAGTTAATTCATGCTTCAGTTTAGATAATTCAATGTTACTTGGGTTGTTCAACATTTTGATTTGCACTTCAGCCAGTTGAGAACTCAGCTTTTGTGATAACTTGTCGTTATTGCAAAATTGTTCCCTAGCCCATTGTCCCAAAGCCACTTTATTTGCCTTTAGCTTTTTCTGAAAAATTAAAAGTTTGTTACCAAAGAAAGGTGATTTCCAAGCATGCTTCACAATATTTAAAAAATTAGGGTTAGAGACCCAAGTATCAAAAAATTTGAAACTTGAATTAATTTTATTGGCATTACTTCCAAATGAAATAAAATTGGGAGAATGATCAAATAAGAGCGGGGGGAAGATATGAGTTAAGGAATTTGAGAAAGAAGAGAGGGTAGTGGAGTTGTAGAAGGACAAATCAACACAGCTCATGGTACGATTACCACTTCGACTTTTATTGTTCCAAGTATATGCAGGGCCAATGAATGGAAGCTTATGCAGGTTAGAGGAACTAATTATTTCGTTTAGAGGGGCAATGTCGGAAAGAGTCAAAGGGGTACCCCTAGCTCTGTCAGAGGACTGAAGCATACAGTTGAAATCACCTAACACAAACCAAGGATGAGTTTCTTGACGAAGATGAGGAAGGTAAGCAAGCATCTCCTGCCTAGGAGCTGTATGACTATCAGCATAGATAAAGGTAATATAGAGGGACAATGAGGTAGGAAGGTGAAGGACATGAAAGTGAATGAATTGCCTGTGGGTGATAATGGGGTTGAGTTTATAAACAAGGGGATCAGAGATGACTAGAATTCTGCCATATGGAGCTTTATCAAGATTATGATGCAAAGTCCAAGATGGTTTGATAAGAGAGGCTACTTTGATGGTGAGAGATTGATTTAGTTTGGTTTCAAGTACGAAAAAAATACTCAAATTGTTTTCAGTAATGATGGATTTTGCTTGCAGTTGTTTGATGTTCAAGTGCGCACGACGAGTATTCCAACACCCACAATTGTGTAAAATAATAAAACTATAGGGATATAGGGTAAGAGTTGCCTCTAGTCCTTAAAACATTTGAACTAGTAGAATTTGTATCTGGCAAGGTATCAGAATATTCAACAATGAGCCCTTGTCCAGATCACGTGGCTTTATGTACTTTTTTGGTTTTGCACCGGTCTAAGGTTTAATAGTGGAACATGGAGGAGGAGGAGGGGTGATTCATACATGAGAAATTGGAGGGAGCCACCCAGTTGGAGGAGAGATATGAGAGTAAGGAAGATTGGTAGAAGGGAAAGAAAGAGAATTAGAAGGAGGAGAGGCATGCACAATGACATTGTGTGCATGTGCACATGTATCAGACTCACTGGAACCAGTAGTAGGAGAAAGCAAAGGTAGGTTGCTATTACTAGGCTTTTTTGAATTAAGGGTTTGTTGCAGATTATTTGAAGTAGTTTCTAATGTAGTTGTGAATAACTTATCAATTGTGTCATTTGTACTTGCTTCTTTACTCAAGTCAGTTTCATTTTCATTTTCAGGTTGTTTATGAACATTGCTTTGAGCACATTGCTTTGGGTCAATAATCTCCTACCTTGTGACACACAGATGCTCCGAGTTATTTTGAAGTTGACTCGAAGTAAATGTTATACCCAACCTGCCATCATTCTCTTTCAAAACTGTAATACCTTGCCTCTTAACATTAGCATCACTTTCATTAACAATTGTTTGCAAAACATGAAAGCTATTCATAGCCAATAAATCCGCCTCTACACCCTCAACTAGTTCACCCTCCTCCTTTTCATTTTCCATACCTACAGCAATTAGTTCAGCTCCCATTATATCATCTTTATTCCTCAAACTCCCTTCCCCGGTACTTACCATTCCAATACTTGTATTCTTTTAAGTCATCACCTCTTTTCCTGTCAAAACATTTTTCCTTGTGTCATTTCCCACCTTCCTCCACACATTAATATTCCTAGCATCCTTTTTTGGTTGAACTTGCTGAAAAACCTTTTTCTTATGAATAATTTGCTCTTTATTTTTCATAGTATCACCCTGCTCTGCATTTCTTTCTTCTACATCATTATTCAAACAATTTTTAATATTGTGTCCGAACACCTTGCATTTTGAACATGCCTCTGGTTTCCATTGGCAATGGACATGTAAAACTTGTTTGGTCCCATCAGATAAAAGGACAGAGAAGCTATGGGGCATGTAAGAAGTAGGGGTTACTTCTACTAAACATTTAGCATATGTCAGTCTCTCTAAACGTTCTGTATTTTCATATAAGCACATAACCCTACCAATACGGCTAGCTAGCCAGTTAATTCCTATAGGACCATGAAATTAGGGGGATATTTGTGATATGTATCCATAGAGGTACTAAAGTGATGGAGCCACTTACATTGCTAACCGAAGGGTTCCACTACTTGACAATGAACAGTTTGTTGCACATGAGAATAGGATCTCCTTCTATAATTTTTCTCTTGTCTTCAACATTGGAAAGAAGAAAAATAAAAACAGACCCATCAGACTTAACCTTAATACTACCCTTAAGACGCCAAACCTTTTTGAGATGCTGAACTACAAAAGTGAAAGATAGCGGCTTATCCAAGAAGAAACCGACCAAGTAGTCATTCCAAACAGTTTGACCAGCTTCAATAACATCAAGAGGAGGGACAAGAGCACCATCAGAGAATACATTTGTGAAGTTAACAGGGATGTACTTCCCCACGTTGCATGGTTTGTTTTTGAATAAGGAAGTCCATGCTTGTTGACCAGTGCAAACAGGAGAAGAAGATGATACAGGAGCAGCGGGAAGTAAAGGAGAAGAGGTATAATTTATAGAAAGCTGGGGAGGAGGAGGAGGGTCTGGGTCGGGGAGGGAAGGTGAAGGAGTAGAAGTAAACGGAGGAGGAACAGGAGCACAAGGAGGAAGAATGGGGGGCGGAACAGAAGAAGAAGCGGGAAGAGGATGCTCTGCCATTGAACAATGTATAAATGTTAAGAGAAATTTGATTTCAATGAGTTGTGAATTTTACTTATTATTAAAATAAGTATATGGAAGTGTTTTCCAAATATCCAATAAGTGAAATTGTTTTGAATATTATATTTTTAAAAGATATTTTAAAGTGAATAATTGGAAAGTGTTTTGATTTAGAAACGATTAATAAAAATCAGGCCTAGTGATTACTTATGTGCTAGATTTTGTTTGTTGCTTTGATAGTTAAAATAACCGACTATAAAATTTGGCCATTTTAGTTTCTCAACTTGATGTAGAAACTAATTAGTCGTACACTTAGTACATAACTGACTGTGTAGGCTTGATTATTGTTTGTGTTAAGAATGTTGATTCGTGTAGTGCAGAGTGATTACTCCATTCTATCGAGCTTCCTTCCTGACCGAAGGATAGCAAGTTGAAAGTTGGAGACATGATAAGTCTATGAGACTTGGTTTCTGTTTGAGGTTGAGAAACGCTTTTGCGTTGTTGGTGCGAACAGACCGGATTGCTCTGAAAACTACTTCAGACCAATAAATATGCGACGATTGTGCAGGTTGGTCGGTGATATTGATATTTAGGATTTTCATAGTGAAGGACTGCTTGTTGATCATTTGGGGTTAAAATCCCAATATACATCTATTAGCAGTAGTCTCTTCATTATGAAATATCCATGCAAGGACTATTCACTACAAGAAAACTGATTTTTTGTAGCGCCCAAAAACCGCCACTACGTATTTTTAGTGGCGTTCCGATAATCGTTACGAGAAAACATGCCACTAAAAATCCTCGAGTATTAGTTGCACTTTTTTAAACGCCACCAAATTTGTTTTTTTGATAGCGTTTTTATAACGCCATAGAATTCCTTTTTTGTAGCGCCTATTTACCGCCACCGAAAAGGTTTTCTCCTCCATGATACTTTTTTATGGCGTTATCTAAATTTTTTGTAGCGCCTGTTTAACGCCACCGAAAGGGTTTTCTCCTCCACGTTACCTTTTCATGGCGTTATATACATTTTTTGTAGCGCTTAATAAACGCCAGCATAAGTGTACTTGAGTTTTTAATCACTCTTTTGTAGCGACATTTTAACGCTACCAAAATAAATAATATCCAGTAGCGTTTGTTTCCCTCCACCTGCTACTCCAGATTTACCTTTGATCTAGCATCCAATTATATAATAACAGAATACGCAAGCACATACACTTTTGAACACAATATATTAAACAACTACAAAATACGTATACGCATTGAAGATCCACAAGATACATAGACATTTACACATCCACATACATAGGTGTCGACAAAAAGCTACCCGTACACATACACAACCAAACTACCATAAGTGTTATAACCAAACTACCATAAGTGTCATAACCGTACATATACATCTGAAATAAACGTTTGAAATAACCAAAGTACCGAGCAAAACCTAAACCGCCATAAAAACCTGAACTACCTGTCATTGCTGATGTCTTCAAAACCTGAACTACCTGTCAACAAAGAACAGAACAAAAGAGTGAGAAAACAAAACCTGAACTTAAAACTGTTTAAATAAGCAATGTACTGAAACAAAACATATGGACGACAATCGACCACTTCTCTGCACTGCCACAACACTCAACTACCTTACCACTTCTTCCTACACTATCACTGTACTGCTCACCATCAATTCATACATAACTCCTCAAAATCAATTCAACTAACATTCCACCACAATCCATACATAACTCCTCACCATCAATTATTTTCCCTCCCCTGAACTTGAACCTGAACCACCAATCACAATCATTCAATCACAATTTGAATATAACACCCCTACTTATGTACTTTTATCATTTTTACCAAAAATCTATCTGCACTTTAGCTGCTAGCATTCCTAATGTATATATATAAAAAAATTATATACCTTTCATTTTGACTTAATAATGATTTTTTCCATTGGCCAAGCTATGGGAACGCCAAAGCAATCATCCATGCACGTCAGACCCGATGTTGGTCTCCATATCTCTGCATCTGGAACTATCACCAGTTCAATCCAAACTTTTACAGCATTACGTCCCAATGGATGACAATGGACCATCATTATCGGATCAGTTGATGCAATACTTCCTTCAACCACTAGGTCTGCTCCACCCAAATCGATCAACTGGCATTTGGCATCCTTTTGCATGGTTGCAATCGGCTGAAAGAAAAGAGATTATTATGCACAATGTATACATGCACATTAAATAAACTTTCATACACAGTTAACTTCTTCAAATTTGAAAATTAATACTTACATTTTGCGATTTATTCATGACCATATGTGCGGATTTCATGGGAGAATTCACAACATTTTCAGTATCATCACGACTCTCATCTAGTTTTTCTTGATCAGCTTCTACTTTTGATCTTGGCCATGCTACTTTCCTACCAACTGCATCTCCAATGCACGACATATCAGATGTGGGTCGCCACAAATAAGCATCTTTATTTACTACTTTGTCCACCCAAATCACAACAGCAGACGGACCGAGTGGAATACCATTAATAGTATATTTTGGATTAGTGGCGTGGATTCTTCCTTCGACAACTACACCTTCACCCTCAGTCCAACCGTAAATCTTGCAAGTGTCTTCGATGATGCTGGTACTCTAAAAATGAGAAGTGAAATTCAAGACTTTAGTATGCTATACAAAAACAACGAATATGTGTTAAATTTTTATTCAAATGGGGGGTGTGCTCGCTGCATTTTAGACATCAATAAGCTCGTAGCATATTACACTAATATACTTAACGTGAAAAAAATTACCGTACTGGCTGCACTACAGTTCAACCGTGTTCGCAGCGGGACCTTGATGCAAACTGATGGCCAAGCAACTACCTTATTCTTAGCGTCTGCTAAGACTGCCATTTCAGGTGTAGGCCTCCATAAATAAGTGTCTGCTTTATCCACTGAATCTATAACAACGCTCCCAGCATTTGGTCCAAGACGAATGCCATTGATAACGTCATCTGGGTCCATGGACAACAGCCCACTATGGGCAACAACTCCAGAGGTTCCATCCCAATTCAACAGCAAACATACTTCGTCGTCGCTCTACAATTAATCAACCGAAAATTAAATCAATTACTGGATTAAAAAATTAAAATATAAATTTCATTTATTGAGTAATATAAATATTATTTTTACCGAATCAGGTGAGTTCCTTCTCGAACTTTCTTTACCCTGCAGCGAAGCACGAATATAAATTAATATTTTACGAATATAAATTAATTTCCAAAAATTTACCTTCTGGTCCATCAGAGTCTGTATCATTCCCTTCAATTCTGCTATTTCCTCTCGACACCGAGACACTTGTTTATCTTTGGACTGGGCCAAAGCTAGCTTGGTTAAAGTGCAACCCCTACCCAATGCCCTTAACCGTCCCGGTTTATCTTGTCCCAGTACATGTACAAGAGCATCTTTTCCAATATCATTCTGTGTCGAGCCAGATTGGGATAGGCTACCATATTTTTTGATCTCCTCCTATATAAATAAATACACATAGATAATGTACAATGGTAAAAATATCATAGTTTCAAAAAAAATATACCAATAAAATTAAAAACAATTTTACAATAGTATTCGCAGCTTCCATGTTCACTGGTTCACCATTTTTTTTAATGTGAGATCTAATCCACACATCAGCTCTACTTATGGACGATGGATCTACACTTTCTTTTTTCTAAAAATAGAATAACATTAAATTAATAAACTGAACAGGTATAAAATAATGTTAAATAATGCTATAGTTAATTAACTTACCATGTCTTCGGTCTTTCTAGCCATTCCCCTACGACCGGTTGTATGTGGAAGTTGTGTGTACCTAAGGGCTGAATATTTCTCACTTTTTTGCTGAAAATATTGAAAGATGCTAGAATTTAACAACCAAAATCATAAAAAGAAAAACTATCTAATATTTATAATGCAGGGTAAATATGTATGGTGAGGACTGCAATTTATTTGAAAATCAATTCATCATGGTCATATACTTATTTGGTATTATTAATGCTGGATAACTCAGTGACATATACAGCATTCCATATCTACTAATAATATTTATAGATTGAACTAACTTGCAAAGTGTTTTTTTTACTTCATTTAAAATGTTCCTGTGCTTGTCATAATGCATTTGTATTTTGTACTGTCATAGGTTCCTGCAGCTAATACCTAAACAGAAACCCTCAGCATCCACCAACACTTGGACTTCACTTCTAAAGAAATTTATCGGTTGCTAACTATGTAGATGGATTTGCAGAAACATGCCAGACGAGTTCAGTAGGAATGATTTACCTTAAACTCCGGACTTGTTTTCGCCTTCACAAACTTCCTCCAATCGGTTATGCTTTTTATGTTTGTAGGTTTCAGTTTAAGTCTTTCCTCATCGTTCTCCGCTTTTTGCAAATTTTGAACCAATTTGCTTTTTGACGATCTCCAAAGTACTCCCATTTGTTGAAATATAGCTTTTCTTTGCCATTCCTCTTCCAATTTAAATCTAATCTGCAACAATACATCAAAACATGATATTAGTAAAATTTATTTAATTTAAATACGACAGATTTAATTAAATCTGAAAGGTTTTCTGAAGTTATTAGAGGGCAATTTCAATTTATAATTGGCAAGAACTATTTTTCAATTTATCCAGAAGTTATTAGATGGCAATTTCAATTTATAATTGGCAAGACCATGCAATATTAGAAGTCATTTTCAAAACATATTAGAGTCAGAATGTTAAATAATAGATGCCTGCTTCATACCAGAACCGACTGCCACAAAACTTCTTTTAAGTCATCACTAATATTCCTCCAATCATCAATGGTGTATGGAACCTGCTCCCGCACAAGCGGTCCAAGAAAAGAGGATAAATATACCGACCCTTGCCCTACTAGTATACCTAGATCATTGAACTCAACTTCAATTCGATCCTGACTGCATGACGGGAGTCTTTTTGCTTTTGCTGGACCTCTACCGCCTCTTTTCCGGGATGTACTTCCGATTTCAGCTTCACTTTGTTTCCCAATTTCCAGCTCGGCATCAGCAGTTTGTTCAGGACGGGTTTCATTTTCTGAGTGGAGTCCTTCATTTGGGTCAGAGGGGATATCATCTAGTGGTTGTTCGTCTTCTTCATTGTGAACAGTGGCTTGCTTCTTAGCATTGTCTGGTTGTTCTTCTATTTCATTTATACTAGCTGGAACTTTACGTTTTCGCTTTGACTGTTTGTTCTTAGCTTTGACTGTTTGTTCTTCAGCCTTTCTCTGCAAGCGGGTACGTACAGATGTTGTAGACATATTTTTCTACAAGTGACAGAAAACATAGTATAAACCAATAAGCACATGTAAACAATAAGCAGCGATAAATATTAACAAACAACACTTAAATATCATCAACATGTAGCTGAAAAGAGATGTGGCAGTTTGCAAACCAAACAAGCAGGCCTAAAAGCCTTGAGATGATGAACAAATTTGTAATTTTATGAGAAAATGTACATGTAATGCAAACAGAATTGATAAGAACACTACTCATTATCAAGCAATATATGCAAACAGAATTGATAAGAACATATAATGCTTTGTCTATGGAAGTATACAAAGATCAAAACACAAAGAACAAAAATTGAATGGTACATGCATTTGCAATGGATTAGAAAATTAAATGGTGCAAACTAACAGCCATTCGCAACATTAAAAAAAACAAAGCATTAGTGCAGCAAATGAACAACAATCACTAAAGAAAATCAATACAAGTTCAATGAAATTTCCAAATAGCCCGGATTTAATATATATGTTCAACCATCACTAAAGCAAATGAACAACTATGCTCAAGTAGAACATATAATCTACTCAATTATGCCCTCGCAATCCTCTCTAACATAGCAAACATCTTCATCATCTGCTTCAGTTATTTCATCTTCCACCACTTGAATATCTTCCTCGATGCAATCGTGCTCCTCTATATCATTAAAACTTCTTGATGGTGCTTTCATTACAACGTACCAATTAGAAACATCGTTCTCTCTTGAATAAAATACTTGTTTTGCTTGAGATGCAAGTATGTATGGGTCTCGTGAAAATGATGCTTGATGTAAATTAACAAGAGTGAACCCATCATCATCAACTTTTACTCCATTTCCTGTATACGTCCAACGACACTTGAAAACTGGAATATAAAACAAATGATAATCTAATAAAATTATATCTGTCAATATTCCATAATAAGTGACCACATCAACCACTTGGGACATATCTTTAGCACTTGCTCTACACATAGTAGTTGCATCAAAAGTCACCCCACAATTCTGAGTTTCTCTCCCTAAATCTTTTACATGAAAACGTTGCTCGTTGATGATATATCCTTTGAAAGACATGGCATCATCCTTCGGACCATAAGCAATCCATTTTAACATGTCATTATGATTCTTGGAGGTAATAGGTATCTACAACAAATTTCATTTAGCATGTAAATTTATATAGTAATATTGATAGTTGAATGAGAATATATTTGAAATCTAACTAACCTTCCTTTTAATCCAATCGACAAAACTTTTTGTATGTGTTTCCCAAAGTAAGGTCGCATTTTTTTTCATACGTTGGTCTGAATTTTCTAATTCCTCCAAATGCAAACTAGTATTGAACAATTGATTATAAGTTATATATGTCATTGCGAACACATCAAAATATTTAAAACAATATAACATAAACTTACTCTATAAACGGTTCCACCACGGCCATATTCATTAACACAGCTAAATGAGCACTTTCTTTCTCATTAACTGGCAATTTAATTGTCTTCGATACTGAAATTGGACGTCCCTCTAATATTCTACTACTTTCATAATCTTCATTTCGAGCTCCTTTCTCCTCTATATGTCCTGATTTCTTCAAAAATTCATTGAAAAACAACATGCATTCTGTTGCAAGATATGATTCTGCAATACATCCCTCTGGTCGTGCATAGTTTCTGACATAATCTTTGAGTGTCTTCATATATCTTTCGAATGGGTACATCCATCGAAAATGAATAGGTCCACACATTTGTGCTTCTTTTCCAAGATGAATGGATAAATGTATCATTATATCAAAGAAAGATGGTGGAAAAAAAATTTCAAGCTCACATAAAACGTCAATAATTTCAACATTGATTTGTTCTACCTTCTCTCTATCAAGAACACGTTGACATAATTTGTTGAAAAAAGAACATAAGCGAATTATCGCTTTTCTTGCCTTCTTTGCCATGAACCCTCTCGATGCTACTGGCAATAAATGTTGCATTAATACATGGTAATCATGTGACTTCAATCCACTAATTTTGCAATCCGACAACGAAATCCGATTTTTTAAATTTGAACAGTAGCCATCCGGTCCTTTGAAATCATACAGTCTTTTGCAAAATATTTTTCTCTCGGATTTTGACAACATATATGGTGCCGGTGGAAGATATGTTTTATTCCCACGAGGTTGTGTATGAAGCTCACTTCGAATTCCCCAATCCTCTAAATCCTTTCTACAGTTGGTTCCATCTTTGGATTTATTTCCATGCAACATTGTGCCCAATAGGCTTTCACCAATGTTCTTCTCCACATGCATCACATCTAAATTATGACGTAATGGAAGTTCCTATGAAAACCAAAACAATAATGCATTATTGGGTTTTTCTTGTATTAAAACAATGAAAAATAAATAAATTAACCAATAACCTCCCAATAAGGCAAATCAAAGAAAATTGATCGTTTTTTCCACCTTGATAGCTCTACTTCTGTAGAACTGTTAGTATCATCATATTCATCTTCTTTATCATAGACATGCTTTCTCTTCTTACTTTTCTCCTCTATTCCTTTTCCAAAATCATTTGGATAATCCTTCAATAATGCATAGATGTTTCTCCCAGAAAGCATTCTAGGAGCACCATCTGTCTCTATGGTATTATCAAATAATGCCTTTTGTTTCCTCCGTGAATCTGAAGGAGGTAGAAATCTTCTATGACCCATGTAGGCGAACTTCCGACTATGTTTCAACCAACGAGAATGGGTATTGACACCACATAATGGGCAAGCTTTTTGCCCTTTCACATGACATCCAACAAGATTTCCATAAGCCGGAAAATCATTAATCGTCCATAACAAAATTACATTCAGTTTAAACAAAGTTTTACTAAATGCATCATAAGTAGTAACTCCATTAGACCACAAGTGATGCAAGTCTTCCACCAAAGGCGCCAAATATACATCAATATCATTCCCGGGTTGCTTCGGGCCTGGAATAAGTAAAGTTAACATAATATTTTCTTTCTTCATACACAACATAGGCGAGAGATTGTATGTCACAAGAATTACCGGCCAGCAACTATATTTCGAACTCAACATGGAAAATGGATTGAATCCATCTGTAGCAAGACCAAGCCTAAGATTGCGTGGATCAGATGAAAAAGATTTATACTTTTCATCCACCATTTTCCATGTCATAGAATCCACGGGATGATGCATTTTTCCATCGTTACTTTTATTATTAAAATGCCATCTTAATTCTTCAGCCATCTTTTGAGATCTATACATTCGTCTAAACCTCGGAATGATTGGGAAATATCTCAATACTTTAACTGGAACACCTTGTATAACCTCTTCAGTATCTTGATTTTTCTTCCATCTCGAGGAACCACATTTTGGACAACTTTCTAAATTTTTGTATTCTTTTCTGAAAAGACAACAATCATTCTCACAAGCATGTATCTTTTCAAAACCCATGTCGAATGCTTTAAGAAATTTCTTGACTTCATATAAGGTTTTGGGAAGCACGTTATCCTTCGGTAGAAATAGATGTTGCACAGCTAAAAGCTTATCAAAACCACTATCGGACAAGCCAGTCTCGCATTTAAGATTATACAAGACGGTGATTGCAGATAATTTTGTGTGATCTGTGCAACCAGGATATAATGGAGTTTCTACATCTTCCAAGTTCTTGACTAACTCATCCTCTTTTCTTCGAGAATCAACATCGTCTTTATCATCATCAAAAAAATCTTGATTCAAAAAATCTTCATCTTCATAGTGAATCATCTTGAATAGTTCATATACGTCAAACGTATTTGTTTTATTCTCTACATTTATCTCTTCACCATGGTTAAACCATACACCGTCAATGTATTTAGGATCCATTCCTTTTATAATTAAATGTTCAACGATGATTTGGTCATCATGAAGACTAAGATTCCGACAATTCTTGCAAGGGCATAAAAATGTTTTCTACACTTCTTACATTCCTCTTTGCAGCATGCACGAAATTCATTGCTCCTTGTCGGTATTCTATACTAGTTCTATGAAAAAAGTAAAAAAAAAGTGAGCTTTAGTATTAGATTATATGTTCTAATTCTCAAAATACATATTAAGTTAATCATGGTTTTATCACCTGTTTAAAAAAACCCAGCCTTTTTCCATTATCGACATTTGAAGGCAAATAAGTTTCCAATCTTTGACGTATAAATTGGTTATCTGTTGTAATCAAAAAAATAACTAGACGTTGAAGTACAAATACTTGTAGCACTACTGCATATAACCATGGTGGTTTAGTAGACAAAGGCAAAGAATACTTTTCCAAAAATATAAATTTTACACTTATATTTTGCATTTAACCTCAGATTTACATGTATTTATAATTAATCCATGCATGAATTCAAAGCCTAAGTCTAGCAAATTATAGAATTACTGCATATAAATTCAAAGCCTCAGAATGTACAAACCAACAGTTTCCTCTTACCAAACCAACAGTCAACTTCACCGCCTCCTCTTCACTACCTCACATCCACACAACTGACATATTTCCAGTGCCTGCCACTCCACAAAAGACTATTTATGCTCCAACATTTACCACTCTCAACCATCGAGCCAGCCAATACCCAATCGCAAACAAACCCGCGACCTCCATCAATGCTACTTGAACCCACCAAATTCCCAAAACACGCAACCTCAACCTCCTCTCAGCAAGCAACCATTGATTCACTGAACCACTTCAACAGAACATTCATATACTCAAAGAAATCAAAGCAGATATCCCAACAGATCATTGCAATTAGGGTTAAATCAACCATTTCAGTAATAGTTTAGGAAAAAATACGAAAATAAGATGCATTCAAATTCATATAAAATCCAAATAGAATCACAAAGTCCATTTAAAAGATTCATACCTAAATATACCTAATCGATTTAAAAGATTCATACCTAAATATACTTAGATCTACCGGCTGCCGCGACTCGATGTTGAGTAAGGGGGAAACGACGGAGTTGACGATGATACTTGAGTGCGATGAAAATTTAACACGATTAAAAGGGGAAATTTTTTTTCTGAAGAAGAAAGCAAATTAGGGACGAGAATTTTGTTAAGTACGAGAGTAAAATGATAGGTTATGTTTATTTAGTTCGCGCGGACTCTTTTTTTTAGAAGCGGGAAACGTGAATTATTTTTTGCCACGTTTATATTATTTAGTAATCTATTTTTTGTTGCATTTACAATAAAATGCCACCGATTTTTGCAACTATAAATGGTTTTTCATGTAGTGATTCGCTACTAATCCTAGGGTTTCCCGACATGATATGGTAGGAAAGTACCTTCGGTTTGTTTTGTTCCTGGACAACTTGTATGGATGAGTGTTTGACATTGCATTTCTAAGATTACGTACATTGGTTTTTACAACATACATCATGTGGTGGCGGAGAAGGCAACTTCTCTTAGCTTAACACCCTCCTTGAGACGTACGAGCTCAAGGGTTGTATTTTTGTGAAAGGCAATTAGTAGTCAACGAAAATGGTAATGTGGCATTCAAAGATGTTATGATATGTGATATGTGAAAGGTAATCGATACCTCTTTTGGCCTCACTCCCCGAAAAATGACTGAAACAGGGATAGAATCAGCAAGGCTAAGTGGGTCGCTCCCATTAGGAGATGTCCTCACTCTTCTAGATATATCTTTACACGCTATGACGTTCTATGTCTGATTATTGTTGATGTATACTTGTGGCCACGGATTTTAGGTCGGTAACGACCGGAGTGATGACATATCCCTCTAGAGGTGTACTGAGATTTGGATCGGAAAGGTAGTCCTTTCACCTAGTCATTTGTATGGAATCCAAACTCCACTACGAACTTGCGGTTTTGTACGTCGGCGTAATGAATAACCCCAAAATGCTATATGGGTAACCATTTCGGATATATTAATGTTATTTGTGGAATAGACACTATTATAATGTAGAATGATTTGATATAAAGTGTTTTGGTTATCGTAAGGTAAAAACATGTCCGTGTTTATGTGTGGGCGTGTCTAACGAGATACTTTTGTTTTGAAAAGAAAAGTTTTGGTAATTTAATAAATTCAGTTGAGTGTGTAGTGCAGCGCGGTGCTGCACTGTAGTGCAGCCGATGGCGCAGTGTTGCACTGTATTGCGCCCACTTTTAAAAGGCTGCATCAGTGCAGTCTGATGGAAAAGGAAAGAAAAAAAAATATTAAAAAAAAATTATGATTAATAAACTTTAACAAATTATAGCATAATAGATAAGACGTTGTATTTCATTTTGATACCCAATTATGGGGTATTTGTGTATTATTGCAAAATAGAGATGTAATTATATTTATTTCTACGGATAATTGTTTTACTAAACTTTAATTGCTTTTAAACCATATACTGGGTTTATTAAAGATTTTTTTTGGGAGGATTTTGCCATCACCGATTTTATTTCTAAGAAGTGTTTTGAATTTATAAACACTTTGGATTCTTATGGCATGTTTTTTTTAAATAATAAAACTTAAAGATCCCTTTAATTTTTGGGTGGGGATAGATTGGACTCTGTTGTACCAATGGGCCAAAACTCCATCTTGGCCGACCTGATTCAGGATCGCTACTTGAATCGGTGGTATATCACTTGCCCTTTTACCACCAAAGGTCAACGATCTGCTACACATGGCTAATCTTATTTTCTTTTGATCGGGATCTCCGATCGGCGGATCATGGACTATGATGGATGGAGGCATGGGGGTCCTATGTGTAGATCCGTGAACGGGTAGCATACGACCTTTTCCTTAGACCGTCTTAGTTATCCTGGGTTGATCGCCAGAAGTATTATGGCGTTATGAGTAGGTTACAGTGCTGATGTCTCCGCGCGCGCTCGAGCTCTACCACTGTGATTTTACAATACTAGCGTCTGTTTATTTGGTATATTTTATGAGTCATGTTGCACTTATCCCATAATTCCCATAATGCACTTTTGTTATCTTATGATTTTTTTATGGAAAATATTAAAGTTGATTTAGAAAACCCAGTATCTTTGGAGAATGTGTGTATGAACTTATTGATTATAATATTGCTTTACATATGATAATTGGGTTGGTATCGTATTGGATTACATACGATATTTTTGGTCTAAAACCATTGTTTGATTAAATGAATTGATTATGAAACTAAATCTACATTTTGGTTCGCACACACATATATGCCTCATGTTGGCTTATACATGCGGCGCCTTTTTTTCCATTTTGTTGATTGAGATAATTATTGTCCATAGATCTTACTTCACTCACACTAGAAATAGTCTGACCCGTGTGATTTGTTTTATAATCCTCGGGTCAGTCTGAGGATTGTGGTTGCAGGTTAGGTTGCGTGGACTGTAGCAGCATTCTTATCATTTTCCACGTTTTGGGGGTTTTGGACTTTACAGCTTGGACTTAGGAGTAGTTAGTATATATATTATGATATGTATGTTATTATGTATTTTGGGAGTGGTATTATGTACTATGGACTATGTATTGTGGACATTACTATTATGATATGTATTATGTATTCTGCTGTTATTGTGTTGAACTGTATGTTCTATTATATTCTGTACCATGTAACATGGGAAAAATTTATCTTGTACCAGTGCTTTGAACCGAGACTGAGCACGAATGGTAAGTTAAAAAAAAGTCATGAAATTTCTCGTGCCAGTGTTAGTTCAAGGGAATGAGTACAGCATTTAGCCCTATCGAGTCCCATCCTCCGTGCTTTCTGACAGTAATACTTAGTATTGCTCTTGGTTGGCATGGGTATAGGGGCTGGGTGTTACATTGTTGCTCACGCTGGTTTACCAGACCGATCCGTGTGTTCTTCCATTTCAATGCTCGAGTTGGACCGAGTATATTTACAGGTTCAGATTTGGTGCTTTTGGAGCTTCAGTAGGCGAGCTGGAGATCTTCATGTCGTATACACGTATCTGTTTATTTTTCTGCTGCTTTGCAATGTTGTTGTTGTAAATTATCAGCATTTGTGAGGATAGGTTATTATAACTGTCCAAGCTGATGATTACTTATTGTGTACTCAGCTATTGATTTATGTATATTACAGTTTCTCTTTGTAAAGATTATTGATCTATATTATATGTTATTCCGCTGCGATGTGGGATTCTGTATTGTTTTGGTTCTGCTTCTCTCTCTTCTTCTTCTCTTCTCTTCTTCTTTCTTCTCTGTTTCTTCTCACCCTCTCTTTTCTTTCTCATGATCATTTGCAATTGGTGCGCTCTGGGTCGGACACGTGTGGTTTGGTGTCGAATTCAGAGGGTGTCGAGTGCGGGTCGTCACATCATCCTTCCAATGACTCCGTTTGATTGCAGATCTTTGGTTTTAGTGAAGTGTCTCTGAATTCCATGTTGCTTACAGAAATTTATGAACTCCTTAGAAACAAACTCACCACCATAGTCGGACCTTAGCACCTTTAACTTTTGTAACACCCCTAGTTTTATTCTAACATTACTCAGCGTATTTAATTGAATATATTTAATAAAATAATGTAAATGATTCAGGAGAATGAGAATTGGTTATTAACAAGGTCGTGCCTTAATAAACTAAGCAATGAGATTGTTTTGAAAAACTTAACATATAAGAGAATATATAAGAGGGGCAACATAGGTAAATCCATCCTCTAAAGTATAAAATTTTTCCCCCTCATTTCATTCTCATTTTGCATAACATCAAAACCATCAAATAAAAAGTGATAAGGTCGGACATTAGGCAAGGGAAAAGAGGGACGAAATCAAGGAAACTCAAGGAAGACATTAAGGGAAACTAAAGCAATATCAAATCTCAACTCCAATAACAAATCTAAGGTGAATAATATATGAACCATCTCTATTTACTTGTTCTTGAATTTGGCTACGGGTAGTATCCGAATTATTTTGATGATTTTTGCTAAGTTATGATTGTTTAATCATTATTTGGATAGAATAATAATTTATGGAATTTTGATCAAATTATTTGAAAGGGTTTTAAGGGTAAAATCTAAGTTTTTCTTCTCCAAATGCTTTGATTTTATGGTATGTTGTATGACATTGATTGGAGATTGGTTTTTGATTTCATAATTTTTCGAGTTAAAAATAAATATTTTATGAATTTTCTAATATGGAAATTGAGCTTATTCAGATTTTAATTATTAAAAATAATTAAATATAGATTTTTATCCCAAAATTTTTAAATGAGAAAGAAAATATTAAATCTAAATTTCTGTGAATTTTTAGGATTTTTTCCCAGTGATTATGATTCATTATGAAATTATTACGCTAGATAAGCATTTAAATTATTAATTAATTAATTACATTGAAAGATGTTTTGGAACTTTAAAAATGCACGTTGTGGTGTTTTTGAAAAAAATTAGTAAAGATATTGTTTTATCCAATAGAAATTGACAAGAGTTGTGATTTGGTGAAAAGTAATTACTTTTATTGGTAATAAATCAGTTTCATAAAATTTACGATAATGGCATGCCTCTTTTCTCGTCGTCGAGCCTAATACAACGTCGCATCTATGAGTGTCGACGTCGATGAGGAGAGAAGCATATGATAACTATTTAGGTAGTTATGGAATGATCTAACCAAGTCGAAGTGGACATCGACGGTGACTCATCATTGGCGACATTGCATCATTGTGATTCATTTAAGCTTATGTAGCTTTAATGCTGCCATCAGAGATGCTGCATGTTTTCACCTTGTTTTTACTACTACTTTGAATGCTTTCAACAACAATATAAAAGGCAGTGACACCGCATGTTTTAACTTCGACTCTATATAATAAGCGGCATGGTAGCCGAATTAGTTAAGTATGCTATTATTATTACTTTGCTTGCTTTGATGTCGCCATTCATCAGTGTCGAAGACTTTATACTCGTTTGGCAACGACGCCGCATTTCTCACTTCAACGTTAGATAGGCTTGGTTTTATATAAACTTAAGAAATTTTTTAAAGGCGGTATAACTTATGTTCTAAGAAGGTTGATAACCCTCAGATTTTGGCAGTTAGCTACTTGTTTTACAAATTAATCTTTTGTTTTATAACCTAGGAGAGGGGTTCGATAATGATTAGTGTGACGTGAATGCTGCATATCTTTTTATTAATGGCGGTGAGCCCTAAGTTTTTCTATATCAACATTGTTTATTGGGGATACCAATGTGCATTAATTTCGACATGCTATATGTTTAATGACTTCGACTTTAATCATTGAGGATACCAATGTATTTTACTTTATGAGCTTTGACACTAATCATTAGGTATACCAATGTAAAATTTTCTTTAATAAGTTCCATATAGATCATTGAGGATACCAATTAGGGGCGGGTGCGGTCAATTAACCGCGCAAATCGGTTAATTTTTGCAGTTAACCTAAACTAATGTGTGGTTCAGTTAACCGTTATCGGTAGTATCGACCAAACCGTAACATTTAAACCGTGGTTAACCGGTCATATAGAACAGTTAACTGACTATTGTTCGCGGTTAAATGGTTAATCGGTTAACCAGTAAAGTTAGAACGGTTAACCGATTGATTGTTTGCAACTTTGTAATGTTAGCATAGAAAATAAATTGTTCAGATATGTGCACAAACAATAGCACGCCACCTCACTAACTCAAAGGACAGTAATTAATGAAAATAACATACATCCCAACAGAGTCAAGTCAATAATTCAAACATATGACTCAAAAAATCATACGAACTATAATGCCAGACAGACTCGGAAAGACAGCAAAAACGGCATCACCAAGGCAACTTCACTATCTGAAGAATAGAGCCACAGCAGCTGAAAAAATAAATGGCCGTCCAACTGTCCAAGGGTAACATAACAGACGTCAGTGACCAAAACAGAGAAAAGATTCAAAGAATAGCAGTCCAAGAGCAACATAACAGAGAAAACTTAACAGACCAAAACAGAGAAAAGATAATGTACCACCTATTAGAAATTCAAGTTCAACACACACCCATTACTTGATTTGAACACACATACATAACAGCAAAAACATAACACATAGAAATTTAAGTTCAAATTTCATAGTTCATACTCATGCATATATAACATTAGATTAGATAAACACACACAACGCATTGTAAATACACATACTCATGCATATATAACAAGAACAACACATACAAATACAAGCCAGCTGCATTTCATAGTTCATAAATCATATTTCATACTTCATAGTTCATAACCATAGCAACAGCCATCAACCGTTACACTGCAACAGCAAGCATATCAACTGAAATGGAACCTTCTTCTTCATCCTCGTATTCTTTGACATTTTCTGAAAATAAAAAGAGTTGTAGGTTGAATAGTTGACAATTGTTTTGTTTTAAACTAGAAGCCAAAAATAAATAAGAATATTTGGACTCAAACATTACTGCTAATAGTTGACGATAGTTGACAATTGAATGATACATGATTTCACAAAGAAGAATTTGAGGACTGGTCTCAAACATTAGTGCTAATAGGAATATTTGGTGTAGCCGAAAATAAATAAGAATATTTGGACTCAAACATTACTGCTAATAGTTGACGATAGTTGACAATTGAATAATACATGATTTCACAAAGAAGAATTTGAGGACTGGTCTGAAACATTAGTGCTAATAGGAATATTTGGTGTAGCCAAAAATAAATAAGAAACCACTACAATTCGTAGATGTTTAGAAAATAAACAAGAAAATGAGAAAATAATAAATGATCATATTGATTCAAAGCTAAAAAATGAAGACTCGGACATTAATGATGTTGATGATTATGTCAATTGTCAATGACGATGATGATTTCTTAACCTATAATGCTAAATTATAATGTGAAAAGCAATAAGTTTTGTTGACTTATGAAATTGAAGTGGTAGAATGAACAAAAGCTGATAAAAGTTAAGCTAAAGAAGATATTTAAATTTATTTTTATTATTATTATTTTTTACTTTAGCATGTAACAAAAAGTTAAATTAATTAAGCTTTGAATAATCAATGAAGAATGTGAGCTTTGAACAAAAATTAAATAAATCTAGATTATAATAAAAAGGTTGAATAAGTTTATTTTTATGTAAAAAAAATGTATGAAAGAGCCAACGTCAACGACTAACAAACTAATACTTGTTTCCCAAGATAAACAAACTAATATTGAATAAAATGTAAATAAATTTAGCTTCAAATTAGAAGATAAGCAATTTGTTTAATGCAAAGATTAATAAAATATTTATCTCCTATCTTTTATCTTTGTCTTTCATATTTATATTTAAACATTGTATTTAAGAAGGATATCAAATGAAAAGCAAAATTGAAGTTGCAAATTTTTATCGTTTTATGGTCTAAAATAAAATGATTACTTGTTTGAAAATTTCTGAAATGCATGCAAAAATAATATGTCAAAATTCACAAGCTTTATTAGGCAAGGGAGGATCAAGAAATAGACACAGGCATAACAGTGCTGGTAAAGCTGATCATAACAGGAAAACTAGTTCAGTCGGAAAAAATAGTGGCAGTTAATATATTCTAAGGTCATATCGGGGATCCGGTGGCCAAAGCCATATTATTTATCTGGGTAACTAAAACCTAATGTGTGATCCTTATATACATGTGGGTGCAATAAATAACGTTGAGTATCTTATTTACTATCAGAAATTAGTTTCATGTTCATGTATTATAATTGCATTCTGTGTATCTGTATGTCCAGGTTTCAGTAAAAAAAAATAAAAAAATGGTTTACTTTATGAATCTTCTACGATGATAGTAATATATGATTTGTCTCTTCAACGTCTCAATGGTAGCTAAGATTAACAGCTTGTAACATAGTGAAGTAATGTGAGATTATAACAAATATATTTTGCATATTGCAGACACAAAGATATTATCAAGATCAAAGTATCTGCAGTGAGTAATGTTGAGACCTGTTTACTTGCAACATTTTGTCTACTCATAAAAGTATCATGTAAGTTGCCAACAATCCACAGTATGGTTAAACTGATAATCTATTGGCACTAACAAACCATGTGCTAAAAGGAAAAATAATATCATGCAAGTTTACACAGTATGGCTAAAGAAATAAGAACACAGTTACAGCTTATTAAATCAGTTTTTATATATATATTATTTTTCAGTTTCAGTCCATCTATTACGTATGATCAAAGAGTCTAAATCAGAGCTTAAAAGAATTTCAGTTTAATAGGAAGTTACCATCATGTAGAATTAAGTTATAATTTTGATTACTGGACCAAAAATAGCATTATAAATTTTGTTGTACTTATTCATCAATGAAAATAAACCTGCTTATAAATAAACTGAATAAGGCAAAACATGGAAGATACTAACCATGGTGAAAACAACGATGATGGAGATGGACTATCCATGTTGAAAATTGAAGATAATGGCAATTCACATTGATGTCCACGTAAAAATTCTACATGGAAAACAAATTAGTTAGAGTATTGTATGTACAAACAAATGTCAAACTAGATTATTTTATGAACGCTAATATCACCTGAGAATGCATCATCATAATAGTAAACATCATCGCGTGGAACCTCAATCCGATGATCGACAAAAAATGGTTTGGACCTTAACCAATTTTGAGTACAAACCAATGCCTCAACCATTCGTGGACTCAAAATGCTACAAAAAGGCTTTATAACCCTTCCTCTGGTGCTAAAAGCGGATTCAAAAGCAACCATGAACACCGAAATAGCAAGGAGATCTCGAGCGACTATAGATAAAACATGATATTTGGAACTATTTACCTTCCACCATAGTAAAACATCAAAATCAATTGGTGCATCCTCAATCGGTGCATTTAAATACTTTTCTAGTTCATTACCTTCATTATCTCGTTGTCGAACTTGGCTTAATAAAGTATTCCTTTTTTCTAGAAGAACATCACTAACATTCACAACACTTTCACTATCTATGGAAGTACTAGATCGTGGTTCATCACATGTTTGTGTTCCAAATGTAGAATCGCTCACGTAGAAGTCAAACAACCTTATCAAAATATCTTTCATACTTTATAATATGTCATCTGTAACTACTTTATCATACATGTCTTCAACACATAACTTCAAAAATTGAAATTTATACCTTGAATCAAGCATATACGTAACAAGTAAAATTTTGTTCATGTTACTTACGCTTCCCCAATATTTGTCAAACTTAGCTTTCATATCAAATCACATTCTTCCAACATAAGGATTCGTTTCCACAATCAATGCTCATAGTTCTTCTTGAATTCCACTTAGCTCGGCAAAACAATCATTTGAGGTAGTAGGTAAAGTTTTTCTAAATTTTAAAGTAATATCATAAAAATTCTTTAAGATTTTGACAAATAATTCGGCATTTTTCCAATCTATAGTACCCGGAGGACGAACTTCATCAAAGTAAGCAACAAAAATACCATCATTTTCTTTCATATCATCAAAAACCCTTTTCTATTTCAAAGCTGCTTCCAACATCAAATACGTTGAATTCCACCTAGTGGGTACATCTAAAACAAGCATAGATTTATTCTCAATTCCCAAACGTGAACACATCTCTCTAAATTTAGAAAATCGTGCTGGAGACGATCTCACAAATCTAACTGCAGTACGAATTCCAACTATAGTATTACTAATTTCTTTTAGCCCATCGTGAACGATTAAATTGATTATATGGGCACAACAATCTATATGAATGAATTCACCATTCAAAACACAACCACCATTGTAATCTTTTAATTTGTTTTTCACATAATTGGTTGCCACTTCATTTGCACTAGCATTATCAACCGTGATCGACACTATTCTTTCGAGTTCTTATTTTTTGATACATTGGACAATAAGTTTTCCAATATTTTCTCCTTTGTGACTAGTAATCACACAAAAAATTATAATCCTTTTATGTAAATTCCAATTTCCATCAATAAAGTGTGCGGTTAAAACCATATAATTCACATTTTGAATAGAAGTCCATATATCAGTAGTTAGACAAACACCATGCAATGATTCGGAGAACAACTTTTTAAGAGAATCTATCGAGTCCCAATATAATTGAAGCACATCCCTACAAATTGTTCCACGAGAAGGAACTTCAAAACTAGGACACAATTGCCGACAAAATTCGAGAAAACCTTCACCCTCCACAAAACTAAAAGGGAGTTCATCAATAATTATCATTCGAGCTAATGATTTTCTACATTCCTCTTTGTTAAATGACCATGTGGTGAGAGTGCAACTATCTTCACTATCGATATTTTTTCCAAAAGCTAAAGTTTTTTTTGTCTCTTATCACTATCACGTGGAATTGACCTACAGGATTTTGCTACATGATAGTTCAAATGTGAAGTGCCATTAAATCTAGAACCACATGCAAATTTTTGACCACAGTAGTTGTAAACACATTTGTTGATGTGGGATTAATATCTTTAGTAAAATGTTTCCATACTAGAGAAGGCTTTCTAGAAGAAGGCTTGCGATTCGGTTGTGGAGGTGGTTTTCCAACATTGATGTTTTCGTCCCTGGTTTCCTCATCATCTGCTTCTTCTACATACTCATCATCATCCGTTGTTTCTCTAGAAGATCCACCTATTTCCACCTGTTTTACAATTGATAAAGACATAAAATTAGCGGGAACTGAAGCTCGAAAAAATTGAAATGAAAAAGATATTATGCTGTAAAGGGAACCTGTTGATTAGAAAAAGATATTTGATATTTGATATTATTATAATATTCTTATTATATTGACTTAAACCTCATACATTGTATATGATTTATTGCTTAACAGTTAACAGTTAAACACTGTTCTTACTTAGCTCGCTCCTCTCTGTAAAGATAAACCATCCTACTTCATATTAAATAGCAAAACAAAACCAAAGAAAACAAAATAAAAATAATTGGCCATGCATCAAATAATTGGTACGATGGTTTGTGTTCATCAATGATCTGAAATCTACTTCTGAGGATATCAAAAAAACAATGAGTTGAACTGACAATAAATTATTGTATGTAAACTACATAGTAATATACAAATTGCATGTTTAATTTATAAACTTAATTGTAATATTATTAATAGCTTTTTAGTAGAAGTAGTAGGAACATAATGGCTTAACAAAATAGTTGATAGATGACTACTACTTGTAATTACACAAAAAATCAAATAACCGACAAGTTAAATAATTACTTCTTATAATATACAATCTCCTTGCATTTATACCGTGCTAGTGATCTTGCACAATGCATGAGCAAAGTGGAAACAGTAATCGAAAACGAAAATTATGCTTTGCAAATGGAAAAGTAACCAAAAATGTTTACAGGAAGATGGCATACAAAAATGATGATAAAAACGATGGAAAGATGACCAACAAGTATGTTGGAACTGATCTTTTAAGACATAAATGTATGTTAAGTACAACGACACACGTGCATGGTAACTAACTTGGTTAATGATGAGAAAGTTACATCCCCAAAATGCAGTTCACTTGAAAAAGGAGTAATATGCGAAGGTATAAAAGCAATAGTGAATATATTTGTAGAGCCAAATTGTTAGCAATCAGTAGGAAGTAATTAAATGTCATAAGGCAATAAGAGTTATCATACATCAAATAGTCAAAATTATAATGGAAATTTTGAGAAATACAGCACAAAACAAAATTGCAGAATCATCAAATAGGAGAAACTTGTCCTCGATTATTGCTCCGGAAAACAATGTCTAGAGCAGGAAAATAACTTCCATACAAAAACTCATTAAATATGACAAAGAAATGTAAGTGCAGAAATGTAACATTTCATAATACCAAGAATACAAGGTATAAAATCTAAAATTTAAAATCTATCTACATTGACATTATATAATCTGCTACACTAAAATTACCCAATAGTGGGTAATTGGTTTTGCTAGTGGTAGTAATCAAGCATGTTGTTAGTTGGAAGATATCGTTCATAACTAAAATAATATAACAAACATGTTGGCGCTTACAAAGGAAACTGTAAATAAATATTCAATTACAAACTGTGAGGATGGAAAAAATGGAAGACCACTATGATATTCTCCCTAATAGGTTACTACTGTTATCTAACTTCCCTTCTCTCATACCAATCTTTCTTCTCAATCCAAGTTTAGCCCCCTTCATGTGCGCATTATTGAGTACATTTTTGCCCATTCCATCTCCAATATTTGTTCTAATACATGGGCACATAAAAACCCAAAGAACCCATTAGTTCATACAATTTGATATTTTAACATAGTAAAGATATATCCAATTTACTTAGATTTGTATGATTTTGTATTTTTAGAATTTGGTTGCATATTGAAAAAACGATAAGAAGATAAAATTTGAATATGACAAAGTGTAGTAATTGGTATAGGAGTAAATCAATATTTGGCCCCGAGCCTGAAGATATCTGAAATAAAATGGCAAGCTAAAATAACTTAGTTTCACATATGACATATCATAAACTTCTCTGTATCTAACATCTGGGAAAAAAGAACCCTAAGACCAAAATTTGCCTTTTTCTTTAATTTTATTTGATACGAAGGACGCACATAAACAGTTCGAACAAATTTATATAACCAATTCAATATTCAATTTACAATTTAAGAAATCGATGAATAATAGAGGTATGAACATACAATAGTAAATTAAGGTCCAAGAAAATTAAAGCAAAATACAACAAATATTAAGTTAAATCAGTTAAACATTAGATCAAATGTTCCAACAGTATTAAACCAAATCACGATTGAAACGATGCAAAATGAAAATCAAACTCACATTTCTCTTCCTACTAGTATTAACCATTGCCGAAATCGACAATCTAGTGAGCAAAGATTGAAGAGCAAGGCGACACTCGGCAGACTGGCAGAGGATGAGTTGATTACTTGATTATCACAATTGAGATTCTGAGAAGAACAAAAATTAAATAGATAAGCTAATTTGGGGAACGAAATCGAATTGTGTTATGAGAATACTGAATAGCGACTAGGGTTAGGAAAAGAGCAATGGGTCGGGTAGCGAAAAGAATTGGATTGGGTAGGCCCGATAATTTAAACTTTAGTTTCGGTTAATGGTTGACCGATATATAACCATGGTTAACCTTTAATCGAACCGATTTTGATCGGTTAACATCGGTCGGTTAACCTAAAGTTCGGTTAACCAATTTTTTCGGTTAAAGCGGTTCGATAAGATCGGTTCGACCGGTTAAGTCGGTTATGTCAGTTAAATGCCCACCCCTAATACCAATGCATGTTATTCTGAGATGTTATAAGTTTAAAAGATTATACAACCTAATCGGGGACACCAATAGACATAGATTGCACATGTAAGCTAAACATGAAATAAATTGATAAGTGATGGGTTCGTAGTTATCCTAAGAAAACGATGGAATGTGAGATGGATAGTCCACATCATGTCGAAGATAGATAGTCTCTATAAGGTTCATGAAGGGTTTATAGTTAACCTAGGATAACTATGAGATGTATAATGGATAGTCCATATTATTTTAAATGAATGGAATATGTGTGATTGATAGTCCGTATAATTTAAATAGCTAAACCGTGTGTTATGGGCATTCCATATGGTATGGGATGGGTAATCCACGTAATTATTACATGTGAGATGGAAAGTCCACATAATTTTATTCATGAAACCATATGTGATGGGCTATCCACATGGGAGGGGATAGATAATTCATAAAAATGTTCATATATGAGATGGATAGTCCATATATATAAGATGGGTAGTCAGATTGAATTGAGAAGGATAGTCATTTGAAATTAGATGGATAGTCAATTAAACTGGGATGGATAACCCATTATATGATTTTGAGGACTGGCTAAGGGTATGGGCAACACTATGAAGACAGATTAGTTAAACTTACCTAATTTGTGTGATTGTAAAAGTTATTAATTATGTTCTAACCATTATGGATGTAGGAGCATGGTATATGGTTAATATGTTTTGGTCAAGGTACTAGCGAAAGGAAAACCCATTCGGCCCATCAGAGTGGTTTCGTTAGATATCTATTTGGTTCGAGATGGTAGGCTATTATTCACACCAGACCGTTGTCTAAACCGAAGTTTTTTTTCGCTTAAAATCTTAGGTACTCATTTGAGTACGTTGGGAATAAAGGATTTCAGGTTCCAATTAGACAAATAAGCTTCCAGAGACATGCAGGAAGCAATCTAGCTGTAGTATGAGTTTATGTTTGTTCGCTGTGTTGTTTTGCATGTAATTGGCAAGTTGTGTAATGCCAAGTAGTTGACTCGAAGCAACGAAGGGGCATCTTCATATGTTGCTCTTGGAGTATTTTATAATAATTATAATCTCTCTGGACGTGGGTTTGCGATTGGGATTATGTAGTGAATATGAAATATCATTGTGAAATGAAATGTGAAAATTTGTTAAGATAAATTGTGTTTAATGTTTTTCATATTCATGCACTTTTGATTGTTGATATGTTTAACACAGCCGCATTTTATCACCAGAAATTAATATTATGGATGATTACAATATCCGTAGTGCTTAGTTTCGGGCTTCAAAACGGGGGATGTTGCAAGTTGACATCAGAGCATGGGTTTATGCAAAACTTAAAAGATTTTAAACCTAAAGAGTTTTGAAAACATAATCCTAATGAATCAGAGAATAAGATTGGAATATGGGATAACTTTATTGTAACGTACTTACATTTGTTGCATATAAGTATGTATTCTATCTCTATTCTCCCCTCTCTCTTAGATCGTTCTTTTGTATCTTACTAAGGCTCGTATGCAGATTATGAGAAATCAAGATATGGAAGCAGGAAACGGAATAGTGAATCTAGGTGGAGGAAGCACCACAGCCAATGGAAATGATCGGCTCAACATTAGGAGGAACCAAGGTCGACCGACAAATGGTAATCAAAATGCAAATGCCAATGTAGATGCTGCGACCTCACCAGTAGATATGGCGACTATGTATCAGTTCTTCATTAATTTGATGCAAGTTTGGGCAGCTGTAGAAGTAGTTGGAGGAAATGCTGCTGATGCGGGAGAAGTCAATCCGGTAGTGCTAATTGGTAATAACTTGCTAAGCTGAGTCGAGATTACACCAATCTGGGTGGGAAGCCTTTTCTGGGAACTGAAGATGCAATAGAAGTGGAAAACAAGTAGCTACATTGTGAAATAATTTTTGCTGATTTATGCTTGAATAACGAGCATAAAAGGAGTTGGCTTCAAGATAGTTGCAAGGTTTTGCATTATTCGGGTGGAATGAGGTGATCATAGGGGTACCAGAGGAGGAATTGACTTGGGCCGAATTCCGAAGAAGATTTGAGAATAGATTTTTATCTGAGGTAGCCAAGTCAGTGCTTCTTAGGAAGTTCATGGAATTGGAGCAAAGGGGATGTCAGTGTTGGAATACTCTGCTAAGTTTGATGAGCTGTCCAGATATGGATATGCCACTATTGACCGTTATCAAGAGGAATGAGAAGTTTATTCGGGGGTTGAGGCCGGAGATTGCTAGGACAACTATGCCACATCTTAGGGATCCATCAAATGTAGTGGTGGAAATGGCCATTAGAAACGAAGAGATGCTTTATACTTTTAAAAAGGAGAAGCTAGTTGGAACCTAGAGTTCTCAGGATAAGAAGAGGAAGTTCTTTAAGGGAAAGGGAATTCAGAAGGGTGGATCTGCTAAGTAAGGGAAGATAGATATCATTTGTTATAAATGTGATAAGAAGAGGCACTACGCTAATGAGTGTCGATCGGGTTATAGCAATATGGTTGTAGGCAAGCAGAAGGTGAAGTGCTTTAACTGGGACCAGGTGGGGCATTATAAGAACAAATTCTAGAAGCGGCCAAGGCTAATAAAGGAAAGGTGTTTTCTTTGGAGCTATCTGCATCAAGATTGACTGCTACTGAGAAAGGGAAGTCTGTGATGGAAGGTACGATTCTGATTCATAGCATACCCGTTAGAGTATTGTTTGATACTGGTGCATCACATTTGTTTATATCTCAGTGTTTGGTAAATAAGTTATGTTTAGAACCATCATACCTTGTTACTTCCTTTAGGGTAGCTAATCCAATAGGTGGGTACGCAACTCATAGGATAAGATGTGATCATCTAGAATATGAGTTGCTAGGTTATACTTTGCCTGTAGTTTGTAAATGTTTGATTTTGCGGGTTTCGGGATTATTTTGGTTATGGATTGGTTGAGAAAATATGATGCTAGGATACTTTTCTTGAATAGAAAAATATCAGTTAGACACCCTGATAGTAGTGACCGAATTATATACTCAGTAGAAAACTCGAGTGTGGGTGTTTGTATTTTGTTGGGTGCAATGGAAGTAGAAGACGAAGTAAATTCGGTTTTAGTTGTAAGAGAATTTGCAGATGTTTTTTAGCCAGTTACAGGCCTACCATCGAAACGAGCTACTGAGTTTCGTATAGATCTTGTACCTAGAGTTGAACCCATAAGTAGACTACCGAGCAGGATGACACCTACCGAGATAAAGGAGTTAAAGGTGTAGTAATGGACTTGAAAGGAAAGATTTTTATTAGACCAAGCAGTTCATCATGGCGAGCGAGCGAGGTGTTCCTAAAGAAAACGGATAGGTCGTTAAGATTATGCATCGATTATAGAAAGTTGAATGAGAAGACGTGAAGAATAGATATTGTTTTGCCGAGAATCGATGATTTGTTTGATCATTTGAGTGGAGCTAAAGTATTTTCTCAGTTGGATTTGGCGACATGGTTCCATCAATTGAGGGTGGCAGAGGACAATATTCCTTTAATGGCATTTCGAACGAGATATGGTTCGTACAAGTGGTTAGTGATACCATTTGGATTAACTAATGTGCTTGCTTTCTTTGTAGACTTGGTGAACTGGATTTTCCAAGAGCACTTAGATAGGTTCATGTTATTATTCGTCGATGGCATTCTGATATATTCTAAGGATGAAAGAGATCGTGAGATTCACCTTAGAATAGTACTTGAGACATTAAGGCAGCATCAGCTAAAAGCAAAGTTTTCAAAGTGTCATTTTTGGAGAAGAGAGGTGAATTTTTTTGGTCATGTAGTTTCAAAGAAAGGGTTGTCAGTGGATCCAGCTAAGATTGAAGCTGTAAATAATTGAAAAAGACTCAAGACGGTTGACCGAGATAAGGAGTTTTCTTGGATTGGCTGGCTATTACCGGAGATTCATCAAGGATTTCTCGCAGATAGCAGCACCCCTGACTAAACTAACCAGGAAGGACGTAAAGTTTATTTGGTCCAATAAATGTGAGGAAGCATTCCTTGAATTAAAGCATTTTTTGACCAATGCGTCCGTGTTTGTTGTTCTAGATGGGAATCAGGATTTGGTGGTGTATACGGATGCATGTGGAATTGGATTAGGAGCTGTGCTAATGCAAAGGGGTAAAGTGATTGCTTACGCTTCTCGATAGTTCAGTCCATATGTAGTTAGATATTCGACTCATGATTTGGAGTTGGTAGCGGTGATTTTCGCATTAAAAGTTTGGAGATACCACCTCTTAGGAGAAAGATTCAAGTTGTATACGGATCATAAGTCTCTGAGATATTTATTCTCTTAGAAAGAGTTGAATATGGGACAACAAAAGTGGTTGGAGTTTTTGGCGGCTTATGATTTTGGTATTAAGTATACACCGGGGAAAGGAAATAAAGTTGTAGATGCACTTGGTAGAAAACATCAGAGTGTGGTGTTAGCTATGTTGGCAGAATGGAAGGATTTGGAGGCGTTGCCTAATTGTAGTGTGCAGTTCAGGTCGACTACTAGTTCTAATCAAAGTACTGCCATGTTGTCTTGCTTAGAAGTTTGACCTGTATTGATCAAGAGGATTGCTACTAAGAAAAGGGATGATCCACAGTTAGCCAAAAAGAATAGAAGGTCGGAAAGTGGAACCAAGATCGATGATTTAAAAGATTTTAGTCTTGACCAGAGAGGATGGTTAAGGAAGAAAGGACGGTTATGTGTTCCAGATGTTGGTGACCTAAGAAAAGAAGTTCTTAGGGAGTGTCATCAATCGAAGTTTACTATACACCCTGGAGGAACTAAGCTGTAGCGGGATATGAAGAGGTGTTTCTTCTGGGAAGGTATGAAAATGGATGTAGGCTTGTAGGTAAAGCAATGTGTGAATCGCAAGCAAGTTATAGTCGAGCATCAAAAGCCGAGTGGTTTGCTTCAGCCTTTAGATATACCAGTTTGGAAATGAGATTCAATATCCATGGATTTCATAGACAGTTGCCAAGGTCAAATAGGGGAAATGAAAGTATATAGGTCATAGTGGATAGACTGACCAAGAGTGCACACTTCATCCTCGTTAAGTCAATCGGGATGGCATTTGTATTGCCTAAGTTTTTTATGAAGAATATTGTTAGACTGCATGGGATTCCTAATATTATAGCCAGTGATAGAGATGCTTTGTTAACTAGTAAATTTTGAAAGAGTCTATAGGAGGTATTAGATACCAAGCTTAAGATGAGTACTGCTTATCTTCCACAGATGGATGGGTAGACAGAAAGAGTCAATGAGGTATTTGAAGATTTGTTGAGAGCTTGTGTACTAGACTTTGGTGAGTCTTGGGATGACCATTTACACTTGGTTCAATTTTCCTACAATAATAGTTATCAAATTAGTATTGGAATGACGCATTTCGAAGCTTTGTATGAAAGGCCGTGCAAATCACTAGCTTGTTGGTTAGAGACCGGAGATGGATTGGTCCTTGGTCCAGATATGGCAAGAGAATCTACAAAGAAGATTGAGTTAATCTGGGATATAATGAGAGAAGCTTAGTCTAGGTAGAAAAGTTACGTAGATAAAAGGCATAAAGATTTAGAGTTCTCAGTTGGAGATTGTGTGTTCATTAAAGTATCACCGATGAAGGGTGTGGTATGATTTGGAAAGTCAGGGAAACTAACACTTAGATATGTTGGACCATTCCCAATTATAGAAAGGATCGGGAAACTCGCGTATCGGGTTGAGTTACTGTAACGAGCTGGAATTTTCGACCCTCGAAAATCGACACTGATAAGTCCACTGTATTGCGTGCTGAGCATTCAAGTGCCAGAAAATTGATCATTAGGGTTGAAAGAAAGAAAAGATAAAAGAGAAGAAACTAAACAACATAGAATCTCACAACGTAACGGAACAATATATATTACTCAACATAATATGTTACAGTGTTAACCCAAAAAATGTATCAACACCCTGGCTCAAGTGTGAAAGCACCAGTGTAGATAATCAGCAGCACAAATCTCAGATAAAAAACAAATAAAGAGCAGAAGTAAGAAAAGAGACACATAATTTTTATAATGGTTCGGCTAACTTTGGCCTACGTCCACTTTAATCAATCTTTATTATGATTATAATAGTTGAATCTTTCTAGATATCAATTAGTTAGTCCTTAGATCTAAGTTACAATGAGTTAGAATAAGTCACAAGTTCAAGGGTTGACTGTAGAATCGCAGTAACCCCCTTGATGACTATTGTAAGGGAGAAGAAAGTTGAGGAAGTGAAGGAATTCCAGTCGAGTAATGGCAACCCTCTATTTGGAAAAGATCCATCTCTAGTTTCAGGTAGGTGAGTATTTATAGGGAAGTTCAATGAGTATTGGGCCAGAAGTCGAGCTGCAGAAAATTCCAGTTGTTTGCTAAATCATCACCAGAAATCTCAAATCAATCTGAGTCGTTTCTATGGATCGCTAGCTATCCATAGGGGATGGATCGCTAGCTATGCATCAACTTAGCATATTTTTCTACCAGAAGCCTTTACTTAGTGCTACGAAGGAGCTCGGAAAGTTTGAGGGAGATTCGACCTATCTTGATGGATCGTTGGCTATCTATAGGGGATGGATCGCTAGTTATCCATACACTTAGCATATTTTTGAGTGATCTCTGTTTGGTTGTCTTCCTATCTTCTATTTAAGTGCCTTGTCCAATATCAAGTCTTTTAGAGTTAATTTGATCATCCGTCTTCATAGGTCATCTAGTCCAGAAGAATCATCCATATCTCACTCAAATCTTAATGAAATCGAACGAAACTTTGCAGGAACACTCTAGAGGGTGTTAGGACCCACCATAAAAATTTGAGTTGGGGGGACGGGTCCACACTAGATGGATCGCTAGCGATCCATCAAATCAACTCTAAACGACTTCATTTTTTTGTGTGGCTTCTTCTATGTTTTCAAAATGTTCTCCCAAAATTTCAAGTCAATCCGACTTTGTATGAGTTCTGTAGGTCCATTTCAAGTTAGCTAATTCTAGCCAAACAGCTTGAACCAGACGAGTCTTCACTTCTCGAGCTAGATTTTTGGCATGCTACGAAACTTGGCAAGCGTGCTTAGAAATAGTAATGAATCATGATGAAGAGGTTTGGAGGGTCCATGAGCAAGCCTTATGGATTGCTAGCGATCCATGAGAGATGGATCGCTAGCGATCCACCACCTTAGCTTATTTTGGCATCTTTTCTCTTAGGTCTTTCTCTTCTTATTTTTCTGGTCCTTTTGGTTGATTCTTGAGTTATTCTGGCACAGTCTGAATGTTCTAATTCTTACTGAATTTTGATGGGTTAAAAATCCAGTTAACACTTGCCCCCCCAAAGTACGCCTTTTAAATGAAAGGTGTGCTTTGTTTAAGAACAAGTTCATGTCTCCAGTCTTCGATAATTGAGCTTTTTAGATGCTTTAGCCTTGATGAATCATCCAGTTCCTTCGGATTCTCTTGCCAATCACAAGTTGTTCCAAACCAGTTACATCCTAAGACTACACCACAATCATTCTGATTTCATTCGAAGTTATTACATCACATATCTCTATTTAAATCACATGCTTCCAATTACATCACATATTTCAAATTACATCACATATCTCCATTTACCTCACATATCTCTAATTGTCCCATGTTCATTCGGGATTTACATCATTATCATTTGATTCTCATTCAGAGTTGTCATATCATATATCAAAATCACATTATATTTCAAAAATCACATCATATATCGAGATCATCCATGTTCATTCAGGATTTATCAGTTTTATTCTATTTATAAGGCATTCAAATCCTTTTATTAAATCAAAATTTTTTTAAGGCTCGACCTCTCCTGATCGTTTAAGTTAATGCACGATCTCTTCGGATCGTTTAATGTTTTAAGTTAAGGGGACGGCCTCTCCGGATCGTTTGTTTGTTAAGTTAAGGGGGATTAAGTAAGCCCATCCGCTCACTCTCCGGTGAGGGGACTTACTTTTTGCACTCCGGTCTCGTCTCTCCGGTCGGGACTCTAAGGCGGTCAATATTGTACAAGTCCATCTACTCGCTCTCTGGCAAGGGGATTTGTACCCTGCACTACGGTCCCGTGGCGGGACTCTAAGGCGATCAATATCAGTTATCATAATAAATGTGGATTTTTCAAAATTCAAATATTCAAATTAAAACAAACAAGCAGAAATCAAATAAGCAGGAATCAAAACAAGTAGAAATCCTAAATTTTCACCTCGGAGATCCGACTTAGAGCGTGCCTAGAGACCAATCTGGGTCTCGTACACGTGTAAGCGGTCCGAGGTCATTATTGTCTTAAATAGTCATCTCAAGCATCCGACTCAGAGCGTGCCTACAGACCGTTCAGGATCCCATACACGTGGAAGCGACCTGATGTTATTATTGTCTAAATACCCAAAAAAAAGTGCGGAAAAATAAACGAAAAAGCAAAGCATAGGAGCCGGATCCGATTCCCATCTACCGCGATCATAAGATAATTTGTCTTGGCTCAAATCCTAGGGCATTTCTTGATGCATTTGCTATGGATGGTGGTTGTTCTTGCAATTCTACCACAGTTTTGTTCTTCACGTACTGTGGCAGCTGGTTGTTCCGAACCAGTTCTTCTATCAGATAACAAAGGTGTCGGCACTCGTTCGTTTCATGCCCATTCAGCTCATGGAAGATGCAAAACTTTCCAGATCTTTTCTCTCGATCAGTGGGCTCCCTCCTAGGTGGCTTCTAGTAGAGGTTCTGCCCTTTAGTATCCAAGTATATCCTCTTCAGGGTTTCAGTCAAGTCGGTGTATGAAGAGAATCTTGGCTCCTTCATTTGTCATTTCGGATCCCCGAAGTTGTTGTCGGTTTTCCTTTTCCCTTTGTCTTTTCCAGTTCCAGCTCTGGATGGTCCTCTATCGTCCACGACATTTATTTCAGCTTCCACATCCTCATCTTCGGCTTCGGCATCTTCCTGACGCAAATATCTCTCAGCTTCATAGTAGAATTCTGTAAGATCCCTCGATGGATCCCTTTTCAATGCAGATTTGAAATCAGTCTTACTCGCGACCCCAAATACTGCTGCCATTAGGATAAATGATGGATCCGGCTTGTCAACCGCAGCTGCCGCCGCATTGAATCTTGTTAAATAACTCCTTAAGGACTCTCCTGGCTTTTGTTTTACGTTTGAGAGCGTAAGTACATTCCTCGGTTGTGAGACATGAACTCTGAACTGTCTCAAGAACTTGCTCACCAAGTCGGTCCATGGGCTTATGGACCCATTCTCAGCCTGTCTGAACCACATTGTAGCTAACTCCATTAAGTATAATGGGAAGTACTGCCCTATTACCTCCTCAAAAGCACCCAACACCTCCATATGTTGGATGTATCTCATCATATGAATCGTCGGATATGTCTTCCCATCGTACATTTCCAATGTCGGAAGCTTGAAATCTATAGGATTTCTCGCATTCCGAATATTAGCAGTAAACGGATTCCTATTCACGTCTTCCAAATCCTGATATGGGGGTCCTCCTCTAATGAACCTTCATATCAATTCATCAATTCGACTCTCACCATCCAATGAAGGTCTCCGTCCTAAAGCAATACTTTGCCCCTATTCTTATGGGAGTATCCCAAGATGCACTCTTCTGGCCGCATGCCTGTGTTTTGATTCATAACTCTAGCTTCATTCAGACCTACGTTCCTTCGAGGAAGTTCTGGTACATATTCTTCTGTCGGTTGCATCCTATTATTTGGATTAGCTATAGTACTACCAGTTCCTGGTGTTCCAACAGTTACTCTGGCATTGGGATTGATTCCCATGTTGACTCCAGCGATGCCCTGAAGTTTGGTTCTTATTCCCTGTAGATCTAGCCATCCCTTGCTGCTCCATCTTCTAGAAGAAGTCGTCCATCATCTCCTATTGTCTAGCTAATATTCCATCCTGCATCGCTTTCATCATCTTTTCCATCTCCTCTCTAATCACATAGTTGGGTTGATGAGAATTTGAGGACACCTCCTGGCTGCCCCCAAGCTCCAAATGACTTGCTATAGCTCTAGATCTAATATTAGGCCCACTCATCTTCTCTAGATCTTAGATTCAAACTTCAAATCTTTGAATCTCGTTCAAGGTTCTTAGTGAAAGCCCCAAAATGTTAACCCAAAATATGGATCAACACCTTGGATCAAACGTGAAAGCACCAGTGCAGATAATCAGCAGCACAAATCTCAGATAAACAACAAATAAAGAGCAGAAGTAAGAAAAGAGACATAGAATTTTTATAGTGGTTCGGCTGACTCTGGCCTACGTCCACTTTAATTAATCTTTATAATGATTATACTAGTTGAATCTCTCTAGATATCAACTAGTTAGTCCTTAGATCTATGTTACAATAAGTTAGAATAAGTCACAAGTTCAAGGGTTGACTAGAGAATCGTAGTAACCCCCTTGATGACTATTGTAAGGGAGAAGAAAGTTGTAGAAGTGAAGGAATTCCAATCGAGTAATGGCAGCCGTCTATCCGGAAAAGATCCATCTCTAGTTGCAGGTAGGTGAGTATTTATAGGGAAGTTCAGTGAGTATTGGGCCAGAAGTCCAGGTGCAGAAGAGTCCAGTTATTATGCCGAGTCATCACTAAAAATCTCAAATCAATTTGAGTCATTTCTATGGATCGCTAGCTATCCATAAGGGATGGATCGCTAGTTATTCGTAGAGGATGGATCGCTAGCTATCCATCAACTTAGCATATTTTTCTACCATAAGCCTTTACTTAGTGCTACGAAGGAGCTCGGAAAGTTTGAGGGCGGTCTGACCTATCTTGATGAATCGCTGGCTATCCATAAGGGATGGATCACTAGCTATCCATCCACTTAGCATATTTTTGAGTGATCTATGTTTGGTTGTATCCCTATCTTCTATTTAAGTGCCTTGTCTAAATATCAAGTTGTTTGGAGTTAATTTGATCATTCGTCTTCATGGGTCATCTGGTCCAGAAGAATCATCCATATCTCACTCAAATCTTAACGAAATCAAATGAAACTTTGCAGGAACACTATAGAGGGTGTTAGGGACCCACCATAAAAATTTGACGCTGGGGGAGGTGCCCACTCTAGATGGGTCGCTAGCGATCCATCTAGATGGATTGCTAGTGATCCATCAAATCAACTCTAAATGACTTCATATTTTGTGTGGCTTCTTCTATATTTTCTAAATGTTTTTCCAAAATTTCAAGTCAATCTGACTTCGTATGATTTCTGTAGGTCCATTTTAAGTTAGCTAATTCTGGCCAAACAGCTTGAATCATATAAGTCTTCACTTCTCGAGCTAGATTGTTTGGCATGCTATGAAACTTGGCAAGCGTGCTTAGAAATAGTAATGAATCATGATGAAGAGGTTTGGAGGGTCCATGAGCAAGCCTTATGGATTACTAGCGATCCATGGGTGATGGATCGCTAGCGATCCATCACCTTAGCTTATTTTGGCATCTTTCCTCTTGGGTCTTTCTCTTCTTCTTTTTCTGGTCCTTTTGGTTGATTCTTGAGTTATTCTGGCGTAGACTGAATGTTCAAATTCTTGTTGAATTTTGATGGGTTAAAAACTCAGTTAACACTTGCCCTCCAAAGTATGTCTTTTGAATGAAATGTGTGCTTTGTTTAAGAACAAGTTCATGTCTCCAGTCTTCGATAATTGAGCTTTTGGCTGCTTTAGCCTTGGTGAATCGTCCAGTTCCTTCGGATTCTCTTAACAATCACAAGTCGTTCCAAACTAGTTACATCCTAAGACTACATCACAATCATTTCGATTTCATTCAGAGTTATTACATCATATATCTCTAATTAAATCACGTCATATATTTCAAATTACATCACATATCTCTAATTGTCCCATGTTCATTCGGGATTTACGTCATTATCATTTTGATTCTCATTCAGAGTTGTCATATAATATATCAAAATCACATTATATATCAAAAATCACATCATATATCAAGATCATCTCATGTTCATTCAGGATTTATCAGTTTTATTCTATTTATAAGCCATTCAAATCCTTTTATTAAATCAAATTTTTTTAAGGCTCGATCTCTCCTGATCGTTTAAGTTAATGCACGATCTCCCCGGATCGTTTAATGTTTTAAGTTAAGGGGACGGTCTATCCGGATCGTTTGTTTGTTAAGTTAAGGGGGATTAAGTAAGCCCATCCGCTCACTCTTCGGTGAGGGGACCTTCTTCTTGCACTCCATAGGGGACGGATCGCTAGCTATCCAAAGGGGATAGATCGCTAGCTATCCATCCACTTAGCATATTTTTAAGTGATCTTTGTTTGGTTGTCTTCCTATCTTCTATTTAAGTGCCTTGTCCAAATATAAAGTCGTTTGGA
This sequence comes from Allium fistulosum, assembly GCA_030737815.1. Lineage (NCBI taxonomy): Eukaryota > Viridiplantae > Streptophyta > Magnoliopsida > Asparagales > Amaryllidaceae > Allium > Allium fistulosum. The sequence continues at coordinate 1,397,337,741 of CM060902.1, forward strand.
GTTAGTTTGATCATCCGTCTCCATGAGTTATCTGGTCCAGAAGAATCATCCATATCTCGCTCAAATCTTAACGAAATCAAATGAAACTTTGCAGTAACACTTTAGAGGGTGTTAGGCACCCACCATAAAAATTTGAAGTGGTGGGGCCCACTCTAGATGGGTCGCTAGCGATCCATCTAGATGGATCGCTAGCGACCTAGCGATCCATCAAATCAACTCTAAATGACTTCATTTTTTTACGTGGCTTCTCCTACGTTTTCTAAATGTTCTTCAAAATTTCAAGTCTATCCGACCTCCTATGAGTTTTGTAGGTCTATTATAAGTTAGCTAATTCTGGCCAAACAGCTTGAATAAGATGATTCATCACTTCTCGAGTTAGATTGTTTGGCATGCTATGAAACTTGGCAAGCGTGCTTAAAAATGGTAATGAATCATGATGTAGGAGGTTTGGCGGGTCCATGAGCAAGCCTTATGGATTGCTAGCGATCCATAGGTGATGGATCGCTAGCGATCCATCACCTTAGCTTATTTGGGCATCTTTCCTCTTGGGTCTTTCTCTTCTTCTTTTTTGGGTCCTTTTGGTTGATTCTTGAGTTATTCTAGTGCATTCTGAATGTTCTAATTCTTATTGAATTTTGATGGGTTAAAAACCCAGTTAACATAAAGTCATTTCAAATATGCTACATCAGAGCCATACTAATACTATTTCTATCCTAGGGCAGTTATAACAATATGTTCCTATCTAACTGATACAACATACATATAATACAGCAAAAAACAAGTTAATAACTAGCTATCGATGAAGCCACCTGCTCCAAGCTCCTCCAAAATGAATCTGCGGAAAAACCTGGACTACTTGGCTGCTCATTCAAATTTGAGCACCCAAGAGTTTAGGAAAAGAAAATTTACTCTGGGTCAGACATAGGTCTGGTGTGAGAAAAGCATAAGTCTTTAACTTTATAAAAACCTTTAAGTCAAAGGCATCTCATAAGAACACATTGCACATAAACACGAACGGGTTTTTACCCTAGGATAACCAAAACAGTTGTATATAAAATCCAGTGATATATAATAATGTCTAAGGTTTCAAACAAAATATGAATATAGCTGAAATGATTGCATCTTACATTTCAACATAGTTGGGTACATCTAAAACCGTAAAGAAACGTATTGGAGAATGGATTCCACACTATGGGAAGGTAGGGGACTACCTTCCGATGGTACACCCCTAGAAAATGCACTTGAAGTGTGATAAGAACTTCTTGTACCCCTGCTACACAGAGTTGGATCCCCTTTTAACACGGCGAACCGGATTACCCCATCCCTTTTTGACACCAAGGCCTTGTACTAGCACGGTGTTTGCGTGCAAAACAACTCGAAAAGGAATAATCTAGAATGGGATGACGGCTCCTAATGGTGGCTGAACATATAGCCCTGTTGCATGCCCTGTTTTTGCCATTTTTCTCAGTTGTGAGGCTTGAGGCTACGCTTTACCTTCTTTCATACCAGCAAACCATCTTGGAATGCTAACACTGCCCTCCAAGTAGAGATACAATGCCAGCATTCATCCATGCAAGTAGTTCCGGGATCGAACAAACATTCCACATTACTATCTTCCATTTTGGAATCACCCTCAGAAAGAATAGTATAACTCCACAGCATACTTCAATATGACTTAGAAATGATATTAGTTTGTAGTAGTTCGGATAAATCTGGGAACCGGTGTCTCCAAAACTAAGCGATAATTTCCGACTAACTCAATTTCGGTTCTTTTGGAAGTATGCACTAAGCAATCGAGTCCTAACCGTGGAACTCGAATATACCCTACATACCTCCTGAGTCAAAACAGGTCTAGATTTGATAGTCAGTTATTTAACTATCAAATAAACAAACAACAACCAATTCCATTTGAGATTTATTTATCCATAGCAACCACTAAGCCTCAAAACAAATCTTTGTTTAATAAATCTCTTTTCAAACCGTTTGTCTAAAACATTCATATACTTATCTCTCAAACATAAGTATATTCACAAAACATTTACGAATAACTTCTTACTTCCAAATCATGTTAAAAAGGATTAAACAAATGTTGTTTAATTGGAGGTAAGGACAACCCTAAACACTATTCCCTTGGTTAAGTGTGGAACGGATGTTCCGTACCACCATTTTTAAAAGGTCGGTTTAGAGAAACTCAGATCTCAAATTCTTTTTATATTTCTTTCGATAAATCCTTTTTAATCAAATCTATTTCATTCATGAAATCTCTTTTACTTGAAATCCAAATCCATTTCATAATACTTTTTAAAATACCAAATTCAATATAAAACTCTTTATAAAACTTCTTTTTATAACTTTGAAAACCATTCCCAATAGTTAAAAACATCTTTAGTAAAACCATTTGCCAAATCATCCTTTAAATATCTTGTTCAAAAAGAAATAACTTTGAAACCGTTTCAGGAAGGAAATGAAATATTTGTCTTTACAAAATCAAACGATGGCTTAATGACCATAATAGTTCTCTTAATTTGGTTTTACTTATCCAGTTTAACATAGGTATTACACAACAACAAGTATGTAAGGGATCAACGTATAACAATCAATCAACATAAGTAAATTTCCAAGCTAATTGTAATAGAAAAATGGCATTTTTTCTGCTAACAGATGTCATTTGTTTTTCCTAATCATATAGGGTTATTTAAGGGTAAGCGACATAGGAATCCCTTTTACTTGAAAAAGAAACAGTTTAAAGCAAAACTGATTATTTAAACTCAAATAATTAAAAATAAATTAAAATCTTTGTAATTAGAATCAAACCATTGTTAAATTGTAAATTAACTTTTATTTAAGTAATTAAATCTTAAATAAACCTCTATTAAAACATTACTTAACTTTAATCAAACATTAATTAATAAAAACCCTTTTAAAATAATAATTAATTACTATGTATCTTAAAATAATAATTAATTAATTCTTAATTAATAATTAAATAATAATTAACTTTAGTTAGGTAACTAATTATGTTTAACTTAATTAATTAACACTTAAGTATAAACATCCTTTGTTAATTAGTGATTAAATACTATTACCCTTATTAATAAATTAATTAATTAAATAATCATTAAATAAAAAATTTATTAAATAATTAATTAATTATTTCCTAATCACTTAATTAAAGTTAGAAACCAATTTGTAAAAATATTTTAAGTTAAATCAAGTCTAGATTGAAAAATAGTTAACTTTTTCCGAACTGCACGTATAGCGATTATCGCTATAGGATCCGTAATTTCAAACTTGATTTTTAAGCAAATTAACTTCAAAACTCTATTTTTACACTTTAAAACTTATAAAAAGTTAAAAAGCACCTTTCGAAAAGTTTCTAGGTGGAAACAAGTTTTGGATTTGGAAATATTTCGGTTTTTGCGAACTGCGCGTATAGCGACTATCATTACACGACCCGTAATTTCAAAACTTGATTTTTTCCATTTTCTAAGTATCAAAACTTAACTTTTTAAATCTTATCACTTTAAAAACATACAAGTAGATTTTTGAAAACAAAACAGAGATTAAAACTTTATAAAATTCAACTTATAAAACCAATTTCAAAACTTTCGGAAAAGGATTTCAATGGTCGCCTTAAGTTAGCAGGGCACTAACTTTTCATGTTATAAACAACATAACCTAATATCATCACAAACTACACTACCACATCACATATACATGATTATGATACACATACAACAAGATCCAACTTGCAACCAAATATGATTAATCAACTTTCATAATCAACTATATTCCGACAACTAAGCACATTCATCTACAACCAAATAGCATCCATTTCCAAGTATATTCAAGTATAACCAAACCAAACTTCAATGTTACACAACCAAAAATCAAATTTACCAATAAATATACATATTTATATTTATAAAGTAAATAAATTTGGTTTTAAAAGTCCTAACTTTACTCACCGTAACTTATCTAAATCAGACTAAACTTCCACCGAACTTGGCTACAACACTAGAAAACTGCCTTAGCTCCAAGATATAACCTTGTGTGACCTTCTATGGTGCAAATGGCCTCAGAGAATGTAACGAGCGGGAGTTTCGACCCTCGAAAATCGATATTAATACGTTCACTGTATAGAATGCCGAGCAATCGAGTGCCGGAAATACCAGATCATTAGGGATTAAGAAGAAAAGAGATAGAAGAAGAAAATAGAAATAACAACACAGAATATCACAAACGCAGCGGGACAAAATATAATACATAATAACAGATTTTTATACAAAAGAATCTACAACTATTTATTTCTTACAATCATCAGAGTACAACAACCAATACATCAATCTGGACAGTTATAATAACTTGTCCTAAAAATGTTGAATATACAGCCTACAATATACAGCAGTATATAATCAAGTACGTGCAATACATCTCTACCAACCAGCTCGTCTCCTGAGCTTCAAGCATCCTAACCTGAATCTGTAATACTCGGTCTGACCCGAGCATTATAATAAAATAACACCCGAGTCAGTCTGGAAAACCAGCGTGAGAAAACACACTCAATTTGAATTTATTAAAGTTATCAAATTCCTTTGAAAAACAAAGGTATCTCATAAGACCGCGTCACACATAAACATGACGGGGTTTTTCCTTACGATAACCAAAACATTTTATATCAAAATCATCCGATATTATAATAGTGTCTAAGTACAAATACTTATTCAAATAGCCGAAATTGTTACATTAATTAAATTCCAGCATACTAGGCTCTACAACAAAAACCGTAAAGGCTCGTATTGAAAAATGGATTCCATACAATGACTAGGCACTGGGGTACCACCTATCACAGTACACGTCTAGAAAAATGTACTGAGGACTTCGCCAGGATCCCCTACAAAACAAGACCGGCTTACCCCTAACCTGGATAGTAACGAATATGTTACCACCCCGGGTGTTCCCACCCTTATCAAGAGCTCTTTTTCCATGCACCACCGTATCCATAATTTATAATATATCCGAGGGTATCTAGAAAGGTGATAACATGTCCTAATTGGGTGCGACCGACTTAGCCTTGCCGCATCTCCCCTGATTTTAAGTCATTCCGGTTGATGAGGCTTGAGGCTGCGATTACCTTTTTAAGGCATTTTCACTTAGAATGCTCATTGTCCTCCAATGACAATATGCTGAAAGCATTCATCCATACAAGTCCGTTCTGGGTCTGAACGAAACCGATGGCACTATTTCTACTACATCCATTTTGGAATCGTCCTCAGGATTAGTAGTAATTAGCCCTTGCACTTCAATGCTCCATCTTCGATTCCATGCTTTTGTCTTCACTTCGAAAACGTATTCGTTGGATCGAAGTGGTTTTTCGGATAACTTATCTGATCCCGGTCGCTTCGAAATAACGTTCGATATTCCGGTGAACTCAACCCCGGTTCTTTAGGAGATAAACAGACGAAAATAAGATCAGAGATCATCTCCTAATCGTTAGTAGACGGATTTCCTTATCATCGTCCTAGAAGAACGAAACGAGTTTATACGTACAGTATAACACCTTCGACGGTAACTATACCATATAATACACGTGTTTCTCCTGGATATTTCCAAAGTTATGTTTTTGGGTCCAGATTTTATAGACGGTTATTTAACTATCAAATAAACAATCATTCAACTAAGATTCAATTTCCCACTGAAATCACTAAGCCTTATTTAATTTAAATTTCAATAAATTAAATCTCTTTATAAAAAAGGTATATACTTATCTCACCGGAATAAATATATTCACAAACCATTCCTTTCAAAAGTATTTTAAAACTTTTTTAAAATGAATATGGAAAGCACCATGCGGTATCAACCATGGATTCACAGCTCAATGATTACGTCTCTATCCCAGAGAAATCCAAACTTAATTGCAGGCAATCCCTGCCTCCCGATTTCCGCTATGAAAGTATACTATTACTTTTCGAAAACTTTGTTTAATAATTATCTCAAAATTATACTTATAAAGTTTCTATATAAATTTTCCAAGTTTTAGGAAAATACTCTTTTATAAATCTCAGACCATTGGTCAAACTTTCCTTTTTAAATCCTTTCGTTTAAAAACCAATTCTTTAGAACAAAACATTATTTAATTATAGTAAAATAAACTTTTAACATTATAAAAATAACTTTTAAATACTTTAAATTAATTAACTTTAAACAATATTAATATTTTTACAAATAATTTAAAATCTATTATTCTATTTATAAAATATACTTTTATAAAACCATTCGAAATCTCTATTTAAAGTATTTCACAAACCAAAAATTTATTAACATCGAAAATCATACCTTTATTTATTTAAATAAAATCCTTTCTCTCTATAAAGCCATTCCAATTTTTAAAACGTATAAAATTCCAAAATATGGCCCAATGCTACAACAGCACTAAATAAGGTGATTCATATGGATAACAACAATCATGGCATCCAACGCAACAAAAATCACACGATACAGCATATATATCAATATCTGTACACAAAATCAACAATAATGAGGAATCCTATTGGATCCCTCCAACATGTCACCTGCAATAAATATACATATGAGAAAATATGTATAGTGTCTGCTTCGAGGCAGACGCGCGTACAAAGGGTCATCCGTTCATACACGAAAACGTATAGGGTCTCATCCGCTAAAATATGCGGGAATATATCCAAACCAACTAATATATATAATATATCATATATCATCCAAACAATCATCAATAATCATAAATAAATTTATTCTCACTTGTATAAAAATATAAGCGAGTCAGAAAGAGTGAGTTGTACTCACTTTGATTCCAATTATCGTTGCAGCGTTTTATTTGGAATAAAACTAAATGAGCATTTAATTTTACCTAAAATTCCGAGCAGCTCCATATCAATCCAATCCAGCTCCATCATATAGTATTCGCGAATACGAACCCAATGCAACTTGTTACTTGTTTCGTGCGAAACGGACCTCATATGACAAAGTTATGACATTTATAAGTTCACACGAAATTAATTTATAACTTTTTTTTCTTTTTCTTATAAAACCTTAATCACGGTTGCTCGTTTTAGCTACAGGAAATTAAGGCCGTGTCTTGCTTCTTCTTCCCCATCCTAAACACGTAACCCAGAATAATCAAAACCCACACACACATTTGATCATCTCCATGTCGTGCCTCCTACGTCGCATTAGAACACGATCGACCGTTGCCAAAAGAAGCGCCATCCCCACGCCCACCACCGCCGTGAGCCATGCTCGACTCGGTCATCCCCAGGCCGAGAAATTGCCCCTCGAACACACGACCTTCACAAGACCCCATCCCCCACGTCTAGCCTCCATTTCAAATCTCTACCGCTGATAACATAGATCTCGTTGTGCTCTTCAATTTCCCAGTAAAATGTTTTTCGTAAAAATCGATGGATTTAGATAAATTTGGGGAAGAACGATCGAGTTTCCTGGCCGTTGAAATATCTTTGTGGTAACTAAAATAAAACCCTGGGGTTTGTCTCTAAAATGAAGGGTATGGTCCTATATTTATAGGTAAGGTCCTAAAACACTATTCACGCGAAATATTTTCCGAACTCCAAACGAAGCTTGTCGCCAGGCATTTATAATGTTTTACCCCTATTCCGAACACAATGGAATATATATCAGGAGCCAATTCCATCATATTTGGAAGATAGGTTTTTGGATCGAATTATTTTAAATTAAATTTACCTAAAAAATTTCTACATGTTTCCGCTTCGCACGACCAAACCGTAAATCCGATTGACATGAAATTTGAAATCCTATAGTAACTCACTATTACAAATCCAATGAAACTGGTTTCGTCGAAATCCGAGACAGTGTCAAAAATGACTATTTTTACACATTAGTTAATTATTAAAAATTTCCAATTTCTATAAATTAACTTTTAATTCAATATTAAAAGTTCCCTAACTCCATTCTAATTCAAATAAAATTTATATCAACATTAGAAATCGTTTTCGATTCATATCCAACTCAAATTCAATTATCCACACCATTTTAATATCAAATTCACTATTCCCGAATTACGATGAATGGTTATATTTGAAATTTAATTCAGATTTTCCAATTCAACCAAAATTTCCATATTCAAAATCAAATAATATTTCAAATTCAACATTTAAAATAAATTAAATGTTCAAAATCAAACGAATAAAAATCCGGGTCGTTACAGAGAAGGGCATAATTAGGCTCGACCTGGGCTTGGAAGGGCTCGGGCCTAGGTGGTTTTGAGATGTAGGGGTTTGCTTAGGAGAGTATTGGTGTTTGGAAGTGAAGTAAGGCAATTTAACTTGATTTTTTAAAAGTGTATTTACTAGTTTTTATCTTAGGAATTTGGAGATGGAAGCCATGGAAATACATGAAGCTAAGAAGAGGATTTTGACATGAGAATGTAAATGAAAACAGAGAAGAGGATGTAGGAATGAGGAGGGTATATATAGGCAAGGAGAAGAGGTAAATAACTAAAAAAAATTGAAGTAAATAATGTAAGCATGTCACGTAACACCATACCTCTCCACCATCCCCTCTACACACGTCCTCCCCCCATGACTTTGTGTACTAACCTAGGTTGTTTAGGTACTAACCTAAGTTATATATATATATATGTGTGTGTGCGAGCATAAATAGCCATTTCATGAATGTATATGTATATATTATTAAGTATTCATGTATGTATACATGTATATGCATGTATATTATTTGCAAATTTGGTCAAACCCTAGTTTATAAGTGTGTGCATGTTAAACAAAATGTGCATAACATTTCCCGACAACTTTTCAATGTCGAAAAGTCAAAATTTCGAAAAACGATTTTCGGTCACGTTTTCTTTTTTTATTTGAACTAATTATTTTTGTAAACAAAATTGAAAATCTATTTTTACCATCATTAGTTATTATTTAAAAGATTATATTTTAATTATAAAATCTATTATTTGAATATTTAAAATTTATTAAATATTCGCAAATTAAGGCGGTAAAATTCTGGATCGTTATAGTTACCGAGTAGTTTGGTAGGTGTCCATGATGTGTTTCATTTTTTTCATTTTAGGAAGTATGTGCATGATTCATAGAATGCTATTGCTTCGACTGCATTGGAAGATTTAGTAGTAGAACCAGATTTGACTTTTTTGAGACAACTAGATCGAGTTGTAGCTAGAGATGAGAAGAAGTTAAGGAACAAGACAATAAGATTAGTGGAAGTCCAATGGAGTGACAACGAGAAAGACTGTAGTTGGAAGATGGAAGATAGGATTAGGGATACTTATCTTGAGTTGTTATGATTGTATGTTCTATATTTGTTGTATATGGACTTTATAGCGAGTGGGATATATTAGCATTGTTTACATGTTAGATATGCTTACTATGTAGTCCTTACTGAATTTCGAGGATGAAATTCTTTGAGGGAAGCTTGTAACTCCCCTAATTTTATTCTAACATTATTCAGGGTATTTAATTGGATAGATTAAATAGAATAATGTAAATGGTTAAGGAGAATAAGAATTGGTTATTAACAAGGCCTTGCCTTAACAAATTAAGCAATGAGATTGTTTTAAAAAATTAACACTTAAGAGAATATATGATAGGGACAAAATAGGTAGATCCATCCTTTAAACCATAAACCTTCTCCCCCTCATTTCATTCTCATTTTGCATAACATCAAAACTATCAAACAAAAAGTCCTAAGGTCAGCCATTAAACAAGGTAAAAGGGGGACGAAATCAAGGGAACTCAAGGAAGAGATTAAGGGAAATTAAAGCAATATCAAATCTCAACTCCAACAACAAATCTAAGGTGAATAATGCATAAACCACATCTATTTTCCTATTCTTGAATTCGGCTATAGGTATTATCCGAATTATTTTGAAGATTTTTGCCAAATTATGGTTGTTTAATCATTGTTTCGACAAAATAATGATTAATGGAGTTTTGATAAGATAATTTGAAAATGTTTTGAGGGTAAAACCTAAGTTTTTTTTCTCCAAATGCTTTGATTTTTAGGTATGTTATATAAAACATTAATTTGGAGATGGGTTTTTGATTTCATAATTTTTGTGTTAAAAATATATTTTATGAATTTCCTAAGGTGGAAATTGAATTTATTCGGGTTTTAATTATTAAAAAAGTAGATTTTGGTCCCGGAATTTTTATGTGAGAAAGAAAATAATAAATCTAATTTTTTGTTAATTTTTGGGATTTTTTCCAAGTGATTATGATTTATTATGAAATTATTATGCTAGAGAAGCATTTAAATTATTAGTTAATTAAGGCAGTTAATTAATTAAGTTGAAAGATATTTTGGAACTTTAAAAATGTAAGCCGAGGTATTCTAAAAAGAATTGGTAGATATACTGTTTTATCCAAAAGAAATTGGACAAGAGTTGTGATTTGGTGAAAAGTAATTACTTTTATTGGTAATAAATCAGTTTTCATAACATTAACAGTAATGCCATGCCTCTTTTATCGTCTCCGAGCCTAATACAACGCTACATCTATGAGCGTCGACGTCGATGAGGAGGGAAGCATATGATAACTACTTAGGTAGTTATGGAATGATTCCAACCGAGTCGAAGTGGACATCGGCGGTGACTCATCATTGACAGCATCGCATCATCGTGATTCATTTAAGCGTATAAAGCTTTAATGCCGCCATCAAAGTTGTTGCATGATTTCTTGTTGTTTTAATTGACGCCACATACTACTACTTTGAATGCTTTCGACAACAATATAAAAGGCAGTGACACCGCTTGTTTTAACTTCGACTCTATATACTAAGCGGCATAGTAGATGAAGTATCTAAGTATGCTATTCTAATGACGCTGCTTGCTTTGATGTCGCCATTCATTAGTGTCGACGACTTTATACTTTTTTGGCAACGATGCCGCACAACATGACGCTGCATTTCTTATTTCAACGCCGGTTAGGCTTGGTTTTATATAAACTTAAGAAAAGTTTTAAAGGTGGTATAGCTTATGTTCTAAGAAGGTCGATAACCCTTTGATTTTGGCAGTTAGCCACGCATCTTACAAATTAAAATTTTGTTTTGTAACCTGGGAGAGAGGTTCGATAGTGATTAGTGCGTTGTGAATGCCGCATATCTTTTTATTAATGGCGGTGAACCCTAAGATTAACTAAATCAACATTATTCATTGGGGATACCAATGTGTATTAATTTCGACATGTTATATGTTTAACGACTTTGATTTTAATCATTGTAGATACCAATGTATTTTACTTTATGAATTTTGACACTAATCATTGGGAATACCAATGTAAAAAATTTCTTTAATAAGTTTGATATAGATCAATGGGGATACCAATGCATGTTATTTTGAGATGTTATAAGTTTAAAAGGGTATACAACCTAATTGGGGACACGAATAGACATAGGTCGCACATGTAAGCTAAACATGAATTAAATTGATAAGCGATTGGTTTATAATTATCCTAGAAAACCTATATAATGTGAGATGGATAGTCTCTATGAGGTTAATGAAGGGTTCATAGTTAACCTAGGAAAACTATGAGATGTGTGATGGATTGTCCGCATCAATTTAGAAGAATGGAATATGTGCGATAGATAGTCCACATAATTTAAATAGCAAAACCATGTGTGATGGGAAGTCCATATGGTAAGGGATGGGTAATCCAAGTAATAATTATATGTGAGATGGATAGTCTACTTAATTTTGTTAATGAAACCATGTGTGATAGGTTGTCTACATGGGAGGGGATAGATAATCCATTAAAATGTTCATATGTAAGATGGATAGTCCACATATGTATAAGATGGGTAGTCAGATTGAATTGAGACGGATAGTCATTTGAAATTAGATGGATAGTCAATTAAATCGGAATGGATAATCCATTATATGATTTTGGGGAATGGGTAATGGTGTGGGCAGCACTATAAAGACATATTAGTCAGACTTACCTAAGTTGTGTGATTGAAAGGTTATTTAGTATGTTCTAACCAGTGTGGATGCAGGAGCACGGTATATGGTGAATATGTTTTTGTTAAGGTACAAGTGAGGGGAAACACGTTTCGCTCAGCGGCATGGTCTCACCAAATATATAATGAATCACCCTTCCGATCCCCGAATGTCGACACAAATACATCCATGGTATTTATGTGTCGAGCATCTAAGTGCCGAAAGGACGAAGAGTTCAGATAAAATAAAAGAAAAGGAAGTGAAACAAGAAGAAGATAACACAATATTAGAATCTCACAACGGAATGATAATATATAATGTTAAAAGAGCAGTACAAAGGGGTTACTCCAATACATAAATTTCAGAGTTACAAAACCTAAGTACTATCATCAGCTTAGACAGTTATAACAAGCTGTCCTCATAAATGCTGATACATACAATAGTAATGCAGCAGAAATAAGAATACTACGGTAGGTGAATATACAGCTCGTCTTCTCGAGCTTCAAAGAACACCAACGAAATCTGCCTTTCTCAGACTACTCAAAGAGCACGCGAGAAATTTAAGGAAAACAAAAACCAAGCGTAAGACATAAATCTGGTATGAAAATATCAAGAAATATGCGATCAACATGTAACGGTATTTTTGAGACCGCATGGAATGCCATAACAGTTATCCCCTCAAAAGAACCACCATCTAATAAGTACATAAGGTGATGTAATAAATAATGTCTAGGGTGTATAATATAAATATTATTATAACATAGCTGAAATTGTTACATTGGTTACATTCAACAACATATAAGGAGTACAATCAAATCCGATAAGGAACGTTCACATAATGGATTTTCCATGGAGATCTCTTCGACGAAGCCGAATCCAAACTCCATGCACAAGGATCAGAAAACACCTTCCGAGCACCGTATATCTCTAGATAAAATATATCATAAGGTAAACACAAAGGCTTATGCCCGAACATAAACATGAAGCATGTGGCACCAAATGTCAACAACTATCGATACCAACATCAATAAGCATACTCTAGATCTGGAGTTGATAATACCCTGTCGTGGGACCGCAAAAACCTAGATGTGCATCCTACTCTATCTTTGGCCATTTCAGAAGTCGAGGTCACGTTCGGCATCTTTCACACGAGTTTCATCACTCGAACAGAACATGAAGCCCCAACTGGTTTCTCGCATCTCGAACAGATCTCAGAACCACACATGGATTTCCATATCTCAACAGACCTCGGAATCATACATGGATTCCCACATCCTGAATAGATCATGAACAACTATATGCGTTCGAGGATCTTAAACAGATCTCAAATCTCCACATAGATTCCCGCATCTCAAACAGATCCACTTACAAGAGTTAGAACACGTATCTTGGCCTTGAAGTAGTTTTCGGCAAGTAAAACACTTACCAATTCCAGTCTCTTTAAGACTGAATCGACAAATTTGGTCATTTTATGATAATGAGAGTGATTGTATATGGAAACCAAGTCTCATTTACTCATCACATTTTCGATATTTTAACCTCACACTATCTCACGATCAAGAGTGAAGCCGGTAGGTTAGAGCTCTATTGCTCATACCCCTACTCGAACATCAATCTTAATTCCCAAAGATAGACAAGCCTACATCATCGGCTTTTAGTGCTAAGTATACAAAATAATGTTTTCCATAAACGAGTAAACATACAAAGCACGATTAAGTCATATAAACGACTTCTAATCCCTTTTTTGTTTAATTAATCTTTTATTTATTAAAACTCCTTTTTATTATTCAGAGTTCTTTTATCTAATAAAACATCATTTATGAATTTCTACTATATGTGGGTACTCTTTCAATACTTCAAAAAGTATTCATATACTTATCTCAAATGGGATAAGTATATTCACAAATCATGAACAAGATTTCTTACTTCAAACCTTTACTTTTTCTATACTTCAAAAAGGTTTCATATACTTATCTCAAACGGTATAGGTATATTCACAATCATTAATAAGATTTCTTAATTTAATTTCCTTTAGGATATCTATTTTAAGGATCTAAGTACTTTCATAAATCCATTCATAAAGGTTTAAGACTAATGTTAATTAAACATTGTCACTACAAACCCAAAACCATTTCACTTATGCTTATCTTTGAAACATTCTTTTCAAAGATTTATTTACATTCATAAGTATAATAAAAAAGGGCTAAAGACGAATGTTATTAACACATTGTCATAGCAAAGCCAAAACCATTTCCACTTATATCATCTTTAAAAACATTCTTTTTAAAGATCTAAGTCTAATAATAAGTTAAGTGCGATAGTCGACCAATCGATTATCTAGTTAAAATAGTTGTTTATACAAATCAATGTTCGTATACTTAACTCGTTTTCAACATTCCCAACTTAACTATTCCTCATTCAAGAGGGAAGCCGGTAGGTTAGAGCTATATTGCTTCGTCCCTACTCGACATCAATCTTAACTCCCAAATTAGATAAACCTACTTCGTCTCCTTTTAGTGTTAAGTGTAGTGTTAATGATTTCCATAACAAGTAACAAATTACCTTGTTAACCCATTTCTGGCATTCCCGACTTAACTATTCCTCGTTCAAGAGGGAAGCCCAGAAGGTTAGAGCTCTATTAGTACGTCCATACTCGGCATCAATCTTTAACTCTCAGAAATAGATAAGCCTACTTCGTCGACTTTTAACGTTAAACAAAATTAATTACCTTTTTAAACAAGTAAGTAAACAAAAAGATTAACACGTTTCCAACATTTCAACTTATTATGCTCCTCGTTCAAGGTTGAACACAAGTAAGTTAGAGCACTGGTTGCATCAATGCCTTGCCTAGGCACTTCATTCTTGAATCTCATAAACAGATAAGTTTACTTGTTGGCTTTTAGTGTTAAGCCTAGTTAATCACCTTTGTCAAAACGTATATATAATAATACTTTAGAAATACTTGTAAATAGGTTTTATATCTATGTAAAATATTACTTGAAAATAACTAATTCAGAATTTTGATTTAAAATAAACAAAAACATATTTTACATTTTGCAGCACTTTACTTTCAAAATTCATAAATAATCATTAAAATTATATTTAAACTTCTATTTTTTGTCATACTCAAATAAATTTTATAAGAACTTTCATAGAAAGCTTTTATAAAGAAAAGAAATTAGAAATCATTTAAATCACGATAAACAAGCCAAAACGTCGCATTTTAAACACTTAAAACAATAAGCAACTTACCACAACATTTGTAAATGCTGTTAAAAGTCCTTGTTAAAACAACATTGAAAAGCACAATCTTTACGACTAGTTTTAACCGCTTAAACAAATGATTTAGAACTTGAAATTTGTAGATTAAGTACTACCCTTAGGGTACATAAAAACCTTGGAAAGAAATCCCTACAGATATCTTTCTATTTATTTATAAAAATCCCGAAAACAAAGGATTCCGAAGTGCACTTATAACGACTATTTCCATATCAAACACTTTCAAACTTTCTTCAATTTAACACGCAAGTTAAACAACCATTTAAACATCAAGTCAATGTCATGCCACAGGCTTAAGAGGGTAATAGAAGTGATGTTATACAATATAAAGTTATCATTTGCTTTCAAAAGCAAGAGGGGTGTAAAATTTATAAATTTACTTGGTTAATGTGACTTTAACTTTATAATTCAAACACAGTATATACTTATAAGATAGTAAGATAACCCACTTAGATCCATTCCAAACCCAAGCACAAAGCCACAAGAACGAAAGAACCACCTCCTTCCATCAACACAAGCCTAAGGGTCCAACCTTTAGCACTTCCAGACCAAAGCCACACCTCCTCCTCCTCCTTCCATGCTCACGACCCTCCATGGATCCCCCTCTTCCTCTCACCTTCTCCCACTTATTACTTGCTAATCATGCCTCCCATGATGTCTTAGGCCTAAAGTCAAAGTTTAGAAGATATTTCAGAGGATTTGGTTAACCTTTGAAAAAGTTAGGGAGTAATAAGTGGATTAGTGCTTAAGCACTTCCACCATTTTCAACCCTCCTACTTCACTTAAGCTTTGTGAATATTTTTGATTATTTCTTAAGGGTGCACCCCTCCTTATATAGGATTAGGGATGTGATAGGGAAAGACCAAAACCCCTCAAACCCTCCTAACATTAATTACAAACATCACTTCTCCTTTATCATTTACTTAACTTTTAAGACTTTCCATTTTAGCTTATTTCCTAAATATCTTCCCTTACCTCATGCATGCATCATCCATAAAGTTTATTTCCATAAATGGTAACATAATTTTATTTCGTTTTCTTTAATTCCTAAACAATTAAGTGAAAGTAAAAAAAAATTTGAATAACTTTTGACGATTAAAAAGCTGTTTATCGATAAAACGATTTTTAGTCGCATTATCGATATCTTTTCAAAGTATCTATTTTTGTAAACATTTTCCCAAAACAAGTTTACCATCATTACTTATGATTTAAAGGGGGTTAAAAAGTTATTAAATTATTTTAATAGCATTTAATCCAAGATTCAAATATTTAAACAATTCGGATATTTAAGTACGAAGTGTCTGAAATTCCGAGTCGTCACATTCTCCCCCACTTAGAATATTTCGTCCATGAAATTCCAGCGCGAGCAACTAAAGAAACAATCATATAGCAATACTTAATAATATTCAAAATCACCAACAAAACGAACTCATGGTTTGCCCCAAGCTCAAGACCTTTGCATCACACAAAGATGATAAAACAACCCACTAAATCTACCTTACGCTTAACAACCGCAGGTTATTACTTAGTCGATGATTCGCAATACCTCAAAACAAATTGAAGAGTCATCACCTAAACTCTCCATAAGCCAATCAAAAAATAATATGTAAATACTAAAGCCCGTGCGATGTACAGGGACCATCCATACGCACTATCAAATTCGATCACTTGCTCGATCACATAAATTTCACTTCCAAACTAGTATAGATCACTTGACCTCTCTAGTGCGGACTCTGATCGGGTTCCTTGATTAAAAACCTCCGTTCTCCTTACATAGTCATACACTATGATAGAAAACTTCGAGATTATATCAAGAATCTGTATCAAGTGTTCACCGTCAAGAATCTAGTGAAGAATCCTTGTTCGAACCGGTGTAAACCACCTCGAAATCATGTACTCGAATACTGGATCAAGAATAGTCATGCCTAAAACGATCTGCATACAACTTACGTATTTATCCTATTGATTTCTTAACTACACCAATATCTTTTTATCCCTTTTATACAGATAGTATATCTCATTCAATACTAAAATCATTTGTGAAACATTCCATAAAACATGACTTCAAGTTTATAAACTGTTGTAACTTAAATTCATATTCGTATAATACTCTATTACATCCTAAGAGTATATACAAAACATCAGATTTTGTTTTACTTAACAAGCATGTTTAACCAATTCAAAACTTATTTTAACTTACTAACTTCTCTGTTCAAGTGTTATATAAACTCAACTTTATATTTTCACAAAAACATTTAACTTCAAGTTTTATACATTTCGGAAGTTTACAACCGTCCAAAATCGTCGAAAATTCTATTCCATTTTAACAAATGAAAACTACTAAATAACATATCATAATATGATGCGCATACCATATAATTCTAATGCATATGCTACATGCGTCCATAAAATAACTTAACAGGTTTCAATAATTTAGTAAACATATTTTACCCAAAATGGAAAAACATGAAAAATCCCAACATTTATTTCGGGCTATGCCACTACCACTCGGGCACCATACATATAAAACTTTTCTCTATTAAAAAGCTCATGTCAAATTTCTTTTAAAGAAAAACTTTAGAACAAAACACCGGGGTTTTATTTCAAATCATTTTGAAATAATAATATATACATATATCTTTTTTATAACAAATCATACTTTCGTAATTAAATCAAAATCTATTTTACTAAAACAACCATGTAGTATCCCCCACTTAGAAACCCGAAAATGAATGTCGATGATGCTAAAGTCATCATCAAAATTATTTTCAAGCGACAGAAGTGAGTTTAGTACATCCAATTCATGCCTTTCAGACATAATCAAAATCATTTCAAAATGGTATTAAAAACTTCGTAAGTATTACTAAGTTCCATGATCCCAATTTCGTAAACCAGTTTCTCAAATATATACTTTCAAATAATACTACTATTATTTTCTTTAAAATCTTGAAATACATTTTCAAAGACACCGAGATTTAAGTTCTCAAAATATCATCTAAATCCTTCTTATTTATAAATCATGTTTTATAAACCATACTTGTATGAAATTACTTTCTTATATAAATCTTTTCACAAATGTTTATTTTACAAAATATCTTATCTTTCTAAGATTAAAATAAACATCATTTACTAAATTCAACTTTATGAAAATTAACTTTCAACTTAACATTATCACTGAATGCCTTATAGTCAAATCATGAAACTAAATTCACAAGGTATTCATTTTAATGCACTCAAAAATAATGTTTACCAAACCCAGGCAGTGAAAAGGTAAAACTGCTCATAAACTGGCCGAACATAAGTCAACAATCAACAAATTATAGTTAATACCCATAAACTGGCGGAGCATCTCTCAACTAATTAACGAGGGGTAACGAATGAACATCATTAATCCCTGCATTGATTGAACTAAACTTTGACAATTCACTTATATAAGTTATCTTACATATGGTCTTTAATTTTCGCAGTTATAATTAACATTAAGGTATACGTTTATAACAATTACAAAAAAGCTCTCATATTCATAATACACTCGACTTATGCTAGGGAATTCCATTATCCTATCTCTTAATGAGTCATACCCACCAAAGCCAAGGTTCTCGCTTAAGCTTCGGCTCTAAAACTAAGTGTAACGAATCACCCTTTCGACCCTCGACTGTCAACACTAACACATCCACAGTATTCGTGTGCCGAACATCCAAATGCTGGAAGACAAAGATTTACGGTGAAATAAAATGAAAATGAAATAGAACAAGAAGAAGAGAACACAATACCAAATCTGAGAGCAGAACGGTAATATATAATATCAAAAGAACGGTACAAAGGGGTTACTCCGATATAGAAATTTCGGAGTTACAAAACCTAAGTACTATCATTAGCCTGGACAGTTACAACAATCTATCCTCACAAATGCTGATATATACAAAAGTAATGCAGTGAAAATAAGAGTACTACGGTATGTGAATATTCAGCTCATCTTCTCGAGCTCCAAAGAACACCAACAAAAACCTGCCTTTCTCAGACTACTTAAAAGAGTACGCAAGGACTTTAGGAAAAACAAAAATCAAGCGTAAGACATAAGTCTAGTATGAGAAACGCAAGAAATATGCGATCAACATATAACAATACTTTTGAGACCGCATGGAATGCCATAACAGTTATCCCCTCAAAAGAACCACCATCTAATAAGCACACAAGGTGATATAATAGATAATGTCTAGGGTGTAGAATATAAATATTATAACATAGTTGGAACGGTTACATTGGTTACATTCAACAGTATATTAGGAGTATAATCAAATCCCATAAGGAACGTTCGCATAATGGATTTTCCACGGAGATTTCTTTGAAGAAGCTAAATCCAAACTCCATGCATAAGGATTAGAAAACACCTTCTGGGAGTCGTATATCTCTAGACAAAATATACCATAAGGTAAACACAAAGGCTCACGCCCGAATATAAACATGAACCACATGGTACAAAATATCATCAACTTCCGGTACCAACATCAATAAGCATACTCTAGATCTGGAGTTGATAATATCCTGTCGTGGGACTGCAAAACCCCAGATTATGCATCCTATTCCGTCTTTAGCCATTTCCGATGTCGAGGTCGCATTCGGCATCTTTCACACGAGTCTTCATCACTCGAGCAGAACACGAATCCCCAATTAGATTTCCACATCTCGAACAGATCTCAAAACCACACACGGATTCTCATATCTCAACAGATCTCATAATCACACATGGATTCCCATATCCTAAATAGATTAGAACAACTACATTTGTTCGAGCATCTTAAACAGATCTCGAATCTCCACATATATTCCTACATCCCAAGCAGATCCACTTCCAAGAGATAGAACACGTATCCACATCCCAAGTAGATCCTACATATAAAATACTTACCGATCTCGGTCTCTCTAAGTCTGAATAGATGAATTTAGTCATTTAATGATAATGAGAGCAATCGCATATGAAAACCAAGTCTCGTATACTTATCACGTTTCCGATATTTTCACCTCATACTATCGCTCGATCAAGAGTGATGCCAGTAGGCGAGAGCTCTATTGCTCATATCCCTACTCGAACGTTAGTCTTAATTTTCAAAGATAGACAAGCCTACTTCATCGGTTTTTAGTGCTATGTATACGATTAAATGCTTTCCATAAACAAGTAAACATACAAAGAAGATCAAGTCATACAAAGCACGATTAAGTCACATAAGCGACTTCCAATCCCTTTTTTGTTTAATTGATTTTTTGTTAATTAAAACTCCTTTTTATTAATAAAACCTCTTTTATCTAATAAAACATCATTTATGAATTTCTAATATTCATTTATATTCTTTCAGTACTTAAAAAAGTATACATATACTTATCTCAAATGATATAAGTATATTCACAGGTCATGAACAAGATTTCTTACTTTAAACCTTCACTTTTTCTATACCCCAAAAATATTCATATACTTATCTCAAATGGTTTAAGTATATTCACAATCATTAGCAAGATTTCTTACTTTAATTTCCTTCAAAATATCCATTTTAAGGATCTAAGTACTTTCACAAATCCGTTCAAAAAGGTTTAAGACTACTGTTATTTAAACATTGTCACTATAAACCCTAAACCATTTCACTTATACTTATCTTTAAAACATTCTTTTTAAAGATCTATTTACATTCATAAGTATAATAAAAAAAAGTTTAAAGACGAATGTTATTAACACATTGTCACAACAAACCCAAAACCATTTCCATACTTATATTACCTTTAAAAACATTATTTTTTGAAGCTCTAAGTTTAATAATAAGTTAAGTTTGATAGTCGACCAATCGATTATCTAGTTAAAACAGTTGTTTATACAAATCAATGTTCGTATACTTAACGCGTTTCTGACATTCCCGACTTAACTATTCCTCGTAGAGGGAAGCCAGGTAGGTTAGAGCTCTATCTCTCTATCCCTACTCGACATTAATCTTAACTCCTAGAAATAGATAAACCTACTTCATCGGATTTTAGTGTTAAGTGTAGTATTAATGATTTCCATAAACAACTAATAAACAACCTTGTTAATCCATTTCCGGCATTCCAACTTAACTATTTTCCGTTTAAGAGGGAAGCTCGGTAGGTTAGAGCTCTATTGCTCCGTCCCTACATAACATCAATCTTTAACTCTTAGAAGTACATAAACCTACTTCGTCGGCTTTTAGCGTTAAGCAAAGTTAATTACATTTTTAAACAAGTAAGTAAACAACAAGATTAACACGTTTTCGACATTTCAACTTATTATGTTCCTCGTTCAAGAGTGAAGCCAGGTAAATTAGAGCACTGGTTGCATCAAACCTTGTCTAGACACTTCATTCTTGAATCTCACAAGCAGATAAGTTTACTCGTCGGCTTTTGGTGTTAAGCCTAGTCAATCACCTTTGTCAAAACTTATATATATATATATATATATATAATACTTTAGAAATATTTGAAAATAAGTTTTAAATGTCTGTAAAGTATTACTTGAAAATAACTAATTTACAAGTTTGATTAAAAATCAACAAAAACATATTTTACATTTTGCAGCACTCTACTTTCAAAATTCGTAAACAATTATTAAAACAATATTTATATTTCTATTCTTTTTTTCATACTCAAATGCATTGTATAAAAAGTTTCATAGAAAGATATTATAAAGAAAAGAAATTAGAAACCATTTAAATCACGAAAAACAAGTCAAAACGTCACATTTTAAACACTTAAAACAATAAGCGACTTACCACAGCAATTGTAAATGCTATAAAAGTCCTTGTTAAAACAACATTGACAAGCACAATCTTTGCGACTAGTTTTAACCACTTAAACAAATGATTTAAGACTTGAAATTTTTGTAGTAAGTACTACCCTTAGGGTACTTAAATCATGAAAAAAAAATCCTTAAGAATATCTTTCCATTTATTTATAAAAATTCCTGAAAATAAGGAATTTCGAAGTGCACTTATAACGACTATTCTCGTTTCAAACACATTCAAACTTAATTCAATTTAACACACAAGTTAAACAACCATTTAAACATCAAGTCAAGACCACACCACATGTTTAAGAGGGTAAAAGAAGTGATGTTATACAATATAAATTTATCATTTGCTTTCAAAAGCAAAATGGGTCTAAAGTTTATAACTTTACTTAGTAAATATCACTTTAACTTTATAATTTAAACACAACATATATACACACAATATATACTTATAAGATAGTGAGATAACTCACTTAGATCCATTCCAAACCCAAGAAGAAAGCCACAAGAACTAGAGAACCACCTTCTTCCATCAACACAAGCCTAAAGGTCCAACCTTTAGCACTTCCAAACCAAAGCCACACCTCCTCTTCCTCCTTCCATGCACACGGCCCTCCATGGATCCCCTTCTTTATCTCATCTTCTCCTACTTCTTACATTTTAATCATACCTCTCATGATGTCTTAAACCTAAAGCCAAAGCTTAGTAGAGATTTGAGATGATTTGGTTAACTTTAAAAAAGTTAGAGAGTAATACGTGGATTAGTGCTTAAGCACTTCCATCATTTTCAACCCTCCTACTTCATCTCAAGCTTTGTGAATATTTGTGATTATTTCCTAAGGGTGCACCTCTCCTTATATAGGCTTAGGAATGTGATGGCGAAAGACCAAAAACCCCTCAAAACCCTCCTAACAATAATTACAAACATCACTTCTCCTTTATCATTTACTTAACTTTTAAGACTTTCCATTTAAGCTAATTTCCTAAATATTTTCTCTTACCTCATGCATGACATCATCATTAAAGTTTATTTCCATAAACAGCAAAATATTTTTATTTCATTATCTTTAATTCCTAAGCAAATAATTGTATGTAAAAAAATCTAAACAACTTCTGATGGTTAAAAGGCTGTTTATCGATAAAACGATTTCGGTCACATTATCGATATTTTTTCAAAGTACCTATTTTTGTAAAAATAATTCCGAAATAAGTTTACAATCATTACTTATGATTTAAAAGGAGGTTAAAAAGCTTATTAAATCATTTTAATAGCATTTAATTCAAGATTCAAATATTTAAATACGAAGTGTCTGAAATTCGGGGTCGTTACGAGATATATATTTAGTTCGAGGTGGTAAGGTATTATTTACACCAAACTGTTGTCCGATCCGAAGTTTTTGTTTTTCCCTTTAAACTCTCGGGCACTCATTTGAGTAGGTCGGGAGTATGAGATTTCAGGTTCCAGTTAGACGAGTAAGTTTCCGGAGACTTGTAGGAGGCAATCTAGCTATAGTAGAAGTTTCTATTTATCCGTTGTGTTGTTTTGGATGTAATTGGCAAGTTGTGTAATGGCAAGTAGTTGACCCTGATCAACCAAGGGCACATCTTCATATGTCGCTCTTGGAGTATTTTGTAATGATTATAACATCTTTGAACGCGGGTTTGCGAATGAGATTATGTAATGAATATGAAATATCATTTGTGAAATGAAATGTGAAAATATGTTAATAAAAATTGTGTTTAATTATTTTCATATTCATGTACTTCTGATTGTTGATATGATTAACATAGCCGCATTTTGTCACCGAAAATTAATACTATGGATAACTGCAGCATTTGTAGCGCTTAGTTTTGGACCTCAAAATGGGGGATGTTACAACTTCCTTCCGTCTTCATTCTCTACCAATGCCTACCTTCCGAACTTCTCAAATGACTCCAACTTAGCTTTCATCACGAACATCCAAACCTTCCGAGAGTAGTCATCGATAAAAGAGATAAAATACTTGACTCTTCCAATAGAAGCTGTAGCTATTGGTCCCCAAACATCCGTACGGACATACTCCAGTACTCCTTTGGACTCATTTCTACTGACGCCGAAAAAAACCTTCGTCTATTTTCCCAATACACACTTCTAGCAAAATTCTAAACGGTTGAAGCATTCACCTTTGATCATCTTCCTTCTACGAAGTAACTCCAAGCTCTTCTTCGAAACATGACCCAATCTGAGATGCCAAAGTCTAGTGGCATCCAAAGCTCATGAACTATCAACTCCAACACGCGACTCTTCAAGAACTGTAGATCTTTTCAGCAGATAAAGATTCAGGACCATTACTCATTTCCTCGGTCACCTTCAAGTTATCCGCCTTTATCGTAATCCTGCAACCCAAAGATGCTAGCTGACCCAAAGATGGAAGAGATTTCCTTAAACCCGAAACATAGCAGACTCCAGTGATAGTGTGCACCACACCATCATGCATGCAAATACGCACTGATCTTTCTCCTAATGACTTGCAAGTAGCACCGTTCCCCATCAATATAGCACTTCCGTCCTTATCTTCATAAGAACAGAAATACTCCTTTCTAGGCGTCATGTAGAAAGACGCCTCTAAAACCAGCACCCAATAGTCTGATACATCGGAAACAGATGTTGTCAGCACATCATCAGAAACAACCTTCTCCACCGCAATAGATGAAGAACCATCCACTTCATTTCTCTTTCTCAAATCTGGACAATCTTTCTTCCAGTGGTCATGCTTCTTACAATGATGACACATGTTGTCTCTAGACTTGCCTCTCCAACCACTTTCGGGCTTTCTTGATTTAGAACGCCCTTTGAAATATTCTCCTTCTTCTCCTTTCTTCCTCTCTCTACGGACAATCCTTGACTACTACTAGCTTCTCCACTTTCACTGATAAGCTTCATTTGATCTCTCATCTCTTCACTCAGGAATCCTGTCTTCACTTCTTCTAATGTCAGCGTGCTTCTGTCATAGATCAAGCTGTTAGCGAATACTGTGTATCGCTCTGGAAGAGAGCACAATACCACCATTGCCTTTTGCTCCTCATCCACATTTAAATCAACAACTTTCATCTTCTTCATCAAGTAATCAGAAAAGTTAAGATGTGCTTTCAACGACATACCTTCCCGCATCTTGTAAGTGAAGAAAGTCTTTAACAAAATCAACCTATTCCTGAGCGACTTCTTCATGTAAAGGTCCTCCAGTTTCTTCCACAAGCCTCTAGCGGTAGTTTTACTACTAATATCTGGGATGACGTTGTCACCCACAACCAACTGGAGGGTAGTAAAGGCTCGCTCTTCCATCTCCTTCCTTTCCAATTCTGAGATATCTACTGATAATGATTCTGCATCAAATATAACCTGATGAACACGATTTCTTCTCAACACCGTCTTCATCTTCCACTGCCGCTTCTACTTCTCAAAATCATCATCTCCGTTCCAATTCTCTATAGCGAACTAGGAACCGAATGCTACATATGAACCCCTATTGTAGGGTGCAGTGCATACTCCTGGGCAAGTCTAACATCACTTCCATCTCTAGATCCTGCCATCTTATCGATCAACTTATAGCCCTAGGCTTCAACAACTTTCAATGCTCCGATACTAGAATTTTGGGGTAGATTTCACATAAATGATTGTAAATCAATCCAAATAAATGCGAAAGCAATAAGATCATGTTATAGTGGGATAAAACAAACAGAAACAAGAGAATAAAACAACAAATCATAGAAGAAAGTAAATATAGAGCTCACACACGAATTTATAGTGGTTTCACTATCGAGATGGTGTACATCCACTTTGAGGAGTGGTGATTTTATTATTTCTAAAAAAAAAAGAATTTTACAAGATTGATAATGGAGGCAAAGAAGATTAAGAAATACAACTTGAGATGATGATTCTACTCATGTCAATCTTTGCCTTTATATAGAGATTATTACTTGGGGTTGAAGTAATTGATTTATGGTCATAAATTAATGCCCCATCAATTCTTCTATCATACGGAAAACGCTTATCCATTAAAATTTTCAATTTCTCCCAATTTACATGCGCCCGATAAGATTCTTCCTTTAATCAGCTAATTAAAAATTAATTGATTACTTCAATCTTTCAATATAATTTTTCTTCTCATGTAGGTAATTTATTGCTCTCTTTAATGCTATAAAAGAGACAATATATTTGAGTAATTATCTCAAATATCTTTTAAATCTTCTACAATTGAAAATATTGTATCACTGAAATCAACAATATCTGTCAAATTTTCTTAAGTATGAAAATATCGTACCACCAAATCTAACAAAATTTAAGAAGAGTGTAAAGTAGTTGTTTTTTGCAGTTTAATCAAATTTATCTTAGTCCACAGTATGTGACATGTGTATGACCCATTCTCCTTAGATGATGTGATGAATTTTGCTATTGTTAATAGTGGGATAGTTGTTCTTTATTTAGCATGTGTTCTTACGTTGTATTGTTATACATTCAACCCTTTCAGTCAATAAACTTCAGTTTTAAATCTAATATCTCTTCTCTGGCATATACAGAAAGTTTTATCAGATCGTTTATAGTTATGCACAAAATATGAATACGTCCAACAAAATAAAAAAATCACATGTAATACACATTCAACAAAAATAAAAATAACAAAAACTTAACCTTCAAAAATGTACGATACATCTACTAAAGTTCAGGATTAGCTTAACGGATTATAGTATGAGGTTGGGCATCTCTAAAAATCATCAGTGCATCCACAAAAGTTAGCATATTTTACAGGTAAAAGTAACCGTGCTTTGCAGGTAAAAATTCCAATGATTGTAAAATAATAATAATTATTATTATTATTATACACACACACTACACTACTAAAAAACATTTAATTAAAGACTGCAAATTAAAAACCAAACAAAATCAGTCTTCAATCAAAGACTTATCAGTAACTAAAAGATTCGGTCTTTAGCATTTTACATTAAAGACTGAAAATCGATCATTAATTTGTTTATGAATTTTTGAGACTGCCTAGAGACAAGACTTCAGTCTCTGGTTTGACAATTACTAGTATTTAATTAGTTATTAATCCAAAGGTGGAGCATTTTTAATTGTTTTCAAATCTAATGGATGATTTTGACGATCCATGTCATACTATTTTAGGTTCTGTATTAAGATAAATATTTTATGCAAAAAATTGCCCCATTTTTCTGAAATAATGCCACCATTCATGGCCAAACTTCTCTACCTTCTCCATTTTGAAATAAAAACACTTCCTCCTATTTTACCTAATGTTGGTATTCGTTCAATTTCATCAATAGCTTTCCAGTTTTCATTTTAACTGTTCACGCACAAATTGAATAGGCGGATTTGGTTTGGACGAAGCAACTTACAAATTGAACAGGCAGATTTAGTTTGGACGGAGCAACTTACAAATTGAACAGGTGGATTTGGTTTGGACGGAGCAACTTCACCAGCAACGACTGTGAGCACTTCAACTTGGAATCCTACAATCAAACCCAACTACCATCCTAACAAAAGCAGTTTCCAACGTCAAGGCTACTCAACAAACATTATTGAGATCTAGACAAGCACGCACAACACTCAGATCTTTGACTAGCGAGCAGCGATATCATCACTGCAACAAACTTCAATACTACAACCTTATATATGCAACCCAGCAACCCACATAGACGCGAAATCTCCAGATCTCAGAATCATAATTGGAGTGATGACGAGCTTTCCACCATCGACAGCGCAGCAGTTTCTAATCTAGACGATGGTGCAAGTTTATGTGGCCAGTTTCTAGGAGCAAGTGTAAATTATTCTCTGATATCGAAATTCAGTTTGAGAAGAAGACGCAATATTTTTCTTAAGAGGTGATTGTTTTAGGAATAGTCGATTCTGAGTGTTTTTTATTGTACAACGATTTTGTATGCAAAGTATTTGGATGTTAGTGGAATTGAAAGCAATTTTATGATTATGTATATTAACATTTTTGTATTCTCGGTTATTACATGTATTTGTTTAATGAAATATAATTGCACAATAATTTTCAATGTTTGCTACATTGTATGAAATTGAATTTTGGTTTTGTTTAATTATTGTTCAAATTGAGTGTGCGTGATATATATATAAAATTTGTGACTGATTTCAAACTTTATTTCAGTCTGAAGAATTCAGTCTTTAACAAAATTTAAGACAGACTTTCAGTCTTAATAATTTAAGACTGAATTTCGGTTTCAAATATAATTTGGAACTAGAGAATTAGTGACTTAAATTTTCGGTTTTTAGTAAGTCTTTAGATCTTATTTAGAGACTGAACTGCTTAATTAGAAACTGAATTTGTCAGTCTTTAATTCAACTTTTTTTGTAGTGCTAGTCATGATGCAATTAGCAGTCAACTAATTATACAATTCAACATGTATTACTTTTCCTTGATATATAATAATATATTACAGTACATTCCAATGATCTTAAAAAAAATATGAATGAATATATATCACTAGTCATGATGTAATTAGCAGTCAACTAATTATACAATTCAACATGTACTACTTTTCCTTGATATACAATAATATACTATAGTACATTCTAATAATCGTAAATATATTTATATATATCACTAGTCATGATGTAATTAGCAGTCAACTAATTATATAATTCAACATGTGCTACTTTTCCTTGATATATAATAATATATTATAGTACATTCTAATAATTGTAAATATATTTATATATACCACTAGTCATGATGTAATTAGCAGTCAGCTAATTCTACAATTCAACTGTACTACTTTTCCTTGATATATAATAATATACTATTATATAATATGTTTGAATTTTCATTTGATATAAAATATATAATTAATCTTGAACAGCATTCCAATTCTTGTCAATAGTCTAAAAAGGCTAAACATATTTTACTGCAACGATTACTTTATGAAATAAGTTGAACACTTGAGCCTCTATAAATACCATCTAGCTATTCAGTTACTTCACAAACCCAATATCTTTCTCGTGCTAGAAAATATACTTCAACCTTTCTACAATAAAATAGTACATTTTGCAATGGCCTTGAGTTACAGTGAAGAATTCATTACCACAATTGCCCCTGCAAGACTATTCGAAGCTGGAGCAGTCGACATTCATACCCTTGCTCCCAAAATTTTGCCTCAGTTTGTTGCTGAATTCAAAATTGTTGAGGGTGATGGTGGCGCTGGCACTATCAAGAAAGTTGTCTTCGCAGAAGGTAAGTTAGTGAGTGTAGATAACCTTCCTCTAGCTAACAGTAATAACAAAGACGACCGAATATAACTCAACTAGAGCTTCCAAATCCGAAGCTTGAGTTGGAGACATTGTGTGAGGTTTGGTCTCTGGATGTCTATTCAATATGCGCCCGTATCATTTTGGTTTTAAAATGAAAAGTGCTCATTTTTTTTATTAAAAAAAAAACTTTTAAAACTCCTTGGACGGTTATATGAAATTTCTATAGACAAACCCAACTAATTAAGTTTAAGTGTCCGAATATTCCAATTATGGAATTGATATTTCCCTTGATTGTTGATGGTGCCATTACAACATAAATGATTGCAGAAAACTTGTGTAGCTATAAGTAATAATTTATTAAATGAGACATTTTATTGTTTTGTATGCTACATAATGCAGCAATACCTTGGGACTACGTACTGGAAAGTGTGGACTTGCTTGACAAAGAGAATTTCGAAGTCCATTACACAATTTTTGAAGGGGGTGATTTCGGCAAGACCATAAAAAAGGCATGCTATGTGATAAAACTCACGCCATTACCAGAAGGCGGCTGCAAATGCAAAGTAAGTGCAGATTTCCACCCCATGGAAGGAGTGGAGCTCAATGTAGAAGCTATGGAAACAATGAAGGCACAAGATATTGGACAGTTTAAGGCTGTCGAGGCTTACCTATTGGCCAATCCAGAAGCATATGTTTGATTGTATTAGATTAGAGAGTGAGGTCTATGCACGTGTGTAATCATGCTGTGTGATATGAATATGCTGTGTGATATGAATAATGTGTCAGTAAGCCTCTTTGTTAAAGAAAGAGTAGCGGATTTGGCTGTGGGATCGGGAGTAGCGTGTGAAATAATATTTGTAACTGTGTTATCATGTTCTGTTGTATAAGCATATGTCGCAAACTAATGTAATTATAGTCATTAGAGTTGGGCAAAAAGTTATGTTTCTGATGCATACTTTGAAGCAGACTGTGAATGATAGCATATACTATATAGCAATGCATATGATTTATTTTACTGAAAAGGAACTTTCAACTTTCATGGATAAAGTTTAGTAAAGTTCAATGATGTTTAACTTCCTTTGAAAAGAAATTAACTAGAAATCAGTAAACTGAAGTATGAAGTGAACATACCTGTATATACCTCGTTGCATCTGTAAATTTGGTGGTCAACCGATAAAAGGCTTTCATTAATTAATCTCATTTGTTTATTTTTCTCTTTATTCTTCGCCACTTGATATCTTGTCCAACTTCATCACGGGCTCATCACACCATTGACCAATTCATGGAAAATTAGGTATA
Source organism: Allium fistulosum (assembly GCA_030737815.1). Lineage (NCBI taxonomy): Eukaryota > Viridiplantae > Streptophyta > Magnoliopsida > Asparagales > Amaryllidaceae > Allium > Allium fistulosum. The sequence goes on from CM060902.1 coordinate 1,397,368,350, forward strand.
TTACTGTGTACAAAGATTAAAAGCCAACATGTTACATTATATGATTAAATTCAATTTATATTACATGAAATACTGAAGTAAAAATTAACTGGCCCCACAAAATAAACGAGGATTGAAAAATGAACCAAATATACAGTAAATCACGGTGGATGAAGCACAGAGTCGATGAAAACCAACAGTGAAATATTTGGTTGCTTAGCTTATGCACATATGTCAGATAAAAAGAGGAAAATTTTTGATGGAAAAAGCCGAAAAATGTATATTTTTTGAAGTTAGCGTGCACCCTAAAGCTTATAGATAGTTCAATCCTAATACAAAGGAAATAGATGTGAGCAAGAATGTTATTTTTTGTGAAGAATGAATTTGCAAATGCCTTTATGGTGCTGCAGATGTAGGGCAACGACATATTCCGATGAGTTTCAATCAAAGTTTGAGATTTTGGCAGAGACATCAAGATTCCGATTGTTCCTTTTCGATTTTGGTAAGAGCAAAACGAGAATGAATCAAAATTCCAGTTTAATAAAAGACTACTAGTCTTCAAATTTTACAAGATAAATAAAAAATAAAGTATCAATTTGAGTTTTAAACATATAATTATTTAAATTTAACATAGAAAACAAGAAAAATTGGAAAATATACGAATAGTGCAGCTAAAAAAGTTCAGAATGAAATAATAAATAAATATTTATGGTTAATCAATACTATCTGTTTATAACTTATTTTAAAATTAAATATAAAATATACATTTTGTTTTAATAAACTAAACGAAATCCGAAATCAATAATAACTAACAAAATCCTAAATCCGAAATTAATGTTTATGGTTAATCAATATTATGTGTAGTTATATGAAAAATAAGTGACGGAATCCCAAATAAACACTGCAATCGAGTTTTACGGATTAAATCAAAATTCCTAAAGGTTACAAAATATCAAAACCGAAATTGAGCTCTAAAAAACCTAGGTTTCAATGAAGAGCTGGAAACGAAGAATAGTCAACAAACACAAAAGTCTACCTCAAGATTTCTCCAAGAATATTTATCATTGCTGTAAATATTTATGGTTAATCAATATTATTCTTTTGCAACTTATTTTAAAATTAAATATAAAATATACATTTTTTTTTAATAAACTAAACACATATGTGTAGTTATATGAAAAATAAGTAGCAAAATCCGAAATAAAAACAGCAATCAGATTAGATCAAAATTCCCAAAGTTAGAAAATATCAAAACTGCACAAGAGTCTCTTTCAAGATGCTTCTGCGATCGTCCCCAACAAATGTCAACCATCAAGTCTAATACCCAAGAGCAATAGGAAAAGATCAGCATAGATGATCGATTATGAAGTTAGTAATATATTGTTAACTGCAATGATGATATTACTAATTATTTTGCATTGTTTGTAGCCTGCGATCCCATAGCATTCAAGATGCAGCAAAACATACTAAATGCAAAAAAGCAATGGATGAGGAAATCAAAGTCATTGATAAAATGATACTCGGGAGATGGTAGAACTTCCCAAAGGTAAGAAGCCAATTAAAGTCAAGCGGGTTTACAAAAAGAAGCTCAATGCAAATGAAAAAGCTGATAAGTAAAAGACACCACGTTGAGAAGGGAAATCAAGAATACGAAGTCGATTATAAGGAGGTACTTGCTCCGGTTGCAAGGCTTGATGCTATCAGATTGGTGCTTTCGATTGCAGCCCAGAATTCTAGGTCTATCTATCAAGTTAGATTTAAAATCAAAATTTCTACATGGTCTGTCTTGTATAAAATGGACAGAAACTCAAGTTTGATGGGATATTCAGATAGTGAATATGTGGTTGATACTAATGATAGAATGAGTACTTTGGTTTTGTGTTTATAACGAGTTTCGAAGCTATTTCGCGCTTTCCTAAGAAGCAACAGATAGCGACTTTACCAATTACTAAAGCTGAATTTGTTGTGGCATCATCAAGTCCTTATGATGCTATTTGGTTGGGTAAAATGCTTGAACATTTGCACTTTCAGTGCAAAAGTCCAACATCAATCTTTTGTCACAATGTTTCAGCAACGAAACTTTCTAAAATTCAGTTTTACATGGAAGGAGTAAACCTGACATGTGCTGCCACTACTTGTGTGAGCGGTGTAAGGATGGTATTATTGATTTAGTATTTTGTAAAAGGCCTGTTGGGAAATTTCTATAGAAAGAAGTAGGAGTGAGAAACTTTTAATTTGCTAATGGAAATTGAGAGAATATTTTATAAAGAAGGAAATAGCTTTATTTTCTTTGCTCTTTTATTCTTTTACTTGCTTACAAATAAATTTGCTTACTTGCTTAGATATAAAAGTATAAATCATTCATACTTATAGTTGTACATTTTCTATATGAATGGTAGAGATGAATTTAATCCTATGGATGATAAACACTCTCTAGAGTTTTCTTCAATTTTCCTGAAAAATCCGTTCTCTAGGCTTTTCTCAAATTCTTTATTAGAAAACTCTACATCTTTCTTTAATGCTTGATTTGGCATATCCATTAATACCAAAATTAATATTATCCAGAATAATTTGTTTCTCAAAATAATCAAGTAAAACCAAAATCAAGTTTATTTCTAACATCCCCTTAAACTTGATTTTGTAACTTCAAACAGAATTTCTGATCTTTGTATTTTACGTGTTTCGGTAGAAATAAAGAAATTATCAAAACTTTTCTTTTTCTTTTCTTCTTCTTTCCCATTATCAAAATCTTTGAGATAATTTCATTGATGCGCCATTCATTTCATCCTCTTTCATTGCCATAGAATATTCCAAAGTATGCGCTCTAACTTCCATCTTGATCCAGTATCATAAATTTTAAATGATTCATATACGTTATCTTTGAATTCTTCCATAAATTCACTCTTGTAATTTTTGATCCATAAAATTTCTTTGCACACTTCCAAAATCTCACTTTTGCATGACATTTCAAAAAACAATGATGGAAAATTAAAATTGTTCGAAATAGAAAGGATATAATCTTTTTTCACCACATTGCTATCACAATTATAATGTTCATCGTTTGTCTCTTTGATTGCCTCTTTGACCTTTTCTAATTTTACTTCTTGAATGTTCTCTATTTCTATTTCAATATCTTGAATTTCTTCTCCATGATTGACAACTCCTTTATGTTCAACTCCTTTGCTTTCGCACCTTTTATCACTTGCATCATCTTTGTTGACTTTATCTTCTTCATTCTCTTTCATATTTAATTCTCTGGCAGTCTCCTTCCTCATGTCATTGATTTTTGTATGTTCTTCACTTGTAACCTCTATGACTTTCTCTTTGGTTATCTTTGGCGAATCTTCTGCGGTATTCTCCTCCATGTCAGTCTTCGTTCTCTCTTCCTCTTCTATCACAGCATTCTCTCTTATTTCGTTGTTTTTCTTTTCCTCCTTATCGGCTAACATATTTTCTTCAACGTATCCTTTTTCATTCTTTTTAACTTCCGTATCCAAGTACCGTTCCTTTTCATCTTTAATTTTAAATGCTCTGAGTGTCCATAAAAGTATAGAACCTTCATCGTCTTCTTTAACGAAGTTTGATCTTTCTTGAAGGTTAGTGAAAGATGATCTACATTCAGAAGCAAAATGCCCAAATTTAACACAATAATAACATTTTATTCGAGATTTTTCATACCTTAGAATTCCATTGTAATTTGCACTTCCTCCTTGTTCTCTATCTCTTGAGTTATATGTGTTTTGCATTTTCTTCTCTCTATACCAGCATTCATTTGCCATATGACCAGGTTTGTGGCAATTAAAACATTCAAAATAGCCATGACCTCTTTCGCTTTGGCTCCGCCTTCTTTCATTTTTAAATGTCTCATTTTTTTTCAAAGTGAGCTTTGTTTGAAGAACTTGCTCCAATGGCTCTTCTTTAACTTTTTTCTTTAATTTCTCTTCATGGGCTTGAAGTGAACCCATGAGCTGATCAATAGTCATAGATTCTATATCTTTAGATTCTTCAATTGCTACAACTATGTAATCAAATTTTGAACCTAAAGATCGTAGAACTTTCTCAACAACTCTAAAGTCTTCTATTTTTTCTTCACATCTTTTCATTTGATTTACAATAAATAAAACTCGAGAAAAATAATTATCAATTGATTCTGATGATTTCATATATAAAGATTCAAACTCACCTCGCATAGTTTATAGTCTAATTTTCTTCACTTTATCGATGCCTTTAAAAATGTTCTCCAAAATCTCTCATACTTCCTTGCTAGTTTGTGCATTAGCTACCTTCTCAAACATAACATCATTCAAACTTTGGTAGATGAGCGTAAGAGCCTTTCGATTCTTCTTCTTCAAATTCTTCAAATTATCCCTTTCAATTTGGGAAAAAGTGGAAATATCGACAGGTTCTTCATACCCATTTTCTACGATATCCCAGGTATCTTGCGATCCAAGCAGCACCTTCATGTGAATACTCCAACTTTCATAATTCTCCTTCTTTAATAAAGGAACTTGAAAAAGAGTCGTTCCGTTTACCATCTTCCTTGATTAGCGGTCTGACTCTAATACCACTGTTGAGAAATTTCTATAGAAAGAAGAAGAAAGGAAAAACTTTTAATTTGCTAATGGAGATTGAAAGAATACTTTATAAATAAGGAAATAACTTTATTTTCTTTGCTCTTTTATTCTTTTTGTTTGCTTACAAATACATTTGCTTACTTGCTTAGATATAAAATGATAAACTATTCATATTATAGTTGTACATTTCCTATATGAATGATAGAGATGAATTTAATCCTATGGATGATAAACACTCTCTAGAGTTTTCTTCAACTCTCCTGAAAAATCCGTTCTCTAGGCTTTTCTCAAATTCTTTATTAGAAAACTCTAGATTTTTCTTTCATGCTTGATTTGACATATCCATTAATACCAAAATTAATATTATCCAGAATAATTTGTTTTTCAAAATAATCAAGTAAAACCAAAATCAAGTTTATTTCCAACACGGCCGGTATCTTGACAAAAACTTCTAAGCTTACTGTATTTTATAAACTTGGAGGTTTACTTGGAATATGCTCCTCAAAAGAAGCTGTTCCAGATTAGCATGAAAAGGGCTGGAGTTGCACATGTAAACTGATGTCTTGATAACATTAAATTTAAGGGGAGGGTTAAGTAGTTGTTTTTCGTACTTTAATAAAATTTGTCTTAGTCCACAGGATGTGACATGTGTATGACCCATTCTCCAAAGGATGATACTAGTGGGATAATTGTTCTTTATTTAGCATGTGTTCTTACGTTGTATTGTTATACATTCAACCCTTCCAGTCAATAAACTTCAGATTTAAATCTACTATCTCTTCTCTTGCATATACAGAAAGTTTTATCAGATCTCTCACAGTTATGCACAAAATATGGATAGGTCCAACAAAAAAAAACTATATGTTATACATAGTCAACAAAAATAAAAAACTTAAACTTCAAAAATGCACCATACATCTACTAGCGTTCAGGATTAGCTTAACGGATTACAGTATGAGGTTGGGTATCTCTAAAATCATCATTGCATCTACAAAAGTTAGCATATTTTGCAGGTAAAAGTAACCGTGCTTTGCAAGTAAAAATTCTAATGATTGTAAAATAATAACAAGAAAAGAGTCATAGGTCCCTGTTTTTGATGTTGTTATACAAAAAGTCCTTGTAGAAATGAATTTGTAAATTTGGTTCATATTTTTCAAAAATAAAAAAACGCAAAGTGTCTTGCACTTTTCTGACAGAAAATGCAAGATAACTTGCACTTTTCTAATTTTGAAATATTTTTCAAAATTTTCGAAATTTTTGAAAATTTCGAAAAGCACAAGTTAACTTGCACTTTTTATCAGGAAAGTGCAAGCTAGTTTGCGCATTCTAATTTTGAAATATTTAAAATTTTTGAAAAGCGCAAGATAACTTGCGCTTTCTAATTTTAAAACTTTTTTTGAAAATTTTAAAAATTTTGAAATTTTTGAAAAGCGCAAGATAACTTGCGCTTTCTAATTTTGAAAATTTTGAAAATTTTAAAAATTTTGAAATTTTTGAAAAGCACAAGGTAATTTGCGCTTTCTATCAGGAAAGTGCAAGCTAGTTTGCGCTTTTTGATTTTGAAAATCTTGAAAATTTAAAAAGTGCAAGCTAACTTGCGTTTTCTTATTTAGAAAAAACAGAGACTTAATTTACATACTTATTTCTACAGGGACTTTTCTTGTAACACCATCAGAAACAAAGACCTTTCGTTCAAAGCCCCAAATAATAATAATTATTATTAGTACGTACACACACTACTCATGATGTAATTAGCAGTCAACTAATTATATAATTCAACATGTGCTACTTTTCCTTGATATATAATAATATATTATAGTACATTCTAATAATTGTAAATATATTTATATATACCACTAGTCATGATGTAATTAGCAGTCAGCTAATTCTACAATTCAACTGTACTACTTTTCCTTGATATATAATAATATACTATTATATAATATGTTTGAATTTTCATTTGATATAAAATATATAATTAATCTTGAACAGCATTCCAATTCTTGTCAATAGTCTAAAAAGGCTAAACATATTTTACTGCAACGATTACTTTATGAAATAAGTTGAACACTTGAGCCTCTATAAATACCATCTAGCTATTCAGTTACTTCACAAACCCAATATCTTTCTCGTGCTAGAAAATATACTTCAACCTTTCTACAATAAAATAGTACATTTTGCAATGGCCTTGAGTTACAGTGAAGAATTCATTACCACAATTGCCCCTGCAAGACTATTCGAAGCTGGAGCAGTCGACATTCATACCCTTGCTCCCAAAATTTTGCCTCAGTTTGTTGCTGAATTCAAAATTGTTGAGGGTGATGGTGGTGCTGGCACTATCAAGAAAGTTGTCTTCGCAGAAGGTAAGTTAGTGAGTGTAGATAACCTTCCTCTAGCTAACAGTAATAACAAAGACGACCGAATATAACTCAACTAGAGCTTCCAAATCCGAAGCTTGAGTTGGAGACATTGTGTGAGGTTTGGTCTCTGGATGTCTATTCAATATGCGCCCGTATCATTTTGGTTTTAAAATGAAAAGTGCTCATTTTTTTTATTAAAAAAAAAACTTTTAAAACTCCTCGGACGGTTATATGAAATTTCTATAGACAAACCCAACTAATTAAGTTTAAGTGTCCGAATATTCCAATTATGGAATTGATATTTCCCTTGATTGTTGATGGTGCCATTACAACATAAATGATTGCAGAAAACTTGTGTAGCTATAAGTAATAATTTATTAAATGAGACATTTTATTGTTTTGTATGCTACATAATGCAGCAATACCTTGGGACTACGTACTGGAAAGTGTGGACTTGCTTGACAAAGAGAATTTCGAAGTCCATTACACAATTTTTGAAGGGGGTGATTTCGGCAAGACCATAAAAAAGGCATGCTATGTGATAAAACTCACGCCATTACCAGAAGGCGGCTGCAAATGCAAAGTAAGTGCAGATTTCCACCCCATGGAAGGAGTGGAGCTCAATGTAGAAGCTATGGAAACAATGAAGGCACAAGATATTGGACAGTTTAAGGCTGTCGAGGCTTACCTATTGGCCAATCCAGAAGCATATGTTTGATTGTATTAGATTAGAGAGTGAGGTCTATGCACGTGTGTAATCATGCTGTGTGATATGAATATGCTGTGTGATATGAATAATGTGTCAGTAAGCCTCTTTGTTAAAGAAAGAGTAGCGGATTTGGCTGTGGGATCGGGAGTAGCGTGTGAAATAATATTTGTAACTGTGTTATCATGTTCTGTTGTATAAGCATATGTCGCAAACTAATGTAATTATAGTCATTAGAGTTGGGCAAAAAGTTATGTTTCTGATGCATACTTTGAAGCAGACTGTGAATGATAGCATATACTATATAGCAATGCATATGATTTATTTTACTGAAAAGGAACTTTCAACTTTCATGGATAAAGTTTAGTAAAGTTCAATGATGTTTAACTTCCTTTGAAAAGAAATTAACTAGAAATCAGTAAACTGAAGTATGAAGTGAACATACCTGTATATACCTCGTTGCATCTGTAAATTTGGTGGTCAACCGATAAAAGGCTTTCATTAATTAATCTCATTTGTTTATTTTTCTCTTTATTCTTCGCCACTTGATATCTTGTCCAACTTCATCACGGGCTCATCACACCATTGACCAATTCATGGAAAATTAGGTATATTACTGTGTACAAAGATTAAAAGCCAACATGTTACATTATATGATTAAATTCAATTTATATTACATGAAATACTGAAGTAAAAATTAACTGGCCCCACAAAATAAACGAGGATTGAAAAATGAACCAAATATACAGTAAATCACGGTGGATGAAGCACAGAGTCGATGAAAACCAACAGTGAAATATTTGGTTGCTTAGCTTATGCACATATGTCAGATAAAAAGAGGAAAATTTTTGATGGAAAAAGCCGAAAAATGTATATTTTTTGAAGTTAGCGTGCACCCTAAAGCTTATAGATAGTTCAATCCTAATACAAAGGAAATAGATGTGAGCACGAATGTTATTTTTTGTGAAGAATGAATTTGCAAATGCCTTTATGGTGCTGCAGATGTAGGGCAACGACATATTCCGATGAGTTTCAATCAAAGTTTGAGATTTTGGCAGAGACATCAAGATTCCGATTGTTCCTTTTCGATTTTGGTAGGAGCAAAACGAGAATGAATCAAAATTCCAGTTTAATAAAAGACTACTAGTCTTCAAATTTTACAAGATAAATAAAAAATAAAGTATCAATTTGAGTTTTAAACATATAATTATTTAAATTTAACATAGAAAACAAGAAAAATTGGAAAATATACGAATAGTGCAGCTAAAAAAGTTCAGAATGAAATAATAAATAAATATTTATGGTTAATCAATACTATCTGTTTATAACTTATTTTAAAATTAAATATAAAATATACATTTTGTTTTAATAAACTAAACGAAATCCGAAATCAATAATAACTAACAAAATCCTAAATCCGAAATTAATGTTTATGGTTAATCAATATTATGTGTAGTTATATGAAAAATAAGTGACGGAATCCCAAATAAACACTGCAATCGAGTTTTACGGATTAAATCAAAATTCCTAAAGGTTACAAAATATCAAAACCGAAATTGAGCTCTAAAAAACCTAGGTTTCAATGAAGAGCTGGAAACGAAGAATAGTCAACAAACACAAAAGTCTCTCTCAAGATTTCTTCACGGTCGTTCCCAACGAATGTCAACCATCAAGTCTAAACCCCGAGAGCAATAGGAAAAGATCAGCATAGATGATAGATTGTGAAGTAATATTGTTAACTGCAAAGATGATATTACTAATTATTTTGCATGGTTTGGTAGCTTGCGATCCCGTAGCATTTCAAGATTCAATAAAACATCCTAAATGCAAAAAAGCAATGGATGAGGAAATCAAGTGATAAAATTATACCAGGGAGATGATAGAACTTCCCAAAGGTAAGAAGTCAATTGAAGTCAAGTGGGTTTACAAAAGGAAGCTCAATGCAAATGAAAAGGTTGATAAGTAGAACACACCTCGTCGAGATGGGAAATCAAGAATACGATTATAAGGAAGTACTTGCTCCCGTTGCAAGGCATGATACTATTAGATTGGCGCTTTCAATTGCAGCCCGGAATTCTGTCTATCTATCAAGTTAGATTTAAAATCAGCATTTCTGCATGGTCTATCTTGTACAAAAAGGATAGAAACTCAAGTTTGATTGGATATTCAGATAGTGAATATGTCGATGATATTAATGATATAATGAGTGCTTTGGTTTTGTGTTTATTATGAGTTTCGAAGCTTATTTCATGCTTTCTGAATAAGCAACAGATAGCGACTTTATCAATTACTAAAGCTGAATTTGTTGTTGTTGTTGTTATCCGCAACTACACAAAAGTGTTACGAATCTGATAGTAATTTCAATAATGTTACTAAACTGTTCAGAAATAGTCACAGCAGAGAAATGTTTATAATTTTCACAATTAAATTGCAAAAACGGCAGCAGAATAAAGTGTGATAAATTTTAATAAATACTGGTACGGTACAAAACCGTACAAAACTGTTGCAATTGAATTTGTATGAAATTCAAAGTAGTACCTAGTCGTCCGAGTCCAGAGAATATCTGTTTCCTTGAAACAATATTGCCCCCTTATATGCATCGAAGGATTTGAGCAATTTGTCTCCCAGGATGAAACGGACCGGCCTCAATATGCTGTGCGTGTAGACGGAGCGACGACGGACTGAAGGAATTATTGAACTGTGAATAGAGCTCTGTGAAGAGGAACAGAAGGAAGAAATGAATTAATTCTAAATTCTTAATCTCGTTTTGCGGACCCCTATATATAGGCTGGAGGAGGTGCCTATTCAGAGCGGTCGTGACTGTTGGAAAGGGAGCCCCAAGGCCCAATCTTTGACATTTTAATATTAATATGAAGGCCCAAAGCCCACATGCCCAAAGCCTACATTGCCACATCTCAAGTCTTCATGTCTCCTTCTTCTTTTATTTTGATTTAGTATATTATGTTATAGTATATATGGTGGATTTGGCACAAATATTCCACTATGTGGGACATTGTTTCCACACAATACACACAATACCCAAAATCTCTCTCCTTCCTAACCACTTTCTCATTCATTTTTCTAACAATCTCCCACATGGATGAGTAGTTGTTCATAGTTTCACGAGACATTTATCGGATCGGTTTAAAGTAGCACATGTGCCTTGAAATTTCCTAGTGATTACCTATTTGAATTACGGACGAATCAGTAGACTTAGAATGTTTTTGAACTGTAAGCCTTTTGTGTAATTCTAAAATAGATAGCACATGATAAATGTTTCTTATAATTCTTCGTTCTCTGTTTGTGTTCATTTTTGCCTTGAACACCTGCCTGGTCTCATAAGTGCTTAGAGAATTTGGCCTTATAATTCTCTTTGAAGCGGCGCCTTCGCACTTACGTAGGTGATTCTGTAAGGAGTATTCGTAATTCTTCAAGTACAGACATCATTAAAAGTATCAATACTTATCCTATTTTCCATCAAATAATGCACTGATTTTATCATAGGAATGGTTTGTGTGTAACAGTGCCGTCAAGTTTCTCTTAAACTTAGTTGTCCCTTTGAACCTAGATCTTGGAATCTCCAGTCAACTAGGTGGGGTTTCCATTTTAAAAAAAAACTTTTATTCTATGAGCCTTAACCTCATTCCCATCGATAAGGTTTGAACTTTCTTTCTTGGCAAGCCTTTTGTTAGTGGATCCGCTATGTTATCTTTAGACCTTATGTAGTCTATAATGATAACTCTATTAGAAAGAAGTTGTCTTATTGTTTTATGCCTACGACGAATATGCCTAGATTTACCATTGTATAGTGTACTATTAGCTCTTCCAATTGCTGATTGACTATCACAATGTATACATATTGGAGGCATATGTTTGCTCCAATTTGGAATATCTTCCAAGAAACTTCGAAGCCAGTCTGCTTCTTCTGCGGTCTTATCTAGTGCAATACACTCTGATTCCATCGTAGATCTAGCTATACAAGTCTGTTTGGATGATTTCCATGATATTGCTCCATTTTCTAATGTGAACACATCCACTTGTAGACTTTGTATCTTGTGATCCAGTTATCCAATTGGCATCACTGTATCCTTCCACTGTTGAATGATAGTTTGTATAGTGTAGACCATAGTTCTGCGTATACTTTAGGTATCCTAGAACTCTGATTATCGCTTTCCAATGATGTTCACCAGGATTGCTGGTAAATCTACTCAGCATACTTACAGCGTATGCGATATCAGGCCTAGTGCAGTTCATAACATACATGATACTTCCTAGTATACGAGAGTATTCAAGCTGGTAGATACCATCACCAGTGTTCTTTACCCAATTTTGGTTCATATCTACTGGTGATTTTGCAATAGTTATATTATATTGCTTGAATTTTTCAAGTATCTTACCGATGTAATGTGATTGGGATAATGCATATCCCTGTGGTGTTCTCAAAATTTTGACATCCAATATCACATCAGACAGTCTTAGGTCTTTCATATCGAATCTTGAGGATAACATATTCTTTGTAGATGTTATTATGGCCTTGTTATTGCCTAGGATTAGTAAGTCATCAACATAAAGACAAATAATGACATATCCAACATGTGTGTGTTTTATGTAGATACATTTATCCGATTCATTTATTGTGAATCCATTTGACAACATAGTTTCATCAAATTTCTCATGTCATTGTTTTGGAGCTTATTTAAGGCCATAAAGCGACTTTACTAATTTGCATACTTTATTCTCATTTCCAGAGCTAAGAAACCCTTCAGGTTGCTTCATATATATTTCTTCCTCTAGTTCACCATTCAAAAATGCAGTTTTTACATCCATTTGATGTATTTCTAAATAAAGTATGGATGTGATTGCAATAAGCATCCTAATTGATGTTATCCTCGTCACTGGTGAATATGTATCAAAATAGTCCAGGTCTTCCTTTTGTCTGAATCCTTGGACTACAAGACGAGCTTTGTACTTGTCTATTGAATCATCAGGTTTCAATTTCTTTTTAAATATCCATTTATTACCTAAAGTCTTGCATCCTTGAGGTAAATCAACTGACTCCTAGGTATGGTTAGCCATAATGGATTCAATCTCATTGTTAATAGCCTCTTTCCAGTAAGGGGCATCGTTGGAGGACATAGCTTGTTTGTATGTCAAATGATCATCTTCTAACATAAAAGTGTAGAAGTCTGGTTCAAAGGTCCTTGATCTTTTGCTCCTTCTTGGTTCCTCCACTTGTTGATCAGCACTAGTTTGCCGAAATTTATTTTGTTCAATATTCTCAAGAGAATCAGTAAATTCATCTTCTCTTGGTCTCTTTTGAGTATCATTGTCAGTACCCTGTTTTAAAGGGAATATATGTTCGAAAAATCTTGCATTTCTCGATTCGATGATGGTATTTTCATGAATATCATCAATTTCAGATTTGTGTACTAGGAATCGATAAGCGGCACTGTTTTGTGCATATCCAATGAATACACAGTCGATTGTTTTTTGTCCAATTTTGACCTTCTTTGGTTTAGGTATCTCTACTTTGGCAAGACACCCTCACACATTTAAGTATTTGTAGCATGCCAGTCTATTTTCCAAAGGTCGTGAGGAGACTTGGATGTTTTCTTTCGTGGTATTTTATTTAAAATATGGTTTGCCGAAAGAATAGCTTCTCCCCAAAAGTTATCTGGCAAGCCAGAACTGATTAATAAAACATTCATCATTTCTTTAAGAGTTCTATTTTTCCGTTCGGTTATACAGTTGGATTGAGGTGAATATGGTGCTGTAGTTTGATGTATAATGCCGTGCTCAGCGCAGAATTCCTCAAAAGGAAATTCATATTCTCCTCCTCTATCACTTCTTAAAGCTTTAATTTTCCTGTTGAGTTGATTCTCAACTTCTGCTTTATACTGTTTAAACATGTCAAATGCTTCATCCTTGCTTCTAAGGAGATACACATAGCAGTACCTAGTACAATCATCAATAAACGTAATGAAATACCTTTTTCCACCTCTAGTTTGACACATTTTCAAATCACATACATCAGTGTGTATAAGGTCTAGAGGTTCAGTTTCTCGTTCAACATGATGAAACGAGGTTCTTGTCAATTTTGCTTCTGCACAAATTTGGCATTTATAGTTGGAGTCTATGTTATATTTTGGTATACATTCTAGATTAATTATTTTTTGCAGTGTATCAAAATTCACATGTCCTAATCTAGAATGTCATATGTTAGAAGAGTCAACAATATAAGCAGAAGATTCACTTTTATTCGTATTAGTGTTTGGTACAATAGTTGTTACATTTGCTTTGAATAAACCATCACATACATATCCTCTTCATACATACACTCCATTCTTTGATAATACAAACTTATCGGCTACAAAGGTTAATTTGAAACCATGCTTGCTAAGCAAGGACCCTGATATCAAATTCTTGCGGATTTCTGGAACGTGAAGAACATTACTCAAAGTAAGCTATTTTCCAGAAGTTAGTTTCAGCACAACTTTTCCTTTGCCTTTGACCTTTGATGCAGATGAATTGCCCATGAAAAGTTGTTCATCATAAGTTGCAGTTTTATAAGTTGTAAACATCCACTTATTAGCACATATGTGTCGAGTGGCACATGTGTCTACAAACCATTCCTTTGAATTACCAACAAGGTTGCATTCTGATATTACTGCACATAAATCCATATCAGAAATGCAATCTGTAACTTCAGCCGTATTTGCTTCTGATTTCTTCTTTTTGGGAGCTCAACATTTGGCTGCTTTATGCCCCTTCTTTCCACAGTTATGGCAAGAACCCTGAAATTTCTTCTTCGACTTCTGAGGCGCATTCTCACGTTTTCTCTTGTTAGGTTTGTACTCAACAACATTTGCTTTGGCAGCCATATTCTGAGAGATCTTTTTCTCAGAATTTCTATTATCTTCCTCAATTCGCAGACGAACTATGAGTTCTTCCATTGTCATTTCCTTACGCTTATGCTTAAGGTAATTTTTAAAGTCATTCAACGATGGAGGAAGTTTCTCAATGGCTGCGGCAACCTGGAAAGATTCACTAAGCATCATCCTTTCATCTTGTAGTTGACGGATGATCAGTTGTAGTTCTTGAGTCTGGTTGATCACAGTCTTTGAATCTACCATTTTGAAGTCAAGAAATTTGCCAGCGATGAATTTCTTCATGCCTGCCTCTTCAGTTTTGTACTTTTTGTCCAAGGCCGTCCAGAGTTCCTTGGATGTTGCAACAGTACAATAGACATTGTAGAGGCTATTATCCGGTCCATTCAGAATATAGTTTTTACACATAAAGTCTGAATTTTTTCAGACATTTGTGGCCTTCACTTTGATTGCATCGGGTTCGAGTTCGCCAACTTCAGGAGCATCTTCGGTTAGAAACCTGGCGAGGCCTAATGTTGTTAGATAAAACAACATCTTCTGTTGCCAACGCTTGAAGTCCGTCCCGTTGAACTTTTCTGGCCTTTCTCCATGAGACAGTGTCATTGTCGGAACTAGAGGCGGCGGCTGAGCGTTAGTCACCGTCTGCGTTGGTGCAGCGTTATTGTTGTTGCTATTTAGAGACATCGTCGTCTACAACAATCAATATTGTTTCAAGAATGTTATCCGCAACTACACAAAAGTGTTACGAATCTGATAGTAACTTCAATAATGTTACTAAACTGTTCAGAAATAGTTTGCCGAAGTTTATTTTGTTCAATATTCTCAAGAGAATCGGTAAATTCATCTTCTCTTGGTCTCTTTTGAGTATCATTGTCAGTACCCTGTTTTAAAGGGAATATATGTTCGAAAAATCTTGCATTTCTCGATTCGATGATGGTATTTTCATTAATATCATCAATTTCAGATTTGTGTACTAGAAATCGATAAGTGGCATTGTTTTGTGCATATCCAATGAATACACAGTCGATTGTTTTTGGTCCAATTTTGACCTTCTTTGGTTTAGGTATCTCTACTTTGGCAAGACACCCCCACACTTTTAAGTATTTGTAGGATGCCGGTCTATTTTTCCAAAGTTTGTGAGGAGACTTGGATGTTTTCTTTCGTGGTATTTTATTTAAAATATGGTTTGCCGAAAGAATAGCTTCTTGTCAAAAGTTATCTGGCAAGCCAGAACAGATTAATAAAACATTCATCATTTCTTTAAGAGTTCTATTTTTCCGTTCGGCTATACTGTTGGATTGAGGTGAATATGGTGTTGTAGTTTGGTGTATAATGTCGTGCTCAGCGCAGAATTCCTCAAAAGGAAATTCATATTCTCCTCTTCTATCACTTCTTAAAGCTTTAATTTTCCTGTTGAGTTGATTCTCAACTTCTGCTTTATACTGTTTAAACATATCGAATGCTTCATCCTTGCTTCTAAGGAGATACACATAGCAGTACCTAGTACAATCATCAATAAACGTAATGAAATACCTTTTTCCACCTCTAGTTTGATACATTTTCAAATCACATACATCAGTGTGTATAAGGTCTAGAGGTTCAGTTTCTCGTTCAACATGATGAAACGAGGTTCTTGTCAATTTTGCTTCTGCACAAATTTGACATTTATAGTTGGAGTCTATGTTATATTTTGGTATACACTCTAGATTAACCATTTTTCGCAGTGTATCAAAATTCACATGCCCTAATCTAGAATGTCATATGTTAGAAGAGTCAACAATATAAGTAGAAGATTCACTTTTATTCGTATTAGTGTTTGGTACAATAGTTGTTACATTTGCTTTGAATAAACCATCACATACATATCCTCTTTCTACATACACTCCATTCTTTGATAATATAAACTTATCGGCTACAAAGGTTAATTTGAAACCATGCTTGCTAAGCAAGGACCCTGATACCAAATTCTTACGGATTTTTGGAACGTGAAGAACATCACTCAAAGTAAGCTATTTTCCAGAAGTTAGTTTCAGCACAACTTTTCCTTTGCCTTTGACCTTTGATGCAGATGAATTGCCCATGAAAAGTTGTTCATCATCAGTTGCAGTTTTATAAGTTGTAAACATTCACTTATTAGCACATATGTGTCGAGTGACACCTGTGTCTACAAACAATTCCTTTGAATTACCAACAAGGTTGTATTCTGATATTACTGCACATAAATCCATATCAGAAATGCAATCTGTAACTTCAGCCGTATTTGCTTCTGATTTCTTCTTTTTGGGAGCGCGACATTTGGCTGCTTTATGCCCCTTCTTTCCACAGTTATGGCAAGAACCCTGAAATTTCTTCTTCAACTTCTGAGGCGCATTCTCACGTTTTCTCTTGTTAGGTTTGTCTGACTCAACAACATTTGCTTTGGCAGCCATATTCTGAGAGATCTTTTTTTCAGAATTTCTATTATCTTCCTCAATTCGCAGACGAACTATGAGTTCTTCCATTGTCATTTCCTTACGTTTATGCTTAAGGTATTTTTTAAAGTCCTTTAACGATGGAGGAAGTTTCTCAATGGTTGCGGCAACCTGGAAAAATTCGCTAAGCATCATCCCTTCATCTTGTAGTTGACGGATGATCAGTTGTAGTTCTTGAGTTTGGTTGATCACAGTCTTTGAATCTACCATTTTGAAGTCGAGAAATTTGTCAGCGATGAATTTCTTCATGCCTGCATCTTCAGTTTTGTACTTTTTGTCCAAGGCCGTCCAGAGTTCCTTGGATGTTGCAACAGTACAATAGACATTGTAGAGGCTATTATCCAGTCCATTCAGAATATAGTTTTTACACATAAAGTCTGAATTTTTCCAGACATTTGCGGCCTCCACTTTGATTGCATCGGGTTCGAGTTCGCCAACTTCAGGAGCATCTTCGGTTAGAAACCTGACGAGGCCTAATGTTGTTATATAAAACAACATCTTCTGTTGCCAATGCTTGAAGTCCGTCCCGTTGAACTTTTCTGGTTTTTCTCCATGAGACAGTGTCATTGTCGGAACCAGAGGCGCCGGCTGAGCGTTAGACACCGTCTGCGTTGGTGCAGCGTTATTGTTGTTGCTATTTTGAGTCATCGTCGTCTACAACAATCAATATTGTTTCAAGAATGTTATCCGCAAATACACAAAAGTGTTACGATCTGATAGTAACTTCAGGAGCATCTTCGGTTAGAAACCTGGCGAGGCCTAATGTTGTTAGATAAAACAACATCTTCTGTTGCCAACGCTTGAAGTTCGTCCCGTTGAACTTTTCTGGTCTTTCTCCATGAGACAGTGTCATTGTCGGAACCAGAGGCGCCGGCTGAGCGTTAGTCACCGTCTGCGTTGGTGCAGCGTTATTGTTGTTGTTATTTTGAGCATCGTCATCTACAACAATCAATATTGTTTCAAGAATGTTATCCGCAACTACACAAAATTGTTACAAATCTGATAGTAACTTCAATAATGTTACTAAACTGTTCAGAAATAGTAACAGCAGAAAAATGTTTATAATTTTCACAATTAAATTGCAAAAACAGCAACAGAATAAAGTGTGAAATTTTAATAAATACTGGTGCGGTACAGAACCGTTGCAATTGAATTTGTATTAATATGAAGGCTCAATCTTTGATATTTTAATATTAATATGAAGGCCCAAAGCCTACATTGTCACATCTCAAGTCTTCATGTCTCCTTCTTCTTTTGTTTTCATTTAGTATATTAGGTTATAGTATATATGGTGGATTTGGCACAAATATTCCACTATGTGGGACATTGTTTCCACACAATACACACAATACCCAAAATCTCTCTCTTCCCTAACCACTTCCTCATTCATTTTTCTAACAGTTGTATCATCAAGTTCTTGTGAAGCTATTTGGTTGCGTAGAATACTTGAATTTTTGCACTTTCACCGAAAAAGTCCAACATTAATCTTTTGTCACAACGTTTCAGCAATGAAACTTTCTAAAAATTCAGTTTTACATGGATTACTTGTGTGATCAGTGTAAGGATGGTATTATTGATTTAGTATATTGTAAACGGGAGGACCAAATTGTCAATATATCTTGATAAAATTTTTTGAAGCCTGCTGTATTTTTAAAACTTAGAAGTTTGCTTGGAATATGCTCCACAAAAGAAGCTGTTCCAGATTAGCATAAACAGAGTTGGAGTCACACATGTAAACTGATGTCTCAATGGCATTAAGTTTAAGGGGAGTGTTAAGGAGGTGTTTTTTGCAGTTTAATCAAATTTGTCTTAGCCACAGGATGTGACATGTGTATGACTCATTCTCCTTAGGATGATGCGATAAATTTTGCTACTGTTAGAAGTGGGATAGTTGTTCTTTATTTGGCAAGTGTTCTTAAGTTGTATTGTTATACATTCAAATCTTTCAGTCAATAAACTTCACTTTCAAATCTAATATCCCTTCCGTTGCATAAACAGAAAGTTTATCAGATCTTTTAAAGTTATGCACAAAATATGAATAAGTCAAACAAAAAAACATATATCAAATATAATACATAGTCAACAAAAATGAAAATAATAAAAACTTAACTTCAAAAGGCTCAAAACATCTACTAGTGTTCAGGATTAGCTTAACAGATTATAGTATGAGGTTGGGATCTCTAAAAATCATCACTGCATCTACAAAAGTTTATACACTTTGCAGATAAAAGTAACCGTACTTTGCAAGTAAAAATTCAAATGAGCGTAAACAAATTGTAGTCATTACTCCACATGATATATTCACCTCTTCTCAGTCGTCTGTATAAACATCGCTTCTATGTGTGGCAAACAAATGTTAAACAGCAGGGAAAATGCGCCTAATAGTAATATAGCCACTATGTCACATTAGTTAAAAATTGAAACTCCTTTTTTTTCATATGTTTTACGATAATTTGTTTAGTCAACCAATTCTTCAAGGATGAAAACATAATTACAAATTTTCAAATGGTTTGAACCTTGAACAAATGGTCAATTGTTTCTCACCAACTACAATATTTAACATGGAGATTGGACACACACACACACACACACACACACACACACACACACACATATATATATATATATATATATATATATATATAAACACACATATATGGAGAGAGAGACACGCACTCTCTCTCCTTTTCCTTAATATAATACACACATACATATATACACATATATACATACTAGTAAAGTACTAGTGATGATGTAATTAGCATCCAACTAATGTTACAACTCAACATATACTACTTTTCCTTGATATATATCAATATATTATGACATTATGTGTTTGAATACTATTTGTTATATTAAATATAATTAATCTTGAACAACATACCCATTCTTCACTTTACTTGTCAATTTTAAATAGTCTAAAAAGACTACGTGACATAAGTTGAACACTTGAGCCTCTATAAATACCATCTAGCTATTCAGTTACTTCACAAACCCAATATCTTTCTCGTACTAGAAAATATACTTCAACCTTTCTACAATAAAATAGTACATTTTGCAATGGCCTTGAGTTACAGTGAAGAATTCATTACCACAATTGCCCCTGCAAGACTATTCGAAGCTGGAGCAGTCGACATTCATACCCTTGCTCCCAAAATTTTGCCTCAGTTTGTTGCTGAATTCAAAATTGTTGAGGGTGATGGTGGCGCTGGCACTATCAAGAAAGTTGTCTTCGCAGAAGGTAAGTTAGTGAGTGTAGATAACCTTCCAATAATAGTAATAACAAAGTCAACCGAATATGACTCACCCAGAGCTTCCAAATCCGAAGCCAGAGTTGGAGTCATTCTGTGAGGTCTGGATGCCTATTCAATATGTGCCCATACCACTTTAATTTTTAAAATAAAAAGCACGTTTATTGAAAAAAATTAAAACTTTTCAAACTCCTCCGAGGCATATATGGAATTTTTACAGACAAACCCAACTAATTTAGTTAATGTGTCTGAATATTCCAATTATCGAACTGATCTTCCCTTGATTGTTGAAGGTGCTCTTATAACACAAATGATTATACAAAAGTTATGTAGCTAAAAGTAATAATTCATAAAATGCAAAATTTTATTGTTTTGTATGCTACATAATGCAGCAATACCTTGGGACTACGTACTGGAAAGTGTGGACTTGCTTGACAAGGAGAATTTCGAAGTCCATTACACAATTTTTGAAGGGGGTGATTTCGGCAAGACCATAAAAAAGGCTTGCTATGTGATAAAACTTACGCCATTACCAGAAGGCGGCTGCATTTGCAAAGTAAGTGCAGATTTCCACCCAATGGAAGGAGTGGAGCTCAATGTAGAAGCTATGGAAACAATGAAGGCACAAGATATTGGACAGTTTAAGGCTGTTGAGGCATATCTATTGGCTAATCCAAATGCATATGTTTAATTATATTACATTAACTTGTGTGTGTAATTATGTTGTGTTATATTCGGTGTCAAGAAGTCTCTTTCTTAGTGAAAGAGTAGTGGATTTGGATGTAAGATTGGTAGTGATATGTGATACAATATTCCTAATTGTGTAATAGCTGTGTTATGTAAACTTTATGTTATAAACTACTGTATGCTAAAATTATAGTCATTTGAGTTGGGCTAAAACCTACGATCCTGCAATCAAATCATAAACTAGTGGAGAAGGTCAGTGATGTTTACTTTCCTTTCAATAAAATGCACAATAGAATCTAGTTATGTGTCATTGAACAAAATGCGTATAATGATGGCAAAGAAGGATTTCTTTCTGACTTTTCAAAAAAAATTACCACATTAATATAAAACACAATTGGTGATTCCAAAAATCTGGACCGTTGGATATTTTGTCCTTGGATAAAAGATGAAATTCAGTGGCAATCCAATGGTGGAGATTGTGCATTAATTTGTGTCTGCATTTTGCGTCCTAGCAGATTTATATATATGAGCATTACGGTACACGCTTCGCGCGTGATGAAGGCACCTGAATTATTTTTGTACAAATTGTATTTGTTTAATACGTTTAAAAGAAAATGTTTTCTACGAATATTTAGCCATATGTTTGTGTTGAATCATAAGTAGTTAATTTGAATTTCTATTTTTAAGTTGCAATATCTAATTTTTTGTTAGTTTAATTTTTTTTTATATTATTAATTTATAAAAAACAAATTTGTAAAGTAGTTTATTTGTTAGATCATATTTTTAAGTAATACGAAGACTTGTAAATTTTATAGAGAAAAATTTGAATCTGTAAAGAAAGCTTAATTGACATCAACAGGGTATGTGACAATAAATATATTACAACCTTTAATAAAGAAATACATATAAAGGCAATTTTGGAAGTTCGTGGTCGGAGCAAAAGTTTACATTTCCAAACCAACTATGAATAAAGATATGTGTAGAGGATGTCAAATATTTGACTTTTATGAATTTTATTCCTATATAATGTTATTGGGAGACCAGCAAAATATAAATAGCCTTAAATTTAACTTATTCACACAATTCGCGTTTATTATTCACGCCATTGATAACATGATTTGAACCTATAACTGCTTATGCTTTAATAAACCATGTTTTATGAGTATCAGTTTGTACGACCTAATTCACAATCCTACCAAAACATTCTTCCTCGACCAAATTTTCAGAACAGATTACTTGATTTAGCCTAGTGATTGAACGCGTAGGTTCTAAATTAACGTACCATTGGAAAACTAATCTCTTACAAATGTCATAACCAACATTGAATGCATTTACGAATCAAGCATTAAGACTACACAATCAAAATAACAACATAACTTACAAGCAAAAGCAGCAACCACAATCAAAAGGATCAGAGGCGAATTTTGCCTTGTTTGCTTTTAGCTGCTTCTTTGAATGCCTTTTTCCGTTTGATGGAGTTTTCTGGTATTATTGATAGGTTGGGGTTATCAGTTGAGGCTTGCTCCCGATCTGATTCAGGCGCCATAAGAAACGAAAATGAAATAATTGACGAACTGTGTAAAAGGATCGATTGTAGGGTCTAGACCTGGGAGACCCCAAATTTGAAACACCAAAACAAGCCTCCATTGGGTCATCGGAACGGTAGACCCAGGATCCGTTCTTAAGAGCTTCGGGTCTAGTGTTGAGTTAAAGCTTGGCCAACCCACTCCAACCCAACCCGCACTATTGAGATTTTATAAAATCGCTTTATTAAGATAACGATGATTTGTTAATCCTTTTATACATAAGCGGTTATAATATGGATTTTCTAATATTCCATTTAATAAGTTATATAATTTTTATGATATTAAGTTGCATCACTAATAATTATATAATAACGTATGCATGTTTTTCTTGAACCGTTATCATATACTTCATTTTTATTACCTTACCTATCATTGTAAACACATTTGATGTTTATATTTATTTTATCATTTAGTGACAACCTCTCTTACAAATAAATACATGTACATTAATACATAATTTTGAATGAATATGTAATGTTTCACCGGATCTTGGGGCGGGGCGGGTCTACCCTGACCCGTATAGGTTCCGGGTACGGGACGAAAGTTCAGACCCACACCGGGTCTACGGGGCAAGTCTGGGACAGGGTTTAAAAAATCTGGGACGAATCTGGGGCATACAAAACCCGCCCCATTGTCATCCCTAATCGATGGGCTTTTTTCAGCTATCCTATAGGCTCTTCGAATCACCGGTTCAAAAGGGGCTTAGAGAAAGAACCGTGGCAAAAATGTGAATCTAATCATCTTTTTCTTGAAAAATAAAAATAAAAAAATAAGATCCATTGTTTGAGCTCAAGCCTTGTATAATATCATCCACGCTTTCTAAAACAAAAAACTAAGTGCATTGATTAAGGGAGTTTTGGATAGGTTCTTTTTTCTAGACCTATTAAAATTGCCATGAGATACCAAAAAAATCAGTCCCCACCTAATAAATAAAAAATAATTCTGTTATTACTTATGTTTTTCGATTTTTCAATGGACCCCCATCATTTTATGATTTTCGTTTCGATTAAACCCCTACGAATTTAGTTTTCGGTGGATCGTTGCTGTTTTTCTTTTATATTTTTCGACAAAGTATTGTCGAATCTTGCTTTAAACGAGGTTAAAAACTAAATCATCTAATTTTGTTTCATTTATCATGTTCCTTTCGTAAATATTTCAGTTTTGAACGGAGTCCCCCTAAATTTATACACATTTTATAAAAAACGGAATCTCTTTGATAATTTCCAAAAACGCACCAAATCTAAGTATGTATAATAAAATCAAATAGACCACTTTCTACTTAGAAATTCATGTTCTCTAGTGCCGTAAGTGCAAAATGGAATTGATTGTGCTACTTTTATGTTGAACATAAGCATAGATGCAGACCGAAGGTTTACGTCCACACTATGCAAAAGTGCATTCAAAAGTTGTAGAGTTCAACACTAATAGGGCTGCAAATTTTGTACGATTGTCCGATGTTTGTCTCGATCCGAAGCTGCAAGGCGTCCGGTCCGTGTCTGTACAATTCTCATTTAGAACACAAATTAGGACAAGAAAAAATATACGAAAATATGTTCGTCCGAAAATGTCTGATGTTTTTCTACTGTTCGAACATTGTATGTCCATTCTCCGGCTCGTACGAACATTGTCTAAGCTTACTGCTTGTCCAATCTATATCCGTCTGATTCTCTTATAGGACATGACTAGGACACATTCGTTCAGTCCGATCCGACCCGTTTACACTCCTAAACACTGACCAAGATCTACGTTCGACTTAAACATCTTAAGTGTGAGATTTTGATTTATAATTATAAAACTAATTGAATTAACGATGTGCAAATCGTGCATTGCCCGCATGTGGTAAATTTGTAAACTATATACCGCTTTTACTTTAAACATACCATTAAAATATATAATTTTGTACGATGAATTTGTTGAAATGGGCGAGCTTTAAATTAAACATGTCACTTTTGTTTCATATAGAGATTATTTTTAATAACAAGAGTGATTACACAGATTTTTTTTAATCTATTTTATACAATCTTTATGTATTCTAAAGAAAAATGGGTATTGTTGTGTTTGTTATATGAATAAGATATATAATGAATTTGCTGTTTGCAAGAATCCAACAACTAATTATAAGTAAATTAATGAATAAAAATAATTGTACTTATTTCTAAATTTAAATTTCAAGGTTTATTTGTTTTTAGAATTGATAATGTAATAAAAATGCATTACATATTTTATGCATTTAAAAGTTTTGTAACAAATATCAAAATATTCTTTTGAAATAAACACATTATACTAACAACTTTGAACAAAATAAATATTTATTGATTATAAAAGTGGAAAGTAGACATAAGACTTGATGTGTGAGAAATCATCATATCATTTTAGTTTGTTAAGAAAATATGTTGTACCTTAATTTTTTTTAAAGAAAATCTGCTATCTTTTAAATTTGTTAGGAAATGTATTGATTTTTAAGTTGTATTTCAATAAGCTTTTTATGATTTTTTTCTTTCATAAAAAACATAATTAAATTTATCTTAACATAAGGGGTAGCAGTAAAAAATTATTATTCTCATTACTAAATTTCAATTATAGAAAATACATTATATGCAACAAAAAAGATAGAGTAAAATATAAAATTCAAAATAACTTGAATGAAAATTTTGAATTTTAAGGTGCTTTACTATGAAATAGCCATTAAGATTTTTATGATTCTTTTAACAAAATGTGAGAGCTGTAAAGTAATGACATATCCATGGTTAAATATTATTTAATAAGTTCGTGGATTTAATAAAGATATAACTAATGTTTATTGTCTATATGATAAAATATCATTTTTTTTAAATGAATAGAATTACATGGACTTGATACAAATCGTAAAAGAATTAAGGAGGAGGTTATCAATGATAATAAATATCAGTATCTATATTATGCTATTAAAGACGAATCATATATTACTACAACAATATGGACTTTTAATTAATAATTTTAAAAAACACTATAAAAGCTTTTAAAAGCGTTTTTAAAACTGTTGTTTTTAAAAATGTTGTATAACGACATGTTATTATAGGTTAGTGACTTAACATAACAACAAAAAACGCTATAAAAAGAAATGTTGTTATAGCGTTTTTTACCTTGCTATAAAATGCTATTCAGGTGTGTCAAAGTGCTATTATATTTTTTACTTCTTTGGAATGCATTAAACATTAGTAACGTTTTACAGACGCTCTTTAAATTTTATTGCATTTTTAATCGCTATTAAATGTTTAATGGTATTTATACAAGTTTTAATACCATTTTGATTTGCACTTTGAAGTCCACACAAATAAAATCATTTCATTGTCATCATAAAAATAAAATCATTTCATTGTGATCATAACTCGATTCCAATACATATACATTTAAACATCATTCAATAAAACTTAAATGTTATATATATTACATTTATAAAACATTTAATAATCAACAATCACCACATTATATTAAATATTGTCAAATGTACACAATATTCATATACATATACACACATTAAATGTTCACAATATTCATAGACCTATACACACATTAAATGTTCACAATATTCATAGACCTTCAAAATTTTCGTAAACAATGTTTTAATAGTACAAATACTAGTGAATAAAAATAGTAATACATACTAAAGCGTGCAAACCAAAATGAGGTTACCGCATAAAAAAGAACTTTAAATTTGCCAATTGTTGTGGCATGTTGCTATTTATTTGCACCAAATATATCTATTTGCTTGCAAAGAACAAGTATAAGAACGAGAAAGCAAAACGAGAACAAATTATTTGCAAAATACAGGTAACACACAATATCTTAGTTCTATAATACCCTTACATGCTCTGACGATGATGATGATTATTATTAGTATTTGTTAATAATATTTTCTACTTACAAGGAATGATTCATGCAAAAAATGCATCATACTATACCATACCTGAGCAATTGAAGGTAGGGAGCTTGACTGAAAATAGCGAGATTGAATTAAATTACATCAAACCATGGTCGAATCTGTGTAAATCTCAGTCCTAGATAATATTTATGATCAACCATAAGCTTGCAACTACTCATCTTGGAAACAAACCGAAGAGCTTTTGAATTCTACCCTTAACAAAAGTGTAGCTATTTTTATAGTAATTTAAATTTATAATGCATATACCATATTTAATACATTGCCTAACAAAACTCTATTTTAAACAATATTTAAAGTAACAATATTTAAAGTATTGATATTAAGTCCTTGACAACATTATGGTTACAGTAAAGGAGTTATCATTAAAACAAATTACCGATGAGAACAAAATAGAAGAGAAGAAAATCGCATTGGAAAGCTGTGAAGCTTATATTGAGATACTTTAGAGGTGCATCATCTTATGGTCTTGTTTATGGCGGCAATGAGCGGATGAATTACAAGTTGGTTGGATATTGTGATTCGAACTACGTTGGTGATAAGGATTGGAGAAAGTCAACTTTCGGATATGTCTTCACACTTGGCGGTACGACCTTAAGTTGGAGATTGAGATTGCAGACCGTAGTTGCTTTATCCACTACGGAGGTGGAGTTGATAGCCGCAGTGGAGGCGGCAAGGGAGGCACTTTATTTGAGGCGATTGTTGTGTGACTTGGGATTTGAACACAATAGCATCGATGTTCAATGTGGTAGCCAGAGTGCTATTCACTTAGTGGAGAATTTGGCGTTTAGCTCACAGGCTAAGCATATTGAAGTGAGAGTGTCATTTTTAGTAGCCATAGATGAATA
Organism: Allium fistulosum; assembly: GCA_030737815.1. NCBI lineage: Eukaryota > Viridiplantae > Streptophyta > Magnoliopsida > Asparagales > Amaryllidaceae > Allium > Allium fistulosum. The sequence goes on from CM060902.1 coordinate 1,397,395,618, forward strand.
TAAGCAAGTATATCTTCGAAAAGTGCACACAAAGGATAACACGGTGGATATGTTCGCTAAGGCATTGTCGGTTGGGAAATTCAAGCATTCCTCGAACTTGATTCGCTTGTTGAAGTGCTAGGTGCCACGGGGTGGCACGGTTAAAGGAGGAGCTTGGTTATGGATGATAAAGAGTATTGGTGAGAGATTGTGGCTTTATCTTCGTGGTGAGTACTAGTTTGCACTCCTTAGCACATTTTTCTTTTGGTGAGAAGGTTTTGGATTTGGGTGCTTTCAACACTTCATTAGCGGGTGGTGATTTTTTCGAAGCTCGTTGATGGAGTGTAATGGGTGGTGGCTTTGCCGGAGCTCATTGTGAAAGCATTCAAACTTATTTGGTAGAAGGTAGAGTTGGGGATAGTTTGGCACTATCGGTTCTTGGTGATGAAGATGGAAATAGTGTCAAGGTGGAGTATTGAATTTTGGTGACACCATCTTTAATAATAATTGTAATACCTTTGGTGTCACACTTTTTTGGTGTCAACGTGAACTACCAAAAATGCCCCTAATACCAAATCTTAGTATCACTTGAAAATAGGTTCTAACAATTAAATTTCTTTTACAAATTCAAAACGTCCGTCTACAAATGTTATTTAGCCTTAATATCAACTAAAAATAGGATCTAACAAATAAAATTCTTTAATATCACCTAAAAATAGGATCTAACAAATAAAATTCTTTTACACTTTAATAATAGTTGTAATACCTTTGGTGTCACACTTTTTTGGTGTCAACGTGAACTACCAAAAATGCCCCTGATACCAAATCTTAATATCACTTAAAAATAGGATCTAACAATTAAATTTCTTTTACAAATTCAAAACGTCCATCTACAAATGTTATTTAATCTTAATATCACATAAAAATAGGATCTAACAAATAAAATTCTTTTACAAATTTAAAACATCCATCTACAAATACTATCAAATTTCAATATCGCTTAAAATATGATCTAACAAATAAATTATTATTTAATATATAAAAAATTCAAACTTAAAAAAATAGATGTTGCAACTTAGAAATAAAATTTAAACTAACAAAAATGATTTCAACGCAAAAATATAGTCAAATATTTGTATAAATCATTTTCTCTTTAATATGCTAAACATATATAATTTGCAGAAAAACAATTAACGCGCAAAGCACGTGCCATCATCATGCGCGAAGCGCGTGCCGTAACGCTCGTATAGAGAATTGAAGTGGTCGGAAGTAGGTTGGTGATGGAGAAGACATGTGATATCCCGGAAATTTGGCAATATCAATTTAATAATCTTTATTAATAATTAAATTGATTTGTTGATTTATTTTATAAATTGACAAGTTTAATTCATTTTAAAGGTTAATAATATATTAAATTGGTAAGTTTATTTCTTTTGAAAAACTAATAACATTTTAATTTGGGAATATCTTTTCTAACAATTTTAAATTGGGAAGATTTATCTTTCTAAAACTTATATAAATATTTTATATTTATAATGTATATATATATGGGTATATATATTATAAATAGGGAGTATTTAATTTAAATAAAGAATATGTTTTCAAATTATAATATATATGTGTATATATATTGTGATTTAGAGTTATGTTATAAAATTCAATAAAGTATTTATCAAAACTAATGTTAAAATATTTTCCATTTAGAATATATATATTTGTATATATTGAAATGGAAAGAATATTGAATTTGAATTTAATAAAGTATTTTCAAACTTTAATATATATATATAATTTGTAATTTAGAAATTTGTAATCTGACTTAATACTTTTGGAAATGATATTTGAGGTTTAAATAACAAGAATAATTTCTTATTTATTATAAAGATAAATTTTAAGCTTAAGTTTTAGTTAAGATTTAAATTAAGAAATTCATTTGTTTTAATATTCTTTTCTCTTTAAAAATTCAAATATAAGTCAAATTGGGTTTGTAAAAATATATATAAAAAGTTAAATTCAATTTCTCAAGCATATATAAATATGTTATATTTAATTGATATAAGCATAAGTTATTTTAAATAATTGCTTCTCACATTTGTATATTTATTTAAAATCTTAAAGCTTATTTATAAAAGATAAATACATTTTATATACATGTAAATATTTTATAAATACATAGGTATAGCTTAAGTAAATTAATTAAAACAAGAATGTACACTTGTAAACATATAAGGATAGTTGGAAGACATTTGTAAATTGTAAACCTATGTGTAAGCTAATTAAAGAGGACAAGTGGCTTCATTTTTATTTTCTCTTTGGTAATTAAGTTTAAAAAAGTTTTCAAAACATAGAAAGAGATCTGACATTTATTTTCTTCAGCTCTAAAACTATCTTCTTCTTTCTCAACTAAATACAATTCGAATCTAAAATCAAAAGAGAATGAAAACCTGGAAATTTAAATTGAAAGCAAAGCAAAATCTGGAAGCAAACAACTCTGTAAATCAAATGCAAGCTGGAAATCAAAGAAACAGGAGATCAAAGGCTAAATTCAACATCAGTTTAAAATCTTCAAACAATTTGAAGTTCAGAAAAAAGAAATCAAGCAACAACTAAATTAAAAGATCAACATCAAGATTCAAATTCAACTAAAGAAAGGAAGTTCAAAATCAAGTTTAAAATCTGGAACAAGTCTGGAAACCATCAGCCTGTAGTGTTTTCTGCTCTCTGTTCCTTGGTGAGTAAATGGATTTTAAAAACAGTTTTAAACCCTGGTTTCAACTTATTTTTGTGAATGAATATCATGCTATTATTTGAAATACTTGAATTTAATTAATGCATGTTTGGATAGGGATGCTTGAATGACTGTATAGTTGTAATATAGTTTCTGTATAGTGATAACAGATTTGATTTCTTATAAAAACCAATATCTCAACATTTAGTCTCTGGTAGTTTTTGATTTGTAAATGAAAGATGTGTGAAATCATATAATATTACTATTAAAAATAAGTTATGAAATTTATATAAATTATCTGACTCGAAATTTTATAAACAACAGTGAAATGTAAATTGGGTCAAAACTTAATGAATTAAATTTTAAGATTTAATTATATGGTTGAAATCGTGATAGGAAACTATGAATTTTAATGGCTATATCACGTTTTATAGCATAGAGTTTGTCGAGTACTTCTTAGATGAACGGGAAAGTTATGCTGGGCAAATTCAGGCGATCAAGCGAATGGTGAACCACGGGGTTGTGGCCAGAGGAGGATGGAAGGTTGCTGGACATCAGAAAAATGGTCGAGGATTTTATAATCCATCGTGATGATCATTCGAAGTCTTAGTAGGGTTTAAGCTTTGGGTTTTGACGATGATATTCATTTGGGTTTCGTGATAAAGAATTGGAGCCGGAGGTGATCGCGATTGTTGATATCGGGACTGGAGAACGTGGCGTGGTTGCGGTGAAGACGGCAAGGTGACTCGAGGCGAGGATCATCAGAGAGGGGAGAAATTCCGTTGGGTTTTGTTTCCAGGTGATGGGTTCGAAATGTCGAATTCGAGTCTCGTACGAATCGAGTAGATTTTGATGCTCGATCGTGATGTCGTGGTTGTAGATGACTTGCCGGAGGCCAGATCGTGGTTCGTCGTCGACCAGAATAGGCGTGCACGTGCACGAGCACGGTTACGTGCATCTGAGATTGGGTTTGGAGAAGAAAGCTTGGTCACGGGTTTTCTTCGGGGAATAGTCTAGTTCGACTCCAAGCAGGGAAGTAGTGGAGTGACGCGAGGGATACTTCGAGTTTTCTAACGTTTTACCCGGGTTTTTGGTGAAGGAAGATTTTAAGAAAATTAATCCAGAAAATGTTTTAAGTTTTAAACAAAAGAAACTTGTTTTTGTAATGGTTCCTGAGTTTTAAAACAAAGTAAAACAAGTTTTTCTGAAAAACTAAATTATTATTTTTCAAGAGTATAAGTTTAAATAAATTTTTATATTAAGTAGATAAGTTTTAAAAAGGTTGAATAAGTGGGTATTAATAAATGAGGTTTGTTTAAAAAAAAAAATTTAAATAACTTTGGGAAGTTTATTTAAGACTTTAAAGGTTAAATTAGAATGTTCAAATTGTTTAGTTATAATTGAATTCTAAAGTATTTTATTTTAAATAAAGTTAAAGATTTAAATTGAGTAATCAATTAAAAATAAGGAGTTATCTTAAGTAATTAAGATTTTGATTAATTAAAGATAATTAATTTGTGAAGGTAATTAATTGGTCAATTTAATTAAATTAATTAAGATAATGATTTTCTTAATTAAGATCTTTAAATATAAGGAGTTAGGAAATTATTTAATTCAATTTAAACAATTAGTTAAATAATTAACTAAGTAATTAATTAGTGATTATTAAAGATAATTACTTATAAAATTAAATATAATTACTTGATGAAGTAATTAAGAAATAATTACTGGATGTAATTTAGTAAAGATAAAATATTTAATAAAGTAATTAGAGGATAATTATTTTATTAAATGAAAATGATTAAGAGTTAATCACTTGTTATTAATTTAATAATTTATTAAATTAAATTAATTAAAGGATTAGATTAATCAAAGATGATTAATAATTGTGGATTAGTTAAGGATAATTACTTAATGTAATTAATAGAATAATTAAAGGTGTAATTAGGGATCATTAGTTTATAATTAATGATGTAATTAAGAATTGATTAATTAAGATTAATTAATCAAATGATAACTAATTAATTGTAATTAATTAAGGATTAAGGTAATTGATTATAATTCATTAATTAATGAAGTAATTAAAGGTTAATTACTGGATTTGGTTAAGAATAATTAATTTGTGAAATTAATTAAAGATAATTACTCAAATGTAATTAAAGTATAATTAATCAAGGTGATTAATTAAAATAGATAATTAGAGAAGATTAATTAATTTATTTGTAATTAATTAATGATTATATAAGTAAGATTTATGATGAAGTAATTAATTTAATTTAATTTAAATTAATTAAGAGATGAAGTAATTAATTTAATTCACTTTAAATTAATTAAAGATAGAGATAGTTAATTTAATTCATTTTAAATTAATTATGTTGTGATTAAGTAAATCATTACTTATATAAGAATGGATGACATTGATTTGTCTTGAATGAATGTATCTCAGAAATGAGATAAGATGTTGTGTAGTATGAATGTTTGGTTGCATTATGATGGTAATGTAGATTAACTATTGTGATGTTGATATGGATTACCTACTGGTTATGAATCATCTGTTTAATTGATAATGTGATTATAAATTGTGGTTTGTGAATTATCTATCTGTATGAATATAGATAAGTAAAATTGTTTAAACCTTTAAACAACTTGGCCTTAAAAGATACGTTTTGGATTTCGATGAGACCGGGATCGGGTTTCCGTATACCGGTATTCCAGGTCTGGAGACCCGAATACCACATCGATCCAAATTAACGATAGTTCGTGAATCTCAAGTGAAGATGAAGATTCAGAGTGCAAGGGTTATTGTCGTTAACTCTGAGGGTGATTCCAAAACGAGTGTAACGAGATAATGCCTTCGGTTTCGTTCGAACCCGGAACGAACTTGTATGGATTGAATGCTTTCAGCACATCGTCAGGCGGACGATGAGCATTCTAAGTGTTATGTTCTGATTAAAGGTAATCGTAACCTCAAGCCTCATCAACCGGGAATGGCTAAAACAGGGGAGGTGCAGCAAGGCTTCGTGGGTAGCACCCACTGAGAGCAAGATAGATCCCTGTCTAGAGGTCCCTTTTCTTTTATTCGGCTTAGTGTGTGGTTGGTCGCGCCAACTACGGGATTATCTTGTTCGGAATTATCCAGTAAGGGATGGTTCCGGCTTTGTGTTGCAGGGGAGCGGGCGTACTCCTCGGTACGGTGATCTAGGCCACGTACTGTGACGGGCGATACCCCAGTAGCCCTGCCATTGTATGGAATCCAAACTCCAATAAGTGCCGTACGTATTAGTTGTGCCCAACTATGTTGGAATGTGAGATGTAAGCATTTCAGCTATTTCTGTATTTTACTTGAAAACCCTAGACCCTATTATAATATAACTGGATTTCCTATCAAATGTTTTGGTTAGCGTAAGGTAAAAACTTTTCCATGTTTATGTGTGGGAAGTCTTACGTGATACCTTTGTTTTCAAAAGGTTTTGAAGTTAAACAATTTTAACCCGTTTACTCACACCAGACCCATGTCTGACCCAAGTGTTTATTTCTGTTTTATAAACTCTTGGGTACTCAAATTTTTACGAGTAGTCAAGGGATTTAGGTTTAGCTTTGACGAATATTCTGGAGGAGCAATGGAGCAGGAGGCTTCGGCGTTCGTAGATATAGTATTCCGCTGTGTTGATATCTGTGATAGTGTCTTGTCTTGTATTTGAGTTGTAATGTCTAGACAGATGTTTATAACTGTCTAGTAAGTGATGTATATGCTGTGTAATTCTGTAAATTGTTGTATACTATGTAATAGTTTATGTTATTAATATAATTTATTCGTTCCGCTGTGAGATCGTTGTTGTTGTTTCTTTCTTTCTTCTTTTCTTTTCTATTTTCTACCCCTTTCTTTCTTCATAATGATGCGACTTTCTGGGCATAGAAAGTCGGGTCGTTACATATGGTATCGGAGCATAGGTTGAGCGAATGCCTAAGCTTTTGGTTAAGTGAATATCAGAACACTAGGTTGAGTGAATACCTAGGTTCGGAAGGATTGTTCATTAGAAATAGGATCTGTAGCAACCTGTTTGAGTCCGAGTGTATATATATATATGAGAGCGCGTATTTGTTAGTTATATAAAATGGTTTTATATTGTGTTAATTGATCGGTTGAGTGGTATATGGATTCTGGTCAATACGAGTAGCTAACGTTATTGATAGGGATCTCTAAACACTTAGACCAGGCCAACGGACACAATATTGTTTTAAAAAAAAAAATAGATGAAATAATTTTACCCAGATATAATTTCTATATAAAAAAAAAGTATCATTTTAAATATATATATTTATGTATTTCTACCTATTTGTTGGGTTACCTGTTCGGGTTTTCCAATATAAGTTATAAAGGTAGATAAGGTGGTAGTGTGAGTAACACGACTACCAATAGTTAGAATTTGAGTGTTGAGGTTGGAAGTATATCTGACGAGACTGTAGACCTAATACCGTCTCGAGTAAACTTTGTTGTGGTGTAAAGATTTCACAGATCTTTGAAGGAAACCAGTTATGGTTTAGAGTTTATCTTTGAAGTTGGATGAATAGAGTAGATCTATTGGATGAGCTGAAGAGAGTGATGGTATTTTGGTAATCTCAGGAAGTAGTAGCTGTGTGATGAGACACGGTGGCTATGGACGTTTCTGAAGATGTTTCTTCTGGAACAAGTTTGAAGAAGTGAGTCTGTTTCGGTGTTGTGGCTGAGTCCAGTGGGGTGTTTCTATTTGCTTTGAGGTCCGAGTTTCTCGAGGAGTTTCAGATAAGAAGTCTTTGGTTTGTGGCAGCAATGCGACTCAGAGTGTTCTATGTTGGCAGAAAGTTTCTAGCTGAGCAGTTTTTCTGAAGGTGAAGTTCAGAAGCAGTAGAGTGAATCCATTTCTTCGATGGATTGGTTAGTCAAATATAAGCTGTTCTGATTAGTGAAGAGAGAACAGTTATCTTTGGAAATTAGGCCGAGCTGATCGCAAAAGTGACTTGCGATTGTTTAAGTATTCTCTTGGGATTATTGGAGATTGAGATTCCGTATCGACTTGATTCGTGGAGTTACTGGTGGTCCAGCTTAATAGAAGGATGTCTCCGAGAGAAGAATTTGGTAAAGCAGCTAAGGATTCTTTGGAGAGGGATTGATCATACCTAATTTTCTGGAAGGAATTCTATTGGGATGTTTTTGACCAAGTGGAAGGGTTCACTAAAATTTTATAGATATGGTGAATTGTGGATGATCAAGTTTGCTCGAGTTTCTCCGATGGCATTCTCATATATTCCAGATCAGAGTTGTGCAACGGAAGCAAGATAACAGCTATTCTAGAGTGGGAACAACCGGGAGTTGTGATTTTCTTGGAGTAAAGGATTTCTATAGGAAATTCAAGTGTATCTCTAAGTGTGAAGAATTTTCAAGATCTGGAGGTAAGATTGTCAAGTGCAACTGTTTGGCTATTCCAGATAGGAGAGGTAGTTCGAAGTTCTCTAATGTTTGTAGAGTAGAGTTGTGTTTTGGATTTCGGCATATTTTTGAGAAACCATTTTGTTGAGTAGGATCCGGAAATTGGTTTGATGTTGGTCTAATCTATTTCAAGAAGCATCAGCAAGGGTTAAGCTGATCAGGAAGAATGAAGTGACTCAGGATCGTCAAAGGAGTTATGCAGTTAAGAATTGATGGAATTTGGAAATTGATGTTGAAATTGGATATTGTTTAAGTTTTTCTCCGATCAAAGGAGATATAAGATTTGGTAAGACTGGAGAGTAAGCTCCGGAAGTATTATGAGATTTTTCTGTGTTCTTTGGAGATTAGATTTTGATCCCCAGGATTGAGTTGCCAGTTCGGATAACTGGAATTCATTTTATTTCACATATCTCTGAGGAATATGTGTATGATTCATCGAGTGATGGAATCAACAGTTCAGAAGGATAGTTGAGATGGTTTTGAGTTAGTCTGATATCTTGTTCAGATTTGTGATCTAGAAAGGAAGGACTTCTAGATTATTGTAGATAGTTAGTTTAGATCCTGTAGAACGAGTCTCCCGGTATATATATACATACTTGGGGAAACTCGAGTAAATTCTATCCAGATTTTGACTGGATAGTTAAATTTGTTTGATTAAATTGTTTGCTATGATTGTTAGAATATGATTGATATGTATGGTTGCTGTTTGAAATTAAAATTAAAATTTTGCTGGGTTATTAAATTATCTTTGCTTTTAAATTTCGGGGACGAAATTATTTTAAGGGGGAAGGAATGTGATATCCCGGAAATTTGGCAATATCAATTTAATAATCTTTATTAATAATTAAATTGATTTGTTGATTTATTTTATAAATTGACAAGTTTAATTCATTTTAAAGGTTAATAATATATTAAATTGGTAAGTTTATTTCTTTTGAAAAACTAATAACATTTTAATTTGGGAATATCTTTTCTAACAATTTTAAATTGGGAAGATTTATCTTTCTAAAACTTATATAAATATTTTATATTTATAATGTATATATATATGGGTATATATATTATAAATAGGGAGTATTTAATTTAAATAAAGAATATGTTTTCAAATTATAATATATATGTGTATATATATTGTGATTTAGAGTTATGTTATAAAATTCAATAAAGTATTTATCAAAACTAATGTTAAAATATTTTCCATTTAGAATATATATATTTGTATATATTGAAATGGAAAGAATATTGAATTTGAATTTAATAAAGTATTTTCAAACTTTAATATATATATATATAATTTGTAATTTGGAAATTTGTAATCTGACTTAATACTTTTGGAAATGATATTTGAGGTTTAAATAACAAGAATAATTTCTTATTTATTATAAAGATAAATTTTAAGCTTAAGTTTTAGTTAAGATTTAAATTAAGAAATTCATTTGTTTTAATATTCTTTTCTCTTTAAAAATTCAAATATAAGTCAAATTGGGTTTGTAAAAATATATATAAAAAGTTAAATTCAATTTCTCAAGCATATATAAATATGTTATATTTAATTGATATAAGCATAAGTTATTTTAAATAATTGCTTCTCACATTTGTATATTTATTTAAAATCTTAAAGCTTATTTATAAAAGATAAATACATTTTATATACATGTAAATATTTTATAAATACATAGGTATAGCTTAAGTAAATTAATTAAAACAAGAATGTACACTTGTAAACATATAAGGATAGTTGGAAGACATTTGTAAATTGTAAACCTATGTGTAAGCTAATTAAAGAGGACAAGTGGCTTCATTTTTATTTTCTCTTTGGTAATTAAGTTTAAAAAAGTTTTCAAAACATAGAAAGAGATCTGACATTTATTTTCTTCAGCTCTAAAACTATCTTCTTCTTTCTCAACTAAATACAATTCGAATCTAAAATCAAAAGAGAATGAAAACCTGGAAATTTAAATTGAAAGCAAAGCAAAATCTGGAAGCAAACAACTCTGTAAATCAAATGCAAGCTGGAAATCAAAGAAACAGGAGATCAAAGGCTAAATTCAACATCAGTTTAAAATCTTCAAACAATTTGAAGTTCAGAAAAAAGAAATCAAGCAACAACTAAATTAAAAGATCAACATCAAGATTCAAATTCAACTAAAGAAAGGAAGTTCAAAATCAAGTTTAAAATCTGGAACAAGTCTGGAAACCATCAGCCTGTAGTGTTTTCTGCTCTCTGTTCCTTGGTGAGTAAATGGATTTTAAAAACAGTTTTAAACCCTGGTTTCAACTTATTTTTGTGAATGAATATCATGCTATTATTTGAAATACTTGAATTTAATTAATGCATGTTTGGATAGGGATGCTTGAATGACTGTATAGTTGTAATATAGTTTCTGTATAGTGATAACAGATTTGATTTCTTATAAAAACCAATATCTCAACATTTAGTCTCTGGTAGTTTTTGATTTGTAAATGAAAGATGTGTGAAATCATATAATATTACTATTAAAAATAAGTTATGAAATTTATATAAATTATCTGACTCGAAATTTTATAAACAACAGTGAAATGTAAATTGGGTCAAAACTTAATGAATTAAATTTTAAGATTTAATTATATGGTTGAAATCGTGATAGGAAACTATGAATTTTAATGGCTATATCACGTTTTATAGCATAGAGTTTGTCGAGTACTTATTAGATGAACGGGAAAGTTATGCTGGGCAAATTCAGGCGATCAAGCGAATGGTGAACCACGGGGTTGTGGCCAGAGGAGGATGGAAGGTTGCTGGACATCAGAAAAATGGTCGAGGATTTTATAATCCATCGTGATGATCATTCGAAGTCTTAGTAGGGTTTAAGCTTTGGGTTTTGACGATGATATTCATTTGGGTTTCGTGATAAAGAATTGGAGCCGGAGGTGATCGCGATTGTTGATATCGGGACTGGAGAACGTGGCGTGGTTGCGGTGAAGACGGCAAGGTGACTCGAGGCGAGGATCATCAGAGAGGGGAGAAATTCCGTTGGGTTTTGTTTCCAGGTGATGGGTTCGAAATGTCGAATTCGAGTCTCGTACGAATCGAGTAGATTTTGATGCTCGATCGTGATGTCGTGGTTGTAGATGACTTGCCGGAGGCCAGATCGTGGTTCGTCGTCGACCAGAATAGGCGTGCACGTGCACGAGCACGGTTACGTGCATCTGAGATTGGGTTTGGAGAAGAAAGCTTGGTCACGGGTTTTCTTCGGGGAATAGTCTAGTTCGACTCCAAGCAGGGAAGTAGTGGAGTGACGCGAGGGATACTTCGAGTTTTCTAACGTTTTACCCGGGTTTTTGGTGAAGGCAGATTTTAAGAAAATTAATCCAGAAAATGTTTTAAGTTTTAAACAAAAGAAACTTGTTTTTGTAATGGTTCCTGAGTTTTAAAACAAAGTAAAACAAGTTTTTCTGAAAAACTAAATTATTATTTTTCAAGAGTATAAGTTTAAATAAATTTTTATATTAAGTAGATAAGTTTTAAAAAGGTTGAATAAGTGGGTATTAATAAATGAGGTTTGTTTAAAAAAAAAAATTTTAAATAACTTTGGGAAGTTTATTTAAGACTTTAAAGGTTAAATTAGAATGTTCAAATTGTTTAGTTATAATTGAATTCTAAAGTATTTTATTTTAAATAAAGTTAAAGATTTAAATTGAGTAATCAATTAAAAATAAGGAGTTATCTTAAGTAATTAAGATTTTGATTAATTAAAGATAATTAATTTGTGAAGGTAATTAATTGGTCAATTTAATTAAATTAATTAAGATAATGATTTTCTTAATTAAGATCTTTAAATATAAGGAGTTAGGAAATTATTTAATTCAATTTAAACAATTAGTTAAATAATTAACTAAGTAATTAATTAGTGATTATTAAAGATAATTACTTATAAAATTAAATATAATTACTTGATGAAGTAATTAAGAAATAATTACTGGATGTAATTTAGTAAAGATAAAATATTTAATAAAGTAATTAGAGGATAATTATTTTATTAAATGAAAATGATTAAGAGTTAATCACTTGTTATTAATTTAATAATTTATTAAATTAAATTAATTAAAGGATTAGATTAATCAAAGATGATTAATAATTGTGGATTAGTTAAGGATAATTACTTAATGTAATTAATAGAATAATTAAAGGTGTAATTAGGGATCATTAGTTTATAATTAATGATGTAATTAAGAATTGATTAATTAAGATTAATTAATCAAATGATAACTAATTAATTGTAATTAATTAAGGATTAAGGTAATTGATTATAATTCATTAATTAATGAAGTAATTAAAGGTTAATTACTGGATTTGGTTAAGAATAATTAATTTGTGAAATTAATTAAAGATAATTACTCAAATGTAATTAAAGTATAATTAATCAAGGTGATTAATTAAAATAGATAATTAGAGAAGATTAATTAATTTATTTGTAATTAATTAATGATTATATAAGTAAGATTTATGATGAAGTAATTAATTTAATTTAATTTAAATTAATTAAGAGATGAAGTAATTAATTTAATTCACTTTAAATTAATTAAAGATAGAGATAGTTAATTTAATTCATTTTAAATTAATTATGTTGTGATTAAGTAAATCATTACTTATATAAGAATGGATGACATTGATTTGTCTTGAATGAATGTATCTCAGAAATGAGATAAGATGTTGTGTAGTATGAATGTTTGGTTGCATTATGATGGTAATGTAGATTAACTATTGTGATGTTGATATGGATTACCTACTGGTTATGAATCATCTGTTTAATTGATAATGTGATTATAAATTGTGGTTTGTGAATTATCTATCTGTATGAATATAGATAAGTAAAATTGTTTAAACCTTTAAACAACTTGGCCTTAAAAGATACGTTTTGGATTTCGATGAGACCGGGATCGGGTTTCCGTATACCGGTATTCCAGGTCTGGAGACCCGAATACCACATCGATCCAAATTAACGATAGTTCGTGAATCTCAAGTGAAGATGAAGATTCAGAGTGCAAGGGTTATTGTCGTTAACTCTGAGGGTGATTCCAAAACGAGTGTAACGAGATAATGCCTTCGGTTTCGTTCGAACCCGGAACGAACTTGTATGGATTGAATGCTTTCAGCACATCGTCAGGCGGACGATGAGCATTCTAAGTGTTATGTTCTGATTAAAGGTAATCGTAACCTCAAGCCTCATCAACCGGGAATGGCTAAAACAGGGGAGGTGCAGCAAGGCTTCGTGGGTAGCACCCACTGAGAGCAAGATAGATCCCTGTCTAGAGGTCCCTTTTCTTTTATTCGGCTTAGTGTGTGGTTGGTCGCGCCAACTACGGGATTATCTTGTTCGGAATTATCCAGTAAGGGATGGTTCCGGCTTTGTGTTGCAGGGGAGCGGGCGTACTCCTCGGTACGGTGATCTAGGCCACGTACTGTGACGGGCGATACCCCAGTAGCCCTGCCATTGTATGGAATCCAAACTCCAATAAGTGCCGTACGTATTAGTTGTGCCCAACTATGTTGGAATGTGAGATGTAAGCATTTCAGCTATTTCTGTATTTTACTTGAAAACCCTAGACCCTATTATAATATAACTGGATTTCCTATCAAATGTTTTGGTTAGCGTAAGGTAAAAACTTTTCCATGTTTATGTGTGGGAAGTCTTACGTGATACCTTTGTTTTCAAAATGTTTTGAAGTTAAACAATTTTAACCCGTTTACTCACACCAGACCCATGTCTGACCCAAGTGTTTATTTCTGTTTTATAAACTCTTGGGTACTCAAATTTTTACGAGTAGTCAAGGGATTCAGGTTTAGCTTTGACGAATATTCTGGAGGAGCAATGGAGCAGGAGGCTTCGGCGTTCGTAGATATAGTATTCCGCTGTGTTGATATCTGTGATAGTGTCTTGTCTTGTATTTGAGTTGTAATGTCTAGACAGATGTTTATAACTGTCTAGTAAGTGATGTATATGCTGTGTAATTCTGTAAATTGTTGTATACTATGTAATAGTTTATGTTATTAATATAATTTATTCGTTCCGCTGTGAGATCGTTGTTGTTGTTTCTTTCTTTCTTCTTTTCTTTTCTATTTTCTACCCCTTTCTTTCTTCATAATGATGCGACTTTCTGGGCATAGAAAGTCGGGTCGTTACAAGACAGTTCGCAAATCGGAGAGAAGGAAGAAATGGCGATGAAGGTGGAGTGCTGTGGTCAGCATCTAGCGACATATGTCCGTCATAATGTGACAAATATCTGTGATGGCAGGGTTTGGGAACCTAAAACTTGGGACAGACGTCAGTCACTTTAGGAAAGATGTCCATGGTTTCAGGGAATGCTTTCCTAAAACATATGATAGACATCTGTCATAATGTGACAGACGTTTGTGATGGTTTTCAGCCTATTTTTGGCTCAGCCAGTTTTGTGAGATTTGTGAAGCTTCAAGGGGCATTTCTAAAATTTTCCAAGGAAAGATCTTTCCTTATATGAGCTATTTCAGATTCAAAGAAGGATGATCGATCCAAGAGATTAAGGATTTTATCCTCCATTAAAATAAGGTTTATCAAAACCTAGTTTTCTTCAATTCTCTTCTCCATAAATCTATTCTATTTGAATATTGATCATTGTAATCAATCTGTTGTACTCTCTTCATTGGTATTAATAAAGGCTCTCTCTCAAAGTAGATGTACACTAACAAGATGTTAGTGGAACCACTATAAATCAGTATGTGGTTTATTTTTATCATTATTGCTTGTTTGAGTGATTGTGATTGGTTTTGAATTAGATTTAGATTTAGATTGAGATATTGATTGGTTGTTTTTGCACTTCTTACCACGATCTCGTTTTCCGCTGTGTTTTGGGGTTTTGATTTGAGCGGTCTCGAGTTAGAATTCCCATAACACTATATGTGCAATAGCTGGCAGATATTAAACAAAGTTGAATAAAATTCAATGTAGAATAGCTATAACTAAGATAGTACCTTCCAACTATTGTTAGCATTAGTCTCTGGAGTAGCAGCAGGAGAGGCTGAAGGAGTAGTAGTAGCATCTGCAGAATTATGAGCACCGAGAGATTATGGATATCCATAACCATTCATGTAACCCAGTTGACCATAGTATCCAGCTTGTTGTTGACCATTATAACCTTGGGTGGAAGTAGCAGTAGTACTATTGGCACCACTACCTTGAAGTGGGTATGCATAAGCCTGCAGTTACGAATATGCAGTAACGTATCCATATGCATTTGCATTGTTGTAGTTGTAAGCAGTGTTGGTGTCTTTAGGAGATGTAGTAATGGGTAATAGCGGTTGAGGAGTATTATAGTATTCGTACAAAACTTACTGTGGTAGGTAGCCTCAGCAGTATGGATATGGTTGTTGAGCATGGTAGTTAGCTACTAGTGGCGGGCGCTATTGCTGATGTGGTGGTGGGGTCCACATTGGCAGTTGAGAAGGCAGTTGGTGGCTCTATTGTGAGTATCCTCTTCCTCGACATTTCCTGATTCCTTGTACATCGTCGCTAATAACTCCATTGACTAACTGTTTTGCAGCTTCAATTTGTTCATTTTTTCCATCACTTTGCACTGTTCTCTCTAGTGATGTATAGCCAAGAGGTGGATGTAAAGGTATGACCTGTATATAAGCACCAGATTGGGCACGCATGCTTTTAATTGTCTCCCCTCCTTCGCTAATTACCAATCCATCTATAAAATTTTCAATAAACAACTTTTACTAATCTATTTAAGAAAATTGATAATCAACTAATATTGATGCTAATATTCATATCCTACACGCCATTAATATTGTTGAATTACATCAACTTCTCCTTTTATTTTCCAATGCAACATTAAAAAAGCATGTACAATGCTTTACATAAACGATAACCTTTCAACACAAGACTAAGTATCACAATATTTATAAGAAATCCTATTGCCATCAAAGAAAATTGGTAGCTACAAAAAAGATGTCTACAAATAATTGAACATGCCGTTGGAACCTCTTATTTTGGGTATTCTGATAGTAACAACTATACATCACTACATTTCATATACTAACCATTTCTACAGGAAAAGATCGACAAAAAGAAGACCATGATGGCACAATTATGTAGTATAAGTCATAGGATCTTAGTTTAGAGTTATATAAATTGTTAAAATCTCTTCTAGTGGTATATACATACACACACGATCATAAATTCATCAGAGAAGTCAAAATATGCATCAGTCAATTGACTGAAACACCCATTTCAGTTGACTGACTCAAAGAAATAAATATATAAACTGTCAACAGTTTCTGACGACTGAAAAGCGAAAACAGATGACTAAATAAACTTCCAGTCGACTGAATCAACAATTTCAGTCGACTAAAACTACTTACTTTGGATTAGTTAGTTTCTGTTTATTGAAACGTCAATCTATATTTAAATATAGTCGACTAGTTTATTTCTTTCAGTCGACTGAATGATCATAACAGCCATATTTTTCAAGTTATCTAAAGAGATGCTCTTCTCTATAAAGAGTTATACCTCTTCGTTAATGGTTGCAATCATTCCTCTAATAGTTGCAACTACTAATCGTCTATATAAAGCAATCCTTTCAAAGATTCAATTTACTTTTTACAATTCTTTCTATCTTAATCTTGATTTACCCTCAAGCTTCAATTCACAATATTGTTTTAAGCTTTTGATCACACATTCATTCAAGAATATTTTCTTGTGATCAAATTACTTCCTTTCTTCACGAGCACACATTATACCACAAAGAAGAAGGTTATAAGAAGGTTGTGCTTATTGGCTAATCCGTGTTATACAAGAACACAAGAAGTTACAAACAATTATACTTACTTTATAGACGAAGTTCTATTAGAAGTATTTCAAGCACGAAGTCCTGTTTGGCAGCTCAGGCAGTTGTAATACCTATTCCTCCGGGTTAAGTGAGGACGTTGCTAGTTTATTCCAAAAGGAGTCTGGAACTGGACGTAGAATGGGAGTTCGAACCAGTATAAAAATCTCTGGTGTTATTTAGTTTATTGCTTTATTTTTATATTTATATTTATATTTCACACAAGCTTATAATTCAGATAATTATTCATATTACTTGATCTATATAGACTTTCATTTGGTATCAGAGCAAGGTTACCATTTAACCGTAACATAGTTTATTGATATTCAAGTAATATGGTTAATAATACCACATCGAGTTTTGTTGAAGGTCAGTCTACAACACGACCCTCACTATTTAATGGACTAAATTACAATTATTGGTCAACTAGGATGAGGATTTATATGCAGGCAAATGGGTATGACACTTGGAATATCACTCAACAAGAATATATTGTACCTACCACTGCTTATGCACAATGGTCATACATACAGAAATTAGATGCTACCGCAAATACTAAAGCTATGAATATGTTGTTTTGTTCTTTAGATAAAAACGAGTTTCATATCAGCATATAAAATTTGGCGTACTCTCAAAGTAGCACATGAAGGTACGAACAAAGTCAAACAAAGCAAGATTTCAACGCTTAAAAATCAATTTCAGAATTTTAAAATGAAGCAAGATGAAACTATAAATGATACGCAATCCAGATTTCAATACATATATCACCCACTTCTGGCATTAGGAGAAAAATATAGTGATTTTGACATTGTTTCAAAAATCCTAAACTCTTTAACGGATGAATGGGAAAGAAAGGTCTTAGCTGTTGAAGAAGCTAATGATATCTCTACCATTAAACTAGAAGAGTTAATAGGAAATCTTATGTCATATGAAGTGAATTTGCAGGCAAAACGAGTACAAGCTCAAGATAGAAAAACAATTGCATTCCAGGCAGAAAATGAAGACCCCGATGAAGATGATGGAGATAGTACAGTTTTGGAAAAAAATTCATAAAATTTCTAAAATTCAAAAAGAATAAGAAGTTCGGCAACAACAGAAACAGAAACAGAAACAACAATCTGTCAACTTCCTCACTTAAATGCTATGAATGTGACAAGATGTGTCATATAAAAAGAGATTGTCCAGAATGAAAGAAGAACGCTTCAAAAATAAGAATGAAAAATTTTATAAGAAGGAAAAGCAGGCGTTCTCGGTAAATTGGGATGATTCAGACTCCTCTTCATCATCAGATAGCGATAGTGATTCCGAATAAGCAATTGTATGTTTCATGGCTACAAATAACGATGTAAGTGAATTTTTATTCGATGATCTAGTTGAGATAAATTCTAAGTTATTAGATAAGCTAAAAGACTTAAATAGAAAATATAAATATACATTAGCAAAATTAAATAGAAATGAATTAGAAATTGACATGCTAAAAGATGAAAAGAAAATACTAGAAGAAGAATGAGTTAAATCATAGGATTCTTGTACTAATATATCAACACAGTTTACTATGTTAAGTGATGAAATAGAAACCCGGAGAAATAAAAACGATATATTGACAGGAAATAATCACAATCTAAATTCTAGTAATAAAATATTAGAATTAGAAAGAGATAGTCTCAAAACCAAGTTAGAAAACATTAATAAGAATGTTTCTAATTTTAATAAAGGTAGAGAGAATCGGTCTAAAATTATAGAAACTTCACAATCTACTTCTACTAAAAGGGAATTATGATATAACAAACATGAGAAAGAATTTAAAACAAAAACAATAGTTTACTATATGCTAATTTTAAAAGGGATAGTAGTCAAAGTAAACAATCAAATAAGTCTAAGACTATAAGAATTTGGGTTCCAAAGACTAACAATTATTTGATAAGAAATAAATATATAGATAATTTTATTGCAAATTTTCATAAAAATTCAAATTTCATTTATGAAGGGAATTCTAAACCTGATTGGGTTTGGCTTCCTAAGATCTAACTCTTAGGACTCTAGTAGAGATAGTGGGTACCAATATCACTTCAATATTTTATGCAGGTACCTAGTAAAAACATAGGAAAATGGATACTCGACAGTGGTTGCTCTAAGCATATGACGGGGAATAAAGACATGTTAACAAATATCATTTATTCAGATGGAGGTTCCGTTACTTTTGGAGATAACTCTAAAGGATACGTCATTAGAAAAGGAGACGTGAGCGACAACGGTATATCTAATTCACCTCTTATTACTAATGCTCTATTAGTTAAAAATTTAAAACATAATTTATCAGTATTAGTCAATTATGTGATAAACGTTTTAGTTTATCATTCTTAAAAGATAAATGTGAAATTTTTGATCAAAACAAAAATATGATTTTCGAAGGAATTAGAGAAAGAAATATTTACATTTAAATATGAAGATCAATCATAATATAGATATGTGTTTAATAGCCAAAGATAATGATCCATGGCTATGGCATAAAAGACTTTGTCATTAAATTTAAAGCTATATGTAAATTATCCAAAAATAATCTGGTAAAAGTTCTTTTAGAAAAGAATTACAAGGTAAACAATATTTGTGATGCTTATCAATTAGGAAAAGTAATTAAAACATCTTTTAAATCCAAAAAATAACATTTCTACATTACAACCTCTTGAACTACTACATTTGGATCTATTTGGTTCCACTCAAATCCAATCTATAAATCATAATAAATATGTTTTCATAACTGTAGATGATTTTTCAAGACATACATGGACATTATTTCTTAAAAACAAAAGTGATACTTTGGACTCTTTTAAAAATTTTACTAAAAGAATTCAAAACTTAAAAAGTTTAAAAATTAAAAATATTAGAAGTGATCATGATGGAAAATTTGAAAATGATCTCTTGGAAAAAATTTGTAATAAAAAAGGTATTAGTCACAAATTTTAATTTTCTATAACTCCACAACATAATGAAGCAGTAGAGAGGAAAAATCAAACATTATAGGAATGTGCTAGGACTCTGCTTAGTGGTAGTCATTTACTAAAACATTTATGGGCAGAAGCCGTGTCTACTGCATGCTACGTCTTAAATCGTGTCACTATTTGACCTTTAACTAAACATACACCATACAAACTTTTTAAAGGTAGAAAACTAAATATATCATATTTATGAATTTTTGGATCAAAAATCTTTATATTAAATACTAAGAATCAATTAGGAAAATTCAATCCAAAATTTGATGAAGGAATATTTATTGAATATTCTGAACGAAGCAGAGCATATAGAATATACAATAAACGTACAAAAACTATAGAAGAAACATTACATGTATCATTTGATTAAAATTTCAAAAATAATAAAACTGATGAAGAAGATGTTATATAACAACAAGTCACACAAAACGCACCTCAAGATGAAGAACAAATCATAGAAAATCCTGTTGAAAATGAACTTAGAACTCCACCACGGATTTTAAAAGATCATCCAATTGAAAATGTTATTGGTGAAGTAAATACAAATGTTGGAACTAGACATCAATTAAATCAAATGGGTCATATTGCTTTTATATCTAATACAGAACCCAAAAACCCTAAAGAAGCTTCAACAGACGATTATTGGATTTTAGCTATGCAAGAAGAATTAAATCAATTTGAAGTAAATGACGTTTGGGAATTGGTTCCAAGGCTAAATAATCAAACAGTCATAGGTACGAAATGAGTTTACAAAAATAAATCTGATGAAAATGGAAATATAACTCAGAATAAGGCCAAATTAGCTGCATAAGGATATAATCAAGAAGAAGGGATAGACTACGGAGAAACTTTTTCTCTACGACTTAAAGCAATTCGACTCATGTTAGCTTACTCATGTTATCAAAACCTTAAACTTTATCAAATGGACGTAAAAAGTACATTTTTAAACGATTTTATTAAAGAAAATGTTTTTTGTAGAACAACCACCTCTTTTCAGACATGAAAAATTCCCTGATCATGTCTATAAACTTAAGAAAGCACTTTACAGTTTAAAACAAGCACACCATGCTTGGTATGAATGATTAAAGGCAATCTTATAGATTATGGATTTGAAATTGGAAAAGTTGATCAAACACTTTTTATTAAAAGAGATAAGGAAGATATATTAATTATACAAATATATGTAGACGACATTATATTCCGGTCTACAAATGAAAATTTATGCAATGAGTTTTCAAAAATAATGACAAATGAATTTGAGATGTCTCACATGGGGGAACTCTCATATTTCCTCGATCTACAAACAAAACAACTAAGCAATGGTATTTTCATTAATCAAGAAAAATATTGTACCAATTTAATAAAACGTTTTGTAATGGAAAATACATCCGGTAAACCAATACCTATGAGCACTACAGTTCATCTTGATAAAGATGAAAATGGCAAAAATATGGATCAAAATTTATATTGAAGTATGATTGGATCCCTACTATATTTAACTGCTAATCGTCCCGATATCATGATGAGTGTCTGTCTGTGTGCACGATTTCAAGCAAATCCCAAAGAATCACATTTGCAAGCCGTGAAACGAATTCTGCTGTAACATCCCCTATCTGGAGGCCCGAAGCTAAGCGCTACAGATGCTGCATTCATCCATAGTATTAACATCCGGTGACCAAATACGGTAATGTTAATGGTATCCATAATATCAAAAGCACATGAATATGAAACAAAATCACAGATTTACAAAAACGACATTTCAGATTACATTTCACAAAACATGTTTCATATTCCATTACATAATCCCATAATCGTTTCCCAAGTAAAGATCAAATATAATTATTACAAAATACGCCAAGAGCGACATATGATGATGCCCCCTTGGATGACCAGAGTACTATATAGTCATAACTGACATAATACAACACAGCGGAATCAAACAAAATAAAATGGCAACTCCTAAATAGCTATCCGTCAGCCACCTGCTCGTCTCCGGAAGCTTTATTCGCCAACTTACTAAAACCTATAAACCTCAACCCTTAGCCTACTCAAATCAATTTTGAGCACCTGAGAGTTTATGGGAAAAAAATAAACTTCGAGTCAGACATAAAGCCTGGTGTGAATAATACTATATATCTCGGTTATTTGATATTAAGTGAGACCACGCCGCTTAGAGGAACAAGTTTCCCCTCACTAATATCCTTTTAAAACATATCTTTTGCAGAACATAATCCTGCAACCAAAACTAGTTAAAACTGTAAAGCAACATCATGTAAACATACATGTCAGATAATAAATAAATTATCTATCTGAACACTATAATTTTGTTTGGCTTATCTACCAAACATCGAGATATAAAAGAATGCGATGCACCAGTATCAAACAGAATGCTAACAGACATACCATGGATCTAAAGCGTACATCCCAACACTGCATTCCCTTTCTCCTGCACTGTTTGCTTCAAAGTAGCAGGCTCCAATGCAAATACTTTGCCCCTTCCATCCTTAGCAGGCTCTTTGCACTGGTTCTTATAATGACCAATCTGATCGCAGTTGAAGTACCTGATATTCTTCTTCCTGATCACTTCCTTTGCCTTTCCAATACGACACTCATTAGCATAATGTCCTTTCTTATTGCACTTAAATCAAACAACCTCAGACTTTCCTTTCTTCGCTGCTCCACCCTTCTGAGCACCCTTCTTATGAAAGAACTTCCTTTTCTGACTCTGCCCCACCTGGACCTCCTTTGCCTTATTCTTCTCCAGAGAAGCAAGTATCTCCTCATGCCTCAACACCATTTCTACTACAACATCACAAGGATCCCTAATATGAGGCAATGTTGCCCTTGCCAACTCAGGTTTCAACCCCATTTTGAACTTCTCATTTCTCTTCATCACAGTATCCACAGTGGCATGTCCATACCTTGACAACTCCTCGAACCTTCTAGCATATTCCAACATAGACATCTCGCCCAGCTCCAACTCAGCAAACTTTCTGAGCAAAGCAGACTGCGCCATCATCGACATGAACCTCTCCTGGAAACTTCTCCTAAACTCATCCTATGTCATCTCCTCTTCATTCACTACAGCCGTCACACTATTCCACCAGAATAAAGCTGCTTCTTGAAGCTGTCTCGAAGCAAGCCTTCTCTTCTACTCATCATTGAGCCCCAAGTTAGCAAAGATTCTCTCACAATGCAACAACCAGTTCTCCACCTCAATAGCATCTTCAGTTCCAATAAATGGCTTCCCTCCAAGCCTAGCATAATATCTACTCAAATTAGCATAATGGTTGACCACCGGACTTCCTGAACTCCTACTCCAGCATTTCCTCCAACCACTCCTGTAGTAATTCCAGATTGCATCATACTCACGAAAAAATGATACATAGCTCCCATATCCACTTGTGAGACTCTAGCACCAGTATTTTCAGCTTGATCTTGACCTTGGTTCCTTCTCGTATTTGGTCGGGCATTTCCATTTGTGGTGGTGTTGTCCCCTCCTAGATTAACTCTTCCTCTTCTAGCGTCCATATCTGTATTCAAGCCTCGTGAGATACAGAAGAATAGCCTAAGAGAGATAGGAAACTAGAGATATAACGTATACTTATATATAGAAAATACAAGTACGTTACTATAGCATTACCCCATACCTCGATCTTACTCTAATTCATTAGGATTATGTTTTCAAAAATCAATTTTTTAGCTAAAGTTTTTCATAAACTTATGCTCTGATACCAAGTTGTAACATCCCCTATCCGGAGGCCCGAAGCTATGCGCTACAGATGTTGTAGTCATCCATAGTATTAACTTCCGGTGACCGAATACGGTTATGTTAATGGTATCCATAATATTAGAAGCAAATGAATATGAAACAAAATCACAAATTTCACAAAAACAACATTTCTGATTACATTTCACGAAGCATGTTTCATATTCCATTACATAATCCCATAATCCTTTCCTAAGTAAAGATCAAATGTAATTATTACAAAATATGCCAAGAGCGACATATGATGATACCTCCTTGGATGACCAGAGTACTATATAGTCATAACTGACATAATACAACACAGCGGAATAAAAAAAAAAAAATGGCAACTCCTAAATAGCTATCCGTCAGCCACCTGCTCGTCTCCGAAAGCTTTATTCACCAACCTACTAAAACCTGTAAACCTCAACCCTCAACCTAGTCAAATCAATTTTGAGCACCCGAGAGTTTAAGGGGGAAAACATAAACTTCGAGTCGGACATAAAGCATGGTGTGAATAATACTATACATCTCGGTTATTTGAAATTAAGTGAGACCACGCCACTTAGCGGAACGGATTTCCCCTCACTAATATTCTTTTAAAACATATCGTATGTAGATCATAATCCTACAACCAAAATTGGTTAAATCTGTAAAGCAACATCATGTAAACATACATGTCAGGTAATAAATGAACTATTTGTCCAAACACTATAGTTTTGTTTGGCTAACTACTAACCTTTGGCTGACTCGGGCATACCAGACAATATAAACAAAATAATCTAACACCTGTTAGACACTCCTCTTCTGGACAGTCTGTCCTTAAGTTATCTGTTAAATACTCCTCTTCTGGACGATCTGTCCCTAACTTAACATCTCCCAGGGTCACCTGCTCCTAATGGTTTCGCGGGCTTACCAATAACCTATCTATATACAAATATATATTCCCTTCTATGTGTAATCATAATTTTAGTCTTACCTGTGACAAAGCCCTACATGCTGGAATTTTGGAATAAATTAGCTGGGGCTATTAACTAATGTATATGGTGCGACCCTATACCAGTCCCATCTAGTATTCTAATATCTGAGTCATTTTTCTTAGGGTTAATCTTCCCAAAAGTTTCCTTGAAAACCTTTTCTACTTAAACTGATTTAAAACCTTTAGATCAAACCTAAACAAGGAAAATACATATACTCTATGCTTTACTCAAAATCACCTTGCCATGTTATATATATATAAATATATATATATATATACATTACTCAAATCTTTGTTGATGAAAATAGTTAAACCTTTGAAAGTATCCATTTCCAATCTATTGAAAGTACCCCTTTCGAAACCGAGTAAACTCCTTTTCTTTCAGCTAGGTCGAAAGGCCAAAACATTCCTTTCGAAACCATTCATATAAACCTTTCGAAACCATTGAAAAACCTTTCCTTCAAAAGCCATAAAACCTTAGACATCTTTCTTTTAAAACACTTTAAAACTGCCTTTCGAAAACATTGGAAAACCTTTCCTTTTAGAAATTTCGAAACCATTGGGGAACACCCCTTCGAAACCTTTATCTAAAAACCTTTCGAAAACCTTAAAACATTAAACCTTTCGAAAGAATTTGGGTTCAATTTAAAACATGTGGAAACCTTTCGAAACCATTTAAAATTATCTCCTTCGAAACCATTGAAGACTATCTCTTTCAAAACCATTTGGGTTCTACCTTCAATAGAGCAAAAGGGTCATAAAGCATTAAAGTCGAAAGCACTATTTCGAAAGCATTTCCTATGTAAAGAAGTGATGATGTCGAAACCAACCCTTCTGAAAGCATTGGACAAGCAGCCAAGTTTTAAAAACAAAGTATACCTTCCGAAACCATTTACTTCGAAAGGTAAGAAAAGCGGCAGTTAAGGGTTTCGACCCCTTCGAAAGCTATTACTTAAAACAAAAGGCGCAACCCATTCGAAACCATTCCTTTAAAATAATTTGACCTGGCCGAAAGCCAACCAAGTCGAAAGCATATCCTTCAAAAGCAAAGCAGGCAAATTTTCATTTAAGAACAAAGTCATGCTTCGACCCCATCGGAACCTATGGTCTCGACCCAGTTCCTTTTGCTCTTGTCCAATTCGCTACGTACCAATCACTTGATACCATGAGCATTGATTTCGATGGCAATGGAAGCGGCAGTACTTGGTCAAAACCCTTGTGCCGAAAGAGGCTACACATGCCAAAAGCATGTAAATTTTATTTTTAACTTTAAAAAGAAATACATTTCAACTAACGTTCTATGTTTGTTAAATTCTTATTGGTTGCTAATTTTCTTTTCTAAAAGTGCTGCCAAAAATTTCAAAAGTAAATAATTTAATTAGTTTACAAAATACCCCTTCTCCTTTTATAAATATATAAAACATTTAAGTCTTATACCTTAAATAATTTTATATATCCATTAAAATACTTAGGAAAATTCTACAAAAATTCCAGAAAATCAAATTTAATTTGTTTTCTAACATATATTAATTTCAGACCCAAAATATAAATAATTCAACCGTAAATTATTTTATACCCAAATAAACATTTTTTTCACTAGAAAATTAATATAAAATCCACATTAATTCAAAAAATTATGAAAATTGAAACCCATCTCTAAAATATCATTTCTGATCTAAATCTGAAATCACAAGGCATATGGATGTCATTTAATAGGGTTTTTTACATCAAAACATATCATAAAACCTATATGAATAAGCATAAATCATCAACAAGCATATATAATCACTTAATCATTCATAAACATGGAATAATCATGCAAAATACTTCAGATTCATCTTAAAACCGAAAACAATTAGAAAACATGAGATGTAGTCATTATTCACCTTAGCTTTGAAATTAAGGATTTGAGATTTGAATGTATTTGTTTTGATTTTGCTTCCCATTGATTTCCTTTATCTTCCTCTTGTTCTTTAAAATGGTGGCCGGCCTCTACTTTGATAATTTTAGCGAATGAAATGAACGTGTAGTATGGATTCCTAAGGGTTTAGGGTATAAGAATATCCTTCTTCCTATTTTTCCCTCACCTATTTACCTTAACCATTTTATTTTAGTTCATTTGTTATCATGGCACGACTACCCCTATGTTAATGACAAATCTCAATTCCCCTAATCATCACATTATTTTATTTAATTTAGCTAATTAAAAATCCTAAATAATGTTACTAAAAATATAGGGTGTCAATCTCCCCTCCTTAAAGAATTTCGTTCTTGAAAGTACGATAAGGTACACAACCAAACAATCAAAAAGGTAAAACATACCATCAAAGAAATTAGGATAAGCATCTCTAATCCTGCTCTCAGCCTCCCAAGTACAGTCTCTCTCATCGTTGCTCCACTGGACTTTAACTAATCCGACTGTCTTGTTCCTTAACCTCTTCTCATCTCTCGCAACTATCCGGACTGGCTTTCTAACTATAGTCAAGTCTGGTTCTACTACTAAATCATCTAATACAGTCGGTGTTATAGTACACTCTGGATCTCTAACACGCTTCCTCGGATGAGAAACATGGAAAACATCGTGGACTCCTGCCAAACTGTTCGGTAGCTCTACTCTAAACGCAAGTTTCCCGATCCTCTCTACAATACGAAAAGGTCCAACGAATCTCGGTGCCAACTTCCCTGATTTCCCAAATCTAATCACACCCTTCATCGGTGACACCTTAATAAATATATGATCTCCAACAGAGAACTCTAAGTCTTTCCGTCTTCTATTTGCATAACTTTTCTACCTAGATTGAGCTTCCTTCATCCTAGCCCGAATTAACTCAATCTTCTCTGTAGCTTCTCTAACCAAATTTGGACCAAGAACCAACCTATCCTTGGTCTCTAACCAACAAACTGGTGATTTGCATGGCCTTCCATACAAAGCTTCAAACAGTGCCATTCTTATACTAGTCTGATAACTATTATTATAGGAAAACTCAACCAAATGTATGTGATCTTCCCAAGATCCACCAAAGTCCAATACACAGGCTCTTAACAAATTCTCTAAGACTTTGTTAACTCTTTCCATTTTCCTATTGGTCTGTGGATGGTAAGCGGTACTCATCTTGAGGTTGGTTCAAAACCTCCTGTAGACTCTTCTAGAATTCACTAGTGAACAAGTAATATCTGTCTCTTATTATGCTACTAGGAATTCCATGAAGTCTAACTATATTCTTCATAAACAACTTAGCTAAAACAAGTGCCGTCATAGTTGACTTAACTGGAATGAAATGGGCACTATTGGTTAATCTGTCCACTATGACCCATATACTTTCATTTCCTCTATTAGATCTTGGCAACCCATCTATAAAATCCATAGAGATAGAATCCCACTTCCATACCGGAATATCTAATGGCTGAAGCAACCCACTTGGCTTCTAGTGTTCGTCTTTTACCTGTTGACAGTTCAGACATTACTTCACCCATAAGCCTACATCCATCTTCATACCTTCCCAGAAGAAACTCCGCTTAATATCCCGATACATCTTAGTTCCTCCCGGATGAATAGTGAACTTCGAACGATGGCATTCCTCCAAAACTTCTTTCCTTATGTCTCCCACATTCGGAACACATAACCTCCCTTTCTTTCTCAACCACCCATTCCAGTCAAGATTAAAATCCTTCAAGTCATCGCTCTTCGTTCCTTCCTTTAACTTCCTGATCTGTTCAACCAATACTGGATCCTCCTCCTGTTTAGAAGCAATCTTTTTTATCATCACCGGTCGAACTTCTAAACAAGACAACACAACAGATCCTCCACTAGACCCAACTTCAGATCTCCACTGCACTCTGCAAGTCGACAATGATTCCAAATCTTTCCACTCTGCTATCATTGCCAACACTACATTCTGATGATTTATGCTAAGCGCATCTACAACCTTATTACATTTCCCTGGTGTGTACTCAATTCCAAAATCATAAGCATCAATAAACTCTAACCATCTTTGTTGCCTCATGTTCAGCTCCTTCTGAGAGAACAAGTACTTCAACGACTTATGATCCGTATATAGCTCAAACCTCTCTTCCAAAAGGTAATGTCTCCACACCTTCAATGCAAATATCACTACAACTAACTCCAAATTATGCGTTGGATATCTAACTTCATGTGGTCTAAGCTGTCTAGAAGCATAGGCAATCACTTTACCTCTCTGCATCAACACAGCTCCTAATCCAGTTCCACATGCATCTTTATAAACTACCAAATCCTAATTCCCATCCGGAACAATTAACACAGGTACATGGGTCAATAAGTGTTTCAAACTTTGGAATGCTTCCTCACACTTATTAGTCCATACAAACTTCACATCCTTTCGCGTTAGCTTGGTCATCGATGCTGTTATCCTCAAGAAATCCTTAATAAACCTCTGATAATATCCAGCCAATCCTAGAAAACTCTTTATCTCAGTCACTATCTCGGGTATCTTCCAATTATTCACCACTTCAATCTTAGTCGGATCTACAAACAACCCTTTCTCTGAGACTACATAACCAAGAAACTTCACTTCCTTCTTTCAGAAATGACACTTTGAAAACTTCGCCTTCAGCTGATTCTGCCTCAACGTCTCAAGCACAACTCTAAGATGAACTTCATGCGCATTGGTTTCGATGGCATTGGAGGCGGCAGTAATTGGTTGGAACCCTTCTGCCGAAAGAGGCTAAACATGCCAAAAGCATGTAAAATTTGTTTTTAACTTTAAAAAGAAATATTTTTCAACTAACCTGCTATGTTTGTCAAATTCTTTTTGGTTGCTAATTTTCTTTCCTAAAAGTGCTGCCAAAATTTTTTAGAAGTAAACAATTGAATTATTTTACAAAATACCCCTTCTCCTTTTATACATATATAAAACATTTAAGTTCCATACCTTAAATAATTTTATATATCCATTAAAACACTTAGTAAAATTCTACAAAAATTCCAGCAAATCAAATTTAATATGTTTTCTAACATATATTAATTTCAGACCCAAAATATAAATAATTCAGTCGTAAATTATTTTATACCCAAATAAACATTTTCTTCACTAGAAAATTAATATAAAATCTACATTAATTCTGAAAATTATGAAAATTGAAATCCATCTCTAAAATATCATTTTTGATCTAAATCTGAAATTGCAAGGCATTTGGATGTCATTTAATAAGGTTTTTTACATCAAAACATATCATAAAACCTATATGAATAAGCATAAATCATCAATAAGCATATATTATCACTTAATCATTCATAAACATGGCATAATCATGCAAACTACTTCAGATTCGTCTTAAAACCAAAAACAATTAGAAAACATGAGTTGTGGTCATTATTTACCTTAGCTTTGAGATTAAGGATTTGAGATTTGAATGTATTTAATTTTGATTTTTCTTCCCCTTGATTTCCTTTATCTTCCTCTTGTCCTTTAAAATGGTGGTCGACCTCTACTTTGATAATTTTAGAAAATGAAATGAACGTGTAGTATGGATTACTAAGGGTTTAGGGTATAAGAATATCCTTCTTCCTATTTTTCCCTCACCTATTTACCTTATCCATTTTATTTTAGTTCATTTGTTATCATGGCACGACTACCCCTATGTTAATTACAAATCTCAATTCCCCTAATCATCACATTATTTTATTTAATTTAGCTAATTAAAAATCCTAAATAATGTTACTAAAAATATGGGGTGTTACATCTGTGGTACATAAGAAACACTAGAGACTATGGCCTCTTCTGTCCGAAAGAATGTCCTTTCGAATTTGTGTCATACATCGACGCTGATTTTGGAGGATGTCGAACAGACAGAAAAAGTACGAGCGGTACTTACCACTTCATCGGCCAGTCTCTAGTATCATGGTTTAGTAAAAAGAAATATCGTGTTTTAATATCGACGTGTGAAGCGAAATACATATCTGCTACTTTGGCATGTGTGCAAGTGATATACATGCAACAAACTCTTCGTGTCTACGGGATATACGTTAATAAATATCCAATTTATTGTGATCATACAAGTGATATTAACCTATCTGAAAACCCAATAAACCACTCTCGTACTAAACATATTGATATTCGTCATCACTTCTTACGTAATAACATAGAAAAAGACATAATATCGCTTGAGTTTATGTCTTTCGAAAATCAAATCGCAGACTTTTTCACCAAACCACTAAATGAAAATTCATTTATTAAGTTAAGACGTGAACTTGGCATTGTATCTCTACATGGATTACAATAAGTTTTTCTAGAAGTTTAATAACCATTAAAAGTTTGCATGTCCATTAACTAAAACATATACTATCTATTAAAAATTAGAAAACATAAAATTAGGAAACTAACATGTCTTCCTACAAAATTGGAAATATTCTCAACCTATAATTTACTTATCAAATTTAACAAATTCATGCTGTATATAAACAACAATTTATGATTTAACCAAACTCATATAACTTATAATAAATAAAATTTTCAAATGAATTCCGGCTATGATTCAACTTACTCTGCGATCGATTATAATTCACCGTCTTCTAAAAGTAATCATTTAACTCCAAATAAAAAAACACCATCATCAAATAAATCATCTTCAATTAATATCATTCTGTCACCTTCATATCAAAGTGGCTACTCTCCAAAGAGTAAGAAAGTCAAATGGTCAATCAACCTTGAATCATCATCTTCCAATACCAAAATTGATGAGATTTTTCACTATCAACAGGAAATAATAAGAGTACAGAAGGAGGTGTATTACGAGAAAAAAGGTCAAGGAGCACATCTAAATTTTCTAGAAAGATGTGTTCTGGCTATCTGTGGACATTCACCAACGAAAAACAATATATGAAAACATTCTCCTCGACTAAAGGAAACACCAACAAATAAATACGACTCCACTCCCAAAAACTCTTAGGAACAAGGACCATCAAACAACGTTTGGAATCATACTCCGGTGCGAACAAAGATATGGTCTCCCCTTAAGCCTTTGAATGAGCAAACAAAGATTGTACATAGCTCATGGGAACACTTTCTCGAAGAAGAATCCGAGCCAAGTAAAAATATATAAAGTTTTAAGTATGTGTGTGTGTATGACAAGTTGATTGTTGTTGTTTTGTTTTTTATTTATTTAAATAAAACATGTATCTATTTCTATTGAAATAAACAAAATATATCATAAAATATATTAAAAAAACTAAAAACATACCTAGAAAACAAAATATTATCAAAAAACTGAATATTTAAGCGAACAACAGGTTCAATCGACTAAACGACCTAGTTCAGTCGGCTGAACGTGAGGATAAAATATTGGCAACCCGAATTCAGTCGATTGAATTAATAATCAGTCGATTATGTATATAAAGTCTACCTTTACCCAAACTTGTATTTTAAGTCAGCCGAATAACTCAAAGATTCAGTCGACTGGAGAAATAATATTTTTTACCAATCATCTAAATATTTATTCCAGTCAACTCTGTAAAACAATAAATTCTGATTCCCAAACTACTACTCCAAAGCAGTTGATTGATTGTTAATTTAGTCGACTGAATCTGGGATAAAAAATATTCAAGCCACATTGATCGGTCGACTGAAATGCACTACCAGTCGACTGATCGAGTAGTTTTGTAACAATCCACCTCGAAACAGACCTAAATTTCGACCCAGAAAAGGCCCATCGAAACTTAGATCCATTTTAAGGTAAGCTGTTGGTAGAACTAAGAAAATAACAGTATAGAACCATAACTAAACTTTTATAACTCATAGCAGATGGAACAAAATATAATAGAGTGTACCCATTTATTTCAAAACCATAAAAATGTCATAATATAAAATTCCATAAAAAACCGTAACATAATATCCGTTACATAAGTACACATAAAAGCAAGTATAATAACAAATATTACCATAAGCCAAGCTTCTCCATCTCTAAGCATCGTCACCACCATTACTCCATCCTTAACCCGTGCTGTAATGAGGAGAGAGTCGGAACAACAAGTGTGGTGAATAAAAAACTCGAGTCTTACCTTTTCAGTACTTAGGCAGTATATTTCAAAATAAGAATATGTCTACGAACATAAGATCATTAAAATCATTTGATACTTCTTTATAAGGAAAGGAGGCGGGTCCAACTGCTTAATGCCTTCCATTCTAGAAGTAGATCTCATATCCTAATCGTACGTCATAAATAGCTAATAATGTGAGAGACGGTACCCAAGCCACTTAATACTTTCCAGTGGGAAATAGATAGACTCCGTCATTTAAGGCCTAATTCCAGAAGCATACTCCTTAATGGTATTATATAGCTGACATCATATGGAATCTCATAGGCCACTTAATACTTCCAAGTGGAAAATAGGCAGACCTGTCATTTAAGGCCTAATTCTAGAAGTGGACCCCTGTAGAGATACCACCTAACGTAACCCCTTGGCAATTTAATACTTCATCTGAGGAAAAAGGCGGGTCCAACCACTTAATACCTCAAACCCCGAAGTAGGACCTTCGTCTTATGGATCATACCCATAATGATGTCTCACATTAGTCCTCTATTTCTAGGAATTGGTAGCCAGATTAGCTGGGCAAATTTCTCTTACAGAATTTGGAACTAATCTCACGTTATCACAAATATTTATTAAAAGGATATCCCACATCAATAAAAGTGTACATAACTACTGGTAGCCTCAAAGTGAAGGGCAACCTTCCGTCATGTAACTCTATTGACCTCGCATCCCTATGACTTAGCCATAAATCAATTACACTCCATACACACACACAACCATCTCACCGTTTCATAGATAAGGCCTTATAAGGAATCTTCCTTATTACGCCTTAAATTAATGATTAGGCTATATATAAGAGTTTTCTCTTATTTTCACCTCAAAATTAATTACCTTCCTAATGAGGGGAAAAAATGTAAATAAATACCTAATTAACTACGTCATATACGCAATAGTTATACGTTAATTACGTAAATAGAAATAAATAAATATTCACGCTTAATAAGTTCTAAATGCATGGATTTTACGCCCTAAGCTAGTGTTTAATGTCAATTCCCCAATCGATTATTATTACAAGTCTTTTTTCTTCAATTTCCCAAAATTTCATGGAATTCAAATGTTCAAAATAGGGAATAAATATTCATAATCAGAACTGCAATAACAAACTTGTAAATAAAATAGAAATTCAATTTATTACACCAATTTAATGGAATATCTTAAACAATAAGAATTACAATCTGAACCCCATATTCTATCCATCTTCTCTTTTCTACAAAAAATAGATATGAACAAGTGGTGTAAACTACGAATAGAATTCACAATCTAAACCCCTTATTTTATCGAAGAATCACAATTTATCCCACAGAAGAAGAAGAAGTGGAATAGACTATGAAATTATCAAAAATTAAATAAACGAAACAAATTCCATCAAGTTAATGTACATAATTGAGAATCTCAACATAGAATTGACATTTCGACATAAAAAGGAATTTCGGGGGTTTTATCTATTATATTTGCGAAATCCCAAAATTCCTAAGGCATATGCAAATCCAAAAGAAATATACTAAACAATTGCTGAAAAAATGCTAATGTTTCCACTCACTGAATAGCCTTAGCTTCACCTTCCTTGGATTTGCATGCCTTACAATTGTTATCCGGCATTTTGATCCGGCTATATCCAAATTGATTGGACAAGTTAGATTCAACTGCCATCAAGGCCAATTAGTCCAGAGCAATGATTGTGAGGTCCAAAGATCAAGTACAGATGATAAGTTGAAGTTGTGATTGAACAGAATTGAGAGATATGCAATGCAGAATGTTTAAAGTATGCAATATAGTTCAACATAGAATAGGGATCGGCCATAATCCCTCTCAATAATAGGGATAGGAATATTTCTGCCAAGCAACTGCAACTCAATTGAAAATAATCAATATCTCAAAATCTATAAGTCCAATGCATATGAAATTTTGTGAGCAAGACATGGGGACCCTAAGGAGCCTACCCTTAGGATCGCACCTCAAAAGGATGAAGCAAGAGGGATTGGCCCTCTTCCCTCAGTAGAGATCGGCTAGAATCAGAAAACAACTCACATTGCAGCAAAGATCGAGCAATAACTCAAGTTTTACTAATCCAATTTGCATGAAACTTGGAGGCTAAGCATATTACAACATGAAGAACCATCCGTAGGGACCGAACCCCCAAATTTCTCCAAAATACAGATCAGCACCGATACCTATTCCTTCGAATTTGGGCCATGCGATCCCTCTCATGGGTCCATATGGTTTTGGAGATCCTTCTGCCGAATTTTCAAGGAGATATTTCGCCCATCTTCATCTATAAATGCAGGCTTGGTTGTTCATTTTAGAGACTTTTACGCTGCTTGTTGCTTTGTACTCTATTGTAACAAAGGATTTTCATCCGATCCCTATTGTACTCGGTTTACAAAGTGATAAATAAAGCTATCTATTCAAAGTGGATATAGGAAAACAACGCCGAACCACTATAAATCATTGTGTTCATGTTATTGCTTTGATTTTCTACTATTTAATTGCTTATTTCCTCTGTTTTTATTTTACATTCTTTAATCATTTCTCTTTAAAACTTCTATCGGGTGTTTGTGCCAATTTTTGGTGTAAGCATTTTGGTGCTTTCATTGAAAATGGAAGATTCTCATCTCTATTTGGATCCCTATATTGATATTGGATTGCATAAATCCCCCGAAGAGATCCATAATTACCTTCAAGAAGCTTATTCATTCTATTCAGATTTGCAAAAGCCTAAGGAAAACTATCAACAATGGTTAGGAACACCAAGTCTACTTCTCAAGACGTGGTAGGAAATAAGAACGCCAGCATCCAGCAAGGAGGCCCGAGCAATCTACTAGTGGATGTCAATGCTGCCAATCCAGTTGATGTCCAGAATCCAGCTGATTCCATCACAAGAGCTTATTTTCAGAATCTGATGAAAGAGCTAGTGGATTGCCGCCAACAGTTGAACCAGTCAATTCAACCCAATATCAACCTAATGAATAAATTCAGAGATCAACAACACGAAAAAGCTAGGAGGGAGCCTACCCCTTACTCTACATCGGAGAGCTCAACTTCATCAGATGATTATCATAGATGCAGACGTCGCAGAATCGATGGAAATCAGGCAGAAGCTTCTGGACATCAGCAGACAAGCCAACCTGGCTTGTTGAGGCCGATCAGTGCCGATCCCTCTATAGGGATCGGTGCCGATCGCTTTTCCAGAGGAGGAGTCATGCCTCTTCATGTTGGAGCACAAGATGGAGCTGCTGTGATTGATTTGGATGTTGAAGTTCATATGGATGCAGACCAATTACCTCCTTGGAATGACGATGAAGTGAACGTACGTGTTATACATCGAGAGGATGTTGAGCCAAGAAGACATGAAATGGCCCATAGACATTGACCAGACCATTCCCATGAGGTGGAGTACGATTACCGCTTGGCTACAGCTATCCAAATGCCAGACTTGTCGGCTATGGTTAGACAGCTAGTGAGGGAGAGCCAACCCTTAACCAATGATGACTGGGGAATCTCGAGAAGCTATACCCCGTTCTTCGTTAATGTCTTACATGCTAAGTATCCAAGGAGGTTTAGTATGCTGTCGATGCCTACCTATGAGGGAAAAACCGACCCTAGATATCACATCATGGGATATGAATGACCGATGGATTCTGCAAGAGCTGATGATGCAACCAAGTGCAGATGTTTTTCTATCACTCTCTCTAGCATAACAATGATGTGGTTTACAAGATTACCCCCATGGTCAATCTCGAGATTTGACTATTGAGCAACGAAGTTTTTGGAGCAGTTCTGTATGCACGCAACTCGTCCCAAAGATGTAATGTCCCTATCCAGTGTGATCTAGGCTTTGGGAGAATCGCTGAAAGATTATTTAGAGAGATTTCATACAACTATCACAAAAATCAGTAATCTAAATGACCATTCAATATTGATGGCGGTAACGAGAGGGATTGATCCAGAATATGACTTTGGTGATTGGTTAAATGGCAAACCACCTGCGATATTGGAACATTTCTATGCAAAAGCTGCTCAGTATTTGAGAAAAGAGGAAGCTAAATGCTCTAGGAAGAAGAATGTTGTGGGACCAAGTGGAGAGGGAGTGCACAGTAACATTGCAGTGAAACAGTCCGGGGATAGTCCCGTAAAAGTTCAAGTAAATGTCCAAAATAAACTGAATCAGCAAAGGAAAGGCGGTGATAGGAATCATGAGAAAAAGAGGGATTCCGAAAGAGAAAGCCTAGAATTCCAATGTATAATACCTACACACTACTGAATACGTCTCTAGAGAACATCTACTTGTCTATATGCAATACCATGCAGTACAGGAAGCCATCGTTGAAAGAATCGATGGAGAAGCAAAAACAGACTGGAAAATATTGCCGATTCCATAAATGCTATGGTTATAACATGAATGAATTTAGGCATCTCTAGGATGTTACTGAGAAACTGATTTGGGACAGAAAGTTACAATAGTTTGTTAAAGCCCTATAGGATGGCGGGCAGCGAACATTCGACCCCAACCAAGGACAAGCATCACACATGGCCGAGCAGCCTGCATGGATTGGTGGAAGATTAGTGATCAACACAATAGTCGGAGGACCACATCCAGCTGATAAGAGTTGGCATGAGCATTATGCTAGCTCGATTAAGCATATGAATTTCGAATGTTGTTCGAGTACAAAAGATGGAGCTCTAACAAAACAGCAACATACAATGATAGATGACAATGTGTTTAGAAATAGAGATGCAGACAGGGTAAAGGCACCAACGATCGACCTAATGGTCATTTCGGCCATGATCGATCCCACCTTAGTGAGGAGGATTTTGGTTGACTATGGAAGTTTCATAAATATAATTTTCAAAATGGCTTACGATCAGATGAGGATGGAAGCCAAGGACTTAAAACAGTCTAAAGCTTGCATTCATGGCTTTAATGGTGTTGTGACCGAAGCTGTCAGATATGTCAAATTGCCCATGGAGTTGGGATAAGGTGACCGCGGGAGAGTACAGATTTTGTCATTTGTTGTCTTGGATGTTGACTCTCAATACAATGCTTTACTAGGCCAACCAGACCTAGCTGAATTCCGAGTAGCTCTTGCCCTATGGTGTTTGACTTTGAAGTTCCCAACTGATAACGGTGTTAGAGTTGTGCATGGTGATCAGGCGACGGGACGTGCCTGCTATGTGGCTGAACTGAGAGACGCTCACGAAAGGAGAAAGGTAAGGGTGTAGACAAGTCTCTCCGCATCCAAACCACGGAAGATTGAAAACCAGCGCCTGGGCCTTGGCTTAGGCGCCACAGTCGGTTCTATAAAGACATAGATCCGAGGCTTGATGAGGAGGACCCCAAAGAGACCAAAGCTGCACCAGCTGAGCTGACGATTGACATCACGGTCAGCCACGATGACTCATCACAGGTAAGGAACTTGCTGGTTTTCTCTGAGCGAATCTTGATGTGTTCGCTTAGACTCATTTTGACATGTGTGGGGTCTCGCCTGCCATTGCGAGCCACGCATTAAATATCAACCCAATACATGTCTCGGTGAAACAGAAAAGGCATGGCATGGACTCGGAGAGATATGCTACCCTTAAATAGGAGGTAGATAGACTCAAAGGCAATGGGTTTATTCACGACGCCGTCTACCCTAAGTGGGCATCTAATCATGTACTTGTGAGAAAGGTGAATGGAAAATGGTGGACATGCGTTGATTACTCGGACTTGAACAAGGCGTGCCCGAAAGACAGTTTTCCGATTCCAAGGTCGACTAGTTGGTAGACTCAACCGCAGGACACAAATTGCTATCTTTCATGGATGCATACTCTGGATATAACCAAATCCCGATGCACATTCCCGACCAAGAGCACACCAGCTTCATTACTGGCATTGGATTGTATTGCTATGTAGTAATGCCATTTGGATTGAAGAATGCTAGAGCAACTTATCAGCGCATGGTCAATAGAATGCTAAAAGATCAAATTGGTAAAACGATGGAGATATTCGCGGATGATATGCTCGTGAAGTCACGGCGATCAAGCGACCATATTGGAAACTTGGCATAAATGTTTGATATTCTCCAATATTACAAAATGATGATCGATCCTCTAAAGCATTCTTT
Source organism: Allium fistulosum (assembly GCA_030737815.1). Classification (NCBI taxonomy): domain Eukaryota; kingdom Viridiplantae; phylum Streptophyta; class Magnoliopsida; order Asparagales; family Amaryllidaceae; genus Allium; species Allium fistulosum. Next base: position 1,397,434,528 of record CM060902.1, read on the forward strand.
TGGTCTACATCAGGAAAGTTCTTGGGTTTCATCGTCAATGCTAATAGAATTGAAGCTAATCCCAAGAAGATTCAAGCAATTCGCAACATCCAAGCGTTGAAGACCATCAAGCAAGTACAAAGTCTAAATGGGAAGGTTGTTGCCCTAAGTCAATTTATTTCCAGAGCTACCGATAAGTGCATTCCTTTCTTCGATTTGATTAGAAGAGAGAAAAGGAACTTTGAATGGACGCAGGATTATGAAGACACATTCCAAGATTTGAACAACTTAGAGAAGTCTCCCATCTTGTCAAAGCCGGTGGATCATGAAGATTTGTATATCTCCTTGGCCGTATCGGTACATGCTATAAGTGTTACACTGCTTTGCGAGGTGAATCGGATCCAGAGACCGGTCTATTATGTTAGCAAGCGATTAACAGGAGCTGAAAGTAATTGTCCGAAGATAGAGAAATTGGCGTACTGCTTGTTGTTTACTTCGCGAAAGTTCCCTCCTATTTTCAGGCTCATCCCATCAATGTTTACACCGATCAGCCGTTACGATAGGTTCTACAGTGACCTGAGACATCTGGAATGTTACTCAATTGGAATGTCAAACCGAGTCAATTAAACATTACTTAGCTCCCTTGGAGAGCCATCCATGGATAAGCATCGGTATACTTTATAGCAGAATTCACTGTGCAGGATGATCTCTTAGAGAGCGGTGGAGTCCCTACCATTCATTGGAAAATGTATACAAATGGAGCATCCAATGGTTGTTGTTCTGGAGTTGGAATCATGCTAGTACCTCCAGAGGATCGATCAATTTGTTGCGCTTTGAAGCTTAAATTCCCTGCAACGAACAACGAAGCTGAGTATGAAGCTCTGATTGCTGGACTCAAACTTGCCAAAGGACTAGGAATAAAATCTCTTGAAACCTTTTGCGATTCACATGTTGTAGTATACCAAGTCAGAGGAGATTACCAAGCTAAAGGACAATGACTCTCCCCGTACCTTAACCAAGTCCTAGAGCTATTGACTGGTTTTGAGTATTATGACATCATGCACATTCCCCGAGATCAAAACTAAAAGGCTGACTCATTAGCAAAGTTTGCTAGCACTGGTGATGCACAACAAATGGGCTTGGTTCCAGTCAAAGTACTAGATGCTCCAAGCATAAACCAAATGGTAATCGATTGGGTACTAGAGAAAGAGTCTGAGAAGGAGTCGTGGATGACCCTGATCAAAGACTATTTACTACAGGGAGTCCTTCCCGAATGGAGGTATGAAAGGCGACAAGTCCTTCGCAAAGCTTCGCGGTATATCATTCAGGAAGGAGTCATGTATAGAAAGGGTTTCTCCATTCCACTACTCTGGTTAATCGCTCATGATGAAGTAGAATGAGTCTTAAAGGAAGTCCATGAAGGAGAATGTGGCGATCACATTAGGAGGCAAACCCTAGCAAAGAAAATACTCCGTTATGGGTTTTATTGGCCGAATGTCAACCGAGATGCTGCCAATTAGGCTAGGCGATGTGACAAGTGCTAGATGTATGCAAAAGTTCCGAGAGCTCCACCGATGGAAATCACACAAATGATCAATCCATGGCCGTTTGCCATATGGGTATAGATATTATCCGTTCCTTACCGATCTCTAAAAATGGTGCGAAGTACGCCATCGTCGTAGTTGATTACTTCACAAAATGGGCCGAAGTGGAACCTTTAGCCATGATCATGACAAAGAAACTAATCAACTTCATTGTCTGGAACATCATCTGTCATTTTGGCCTTCCATAAACAATTGCAACTGATAATGGGACTCAATTCGACAATGCTGAATTCAAAGACTTCTATCATCGGCATCATATTAAAAAAGATTTGCAACAGTTGTACACCCTCAAGTAAATGGACAAGTTGAAGCTATGAACAAAATCATAAAATCCATTCTGAAGAAGTGTTTGGAAAAAGGCTAGAGGCTAGTGGGTGGATGAACCCCCAATAGCATTATGGGCTTACAAAACCACCCACAAGTCCGCGACTGGCCATATACCATTCGCCCTTGCTTATGGCACCGAAGCCGTCACTCTTGTTGAACTCGAAGTCCCTTCTCATCGAATGACCTACTACGATCCCAGAATGTATAGAGATCTCCTTTTAGAATCTCTAAACTTTATAGATGAAAAGTGCGAAGAAGCTTATTTGAGGGAAGCTGCACATCGACACCGAGTCACCCGATACTACAACACTAAAGTTCGACCTAGAACCTTTGAAATCGGCGATCTCATCTTGAAATGGGTCTTTCCTGCCTCATCACACATTAATCCTACCCGGAAAGGACTGTATGCCATTGAACAGAGGCTTGGAGAGGGAACTTTCAAGCTAGCGACTGTTGATGGCATCACACTCCCAAGAGCATGGAATAGCGAGCATTTACGATGCTATTTCGCTTAGTTTATTCTTTTCCATTTAGTTGTGTTCAATTTCCAAATTTGCATCAACATTTGATTTTCTAGATATGTAATAAGACAAATTATGTCAATTCTTTCCATTTGGCAAATAAAGTTTGAAATTTCCTTCATATATATGATTGCTGTAGCATTACATATTAGATACGATACCCAACTAACTAATATTGACATGTTCAAACAGGTTCCCAAAGTTTGGAACCAGCCAATTACGTAAGTTCACGATTGAACTAGATAAAATGAGCATGGTCCCACCATTCATTTGAGGATTCTCGCTCCCAACCCGATGGACGGAATACCTAACGAGGAATGGATATGACTTGACCATCTGACAACCAAATTAATCCTATCAAGCGATGGGACAAACATGAGTCAAAAGCGATTGTGATACGACCGATCACTCGCTAAGTTAAACCCCAGACCATGGGACAAATCAATCAATTAAGGAAACTACGGTTCGATTATTTTCTGAAATAACTCTAAGTCTACAGAGCACGGACTGGAGTATAAAGACGAACTGGGTGCGATCCGACCACCCGCCAACTAACTCTTATCCCCAGAGTGCAGATATGAGTATAAACAGATAGATGAGTGCGGTTCGACCACTCATTACACCATAAACTCCAACATGAAACCGAAAGGAAGAGTATAAACTCGTTAAAGATGGAGTTCGACCATCCATTATCTACCTCCACTAGACTGGGGGCAGGAGTATAATCACTCAAACCGCTGAATCTAACAGCATAACACTTGGACTCGAGCCTGGTGTTTGGTATGACTCAAGGCCACGACAGCATAGCCTTGTGATAGAGTTAATGGATTATCATCTGAATCAACGAGCAACGAATTACAGGTACATTAAATGGAAAAGTGATAGCACAACTACTTAAATAAAAATTCACATAAGAGTTCGACAGAAATTAAAGAACTTTTATTTACACAATAAACTTGGAAATTGTGGTACAAGTTTATTAGTGGGAGATATATCAGCATAGTCACGGTCAACCAAAAGAGAAAAGCAACTATACGAGCTATGTACAAACTAAGCCGAACTGACGGTTATTTTTTTCCCTTTTCGCTTTTGGATTTTTTGGGAGGGGCGCTACCCGGGCTTCCACCTATTTTTCTTTTCGATCCTTTTTTGCCCTTGGCAGGAGAACTTTCTAAGGTTGGAGGGAGTTCTTTGGAAACCGACCCACCGAGTGGAATGACTTGCAGTGGGACGAGATTTGGATCGTTGATGTCCACATCAGTGGGTTCAACCTTAGCTTTTTTCTTCAATATCTCCTCTCTTTCGATGTGCTCCTTCAGGCTGAGCTCATCGGTATGTTCAAAGGCACCAGTGATCACGATGTCATTTGACAGTGGCTAGTCGTCGGATTTTTCATCATCAAGTGCTCTAATGACTTGAGCATCGGGCCTTGGAATATCGGTAGCTGCCGAAATTCAATAAATGTCGATTGTTACTCCACAGTGGCACCTCTTCCTGGAGTTTGGCTGGGACCCGGAAGACCTACAGATTTGTGAAAACAAGAAAATAAACCCATGACTATTGGGCATAAGGAACGAAATCTCTCGAATAATGGAGAATAAAGCGGGATACCTATTTCCAGATGACTTTCAATTGTCAACGGGGTGCTCCCTTTTAGAATAGGAGTCAGCACCTCCGATTGATAGTCGGGTCTGTCCGGATCATAGCTCAGATCCTGTCCTGGGCCAAAAGAGACTGACGCTCCGGCTGTTTGAAGTAAAGAGGGAGCTTTGGGATTGGACTCCAAAGACTCAACAGTGTTTTTCCCTGTGCTGGAGGGTGTTAAAATATTGAAGTATCGGAGCCTCGCAGCAGCAAGGTCTAAAGGTTCATCCCCATGAAGAATCTCCCATACCAGCTTCTCTTCATCTAAATCAGCTTTACCGAGGGCATTCTTCTTCATTTCAGCAATATATTCCCAAGCCTCGGCGAGCGATTCAAGATAGCCCTCTCCAAGAAAACTCAAGGCACGATGGATTAGTACTTTAGCATTATATTCAACAATCAGAGGATTGAACATGGCCTTAATCTCCTTTCAACCAACTACTTTGGAATCTTCTAACCGGGCCTCGATTTGCTCTCTAACCTCATTAGGGCCCGCTTCTCATGCCTCCTCCTTGAGGAATTTAATTGAGTGAGTTGCTCGTAAAGTTTAATTTTCAGTCTCCGAGCTTCGACGGCCTCTTCGCAATATCTTTACGGCTCCTCCTGAGCTTCGAGTTTTTTTTCCTTCTCTTTTTTAAGGAGTTCTTCGAGTTTCTCAATGCAGCAGGCCAGAATTTTTTTCCTCTTTTTGCAGTGTATCTTTTTCTAAAGTAAGCACACCACTGCGGTTGAGGGCAGCATCTAACTCCTACTTGTGAGCCGCTTCTAGACGATTAACCACCTTGGATGTTTCTTTAGCACTTTTTTCTACCGCGGTTAGCTTTGTTGTCAACTCCTAGATCTCATTGTCTTAATCATTAACTATATCTTTGTCATGGATCGCCCCTAGCTTAATACGATCGATTTCATGTTGTCTCTCGATAGAGATCTCAGAGAATTTTCGGCTAAATGCTGGAATGTTTCGAGCTGCACAAAACATCATTGACGCATACAAGGGAACTCGCTTTAGCACTCCTTGGAATTGTGTGTATGGATTGAAGGAACTTAAGCCCATCGAAGCAAATTTTTGGAAAATTGAACTTAATTTGGCCAATTTCTCTACGGTGGAAACTTCAGGAGCTGCAGTAGGAAAAGCTGGATCAAAAGTGACAATTGGTCATGACCTACGATTGCAGGACTGTCTGGAACCAAATGGACCAAAATACTGCTCAGGCAGCATAGAAATCTAAGGAGTATGGAAAGAAGTATGATCCCTACTATGTACAGGAAGATTGGTCTGAGGCTGTTGATGAGACAATTGAGATTAGGACTTATGCTTTGAAGATGAAGACTCCCTCGAACGACAACTTCTTTCCCGACTTTCATCTCTCTCTCTTTCGACGCCTGCCTAATTCTGGACCTCGAATGGATCCATACTGTGTTGAGGAGCCCCTCAAGTGATCGTAGGTACGGGATTGGGACATAGCACCTGCGAACCAAACAAGAGTGCATAAGTGACCGTCAAATAAAAGACAGACGGAAATCATGCAGTGAAGTGCGCGTGATTATGAGTATCCTAGTGTCCCTCTGATGGACCAGTTGCTGCAGCCTTGCTCATAGGAGTGTTCTCCCCTTTGCTAGTGGGAGGAATGTTGTCCCCACTTCTGGTGGGAGAATTGAGCCCCCCAATACTGATGTTGGGGAACTCATAAGTCATGATATCATCAGGGATCGGGATATCCGAGAACACTTCCATCGAACTTTCTATATGTTGAGAGGAAGACTCTTCTTCAACTGAGATGATGAAAAACTCTGGCTCTTTAGCGGCTTTTCTCCTACGGAATTTATATGTAAGCTGTTTTCCCCTCCTTGTTGGCATGTGAGATTGCACGCCTTGTAATGGTTCAAACACAAGCGCATTGCTCGGACCACCGTCAGCATCGCCAAGCTTGTTAGCTTCACCACCTCTAATTTCATCCTCTTTGGTGTTGTCCTGAGTCCCCTCGATTGAGGGCACGACAGGGCTATTATCGCCGCCTTCTTGTTTCACCACATTTCTTATCGGTGCAGCACTTCCTAGAAGCCCGATGCTATGACCTCCTTCTAACAGCCCAAAGAGAGATAACCATTCATCGATCACGAGGGATCCGATGTCCCTGTCCTTAACTAAGGTGGCTCGGATTGTAGAAACCACCCTTGAGAAACTATCGCTTTCTGGACGTGGATGGACACCTAAAAATTTTCAAAGTATTAGTTAGTTCAAGATATGACTTGGGCTAAAGAATTTGAGAATAAAGTGAAGGCAACACTTACGTCCTTCCAATCATCGCCTCGCGAAGCCAAGCCGACAATGAACATAAAACCATTCGTGTTTAAAATGCTATGCTTGTTCCAAGTGCCAGTTAGAACTTGACAATCGAGTGAAGGCTCGAGGAAAGTGTAAGAAAGGCTCCCTGTCCGTTGTTTGAAATTGTTAATGAACCTGATGTCCTCAGGAGATAGCGAGCGGAACAGAACATCCATAAATAGTAAGAAAGTGCCATGAAGGAAAGCATATCTGTTCGGATGCAGCTGAGCAGGAGCTATTCCTACATAATTTAGCATCTCTCGAATAAAAGAATTGAAAGGCGGCATACATTCGGCCCAACATATGAATTTATTGCATGCCGTATATCCCTTCGGGGGAAAATAAGCCCTATCATTCACTGAAGGGACTAGAACAACTCCAAACAGAATCCCATGTTTAGAGCATAGTCTGCAATGAGCGACCTTGACAATTCTAAAGGCTTGGGAATCCATCGAGTTATCTAGAAATACCGCACCTTCTACAACGTTAGGGGCATGACTTATATCTTTCGCCGGAAGGAAGAAAACATCAGAGAAAAGGTCGGTCGATGGGCCGGAAACCTCCGGTCGCTCAATTTGATGATTAGGGGAGAGTCTGCTGGAAACAATTGTAGAACTTGACTCGGCTTCTGGATTGTCGTGCTATGAAGGTTATTCGGAAGGCATTGTAGCTAAACGTTCTGAACGTCTGGAGCCCATATCAACTAAACTCAGTAGATAATCGAGATTAGAGAAATTTACCTGTCCCCCCATGCTAAGAGTAAACTAGTGTGGTGTAGTGTTATGCAGTGTAGAGATAAATAGTTTATAGTAAAAAGAAAAAGTGACGAGACTTCTGATTCCGACCATAGTGAGCGTCATCGCTGACCATCTCAACTGGCATTTGGATTAATCGTTTGTGTAAGCTTTGGAATCGACCATCGGCGTATCGAAGTGTGAAGTCCATTATTAAAGTCCATATGTTAAGCTTTAGTTCATATTCTAAGTCCTAGGAGTTTGGTCGTTCAATTTCGAGTTCGATATTGGATATGCAAGTCCCGTTAGTCATTATCGTCATATGTTCAAGTTCATTGAGATGGGATTGTTTCTAATTGTTCAAGCGAGTGAATATGGATTAGCTTTCAAGTTCAATTCAAAGCTTAGAATTGGCCAAGTACCTATAGCAAATCCCTCTATATGAAAATAGCTGATCCCTGTTACAAAGCTTACAATTGATCCCTCTATGAAGCAAAACCACCGATCCCTCCATCCTCATACATAAAACCACCGATCCCTCCACTTAGCCGCATTCATACTCCTCTTAAAACAAACAGCCGATCCCTCTTTACTTCACAAATAACCAATCCCTCGACTTAGCAATGCCACCGACCCCTATGCCTAACCTAACATAACCAATCCCTCTTCGAACTTCACTACCGACCCCTCTGCTTTAATGTTTTCGCACTTCCCTCTAATATTCACTTTGATCCCTCTCCTTCACCTACATTCCAATCTATCCCTCCATGCTTCACACACAATGCACAACCGATCCCTATACTTCCTTCATGCTTCATTCTTTCCTTTCTCCTCCTCAACTACCTTGCCGAACCCTACATTGCCATCATCAATATCACCTCCTCCAAAATTAACCCATGTTCAATGCAATCGAACCCAATATCTCATCACAAGTTAAAAGCAAAAGGTAAGAAAACCTACCTAAATTTAAAGAATACGAACTTCTCAAGAGGAAATGTTGGATTTCGATTCGAGTTGAGGATGGAGCAATGGTCTAGAGCGAAGATGAGAATGGCGAATCTAAGGGAGAAGGCGATATTTGATTTGAGGGGTAGGGATCAGGTTTTCAAGTTGGGGGGGGGGCTCGAACCAAGCTTGAAGGAGATAAGCAAAGTCAAAGAAATGAGATAAAGTAAGGAAGGGAAGTTGAATGTTAGTTTATATATGGGTCTAAGGGTTCGCCCCACTTTCCTATTTATGAAGTGAAGTTGGTTAAAACCTTTTAGTAATAGCGATCGGGTATGGTCCCTACCTTAGGGAACAAAATTTCGATCCATATTACATATAAAAAAAGAGAGAAGAAAAGTGATCGATTACGAATCCTATGTGCATGCAAGCATATACATAAAAATTATATAAATAAATATAAAATGCAATGGAATTGTATATAATTCAATGAAAATTGGCGACGACCCATGAGCATACAAAAGCGTTCGAAAGCCAATGACTAGAACGTGTATTTGAACGTGCACGTATATAGTCTAAAAGTTCAAATTTTGAAATCAACGGAAATTGAATTCAAAATCGAAGCTTTCAAGGTCGAGACCAGATCAGATAGCCAAACCTTATTAGTCTCATAGAACCGGACATAGATATCAACTGACAGAATATAATCCTGAATTTATGCTATTGGAAATTGACCAAGCATCATGACGATTAAAAAGAGATACGACACTTTGGGAAAATAGTTCGATGAAAGGATAGCGACTATTCAGAAAACTGGATGGATTTCTTATTGACGAATCTAACATGCTTCGATTCAAAGCACGTCATGTTCAGCACCAGATGTACTTTAGGAGGCAAGTTTTATCTAGCATTTTGACCCGGCTATATCCGAATTGATTAAACAAGTTAGATTCGACTGCCATTAAGACCAATAAGTCCAGAGCGATGATTGTGGGGTCCAAAGATCAAGTACAGATGAAAAGTTGAAGCCGTGATTGAACGGAATTGAGAGATTTGCAATGCAGAATGTTCAAAATATGGAATATAGTTCAACATAGAATAAGGATCAGCCATAATCCCTCTTAATAATAGGGGTGACATATTTCAGCCAAGCAAGTGCAACTCAATGAAAAACAATCAATATCTCAAAATCTATAAGTCCAATGCATATGAAATTTTGTGAGTATGATGTGGGGACCCTAGGGAGCCTACCCTAGGGATCACACCTAAAAAAGATAAAGCAAGAGGGATTGGCCCTCTTCTCTCAATAGGGATCGGCTAGAATCAGGAAACAACTCACATTGCAGCAAAGATCGAGCAATAACTCAAGTTCTAATAATCCAATTTGCATGAAACTAGGAGGCTAAGCATAATACAACATGAAGAATCCCCCATAGGGATCGCACCCCCAAAATCCTCCAAAATAAGGATCGGCGCCGATCCTTATTCCTTGGGATTAGGGCCATGCGATCCCACTCATGGGTCCGTATGGTTTTGGAGATCCTTCTGTCGAATTTTTAGGGAGATATTTCATCGTCTTCATCTCTAAATAAAGGCTTGGTTTTTCATTTTGGGGACTTTTACGCTGCTTGTTGTTTTCTGTACTCTATTGTAACCCTATTGTACTCAGTTTAAAAAGTGATAAATAAAGCTATATATTCAAAGTCGACATAGGCAAACAATGCCGAACCACTATAAATCATTGTCTTTGTGCTATTGCCTTGATTTTCTGCTATTTAATTGCTTATTTCCTCTGTTTTCATTTTATATTCTTCATTTACTTCTCTTCAAAACTTCTACGGGTGATTGTGCCAATTTTTGGTGCAAACAACAATCTCTTCTAGAATCTCTCTCTGAATTCTCCATGGAGTTTCTGAACCTAATTAGAGAGATAGAAATGACAGAGTTTCGTCGTATTTCCCAAAATAATATGAATAAAAGTAGAGAGGATAGAGTTCTATTTATAGGAGTTGAAACACACTATAACCGTGGGATGGAAATAGGTAGGAAATTGGTAAATATGGAGCATACAACCTAATGAGACATAACGTAAAACCCTAGCCGCCACTGGCAACTGATGTTGCCAAGCGGTCGACCGCCCTTAGGCGACCGGTCGACTGCCCTTAGGCGACCGATCGACCGCTACGGTCGACTGGTTGACCTATTCAGGTCGACTGCTCTTTTATTTAGAGGTGTTTATTTGTTTTCGTTGCCATATTATTTTATTCCCTACTTAACTTTTAACATTAAACATTAATTAGACATTTACTTAGCCCATGAGTTAATTTTTGAAATTTAAACCCTAACTTTGATTTCTCTTTTGAACGGAATAACTTTCGTGGTCAAATTCCAAATTTTATAAAATTTCCATATCCAATTCTTATCATATTTAATTCAATTTACTTTATTTATTTATGGTTCATTTTTCGAGGTGTTACATTCTTCCCCCCTTAAATAGGATTTCGTCTCAAAATCTTCCAAGAGGTGAACAGTGTAACGCGCAATAACATCCACGTTATACAACTAAGTTAACTACACAACCATATACTTAACCAATAGTGCAATGTGATTATGCACTGCAGACATACTAAAATGAGCTAAATCCTAGCGTAAGTATGTAATCGTGTCATGAAAGTATGTACGCAAATACCCTAACATGCATAAAAATTTCCACATGAGTGCAAAGTGGTTGTGAAAAAGTGTAGCAACCATATCCTACCATCTAATCTAGCAACCATGATGCAACCAAAATCCTAATTTTGAAGAGAAAATTTTCCAGAGAAAGGTTTTGGACGAAGAGTCCTCATGCCTCCTATCAGACTTTCTCACCATTGTACTCAAACCAATCTAATTCTTTATTGCCGAGCCTCCAAGTTCTATGCTCTATGATGCACGTAGTGGCATGGGATGCTATTGGCTTCGTCTTCAAATCTCCCAATTGATTAGGCTCTACAACAATTATTATGCTATGAAGGTATTTCCTCAGATGCAAAAACGTCATGGACTCCAACCAACATAAAAGTTTTCTTGTTTTTCCCATATTGGGAAAATGTCCAATAAATCCGGTGCCTACTTTTCAACTATCCAAATCGTACGACCTTTACACGATGCCTAATCAATTCTTATTTTCCAAAGTCTCCTAATAAAAATCTAGTCCGAGTAAAATTTGTCGGTGGTTTCCCATTCACAATTTGACGATTCGCCTAGCCTCCTAAAAAAATGCTTCAAGCCTGCCATACTAATCGTCCATTGATGACTACAATCCTATTGAATTTTACTAAGGGTAAGCACTACTCCTAAGGTCGTCTAAAGTCCAAGATGCAATGCTTTTAACAAATTCTCCAAGTTCCCATCCATTCCTTCAGTTTGTCCGTCGGTCTTCAAACGGTAAGAGATACTCTGATTTAACAATGTTCCTAAAGCTACTAGCAAACCCCTCCAAATTTTGCTAGTAAACTAAGGGTCCCTATTACTAACGATGCAAAGCGCAACTCCATAAAGCTGAATTGGAGTGTTGTGGTTCCACTGCTTCTAATGGAAAATTTCTACCACCTTCTTCTTAATCTTTGATCAATAAGAAATTCCATTCTCATGCCTATACTTTTTCTCTTTTCCTTGCATGGTGGCATTTTGTGAGCTAAATCCCTTGTGTTTCCCAAAATCTAAGGCCCCGTTTGGCTTGTCGTTTTTAGTTTTGTGTTTTCGTCTATACGAAAACGCGTCCGTTGTATGTATAGTTGAAAAACAAACAATTTTGAAAAATGAAATTAACATATAAAATAGAAAACAAGTTTATTTTGTTTTTCGTGTTTCGAGAGATAATAAAATCACGGAGAACAATCAAACTCTTTTGTTGTCCGTTGGTCGTCCCAATGGCTAAGAATTATAAATCTTCTCTTCTTATTTCTTGCTATTTCTTAGTACAAGTTGAAAACACAAAACTCAAAATACAAAACGAAACCAAACGGGCCCTAAAGTTTTGTGATTTAAACATTTACTCACTTTAGGCTGCTAACCTCATTTCCTCGTTAACTTCCAGTTTTACCTATGGTCTATCGCTAGTTAAGTGTTCCCATAAAATATCCTTATTTGCTTTGCTTTCCAACATATATCAAGTGGTTTGAATCCCATTCATAAAGTCTACACATGAATAAAACGGTAATATATCTTATACCACATCACCCACTTTTCCAATAACTATGGAAGACAACTAGCGACTATAATCCAAGAACTCTAAATGAAATTTTTACTGGAAGTTGCCATTTATTATCAGTTAAGATAAATGGTGTTGAGGTCCTAACACTCCTTTCTAAATTAAAATGGGCTATCTTTAATTTTCCATTCCATTGCTATGTATTTTCTTAATTTCCCCTTTTTTAGATCTTTAATAAATGCGGTTCATTCATTGCTTCAATTAATATCCATAGTAGTTGATAATTACTGTAAAACTGGACCATCTCCAATTAATCTTTTTAACCTTCTTTAAATTTCTGAAATCCATTTATTACTCAAATTTCTTTCTTCCACAAATGCAATATCAAGTTTCCTTAATCAGTCCCTCTTTAGATTACTTTTCCTCTCATTAATTACAAATTTGTTGTCCGTTAAATTTGTAATTAATGTCCATAAATCCTAATCCGTCAATTGCTAACTGATACACATATAATCGTAATCTATGCTATCTATATATATCATAGTTGTTTAGTGTAGTTGTACGATATCTATATCTAATTACTAATTCTACAACTAGAATACTCATTTCCATATTTTAATTCATCGAATCTATCCTTCCAAAAAGATTGCTGTCATAAATTAACCACAATTAATATTTTTTGCTTTGTTTGAAATAACAAGGAATCATTTCTTTTCTTATTATTGAAATAGACAGTGTAAACTATAGAAAGAAATATCCATCTCTTACACATCTCTTTCCTTTTTAGAGTATTCCTTGTTACTTCAAACAATGCACTTTTACATGTATTTTGGAGTTGGGTAATTTATGGAAATTAAGCGGAAATTGCTCCAAAATTAAAATATAGAAATTCATATTCTACGGGAAACCTAATTCACAACCCAATTATAGATTTGAATATCTTTATACTTTACCAACTTCTTCAAATAGAGGTTTGAGACCGACTTCAACTTTCCAGATCAGGTTGTACATTCTATTTCTATTTTACTCATATCCTAAAAATCTTAGTCTATCCCACCCAGGTCATGATCCATATCTACTCCATAAAATTTTATAACATCATAATTTTCGCACACAAAATAAAATATCTTCACACAAATAAATTTATTTAAAAATAAGCATTTCTTACTTCCTTTCTTGCAATAATCAAAACATGAAGTATCAAATTATATATCTCCATCTTTGAAAATGCAGACTTTAATAAAAACCTTTATCAAAGTTTCAAAATTCCTTTGTTCTCAAATAGGAATAAAATAATCTCGCCCGTTTTTAAAACTTTCTTTATCAAAACCTTTACTTAAAAGTTAGACTTTCTAATTTATGGCATTCAAAATTCTCTTAGTTTTATAAAAAGGAACTTATGAAAAACTTTCCTTTTCAATAGCTTACTAAAATAAGGATTTACTCCTTTTTGAAAATAGGAATTTTAACACAAAAGGTTCAAGACTTAATTATCTTTTCAAAATAATATGTTAAACCTTTTTTTCAAAGAGTTTTCTAGCTATAAGAATTATCGTTTACAAGTAGTATAATTTTCACAATCATCATTTCAAAAACAGTTATTTCCTTCACAAATATACAATTACCTTATTTTTCAAAATATACTATTATTTGATGAAATATATCTCGTAAATTTGCTCAAAAGCTCTTAAAATATCTTGCAACACTTTTCTTTATCAAATCCATTATTATTGTTATTATTCAAATAACTTTTGTATTCAAATAAGGAAAAAACATATAAAATTCTCATCTTTACATAAATGCTTCTCCTTATACAAAAACATCTAACTTATTTATCACATCATTTAAATCCAGTCAATGGTCAAAAGGCTTTATACGAAAAAAAATAGATGGCGTAGACAAAGATAACTTCCATATACTTATCTCATTGATATAAGTATATTTACCAAACTCTGAGGAAGATCTCCCTTTTACCAAATTCGAAATTCATTTATAAACTCCATTATAAATTTCTATAACCATTTATAAATTATTTCTCAAGTCATTTCTAAACCTTTACAAAACCATGCAATTTTTTTTATAAGTTCCTTTTTATGAATCTATAAACCCATTTCTAAAATTCGTTATAAATATCCATCTATTTATAAACCTCTTTATCTTGTAAATAATCTCCCTTTAAATCTTCAAACCATTTTATAAGCTCTTCTTATAAAAATCTAAGTTCATTTGCAGAACTCTATTTATGAATCTCGAAACCATCATAATGAATAATTATTATTAACTTTTAACCTCTTAAAAATAATAACTAATGATTCAAAAATTATGAATAAAACAATCGTTAATCTTTAACATACAAATAATGATGATAAATTACCAAAATAGTTTTAATAATCATTATTATTAATTTCAAACCATATTAATAATTCAAATAATTAACTTTCCAAAATTATTTAAATATTTATAAACAACCTTAAGCAATATTAACATGAATAACCAACTTTAAAACATAATATATTTCCTTGATAAATATCCATTCTTAAATCTTCAACCCAGTCATTTCCATATTTATAAAACTAAATTCAAGAATCTCTTTCCGTTTTATAAAAACTTCCTTTCCTAAAACCCATTTATTTATGAACTCTATTTACAAATCTATTTACTTTATGAATCTCACTTATTCATAAATCTCATTTAAAAACATCAATCTCCATCCGTTTTAATGTTACTTCCATATGGATAAATTCCTTTTATAAATTTCTTTCTATATATAAAATATCGTTTAACATTCCAATTTACCCTCGCCTACAATTTTCCAAAATAGAGTCAACTATTTCTAAAATATCATTCCGTATTTTATAATAAATCCACCGTTCGATTTATTCTCCCATTTCTTAAACGATAATAGTTTCCTTTAATTATTGACCCCGTTTATAAATCTATAATTTTATTATCAAAATACGATTTTACAAATCTTCACTTCCTTGTAAATTATCCCCTTTATAAATTTCACATTTACAAATAAATCATAATATATGTACCTATATACATATATATCACTTTATACAAAGATGATTAATAAATATTATATCCAAATATTTCTATTTCCTTTTTAAAACCATATCCCTTCATTATAAAGGACTGGCATATTCTCCAAGATTTTAAAAATCTTTATTCATGATTCAAAATCTCTTTTTAAAAAATTTCATAAAACTATTAAATTATATATCCAAAAATCTTACCTTTGATTTTAAAATAAATTACTCCTTCAAATAATCCAGGACTAGTTATTTAAAACATATATCATTTTCAAAATCGCTTGGAAATCCCCTTTTTAAATTAATCACTATTTTGTTGTATCTTAAAATACCAAAATACAAGGCACAATGCTAAAAAGCACTAATAAGCAAAACCATGTTCATGTCAACCAATATAACATCCAACATATCATATATCACAATATATATGAAAAATAAAATCAACAGTGTGAGGAATCCTGTTGGATCCCTCCGACCTGTCCTCCTGCATCACATACAGTATATAATCATAAAAATATTAATCAACCGCTTCGAGGCGGGATTCGTATACAAAGGGCCAACTGCTCTTACACGGGAACGTAATAGGGTCTCATCCGCTGCAATAGGCGGGAATATATCTAATCCAACAAATAATAACTAGTAAATTATCCAAACAGTCAATAACTATCAATAATAAATATCCAAACATCCAATAGATAATTTTTATCGACTAAATTATTTCTGGTTAACCAAAAAGGTGAGATTAACTCACTTTGATTTTAATGTCGCCAAAATGTTCCGTTTTAAATTAAAATTGAATGGGCATTTAATTTTAATCCAAAATTCCAACTAGCTTTGAATTCGTCCAATACAACTCCATCGCGTAGCCTTTGTAGATACGATCACAACGCGACTCGTCATGCTCAAAACCGACCTCGAACGAGAAAGTTACGAATTTATTAACATTTAAAATAATTCTTTTTACAATTATCATAAATAAAATAAGTTTAAACGTTTAAAATCTTCTCCCTCTAAATCATTGTTCCAGGCCGAGCAAAATCGAACCCATCATCGCCTTAAATCTTCGAACACCGCCACCTCCACGAATGCTTCCACGTCGATCAAACCTCACCAACGGCCACGCCACCTTGAGCCGCGCCTATGCCTACCTCCAAGCCAAGCTCGGTCGTCGCAATCTCATCCCACGTCCAAATCTAGGTCACACGAACGCGGACCCCTCAAGCGTCCAATCGTCGACGATTCGTCGATCCTACCGATGAACTTGTAGAACTAGTCGAGCTCTTCATCTTTCTAGTTGAAGTCGAAGCCTAAAAGCGCGTGGATGAGGAGAAATCGAAGGAGGAAGGCCAGTGATTTTCGGCAATTAAAATTTTAAAAGAAGGCGGCTAATAGAACTAGGGTTTGGGTTGCAAAAATAAGGTTTTCAAGTCCTTATATAGAAAATTTCGTGGCACTATTCATCCGTGAAAATTTCGAACTCCAAATGAAGTGTGCTGCCTGGCGTTCTATAAGTTATACCCCTATTTTGAATACAATGGAACTAATCCCGAGATCCAATTCGATCATATATAGAAGATAGCTTTTCAAACCCAATTATTTTAATTTAATTTCCTTTAATTAATTTCTAAGCGTTATGAACTCGCACGACCAAACGATACGTCCGATAGCCATGAAATTCGACGGCATATAATAATTCACTATTACGGATCCAGTGAAACTAGTTTCGTCGAAATCCGACACTGTGTCCCAGAAGGCTATTTTTACATGTTAATTAAAACGGGTAATTTCCAAAATCAGTTTAATCACTTTTAAATTCTAATTAAAAGTTTACTATCTTCCTTCTTATTCAAATAGAATTTAGATCAACTTTTGAAATCGTTCTCATTCATATTAAATTCAAGATTTAATTATTTAAACAATTTCAAATATTAAATTTAACAATTTAATTACCCAATAAATCGCTATATTTGAAATTCAAGTTATTTAACTTATAAAAATAACTTTTCAGTATTTAAAATAAATTAAATATTCTAAAATCAAATGACTAAAATTATGGGTTGTTACATTCTCCCCCACTTAAAAGGAATTTCGTCCTCGAAATTATCAAGTAAGAAAAATGCCACGAACCGATTAACTTTTCAAAAACAATTAGTTGAAATGGATTACCAAATTCTTTTAAGTCATTTAACTTTTCAAAAATCAAATGGTTGTAACTTCTTATAAAAACTTTCCTGAGTCTTCAAATCAATTAATAGTTACTAACTAATACCATTCAAAGTTATAAAACCAAAATCCAAATTTTAGTTATCAAAATTTTCCCAAAATTCTCAAAAAAATTCTAACACCTTAAATTTACGGAAAATTTCGCGAGCATCTTCTTTGCGCGGCTCGATCGTAAAAATCTACAATATATATATAATCACAAATATACATCTCATCTTTGAGGATGAGGCATCCCGTAGGGAAAAATATAAAAATACGATACGTAATTCGAGATGTGTACCTTGTTTTAGTATTAGCAAGCATATACAATCAATATAGCGCGAATGCGAGCTCCAAATACAAAGCATACGCCATCCTCACCTACTAAACACTCAACAACCAATGATAACAAGTATAGTAAAAGTAATATCTATAGATAACATAGACCATACAACAACTATATGCAAATATAGCAAATGTAACTAGAGAAACCATCAAACAATTAATACTCATCCAATTAATTCATAATCATATCAGTTTGCATCTTCCAATGTCAACATTTAATTTATTAAAGCTCATAAGATGTACATATATCATCCGTACGCAAAACCATACCGATCGCTCGCTCGATCACACAATTTCACTTTCGAACTAGTATCGTTCACAAGACCACTCTAGTGCGGACTCAGATCCGGTTTCTTGATTAGAAACCGCCTTTCTCCTTTCATAGCCATATACTATGATAGAGAATATCAGAATCAATCAAAAATCCATATCCAAGGTTCGCCGTCAAGAAATCGAGTGAAAAATCCTAACTCGAATCGGTGTAAATCACCTCGAAATCATTATTCAAATCTGGATTAAACAGTTATACGAATAAAATAATATACGTACAACTTACGTATTTATTTCAATTTACTTTTATTCAATTGATTTACATTCACTTTATTTATGCTCGATCCATTTACATTCATGAGTTCGCATCCAATTATTCACATTATGTTTGGCAACGTTCCATTTCATATTTAATTCATTTATGGATCATTTCATAAAATCATTTCATTTAACTCTTCCTAAGTTAAATTTTATTTTATTATCACTTAGTATACTTCTTCAATACTAAATACTACTTAAGAATCATTCCATACAACAATTTACTTAAGTTTTATTACAAACATTTTATACAACACTTCCTTTATTTATTCCACTTTACAACTTAAGTTCGAATGCAATTTTATTTTACAACTCGAATTGAATTGCATCTTATAACTTAAGTTCATTTTTTTTTCAAATCAAATTTTATTTTTTAATATGTTTCATCCCACTTTACTAAATTTTTAGTTAAATTTCATTCCAAAAGTCATCTCATTTTACTTAAATTAGATTCCATTTTATAATCCAAATTCATATTTTCTTTTCTTAATATTTACATTCAACAAATTTAGAATTTGTTCTAGCTTAATATTCTTCAAATCTATAAGTTATGCAAACATATTTACTTAAAATTTCATGAAATTTATTTGACTTAAGTTTATTCACATAATATATTTACAATTCAGGGTTATATAATCACTTTACGACTTAAGTGTATATTCATTTCGTTATCTTATCCAATTCATTTCAAATCCCATTTCAATTTCATTTAACCCTTTTATTTAACTTCACTTAAGTTAAATCTTTTCATTTCTCGATTTCAAACTTTCTTTCCTATCTAAACTACAAATCATGTTTATAGATATTCTTATAAAAATTTATTTCACACATGTTGATATTTTAATTATAATCACTATTTCAAATTCCATATTAATAAATTCACTTTCTTATATAACTCATTTTCCAAATGCTTATATTTGTTTAGATTTTAATAATGACAACTTTTATTAGGACAACCAAACAAATGACAATAATCAAATATTATCATTTTCTAACAACCAAACATACCTAAAATTACTATAACAATTTCTGAAAAATTATTCCTTTATATAAAAAATATAATTTAGGTAAAATTATTTCATTATCCAATTCTCAAAACAATACTGTGTCGGTTATCCTTGTTTAAGCATTTAGAAACATCTACAATACCGTGGCGTCCCACGTATCGACCAGAATTCATAAGCTACTCAACAGATAAATTAACACAATATAAAACATTTTTATATCACTAATAAATATGCGCTCATATATACACACTCAAACTCATCTTAGGGTCTTGCTTACCCTATCACAAATGAGTAAATTCCCACCAAAGCCTAGGTGTTCGCTCAACCTAAGCTCTGATACCACATTGTAACAACCCGCTTTTCCGTACAATTCAAGCTGAAAATAAACCACACATGTCCAACCCAAATCGAACAGAAAGACGGATAGTTGAGGAAAAGAAAGAAGAAGAGAAGAAACTAAAACAACACAGAATGTCACAATCACAGCGGAACAATATACAATGTAATGTCAATGATCTTTACAAAAGAGAAACTATTATTTACATACTTCCATCAGAGTACAAGAACAATCACAATCATCAGCCTGGATAGTTATAACATGATGTCCTCATAATTACTGATAATTTCAATAACAAAGCAGCGGAAAATAAACATATATGAGAATACGACTTGAAGACCTCCAACTCGTCTCTTGAGCTCCAATACATCCAAATCAATCTGTAAATATGCTCGGTCTGACCTGAGCATTATAATAAAATAACACCCGAGTCAGTAAAACCAGCGTGAGAGAAATACACCCAATTGAACTTTTAAAGTTATATAAAACCCTTTGAAAACAGAGGTATCCCGTAAGACCATGCCGCACATAAACATGGACGGGTTTTTACCTTACAATAACCAAAATATTTCATATGAAATCCTCTGATATTATAATAGTATCTAATATACAAATACTTATTGATCATAGTTGAAATTGTTACATTAATTAAATTCCAGCATACTAGGTTTTACAATCAAAACCGAAGGCTCGTAGTGGATAATGGATTCCAATCATGAAAGGGTAAGGGTCTACCCACCGAGTCCGTACACCACTAGATAAAATGTATAGGAGGCTACAACACGTTGCACCTCTGCTACTCAGGACCGACACTACCCCCTTCTCGGGTAGCATCGAATATGATCACTACTTGGTTGCAATCAACAACCACATAATGGGATCCCGAAGCATACAAATATCGCTCTAGATTTGGGATGATCATACCCTACTTGGGTGCGACCCACTTAGCCCTACCGTATTTCCCTACTTTATTCATTTTCTAAATGTGAGGCTTGGAGAGGCCATGCTCTTACCATTTCCTCCTAGCAAACCTCTTGGAATGCTAATATTGCCCTCCAAGCAACCAATGCAATACCAACATTCATCCATACAAGTTTGTTCTGGGACTGAACAAAACGCTTGAGAATTCCATTTCCAATTCAATCATCTTCAAGATGTCTTTACTTCGAACGCTTGAGTTGGATCGAAATGGTTTTCGGATAACAAATCCTATCCTGGTCTCTACGAAACCACATTCGACAGTTTCCAGTAAACTTAACTCCGGTTCTTTAGGAAATAAACAGTCAAAGATAAGATCGGAGATCACCTCCTAACCGTTAGTGGATGGATTTCCTTATCATTGTCCTAGAAGAATGAAACGAGATTTACACGCACAGTACAACATCATCGGAGCTGACTGTGCCATATAACTCATGTGTTTCTCCTAGATATTTCCAAAGTTACATTTGGACCAAATTCGATAGTCAGTTATTCAACTATCGAATAACAAACATTCAATCAGGGATATAATTCCATAGGAAAAACCAACATTTGGTTAAGCACCAAGCAACACTAAGCCTCCTTAATTAATCTTTTCATTAATTAAAACCATCATGTAAATGCTTGTATCAAAATACTTTTATAAAGATATATTCACAAACCCCTCTATTTCAATACTTAGAAAATATCCATATACTTATCTCATCGGTATAAGTATATTTACCAAACTATGAGGAAGATCCCCCTTTTACCAAATTCGAAAATCATTTATAAACTCCATTATAAATTTCTATAACCATTTATAAATTATTTCTCAAGTCATTTCTAAACCTTTATACAACCATGCAATTTTTTTAATAAATCTATAAACCCATTTTTAACATTCGTTATAAATATCCATCTATTTATAAACCTCTTTATCTTGTAAATAATTTCCCTTTAAATCTTCAAACCATTTAATAAGCTCTTCTTATAAAAATCTAAGTCCGTTTGCAAAACTCTATTTATGAATCTCGAAACCATCATAAATGAATAATTATTATTAACCTTTAACTTCTTAAAAATAATAATTATTGATTCAAAACATTATGAATAAAAAAATCGTTAATCTTTACCATACAAATAATAATGATAAATTACCAAAATAATTTAATAATCATTATTATTAATTTCAAACCATATTAACAGTTTAAATAATTAACTTTCCAAAATTATTTAAATATTTATAAACAACTTGAAGCAATATTAACAAGAATAACCAACTTTAAAACATAATATATTTTCTTGATAAATATCCGTTCTTAAATCTTCAACCCAGTCATTTCCATATTTATAAAACTAAATTTAAGAATCTCTTTCCATTTTATAAAAAATTTCTTTCATAAAACCCATTTATTTATGAACTCTATTTATAAATCTATTTCCTTTATGAATCTCACTTATTTATAAATCTAATTTAAAAACATCAGTCACCATCCGTTTTAATGTTACTTCCATATGGATAAATTCCTTTTATAAATTCCTTTCTATTTATAAAATATCGCTTAACATTCCAATTTACCCTCGCCTATAATTTTTCAAAATAGAGTCAACTATTTCTAAAATATCATTTCGTATTTTATAATAAATCTACCATTAGATTTATTTTCCCATTTCTTAAACGATAATAGTTTCCTTTAATTTATAGACCCCATTTATAAATCTATAATTTTATTATCAAAATACGATTTTACAAATCTTCACTTCCTTGTAAATTATACCCTTCATGAATTTCACATTTATAAATAAATCATAGTATATGTACCTATATACCTATATATCACTTTATACAAAGATGATTAATAAATATTAAATCTAAATATTTCTATTTCCTTTTTAAAACAATATCCTTTCATTATAAAGGACTGACATATTCTCCAAGATTTTAAAAATCTTTATTCATGGTTCAAAATCTCTTTTTAAAATATTTCATAAAACTATTAAATTATTTATCTATTACCTTTGATTATAAAATAAATTACTCCTTCAAATAATTCAGGACTAGTTATTTAACACATATATCATTTTCAAAATCGCTTGGAAATCCCCTTCTTAAATTAATCACTATTTTATGGTATCTTAAAATACCAAAATACAAGGCTCAATGCTACTAAAGCACTAATAAGAAAAATCATGTTCATGTCATCCAATATAACATCCAGCATATCATATATCACAATATATATGAAAAATAAAATCAACAGTGTGAGAAATCCTATTGGATCCCTCCAACCTGTCCCTCTGCATCACATACAGTATATAATCATAAAATATTAATCAACCGCTTCGAGGAAGGATTCATATACAAAGGGTCATCCGCTTTTACACGAGAACATAATAGGGTCTCATCCGCTGCAATAAGCAGGAATACACCCAATCCAACTAATAATAATTAGTAAATTATCCAAACAGTCAATAACTATCAATAATAAATATCCAAACATCCAATAGATAATTTTTATGGACTAAATTATTTCTAGTTAACCAAAAAGGTGATATTAACTCACTTTGATTTTAATAGTTGCCAAAATGTTCCGTATTGAATTAAAATTGAACGGGCGTTCAATTTTAACCCAAAATTCTAACTAGCTCTGAATTTTGTCCTATTAACAAGAAAACTTGTCAACGCCTCAAAGTAGAATTAAAGGTGTAGAAATGTCCTTCTAAGCTTTTTTGATTAGGTAGAATAGGTTGGGATCTTATTGCTTTTTTTATTGAACTTTCGAATAAGTCTTTGTTGTGAAAACTCTTCCTTGTCAAACCTTTCGACCCAGTCGAAACACTTATATCCCTTGTTTTTGAGTCCTTTGAGCTTGTTGAAGTTATTTAGTTATCCTTTCGAAATGGTTATGAAACATTAGAGGTTAACACCAAGGAATCGGGAATATGATTTGGCTGGGCAGGTTTTGACTTCGTCGAAAGCCGACATTCTTGATGAGTTGGGTTCAATCTTGTAATCTAAGGGAAAACAAGCATAGGTTAAGGTTTCGACTTCCTAAAGGTGAGAGTTTGGTGAATAGTGGTATGGAGCTATGGACTTAAATGTATTGGTAATGGGAGGTTTCGACTCTCTCAAAAGATGTTCTTTCGACTAGGTTGATGCTAGCAGAACATAATTAAACCAAATAATTTTCCAAAACAGTTGCATAATCTCCAATATCAAAATCCATCCTTTATTGAAATAATGATGTACAATCAGATTAATTTCCCCTAATTTGATTTTCAAATTAGGGTTTACAAGTTTAAGAAAGTATAAGAGAAGACAATGAATTCGGATCCCCTAAACCAGATCCCTAGGGTCTTATTTATATATTCTGGTTGGCACATTTCGACTTAGTGCTTTCGACCTGGTCGAAAGGTGGCTTTATATACCTTCCATCTCCTTTGGCACTTGTGCATCTATCTGCAATGCTTTCAAATGGTTTTGAATGCCTCCATCTTCGTCAAAGGGGTAGATGCGCCTTTTCCTTTATATTGCTTTGTTGTTGCAAGCGTGTAGGAGTAAGAGCTTCTGAATGCATGCTCGCGAATTGATACAGAACCTTCCCAGGATGTTAAAGGCTTAGACCTGTTTGAAAGGCTTGATTATGCTTCCGAGAGGGTTGTTCTAATCAAGGCATCTCTCTGAGTAGTTTGAATGAAGGCGAAACCTTTGGTTTCGAAAGATTTGGCACGCATGCTTCCTTCGAAAGGTAGTCCTCCTCTTATTCGAAACGTCTTCATGTAGGCGAAAGCATTTGTTTCGAAAGGTAGTTGTAACGACCTAGAATTTCGGTCATTTGGAATTCAGATATTTAATTGATTTTAAATATTCACAAGTTAATTTTATAAGTTGAATAACTTATATTTTAAATATCTTAATTTATTTGGATAATTAAATTGTTAATTTAATATTTGAAATTGCAGAAATAATTTGGTTTTGAATTTTATAGGAATGAAAATGATTTATAAAGTTGATATAAATTCTATTTGGATTGGAATGATGTTAGGGAAGTTTTAAAATTGAATTAAAAGTTAATTTATAGAAATTGGAAATTTATATATTTAATTAACGTGTAAAAATAGTCATTTTTGACACTGTCTCGGATTTTGAGAAACCAGTTTCATTGGATCCATAATGTGATATTATTGTAGGATTTCAAATTTTGTGTCAATCGGATTTACGGTTTGGTCGTACGAAGCTGAAACGCGTAGAAATTTATTTAAGTAAAATTTAATTAAAATAATTCGATTCGAAAACCTATCTTCCAAATACGATGGAATTGGCTCCTGATATATATTCCATTGCATTCAGAATAGGGGTAAAACATTATAAACGCCAGGCGGCACGCTTCGTTTGGAGTTCGAAAACTTTTCTAATGAATAGTGTCATGAAATTTTATATAAAAGGACCTCACTTTCTCCATTTTGCACAACTCCTAGGGTTAGAAGCCCTAGCCGCCAGTTTTTATCCAATGGCCGAAAATGTTCCATGCTTTCTTCCCTCTGATCTCCTCATCCATCCACTTTCATCGAAAACCTTCAACTACAAAAACGTAGAGCTCCTCGAGCTCGACAAATCCAACAGCTATGATCTGACATGGAAAAGAGGATCAACGGCGATTAGCATTTGAACACTGTGCGTTCGAGCACGAAAATCAAGGTAATGGGGCAGCTGATTGTAGCCGGTCTTTGGGCGATGGTGGGGCTTGTGACGGCCGTTCGAATGGCTATAGCCGATCGACGTCTCAATCGAAGGAGGTGGCGCGACAATCAAAAATGGATCGGCGGCTATGGGTTTGCAAACGAACAAGAACGTGAACGATGAAGAAAAAGATGGGCAGCCTAGATCTCATCTCCTGAAACGTGCGGCCTGGATTGATTTAAGGTTAAAAAAAAAGAAATTGTAAATAAATTATATTTAAAATCGTGTAATCTTTAAAATTGTGTAACTTCTTCATACGAGGTCGAAATTGGACAAAACAAGTTGCGTTGGGTTCGTATTTGCGAACACTACGCGATGGAGTAGGTTTGGAGTTGATTGGAGCTAGTAAAAATTTTGGGTAAAATTAAATGTCCGTTTAATTTTATTCGGAATAAAATGCTGCGACGGCTATTGGAATTAAAGTGAGTACAACCCACTCTATTTGACTCGCTTATATTTTTATATAAGTGAGAATAAATTATATTATATGCTATGATGGTTGTTTGGATGTATATTATATATATTGATTGGTTTGGATATATTCCCGCATATTTTAGCGGATGAGACCCTATACGTTCCCGTGTATGAACGGATGACCTTTTGTACGCCCGTCAGCCTCGAAGCGGACATTGTACATATTTTCTCATATGTATATTTGTTACAGCTGACAGGTTGGAGGGATCCAATTGGATTCCTCACCAGTGTTGATTTTTATTTACAGATATTGTGATATATGCTGTTATCCTGTGATATTTGAGGTTTGAATGCCGTGATTGATGTGAATCACCTTATTTAGTGCTGTTGTAGCATTGGGCCATATTTTGGAATTTTAAAAATATTAAAGTGATGATTTCAAATTAAAAAAGATTTCAAAGTGATTTTGAAAATATATATGTTTTATTAATTTTTGAATTGTTAAGGGATGAATTTATTTTAAATAAATAAGAAGTTATAATTTTTATGTTATAAAAATTATGGCTTTGTGAAATATATTTAAATATGATTTTTGAAGTTATATAAATTTTAAATAACGTGTTGTAAATTATTAAAAGAAGAAGTTTATTTAAATGGAATCAAAATATGATTTTTGAAATATGAAGTTAACTATTTGGTAAAATAAGTTAAAGTGAGATTTTGGATTTATTATAAATGGTTTGTGTATAAGGTTTATAAAATTAATATTTTATAAATAAAAAAGTAATGGAATTATAAACGAGTTTTATAAGTGTTAAAATGAAGTTGTAAATGAATCTTATAAGTAAATAAAATTTATGAATTGATGAAGTTATAAAAAGAATGAATATGTAAATAAAGAGATTTATAAGTAAATTAACTTATAATTAGATTTTGGCGTATAAATGAGATAAATGGAATTGGTTAATAAAGGAATTTTATAAATGGAAGTTTTTATAAGATAGAAATGTGAATTATAAACATTGTTTTATAAATGTGAAATCTACTTATTTTGATAAGTTAAATATGAAAGTTTATTAAAGGAATTTCATTCACGATTTTGGACAGTGAATTATCCTTTTTTAATTAAATGTGTAGAAGTAATGAATTTGGTAACAGGATTATATTCACGATTTTTGACAGTGAATAATCCTTTTAATAAAATAAATGTTTTGGAAAGTGATATTATAAAATGGAGTTTGAATGGTTTGAAAATAAAGTAAATTGTGAATTCACTTATTTTTAAAATAAGTATATGGAAATGTTTTCCAAATAGTGAAATATTGAAATGGTTTTGAGAATATATCGTTTTAAAGATAATTTAAAGTGAATAATTGGGAAAGTGATTTAATTTAAAAGATTAATTAAAAGGGCCTAGTGACTGCTTTAGTTCTAAATTTATATTTTTGGCCATTTTAATTTCTCGACTTTATGTGGAAACTATTTAGTCGTACACTTAGTACGTAGCCATCTATGTAGGCTTGATTATCGTTTGTGTTGAGAATGTGGATTCATGTAGTGCGGAGTGATTACTCCAATCTGTCGAGCATCCTTCTTGGCCGAAGGATAGCAAGTTGAAAGTTGGAGACGTGATAAGTCTACGAGACTTAGTTTCTGTGTGAGGTTGAGAAACGCTTTTGCATTGTTAGTGCGAAGAGATTGGGATCAGATTTATCTGAAAACCACTTCGGACCAACATATATGCGTTCGATTGTGCAGGTTATCGATGATATTGATATTTAGGATTTTCATAGTGAAGGACTGCTTGTTGATCGTTTGGGGTTAAAATCCCAATATACATCCAGTAGCAGTTGTCTCTTCGTTATGAAATATCCAATGCAAGGACTATTCACTACTAATCCTAGGGATTTCCCGATAGGATGTGGTAGGAAAGTACCTTCGGTTTGTCCTGTTCCTGGACAACTTGTATGGACGAGTGTTTGACAATGTATTTCTAAGATTATGTACATTGGTTTTAACAAACATACATCAGTGGTGGAGGAGAAGGCAACTTCTCTTAGCTTAACACCCTCCTTGAGACGTACGAGCTCAAGCTTGTATTTTTGTGGAACGCAATTAGTAGTCAACGGAAATGGCAATGTGGCATTCAAAGTGATGTGATATGTGATATGTGAAAGGTAATCGTTACCTTAGGCCTCATCAACCGAAAATGACCGAACCAGGGTTAGATGCGGCAAGGCTAAGTGGGTCATTCCCAATTAGGATATGATCATCCTCTTCTAGATATATTTCTTTCCGCTATGATATTTGGGATGTAAATTAATGCGGTTTGATGCTATGAGGGCCCTCGGAAAGGTCGATAATGATCGGGGGATGATATATTCGGTACTACCTAGTTATAGAGGTAGGCTGGTCTTGTGTTGGTAGAGGATCCTTTGTGATGGTCCTCGGTACATTCCTCTAGAGATGTACTGCGGGAAGGTAGTCCCTTCACCTGGTCATTTGTATGGAAATCCAAACTCCACTATGAGCTTGCGGTTTTGTTTGTATTCGCGTAATGTATAGCTCCGAAATGCTATATGGGTAACCATTTTGGCTACGATTAATATTATTTGTATACTAGACACTAGTATAATATAATGTGATTTGATATGAATGGTTTTGGTTATCGTAAGGTAAAAACATGTCCGTGTTTATGTGTGGGCGTGTCTTACGGGTACTTTTGTTTTGAAAAAGAAAAGTTTTGGTAATTTAATAAATTCAGTTGAGTGTGTTTTCTCACGCTGGTTTACCAGACTGATCCGGATGTTCTTCCCTTTCAATGCTCAGGTCAGATCGAGTATATTTTCAGGTTCGGATTTGGTGCTTTTTGAGCTTCAGTAGGAGAGCAGGAGATCTTCATTTTCGTATATACGTATATGTTTATTTTCCGCTGTTTTGTTATTGTTTATATTATCAGCAATTGTAAGGATATGTTATTATAACTGCCAATGTTGATGATTAGTGATTGATTGTTGAACTCTGATGGATGTATGTATATATGATATTACAGTTTCTCTTTTGCAAAGATCATTGATATTATATTATATGTTTTCTGCTGCGATGTGAGATTATGTATTGTTCTGTTTGGTTTTATCTTCTCTCTTTCTTCTCTTCTCTTCTTCTCTCTTCTTTTTTTTCTCATGATTTTCCGTCAGTCTGTGCTTTTTGGGTTAGACATGTGTGGTTTATTGTCGATTCAAAGGGTACGGATTTGCAGGTCGTCACAATAGTCACTGATCCGAAAGGGAGCTTTCGACCACATTGACCCCTTCGAAAGCTTGTAACACACCTGGCTTTTGGCTGTAGCATCCCTACGATTCCTTCGAAAGGTCTTGTTGGTGCTGTCATCTCTTGGTCCTTTTTTCTTTTAACTATTTTAGTTTCGACAAGGTTGAAGTAGGAATTGGTGGTAACATTTTCCCTTCTGCGAAGGGATGCTCTTGAATTTCCAAATCAACTCTTTCGAAACCTATTACACTTCCCGCCTTTTCATATTCATGCGCAAATCCTGGCTGTTCGTTTAAATTTAATAGTACGGTTTGCCATCTATGCTGGCTTTTCTTATAAAGCAAGTTCTCTTCTTCCCCTCTTTAACTTATCTGCAATTAGGAGAAATTTATAGCAAAAATCAAAGTTTTCAAATTTTCATATAATTTCTACTTCCAACAGCAGAAATTCAAATCCAAAGTAAGTTTTTATTATCTTGCTTTTCGAATTTACTTTTCATGGTGAATTTCGATTTCTAAAATCCATCGTGTTTGGATTTGAACTACTACTTTGATTTAGTAAAAATCATCTAGGTTTTTATTTGCCTAAAAGAATTCTATAATTTATTTTCATGACTTGCTTCGATCTATTTCTCGTTAATCTTCATTATAAGCTTATCCGATTTGGATTTTATTGTTATTATTATTTTTAAAGAGTTCGGATTTTTATCTCAAAGACTCTACAATTATGTATGGTAAATTCGCGCTTAAATCCATCTTGTTATTGATTTTTGATTGATTTTTTTTGAATTTCTAGGTTAAAAATCGAATTTGGGGAAGAAGTAGATTTCCAGCTACTTCGCAGAGAAGTTTTGAGCTGTACGAATCAAAAATTTGGCGCTAAAATTTTACCTTTCTACCCCTTCGAAAGGGATTAAGGCAGCAACTTTTGTTCACTTTTCCAACCTCTTTCGATGGGGTCAAAAGGTAATCTTATGCCTCATTCAATTGACCTCGTTGAAAGGTTGTGTAGTTAATATGAAGTGGACCTCTTCGAAAGCAGAATTGTTCTTTAGCGTATTCTGATACCTTTCGAAGAAGTTGGCTAATGTGTCTTGCTTAGTAATTATCTAATACACACTTTTGAAAGCATTGCCTTTGTTTTATAGGTTTCAAAACCTTTAGTACATGCTTACTTTCAACCTATTTTAGGAAAAGTGTGAAGTTAGAGATACATATATTTTATAAATTGGATTGAAGACAACGTGCTTTGTGTAAGTTGTAAATCAAATCAAACGTTTCGACTTAGTCGAAACTTACTGTATTGGTTCGAATTTTATTGTTGGTATGGTTTCGAAACCATGTACCCCCTTTTGACTTTGTCGAAACCTTTTGTAACTAATTGAGATTCGATCATCACCTTTTACCAACATCATCGAAACGTCCCAAGTCTTTTATTTTTATCAATACGATTCTAACTCAAAACCTTTCGACTTCATTGGCATATAAGGTTTCGATAGCATTCACATTCCCTTAGAAAAATTAAGTTCATGGGTTTCGACGGTGTCGAAAGGTTCTTTCGTCTTGTTTATTGAACGTTAATAGCGTATATTTTATCCAAATTTGTTTTGTAGGTTTCAAATACTTCTTTCAATAACAAAATTATTCTTGAGCTTTCGACATTGTTGAAGGGTAATTTTTGGGCATCAACTCCTATTTTCCCTTTCGGCTCTGTCGAAATCTCAATAAATTTCATTTTTTGAACTCTAACATTCTTTCAAGAATATATAATTTCGTATTTTGTTTGATATTCAAATTGTTATAATAGGTTTCCAATATCCTTGAAAGAATGTTAATTTCATAACAAATTATAATTTCTAACTGAACTGATTTCACCTGGCAGAATCATTGGCTTGAAAAAATCTTCCCAAAAACCAGAGAAGGACATGGTACCAGTGATAGAATCTTCATCCAAGAAGATTGAAGCCACCTCTAAACATTCCTTAATATCTACCCAAGATGAGATAGATGCAATTCTCAACGACTTTGGCATTACTGGGGTGGAAGCCATTCCTTCTACTGATAACGACACCATTCACAGCCCTCCTGAAGGGTACTTTGCCTACACAGCAATCCATATTTGGCACGGAGGATTCCTACCCTTCTCGGACTTCTTATCCAAGTTCCTGACCTATTTGGGTATTGCTCCCGTACAATTATCACCCAATGTTATACCAATCGTCTATCCTTGGAGCTCATGGCATTGGAGTCTGACATTCCCTCTCTTAATGCTGAAGTGTTGAATTATCTTGTTCGATTGGTTAAGCTTAGCAACTTGAACAACCAAATCTTTAGAGTCAACCCCCAAAAAGCTAATATCTGAGGGGGTGAAAAAATTCAGGGACTGGGAAACACAATTCTTCTTCGTTAAATGCTTTCCCAACATCAGTGGGTTTTTCTCTTCCCCCCGTAAGTTGATCACAATATTTATTTTTTCATTTAGTTACTTTTCTTTGCTAATCTATGCTTCTTTGTCAGGTGCTTCTGCTAAAGAGCTAAATGAAGAAAATAGGGAAACAGTAAAGTCATTGATCACCGCTTCAAGCAGGATTGGAAACGCGCTAACTCTATTGAACCCCTCCAATTTACAAAAGCATTCCCTTCTGCCAGCTGGTCAGAGGGTACTTGGCTAACCTCCTCTCGTCCAACATACATCCCGGAGCAAGCGCTTCTTTTCTTTGGGTGATCCAAAGAACTTCTCCCCGATGTGTCCAATTTGTCCCGATCACTCTTTTAGGCTTTAATGTAGTACTTGTTGTTTATTGCTGCGTTACTTCTCAACTTACTTTACTGACTTATAATTTGTTTGAATTTTCTGCAGCTGCTCCTCAAGTTGAACAACCTACAAGTGATCCGGCTCTCCCTACTTCTACTTCTCGTGTGCCATCTTTGTCTCAGGCCATTGCTAGGTTGAAGATGGCCGCCAAAAGAAAACTGGAAAAAGTGGCCATGGCGGAACCATCCCCTAAGAAAGCCAAGATTGTAGAAGTTCCTGATTCTCCACCACGAGAAGATGGGGAGTTTGTAGACATTGATAAATCCTTGGAGAGTTCAACTATCGAAGTACCTCTTGATCAATCTAAGAAGACTCCCTCAAAGATTGATCCCCTCTCTCGCATCGTCATCTCGAGCTCTCCCAGTGTGATTGAGCAGATGTAGAAAGATCAGGGGACTTCGACCCCTTCCTAAGAGCTGATTCCTTCTAGACCATCATCTCCTACGCTCTCAAGCAATTTTGAAAAGATAGTCCAATTTATCTTGAATTCTTCATCTTTTGCCTCTATTCACCCGCCTTCCTCTGTTTCTAATCCGGTGGGTCATTACCGGTCCCTTATAGAACAACAACTCTTGGTACGTTTTTGTGACGACCCGGAATTTTGGACATTTGAAATTAGAATATTTAATTAATTTTAAATATTTAAAAGTTAAATTTAACTTGAATTTCAAATGTAACCAATGATTGGATAATTAAAATATTAAATTCAATAATTGGAAATTGGGTAAAATAGTGAATCATGATTTTCAAGGTTGTTAAAAATAATTTGAAGATTTATAAAATTTATATAAATATTACTGAAGGTAATAGAACTTTTGAAATTAAATTTTAGGTGATTTGTTCAGTTTTGAAAATATATCGTTTAAATTGATATTTAAAATTAGCCTTTCGAGGCACAGTCTCAGAATTCGACGAAACCAGTTCCATTGGATCCGTAATAGTGTTTTATTATCGGATTTCAATTTCGTAGTGTTTGGAGTTGTCGTATGATCGTACGATATATAAACGCACTGAATCTATATCGAAAATTTAATATAATAACTTGTCCAAAAAGCTATCTTCTCCATACCATCGAATTAGGCCTCGAAACCTTTTCCATTGCGTTCGTAATAGGGGTATAACATTATAACGCCTAGCAGCACACCTCAATAGGAGGTTGAGATTTTGAGTGGCGAATTCAAGACGATTTAAAATTTGAATTTAAATTTAAAAATAGATAATATAATTTTATTGGAATAATGTAGCAGCCTGTAGACACACAAGACAAAATTTAAACACTTGTCCTCTCTATTAACATGCGTCTTCTTCCTTTAATTATCTTAGCCGTGTATTTTTATAAAAATATACACAAAATCAAAACAGAAGAGAATCGAATTCGTAGTTCAACATTTTAATGGCCGCTTCCTATTCAAAATCAAAATAAAACAGTTCGTTCAAAATTTTTAATGGCCGAGCTTTGGAAATTTCAATCTCTAGTACTTCACCTCCATCCCCAATTTCAAACCTTCGGCCTCCTCTGAAATGCAACTTCATGAAATCAAATCGCATCCCTATTCTCTTTTCTTAGTAAATTCACGAGGTCGGGTAGGCAATGTAGGCAGGCGATTCGAATCGCGATCCCATGGGGGTGATGAGATGGGTTTCACGCGACGGCAGGAATTGGACAGTGGAGGCGCTGTTGTCTGCAAAAAGCACCGGTCATCGACGAACTTGGTAATGGCGCATAAGAGGGAGGTCGCGATTTTGGGTAGGGTTCGACGAAGGTGGAGGCGTGGCGTTCAGTGGTCTCAGCCTGGGTTCGTTTTTTAGCACTAAGGTTTTTTAGCTGAGGTCAAAATCTGAAGGAAGCAAGCCGGATAGGAAATGGGTTGCATGCATAGTCAAAGGTGAGTTAATCTCACTCATTTGGAATTCCATTTAAATATAAATAGTTAAATTTAAATTATTGGTTGAATGATTGAATTGATTGGATATGATATTATATATGATAGTATATATATATATATATATATATATATATATTGGAGTGATTGATTCCTGCATTATATAGCGGATGAGACCCTATGCGCGGCATAATAGCGGATGGTATAAATATAAACCCATATACCACGATATTCCACCTCGAAGTGGAATTGGTATTTTATATTGTGCTAACATCTGTGGATGCAGAGAAACAGGTTGGGATCCAACTGGATTCCTCAAAACGTTGAATATGTTTTACATATTCAGCGATGTGAATTATGTTATAATCTGTGATGATTATATTGATTATTTCTGAAATTGAATTATGAAATGCTATGGCTTGATTGAATATATATGGGTATTTGTGAGAATGACAAATATAAGTTTGAAATTTTTATTAAAGGAAATAAAAAGGGAAATTTTAGGTAAATAATATAGTGAATTCAAATAAATTAAAGGAATGAATTTGGAAAAGGAATAAATTTTTAAATCTTAATAAATAAATTCCAAAGATGGGAAAGGAGATTTTTGAATAAATGGGAATAAATGAATTTTTAAACTTAAGTGATATTAATTAAAGGAATAAAGGATTTATTTTTAAATTCAGAATTTAAATGGTTTAGGAAGAAATAAAAGGAATTTTTATGAAATTTGTTTTCTCGGTTTAAATAAGATTTTAAATCATAATAAAGAAGTTAAATCCGGAATTAATGGATTTTAAAATAAATTTGAGTAAGTAAAGGAATTTATTTTAAAATGGAGTTGATTTTGGAAATCGATTTGGAAATTGATTTAGTGTTTGAAACTGTGTTATTAAAAGGAGTGAGATTGTGAAATTTATAAACTGGATTTATAAAATGAAATAAGATATCGGTGGATATTGGAAGTATAAATTCACGGTGGCAATTTATAAAGGAATGGGAAATTTTTTTTAAAAATAAATAGTGGTTTATTTTTAAAAGGGTGTGAAAGGAAGTGTATTTCTCTGAAAAGCCAAGCATGTTTTCAAAGCAGATTTTAAAGTATAAGATAAAAGTTTTAAAGTTGTTTTAAAAGAATGGCTTTTGAGAAATTATTATTTAAGTTGTATAAAATTTTAAAGGTAAATATTTATTAAATTAGTTATAGTAGTAATTATTTTAAAAGGTTAAATTGGTATTATAATTTAAAAGGATAATTATTAATATGTATAATTTATAAAATAGTTTTATTTAAATGATATTTTGATTTTAGTTTTATTTGAAAAACTTGTATAGAATTTCGTAACTCTTATTTTAAAATTTAGTTTGACTTAACTTTTATTTTAAAATTTGTTTTATATTTTATAAAGTAGTTTTACTTTAAATATTTTTAAAGCATATATTTTTGAATAAAGTATTTAAGTAGTTTAATTTAAATATTTTAAAGTATAATTTAGAATAAAGTAATTTAAATTATTTTAAAATCTAAGGTATTTGGACTTGGTGATTTTCAGTTGGAATAAAAAAATTTCGAAATTTATTCCACGAGTGAAAAGAGATTTGAAACTGATTTTCAAAAGATTGAAGTGTAGAAGATATCTTGCGAAGATATTTTGAGTAATAAATAATTTGGGAAGTTATTTAAATCTGATGGTTGATTGTGAATGTTATTTGATAGTTAAACAACCGACTATCAATATTGGCCAATGCACTGATCGTTTCGAAGAAATCAGGATCGGGATTTATTTCCAGAAAACCACTTCGATCTGGTTTGAACGTTTTCGTGAAGAAGACAAAAGATGGGAGTCGAAGATGGAGTAGTGAAGTGCAATGGCTAATCGCTACTAATCCTGCGGGTGATTCCAAAATGGATGTAGTAGGAGTAGTGCCTTCGGTTCCGTTCGAACCCGGAACAGACTTGTATGGATGAATGCTTTCAGAACATCGGCAGGGGGACGATGAGCATTCTAAGTTAGATGTGTTCTTTAAATGTAACGCTTAGCCTCGAGCCTCATCAATCGGGAATGACTGAAAATCAGGGGTTATGCAGCAAGGCTAAGTGGGTAGCACCCAAGTAGGGTAAGGTCATCCCTGTCTAGATGTTCCTTTTTATTCGGCTTAGTGGGCAGTTGCTGATCCCAACCGCGGGGTGATTTTATTCGGGCTATTCAGTAAGGGGTAGTCCGGTCTTGTGTTGTAGGGGAACGGAGGGGTCCTCGGTACGCTGATCTAGATCAGGTACTGTGATAGGTGGTACCAGAGTGCCTAGTCATTTGTTGGAAATCCATTCTCCCTACGTGCCTTTACTGTTTTGATTGTAGAACCCACTTTGTGGCTAGTATGCTGGAATTTAATAATGTAACAATTTCGGCTATTTGAAAGTATTTGTATATAGACACTATTATAATATCAGAGGATTTTATAAGAAATGTTTTGGTTATCGTAAGGTAAAAACCAGACATGTTTATTTGTGGCGTGGTCTTACGAGATACCTTTGATTTCAAAAAAGATTTTGAAAACTTTAATAATCAAATTGAGGGTGTTTTCTCACGCTGGTTTTCCAGACTGACTCGGGTATTGTTTTACTATGATGCTCGGGTCAGACCGAGTATTATAGATACAGGAAAGGATGTTGTGGAGCTCAAGAGACGAGCTGGATGGCGAGACGTACTTCCGTACTTGATTATTATTCCGCTGTGTTTGATTAACTGCATAGTCAGTTTTGTGAGGACAGACTATGATAACTGTCTAGTTGTGTGTTATGAATTTTGTTGTACTCTGATGATGTAATGTATAAACAGATAAAATTCTTTTGTTTTAAAGATTAGTCACTTATATATTATATATTGTTCTGCTGCGTTTGTGAGATTCTGATTTTGTTATCTATTTTCTTCTTCTACCTCATTCTTCTTTAACTCTAGTGGTCCGTATTTCCGTTCACTTTGAGTTGATATGTTGGAGAATAGTGTCGACTCAAGTGGTACGGGTTTGCAGGTCATTATAGTGGTATTAGAGCTTAGGTTGGCGATAACCTAGGCTTTGGTGGGAATTACTCATTAAATAGAGTCTGTAATACTCTAGAATGAGTCTGAGTGTATTCATAAATATGAGCGCGTAATTGTTAGTGAATATAAAAATTGTTTTTATATTTTGTTGACTTATCAGTTGAGTGTTTATGGATTCTGGTCGATATGTGGGACGCCATGTCATCGATAGGGGTTTCTAAACTCTTAAACAAGATAAACCGACACAGTATTGTTTTAAAATAGGGTAAATGAAATAATTTTACCCAAATTATTTTTGTATATAAAGAAAATAATTTTCCATAAATTATTATAGTTATATATGGTTGCTTGGTTGTTAGGGAATGGCAATAATAAATTATTATCATTATTGTGTAGAATTGAATAAGAAATTGAAAATCATAACTAAAAGCTAAGAAATAACTTCATATACAAATAAAATTTGTAAATGTGAACTATAAATATGGTTTATAATTGGAAATGAAATAAAAATTCCAGAGTAATATTTGAATATGAATTGAAAGGAATTGGAATTCGAAATTTTGGAAATTAAATTCCTTTGAGTTTGAAAATGAATTTCAAAGGTTTTGAAGAAATAATGGTGATATTATTTGGAAAATATTTTTGAATAGGATTTGAAATCTGGCGAGACTTAGAATTTAAAAATATTTGAAATGTTTTTGAAGGAAGTAAAAGCCTAAACTCTTTCGGTCGTTGGAAAATAACTTCGGTGATGACTGCAGCATCATTGATGTTCATTTTCGAGTTTCCAAGAGAGGAATTGCTACCAAATTGTTTTAAATTAGAGTGTTTGCAAAACTGAGTTTGGTTTTAAAATTCAAGAGATAATTGATACCAAAGGATTTTGGATATAATTGATTTCAAAAATGCTTTTGAAATATGAGTAATTGTTTAAAATACTCCGGAGTTGGTTTGAAATTGTTTAAAATTCTGGAAGTGAATTGGAAGTGTTATGAAATAATAAATAAGTTTGTAAACTTATAAAAATTTGGAGTTGTTAGGATAAAAATTTAACTTAAGGAAGGGTTAAATAATAGTAAGTGTGAAAATAAAATTAGTTGAAAGGTAAGAAAATTAATTGAGGTGAATTAAAAGAAGTTAGTAATTGGAATGTAAATAAGTTGGAAAACTTATAGAAGTTTAAAATTTGAATGGAAATAGAAGATAACTAAATCTAGTTAAATAAAAGTGAATTTGAGGAAAAGTCTAAGTAGACTAGACTAAATGGAATGGCTATTAAAGTAAAAATTTATTGAGTGGGAAATAAATTTGCGAATGAACAAATGAATTTACATTTAAATGAAATTGAAACTGAATATTGAAATTCATTTGGAATTTGTAAGTAAATGGAAAATTTGTCAAGATTGGCCAAAACAAAATAATGGATTGAGAATAAAATTAGTAAGTAGACTAATTGATTTAAATTGGGTAAGCAAATGAATTGAAAATTTGATCTTGGAATCAATTTGGATTATGTTAAGTAAAGTGGAATTGAGAAATTTAGTTTGAGTGGACTTAAAGAACAAAGTCCTAAGAATTTAAATTTATTGGAAATTGAAATAAATTAGTAAATGGAGCTAATTTAAAGTAATGATATGGATCAGATATGAATGGAAGATAGTTGATAAAATTCAATATTCAGAGTTTGAAGATAAATTGAATTCAAATAGAATTGAAACTGAAGTATTGGAATTCATTTTGAATTGGGTCAAGTAAAGTTGAAGAATTAATTCAAAATGGACTAGAATAATAAAAGTTTGGAAATAAAAATGGATGAGATAATGTGAATAGAATTCAATATTTAAAATGAAAGGGACATTGAATTCAAATGAATTTGAAAATGAAAATTTGAATGAAAGTATAGATAAACCAAAGTGGTGTAGTGAAAATAGTTATAAGAAGTATATAAAACATTTATATTGTACTTAAGAGGGAATGGTGAAATTCTTAAGTAAATTTGATTTTGGGAAAAATATTCTAAGATAATATTTGAATGAAGGTTTAATAAAAGTGTGTGAAATGATAAGTATGGATAAGTGAATAGGAATCAGAATAAATGTGAATAAAGAGAGAATTGATACAAGTAATGATCAGTTGAAAATTTATGTGTAGGATATACGTATATTATTTTATTCGCATAGCAATTTGATCCAGATTCGAGCGCAGAATTTTGAGATATTTATATCGATCCGAGTTAGGATTTTTCGCTCGATTTTCGACGGCGAACCCGGGATATGGATTTTGATTGATTCTGGAAATTCTCTATCATAGTGAGGCTATGCAAGGAGAATGACGGTTTCTAATCAAGAAACCAGATCTGAGTCCGCACTAGGAAGTCGGGTGAACGATACTGGTTCGGAAGTGGAATTGTGTGATCGAGTGAGCGATCGGATTTGATATTGCGTATGGATGATATGTGTATATCGTACGGGCTTGAATGAATTAGATATTGAAAATTTTGTAAGAAAGGAATAAAATGATTTTGCATTCGGTGATTGGATATTATTGCTAAGTAGGATATACAGGTATTTTATAAGGAAAGGGGAAATTGGTTTTGATTTCAAAAGATAAATTTGAATTGCCCAATATAAAGGTATGTATTTAAATTGGCATATGAAATTTGATGATTTTCTGATCTAGCCACTTGGCGTTTTTGTTTTCTTTTGAAATCTGGGGCCCGTAGAGGCATTTTGTAGTTGTACCGAGCTAGCCGCGCAAAGGAGACGCTGGCGAAATTTTTCGAAATTTATGGAGTTAGAAATTTTTTGAGAAATTTGGATAATTTAAAATTTGGATTTGAATTTACGAATTGTATGGTTAAGAAGTAATATTATTTGGAACTTAGGGTTAAGTTTGGGAAGTTAGTAGAGTGATAGTGTGTCTTAAATAAAAGATTGTTGTGGGAAGGTGTTAAAAACTATTTGGATTTGGAAAATAGTTAACGGGTTTTGAACCATTCTTCTTAACTAGTAATTTCGGGGACGAAATTCTTTTAAGGGGGGAGGAACGTGACGACCCGGAATTTTGGACATTTGAAATTAGAATATTTAATTAATTTTAAATATTTAAATTTTAAATTTTAACTTGGATTTCAAATGTAACCAATTATTGGATAATTAAAATATTAAAATAAATAATTGGAAATTGGGTAAAATAGTGAATCGTGATTTTCAAGCTTGTTAAAAATAATTTGAAGATTTATAAAATTTATATAAATATTACTGAAGGTAATAGAACTTTTGAAATTAATTTTTTAGGTGATTTGTTCAGTTTTGAAAATATATCGTTTAAATTGATATTTAAAATTAGCCTTCCGAGGCACAGTCTCAAAATTCGACGAAACCAGTTCCATTGGATCCGTAATAGTGTTTTATTATCGGATTTCAATTTCGTAGTGTTTGGAGTTGTCGTATGATCGTACGATATATAAACGCGCTGAATCTATATCGAAAATTTAATATAATAATTGGTCCAAAAAGCTATCTTCTACATATAATCGAATTAGGCCTCGAAACCTTTTCCATTGCGTTCGTAATAGGGGTATAACATTATAAACGCCTAGCGGCACGCTTCGATAGGAGGTTGAGATTTTGAGTGGCGAATTCAAGACGATTTAAAATTTGAATTTGAATTTAAAAATAGATAATATAATTTTATTGGAATACTGTAGCAGCCTGCAGACACGCAAGACAAAATTTAAACACTTGTCCTCTCTATTAACACGCGTCTTCTTCCTTTAATTATCTTAGCCGTGTATTTTTATAAAAATATACACAAAATCAAAATAGAAGAGAATCGAATTCGTAGTTCAACATTTTAATGGCTGCTTCCTATTCAAAATCAAAATAAAACAGTTCGTTTAAATTTTTTAATGGCCGAGCTTTGGAAATTTCAATCTCCAGTATTTCACCTCCATCCCCAATTTCAAACCTTCGGCCGCCTCTGAAATGCAACTTCACGAAATCAAATCGCATTTCTATTCTCTTTTCTTAGTTAATTCGCGAGGTCGGGTAGGCAATGTAGGCAGGCGATTCGAATCGCGATTCCATGGGGGCGACGAGATGGGTTTCGCACGACGACAGGAATTGGACAGTGGAGGCGTTGTTGTCTACAAAAAGCACCGGTCATCGACGAACTTGGTGATGGCGCATACGAGGCAGGTCACGATTTTGGGTAGGGTTCGACGAAGGTGGAGGCGTGGCGTTCAGTGGTCTCAGCCTGGGTTCGTTTTTTTAGCAGTAAGGTTTTTTAGCTGAGGTCAAAATCTGAAGGAAGCAAGCCGGATCGGAAATGGGTTGCATGCATAGTCAAAGGTGAGTTAATCTCACTCATTTGGAATTCCATTTAAATTTAAACAGTTAAATTTAAATTATTGGTTGAATGATTGAATTGATTGGATATGATATTATATATGATAGTATATATATATTGGAGTGATTGATTCCCGCATTATATAGCGGATGAGGCCCTATGCGCCGCATAATAGCGAATGATATAAATATAAACTCATATACCGCGATATTCCACCTCGAAGTGGAATTGGTATTTTATATTGTGCTAACATCTGTGGGTGCAGGGAAACAGGTTGGAGGGATCCAACTGGATTCCTCAAAACATTGAATTTGTTTTACATATTCAGCGATGTGAATTATGTTATAATCTGTGATGATTATATTGATTATTTCTGAAATTGAATTATGAAATGCTATGGCTTGGTTGAATATATATGGGTATTTGTGAGAATGAAAAATATAAGTTTGAAATTTTTATTAAAGGAAATAAAAAGGGAAATTTTAAGTAAATAATATAGTGAATTCAAATAAATTAAAGGAATGAATTTGGAAAAGGAATAAAGGTTTGATTTTAAATCTTAATAAATAAATTCCAAATATGGAAAGGAGATTTTTGAATAAATGGGAATAAATGAATTTTTAAACTTAAGTGATATTAATTAAAGGAATAAAGGATTTATTTTTAAATTTAGAATTTAAATGGTTCAGGAAGAAATAAAAGGAATTTTTATGAAATTGGTTTTCTCAGTTTAAATAAGATTTTAAATCATAATAAAGAAGTTAAATTCGGAATTAATGGATTTTAAAATAAATTTGAGTAAGTAAAGGAATTTATTTTAAAATGGAGTTGATTTTGGAAATCGATTTGAAAATTGATTTAGTGTTTGAAACTGTGTTTTTAAAAGGAGTGAGACTGTGAAATTTATAAACTGGATTTATAAAATGAAATAAGATATCAATGGATATTGGAAGTATAAATTCACGGTGGGAATTTATAAAGGAATGGGAAAAAAATTTTAAAAATAAATAGTGGTTTATTTTTAAAAGGGTGTGAAAGGAAGTGTATTTCTCTAAAAAGCCAAGCACGTTTTAAAAGCAGATTTTTAAGTATAAGATAAAAGTTTTAAAAGAATGGTTTTTGAGAAATTATTATTTAAGTTGTATAAAATTTTAAAGGTAAATATTTATTAAATTAGTTATAGTAGTAATTATTTTAAAAGGTTAAATTGGTATTATAATTTAAAAATATAATTATTAATATGTATATTTTATAAAATAGTTTTATTTAAATGATATTTTGATTTAAGTTTTATTTGAAAAACTTGTATAGAA
The DNA here is from genome assembly GCA_030737815.1 of Allium fistulosum. Taxonomy (NCBI): domain Eukaryota; kingdom Viridiplantae; phylum Streptophyta; class Magnoliopsida; order Asparagales; family Amaryllidaceae; genus Allium; species Allium fistulosum. The sequence continues at coordinate 1,397,477,103 of CM060902.1, forward strand.
TTTCGTAACTCTTATTTTAAAATTTAGTTTGACTTAACTTTTATTTTAAAATTTGTTTTATATTTTATAAAGTAGTTTTACTTTAAATATTTTTAAAGCATATATTTTTGAATAAAGTATTTAAGTAGTTTAATTTAAATATTTTAAAGTATAATTTAGAATAAAGTAATTTAAATTATTTTAAAATCTAAGGTATTTGGACTTGGTGATTTTCAGTTGGAATAAAAAAATTTCGAAATTTATTCCACGAGTGAAAAGAGATTTGAAACTGATTTTCAAAAGATTGAAGTGTAGAAGATATCTTGCGAAGATATTTTGAGTAATAAATAATTTGGGAAGTTATTTAAATCTGATGGTTGATTGTGAATGTTATTTGATAGTTAAACAACCGACTATCAATATTGGCCAATGCGCTGATCGTTTCGAAGAGACCGGGATCGAGATTTATTTCCCGAAAACCACTTCGATCCGGTTTGAATGTTTTCGTGAGGAAGACAAGAGCTGGGAGTCGAAGATGAAGTAGTAAAGTGCAAGGGCTAATCGCTACTAATCCTGAGGGTGATTCCAAAATGGATGTAGTAGGAGTAGTGCCTTCGGTTCCGTTCGAACCCGAAACGGACTTGTATGGATGAATGCTTTCAGAACATCGTCAGGGGGACGATGAGCATTCTAAGTTAGATGTGTTCTAAAAAGGTAATGCTTAGCCTCGAGCCTCATCAACCGGGAATGACTGAAAATCAGGGGTTATGCAGCAAGGCTAAGTGGGTAGCACCCATGTAGGGTAAGGTCATCCCTGTCTAGATGTTCCTTTTTATTTGGCTTAGTGGGCGGTTGTTGATCCCAACCGCGGGGTGATTTTATTTGGGCTATCCAGTAAGGGGTAGTCCGGTCTTGTGTTGCAGGGGAACGAAGGGGTCCTTGGTACGTTGATCTAGATCAGGTACTGTGATAGGTGGTACCCCAATGCCTAGTCATTCGTTGGAAATCCATTCTCCCTACATGCCTTTACGGTTTTGATTGTAGAACCTACTTTGTGGCTAGTATGCTGGAATTTAATAATGTAACAATTTCGGCTATTTGAATAAGTATTTGTATACAGACACTATTATAATTTCAGAGGATTTTATAAGAAATGTTTTGGTTATCGTAAGGTAAAAACCCGACATGTTTATTTCTGGCGTGGTCTTACGAGATACCTATGATTGCAAAAAGGATTTTGAAAAACTTAATAATCCAATTGAGTGTGTTTTCTCACGCTGGTTTTCCAGACTGACTCGGGTATTGTTTTACTATGATGCTTGGGTCAGACCGAGTATTATAGATACAGGAAAGGATGTTGTGGAGCTCAGGAGACAAGCTGGATGGCGAGACGTACTTCCGTACTTGATTATTATTCCACTGTGTTTGATTAACTGCATAGTCAGTTTTGTGAGGACAGGCTATGATAACTGTCCAGTTGTGTGTTATGAATTTTGTTGTACTCTGATGATGTAATGTATAAACAGATAAAATTCTTTTGTTTTAAAGATTAGTCACTTATCTATTATATATTGTTCCGCTGCGTTTGTGAGATTCTGATTTTGTTATCTATTTTCTTCTTCTACCTCCTTCTTCTTTAACCCTAATGGTTCGTATTTCCGTTCACTTTGAGTTGATATGTTGGAGAATAGTGTCGACTCAAGGGGTACGGGTTTGCGGGTCATTACAGTTTCACTTCACTTAACTTTATTGCTACTGTTTTTCCTTAAGTTTTTTGACTTATGTTGTACATTTTCTTTTAGATTTTCAAGAGTTGGCTCTCATTGTATGAAAACGCATCAAAATCCTCCACAGAATTGTCTAAGCTCCAAGGAGAAATTTTACACTTAAACAGTCAAGTTTCCTCCCTGCCCGTAGAGAAGAATGAGGCTATGATAGAATTAGAGCGATTCAGGGCTTCTCTTTCCCATTCAGAATCTGTTATTTTTGAGGAGAAGAAAGCTCATCAACTCCTTGCTGATGATAATTTGGCCTTGAAAATGGCCCTTAAAGAATCCAAGGACGAAAAATCTTGGATGGCCGCCAAACAATCATCTCTATAGAAAAAGCCGAGGAAGAATAAAGATTCTCTAAAATTGGCTATCTACACTATTTCTGATGCAAAGCAACGGGTATCTCGATTCCTTGACACTTCTCTCGAGGACATCATTGTCAATTCTTTTGAAGATGCTGTGATGCTCGATTATGCCGACAACGTTAATAAATGCTCTGAATTGAGCTTTCCCTCACTCGACCCTGCTCTTGTCTATAGGGTCATGGACAAAATTAAAAACATGGAGCATGGGGTTGAAGTCATTGAAAGAGAGGACATCGACGCCTCTAAAATTCTATCTTTTGTAGTCCCTTCCTTCGAAGTAGACTCCGAATCCAAAGATGAAGGTGACAAAGATGAAGTTGCCGAGGAAGAGGGTGGTAACGATGTTGATGATAACGATAATGATGACGATGATGACAATGATGATGACAATGTAGATGGAGGTCAAGGATCAAGTGGCGACAAAGGTGGTGACACTGATGCTCCTAAAAAAGATGGCGATGACAACACAAGGACTCCTGAAAGGTCAATCCTGATCCATCTTCTCATGAAGCAAGCCCATCTGAACCCCCTGCACCTTCTGACTCTCAGGAGGAGCCTACTTACATTAGTGTGGAAGAACCAAGGGAGAAAAAGCAGGTCTTTCAAGCATCTATTCCCGTCTCTTAGGTATGGGATTCTTTGTTTAAATAGCTTTCACTTCCAAGATAGTAGTGCTTAAATTCTTTATTTTAAATAAGGAGAAAACCTGTTCACCCCTATAAAACCAAGCTTGAAAGGAAAGCGGAAATAAATAGTTTGTATAGGGAATTAGATAAAGAACTGAAGGACATAATATTCTCTCCTATAAGTATCATAGACTTAAAAGAAGTGCGAAAGTGTTAGCATCCTTCAAACGTCAAGAAGTTGCCCCACAACTGTGGAGGGCGCGCCTTCGATATGACGGTCTTTTAAAAGAGAATCAGGAGTTAATCACGCTCTTTTGGATGTTGATTAAGGAGAGAAATTTTTTGGTAGACTTCCTATACAAAACCAATTGTAGACACCCAACTGTAGATTTCTCATACTTAGGTGATTTTAGTGGGGGTCTACTTAGGCGTTTACACAAGAGATACTTGGACAAATTTGGATCCGACTCGCATCCTGGAGCATGTTGAAACCTACCATGAGTTAGATCGATTCCCCAAGAACTACCTTCTGATAAACTCAAATACTATAAGTACAAGTTTATTTTAGAATTATTTACAAAGTCAATTTTGTATGAACCAGATGAACAGTCATAATTATGTAATAATATTTATTTGTGAATTTTACTTTAATCTTCATTTTATACTCAACTGTATTTTATTACGTTATCACAGAATAAATGTCCCTCAGGGCACTTTGTCTCTAAAGATTATCTAAGCCGGTAAGTTAAACTAAGAAGAGATTATCTCGAAAAGGCATCAATTTTGACATCTTCAAGATCGGCCAGATATTTCTTCCTTAAATACTTGCAAAAAATTTATATGGAACATCCTCATCTTCGTTTCGATTTTCTCGGTGAAGAAAAAGAAAAGCTACTTAAGAAAATCTGACATATCATACCAAGTTAATATGTGGTCGTGACAGTCCTCCTACCGTGGAATGAGACTATAGCAAATATCCTTCGGTTATTACTCTAGAAGGACTTAATATTCCTTTTGACTCAATAGTTATTCCTTCCGCTAATACATTGAATAAAGTTAGAAATGCAGTTTTCCAACTTTAGATGTAAACAATGTCCAATTGTACTTTTTAGTTTCATTTTTACTTAAGTTGTAATCTTCTATTGTTATAATAATGAAATGGATTATTCAAGTCTTGACTTTATTTTCTTTTCCTTTGTTTGCTTAAATAGAAGTTACAGCTATCTACAACGCCACTCTCATTAGATTCAACGTCACGTTTTATCAATATTAAAGATAGGTTGTTAGCAGATCTTGAAAAGAGGAAGCTCCTTGATGATCCTTTATCCGCTCGTTTCCAGGGTAATACTGAAGCACTAATATGGCATATGAGATTTTTGCTTTAGAAAACAATTGTTACAAATCTTAACGATCGGATTGCCAATCTAGAGGCGGACGTTAAGATCAAAAACGAACAATTTCCTCATTAAAGCGTCAGATTAAATCAAATCCTTCAGTCGATTTTGACCATAAGATGTCTGAGCTCCTCCAGCAAATTAGCGACTTGGAGATTAAGTTAAAGGATAGTCAAGTTCAATGCAGATCACTAGAATTTATTATGGGGGATAATATCCCAAACATTGATTTACCAGTTTCTCCCGTTATTTCATCAGTCGCAAAATCAACAAGGACTACTTCCCTTTCCATCCAAAAGTTCCCTACTACGACTAACCCTCCTCCTGGCTTAGACAAGAATGTAGTAGGAGAATGGTGCAGGAAATTTAAATTTGAGATGATGAAGTATTTCGATGAACAACAAAAAGTAAGATACTCGCAACGCATGAATGAATATGTAGCTAAGATTCAAAAGCTTGAACATGAAAATTATCTCCTCCTTAAGCGCGTCGCTGATTTGGAAAGGGAGAATAAAACTCTTAAATGCACAAATAAAGCTTTTAATCGTGCTTTGAAGACCAACATTGAGGCTATTGATGATGAAGACAAGTTGAGGAAAAAAGGAAAGAAACTTAAAGAAGTTCTTCGTATCGCTATCCATCACATTGCAGATCCTTTAATTGCCGAGAATCTGAATAAGGCTGTTCACGACTTATGAACAATTTATATTAATGAAATGCATGTATTTGTTCTGTATACTTGTAAATAATTTCAAAAATTGTGTGAATTATGAAAATTTTGTAAATATTACCTGATTTGTAATCCCTTCTTGTAATGTTGTTTTTGAATCATCTCTTTGATAGCTTATACCATGATTTCTGTATTTGCTGGATCTTTCAATCCTTTTTACTGTTCTACTTTTCCTAAAAACACGAAGTAAACAATATTTCTTATCATTAGTTTGAAATCTATATAGAAGTTTATTCATGTCATTTGCAGAGATTAACAAAATCATCATGTTAACATATGAAAAGTAATCCCATGAATATGATTAAACGTCTTGAAACCCATCTTTGGCAATGAAGAGAGATAACTAAGAATTTAACCTCAATTATACTGCGAGATTATCAGAAGTATAATGGGAGAAAATCATAGATCCAACCAAGGATTTAGTTATAGATGTTTAAAAATACAACTTTTGGAAATAACCAATAGAAAATCGATAATAATCATGTAATAGAAGTCCATCGACCCAGATTTGGGCATTAATGAATAAAATTTAAAAGTTACAAGATTCGAAACCCAGATTCGATTATTTGTGGACGATAACCAAAAGTCCATAATAATCTTCTTAATAGGGATCTTTAGCCCGGAATCAGGCATTAATGAGTGTATTCCAGTAAATAGTTATATTTTCGAAACCCGGATTCAAGTATGATGATGTCCGTGAATTAAAAGACTCAAAACCCAGATTCGGGATTAATAAGTGAAGTCTTGAATCTTAATAATGAATGACCCGAAACCAGGATTCGGGTATTAATAAGTGAAGTTTGAAAATTCTTCTTTGATGATTAGTTGGAGGCTGTAGATTCTCATTTAAGCCTTGTTTGTAGCTGCTATTTGGTTGGATGCTTCTTGAGCTTGGACATCTTAGCCCATCATTTGATATGACACTTCTCGGGCTTGGACGTCTTAGTCTATTGTCTGGTATGTTGCTTCTCGGGCTTGGACGTCTTAGTCCGCTGTTGATGCGCCGCTACTTGGGCTTGGACATCTTAGTCCATTGTTGATGTGCCGCTTCTTGGGCTTGGACGTCTTAGTCCATTGTTGTCTGGTGCGCTTGGTTAGCTTATTTCTCAAGCTGGAACCAAGGACTTACCCAACCTCCCTCCAGGAGGCGCCTTGAGCTGGTCATAGCGTGGCGCAGCCAATGGCTTGTCGATGCTTTAACCTGGTCATAACATGGCGCAGATAAAGGCTTACTCTTACCTCCCTCCAGGAGGCGCCTTGACCTGACCATAGCGTGACACGACCAAGGGCTTGTCGATGCTTTAACATGGCCATAGCATGGCACAGATAAAGGTTTACTCTAACATCCCTCCAGGAGGCACCTTGACCTGGCCATAGCGTGGTGCGGCCAAGGGCTTGTCAATGCTTTATCCTGGGCATAGCATGGCGCGGATAAAGGCTTACACTCCTCCCTTTAGGAGGTGCTTTGCCCTGGCCAACTCGGCGCGGACAAAGGCTTTGACCTTTTAAGGTAATGTCCAAGTGAAAGGAGTATTTCTCTCCCAACCATGTAGATTCTCTTTAGTAAAGTAATTCTTTATTGATTCCATTTAGGATCTCTTTACAAACCCATTAAGCTTGCCTTGTTTGAAAATGTTAATTATCATTCCTTCAAGTGCTCTGTAGTGATTGGTTTCATGTCAATTCATCATATGGTAATGGCAATAGGATGCCCCCAAGTTCCTTTCATATTTAGGCTTTTTCTTCTAGGATGGCCAATAATTGAGTTCATCCTTGGTTAGCAAGTAGACATTCTCTATAGACGTTGTTAAGTTGCATTCTTTAGGAAGTCTTGACTTGAAGCTTATTTCTCGAGGATGGTTTTTAGGTCTTTATTACATAGCTTTGGAGTTCCACCCTTGACAACTAGTTTTCTTTTTAAAACTCTTTGGAGCTCCGGTGTAGGTAGTGTCCCACTTGTTACTTGACCCCATTTGTGTGCAAAGGCGTTATAATCAGCCGTTATTCTTTCTTCAAAGATTGTGCCTTTGGTATAATGTTGAATTGTTTTCCTCATTTGATCAAACAAGTTGTCACTCCCATTTTCCTTTTCTCCTAAGCCAAAGATTGGGGTGGGGCCGATATGAAAAGGGTTTAAACTCCATTTAAGTGGATCATAGGTTTCAACTTTCTTTTTCCTTATGATCCTTAAAGCCTTTATCCTTAACGGTTGTTCTTCTTGTAGATTCCTATCATTAATTGTTTCATGAGAGAATCCAATCAGATGTGGCTCCGAGGAACCTTGTTCGGATCTTTTGATTTTACCAATAATGATGAAGTAAAGTCTAAAATGGGTAAGTTTGAAATAGAATTGGGTTAGAGGAAAATGGTGTGGAAGTTTAACAAGATCGAAGGTTAGAGCCCTCCTTCTAACGCCAAGATGTTAACAAGAAATATTGTCAACATCCTAAAGTAGAATTAAAGGTGCATAAATGTCCTTCTAAGCTTCTTTTGATTAGGTAGAATAGGTTGGGATCTTATTGCTTTTTTTATTGACCTTTCGAATAAGTCTATGTTGTGAAAACTCTTCCTTGTCAAACCTTTCGACCCAGTCGAAACACTTATATCCCTTGTTTTTGAGTCCTTTGAGTTTGTTGAAGTTGTTTTATAACCGTTTCGAAACCTTCTTTCGAAACGGTTATAAAACACTAGAGGTTAACACTAAGGATTCAGGAATATGATTTGGCTGGGCAGGTTTCGACTTCGTCGAAAGCCGATATTCTTGATGGGTTGGGTTCAATCTTGTAATCTAAGGGAAAACAAGCTTAGGTTAAGGTTTCGACTCCCTAAAAGGTGAGAGTTTGGTGAATAGTGGTATGGAGCTAAGGACTTAAATGTATTGGTAATGGGAGGTTTCAACTCTCTCGAAAGATATCCTTTCGACTAGGTTGATGCCAGCAGAACACAATTAAACCAAATAATTTCCCAAAACAGTTGCATAATCTCCAATATCAAAATCCATCCTTTATTGAACTAATGATGTACAATTTGATTAATTTCCCCTAATTTGATTTCTAAATTAGGGTTTACAAGTTTAAGAAAGTATAAGAGAAGAATCAATGAATTCGGATCCTCTAAACCAGACCCCTAGGGTCTTATTTATAGATGCGGGTTGGCACCTTTTGACTCAGTGCTTTCGACCTGGTCGAAAGGTGGCTTTATATACCTTCCTTCTACTTTGACACTTGCACATCCATCTGCAATGATTTCGAATGGTTTTGAATGCCTCTATCTTCGTCGAAAGGGGTAGATGCGCCTTTTCCTTTGTATTGCTTTGTTGTTGCAAGTGTGTAGGAGTAAGAGCTTCCGAATGCATGCTCGCAAATTGATACGGAACCTTCCCTGAATGTTAAAGGCTTTGACCGGTTTGAAAGGCTTGATTATGCTTCCGAGAGGTTTGTTTTGATCAAGGCATCTCTCTGAGTAGTTTGAATAAAGGCGAAACCTTTAGTTTTGAAAGGTTTGGCGTGCATGCTGCCTTCGAAAGGTATTCCTCCTCTTATTCGAAACGTATGTAGGCGAAAGCATCTGTTTCGAAAGGTAGTCACTGACGCGAAAGGGAGCTTTTGACTACATTGACCCATTCGAAAGCTTGTAACACACTTGGCTTTTGGCTATAGCATCCCTTCGACTCCTTCAAAAGGTCTTGTTGGTGCTGTCATCTCTTGTTCCTTTTTAATTTTAACTATTTTGGTTTTGACAAGGTTGAAGTAGGAATTGGTGGTAACATGTCCAATCCAACTCTATAGCATAGCATTGTCAATACGATCACAACGCAACTTGTTGCGCTCAAAACCGACCTCGTACGAGCAATTAACATAAATAAAATAAGTTTACAATTAACATAAATAAAATAAGTTTAAATGTTTAAAACCTTCTCCCTCTCAATCATCGTTCCAGGCCGAGCAAAATCGAACCCATCATCACCTTAAATCTTCAAACGTCGCCGCCTCCATGAATGCTTCCACGTCGATCGAACCTCACCAACGACCGCGCCACCTTGAGCCGTGCCTACGCCTACCTCCAAGCCAAGCTCGGTTGCCGCAATCTCATCCCACGTCCAACCCTAGGTCGCACGAATGCGACCCCCTCACACGTCCAATCGTCGACGATTCGTCGATCCCACCATTTATCTTGTAGAGCTCGTAGAGCTCTTCATCTTTCTAGTTAAAGTCGAAGCCTGAATGCACGTGGATAGAGAGAAATCGAAGGAGGAATGCTAGCAATTTTCGGCCACTAAAAGTTTAAAAGAAGGCGGCTGATAGAATTAGGGTTTGGATTGCAAAAATAAGGTTTTCAAGTCCATATATAGAAAATTTCGTCGCACTATTCATCCGTGAAAATTTCGAACTCCAAACGAAGCGTGCTGCCTGGCGTTCTATTGGTTATACTCCTATTTCGAGCACAATGGAACTAGTCTCGAGACCCAATTCGATCATATGTAGAAGATATCTTTTCAAACCCAATTATTTTAATTTAATTTCCTTTAATTAATTTCTATGCTTTATGAACTCGCACGACCAAACGATACGTCCGATCGCCACGAAATTCAATGGCATATAATAATTTACTATTACGAATCCAATGAAACTAGTTTCGTAGAAATCCAAGACTGTGCCCCGGAAGGCTATTTTTACATGTTAATTAAAACGAGTAATTTCCAATATCAGTTTAATCACTTTTAAATTCAAATTAAAAGTTTACTATCTTCTTTCTTATTCAAATAGAATTTAGATCAACTTTTAAACCATTCTCATTCATATTAAATTCAAGATTTAATTATTTAAACAATTTCAAATATTAAATTTAACAATTTAATTACCTAATAAATCGCTATATTTGAAATTCAAATTATTTAACTTATAAAAATTAAATTTTCAATTATTTAAAATAAATTAAATATTCTAAATTCAAATGGCTAAAATTCTGGGTCGTTACATCTGTACTATTAGATAATGCATCAAATACCGTTACTCCATATTTATTTTACAATGAACGTTCATAATATCCATAACAAAATAAAACTATACATATATTTTCAGTCAATACTAAAAACATTTATTATATTGAAAACAATATTTGGTATATGCATGAAAAAAGTTATTCATATCATGATGCATTCGTTTGTAATTGTCATATGGTATGCTCTCACAATTTCTGCCATTACTATAACAACATATGAAATACGAAGCTCCATTCAACTACTTATTATGAGTTTTTTTTTCAATAACTATTTTACAGTCGAGAGTTATCGATTAAAAATCTTAAAATCATATAAATAAATTTTATAGAAAGCAATTTTTTATAGTATAATACATTTGGAATAGAAATCACATTTTTCATTTCATATTAAATATCTTACTAAATTTTATACAATTCTCATTTTCAACGTTCTTTATGAAGGAGAAGTGATCGTTCACTCTTTTCATTTCAACTGTGCCCATTTTACATCCACTCTTGAACATTCGCTTTATTTTCAAATGGCCGAACCATTCAAAAGGTAACTATACTACAAAACTGCACAAAATTCCTTACAAAATTGTTGTAACAACCCACCTTTTCAACCCTTAGAAATCGACACTAATACATCCACGGTATTCACGTGCTGAATATCCATGTGTCGGAAAGACATATTGTTAGGGTGAAAGAAAGAAAAGACAGAACATAATCTCACATCATGACGAGATAAATATATAATATACACAAGATCTAAACTAAAAGAAATCATCTTATTTATACATACATAATACAAATCAGAGTACACTAACTTATTTCAGCCTGGATAGTTATAACAACCTGTGCTTACAATTTGCTGATAAACACAGACAGAAATCCAGAACAACAAAACAATGGAAAATATAAGATACATGAATATGTCTTGGAGAATCCAGCTCGTCTCCTGAAAGCTCTAAAGTATCCAGCTAAACCTGGAAAATATGCTTGGACTGACCTGAGCATTATAGAAAACAATGCCCAGGTCAGTCTGGTAAAACTGGCGTGAGGAACTCAAATCACAAGGAATTTTATTTATTATAACTTATAAAACACTTTAAAATCAAAGGTATCTCGTAAGACCATGTCGCACATAAACATGAATGAGTTTTTACTTTACGATAACCAAAATATTTATATCAGAAAATCCAGTGGTATTATAATAATGTCTAAGGGTGAAAGTAATAATAATCAAGTAGTTGTGATGCTTGTGAGTGTATATCATAATAATACTAGGTATATAATCAAAAACCGATAAGGCACGCTTGCTAATTGTATAGGGTTCCATGGAGGTGCCCTCGGTAATTCGAGAACAGTCCTCCTGCACAAGGATCAGAGATATCATTCCGAAGCAGCATACGTCCCTAGTGATGTACCATAAGAAAAACATAGTTGGTCTCGCTAAGACCTAGTGCATCTCTCTATGCATGCATAACAACTGTAGGTAACGTCTAGGTGGAGATGACTGCACCCTATGAGTTTGCCAACCCTACTGGCCATGCCTCTTGTCTCTGGTTTTAGTCATTACCGTTGGTGAGGCTACGTCCGACATTCTTGCTCACGCACCGCCATCAAAATAGATCATAGAATCTCACATGAATTCCAATACCCCAACGAGTCTCGGAATCACACATGGATCCCCATATCTCAAATAGATCTTGGAACCACACATGGATTCCCATACCACAACGAGTCTCGGAACCACACATGGATTCCAACATCTCAATATATCACGAAACTCCTCCATAGAACCATATATTGTTTTTGGAGTGGTTACGGTACGAGTCATCTCTTACGAGGACACTCTCCTGCTTACCGGACGCTCCAAAATCCAAACGTCGATTTTTCGGAATGCTTAATATCGGTTCTTTAGGAAATAATCAGACAATATATAAGAGTGGGGATCACCCCCTAACCGTTTGAGTGGACGGATCTCCTCATCATTTGTCTTAGAAGAACAAAACGAGTTTATATGTACAATATAACATGCCCGACGGTAAATGCACCATATAATTCTCGTGTTTCCCCTAGATATTTCCAAAGTTAAAATCCTTTGGTGTTAAGTAGGGAATATTTTCGTACCACCAAAATTAAGAAGCATTACATATTTAGAGCCAAGATTTGATAGTCGGTTATTTAACTATCAAATAAACAAACATTCAAACAGAGATTACATTTTCCACGGAAACCACTAAGTCTCTTAAATAAAACTTTCATTAATTTAAAATCACATTTCAAATATTTATCAAAATATTCATATACTTATCTCATCGGAATAAGTATATTTACAAACAATTCCTTTCAAAACTTAGAAAACCTTTTTCACATACTTATAAAATAGTGTGGGTATATTCACCAACATTTAGAGAGATTTTCTATTTCACAATCATATTAAAATGATCAAACCCAAATGTCATTAAAATGGAGATACAAATAATCCAAACACTATTCATAAATCTCCTTTCAGAAATCAGTTAAAAACCAAACTCCTTTCTTATCCCAAAACCATATAAACCAACTTCTTTCCAACTTCCAAAATCCATTCCCACATTTATAAATCCCTTTAATAAATTATTTTATTAAATAAAGCCCTTTATATATAACTTTTCTTAAATTTTTTTTAAATGAATAGTTTATTATTTCTAAACATCTTCTGTAAAACAATTCATTATTTAAGAATACCTTTAAACAAACTGTTAATTCTCTTTAAACAACATTAGTAAAATAATGACTTTGGACAATCAATTAATAATAAAATTTTAAAGAAAATAATGTTATAATAATAACCTTAGAGCACTTAATATAGTATAATAATAATGACACACAATTATTAAAATATAATTTAATAACTTAAACAATATTAGTATATTAATAAATTAACCTTTAAACAATAGTAATATAATAGCAATAAAGATAAATTAACTTTAAAACAATATTATTATAGTAATAAACTTTTAAACAACATTATTATAAATAAACTTTTAAAATATTAATAACATAACAAATAACTTTGAAATAAAATAATCAACTTTAAAATATAAAATAATTAATTTTAAATAATTAACTTTTAATAATAATTTTACTTTAATATAATAATTAATTTTAATATAATAATTAACTTTAAAACAAATTATTATAAATATTTTTAAATAATATTTTGAAGTATAAAATAATTTTAAACCATATTTATAATATAATTTAAAAAAATTTAAACAATATTTATAATATAAATAGTTAACTTTAAAACATTGTTAATAAAATAATAATTATATAAAACACTTTACTAAAATAATAATTATATGAAACCTTTATAATTGTTTAAAATTGAAGTCGATTTAAATCCATAGCTTTCTAAATTCGAAAAGAGGCTTAACAATCACAATGGTACTTAAACGAGCTACCATGATATTCAACTTAACTTTCCAAAGTTAATTACTGGCATTACATAATCAACATCTATGTAAATAATTAACCATCACTGCTTAACAAATTGGCATATCAATTAACGACATATAATTAGATGTCCAAATCTGTAAAATAGCAGAACCGGAATTTATTCTGCTAATTTAAATGACTAATTAATTTAATTAGCGAAACGGTGTTATATCCCACTAAACAGGTGTCCAAATTACTCTATTCAATTTACTTTAATAGTACGGTGTTTATTTGGCCAAATAAATATCACCAATTAAGGTATAATAATTTAATGATGTCGTTATTTAAAATAATGCAATTAAATTCCATCCATTTCAATGTATCATAATTTTATACATTGCCAAAGTTGTCGACAAGTTTCATTACAATATTTATACTGGTACAATTCAAAAATTCGTGTGTCAATCGGGTTTAATATGAGCAAGTTATGAAATTCTTTAGTTAACACACATTTTATCAAACAATTAATATATTATCTGCAGTTCCTCCTCCTCCATCTTCAATTCAAAAATAGGAACCACCAAAACCCATATCATCGTGCACGGCATGCACGTTGCACCACCATCCCCTTATCGAAATGACTAACAAACCTCGCCAACGATCTTCTCTCAACACGCTCGACCTGACCGTCACCGTCACCCATGATCCGCACCTTCCCCTTAAAACCCGACCTACTCCATTCGACCATGCCCCTCCCAATGTTGTGATCCTCCATGAGTGGTCGTGCCTCCCTAGACTCGACCGCCAGCAGTTATTCACTACCCTAAACCCAATTCTACTCTCTAATCTACCCAACGACGACCATAACCCGAGAAAAATCGAACCCTAGGTCGGCAGATCAACTACGGCCTCGACCAAAACATGAACGCAATCTATGAAACCTATATAGGTTTGAAGATGTAGTCATAACAATCCCAACACAACTTGTTTCACAATTTTTAGTGCACTACACACTTTGAGTTTTACATTTCACTGCTTTCTTTGCTTTTGAATAATTGAAGTACGGTGATACGAGGATAATGGAAAACGAAGTGAATGAGTTTGGCTTTTGATTTGTTAGTTAACAAGGTAGCTTGAATTTGATTTTAGAATTATATGGCCATTTAATTGTCACCGTGAATGAAGAACGAGGAGGAAACAGAGGGGAAACAATAAAGAAAAATGGCATGCGGTAGTGAAAATGAGCAATTTTTTTAAGTGTTGAGTGTATATATAGACTAAGAATTCCTTAACAGTTGAGGAAAAGAAAAGCAAGGGCGGACATGTGCAGTGCAATTGTGATAACAAGTTGGGAAACGTGGGGACAATGACAGGTGAAGGGGACAAAAAGGTTGGCTAAGTATTGATTTTGGTTTTTGAAATAGAAAAGATTTTGGTATCCCGCCACACAATATCGTGCCCGTGTACGAGCTGCAAACGACAGAAAATAAAAGACGATTGCGTATAGAAATATGACGCGATTACAAAACAACAATAAAATACACCGGTTATCAAGTTCTGTAAATTTTTAAAAAATATCGACAAATACGTCAAAAGGAAATTTAAATATTTTTCAAATTAAAAATTATGGAAAAATTCTATAAAATAAATTATAAATACGTCATCAGAAATTAGACAATTATTTGAAACATAAATTTTATTATAAAAACCCCGAATCGACTATTTAAAATAATTAAATATTCTAAAAATCAAAGTGATAACCGGGTCATTACAACTGCATTTGGATATTCTTAACATTTTAAGAATGTCAAATAGGTTGCACTTAAGTAAACTAATCAAAACTGATATTTCAGTAATTGAATTCGTAGTTCGATCTTTAGTCCTCAGTCCTTTATTATTTTCTATGCCACAAAATTCTCATCGTATTCAATCATATTTTGCACATGAATTTGCACTATTGTTTACTTGCACATCTCGAGTGAACCAATTTCATCAAGATTTCGTATATCACCAACACGAGCGTTCACCATAAAACTTTTGTGTGTGATCTAATATGGATCAAATATCTATAGCCTTTTATTGTTTTAGAGTTCAAAACTCATAGAAGACAATATATATTTTTGGAAAAACAAATAGTTAAATAACCAAGTTACAAATGTATTAAGTAGTTGTATAATATTTGGCACTTGCATGAGTCTTAAAATAACAACATGCAAATTAATTTAAGGGTAAGCATATCATATATTTCTTTGTTAATCTTAATTCCATTCATTAGTATAATTCAAATGATAAACTAATTTATTAATTAGATAAGTTGCACAAATTTATTAAAGTAGATAATTTTAATTTTGTACAACATATGTTCTTACAATATTAAAAAGATTAGATGCAATCAATCCATTTTCGCATAAGGCTCCCACTAGATTTTTATTTTCCTCAAACCTAAAAGAAACAAAGAAATCTCTTGATTCCTCTAGTGGGTGTTAAGACTTGCTTGCTTTGGGATTCTGACCTTAAGTTTGCTCGACAAATCATAGACTTGCAAGCGATGGATAATCCTTTATCAATTATATCATACACAACTCATAATCATATTCTTTGTCCTTGTTTCAATCTCAACCTTAAATTTTCTCAACAAATTGTAAGAGATTATTTACTCACACCCACCATTTTGAGATGGTTTAAGCATAATGCATATACCTTGAGTTTTCTTAATAAATACATGCATGTATCTTTTTTTAAAGGTAAACGAGGTTTTATACTGGGCCTCTACCAGATCTTGATTAAAAGATAGAAAGATATAAACAAACAACATAAAGTAAAAAACAAACAAAAGACATACTAATTAAAATAGGATTAAGGCCCAAATCAGCCCAAATACCAATTTAATTAAAACGCCATTCAAAGCCCGTTCCTATAGTTTGCAAATATTTCATTCTCCTATTAACAGCTCCTATTACTTCTGCAATAAACTCTTTCTTGTTTTTACTTTTCTTATCAACTACTCTGTGATTTCTTTCCCGCCATAACACAGTGATGAAGTACTTTAGAGTAATAAGCATACGATCCTCCAACTCGTTTCTCCACCGCGATCGTTTGAAGATTTCAAACCATTGTTGGCTGCAGTTAGTATTGCCATAGTATATACCAGCAGCCATTAATATAGATTTCCAAAGTTGATAAATCACCATACATTGGAAGAGTAAGTGGTCTCCACTTTCAGGGTGGTCATTGCAAAAAACACGGATGTTATTAACGATGAATCCCCTGGCCAGTAACTTGTCTCGAGTGAGTAAAGAGTTGTGAATTGATTTCCAAAGAAGGAGATTTTCTTTTTCTGATCCCATACAATTCCATATTCAATGATACCATGGTGAAGTAGGGCAAATACTATCAGGAAGTAGGTCTTTGTATGCAGTAGCAATGGAATGAGCACAGTGCTTACCAGTCCATTGGATCTTGTATGTAGTGTTAATGTGTTGTTCTCTCATTATCATATTCCAAACATTTCTAATCACTGCCGAGCTAGCAGTGGGCATAACAACTTTGTCTTGGAAAATGAAATGTCGAATACTAGCATTGTCAGGGATGCTAGTGGAGTTCTTCTACATGTTGTCTATTATTTCATTTAATATTACACCAGTGGTATAACATGTCTCATGTTTAGCAAACTTTTCCAGAACCCACTAGTAGTGGATGAAGATGTATTATTCCAGAATTTTTTTCCAAATAAGTAATTCTTGTTAATCCATTTAACCCACAGATTTGGTTTATTACTCAGAATATCATCTATATGTTTTGTTGCAGCTGCCATGTTCCAGTAATATAAGTTTATAATACTCAATCCCCCCCTTTTCCTCGGCCTGCATATTTTGTTAAATGCTATAAGAATGGGTTTATGTAAGTGGCAGTCTCCATGCCATAAGAAATGGTTCATAGCAGCATTGATCATAGATATCAATTTCTTAGGCAAAATATATAGCCGAGACCAGTATGATGTTATTCCAAATATGATGGACTTCACGATAGTAATTCTCCCAGCCTGTAATAGAAGATGGGTAGGCCAATTCCTAAGTTTAGATATAATATTTTCATACATAGGCAAGCATCGTGTGGTCGAAATTATTGAAGTGGTAATAGGGATGCCAAGGTATATAGAGTTCTCTGACATTGCCATAAGACCATAAAGATAGGTAATGTTATCTCTAGCATCAGTAGGTTGTCCAACAATGATAATGTGTGATTTGTGTTTGTTGATATGCAGACCAGTAATGGTATGAAATTGTATGAGCGCAGCATTGATTATGGATATGGTACTAGCATCTGGTTTTGCAAATATAACAATATCATCCGCAAACATAAGTGATGTGATAAGTGGCTGGTTGCATTTTGGATGTGTTTTCAGATTTTTAGCAAGTGCATGGGAATTGAGAATGGTGTTCAACAGCTCCATGACCATTATGAATAAATATGGGGATACAAAATCTCCCTGCCTGATCTTCCTAGATGATCTGAAATAGCCAGCAAAGTGTCCATTGACTTTAATAGTATATGTTACAGTGGAAATACAAGTGTGTATCCATGCAATGTGTGTCTCTGGGAAGCCCATCCTAGTCATGATGGCAATAATTGATATCCATTCAATCGAATCAAATGCCTTCTATATATCTAATTTCATCATGCATCTAGGTGAAACATTTTTCTGGTTGTAGCCTCTCAGTAATTCATGCGTCAGTAGGATGTTATTAGTAATATTTATGTTCGTAAGAAAGGCAATTTGATTGGGAGAGATGATGTTGTGAAGGATGGGTTCGATTCTCTTTGTGATGCATCTATATATAACATTGCAACATGGTATAGGGCGGTAGTGTGTAACTGATGTAGGTGCCTCAATTTTGGGAATTAATGCAATATTTGTTGCGTTGATACCACCAAGCATAGTATTAGTACTGAAGAAGTATTGGATAGCTTTAACAAATATGATGTCGATGATAGGCCATGTGGTTTTGAAGAAATGGATATTGAAACCATCAGGGCCACCAACACTTTTAGGATTAAGATCAAATAGAGCCTCCTTTATCTCAGCATATGTGACAAAAGTTATAAGGTTCATGGCATCTGTAGTAGTGATTTTGGGCAAATTGATATGAGATATGTCAGTGAGGCGAGGTTCATTGTTATATGTATAAAAACATGTATAAAAATAATCTATAAATGCCTTGTCAATTGTTGCTCATCTGTTTGTAAGGAGTTATCCTGATCATCAATAGCTTTAATAATGTCTCTGGATCTCTTGATAGTGAGGGCATTGTGGAAAAAAGAAGTATTTCTATCACCATGAAAGAAGCATTCTTTCCCAAGCTTTTCTTTGGTCATGTCTATTTCATGTTGAAGAGTTTCAATAAGCTGTTGGTTTAAGCAATGTTCCTGTTCTGATAATTCTTCATTATGTGGAGCAGCAAGCATATCAGTTTGAATTTTGCTAAGATCATCACGAATCTATATCGATTTAGATGTACCATGGCCAAAAGTAGATTTAGCCTATGATTTCAAACTGTGTTTGACATTCTTAAGTTTTTCCTGCAATATGTACATAGGATTCCCGAAGGTCTTAATGTTCCATCCCTGCATGAAAATATTATGAAATTGTGTATGGTTAGTCCAAAAATTTTAAATTTTAAATTTTAAATGAGGCTTGGTACTTAATCGATTTCATACTCCAGGAGATGATAAGGGGGCTATGGTCTGATATGCCAGGTTGAAGGACAGTGGAGGTAAGGTTAGGCCAAGAGGTAATGTAACGTCCCAGATTTTTGACACCTGTTATTAGAACAATCAACTAATATTAAAATATTGAAATACTAAAAATTTTATAAGTCAAATAAATAAATTCTCTAATATTGGCAATATTTGAATGCGTAAATTTTGGAGGCTATGATTAAAATTTAAATTCTAATTTCTGAAATTGATAAAAGTTATAGATTTGTATGTAAACTTCACATTTCAAATATAAGATTAAATATCTATATGTATGTATACACAAAATTTATGATGCAAAAAAAATAAAGAAATAAATACATGTAAGTAGCTACATATGTGTGTATGTTATAAATATAGTGTATATGCAATAATATTTACATAGAAGTATAAACTTTAGGATGACAGCAAAATGTATAGGTGTAGATATATACATATGTTTATAAAAATAAGGGATATGTAAATATGTAAGCATGGAAAAACATGTGGCCAAAAGAGTTTACAGGAAAAATTTATATATATGAATGCATATATATATATATATATACATACATAGGGGCATCATGATGAAAAACATCAATTCAAGCACAAAATAAATCAAATCACACACAAATTATCAAATCAAACTATAAAATCAAATCAAATTATAAAATCAAATCAGGAAATAAAAGAAAAGTGAAAACCTGTACATGAGAAAGGCTTCAGCCCCCTATGTGTCTAACTGTTCCCTCCCCTCCTCTTGAAATACCATACCGTGTCATTGTTGTTTTTCACATATCTTAGAAAAAAATCTTCCATTAACATAAAAAGACTGAGTGTTCAAGCTTCAGGAAGAAAAGCAAAGCAGTAGTGTTCATCACATTTCAAAACAGTGAGTAAAACCTTAAAAATTTGTTTACTGGATACTATGTATGCATCTATATACCTGGAAATTTGAATGAACCCTTTGATTATGTTAAGTATTCATGTGCTAATAGGTATCTATGTCTTATATATGTGTGTTTAGACATGGTTGTACACCCTGTAACTCAAAGAACCTGTATATCATCTCTGTTCTTGAAAACAGTTAAGATTTTTCAACTTTAAAATTCATTGTCTCTTTAACCAATTAATTTTAGATCATGATTCCAAATAGAAAGTTGATTGTTTTTTAGTGTAGGTCATTTTACAATTTATTTTGTTGGATATCATGAAGCATAGAAGAAGAAAAACATAGGTTACAGTAAGTGACTTAGGTATTGTCGAGTTTCAAATATCATAATTTAATGATTGGATTATATGGACGTGTTTGTTATTGGAAAACTCGATTTTTGGAGGTGGTTTGGTGATTTTTCATCGCGTGTGGATGGTGGAATTGTAGGATGAACAGAATTGGGCGATTTGGAAAATTTCGGCGAGTGGCTCGATTTCATGGTCAGTGGTTCGTCGTGGAGGAAGCCTGGGTGGTGACATGCCAGGGAAAATTAACACGAGGATTTTTAGTTGAGTGGTTGGCCCAGGTGAGGTCGGTGTAGGGTTTAGGTGATGTTTTTAGGGGTCTCGGTCGTAGGGCAATGTCAAAGAAAAGGGGAAGAACGAGGGTTGCGCACCAGGGAGAAAGGGTAGAAGAGGTCAAGGCGAAGCTGGAGGCGTAGTTTGGTTGGGAATGGTGGCTAAAGGTGCCTGGCTGAGGCGATTGGTGGTTGCATTTTAGTTTTCCAGGTATGGTCGAAGTTCGAACTTTTGAAATAAGGATGGTCGCACGTTTTCAGGTGGGGAACATGAAGAGATGGCCGAAGTTGACTTATGGAGTTAGTCGGCGGCAAAGTTGGTTTTCTTGAGTTCATGTGCATGTGCACATGTTTGTGCACGGTTTCATGTTCGCATATGAGAAAAGGAAGGGAAGAACTGGAAGAAGTGAAGGAGGAGAAGAGATTACGAAGTTTAGGCCGGCCTTGTGTTTTGGGGCTGGATTTTAAAAGAAAAAAATAAGAAAATTTAAATAATTATGTTATTTAAACTTTTAAAGATTTTAATTCAATAATTTTTCTTCATTTTAAATCAAATTGTCGAGTAAGTTTTTGCGTCGTGTTCTATCGACGAGTACTTCCATCTAAACAAGTTTGGTCAAGTTTTTGGCAGAGTAAAATTTAAATGATTTAAATAATCGAAGTGAATAAATAAGTAATTTATTATTTAATTTAATTATCTGTTAATTAGTCAATAAATTTTTAAATGAATTGTTCAATTTGAATTAATTAAATAAATTATTTTATAAATATTTTTTAATAAATAACTTGGGTTTTAAAATATAACTTAACTCAGTTAAATTAAATCAATCCAGTTCTGATTTGTAAATGGATTTAATTTTAATTTTTAATCATTGATCGAAGTTAACAATATATGCTTTGATTGATATTTCTCTTAGATATTGATTCCAATTATCGGTTGTCTGTGCCATTAAGTAGCCAAACAAATTAAAGCAGTAGGATAAAATGTTGACACGTTGTATTGAAAGTAAATCGACTTGTATTGATCATTATCCTGGATTTCAAAAAAATGTGATGATTACAAACAAATTAAATCGGTTGTCTGATTATAAATTGTTATTCAAAACAACTTGGCCTCTAAAATTTTAACGTTTGGATTCGATGAGACCGGGATCAGATATCAGTAGTATCCGAAAACCACTTCGATCCAAAATAAGCGAACGTTTTGGAAAGGCAAGATCCATGATGGAGATTTCAGAGTGCAAGGGCTATTTATCACTAACCCTGAGGGTGATTCCAATAATAGGTGTAGTGGAAATGGTGCCTTCGGTTCCGTTCAGACCCAGAACGTACTTGTATGGACGAATGCTATCAGAACATCGTCATTGGAGGACGATGAGCATTCTAAGTGAATTTGTTCTTGAAAAGTAATCATTGCCTCAAGCCTCATCAACCGGGAATGACTAAAACAGGGGAGATGCAGCAAGGCTAAGTGGATCGCACCCAATTGGGGTAAGGTTACCCTATCTAGAGTCCCTACTAATTCGTGTATGCTTCGGTACGGTTGCTGATCCCAACCGAGGGGTGATCTTATTCGGTACTATCCAGGTTAGGGGTAGGCCGATCTTTTGTGGTAGGGGATCCCGGTGACATCCTCGGTGTTATTTTATTTAGAGATGCACCGTGACGGGCGGTACACCAGTTGCCCTGTCATTGTATGGAACCCAATTTCCAATAAGCATCGTACGTTTTTTATTGTGCCCAAATATGTTGGAACATGATATGCAAGCATTCCAGCTATGTTCTATTTTATTTGGAAAACCCTAGACATTATCATAATATCACTGGATTTTCTATAAAAGTGTTTTGGTTATCATAGGGGAAAAACCCGTTCGTGTTTATGTGCGGCGTGGTCTTACGAGATACCCTTGATTTTCAAATGGTTTACAATTTAAAGTAATTTAACCGTCTTACTCACACCAGACCCATGTCTGACCCGGAGTTTATTTTTCTGTTTTTCTTAAACTCTTGGGTACTCAAAATTTTTATGAGTAGCCAAGTAATCCAGGTTTCTCACGAAGCATTTTGGAGGAGCTGGAGCAGATGGCTTCAACGTTTGCTAGTTATTATCTATATTCCGCAGTATCTGTATTTTAGACTCGTAATGAATGGACAGGTCGTTATGACTGTCTGAATATGGTACCTGTATAATTATGAATCTGATGTATTGTAAATTAGTGATTATGTGATATATGTTATGTAATATATATTATTCCGTTCCACTGTGAGATTCTGTGTTTTGTTTACTTCCTTCTTTTTCTATCTCTTTCTTTCTATATAACGACTCATCTTTTGGAGTGAGAAAGGTGGTTCGTCGCATTTGGTATCAGAGCTCTAGGTTGAGTGAACACCTAGGCTTTTGGGTTAGTATCAATCTTGAGAGAGCGTATTTGTAATTATATATATATATACCTGATAGTTAGATCAACTTTGATAAATTTTATTAGTGCCATCTTTGGAGTGTATTTCGTCCAAGTTCTAAGTATCATCTTACTATGTCCAGGTAGTAAACAATGAGCACAAGAGGAAGACGAGGAAGGGGAGCCAGTAGCACAACAACCACGAATGGAAGAACCTCGAATGTTAGAGATGGTGGGATAGCTGTTGAGGCCGTAGCTCCAGTACAGCCTCGAGTAAACTTCACAACTCTGTGCAAAGACTTCACGAACCTAGGAGGAAAACCTTTTAGGGGTACCGAATCTATCATTGAGGTACAATCTTGGCTACGCTCATGTGAGAAGATTTTCAAAGGTTTGGGCATTTCTGATGATCAGAAGCGAGTCTTGGCATCATGGCATTTGCAAGAGGGTCCAGCTGCATGGTGGGATTCTATCATGACAAATATTCTCGAAGATGAATTTTCATGGGATAAATTCAAAGAAGTATTCGAAGAACAGTTCATGCCAACTGTGGGTAAAACCCGATTATATAGAAGTTTCATGGATCTCAAGCGGGAGGACCTGTTAGTGGCTGAATATGAGACAAAGTTTAATGAGTTATCTCGTTTCGGTCCTAGACTTATTGACACCCCACTTAAGAAGAATGAGATGTTCGTATTGGGTATGAGGGAAGAGTTCCATGAAAAGATGACCGCTCACATAAAGGGATCGTTTGTGGATCTTGTAGACATGGCCTTGAGATATGAAGTGCTTTTGAAGAAGAAGCCGTCAATAGAAGCAGCACTAAATGGCGGTGGTATTAATCCGAATAAAAGGAAGTTTAATCCAAATTGGAAGAAGCAAAGAAAAGGGAAATAGAGAGAAGGTCAAGGAGGCAAACCTAAGGATAGTGGGTATATTTGCAAGCAGAAAGGACATATTGCTAGGCATTGTCCGAATTGTGAAGTTCCAAAGCAGCAAAGCGGACCTATTTCTCAAATGGTTCAGAAGACTCTTTATTTCAATTGCCATCAGCCCAGGCATATGGTGTAGGACTGCCCACTCATGAAGAAGGTGCAGCAGCCCAAGGTTTACCCATCAAGAACGAACCGTCAACTTCAATGGATGTGAAGGGGAAAGGCATCCTTGAAGGTACCTTACTTATTAATGATTTTTATGTTAGAGTATTATTTGATTCTGGTGCCTCTCATAGCTTTATTTCTTGGGAATCGATAGAGAAATTTCATCTCATTCCTAGTACCGTAGAAAACTCTATTTGCATATACAATCCCATAGAGGGAGTAACCCATCTGAATATGATCTGTGAGGGCGAGCCAATTTCTTATCTTTCTCATAACTTTTCTTGCGACCCTTATGTATTAGATTTTAAAGGATTTTACACTATACTTGGTATGGATTGGTTAGCAAAGTATAAAGCTGTCCTCGACCGTGATGAGAGGACCGTATCTTTAGAAACCAAGTTGGGAAGGATAGCGAAGATAGAATGTGATAACCCCGAAATTCATATGTGTAGTTCCTTGCACATTCTCGAAGCATCTCAAGAAGGATTAGGATCCATAGAAGTTGTTAAAAACTTCCCTGATGTTTTTGAAGAAGTTAAAGGATTACCCCCACACCGAGAGATAGAGTTTCGCGTTGATTTAGTCCCAGGTGCAAGACCTGTAGTTCAACCTAAAAGGAGAATGGCTTCGAAGGAGAGGGAGGAGTTGGCAAGTCAAACCCAGGACTTGTTAAGGAGAGGGTTGATTAGACCCAGTCGTTCGAGTTGGGGGTCTGCTATGGTGTTTGCGGCTAAGTCAGATGGATCGTTAAGGTTATGCGTGGATTATAGGTAGTTGAATAAGCTAACCATTAGAAACAAGTATCCCTTAACCCGCATCGACTATCTTTTTGATCAACTTCATGGAGCTACTGTATTTTCGCAGATGGATCTAGCTTCTGGATTTCATCAGTTGAGGGTTGCTGAAGATAGTATACCCTTAACTATGTTTAGAGGCCCTGAATGTTTCTTTGAGTGGCTGGTTATGACTTTTGGGCTAACCAATGCACCAGCTTATTTTTTTGATCTAATGAACTGTGTCTTCCGAGATGTTCTTAACAAGTTTGTGCTAGTGTTCATCGATGACATTCTTATCTACTCTAAATCTGAGGAGGAGCATAAACTTCATCTGGAAGTGGTGTTGGAAACATTGAGGAGACATATTCGAAAGGCACAATTTTCGAAGTTTCATTTTTGGCAATCAGAGGTAAAGTTTCTAGGAAACATTGTATCGGGAGATGGCATTTCAGTGGACCTAGTAAAGGTGGCAGCTGTTCAAGAGTGGAAGAAACCGCGGACTCCTACGGAGGTTCACAGTTTCCTAGGTTTGGCAGGATACTACAGGAGGTTTATTTGATATTATTCTAAGATTTCCTTCCATCTGACCAAGCTAACTAAGAAGGGAGAGAAATTTGTAAGGACTCCAAAGTGTGAAGAAGCATTTCAAGAATTGAAAAAGAGATTGACTAGTGCACCAGTTTTGGCTGTTCCAGATGGAAACAGTGAATTCGCAGTGTAAACGATGCTTGTGGAGTGGGACTAAGCACTATTTTGATGCAGCGTGGTAGGGTGATTGCGTATGCAAACAGGCAGTTGAAGCCTTATCAGAAAAACTATGCTACGCATGACCTAGAGTTGTTGGCTGTTATCTTTGCACTAAAAATGTGGAGGCACTACTTGTTGGGTAAGGATCCTTCTATTCCTTGTTAGTTTCTTTTTAACTTTTAGAGATTTTAGGAGTAAACTTCTTTCTTAAATTAGGTGAAAAATTCAAGCTCTTCATGGATCATAAATCCCTGAAGTATTTTTTCACCCAGAAGGATCTGAACCTGAGACAACAAAGGTGGTTGGAGTTTCTAGCATCCTATGATTTGGATATTCTCTATACCCCAGGGAAGGCGAATGTGGTGGCAGACGCTTTGAGCAGGAATGCAGTCTTGGCTCTTTTAGAGGTTACTCCGACTCTTCAGGAAAGGATTGTGAGCAATCAAAGGAAGGATAAAATTCTAGAAGAATTAATTCAAGGAGTCGAGGAGGGTCGATGTTCGGATTTTGAGATAGATGGTCGAGGCGCTTTAAGGATAAATAGACGATTGTGCATTCCAGATGTGGATGGACCGAGACAAGAAGTTTTGTTATAATGCCACAAATCAAAGTTAAGTGTCCATCCAGGAGTGCATAAGATGTACAACGATATGAGAAGGGTTTTCTGGTGGCCCGGGATGAAGAAAGATATATCTACCTTTGTTAGCAGATGTGTGAGCTGTCAGCAAATAAAAGGTGATCAGCAGAAGACAGCTGGACCATTACACCCTTTGGAGATTCTGAAATGGAAGTAGGAGATGATATCGATGGATTTCATCGATGGTTTACCCAGAACTAGAAAGGGGAACAAGGGAGTGTGGGTTATTGTAAACCGGTTAACCAAGAGCGCTCACTTTATTCCGGTAAAACCAACTAGAACCGCAGCTTCCTTGGCAGGGAATTTCATGAGGGAAATCGTTAGATTACATGGAGTTCCCTTAAGCATAGTAAGCGATCGTTGTGAGAAATGCGGATTAAGAATCTTAAGGCTAGAATTAACACTAGAGGGGGGGTGAATAGTGTTTTAAGGAATTTGTTAATCATTTTGAGTTTTATCTTAATTTGTTAACAATGTATACACTAATCAGACACATATATGAACACAGAATCAAACACAGATGCAAATGTAAAGTAAAAGCAGTAAAGGAAAGAACACACTGGATTTTATACTGGTTCGGAGTTACCCTACATCCAGTCCCGCAACACAAGTACAGATTTTCTTTCAACAACAATTCAACAATTACAACCCTCGGTTTCAAGGCTACGAGGTACACCCTCCAGAATGACAATCCTCTAGGTAGAGATACTTGATTTCCGGGGCAACAAGTTCACCCAATTGATTTCCAGGGCTACAATCACACCTTTTCTCGGTTAATTGATTTCCAAGGCTACAATCACACCTTTTCTCGCTAATATATTACAAAGAAGTCTATAACTCTGAATAGCACTGAGAACCTTGTAGAGATAGTGATGTAGAATCAAACTAGAAGTAATCAAGTATGATTCGATGTTGATTTCGGCAGAGTAATGGTATGATTTTGTATTAAGAAATGTGGAAGAAGAAGAGGAGTGAAAACTAGAAAAAAGTGATTAAAAATTCGTTGAAACTGACCCCTATTTATAGAAGATCAATAGCCATGACCATTCATGAAGAGTTATGGCGAATAGACACTTCTTTTGAAATTTGAATTTTGAACTTCAACTGTCACTATGTCGACATAGTGCCTAGGGGCATGTCGACATCCCTCATCCAAAATTGATATTTTGAATTTCTATAAAAATAATATTTATCTTATATAAAAACTATTTAAAACTTTATAAATATACTTGAATACAGTTTAAATTCATAAGTAAATATAAAGAACAATATATACATAATTTAACTATAATTTTATATTTAAATCTAAATATAAATATTAAAAGTTAAATATATTATTTGAAAAGACATTTAAAATCAGGAGTAATTTGACTTTGAAATTAAAGATGTTTTGAAGCTAAAATTATTTAAAATCAGGATAGAGAGTTTTGAATCTTTTAAAAGGAAAGTTTTGAAATCATTTTGAAAACAAGATAATTTTGTAAAATCATTTGAATTAAAATTAGTGGATACAAAACAATGTCCCACTAGATTTTCGTAGGTTCCATCCTACTTAGGGTTCCATCCCTTTAACGGGCTCGAAGTGGATTCCATTCCACGAATAAATTGGATATTAAGATGCCAGTGCTTTTCTACGAGTTTTAACAAATATTACTAATAAAACAAACTTAACCTTGAACTCTTGAACTCTTGATAATCTTGATACTCATGAGTCTTCTATCTCTTATCTTGAATCTCTATACTGTACAGTCTTCATTCTTTATACCTGCATGGTTAGATCCTGCATATACATATATATCTAAACTTGTAATGTTAGTATTTATATTTTATAATCTATTCTAAGGTTGTTGTCATCAAAACCATCATCTCATGGACTAACAATCTCCCCCTTTTTGATGATGACAACCTTTGTTTATAAAATATTCCTTCTATCCTAATAACTCCCCCTAAAACTAACAACTCCCCCTTAATCTATACCTAACTACCCTATTTTATATTTCTCCCCCTTTGTCATCAACAAAAATTTACTCCCCCTCACTCTTCGACTTTAGTACCTGCATTGATAAACTATACAACGGAATATATAATATATAGATTAAGAAATAATGATACTTATGAGCATAATAACTTAATTAAAGACTATATTCATTTCAGTGTATATATATATATATGTTTCACACACCAATCTTCAAACCAAATAAAATCAATCCACACAAAGTATCAATTCAAACTAAATTAAATCAAACAAATTAATTCAGACAAATCAAACAAAGAAAGAAAATTAAACGTTACGAGGAACACAACCCATCCTTCTTCTCCAAAGATAGGGTCTTGTTTGATGGCATCCCAATTCTCATTATCAACAGATAGAGAAATGGGAGGATGTGCTTCATTATCATCCTTGTGCAGGGAGGAGATCATCCAACGAATTGCATCGAAGTGTCTCTCTTGTTCCTTGATCATCTGCATTTGACTCAATTCTAAGTGACGTTGATTACGAAGGATGATAGAGAGAATATTCTTGAATGAATTGAGTGTTTCTTCAAGATTTTCAGATAGATTGTGAATAGGATTAGCCATAATTGAATTAGAGAAAGAAATGAAGGATATAGAGAATGAAAAATAATTTTCAGTGAAGATTTCTGGAAGAAAGAGGTATATATAGGTGTAGAAATTCGTTAGAAATGAATAGACATTTGGTAGTTATTCAAATTTCAAATTCAAAATCAATAATCACTTCTGACCAGTACATGTCGACATGGTCAAGGGGGGTATGTCGACATACTATTGTGAATTTTGATGATAATTTTATTTTGTGAATAATTATGTATATATATTTCTATAATATACTAACATTTATTCAAGATATAAAATAAGCTAGATGACAGGAAGGAAATTCAATTTCATTGCATAATAGGATAATACAATGATTAAACATAAAGAACTACACGAACATTCAAAATAAAACAAACTAAGACAAATACAATAAGATACTAAAAGATAAAACTAGTTAGAATATGAAAATGATGAAGATAGTCCAAGTTTCTTGCTGACTTTTGAAAAGAACTTGTTCATCTTCGAAGACATGTTATCCAACTTCTTACTAACGGATCGTTTTAAAATCCGTTGATTCTCCACAATTATCTTTTGGTTTTTGAGAAGGGTTTTGTTGGATGGATTGGAAGGATATTCAATACTTTCTAAGGATGTTTCACCTTCTTCTTCTTCTTCTATTTTCATTTCATCCCTTTCTTCTTCTTCTTCCTCTTCCATTTCTTCATGAGCCAAACGCTCTTCCTTTTCGGTAAGAGTCTCATAAGGTTGAAAAACATATGGGATTTTCATGAGAGAAATGTTTGAGATATTAAAAACTTTTCTAGAGACAAATTCTTCACCTTTGAAATCCACTCCAAAATAGTTGAAAATCTGAGTAAGGTAAATTCCATGATATAAAGTGTTTTCTCCCATTTCAAAATTTTTAGGACGAAGTTCATCTAAAATAACTTGCGCCCAATTGATATCATAATTTCTGAAAATAGCAAAAAGTGCTTTGCACACTTTTGAGGTAGGATTGTTAAAATTTCCCGATCTTGGGGTCAAAGTATGTTGTAAGAAAAGATTGACAATTCTTGCTTTAGGACGAAAGTTTCGGTTTTTAAATTCAAAGTTTTCATCTCCTTCAAAAATATGATGAAATGTCTCACGATCATGTTCATCGATTTTAAAACTAGAAAGATCCATTCCCGTGCTTTTGCAATTAAGAATGGTACCCAAAAGATCACAATTCAAAACAATTTGAGTGCCTTTGACACTACTCCAAATTTCATTCTCATTTCCATTATAAAAACCACGGTTTAAATTAGCATAGAAGATTTTGACAAGATTAGGATAGCAAACAAAATCATTTTGAGAAGAGTCAATAAGACTTAAAACACCATTGTTTGCAAAAAGAGAATCAATTTCATAAGAAGAAAAATCTTGAAAAATAGCAAATTTTCCAGGATGGACTTTGGCATAATTAGCATAATTGATGTATGCTTTAATTGCCTCCGGATCAATGAATAATTGTTCTTTGATTTTTATGGAAATTCTCATGGTTGAGGGGTTGCTTGAAGAAGCCATTAGAGTAGAGAGTAGAGAGCTTGAAGATATGAAGAGAGAGTTTGAATTTGAAAATGAAAGTGAAAAGATATGATAAAAGATAGTGAATAAATAGACTTCCAAAGGACATATTCTCTGGTCAAAAGGTATCTTTTCAGAGAAATAAATGAAGTGAAAAGGTGGAGGGAAATTCAAACATTTGAATTCAAAATTTGAAATTCAAATTTAAGTAGGTATGTCGACATCGTGGTAGGGGCCATGTCGACATGTGCCTTTGAATTTTCATGACATGATTTTTCCTAAGTTATCTAATACATATATATATAAATATTATTATTAATGTCTATATTTCTGAAAAATATTTGTACTTATAATATATTTCAGAATGTGTCAAAAATAATAAAAATAATAATAAAATAATAGTAAAAATAGAAAATAAATTTTAAAATTCAAACAACATATCAATTCAAAATCAATCAATCAAACAATCAAGCAACTAATTCTATGCAAGCAATTTCAACCAATTGTATTGTAAACGTGTACCTTTTTCTGAATCCATTTCTTTGAATTCGTCGGAGTCGTGAACTGCAGTGAAACACAAATTCGAATTATCCGTCTTTTGATCAACATCACTTGAGGACGAGTCTAAGTCATCTAGAGTAGCAGTAAATGCATGCTTCTGTTTCTTTGCTGGTTCATTGTTCATAGGAGGATTCTGCCTATCTGAATACCGACAGTCTCTTTTTATATGACCTGGTTCGTCACAATTGAAGCATTTGATAAAGTTTGGTACTGTAGTCTGATTACCAAAATTCTTAAAGTTGTTTCACTTGGAACTATTCAATTTTCTGTACTTCAGGAATTTCCTAAAATTCCTGGTCATAAATGCTATCTCTTCATCATTATCACTGTTTGAGTCTAATCCATCGGTCAATGCATTGAATGGCATTGATTTCTTTTCAGATGCTTTGCTTTCTCTTCTCCCGATCATTTGAACTTCAAACGACATTAGATTTCCAATCAATTCTTCTATCTTTAAAGTACTGATGTCATTTGCCTCTTCAATTGCAAGTGTATTTTGATCCCATTCTAGAGTGAGAGAATTTAAAAAATTTCTGACTTGATCTTCTTCCGAAAATTCCTTTCCCAAAGATATTAAAGAATGCACAATATCTTGAAATCAACTATACATATCTGAAATAGACTCATTAGTATTCATTTTAAATAACTGAAACTGATTTGTGAGCATGGAAATTTTGGTCTGTTTAACTTTGCTTGTTCCTTCGTGAGTGACTTGCAAAGTTTTCCAGATTTCATATGCAGACTTACAAACTGACACTCTATTAAATTCATTTCTTTCAAGTGAACAAAACAGAATATTCATTGCTTTAGAATTATTTTGTGCAATAGTCTTTTGCTCAGTGGTCCACTGTGCAAAATTAGTTATGGGTTCAGAATATTCAGTTTCTATGATATTCCAAGTATCTAATCCTACAGATTGTAAATATATTTTCATCCTACATGCCCAATATGCATAGTTACTGCCATTAAAAAGTAGTGGTCTGGCAGTAGACTGACCTTCTACAAATGAAATAGTGTTGGTGGTAATAGCAGTACTAGTGTTAGTAGCCATTTTGAAAATTTTCAAAATTCAGATAATGAAACTTTTGAAAACCAAGCTCCGATACCAAATGTGAGAAATGCGGATTAAGGATCTTAAGGCTAAAATTAACACTAGAGGGTGGTGAATAGTGTTTTAAGAAATTTGTTAATCTTTTTGAGTTTTATCTTAATTTGTTAACAATGTATACACTAATCAGACACAGATATGAACACAGAATCAAACACAGATGCAAATATAAAGTAAAAGCAGTAAAGGAAAGAACACACTGGATTTTATACTGATTCGGAGTTACCCTACATCCAGTCCCGCAACACAAGTACAGATTTCCTTTCAACAACAATTCAAAAATTACAACCCTCGGTTTCAAGGCTACGAGGTACACCCTCCATAATGACAATCCTCTGGGTAGAGATACTTGATTTCCGGGGCAACAAGTTCACCCAATTGATTTCCAGGGCTACAATCACACCTTTTCTCGCTTAATTGATTTCCAAGGCTACAATCACACCTTTTCTCGCTAATATATTACAAAGAAGTCTATAACTCTGAATAGCACTGAGAACCTTGTAGAGATAGTGATGTAGAATCAAACTAGAAGTAATCGAGTATGATTCGATGTTGATTTCGGCAGAGTAATGGTATGATTTTGTATTAAGAAATGTGGAAGAAGAAGAGGAGTGAAAACCAGAAAAAAGTGATTAAAAATTCGTTGAAACTGACCCCTATTTATAGAAGATCAATAGCCATGACCATTCATGAAGAGTTATGGCGAATATATACTTCTTTTGAAATTTGAATTTTGAACTTCAACTGTCACTATGTCGACATAGTGCCTAGGGGCATGTCGACATCCCTCAGCCAAAATTGATATTTTGAATTTCTATAAAAATAATATTTATCTTATATAAAAACTATTTAAAACTTTATAAATATACTTGAATATAGTTTAAATTCATAAGTATATATAAAGAACAATATATACATAATTTAACTATAATTTTATATTTAAATCTAAGTATAAATATTAAAAGTTAAATATATTATTTGAAAAGACATTTAAAATCAGGAGTAATTTGACTTTGAAATTAAAGATGTTTTGAGGCTAAAATTATTTAAAATCAGGATAGAGAGTTTTGAATCTTTTAAAAGGAAAGTTTTGAAATCATTTTGAAAACAAGATAATTTTGTAAAATCATTTGAATTAAAATTAGTGGATACAAAACAATGTCCCACTAGATTTTCGTAGGTTCCATCCTACTTAGGGTTCCATCCCTTTAACGGGCTCAAAGTGGATTCCATTCCACGAATAAATTGGATATTAAGATGCCAGTGCTTTTCTACGAGTTTTAACAAATATTCCTAATAAAACAAACTTAACCTTGAACTCTTGAACTCTTGATAATCTTGATACTCATGAGTCTTCTATCTCTATATCTTGAATCTCTATACTGTACAGTCTTCATTCTTGATACCTGCATGGTTAGATCCTGCATATACATATATATAAACTTGTAATGTTAGTATTTATATTTTATAATCTATTCTAAGGTTGTTGTCATCAAAACCATCATCTCATGGACTAACAATCGTGACCCCATTTTTATCAATAAATTTTGGAAAGCTTTGCAAACAGCCATAGGAACAAAGTTAAGCTTGAGCACTTCCTACCACCCTCAAACTGACAGGCAAACTAAGAGAGTAAACCGCATCTTAGAGGACATGTTGAGGGCCTGCATCTTGGATTTCGGTGGATCTTGGGAAGATCATCTGCATCTGGTGGAATTCTCTTACAACAACAGTTTCCAAGCAAGCATAGACATGGCACCCTATGATGCTCTTTATGGAAGGCCGTGCAGATCACCAGCCTATTAGGTAGAGTCTGGAGATCGTTTACTCCTTGGTCCAGATATGATTCGAAAAGCGTTTGAGAAAGTCGAATTGATTAGGAGGAGAATGAAGGCAGCCCAGGATCGTCAGAAAAGCTATGTTGATAAAAGGCAGAGGGATCTGGAATTTGCAGTTGGAGACCTGGTGTTTGTTAAAATTTCTCCAACTATAGGAGCAATTAGATTTGGCAAGACTGGGAAATTATCCCCAAGATATATCAGACCTTTCCGTATTCTCGAAAGGATTGGTTTGCGTATAAGATTGAATTACCAGAAAAGATGGCGGGAGTTCATAATGTATTTCACGTATCTAATCTAAGGAAATACGTGCATGATCCATCATTGGTTGTAGAACCATCAGTTCAGGAAGATTTGGAGATTGAACCAAATTTGACCGTGGTCAGGCATCCGGTTCATATTGTTGATCCGGATGAAAAGAAACTCCGGAATAAGGTGGTGAAGTTGGTTAAGGTCCAATGGAGTGAGGATCCCAGAGATTGTACCTGGGAGACTCTGGATAGTATGAAGGAAGCCTATGCAGAATTGATGTCAGGATAACTAGTGTTGATATGTACTGTGTATATTTGTTTGCTATGGTTGTTAGAATATGACTGATGTATGTGCTTTACGATATGAATATAAAACCTTTTGTTACAAGTTGAATTATTTATTTGCTTTCTACTTTCGGGGACGAAATTCTTTTAAGGGGGGAGGAATATAACGACCCAGATTTTTGACACGTTATTAGAACAATCAACTAAAATTTAAATATTGAAATACTAAATTTTTTATAAGTCAAATAAATAAATTCTCTAATATTGGCAATATTTGAAATGTAAATTCTTGAGGCTATGATTAAAATTTAAATTCTAATTTCTGAAATTGATAAAAGTGATAGATTTGTATGTAAACTTCACATTTCAAATATAAGATTAAATATCTATATGTATGTATATACAAAACTTATGATGGAAAATAATAATAATAATAATAATAATAATAATAATAAAATAAATACATGTAAGTAGCTACATATGTGTGTATGTTATAAATATAGTGTATATGCAATAATATTTACATAGAAGTATAAACTTTAGGATGACAGCAAAATGTATAGGTGTAGATATATACATATGTTTATAAAAATAAGGGGATATGTAAATATGTAAGCATGGAAAAACATGTGGCCAAAAGAGTTTACAGGAAAAATTTATATATATGAATGCATATATATACATAGGGCATCATGATGAAAAACATCAATTCAAGCACAAAATAAATCAAATCACACAAAAATTATCAAATCAAACTAGGAAATCAAATCAGGAAATAAAAGAAAAGTGAAAACCTGTACATGAGAAAGGCTTCAGCCCCCTTTGTGTCTAACTGTTCCCTCCCCTCCTCTGTAAATACCATACTATGTCACTGTTGTTTTTCACGTATCTAAGAAAAAAAATCTTCCATTAACATTAAAAGACTGCGTGTTCAAGCTTTAGGAAGAAAACCAAAGCAGAAGTGTTCATTACATTTCAAAACAGTGAGTAAAATCTTAAAAATTTGTTTACTGGATACTATGTATGCATCTGTATACGTGGAAATTTGAATGAACCCTTTGATTATGTTAAGTATTCATGTGCTAATAGGTATCTATGTCTTATATATGTGTGTTTAGACATGGTTGTACACCTTGTAACTCAAAGAACCTGTATATCATCTCTGTTCTTGAAAATAGTTAAGATTTTTCAACTTTAAAAATCATTATCTCCTTAACCAATTAATTTTAGATCATGATTCCAAATGGAAAGTTGATTGTTTTTCAGTGTAGATCATTTCAAAATTTATTTTGTTGGATATCATGAAGCATAAAAGAAGAAAAACATATGTTATAGTAAGTGACTTAGGTATGGTCGAGTTTCGAATATCATAATTTAATGATTGGATTATATGGACGTGTTTGTTATTTGGAAACTCGATTTTAGAGGTGGTTTGGTGATTTTTCATCGTGTTTGGATGGTGGAATTGGAGGATGAACGAAATTGGGTGATTTGGCAAATTCCAACGAGTGGCTCGATTTCGTGGCCAGTGGTTCGTCGTGGAGGAAGCCTGGGTGGTGACACGCTAGGGAGAATTGACACGAGGATTTTTAGTTGAGTGGTTGGGCCAGGCAAGGTCAGTGTAGGATTTAGGTGATGTTTTTAGGGGTCTCGGTCATATGGCAATGGCGAAGAAAAGGGGAAGATCGAGGGTTGCGCACCAGGGGGAAAGGGTAGAGGAGGTCAAGGCGAAGTTGGAGGCGGAGTTTGGTTGGGAATGGTGGCCATAGGTGCCTAGCCGAGGCGATTAGTGGTTGCCCTTTAGTTTTCCAGGTATGGTCGAAGTTCAAATTTTCGAACTGTGGATGGTCGTGCGTTTTCCGGTGGGGAACGTGAAGAGAGGGCCGAAGTTGACTTACGGAGTTGGTCGGCGGCGAAGTTGGTTCGCCTGAGTTCGTGTGCATGTGCACATGTTTGTGCACGGTTTCATGTTCGCATATGGGAAAAGGAAGGGAAGAACTGGAAGAAGGGAAGGAGGAGAATAGATTAGGAAGTTTGGGCCGGTCTTGTGTTTTGGGCCTGGATTTTAAAAGAAAAAAAAAGAAAATTTAAATAATTGTGTTATTTAAACTTTTAAAGATTTTAATTCAATAATTTTTCTTCATTTTAAATCAAATTGTCGAGTAAGTTTTTGCGTCATGTTCTATCGACGTGTACTTCCATCTAAACAAGTTTGGTCAAGTTTTCGGCAGAGTAAAATTTAAATGATTTAAATAATCGAAGTGAATAAATAAGTAATTTATTATTTAATTTAATATATGTTAATTAGTCAATAAATTTTTAAATGAATTGTTCAATTTGAATTAATTAAATAAAATATTTTATAAATATTTTTTTAATAAATAACCTGGGTTTTAAAATATAACTTAACTCAGTTAAATTAAATCAATCCAGTTCTGATTTGTAAATGGATTTAATTTTAATTTTTAATCATTGATCGAAGTTAACAATATATGCTTTGACTGATATTTCTCTTAGATATTGATTCCAATTATCGGTTGTCTGTGCCATTAAGTAGCCAAACAAATTAAAGCAGTAGGATAAAATGTTGACACGTTGTATTGAAAGTAAATCGACTTGTATTGATCACTATCCCGGATTTCAAAAAAATGTGATGATTACAAGCGAATTAATTTCGATGGACAGGTTATGATAAATTAAACATATGGAATGAATTCCCATATGTGAATATTGACACTCTGATTATAAATTGTTATTCAAAAAAACTTGGCCTCTAAAATTTTAACGTTTGGATTCGATGAGACTGGGATCAGATATCATTAGTATCCGAAAACCACTTCGATCCAAAATAAGCGAACGTTTTGGAAAGGCAAGATCCAGGATGGAGATTTCAGAGTGCAAGGGCTATTTACCACTAACCCTGAGGGTGATTCCAATAATGCGTGTAGTGGAAATGGTGCCTTCGGTTCCGTTCAGACCCAAAACGTACTTGTATGGATGAATGCTATCAGAACATCGTCATTGGAGGACGATGAGCATTCTAAGTGAATTTGTTCTTGAAAAGTAATCGTTGCCTCAAGCCCCATCAACCCGGAATGACTAAAACAGGGGAGATGCAGCAAGGCTAAGTGGATCGCACCCAATTGGGGTAAGGTTACCCCTATCTAGAGTCCCTACTAATTCGTGTATGCTTCGGTACGGTTGCTGATCCCAACCGAGGGGTGATCTTATTCGGTACTATCCAGGTTAGGGTAGGCCGATCTTTTGTGGTAGGCGATCCCGGTGACATCCCCAGTGTTATTTTATTTAGAGATGCACCATGACAGGCGGTACACCAGTTGCCCTGTCATTGTATGGAACCCAATTTCCAATAAGCATCGTACATTTTTTATTGTGCCCAAATATGTTGGAACGTGAGATGCAAGCATTCCAGCTATGTTCTATTTTATTTGGAAAACCCTAGACATTATCATAATATCACTGGATTTTCTATAAAAGTGTTTTGGTTATCATAGGGGAAAAACCCGTCCGTGTTTATGTGCGGCGTGGTCTTACGAGATACCCTTGATTTTCAAATGGTTTACAATTTGAAGTAATTTAACCGTCTTACTCACACCAGACCCATGTCTGACCCGGAGTTTATTTTTCTGTTTTTCCTAAACTCTTGGGTACTCAAAATTTTTATGAGTAGCCAAGTAATCTAGGTTTTTCATGATGCATTTTGGAGGAGCTGGAGCAGGTGGCTTCAACGTTAGCTAGTTATTATCTATATTCTGATGGAACTGTATCTGTATTTTGGGCTTGTAATGAATAGACAGGTCGTTATGACTGTCTGAATATGGTACCTGTATAATTATGACTCTGATGTATTATAAATTAGTGACTATGTGATATATGTTATGTAATATATATTATTCCGTTCTGCTATGAGCTTCTGTGTTTTGTTTAGTTCCTTCCTTTTCTATCTCTTTCTTTCAAAATAACGACTCATCTTTCAGAGTAAGAAAGGCGGTTCGTCACAGGTAAGGGCTAGAAAGTTGAAAAGAGAGTTGTCAAGCGTGCAGAAAGTACGTTTGCCATGTCTACGGTTATTCCATGTGTATAGTGGACCAATTGAAGGGATTTTATGTAATGCATCAATGTGTATCGATTGGAGGAGAGGATTTATGTCATGATAGGTAAGTGGGTTGCCTCCAAATTTTTGTAATGATGCATACATGCAGTTGAAATCACCCACAAGGATCCATGTAATAGTGAAAGAGTTAGGTGATGTATATGAGAACGAAGCCTATTCCTGGATTCTTTATTACATGATGCATAGATAAATGTGATGTAGAATTGCTTGGAGGATGATATATGAAAAACAAGCAGATGGATGTATTGGTTAGATGATGAGCTAGTGGTGGCATTGTATATATGGGGGTTCCATAACACAGCAATTCTACCATATTTAGCATGTATCATATTATGTGCATATTCCCATTGAGGATTGATAAAGGAGCACATACTGATGGTACGGATTTCATTTAGCCGTGTCTCTAATATACCAATCATTTGCAATTTGTTATGAACAATCAGATTTTTGACTTCCTGTTGTTTTAAGGGGAGGTGAGCACCCCTTAAGTTCCATGTTCCAATGTTGTCAGGCATTAGAAATAATATGTTTTTTCTTCCTATCCAATTTTCTCAGCCCAGTGTAGCTTCCTTGTTGTGTATTTTATTCATCATCCTCAGTATTAACATTGTGTAGTTGTATCTCTGTTATTTGGTAGTCATGACCATTGTCATAGTCCTCATGTTCCTTGCCTTTTCTATTTTTGTTGTTCCTTTTGTTTTTCTTTTTCTTTGTCTGTAGTTTAGATGGAGAAAGACAAGCTTGGGGAGGTTGTGAGGTGGATGGTTGGTTGTTTTGATTGCAGTCTGGGGTAGAATGAGAATGCATGTATCATACCTTATTTAGCAATATATTGATAGTACTACTTGTTACATATGTTTTTCTACTATAATATATACCATGCAGATTAAGATGCCAATGGACTGCATGAACTAATAAGATGACAAGAACAAGTCACAAAACCACGCATGCTCCAAAATGGAACATACGAACCCTAGTAGACTATATTCAACATGACTGAACATCCGACAACCCATAAGAAACCATCAGCTCGGTATCAATCTAAATCTAACGTACGGCGAAAGGAAGTATATACCAATAAAGCAAGTTGTGCAGTCTTAATGCAAACAATGTTAACCACATCAAGATAGTCAAAGCGCAACATAATTCAACATGCTCACAGATTATGCTCCTATCCAAGAAATGCACTAGTCCAAAAAAGAAAAATAACAAGGCACAAGCCAAGTGATTATGTCTTCACAAAACTTCACTAGATAAGATGCCTAAGAATAACAAAAGCTAAGTGAACATACTTATACGCATAAATATACAAATTAATTTGGAAATACTCCATTAATAATGAGCTACATCGACATGATAAATAATCGACCGCATCACTTCAACGCTGCAGAACTGCACCGCCTTGACCATAGTTGAATTGCACATACACGACATACATACTACACTAGTTACAAAAAGGTACTCTGCTAATATAGAACTGCACCACCCTAACATCAAACAACTGCACCATCATGCATCAATAGGATGAATCCAATCTAGCTAAACTAAACTGTAAGGAAGAAGCTAGTCTAGCCAACCCAAATTGCGCCATCATATCCTAGCCATACTATCTAATGTATTCAATCACTCAAATACTAGGTGCAACAGTAGACTATATCAACATGCAGCACGTAGTGCAAAAGTTGTGCTAAACATCTCACTACATGGACCCTAAACACAACATTTCAAATTTATGTAATCCCACTTAGATCCTAAATCATCTCGCTAAATTCAAATTAGTTCCTGCTAAAGGAAAATTCTCTTGCCTGAAGCGATGTCAACGATCCATGTACATTTAAACAATCAAATTGATAAGGAACACATGGAAACATCTAATGGTGGATAAAGAGTACAAAAATATGACATCAACAATCCACGTAAGAGAGCCTCTGCTATAAAAGGAAAGGAACCGTACAACATGGGTGATCGCATTTTTTATTCTCTAAGTGATATATTATAAAGATAATATTTTCTGCCAGGAAATCATGTAAAAATTGTCTTATAAATGAATGATCAAGAGTTGCCTCGTGGATGTAGGATTTTTAAGATTCGAACCGTAAAAATTGTATTATGAATGAATGATGAGAAGAATGAGTTGCCACTTGGATGTAGGATTTTTAAAATCCAATCCATATAAATCTTCGTGTCTCTCTACTTTATTGCATTTATTATCTTTTTTTTCATGCTTGACTTTTTTAGGATTATATTGAATGGATAGTGAAATTGAAATTAACATTTTAACAATAAGTTAAAGTGCATCTATATGATTTTATAAGCTTTAAGCGACATAATTACTATATTTAAGACATATTTACTATCAATTAAGCATCCAGCTCCGTAAATTGCTTCATAATTAAATTGTTGTTGTGAGACAAAAATCTCACTAACATTTTAACATAGGAAGGAGGATTGAGTCCCCAACAATTACTTTCCCATAAAACTAAATTGTACTTTACAAACACCACATCCTTATCTCCAATATCAAAATCCGCAAGTTGCTTTTCCTTCTGAAGTACATCTTCACACTACCAAATACCACTATCGTATCCCTTCATCCAAACTAGTAGGATCATTATAGAAAATCGTTGTTGACCCAAAATCTATGACCCTTGGTGCATTCCAAAACCATACAAGTCAAAGAATAACTAGACCTAAGATAGATATGTCCAAAATCCATTAAAGCAACCTGCTTACATAATTCCACAGTTCACCGCCAAAATTCATTGACTAAGCAAAATGCACAGCTAGCGAATAAAAATGGCAATCTCAACATTGAGAATGGTGACATTGAACTCAAATGCATGGGGGCAAAGACTTAAAAACAAAGTCCAAGAAAAAACCTACAGAAAGCCAAACGATTCTGATTGTAGCTATGTCCCAAAAAAACATAGAAAAATGAACTGCACAAAAGAGGAGGTGTGTATGTCAAAGAAGATCATCGGGTATCTTGAAACTTCCCAAAACCTTTCCCCAAAGTCAATAGTTATCACCTATTTCTGGAACTGCAAAAAATGCAATCTGGCTTTCCAGACAAAAATATAGCACTGGAAGTAGGGATATCAAAAAACATGAACCAACAGTACACATACACACACAAAACAAAGGAGTTATAAAGCACATAACTTAGCTTTTCATCCAAAATACTACGTTGAATGTAGGGATAATAGATGGCCCAAACTAGCAGTAAAAAGCATACCAATGAATCAAAAGGGGTTGTAAGTACACAACCTAACTTCTAAGATCAAAACACAATCAATTTGCACCATAAACGGAGCAGACCATGCCAAGCACATGAAAAAATATAGATACTAAGGGCAAAATTCAAAAGAATGAACTAGACATAATAAATACCTATATTAAAAATCGAAGCCGGCGAGAAAAGACAAAAGAGTACATGAGACACAGTACAAAATGCAAGTAAGGTACGACTCAAGAATCTACATAAAGCTTGCCATTTAAATGCAAAACTTTAATCTAATTCTATTTTCATGCTTTAAACATTTACAAAAATATCATAAGTAAAATGGAATTTTATCACATGGAATATGTTAAGAGCTGAATTCAGAATCAAAACACCACAAACACATACTTATGCAACTAGTAATCACCATAATGCAAACTGCGTTACAAATGTAATTTGGACTCAAAGGAATCATTAGTTATGACTCTCATACTATGGTAAGAAGTTTGAGTAGCCAGCGTAAAACGATGTGTAGAGCCACATTATAGTTGTAAATTTGTAGGGAAATTAATCAGTTTATAATAATAACTGAAAAACGGCGATAGACACTACCAAACTTGACCCTAGGATTATAATTCACATCGGCCCAAGCATCACCAACATCCTGCATAGTAGAAACACAACCCTCATGATCGTAATAAAAGCTATAGCAATAATAGCCCAAAATGACTAAAAACATTGGCTGCATGTTTCACAACAATATCCACCATAATCCACATAACTCTCTCTCTCTCTCTCTCTCTCTGAAGCTCCTTAATTAGGGAATCCTTATCAAAATCACAAAGGGAAGGAGCAGAAGACCTTAATGACGCGACAGTGGAAACCCTTTCTATGGCCCGCATGGAGGATTAGGACTCTAAAGTAGAGATCTTATTTCAAGGGCAATCATGCGCTCCATAGCCACTTGTCGTACATGCTCAACTTCTTCCAAAAGTCGAGCTTTAGTCTTCTTAGTTAACTTAGAAAAAGAGCCAAAAAGTTCGTACATAGTAGACATAACTTATGCACTATTACCTTTAAAAGTCGCTAACTACTTGTTATAATACTCTTTTAATTTGTAAAACTTAGACTTATAATAATTTTTTAAAACTTCCTTCCACTGGGAAACAACATAATGATCCGCCCTAGATAGGGGCACAAGAGTGGCGCCTGGCTTTGATATGGCATGCAGAACCAATACTGTAAGAGGATTATCTTCCTCACTAACTTGCTTTGCTATTTGCAAATACAGTTCTTCAATCGTACTGTTCAAAGTCTTAATCTCACCTTCATAAGACACCACATATAGCCTCCCCGCATCTTTCAATAACTTCTCCAATTCTACAATGTACTTCCTTGCAGTTTTTAGTTTCTTTTCAAACTCTTGTATTTTCTTGTGTGCAGATACTAGATCAGCTCTTTGTTTATTAATGCAATTATATCATTGAATGTTTGTTTGCTTATATTCTTCCAATTCTCATGTTTGTTTTTTATATTCGATGTGTAGTTCTTCTCAAATGTCATCAGTAATCATTTCCTTCTCTTTAATGAGATATGCATTGGTAGCCTCAATTTTTTAATTCAATACTCATATGTTTCAAAGAGGTTAGATAAAGCCTACTCCCTAAAGAAAGAACTGCAAAGAAGGTGAGGATGACTACTGCATTCATGAAAGGAAACCAGGGAAGTTCCAACCCAAGAAGTAAAAAGAGCCTAAAGTATAAAATGACCAAGTAGGAAATTAATGAACATTCAAACAAAGAATGCATAAAAAATATGTATCTACATACAATAATTAGAAACGACAATGGTACTTAAGCCACAAAAATGTCTTATTCAATCAAAAATGAAAAGTACATGAAAGGACACTATTCTCGCCTACGGCTAAGTCTATTTTAAACCATAGCAAAAGAGGATACCCTAATGGAAGCAGTTCATCCTCTAAGAAAGGACCCCACTTATGCAATAATAAGCCATAAAACACATCTCTCTCATGGACAACTTATGTATATTTTCAAAAGAGCCCTTGAGACTCCCTCTTTAACTGTGCGGCTGTCTTTTCAAGTTCAGTCTCCCTTTTACATAGAAAGGGAGTTCTTGTTGATAACCTCTCTACGGCTTGGTTTTCTAAATGCTCAATACACTTTCTAAAATATTGAACCAAACCACCTTGTAACATCCTCAATCTGGAGGCCTGAAGCTAAGCACTACAGATGCTGCAGTCATCCACAGTATAAACTTCTGGCGATCAAATACGGTATTGTTAATGGTATCTATAATAACAGAAGAACTTGAATATGAAACAAATCACGGATTTCAAAAGAACATTTTCCATTACATTTCAAAACACATATTCCATATTCAGGTTACACTATCCCATAACGTTTCACAGGTAATGATCAAATATAATAATTACATAAATACACAAAGAGCGACATATGATGATGCCCCCTTGGTTGACCAGAGTACTATATTGTCATAATTGACTTATTACACATAACAGAATCATACAAAATAAAACTCCTAAATAGCTATCTGTCAGCCACCTACTCGTCTCCGGATGCTTTATTCGTCAACCTACTAAAACTTGTAAAACATCAACCCTCGGCCTACTCAAATTAATTTTGAGTACCCGAGAGTTTAAGGGGAAAAACATAAACTTCGAGCCAGACATAAAGCCTGGTGTGAATAATACTATACATCTCGGTTATTTGATATTAAGTGAGACCACGCCGCTTAGCGGAACGGGTTTCCCCTTATTAATATCCTTTAGAAACATATCTTTTTGCAAACCTTTTCCTGCAACCAAAACTGGTTAAAACGGTAAAGCATTATCATGTAAACATACATGTCAAGTAATAAATGAACTATATGTCTGAACACTATAGTTTTGTTTGGCTAACTACTAACCTTTGGTTGACTCGAGCCTACCGGTCAATATAAACAAAATTTATCTAACATCTGTTAGAAACTTCTTTTTTGGACACTTTGTCCTTAACTATCTGTTAAATTCTTCTCTTCTGGACGATCTGTCTCTAACTTAACATCTCCCCGGGTCACTTGATCCTAACGGTTTTGCGGACTCACCAATAACCTATCTATATACAAATATATATTCCTTTCTATATGTAATCATAATTTTAGTCTTATCTGTGACAAAGCCCTACACACTGGAATTTTGGACTAAATTAGCTGGGGCTAATAGCTAATGTATAAGGCAGGATC
The DNA here is from genome assembly GCA_030737815.1 of Allium fistulosum. Classification (NCBI taxonomy): domain Eukaryota; kingdom Viridiplantae; phylum Streptophyta; class Magnoliopsida; order Asparagales; family Amaryllidaceae; genus Allium; species Allium fistulosum. Next base: position 1,397,522,065 of record CM060902.1, read on the forward strand.
CTATACCAGTCCCATCTGGTATTCTAATATCTGATTCATTTTACTTAGGGATATCATCCCTTAAATTTTCCTTGGAAACCTTTTCAAAATGATTTAAAATCTTTAAATCGAACTTAAATATGGAAAATACATATACTCTATGCTTTACTCAAAATCACCTTACCATGTTATTATATATATATATATACATTACTCAAACCTTTGTTGATGAAAAACATTTAAATCTTTGAAAGTACCCCTTTTGAATCCATTGAAAATACCCCTTTCGAAACCAAGTAAAACCTTTTATTCAATCTAGGCCAAAACCTTCCTTTTGAAACCATTCGTAGAAACCTTTGGAAACCATCTAAAAACTTACCTTTCGAATGCTTTAAAACCTTAGACATCTTTTTCTTTAAAACAATTTAAAACTACCTTTCGAAGTGCAAAAACCTTTCCTCTTAGACCTTTCGAAACCATTGGAAAACCTTCCTTTCGAAATCTTTCAAAACCAAGGGGGAACCACCCCTTCGAAACCTCCATTTAAAACCTTTTCAAAAGCAATAAAGCATTAAACCTTTCGAAAGCCTTTGGGTTCAATTTTAAAACATGTGAAAACCTTTCGAAACCATTCAAAATTTACTACTTCGAAACCTTTGAAAACCGTTTCGGTCGAAACCATTTGGATTATGCCTTCAAGTAGAGCAAAAGGATCAAAAACTCAATAAATTTGAAAGCATTCTTTTCGAAAGCTATTCCTAAGTAAAGAAGTGATGGTGTCGAAACCTATCTTCTGAAAGCATTAGAGAAGTGGCCATGTTTTAAAAACAAAGTATACCTTTCGAAACCATTAACTTCGAAAGATAAGAAAAGCGGCAGCTAGGGGTTTCCACCCTTTCGAAAGAATTACATAAAACAAAAGAGTGCAACCCATTCAAAACCATTTCTTTAAAATAGTTTGACCTGGTCGAAAGCTAACTAAGCCAAAAGCAATGCAGGCGCAACTATATTTTAAAACAAAGGCATGCTTCGACCCTATCGGAACCATACGTTTCGACTCTATACCTTCCCCAATTATCCAATTCGTTACGTACCAAGTATATTAATACCATGCACATTAGTTTTGAAAGTAATAGTGGCGAAACGTCTAGGTCGGAACCCCTGGTGCCGAAAGTGGCGAAACATGCTAAAAACAAGTAAATTTTGTCTTTAACTTAAAAGAGAAATACTTTTTTGACTAACCTGCTATGTTTGTCAAATTTTCATTGGTTACTAAATTTCTTTTTCAAAAATGCTGCCAAGATTTCAGAAATAATTAATAATTTTATTTTATAAAATACCCCTTCTCCTTTTATAATATCTAAAACATTTATGAAACGACCCCTATTATTAATTGTTTTAAATTATAGGATTTGATATAATTACTGAATAAAATTGTTAAAAATTAATTTAATGAATTATTAGTATAGTTATTGAATATGAATTTGGATAAAAATCTTGAAATAATTTTTTTTGGAAATTTGGGAATTATTTATATTGAAATAAATCATTTAGATATTTAATGTGTATCGATGGTATTTATGATAAATAACTAGAGTTGAATAATAAATGTGAATTATTTAGATAGAAATAAAATAATGTTGATAACTAAAATTTATTTGAAATTTAATGATTTCTTAATATTGATTTATTGGATAATTTAATTTGTTAAATTTAATATTGGAGATTATTTGAAGAATGGAATTACATATTTAATATGATTAAAAATGGTATAGGAAATTGATTCAAATTTTATTTAAATATGAATGAAGACAGATTTGAAATTGGATTTAAATGTGAATAATTAAAAATTGGAATTTTTATATTTTAATTAACGAGTAAAAAAAATTAGCCATTTTGGCAACTATCTTGGATTTCGACGAAATCAGTTTCATCGGATCCGTAATAGTGAATTATTGTAGGATTTCATGTTTCGTAGCGATCGGACTTGTCGTTTGGCCGTGCGAGCTTGAAACGCGTAGAATTTAATTTAAATAATTAATTTTGAAAAGCGATCTTCCACATACGATCGAATTAGGCTTCGAAATTAGTTCCATTGTGTTCGGAATAGGGGTAAAATATTATGAACGGCAGGCGACATGCGTCATTTGGAGTTCGGAATTTTTGTGAGCGAGTTAGTTTGATATTTTCTAACATTATATATATATATATTATTATTATTATTCCTTTTCTTTCTCTCCTTATCACTCGTTCAAGCCTACATCCCTAGCCCGCTCTAATCTTCCCCCCTTTCTTTTCGAATCACTACTTCCATTTAAAATAACGAGATCGATAAAAAAAAGCAAATGCGATCGAAAAAAAGGGCAAGGCAAACCATGAGCTCGCGTGCTGTACGGACTCGAGCACGAAGTTGAACGTGGATCTAGGGCTCGACGATGGCATTTGTTCATCATTTTGGGTTCACTACATTGGTTGTGCGCTCGAGTTGGAAGGCAGCATGGAGGCCTAGGGTTTAGGCTTTGCAGATTAGCGATTGATGTTTTGGGTGTTTCCTCGTTTTGTGCGTTCACGGTGCTGGTGATGGAAGGCGGTTGCACGAAGGTCGATGACGACGAGCAGGATGGTGGTGGTTGATCGGGGTGCGGCAGCTTATGGTTGTGTGGTCGATGAGGATCGATGGTGGCTTGGGTTTATTGGCTTGAGCCTGTGCATGAACGATGGAAGATAAGTTTTGTTTTTTTTGTTTTTTTATGTTAATTAAATTTTAATTATCTTCATGCTAATTAAAATCGTAACTATTTCATACATTGCCCGTTTTGAACGAAACAAGCTGTAGTGGATCCGGATCGACGTCGTCTTCAGCATGAAATCGAAGTGAAATTTATTTGAAGCTGAAATTATTTTCATTTCAAATAAAAAAGTGAGTGTTTTATACGCTCACGTTTGACTAATATATTTTTATGTTAGTAAAATTTATATCGCAAAGTGATTTAAATTTATTGATGGTTGTTTGATAAATTTAATTGACGTTTAATGACATATGAATTAATTAATATGATTTGAATTGATAGTTAAATTAAATTAGAATTTAACTTCTAGTAAAATCCCTGATCATTGATAATTGGTTGATTGTTGTGATTATTGATTGTTTGGATGATTGATTGTGATGGATGAAAATTGGTTGATATTTTAATGATTGGATGTTTAATTATTTTGATATATCATGTTATCACTCTGTATATTATTTATAGTATATAAAACTGTAAATTGTATTATTTCGGATAAAGTAAGAAATAGCTTGAAATGATATATACCTATGACATTTATTTTGGATTGAATGATATATATCCATCCTTGGAATTAAATTGAAATAATTGATTCACTTGGCCATATGATAGAAAATTATATACGGACACCGGATGGTTAAATTAAATGATTTTGAAATTTTTTGATTTGAAATTTGTTTAAAATGATTTGATTTAAAGAAATAAAAATCAAATTTATGGAAATCGAATTATTTTCTAATTTGAGCTTGGAATGTTGAAATTTAAATTTGATAATAGGAATTGTTTAAATAATTGAAGTTGAGATTTTGAAGTTATAATCGAAATATGATTTGAATTTCTGAAATTAATTTGTTTTAAAAGATTAGACATTTATTCGAACTTTGAATATTGCTAAGTAAAAACGATATAAAATGAAATTTCGAAATTTAGCTTGGAATTTAATTATGTTTGAAGATTTGGATTTTAAATTGGATATTGAAGGAAATTTTGATTTAAGTGCTTTGAATCGATATTTTAGAAATCGAACTCGGAATTGATATAAATCGAAATGGTTTAAATTTGGGAATTGAAGTGAAATTAATTTGGAATTGGAATTTAAATTAATCTGGAATAGGAATTAATTTGGAATTGGAATTTAAATTAATTTGGGATTGGAATTTAAATTAATTTGGAATTCGGAGTGAAATTAATTGGGAATTGAAATTGAAATTAATTTGGAATCAAAGTAAAATTCGACTTGAAATCGAAATTGAATCGATTAAATCAAAATGAGAATTGGAATTGATTTAAAATTGGGAAATTTGGAATTGAATCGGTTTGAATTTGAAACTATTTTCAAATGAAATTTTTATATAAACGGTTTAAAATCTATATTCTTTAAATATTCATATTATTTTGATTTTTCCCAAACTATTTTACTATATAAACCATTTTTAATAATCAAACTATTTTCTATTAAACTATTTTAACTATTTTAAAACTATTTAAACTATTTTCTAAAATTCAAACTGGTCAAATGGGTGAAATGTTTATATTTAAATCTTGGATTTAAATGCGAATTGGGTTAAAGTGAAGTTATAACCAAAATTTTAATTCGAAATAAATTTTAAAGTGAAATCGATATATCGAATTGAATTGACATTTTGAAGTAAAATATGATTTGTGAAGCGAATATGATGATTTCGAAATGGATTTGATTTTGAAACGAATATGATATTTTATATCAAGTACGAATTGTTTTCGAAATGTAAAAGTTCCAACCGGTGTGTAAAACGACGTTTGGTTGTAAAAGAAACCGGGGCATCTTATTGGCATGCTCTCTATCAATATTGGAACCACTTTAACAACTGTGTACGCAATGGATGATATCTAGAATGTAGTGGTTGAATTGGCAAACGTTTACTGGAATGAAGTAAGAGAACGATGATGGATAGCTTTGACACTCGTGTCATAATTAAAATGATTAAAACAGAAGCCTATGTCTGGCCACTGAGGTTAGCTACCTCTAGTGACATTGATCCCTCGTATTACTATTGTGATTTCATATTCGATGGGTGCACCTTTTTCGTTTGGATTGATTGTCGCGGTCGGCCACAGATGGGTTACGACCAGCCAGAAAAGGTAAACTGGTAGAATCTTACCTTGGGCATTGCCTCACGTGCCTTGTCATACTTATCCTTATACGAGCCCATTACGACTTTGGTTTAGTACTGTACCTATAGGGGACTCGCTGGCTACCGATGTACTGGTTGTGTTACAGGACCTGCATAGACTACATGCTATAAAAATGTGTTAAGGGGGATAATTTAAAGCCTTAACGCTATTTTGATATTTATTTTACTGATAGACATTATCTATTATAGTGTACACTATTACATATAGATAGTTTGACGGATCCTTAGGAGATGGAAAATCCCGTAACATCTCTTAAGTTATTACACTCATATTTCGTGCTATTGATTTGTCTTACATAAGAGTATTTTAGTCCTGACTCGAGTGTTTTTTTTCCATTATGCTCGGGTCAGCCCTGAGTTTTTCAGCGTATTGAAGATCATTTTTCTGGAGGACGAAGACGAAGATTTGGTATATTACTATTACTATTAATATTCCTGCATCACTTTGTATGTTGCATTATTCATTTATCCCTGGTGTATATATATAATTCTGATAAATATTGTATACATTATAATCAAATGTATAGTAAACAGCTTCATGAACTATTATTTGATTATTATATTTTATCGTTCCGCTGTGAGATTCTGTGTTTGTTTTCTTCTTCTTTTCTTATTTTTCTTAATTAACCTAATTGATTATCTACATTACGGATTGTTTAAGTTGGACATGTGTGGATTATTGTCGTTTAAACCTTCTGAAATGTGGGTCGTCACAATTGGTATCAGAGCTTTGGTTTAGCGATAACCTTAACTTTGTGGGGTTTGACTCATTAGAGATAGGGTAGTAATACTCTAGAATGAGTCTATTTGAGCATATATATATATGAGAGAGTGTACTTATTAGTGTTATAAAATATTTTATATTGTGTTTACTTATCCGTTGATTTGTTTATGAATTTTGGTCAGTGCGTGGGACACCATGTTATCGATAGGGGTTTCTAAACACTTAAACGAGGCAAGTCGACATAATATTGTTTTAAAATGGGGGTAAATGAAATAATTTTACCTAAATTATTTTATACATATATAATGATAATTTTTAATGAAATTGTTGTTAGGAGATGATAATATTTAGTTATCATCAATTATTGGTTGAATTAAAATAAAACAAATACTTAATGAATTTTATTTTACGAAGCATTTGATATTAAATTGAATTGAAATCAATTAGAATAAGAATTGGTTAAAATGATCAAGTTGTAAATTAATGAACTAGTTTGGTAATAAGGTAAGGAAATTTGTATAGAAATGATAAATAAAAGAAAAGAAAATTTGAGAATTTGAGAATTTAAAATCCTTTTGTTTTCAAAATTATTTTCGAAGCCTTCAAAATTAATATTAATATTATTTAAAAGAGTTTTTGACTAGAAAAATATTTTGAAAGATTTTTGGAAAAAAAATAAAAGCATTAAACTCGATTTGGTCGCTGGGAAATAATTCTGCGGATGACTAAAGCATCACCAGTATTCATTTTCGAGTTTCTAAGTGAGAATTTCTACCTAAAGAAATTTGTTTTCGATTAAAACAAGTTTTGATTGTGGAAAAAAATTGTTCTAAGTATGATTTGATAAATATATGAAAATAGTTTTGAAATTATAATTGAAAATAGCATAGATTAAAATAATTTTAAACTTATAAATTTGAACTGGAAAGTAAAAAAATTAAACTTTAAACTGTTGAATATTTATGGTTAAACAAACAAAAGAAAATTTTGAATTTGAGACACGAAATAAAATAATTAACTTAAGAAATGTTAAATAAATTGAGTTAGTGAAATTAAGTAAATAAAATATAATTTAACTCATAAAAGCTTAAATAAAATTTGAAATGTAATTGAAATGAATTAGGTAAAATAATAAAATGAAATTTTAAATGGATAAATTGTATAATTTATAGATTTGAGAATTATAAGCTAAAAACAAATTTTAAATTTGGTTGAATGTGAATGATAAGAAAAGAAATAAATATATTTAAAATAGTGTGAAATAAAAAAAGAAATGGATTAAATGAAATAGAATTTCACTTAATAAAAGATTAAATGAGTTGAGTGGGATTTGAATAGAACTAGAGGAATTAGTAAAGTGAATTATTTCCACTTGAGCTATAAAATGAATTAATAAATGAATACGAACTTGAATTTTAAAATGAAATGTAATTTAAGTGTGAAAGAAATAAAATAAATAAGTGTAAGTAAAATTAATATGAGCAATTGAATTTAATTTAAATTGGATGAAAATAAATTAAATGCAAATAGAATGAGTTTCAATAAAATTGAATGGTAACAAATTGAATATAAAATAAGTAAGGGAATAAAGTATAAATTGAAGTTTAACTTAAGAGGAGTTGAATAAAATTGATGGTGAAGATTTTTATTAATATGAATTGGAGTTATAAAATAAAATTTACTGAAGTAAAATTATTAAAATGAATTTAAATTTATGAAATAAACTAATTAAGTGAATCAATGGATTAATATGAACTTAAGTTATGGAATAATAATAAAAATGAGTTGAAATTTGTAAAATGTTTATTATAAACTTAAATGGTTTATAAATAATATTAGTATTAAAATACTATGTGATAATGAAATATATTTAACTTAAAAAGGTTAAATGGAATGAAAATTCATTGGATGATAAACAAAAATGAAGGTCATTAAAATAAATATTAATCAATTTAAAGTCAAATGTAAATAGATTGAATTATAATCAATCAATTGTGAATGTAATGAATATTGGTTGATTGAATAAAAATGGATTGAAACCAAATTAGTTGAATGTAAAATTTAAAAGCGAATGAATTGAATATAAATCCATTGAATGATTAAGGAAATGAATGTTAATCAATTGAACGTGAATAAATTTAAGGTGAACCAATTAAATTCGAAAGAAATACATGTGAATAAATTGAAAGCAAACAAATTGTATATAGATGAATAAATGTCAATGAATTGAAAGTAAATAAAATTTAATATTGATAGGAAATGAAAGTATAATAAACCGAATATTGACATTAGGAAGTGTGAATTGGTAGTGTTGTGAATAAGATTGGATGGATATTGTTTGTTGGATGTTTGTTTTGTTGCATTTGCTATATTCATTTATGTTTATTGCATAATCCATGTTATATATCGATTTTACTCTTTATATATATGTTCTCATTTGGTTATCGAGTGTTTAGTAGATTTGGATGGCGTATGCTAGCTTTTGGAGCTCGATTACGCATTATGTTGCTTTTGCTTGCTTAATACGAGCGGACTCGCTTGTATTATTAATAATAAGGTACGTATCTCGGATTACATACCGCGATTTTATGTTTTTACCCTTCGGGATGCCTCATCATTGAGATGAGTTGTATATTTGATATCTATTTGGTATATTTGTGTTATATATTATGTTGTAAAAAATTTCCGATCGAGCCGCGCAAAGGAGACTCTGACGAAATTTTCCGTAGATCCGGGTGTTAGATTTTTTTTTGAAATTTTAACATTTTTATAGTTTATTTTTATATATAAGTTATATTTTCAGTAAAATCGATATCAAAGTGGCGTAGTAGAAGCGTAGTAATAGTTTTGCAAATAAGATTTTAATGTTTTATAAGTTGATAGTTTTGAATAAAATATATTGTATGTTAAATTCCGTACTTAATGCGTTTTTGAGGATGAAAGTTTTGAGTGGGGGAGTATGTAACGACCCGTATTTTTAACTGTTTTAAATTATAGGATTTGATATAATTACGAAATAAAATGGTTAAAAATAAATTTAATGAATTATTAGTGTAGCTATTGAATATGAATTTGGATAAAATTCTTGAAATAAACAATTTCGAAATTTTGGGAATTATTTATATTGAAATAAATTATGTGTACCGATGGTATTTATGATAAATAACTGGAGTTGAATAATAAATGTGAATTATTTAGATAGAAATAAAATAATGTTGATAACTAAAATTTATTTGAAATTTAATGATTTGTTAGTATTGATTTATTGGATAATTTAATTTGTTAAATTTAATATTGGAGATTATTTGAATAATGGATTTAATATGATTAAACATGGTATAGGAAATTGATTCGAATTTTATTTAAATATGAATGAAGACGGTTAACATTTGAAATTGGATTTAAGTGTGAATAAATAAAAATTGAAATTTTTATATTTTAATTAACGAGTACCATTTTGGAAACTTTCTCGAATTTCGATGAAACTAGTTTCATCGGATCCGTAATAGTGAATTATTGTAGGATTTCAAGTTTCGTAGCGATCGGACTTGTCGTTTGGCCGTGCGAGCTTGAAATGCATAGAATTTAATTTTAGAATTTAATTTAAATAATTGATTTTGAAAAGCTATCTTCCACATACGATCAAAATAGGCCTCGAAATTAGTTCCATTGTGTTCGGAATGAGGGTAAAACATTATGAACGCCAGGCGGCACGCGTCATTTGGAGTTCGGAATTTTTGTGAGCGAGTTGGTTTGATATTTTCTAACATTATATATACATATATATTATTTTCCTTTCCTTTATCTCCTTATCACTCGATCAAGCCCACATCCCTAGCCCGCTCCAGTCTTTTCCCCTTTCTTTTCGAATCACAGCCTCCATTTAAAAAAATCGAGATCGATAAAAAAAAGAAAATATGATTGAAAAAAGAGAGGGCAAGGCAAACCATGAGCACGCACGTTGTTCGGGCACGAGCACGAAGTTGAACATGGATCTGGGGCTCGGCGATGGCGTTTGTTCATCATTTTGGGTTTGCTGCATTGGTTGTGCGCTCGAGTGTGGAAGGCGGCGTGGAGGCCTAGGGTTTAGGCGTTGTAGATTGGCGATTGGGGTTTTAGGTGGTTCCTCGTTTTGCGCGTTCACGGCGCTGGTGATGGAAGGCGGTTGCACAAAGGTCGACGACGGCGAGTAGGATGGTGGTGGTTGATCGGGGTGCGGCAGCTCCTATGGTTGTGCGGTCGATGAGTATCGATATCGGCTTGGGTTTATCGGCTTGAGCCTGTGCGTGAACGATGGAAGATAAGTTTTGTTTTTTTATGTTAATTACATTTTAATTATCTTCATGCTAATTAAAATCGTAACTAAATCATACAAGGCCCGTTCCGAACGAAACAAGCTGCAATGGATCCGTATCGACGTCGCCTTCAACATGAAATCGAAGTGAAACGTATTTGAAGCTGAAATTATTTTCAGTTTCAAATAAAAAGGTGAGTGTTTTATATGCTCATGTTTGACTAATATATTTTTATGTTAGTAAAATTTATATCGCAAAGTGATTTAAATTTATTGATGGTTGTTTGATAAATTTAATTGACGTTTAATTGACATCTGCATTAATTAATAGGATTTGAATTGATAGTTAAATTAAATTAGAATTTAACTGCTAGTAAAATACCTGATCATTGACAATTGGTTGATTGTTGTGATTATTGATTGTTTGGATGATTGATTGTGATGGATGAAAATTGGTTGACATTTGAATGATTGGATGTTTAATTATTTTGATATATCATGTTATCACCCTGTATATTATTCACAGTATATAAAACTGTAAATTGTATTATTTCGAATAAATTAAGAAATAGCTTGAAATGATATATACCTATGACATTTATTTTGGATTAAAATGATATATATCCATCATTGGAATTAAATTGAAATAATTGATTCACTTGACCATAGGATAGAAAATTACATACGGACACCGAATTGGTTAAATTAAATGATTTTGAAATTTTTTGATTTGAAATTTGTTTAAAATGATTTGATTTAAAGAAATAAAAATCGAATTTATGGAAATCGAATTATTTTCGAATTTGAGCTTGGAATGTTGAAATTTAAATTTGATAACAAGAATTGTTTAAATAATTGAAGTTGAGATTTTGAAGTTATAATCGAAATATGATTTGAATTTCTAAAATTAATTTGTTTTAAAAGATTGTACTTTTATTCGAACTCTAAATATTGCTAAGTAAAAGTGATATAAAATGATATTTCGAAATTGAGCTCGGAATTTAATTATGTTTGAAAATTTGGATTTTAAATTGGATATCGAAGGAAATTTTGATTTAAGTGTTTTGAATCGATATTTTGGAAATCGAACTCGGAATTGTTATAAATCGACATGGTTTAAATTTTAGAATTGAAGTGAAATTAATTTGGAATTGGAATTTAAATTAATCTGGAATTGAAATTAATTTGGAATTGAAATTAATTTTGAATTGGAATTTAAATTAATTTGGGATTGGAATTTAAATTAATTTGGAATTAGAAGTGAAATTAATTTGGAATTGAAATTGAAATTAATTTGGAATCGAAGTAAAATTCGATTTGAAATCGGAATTGAATCGATTAAATCGAAATGGAAATTGGAATTGATTTAAAATTGGGAAATTTGGAATTGAATCGGTTTGAATTTGAAACATTTTCAAATGAATTATTTTTATATAAACGGTTTAAAATCTATATTCTTTAAATATTCAAATTATTTTGATTTTTCCCAAACTGTTTTACTATATAAACTATTTTTAATACTCAAACTATTTTCTATTAAACTATTTTAACTATTTTAAAACTATTTAAACTATTTTCTAAAATTCAAACTGGTCAAAACAGTGAAATGTTTATATTTAAATCTTGGATTTAAATGCGAATTGGGTTAAAGTGAAGTTATAACCAAAATTTTAATTCGAATCAAATTTTGAAATGAAATCAATATATCGAACTGAATTGACATTTTGAAGTAAAATATGATTTTTGAAGCGAATATGATGATTTCGAAATGGATTTGATTTTTGAAGCGAATATGATGATTTTGAAATGGATTTGATTTTGAAACGAATATGATATTTTGATATCAAGTACGAATTATTTTCGAAATGTAAAAGTACCAACCGGTGGGTAAAACGACGTTTGGTTGTTAAAGAGACTGGGGCCTCTTATTGGCATACTCTCTGTCAATATTAGAACCACTTTAACAACTGTGTACGCGGTGGATGATATCCAGAATGTAGTGGTTGAATTGGCGAACGTTTACTGGAATGAAGTAAGAGAACGATGATGGATAGCTTTGACACTCGTGTTATAATTAAAATGACTAAAACAGGAGCCTATGTCCGGCCACTGAGGTTAGCTACCTCTAGCGACGTTGATCCCTCGTATTACTATTGTGATTTCATATTCGATGGGTGCACCTTTTTCGTTTGGATTGATTGTCGCGGTCGGCTACGGATGGGTTACGACCAGCCAGAAAGGGTAAACTGGCAGAATCCTACCTTGGGCATTTCCTCACGTGCCATGTCATACTTATCCTTATACGAGCCCATTACTACTTTGGTTTAGTACTGTACCTATAAGGGACTCACTGGCTACCGATGTACTGGTTGTGTTACAGGACCTGCATAGACTACATGCTATAAAAATGTGTTAAGGGGGATAATGTAAAGCCTTAACGCTATTTTGATTATTTTACTGATATACATGATCTATTATAGTGTACACTATTACATATAGATAGTTTGACGGATTCTTAGGAGATGGAAAATCCCGTAACATCTCTTAAGTTATTACACTCATATTTCGTGATATTGATTTGACTTACATAAGAGTATTTTAGTCCTGACTCAAGTGTTTTGTTTTCCCATTATGCTAGGGCCAGCCCTGAGTTTTTCAGCGTATTGAAGGTCATTTTTCTGGAGGACGAAGACGAAGATTTGTTATTGTAACATCCCGCCCTTTTGACCGCCCCTAGTCGGTAATTAAACCAACTTGAAACGTTCAAAATGACAGATTGTTATTTAGTTTATAGAGTTTAAACAGAATCAGCCACAGAATCATAGAATAATAATAATATTTCACAAAAATGAATTATTTTTCCCAGAGTTTATACAATGTATTATATTTATACAACGGAATATTTCTTTAAGTACAAAATCCCCGAACTAAAGTGAGCGTTTCCCCCTCTCTCTAACTTCGCTGCCCGAAAACCTTCAAGCTGCAAAACACTCGGTCTGACCCGAGTATTACATTCAAAAGAAAATAATACACAGGTCAGTCTAATTCAAACTCAGTTATTAGTGCATAGAGTCAATAGTAATCAAATAATCAAATAGACGACAGTCACAATAATTCTCGTCTATCCGACCCTTTTAATAAAGAAATCGGATGATGATAATTATAACACTTAACAGTGTTAAAAACAAATCAGTAGATTCAAATTATCAACGAAGATATATGAAAGGATTATCAATGAAGATAATTTGGACAACATTAGAATTGCCTAAACGGCAATTATCAACAAAATCTAATTATTAAATAAATCATTAGAAACTCATAATCCAATTATTAAAAAGATAATTAGATAACAACAAAATGATCAAATCAAATTAAATGTCACTTAAAACATCAATACTGATTGGCTGCAGTACACGCACGCATGCACTGCCTTGCCAATACGGCATATGAAATACGCAAAAGATCAATGATCAGAAACAGATGGCCTTAACTCAAATCAAAATGAACCATCAAATCAACAAAGTGCTCATGAAGGCACGATGAAAATTCACAATCAATCACAAGGTCAAACCCAAAATACCGGATTCAACTCAAGTGTAGTCAGAAAAACAATCCATTTGCATCAATGCAATGCAAAACAACAAGGGCAAAATCACAACAAAAGAAACTGCAACCACCACAAATATTCAAGGGCAAAACTGCAACAAACTACAGCCACCTCATGAATACAAGGGCACAGCAAATACAAACCGCAACCACAACATGTTGCAATTATACTTGAAAACAAATGCACAGCATACGTAAAAATGAATAGCACCTAGGCACCAAGGCCACAGGTTGACAACAATTGAATTTTTGCATGCAACCTGTACACGACAGTTGGGATAATAAAGGACACACAAGTGCCTAGTGTACAATTAATGTCCAGCAAAACAAGCAAATAGGCCAGGCACCAGTACAATTCCATGAAACTGGATAACATGAAGCAGTAACTAATATACTTGAACATGAAGGCAAGTTGACACAGTTTCAAGCCGGAATGAACCCTGCAATATGTACAAAATGTGTACCAAACAAATGCACAAATGCAGCTGCATATACAAGGGGTGTGTCAACGTAAAATGAATCAGAGAATACAAACCACCACATCAAGTGATACTAAGTGCAACAGAATCTCAAGCATCGCCAACAAAAGGATACAACTACATGAACACCGCAGTATGAAGGTGAGGGCACCAAAATATGGCACCACAACACACAACAATAAAAGATACAAAGAATCAGTACCCAAGAGAGGCAACTGGTAACCACATGTATACATATACATGCTATCATCAACTACAAAAATGCAAACAATTCACCTATACTAGGTACAGGTCAAAAGTGCAATCGTGAATAAAATTCACAAATTACCAATATATATCAATATCAAATGAAACAACACTAAAATAAGCAAGTGTCAAAGGTAGTTCGAACAAAGCCAAGAAATGCCAAAGTCGAACAAAATCATTTCGTTAAAATCAAGCCAAACCCGAGGCCAACACTATCACCAGCCAAAGTCAGGTGAGAAACGAATTAAAGCACAAAACAAAATTCAACCAATTTTTTTTTCCAAAACCGAAGTTTATCACCAATTCAAAGCCGAGGTGGTCAGGGCTAGATCGAACAAAGTTAGAGGTAGTATTTTCAAGAACCAACAAAGAAATTAAAGCAACTGTTAATGATCGAATACATAAAACAGCAGATCAATCGAACAAGGATGAAAGTCGAACAAAACAACATCCCCAAACTCACACATATATATGAAATCGACCTGAATTAGATGTGAGTAATTAACCATTACTCACCTTAGTCTCGACGCAAAAAGAAGCAGCGTGTTCGAATAGATGAAGAGTCGAAGCCGTGGTCCTCAAAAGACGAACGATTGACGAAGCGAAGGAAGCGTCGATCGACTGAGCAAGCAACGACCTTCGATCGAGCATACAAAAGTCGTATCTTCAATTTATCTAAAACCCTAGCTTGGAAAGGGGAACGACGAGACGAGATGAAGCCGCCATTTTTTTCTTCTTCTTTTTTCGTTTGAATTTCTTTCTGACTTCGAACGACTTCGGCCATGCTTTGAAAGGAAGGTTGCGTGATTTTAGGCGTGGGTTAAGGCGTGATGATTTTTTTTTCTTTGAACGTACTGAAGACAGTATGGTGTAAGTAAATATAGAAGAGTGCTTGTACATATATAGGCTAATTATCTTAGTAGCAAAGAGGTGAACGTACAAACCATGTGATGCAAACACGTTTGCATTTAAATGCAAACAAGAAAAACTTGCTATTTGCCGGTACACTATCTTTTTCTTTTATTTTGTATCAGAGATTAATATTTGTTTTTTCTTATAATGGGGACTGAAATGATTTTAACAAATTCAAATTGACTTTATTTGTTGCTTGTATTATAAACAACTTTCCATAATTAATATGTTGCTGTAATTTATTTTAATGTATTCACTTTCTCCTTTACAAAGTTTATTAATATGTCATCTGAATTTATCTATGTGTATTTATTTTATTTATTTTGTATTGATAAAATTTATTCCTTTTTAAACATCATTATCTATATTACATTCATTTGCATATATCATATCAAATGTCAAAAATGTAGAGTCTTAAATTTAATCGAATAAGATAAACTTGATTTTTAAAATCCAAAGATTCTATACTTTAAAATTTCAAAGCAAATTTCCTTTACATTATTTATAAATCCCAATTCAAATTTAAATTCAAATATATTTCTCATATTAACTTGAAAAATTCAAACAACTTCACAATTTCAAATCAAAAATTAATTTTAATTATTAATTTAAAATAATTTAAAATTCGGGATCGTTACAATCTCCCCTCCTTAAAAGAATTTCGTCCCGAAATTATAAGTTAGGAAAAATGATTGTTAAAATCCTTCCGATACTTATACCCTACACAATTTTACTAAGCTCGAAACTTATTAAAAATAAATAAATATAGGATTCATTCCATTTATTTTATCTCACTAGCTTTGTTCATTGATTTCTACAATCAAAACGCAAAAGTCCTTTACCAAATTTTTCGACTTACAAAACTTAGATTTAAACTTGGAATTTTTTTTCATGTTAGAGATTTTCATATTATATCTTTTCCAAAGCTGTGGACTTTCAAGACATTTTAAAGATCTTCTTCTTTAGTTTACTAGGTTGGAATTATGTAATTTTTAATTTCAGACTATTGATTTGCTATTTACAGTTTGAAAATACTTACTAACTCGAAGTTTAAAAAGTCTATCGTCGTTCTTACAGACATTAGGCATACGCTGGCCAGGCGCAAGACTAAAAATCTCCAAGTACTAAATATACTTGCTTCAACTCCCAGTGAAAATACTTAAAAATCCTTTTTTAAAAAAAATGGATATGGAAAGCACGTTCCCCCATGGGTCACAGTTACTCGGCGGTTACGCTACTATCCCAGTAGAATCGCTTGTAATCTGTAGATTTCACATCTCTTGAATTTCGCCATGGTTGTTGCCATAGATCGCAGTTCACACGGCGGTTACGCTACTATCCCAGTAGAATCGCTTGTAACCGTAGGCATCTCACCCCTCAAATTTCGCTTATGGCATCTAGATTGCAGTTTACACGGCGGTTGCGCCACTATCCCAGTGGAATCGCTTGTAACTGTAGGCATCACGCCTCTCAAATTTCGCTAGTATACATCATAATCAATCAACATGATCCCATCACGAGGGATTCCAATTCAAATGGTCACTCCAACTAATGGAAATTCTACGTAGCTACGAATTTCAAATGGACACTCATACCGAGTTCCAACACCTTCACAGATTTTAAATGGAAGGTACTTTTCCATATCCTCAGTTTAGAAAACATAATGTCATATATATGTAGTACTTCATTTCACATTTCGTACATATCATACCTATGTAAACTTACATAAGATTTCCATAACAATTACTTTCCAAACTGATGGTTTTCGAATTTACTGCATTCTCATATATAAGTTCTGAAAACCTACATACCCATAACGAATGGAGGATTCCTGAATTTTCCATCTCGTTACCAATTTTAAAATTTTCCTCTATGTCGATTTGGAAGTTTAAGGTTATCTCAAACCCAATTCATATTCATAATTCAATTTATTATCGACTTCACATTCGATTTGGATTACACGTTACCTTGTCAATTCACAACACATAATTGATGTCTACCGATATATAACCTCTAAGCTCGTACGTCTCAAAGAAGGGTGTTAAGCTAAGAGAATAAATTCTTCGCCACCAAACAGATATATATTTAATAGAGATCAATTGCTATGTCATCAATTCACAATGTTAGACATACAATCCAAACCGACCATCCGAAATTCAAAACTCAACTTATATTGTTTTTGGTGTCGAAGTTAAATTCAATTTAACTCAAGATTCAATCTTTTTGAAAAAATTTCAAGTTGAACTAATTGTTCAAATTTCCCATTTAATTTTTTTTCCAACTTCGACTCAATTCATAGTTTGAATCCCGCATACTTTTCACAATATTGGTTTTAAACCGACTTTAAACTTTCCAATATTAAGTTTTCCACTTAACTTAATTCTCTGCAAGTTCAAATTTAAATTCATCACTGAATCTATTAAATTTATTATGGATTATCATGTTGACAACTTCAAATTTGAAATTCTAAATTCCATTTGAACTTTGCATATGCTTTCTATTTCCAAAATAATCAACTAGTTCTTTAGTAAGCCATTCATCGACTTGGTTCCATTGGATTCATATCTCCACATTAACTATTTTAGGCATTAGTCTAAACTTGAAATATAAGCTTTACATCAAAACTAGTTTGATTCATACAATTAAGTCAACAAATAAATTTCCTTCCCATGACGCTATTTTATTAAAATATTTCTTTCCGTACAAAACTATACATAGCTTAATACTTTTAAAATACGTACATAGAAGATTTTGGATTACAAAAGATAGTATTACAAAATATACTGATTGCTTCAAATATATTGATTGGTTTAAGATTCAGAATTATTGAGGACTATTGACTTCCTGTCTGGTAGTACGCATCTTAGCCAAACTTCCCTCTTTGGTTTGTACTATTTCTGGTTGTATTAAAGGAGGATTAACACATTCAAAGTCAACATGTCCCCAATTCCTACAGTTCCCGCAAAAATATGTGATGTTCCCATCCTTATCTATCGTCCTTACACTTTTCGCTCTAGCTAATCGGGCTATAGCTTGCTTTCCATGCTGCCTTTCGGTGCAATTTATGGCTATATGTCCAGTCTAGCGACAATGATAGCAGATTTTCAATCTGTCGACTGGTAAATCAAGTGCGCGCTTCTTCCTTTTCACTTCAGGGCAATGACTAAGAAAATGCCCTTTGCTTTAACATTTAAAACACACAATCTCGGGACGAGCGAACCGGTCATCCACATTCCTTTTCTTTCTCTTCTCTCGGCATGTAACGGCAAAATGTCCTTTTTTATGACATCGATAACAGATAACATCATCATAGGGACCAGGTCCTTGCCTTTCATTGATTTTCCTTTCAATTTTCGCATGTGCCACTTCTGCTTCTCTACGGGCAATTGCTCTTTGTTCACGGCGTGCTGCTTTTTGTGCTTCGGTTTTCGCCATTATAATTAACAAGATGTTTTCGAAGTTTCCTATTAAAATTTGCAATCCTTATTAGCAGAGGTTGGATTATTCAATCATTTCCCAAGACAATTTGCAAATTTACATTATCTTGATATATAGGATTATTATTCAATCAAACTTGAGATTTAACTCCGGATTTTTTTATTTCAAACATTTGAAATATACATATATATACATACTTGCGTATCAAACTTTGCTTGAAACATAAAAACAAAAATTATTTTATTTTATTATTTTCGAAAATATTTTGAAAAATTACTTGAATTTTTTTCTTCTTCTTCCGTATATACTACTAGTATTGTTTTTCAAAACATTTGAGATCAAATTTTCAAAAGAATTCGGAATCAAATTCCCAAGTTGTAGTTCAATGACCCCCTTGGCTATAACTAAATTGACATGTCATTTTATTTCCCAATTATTACTTTGAAGATATTCAAAATATTTGATTTAAACCAATTCATTAATTCACTTAACTTATATTTTATTTTTTTTCATAAATCTCAGCAATTCGATAATGGGTTTTTGAATGGTCGGGACTCAAATCTAAGGAGACCTTACTGAAGAGAAACTATCGCAAACCTAAATTTAGAGAGGGGGATTTCCGAAAAGGATTTGAATTTTCAGAATACCTTTTATTTAAAAAAAACGATTTTATACTTCTTTAGATTGGAAAAATGCTTTCTTTAAAGTGATTCTAGTAACTATTCATATTATATGCCATAAACTAAGCTTTGTATAAACCAAAGCTCTGATACCACTTTGGAACATCCCGCCCTTTTGACCGCCCCTAGTCGGTAATTAAACCAACTTGAAACGTTCAAAATGATGGATTGTTATTTAGTTTATAGAGTTAAACAGAATCAGCCACAGAATCACAGAATAATAATAATATTTCACAAAAATGAAATTTTTTTTTCCAGAGTTTATACAATGTATTATGTTTATACAACGGAATATTTCTTTAAGTACAAAATCCCCGAACTAAAGTGAGCGTTTCCCCCTCTCTCTAACTTCGCTGCTCGAAAACCTTCTAGCTGCAAAACACTCGGTCTGACCCGAGTATTACATTCAGAAGAAAATAATACACAGGTCAGTCTAATTCAAACTCATTTATTAGTGCATAGAGTCAATAATAATCAAATAATCAAATAGACGACAATTACAATAATTCTCGTCTATCCGACCCTTTTAATAAAGAAATCGGATGACGGTAATTATAACACTTAACAGTGTTAAAAACAAATCAGTAGATTCAAATTATCAACGAAGATATATGAAAGGATTATCAATGAAGATAATTTGGAAAACATTAGAGTTGCCTAAACGGCAATTATCAACAAAATCTAATTATTAAATAAATCATTAGAAACTCATAATCCATTAAAAAGATAATTAGACAACAACAAAATGATCAAATCAAACTAAATCAATTCAAACAATTAAAATGTCACTTAAAACATCAATACTGATTGGCTGCAGTACACGCACGCGTGCACTGCCTTGCCAATACGGCATATGAAATACGCAAAAGATCAATGAATCAGAAACAGATGGCCTTAACTCAAATCAAAATGAACCATCAAATGAACAAAGTGCTCATGAAGGCACGATGAAAATACACAATCAATCACAAGGTCAAACCCAAAATGCCGAATTCAACTCAAGTGTAGTCAGAAAAACAATCCATTTGCATCAATGCAATGCAAAACAACAAGGGCAAAATCGCAACAAAAGAAACTGCAACCACCACAAATATTCAAGGGAAAAACTGCAACAAACTACATCCACCTCATGAATACAAGGGCACAGCAAATACAAACTGCAACCACAACATGTTGCAATTATACTTGAAAAAAAATGCACAGCATACGTAAAAATGAATATCACCTAGGCACCAAGGCCACAGGTTGACAACAATTGAATTTTTGCATGCAACCTGTACACGACAGTTGGGATAATAAAGGACACACAAGTGCCTAGTGTACAATTAATGTCCAGCAAAACAAGCACATAGGCCAGGCACCAGTACAACTCCATGAAACTGGATAACATGAAGCAGTAACTAATATACTTGAACATGAAGGCAAGTTGACACAATTTCAAGCCGGAATGAACCCTGCAATATGTACAAAATGTGTACCAAACAAATGCACAAATGCAACTGCAGATACAAGGGGTGTGTCAACGTAAAATGAATCAGAGAATACAAACCACCACATCAAGTGATACTAAGTGCAACAGAATCTCAAGCATCGCCAACAAAAGGATACAACTACATGAACACCGCAGTATGAAGGTGAGGGCACCAAAATATGGCACCACAACACACAACAATAAAAGATACAAAGAATCAGTACCCAAGTGAGGCAACTGGTAACCACATGTATACATATACATGCTATCATCAACTACAAAAATGCAAACAATTCAACTATACTAGGTACAGGTCAAAAGTGCAACCATGAATAAAATTCACAAATTACCAATATATATATCAATATCAAATGAAACAGCACTAAAATAAGCAAGTGTCAAAGGTAGTTCGAACAAAGCCAAGAAATGCCAAAGTCGAACGAAATCATTTCGTTAAAATCAAGCCAAACCCGAGGCCAACACTATCACCAGCCAAAGTCAGGTGAGAAACGAATTGAAGGACAAAACAAAATTCAACCAATTTTTTTTTTCCAAAACCGAAGTTTATCACCAATTCAAAGCCGAGGTGGTCAGGGCTAGAATCGAACAAAGTTAGAGGTAGTATTTTCAAGAACCAACAAAGAAATTAAAGCAACTGTTAATGATCGAATACATAAAACAACAGATCAATCGAACAAGGACGAAAGTCGAACAAAACAACATCCCCAAACTCACACATATATATGAAATTGACCTAAATTAGATGTGAGTAATTAACCATTACTCACCTTAGTCTCGACGCAAAAAGAAGCAGCGTGTTCGAATAGATGAAGAGTCGAAGCCGTGGTCCTCAAAAGACGAACGATTGACGAAGCGAAGGAAGCGTCGATCGACTGAGCAAGAAACGACCTTCGATCGAGCATACAAAAGTCGTATCTTCAATTTATCTAAAACCCTAGCTTGAAAAGGGGAACGACGAGACGAGATGAAGCCGCCATTTTTTTCTCTTTTTTTTCGTTTGAATTTCTTTCTGACTTCGAACGACTTCGGCCATGCTTTGAAAGGAAGGTTGCGTGATTTTAGGCGTGGGTTAAGGCGTGATGATTTTTTTTTCTTTGAACGTACTGAAGACAGTATGGTGTAAGTAAATATAGAAGAGTGCTTGTACATATATAGGCTAATTATCTTAGTAGCAAAGGGATAAACGTACAAACCATGTGATGCAAACACGTTTGCATTTAAATGCAAACAAGAAAAACTTGCTATTTGCCGGTACACTATCTTTTTCTTTTATTTTGTATCAGAGATTAATATATATTTTTTCTTATAATGGGGACTGAAATGATTTTAACAAATTCAAATTGACTTTATTTGTTGCTTGTATTATAAACAACTTTCCATAATTAATATGTTGCTATAATTTATATTAATGTATTCACTTTCTCCTTTACAAAGTTTATTAATATGTCATCTGAATTTATCTATGTGTATTTATTTTATTTATTTTGTATTGATAAAATTTATTCCTTTTTAAACATCATTATCTATATTACATTCATTTGCATATATCATATCAAATGTCAAAAATGTAGAGTCTTAAATTTAATCGAATAAGATAAACTTGATTTTTAAAATCCATAGATTCTATACTTTAAAATTTCAAAGCAAATTTCCTTTACATTATTTATAAATCCCAATTCAAATTTAAATTCAAATATATTTCTCATATTAACTTGAAAAATTCAAACAACTTCACAATTTCAAATCAAAACTTAATTTAATTATTAATTTAAAATAATTTAAAATTCGGGATCGTTACAGGTATATTACTATTACTATTAATATTCCTGCATCACTTTGTCTGCTGCATTATTCATTTATCCCTGGTGTGTATATATAACTTTGATAAATGTTGTATAGATTATAATCAAATGTATAGTAAACAGCTTCATGAACTATTATTTGATTATTATATTTTATCGTTCCGCTGTGAGATTCTGTGTTTATTTTCTTCTTCTTTTCTTATTTTTCTTAATTAACCCAATTGATTATCTACATTACAGATTGTTTAAGTTGGACAT
Organism: Allium fistulosum; assembly: GCA_030737815.1. NCBI lineage: Eukaryota > Viridiplantae > Streptophyta > Magnoliopsida > Asparagales > Amaryllidaceae > Allium > Allium fistulosum. Next base: position 1,397,544,935 of record CM060902.1, read on the forward strand.
GTGTGGATTATTGTCGATTTAAACCTTCCGAAATGTGGGTCGTCACAATTTAAGTCCCATACCTCAAATAATTTTATATATTCATTAAAACACTTAGGAAAATTCTATAAAAATTGCAAAAAATCATTTTCTATATGTTTTCTAACATATATATATTTCAGACTCAAATAAATAATTATTTATCCATAAATAATTTACAATCCAAATAATCATTTTTTCCACTAGAAAGTTTATATAAAATCCACAATAATTCAGAAAATTATGAAAATTGAAATCCATCTCTAAAATATCATTTCTAATCAAAATCTAAAATCCCAAGGTATTTGCATGGCATTTAATAAGGTTTTCATATCAAAACATATCATAAAATCCATATGAACAAGCATATATAAACATTTAATCTCAAAAACATGGCATAAACCTGCAAAACACTTCGGATTTAAATAAAAATCGAAAACATTTAAGAAAATGAGATGTAGTCATTATTCACCTTAGCTTGAGATTAAGGATTTGAGATTTTAATGGCTTTTGATTTGATTTATCTTCCTCCTTAGCTTTTTCTTCCTCTGGTTCTCTAAAATGGTGGCCGACCTCTATGTTTTAAATTTGCAAATGAGGTGAATAACAGAATACACGGCTAGGGGTTTAAGGTTTAGGGTATAAGGATTTTTCTTGTTCCCATTTTGCCCTTGCTTATCTCCTAACCCTTATCTACTTTATTTCATGTTATCTCAATTTGAATTACTCATTACCATGGCACGGCTATCCTTATTAATCACAAATCTCAATCCATTAATCATCTTACATTATTTTATTTTATTTAACTAATTAAATATCCTAAATAATATTACTAAAAATATGGGGTGTTACAAACTCCCCTCCTTAAAGAATTTAGTCCTCGAAATTACGATAAGGTATACATCTAAACAATCAAAGGTAAAACATACCATCAAACAAATCAGGATAAGCATCTCTCATCCTATTTTGAGCTTCCCAAGTATAGTCTCTCTCATCGTCGCTCCACTGGACTTTCACTAATCTGACTATCTTGTTCCTTAGCCTCTTCTCATCTCTCGCAACTATACGAATCGACTTTCTAACTATAGTAAAGTCCAGCTTTACTACCAAATCCTCCAACATAGTCGGTGCTACAGTAGTCACCGGGTCTTTAACACACTTTCTAAGATGAGATACACGGAAAACATCGTGGACTCCTGCCAAACTGTTCGGTATCTCTACTCTATATGCAAGTTCCTGATCCTCTCTAAAATCTGGAATGGACCAACATATCTCGGTGATAGTTTCCCCGACTTCCCGATTCGTATTACTCCCTTCATCGGTGATACCCTAATGAAAACTCTGTCTCCAACTGAGAACTCTAGGTCTTTAAGCCTCTTATCTGCGTAAATTTTCTATCTGAACTGAGCTTCCTTCATCCTTTCTCGAATTAAATCAGTCTTTTCTAACACCTCCCTAACCAAATCTGGGCCTAGGGCCAATCTGTCTCCAGTCTCCAACGAACATGCTAGTGATTTTCATGGCCTTCCATACAAAGCTTCAAAAGGCGCCATTCCTATGCTAGATTGAAAACTATTATTATAGGAAAACTCAACCAAATGCAGGTGATCCTCCCAAGATCCACCAAAGTCCAACACACAAGCTCCTAGTAAATCCTCGAGTACCTTATTGACTCTCTTTGTTTGCCCATCCGTATAAGGGTGATATGCAATACTCATCTTGAGCTTATTGTCTAATACATCCTGTAGACTCTTCCAGAATTCGCTTGTGAACAAAGCATCTCCGTCACTGACTATGCTACAGGGAACTCCATGTAGTCTAATTATGTTCTTCCATCATCCAAAACTTCCTTCCTTATGTCTCCCACACTCGGAACACACAACCTACCTTTCTTTCCAACCACCCATTCTGGTCAAGGCTGAAATCCTTCAAGTCATCGCTCTCGGTTCCCTCCCTTAACTTTTGATTCGGTCAACTAATACTAGATCTTCCCCTTGTTTAGAAGCTATCTTCTCAATCATTAGACCCAACCTCGGACCTCCATTGAACTCTACAAGCTTTCAAGGCTTCCAAATCCTTCCACTCAATAATCATCGCCAATGCTACATTCTGATGCTTCCTGCTAAGTGCGTCTGCTACCTTATTTCCTTTCCCGGTGTATATCGATCCCAAAACCATAAACAGCAATAAACTCTAACCACCTCTGCTGTCTTATGTTTAGCTCCTTTTGAGAGAACAAGTACTTCAACGACTTATGATCCGTATAAAGCTCGAACCTCTCTCCCAAAAGGTAATGCCTCCACACCTTCAAGGAAAAAATCACTACAGCTAACTCCAAGTCATGCGTTGGATATATAACTTCATGTGATCTAAGCTGTCGAGAAGCATAGGCTATCACTTTACCTCTCTGCATCAACACAGCTCCTAATCCAGTTCCAAACGCATCCGTATAAAATACCAAGTCCTGATTTCCTTTCGGAACTACTAACACAGGTGCATGGGTCAATAAGTGTTCAAGCTGTACAACGCTTCCTCACACTTATCGGTCCACACAAACTTCAAATCCTTTCGCGTTAACTTGGTCATTGGTGCTGCTATCCTCGAGAAATCCTTAATCAATCTCCTGTAATATCCAGCCAATCTGAGAAAACTCTTTATCTTAGTCACTATCTCGGGTCTCTTCCAATTATTTACCGCTTCGATCTTAATCGGATCTACAGACAACCCTTTCTCTAAGACTAGATGACCAAGAAACTTTACTTCCTTTTTCCAAAAATGGCACTTCGAAAACTTCGCCTTCAGCTGATGCTGCCTCAGCGTCTCAAGCACAACTCTAAGATGAACTTCATGCTCCTTCTCATCCTTAGAGTATATTAGAATATCATCTATGGAAACCAACACGAACCTATCAAAGTGCTCTCAGAAAATTCGGTTCATCAAATCCATGAAAAACGCTGGCGCATTAGTGAGTTCGAATGGCATAACTAACCATTCGTATGATCCATACCTTGTCCTAAACGTCGTCAAAGGTATACTCTCTTCTGCTACTCTAAGCTGATGAAAACCTATCGCCAAATCCAACAGGGAAAATACCTTGGCTCCACTCAACTGATCGAGCAAATCGTCAATTCTAGGAAATGGATATCGATTCTTTATCGTTCTCTTATTCAGCTTACGACAATCAATACATAGCCTTAACGATCTGTCCGGCTTCTTGGAAAACACTACGGCTGCCTCCCAAGGTGAACTACTCGGTTTGATAAGGCTCTTACCTTCCAAATCCACCAACTGTACCTTTAACTCGATCATTTCTGTAGGTATCATCCTGCTTGGCGGTCTACTCACCGGTTCTGCTCCAGGCACCAAATCTATCTGAAACTCAATGGCTCATTTCGACGGCAATCCTACTACTGGCTCGAAAACATTTGCGAATTCTCTAACCACGAAAACGCGATTCAACTCATCCTCTAACTCCACAACACCCAACAAAGCATTCACCTCACAGCTAGGGTTTTCTACGGTATAAACTATCCGATCACTACAGTTAGGGTGTCTAAGCGATATTTTCCTATCCTGACAGAATATCCTAGCATCATATTCACTTAACCAACCCATACCTAATATAATTCCGAACCATACAAAGTCAAACACATGCAAACAGCAAACAAAAGTATGACCTAACAAATCAAACTCTAGGTGGTCACACTTCATCCCAAGTGTCGTATACCCTCCTATTGGATTTGCAACCCTTAAGGAAGTAACTAAATATGAGGGTTCTAGGTTAAGCTTATCTACCAAACTTCGAGATATAAAAGAATGTGATGCACCGGTATCAAACAAAACGCTAACAGACATACCATGAATCTGAAGCGTACCTCCCAATACTGCCTTTCCCTTCTCTTGAGCCGTTGGCTTTGAAGTAGCAGGCTCCAATGCATACACATTGCCCTTTCCATCCCTAGCGGGCTCCTTGCATTGATTCTTATAGTGGCATGTCTGGTCACAGTTAAAGCATTTCACATTCTTCTTTTCTGCAGGCTTCTTCCCTTTGCCTGTCCGGCACTCGTGAGCATAATGACCCTTCTTGTCACACTTATAGCAAACCACCTCAGACCTTCCTTTCTTTGCAGCCCCACTTTTTTGAACACCTTTCTTATGGAAAAACTTCCTCTTTTGGCTCTGTCCCATCCGGACCTCCTTAGCCTTATTCTTCTTCCGACAAGCAAGCATTTCTTCATGTCTCAAAGCCATCTCCACAACCACATCACAAGGGGCTCTAATATAAGGTAAGGTAGCCCTTGCCAACTCAGGCTTCAAACCTCTAATAAACTTCTCATTCCTTTTCATCACCGTATCAACAATTGCATAGCCATATCTAGCCAACTCTTCGAAACTACTAGCATATTCCAAAACAAACATTTCTCCTTGCTCTAACTCAACAAACATTCTGATCAAAACAGAATGCGCCATCACCGACATGAATCTCTCCTGAAACATCCTTTTAAACTCTGCGCATGTCATCGTCTCTTCATCCACACCAATAGTCACACTATTCCACCAAAATAAGGCTGCCCCCTGAAGTTATCTAGAAGGAAGTCAGCGAAAATCCTTTCATAGTGCAACAACCAATTTTCCACTTCTATAGCATCTTCAGTCCCGATAAAGGGCTTCCCTCCAAGCCTGGCATAGTATCTACTCAAATTAGCATAATGGTTGACTACCGGAACTTCCTGAGCTCCTACAGCATTTCCTCCAATAACCCCAGCGGCAATCCTAGCTTGCATCATGTTCATGAAAAACTGATACATAGCTTCGATATCTACATATGGGACTCCAGCACCAATAGTTTCAGCTTGAACCTGACCTTGGGTCCCCCTCGTATTGGGTCAGGTATTTCCATTGGTGGTGGTACTATCCCCTTCTAGGTTAACTCTACCTATTCTAGCGCCCATATTTGTATTCAAGCCTCGTGAGATACAGAAGAATATCCTAAAAGAAATAGGAAGCTAGAAACATATAACGTATACTTATATATAGCAAATACAAGTACGTTATTATAGCGATCCCATACCCCGATCTTACTCTAATTCCTTAGGATCATGTTTTCAAAAATCTTTTTAGTTAAAGTATCTCATAAGCCTATGCTCTGATACCAAGTTGTAACATCCCTTATCTGGAGGCCCGAAACTAAGCGCTACAGATGCTACAGTCATCCAAAGTATTAACTTCCGGTGACCAAATACGGTATTGTTAACGTATCTATAATATCAAAAGCACTTGAATATAAAACAAATCACTGATTTCAAAACAACATTTTTCATTACATTACAAAACATATGCTCCATATTCAGATTACACAATCCCATAACGTTTCCCAGGTAAAGATATTACATAAATACGCCAAGAGCGACTTATGATGATGCCCCCTTGGTTGACCAGAGTACTATATTGTTATAATTGACTAATTACACACAGCGGAATAAGACAAAATAAAGCAGCAACTCCAAAATAGCTATCTGTCAGCCACCTGCTCGTCTCCGGATGCTTTATTTATCAACCTACTAAAACCTGTAAAACCTCAACCCTCAGCCTACTCAAATCAATTTTGAGCACCTGAGATTTTAAGGGGAAAAACCATAAACTTCGAGTTAGACATAAAGCCTGGTGTGAATAATATTATACATCTCGGTTATTTGATATTAAGTGAGACCACGCCACTTAGCGGAATGAGTTTTCCTTCACTAATATCCTTTAAAACATATCTTTTTGAAAACCTTTTCCAGCAACCAAAACTGGTTAAAACTGTAAAGCATTATCATGTAAACATACAGGTCGGGTAATAAATGGATTATCTGTTCGAACACTATAGTTTTGATTGGCTAACTACTAACCTTTGGCTGACTCGGGCCTACCAGACAATATAAACAAAATTTATCTAACATCTATTAGACACTTCTTTTCTTGACGGTCTATCTTTAACTATGTGTTAAATTCTTCTCTTTTGGACAATCTGTCCCTAACTTAACATCTCTCAGGGTCACCTAATCTTAATGGTTTTGCGGGCTCACCAATAACCTTTATGTATACAAATATATTTTTTTCTTCTATGTGTAATCATAATTTTAGTCTTACCAGTGACAAAGCCCTACACACTGGAATTTTGGACTAAATTAGCTGGGGCTAATAGCTAACATATAGGGCGCGACCCTATACCAGTCTCATCTGGTATTCTAATATCTGAGTCACTTTACTTTGGGATATCTTCCCTTAAATTTTCCTTGAAAACCTTTTCAAAATGATTTAAAATCTTTAAATCAAACTTAAACAAGGAAAATACATATACTCTATGCTTTACTCAAAATCACCTTGTCATGTTATATATATATATATACATTACTCAAACCTTTGTTGATGAAAAACATTTAAACCTTTGAAAGTACCCCTTTAGAATCCATTGAAAGTGCCCCTTTAGAAACCAAGTAAAACCCTTTATTCAATCTAGGCTGAAAGGACAGAACCTTCCTTTCAAAACCTTTCGAAACCATTGAAAAACCTACCTTCCGAAAGCTTTAAAACTGTAACGATCCCGAATTTTAAATTATTTTAAATTAATAATTAAATTAAATTTTGATTTAAATTGGTGAAATTGTTTGCATTTTTCAAGTTTAATATGAGGAATATATTTGAATTTAAAATTTGAGCTAGGAGTTTGAAATTGAATATTAAATTTGTATTTAAAAATTCGAACTAATGACTTAAAAAAAAGAGTTTGGATATAAGAATTATTACTTATGTAAATTTATGTTTGATGGTTGATCTTCAAAACAAATGTAATCTATGAAGCTTACTAAAGAAGATATCTACAAAACAAATAGAAAGAAAAAAAATAAATAAATACTAACATACCTCTAGTACACTAGTAAAATCATATCAGCCCACGATGCAAGCACCTTAACCCATGCCTAAAATCATGATGTTTTATCTGCAAAACCACGACCTCACCCCTCTTTCTTTTTCATTCATTCGAGTAACCCTAAACCTAAAAGCATACGAATAAAAATGGAGGCCTAAAAGAAAAGAAAAAAAAAATCGTTCGTTCCTCATCTCGATAGCTAGGGCTGGATAAATCGAAGGCTCCGATTTCAGTAGCTCTGCCGATCGACGTTCACTTCCCCTTGCTTCGCTCGAATCTCTGAAGTGCTCGCGGCTGCTTCGATTTTCTTCGATCTGGGCTCTTCGTTTTAAGGTGAGTAATCTCGATTACTCACATCTAATTTAGCCTTAAGTTGTAGAGTTTAGTTTCATGTGATTTTCGTTCGTATTAAATTGATTAAATTTGCGATTTTGGTTGCTTGATTTATTGATGCTCACGATTTTGTTTTCTGGAATTTTGATTTTCGTGAATTTATGTTGATCTTGGCTTCATCTCGGATCGTTTTCTGTTGACTTTGACTTTGTTCAACTTTGTGATATATGATTTCGACTATAGCCTGTTCATTTCTTTCGACTTCACTGTGAATTATGGCCTTGATTTTCTGGCCCCTGTGAGCTTCGTCTCTGGCCATCTTTGTATTCATTCCTGAAGCACTGATTTGGATTTTGTGATGACCACCGACTTTGACTTGGTTATATGTTTTGATTTATCGGCTCAGTCATTGATACTTTGTAAACTTTGCATTCTGGTCTTACATGTTTTAACAAATTGCTGTTGTGTTGTTTCGACTTTGGTTATTTTTGTATTTGTCCCCCGAGCATTTTTGATCTGCAACTAAGTTGCATATGAATTTGGGGTCTGCACGTTTTGTATATGTCTGAAGCACTTTTGTAGTTCACTGCTGCAGTTCTCTGGTCTACCTAAAATTTGTATATATGGTTCTGGTATGTGCCATTTGAGATTGGTATTGGTTCATTGTTTCATTTGATATGCTATTTGTATCGACTTGAGCCTTGAGTTCATTTGTTTCACTATTGCATCTATCCTGGTTGGTCTAACCTGAACTTGATTCACTTGAACTTTTGTGTAGTTTGTATCTCCACTTGAGTTGCATTTTAGCTCGGTGGTTGTTACTGCGTTCATGTTGGTTTAAATGTGCATTTGTTTATTTGGTTTCTTGTTGGTTTGAGTTTGAAAGTTTTGGACTTCCACTTCGGCTTGCACTTGAACGTGCAATCAGTAGTTACGTGTAATGAATTTGGATTTGCAGTTACTACTGCCTCTATATCTTGAACTAGCCTGGTTGCTTTCATATCACGGCTGGTTCGAATTGTTAATACTTTAGGAACTTTCCTAAAATCTAATTTAGACTGTTTCAATATTTTTCAACTTGATTTTTGATTTTTTTCAACCTGATTTAAAACATACAGCTTTGACATTGTTTATAATATTCTTGACTAAAATATACGGCCTCGAGTTTGTGATATTTTTCTGTTTTTCTGCCTTCCTGTTCTTCCCTGCTTCGACCTGAATTTTGTCGATCACTTATCTTGTCTCTGACCATCTGACTTTGGCTTCACTGATATAGTGTGCGTGAACTTCTGGTGTTCATCCCTGACTTTGGTCTGTTGTGATAATGTTCTCTTGAATTACATTCATGGTCTCAGTATCATGTTCATATGCTTTGTCTTACTTGAACATGAATATGCATTAATTCACTTGATACCATTCATGTAAGCTCTGACCTATACATGTTTGGTTCTTGATTTCTGGATTTACACTTAGCTTTCGGCCTTTACTTGAAGCTTCATTGACCTGAACTGGTTTGATTTATACTGACTTTGATTTTCACAAACTCGCTGGTTTGAGTTCGAAACTGTATTGTTGCAGTTGTTTCCCTGTGCATTTATTGAGCACTGACTTTGATCATTGTTGCACTCACTTCACTATTGCCTGCGTACATGCACAGTTCTATTGTTGGTTTGATGGTTTTACTGCTTGTTGTTCAGTTTCACCGGTGCATGCTTTCTCACTTGAACTGTTTCAAAGCTTGGTCTTTGTATACTGGTCAAGTTCATTTGATTTGCTTTGGTCTCTGATGCATGCATTGCTGTTGGGTTCATGTGTACATTTTGATTTTGATCGAGGCCATTTGCACTTGTGTTGAATCTGATTTGGATTTGACCTTGTGCATGTCTTTTATTGACTGTGCACACGAGTTGGCGAGGCAGTGCACATGTATATACGTGTGTACTGCAACCAATCAAAATTGATGTTTTAAATTGATGTTTTCTATATAAAAAATTGTTATGTTGACAATTTAATATATTTTAAATCGTATTTTGATTTGGTTTAATTTGATGATTTTTATTGTTAATCGCTGTTTCAGCAATTCTATTCTTTTCTAAATCATCTTCATTTAAAAATCTTTTCTTTAGCCGTGTTGATGTTTTGAATCTACTGATTTGTTGATAACACTGTTAAGTGTTATAATTACCGTCGTCCGATTTCTTTGTTAAAAGGGTCGGATAGACGGGGATTATTGTGACTGTCGCCTATTTGATTATTTAATTATTATTGCCTCTATGCACTAATAACTGAGTTTGAATTAGACTGACCTGTGTATTATTTTCTTTTGAATGTAATACTCGGGTCAGACCGAGTATTTTACAGCTTGAAGATTTTCGAGCAGCGAAGTTAGAGAGAGGGGGTAAAACGTTCACTTTAGTTTCAGGAATTTTGTATTTAAAGAAATATTCCGTTGTAAAAATGTAACACATTGTATAAACTCTGATATTGTAAAAGAAGAAATAAAATTCATTTGTTTTGAAATATTATTATTATTCTGTGTTTCTGTAGCTGATTCTGTTTAAATTACATAAACTAAATAACAATCCGTCATTTTGAACGTTTCAAGTTGGTTTAATTACCGACTAGGGGCGGTCAAAAGGGCGGGATGTTACAAAAACCTTAGACGTCTTTTTCTTTAAAACATTTTAAAACTGCCTTTCGAAAACATTGGAAAAACCTTTCCTCTTAGACCTTTCTAAACCATTGGAAAACCTTCCTTTCGAAACCTTTCGAAACCAAGGAGGAACCACCCCTTCAAAACCTCCATTTAAAACCCTTTCGAAAGCAATAAAACATTAAACCTTTTGAAAGCCTTTGGGTTCAATTTTAAAACATGTGGAAACCTTTCGAAACCATTCAAAATTTACTCCTTCGAAACCTTTGAAAACCGTTCGGTCGAAAACATTTGGATTATGCCTTCAAGTAGAGCAAAAGGATCAGAAACTCAATAAAGTCGAAAGCATTCCTTTTGAAAGCTATTCCTAAGTAAAGAAGTGATGGTGTCGAAACCTTCCTTCCAAAAGCATTAGAGAAGTGGCCAAGTTTTAAAAACAAAGTATACCTTTCAAAGCCATTGACTTCGAAAGATAAGAAAAGCGGCAGCTAGGGGTTTCTACCCTTTCGAAAGCATTACATAAAACAAAAGAGTGCAACTCATTCGAAACCATTTCTTTAAAACAATTTGACCTTGTCGAAAGCTAACCAAGCCGAAAGCAAAGCAGGCGCAACTTTATTTTAAAACAAAGGCATGCTTCAACCCTATCAGAACCATACGTTTCGACTCTGTACTTTCCGCCTTTATCCAATTCGCTACGTACCAAGTATATTGATACTATGCGCATTGGTTTCGCAAGCAATAATGGCGAAATGTCTAGGTCGGAACTCGTGGTGTCGAAAGTGGCGAAACAGGCTAAAAACAAGTAAATTTTGTCTTTAACTTAAAAGAGAAATACTTTTTGACCAACCTGCTATGTTTGTTAAATTTTCGTTGGTTACTAAATATCTTTTTCAGAAGTGCTGCCAAGATTTCAGAAATAATTAATAATTTTATTTTATAAATTACCCCTTCTCCTTTTATAAATATATAAAACATTTAAGTCCCATATCTCAAATAATTTTATATATTCATTAAAACACTTAAGAAAGTACTACAAAAATGCCAAAAAACTATTTTCTATATGTTTCTAACATATATAAATTTTAGACCCAAATAAATAACTATTTAGCTGTAAATAAGTTATAATCCAAATAATCATTTTCACCACCAGAAAATTTATATAAAATCCACAATAATTAAAAAAATTATGAAAATTGAAACCCATCTCTATAATATCATTTCTGATCTAAATCTAAAATGGCAAGGAATTTGGATGTCATTTAATTGGATTTTCATAACAAAACATATCATAAAATCCATATAAACAAGCATAAATCATCAACAAGCATATATAAATATTTAATCTGAAAAACATGGCATAAACTTGCAAAACTCTTCAGATTGAACTTAAAACTGAAAACATTTAAGAAAATGAAATGTAGTCATTATTCACCTTAGCTTGAGATTAAGGATTTGAGATTTGAATGGCTTTTGATTCGATTTATCTACCTCCTTAGCTTTTTCTTCCTTTAGTTCTCTAAAATGGTGGCCGGCCTCTATGTTTTTAATGTGCAAATGAGAGGGAATAACAGAATACACGGCTAGGGGTTTAAGGTTTAGGGTATAAGGATTTTCCTTGTTCCCATTTTGCCCATGCCTATTTCCTAACCCTTATCTACTTTGAGCCCTGGCCAGTATATTAATTGGTCTCCAAGGCTTCACACAAAATCTTCACTGACAACATATGCATGCTTGAGTAGGGTCAGGCAGAACCGTTGTTGCCTGATGGGAACTTCCCCCATGAGAGCTTAGCCCCGGAGAGATGTTGATTCTTTGCTTCGACTAAACGGGAGTTGGGGGGTAATTCCAATCATCCTCATTGAGCTGTCGTACTCCTCAGGTCCTTGCCCTAGAATTTACGGCCCCTCAGACCCCTAATTTACGCATGAGAACGTCAGCTTAGCCTCCTCAGCTGTGCTTTGCTTGCTGTGCTGTTTTGTTGCACGGAACCTATAGTTGTTAAAGACATTTCAGATCAAGAAAAAAGATTACTAGAATATAAAGTCAAGTGAACTAGAAACTATCGGATGATAATATGAAAAATAGAGAGCTTTTAGCTCGTAAAGATCTTTCTGATCAATATCAACCGAACATCGATGCTTTACTGTTTCTTCGGGTACCGGGAATAAGAATGATTTTATTCCCTGTGCTCGTCCCACTGCCGAAAGCCCCGCGCCAATTGCTATCTCATTTTGAATTACTCATTACCATGGCACGGCACGGCTACCCCTATTAATCACAAATCTCAATCCATTAATCATCTTACATTATTTTATTTAATTTAACTAATTAAATATCATAAATAATGTTACTAAAAATATAGGGTGTTACACACCTACTTCATACGTCTTTAACAAAAGATGTTTATCAATGCCTCTGTTTCCTACCTAAAAAGAAAAGAGTACGAGTTTAAAAGATGCTACTACAGCTAATAAAATCATCAAGGAAAACAAAATAGCAGAATAAAAGACAAATACTAAATAGAGAAAAGGATGACTATATCATTCATAAGTCTTTTATTTAGGCATGTATGATCCAAAGAATTTTTAGAAATGAAAGTGGTGCATTTCACTTCAAAAGGTACAAAATAACAAAAAATATACAGGTGACAAAAACTTCCAAAAAAGTTGTCTAAAACTAAAGGGTTCAGATATTTACTTATGAGTACTATAGGATCCAGATAAGGCTTCCTTAGACTATGCGTATGCATTAGTTGGGTCCTCTTCTTCATCTGAATCATCGAGCACATCACCAACCTGCGTTGATTCTTAAGTGGAGTATGGTATGCCACTGTGCTCTTGAACCCACTTTTTCTATAGTATCCCAGTGCATCATTGATTAGTTCATGGTCTTCTAGAATATCCAAGCTAACCTCCGCCTCCACTTGGTGAAGATGATCTACATAAAACTGTTTTTTCACTTGAGAATAAATATTATGAAGAACATTATAAGTCGTGGAGTCCAAATCCTTCTCCATCTTAGAAAACTTTCACTCCAACCTTTCCACTCCAACCTTTTAATCCTCTTTTCTAACTTCCCAACATCTTTCTCTACCTTTGTGTCCTGCGACTCCATCTCCTTAAATTTTCAAGGAATATCTTCCAATTTTGTTTTATAGTTTGCTTCCTACTTATTTCTCACCTTGATGTTAAGTCAATCAGTATCCAAATCTCATTTTAACTTCAAATTTTCCTGCTTCAACTTTGTATTATCCACCTAAGCACTAGCAAGTGCCGCTCTGAAACCTCAAGTCGATTGTGTAGTTCTATTGCAAAGGCCATACCCTAAAAGCATTAAGGGTATAATGCGTGAAAATACATCTATGCTATGGCTAAAGTAATTCAGAAATAACACTAGTAAAGATGAAGGAAAAAACTAACTTGAAAACTGCAGCGATGGAAGCTAGAAAAAATCTCCCTTGTAGACAAACTAAAAGAAAGTAGTGAGGCAGGAGTCGGCACCATAACATCATAAATAAGTAGGTGCCCCAATTGTTGTGCTAGGTCAAAAATGGTACCCTCTCTAGGGATAACCAAAAAGCATGAAGAAACCGGAAGCATATTGCTGGGCGATGTAGGAATTGCGGCAACCACAGGAGAATTTGAAGGGGAGAATTTGAAGGGGGAGGAAGGACGTCTATCTTCTATTATTTACTTGCAGTTTCCAATGCAGTTAGCTCCTTCCCTGACCTTTTCTTCTCCTTTTTGTTCAATGACAATGCGATGGCCAGTTTCAACATTGTGCCCACGCAGTTCAAATAACAATGTAGTTAATATATATAAATTTATACACAAGAAGATCTAAGTAGAAAATGCAAAACTAAAAATATACAATGCGATGCAGAAATATCAAAAACATAAACGAAAATAGATTGGGAAAAATGATGGTGTTATGTAGAAAATTAAGTTTACGTTATATAGTGTATGTACAGAGTGTTGAACCCTTACGGACTCATCACCAATCCTAAGTGTTGTCGCTCTACGTGTAAAATATAGCTCCCGCTCATCATTGGTGAAGTAAGGACGATTGACTAAAAAGAAAAGAAGACGTAAGTCAGTGCAGGAAAGGAAATTAAAGGGACCGAATAAAGAAAAAAATGGTCAGTATTAGGCTTTTGAAATAAAGGAACGAAACCATCCTGGTTGGAAACGAAGAAAAATTTGTCCGCCCACCTATAAATTTTACAAGGAGAAAAGAGAAATTTCATGGTTTAAAAAAAATGAAATCCAATGCACCCCGAAGAAAGACTCTTACAGACAGAATATAAAAGAGCAGCTCTCGGCAAGAAGAAGGGGTCAAGTGCTCAACATATAAAGTTGAGGTATATGCCAAAAGATGGTAAGATATATGAGATAAATGGATCGGGAATAAACCAGCGACAGTTAATCACTCTTTAATAAGTGGGTGAAGAGGAAGGTAAAGACCTCATCAGATATGTTCTGAAGTCAGAGAAATATACCCCTTCGGGGGTAGGTGAATACGTTCAGAGGGTGAGGGAGTGATATATTCATAATCGCTAAATCCGAAGTTAGTTAAAATACCCTCATCTTGACTTTCCTTGTAGATAGCTGAAGTTAAATCGATAAAAGATGAATTATAACTCGATGTACAAAGGAGATCGTTGGAGGCCATTGATAACTAAAAGAAGGGATAAATTAACTTCAAATTTCGCAAATAGACTTCGATTTAATGTAACGACCCGAAATTTCAAACACTTCGTATTTAAATATCTGAATTATTTAAATATTTGAATCTTGGATTTAATATAATTAAATGGATTTTATAACCTTGTTAACCCGCTTTAATTAATTACTAACGATGGTAAACTTGTTTTTGAAAAATATTTACAAAAATAAATTCTTCAAAGAGACATCGATAATGTGGTTTTATCGATAAACGACTATTTACTCGATATAAGTTATTCGAACTCTTTAGTCCCGCATAATATATTAATGTGTAATTAATTAGCAACGAAAAATATTTTCATGGTTTATGGCTAACTAAATCCCTTAGCGAAGCCATGCATGATGTCATGGAGAGGGGTAGTTTTGGAAGCTTTAAGGACTAAGTAAATGATAGATTAGATGGAAAGTTGGCACATGGGGGATGCTCCTTTTTGACCAGAAATAGGAGGTGGTAAAGAAGGGGTGACCTATCGAGAAAGTTTTCTTAATAGCCTTCATAATATCACAAATCACTTTACAAAATAATGAACAGAAGTTAGTCTTTATGCCTCTTCTTCCTCTATTTAAATTCTAGAAAATATTTCAAATCAGCTCCAAATCCACCCAAACTTTGGCAAAGGCCTTATATCATCATGCCAACACGGAAAAGTAACTCAAAGTTGAAGTAAGTGGGAAAAAGAGGGCATCTTGTTTAGGCCGTGAGCAATCTAGGCAAGGGAGAAGCATGGTGTAACACCCCAGATTTTTGATAACATTATTTAGGAGATTTAGTTAAATAAACTAAATAAAATAATGTGTTGATTAGGGGATTGAGATTTGATTTATTTAAGGTAGTCGTGCTTTTTAAATTAATAAATTAAAAAGGGTTTAAAATGAATTAGAGGAGGGGTATTATAAGAAAGAGGCCATTCCTATATCACCTTCCTTAGGCCGTGTGTTATACACACATTCATTTCATTTCATTTCAAAATTTTCAAAATTAAGGTCGGCCACCATTAACAAGGAAAGAAGAAGAGGAAACTAAAGAAAAGCTAAAGGATAAGCAAAATCAAATCAAACTCATTCAAATCTCAAGCTCCTAAATCTCTAAAGCAAAGGTGAATAATGTTTACATCTCTAAATTTTTATGGTTTCTGTTTTAAGATTAAATCCAAATAATTTTGCAAAGATTTTCCATGTTTTGAATGATAAAATGATTATATATACATGTTGATGATTTATTAGTGTTCATATAGATTTTATGACATGTTTTAAGATGAAAACCCTATTAAATGACATCCGTTGGCCTTGAGAATTTTTATGATGATCTCAAAAGTTATTTTAGAAATGGGATTCAATTTTTAAATTTTTCTGAATTTTTGTGGAGTTATTATGAATTTTCTAAGGAAAAAAAATGGTATTTTGGATTATAAAATTATTTACAGGAAAATAATTGTTTGTTTGGATCCAAAAATTTTATATGTTTAAAAGAACATATCAATTGATTTTCTGGAATTTTTTCCAGATTTTTCTAAGGTAATTTAATAGTTATATAAATTTTTTTAAGGTATGAGACTTAAATGTTTTATATAATCATAAAAGAGAAAGGGGCGTTTTCAAAATTATTTAAATTTCCAAATAAGGAAAGTCGGAAACATTTTTGAATATAAAATTCCGGCAACCAATCAGATTTAGACAAATAAGGCAGGTTGGGTACAAAAGAACTATTTTAAAGTACAAATAAAAAGTTTTTCTACTATTTCAACTCTTTCGGCAAGTGGTTCCGCCTCCATTCCAAACCTTCCGACAAAGTCGAAAGGTATCAAACCTTTCGACTAAGTCAAATAACCAATCCACACGGTATCAAGCAACTGGTACGTAGTGAATTGGAAGGAGTCGAAAGGTTTAGGGAGAAAAGGTAAGAGCTTTCGAAGGAGATGAAACTTTGTTTTGGTTTAAAGGAAAATACGCCTGCTAGCTTTCGACAAAGAGCTTTCGACAATGTCAAATGGTTTAAAAGAAAAAGGTTTCGATTGGTTTGCTTTCTTGTTTCAATTGAAACCTTTCGACAAAGTCGAAAGGTATAGCTTTCGACCCAAATGGAGTCGAAGGTAATCTTTTGTTTTCTAAAATTGCGGCTTCTCTATTGATTTCGAAGGGTTGGTTCCAACACCTACACTTCATTGTTTTCGAATGGTTCCAAAATGTTTTGTAAAAGTTTCGAAGCAGTTGCTATCGACTCCAATGTTTTCCGATCCTTTTGCTCTACTTGAAGGCATAATCCAAATGTTTTAAATCGAAACGTTTTGAAGGTTTCGAAGTAGTCAACTTCGAACAATTTCGAAAGGTTTCCACTTGTTTTAAATTGAACCCAATGTCTTTGAAAGGTTTTAAGTTTCAATGCTTTCGAAAGGTTTATCAATGATTTCATAGGGGTGGTTTCCCAGGCTTTCGACTAGGTCGAAAAGCAACCTTCCGACAAGGTCGAAAGGTGAGACCTTTCGAAAAGGTCGAAAGGTATTGTTTTGCAATGTTTTCGGAAGGATAAGGTTTAAAGGATTTAAAGGCGGATATCATATATTTTAGAGCTTTTAGAGAAAAGGCTTTTATTAAAGGTTTTGAAGGAGTTACCTTCAACGATTTCGAAAGGTTTTATTAAAGGATATGAAGGAGTTACCTTCAATGCTTTCGAAGGGTTTTATTAATGGTTTTGAAGGTGTTACCCTCAATAATTTCAAAATGTTGTTTAAAGGTTTTAAACAAAAGGTTTCAAACATAATAACTAGGTAGATAGCCTAAGCGTTTTAAGTTATAAAGAACTTTAACTTATTTTAAAAGGATAGAAAATCCTTATTGAACATCATAAACATTATTTTGAGTAAAGTATATATAACATGGCAAAAATAGCTTAGAGTAAAGCTAAAGATATAATTTCCTTGTATATATATGATTTGACGGACTAAATCATTTTGAAACGGTTTTCAAGGAAAATTTGAAGGGTAGTTAACCTAAAAGAAAATTCTGGTAGTTAGCTCATTTAAATTCGGACAGTCAGTCCATTTTAAGAGCAGTCAGCCCAAAGGATAGTTAGTCCAGATAAGGGTAGTTAACCCAGATATGAACAGTTAGTTCATTTGTTAGCATAACGGACCTTGCTACTTTTTAAGGACAGTTAGTCCACCCTTTTTTCCTGATTTGGGCAGATGGCCCATTATTTAGCATAAAGAATATTGCTATTTTGGTATAATCAAATTTTAGGATAGTTAGTCCCGAAAAGGACAATAGCTCAGATTTTAGACAGTTAGTCTATTTATTTCCTGTTTTAGCATAATGGATATTGCTATATTATTATTATAATTAGTTGATTAACCAGTTTGGTTGCAGGAAAGGATTTGCAAAATATATATTCTGAAAAGGAATATTAGTGAGGGGAAACCCGTTCCGCTAAGCGGCGTGGTCTCACTATATATATCAGTAAACAAAGATGTAACAGAAGTTATTCATACCAGACTTTATGTCTACTTGAAGTTTTTGTTTCCCCTTAAACTCTCGGGTGCTCAAAATTTGATTTGAGTAAGCTGAGGGTTTAGGTTTTCAGGTTTTAGCAGATTTTGGCGAATGAGCTTCCAAAGACGAGCAGGTAGCTGACAGATAGCTAAATTAGGAATTCTATTATTTTGTTTGTTTCCGCTGCGTATTAAGACAGTTATGTCTATATTGCTTTGATCATCCAATGGGTTTCATCATATGTTGCTCTTGGTGTATTGTTGTAAATTATATTTGATCATTGCTTGGGATTACGTTTGGGGATTTTTGTAACTTGGATATGATATTATTTGAAATGTAATCACTGAAATTATTGTTTTAGAAATCTATGATTTTATTCATATTCAAGTGCTTCTGATATTATGGATACCATTAACTTTACCGTATTTCATCACCAGAAGTTAATACTGTGGATGACTGCAGCATCCATAGCGCTTAGCTTTTGGCCTCCAGATATGGGATGTTACAACTTGGTATCAGAGCATAGATTTATGAAAATTTTAACTAAAAATTTGGTTTTGAAAACAAAAATTCAAAGAAATTAGTGTAAGATTTGGGGTCGGGTTAACGCTATAGTAACGTACTTGTATTTGTTATATATAAGTATGCGCTTTATCTCCATTCATCTATCTTTGATTATGTTATCTTTCTATATCTCATGAGGTTTGAATACAGATATGGATGGTAGAAGAAGCAGAGTTAACCAAGGAGGGGGAAGCACCGAAAGGAATGCCGGACCTAATGCTGGGAGAAACTAAGGTCAGGCACAAGGAGAGAATGTAAGTGCTGAAGTCCCGTAGGTCAGAATGGAAGCCATGTATCAGTTCTTCAGGAATATGATGCACGCAGGAGTTGCAGCTGGAGTGTTAAGAGGAAATGATGCAGGAGCAGGGGTTCCAAAAGTTCCGGTAGTTAATTATTTCGCTAAGATGAGCGTTGATTATGTGAAGTTAGGAGGGAAGCCGTTTGTGGGAACGGAGGATGCCATTGAAGTTGATAACTGGTTGTTGCACTGCGAATGGATTTTTGCAGATCTAGGGCTCAATGATGAGTAGAAGAGGAGGTTGGCATCCAAGCATGTAACGACCCATAATTTTCGTTAATTAAATTAAATAAGATTTTGAAATTTAATGTTGGGAGAAATTAAAATTTATGATTTATTAATGAGGAAAATAATTAGAATATGATTTAATAATGTTGTTTGAATGTTATTGACAACTATTTTGGATTATATAACTGAAATACAGGTTTAGGGAAGCAATAGCTACAGCTTTTGGCTTCATAAATTAAGCATTGTTTGCCCGACAAATAGGTACGTTTTCAGATTACGGTTTTGCAACGATATTTTATTGTTTTCCCATGGTTTGGGATGTTTTATTTTGAAATATGATATATATATTGTTATTATTGATATTATTATTTTTCCGGACCTAACCGTGCAAAGGAGTTGGTCGAAATTTTTCATGAATTTTGGACTTAGAATTTTTTTGTGAAAGTGAAATTATTTTCAAACTTTTATTAAACCCGAATATGAAAGATTTAATTGTTTATAAATTGATATATTTTATTGAAAATACTTAATTATGTAAGTTTAAAGTGTTTACAAATTGATTATTTTGAATAAAAATATATTAGTTTCTTAATTTCCTTCTTGTTCCTTTTCGAGGACGAAAAGTTTTGAGTGGGGGATAGTGTAACGACCCGTAATTTTCGATAATTAAAATTATTTAAATTAAATAAGATTTTGAAATTTTTTGGCAAGGCGAGATTTTGAAATAAATTTAATGTTGGGAGAAATTTAAATTTATGGTTTATTAATGAGGAAAATAATTAGAATATGATTTAATAATGTTGTTTGAATGTCATTGACAACTATTTTTATGTAATTTTAATCAATTGAAATAATTGTAAAGTTAATTTGGCTATAATTGAAAATAAGAAATTAAATTGGTAGTTAATGGAATTAATGAAATCGAAATATTATAGTTAATATGGTAAAAGATGATAACTGTAAAATAAGAATGTGATAAAATGTAAACTAATATTCATCATATTCATGGTAATATTTGATTTAATAATAAGAGTGGAAATCAAAATATAAGAAATTATTGGAATTTAAATTACAATAAAATAGGTTTTATTCCTATTGTAATTTAACATTAAAATTTATGTAATATTTAAATAGTGGATAAACATGGAAATTGTATTGTAAAAGATGATTAATTTCTGTGTAATCAGAAATGATGGAAATTGTTAATTATTAAATTTGAATTTAAAAGTGAATAAATTAATTTAATAATAATTTAATTAATTAACGTGTAAAAATAGCCATTTGGGCCACTGTCTCGGATTTCGACGAAACTAATTTTATCGGATCCGTAACAATGAATTATTGTAGGATTTCAAGTTTCGTAGCGATTGGACTTATCGTTTGATCGTGCGGGCTCGAAACGCGTGGAAATCAATTAAATGAATTCAATTAGAATAATTTGATTTTGAAAGCTAACTTCTGTTTACAATAGAATTTGGATTTGAAACTAGTTCCATTGAGTTTAAAAATATTGAAAACATCTATTTTGATATATTGGATGACCCACTTTCGTTTCGGAAACGGGACGGGCTTTCCGGGTTCGCGTAATTGTTCCGAACCAATTCGAGCTATACCATTCATTCTTATTAGTTCGTGTCCATATAAATAGATTTCTTTTCTAAATCTAAAGCCTTTTTATTTCTGTCTGTACGTACATTTCCTTCTCGTCTCCTCTTTTCAATGGCAGACAGACCAAAACCTAAATCCCATTTCAATTTTCAAATCAAAATCAATTTCAAAAATTCAAAACTCTCCGAATCCTTGCAAATTATATATCATTGGAAAGCTCTCATCGAGTGCAATTTACTGCAGCAATTCATTTTTCGATTTGGTGCATCGTTTTGCCAGAAATCTGCAAAGAAGTTTCGACCGTCCGTTGCTAGGGTTTGTTATTCGACAGTGGATCTTCGTCCGATCGACGATCAGGAGGTACTGGCACGTAGAGGGGGTCGAGGCGAGTGCATCTATATGGTTGAGTTTTGTCATCAATGTCAGAAATTGCCACGATAGGCTGTAAAAGGGGGGCGGCGGCGTTGGCCCACCAGGGCAGCGGAGGCGTCGCGAGTGCACAAGTAGGGGCGACCAGAGGTGGCAGTTCCAGTGGCGAGGCCTGATCAGGTTGAAGTGGAAGGTCATGGCGTGCGTTCGTGGTCAATAGGGTGGCGGCTGGAACAGTTTCGTGTTCGATGTTTGAACGGCACACTAGGGTTTCGTGAGATGGTAACGTAATTTACTTAATTGCCCTTGTTTTTAATTCAATTTAATTTTAAATTTCAAATGTTCTAATTATCGTAATTTCTTCATACGAGCTCGGATTCATGCACAGTTTTCTCCGTTACGATCGTATCAAAATTCCAGAAATTATGGAACTAGTTTGGCTGCATTCCGAGACTGTTAGAATTTTGGGCTATATTTGGATTTTTATTCGACGAAAAATCAAACGTGAGTGTTTTAACCCACTCATGAATACTAAATCATCTTATGTTGGTTAAATTAAATTTATGATGCGATTTGAAATTTATTGATTATTGTTTGGTATTTTAAATTGTCATTTAAATTTAGTTAGAGTTTATTTGAATTGAATTGCCATTTAAATTAATATTGAATTTAATTGCCAGTTAAATACCCGATAATGATAACCAGTTTATTTGATGTGATTTATTGGTTTATTTGAATGATGATTGTGATGGATGTTTGATTGTTGATATTTGGATGATTGGATATTATATTTATTTTATATATTGTTATCACATTGCAAGTTCCTTTAGTTATTGTTAGGAAAATCACTATGGATTGAAATGATACATACACGAATGGTCTTATAGATTAGGGAAAAATCGTTATGGGTTGAAATGATAAACTCGAGCGATTTTATGTATTTTGAATTTTATTCGGGATTGCGGGTTGAAATGATATATACCTATAAATTTAAATTATTGCGGATTGAAATGATATATATATCCGTATCACTTGACCATAGGATAGAAAATTACATACGAACACCGGATTGGGTAAATTAAATGATTTTAAATCCTTAATTTTTGAATTCAATTAAATGATATTATGAAATAAAAATTTGATTTATATGAACTGAATTATTTCAAAATCCAAGCTTTTAAAATGTTGGAAGTGAAATTGGTTTAAATAAATTGTTTAAAGGATTTAAATTGAAATCGTAAAGTTGAATTTTGAAATATAAATGAAATTTATCAAAATTGAGTTATTGTAAACGTTTGAATATTTAAACTTTGAAATCTATTGAATGTGAAGTGGTTTAAATTTGTAGTTCAAACATGGATTTGAAATCGATATAGATTGGAATGGTTTTAATGAGAATTTGAATTGAAAGATTAAAATTGAGTTTTGTTGATTTGAAATCTGGATATGGTCCAGATTTGTTAAAATGGAAGAAATAGTTTGACTTGATATTATCTTCAAATTAATTATTTTAATATAAACTGTTTAAAAATCTATTATTTAAAAATTCAGATTATTTAGATTTTCAAACTATTTACTATATAAACCATTCCTATAACCAAACCATTTTATGCTAAACTATTTTAACTGTTTTAAAATCCTTAAACTATTTTAAACTAATAAAACTATTTTAAACTATTGTAAACTATTATAAACTATTCTAATACATTAACTATTTTAATATATAACCTATTTTAATATGTAAACGTTTTCTAAAATATAAACTATTTTAATCTATAATCTATTTTTTAAATATAAACTGTTTTTAATGTATAACTATTCCAATATATAAACTACTTTCAATATTCAAACTGTTTAAAGTTGGAATTGTTATGATTTAGAATTAATTGGTTTAAATGCAAATATTTTGATATGATAGTTTAACCTATTTTGTGGTTATAATTTTGAAATTTAATATGATTTAAAGTGAAATATGATTTCGAAGTGAATATGATTTCGAAAGTGATATGATTTTGAAGTGAATATGATATTTTGATATCAATTATGAATTTTGGTAATGTAAAAGAACCAACCGGTGTGAAATAAGAGTTTGGTTGTTAAAGAGACCGGGATCGGATATTGTCATACTCTCTGTCAATTCCAAAAACCACTTTAACAACTGTGCACGTGGGGGAGAATCTAGAATGAAGTAGGATGGTTTGGCGAACGCTACTGGAATGAAGTGAGAGAACGATGATGGATAGCCTTGACCTTCGGGTCATAATTAAAATGACTAGAATAGGAGCCATGCCGGGCCAAGTGAGGTCGCTCCCCCTATCGGACACATTTCTTCGATACCATATTTATTACTTTATGATTGATTTGGTAGCCACCCTCGATTTGATTATGGGAGTGTGTTCCGAGGTGGGCGGTAGTAGCTGCTATGCGTTACCACCCGTTCGGATCCGCAAAACGGTAGTATCATATCCTGGGCATTGCCTCGTATGCCTTGTCATATTTATCCTAATCGCGCCCACTGCGACTTTGGTTTGTTTCGTACCTATGGAGTGCTACCTGAGTATCCCATCGGTTTGGTGGGGCTTACAATATCTATATAGACTACGGTATTTATATAAAAATGTGTTAAAGGGGATATGGGTAACGCCTTAATGCTATTTTAATACTTTACTGTAGACCTATTATAATAGCGTATTGTACTGTGTATGTAGATAGTTTAACGGATCCTTAGGAGATGGAATCCCGAACATCTCTTAAGTTATTGCACACAAGTTAGACACTGGATAGGAGGTTTAAAATCCCGTAAACATCTCTAAAGCCGTTACACTCATATTTATTTACTATTGATTTAACTTACATAAGATCTTTTAGTTCTGACTCGAGTGTTTTGTCTTTTCATTACGCTTGGGTCAGTCTGAGCTTTTTCAATGTATTGAAGGCCATTTTGTTTGGAGGATGAAGACGAATATTAGTCTACTATTTATCATTATTATTCCACTACATCATGTTGTTCCACTGCATTATTTATTTATTCATGTTGTACGTATAACTCTGATATATTGTAAAAGTGTAATCAAATGTTATTTGTAAAACAGCTTCATGAAGAGCTTCATGAACAACTTCAAAATTCAAACTGTTTAAAGTTGGAACTGTTATGATTTAGAATTAATTGGTTCAAATGCAAATATTTTGATATGATGGTTTAACCTATTTTGTAGTTATAATTTTGAAATTTAATATGATTTAAAGTGAAATATGATTTCGAAGTGAATATGATTTCGAAAGTGATATGATTTTGAAGTGAATATGATATTTTGATATCAATTATGAATTTTGGAAATGTAAAAGAACCAACCGGTGTGAAATAAGCGTTTGGTTGTTAAAGAGACCGGGATCAGATATTGTCATATTCTCTGCCAATTCCGAAAACCACTTTAACAACTGTGCATGTGGTGAAGAATTCAGAATGAAGTAGGATGGTTTGGTGAACGCTACTGGAATGAAGTAAGAGAACGATGATGGATAGCCTTGACCTTCAGGTCGTAATTAAAATGACTAAAACAGGAGCTATGTCGGGCCAAGTGGGGTCGCTCCCCCTATCGGACACATTTCTTCGATACCATATTTATTACTTTGTGATTGATTTGGTGGCCACCCTCGATTTGATTATGGGAGTGTGTTCCGAGGTGGGCGGTAGTAGCTGCTATGTGTTACCACCAGTCCGGATCTGCAAAACGGTAGTATCCTACCCTGGGCATTGCCTCACGTGTCTTGTCATATTTATCCTGATCGCGCCCACTACGACTTTGGTTTGTATCGTACCTATGGAGTGCTCCTTGAGTATCCCATCGGTTTGGTAGGGCTTATAGTATCTGTATAAACTATGGTATTTATATAAAAATGTGTTAAGGGGGATATGGGTAATGCCTTAACGCTATTTTAATACTTTACTTTACTGTAGACCTATTATAATAGCGTATTGTACTATGTATGTAGATAGTTTAACGGATCCTTAGGAGATGGAATCCCGAATATCTCTTAAGTTATTGCACACACGTTAGACACTGGATATGAGGTGTAAAATCCCATAAACATCTCTAAAACCCTTACACTCATATTTATTTACTGTTGATTTAACTTACATAAGATCTTTTATTTCTGACTCGAGTGTTTTGTCTTTTCATTACGCTCGGGTCAGTCTGAGCTTTTTCAATGTATTGAAGACCATTTTGTTTGGAGGATGAAGACGAATATTAGTCTACTATTTATCATTATTATTCCACTGCATCATGTTGTTCCACTGCATTATTTATTTATTCATGTTGTATGTATAACTCTGATATATTGTAAAAGTGTAATCAAATGTTATTTGTAAAACAGCTTCATGAACTGTTTATTTGATTATTATATGTTGTCATTCCGCTACGATTCTGTGTTTTGTTTTCTTTCTTTTCTCTTATTTTCTTATTTACCCCATTAACAATCCTCCCATTTGAACGGTTTAATTTGACATGTGTGGTTTATTGTTGATTTAAACTGTCCAAAAAGGTGGGTCGTTACAAGGCATCTTTAGGGAGCCGCATTGTTCTGGTGGAACAGTGTAACAACGACAGTTGATGAGGAGACGGTAACTTGGGAGGATTTCAAGAGGAGATTCCAGGAAAGGTTTATGTATGTAATGGCACAATCAGCTTTGATTAGACAGTTTGTTGAGTTGGTGCAGGGTGAGATGTCTGTTGTTGAGTATGCTAGAAAGTTTGAAGAGTTGGCCCGGTATGGGTATGCTTCAGTGGATACAATATTTAAGCGAAATGAGAAGTTTGTTAGAGGATTGAAGCCGGAGTTGGCTAGTGTTACTTTGTCTCATCTTAGAGATCCTTCTGATATGGTTGTGGAGATGGCTTTGAGGCAGGAAGAAGTCCTTGAGTCTCTAGAGAAGAGCAAGGCAAAAGGGGTCCAGGTTGAGCAGGGCCAGAAGAGAAAGTTCTTTCCCAAGAAAGGTGCTCAGAAGGGTGGAGCAACCAAGAAAGCAAAGTTTGATGTTGTCTGCTATAAATGCGACAAGAAAGGGCACTTTGCTAATGAGTGTCGCTCAGGGAAGGCAAAGGATGTGGCTAAGGGGAAGAATGTCAGGTGCTTTAATTGTGACCAGATAGGCCATTACAAGAACCAGTGCAAGGAGCCCATTAGAGATGGTAAGGGCAAGGTGTATGCATTGGAGCCTGCTGCTTCTAAGCCTACAGCCCAGGAGAAGGGAAAGGCATTTCTTGGAGGAACGCTTCAGATTCATGGTATGTCTGTTAGCGTTTTATTTAATACTGGTGCATTGCATTCTTTTATATCTAGATGTTTGATAGATAAGCTTAACCTTGAACCCACATATTTAGTTACTTCCTTACGGGTTGTGAATCCAATAGGAGGATATGCAACTCTAGGGTTGAGGTGTGACTAGTTTGAGTTTGACTTGTTACGTCATACTTTTATGTGCAGTTTGCATGTGTTTGATTTTGTGGGGATCGGGATCATCCTAGGTATGGATTGGTTATGTGAGTATGATGCTAAGATATTTTGCCAAGGTAGGAAGATATCTCTTAGACACCCGGATTGTAGCGATCAGATTGTTTCACCGTAGGAGGTTCTAGCTGTGCAGTGTTCGCTTTGTTGGGTGCTTTAGATTTAGATGATGAGTTGAGCCGAGTTTTCATGGTTAGTGAATTTGCAGATGTGTTTGAGCTTGTAATAGGATTGCCATCGAAGCGAGCCATCGAGTTTCGAATAGATTTAGTTCCGGGAGCTGAACCAGTGAGTAGGCCGTCAAGCAGGATGACCCCTTCAGAGATGAGGGAGTTGAAGGTGCAGTTGGTGGATTTAGAGAGCAACCTTTTATAAGGCCGAGCAGTTTGCCGTGGGGTGCAGCGGTAGTGTTTGCTAAGAAGCCGGATGGATCGTTGAGGCTATGTATCGATTATCGTAAGCTGAATGAGAGGAGATAAAGAATCGGTATCCGTTGCCTAGGATTGACGATTTGTTCGACCAGTTGAGTGGAGCAAAGGTATTTTCCCAGTTGGATTTGGCAATAGGTTTCCATCAGCTCAGGGTAGTAGAGGACAGTATACCTTTGATGGCATTCAGGACCAGATATGGGTCGTACGAATGGTTAGTTATGCCATTCGGACTGACAAATGCGCCAGCTTTCTTTGTGGATTTGATGAACAGGATTTTCCGAGAGCACTTGGATAGGTTCGTGCTAGTTTTCATAGATGATATCTTGATTTACTCTAAGGATGAAAGAGAGCATGAAGTTCATCTTAGAGTGGTGCTTGAGACGCTGAGGCAGCATCAGCTGAAAGCGAAGTTTTCGAAGTGCCGCTTTTGAAAGAAGGAGGTGAAGTTTCTTGATCATATAGTCTCAGAGGAAGGGTTGTTAGTGGATCCGTCTAAGACAGAGGTAGTGAATAGTTGGAAGAGACCCGAGACAGTAACCGAGATAAAGAGCTTCCTTGGGTTGGTTGGTTATTATCGGAGATTCATTAAGGATTTTTCGCAGGTAGCGGCACTGATGACCCAGCTGACGAGGAAGGATGTAAAGTTTATGTGGACCGATAAGTGTGAGGAAGCATTCTAGAGACTGAAACACTTATTGACCTAGGCACATGTGATGATCATTCCAAAGGGGAATCAGGACTTGGTAGTTTATACCGATGCATGTGGAATAGGATTAGGAGCTATGTTGATGTAGAAAGGTAAAGTGATTGCCTATGCTTCTAGACAGCCTAGACCACATGAGGTCAGGTATCCAACGCATGATTTGGAATTAGCTGCAGTAATTTTTGCTTTGAAGGTGTGGAGACATTACCTTTTGGGAGAAAGGTTTGAGTTGTATACAGATCATAAGTCGCTGAAGTATTTGTTCTCTCAGAAAGAGCGGACATGAGATAGAAGAGATGGTTAGAGTTCATAGCCGCTTATGATTTTGGGATTGAGTACACACCAGGGAAAGGCAACAAAGTTGCAGATGCAATTAGCAGGAAGCATCAGAATGCAGTGTTGGCAATGATGGCTGAGTGGAAAGATATGGAAGCCTTAGCAGATTGCAGGGTGCAATGGAGATCCGAGGCTGGGTCTAGTGGAAATATAGTTGTATTGTCTTGTTTGGAAGTTTGAACAGTGTTGATCGAACGGATTACTTCTAAGAAGATAGAGGATCCTGTGTTAGCTGAACGGATCAGGAAGCTAAAGGAAGGAACTAAGAGCGAGGACATGACAGATTTCAGTCTTGACCAGAATGGGTGGTTAAGAAAGAGAGGAAGATTATGTGTTCCGACTGTAGGAAACATAAGGAAGGAAGTCTTAGATGAATGCCATCATTCGAAGTTCACTATATATCCTGGAGGTACCAAGATGTATCATGATATGAAGAGGAGTTTCTTCTGGGAAGGAATGAAGCGGGATATTGGTTTGTGTGTAAGGCAGTGCTGGAATTGCCAACAGACAAAGCCCGAACACCAGAAGCCAAGTGGTTTGCTTCAGCCATTAGACATTCCAGTATGGAAGTGGGATTTATTTCTATGGACTTTATTGACGGGTTGCCAAGGTCGAACAGGGGTAATAAAAGTATATGGGTCATAGTGGACAGATTGACCAAGAGTGCCCATTTCATTCCAGTTAGGTCAACCATGACGGCACCTGTTTTAGTGAGATTGTTCATGAAGAATGTGGTTAGACTACATGGGATTCCAAGCAGTATAGTTAGTGACAGAGATTCCTTGTTCACTACCGAGTTTTGGAAGAGTCTGCAGGAAGTTTTGGGAACCAAGCTTAAGATGAGTACCGCTTACCATTCGCAGACAGATGGGCAAACGGAAAGAGTTAACAAGATCTTAGAAGATTTGTTAAGAGCTTGTGTTCTTGATTTCGGGGGATCATAGGAAGACCATCTACATCTAATCGAGTTTTCATATAACAACAGTTATCAGACTAGCATTGGGATGGCACTGTTTGAAGCTTTGTATGAAAGGCCATGCAAATCTCCTGTATGTTGGTTGGAGACCGGGGATAGGTTGATTCTTGGTCCAGATCTAGTTAGAGAGGCTACAGAAAAGATTGAGGTCATTCGGGCTAGAATGAAGGAGGCTCAGTCTAGGCAAAAAAGTTATGCAGATAAGAGACGGAAAGATTTGGAGTTCTCAGTTGGGGACCAGGTTTTCGTCAAAGTATCACCGATGAAGGGTGTGCTTAGATTTGGGAAATCGGGGAAGTTATCTCTTAGGTTTGTTGGACCTTTTCCTATTCTTGAGAGGATCGAAAAACTCGCGTATAGACTTGAATTACCGAGCAATTTGGCAAGTGTCCACGATGTTTTTCATATTTCTCATCTCAGAAAGTGTGTTAGAGACCCGGAGACTGCTATTGCACCGACAGTGCTAGATGTTTTAGTGGTAGAACCAGACTTGACCATAGTGAGAAAGCCAGTTCACATTGTTGCGAGAGATGAGAAGAGGCTTAGAACCAAGACGGTTAGATTAGTCGAAGTCCAGTGGAGTGACGATGACAGAGACTGTACTTGGGAGGTTGAGAGCGGGATTAAAGTACTTATCCTGACTTGTTTGATGGTAAGTTATACCTCTTGTTTGATTTTTGTGAGCCTTATCGTAATTTCGAGGACGAAATTCTTTAAGGAGGGGAGTCTGTAACACCCTAGATTTTTGATAACATTATTTAGGAGATTTAGTTAGATAAACTAAATAAAATAATGTGTTTATTAGGGGATTGAGATTTGATTTATTTAAGGTAGCCGTGCTTTTTAAACTAATGAATTAAAAAGGGTTTAAAATGAATTAGAGGAGGGGTATTATGGAAAAGAGACCATTCATATATCTCCTTCCTTAGGCGGTATGTTATACACACATTCATTTCATTTCAAAATTTTCAAAATTGAGGCCGGCCACCATTAACAAGGAAAGAAGAAGAGGAAACTAAAAAAAGCTAAAGGATAAGCAAATTCAAATCAAACTCATTCAAATCTCAAGCTCCTTGATCTCTAAAGCAAAGGTGAATAATGTTTACATCTCTAAATTTTTATGGTTTCGGTTTTAAGATTAAATCCGAATAATTTTGCAAAGATTAACCATGTTTTGAATCATAAAATGATTATATATACATGTTGATGATTTATTAGTGTTCATATAGATTTTATGACATGTTTTAAGAATAAAACCCTATTAAATGACATCCGTTAGCCTTGCGAATTTTTATGATGATCTAAAAAGTTACTTTAGAGATGGGTTTCAATTTTCAGATTTTTTTGAATTTTTGTGGAATTATTATGAATTTTCTAAGGAAGAAAATGGTATTTTGGATGATAAAATTATTTATGGTAATAGTTTGTTTTGATCCGAAAATTTTATATGTTGAAAAGAACATATTAATTGATTTTCTGGAATTTTTTCAAGATTTTTCTATGGTAATTTAATAGTTATATACAATTATTTAAGGTATGGGACTTAAATGTTTTATATAATCATAAAAGAGAAAGGGACTTTTTCAAAATTATTTAAATTCCCAAATAAGGAAAGTCGACAGCGTTTTTGAATATAAAATTCTGGCAACCAATCAGATTTAGAAAAATAAGGCAGGTTGGGTACAAAAGAACTATTTTAAAGTACAAATAAATAGTTTTTTACTATTTCAACTCTTTCGGAAAGAGGTTCCGCCTCCAGTCCAAACCTTCTGACAAAGTCGATGGTATCAAACTGTTCGACTAGGTTAAATAACCAATGCACATGGTATCAAGCAATTAGTACGTAGTGAATTGGAAGGAGTCGAAAGGTTTAGGGACGAAAGGTAAGAGCTTTCGAAGGAGATGAAACTTTGTTTTGGTTTAAAGGAAAATACGCCTGCTAGCTTTCGACAAAGAGCTTTCTACAATGTCAAATGGTTTAAAAGAAAATGGTTTCGATTGTTTTGCTTTCTTGTTTTAATTGAAACCTTTCGACAAAGTCGAAAGGTATAGCTTTCGACAAGGTCGAAAGCATAGTTGCCGCTTCTAAACCTTTCGACCCAGATGGAGTCGAAGGTTATCTTTTGTTTTCTAAAATTTCCGCCTCTCCGTTGATTTAGAAGGGTTGGTTCCAACGCCAACACTTCATTGTTTTCGAATGGTTTCTAAAGGTTTTGTAAAGGTTTCGAAGCAGTTGCTTTTGACTCCAATGTTTTTCTGATCCTTTTGCTCTACTTGAAGGCATAATCCAAATGATTTAAATCGAAACGTTTTAAAAGTTTTGAAGTAGTCAACTTCGAACAGTTTCGAAAGGTTTCCACTTGTTTTAAATTGAATCCAATATCTTCGGAAGGTTTTAAGTTTCAATGCTTTCGAAAGGTTTATCAATGATTTCATAGGGGTGGTTCCTCAGGCTTTCGACAAAGTCGAAAGGTAGGACCTTTCGATTAGGTCGAAATGAAACCTTCAGACAAGGTCGAAAGGTATGGTTTTGCAATGTTTTCGGAAGGCTAAGGTTTAAAAGATTTAAAGGCGGATGTCATATATTTTAGAGCTTTTAGAGAAAAGGCTTTTATTAAAAGTTTTGAAGAAGTTACCTTCAATGATTTCAAAAGGTTTTATTAAAGGATATGAAGGAGTTACCTTCAATGCTTTTGAAGGGTTTTATTAATGGTTTTGAAGGAGTTACCTTCAATAATTTCGAAAGGTTGTTTAAAGGTTTTAAATAAAGGTTTCGAACATACTAACTAGGCATATAGCCTAAGCATTTTAAGTTATAAAGGACTTTAACTTATTTTAAAAGGATAGAAAATCCCTATTGAACATCATCAACGTTATTTTGAGTAAAGTATATATAACATGGAAAAAATAGCTTAGAGTAAAGCTAAAGATATATTTTCCTTGTATATATATGATTTGACGGACTAAATCATTTTGAAAAGGTTTTCAAGGAAAATTTGAAAGGTAGTTAACCCAAAAGAAAATTCAGCCAGTTAGCTCATTTAAACTCGGATAGTCAGTCCATTTTGAGGGCAGTCAGCCCAGAGGACAGTTAGCCCAGAGGACAGTCAGCCCAGAGGACAGTTAGTCCAGATAAGGGCAGTTAGCTCAGATATGAACATAGTTCATTTGTTAACATAACAGACCTTGCAAATTTTTAAGGACAGTTAGTCCACCCTTTTTTTCCTGATTTGGACAGATAGCCCATTAATTAGCATAAAGAATATTGTTATTTTGGTATAATCAGATTTTAGGGCGGTTAGTCCAGAAAAGAGAAGATAGCTCAGATTTTAGACAGTTTATTTATTTCCTGTTTTAGCATAATGGATATTGCTATATTATTATTATAATCAGTTGATTAACCAGTTTGGTTGCAGGAAAGGATTTGCAAAATATATATTCTGAAAAGGAATATTAGTGAGGAGAAACCCGTTCCGCTAAGCGGCGTGGTCTCACTATATATATCAGTAAACAGAGATGTAATAAAAATTATTCATAGCAGGCTTTATGTCTGACTCGAAGTTTTTGTTTCCCCTTAAACTCTCGGGTGCTCAAAATTTGATTTGAGTAGGCTGAGGGTTTAGGTTTTCAGGTTTTAGTAGATTTTGGCGAATGAGTTTCTGAAGGTGAGCAGGTGGCTGACAGATAGCTAAATTAGGAATTCTATTCTTTTGTTTGACGGTTAGATTAGTCAAAGTCCAGTGGAGTGATGATGATAGAGACTGTACTTGGGAGGTTGAGAGCGGGATTAAAGTACTTATCCTGACTTGTTTGATGGTAAGTTATACCTCTTGTTTGATTTTTGTGAGCCTTATCGTAATTTCGAGGACGAAATTCTTTAAGGAGGGGAGTCTGTAACACCCTAGATTTTTGATAACATTATTTAGGAGATTTAGTTAGATAAACTAAATAAAATAATGTGTTTATTAGGGGATTGAGATTTGATTTATTTAAGGTAGCCGTGCTTTTTAAACTAATGAATTAAAAAGGGTTTAAAATGAATTAGAGGAGGGGTATTATGGAAAAGAGACCATTCATATATCTCCTTCCTTAGGCGGTATGTTATACACACATTCATTTCATTTCAAAATTTTCAAAATTGAGGCCGGCCACCATTAAAAAGGAAAGAAGAAGAGGAAACTAAAGAAAAGCTAAAGGATAAGCAAATTCAAATCAAACTCATTCAAATCTCAAGCTCCTTGATCTCTAAAGCAAAGGTGAATAATGTTTACATCTCTGGTTTCGGTTTTAAGATTAAATCCGAATAATTTTGCAAAGATTAACCATGTTTTGAATCATAAAATGATTATATATACATGTTGATGATTTATTAGTGTTCATATAGATTTTATGACATGTTTTAAGAATAAAACCCTATTAAATGACATCCGTTAGCCTTGCGAATTTTTATGATGATCTAAAAAGTTACTTTAGAGATGGGTTTCAATTTTTAGATTTTTTTGAATTTTTGTGGAATTATTATGAATTTTCTAAGGAAGAAAATGGTATTTTGGATGATAAAATTATTTATGGTAATAGTTTGTTTTGATCCGAAAATTTTATATGTTGAAATGAACATATTAATTGATTTTCTGGAATTTTTTCTAGATTTTTCTATGGTAATTTAATAGTTATATAAAATTATTTAAGGTATGGGACTTAAATGTTTTATATAATCATAAAAGAGAAAGGGACTTTTTCAAAATTATTTAAATTCCCAAATAAGGAAAGTTGGTAGCATTTTTGAATATAAAATTCTGGCAACCAATCAGATTTAGTAAAATAAGGCAGGTTGGGTACAAAAGAACTATTTTAAAGTACAAATAAATAGTTTTTTACTATTTCAACTCTTTCGGAAAGAGGTTCCGCCTCCAGTCCAAACCTTCTGACAAAGTCGATGGTATCAAACTGTTCGACTAGGTCAAATAACCAATGCACATGGTATCAAGCAATTAGTACGTAGTGAATTGGAAGGAGTCGAAAGGTTTAGGGACGAAAGGTAAGAGCTTTCGAAGGAGATGAAACTTTGTTTTGGTTTAAAGGAAAATACGCCTGCTAGCTTTCGACAAAGAGCTTTCTACAATGTCAAATGGTTTAAAAGAAAATGGTTTCGATTGTTTTGCTTTCTTGTTTTAATTGAAACCTTTCGACAAAGTCGAAAGGTATAGCTTTCGACAAGGTCGAAAGCATAGTTGCCGCTTCTAAACCTTTCGACCCAGATGGAGTCGAAGGTTATCTTTTGTTTTCTAAAATTTCCGCCTCTCCGTTGATTTAGAAGGGTTGGTTCCAACGCCAACACTTCATTGTTTTCAAATGGTTTCTAAAGGTTTTGTAAAGGTTTCGAAGCAGTTGCTTTTGACTCCAATGTTTTTCTGATCCTTTTGCTCTACTTGAAGGCATAATCCAAATGATTTAAATCGAAACGTTTTAAAAGTTTTGAAGTAGTCAACTTCGAACAGTTTCGAAAGGTTTCCACTTGTTTTAAATTGAATCCAATATCTTCGGAAGGTTTTAAGTTTCAATGCTTTCGAAAGGTTTATCAATGATTTCATAGGGGTGGTTCCCCAGGCTTTCGACAAAGTCGAAAGGTAGGACCTTTCGACTAGGTCGAAAAGAAACCTTCAGACAAGGTCGAAAGGTATGGTTTTGCAATGTTTTCGGAAGGCTAAGGTTTAAAGGATTTAAAGGCGGATGTCATATATTTTAGAGCTTTTAGAGAAAAGGCTTTTATTAAAAGTTTTGAAGAAGTTACCTTCAATGATTTCAAAAGGTTTTATTAAAGGATATGAAGGAGTTACCTTCAATGCTTTTGAAGGGTTTTATTAATGGTTTTGAAGGAGTTACCTTCAATAATTTCGAAAGGTTGTTTAAAAGTTTTAAATAAAGGTTTCGAACATACTAACTAGGCAGATAGCCTAAGCATTTTAAGTTATAAAGGACTTTAACTTATTTTAAAAGGATAGAAAATCCCTATTGAACATCATCAACGTTATTTTGAGTAAAGTATATATAACATGGAAAAAATAGCTTAGAGTAAAGCTAAAGATATATTTTCCTTGTATATATATGATTTGACGGACTAAATCATTTTGAAAAGGTTTTCAAGGAAAATTTGAAAGGTAGTTAACCCAAAAGAAAATTCAGCCAGTTAGCTCATTTAAACTCGGATAGTCAGTCCATTTTGAGGGCAGTCAGCCCAGAGGACAGTCAGCCCAGAGGACAGTCAGCCCAGAGGACAGTCAGCCCAGAGGACAGTTAGTCCAGATAAGGGCAGTTAGCTCAGATATGAACAGTTAGTTCATTTGTTAGCATAACAGACCTTGCAAATTTTTAAGGACAGTTAGTCCACCCTTTTTTTCCTGATTTGGACAGATAGCCCATTAATTAGCATAAAGAATATTGTTATTTTGGTATAATCAGATTTTAGGGCGGTTAGTCCAGAAAAGAGAAGATAGCTCAGATTTTAGACAATTTATTTATTTCCTGTTTAGCATAATGGATATTGCTATATTATTATTATAATTAGTTGATTAACCAGTTTGGTTGCAGGAAAGGATTTGCAAAATATATATTCTGAAAAGGAATATTAGTGAGGAGAAACCCCTTCCGCTAAGCGGCGTGGTCTCACTATATATATCAGTAAACAGAGATGTAATAAAAATTATTCATAGCAGGCTTTATGTCTGACTCGAAGTTTTTGTTTCCCCTTAAACTCTCGGGTGCTCAAAATTTGATTTGAGTAGGCTGAGGGTTTAGGTTTTCAGGTTTTAGTAGATTTTGGCGAATGAGCTTCTGAAGGTGAGCAGGTGGCTGACAGATAGCTAAATTAGGAATTCTATTCTTTTGTTTGACGGTTAGATTAGTCAAAGTCCAGTGGAGTGACGATGACAAAGACAGTACTTGGGAGGTTGAGAGCGGGATTAAAGTACTTATCCTGACTTGTTTGATGGTAAGTTATACCTCTTGTTTGATTTTTGCGAGCCTTATCGTAATTTCGAGGACGAAATTCTTTAAGGAGGGGAGTCTGTAACACCCTAGATTTTTGATAACATTATTTAGGAGATTTAGTTAGATAAACTAAATAAAATAATGTGTTTATTAGGGGATTGAGATTTGATTTATTTAAGGTAGCCGTGCTTTTTAAACTAATGAATTAAAAAGGGTTTAAAATGAATTAGAGGAGGGGTATTATGGAAAATAGACCATTTATATATCTCCTTCCTTAGGCGGTATGTTATACACACATTCATTTCATTTCAAAATTTTCAAAATTGAGGCCGGCCACCATTAACAAGGAAAGAAGAAGAGGAAACTAAAGAAAAGCTAAAGGATAAGCAAATTCCAATCAAACTCATTCAAATCTCAAGCTCCTTGATCTCTAAAGCAAAGGTGAATAATGTTTACATCTCTGGTTTCGGTTTTAAGATTAAATCCGAATAATTTTGCAAAGATTAACCATGTTTTGAATCATAAAATGATTATATATACATGTTGATGATTTATTAGTGTTCATATAGATTTTATGACATGTTTTAAGAATAAAACCCTATTAAATGACATCCGTTAGCCTTGCGAATTTTTATGATGATCTAAAAAGTTACTTTAGAGATGGGTTTCAATTTTCAGATTTTTTTGAATTTTTGTGGAATTATTATGAATTTTCTAAGGAAGAAAATGGTATTTTGGATGATAAAATTATTTATGGTAATAGTTTGTTTTGATCCGAAAATTTTATATGTTGAAAAGAACATATTAATTGATTTTCTGGAATTTTTTCTAGATTTTTCTATGGTAATTTAATAGTTATATAAAATTATTTAAGGTATGGGACTTAAATGTTTTATATAATCATAAAAGAGAAAGGGACTTTTTCAAAATTATTTAAATTCCCAAATAAGGAAAGTCGGCAGCATTTTTGAATATAAAATTCTGGCAACCAATCAGATTTAGAAAAATAAGGCAGGTTGGGTACAAAAGAACTATTTTAAAGTACAAATAAATAGTTTTTTTTTACTATTTCAACTCTTTCGGAAAGAGGTTCCGCCTCCAGTCCAAACCTTCTGACAAAGTCGATGGTATCAAACTATTCGACTAGGTCAAATAACCAATGCACATGGTATCAAGCAATTAGTACGTAGTGAATTGGAAGGAGTCGAAAGGTTTAGGGACGAAAGGTAAGAGCTTTCGAAGGAGATGAAACTTTGTTTTGGTTTAAAGGAAAATACGCCTACTAGCTTTCAACAAAGAGCTTTCTACAATGTCAAATGGTTTAAAAGAAAATGGTTTCGATTGTTTTGCTTTCTTGTTTTAATTGAAACCTTTCGACAAAGTCGAAAGGTATAGCTGTCGACAAGGTCGAAAGCATAGTTGCCGCTTCTAAACCTTTCGACCCAGATGGAATCGAAGGTTATCTTTTGTTTTCTAAAATTTCCGCCTCTCCGTTGATTTAGAAGGGTTGGTTCCAACGCCAACACTTCATTGTTTTCGAATGGTTTCTAAAGGTTTTGTAAAGGTTTCGAAGCAGTTGCTTTCGACTCCGATGTTTTTCTGATCCTGTTGCTCTACTTGAAGGCATAATCCAAATGATTTAAATCGAAACGTTTTAAAAGTTTTGAAGTAGTCAACTTCGAACAGTTTCGAAAGGTTTCCACTTGTTTTAAATTGAATCCAATATCTTCGGAAGGTTTTAAGTTTCAATGCTTTCGAAAGGTTTATCAATGATTTCATAGGGGTGGTTCCCCAGGCTTTCGACAAAGTCGAAAGGTAGGACCTTTCGACTAGGTCGAAAAGAAACCTTCAGACAAGGTCGAAAGGTATGGTTTTGCAATGTTTTCGGAAGGCTAAGGTTTAAAGGATTTAAAGGCGGATGTCATATATTTTAGAGCTTTTAGAGAAAAGGCTTTTATTAAAAGTTTTGAAGAAGTTACCTTCAATGATTTCAAAAGGTTTTATTAAAGGATATGAAGGAGTTACCTTCAATGCTTTTGAAGGGTTTTATTAATGGTTTTGAAGGAGTTACCTTCAATAATTTCGAAAGGTTGTTTAAAGGTTTTAAATAAAGGTTTCGAACATACTAACTAGGCAGATAGCCTAAGCATTTTAAGTTATAAAGGACTTTAACTTATTTTAAAAGGATAGAAAATCCCTATTGAACATCATCAACGTTATTTTGAGTAAAGTATATATAACATGGAAAAAATAGCTTAGAGTAAAGCTAAAGATATATTTTCCTTGTATATATATGATTTGACGGACTAAATCATTTTGAAAAGGTTTTCAAGGAAAATTTGAAAGGTAGTTAACCCAAAAGAAAATTCAGCCAGTTAGCTCATTTAAACTCGGATAGTCGGTCCATTTTGAGGACAGTCAGCCCAAAGGACAGTCAGCCCAGAGGACAGCTAGCCCAGAGGACAGTCAGCCCAGAGGACAGTTAGTCCAGATAAGGGCAGTTAGCTCAGATATGAACAGTTAGTTCATTTGTTAGCATAACAGACCTTGCAAATTTTTAAGGACAGTTAGTCCACCCTTTTTTCCTGATTTAGACAGATAGCCCATTAATTAGCATAAAGAATATTGTTATTTTGGTATAATCAGATTTTAGGGCGGTTAGTCCAGAAAAGAGAAGATAGCTCAGATTTTAGACAGTTTATTTATTTCCTGTTTTAGCATAATGGATATTGCTATATTATTATTATAATCAGTTGATTAACCAGTTTGGTTGCAGGAAAGGATTTGCAAAATATATATTCTGAAAAGGAATATTAGTGAGGAGAAACCCGTTCCGCTAAGCGGCATGGTCTCGCTATATATATATCAGTAAACAGAGATGTAATAAAAATTATTCATAGCAGGCTTTATGTCTGACTCGAAGTTTTTGTTTCCCCTTAAACTCTCGGGTGCTCAAAATTTGATTTGAGTAGGCTGAGGGTTTTGGTTTTCAGGTTTTAGTAGATTTTGGCGAATGAGCTTCTGAAGGTGAGCAGGTGGCTGACAGATAGCTAAATTAGGAATTCTATTCTTTTGTTTGACGGTTAGATTAGTCAAAGTCCAGTGGAGTGACGATGACAGAGACTGTACTTGGGAGGTTGAGAGCGGGATTAAAGTACTTATCCTGACTTGTTTGATGGTAAGTTATACCTCTTGTTTGATTTTTGTGAGCCTTATCGTAATTTCGAGGACGAAATTCTTTAAGGAGGGGAGTCTGTAGCACCCTAGATTTTTGATAACATTATTTAGGAGATTTAGTTAGATAAACTAAATAAAATAATGTGTTTATTAGGGGATTGAGATTTGATTTATTTAAGGTAGCCGTGCTTTTTAAACTAATGAATTAAAAAGGGTTTAAAATGAATTAGAGGAGGGGTATTATGGAAAATAGTCCATTCATATATCTCCTTCCTTAGGCGGTATGTTATACACACATTCATTTCATTTCAAAATTTTCAAAATTGAGGTCGGCCACCATTAACAAGGAAAGAAGAAGAGGAAACTAAAGAAAAGCTAAAGGATAAGCAAATTCAAATCAAACTCATTCAAATCTCAAGCTCCTTGATCTCTAAAGCAAAGGTGAATAATGTTTACATCTCTAAATTTTTATGGTTTCGGTTTTAAGATTAAATCCGAATAATTTTGCAAAGATTAACCATGTTTTGAATCATAAAATGATTATATATACATGTTGATGATTTATTAGTGTTCATATAGATTTTATGACATGTTTTAAGAATAAAACCCTATTAAATGACATCCGTTAGCCTTGCGAATTTTTATGATGATCTAAAAAGTTACTTTAGAGATGGGTTTCAATTTTCAGATTTTTTTGAATTTTTATGGAATTATTATGAATTTTCTAAGGAAGAAAATGGTATTTTGGATGATAAAATTATTTATGGTAATAGTTTGTTTTGATCCGAAAATTTTATATGTTGAAAAGAACATATTAATTGATTTTCTGGAATTTTTTCAAGATTTTTCTATGGTAATTTAATAGTTATATACAATTATTTAAGGTATGGGACTTAAATGTTTTATATAATCATAAAAGAGAAAGGGACTTTTTCAAAATTATTTAAATTCCCAAATAAGGAAAGTCGGCAGCGTTTTTGAATATAAAATTCTGGCAACCAATCAGATTTAGAAAAATAAGGCAGGTTGGGTACAAAGGAACTATTTTAAAGTACAAATAAATAGTTTTTTTTACTATTTCAACTCTTTCGGAAAGAGGTTCCGCCTCCAGTCCAAACCTTCTGACAAAGTCGATGGTATCAAACTGTTCGACTAGGTCAAATAACCAATGCACATGGTATCAAGCAATTAGTACGTAGTGAATTGGAAGGAGTCGAAAGGTTTAGGGACGAAAGGTAAGAGCTTTCGAAGGAGATGAAACTTTGTTTTGGTTTAAAGGAAAATACGCCTGCTAGCTTTCGACAAAGAGCTTTCTACAATGTCAAATGGTTTAAAAGAAAATGGTTTCGATTGTTTTGCTTTCTTGTTTTAATTGAAACCTTTCGACAAAGTCGAAAGGTATAGCTTTCGACAAGGTCGAAAGCATAGTTGTCGCTTCTAAACCTTTCGACCCAGATGGAGTCGAAGGTTATCTTTTGTTTTCTAAAATTTCCGCCTCTCCGTTGATTTAGAAGGGTTGGTTCCAACGCCAACACTTCATTGTTTTTCGAATGGTTTCTAAAGGTCTTGTAAAGGTTTCGAAGCAGTTGCTTTCGACTCCGATGTTTTTCTGATCCTTTTGCTCTACTTGAAGGCATAATCCAAATGATTTAAATCGAAACGTTTTAAAAGTTTTGAAGTAGTCAACTTCGAACAGTTTCGAAAGGTTTCCACTTGTTTTAAATTGAATCCAATATCTTCAGAAGGTTTTAAGTTTCAATGCTTTCGAAAGGTTTATCAATGATTTCATAGGGGTGGTTCCCCAGGCTTTCGACAAAGTCGAAAGGTAGGACCTTTCGACTAGGTCGAAAAGAAACCTTCAGACAAGGTCGAAAGGTATGGTTTTGCAATGTTTTCGGAAGGCTAAGGTTTAAAGGATTTAAAGGCGGATGTCATATATTTTAGAGCTTTTAGAGAAAAGTCTTTTATTAAAAGTTTTGAAGAAGTTACCTTCAATGATTTCAAAAGGTTTTATTAAAGGATATGAAGGAGTTACCTTCAATGCTTTTGAAGGGTTTTATTAATGGTTTTGAAGGAGTTACCTTCAATAATTTCGAAAGGTTGTTTAAAGGTTTTAAATAAAGGTTTCGAACATACTAACTAGGCAGATAGCCTAAGCATTTTAAGTTATAAAGGACTTTAACTTATTTTAAAAGGATAGAAAATCCCTATTGAACATCATCAACATTATTTTGAGTAAAGTATATATAACATGGAAAAAATAGCTTAGAGTAAAGCTAAAGATATATTTTCCTTGTATATATATGATTTGACGGACTAAATCATTTTGAAAAGGTTTTCAAGGAAAATTTGAAAGGTAGTTAACCCAAAAGAAAATTCAGCCAGTTAGCTCATTTAAACTCGGATAGTCAGTCCATTTTGAGGGCAGTCAGCCCAGAGGACAGTCAGCCCAGAGGACAGTCAGCCCAGAGGACAGTTAGTCCAGATAAGGGCAGTTACCTCAGATATGAACAGTTAGTTCATTTGTTAGCATAACAGACCTTGCAAATTTTTAAGGACAGTTAGTCCACCCTTTTTTTCCTGATTTGGACAGATAGCCCATTAATTAGCATAAAGAATATTGTTATTTTGGTATAATCAGATTTTAGGGCGGTTAGTCCAGAAAAGAGAAGATAGCTCAGATTTTAGACAGTTTATTTATTTCCTGTTTTAGCATAATGGATATTGCTATATTATTATTATAATCAGTTGGTTAACCAGTTTGGTTGCAGGAAAGGATTTGCAAAATATATATTCTGAAAAGGAATATTAGTGAGGAGAAACCCGTTCCGCTAAGCGGCGTGGTCTCACTATATATATCAGTAAACAGAGATGTAATAAAAATTATTCATAGCAGGCTTTATGTCTGACTCGAAGTTTTTGTTTCCCCTTAAACTCTCGGGTGCTCAAAATTTGATTTGAGTAGGCTGAGGGTTTAGGTTTTCAGGTTTTAGTAGATTTTGGCGAATGAGCTTCTGAAGGTGAGCAGGTGGCTGATAGATAGCTAAATTAGGAATTCTATTCTTTTGTTTGACGGTTAGATTAGTCAAAGTCCAGTGGAGTGACGATGACAGAGACTGTACTTGGGAGGTTGAGAGCGGGATTAAAGTACTTATCCTGACTTGTTTGATGGTAAGTTATACCTCTTGTTTGATTTAGGTGAGCCTTATCGTAATTTCGAGGACGAAATTCTTTAAGGAGGGGAGTCTGTAACACCCTAGATTTTTGATAACATTATTTAGGAGATTTAGTTAGATAAACTAAATAAAATAATGTGTTTATTAGGGGATTGAGATTTGATTTATTTAAGGTAGCCGTGCTTTTTAAACTAATGAATTAAAAAGGGTTTAAAATGAATTAGAGGAGGGGTATTATGGAAAAGAGACCATTCATATATCTCCTTCCTTAGGCGGTATGTTATACACACATTCATTTCATTTCAAAATTTTCAAAATTGAGGCCGGCCACCATTAACAAGGAAAGAAGAAGAGGAAACTAAAGAAAAGCTAAAGGATAAGCAAATTCAAATCAAACTCATTCAAATCTCAAGCTCCTTGATCTCTAAAGCAAAGGTGAATAATGTTTACATCTCTAAATTTTTATGGTTTCGGTTTTAAGATTAAATCCGAATAATTTTGCAAAGATTAACCATGTTTTGAATCATAAAATGATTATATATACATGTTGATGATTTATTAGTGTTCATATAGATTTTATGACATGTTTTAAGAATAAAACCCTATTAAATGACATCCGTTAGCCTTGCGAATTTTTATGATGATCTAAAAAGTTACTTTAGAGATGGGTTTCAATTTTCAGATTTTTTTGAATTTTTGTGGAATTATTATGAATTTTCTAAGGAAGAAAATGGTATTTTGGATGATAAAATTATTTATGGTAATAGTTTGTTTTGATCCGAAAATTTTATATGTTGAAAAGAACATATTAATTGATTTTCTGGAATTTTTTCAAGATTTTTCTATGGTAATTTAATAGTTATATAAAATTATTTAAGGTATGGGACTTAAATGTTTTATATAATCATAAAAGAGAAAGGGACTTTTTCAAAATTATTTAAATTCCCAAATAAGGAAAGTCGGCAGCATTTTTGAATATAAAATTCTGGCAACCAATCAGATTTAGAAAAATAAGGCAGGTTGGGTACAAAAGAACTATTTTAAAGTACAAATAAATAGTTTTTTTTTACTATTTCAACTCTTTCGGAAAGAGGTTCCGCCTCCAGTCCAAACCTTCTGACAAAGTCGATGGTATCAAACTGTTCGACTAGGTCAAATAACCAATGCACATGGTATCAAGCAATTAGTACGTAGTGAATTGGAAGGAGTCGAAAGGTTTAGGGACGAAAGGTAAGAGCTTTCGAAGGAGATGAAACTTTGTTTTGGTTTAAAGGAAAATACGCCTGCTAGCTTTCGACAAAGAGCTTTCTACAATGTCAAATGGTTTAAAAGAAAATGGTTTCGATTGTTTTGCTTTCTGGTTTTAATTGAAACCTTTCGACAAAGTCGAAAGGTATAGCTTTCGACAAGATCGAAAGCATAGTTGCCGCTTCTAAACCTTTCGACCCAGATGGAGTCGAAGGTTATCTTTTATTTTCTAAAATTTCCGCCTCTCCGTTGATTTAGAAGGGTTGGTTCCAACGCCAACACTTCATTGTTTTCAAATGGTTTCTAAAGGTTTTGTAAAGGTTTCGAAGCAGTTGCTTTCGACTCCGATGTTTTTCTGATCCT
This sequence comes from Allium fistulosum, assembly GCA_030737815.1. Taxonomy (NCBI): domain Eukaryota; kingdom Viridiplantae; phylum Streptophyta; class Magnoliopsida; order Asparagales; family Amaryllidaceae; genus Allium; species Allium fistulosum. The sequence continues at coordinate 1,397,589,040 of CM060902.1, forward strand.
TTTGCTCTACTTGAAGGCATAATCCAAATGATTTAAATCGAAACGTTTTAAAAGTTTTGAAGTAGTCAACTTCGAACAGTTTCGAAAGGTTTCCACTTGTTTTAAATTGAATCCAATATCTTCGGAAGGTTTTAAGTTTCAATGCTTTCGAAAGGTTTATCAATGATTTCATAGGGGTGGTTCCCCAGGCTTTCGACAAAGTCGAAAGGTAGGACCTTTCGACTAGGTCGAAAAGAAACCTTCAGACAAGGTCGAAAGGTATGGTTTTGCAATGTTTTCGGAAGGCTAAGGTTTAAAGGATTTAAAGGCGGATGTCATATATTTTAGAGCTTTTAGAGAAAAGGCTTTTATTAAAAGTTTTGAAGAAGTTACCTTCAATGATTTCAAAAGGTTTTATTAAAGGATATGAAGGAGTTACCTTCAATGCTTTTGAAGGGTTTTATTAATGGTTTTGAAGGAGTTACCTTCAATAATTTCGAAAGGTTGTTTAAAGGTTTTAAATAAAGGTTTCGAACATACTAACTAGGCAGATAGCCTAAGCATTATAAGTTATAAAGGACTTTAACTTATTTTAAAAGGATAGAAAATCCCTATTGAACATCATCAACGTTATTTTGAGTAAAGTATATATAACATGGAAAAAATAGCTTAGAGTAAAGCTAAAGATATATTTTCCTTGTATATATATAATTTGACGGACTAAATCATTTTGAAAAGGTTTTCAAGGAAAATTTGAAAGGTAGTTAACCCAAAAGAAAATTCAGCCAGTTAGCTCATTTAAACTCGGATAGTCAGTCCATTTTGAGGGCAGTCAGCCCAGAGGACAGTCAGCCCAGAGGATAGTTAGCCCAGAGGACAGTCAGCCCAGAGGACAGTTAGTCCAGATAAGGGCAGTTAGCTCAGATATGAACAGTTAGTTCATTTGTTAGCATAACAGACCTTGCAAATTTTTAAGGACAGTTAGTCCACCCTTTTTTCCTGATTTGGACAGATAGCCCATTAATTAGCATAAAGAATATTGTTATTTTGGTATAATCAGATTTTAGGGCGGTTAGTCCAGAAAAAAGAAGATAGCTCAGATTTTAGACAGTTTATTTATTTACTGTTTAGCATAATGGATATTGCTATATTATTATTATAATCAGTTGATTAACCAGTTTGGTTGCAGGAAAGGATTTGCAAAATATATATTCTGAAAAGGAATATTAGTGAGGAGAAACCCGTTCCGCTAAGCGGCGTGGTCTCACTATATATATCAGTAAACAGAGATGTAATAAAAATTATTCATAGCAGGCTTTATGTCTGACTCGAAGTTTTTGTTTCCCCTTAAACTCTCGGGTGCTCAAAATTTGATTTGAGTAGGCTGAGGGTTTAGGTTTTCAGGTTTTAGTAGATTTTGGCGAATGAGCTTCTGAAGGTGAGCAGGTGGCTGACAGATAGCTAAATTAGGAATTCTATTCTTTTGTTTGACGGTTAGATTAGTCAAAGTCCAGTGGAGTGACGATGACAGAGACTGTACTTGGGAGGTTGAGAGCGGGATTAAAGTACTTATCCTGACTTGTTTGATGGTAAGTTATACCTCTTGTTTGATTTTTGCGAGCCTTATCGTAATTTCGAGGACGAAATTCTTTAAGGAGGGGAGTCTGTAACACCCTAGATTTTTGATAACATTATTTAGGAGATTTATTTAGATAAACTAAATAAAATAATGTGTTTATTAGGGGATTGAGATTTGATTTATTTAAGGTAGCCGTGCTTTTTAAACTAATGAATTAAAAAGGGTTTAAAATGAATTAGAGGAGGGGTATTATGGAAAATAGACCATTTATATATCTCCTTCCTTAGGCGGTATGTTATACACACATTCATTTCATTTCAAAATTTTCAAAATTGAGGCCGGCCACCATTAACAAGGAAAGAAGAAGAGGAAACTAAAGAAAAGCTAAAGGATAAGCAAATTCAAATCAAACTCATTCAAATCTCAAGCTCCTTGATCTCTAAAGCAAAGGTGAATAATGTTTACATCTCTAAATTTTTATGGTTTCGGTTTTAAGATTAAATCCGAATAATTTTGCAAAGATTAACCATGTTTTGAATCATAAAATGATTATATATACATGTTGATGATTTATTAGTGTTCATATAGATTTTATGACATGTTTTAAGAATAAAACCCTATTAAATGACATCCGTTAGCCTTGCAAATTTTTATGATGATCTAAAAAGTTACTTTAGAGATGGGTTTCAATTTTTAGATTTTTTTGAATTTTTGTGGAATTATTATGAATTTTCTAAGGAAGAAAATGGTATTTTGGATGATAAAATTATTTATGGTAATAGTTTGTTTTGATCCGAAAATTTTATATGTTGAAAAGAACATATTAATTGATTTTCTGGAATTGTTTCTAGATTTTTCTATGGTAATTTAATAGTTATATAAAATTATTTAAGGTATGGGACTTAAATGTTTTATATAATCATAAAAGAGAAAGGGACTTTTTCAAAATTATTTAAATTCCCAAATAAGGAAAGTCGGCAGCATTTTTGAATATAAAATTCTGGCAACCAATCAGATTTAGAAAAATAAGGCAGGTTGGGTACAAAAGAACTATTTTAAAGTACAAATAAATAGTTTTTTTTACTATTTCAACTCTTTCGGAAAGAGGTTCCGCCTCCAGTCCAAACCTTCTGACAAAGTCGATGGTATCAAACTATTCGACTAGGTCAAATAACCAATGCACATGGTATCAAGCAATTAGTACGTAGTGAATTGGAAGGAGTCGAAAGGTTTAGGGACGAAAGGTAAGAGCTTTCGAAGGAGATGAAACTTTGTTTTGGTTTAAAGGAAAATACGCCTACTAGCTTTCGACAAAGAACTTTCTACAATGTCAAATGGTTTAAAAGAAAATGGTTTCGATTGTTTTGCTTTCTTGTTTTAATTGAAACCTTTCGACAAAGTCGAAAGGTATAGCTTTCGACAAGGTCGAAAGCATAGTTGCCGCTTCTAAACCTTTCGACCCAGATGGAGTCGAAGGTTATCTTTTGTTTTCTAAAATTTCTGCCTCTCCGTTGATTTAGAAGGGTTGGTTCCAACGCCAACACTTCATTATTTTCGAATGGTTTCTAAAGGTTTTGTAAAGGTTTCGAAGCAGTTGCTTTCGACTCCGATGTTTTTCTGATCCTTTTGCTCTACTTGAAGGCATAATCCAAATGATTTAAATCGAAACGTTTTAAAAGTTTTGAAGTAGTCAACTTCGAACAGTTTCGAAAGGTTTCCACTTGTTTTAAATTGAATCCAATATCTTCGAAAGGTTTTAAGTTTCAATGCTTTCGAAAGGTTTATCAATGATTTCATAGGGGTGGTTCCCCAGGCTTTCGACAAAGTCGAAAGGTAGGACCTTTCAACTAGGTCGAAAAGAAACCTTCAGAAAAGGTCGAAAGGTATGGTTTTGCAATGTTTTCGGAAGGCTAAGGTTTAAAGGATTTAAAGGCGGATGTCATATATTTTAGAGCTTTTAGAGAAAAGGCTTTTATTAAAAGTTTTGAAGAAGTTACCTTCAATGATTTCAAAAGGTTTTATTAAAGGATATGAAGGAGTTACCTTCAATGCTTTTGAAGGGTTTTATTAATGGTTTTGAAGGAGTTACCTTCAATAATTTCGAAAGGTTGTTTAAAGGTTTTAAATAAAGGTTTCGAACATACTAACTAGGCAGATAGCCTAAGCATTTTAAGTTATAAAGGACTTTAACTTATTTTAAAAGGATAGAAAATCCCTATTGAACATCATCAACGTTATTTTGAGTAAAGTATATATAACATGGAAAAAATAGCTTAGAGTAAAGCTAAAGATATATTTTCCTTGTATATATATGATTTGACGGACTAAATCATTTTGAAAAGGTTTTCAAGGAAAATTTGAAAGGTAGTTAACCCAAAAGAAAATTCAGCCAGTTAGCTCATTTAAACTCGGATAGTCAGTCCATTTTGAGGGCAGTCAGCCCAGAGGACAGTCAGCCCAGAGGACAGCTAGCCCAGAGGACAGTCAGCCCAGAGGACAGTTAGTCCAGATAAGGGCAGTTAGCTCAGATATGAACAGTTAGTTCATTTGTTAGCATAACAGACCTTGCAAATTTTTAAGGACAGTTAGTCCACCCTTTTTTCCTGATTTGGACAGATAGCCCATTAATTAGCATAAAGAATATTGTTATTTTGGTATAATCAGATTTTAGGGCGGTTAGTCCAGAAAAGAGAAGATAGCTCAGATTTTAGACAGTTTATTTATTTCCTGTTTTAGCATAATGGATATTGCTATATTATTATTATAATCAGTTGATTAACCAGTTTGGTTGCAGGAAAGGATTTGCAAAATATATATTCTGAAAAGGAATATTAGTGAGGAGAAACCCGTTCCGCTAAGCGGCGTGGTCTCACTATATATATCAGTAAACAGAGATGTAATAAAAATTATTCATAGCAGGCTTTATGTCTGACTCGAAGTTTTTGTTTCCCCTTAAACTCTCGGGTGCTCAAAATTTGATTTGAGTAGGCTGAGGGTTTAGGTTTTCAGGTTTTAGTAGATTTTGGCGAATGAGCTTCTGAAGGTGAGCAGGTGGCTGACAGATAGCTAAATTAGGAATTCTATTCTTTTGTTTGACGGTTAGATTAGTCAAAGTCCAGTGGAGTGACGATGACAGAGACTGTACTTGGGAGGTTGAGAGCGGGATTAAAGTACTTATCCTGACTTGTTTGATGGTAAGTTATACCTCTTGTTTGATTTTTAAGAGCCTTATCGTAATTTCGAGGACGAAATTCTTTAAGGAGGGGAGTCTGTAACACCCTAGATTTTTGATAACATTATTTAGGAGATTTAGTTAGATAAACTAAATAAAATAATGTGTTTATTAGGGGATTGAGATTTGATTTATTTAAGGTAGCCGTGCTTTTTAAACTAATGAATTAAAAAGGGTTTAAAATGAATTAGAGGAGGGGTATTATGGAAAATAGACCATTTATATATCTCCTTCCTTAGGCGGTATGTTATACACACATTCATTTCATTTCAAAATTTTCAAAATTGAGGCCGGCCACCATTAACAAGGAAAGAAGAAGAGGAAACTAAAGAAAAGCTAAAGGATAAGCAAATTCAAATCAAACTCATTCAAATCTCAAGCTCCTTGATCTCTAAAGAAAAGGTGAATAATGTTTACATCTCTAAATTTTTATGGTTTCGGTTTTAAGATTAAATCCGAAAAATTTTGCAAAGATTAACCATGTTTTGAATCATAAAATGATTATATATACATGTTGATGATTTATTAGTGTTCATATAGATTTTATGACATGTTTTAAGAATAAAACCCTATTAAATGACATCCGTTAGCCTTGCGAATTTTTATGATGATCTAAAAAGTTACTTTAGAGATGGGTTTCAATTTTCAGATTTTTTTGAATTTTTGTGGAATTATTATGAATTTTCTAAGGAAGAAAATGGTATTTTGGATGATAAAATTATTTATGGTAATAGTTTGTTTTGATCCGAAAATTTTATATGTTGAAAAGAACATATTAATTGATTTTCTGGAATTTTTTCTAGATTTTTCTATGGTAATTTAATAGTTATATAAAATTATTTAAGGTATGGGACTTAAATGTTTTATATAATCATAAAAGAGAAAGGGACTTTTTCAAAATTATTTAAATTCCCAAATAAGGAAAGTCGGCAGCATTTTTGAATATAAAATTCTGGCAACCAATCAGATTTAGAAAAATAAGGCAGGTTGGGTACAAAAGAACTATTTTAAAGTACAAATAAATAGTTTTTTTTACTATTTCAACTCTTTCGGAAAGAGGTTCCGCCTCCAGTCCAAACCTTCTGACAAAGTCGATGGTATCAAACTATTCGACTAGGTCAAATAACCAATGCACATGGTATCAAGCAATTAGTACGTAGTGAATTGGAAGGAGTCGAAAGGTTTAGGGACGAAAGGTAAGAGCTTTCGAAGGAGATGAAACTTTGTTTTGGTTTAAAGGAAAATACGCCTACTAGCTTTCGACAAAGAACTTTCTACAATGTCAAATGGTTTAAAAGAAAATGGTTTCGATTGTTTTGCTTTCTTGTTTTAATTGAAACCTTTCGACAAAGTCGAAAGGTATAGCTTTCGACAAGGTCGAAAGCATAGTTGCCGCTTCTAAACCTTTCGACCCAGATGGAGTCGAAGGTTATCTTTTGTTTTCTAAAATTTCCGCCTCTCCGTTGATTTAGAAGGGTTGGTTCCAACGCCAACACTTCATTGTTTTCGAATGGTTTCTAAAGGTTTTGTAAAGGTTTCGAAGCAGTTGCTTTCGACTCCGATGTTTTTCTGATCCTTTTGCTCTACTTGAAGGCATAATCCAAATGATTTAAATCGAAACGTTTTAAAAGTTTTGAAGTAGTCAACTTCGAACAGTTTCGAAAGGTTTCCACTTGTTTTAAATTGAATCCAATATCTTCGAAAGGTTTTAAGTTTCAATGCTTTCGAAAGGTTTATCAATGATTTCATAGGGGTGGTTCCCCAGGCTTTCGACAAAGTCGAAAGGTAGGACCTTTCAACTAGGTCGAAAAGAAACCTTCAGAAAAGGTCGAAAGGTATGGTTTTGCAATGTTTTCGGAAGGCTAAGGTTTAAAGGATTTAAAGGCGGATGTCATATATTTTAGAGCTTTTAGAGAAAAGGCTTTTATTAAAAGTTTTGAAGAAGTTACCTTCAATGATTTCAAAAGGTTTTATTAAAGGATATGAAGGAGTTACCTTCAATGCTTTTGAAGGGTTTTATTAATGGTTTTGAAGGAGTTACCTTCAATAATTTCGAAAGGTTGTTTAAAGGTTTTAAATAAAGGTTTCGAACATACTAACTAGGCAGATAGCCTAAGCATTTTAAGTTATAAAGGACTTTAACTTATTTTAAAAGGATAGAAAATCCCTATTGAACATCATCAACGTTATTTTGAGTAAAGTATATATAACATGGAAAAAATAGCTTAGAGTAAAGCTAAAGATATATTTTCCTTGTATATATATGATTTGACGGACTAAATCATTTTGAAAAGGTTTTCAAGGAAAATTTGAAAGGTAGTTAACCCAAAAGAAAATTCAGCCAGTTAGCTCATTTAAACTCGGATAGTCAGTCCATTTTGAGGGCAGTCAGCCCAGAGGACAGTCAGCCCAGAGGACAGCTAGCCCAGAGGACAGTCAGCCCAGAGGACAGTTAGTCCAGATAAGGGCAGTTAGCTCAGATATGAACAGTTAGTTCATTTGTTAGCATAACAGACCTTGCAAATTTTTAAGGACAGTTAGTCCACCCTTTTTTCCTGATTTGGACAGATAGCCCATTAATTAGCATAAAGAATATTGTTATTTTGGTATAATCAGATTTTAGGGCGGTTAGTCCAGAAAAGAGAAGATAGCTCAGATTTTAGACAGTTTATTTATTTCCTGTTTTAGCATAATGGATATTGCTATATTATTATTATAATCAGTTGATTAACCAGTTTGGTTGCAGGAAAGGATTTGCAAAATATATATTCTGAAAAGGAATATTAGTGAGGAGAAACCCGTTCCGCTAAGCGGCGTGGTCTCACTATATATATCAGTAAACAGAGATGTAATAAAAATTATTCATAGCAGGCTTTATGTCTGACTCGAAGTTTTTGTTTCCCCTTAAACTCTCGGGTGCTCAAAATTTGATTTGAGTAGGCTGAGGGTTTAGGTTTTCTGGTTTTAGTAGATTTTGGCGAATGAGCTTCTGAAGGTGAGCAGGTGGCTGACAGATAGCTAAATTAGGAATTCTATTCTTTTGTTTGACGGTTAGATTAGTCAAAGTCCAGTGGAGTGACGATGACAGAGACTGTACTTGGGAGGTTGAGAGCGGGATTAAAGTACTTATCCTGACTTGTTTGATGGTAAGTTATACCTCTTGTTTGATTTTTGTGAGCCTTATCGTAATTTCGAGGACGAAATTCTTTAAGGAGGGGAGTCTGTAACACCCTAGATTTTTGATAACATTATTTAGGAGATTTAGTTAGATAAACTAAATAAAATAATGTGTTTATTAGGGGATTGAGATTTGATTTATTTAAGGTAGCCATGCTTTTTAAACTAATGAATTAAAAAGGGTTTAAAATGAATTAGAGGAGGGGTATTATGGAAAATAGTCCATTCATATATCTCCTTCCTTAGGCGGTATGTTATACACACATTCATTTCATTTCAAAATTTTCAAAATTGAGGCCGGCCACCATTAACAAGGAAAGAAGAAGAGGAAACTAAAGAAAAGCTAAAGGATAAGCAAATTCAAATCAAACTCATTCAAATCTCAAGCTCCTTGATCTCTAAAGCAAAGGTGAATAATGTTTACATCTCTAAATTTTTATGGTTTCGGTTTTAAGATTAAATCCGAATAATTTTGCTAAGATTAACCATGTTTTGAATCATAAAATGATTATATATACATGTTGATGATTTATTAGTGTTCATATAGATTTTATGACATGTTTTAAGAATAAAACCCTATTAAATGACATCCGTTAGCCTTGCGAATTTTTATGATGATCTATAAAGTTACTTTAGAGATGGGTTTCAATTTTCAGATTTTTTTGAATTTTTGTGGAATTATTATGAATTTTCTAAGGAAGAAAATGGTATTTTGGATGATAAAATTATTTATGGTAATAGTTTGTTTTGATCCGAAAATTTTATATGTTGAAAAGAACATATTAATTGATTTTCTGGAATTTTTTCAAGATTTTTCTATGGTAATTTAATAGTTATATACAATTATTTAAGGTATGGGACTTAAATGTTTTATATAATCATAAAAGAGAAAGGGACTTTTTCAAAATTATTTAAATTCCCAAATAAGGAAAGTCGGCAGCGTTTTTGAATATAAAATTCTGGCAACCAATCAGATTTAGAAAAATAAGGCAGGTTGGGTACAAAGGAACTATTTTAAAGTACAAATAAATAGTTTTTTTACTATTTCAACTCTTTCGGAAAGAGGTTCCGCCTCCAGTCCAAACCTTCTGACAAAGTCGATGGTATCAAACTGTTCGACTAGGTCAAATAACCAATGCACATGGTATCAAGCAATTAGTGAAAGTGTGTATGCAAATGAAAGTGTGTGTACGCTTGTGCACACTGATTACGGATCGTGTAATATGGACTAATATATGCGGAATGTTATTTACAATTGCTATATAAGTAAATATTCAATAAACTAACTATATAGCAATTCACAGATATAGAATAGTAAATGCAGTAAATAGTAAAATCACACCAGGGATTTTTATACTGGTTCGGACCTCCCGTCCTACGTCCAGTCCCAGACTCCTATCTGGATTTTCACTACCAACTACCTCGCTTCACCCGGAGGAACAGGTTTATAACACCCGAACAGCCGAACGGGATTTCGTGCCTCTTACAACACCGAGGACTTCAACAAAAATAAATACAATTGTCGTTGACAACTTGTGCTCTTGATAACACGGATTTGTCACTTGTAGTACACCCTTCCTATAATCTTATCCTCAAAATATGTGAATGATGTTTGTGAAGATTGAAGGAAGTATATTACTTATAGAATCAAAATATATGAAATGATTTCAATGATTCAATAAGCAATTGAAATGTTTGAGAGCTCAAGACAGAGATCAATAGAATAGAGATTAGAATAATAGAATTGGTTATCCTTATCTGGAATAATGATTTCATGATGTTTATATAAGAAATAAACAGTTGTAACCCTTTGTGAAAAGATACAAACAAAGGTCATGATCATTGGTGAAGAGAAAGAGAAGCAACCGTTGAAGAAAAGGAAGTGTCTGTACGAAAGGTTGCTTTCTGTTTGAAAACGGTCGACAGGTCAAAATGGACCAGTAGACAGGAATTTGAATATATATACGTTATGTACACTTGTGCACGTTATCTGTGCATTCTGGGTAGAAACGGTCGACCGCCTTGTTTTAAACCGGTCGACCGGTTTAGCCCAGGCTGCACAGTTAATGTGCACTCATACATATATACATTTATATTCAAAGATTGAAGGTATGAGATTATTTGAGGATAGATTTTAACATAAATAACACTACTAACATACCAAATAATCAACCTCTAATGTATGGAGCTCTTTGTGTCTCTTTAAAACAATGAATAACTTCTTTTTGTCGATCACGGCTTATCCCTTTGTCAGAAATCAAAACTCTATAAAAATCTTGACTCAACATTCTCCCCCTTTTTGATTGATGACAACATATATCTGAAACTCTGAATCTCCCCCTGAATATGTGATCTCCCCCTGAGATTTTGTCTGTATTCTTTATATAAATATATATATTCCTGCAGATAATTGTTAGCACTTTCTCCCCCTTTGTCATCGACAAAAAGGAGTAATAGATAATGGAATAATATAGGAATGTATCAACCAGAATATCCACTTTCCTCTTTTCTTAAGTGGGACCTGCAAAAAATAGAATTAAGTCCATGGTACCCACTTTTTATGGGGTCCTAAGAGTTAGGTCTTAGGAGTCCAAACCCATACGGGTCCGGTATCCCCTTTATATATATAATTAGTATTAAGATGTACAGTATTCATGAAATTCTGAATATATTTATTCCTAATCAAATTGTTATTTGTTTTAGGAACCCATATTTTGATAGTCTTGACATTTTTCTTCTGAAATTTCACAACTGGTTTTGGTTTGGAATATAATAAACTAAGATTTTTCTTAGCTCCAGTCTTTTGTACTTTCTTTTTCCTTCCATTACCAAGATGTTTCTTGGTTTCTGGTTTCCTATATCCCAAACCTTGTTTATTTGAAACAGATTGTGAACTTTCAATGATTTTTGTCAAATTTTCTCGACCTTTGTTAAAGTTAGAAACATTTTGAGTTATGTTATCTAACTTAGTTTGTAAGCTCGCCTTTTCTAGGTCCAGATTTTTGACTTTTGCCTTAAGCTCATGATTTTCAGTAGCGAGAGCATCATTTTTCTCTTTTTGAGTTTCAATTTCTTGACTCAAAAGAGATAATTGAGAGTCAACATTAGATGATGATTCTTGAAGTTTTTCAAGTTCTTCTTCTAATATTTTCTTCTCGTCTTTTAACATATCTCGTTCAAACTCTGCTCTACTCAAATCTGCTTTGGCTACTTTTAATTGACGTTTTATGTCTTTATATTTGACTATCAACTCAGAATTTATATCAAGTAATTCATCAAATGTAGGAATTTGTACCTCATCTTCTGTTGCCATAAAACAAACATTAGCTTGTTCATTTTCCTGATCACTTTCACTTTCAGATGAGGATGAGTCTGAATCATCCCATGTTACTGAGAAGGCTCGTTTCTTTGACTTGTCCTTCTTATGTTTGAATTTATCATTTTCTGACTTCTTCTTCTGTTCTGGACAATCCTTCTGCATGTGCCCCTTTTTGTGACAGTTGAAACATTCTATAGTTGATGAAGATGGTTTGCTTGATCCAGGTTTCCTTTTGTTGTAGCGACTGGCTTTTCGATATTTTAGGAATTTTTTGAATCCTTTTGCAATGAATGCCAAATCTTCATCTTCAGAATCTGATTCATTTTCATCTTTCTCAGCATGAAATGCTACATTTTTCTTCTCTTCTTTCTGTTCTTTTCTAGCCTGCAAATTTGCTTCATAGGACATTAAATTTCCTATCAATTCATCTGGCTTCATGATGGAAAGGTCATTAGCTTCTTCAATTGCTAATACTTTTCCTTCCCATTCACTAGTCAGAGAATGTAGGACTGTTGAAACAACATCAAAATCTGAATATTTTTGCCCTAATCCGATAAGTGCATGATGAATAGTTTGAAATCTTGAATACATATCATTGATTGTCTCATTCGGTTTCATTTTGAAATTTTGAAACTGACTCTTCAGCATGGCTATTTTGGCTTGTTTAACCTTGTTAGTACCTTCATGAGTGGTTTTCAGCGTTTGCCAAATTTGATATGCAGTAGTGCAGATACTAACACGGTTATATTCATTTTGGTCTAATGCACAAAACAACATATTTATTGCCTTTGCATTTACAGCTGCTGCTGTTTTCTCAGCCGTTGTCCATTCTGAATATTCAGTTGTTGGATTTACTATTTCTTTTTGAGTAGCATTCCAAGCATCATAGCTATTTGATTGCATGAAAAATGACATACGTGTAGCCCAATAGCTATAGTTGAGACCATTAAAGAATGGAGGTCTTTGTGTTGATTGACCTTCCGTGTAAGTGCTAGAGCTAGTACTTGCGTTATTTGCCATATTACAAGAATATATCAAATAACGGTTTTACGGTTATATGATGACCGTGCTCTGATACCAAATGAAAGTTAGTATGCTCTGATACCAAATGAAAGAGAGTATGCTCCGATACCAAATGAAAGTGTGTGTACGCTTGTGCACACTGATTACGGATCGTGTAATATGGACTAATATATGCGGAATGTTATTTACAATTGCTATATAAGTAAATATTCAATAAACTAACTATATAGCAATTCACAGATATAGAATAGTAAATGCAGTAAATAGTAAAATCACACCAGGGATTTTTATACTGGTTCGGACCTCCCGTCCTACGTCCAGTCCCAGACTCCTATCTGGATTTTCACTACCAACTACCTCGCTTCACCCGGAGGAACAGGTTTATAACACCCGAACAGCCGAACGGGATTTCGTGCCTCTTACAACACCGAGGACTTCAACAAAAATAAATACAATTGTCGTTGACAACTTGTGCTCTTGATAACACGGATTTGTCACTTGTAGTACACCCTTCCTATAATCTTATCCTCAAAATATGTGAATGATGTTTGTGAAGATTGAAGGAAGTATATTACTTATAGAATCAAAATATATGAAATGATTTCAATGATTCAATAAGCAATTGAAATGTTTGAGAGCTCAAGACAGAGATCAATAGAATAGAGATTAGAATAATAGAATTGGTTATCCTTATCTGGAATAATGATTTCATGATGTTTATATAAGAAATAAACAGTTGTAACCCTTTGTGAAAAGATACAAACAAAGGTCATGATCATTGGTGAAGAGAAAGAGAAGCAACCGTTGAAGAAAAGGAAGTGTCTGTACGAAAGGTTGCTTTCTGTTTGAAAACGGTCGACAGGTCAAAATGGACCAGTAGACAGGAATTTGAATATATATACGTTATGTACACTTGTGCACGTTATCTGTGCATTCTGGGTAGAAACGGTCGACCGCCTTGTTTTAAACCGGTCGACCGGTTTAGCCCAGGCTGCACAGTTAATGTGCACTCATACATATATACATTTATATTCAAAGATTGAAGGTATGAGATTATTTGAGGATAGATTTTAACATAAATAACACTACTAACATACCAAATAATCAACCTCTAATGTATGGAGCTCTTTGTGTCTCTTTAAAACAATGAATAACTTCTTTTTGTCGATCACGGCTTATCCCTTTGTCAGAAATCAAAACTCTATAAAAATCTTGACTCAACAATTAGTACGTAGTGAATTGGAAGGAGTCGAAAGGTTTAGGGACGAAAGGTAAGAGCTTTCGAAGGAGATGAAACTTTGTTTTGGTTTAAAGGAAAATACGCCTGCTAGCTTTCGACAAAGAGCTTTCTACAATGTCAAATGGTTTAAAAGAAAATGGTTTCGATTGTTTTGCTTTCTTATTTTAATTGAAACCTTTCGACAAAGTCGAAAGGTATAGCTTTCGACAAGGTCGAAAGCATAGTTGCCGCTTCTAAACCTTTCGACCCAGATGGAGTCGAAGGTTATCTTTTGTTTTCTAAAATTTCCGCCTCTCTGTTGATTTAGAAGGGTTGGTTCCAACGCCAACACTTCATTGTTTTCGAATGGTTTCTAAAGGTTTTGTAAAGGTTTCGAAGCAGTTGCTTTTGACTCCAATGTTTTTCTGATCCTTTTGCTCTACTTGAAGGCATAATCCAAATGATTTAAATCGAAACGTTTTAAAAGTTTTGAAGTAGTCAACTTCGAACAGTTTCGAAAGGTTTCCACTTGTTTTAAATTGAATCCAATATCTTCGGAAGGTTTTAAGTTTCAATGCTTTCGAAAGGTTTATCAATGATTTCATAGGGGTGGTTCCCTAGGCTTTCGACAAAGTCGAAAGGTAGGACCTTTCGACTAGGTCGAAAAGAAACCTTCAGACAAGGTCGAAAGGTATGGTTTTGCAATGTTTTCGGAAGGCTAAGGTTTAAAGGATTTAAAGGCGGATGTCATATATTTTAGAGCTTTTAGAGAAAAGGCTTTTATTAAAAGTTTTGAAGAAGTTACCTTCAATGATTTCAAAAGGTTTTATTAAAGGATATGAAGGAGTTACCTTCAATGCTTTTGAAGGGTTTTATTAATGGTTTTGAAGGAGTTACCTTCAATAATTTCGAAAGGTTGTTTAAAGGTTTTAAATAAAGGTTTCGAACATACTAACTAGGCAGATAGCCTAAGCATTTTAAGTTATAAAGGACTTTAACTTATTTTAAAAGGATAGAAAATCCCTATTGAACATCATCAACGTTATTTTGAGTAAAGTATATATAACATGGAAAAAATAGCTTAGAGTAAAGCTAAAGATATATTTTCCTTGTATATATATATGATTTGACGGACTAAATCATTTTGAAAAGGTTTTTAAGGAAAATTTGAAAGGTAGTTAACCCAAAAGAAAATTCAACCAGTTAGCTCATTTAAACTCGGATAGTCAGTCCATTTTGAGGGCAGTCAGCCCAGAGGACAGTTAGCCCAGAGGACAGTCAGCCCAGAGGACAGTTAGTCCAGATATGGGCAGTTAGCTCAGATATGAACAGTTAGTTCATTTGTTAGCATAACAGACCTTGCAAATTTTTAAGGACAGTTAGTCCACCCTTTTTTTCCTGATTTGGACAGATAGCCCATTAATTAGCATAAAGAATATTATTATTTTGGTATAATCAGATTTTAGGGCGGTTAGTCCAGAAAAGAGAAGATAGCTCAGATTTTAGACAGTTTATTTATTTCCTGTTTTAGCATAATGGATATTGCTATATTGTTATTATAATCAGTTGATTAACCAGTTTGGTTGCAGGAAAGGATTTGCAAAATATATATTCTGAAAAGGAATATTAGTGAGGAGAAACCCGTTCCGCTAAGCGGCGTGGTCTCACTATATATATCAGTAAACAGAGATGTAATAAAAATTATTCATAGCAGGCTTTATGTCTGACTCGAAGTTTTTGTTTCCCCTTAAACTCTCGGGTGCTCAAAATTTGATTTGAGTAGGCTGAGGGTTTAGGTTTTCAGGTTTTAGTAGATTTTGGCGAATGAGCTTCTGAAGGTGAGCAGGTGGCTGACAGATAGCTAAATTAGGAATTCTATTCTTTTGTTTGACGGTTAGATTAGTCAAAGTCCAGTGGAGTGACGATGACAGAGACTGTACTTGGGAGGTTGAGAGCGGGATTAAAGTACTTATCCTGACTTGTTTGATGGTAAGTTATACCTCTTGTTTGATTTTTGTGAGCCTTATCGTAATTTCGAGGACGAAATTCTTTAAGGAGGGGAGTCTGTAACACCCTAGATTTTTGATAACATTATTTAGGAGATTTAGTTAGATAAACTAAATAAAATAATGTGTTTATTAGGGGATTGAGATTTGATTTATTTAAGGTAGCCGTGCTTTTTAAACTAATGAATTAAAAAGGGTTTAAAATGAATTAGAGGAGGGGTATTATGGAAAAGAGTCCATTCATATATCTCCTTCCTTAGGCGGTATGTTATACACACATTCATTTCATTTCAAAATTTTCAAAATTGAGGCCGGCCACCATTAACAAGGAAAGAAGAAGAGGAAACTAAAGAAAAGCTAAAGGATAAGCAAATTCAAATCAAACTCATTCAAATCTCAAGCTCCTTGATCTCTAAAGCAAAGGTGAATAATGTTTACATCTCTAAATTTTTATGGTTTCGGTTTTAAGATTAAATCCGAATAATTTTGCAAAGATTAACCATGTTTTGAATCATAAAATGATTATATATACATGTTGATGATTTATTAGTGTTCATATAGATTTTATGACATGTTTTAAGAATAAAACCCTATTAAATGACATCC
Organism: Allium fistulosum; assembly: GCA_030737815.1. Classification (NCBI taxonomy): domain Eukaryota; kingdom Viridiplantae; phylum Streptophyta; class Magnoliopsida; order Asparagales; family Amaryllidaceae; genus Allium; species Allium fistulosum. The sequence continues at coordinate 1,397,605,180 of CM060902.1, forward strand.
GTTAGCCTTGCGAATTTTTATGATGATCTAAAAAGTTACTTTAGAGATGGGTTTCAATTTTCAGATTTTTTTGAATTTTTGTGGAATTATTATGAATTTTCTAAGGAAGAAAATGGTATTTTGGATGATAAAATTATTTATGGTAATAGTTTGTTTTGATCCGAAAATTTTATATGTTGAAAAGAACATATTAATTGATTTTCTGGAATTTTTTCAAGATTTTTCTATGGTAATTTAATAGTTATATAAAATTATTTAAGGTATGGGACTTAAATGTTTTATATAATCATAAAAGAGAAAGGGACTTTTTCAAAATTATTTAAATTCCCAAATAAGGAAAGTCGGCAGCATTTTTGAATATAAAATTCTAGCAACCAATCAGATTTAGAAAAATAAGGCAGGTTGGGTACAAAAGAACTATTTTAAAGTATAAATAATTAGTTTTTTTTTACTATTTCAACTCTTTCGGAAAGAGGTTCCGCCTCCAGTCCAAACCTTCTGACAAAGTCGATGGTATCAAACTGTTCGACTAGGTCAAATAACCAATGCACATGGTATCAAGCAACTGGTACGTAGTGAATTGGAAGGAGTCGAAAGGTTTAGGGACGAAAGGTAAGAGCTTTCGAAGGAGATGAAACTTTGTTTTGGTTTAAAGGAAAATACGCCTGCTAGCTTTCGACAAAGAGCTTTCTACAATGTCAAATGGTTTAAAAGAAAATGGTTTCGATTGTTTTGCTTTCTTGTTTTAATTGAAACCTTTCGACAAAGTCGAAAGGTATAGCTTTCGACAAGGTCGAAAGCATAGTTGCCGCTTCTAAACCTTTCGACCCAGATGGAGTCGAAGGTTATCTTTTGTTTTCTAAAATTTCTGCCTCTCCGTTGATTTAGAAGGGTTGGTTCCAACGCCAACACTTCATTGTTTTCGAATGGTTTCTAAAGGTTTTGTAAAGGTTTCGAAGCAGTTGCTTTCGACTCCGATGTTTTTCTGATCCTTTTGCTCTACTTGAAGGCATAATCCAAATGATTTAAATCGAAACGTTTTAAAAGTTTTGAAGTAGTCAACTTCGAACAGTTTCGAAAGGTTTCCACTTGTTTTAAATTGAATCCAATATCTTCGGAAGGTTTTAAGTTTCAATGCTTTCGAAAGGTTTATCAATGATTTCATAGGGGTGGTTCCCCAGGCTTTCGACAAAGTCGAAAGGTAGGACCTTTCGACTAGGTCGAAAAGAAACCTTCAGACAAGGTCGAAAGGTATGGTTTTGCAATGTTTTCGGAAGGCTAAGGTTTAAAGGATTTAAAGGCGGATGTCATATATTTTAGAGCTTTTAGAGAAAGGGCTTTTATTAAAAGTTTTGAAGAAGTTACCTTCAATGATTTCAAAAGGTTTTATTAAAGGATATGAAGGAGTTACCTTCAATGCTTTTGAAGGGTTTTATTAATGGTTTTGAAGGAGTTACCTTCAATAATTTCGAAAGGTTGTTTAAAGGTTTTAAATAAAGGTTTCGAACATACTAACTAGGCAGATAGCCTAAGCATTTTAAGTTATAAAGGACTTTAACTTATTTTAAAAGGATAGAAAATCCCTATTGAACATCATCAACGTTATTTTGAGTAAAGTATATATAACATGGAAAAAATAGCTTAGAGTAAAGCTAAAGAAATATTTTCCTTGTATATATATGATTTGACGGACTAAATCATTTTGAAAAGGTTTTCAAGGAAAATTTGAAAGGTAGTTAACCCAAAAGAAAATTCAGCCAGTTAGCTCATTTAAACTCGGATAGTCAGTCCATTTTGAGGGCAGTCAGCCCAGAGGACAGCTAGCCCAGAGGACAGTCAGCCCAGAGGACAGTTAGTCCAGATAAGGGCAGTTAGCTCAGATATGAACAGTTAGTTCATTTGTTAGCATAACAGACCTTGCAAATTTTTAAGGACAGTTAGTCCACCCTTTTTCCTGATTTGGACAGATAGCCCATTAATTAGCATAAAGAATATTGTTATTTTGGTATAATCAGATTTTAGGGCGGTTAGTCTAGAAAAGAGAAGATAGCTCAGATTTTAGACAGTTTATTTATTTCCTGTTTTAGCATAATGGATATTGCTATATTAATATTATAATCAGTTGATTAACCAGTTTGGTTGCAGGAAAGGATTTGCAAAATATATATTCTGAAAAGGAATATTAGTGAGGAGAAACCTGTTCCGCTAAGCGGCGTGGTCTCACTATATATATCAGTAAACAGAGATGTAATAAAAATTATTCATAGCAGGCTTTATGTCTGACTCGAAGTTTTTGTTTCCCCTTAAACTCTCGGGTGCTCAAAATTTGATTTGAGTAGGCTGAGGGTTTAGGTTTTCAGGTTTTAGTAGATTTTGGCGAATGAGCTTCTGAAGGTGAGCAGGTGGCTGACAGATAGCTAAATTAGGAATTCTATTCTTTTGTTTGACGGTTAGATTAGTCAAAGTCCAGTGGAGTGACGATGACAGAGACTGTACTTGGGAGGTTGAGAGCAGGATTAAAGTACTTATCCTGACTTGTTTGATGGTAAGTTATACCTCTTGTTTGATTTTTGTGAGCCTTATCGTAATTTCGAGGACGAAATTCTTTAAGGAGGGGAGTCTGTAACACCCTAGATTTTTGATAACATTATTTAGGAGATTTAGTTAGATAAACTAAATAAAATAATGTGTTTATTAGGGGATTGAGATTTGATTTATTTAAGGTAGCCGTGCTTTTTAAACTAATGAATTAAAAAGGGTTTAAAATGAATTAGAGGAGGGGTATTATGGAAAATAGTCCATTCATATATCTCCTTCCTTAGGCGGTATGTTATACACACATTCATTTCATTTCAAAATTTTCAAAATTGAGGCCGGCCACCATTAACAAGGAAAGAAGAAGAGGAAACTAAAGAAAAGCTAAAGGATAAGCAAATTCAAATCAAACTCATTCAAATCTCAAGCTCCTTGATCTCTAAAGCAAAGGTGAATAATGTTTACATCTCTAAATTTTTATGGTTTCGGTTTTAAGATTAAATCCGAATAATTTTGCAAAGATTAACCATGTTTTGAATCATAAAATGATTATATATACATGTTGATGATTTATTAGTGTTCATATAGATTTTATGACATGTTTTAAGAATAAAACCCTATTAAATGACATCCGTTAGCCTTGCGAATTTTTATGATGATCTAAAAAGTTACTTTAGAGATGGGTTTCAATTTTCAGATTTTTTTGAATTTTTGTGGAATTATTATGAATTTTCTAAGGAAGAAAATGGTATTTTGGATGATAAAATTATTTATGGTAATAGTTTGTTTTGATCTGAAAATTTTATATGTTGAAAAGAACATATTAATTGATTTTCTGGAATTTTTTCAAGATTTTTCTATGGTAATTTAATAGTTATATACAATTATTTAAGGTATGGACTTAAATGTTTTATATAATCATAAAAGAGAAAGGGACTTTTTCAAAATTATTTAAATTCCCAAATAAGGAAAGTCGGCAGCGTTTTTGAATATAAAATTCTGGCAACCAATCAGATTTAGAAAAATAAGGCAGGTTGGGTACAAAGGAACTAATTTAAAGTACAAATAAATAGTTTTTTTACTATTTCAACTCTTTCGGAAAGAGGTTCCGCCTCCAGTCCAAACCTTCTGACAAAGTCGATGGTATCAAACTGTTCGACTAGGTCAAATAACCAATGCACATGGTATTAAGCAATTAGTACGTAGTGAATTGGAAGGAGTCGAAAGGTTTAGGGACGAAAGGTAAGTGCTTTCGAAGGAGATGAAACTTTGTTTTGGTTTAAAGGAAAATACGCCTGCTAGCTTTCGACAAAGAGCTTTCTACAATGTCAAATGGTTTAAAAGAAAACGGTTTCGATTGTTTTGCTTTCTTGTTTTAATTGAAACCTTTCGAAAAAGTCAAAAGGTATAGCTTTCGACAAGGTCGAAAGCATAGTTGCCGCTTCTAAACCTTTCGACCCAGATGGAGTCGAAGGTTATCTTTTGTTTTCTAAAATTTCCGCCTCTCCGTTGATTTAGAAGGGTTGGTTCCAACGCCAACACTTCATTGTTTTCGAATGGTTTCTAAAGGTTTTGTAAAGGTTTCGAAGCAGTTGCTTTTGACTCCAATGTTTTTATGATCCTTTTGCTCTACTTGAAGGCATAATCCAAATGATTTAAATCGAAACGTTTTAAAAGCTTTGAAGTAGTCAACTTCGAACAGTTTCGAAAGGTTTCCACTTGTTTTAAATTGAATCCAATATCTTCGGAAGGTTTTAAGTTTCAATGCTTTCGAAAGGTTTATCAATGATTTCATAGGGGTGGTTCCCCAGGCTTTCGACAAAGTCGAAAGGTAGGACCTTTCGACTAGGTCGAAAAGAAACCTTCAGACAAGGTCGAAATGTATGGTTTTGCAATGTTTTCGGAAGGCTAAGGTTTAAAGGATTTAAAGGCGGATGTCATATATTTTAGAGCTTTTGGAGAAAAGGCTTTTATTAAAAGTTTTGAAGAAGTTACCTTCAATGATTTGAAAAGGTTTTATTAAAGGATATGAAGGAGTTACCTTCAATGCTTTTGAAGGGTTTTATTAATGGTTTTGAAGGAGTTACCTTCAATAATTTCGAAAGGTTGTTTAAAGGTTTTAAATAAAGGTTTCGAACATACTAACTAGGCAGATAGCCTAAGCATTTTAAGTTATAAAGGACTTTAACTTATTTTAAAAGGATAGAAAATCCCTATTGAACATCATCAACGTTATTTTGAGTAAAGTATATATAACATGGAAAAAATAGCTTAGAGTAAAGCTAAAGATATATTTTCCTTGTATATATATGATTTGACAGACTAAATCATTTTGAAAAGGTTTTCAAGGAAAATTTGAAAGGTAGTTAACCCAAAAGAAAATTCAGCCAGTTAGCTCATTTAAACTCGGATAGTCAGTCCATTTTGAGGGCAGTCAGCCCAGAGGACAGTCAGCCCAGAGGACAGTTAGCCCAGAGGACAGTCAGCCAAAAGGACAGTTAGTCCAGATAAGGGCAGTTAGCTCAGATATGAACAGTTAGTTCATTTGTTAGCATAACAGACCTTGCAAATTTTTAAGGACAGTTAGTCCACCCTTTTTTTCCTGATTTGGACAGATAGCCCATTAATTAGCATAAAGAATATTGTTATTTTGGTATAATCAGATTTTAGGGCGGTTAGTCCAGAAAAGAGAAGATAGCTCAGATTTTAGACAGTTTATTTATTTCCTATTTTAGCATAATGGATATTGCTATATTATTATTATAATCAGTTGATTAACCAGTTTGGTTGCAGGAAAGGATTTGCAAAATATATATTCTGAAAAGGAATATTAGTGAGGAGAAACCTGTTTCGCTAAGCGGCGTGGTCTCACTATATATATCAGTAAACAGAGATGTAATAAAAATTATTCATAGCAGGCTTTATGTCTGACTCGAAGTTTTTGTTTCCCCTTAAACTCTCGGGTGCTCAAAATTTGATTTGAGTAGGCTGAGGGTTTAGGTTTTCAGGTTTTAGTAGATTTTGGCGAATGAGCTTCTGAAGGTGAGCAGGTGGCTGACAGATAGCTAAATTAGGAATTCTATTCTTTTGTTTGACGGTTAGATTAGTCAAAGTCCAGTGGAGTGACGATGACAGAGACTGTACTTGGGAGGTTGAGAGCGGGATTAAAGTACTTATCCTGACTTATTTGATGGTAAGTTATACCTCTTGTTTGATTTTTGTGAGCCTTATCGTAATTTCGAGGACGAAATTCTTTAAGGAGGGGAGTCTGTAACACCCTAGATTTTTGATAACATTATTTAGGAGATTTAGTTAGATAAACTAAATAAAATAATGTGTTTATTAGGGGATTGAGATTTGATTTATTTAAGGTAGCCGTGCTTTTTAAACTAATGAATTAAAAAGGGTTTAAAATGAATTAGAGGAGGGGTATTATGGAAAAGAGACCATTCATATATCTCCTTCCTTAGGCGGTATGTTATACACACATTCATTTCATTTCAAAATTTTCAAAATTGAGGCCGGCCACCATTAACAAGGAAAGAAGAAGAGGAAACTAAAGAAAAGCTAAAGGATAAGCAAATTCAAATCAAACTCATTCAAATCTCAAGCTCCTTGATCTCTAAAGCAAAGGTGAATAATGTTTACATCTCTAAATTTTTATGGTTTCGGTTTTAAGATTAAATCCGAATAATTTTGCAAAGATTAACCATGTTTTGAATCATAAAATGATTATATATACATGTTGATGATTTATTAGTGTTCATATAGATTTTATGACATGTTTTAAGAATAAAACCCTATTAAATGACATCCGTTAGCCTTGCGAATTTTTATGATGATCTAAAAAGTTACTTTAGAGATGGGTTTCAATTTTCAGATTTTTTTGAATTTTTGTGGAATTATTATGAATTTTCTAAGGAAGAAAATGGTATTTTGGATGATAAAATTATTTATGGTAATAGTTTGTTTTGATCCGAAAATTTTATATGTTGAAAAGAACATATTAATTGATTTTCTGGAATTTTTTCAAGATTTTTCTATGGTAATTTAATAGTTATATACAATTATTTAAGGTATGGGACTTAAATGTTTTATATAATCATAAAAGAGAAAGGGACTTTTTCAAAATTATTTAAATTCCCAAATAAGGAAAGTCGACAGCGTTTTTGAACATAAAATTCTGGCAACCAATCAGATTTAGAAAAATAAGGCAGGTTGGGTACAAAAGAACTATTTTAAAGTACAAATAAATAGTTTTTTTTCTATTTCAACTCTTTCGGAAAGAGGTTCCGCCTCCTGTCCAAACCTTCTGACAAAGTCGATGGTATCAAACTGTTCGACTAGGTCAAATAACCAATGCACATGGTATCAAGCAATTAGTACGTAGTGAATTGGAAGGAGTCGAAAGGTTTAGGGACGAAAGGTAAGAGCTTTCGAAGGAGATGAAACTTTGTTTTGGTTTAAAGGAAAATACGCCTGCTAGCTTTCGACAAAGAGCTTTCTACAATGTCAAATGGTTTAAAAGAAAATGGTTTCGATTGTTTTGCTTTCTTGTTTTAATTGAAACCTTTCGACAAAGTCGAAAGGTATAGCTTTCGACAAGGTCGAAAGCATAGTTGCCGCTTCTAAACCTTTCGACCCAGATGGAGTCGAAGGTTATCTTTTGTTTTCTAAAATTTCCGCCTCTCCGTTGATTTAGAAGGGTTGGTTCCAACGCCAACACTTCATTGTTTTCGAATGGTTTCTAAAGGTTTTGTAAAGGTTTCGAAGCAGTTGCTTTTGACTCCAATGTTTTTCTGATCCTTTTGCTCTACTTGAAGGCATAATCCAAATGATTTAAATCGAAACGTTTTAAAAGTTTTGAAGTAGTCAACTTCGAACAGTTTCGAAAGGTTTCCACTTGTTTTAAATTGAATCCAATATCTTCGGAAGGTTTTAAGTTTCAATGCTTTCGAAAGGTTTATCAATGATTTCATAGGGGTGGTTCCCCAGGCTTTCGACAAAGTCGAAAGGTAGGACCTTTCGACTAGGTCGAAAAGAAACCTTCAGACAAGGTCGAAACGTATGGTTTTGCAATGTTTTCGAAAGGCTAAGGTTTAAAGGATTTAAAGGCGGATGTCATATATTTTAGAGCTTTTAGAGAAAAGGCTTTTATTAAAAGTTTTGAAGAAGTTACCTTCAATGATTTCAAAAGGTTTTATTAAAGGATATGAAGGAGTTACCTTCAATGCTTTTGAAGGGTTTTATTAATGGTTTTGAAGGAGTTACCTTCAATAATTTCGAAAGGTTGTTTAAAGGTTTTAAATAAAGGTTTCGAACATACTAACTAGGAAGATAGCCTAAGCATTTTAAGTTATAAAGGACTTTAACTTATTTTAAAAGGATAGAAAATCCCTATTGAACATCATCAACGTTATTTTGAGTAAAGTATATATAACATGGAAAAAATAGCTTAGAGTAAAGCTAAAGATATATTTTCCTTGTATATATATGATTTGACGGACTAAATCATTTTGAAAAGGTTTTCAAGGAAAATTTGAAAGGTAGTTAACCCAAAAGAAAATTCAGCCAGTTAGCTCATTTAAACTCGGATAGTCAGTCCATTTTGAGGGCAGTCAGCCCAGAGGACAGTTAGCCCAGAGGACAGTCAGCCCAGAGGACAGTTAGTCCAGATAAGGGCAGTTAGCTCAGATATGAACAGTTAGTTCATTTGTTAGCATAACAGACCTTGCAAATTTTTAAGGACAGTTAGTCCACCCTTTTTTTCCTGATTTGGACAGATAGCCCATTAATTAGCATAAAGAATATTGTTATTTTGGTATAATCAGATTTTAGGGCGGTTAGTCCAGAAAAGAGAAGATAGCTCAGATTTTAGACAGTTTATTTATTTCCTGTTTTAGCATAATGGATATTGCTATATTATTATTATAATCAGTTGATTAACCAGTTTGGTTGCAGGAAAGGATTTGCAAAATATATATTCTGAAAAGGAATATTAGTGAGGAGAAACCCGTTCCGCTAAGCGGCGTGGTCTCACTATATATATCAGTAAACAGAGATGTAATAAAAATTATTCATAGCAGGCTTTATGTCTGACTCGAAGTTTTTGTTTCCCCTTAAACTCTCGGGTGCTCAAAATTTGATTTGAGTAGGCTGAGGGTTTAGGTTTTCAGGTTTTAGTAGATTTTGGCGAATGAGCTTCTGAAGGTGAGCAGGTGGCTGACAGATAGCTAAATTAGGAATTCTATTCTTTTGTTTGTTTCCACTGTGTATTAAGACAATTATGCTATATTGCTTTGATCATCCAAGGGGACATCATCATATCTCGCCCTTAGCGTATTGTTGTAAATTATATTTGATCATTGCCTGGGATTACGTTTGGGATTTTTGTAACTTGGATATGATATTATTAGAAATGTAATCACTGAAATTATTGTTTTAGAAATCTGTAATTTTTTTCATATTCAAGTGCTTCTGATATTATGGATACCATTAACATTACCGTATTTCGTCACTAGAAGTAAATACTGTGGATGACTGCAGCATTCATAGCGCTTAGCTTTTGGCCTCCAGATACGGGATGTTACACATGGCCGAGCTATTTTAGTGAAAAAGGTGGAAGCTTTGGCTAGGTGGTGAAGGTAGGAAGAATCCTTGTATTTGTAGAGGCTTGTGCTTGTGTTAGCTTGGTTTTGGTGTGAGTTTATTCACCATTTGATTGTATATGCTGTGATATATTTGTTGTGCTTGAATGTAAAGTAAGTTAATGAACTAATGAAGTTATAATTTTGGATCTTACTTGCTTTTGAAAGCAAATAACAACTCTACTATATATGTCATCACTTTTTTGACCTTCTATAATATGTGGTGTGGCCTTGACACTATTTATAAATGGTTGCTTGGATTGTGTGTTGAAATTGGAATGGATATGGAATGTTTTATGTAGCGATGGTCCCTATGAAAGAACTTTGAATCCCCATGTGTTTAAACTTGTTCAAATTGTTTGTATGTTAATATATTATGATATAATATATTTTTGTTGTGCTCTACACATACATAAGTGTATATGGCAGCAAGGAATTGATTTGGAAAGTTGTAGAACTTGTGAAACAAAGTTGTAAATGTTAGAAGCAAAATAGTCGCTGTGGATACATTTTGTATATGCATTGTGTTCTATGATTTTTAATATGCCTTTGAAAGGCATCCTTAGGGGTTTCTTTGATTTTTTTAATAATTATTATATGTGTACTGTAAAAATATCAAGGTATAAATAATTTTAAAACTGGTTAAACAAAGTTGCAAAAGTTATAGCGAAAAAGTTCGTTATATGAGCACTTTGAAATAGCTTGTTTTGGGGAATTTTTAATATTACTTTGGAAGATATCCGTAGGGGTTTCTTTGCATGGTTTTTAATTAGTCTAAGTATACTACTTACTACTAAAAAAATCAGATCTTAAACCTTTGTTTGAGTTGTGAAAACTGGTCAAACATTTATGTAATTTTCATAATGTTCTCTCTCCTGTAGCATTTACAACACTTAAGAATGTTTTCTTTGACCTACGATAGTATTTTTGGGCTCTTTTTAGAACATTGGTTATGTCGTGTTATTTTTAACACTTTTTATGATTTAAAGAGAGTTTAACTAATAAATTAATTAATTATTTTGTGGGATCTTTTAAGAAGTTTTTAATAACATTAATTAGAGTATTTTAAAAGTGGTTTTAATTTTAAATATATTTTTAATAATTATTTGTGAATTTTAAAAGTAAAGTGTTTTAAAATGTTAAGTGATTTGTGAATATTCTTATACCTTTGAGATAAGTATATGAATAGATTTCTAAATATTGAAAAGAGTAGAGATGAATATTGAAATATTAGTATACATGTATATATCTTTTGTAAAGTTATTTTAAATAGAGAGAATTAGGGAAAGAACAAACTTTGAAAAAAAATTAGGCTGAAGGACACTAAGTTTCATTTTTAGGCTGAAGGACAAATGATAGTTATAATTAGCATTATATTCAACTTTTACACTATATAAAATGCTTGTTATATCTAGTATTATATTCAGTTTTACACTATACAAAATGCTAGTTATAACTAGCACTATCCTTCAGCCTAAAAAACAAACTTGTTATCCTTCAGCCTGATTTTTTTTCTAAGTTTGTCCTTGTGCCTATTTTTCTGTTTTAAATATATATATATATATATATAAGTATTTACAAATAAGTTTTAATTAATAAAAATTAATTAAATAAAAAGGGGATTAGAAGTTGCTTATGTGACTTAATTGTGCTTTGTGTGTTTAATTGTTTATGGAAAGTATTTAATCCTATACTTAGCTCTAAAAGCCGGCAAAGTAGACTTGTTCTATCTGTGAGAGTCAATAATGATGTTCGAGTAGGGTTTAGTAGCAAACAGTGCTTTAACCTACTGGCTTCACTCTTGACCGAGGGATAGTGTAAGTTGAGAAGGTCAAAAACATGATAAGTATACGAGACTTTGTTTCCATATGCGTCATTTCTATTTCATACTTATTAGTTGATTAGTCGGCTATCGAACTTGACCAAACTAACTTGGGAAGTACATGTAAGAATCGCGTATTCTTATAGTTTGAGTCCCCCAGGGAGGATCATTGGTATGAAACATCTCTTGCTTTAAAAACGTATATATATGAGATTCTTTGAGGAGGACTCCTTTATATTGTTTGCTTACTTCTGAAAGAACCAAAATTGAGTTAAACAAAAATTCACCGATTTAGTTTTGAAGAGTCCTAATTGGATAAGTGTATTACTTACCGAAAACCATTTATAACTAATATACGAGTTATTTGTTTTGAAAGTGGTTATTAAGTGGAATGCTATAGAGTCAAACTGTCTATCCTAATGTTAAGTCCAATGGATAGGTCAGCATTAGAATTTGCCAAACAACTTATGTTGGGATTCATGGAGAGATTCATGAATTGTTCGAGATGTTAGAATCCGCGAAGAGATTCGAGGTCTGTTCGAGTGATGAAGACTCGTATGTTGAGATGTTGAATGTCACTTCACCATCGGAAATGTAACGACCTATATTATTCCGAACGATTTCACCCTTGGAAAATTTGTAATGACTATAACTTTTGATAGAAGTCGAATTGACGTCCAAGACCACTTCCATTGGAAAGATATGATGATTTTCCTTTCAATAGAGTGGTCATAATAGCGATTTAGACTTCCTGGCTAGGAGATATAGTTGTTTGAAGATTGGAGATATAGATTTTTTGTTCAGCAGTTGTCGATTCGGCGTGTTTGGTTCGGCAAAAGAATGGGGTCGGTGACCGATCATGCAATCCTAATCGGCGGGTGGACGGCTTGGTAGCCAATCATGGAATCCGGGTTGGTAGGTGGACGGCTCTGTTGCCGATCATGGTCAGGGGTGCTTTGTTCTAAGGGTGCTCTATTCGAGGGTGCCCTGCTTGGGAGGAGGGGGTAGTAGTCGGTTCGTGGGGAGGTTCAGAGCTTCTGCAGGTGCTTGGGGTTTTGTCTATAAATAGGTGAGTCATCTTTCCCCAAATCACTTTTCTACCATTTCTCTCAAATAGCTCTAAACCTTCACTGTTCCACCCTTCACCCAAACTCTTCTCTTTTCACATCCAAATCTCGTCCAAACTGTAGATGAGCAAGAAAATTTATCAAAGAGCTTCATATTTAGATCTTAGGGCACAGATTTACAATCGTTTTATGTGAAAAACTTGGTTTTTGAAGGTTTTGTGAAACCGAGCTTCGATGGATAGGCTCGAAGAAGTTAGGAGTTGTATCGATGCATATGGAAGACATATAGGTCGAAGAACGGGGTGTAGCGGTTGAATCAACCCGAAATTTGGATTCAGAGACTCGATAGTATTTTGGTTCGGTGGGTATTCTGGTCGGCCCTAGGAGAGGCTTGGGTTTGGCTCGGAGCTGGACAAAAATTATTGGTCGGGGGTGTTGGCTCAAGTCTTGCTTGGGTTCAGTGGTGGTTTGGCTCAGAGCTGACCAAGAATTCTTGCTTGGGGGTGCTTCGGTTTATGCTCAGGGATTTTGGGAAATGTCTTGAGTCAGCACCCGGACAAAGAATTTGGTTTGGGGTTTCTAAGGCTTTTCAGGTCGCGCTTCAGGCTTTTTCTGGGGTAGCTTCGGGCTTGACCTGATACCCAGACCGAAACTTAAAATTTTGGTTGTGGCGAGGCGAAACTTCATGATTTCTTCCGAACTTATTCCAAGGGTCTAGTGGATGATATGGAATGAAGTAGACGACTCCAAACGACTTGGAATGGCCTAGGATTTCATATGGCGACAAGTGAAGCCACGACATAGCGGTTCGATATGACGACACCGACGACAATGGTGATGACTTCGGAACGTTAATATGATGGCTTTATGACTTGCGATGGACATCTAGAGGGTACCAAATGACGACTTAACGGTAGGAGTCGTGATAGTGATCCACAAGGGCAAGTCCAACAGTGGGAGCTTGCGAGTGACATTTGCGATCATGTCCTACTGTGAAGGTGGCCTAGATGGAATAACGATTGGGTCCCATTATGGAGACGCGTGAAAAGGAATTTCGATTGAGTTCACGGTTTGTGGTATTGCCATATGAGTTATCGTATATCTGACGCACTTGAGTGAGAGATGCGAGGCTGTGTGATGGATGCCATGTTTTCCGTGTGTTTGATGTGTTGTACGGTACCCTTATACCCAATATTTTCTGCTTGTGATAGTAGTTTAGTATATACAGTGTTTATGTATTGACTCTTTGGATGTATGGACATGTCAATTATGGTTGTTCATACCCTATACCCTATTTACTATTATTACTATGCAGTGTGTAGTTGGTTGTTGTGAATGCTGTGTTACTAATATAGTGAGTTAGTACGCATTTGGTGACATGGTGTTGTGCACTAACATGGAGGGTTGGTATCTTTGGTGATTTGGTGGTTGCATAGGAGTAGTGTTTCCTTCTTACATTAATTGTATTGGTTGTGATGGTTGCAATGGTTGCATTTGTTGCATTGATTTCATTAGCTATGATGATTGCAAATGGTTGCAAGGATGCTATGGTTGTTATATGCTAATGACTATTTGGATGAAGGAGAAGAGCAAGAACCAGAACTACATGGGCTTGATCCCCAAAAAAGGGTATGCCAACAGTCTTTTTCTATGCAATAGCCATTGGATCCCTTAGGTTAGGCTGGAGTGTATAGAAATTGGCGCAGTCCAAAAATAGGTGAAACCTTTTTCCTTTTTTGTCTATCTGTATAGGTGAGAAGTTGTAGATAGGAGCTGAAGAGGGAATGGAAAGTGGATCCAAGCTATGTCGTGGGTAGTTGATTGATACATTCTTTTATTCTATTGTTTATTATTAGTTAGATAATGTTAGTTTGGAATTATTGATGTTGGATTCCACTGTGTAGTACTATGGGTACTATGATGTTCTTAATTATGGTTCATTTGATTATTTCATTGTCTCGTATTTTATTTTGTCTGTGCGTTGTGAGATGTTATACAGGTTATGCGTTTGGTATTCTTTCTTTTCATCCTTGACAATCATCCTACATCGATCGCGTAATGCAGCAGTGCACTATCTAATGTGTTTGGGTGCCGGAGGTGTAGGGCGGTCGTCACATTTAATATTAGAGCTTAGGTTTAGCGACTCCTTGAGCTTTGGGTAGACTTTACCATTTAGGATAGGTTAATTTATACTTTTGGTTGTGTTGTTTTATTGCTTATTGTTTGCCTTGTTATGATTGTGTACATTGGATGGTATGTCAAATGTCTGTTAGTGTTAATAATCTTATGATGGGGCAGTTATCCAACGCTAATTAATGAGACGATAAGCGATATATTTGGATCAGTCATGGTGGATGATGTGAGATTTTCTCTAGTTGACTTTGAGCCGTGCATTGGGAAAATGTTGGTTGGCGCACTGCATGGTTGACTCAACGGTAGCGTCTAGCTTGGTTCGGTCATAGGATGAACCGATAGGGATTCCAATCAGAATATGGCATGAGGCTTTGGGTGCTAGCTTCAGAACTTTGAGGAGTTGGTTCCATGAATAATGGGTGGATCAGTGATTGGTCACTTCAGGTGGGAGGTGTACGTGAACTTGGTAATGTCCAAGGAGGTATGATGGACTATGCAGACTTGGTGATTTCCGAAATGGCACGTTTGACAAGGTGAAGCACTGTAGAGGAGCGTGAGATGTTTTGGATCAAGTTGGATGCTAAAGGGATTATTGATAACTCTAGATGGGATGGTTGTTCCTAGGGGAAGTGGTATGTGAGGACGCTCACATGTGTACCCTGGACCGTGAAACAGTTTGGCTTATCCTGAGAGGACAGTACGTATGAGATAGGTATTTGAAAGAACATTGGATCTAATTATGGCATGAGATGCCACCAACCTGAGAGGTTGTAGAATGAGTTATCATATATCCAAGAGACCTTGAAAAGATAATAACGAGGGTAGAATTTGAGAAAGTCATAGCAGAGTGAGACTCCGGGAATAATCATGATGGGAGACTCTGAAAATGGTCATACCGAAGTGAGACTTTGGGGATGCCTTGAGAAGGTCAAGATGAAGAGAGACTTTGAGAAATTCATAGCAGGGTGAGACTCCGAGAACGATCATGATGGGGTGAGACTCTGAAAATGGTCATACCAAAGTGAAACTTCGGGGTGCCTTGAGAAGGCCAAGATGAAGAGTGAATTTGAGAAAGTCATAATGGGGTGAGACTCCGGGAATGATCATGATGGGGCGAGACTTCGAAAATGGTTATACCAAAGTGAAACTTCAGGGGTGCCTTGAAAAGGCCAAGATGAAGAGTGACTTTGAGAAAGTCATAGTTGAGTGAGACTTCGGGAGTGATCATGATGGGTGAGACTCCGAAAATGGTCATACCGAAGTGAGACTTAGGTGGTGCCTTAAGAAGGCCAAGATGAAGAGAGACTTTGGGAAAGTCATAGCGGGGTGAGACTTCGGGAATGATCATGGTGAGTGAGACTCTGGAAATTGTCATACCGAAATAAGACTTCGGGAAGGGGGCCTTGAAAAGGATAAGATGAAGAGAGACTTTGAGAAAGTCATGGCATGGTGAGACTCCGAGAATGATCATGATTGGTTGAGGTGAGATTCTGAAAATTTATACCAAATAAGACTTCGGGGACTTGGAGGAGGTCATGGTGGAGCGAGGCTTCAAGGATAATTGAGTGGAGTGAAATTAGTTATGGTCAGGATGGAGTGGCATCTTAGTGGTGATGTGAGGCCTTGGTGATGGTCGGGATGAAGTGAAATCTTGGTGATGATGGGAAGGCTTAGTGATGGCTCTGATTACATGAAGCCTTAGTGATGGATTTGGTCAAGAGAGACCTTAGTGGTGGCCTAATTTGCCTTAGTGGTGGCAAGGGGTGTTTAATATGAGACCTTGATGTGCTTTAGTGATAGCAATGAGCTACTTTAGGCTTTGGTAAAGCTACAGTGTTAAGTAGTTATCGATCTCAATGATGGTTGTATGGATTGTTGTTTATCCAATTGTGCTTAGTGAAAGACCTTAGTGGTGGTCAGGAAACAAGTGACCTTAGTGATGGTCATTTTTGGGTGTGCTCACTAGGGATTGGATCGACAACTGGCCAAGAAACTCGGCTCGGTGGTGGTGGTTCGGTGGCTGGTCAAGGATGGTGGTTTGATTGTCGATCAAGGATGGTGGTTCAGTGGTTGCGTATGAGAACCGCTTGTTAGTCCTTGAGATGATGGTTTTGATGACAACAACCTTAGAATAAGATTATAAAATATAAATACTACCATTATAGTTTAGATATATATGTATATGCTGGATTTAACCATGCAAGTACCAAGAATAAAGACTGTACAGTATAGAGATTCAAGATATCAAGATTGAAGACTCATGAGTATCAAGATTATCAAGAGTTCAAGATAAGTATTGAGTCTAGAATTTTGTTAAAACTTCACAATAGCACTGAAATCTTCACTCCATTTTTCTTTTAGGATGGAACCCATTTCTACCTTTTTAGTGGCTTACGAACCCATGACAAGTAGCTTACAAACCTACGACAAGTGGCTTACAAACCCACGAACATCCTGGTTTTGTACAAGTTCTCGAGTCCTGACATGATGAGATATTCTACAGGAAGAAGCTTGCAAAACTATTTCAAAATGATTTTCAAAACTACTTCAGAATGATTTTCAAAATTGTTTTTCAAAATGTTTTAGCCTTAAAAATTATCTTTTCAAATGATTTTCAAAAGGATGTTTTAGCCTTAAAATATTCTTTGTTCTTGTTTTTAATAAACTCGTGTTTTTAAACTTCGTTTGTTTTGAACCATCTTTATACTTAGATTTAAATATAAAATTATAGTAAAATTTTATATATATTATTCTCTATATTTATCTATGTATTTTATCTATAGTCAAGTATATTAATAAAGTTTAAAATAGTTTTAATATAAGATAAAGGTTATTTTCAAAGAAAAACAAAACATCAAAATTTCCTTTGGGATGTCGACATGCCCTAGTACCCCATGTCGACATAGTGACAGTTAGATTCAAAAATTTGAATTTCAAAAGAAGTGTCTATTCGCCATAACCTTTCACGAATGGACATGACTGTTGTTCTTCTATAAATAGGGGTTAGTTTCAATGAATTTTATATCAGATTTTATGGTTTTTCACTTCTCTTCTTCTTCCACATTTTCTTATTCAAAATCCTATCATCACTCTGCCGAAATCAACTTGAATCTAACTAGATTATCTCTGGTTAGATTCTCTATCATTATCTCAACAAGATCTAAGTGCTATTCAGAGTTATAGGCTTCTTTGTAATCTATCTAGCGAGAAAAGGTGTGATTGTAGCCTTGGAAATCAATCAAGCGAGAAAAGGTGTGATCGTAGCCTTGGAAATTAATTGGGTGAACTTGTTGCCCCGGAAATCAAGTATCTCTACTAAGAGGATTGTGATTCTGGAGGGTGTACCTCGTAGCCTTGAAACCGAGGGTTGTAATTGTTGAATTGCTTTTTGAAAGGAAATCTGTACTTAGTTGTGCGGGACTGGATGTAGGGTAACTCCGAACCAGTATAAAATCCGGTGTGTTCTTTCATTTACTGCATTTACTTTATTTCTGCATCTATGTTTGTTTCTGTGATTATATCTATGTCTGAATACTACATACAGTTGTGTTCAAATTAACATAAACTCAAAAAGATTTAGTAATTTCTTATAAACACTATTCACCCCCTCCCCCTCTAGTGTTATTCCTAGCCTTAAGATCCATATTCCGTATTCCTCACACCGCTTACACGGAGCTCTTTACTTGGATGATTGGCCATATTGATGAGACCTTTAAGAGGGTCATGGAGAAATATTTGAGGCATGAGAGCCAATATCTGAAACCAAAAGTTAAGGTTGTTGTTTCTGAGGGAGAGCCAAAGTCACAAGTGAGTGGGGTAGGCAAGAGAAAATGGAACAGTAACAACAGGGAAAAGAAGCAACCTCAGGAAGAGGACCAGAAGAAGGCTAAGTGGGATTTGTCATGCTTTAATTGCAATAAGATGGGTCACCTTAGTAAGCACCGTATGTCACCGAAGAGTGGGAAAAGGAGGTGCTTCAACGGTGATAGGATTGGGCACATGAAGGGAGACTGTTTGGAACTGTTGAGGAATAAGCAGGTTGTGTCTGCTTACGCTATTCCAGCTTCGTCGAATGCTCCATCGATGAAGGAGAAGGGGGAAGGACATCATTATCCGAGTGATTTAGTAAGAAGGTTAGGGTTGTGACCTGGCCTAGTGGGCAAACCAATAGTTGTTTCGAACTTGGTGATAGTTCGATCAACTTTAGTATGGTTCGTTGAGACTTAAGGTATTGAGCTATGGATGTTTGTTTGCTTGTGATTTCTTTGTTTGGGTCCGTTGAGTTGATATCATTTGGGATAGAGTGGCCAAAAGGATATAGAGATATGGTGAATGAAGAGGAGCTAAAGGTGACAATTAGGATAGGAGGAGGGCGGAGGCCAGAGCTAGACTGTGCACCTGAGAGGGTACAGTTGTGGTTAGCTTGATGTGTTCACTCGGGAACCTGCATGAGGATTCATCGTCATTTCCAATAGTAGGGGAAACATCCGGAGGTGGCCGGACTACTGATGTGTAAAGGAATTGAGTTCCATATCAACTTAGGACTAGTGTTATATCTTTAAGGAGGTTGGTACTCGAAGAGAGAGAAGGACTAGAGAAGAAGTGGGAAACCCGTGGAGAAAGAGGGTCCTTTGTAGGAGTATATCCAGGTAAGGAGTGCCTATAGTATCCGTAAAGTGAACGAATGACTTTTTGGATATAGAGTGGAGTATTAGGAGCCTGGTGGGCTTATGCTAGTATTGATGGGTGATATTCTTGTGTTCTAGTAGGAAGGAAGTCCATGATGCACTTTGGAGCTGTGTAGGTGGTATTAAAGAAATATACCACCTAGGGATAGTGTTCTTGTGGAAGAAAGGACTTGAGTGTATTGGTAATGGATGATATGCACGCAGGGTGGCTATGTTGGACTTTACCTTATTTGTGTTGGGATTTCGGAGGTGAAATTCTTAAAGGGGGGAACAGTGTAAAGACCCATATTTTTCGGATGATTTTACCCTTGGAAAACTTATAACGACTATAACTTTTGATATAAGCTGAATCGGCATCCGAGACCATATCCATTAGAAAGATATGATTGTTTCATTTTCCGTAAAGTGGTCATAATAGCGACTTGGACTTTCTGGCTATGAGATATGGCTGGTTGAAGATTGGAGTTATATATTTATTTTTCGGTAGTAGTCAGTTGGCATGTTTGGTTTCGAAAATGAATGGAGTTGACGACTGATCATGGAATCATGGTCGGTGAGTGGATGGCTCGATAGCCGATCATGGAATCTTGGTCAGGGGTGCTATGTTCGGTTTGGGGGGGAGTTCCAGAGCTTCTGGGGGATGCTTGGGATTTTGCCTATAAATAGGTGAGCCGTCTCTCCCCAAATCAATTTTCTACCATTTCTCACAAATAGCTCTCAACCTCCATTGTTCAACCCTTTACCCAAACCCTTCTCTTTTCACACCCAAATATCGTCCAAACCATAGATAAGCAAGAGAATTTATTGAAGAGTTTATCTTAAGGGAAGAAAAATCACAACTTCACTGTTCATTCTCGGATTTGAATCGTTTTATGTGCAAAACTTGTTTTTTGAAGGTCTTGTGAAACCGAGCTTCAATGGATAGGCTCGAAGAGGTTAGGAGTTGTATCGATGCATACGGAAGGCATATATGTCGAAGAATGGAGCGTAGTGGTGGAATCGACTCGAAATTTAGATTCGGAGACTCGACGGTACTTTGGTTTGGGTGATATTCTGGTCGGCACTAAGCGAGGCTCAGGTTTGACTCAGGTCTAGCTCAGAGCTGAACGAGAATTCTTGGTCGGGGGCATTGGCTCGGGTCTTGCTCGGGTTCGGTGATAGTTTGGCTCAGAGTCGAACAGGAATTCTTGCTTGGGAGGGGCTGCTTTGAGTCGTTCTCGAGGATTTTGGAAAGTGTCTCGAGTCGGCACCTTGGCAAGGAATTTGGTTCGGGGTTTCTAGGGCACTTTAGGCTTTCTCAAAGGTTGCTTCGGGTTTGATCTAGGGCATACCTGGACCGAAACTTGAAATTTGGAAATTTTGGTCGTGGCAAGGCGAAACTTCGGAATTTCTTCAGGTTTTGTTCTGAGGGTCTAGTGGATGATGTGGAATGAAGTAGACGGCTCCAAACGACTTGGAATGGCCTAGGATTTCATGTGCCGACAAGTAAAGCCATGGCGTAGCGCTTCGATTGATGACACCAACGACAATGGCGAAGACTTCGAAACCTTAGTACGATGGCTCTATAACTTGCGATGGACGTCCAGAGGCATTCCGAAGATGATGACTTTACGATGAGAGTCGTGATGGAGATCCACAAGGGCAAGTTCAACGGTGGGAGATTGCAAGTGGGATTTGCGACCGTGTCCTACTATGGAGGTGAAATGACCCTCCTATTTCCACCCTAATTTCATAAGGATTTTTTTTTTTGCTAAGAGATGATATATAGATATATCATTCATTACAAATCTATTTTCCAAGGTCATTTTCTTTCTCCAATAAACAAAATATATCCAGGATCAAAATAACTTACCAATATAAATATATCAGTGTATATCTAATAACATACACATACATATGAAGATGTATGTGTTCTTCTTGTTTAAATTCAGAGTATATACTTTATTTTTTTTGTACAAGAACATTCTGTTTGATTTAGATTTTTAGCAATTCAGATTAATTATTGTATTCTGATTTTTGGCCATAAAATCCACTGGAAACATGTACTTTAGTCTGTCATTAGAATTTAGAAATGATCAAGTAATAATCAGTGGTAAACAAGCTTTTAATATAGATTATTGTGTTAAAGTCTGGATAGTATCAAATTCAGTATAAAAGAAAGTGGATCCTAAGTGAACAAAAGCAACATCTAGGCGTAATGGAAACGCGCCTAACTTATACATGAAAGGTCACGAGTTCGAGTGCTATGCTGGTCGGTTCAAACACAATTTTTGTTTTTCTTCTCTTTTATTTTTTTTTCCTGTATGGTTTGAAATCTGATACCTACCTATCTTTGTACATATATATTTAATGTTTGCCTATAACCTAACATACAAAACAATTCTTCTTACTTTACTATTTTTGAATCCCATTCCTATAGCTGTTCTAGGAATTATAATTATATTTTTTGCTCAAATATCAACATGTACACAGATATACATGTACATGTCAATATCTCTGCTCATTTTCTAGAAAACTGGGTGAAACAATTGCTAAATGTACTAAGCTTTGAAATGCATTTTTATTTTCAGAATACAATCTATCATGATCAACCAATACTTCATTTATTTGAAGCTGGTTAACTCATGAATCCTGTATCTACCACACTAGTTCAAAGCAATGGAGATACCTTTCATTGCATTCTGTCTGAAGCTTTTAGAAAAACATTTTACTTTTCTCAATACAATTCAGAAATGAATTCAAACTTATTTACAAAGCATTTCAGTAAAAGAAAATAAAATCCTTTTAAGTTTACTTCTTGCTAAATCCAGATTTTGTTCTAAAACACAGTGCTCTGTTATGTCACAAGATTAGCTAATACATATATAAATTATGCTATCACATAATTGTATATTTCTTACCAGATTTTTATTTATAGCTGATACTTGAGCATATTTTTCTTGTTTATATTTCAGACACTACTTCAAAAACAAATCAAACCTTAACACACAACAATTTCAACAGAACAACAAATTTTAATCTGACACTTTACAGATCATAAGGGCAACTTGATCACTAACCATAAAATATTCAATACATGACTGGAAATCTTAGAAACATAAAATTTTTCCTGAATACATGCAGATATAATCAATTTAAGCTCTTATTGAAACTAGCTAGCATGTTCATTCACTCCTCCATAATAGCCATTACTTCATTTTTACTTAGTGCCTGGGTTACCTGAAAGAGCATAAGTGGCTGCCTCATTTTAAAATGAGACACCCCATATGCCATGAGCAAACAAGGGTCAGATCTATGATCTGGTATGAGTAACATCAATTCATTCATGATACTAAGCAATAGAGATTATAAGAGCACCAATTAGTTATTTAAGCAAATTCCTGCAGTCAATTACTTGAACATAGTATAATTAAGTTGATTCAGGTATGATATATTCATTTATCATTCTTTCACTTGCATACATAATCATGCAAACATAATTATCTATTTGCAACAATTTCATTCACTGGAATCATCTTGGTTCCATACCATTCAACCTAAGAAATATCCATATTCCTATTTCTTCATTTACAGGTTGTATAATTCAATTTAAATCCTTGCCTCATCTGCTATTAAGGAATCACTGGGACACATTGCAATGAACTAATTCACATCATTGCACAAAGATCTCAGGGCTTAAACAAACCATGTGCCAACTTGCATACTTCAAATATGACAAGCATTCCAGCAGTCTTCTTGGCCTTCCCTTCCCTAGTTTATTTACTAGTGTATTGTCTTAAATCCTAACATCAAATATGCTAAGTGAACATGTCACTGCAAACATGGAAACATCCATAATCTTTCCTAGCATAATTCTCCTCAGAAATAAGCAAACAGTTATTTCCCAAATGGGGTCAATATGTCTTGATCTTAGTAAAATATAAGAACATTTTCAACTGTAAAAGAGGCATGGCATGTTATATTGATCTGCAAGCCTTTATGATTGATTCAGATTCAAGATCTGGTTCAATCATAATTTTAGCTTGTGGGTTTCTTTTTTTTTTTTTTGATTTGATTAAGGGCTCAACACTTAGAAAATTTCTATTGCACCCTTAACATTTTTCTTTTCAAGCCTCAGCACTTATACCAAGTATAATGCAGCTCCAATTATTTTTATAAAGTTTCCATGCCATAGATCTATAACAGCTGAGAGTATTCTCTATATAATTTTTAAGATCCTAAACTTTAACATTTGTGAGTATAAATAAATCAGTATGATACTCATCCAAAGACAAATGTCTCAACCAATCAAAGATCATCAAAATCATCCATATTAAATCATATCAAATTTAAAATAAGACATCCAAAAAGCATTGATGAAATCATATACATCAAAACCAGAAATACATAAATGGCAATATAAAAAGTGGTTGCCTCAACTCAGGTCTTAATGCCATGAACTCAGTGAGATTACTCACCTAAATGTTTCTTCTTATTAATCCAGAAAATTCTTGTTTGAGTGTTTTCTCCTTCCTTCCAATATTTTTTTTCTTCTTTTCTTATTTTTGTGCAGCCCGGGGTAAAGACAATTCTACTGCCTATTTATATGCATTTTTCCTCTAGGGTTTTGTTGAAACAGAATTCCATTTCTGTCCTGGCTAGCATCATGCATTTTTCATTCATAATACCCCGGCCATATTAACCAATTTAAAGACTGCATTTTCTTTACTTTACTTTTCAGAAAATGGCCACTCACCTAGTCATGTTAAAAGTGTGACTATCCTATTTCATATTTTAATTATTCCTGAGAATTCCCCTTTGCTATTTTTGCCTATACAAGCATATTAACTTGTATCACATTTCATGTCATTTTAATGTTATAGTTTCACTTGCTTTTATATATATATATACTTTTCAGTACTTAAAAATATATATATTTGTATACATATCTTATCTAGGCTTATTTAATTCCTCTTTAATTTCAGGAGTATATGCACCTATATGTATACAGGTTTACAGATATGTATAATTTCTTTTCTGGGTTTTAAATAAAATTTGTTTACTGATTTAAGGTAAAACATACTTTTCTTATTTTCTAAGATGATCCATATAATTCCAGAAATCAAATAACCATGTTGCAAAATCATGTTTGTATTGCTTTTTAATTCTTGTTTTAAATCCAAGAAATCTAGAGTTCTTTCTTGTGCCATTTCAGTGTGCACGTGCACACATATACTTGCACACTATTTATTCCAGAAATTTCACCATATTTAAATCTAAATATTTCAAAAATTAAATCATTTTACAAAAATGATTTTTCACAAAATTTTGGGGTATTACATTCACCCCTCCTTTTAGGAATTGTGTCCTCACAATTTTTTAACATTTATAACAAGCATCATTTTCTTTTCTGAAAACTTATCAAACATATGCATAAGCAAACAAATTCAACCATATCAACCATGCATAACAAATAATTTTTCCAGATAAAAAAAATTACCTTTTAATTTGCAAAAAGCTTAGGATAATCCATTTTAATCTTATCCTCTAACTCCCATGTGCAGTCATTAGGATCACTACTCCACTGGATCTTAACTAGTTTCAAGGTTTTGCTCCTTAATTTCTTTTCTTCCTTGGCTACAATCCCCACTGGTTCTTTTTCATAAACCAAGTCAGGATTTATTTGAATTTTGGTAGGCTCTTCCAAAATGTCTTCTTTATCATGTACCCATCTTCTAAGTTGGGACACATGAAAAACATTATGCATTGCTTTCATTTCCTCTGGTAGTTCTAATTTGTAAGCCAATGAACCAATTCTTTCCAGAATTTTATAGGGTCCAACATACCTTGGTGTAAGCTTACCTTGCTTGCCAAATCTCATGACTTTCTTCATAGGTGAAATCTTGATGAAAACAAAGTCTCCCACTGCATATTCCACTTGCTTTCTCTTCCTATCTGCAAATTTCTTTTGCCTATCTTGAGCTGCTGCTATTCTTTTTCTTATTAACCCAATTTTCTCTGTAGTTTCTTTAACATATTCAGGTCCAAGAATAGCCCTTTCTCCAGCCTCTACCCAGCATATAGGTGATAAACATGGCTTGCCATATAAGGCTTCAAATGGTGCCATCCCTATGGTGCTTTGGTAACTGTTATTATATGTGAATTCAGCTAGATGGAGGTGGTCTTCCCAGTTGCCTCCAAAGTCCAGTGTACATGCTCTCAACAAATCCTCTAAGACTTTGTTCACCACCTCAGTTTGACCATCTGATTGTGGATGGTAGGCAGTGCTTAAGCACAACTCACTCCCCATGGCCTCTTGAAAACTTTTCCAAAATCTTGAGGTGAAGATGGTATCCCTATCACTCACAATGGTTTTGGGTATGCCATGCAACCTTACTACCTCTTTCATGAATATTTGAGCCAATTTTGGTGCATTTCTTTCTGTTTTAACTGGGATAAAATGTGCTACCTTAGTTAGCCTATCCATTATCACCCATATACTTGTGTTTCCCTTCTTAGATCTAGGCAGACCATCTATGAAATCCATAGATATATCCTCCCACTTCCACTGTGGTATGCTAAGGGGTTGCAATAGTCCTGATGGCCTTTGTGTCTCTGCCTTGACTTGTTGGCAAGTCATGCACCTTGCAACATATCTGGCCACATCTGACTTCATCCCCTTCCACCAAAGATTTCTTTTCAAATTTTGATACATCTTGGTGCTACCTGGGTGTATGGAGTACTTACTCCTATGGTACTCATTTAATATTTCCTCCTTCAATTCTATATTTTCTGGGACACATATCCTATTTTTATTCCTTAAATAACCATTTTTATCAACTTGATAATTTATTACTTCCTCCCCTTTTGATATGAGCATTTTCTTTTCCACCATGTTTAGGTCTTGTTCCTGCATTTGCCCAATCTTAAGAAGTAAATCTGATTGCAGAGATATCATACTTAATTTCCCTTTACCTTCACCTTCTTCAATGGACATCATTTGTACCCCACTGTTTTCCTCAATTTCCAAATCAGTAAGTATAGACAAATCCTTAAATTCTTCCATCATCAACATGGCTACTTTGGCATGTTGTCTACTCAAGGCATCTGCAACTTTATTTGCCTTGCCTGGTGTATACAGTATATCTAGATCATAGGCAGCTAGGAACTCTACCCATCTATGTTGCCTCATGTTCAAATCTTTTTGTGAGAATAAATATTTCAGTGCCTTATGATCAGTGTACAAAATGAATTTGGCACCTAACAAATAATGTCTCCAAAGTTTCAAAGCATACACAACTGCTGCTAGTTCAAGATCATGGGTTGCATACCTGGTTTCATGTGGCTTTAATTGCCTAGATGCATAGGCTACCACCTGGTCTTGCTGCATCAACACAGCCCCTAACCCAGAGCTACTTGCATCAGTGTACACAACCAAATTTTTATTTCCTTCTGGCACTCTCAATACTGGTGCATTAATCAGAGCTTCCTTTATTTTGATAAAAGCTTGCTCACATTTTTCTGTCCATACAAAGGCTTGGTTCTTTCTAGTTAAATTGGTAAGTGGTGATGATATTTTTGAGAAATCTTTTATAAATCTCCTATAATATCCTGCCATCCCCATAAATGATCTAATCTCACTGATGGTGCTAGGCCTTTTCCATGCTTGGATTGCCACTACCTTATTAGGGTTTACTGATATTCCTTTGGCAGAAATAACATGCCCAAGAAAATGCACTTCTTCTTTCCAAAATGCACATTTTGAAAATTTTGCCTTTAAATCATTTTCCCTTAGTCTTGACAAAACTAAATGCAAATGATTTTTATGCTCTTCCACTGTCTTAGAATAAACCAAAATGTCATCAATAAAAATCAGTACAAACTTGTCTAAATAATCTCTAAATATTCTATTCATTAAATCAACAAAATATGAAGGAGCATTTGTCAAACCAAATGGCATAACCAAAAATTCATATAAGCCATATCTTGTGTTAAATGCAGTATACTTAACACTTGAGTCTTCAACCTTCATTTGATGGAATCCTGATGCTAAGTCTAGCCTAGAAAATATTTTAGCTTCACTGAGTTGGTCAAAGAGATCATCTATTCTAGGCAATGGGTATTTATTCTTGATGGTTACTTTATTTAGTTCCCTGTAATCTATGCACATTCTCAAGGTACCATCATGTTTTCTTACAAACACTACTGGAGAACCCCAGCAGGAATTGCTTGGCCTTATAAATCCCTTGCCTTCTAATTCTTCCAACTGATTTTTCAATTCTTTCAGTTCACTTGGCCCCATCCTATAAGGTTTCTTGATTATTGGACTTGCTCCTGGAATGAGATTAATTTGGAACTCAACTGGTCTGTGGTGTGGAACACCCTTAACTTCCCCAAACACATCCAAGTATTCATTAACTATGGGAATTTCTTCAATGGTTAGTTCACTCAGATCTTTTTCTAAGTCAACTAAATGATACAATTTCCCTTCCTTAGCTACTTCACATAGAACTGTGATTCTCTGGCCTCTAGAATTTTGCAATGATATGGTGGATGAGTCTAAATTAATTATGGCTTTAAATTGCCTTAACCAGTCTACCCCCAATATAACTCCTATATTTGGGTAATTTAAAACATATAAATTGGAAATAAAAATATTTCCTCCTATGTTTAACTCCACATCCACACAATTCATGTTCAAAACACTAGAACTCCCTAGGGGACTTTGTACAAGCAATGGGGTTTCAACCAATATGCAGTTTAATTTTAATACTTTAACTAATTCATAGGAAATCAAAGAGTGTGTTGCTCCAGTATCATATACTACTGGTATGGGTATGGCACAAATGAGTAATGTACCTTCCACTTGGCCATGATTTTCAGCATCAATTTTCACTGCAGATTTGCCTTTTCCTTCCAAAGTTGCCAATTTCCCTTGCTGTTTATTCTCAGGACAGTTCCTCTTCATATGCCCCTCTTTCCCACATAGGTAGCATTTGAAGGCTCCTCCTTTCAACTCTGGGCACCTTGGTTTGATGTGTCCTTCTTTTCCACAATGATGGCAAACCAATTTCTTCTTAGTATCATTGGCTTTTGTATCTTTACCCTTCCTGTTGTCTGCCTCCTCCTTCTTTTTATCATAAGGGTGATATCTTCCCTTATCCTTCTTGTTGTTGCTCTTAAAATTCCTATATTTCTCTCTTTCTTTGTCATGTTGTTCCAGTTTCAAGGCCAGATCAATTACTTGATCAAATGTTCTATCTGCATATGGTAGCATAGCTCTGTTAAGTCCTGGGTTCAGTCCTTTTATATATCTACCATTTTTGGATGCTTCATCTGCCACTAGCATTGCTCCATAATTAGATAGCCCCTCAAACTTTTGAGTGTATTCAGTGACATTCAAAGTTCCCTGCCTAAGTTTGATAAATTCTTCAAACAAAATGGTCTTGGCTGATGCTGGTACAAATCTTGCCTCCAACATCTCCTTGAACTGATTCCAAGTGATTTCATTTTCATTTCTTCCAGCTATGATCACCTCCCACCAGCTTAAAGCTACCCCTTTCAGTTGTCTAGAAGCTACTTGCCTCTTCCTTTGGTCATCCAACTGCATGTCATTGAAAATCCTATCAAGTGTTCTCAACCATGCTTGAATTTCCATCACACTCTCAGTCCCTTCAAAACTTCTGCCTCCCAAATTGGAATAAGTCTTCAGTAGTTTTGAAAGCTCTTCATGTGGGTTCTCAGGCCTATGCCCAATTCCATCTCTTAAAACCCTCACAAATTCTTGCATATCAAGCATTTGAGGTGCACTGGGTCCTGCATTGTGATGAGATCCTCTTCCTACCATGGTCTGCTAACTAAATTCTGGGTAAATGGTATTAGTATATTATGAGTACTTCTATAATTTCTATTTTCTTATCTAAATTATTTCATCCAAAACAAACAGACATAATACATTTCTATAATACTTAACAATCAATGCAACCAAGTGCTCTGATACCAAACTGAAATGACCCTCCTATTTCCACCCTAATTTCATAAGGATTTTTTTTTTTGCTAAGAGATGATATATAGATATATCATTCATTACAAATCTGTTTTCCAAGGTCATTTTCTTTCTCCAATAAACAAAATATATCCAGGATCAAAATAACTTACCAATATAAATATATCAGTGTATATCTAATAACATACACATACATATGAAGATGTATGTGTTCTTCTTGTTTAAATTCAGAGTATATACTTTATTTTTTTTGTACAAGAACATTCTGTTTGATTTAGATTTTTAGCAATTCAGATTAATTATTGATTCTGATTTTTGGCCATAAAATCCACTGGAAACATGTACTTTAGTCTGTCATTAGAATTTAGAAATGATCAAGTAATAATCAGTGGTAAACAAGCTTTTAATATAGATGATTGTGTTAAAGTCTGGATAGTATCAAATTCAGTATAAAAGAAAGTGGATCCTAAGTGAACACAAGCAACATCTAGGCGTAATGGAAACGCGCCTAACTTATACATGAAAGGTCACGAGTTCGAGTGCTATGCTGGTCGGTTCAAACACAATTTTTGTTTTTCTTCTCTTTTATTTTTTTTTCCTGTATGGTTTGAAATCTGATACCTACCTATCTTTGTACATATATATTTAATGTTTGCCTATAACCTAACATACAAAACAATTCTTCTTACTTTACTATTTTTGAATCCCATTCCTATAGCTGTTCTAGGAATTATAATTATATTTTTTGCTCAAATATCAACATGTACACAGATATACATGTACATGTCAATATCTCTGCTCATTTTCCAGAAAACTGGGTGAAACAATTGCTAAATGTACTAAGCTTTGAAATGCATTTTTATTTTCAGAATACAATCTATCATGATCAACCAATACTTCATTTATTTGAAGCTGGTTAACTCATGAATCCTGTATCTACCACACTAGTTCAAAGCAATGGAGATACCTTTCATTGCATTCTGTCTGAAGCTTTTAGAAAAACATTTTACTTTTCTCAATACAATTCAGAAATGAATTCAAACTTATTTACAAAGCATTTCAGTAAAAGAAAATAAAATCCTTTTAAGTTTACTTCTTGCTAAATCCAGATTTTATTCTAAAACACAGTGCTCTGTTATGTCACAAGATTAGCTAATACATATATAAATTATGCTATCACATAATTGTATATTTCTTACCAGATTTTTATTTATAGCTGATACTTGAGCATATTTTTCTTGTTTATATTTCAGACACTACTTCAAAAACAAATCAAACCTTAACACACAACAATTTCAACAGAACAACAAATTTTAATCTGACACTTTACAGATCATAAGGGCAACTTGATCACTAACCATAAAATATTCAATACATGACTGGAAATCTTAGAAACATAAAATTTTTCCTGAATACATGCAGATATAATCAATTTAAGCTCTTATTGAAACTAGCTAGCATGTTCATTCACTCCTCCATAATAGCCATTACTTCATTTTTACTTAGTGCCTGGGTTACCTGAAAGAGCATAAGTGGCTGCCTCATTTTAAAATGAGACACCCCATATGCCATGAGCAAACAAGGGTCAGATCTATGATCTGGTATGAGTAACATCAATTCATTCATGATACTAAGCAATAGAGATTATAAGAGCACCAATTAGTTATTTAAGCAAATTCCTGCAGTCAATTACTTGAACATAGTATAATTAAGTTGATTCAGGTATGATATATTCATTTATCATTCTTTCACTTGCATACATAATCATGCAAACATAATTATCTATTTGCAACAATTTCATTCACTGGAATCATCTTGGTTCCATACCATTCAACCTAAGAAATATCCATATTCCTATTTCTTCATTTACAGGTTGTATAATTCAATTTAAATCCTTGCCTCATCT
This sequence comes from Allium fistulosum, assembly GCA_030737815.1. Lineage (NCBI taxonomy): Eukaryota > Viridiplantae > Streptophyta > Magnoliopsida > Asparagales > Amaryllidaceae > Allium > Allium fistulosum. The sequence continues at coordinate 1,397,635,963 of CM060902.1, forward strand.
GCTATTAAGGAATCACTGGGACACATTGCAATGAACTAATTCACATCATTGCACAAAGATCTCAGGGCTTAAACAAACCATGTGCCAACTTGCATACTTCAAATATGACAAGCATTCCAGCAGTCTTCTTGGCCTTGTAATATCCCGGAAATTTTGACAATATCAATTTAATAATCTGTTGAATAATTAAATTGATATGGATAATCTTTGATAATAAAATTTGAATTTAATTTAATAATCTGATTAAATTAGTATTAATTGGTAATTTTATCTTTTAAAATCTAATAAGATATTTTCTATTTGAATATATATATTTATTTATATATATTGTAAATAGAAGCTTTGGTAAATTGGAAATTTAGATTTAGTTTAATCTGGACTTTTTAAAGTTATTTAAATAAATAACATTTTAGTTTTAAATATACTTTAGATAAATCTTTTAATTGGTTAAGATATATTTTTAACTTAAGTTTAAATAAATAAGATTTACAAAATGGTTTGTTTTTTTTTTTTTTAAAATATTTCTTGATAATATAATCTCTTGTTTAAATTATAAAATATGTTAATTTCAAATAATAAGTATAATGTATTATTTTTAATATGTATGAATTTTAAATGCTAAAAGGAATTGTTATTTTAATTTGAATAAATAGTATGTAAATATATATAAGTTAACTTTTAAATTGAATCTTATAATTTAATTTAATTTGAACTTGAATTTAAGCTTTGAAATTCAAAAGATGGATATTTTGAAATATTTGGTTTTAAAAATATTTGTTTAAGCTTTTATTTATATATAATTGGTTTTATTTTATTTTCTTTTAAAGTAATTCTTATATGTATTTAGATAAGTATTTATAAAAGCTTTTTATTAATAGCTAAAGTAAATATAAAATACTTAAAAGACAAGTGTAAGCATATAAAAACTTCATTTAACATGTGTTAAGTTAATAAACAAGGGTTTGACAAATGTCAAGTTTTAATTTTAATTTCTTTTATTTTTATAAATCATTTCAGCTCTTATAAATACATGTTCTTTCTTTCCTTCAATTCTTTTCTATCATTTTCTTCAAACCTAAAGCTAAGAAAAAAATAAATCTGAAATTCAACAACTCCTCTAAAACCAGAAAACATGATTCTGGACAAAAACATCAACCTGTAATTCATTTTCAACTTCAAAAAAATCCCTGTAACCATTAGCAAGATCAAAAATCAAAGCTTGTAGACTATTTTCTTCAAACCTGAGAATAACAAGTCTGCAAGCATTTTCTCCAACTTAAATCAAAACTGTCTCATCTCTTCATCAAGTCTCAGCAACATGCATTCCAGTTTTTAAAGAAGCAATAGCATTTCAGTTTTCAAATCGAAGACAAATTCAAGTTCTCGAGTTTTTACAAATTCCAGCAACTCCAGTTTAAAGTTTGAAGCTGTTTTCAAAAACAAAGTTGCTCTGTTCTTCTTTAAAAAGGTGAGTAAACTTAGATTTAAAAACAGTTAAATTTGGGTTTATGTGGTAAAATGTTTAAAGTAAAATTGTCATTTATGTTTGAAATATGTATGCATGTTTATCTTAAATTTGAATATATGTGTACTTGAATATGGAGAACCCTGTGTGCATGTATATGTTTGTATCATCTCTGTTTAAGTTACAGAGTTAAATTTAAAGCAAAATTTCTAATCCCCTCATCTAATCTTTTATAGAGATTAGTATTCAAACAAATTAAGTTTGGTTTGCATGGATGATTTTACTTGAATTATAGTTGAATTACATTATATATTGTATACATGGTTGTGTATATGTATGCTTGTCACTGTTGTGTTCACAGGCCCATGAATAACACATAAAAATTCATATCTGCCTATACAGAAAAATTCAAGCTTTGATCTTTAAAAAAGAAAATGATTATAACATTATAATTTCATTTTTAAAAATAGTTCCAAGAAGAAATATTTAGAATTTTTTTTAGAAAATAGAATGTTACAGAGAAATCTATTTATAACAGAAAAATCGATTGTTTTAATTTCGTGATTTGATTTCATAATGTGATTTGTATTGGCAAATTATGAATTTAGGTAAAGAAATCATGATTTTTAAGTAAATAGTTGGAGAGATATCTCGAGATGAACGGGAAATGTATTTTCATCAATTTCCGTTGATCAACGATGATTGGGAAGTCGTGATTGTTCGTGGTGAAAGCTGGCATGTTGGAGATTACAGGAAAAATAAGGATTTGATTTATCGATGGACGTGGCGACTCAGCGACGACGAACTAGGGTTTAATGTCAGGATTTGAACGTCAAGAGATGTGAGGCTAATTCGTGGTCATCGATGCATCGAGTGGAACGAGACCTAGGGGAATTGAAGCAGGGGAGGTTGACGAAGCTTCAATTGTGGTTGCGTGGCGTCAGGTGGTTGAGATGGTCGGAGCGAGGCGTTTTTAGGTGATCGGTATTGTTCTAGTTTTTCGAACGATGGGTTCGATTTCGTTTCGATGGTGATATCGGTGGTCTGGGTGGCCAGGTGAGTCAGGGGGATGGTTGTCGACTTGGCGAAGGCGTCGATGTTGGTCTGAGCACTGGCGAACTTGCGTGCACGTGCACGTGTGCACGTTGTATATCTGGAAGAGATAGTATAGTTTGGGGAAGAAGAAGAAATGCTCGGTCGAGTTCGAGTTTTTCGTGGGTTTTCTCGAAGCAGTGGGAGGAGTGGAATACTCGAGTTGAGCTCGGGAATCTGGAGTGTAGAACTCGTGTAGTTTGAAATGTTTAGCTATTAACAGTTTAGTTGTTATAGTTTTAAAAATTTAAAAATTTTAACTAAGTTTTTGAAATAAAAGAAAAGGAGAAACTCGAGTAGATCTCGCGTGAAGATCGGGTTGGACCCAAAGCAAGTTATAAACAGTTTTTAAAAAGTTTTATAAAAAGCAAGTTTAAATTTTAAATTGAATCTAGTTTGAACTTTTTAATTGTTTAAAATAATTTGATTGAAGGAAGTTATAATTTGTTAACTTTAATTTGTTAAGTTAAATGTTTATTTATTTTATTTTAAAAACTTAACTAAGTAAATTAATTAATGATAAATGTTAAAAATTTATATGATAATGATAATTGGGTAATTATAAAGGTAATTAAGAATTAATTACTTAGATAATTAATTAAGGAAAATTAATAGGATTAATTAAGGATAATTAATGTGATAAATTAAGGTTAATTAATTAATAAATGTGATTAATTAAGGTGAAATTAATTAATGTGATTAATTAATGGAGGTGATTAATAAAGGATAATTACTTAGTATAAGTAATTAGTGGTTAATTAATGAATAAAGGATAATTATTTAATGAAGTAATTAGAGTTAATTAATGGAAGTAATTAAGGAATTAATTACTCAATGTAATTAATTAAGTTTAAATGAAATTTGTTTAAGTTAATTAATTAAGTTTAATTAATTTAAACACTTGATGATATGATAAATAATTACTTAATGTAATTAATGGAGTATAATTCTTTAGTAAAATAATTAATGATAATTACTGGAAGTAATTAATGAAAGATGATTTAAGGATGAAAGAAATTGGGATTAAATTACTTTGAAATTAATCAAGGGATTAATTAAAGATAATTAATTAAGGAATAATTAATTTATAAAATGAAGTAATTAAGGGAAGTTAATTACTGAATGAGATTAATCAAAGGTGATTAATAAATGTGACTAATTAAAGATTTATTTATTAAATGTAATTAATTTAAATGGAGTAATTAATTAAAGAAGTAATTAAGAAATCATTAATTAAATATAGTTAATGATGTAATTAAAAGGTGATTAATTAAGACTAATTAATCAAATAATAAGTAATTAAAAAGTAATTAATTAATGTAATTAATTAAGAATTAATGTAATTAATTATAGTTAATTAATTAATGAAATAATTAAAGGTTAATTACTATATTTGATTAAGGATAATTAATTTGTGAAATTAATTTAAGGCTAATTACTTGAATGTAATTAAAAGATAATAAATCAAGGATGATTAATTGAAATGAATAATTAGAGGATAATTAATTAATTGTTTTATAATTAATTAATAGTTAAGTAAGCAGGATTTATAGAATGAAGTAATTAATTTAATTTATTTTAAATTAATTAGAGATGATATAAATCATTACTTATGGATGGTTAAATAATATTGAATGCTTTGCATTGTTTGATATCTCTTATGAGATATGTGCTGATCTGTGATATGGATGTTTGGTTGGATTGAAATGATAATATGAATTATCTGTTTGGATGATAATATGGATTATCTATTGTAAATTATCTATCTATGTGTAGTATAGATAAGAATTGGATTGTTTTAACCTTAAAACAACTTGGCCTTAAAAGATACGCTTGGATTTCGATGAGACCGGGATCGGGTTTCCGTATACCGGATTTCCAGGTCTGGAGACCCGAATACCACATCGATCCAAATTAACGATAGGTCGTGAATCAAGTGAAGATGAAGATTCAGAGTGCAAGGGTTATTGTCGTTAACTCTGAGGGTGATTCCAAAACGAGTGTAACGAGATAATGCCTTCGGTTTCGTTCGAACCCGGAACGAACTTGTATGGATTGAATGCTTTCAGAACATCGTCAGGTGGACGATGAGCATTCTAAGTGATGTGTTCTTTTCTAAGGTAATCGTGACCTCAAGCCTCACAAACCGGGAATGGCTAAAACAGGGGAGGTGCAGCAAGGTTAGTGGGTAGCACCCAAGTAGGACAAGATTACCTCTGTCTAGATGTCCCTTTTTATTTCGGCTTAGTGGTGCGGTTGCTGATCCCAACCGTGAGGTATCTTGTGCGGGAATTATCCAGTAAGGGATGTTCCGGCCTTGTGTTGCAGGGGATTGGGAGTGATCCTCGGTACGGTGATCTAGGCCACGTACTGTGACGGGCGGTACCCCGGTAGCCCTGCCATTGTATGGAATCCAAACTCCAATAAGTGCCGTACGTATTAGTTGTGCCCAACTATGTTGGAATGTGAGATGTAAGCATTTCAGCTATTTCTGTATTTTACTTGAAAACCCTAGACCCTATTATAATATCACCGGATTTCTATTAAATGTTTTGGTTAGCGTAAGGTAAAAACTTACCCGTGTTTATGTGCGGGGAGTCTTACGTGATACCTTTGTTTCAAAAGGTTTTGAAGTTAAGCAAGTTTAACCCGTTTACTCACACCAGACCCATGTCTGACCCAAGTGTTTATTTTCTGTTTTATTAAACCTTGGGTACTCAAATTTTTACGAGTAGCCAAGGAATTCAGGTTAGCCTTGACGAATTCTGGAGGAGCAATGGAGCAGGAGGCTTCGGCGTTCGTAGATATAGTATTCCGCTGTGTTGATATCTGTGATAGTGTCTTGTCTTGTATTTGAGTTGTAATAACTAGACAGATGTTTATAACTGTCTAGTATATGATGTGAATCTGTGTAACTCTGATAAGTGTTGTATATGATACTATGTAATATTTATGTGATATAATATATTTTGTTCGTTTCCGCTGTGAGTATTTGTGTTTGTTTCTTTTCTCTTCTTCTCTTTTCTACTTCTCACCCCTTTCTTTCTTCATAATGATCCGACTTTCTATGGAGAAAAAGTCGGGTTATTACAGTTGGTATCAGAGCGGTAGGTTGAGTGAATACCTAGGCTCTGAAGTGGTGTCTATCTTGAGAGCGCGTAATTGTTAGTTATATAAAAATGATTTTATATTGTGTTAATTGATCGGTTGAGTGGTATATGGATTCTGGTCAATACGAGTAGCTAACGTTATTGATAGGGATCTCTAAACACTTGAACCAGGCCAACGGACACAATATTGTTTTAAAGAGGTAAATGAAATAATTTTACCCAGAAATAATTTCTATATAAAAAGTATCATTTTAAAAATATATATATTTCTACCTATTTGTTGGGTTACCTGTTCGGGTTATCCAATATAAGTTATAAAGGTAGATGGGGTAGTGGTGTGTAAAACACGACTACCAATGGTTGGAATTTAAATGTTGAGGTTGGAAGTGTATTTGTCGAGACTGTAGACCCAATACCGTCTCAAGTAAGCTTTGCTGTGGTGAAGGATTTCATCGATCTCCGAAGGAAACTGTAATGGTTCGGAGTTTATCTTTGAAGTTTGGATGAGTAAAGTTGGATCTGTCGGTTGAACAGAAGCGAGTGATGGTACCTTGATACCTCAGGTAATAGTAGCTGTATGATGAGATACAGTGACGATGGATGTTCCCGAAGATGTTTTCTTTGGAACAAGATTAAGGAAGTGTGAATGTTTCGGTGTTGTCGCTGAGTTCAGCACGGTGTTTCTGTTTGGTTTGGAGTCCAAGTTTCTCGAAGATCTTTGGAATAGGAAGTCCTTGGCATCAGTGTCAGCAGTGCAGCTCGGAGTATTCTGTGATGGCAGGAAGTTTTCTAGATGAGCAATTTTTCTGGAAGTGAAGTTCAGAAGCAGCAGAGTGGATCCATTTCTTCGATAAATTGGATAAATAAGTGTAAGCTGTTCTGATTGGTAAAGAGAGAACAGTCTGTTTGGAATTAGGATGGGTTGATCGCAAAAGTGACTTGCGATTGTCTGAGTGTTCTCTTGGGTTGTCAGAATTTTTCTGGATGTCTTCAGAGAAGTCAGGAGTTGTTCGCATCTGAAGGTTGAGTTTTCTTATTGACTGGATTCCAAGAGTGATATCGATGGTTCAGTCTAGTGGAAGGATGTTTTCCTAGAGATAGAGTTGGTGAAGCAACTCAAGTTTTGCAGGAATATCTGAGTTTTATTTATGGATCAGTGAACCTTATTTCTGGAATGAGTTGTCCAGTCTGTGCTTGTGTTCTACCTCAGATCAGATTTAAGCAGCGAAAGCAGTTTGGAGTATATCTCTGGATAGAAGAAGTAAGTTTGGAATCTACTGATAGTTGTGAAGTAGAGTTATGTTTGGATCTCTTCTGTGTTCTGATTTGGATAAGTAATTGGTCTACTTGGTTGAATTGTCAGTTTGGATAACTGGAATTCATTGTATTTTACGTATCTCTGAGGGAATACGTATTTGATCTATCTTTGGTTATAGAATCAGTAGTTCTGGAAGTTGGGTAGTTGAGTCAGACTCGTCTGTAGTCTGATATTCTGTTTAGTTCTGTAGATCTAGATGAGTAGGAGATCTATAGCTTAGTAGTTTAGATTGTTTGTAGAGCGAGTATCCCGGTATATATATATACTTGGGGAAACTCGAGAAATTTAAACTAGAATTTAGTCTAGATAGTTAGAATTTGATTGATTGGATGATTTGGTTGCTATGGTTGTTAGCATATGGATGATAGTATATGCTTGAGTTTTAAATTTAAATCTTTAATAAGATTATTAAATCACCTTTGTTTAAATTTCGGGGACGAAATTATTTTAAGGGGGAAGGAATGTAATATCCCGGAAATTTTGACAATATCAATTTAATAATCTGTTGAATAATTAAATTGATATGGATAATCTTTGATAATAAAATTTGAATTTAATTTAATAATCTGATTAAATTAGTATTAATTGGTAATTTTATCTTTTAAAATCTAATAAGATATTTTCTATTTGAATATATATATTTATTTATATATATTGTAAATAGAAGCTTTGGTAAATTGGAAATTTAGATTTAGTTTAATCTGGACTTTTTAAAGTTATTTAAATAAATAACATTTTAGTTTTAAATATACTTTAGATAAATCTTTTAATTGGTTAAGATATATTTTTAACTTAAGTTTAAATAAATAAGATTTACAAAATGGTTTGTTTTATTTTTTTTTTTTAAAATATTTCTTGATAATATAATCTCTTGTTTAAATTATAAAATATGTTAATTTCAAATAATAAGTATAATGTATTATTTTTAATATGTATGAATTTTAAATGCTAAAAGGAATTGTTATTTTAATTTGAATAAATAGTATGTAAATATATATAAGTTAACTTTTAAATTGAATCTTATAATTTAATTTAATTTGAACTTGAATTTAAGCTTTGAAATTCAAAAGATGGATATTTTGAAATATTTGGTTTTAAAAATATTTGTTTAAGCTTTTATTTATATATAATTGGTTTTATTTTATTTTCTTTTAAAGTAATTCTTATATGTATTTAGATAAGTATTTATAAAAGCTTTTTATTAATAGCTAAAGTAAATATAAAATACTTAAAAGACAAGTGTAAGCATATAAAAACTTCATTTAACATGTGTTAAGTTAATAAACAAGGGTTTGACAAATGTCAAGTTTTAATTTTAATTTCTTTTATTTTTATAAATCATTTCAGCTCTTATAAATACATGTTCTTTCTTTCCTTCAATTCTTTTCTATCATTTTCTTCAAACCTAAAGCTAAGAAAAAAATAAATCTGAAATTCAACAACTCCTCTAAAACCAGAAAACATGATTCTGGACAAAAACATCAACCTGTAATTCATTTTCAACTTCAAAAAAATCCCTGTAACCATTAGCAAGATCAAAAATCAAAGCTTGTAGACTATTTTCTTCAAACCTGAGAATAACAAGTCTGCAAGCATTTTCTCCAACTTAAATCAAAACTGTCTCATCTCTTCATCAAGTCTCAGCAACATGCATTCCAGTTTTTAAAGAAGCAATAGCATTTCAGTTTTCAAATCGAAGACAAATTCAAGTTCTCGAGTTTTTACAAATTCCAGCAACTCCAGTTTAAAGTTTGAAGCTGTTTTCAAAAACAAAGTTGCTCTGTTCTTCTTTAAAAAGGTGAGTAAACTTAGATTTAAAAACAGTTAAATTTGGGTTTATGTGGTAAAATGTTTAAAGTAAAATTGTCATTTATGTTTGAAATATGTATGCATGTTTATCTTAAATTTGAATATATGTGTACTTGAATATGGAGAACCCTGTGTGCATGTATATGTTTGTATCATCTCTGTTTAAGTTACAGAGTTAAATTTAAAGCAAAATTTCTAATCCCCTCATCTAATCTTTTATAGAGATTAGTATTCAAACAAATTAAGTTTGGTTTGCATGGATGATTTTACTTAAATTATAGTTGAATTACATTATATATTGTATACATGGTTGTGTATATGTATGCTTGTCACTGTTGTGTTCACAGGCCCATGAATAACACATAAAAATTCATATCTGCCTATACAGAAAAATTCAAGCTTTGATCTTTAAAAAAGAAAATGATTATAACATTATAATTTCATTTTTAAAAATAGTTCCAAGAAGAAATATTTAGAATTTTTTTTAGAAAATAGAATGTTACAGAGAAATCTATTTATAACAGAAAAATCGATTGTTTTAATTTCGTGATTTGATTTCATAATGTGATTTGTATTGGCAAATTATGAATTTAGGTAAAGAAATCATGATTTTTAAGTAAATAGTTGGAGAGATATCTCGAGATGAACGGGAAATGTATTTTCATCAATTTCCGTTGATCAACGATGATTGGGAAGTCGTGATTGTTCGTGGTGAAAGCTGGCATGTTGGAGATTACAGGAAAAATAAGGATTTGATTTATCGATGGACGTGGCGACTCAGCGACGACGAACTAGGGTTTAATGTCAGGATTTGAACGTCAAGAGATGTGAGGCTAATTCGTGGTCATCGATGCATCGAGTGGAACGAGACCTAGGGGAATTGAAGCAGGGGAGGTTGACGAAGCTTCAATTGTGGTTGCGTGGCGTCAGGTGGTTGAGATGGTCGGAGCGAGGCGTTTTTAGGTGATCGGTATTGTTCCAGTTTTTCGAACGATGGGTTCGATTTCGTTTCGATGGTGATATCGGTGGTCTGGGTGGCCAGGTGAGTCAGGGGGATGGTTGTCGACTTGGCGAAGGCGTCGATGTTGGTCTGAGCACTGGCGAACTTGCGTGCACGTGCACGTGTGCACGTTGTATATCTGGAAGAGATAGTATAGTTTGGGGAAGAAGAAGAAATGCTCGGTCGAGTTCGAGTTTTTCGTGGGTTTTCTCGAAGCAGTGGGAGGAGTGGAATACTCGAGTTGAGCTCGGGAATCTGGAGTGTAGAACTCGTGTAGTTTGAAATGTTTAGCTATTAACAGTTTAGTTGTTATAGTTTTAAAAATTTAAAAATTTTAACTAAGTTTTTGAAATAAAAGAAAAGGAGAAACTCGAGTAGATCTCGCGTGAAGATCGGGTTGGACCCAAAGCAAGTTATAAACAGTTTTTAAAAAGTTTTATAAAAAGCAAGTTTAAATTTTAAATTGAATCTAGTTTGAACTTTTTAATTGTTTAAAATAATTTGATTGAAGGAAGTTATAATTTGTTAACTTTAATTTGTTAAGTTAAATGTTTATTTATTTTATTTTAAAAACTTAACTAAGTAAATTAATTAATGATAAATGTTAAAAATTTATATGATAATGATAATTGGGTAATTATAAAGGTAATTAAGAATTAATTACTTAGATAATTAATTAAGGAAAATTAATAGGATTAATTAAGGATAATTAATGTGATAAATTAAGGTTAATTAATTAATAAATGTGATTAATTAAGGTGAAATTAATTAATGTGATTAATTAATGGAGGTGATTAATAAAGGATAATTACTTAGTATAAGTAATTAGTGGTTAATTAATGAATAAAGGATAATTATTTAATGAAGTAATTAGAGTTAATTAATGGAAGTAATTAAGGAATTAATTACTCAATGTAATTAATTAAGTTTAAATGAAATTTGTTTAAGTTAATTAATTAAGTTTAATTAATTTAAACACTTGATGATATGATAAATAATTACTTAATGTAATTAATGGAGTATAATTCTTTAGTAAAATAATTAATGATAATTACTGGAAGTAATTAATGAAAGATGATTTAAGGATGAAAGAAATTGGGATTAAATTACTTTGAAATTAATCAAGGGATTAATTAAAGATAATTAATTAAGGAATAATTAATTTATAAAATGAAGTAATTAAGGGAAGTTAATTACTGAATGAGATTAATCAAAGGTGATTAATAAATGTGACTAATTAAAGATTTATTTATTAAATGTAATTAATTTAAATGGAGTAATTAATTAAAGAAGTAATTAAGAAATCATTAATTAAATATAGTTAATGATGTAATTAAAAGGTGATTAATTAAGACTAATTAATCAAATAATAAGTAATTAAAAAGTAATTAATTAATGTAATTAATTAAGAATTAATGTAATTAATTATAGTTAATTAATTAATGAAATAATTAAAGGTTAATTACTATATTTGATTAAGGATAATTAATTTGTGAAATTAATTTAAGGCTAATTACTTGAATGTAATTAAAAGATAATAAATCAAGGATGATTAATTGAAATGAATAATTAGAGGATAATTAATTAATTGTTTTATAATTAATTAATAGTTAAGTAAGCAGGATTTATAGAATGAAGTAATTAATTTAATTTATTTTAAATTAATTAGAGATGATATAAATCATTACTTATGGATGGTTAAATAATATTGAATGCTTTGCATTGTTTGATATCTCTTATGAGATATGTGCTGATCTGTGATATGGATGTTTGGTTGGATTGAAATGATAATATGAATTATCTGTTTGGATGATAATATGGATTATCTATTGTAAATTATCTATCTATGTGTAGTATAGATAAGAATTGGATTGTTTTAACCTTAAAACAACTTGGCCTTAAAAGATACGCTTGGATTTCGATGAGACCGGGATCGGGTTTCCGTATACCGGATTTCCAGGTCTGGAGACCCGAATACCACATCGATCCAAATTAACGATAGGTCGTGAATCAAGTGAAGATGAAGATTCAGAGTGCAAGGGTTATTGTCGTTAACTCTGAGGGTGATTCCAAAACGAGTGTAACGAGATAATGCCTTCGGTTTCGTTCGAACCCGGAACGAACTTGTATGGATTGAATGCTTTCAGAACATCGTCAGGTGGACGATGAGCATTCTAAGTGATGTGTTCTTTTCTAAGGTAATCGTGACCTCAAGCCTCACAAACCGGGAATGGCTAAAACAGGGGAGGTGCAGCAAGGTTAGTGGGTAGCACCCAAGTAGGACAAGATTACCTCTGTCTAGATGTCCCTTTTTATTTCGGCTTAGTGGTGCGGTTGCTGATCCCAACCGTGAGGTATCTTGTGCGGGAATTATCCAGTAAGGGATGTTCCGGCCTTGTGTTGCAGGGGATTGGGAGTGATCCTCGGTACGGTGATCTAGGCCACGTACTGTGACGGGCGGTACCCCGGTAGCCCTGCCATTGTATGGAATCCAAACTCCAATAAGTGCCGTACGTATTAGTTGTGCCCAACTATGTTGGAATGTGAGATGTAAGCATTTCAGCTATTTCTGTATTTTACTTGAAAACCCTAGACCCTATTATAATATCACCGGATTTCTATTAAATGTTTTGGTTAGCGTAAGGTAAAAACTTACCCGTGTTTATGTGCGGGGAGTCTTACGTGATACCTTTGTTTCAAAAGGTTTTGAAGTTAAGCAAGTTTAACCCGTTTACTCACACCAGACCCATGTCTGACCTAAGTGTTTATTTTCTGTTTTATTAAACCTTGGGTACTCAAATTTTTACGAGTAGCCAAGGAATTCAGGTTAGCCTTGACGAATTCTGGAGGAGCAATGGAGCAGGAGGCTTCGGCGTTCGTAGATATAGTATTCCGCTGTGTTGATATCTGTGATAGTGTCTTGTCTTGTATTTGAGTTGTAATAACTAGACAGATGTTTATAACTGTCTAGTATATGATGTGAATCTGTGTAACTCTGATAAGTGTTGTATATGATACTATGTAATATTTATGTGATATAATATATTTTGTTCGTTTCCGCTGTGAGTATTTGTGTTTGTTTCTTTTCTCTTCTTCTCTTTTCTACTTCTCACCCCTTTCTTTCTTCATAATGATCCGACTTTCTATGGAGAAAAAGTCGGGTTATTACAGGCCTTGCCTTCCCTAGTTTATTTACTAGTGTATTGTCTTAAATCCTAACATCAAATATGCTAAGTGAACATGTCACTGCAAACATGGAAACATCCATAATCTTTCCTAGCATAATTCTCCTCAGAAATAAGCAAACAGTTATTTCCCAAATGGGGTCAATATGTCTTGATCTTAGTAAAATATAAGAACATTTTCAACTGTAAAAGAGGCATGGCATGTTATATTGATCTGCAAGCCTTTATGATTGATTCAGATTCAAGATCTGGTTCAATCATAATTTTAGCTTGTGGGTTTCTTCTTTTTTTTTTTTGATTTGATTAAGGGCTCAGCACTTAGAAAATTTCTATTGCACCCTTAACATTTTTCTTTTCAAGCCTCAGCACTTATACCAAGTATAATGCAGCTCCAATTATTTTTATAAAGTTTCCATGCCATAGATCTATAACAGCTGAGAGTATTCTCTATATAATTTTTAAGATCCTAAACTTTAACATTTGTGAGTATAAATAAATCAGTATGATACTCATCCAAAGACAAATGTCTCAACCAATCAAAGATCATCAAAATCATCCATATTAAATCATATCAGATTTAAAATAAGACATCCAAAAAGCATTGATGAAATCATATACATCAAAACCAGAAATACATAAATGGCAATATAAAAAGTGGCTGCCTCAACTCAGGTCTTAATGCCATGAACTCAGTGAGATTACTCACCTAAATGTTTCTTCTTATTAATCCAGAAAATTCTTGTTTGAGCGTTTTCTCCTTCCTTCCAATATTTTTTTTCTTCTTTTCTTATTTTTGTGCAGCCCGGGGTAAAGACAATTCTACTGCCTATTTATATGCATTTTTCCTCTAGGGTTTTGTTGAAACAGAATTCCATTTCTGTCCTGGCTAGCATCATGCATTTTTCATTCATAATACCCCGGCCATATTAACCAATTTAAAGACTGCATTTTCTTTACTTTACTTTTCAGAAAATGGCCACTCACCTAGTCATGTTAAAAGTGTGACTATCCTATTTCATATTTTAATTATTCCTGAGAATTCCCCTTTGCTATTTTTGCCTATACAAGCATATTAACTTGTATCACATTTCATGTCATTTTAATGTTATAGTTTCACTTGCTTTTATATATATATATATATATATACTTTTCAGTACTTAAAAATATATATATTTGTATACATATCTTATCTAGGCTTATTTAATTCCTCTTTAATTTCAGGAGTATATGCACCTATATGTATACAGGTTTACAGATATGTATAATTTCTTTTCTGGGTTTTAAATAAAATTTGTTTACTGATTTAAGGTAAAACATACTTTTCTTATTTTCTAAGATGATCCATATAATTCCAGAAATCAAATAACCATGTTGCAAAATCATGTTTGTATTGCTTTTTAATTCTTGTTTTAAATCCAAGAAATCTGGAGTTCTTTCTTGTGCCATTTCAGTGTGCACGTGCACACATATACTTGCACACTATTTATTCCAGAAATTTCACCATATTTAAATCTAAATATTTCAAAAATTAAATCATTTTACAAAAATGATTTTTCACAAAATTTTGGGGTATTACAGGAGGTGGCCGGGATAGAATAATGATTGGGTTCCATTATGGAAACGCATGAAAAGAGATTTCAATTAAGTCCCGGGTTTATAGTAGTGCCATATGAGTTATCATATATCCAACGCACTAGAGTGAGAGATGCGAGGATGTGTGTGTTGGAACCTCCATTCTATGATTTCAATGACAACAACTATACAATATCATATATATACATATATACTAACATATGCAGGTATTCAAGATATCCATCACGTCAAAGAGCAATGATTTGAAGATTACAAGAAGATTATTTGTGAAAATAGTATATAAACGTATTGTACAATCTCCAATAAAGTGACACACACAAGAATCTGGAAATTACATACTACAGACGTCTGCAGTATATACTCAGACGTCTACAGTAAGGTTCAGGAAAATTTCTGAAACATACTCCAGACGTCTGAGTGGTTACGAATATTTTTTAACAACGACTCTATTTTTTGAAAAGTTGCAAAACCTTAAAACAAAAGTTATTCTTCTACAAACAGTTGCAACCTTTCACCAATGGTTTCCAGTCACTTCTCTTTAATCATATCTCTTCAAATCCTATAAATACTATCAAATTGATTTGAGAAAAACTTACTTAACTTACTGATTTCTACTCTCTTGAATTATCATTATCAAGTTGATTTCTGAAATCCAATTTCTAATATTCTCAAATCAAAACTATAACCACTATTTATATTGGTTATATTCTTCCTCAAATTTGTGCTCACACTTACACAATCACTCAAAGGAGATTATAGGAAGATTTGTATTATCAGTCAATATCAGTGTTGATCAGAACACAAGATTGTCAAAAACTCTATTGTAAAAAGACCTGTTCCTCCGGGTGAAGCGAGGGTATTTGGGTAGTGAAATACCGAAGGAGAGCTTCGGGACTGGACGTAGGACGGGAGGTTCGAACCAGTATAAAAACTCTGGTGTGATCGTTTTTATTTCTACTTACATTTACATATCTGCTTATATCTTTGCTATACTGTTAATACACTTGCACATTAGTAACTTATATACGATCCGTAAGACTTTCATTTGGTATCAGAGCAAGGTTCAATTCAAGTTACAGTAACACGTAGTTGAATTATCACTAATATGGCAAGTACTTTTCAAGAAGGTCAATCTACTGCACGTCCTCCACTATTCACTGGTTCAAATTATGCATATTGGTCTACATGTATGCGTATTTTTATAGAGTCTACCAGCCTAGATGTTTGGGAAACAACTCAAACTAGATTTGAAGCACCAACCACTGCTAGAAACACATGGACAGAAGAACAAAAACTTTTAGCTGGAAATAATGCAAAAGCTATGAATCTTTTATTTTGTTCTCTTGATAAAAATGAATTTTCTAGAGTTATGTTATGCACCACCTCATATGATATATGGCATACACTTCAAGTTACTCATGAAGGAACTACAAAAGTTAAACAAACAAAGATTTCAATTCTACAAAATCAGTTTTCATCATTCAAAATGAAAACCAATGAAACTATAAGTGATATGTACATGAGATTTCAAACTATTCAACATGATCTTATGGCTCTAGGAGTAAAATTTACTCAATTTGAACTAGTTACTCGAATTTTAAATTCTTTGACTACTGAATGGGGAAGAAAAGTTTTGGTTATCGAAGAAGCTAATAATCTTTCTGAACTCAAAGTTGAAGAATTAATAGGAAATTTGATGTCATACGAAGCTAACCTGCAGGCACGAAAAGAGGCAAATCAAGAAAAGAAAAATATTGCGTTTCAAGCCAACAATGAGAATTCAGATCTCGAAGAAGATGAAATTGTATTCATAGCAAAGAACTACAACAAATTCAAGAAATTCAAGCAAATGACAAAGTTTCGAAACGGAGGAAATTCAAATTCAAAAACAACTGATCTAACTTCAATCAAATGCTATGGATGTGATAAGTTCGGACATATGAAGAAGGGTTGTCCTCAAGGTAATAATGATAAAAGAAAGAACAAATTCGATTTCAAGAAAAAGAAGAGAGCATTTCAAGTAACATGGGATGATTCTGACTCATCATCATCAGATAGTGAAAGTGATTCTGAACAAGCAAATGTTTGCTTTATGGCTAACATTGATGAGGTACTTTCCGATTTATCTTATAACGAATTACTTGAAATAAGTATGGAATTAGACGATAAATTTAGAGAATCAAAAAAATTGATTAAAGAATATAAAGGAAAATTTGCTCGATTAGAATTAGAAATCGGAATGTTAAAAGATGAGAAAACAATTCTAGAAGAAGAATTAGAATTAGCTCAAGATGAATGTAAAAAATTGTCTACAATTAATTCTGATTTAATTCATGAGTTACAAAAAGAAGTAACTACGAAGGATGTTATTCTAAAAGAAAATATTGATTTTAAAATAAGGATAGAATCTGACAATATTGAAATATCTAACTTGAAAAATAGTTTAGAAAAAATAACTAATAATGTTTCAAATTTAATAAAGGGAAACAAAATTTAGAAAGTTTAATTAAAAATTCTAAACCATCAGGAAATAAAAATGGATTAGAATTTATTAAAAATCAAGACAAAACCAAGAAACAAAATTTGAATGCTACAACTAAGTATAGTTCTCTCTACACTAAATTCAAGAAATCTAGGGTATTTCATAAAAGCAACGAATCTAAAAATATTAAAATATGGATTCCAAAAACAAATAATAATTTAATTAGAAAGAAATTTATAAATGAATATTTTGAAAAAGTAGTTCATAACAATAATTATTTGTTTAAAGGTCCCAAACCATCATGGGTATGGCTACCTTCCCCTACTAACCCTTAGGACCCTAACGGATGAAGTGGGTACCAATTAAATTATTATTTATTTTTTTGCAGGTACTAAAAAATAAGAGTAAGGGAAAAGAGAAGTGGATACTAGATAGTGGATGCTCCAAGCACATGACGGGAAATAAAGCCATGCTTACAAATATCAAAAATATAGATGGCGGAACAGTAACATTCGGAGATAACTCCAAAGGATTTGTCATTGGCATTGAAGAAGTCATCAATCTAGGTATATCTACATCTCCTATAATTACAAATGTTTTACTGGTAGAAAATTTAAAACATAATCTTCTTAGTATTGGTCAATTATGTGATAAAGGTTTTAAAATTGATTTTGAAAAAGACAAGTGCAACATCTATGATCAAAATAAAAGTTTAATATTTGAAGGATTTAGAAAACGAAATATTTATATTCTAAACATGAATATTAATCATAAAGATGATGTATGTTTAGCAGCTAATCATGATGATCCATGGTTATGGCATAGATGCTTTTGTCATGTAAACTTTAAAAATATCGATAAATTAGCTAAACATGAATTAGTCAGAGGTTTACCTAAGATCAATTTTAAAGTTAAAAATCTTTGTGACGCATGTCAAATAGGAAAATTAACTAAAAGTTCTTTTAAATCTAAAATGGAAATTTCCACTAAACAACCACTTTAATTACTGCATTTAGACTTATTTGGACCAACTCAAGTACGATCTATAAATCATAGTAAATACGTTTTCGTTATTATGGATGATTATTCAAGATATACTTGGACTTTATTCTTAAAACATAAAAGTGATACTTTTGAAATGTTTAAAATTTTTGCTAAACGAATTAAAACCTCAATGGATTTAAAAATTAAAAATATACGAAGTGATCATGGTGGAGAATTTGAAAATGAATTATTTACAAATTTTTGTAATAAAAAGGGTATCAGTCATAATTTCTCATTTCCCCGAACACAACAGCAAAATGGTGTTGTTGAAAGAAAAAATCGTACTTTGCAAGAATATGCACGGACATTATTAAATAGTAGTGATTTACCAAAGTATTTTTGGGCAGAAGCAGTCGCAACGGCATGCGCTGTCTTAAATCGTGTAACTTTAAGACCTATGACTAAACACACGTGTTATGAAATGTTTTATAAAAGAAAACCAAAAATAACATATTTTAGAGTATTTGGTTCAAAATGTTTTATACTAAACACAAAAGATAATCTTGGAAAATTCGATGCAAAAGCTGATGAAGGAATATTTACAGGATATTCTGATAGAAGTAAAGCATATCGAATCTTTAATAAACGAACAAATATAATAGAAGAAAGTTTACATGTATCCTTCGATGAAGATTTTTTTACTAAATCGAAAAATGACGATGAAGAAATTCCAACTTTATCACAAAATCAAGATATAAACTCAGAACAAATTTCAAATGAAAATAACGATATTAATATATCAAAATCACCACCATGAATTTTAAAAGATCATCCCATGGATAATATTATAGGAAATTTAGATTCTAAAGTAACGACAAGAAATCAACTAAATCAAATGAGTCAAGTAGCATTTATATCTAACTTTGAATCTAGAAACTATAAAGAAGTATCTAATGATGATTCTTGAATTTTAGCAATGCAAGATGAATTAAATCAATTTGAACGAAATAATGTTTGGGAACTTACACCCCGACCAAGTGATCAATCTGTAATAGGAACAAAATGGGTTTTCAAAAATAAAGCAGATGAAAATGGTAATATTATTCGAAATAAAGCAAGACTAGTCGCACAAGGTTACAACCAAGAAGAAGGAATTGATTATAAAGAAACCTTTGCACCAGTAGCTCGTCTCGAAGCAATACGGATCTTACTTGCTTTTGCTTGTCATAATAATATCAAACTTTTTCAAATGGATGTTAAAAGTGCTTTCTTAAATGGTTTTATAAAAGAAAATGTTTATGTTGAACAACCCCCGTTGTTTTTTCATGAAAAATTCTCGGATCATGTTTTTAAACTTAATAAAGCACTATATGGTTTAAAACAAGCACCTCGAGCTTGGTATGATCGCTTAAAATCTCATTTATTAAAATCCGGTTTTCAAATTGGTAAAATTGATACAACGATGTTTATTAAGAAAAAGCAAAATGATATTTTAATAGTACAAATTTATGTTGATGATATAATTTTTGGATCAACAAATGAACTTTTATGTAAAGAATTTTCTCAAATAATGACTAACGAATTTGAAATGTCACATATGGGAGAATTAAATTTTTTCTTAGGATTACAAATAAAACAACTAGAAAATGGAATTTTTCTAAATCAAGAAAAATATTGTAAAGATTTATTAAATCGTTTTGGTATGAGTAAAACGTCTAGTAAACCAACACCAATGAGTACCACTACTCACTTGGATAAAGATGAAAATGGTAAAGATTTCGATCAAAAACTTTTTAGAAGTATGATAGGATCTCTTCTTTATTTAACTGCCAGTCGACCCGATATAATGATGAGTGTATGTTTATGTGAACGCTTTCAAGCAAAACCAAAAGAATCACATCATCGTGCAATAAAACGCATTCTCCGCTATTTAATAAATACAACGGATTACGGCTTATTCTATCCGAAAAATAATCCATTCGAACTCGTATCCTATAGTGATGCAGACTTTGGTGGATGCAAAACGGATAGAAAAAGTACAAGTGGTACATGTCATTTTTTAGGTCAATCACTAGTTTCATGGTTTAGCAAGAAACAAAATTGTGTGTCTTTGTCTACTTGTGAAGCTGAGTACATTTCTGCCGCTCTAGCATGTGCTCAAGTAATATACATGCAACAGACATTACAAGACTACGGTAGTCAATTAAATAACTCTATAATTTGTTGTGATAATACAAGTGCAATTAATTTATCTAAAAATCCAATAAATCATTCTAGAACAAAACATATTGATATAAGACATCATTTCTTAAGAGATAATGTCGAAAAGGGAACAATCAACTTAGAATATGTAAGTACCGAAAATCAAATTGCAGACATTTTTACTAAACCATTGAATGAAATGACTTTTATTAAACTAAGAAGAAACTTAGGAATTTGCTCATTATCCGAACTGGAATAGAATATACCTGTTGTTTTTTACCTTAAACATATATAAACATTTCTTTAAAAACTGAAAGTTTTTTCTTCTATTTATAGTAAAACAGTTTTTTTTATTGGTTTAAAATCTCTCAAATATAATTCTAACAAATGGTTAGTATTAATTGCGTAAAATATGGTTCAACAATTTTTTACTATTTTTATATCATAAGCATATATAAATTCAAGCTTCATTCATAAATTAGTATATCTTCCTTAAGCTACAATGTCTTCCCACGAAGAAATTTATAATTCGGCCTCATCTCCAAATGAACATTCGTCAATTAATCATTCTTCATCCGCTTATACCGTTCCATCATCACCATCTAACTTTCCTGATGTTGATCACCCGGAACGCTATATTATTCCACCCGGTTTCACTGTTCAATATCCATATTATGCTCCACCTCCTCGCTACAAAGGTTCTCTAAGAATCTCGATTCCTCCAAAAGATACTACAATTGGATATTCACCTAAAGGAAAGAAAGTGAAATCTGCAATTGAATTTCAAGGAACAATCATGCAAACCGATGACTATCAAATTGATGATTTACATCATTTTCAAAGGAAGAGCCTTGGTCTTCAAAAGCAAATGGCCTGGGAACAGCGACGCCAAGGAGAACAATTGAATTTCTTAACTCGTCACATTGCAAAAATATGTGGTCGTTCTCCAAAGAAAGATACAGTTAATAGCATTCAACGTACTCCTTCTCCTGTTCACCCCAATCGTTGGTCGCCCATTCGACCAATGTATGATTCTATCATCAAGGATGAACCAAACTCATGGGAGCAAGGAGGTCCTTCTGGAAACAACTAAATATCTCTATTATATTATTTTTTTAAAATCTGTGTATTCATCATCTTGTTTCAAAAAAAAGTCTTTTGATGTATATTTATATATATTTGAATAAATTATTTGTTTCTTAATATTAAGAAGAATAGTATAACAAAATTGAAACGGATTACCAAAATACAAAAATAAAACATTAAAAACAAAAATCAGTGACCTCAGACGTCTGGCCCTATACCTCAGACGTCTGCAGGAACACTCGGGACAAAAAAATTACATCTGAAAATCACTAACTTTTGTCCCCCTATATAACATATTTTAACCTTCTAATCTCATCTTTACCAGCCCCCATTATCCATCAAAATCCTAGCAACCCTAGCTCTCTAAATCTCTTCAAATTCTAATCAATGGCACCAAAGAAATTAGCTTCCAAGAGACAAAAGCAAACTCAATCATCATCCTCAGCAAACCTCTTTTCCAAAACACAAATTCTTCAATGGATGAGACATGAAAAAGCAACAATCAAAAGATTTGAAACCATCAAGAAGAAAAAGATTCACAATGGCCCATTCTACAACATTCATCATCCGTTGGAATACAATCTTTATCAACTAACTCAAGCTTCTGGTTGCTCTTCCTTAATTGACATTGAAGTAAATTCGGTAAATATAGATCCTCTGGCTATTTATCTATTTTATGCAAATCTTTCAAGTGCCGGTTTGTCACAAGAAGAAGAGAGTAATGATATTCTTTGGACATCCGTCTATGGGAAATTTATAAGACTTGATATTCCAACAATTGGAGCAATTCTAGGTTGTAGTTATGAAGGTATGGTGTTTGATGATATACCCGATATGCTAGGAAAACCTAGAAATAGAATTACACACCTTATATGGGAAGACAATATGAAATGGCGCTCAAACTTTCTACGACCCTGAGCTAGGTTACTCAATCGAATGATAATCAACACTATTATTCCTAGACTTGGTAGCCATGAGATGGTATACGAAAATGATCATAAGGCATTGTATGCCATCTTTGGTAATGTCTCGGTAAATTGGGCACAATTTATCTTGACTCAAATAAAAGATTTTTGGAATAATCCCAAACCAACTATTCCATATGCAGCATACATTATGCGGATTTTAACGGCATTTGAAATATCTTCATATCTATCTTCTTTTGAAGAAATTCCAACAAAAGACAGAGGTAAACGGTTTATTTCATTAATGCAACTCCCAAAAACACCACCTCCTATCATATCTTTCCAACAATGGGAGAACCGACCACAATCTTCTCCACCACAACAACAACCAGCTTCTTCATCACAACCAACCACACAATACTATTTTGACTCCGAAATCTTTGAAATCCAACCAACACTTGCTTCAAATGAGTCAATTAATGATGTGTTATTATGCAACCAATCCATTTTAGCACGAAACCAAAAGAAGCTTGAAAGGTCTTTTTCAACATGAATGACCAAAGTGGAAAAAACTCTTGACAAAGTAGTTTCGAGCTTAGGGAAGATAATGAAGAAGTTTAGAGGTCAGTCTAGTTCAAGTTCATCATCATCACCGTCTCCTACTCCTCATGCTCCTACTCAACGAAAAGGATTACATCATCCTTCTTCAACCAATAGAGGTAAAATGGTTATCGACGAAGAAGAAGAGTACGATGACTCAACCGAAGAGGATAACGATGACCATGATGAGCCTATGGAATCATATCTACCATATGAGGCTATGCAAGGGCTTTCAATTCAAGAAGAACCTCCATATCAATATCAACAATGGGATTCTTCTTCATATGATCCTTATTCATCCTATGGTTCATCCTATGGAGGCTATGGAGGGGCATTCTTCTATGAAGGAGAATAATATGTCTCTATATTTCTTTCATTTATTTCTGCATTTCATATGTATTAACTATTTTGATTTATGTCATATTTAAATGCATTCATTCTGTTTTGATTCTGACAAAGGGGGAGAAAAATATAACTTGCACATATTCAGGGGGGGATAACATAATTAGGGGGAGTAAATATGTTCATATCTCTAACATAATATTGTATAGTTGTCATCATCAAAAAGGGGGAGAATGTTGGAACCTCCATTCTATGATTTCAATGACAACAACTATACAATATCATATATATGCATATATACTAACATATGCAGGTATTCAAGATATCCATCACATCAAAGAGCAATGATTTGAAGATTACAAGAAGATTATTTGTGAAAATAGTATATAAAAGTATTGTACAATCTCCAATAAAGTGACACACACAAGAATCTGGAAATTACATACTACAGACGTCTGCAGTATATACTCAGACGTCTGCAGTAAGGTTCAGGAAAATTTCTGAAACATACTCCAGACGTCTGAGCTATACTGCAGACGTCTGGTTACGGATATTTTTTAACAACGGCTCTATTTTTTGAAAAGTTGTGAAACCTTAAAACAAAAGTTATTCTTCTACAAACAGTTGCAACCTTTCACCAATGGTTTCCAGTCACTTCTCTTTAATCATATCTCTTCAAATCCTATAAATACTATCAAATTGATTTGAGAAAAACTTACTTAACTTACTGATTTCTATTCTCTTGAATTATCATTATGAAGTTGATTTCTGAAACCCAATTTCTAATATTCTCAAATCAAAACTATAACCACTATTTATATTGGTTATATTCTTCCTCAAATTTGTGCTCACACTTACACAATCACTCAAAGGAGATTATAGGAAGATTTGTATTATCAGTCAATATCAGTGTTGATCAGAACACAAGATTGTCAAAAACTCTATTGTAAAAAGACCTGTTCCTCCGGGTGAAGCGAGGGTATTTGGGTAGTGAAATACCGAAGGGGAGCTTCGGGACTGGACGTAGGACAGGAGGTCCGAACCAGTATAAAAACTCTGGTGTGATCGTTTTTATTTCTACTTACATTTACATATCTGCTTATATCTTTGCTATATTGTTAATACACTTGCACATTAGTAACTTATATACGATCCGTAAGACTTTCAGTGTGATGGATGCCATGTTTTCCGCGTGTTTGATGTGCTGTGCGGTACCCTTATACCCCATATTTTCTTCTTATGATAGCAGTTTAGCATATACTGTGCTTATGTACCGACTCTTTGGATGCAGGGACATGTCAAGTATGGTTGTTCATACCATATACCCTATTTACTATTATTACTATGCAGTGTGTAGTTGGTTGTTGTGAACGTTGTATTGCTAATATAGTGAGTTAGTACGCATTTGGTGGCATGGTGTTATGCACTAACATGGAGGGCTAGTACCTTTGGTGATTTAGTGGTTGCATAGGAGTAGTGTTTCCTGCTCACATTAATTGCATTGGTGATGGTTGCAATGGTTGCATTAGTTGCATTGATTTCAATGGCTGTGATGATTGCAAATGGTTGCATGGATGTTGTGGTTGTTATGTGCTAACGACTACTTGGATGTAGGAGAAGAGCAGGAATCAGAACTACGTGGACTTGATTCCCCCAAAGGCGTACGTATGTAGTCTTTTTCTATGTAATAGCCACCCGATCCCTTAGGTTGGGCTGGGGTGTATAGAAATTGGCATAATCCAAAAATAGTTGAAACCTTTTCCCTTTTTTGTCTATTTGTACAAGTGAGAAGTAGCAGATAGAAGTGGAAGAGGGAATGAAAAACGGATGTGGGCTATGTCATGGGTAGCTGATTGATACGTTCTTTTATTCCATTGTTTATTGTTAGTTAGATAATGTTAGTTTAGAATCATTGACATTGGATTCCACTGTGTAGTACTGTGGGTACTATGATGTTCTTAATTATGGTTCATTTGATTATTTCACTGTCCCGCCCATTTTACATCTATGTTGTTATATTATATTTTATCTATGCGCTGTCAGATGTTCTACAGGTTCTATGTTTGGTATTCTTTATTTTCATCATTGGCAATCATCCTACATCAGCCGAGTACGGCAGCAGCGCACTATCTTATGTGTTTAGGTGCAGGAGGTGTAGGGCAGTCGTTAAAGGAAATAACAGAAAACAGACTAGGCGCATAGCCAGGTGGTTTAGCTAACCCAAAGGGTACATCAACTCCAAATATCTAGAGATGCTTTCGGTTGGGGCATGCAGGAGTTGTTGGTATTTGATATCGTGTGTTTGAGAGTGGACCAGCTATGTTTGCCTTTGTGACATATTTTATCGAGAGATGTGTTTTTTCGAAATGTAGTTTGTGACTCTTGTCAGGAGGCTCACTTTGGTTTACTTAGGAGACCTCCATGGAAATCCATATGCGAAAATACCTTAGCGATTTTAGTTGTACTTCTAATATTGTTGTATTGTGAGATGCAAGCATCAAAACTATTTTCTGATTTATATTTTACACCCTAGACACTATCTATTATATCGCCATATGTTTACTTCTTTTTAAGGGAAAATGATTCGGGTGGTCTCAAAATTACTGTTATATGTTGATCGCATATTTCTTGAGTTTCTTATACCAGACTTATACCCGACTCGTGGTTTTTATCTTTTCCTTAATTCCATAGGTGCTCTTACGGGTGGTTTGAGGAAGTCAAGTTTTTGTTGATATTCTTTGGAGCTTCAGGAGACGAGTTGCTGTAGTATTTTATTTCCAATGTACTACTATTATGTATATACCATCAATTGTAAGGAAGGCTATTACAACTGTCCAGGCTGATGGTAGTACTTAGGATTATAAGTCTGAAATGTTGAGTGATAGTTTGTACAACCTTATTAATATTATATGTTATCGTTCTGTTGTGATATTCTGGTATTATTTCTTTCTTCTTTGTTCCTATTCTTTTTCCTTTTTTACCCTAACAATATGTCTTTCTCGTACTTGGGTGCTCAGCTCATGGATACGGTGGTGTATTATTGTTGACATTTGAAGGTCGAAAAGGCGATTCGTTACATTTAATGAAGAATAAAAGCTATTATTGTATTGATAAACCAATAAACAATTTTGCATAGATATTTCATCAAACTTAAAGGCGCGTACGCATGTGTGTCTGCACGCGCGCACACACTTGAGATTAGATGGAAAATAAGATAGCCAAAACAAGTTGAATAAAATGAAAAAAATAGAAAAAAAATTAACTTACAGTTGGAGATGATTGAAGCCTGAAAGTGAGAAGTTGATATGAAAATCACAATATCTCGTATGGGTTTCTCTAAACAAGTAAAAGAGAAAAGAGAGAAGAGGAGAAATATATATATATAGGTTGGCTAGAAAAATCTTGACCTTAAGATTCAAATGACATAAGAAATAACGATCTTTAGACGTCAATAATGATAATTAATATTCACAAAAAACTAAGCGGATTTCTTAGAATAAGAAACAATTTGTCTGACAATGATCAGAAAAAGCACCACTCGTTTGAAGACATATGCGAGAAGCATTAAATGTGAAATAATCGATTAGATACCTTAAAAGCTAGGTATGAAAAGTGACAAGTCCACCCTAACATGCTTTAACACAGACTTATGTGGTAAATGTTATACTCGTTTTTCTTTATAATATATATCGTGATGACTAACAAGCCAATGGACTGCATGGACTAATAAGATGACAAGAAAAGTCACAAAACTGCGCACACTCCAAATCAAAACATACGATGCCTAGTAGACTATATTCAACATGATTGAATAGCCAGTAACTCACAAGAAACCATTGGCGCAGTATCAACCTTAAATCAAACGTACTGCAGAAAACAATATAAACCAATAAAGCAAGATGTGCAGTCCTAATGCAAACAATGTTAAGCGCATCATGATAGTCAAAGCACAACGTAATTCTATACGCGCATAAATTATGCTCCCATCCAAGAAATTCACTAGCCCAACAAAGGAAAATAACAAGGCACAAGCCAAATAGCCATATCTTCATAAAACTTAAATAGATAAGATGGCAAGAATAACATAAGCTAACCACACATGTTTATATGGCGCGTAACTACAGAGATTAATTTGAAAATACTCCATCAATAATGAGCTGCACCGACATAATATATAATTGATTGTATCACTTCAATGCTGCGGAACTTCACCACCTCGATCGTAGTTGAATTGCAGATACTTGACATACGGACCACACCATTTACACAAAGGTGCTATGCTAATATAGAACTGCACCGCCCTAGTATCAATCAACTGCGTCAACATGCATCAATAGGATAAATCCAATCTAGCCAAACTAAACTACACGGGAAGAAGCCAATTTAGCCAACCCAAACTACGCCGTCATAACCTAGCCATACTTCATAATGTATTAATCACTCAAATACTAAGTGTGGCAGCAGATCATATCAACATGCAACACGCGTTTCAAAGTTGGTGCCAAACATCTCACTACATGGGCCCCAAATACAACATTTCAAATTTAAGTATTCCCGCCTAGCAGAGCCGACACATGCGCTAGGCCCATCAGAGATTGGCCTGAGGCAACCCCGCTTAGACGAGCAACCCCCAATGCGGGAAAAAAACAAAACCCTAGTTTCAAAATCACGATATCAAATATCAGAAGAAAAACGCGTGTAACCTAAATATAACCCTAGAAACAAACAACGCGGCCTACTGGCTACTGCTACCAGGTTCGGGCTACCACCAGCAAACGCCGATTGACGCGCTGCACAAACTAGCCGAAGGCTGCACTTTCTCCGATTTTGCTGGTAGATTTTAATTTTTTGATTTTAGTTGATGATCTCTAGAGATAGAATAAATTTATAATTGATCTCCATTTCTTCCCTTTTTATTTGGTAAATTGATTCATTGATCTCATTCTTAATTATTTCTAAATTGTGATGGATGAAATCAATTAGTGAATTAATAGGTAAAATACTATTTTGTACAAAGTACAAGCTTAAATACTATTTTGTACCTTTTATTGGTTTTAAGCTTTTCTATATTATTAATTTGGGAATGCTTAGGAAAAATGATGAAGGAAGATGATAAAATCTAATTAGATTTGAAAGCAAAATTCCGAAGCTCATAATAGAAGAGTTAAAGGAAAAAAAAGGAACTAGAAAAATCACTTGTTGGCTCAATTTCTAATTTGTTTCAAGCAAAAATACAAAAATCTCAATGTTCAACTTCAAATATTATTGAAGAAAGTAATCATGAAAATGAAGATATTGATGAGAATGTTGAAACCAATGAAGCAATTGATGAAAATGAAAATGAAAATATTGAAGCTAATATTGATGAAGAGGTTATTGGTAATAGAGAGGACATTGTGAATGAAGAAGACATAAATATTAATCGAAATGATATGGATGAAGGTGGTGTTGATGACCTAATTGTGTTTGATCTTGAGAAAGATGTTGACCTTAACTATGATCCCAGTTTGTGGGGAAGGATAATGGATACTAAAAGAATAATGTTGGTTAAACGAGGTCCTATTAAAATTTCGAAAGAAAATGATAAATTTCCTAAAAATGAAGATGATAGTCATTTTTCTTCCAAACATGAAAGAAAGTGGCTAGTTTATTCTAATGAAGTGAACAAAGTATTTTGTTTTTGTTGTAAATTATTTAGAAGCACACAAAAGACATTCAAATTGGGAAATGATGAAGTTAATGATTCGCATAACATTTCGGCGATGCTACGAGAGCATAAAAATAATCTGAAACATAATGCAAGTCTTATTAAGTGGGTGGATTTTCACAAAGGCCTTGAACAAATGGCAACAATTGATAAGAGAATAGAATCTCTGATCGAGCAAGAGAGACAATGTTGGAAAAATGAGCTAGTGCGTATAATTGGTGTTGTAAAAACTCTTTCTCCAAATAACCTCTCATTTCGTGGTCGAAATGAAAAGATTTATGGAAAAAAACAATGGGCTTTTTTGTCAATTTGTGAAATTTGTTGCTGAATTTGATCCAATCATGGAGGATCATCTTAGACGTGTGGTAAATAATAAAATAAACAATCATTATCTTAGTCATAGTATTCAAAATAAACTAATACTTTTGTTGGCTAAGAAGATCAAAGAAGCAATGCTTACAAAAGTTTTACAAGCAAAATACTACTTAATCATTCTTGATTGTACTCCGGATTTGAGTCATAAAGAACAAATGTCAATTATAATAAGATGTGTGGATGTTGAAGAGGTTATCAAAGTAGAGGAGTTTTTTCTCAACTTTATAGAGGTTGATGATACATCGAGACTTGGCCTTTTTAAAAAGCTTGAAAGTATACTAAAGGATCTTAAGCTAAACATTGATGATGTGAGAGGCCAAAGTTATGATAATGGATCAAGTATGAAAGGTATGATATGTTCAGTGAGTGGATTTCTAAATGTGTGGGTTATGTACCGAATCATATTAACTATTCCGGTTATGATGGCGTTGGAAGGAAGAAGTTTCTCTAAGTTGAAGCTAATAAAAATATATCTTCGAACTACTATGTTACAAAAAAGATTAGGTTGTTTGACGATGATTTCCATTGAAAAAGAATATTTGAACATGCTAGAATATAATGACATAATTGATGAATTTGTTTCTAAAAACCCGAGAAGGTGTTGTTTTCATTGAATATTTTATTGTTAAAGATGTATAACATGTTTACATTTTTGCTTGAATATATTATATATTCCGGGTGTTCGGCAATACATGAACTTATGAAAAAAAATACATCATTGATCTTTCTTTCTTTTCTTTTTTTTTGTAAATGGCAACAAAATTGTTTTTTACCTAGGGCAACCCAATGATCCAAACCGGCCCTACCGCCTATATCTAAAATCATTCCGTCTAAATTCAAATTAATTCCAGACAAAGAAAAATTCTCCTACCTGAAGTCATGTCAACAATCAGTGTACATTTAAACAATCAAAAAGATAACGAACACATGGTAACATCTAACGATGGAGAAAGAGTACAAAGATATAACGCCAGCAGTCAACGTAAGAGAGCCTCTACTATAAAAGGAAAGGCACTTTAATAGCAGGGGGATCACATTTTTTATTCTCTAAGTGATATATTGTAAAAGTAATATTCTCCGCCATGAAATCGTGTAAAAATTGTATTATGAATGAATGATGAAAAGGAGTTGCCTCATTAATATAGGATTTTCTTAAAATCCTAACCACAGAAATCTAGGTGTCTGTTTACTTTATTGCAAATATTATCTTGTTTTCCATACTTGATTTTGTTAGGATTATATGAGTGGACAGTATAATCGGAACTGACATTTTAACAATTAGTTAAAGTGCATCTGCATGATTGTATAAATTTTTGGAAACTTTTGTAAAACATCATTTATAAGTTTTGAAATATACATACACCATCCTTCGAAAACGTGCGTTATAAATAAACATCTCCGTTCTGTTTTTAGTTTCAAGCAGACTGCAAATATATATTTGTAGTTTCAGTTTCTTGAACTGCAGTAGACAAAATACCTATACTAAAAAAGGCAAATTTTTGTAGTTTCGACAAATATGCTCAGTAGTTTTTTTTTTGCAGTTTAATCAAATTTGTCTTAATCCACACGATGAGAGATGTGTATGACGTATTCTCCTTAGGATGATGCGATGAATTTTGCTATTGTTAGCAATGCGATAGTTTTTCTTTATTTAGCATGCGTTCTTAAGTTGTATTGTTATACATTCTACTCTTTCAGTTAATAAACTTCACTTTTAAAATCTAACTAGTGTGAACCCGTGCTTCGCACACGGTTTTCGTCAATGATTATAACAGAAACACAAATAATATATACATGTAAGTATAAACTGATATAGAAATTCTTTAAGACTGGTGATGCATTTTATACATAAGAGAGTTGGTAAGTTATGGTGCATGTATGATCATTATTGTCCTTACAGTTCTATCTTTAAAACTATAAACACATGAAATTTTTATTTAAGAATCACCGTGCACGGTTTTAGCTTTATATAAAAACAAACTAACTTATTAAATAATACATTTTTTGGATTATGGTGATGACATCTTATTGGAACTTTAAAGTAATTTATGTAGCAAATTTTAAGCAGAACACACACACAACACACACACACACACACATATTCAAGCGCTTGTAATGCCCACATGTAGTTTAGCTAATAATATTAGTACCAATTAGAGGTATAGCCAAAAAAATCACAGTGGATGACAGACCTTGTTAATCGACTCTTTCTCATATAGCTTCTCAACGGACATTCTTTGTTAACTGTTCTACTCAAATTAACTTTAAATCCAAATTTCATAGTACTTGAAAATACAGATCCCACTATTAAAACTAAGACAACTTAGCTACTTCTTAGTAATGCTCCTTTTCTTTTCCTATACTTTTTAAGGTGATGCATGTCTTCCGCATGGGAACGCCATCATTTGCAAAGTCGGTAGGTCCAAATAAATGTCAAAATGTGAGCATGTATGATCCTTAGTCTGAAGATGGAAGCTGGATAGCATCAAGTAATGTGCATCTCTCCTTGATGAAAGATATAATCAATAACTTCAAAAAAATTGCCATCAACCTAGAACATTGTAGCATTATTATTTGTAGAGAAAAAGATATATGATTTAGCTACTTTTAAAAAGAAATAAATAGCTAGATGAAATCATATTGGAATATATAATGTTGTATGCTAAACAGCAAAAATAATTGCAACGTAATTCTATCTCAGTTGAAAGTCTTGAGTTTGTAATATGCAAACGTCAGGTGCAATAGCCACACAAAAGATTGTAGGTGATTCATAATTAATTTAGTAAATCAAAAAGTATATTGGAAAGGAACCTACATGAACCAAGAACAAAAAAAATCAATATCATTAATAGGAGTACTATCAATAAAATCTAATGCACTGTTTATTAAGCAACTCAAAATATCATCCTAAAGAATGCTTACTCAAACCTGTCAATCTTTCCAAAGTATACTTTTAGTTACAAACTTCATTCCACTAAATCTTGAAGTTCAATCACCAAATATTAAATGGAAGGCAGAAAATGCATAGTAAAAATAGGAAAAGCAGTAAAAATGTTCATTGTTTGTTTTTTTAATTTTATATTCTACTCATAACAATAGAACCTGTGCTATGCACACAGAGTTTGTGATATTTGTCTTTTTTATCGACGAACCATACTGTTTATGGCTGTCATATAGAGAAATTTATATTTTAATTCAGCAATGAGGATGAATGTTTATAGAATATCATAGAAACAGAGATAAATATTGTTGAAAATAGTACCGTTGCTGAATCTGGACTTGTAAATTACAATGGAAGAGTGAAGAAATATGAATGGAGCAAAAAAAATTATCTCCAAGTTAGAGCCAAAAAGTGTGCAGCGGTCCAAGAACTGTAGGTAGCCGAATTTAATAGATAACAGCAGTTATATTTAAAAAAAGGTTATTAAACTAAGTGGTAATGGTTAATGAATTTAACTGTATAACATTAAGTAGGAAACACAATGCGTATATCCAGGCTACTGCAAATAAATGAATTACATTAAGTAGGAAAAAACAGTGATAAAAATTCAGGATGCAAAAGTATAACATTGAATTTCAGTACAGTGATTTGATAGGAGTCTAAAATTTTAAACAACATGAGAACAAAAAGGGTGCACTTTTAACAATTCGTTTGTTATATCATGTATTTCCCTATCAGCTGATGCTACATTACTACTACAATGTTGCAATTAATCAACAAAGACTGCAGAATTTCAGCATAGAAATTGTTCGTCTTAGTTTAAGAACAGTATCCAACATTGTTTATCTCAGAGCTATACGTCTTATATTTGTGTCAATGATGTGCTACTATCTCCTCTCCATGGTTGTTATCATATTGTGCCTTTTCTCTTCTCAGAATAAGTAATTCAGGCTTTCTTCTTGGATGTTCATACCATTTATGGATTTTCCCTTGCAGTCCTATCCTATTCAGATTCATTCGTTTTACTCAAGGCTACTAAGTCAGGTTACTAATGGACTTGTGCCTCTCCTACAGTTTGTATATAAACATCAAATACATGGTATTAAATTGAATCGAGCTTAAAAGGTATGAACATGTAAAATTATAAAATCTAATCTTGTTAGAAAAAAAACGGTCAGCGAATGAGTGGACAACAGACTCAAATTCAAAAGATGAGAACCATTTTAGATTTATAGTTTCAAAATTTTACTTTGATTTTCAGCAGACCTCATTTCATGCCATAAATAAAGAGAAGTATAAAAAGTTCCTTCATCCATGCATTCAATCCCAATCCAATGTTTATGTAGAGGGTAGAAGTTTAAACTTTTCCCCCTAAACTTTTAATAATCACCTTGATTTTAGCACTTGTTCAGTTGCATCTTTAACTACTTGTTTCAGGTATGCTACCCATTTGATACCACAATGAGGGCTTATCATTTGGTTGTCCTAGGTATTAAGTGCACTGTGTGCTCCTGAATAACAAAAAAACTTAAGCAATAATCCTTCCAAGGTAATATGTACATGAAGTAGCAAACTATTTAGGAAGAGTCAAGTTGTTTTAAACCGTAAGAAACAACTAATGGTCCCCACATACAATTGAATCATGAATATAACTAAGATTGAAGGTAACTTCGAGTCATGTATTTTTGGGCATGAAAAGGTAAAATAAAGCAGACTTTCAAATGAATAGGTAAACTGTTTTGTGCTACGAATTAATTGGCCCTTTCAACACATTTAAAATAAGATGATTGTTAATATTAAAGATCAAATGACAAATAAAATTTTATATTGACATAATGAGGAAAAGTGAAAATAAGTGCAGGTGATGAGAGCTAATGAGGAGGGCATACAATATATGATATCAAAGTATAAAATAAGAAGGTTGTCATCATAAGGCTAATAAATAAAGCACTTTCTGTAGGATGAAGCAATCTCTAGCACTAATATTACACCAAGTAATGACTCATGTTGTTTCTTCATTAATAATGCATGCAACAAAGTTACCATTACATGGTTGCTCGTAGGAGTGTGTACGCAGTACCATTTTTGTAACAATTATAGTATTATAATGGCCAACAATCTTAAGGGTACATATAAAGTTCAACCTGAAAAGATTTATAATCATAGCTCAAGTTACATTCAATCTCTCTATTTTATGTGCAGTCGAGTTTGATGGTACCTAGTTGTCTCAAGGTCAAACAACGATCAAGTATAAAGAAACAAATAAACTAATGTGATGTGGAAGTACAATATGAAATATAGTTCCCTCATCCTAGTAACTAAGCAACTTGAAATTGAACCCACAAGTTATCATGCATATTTTGAATAGCAAGATCATGGTTTAAAAGAAAATCAGTAAACAGGTGAAGCATTAAAAATATATAGTTATACAGAAAACATCACTACATAAAATATGAAAACTTTTCCCAAAAGGAAAAACCTTCAAAGAGTGATATATCATTTTTCCCAAACATATCTCAATCATGATTTAACAAATTTGAATCAAGATGGTGGTGTACATCATGGTGATAAATTAAAAAATGTTGATTTTCCACAAAATTACAAAATGAACACAACAATTATAAAAAGAATTTAAATTTAAAAAACAAAATATAGAATTGAGCTAACCTAGGGATCTGTCCAGCTAAGACTTTCTTAAAGAGCAAGATTCTCAATTTTTGGTATTAATGATTTTCAAAACTTCCCTTAAGGTATTCATTAAAACAAAGTATGGTAGGATAAAATGAAACTTTTATTTATGGTTTATTATTTAAATTGAGAAAGAAAATATGGATTATGCAAGCAAATATCATATTTTTAAACAGCATCAAGTTTTTGAATGTGTATATATCAAATTAAGTCTTCAAAACGAATGAGAAAACATAAAATTCCAATAAAATTACTAAAGAATACCAAAATTTTGCATAGGTAGTGAAATAAAATAAATAATCAAATCATCCAAGGCATTTGTCCATTCATATTTTCTATAATAGGATAAGATTCTTATTTTTCACATGAATTAACTTACAAAGGATGAACTCAAGTTAGTAACTAAAATAATGCAATTCAAAAGATAATACACTTTCCCTCTTTTGTTTTACCCCCAAAAATGAGAAATAAATTAAAATTTGCTAACTATTTATGTATGTTTGTAAGAAAAAAAGCTGAAAGAAAAACCATAGTTTCAAAACAGATTATCCTTTGTATTAAAGATATGTAGTTGCTAACTTCATGTACTAAACCACTAAAATATAATTTCACTATTGCTTGCATTTTTCATACTCATGGCAATTTAGTTGTATCGGTACATAATTTTTTTGGAAGCCAATTAAGAGTAGTCATACTCCAATTTGGCACTGCATAAGTTTCAAAAGATTTTGCCTCTATTTTTCTCAAGTATCCTTCAAGATACCAAACTTAAGCTACATTTCAGTATCATTTTTGTAATTATGATGAACAACCGTACATCTCTCTTTCAAACATTTATTACTATTTCTTTTTAAAGGTAGTAATGCACAACTAAAAATCGGCTGAAATAATCTATTTGCTTATTACAACCTCTTATTATGAAAGTTTTCCCATATTTATATGCAATATGGTTGAGTATACGTCTAAAAATAGAAAACTATTTGAACAGCTATAATAAGTGGTATACTTTAGTTGAATTATCCGATAAATGATATTAACATAAATTATTAATAAGGAGAAAACAACGAATACTGTGTTCATGAATATTTTCAAATCAAAAAATTGCAAAAGCTAATATATTTATATTCGAAAAAAAATTCGCATTTAATATTAGATGGAACCAACCCTTGAATTTGTCAAGGATATAAAGCAATGGTGCAAAAAGAAAAGACAGGTGTGCATATACATCTTCGAAAAACGTATTTATTTCTCCTTTCAAAGAGCATAAAGCAATATTTCGTTTCATCGACTCTTCTAGTAAGTAACATTATAAATTGGTTACAAAAAATTATGATTGAACAATAAGCTTAACAGTAGAAAAGCTAGACATAATATTTGTTTTTATATGAACACAATTATCCCAAAAATAAAATAGTGCTATTATTATACTAATCTCTTATCAACAATGGATTTATTATATGGACATTTTTATGGTTTCTTATCAGTACTATATTAGTAACTAATAATATGAAGGATTAAGTTGGGAAAAAAATAAAAATTAATCAAGTAAAAGAAAGAATTGAGTATTATAAAAATATTAGCCAAATAGTAACACCTAATAATTCAAATCTAAATCATATGTAACCAATTCAAAACGATTGAACCAAACATATAATGAATGGAACTGTTTAATAACCCAAGATTGTTTTCCTACTTATTCCATTTACTTCTAAGTCTAAGCCACCAAACATTTATCAGTCAATAATTTCAATTTCATTATAAATTTATAAATATATATGACAAAACCGATGAACATTTCTCTTGTAAATAGCCAGTCAATTGTCAAAATGTTCGCGTGTTGACGTTTTACCAGGCATGGACTATGATCAGAAGGAAGAAGTGGGAGAGATTCAAATTGAGAAGCAGACTGTCAATAATCTTGATTTCAGTAGAAGTTTTTAAATATGTATGACAAAGAAACCAAACCTTTCTCATGGAAATAACCATTCAATTGTTGGAAGGATCTCGTGTTGACATTTTGCCAAGTATGCACTGTGATCATAAGGAAGAAGAGAGAGAGATTCAAATTGAGCAGTAGCAATGGAATTTTTGTGGATGGAACTTTAAAAAAGGAGAAATTTTTATTTTGGGAATGACGATTAAGTTGAAGCAAGTGCCTTATATTTAATATATTGTTGAAAGCCAAACTATAATAAATGTTCTCCATTGAGATACCCGAAAATTTCCAATTATCAACTCAACGTACAATGGAAAAAAAATGAATGGGCTAAATGTTA
Source organism: Allium fistulosum (assembly GCA_030737815.1). NCBI lineage: Eukaryota > Viridiplantae > Streptophyta > Magnoliopsida > Asparagales > Amaryllidaceae > Allium > Allium fistulosum. Next base: position 1,397,673,123 of record CM060902.1, read on the forward strand.
ATATAGATTTCAAAGTGAGGAGAAAGCTGTATTTGAGTTGAGATGAAATGAGGTGAAAGAATTCCAATGGTCAGTTATTCAATTTCTTATATAATAGAGTAGATTACACGAACACCAATATGATTTTTTTTTAAATTCAGTAAAATATCAGAAAAAATGAATACCACTTATAAGCTATAATAAATCAAGAGGCATGATAAAAGAACTGAAATTTTCATTAGAAAACATCTTTCAATATAGTCACCGACATAATAATAACATTTTACTCAAGAAATACCTATGAAATTGCTGGTTGCAATCTCAAATATGGTGAATTGTTTCGGTCCAAATACCGATGTAAAGGCAATAAAAAACTGACAATATCTCAAATGTAGACACCTAAGTACAAAATGCAAGAAAGTTATCTATTAAGCTGAAGTAGAGGTAAAGAGCTCTTTCTATTGTTCCTGAAACAATCACAAATGACCAAAGAAGAGATTTCAACATTAAAATTGAAGTAATCAAATGATACAGTAATAGACTGCAAAAAAGAAGGCGAAAAGGAAACTTTGATAAGCATACAAAAATTTGTGAAATGAGTATGACCAAGAACTGGTAAAGAACCATAATAATTTCCACAATAAGAACTAAAAACTCTACCATATTTTTGTGCATAAATAATCAAGATATGAGTATGTGGTGTATGGATTTGTACATTTGTGCATTTTATTTTCTTCTATAGATGTATCGATTCTCTTCGTCGACCTAAAAAATTCTAACAACACTAAATACGTTTTCTTCCATATGTGCATCTAATGGTTCGAAGGTTGTTCGAACATAAAGGGAGTTAAGCGAGCATGACATTCGAAGAACATTATTATTCAATGTTAGCATACTGGGTTTAGCCCATACAATTTTTACAGTCGAACTTTGATTTTAAACTCCTCCTAAAGGAAAACTTGAATTAGTTTGCAATCGTTTGGAATGATTTGAGACAACAATAAAAATATTGTGTTCACTAAGCCATAAATATTGGCACTATGGGCATATTTGAATATACATATTTTTCATAAATTGTTTACCGATGCATATATGTATATATACATATACGTATATATATATATTATAAGTATTGAATCGGAAAAAATAGATAAAAATAATATTCTTTACATGTATTTGCAAACCATAAATAAACATAACAGACCTTCGTGCTTAAGCTAGGTTTATTAGATTAAAATCATAAAATCTGTTTCAAGTTTGCTAGCCGAATAAACATTAAAATCATATCAAAACTTACTGAATTCAAATTTTCTATTTCTTATGATTCAAATGAGAATTTACACTTTTCTCGAGGTCAACAAATGTCTGTGAATATATAATGAAGAAAAGCACAACCTCTCTAACAGTGGATGAACAAATGATTTTCATTTAAGTCAATGATATATTCAATCTACAACTGTGAATTTTTTGAAACAGTTAATAATTATTTTTAGAAATCAGTCAAGTGAACAAACGACTGCTAAAACAAACTTTTGACAACAAACATAAAGAACGTGAAGTCAGGAAACGATCAAATAATTTGCAATTGCTGAAAATACCATCAACATCAGTAGACGAAGGAGAAAACCATTATACTATACAAATCCATAGTGTAAAAATCCACACAAACAGAAATACATGTAATACTTACCTAAATTCGGGCGGAGGAAGAAGCTTGTCCCAAATTGAAGGTGTTTGAATGCAAGGAGACATAAGATGATCGTGGACTGTGGGTAACTTAGGCAAATCAAATGATCATGAGTCAATGGGTATTTAGGGCAGTGAAGATGACGGCAACTGGATTCAAAGAGTATATCTCAAATTGGGGCAAGCGAATATTTGACGTTAGAAAGAGAAAGAGAGAAACGGGGAGAACTATTAGAAAATGGGGTTTCTTGAATCGGAGGAGAAAACATATTGAGGGAGAAATTAAAGTCGCGACTGTGCAGACTAAAATCTGGGAAATAGCCGAGGACGCTTCATTTCACAAAATATCAAGAAGGCCGTGACAGTTGAGTTGAGAAAGAATGATTTAGGGTTAACTCGGAGACTGTTCAGTTTCCAAATTTCAAAGAGGTCTGTGTGAGCTTGAAATTTAACTCACTAATAATAATATAGTATAGATATCTCTTCCCTGGCATAAACAGAAAGTTAATCAGATCTTCCAAAGTTATGCACAAAATATGAATAAGTTAAACAAAAAAATAATATCAAATATAATACATAGTCAACAAAAATAAAAATAATAAAAACTTAAGGACCCGTTTGGTTTCGTTTTGAGTTTTGTGTTTTCAACATACACTGCAAAATACAAGAAAATATGAGAATTTTTTTTACAATTCTTAGCCATTACAACGATGGACGAGAAATGAAGGAGGAGAATTGTTTTACGTCCTTTTGTTATGTCTCAAAACACGAAAAATCAAATAAACTTGTTTTTTATTTTCTATGTTAATTTCATTTTTCGAAATTGTGTGTTTTCCAACAATGCATACGAAATGCGCATTTTTGTTTAGACGAAAACACAAAACTAAAAACAGCAAATCAAACGGGCCCTAAACCTCAAAAGGGCTCAAAAAATCTACTGGCGTTCAGGATTAGCTTAACGGATTATAGTATGAGGTTGGGATCTCTAAAAATCATCGCTGCATCTACAAAAGTTAGCATGCTTTGCGGGTAAAAGTAACCATGCTTTGCAAGTAACTATTCCAATGATTGTAAAAAAATATGAATGAATATAAATCACTAGTCATGATGAAATTAGCAGTCAACTAATTCTACAATTCAACATGTACTACTTCTCCTTGATATATTATAGTACATTCTAATGATCGTAAATATATTTATATATGTCACTAGTCATGATGTAATTAGAGGTAAACTAATTATACAATTCAACATCTAGTCATGATGTAATTAACAGTAAACTAATTATACAATTCAACATGTACTGCTTTTCCTTGATATATAATAATATATTATATGTTTGAATTTCATTTGATATTAAATATATAGTCAATCTTGAACAACATTCCCATTCTAGTCAATAGTCTAAAAAGGCTAAACATATTTTATTGCAACGATTACTTTATGAAATAAGTTGAACACTTGAGCCTCTATAAATACCATCTAGCTATTCAGTTACTTCACAAACCCAATATCTTTCTCGTGCTAGAAAATATACTTCAACCTTTCTACAATAAAATAGTACATTTTGCAATGGCCTTGAGTTACAGTGAAGAATTCATTACCACAATTGCCCCTGCAAGACTATTCGAAGCTGGAGCAGTCGACATTCATACCCTTGCTCCCAAAATTTTGCCTCAGTTTGTTGCTGAATTCAAAATTGTTGAGGGTGATGGTGGCGCTGGCACTATCAAGAAAGTTGTCTTTGCAGAAGGTAGGTTAGTGAGTGTAGATAACTTTCCTCTAACAGTAATAACAAAAACGACCGACCGAATATAACTCACCTAAAGCTTCCAAATCCAAAGCTTTAGTTTGGAGTCATTGTGTGAGGTTTGGCCTCTGGATGTCTATTCAATATTAGCCCGTATCACATTAGTTTTAAAATGAAAAGTGCTCTTTTTAAAAAAAAAAGATAACTTTTAAAACTCCTCGGATGGTTATATGAAATTTCTATACACAACCCACAGTAAATTTAATCTATGTGTCCGAACATTCCAATTATGGAATTGATATTCCCTTGATTGTTGAAGCTGCCGTTACAACACAAATGATTACCCAAAAATTGTGTAGCTACAAGTAATAATTTATTAAATGAGACATTTTATTGTTTTGTATGCTACATAATGCAGCAATACCTTGGGACTATGTACTGGAAAGTGTGGACTTGCTTGACAAGGAGAATTTCGAAGTCCATTACACAATTTTTGAAGGAGGTGATTTCGGCAAGACCATAAAAAAGGCTTGCTATGTGATAAAACTCACGCCTTTACCAGAAGGCGGCTGCATTTGCAAAGTAAGTGCAGATTTCCACCCAATGGAAGGAGTGGAGCTCAATGTAGAAGCTATGGAAACAATGAAGGCACAAGATATTGGACAGTTTAAGGCTGTCGAGGCTTACCTATTGGCTAATCCAGAAGCATATGTTTGATTGTATTAGATTAGAGAGTGAGGTCTATGCATGTGCGTAATCATGCTGTGTTATATGAATGTGATGTGTGATATGAATAAAGTGTCAATAAGCCTCTTTGTTAAAGAAAGAGTAGTGGATTTGGCTGTGGGATCGGGAGTAGTATGTGAAATAATACCTGTAACTGCGTTATAGTGTTGTGTTGTACAAGTATATGTCGCAAACTAATGTATGTTAAACTTGTAGTCATTCGAGTTAGGCAAAAAGTTATGTTTCTGATGCAGTACTTTGAAGCAGATTGTGAATGATAGCATGTGCTATATAGCAATGCATATGATTTATTTTACGGAAAAGGAACTTTCATGGATAAAGTTTGGTAAAGTTCAATGATGTTTAACTTCCTTTGAAAAGAAATTAATTATAAATCAGTAAACTGAAGTATGAAGTGCACTACCTGTATATACCTGGTTGCATCTGTAAATTTGGTGATCAACTGATAAAAGGCTTTCATTAATTAATCTCATCTGTATATTTTTCTCTTTATTCTTCGCCCCTTAATATCTTGTCCAGCTTTCGCCACGGACTCATCACATCATCAACCAATTTCATGGAAAACTAGGTATATTACTGTGTACAAAGAAGAAAAGTCATTACATTACACTGTTATATAATAAAATTACATTTTATACTACATGAAATATTAAAGTTAAAATTAACTGTCCCCACAAAATAATCGAGTATTGAAAAATGAACCAAATATACAGTAAGTGATGCTGGAGGAAGCACGGAGTCAATGAAAACCAACGGTGAATCACTTCAGAATATTTGGTTGCTTAGCTTATGCACTTATCTCAGATAAGAATAGGAAAATTTTGATGGAAGAAGCCAAAAAATGTATTTTTCATGAAGTTAGCAGGCACTCTAAAGCTTATAGATAGTTCAATCCTATTACAAAGAAGATAGTTGTGAGCAAGAATGTTATTTTTTGTGAAGAAAGAATTTGGAAATGGCTTAATGGTGCTGCAGATGTAGGGCAACGTCATATTTCGATGAGCTTCAATCAACGTTTGAGGTTTCGACACAAACACCTAGATTTCGATCGTTCCGTTTCGGTTTTAGTAGGGACCGATACGAGAACGAATCAAAATTCCGGTTTAATAAAAGACGATTAAACTTCAAATTTTACAAGATAAACCAAAAATAAAGTATCGATCTGAGTTTTAAACATATGATTATTTAAATTTTAACATAGAAAACAAACAAAATTAGAAAATATATGAATAGTGCAACTAAAAAAGTTCCAAATGAAATAATAAATAAATATTTATCATTGTTATAAATATTTATGGTTAATCAATATTATTTGTTTGCAACTTATTTAAAATTAAATATAAAATATACATTTTTGTTTTAATAAACTAAACACATATGTGCAGTTATACGAAAAATAAGTAGCAAAATCCGAAATAAAAACCGCAATCAAAATTTACAGATTAGATCAAAATTCCTAAAGTTAGAAAATATCCAAACCTCACAAGCGTCTCTCTCAAGATGCTTCCGCGATCGTCCCAACGAATGTCAACCATCAAGTCTAAAACCCAAGAGCAATAGGAAAAGGTCAGCATAGATGATCAATTATGAAGCTAAGTAATATTATATTGTTAAACTGCAATGATGATATTACTAGTTATTTTGCATTGTTTGTAGCCTGCGATCCCGTAGCAATGATGAAATTGGTCGTTTTCAATAATATACATGCGTTTTGCGCATTTTTGTATGGACGAAAACCCAAAACTAAAAATGACAAATCAAACACATCCTTATTTTTTGTGAAGAAAGAATTTGGAAATGGCTTAATGGTGCTGTAGATGTAGGGCAACGACATATTTCAATGAGCTTCAATCAAGGTTTGAGGTTTTGACACAAACACCTAGATTTCAATCTTTCCGTTTCGGTTTTAGTAGAGACCGATACGAGAACGAATCGAAATTCCGGTTTAATAAAAGACGATTAAACTTCAAATTTTACAAGATAAATCAAAAATAAAGTATCGAGTTGAGTTTTAAACATATAATTATTCAAAATTTAACATAGAAAACAAACAAATAGAAAATATATTAATAGGGTAACTAAAAAAGTTCAAAATGAAATAATAAATAAATATTTATCATTGTTATAAATATTTATGGTTAATCAATATTATTCGTTTGCAACTTATTTAAAATTGATATAAAATATACATTTTGTTTTAATAAACTAAACACATATGTGTAGTTATATGAAAAATAAGTAGCAAAATCCGAAATAAAAACAGCAATCAAAATTTACGGATTAGATCAAAATTCATAAAGTTAGAAAATATCAAAACCGCACAAGAGTCTCTTTCAAGATGCTTCCGCGATCGTCCCCAACAAATGTCAACCATCAAGTCTAATACCCAAGAGCAATAGGAAAAGATCAGCATAGATAATCGATTATGAAGTAAGTAATATATTGTTAACTAAACAATGATGATGTTACTACTTATTTTGCATTGTTTGTAACCTGCGATCCCGTAGCATTTCAAGATGCAGCAAAACATACTAAATGCAAAAAAGCAATGGTTGAGGAAATCAAAGCCATTGATAAAATGATACTCGGGAGACGATAGAACTCCTCAAAGGTAAGAAGCCAATTGAAGTCAAGCGGGTTTACAAAAAGAAGCTCAATGCAAATGAAAAAGTTGATAAGTAGAAGACACCACGTTGAGAAGGGAAATCAAGAATACGAAGTCGATTACAAGGAGGTACTTGCTCCGGTTGCAAGGCTTGATGCTATCAGATTGGTGGTTTCAATTGCAGCCCAGAATTCTAGGTCTATCTATCAAGTTAGATTTAAAATCAACATTTCTACATGGTCTATCTTGTATAAAAAGGACAGAAACTCAAGTTTGATGGGATATTCGGATAGTGAATATGTCGTTGATACTAATGATAGAATGAGTACTTTGGTTTTGTGTTTATAACGAGTTTCGAAGCTATTTCACGCTTTCCTAAGAAGCAACAGATAGCGACTTTATCTATTAAATAATAGTAAAGCAGAAAAATTTAAAGCTCTCTTATCAATTCTAGGAATTCTCTCTCCTCTCCTTAATTCTCTCCAGATATTTTATTTTTACCTCCTCACAATTTATTGTTGTTATAATTATTACAATGTTTTTATTGGTTCTCTTTTCTATCATTAAATTTAATACTAATTTTAACAATTATTTATAGATTTCTTCCAAGTTTTTTCTGTTATTTTACATTTAAGTCCATACATATTAAATTTAGTTAGCTGATCTTAAATTTAAACTTTAAAACAAATAGAATTAACGAATATTCATTAATTGATCTAATAAATTTTCAAAAATGACAATTCAATATGTGTACCGCATTCATATTGACAAAAATGGTAAAACTAATTTTTCATTCAAGACCATATAGTTTTAAATTTCTATAATTATATGCAAACTATTACAATGTTCTACTAATATTCTCTTTTATCATTTTGCAGGTCAACATTAAATAATTTTAACAATTATTTACGGATTTCTCTTAAGTTTTCTTATATTATTTTACATTCAAGTCCATATATTTAAATTTATTAATTGATCTTGAATTTAATTTTTTTTAACTAAATCAAATTAACAAATATTTATTTATTGATCTAATAAATCATAAAAATTGATAATTTAATGTGTATACCGTATTTGTACTGACATAAATGGTAAAACTATATTTTTATTTAAGTCCATATAATTTAACATTTTCACAATTATATACAAAATTATCTTTGATACTTTTACATTTTTCTACATTTAAGGTCATAAAATTCTTTCTTTCTAAAATTAGTTATTTAATACAAAGAAATATATACATAATTTTTTTCTTTCTAAAGTTGGTATTTCATTACAAACAAATATATACAAAAAAAATATTTTCAAAGTTGATGCATCATTACAAACATATATAACGTTTTTCCTTCGTTAAATTGGTACGTCAAATGGACTTTTATCATTATTAAATTATATTTTGTGAAGAATAACATTACAATTAATGATAAGTGATAAATGTTTGTATTCTGTAATATTGTAAAATGAATAAATATTTTCAATCAGTACGTTTTTGTCCGGAAAGTTACATTTCAATTATTTATATTCGTAATCCGAGTTAATCTTGGACAAAAATTATACCATATTTTGATTAGAAATATTTTTCTTTCATATTTTATTATCTATTTTACATAAATGTTAAAAAAAATTGAAATGTTTTATTATAAAATAAAAATAGTAAGGTATGGAAAAATGGATTAAAAATCATTTTTTTACATAATTAAAATGACAACGTGATTTGTAATGTTTTGGGTCTTATTTTCACTTAATATTTCTTTTAGTAGTTAAATAAATATTTTTTATCACTCTGATAATATCAAATAATTATTTTGATATAAATGTGCTGCAAGAACTATAAATGCATACAGATACATTGAGCCTTTGGTATTACAATTCTATTTTTAGGTATTTGTCGTCATTTTCTCAAGTAATATTTGAAATTTAATGTATACATCATTTAACTTTTAGTCAAATTGTCGAAACCTAAATGTCGATTTCATATATATGTACATAAATATTTATTTATGAAATTTTATAAAAATATTAATTTCAAAATTTATTAAGAATATCTATTTTCATTTATTTGATTGATAAATAATGAATCCTAAAAAATAATAAATCGATATATAACTCATTTTAATCAACAAAAATGATAATTTAATTTTTATTCAAATATAAAAATATACGAATTTCATAACAAAAATACAGCTATAAGTATAGTAATTTCAATTTATAACTCATTTATCCTAACAAAATTCATTAAATATTGCATGATAAATTATATTCTTTAAAAATAGTTATAATATTATTTTTCTGCAACGTACCGTGTGCAACGCACGGGTTACACACTAGTCAATTAGTAAAGCTGAATTTGTTGTCGTATCATCAAGTCCTTGTGACGCTATTTGGTTGCGTAGAATGCTTGAACCTTTGCACTTTCAGTGAAAAAGTCCAACATCAATCTTTTGTCACAATGTTTCAGCAACGAAACTTTCTAAAGATTCAGTTTTACATGGAAGGAGTAAACCTGACATGTGCTACCACCACTTGTGTGATCGATGCAAGGATGGTATTATTGATTTAGTATTTTGTAAACGGCCGGTATCTTGACAAAAACTTCTAAGCTTACTGTATTTTAAGAACTTGGAGGTTTACTTGGAACATTCTCCCCAAAAGAAGTTGTTCCAGATTAGCATGAAAAGGGTTGGAGTTGCGCATATAAACTGATGTCTTGATGACATTAAATTTAAGAAGAGTGTTAAGTAGTTGTTTTTCGCAGTTTAATCAAATTTGTCTTAGTCCACAGGTTGTGACATGTGTATGACCCATTCTCCTTAGGATGATGCGATGAATTTTGCAATTGTTAGTTGTGGGATAGTTGTTCTTTATTTAGGACGTGTTCTTACATTGTATTGTTATACATTCAACCCTTTCAGCCAATAAACTTCAGAGTTAAATCTAATATCTCTTCTCTTGCATATACAGAAAGTTTTGTCATATCTCTTACAGTTATGCACAAAATATGAATAGGTCCAACAAAATTATAAAAAAAATCGCATGTAATACATAGTCAACAAAAATAAAAATAATAAAAGACTTAAAACTTCAAAAATGCGCCATACATCTACTAGCGTTCAGGATTAGCTTAACGGATTATAGTATGAGGTGGGGTATCTCTAAAAATCATCACTGCATCTACAAAAGTTAGCATATTTTGCAGGTAAAAGTAACCGTGCTTTGCAAGTAAAAATTCTAACGATTGTAAAATAATAATTATTATTATTATTATACACACACTAGTCATGATGTAATTAGCAGTCAACTAATTATACAATTCAACATGTACTACTTTTCCTTGATATATAATAATATATTGTAGTACATTCTAATAATCGTAAATATATTTATAAATATCACTAGTCATGATGTAATTAGCAGTCAACTAATTCTACAATTCAACATGTACTACTTTTCCTTGATATATAATAATATATTATTATATTATATGCTTGAATTTTCATTTGATATAAAATATATAATTAATCTTGAACAGCATTCCCACTAGGGCTGTCAATTTCCAGCACGACCCGAAAATTACACGTAAATTAGCAGGTTAATCAGACCTGGTTAAGTTGGCGGGTCATTTACGGGTCAACCCGAATTTGACCTGTTTATAAACGGATGGGTTTCGGATTGACCCGTGAACCCAAATTTGACCCGTTTATAACCCGTTTATATTTATATGGGTTGACCCGACCCGATTATGACATGTGAACCCGAATTTGATCCGTTTATAACCCGTTTATACTTATATGAGTTGACCCGACCCGATTAATGACCCGTGAATCCGAATTTGACACGTTTATGACCCGTTTATGATCCATTTATACCTTATACGGGTTGACCCGACCCGTTTACGACCTGACCCGGTTATAATCGGGTTACACAGGTCGGGTCGGATCAACCCGTTTTTAATCGGGTCGGCTTCGGATTGAGCTATTTCTGATCTGTTTAATAAACGGGTTGATCCGACCCATTTAAAATCAATCCGAACCCGACTTGACCCGACCCGAATCCGAACCCGACTTGACCCGACCCGAACCCGAACCCGATCCATTGACAGTCCTATTCCCACTCTTGTCAACAGTCTAAAAAGGCCAAACATATTATACTGCAACGATTACTTTATGAAATAAGTTGAACACTTGAACCTCTGTAAATACCACCCCATTATTCAGCTTCTTCACAAACTTTATTATTTCTCTCGTACTAGAAAGTATACTTCTACCTTTCTACGATACAATAGTACATTCTGCAATGGCCTTGAGTTACAGTGAAGAATTCATTACCACAATTGCCCCTGCAAGACTATTCGAAGCTGGAGCAGTCGACATTCATACCCTTGCTCCCAAAATTTTGCCTCAGTTTGTTGCTGAATTCAAAATTGTTGAGGGTGATGGTGGCGCTGGCACTATCAAGAAAGTTGTTTTTGCAGAAGGTAGGTTAGTGTGTAGATAACCTTCCTCTAACAGTAATAACAAAGACGACCAAATATAACTACCCTAGAGCTTCCAAATCCGAAGCTTAAGTTGGAGTCGTTGTGTGAGGTTTGGTCTCTGGATGTCTATTCAATATGCGCCCGTGTCACATTAGTTTTAAAATGAAAAGTGCTCAATTATTATTTTTATTAAAAAATAATAATTTAAAACTCCTCTGTCGGTTATATGAAATTTCTATAGACAAACCCAACTAATTTAGTTTATGTGTCCGAACATTCCAATTATGGAATTGATATTCCCTTGATTGTTGAAGGTGCCGTTACAACGCAAATGATTACGCAAAAATTGTGTAGCTGTAAGTAATAATTTATTAAATGAGACATTTTATAGTTTTGTATGCTACATAATGCAGCAATACCTTGGGACTATGTACTGGAAAGTGTGGACTTGCTTGACAAAGAGAATTTCGAAGTCCATTACACAATTTTTGAGGGGGGTGATTTTGGCAAGACCATAAAAAAGGCTTGCTATGTGATAAAACTCACGCCATTACCAGAAGGCGGCTGCATTTGCAAAGTAAGTGCAGATTTCCACCCAATGGAAGGAGTGGAGCTCAATGTAGAAGCTATGGAAACAATGAAGGCACAAGATATTGGACAGTTTAAGGCTGTCGAGGCTTACCTATTGGCTAATCCAGAAGCATATGTTTGATTGTATTAGATTAGAGAGTGAGGTCTATGCATGTGCACAAGCATGCTGTGTTATATGAATATGCTGTGTGATATGAATAAAGTGTCAATAAGCTCTTTGTTAAAGAAAGATTAGTGGATTTGGCTGTGGGATCGGGAGTAGTATGTGAAATAATATTTGTAACTGCGCTATCGTGTTGTGTTGTATAAGCATATGTCGCAAACTAATGTATGTTAAAATTATAGTCATTAGAGTTAGGCAAAAAGTTATGTTTCTGATGCAGTACTTTGAAGCAGATTGTGAATGATAGCATATACTGTATAGCAATGCATATGATTTATTTTACTGAAAAGGAACTTTCAATTTCATGGATAAAGTTCAGTAAAGTTCATGATGTTTAACTTCCTTTGAACAGAATTAATTAGAAATCGGTAAACTGAAGTATGAAGTGAACATACATGTATATAGCTCGTTGCATCTGTAAATTTGGTGGTCAACCGATAAAAGGCTTTCATTAATTAATCTCATTTGTATATTCTTCTCTTTATTCATCGCCCCTTAATACCTTGTCCAGCTTTCATCACGGACTCATCACACCATCAATCAATTTCATGGAAAACTAGGTATGTTAATGTGTACAAAGGCTAAAAGTCATATGTTACATTATACAATTAAATTACATTTTATATTACATGAAATATTAAAGTAAAAATTAACTGGCCCCACAAAACAAACGAGGATTGAAAAATGAACCAAATATACAGTAAATGACGCTGGAGGAGGCGCGGAGTCAATGAAAACCAACAATGAAATATTTGGTTTCTTAGCTTATGCACGTATGTCAGACAAGAAGAGGAAAAAATTTGATGGAAAAAGCCGAAAAATGTATATTTTTGAAGTTAGCAGGCACTCTAAAAGCTTATAGATAGTTCAATACTAATACAAAGAAAATAGTTGTGAGCAAGAATGTTATTTTTTGTGAAGAAAGAATCTGCAAATGGCTTAATGGTGCTGCAGAAGTAGGGCAAGAGCATATTCCGATGAGTTTCAATCAAAGTTTGAGGTTTTTTCCGAAACACCAAAATTCCGATTGTCCCGTTTCGATTTTGGTAGGACCGAAACGAGAATGAATCAAAATTCCGGTTTAATAAAAGACTACTAAACTTCAAATTTTAAAAAATAAATCAAAAATAAAGTATCAATTTGAGTTTTAAACATATGATTATTTAAAGTATAACATAGAAAACAAACAAATTAGAAAATATATGAATAGTGCAATTAAAAAAGTTCAAAATGAAATAATAAATAAATATTTATGGTTAATCAATATTGTTTGTTTTTAAATTATTTTAAAATTGAATATAAAATATACATGTTGTTTCAATAAACTAAACGAAATCCGAAATAAAAAATAAGTAACGAAATCCAAAATCCAAAATCAATATTTATGGTTAATCAATATAATGAGTAGTTATACGAAAAATAAGTAACGAAAAACCAAATAAAAACTGCAATCAAGTTTTACGGATTAAATCAAAATTCCTAAAGTTACAAAATATCAAAACCAAAATTGAGCTCTAAAAAACCTAGGTTTCAACGAAGAGATGGAAACGGAGAACAGTCAACAAACACAAGAGTCTCTCTCAAGATTTCTCCACGATCTTCCCAACGAATGTCAACCATCAAGTCTAAACCCCGAAAGCAATAGGAAAAGATCAGCATAGATGATCAATTGTGAAGTAAGTAACATTGTTAACTGCAAAGATGATATTACTAATTATTTTGCATTGTTTGGTAACCAGCGATCCTGTAGCATTTCAAGATGCAATAAAACATCCTAAATGCAAAAAAAGTAATGGATGAGGAAATCAAAGTCAGTGATAAAACGATACCTGGGAGATGATAGAACTTCCCAAAGATAAGAAGTCAACTGAAGTCAAATGGGTTTACAAAAAGAAGCTCAATGCAAATGAAAAGGTTGATAAGTAGAACACACCTCGTTGAGATGGGAAATCAAGAATATGATTATAAGGAAGTACTTGCTCCGGTTGCAAGGCTTGATACTATTAGATTGGCGCTTTCAATTGCAGACCGGAATTCTAGGTCCATCTGTCAAGTTAGATTTAAAATCAACATTTCTGCATGGTCTATCTTGTATAAAAAGGATAGAAACCCAAGTTTGATTGGATATTCGGATAGTGAATATGTCTATGATATTAATGATAGAATGAGTGCTTTGGTTTTGTGTTTATAATGAGTTTCGAAGCTATTTCTCGCTTCGAATAAGCAACAGATAGCGACATTATCAATTACTAAAGCTGAATTTGTTGTCGTATCATCAAAGTTCTTGTGAAGCTATTTGGTTGCGTAGAATACTTGAATTTTTGCACTTTCACCGAAAAAGTCCAACATCAATCTTTGGTCACAACATTTCAGCAACGAAACTTTCCAAAAATTCAGTTTTACATGGATTACTTGTGTGATCAGTGTAAGGATGGTATTATTGATTTAGTATATTGTAAATGAGAGGACCAAATTGTCAATATCTTGATAAAAAATTTGAAGCCTGCTGTATTTTTAAAACTTAGAAGTTTGCTTGGAATATGCTGCACAAAAGAAGCTGTTCCAGATTAGCATAAACAGAGTTCGAGTCACACGTGTAAACTGATGACTCGATGACATTAAGTTTAAGGGGAGCGTTAAGTAGGTGTTTCTTGCAGTTTAATCAAATTTGTTTTAGCCCACAGGATGCGACAGTGTGTATGACCTATTCTCCTTAGGATGATGCGATGAATTTTGCTACTGTTAGAAGGGGGATAGTTGTATTGTTATACATTCAAAACTTTCAGTCAATAAACTTCAATTTCAAATCTAATATCTCTTCCCTTGCATAAACAGAAAGTTTATCAGATCTTTTAAAGTTATGCACAAAATATGAATAAGTCAAACAAAAAAATATATATCAAATATCTACTAGCGTTTAGGATTAGCTTAACGGATTATAGTATGAAGTTGGGATCTCTAAAAATCATCACTGCATCTACAAAAGTTTGCATACTTTGCAGATAAAAGTAACCGTACTTTGCAAGTAAAAATTCTAATGAGAGTAAACAAATTGTAGTCATTACTCCACATGATATATTCACCTCTTCTCAGTCATCTATATAAACATCGCTTCTATTTGTGGCAAACAAATGTTAAACAGCAGGGAAAATGCGCCTAAAATAGTGATATAGCCACTATATCACAGTAGTTAAAAATTGAAACTCCTTTTTTCACATGTTTTATGATAATCTGTTTTAATCAACCAATTCTTCAAGAATGAAAACATAATTACAAATTTTCAAATGATTTGAACAAACGGTCAAATGTTTCTCACCAACTACAATATTCAATATGGAGATTGGGCAGTGCATCGTTATACACACATACATACATATACATACATGCATATACATATATATGGAGAGAGAGACATGCACGCACTCTCTCTACTTTACTTTTCCTTAATATAATACATACACACATATATACACATAAATACATACTAGTAAAGCACTAGTGATGATGTAATTAGCATTCAACTAATGTTACAATTCAACATCTACTACTTTTCCTTGATATATATTAATATATTATGACATTATGTGTTTGAATACTATTTGTTATATTAAATATAATTAATCTTGAACAACATACCCATTCTTCACTTTACTTATCAATTGTCAATAGTCTAAAAAGGCTATATGACATAAGTTGAACACTTGAACCTCTATAAATACCATCCAGCTATTCAGTTACTTCACAAACCCAATATCTCTCTCGTACTAGAAAATATACTTCAAGCTATCTACAATAAAATAATACATTTTGCAATGACCTTGAGTTACAGCGAAGAATTTGATACCAGAATTGCCCCTGCAAGACTATTCGAAGCTGGAGCAGTCGACATTCATACCCTTGCTCCCAAAATTTTGCCTCAGTTTGTTGCTGAATTCAAAATTGTTGAGGGTGATGGTGGCGCTGGCACTATCAAGAAAGTTGTCTTCGCAGAAGGTAAGTTAGTGAGTGTAGATAACCTTCCAATAATAGTAATAACAAAGTCAACCGAATATGACTCACCCAGAGCTTCCAAATCCGAAGCCTGAGTTGGAGTCATTCTGTGAGGTCTGGATGCCTATTCAATATGTGCCCATACCACTTTAATTTTTAAAATAAAAAGCACGTTTATTGAAAAAAATTAAAACTTTTCAAACTCCTCCGAGGCATATATGGAATTTTTACAGACAAACCCAACTAATTTAGTTAATGTGTCCGAATATTCCAATTATGGAACTGATCTTCCTTTGATTGTTGAAGGTGCTCTTATAACACAAATGATTATACAAAAGTTATGCAGCTATCATAAAATGCAAAATTTTATTGTTTTGTATGCTACATAATGCAGCAATACCTTGGGACTACGTACTGGAAAGTGTGGACTTGCTAGACAGAGAGAATTTTGAAGTCCATTACACAATTTTTGAAGGAGGTGATTTTGGGACAACCATAAAAAAGGCTTGCTATGTGATAAAACTCACCCCGTTACCTGAAGGCGGCTGCATTTGCAAAGTCAGTGCAGATTTCCACCCAATGGAAGGAGTGGAGCTTAATGTAGAAGCTATGGAAACAATGAAGGCACAAGATATTGGACAGTTTAAGGCTGTTGAGGCATATCTATTGGCTAATCCAAACGCATATGTTTAATTATATTACATTAACTTGTGTGTGTAATTATGTTGTGTTATATTCGGTTTCAAGAAGTCACTTTCTTAGTGAAAGAGTAGTGGATTCGGCTGTAAGATTGGTAGTGATGTGTGATACAATATTCCTAACTGTGTAATAGCTGTGTTATATAAACTTAATGTTATATAAACTACTGTATGCTAAAATTATAGTCATTTGAGTTGGGCTAAAAGCTACGTTCCTGATACAGTCCTTTGAATTGCAATCAAATCATAAACCAATGGAGAAGGTCACTGATGTTTACTTTCCTTTCAATAAAATGCACAGTAGACGTGGATGGCAAAGAAGGATTTCTTTCTGAATTTTCAACAAAAATTACCACATTAATATAAAATGCGGATAATTGGATGGCAAAGAAGGATTTCTTTCTGACCTTTCAACAAAAATTAACACATTAATATAAAACACAATTGGTGATTCGAAAAAATTTAAACTGTTGTATTTTTTTTGTCCTTGTATAAAAGGTGAAAATCAAGGGCAATCCTGACGGAGATTCACTGCGTCACCAATTATGTCAATATTTCCTGTCAACAAATGTGTCACATTTTCTGTCCCAATGCGTGTCTTGGACAATGTCAAATTATTTGACTTTTATGAATTTTATTCCTATATATGGTTATTGGAAGACCTGCAAAATATAAGTGGACCTTAAATTTGACTTTTATACAAGCAAATAGGCAGATAATTAATTGAAAGGGAGCTAGTTCCAAAATATTGAAAGGGAAACGTAGAAAGCATTTGTACTTATTCACACAATTCGCGTTTATTATTCACGCCATTCATAACATGATTTGAACCTATAACTGCTAACGCTTTGTTTTATGAATATCAGTTTGTACGACCTAATTCACAATCCTACCTAAACATTCTTCCTCGACCAAATTTTCAGAACAGATTAGTTGATTTAGCCTACTGATTGAACGCGTAAGTTCTAAATTAACGTACCATTGGAAAACTTATCTCTTACAAATGTCATAACCAACATTGAATGCATTTATGAGTCAAGCATTAAGACTACACAATCAAAATAACAACAGAACTTACAAGCAAAAGCAGGAACCACAATCAAAAGGATCAGAGGCGAATTTTGCCTTCTTTGAATGTCTTTTTCCGTTTGATGGAGTTTTATGGCATTATTGATAGGTTGGGATTATCAGTTGAGGCTTGCTCCCGATCTGATTCGGGCGCCATCAGAAACGAAAATGAAATAATTGACGAACTGTATAAAAGGATCGATGGGCTTTTTTCAGCTATCCTATAGGCTCTTCGAATCACCGGCTCCAAGGGGGCTTAGAAAAAGAATCGTGGCAAAAATGTGAATCTAATCATCTTTTTCTTGAAATAAAAATTAAAAAATTAAAAATTTGCTTTGAAGGAGGATAAAAACTAAATTGTTTGATTTTGTTCCATTTATCATGTTCATTCCGTAAAAATTTCAATTTTGAACGAAATCCCCTAAATTTATACACTTTATCAAAGATGAGTCTCTTTAATAAATTTGGAATTCAGTGCACGAGGCTTCTGCACGATAGCGGGCACTGAGTAGGCTGATAATGTACGCAGTCTTTCCCTCGTATTTCGAAGAGGCTATTTTCGAATTCGAACATGGACATGCGAGTAAAAAATGGAGTCTCTTTAATAATTCCCAAATACACAACAAAACCTAAGTATAACCACTTTCTACTTAGAAACTCATGTTCTCCAGCGCCTTAAGTGCAAAATGGAATTGATTGTGTTATTCTTACGTTGAACGTAAGCATAGATGTAAAGGATTACGTCTGCACTATGCAAAAGTGCATTCAAAAGTTGTAAAGTTCAACACTGACCAAGATTTACGTTCAACTTAAATATCTTAAGTTTAAATCCCTTAAGTGTGAGATTTTGATTTATAATTATAAAATTGATTGAATTAACTAGTATATAAGTCGTGCGTTGCATATGGTAAATTTGTAAACTATATACTAGGGCTGTTATGGTAACGGTAAATTTACCATTACCATACCATTACCAGCCAATCGGTTACCATTTTCGAGTGAAATCGGTATACCAGTTTAATCGGTACGGTAACGGTAAATTTACCATTTTCTACGGTAAATCATCGGTAACATTTCCTCAATACCAACGGTAACGGTAATTTTACCAGTCAATTTATAATACATGTATATTCATGTAACATGCATTATTGTAGGCATTTAAAACCAAGCAAATGATTAAATTTAGTTTATTAACCACGTGAAATAATGTTAAATACACTTCACTTCTTTCTCATTTATGTCTTTTATTAAGTAACACTATAAATTGTATAATGAAGCACCGTTATGGTGTGAATACGTGTTATGTTACTAACTTTTTTAGACAAACGCTAATTTACCATTACCAGTGTAACGGTTACCAGATTATCGGTATACCAGTCTTCGGTATACCAGTCTATCGGTAACGGTAACGGTAAGCAATTTTCGCTTACCAGTAAAAATGGTACGGTAACGGTATTTGTGAAATGGTAACGGTAACCATTACCATAACAGCCCTACTATATACCGCTTAAATTTCAGACATACTATTAAAATATTATATTTTATATGATGAATTTGTTGAAATGGATGAGCTTTAAATTAAACATGACACTTTTGTTGCTTTATAGAGATTGTTTTTTTTATAACAAGAGTGATTACATAGATTTTGTTATTTAATTTATATAATCTTTGTGTATTTTAAAGAAAAATGAGTATTGTTGTGTTTGTTAATATTAATAAGATATATACCGAATATGTTGTTTTCAAGAATCCAACAACTGGTAAGTAAATTAATGAATACAATTAATCGTATTTATTTGTAAATTTAAATTTCAAGGTTTATTTGTTTTTAAAATTGATAATGTAATAAAAATGCATCAACATATTTTATGCATTTAAAAGTTTTGTGACAAATATCAAAATATTCTTTTGAAATAAACACATTATACTAACAACTTTGAACAAAATAATCACTACAAGAGAAACAGGGATTTCCGACGGCTCGCAGCCGTCGCGAGCCGTCGGAAATGCCGTCGGATTACGACCACGAATTTCGTCCATTTCCGATGGCTTCGACGAAGTAATTACGACGGCTACCGACGGCTCTTCCGACGGTTTTTCCGACGACGACGACATCCACGTGGCATGGAAATTTCCCAAAAAACCATCGCACGCCGTCGAAAGTCTCGTCTAGATAGCCGTCGCTAGCCGTCGAAAATTTTGGCACGTAAGCTGCCGGGAGCCGTCGGAAATCTGGGTACATTTTTTTCCCCTGCAGTTGAGCATCGCTTCCATAACAATATATAATACAACTCATCAAAATCGATATATAAGCTGAAATTAATATCAATATCAATATAAACATCATCATATCAAATGCAAACATATTCAGTCAATACAAAAAAAACCTTTCATCATCAGTCTCACTCATCCGACTGCAATATTTACATCAAGCATCAATGTACAATATATACATCCAACATCAAGCTCCACAAATCAACTCCACAAATCAATCCCATAAATCAACCAAACAAATCAATGTTAAACACCACATGTCCATAAATCAACTCTCACCATCACTCAACGTTTATATACACCAGTTTCAAAAAAAAATCCAAATCGTATCTCATGACTCATCATCGGCTCCGGAACCACCGGACGAAGGGAATGCTCCATGACGCTCCATATACACGGCCAAACGCCGGTTCAGTTGCTTCATTTGTGCTACTCGGAGACGGTCCTGCTGCTGCAACCGTGCAATCTGCTGTCGAAGCTCATTAATCTTCGTGGTGTCCTGAGCCCTTTGGTAAGCCATTTGTGATGCCCGAGCCTACAAAAAGAGTCGAAATCTGTTTAAGTTATTACGTAACTTTTATAAAAATTAAGCAAATTTTACAACTTAGTTAATTTTTATAAATTACCGATTGATTGTCGTAGCCGTAGCGTCTATTTCTTTGTGTCGGGTCCATAACAGAATCGAAGTGTCCTCATCATCAGCGGTCAACTGCTTCCGTCCCGAACGCTCAAGCATCTGCACACGTACTTGCATAATTTTCCCGCAACGCAAAATTAAATACAAATAAATATTACATGACATTATTATAATATTTTATAACTAATTAATTAAAATAATCATTATTAATAACTTATAACTTAAAATATACTTACATATGCGACGTATGCTTTATCATCCTCATGCCAAGCATACGACACTATTCCCTCATCGTATGTCTAGCTGACGGCATGGGTATGCTCAAATACGTCTATATACGAGACAGGACCCCATGCGCTCTTTTCTGCAATAATTGGTGTTTGTTCACACAAATTTATACTAAAAATGTAATAACTATTCGTAATTGCAATTAATCAATTTACCGGGTCCTCACGATGATGCTGAAATGATTTCGAGCCACCACGGTGTGTGACTAGATTTTTCTGCCTATTCGCGGAGTTCCTGTCCGACTCCGCCTGCAAATTAAAAATTAAGATTATATTTTACAGATATAAATTATGTATTATGTACTGAATAAATTAAGGTGATGTCTGATAGACTTATCCTGAATTCGTCGCTATCCCACCATGCGGCCCAAGCATCCCAAACGTTGGCGCTCATCCATCTTGGCTTCTTCCCCCTTTTTCTTATAGTAGACATCGTATCCTTATAATTCTTTGCCACTATAGAATTCCAGTGGCACTGGCAAAGAGACACGTCCTCCTCTTGTAAGTCTACCGCCCCCTGTATTTATGTTGAACAAATATAAATTATACATTTATACTTAGTCGGCAAATTGTAAAGTGATTATATATAATGATATATAATTTTACACTTATCAGGAAGTCATACCAGATGCTCTCCCGTACATAGCCTGGGATCATGCTCCATTTTGGCCAGCATGCAGTCATACAGCTCATGTATGCCTGCTTCGATGTGCTGAGAACAATGTTTGAAGGCTCAAGCTCAAAACCCCTGCATTAAATATGATACAGACAAATCATGACTAATATATCATACAAAATATTTATAATGCTGAAGTAAATTTAATACTTACGAGCCATCAGCTTTCGGTAGCAATCTAACTACCATACGCGGCGCCTCCTGCGAAGGGCCGCTGCCATCACCTCCGCTGCGACCGGTCCCTCTCTGAGACGAAGAGGGGGAACCAGACTGTGAAGAACTCCGTCGCTTAGAGAAGAACATCTGTAATACCTATCATATACATATTATTTTATTATGGCAGAACATATCATTCAATTATGAGTAAACATATCAAGATTTAACATCAATAATCGCAAATAACACACAAAAAAGTTCTAGTCGTTTTCTGATTCAGACTCGGTCACATACTCTATATTGTTTTCTTCTGTGGTCTCAAATGCTTCTACTAATACATTTGATTCATCATTTAGAGGTCCAAAATCGGTTTGATCATCTGTTATTGCAATTTCGTCATTTTCCTCGATATCCGCTAGGTATGCTTATTCGTCCGGAATATATTTCTCCATGACGATCCCAAAGGGGTTTCTTAGCAGCATCCAATGAATCATAAATTTTTTTGCTCCAATACTTGATTCTTCTTCGACATTGACATCGTTACCATCAACTTCAGCAGTAGGAAATATTGAACGTGCTGCATCTTCAACCATATCTTCTATGAGATTCGTCGGAACAATTTCATTATCCACCTCCTTCTCCGAATGTATGTGCTATAAGTTCTCCATGACGATCCCACACCAAATAATTCGGCACGAAACCATATTGGTGCAAATGAACTATTACCATATCCGGTATCAAATGCTTCAATAATTTTCACCTACTACATGGACAACGAATTTTTTCGTCGTTCCCATTATTACTTAAAGCGAATTCAATAAAGACGTGTACACCATTTTGAAAATGTTCGCTTATTGAGCCTCCAATTTCTCTTCTTTGTTGGTACATCCAGCTCCGATCGATAAAATAATTGACCATTTTTCCTACTTTATAACATAAAAACGCATTAATCATTTACGTATTGACATTTTATTTTTCAATTAAATCATACATTTAAATTTTCGCAAATATCTAATATTATTCTATTTAATTTTATTTTCAAAAGGATTTACACAAATTATTATACGAATATAATCTATAATTTTTAGGTTATTGTTTTACACTTTGATGGTTGGTCATCCTACTTTCCATTACAAACACAGTAGTAATTTTATTATGTAAATCATTTCATTTTAAATGATTCAACAAAATTTCGTCGGCACTTCCTCTTTGTTCCCTGTATCGTACACATAAGCGTGTACACAGGGAACAAAAAGAAAGTGTTGTCGAAATTTTGTGAACCGTTTAAAATGAAATGATTTGCAAAATATAATTACTTTATTGTGTTTGTAATTTGTCCAATACAGGGACAAATCCGACAAATATTGTATCGGATGAATATAAATGTTTGTTCTATGATAAAAACGAATATCCATACAGCGATCATATACAATATGTGATAAAACTCACGCCATTACCAGAAGGCGGCTGCATTTGCAAAGTAAGTGCAGATTTCCACCCAATGGAAGGAGTGGAGCTCAATGTAGAAGCTATGGAAACAATGAAGGCACAAGATATTGGACAGTTTAAGGCTGTCGAGGCTTACCTATTGGCTAATCCAGAAGCATATGTTTGATTGTATTAGATTAGAGAGTGAGGTCTATGCATGTGCACAAGCATGCTGTGTTATATGAATATGCTGTGTGATATGAATAAAGTGTCAATAAGCTCTTTGTTAAAGAAAGATTAGTGGATTTGGCTGTGGGATCGGGAGTAGTATGTGAAATAATATTTGTAACTGCGCTATCGTGTTGTGTTGTATAAGCATATGTCGCAAACTAATGTATGTTAAAATTATAGTCATTAGAGTTAGGCAAAAAGTTATGTTTCTGATGCAGTACTTTGAAGCAGATTGTGAATGATAGCATATACTGTATAGCAATGCATATGATTTATTTTACTGAAAAGGAACTTTCAATTTCATGGATAAAGTTCAGTAAAGTTCATGATGTTTAACTTCCTTTGAACAGAATTAATTAGAAATCGGTAAACTGAAGTATGAAGTGAACATACCTGTATATAGCTCGTTGCATCTGTAAATTTGGTGGTCAACCGATAAAAGGCTTTCATTAATTAATCTCATTTGTATATTCTTCTCTTTATTCATCGCCCCTTAATACCTTGTCCAGCTTTCATCACGGACTCATCACACCATCAATCAATTTCATGGAAAACTAGGTATGTTAATGTGTACAAAGGCTAAAAGTCATATGTTACATTATACAATTAAATTACATTTTATATTACATGAAATATTAAAGTAAAAATTAACTGGCCCCACAAAACAAACGAGGATTGAAAAATGAACCAAATATACAGTAAATGACGCTGGAGGAGGCGCGGAGTCAATGAAAACCAACAATGAAATATTTGGTTTCTTAGCTTATGCACGTATGTCAGACAAGAAGAGGAAAAAATTTGATGGAAAAAGCCGAAAAATGTATATTTTTGAAGTTAGCAGGCACTCTAAAAGCTTATAGATAGTTCAATACTAATACAAAGAAAATAGTTGTGAGCAAGAATGTTATTTTTTGTGAAGAAAGAATCTGCAAATGGCTTAATGGTGCTGCAGAAGTAGGGCAAGAGCATATTCCGATGAGTTTCAATCAAAGTTTGAGGTTTTTTCCGAAACACCAAAATTCCGATTGTCCCGTTTCGATTTTGGTAGGACCGAAACGAGAATGAATCAAAATTCCGGTTTAATAAAAGACTACTAAACTTCAAATTTTAAAAAATAAATCAAAAATAAAGTATCAATTTGAGTTTTAAACATATGATTATTTAAAGTATAACATAGAAAACAAACAAATTAGAAAATATATGAATAGTGCAATTAAAAAAGTTCAAAATGAAATAATAAATAAATATTTATGGTTAATCAATATTGTTTGTTTTTAAATTATTTTAAAATTGAATATAAAATATACATGTTGTTTCAATAAACTAAACGAAATCCGAAATAAAAAATAAGTAACGAAATCCAAAATCCAAAATCAATATTTATGGTTAATCAATATAATGAGTAGTTATACGAAAAATAAGTAACGAAAAACCAAATAAAAACTGCAATCAAGTTTTACGGATTAAATCAAAATTCCTAAAGTTACAAAATATCAAAACCAAAATTGAGCTCTAAAAAACCTAGGTTTCAACGAAGAGATGGAAACGGAGAACAGTCAACAAACACAAGAGTCTCTCTCAAGATTTCTCCACGATCTTCCCAACGAATGTCAACCATCAAGTCTAAACCCCGAAAGCAATAGGAAAAGATCAGCATAGATGATCAATTGTGAAGTAAGTAACATTGTTAACTGCAAAGATGATATTACTAATTATTTTGCATTGTTTGGTAACCAGCGATCCTGTAGCATTTCAAGATGCAATAAAACATCCTAAATGCAAAAAAAGTAATGGATGAGGAAATCAAAGTCAGTGATAAAACGATACCTGGGAGATGATAGAACTTCCCAAAGATAAGAAGTCAACTGAAGTCAAATGGGTTTACAAAAAGAAGCTCAATGCAAATGAAAAGGTTGATAAGTAGAACACACCTCGTTGAGATGGGAAATCAAGAATATGATTATAAGGAAGTACTTGCTCCGGTTGCAAGGCTTGATACTATTAGATTGGCGCTTTCAATTGCAGACCGGAATTCTAGGTCCATCTGTCAAGTTAGATTTAAAATCAACATTTCTGCATGGTCTATCTTGTATAAAAAGGATAGAAACCCAAGTTTGATTGGATATTCGGATAGTGAATATGTCTATGATATTAATGATAGAATGAGTGCTTTGGTTTTGTGTTTATAATGAGTTTCGAAGCTATTTCTCGCTTCGAATAAGCAACAGATAGCGACATTATCAATTACTAAAGCTGAATTTGTTGTCGTATCATCAAAGTTCTTGTGAAGCTATTTGGTTGCGTAGAATACTTGAATTTTTGCACTTTCACCGAAAAAGTCCAACATCAATCTTTGGTCACAACATTTCAGCAACGAAACTTTCCAAAAATTCAGTTTTACATGGATTACTTGTGTGATCAGTGTAAGGATGGTATTATTGATTTAGTATATTGTAAATGAGAGGACCAAATTGTCAATATCTTGATAAAAAATTTGAAGCCTGCTGTATTTTTAAAACTTAGAAGTTTGCTTGGAATATGCTGCACAAAAGAAGCTGTTCCAGATTAGCATAAACAGAGTTCGAGTCACACGTGTAAACTGATGACTCGATGACATTAAGTTTAAGGGGAGCGTTAAGTAGGTGTTTCTTGCAGTTTAATCAAATTTGTTTTAGCCCACAGGATGCGACAGTGTGTATGACCTATTCTCCTTAGGATGATGCGATGAATTTTGCTACTGTTAGAAGGGGGATAGTTGTATTGTTATACATTCAAAACTTTCAGTCAATAAACTTCAATTTCAAATCTAATATCTCTTCCCTTGCATAAACAGAAAGTTTATCAGATCTTTTAAAGTTATGCACAAAATATGAATAAGTCAAACAAAAAAATATATATCAAATATCTACTAGCGTTTAGGATTAGCTTAACGGATTATAGTATGAAGTTGGGATCTCTAAAAATCATCACTGCATCTACAAAAGTTTGCATACTTTGCAGATAAAAGTAACCGTACTTTGCAAGTAAAAATTCTAATGAGAGTAAACAAATTGTAGTCATTACTCCACATGATATATTCACCTCTTCTCAGTCATCTATATAAACATCGCTTCTATTTGTGGCAAACAAATGTTAAACAGCAGGGAAAATGCGCCTAAAATAGTGATATAGCCACTATATCACAGTAGTTAAAAATTGAAACTCCTTTTTTCACATGTTTTATGATAATCTGTTTTAATCAACCAATTCTTCAAGAATGAAAACATAATTACAAATTTTCAAATGATTTGAACAAACGGTCAAATGTTTCTCACCAACTACAATATTCAATATGGAGATTGGGCAGTGCATCGTTATACACACATACATACATATACATACATGCATATACATATATATGGAGAGAGAGACATGCACGCACTCTCTCTACTTTACTTTTCCTTAATATAATACATACACACATATATACACATAAATACATACTAGTAAAGCACTAGTGATGATGTAATTAGCATTCAACTAATGTTACAATTCAACATCTACTACTTTTCCTTGATATATATTAATATATTATGACATTATGTGTTTGAATACTATTTGTTATATTAAATATAATTAATCTTGAACAACATACCCATTCTTCACTTTACTTATCAATTGTCAATAGTCTAAAAAGGCTATATGACATAAGTTGAACACTTGAACCTCTATAAATACCATCCAGCTATTCAGTTACTTCACAAACCCAATATCTCTCTCGTACTAGAAAATATACTTCAAGCTATCTACAATAAAATAATACATTTTGCAATGACCTTGAGTTACAGCGAAGAATTTGATACCAGAATTGCCCCTGCAAGACTATTCGAAGCTGGAGCAGTCGACATTCATACCCTTGCTCCCAAAATTTTGCCTCAGTTTGTTGCTGAATTCAAAATTGTTGAGGGTGATGGTGGCGCTGGCACTATCAAGAAAGTTGTCTTCGCAGAAGGTAAGTTAGTGAGTGTAGATAACCTTCCAATAATAGTAATAACAAAGTCAACCGAATATGACTCACCCAGAGCTTCCAAATCCGAAGCCTGAGTTGGAGTCATTCTGTGAGGTCTGGATGCCTATTCAATATGTGCCCATACCACTTTAATTTTTAAAATAAAAAGCACGTTTATTGAAAAAAATTAAAACTTTTCAAACTCCTCCGAGGCATATATGGAATTTTTACAGACAAACCCAACTAATTTAGTTAATGTGTCCGAATATTCCAATTATGGAACTGATCTTCCTTTGATTGTTGAAGGTGCTCTTATAACACAAATGATTATACAAAAGTTATGCAGCTATCATAAAATGCAAAATTTTATTGTTTTGTATGCTACATAATGCAGCAATACCTTGGGACTACGTACTGGAAAGTGTGGACTTGCTAGACAGAGAGAATTTTGAAGTCCATTACACAATTTTTGAAGGAGGTGATTTTGGGACAACCATAAAAAAGGCTTGCTATGTGATAAAACTCACCCCGTTACCTGAAGGCGGCTGCATTTGCAAAGTCAGTGCAGATTTCCACCCAATGGAAGGAGTGGAGCTTAATGTAGAAGCTATGGAAACAATGAAGGCACAAGATATTGGACAGTTTAAGGCTGTTGAGGCATATCTATTGGCTAATCCAAACGCATATGTTTAATTATATTACATTAACTTGTGTGTGTAATTATGTTGTGTTATATTCGGTTTCAAGAAGTCACTTTCTTAGTGAAAGAGTAGTGGATTCGGCTGTAAGATTGGTAGTGATGTGTGATACAATATTCCTAACTGTGTAATAGCTGTGTTATATAAACTTAATGTTATATAAACTACTGTATGCTAAAATTATAGTCATTTGAGTTGGGCTAAAAGCTACGTTCCTGATACAGTCCTTTGAATTGCAATCAAATCATAAACCAATGGAGAAGGTCACTGATGTTTACTTTCCTTTCAATAAAATGCACAGTAGACGTGGATGGCAAAGAAGGATTTCTTTCTGAATTTTCAACAAAAATTACCACATTAATATAAAATGCGGATAATTGGATGGCAAAGAAGGATTTCTTTCTGACCTTTCAACAAAAATTAACACATTAATATAAAACACAATTGGTGATTCGAAAAAATTTAAACTGTTGTATTTTTTTTGTCCTTGTATAAAAGGTGAAAATCAAGGGCAATCCTGACGGAGATTCACTGCGTCACCAATTATGTCAATATTTCCTGTCAACAAATGTGTCACATTTTCTGTCCCAATGCGTGTCTTGGACAATGTCAAATTATTTGACTTTTATGAATTTTATTCCTATATATGGTTATTGGAAGACCTGCAAAATATAAGTGGACCTTAAATTTGACTTTTATACAAGCAAATAGGCAGATAATTAATTGAAAGGGAGCTAGTTCCAAAATATTGAAAGGGAAACGTAGAAAGCATTTGTACTTATTCACACAATTCGCGTTTATTATTCACGCCATTCATAACATGATTTGAACCTATAACTGCTAACGCTTTGTTTTA
The DNA here is from genome assembly GCA_030737815.1 of Allium fistulosum. NCBI lineage: Eukaryota > Viridiplantae > Streptophyta > Magnoliopsida > Asparagales > Amaryllidaceae > Allium > Allium fistulosum. Next base: position 1,397,702,105 of record CM060902.1, read on the forward strand.
TGAATATCAGTTTGTACGACCTAATTCACAATCCTACCTAAACATTCTTCCTCGACCAAATTTTCAGAACAGATTAGTTGATTTAGCCTACTGATTGAACGCGTAAGTTCTAAATTAACGTACCATTGGAAAACTTATCTCTTACAAATGTCATAACCAACATTGAATGCATTTATGAGTCAAGCATTAAGACTACACAATCAAAATAACAACAGAACTTACAAGCAAAAGCAGGAACCACAATCAAAAGGATCAGAGGCGAATTTTGCCTTCTTTGAATGTCTTTTTCCGTTTGATGGAGTTTTATGGCATTATTGATAGGTTGGGATTATCAGTTGAGGCTTGCTCCCGATCTGATTCGGGCGCCATCAGAAACGAAAATGAAATAATTGACGAACTGTATAAAAGGATCGATGGGCTTTTTTCAGCTATCCTATAGGCTCTTCGAATCACCGGCTCCAAGGGGGCTTAGAAAAAGAATCGTGGCAAAAATGTGAATCTAATCATCTTTTTCTTGAAATAAAAATTAAAAAATTAAAAATTTGCTTTGAAGGAGGATAAAAACTAAATTGTTTGATTTTGTTCCATTTATCATGTTCATTCCGTAAAAATTTCAATTTTGAACGAAATCCCCTAAATTTATACACTTTATCAAAGATGAGTCTCTTTAATAAATTTGGAATTCAGTGCACGAGGCTTCTGCACGATAGCGGGCACTGAGTAGGCTGATAATGTACGCAGTCTTTCCCTCGTATTTCGAAGAGGCTATTTTCGAATTCGAACATGGACATGCGAGTAAAAAATGGAGTCTCTTTAATAATTCCCAAATACACAACAAAACCTAAGTATAACCACTTTCTACTTAGAAACTCATGTTCTCCAGCGCCTTAAGTGCAAAATGGAATTGATTGTGTTATTCTTACGTTGAACGTAAGCATAGATGTAAAGGATTACGTCTACACTATGCAAAAGTGCATTCAAAAGTTGTAAAGTTCAACACTGACCAAGATTTACGTTCAACTTAAATATCTTAAGTTTAAATCCCTTAAGTGTGAGATTTTGATTTATAATTATAAAATTGATTGAATTAACTAGTATATAAGTCGTGCGTTGCATATGGTAAATTTGTAAACTATATACCGCTTAAATTTCAGACATACTATTAAAATATTATATTTTATATGATGAATTTGTTGAAATGGATGAGCTTTAAATTAAACATGACACTTTTGTTGCTTTATAGAGATTGTTTTTTTTATAACAAGAGTGATTACATAGATTTTGTTATTTAATTTATATAATCTTTGTGTATTTTAAAGAAAAATGAGTATTGTTGTGTTTGTTAATATTAATAAGATATATACCGAATATGTTGTTTTCAAGAATCCAACAACTGGTAAGTAAATTAATGAATACAATTAATCGTATTTATTTGTAAATTTAAATTTCAAGGTTTATTTGTTTTTAAAATTGATAATGTAATAAAAATGCATCAACATATTTTATGCATTTAAAAGTTTTGTGACAAATATCAAAATATTCTTTTGAAATAAACACATTATACTAACAACTTTGAACAAAATAATCACTACAAGAGAAACAGGGATTTCCGACGGCTCGCAGCCGTCGCGAGCCGTCGGAAATGCCGTCGGATTACGACCACGAATTTCGTCCATTTCCGATGGCTTCGACGAAGTAATTACGACGGCTACCGACGGCTCTTCCGACGGTTTTTCCGACGACGACGACATCCACGTGGCATGGAAATTTCCCAAAAAACCATCGCACGCCGTCGAAAGTCTCGTCTAGATAGCCGTCGCTAGCCGTCGAAAATTTTGGCACGTAAGCTGCCGGGAGCCGTCGGAAATCTGGGTACATTTTTTTCCCCTGCAGTTGAGCATCGCTTCCATAACAATATATAATACAACTCATCAAAATCGATATATAAGCTGAAATTAATATCAATATCAATATAAACATCATCATATCAAATGCAAACATATTCAGTCAATACAAAAAAAACCTTTCATCATCAGTCTCACTCATCCGACTGCAATATTTACATCAAGCATCAATGTACAATATATACATCCAACATCAAGCTCCACAAATCAACTCCACAAATCAATCCCATAAATCAACCAAACAAATCAATGTTAAACACCACATGTCCATAAATCAACTCTCACCATCACTCAACGTTTATATACACCAGTTTCAAAAAAAAATCCAAATCGTATCTCATGACTCATCATCGGCTCCGGAACCACCGGACGAAGGGAATGCTCCATGACGCTCCATATACACGGCCAAACGCCGGTTCAGTTGCTTCATTTGTGCTACTCGGAGACGGTCCTGCTGCTGCAACCGTGCAATCTGCTGTCGAAGCTCATTAATCTTCGTGGTGTCCTGAGCCCTTTGGTAAGCCATTTGTGATGCCCGAGCCTACAAAAAGAGTCGAAATCTGTTTAAGTTATTACGTAACTTTTATAAAAATTAAGCAAATTTTACAACTTAGTTAATTTTTATAAATTACCGATTGATTGTCGTAGCCGTAGCGTCTATTTCTTTGTGTCGGGTCCATAACAGAATCGAAGTGTCCTCATCATCAGTGGTCAACTGCTTCCGTCCCGAACGCTCAAGCATCTGCACACGTACTTGCATAATTTTCCCGCAACGCAAAATTAAATACAAATAAATATTACATGACATTATTATAATATTTTATAACTAATTAATTAAAATAATCATTATTAATAACTTATAACTTAAAATATACTTACATATGCGACGTATGCTTTATCATCCTCATGCCAAGCATACGACACTATTCCCTCATCGTATGTCTAGCTGACGGCATGGGTATGCTCAAATACGTCTATATACGAGACAGGACCCCATGCGCTCTTTTCTGCAATAATTGGTGTTTGTTCACACAAATTTATACTAAAAATGTAATAACTATTCGTAATTGCAATTAATCAATTTACCGGGTCCTCACGATGATGCTGAAATGATTTCGAGCCACCACGGTGTGTGACTAGATTTTTCTGCCTATTCGCGGAGTTCCTGTCCGACTCCGCCTGCAAATTAAAAATTAAGATTATATTTTACAGATATAAATTATGTATTATGTACTGAATAAATTAAGGTGATGTCTGATAGACTTATCCTGAATTCGTCGCTATCCCACCATGCGGCCCAAGCATCCCAAACGTTGGCGCTCATCCATCTTGGCTTCTTCCCCCTTTTTCTTATAGTAGACATCGTATCCTTATAATTCTTTGCCACTATAGAATTCCAGTGGCACTGGCAAAGAGACACGTCCTCCTCTTGTAAGTCTACCGCCCCCTGTATTTATGTTGAACAAATATAAATTATACATTTATACTTAGTCGGCAAATTGTAAAGTGATTATATATAATGATATATAATTTTACACTTATCAGGAAGTCATACCAGATGCTCTCCCGTACATAGCCTGGGATCATGCTCCATTTTGGCCAGCATGCAGTCATACAACTCATGTATGCCTGCTTCGATGTGCTGAGAACAATGTTTGAAGGCTCAAGCTCAAAACCCCTGCATTAAATATGATACAGACAAATCATGACTAATATATCATACAAAATATTTATAATGCTGAAGTAAATTTAATACTTACGAGCCATCAGCTTTCGGTAGCAATCTAACTACCATACGCGGCGCCTCCTGCGAAGGGCCGCTGCCATCACCTCCGCTGCGACCGGTCCCTCTCTGAGACGAAGAGGGGGAACCAGACTGTGAAGAACTCCGTCGCTTAGAGAAGAACATCTGTAATACCTATCATATACATATTATTTTATTATGGCAGAACATATCATTCAATTATGAGTAAACATATCAAGATTTAACATCAATAATCGCAAATAACACACAAAAAAGTTCTAGTCGTTTTCTGATTCAGACTCGGTCACATACTCTATATTGTTTTCTTCTGTGGTCTCAAATGCTTCTACTAATACATTTGATTCATCATTTAGAGGTCCAAAATCGGTTTGATCATCTGTTATTGCAATTTCGTCATTTTCCTCGATATCCGCTAGGTATGCTTATTCGTCCGGAATATATTTCTCCATGACGATCCCAAAGGGGTTTCTTAGCAGCATCCAATGAATCATAAATTTTTTTGCTCCAATACTTGATTCTTCTTCGACATTGACATCGTTACCATCAACTTCAGCAGTAGGAAATATTGAACGTGCTGCATCTTCAACCATATCTTCTATGAGATTCGTCGGAACAATTTCATTATCCACCTCCTTCTCCGAATGTATGTGCTATAAGTTCTCCATGACGATCCCACACCAAATAATTCGGCACGAAACCATATTGGTGCAAATGAACTATTACCATATCCGGTATCAAATGCTTCAATAATTTTCACCTACTACATGGACAACGAATTTTTTCGTCGTTCCCATTATTACTTAAAGCGAATTCAATAAAGACGTGTACACCATTTTGAAAATGTTCGCTTATTGAGCCTCCAATTTCTCTTCTTTGTTGGTACATCCAGCTCCGATCGATAAAATAATTGACCATTTTTCCTACTTTATAACATAAAAACGCATTAATCATTTACGTATTGACATTTTATTTTTCAATTAAATCATACATTTAAATTTTCGCAAATATCTAATATTATTCTATTTAATTTTATTTTCAAAAGGATTTACACAAATTATTATACGAATATAATCTATAATTTTTAGGTTATTGTTTTACACTTTGATGGTTGGTCATCCTACTTTCCATTACAAACACAGTAGTAATTTTATTATGTAAATCATTTCATTTTAAATGATTCAACAAAATTTCGTCGGCACTTCCTCTTTGTTCCCTGTATCGTACACATATGCGTGTACACAGGGAACAAAAAGAAAGTGTTGTCGAAATTTTGTGAACCGTTTAAAATGAAATGATTTGCAAAATATAATTACTTTATTGTGTTTGTAATTTGTCCAATACAGGGACAAATCCGACAAATATTGTATCGGATGAATATAAATGTTTGTTCTATGATAAAAACGAATATCCATACAGCGATCATATACAATATGTGATAAAACTCACGCCATTACCAGAAGGCGGCTGCATTTGCAAAGTAAGTGCAGATTTCCACCCAATGGAAGGAGTGGAGCTCAATGTAGAAGCTATGGAAACAATGAAGGCACAAGATATTGGACAGTTTAAGGCTGTCGAGGCTTACCTATTGGCTAATCCAGAAGCATATGTTTGATTGTATTAGATTAGAGAGTGAGGTCTATGCATGTGCACAAGCATGCTGTGTTATATGAATATGCTGTGTGATATGAATAAAGTGTCAATAAGCTCTTTGTTAAAGAAAGATTAGTGGATTTGGCTGTGGGATCGGGAGTAGTATGTGAAATAATATTTGTAACTGCGCTATCGTGTTGTGTTGTATAAGCATATGTCGCAAACTAATGTATGTTAAAATTATAGTCATTAGAGTTAGGCAAAAAGTTATGTTTCTGATGCAGTACTTTGAAGCAGATTGTGAATGATAGCATATACTGTATAGCAATGCATATGATTTATTTTACTGAAAAGGAACTTTCAATTTCATGGATAAAGTTCAGTAAAGTTCATGATGTTTAACTTCCTTTGAACAGAATTAATTAGAAATCGGTAAACTGAAGTATGAAGTGAACATACATGTATATAGCTCGTTGCATCTGTAAATTTGGTGGTCAACCGATAAAAGGCTTTCATTAATTAATCTCATTTGTATATTCTTCTCTTTATTCATCGCCCCTTAATACCTTGTCCAGCTTTCATCACGGACTCATCACACCATCAATCAATTTCATGGAAAACTAGGTATGTTAATGTGTACAAAGGCTAAAAGTCATATGTTACATTATACAATTAAATTACATTTTATATTACATGAAATATTAAAGTAAAAATTAACTGGCCCCACAAAACAAACGAGGATTGAAAAATGAACCAAATATACAGTAAATGACGCTGGAGGAGGCGCGGAGTCAATGAAAACCAACAATGAAATATTTGGTTTCTTAGCTTATGCACGTATGTCAGACAAGAAGAGGAAAAAATTTGATGGAAAAAGCCGAAAAATGTATATTTTTGAAGTTAGCAGGCACTCTAAAAGCTTATAGATAGTTCAATACTAATACAAAGAAAATAGTTGTGAGCAAGAATGTTATTTTTTGTGAAGAAAGAATCTGCAAATGGCTTAATGGTGCTGCAGAAGTAGGGCAAGAGCATATTCCGATGAGTTTCAATCAAAGTTTGAGGTTTTTTCCGAAACACCAAAATTCCGATTGTCCCGTTTCGATTTTGGTAGGACCGAAACGAGAATGAATCAAAATTCCGGTTTAATAAAAGACTACTAAACTTCAAATTTTAAAAAATAAATCAAAAATAAAGTATCAATTTGAGTTTTAAACATATGATTATTTAAAGTATAACATAGAAAACAAACAAATTAGAAAATATATGAATAGTGCAATTAAAAAAGTTCAAAATGAAATAATAAATAAATATTTATGGTTAATCAATATTGTTTGTTTTTAAATTATTTTAAAATTGAATATAAAATATACATGTTGTTTCAATAAACTAAACGAAATCCGAAATAAAAAATAAGTAACGAAATCCAAAATCCAAAATCAATATTTATGGTTAATCAATATAATGAGTAGTTATACGAAAAATAAGTAACGAAAAACCAAATAAAAACTGCAATCAAGTTTTACGGATTAAATCAAAATTCCTAAAGTTACAAAATATCAAAACCAAAATTGAGCTCTAAAAAACCTAGGTTTCAACGAAGAGATGGAAACGGAGAACAGTCAACAAACACAAGAGTCTCTCTCAAGATTTCTCCACGATCTTCCCAACGAATGTCAACCATCAAGTCTAAACCCCGAAAGCAATAGGAAAAGATCAGCATAGATGATCAATTGTGAAGTAAGTAACATTGTTAACTGCAAAGATGATATTACTAATTATTTTGCATTGTTTGGTAACCAGCGATCCTGTAGCATTTCAAGATGCAATAAAACATCCTAAATGCAAAAAAAGTAATGGATGAGGAAATCAAAGTCAGTGATAAAACGATACCTGGGAGATGATAGAACTTCCCAAAGATAAGAAGTCAACTGAAGTCAAATGGGTTTACAAAAAGAAGCTCAATGCAAATGAAAAGGTTGATAAGTAGAACACACCTCGTTGAGATGGGAAATCAAGAATATGATTATAAGGAAGTACTTGCTCCGGTTGCAAGGCTTGATACTATTAGATTGGCGCTTTCAATTGCAGACCGGAATTCTAGGTCCATCTGTCAAGTTAGATTTAAAATCAACATTTCTGCATGGTCTATCTTGTATAAAAAGGATAGAAACCCAAGTTTGATTGGATATTCGGATAGTGAATATGTCTATGATATTAATGATAGAATGAGTGCTTTGGTTTTGTGTTTATAATGAGTTTCGAAGCTATTTCTCGCTTCGAATAAGCAACAGATAGCGACATTATCAATTACTAAAGCTGAATTTGTTGTCGTATCATCAAAGTTCTTGTGAAGCTATTTGGTTGCGTAGAATACTTGAATTTTTGCACTTTCACCGAAAAAGTCCAACATCAATCTTTGGTCACAACATTTCAGCAACGAAACTTTCCAAAAATTCAGTTTTACATGGATTACTTGTGTGATCAGTGTAAGGATGGTATTATTGATTTAGTATATTGTAAATGAGAGGACCAAATTGTCAATATCTTGATAAAAAATTTGAAGCCTGCTGTATTTTTAAAACTTAGAAGTTTGCTTGGAATATGCTGCACAAAAGAAGCTGTTCCAGATTAGCATAAACAGAGTTCGAGTCACACGTGTAAACTGATGACTCGATGACATTAAGTTTAAGGGGAGCGTTAAGTAGGTGTTTCTTGCAGTTTAATCAAATTTGTTTTAGCCCACAGGATGCGACAGTGTGTATGACCTATTCTCCTTAGGATGATGCGATGAATTTTGCTACTGTTAGAAGGGGGATAGTTGTATTGTTATACATTCAAAACTTTCAGTCAATAAACTTCAATTTCAAATCTAATATCTCTTCCCTTGCATAAACAGAAAGTTTATCAGATCTTTTAAAGTTATGCACAAAATATGAATAAGTCAAACAAAAAAATATATATCAAATATCTACTAGCGTTTAGGATTAGCTTAACGGATTATAGTATGAAGTTGGGATCTCTAAAAATCATCACTGCATCTACAAAAGTTTGCATACTTTGCAGATAAAAGTAACCGTACTTTGCAAGTAAAAATTCTAATGAGAGTAAACAAATTGTAGTCATTACTCCACATGATATATTCACCTCTTCTCAGTCATCTATATAAACATCGCTTCTATTTGTGGCAAACAAATGTTAAACAGCAGGGAAAATGCGCCTAAAATAGTGATATAGCCACTATATCACAGTAGTTAAAAATTGAAACTCCTTTTTTCACATGTTTTATGATAATCTGTTTTAATCAACCAATTCTTCAAGAATGAAAACATAATTACAAATTTTCAAATGATTTGAACAAACGGTCAAATGTTTCTCACCAACTACAATATTCAATATGGAGATTGGGCAGTGCATCGTTATACACACATACATACATATACATACATGCATATACATATATATGGAGAGAGAGACATGCACGCACTCTCTCTACTTTACTTTTCCTTAATATAATACATACACACATATATACACATAAATACATACTAGTAAAGCACTAGTGATGATGTAATTAGCATTCAACTAATGTTACAATTCAACATCTACTACTTTTCCTTGATATATATTAATATATTATGACATTATGTGTTTGAATACTATTTGTTATATTAAATATAATTAATCTTGAACAACATACCCATTCTTCACTTTACTTATCAATTGTCAATAGTCTAAAAAGGCTATATGACATAAGTTGAACACTTGAACCTCTATAAATACCATCCAGCTATTCAGTTACTTCACAAACCCAATATCTCTCTCGTACTAGAAAATATACTTCAAGCTATCTACAATAAAATAATACATTTTGCAATGACCTTGAGTTACAGCGAAGAATTTGATACCAGAATTGCCCCTGCAAGACTATTCGAAGCTGGAGCAGTCGACATTCATACCCTTGCTCCCAAAATTTTGCCTCAGTTTGTTGCTGAATTCAAAATTGTTGAGGGTGATGGTGGCGCTGGCACTATCAAGAAAGTTGTCTTCGCAGAAGGTAAGTTAGTGAGTGTAGATAACCTTCCAATAATAGTAATAACAAAGTCAACCGAATATGACTCACCCAGAGCTTCCAAATCCGAAGCCTGAGTTGGAGTCATTCTGTGAGGTCTGGATGCCTATTCAATATGTGCCCATACCACTTTAATTTTTAAAATAAAAAGCACGTTTATTGAAAAAAATTAAAACTTTTCAAACTCCTCCGAGGCATATATGGAATTTTTACAGACAAACCCAACTAATTTAGTTAATGTGTCCGAATATTCCAATTATGGAACTGATCTTCCTTTGATTGTTGAAGGTGCTCTTATAACACAAATGATTATACAAAAGTTATGCAGCTATCATAAAATGCAAAATTTTATTGTTTTGTATGCTACATAATGCAGCAATACCTTGGGACTACGTACTGGAAAGTGTGGACTTGCTAGACAGAGAGAATTTTGAAGTCCATTACACAATTTTTGAAGGAGGTGATTTTGGGACAACCATAAAAAAGGCTTGCTATGTGATAAAACTCACCCCGTTACCTGAAGGCGGCTGCATTTGCAAAGTCAGTGCAGATTTCCACCCAATGGAAGGAGTGGAGCTTAATGTAGAAGCTATGGAAACAATGAAGGCACAAGATATTGGACAGTTTAAGGCTGTTGAGGCATATCTATTGGCTAATCCAAACGCATATGTTTAATTATATTACATTAACTTGTGTGTGTAATTATGTTGTGTTATATTCGGTTTCAAGAAGTCACTTTCTTAGTGAAAGAGTAGTGGATTCGGCTGTAAGATTGGTAGTGATGTGTGATACAATATTCCTAACTGTGTAATAGCTGTGTTATATAAACTTAATGTTATATAAACTACTGTATGCTAAAATTATAGTCATTTGAGTTGGGCTAAAAGCTACGTTCCTGATACAGTCCTTTGAATTGCAATCAAATCATAAACCAATGGAGAAGGTCACTGATGTTTACTTTCCTTTCAATAAAATGCACAGTAGACGTGGATGGCAAAGAAGGATTTCTTTCTGAATTTTCAACAAAAATTACCACATTAATATAAAATGCGGATAATTGGATGGCAAAGAAGGATTTCTTTCTGACCTTTCAACAAAAATTAACACATTAATATAAAACACAATTGGTGATTCGAAAAAATTTAAACTGTTGTATTTTTTTTGTCCTTGTATAAAAGGTGAAAATCAAGGGCAATCCTGACGGAGATTCACTGCGTCACCAATTATGTCAATATTTCCTGTCAACAAATGTGTCACATTTTCTGTCCCAATGCGTGTCTTGGACAATGTCAAATTATTTGACTTTTATGAATTTTATTCCTATATATGGTTATTGGAAGACCTGCAAAATATAAGTGGACCTTAAATTTGACTTTTATACAAGCAAATAGGCAGATAATTAATTGAAAGGGAGCTAGTTCCAAAATATTGAAAGGGAAACGTAGAAAGCATTTGTACTTATTCACACAATTCGCGTTTATTATTCACGCCATTCATAACATGATTTGAACCTATAACTGCTAACGCTTTGTTTTATGAATATCAGTTTGTACGACCTAATTCACAATCCTACCTAAACATTCTTCCTCGACCAAATTTTCAGAACAGATTAGTTGATTTAGCCTACTGATTGAACGCGTAAGTTCTAAATTAACGTACCATTGGAAAACTTATCTCTTACAAATGTCATAACCAACATTGAATGCATTTATGAGTCAAGCATTAAGACTACACAATCAAAATAACAACAGAACTTACAAGCAAAAGCAGGAACCACAATCAAAAGGATCAGAGGCGAATTTTGCCTTCTTTGAATGTCTTTTTCCGTTTGATGGAGTTTTATGGCATTATTGATAGGTTGGGATTATCAGTTGAGGCTTGCTCCCGATCTGATTCGGGCGCCATCAGAAACGAAAATGAAATAATTGACGAACTGTATAAAAGGATCGATGGGCTTTTTTCAGCTATCCTATAGGCTCTTCGAATCACCGGCTCCAAGGGGGCTTAGAAAAAGAATCGTGGCAAAAATGTGAATCTAATCATCTTTTTCTTGAAATAAAAATTAAAAAATTAAAAATTTGCTTTGAAGGAGGATAAAAACTAAATTGTTTGATTTTGTTCCATTTATCATGTTCATTCCGTAAAAATTTCAATTTTGAACGAAATCCCCTAAATTTATACACTTTATCAAAGATGAGTCTCTTTAATAAATTTGGAATTCAGTGCACGAGGCTTCTGCACGATAGCGGGCACTGAGTAGGCTGATAATGTACGCAGTCTTTCCCTCGTATTTCGAAGAGGCTATTTTCGAATTCGAACATGGACATGCGAGTAAAAAATGGAGTCTCTTTAATAATTCCCAAATACACAACAAAACCTAAGTATAACCACTTTCTACTTAGAAACTCATGTTCTCCAGCGCCTTAAGTGCAAAATGGAATTGATTGTGTTATTCTTACGTTGAACGTAAGCATAGATGTAAAGGATTACGTCTGCACTATGCAAAAGTGCATTCAAAAGTTGTAAAGTTCAACACTGACCAAGATTTACGTTCAACTTAAATATCTTAAGTTTAAATCCCTTAAGTGTGAGATTTTGATTTATAATTATAAAATTGATTGAATTAACTAGTATATAAGTCGTGCGTTGCATATGGTAAATTTGTAAACTATATACCGCTTAAATTTCAGACATACTATTAAAATATTATATTTTATATGATGAATTTGTTGAAATGGATGAGCTTTAAATTAAACATGACACTTTTGTTGCTTTATAGAGATTGTTTTTTTATAACAAGAGTGATTACATAGATTTTGTTATTTAATTTATATAATCTTTGTGTATTTTAAAGAAAAATGAGTATTGTTGTGTTTGTTAATATTAATAAGATATATACCGAATATGTTGTTTTCAAGAATCCAACAACTGGTAAGTAAATTAATGAATACAATTAATCGTATTTATTTGTAAATTTAAATTTCAAGGTTTATTTGTTTTTAAAATTGATAATGTAATAAAAATGCATCAACATATTTTATGCATTTAAAAGTTTTGTGACAAATATCAAAATATTCTTTTGAAATAAACACATTATACTAACAACTTTGAACAAAATAATCACTACAAGAGAAACAGGGATTTCCGACGGCTCGCAGCCGTCGCGAGCCGTCGGAAATGCCGTCGGATTACGACCACGAATTTCGTCCATTTCCGATGGCTTCGACGAAGTAATTACGACGGCTACCGACGGCTCTTCCGACGGTTTTTCCGACGACGACGACATCCACGTGGCATGGAAATTTCCCAAAAAACCATCGCACGCCGTCGAAAGTCTCGTCTAGATAGCCGTCGCTAGCCGTCGAAAATTTTGGCACGTAAGCTGCCGGGAGCCGTCGGAAATCTGGGTACATTTTTTTCCCCTGCAGTTGAGCATCGCTTCCATAACAATATATAATACAACTCATCAAAATCGATATATAAGCTGAAATTAATATCAATATCAATATAAACATCATCATATCAAATGCAAACATATTCAGTCAATACAAAAAAAACCTTTCATCATCAGTCTCACTCATCCGACTGCAATATTTACATCAAGCATCAATGTACAATATATACATCCAACATCAAGCTCCACAAATCAACTCCACAAATCAATCCCATAAATCAACCAAACAAATCAATGTTAAACACCACATGTCCATAAATCAACTCTCACCATCACTCAACGTTTATATACACCAGTTTCAAAAAAAAATCCAAATCGTATCTCATGACTCATCATCGGCTCCGGAACCACCGGACGAAGGGAATGCTCCATGACGCTCCATATACACGGCCAAACGCCGGTTCAGTTGCTTCATTTGTGCTACTCGGAGACGGTCCTGCTGCTGCAACCGTGCAATCTGCTGTCGAAGCTCATTAATCTTCGTGGTGTCCTGAGCCCTTTGGTAAGCCATTTGTGATGCCCGAGCCTACAAAAAGAGTCGAAATCTGTTTAAGTTATTACGTAACTTTTATAAAAATTAAGCAAATTTTACAACTTAGTTAATTTTTATAAATTACCGATTGATTGTCGTAGCCGTAGCGTCTATTTCTTTGTGTCGGGTCCATAACAGAATCGAAGTGTCCTCATCATCAGTGGTCAACTGCTTCCGTCCCGAACGCTCAAGCATCTGCACACGTACTTGCATAATTTTCCCGCAACGCAAAATTAAATACAAATAAATATTACATGACATTATTATAATATTTTATAACTAATTAATTAAAATAATCATTATTAATAACTTATAACTTAAAATATACTTACATATGCGACGTATGCTTTATCATCCTCATGCCAAGCATACGACACTATTCCCTCATCGTATGTCTAGCTGACGGCATGGGTATGCTCAAATACGTCTATATACGAGACAGGACCCCATGCGCTCTTTTCTGCAATAATTGGTGTTTGTTCACACAAATTTATACTAAAAATGTAATAACTATTCGTAATTGCAATTAATCAATTTACCGGGTCCTCACGATGATGCTGAAATGATTTCGAGCCACCACGGTGTGTGACTAGATTTTTCTGCCTATTCGCGGAGTTCCTGTCCGACTCCGCCTGCAAATTAAAAATTAAGATTATATTTTACAGATATAAATTATGTATTATGTACTGAATAAATTAAGGTGATGTCTGATAGACTTATCCTGAATTCGTCGCTATCCCACCATGCGGCCCAAGCATCCCAAACGTTGGCGCTCATCCATCTTGGCTTCTTCCCCCTTTTTCTTATAGTAGACATCGTATCCTTATAATTCTTTGCCACTATAGAATTCCAGTGGCACTGGCAAAGAGACACGTCCTCCTCTTGTAAGTCTACCGCCCCCTGTATTTATGTTGAACAAATATAAATTATACATTTATACTTAGTCGGCAAATTGTAAAGTGATTATATATAATGATATATAATTTTACACTTATCAGGAAGTCATACCAGATGCTCTCCCGTACATAGCCTGGGATCATGCTCCATTTTGGCCAGCATGCAGTCATACAGCTCATGTATGCCTGCTTCGATGTGCTGAGAACAATGTTTGAAGGCTCAAGCTCAAAACCCCTGCATTAAATATGATACAGACAAATCATGACTAATATATCATACAAAATATTTATAATGCTGAAGTAAATTTAATACTTACGAGCCATCAGCTTTCGGTAGCAATCTAACTACCATACGCGGCGCCTCCTGCGAAGGGCCGCTGCCATCACCTCCGCTGCGACCGGTCCCTCTCTGAGACGAAGAGGGGGAACCAGACTGTGAAGAACTCCGTCGCTTAGAGAAGAACATCTGTAATACCTATCATATACATATTATTTTATTATGGCAGAACATATCATTCAATTATGAGTAAACATATCAAGATTTAACATCAATAATCGCAAATAACACACAAAAAAGTTCTAGTCGTTTTCTGATTCAGACTCGGTCACATACTCTATATTGTTTTCTTCTGTGGTCTCAAATGCTTCTACTAATACATTTGATTCATCATTTAGAGGTCCAAAATCGGTTTGATCATCTGTTATTGCAATTTCGTCATTTTCCTCGATATCCGCTAGGTATGCTTATTCGTCCGGAATATATTTCTCCATGACGATCCCAAAGGGGTTTCTTAGCAGCATCCAATGAATCATAAATTTTTTTGCTCCAATACTTGATTCTTCTTCGACATTGACATCGTTACCATCAACTTCAGCAGTAGGAAATATTGAACGTGCTGCATCTTCAACCATATCTTCTATGAGATTCGTCGGAACAATTTCATTATCCACCTCCTTCTCCGAATGTATGTGCTATAAGTTCTCCATGACGATCCCACACCAAATAATTCGGCACGAAACCATATTGGTGCAAATGAACTATTACCATATCCGGTATCAAATGCTTCAATAATTTTCACCTACTACATGGACAACGAATTTTTTCGTCGTTCCCATTATTACTTAAAGCGAATTCAATAAAGACGTGTACACCATTTTGAAAATGTTCGCTTATTGAGCCTCCAATTTCTCTTCTTTGTTGGTACATCCAGCTCCGATCGATAAAATAATTGACCATTTTTCCTACTTTATAACATAAAAACGCATTAATCATTTACGTATTGACATTTTATTTTTCAATTAAATCATACATTTAAATTTTCGCAAATATCTAATATTATTCTATTTAATTTTATTTTCAAAAGGATTTACACAAATTATTATACGAATATAATCTATAATTTTTAGGTTATTGTTTTACACTTTGATGGTTGGTCATCCTACTTTCCATTACAAACACAGTAGTAATTTTATTATGTAAATCATTTCATTTTAAATGATTCAACAAAATTTCGTCGGCACTTCCTCTTTGTTCCCTGTATCGTACACATATGCGTGTACACAGGGAACAAAAAGAAAGTGTTGTCGAAATTTTGTGAACCGTTTAAAATGAAATGATTTGCAAAATATAATTACTTTATTGTGTTTGTAATTTGTCCAATACAGGGACAAATCCGACAAATATTGTATCGGATGAATATAAATGTTTGTTCTATGATAAAAACGAATATCCATACAGCGATCATATACAATATTTATCAGATGGGGCCAAAAACTCTCTAAGGGATTTACAAAAAGTAAAGCGTATTATACAATAATTTATTTACATTCTAAGAAACGCATACATTAAATCATCGTTTTCGTCATCTTGAAAACGCACACACCAAATTCTGAGCATTGACTCTAATTAATCCAAAGTAACCCTAATGCGCGTATGCACTAATTAATCAACGTATATACACCAATTAACGCACATATACACTAAACAAATTTTCTCTCTCAACATTTCAATGATAAACAATTATAATAACAACCTAATTAGCATTCAATAGGGTATACCAAACAATCGATGGGGTATTATGCAACTATAACAACAAATGAACTCTAATTTAACAAATCAAAATTAATTAGCATTTAGGAATAAAATCTGATTGGAGATTGATGAAGGACCTAGGCTTGTTGAGAGTGGAGAATGATGAAGTTGGAGATGCTCAGGAAGGCGCATGTGCTGGCTGACGACGGGGAGGAGGTGGTGGAAGTAGAGTTTTTGATTAATTGGGGGAGACTGGAATAATGAAGCAGCTCTCGGCCAGGTGCATGTATACACGATAATTTTCGACGGCTAGCGACGGCCGCCGACGGCTACTTTGCTTCGGTTTTCGACGGCTTACGACGACTAATATATTTTATTTACAAAACGCCACGGAGATCGATAGCCGTCGAAAACAGCCGCCGGAAGCGTCCGTCGATATTTATTGTTGTTCTAGTAATGAATTAATTGTTGATTATAAAAGTGAAAAGTAGAAATATGACTTGATGTGTGAGAAATCATCATATCATTTTAGTTTTGTTACGAAGAATCTGTTGTACCTTAATTTTTCCAAAGAAAATATGCTATCTATTAATTTTGTTAGGAAATATATTGATTTTTAAGTTGTTATTTCATATTTCAGTAAGCTTTTTATGATATATTTTTTCATAAAAACATAATTAAATATTTATCTTAACATAAGGGGTAGCAACAAGTAAAACATTATTATTTTCATTAATAAATTTCAATTATAGAAAATATATTATATACAACAATAAAGATAGAGTAAGATATAAAATTCAAAATAACCTAGATGAAACTTTTTAATTTTGAGGTGCTTTACTATAATATAGTTATTAAGATTTTTATGATTCTTTTAACCAAAATGCGAGAGCTGTAAAGTAATGACATATCCATGCTTTAATATTATTTAATACGTTCGTGGATTTAATAAAGATATAGCTATGTTTATTGTCTATATATATGATAAAATACTATTTTTTTAAATGAATAGAATACATTGACTTGATACAAACAGTAAAAGAATCAAGGAGGAGGTTGTCAATGATAATAAATATCTATATCTATATTATGCTATTAAAGATAAATCATATATTACTACAACAGTCTGGACTTTTAATAATGTTTAAAATAACACTGTAAAATCTTTTAATAGCGTTTTTTAAAATGTTGTATAACGACATGTTATTAGAGGTTAGAGACTTAACATAGCAACAAAAAATGCTATAAAAAGAAAGGTTATTATAGCGTTTTTTACCTTGCTATAAAATATTATTCATGTGTTAAAGTGCTACTATATATTTTTTTACTAAAATTTTTTTGAAACGCATTAAACATTATATGTTTTACAAACGCTATTAAAAGTTATATAGCCTTTTTAAATCGCTATTAAATGTTTAATACCATTTTTAGTTAGTTACACTTTGAAGTCCAAACAAATAAAATCATTTCATTATCATCATAAATCGATTCCAATACATATACATTTTAACATTATTCAATAAAACTTAACTTCTATATATATTACATTTATAAAACATTTTATAATCAACACGTTAATTACCACATTATATTATACATTACCAAATGTACACAATATTCATATATATATATACACACATTAAATGTTCACAATATTCATAGACCTTCACAAATTTCCATAAACAATGTTTTAAGAGTACAAATTTTGTTCTCATCGGTAATTTGTTTTAATCATAACTCCTTTACTGCACACGATAATGTTGTCAAGAACATAATATCAATACTTGAAATATTGTTTAAAATAAAGTTTTGTTAGACCATGTATTAAATAAGGTATCTGCATTATAAATTAAAATTATTATAAAAATAGTTACACTTTTATTAAGGATCGAATTCCAAAGCTCTTTGGTTTGTTTCCAAGATGAGTAGTGGCAAGCTTATGGTTGATGATAAATAATATCCAGGACTAAGGTTTACACAGATTCGACCATGGTTTGATGTAATTTAATTCAATCTCGCCATTTTCAATCGAGCTCCCCGCATTCAATTGCTCAGGTATGGTATGGTATGATGCATTTTTTGCATGAATCATTCATTGCAAGTAGAAAATATTATTAACAAATAGTAATAATAATCATCATCATCGTCAGAGCATGTAAAGGTATTATAGAACTAAGATATTGCGTGTTACCTGTATTTCACAAATAATTTATTCTCGTTTTGATTGTTCATTCTTATACTTGTTCTTTATAGGTAAATAGATATCTTTGGTGCAAATAAATAGCAACATGCCACAACAAATTGGCGATTTAAAGTTCTTTTTTGTGCGGTAACTTCCTTTTGATTTACATGCTTCAGTATGTATTACTATTTTTATTCTATAGTATTTGTACTCTTATAACCTTGGGTGGAAGTAGCAGTAGTACTACTGGCACCACTATCTTGAGGTGGGTATGCGTAAGCCTGTAGTTGCGAGTATGTAGTGACATATCCATATGCATTTGCATTGTTGTAGTTGTAAGCGGTGTTGGTGTCTGTAGAAGATGTAGAAACGAGTAACTACGGTTGAGGAGTATTATAGTATTTGTACCGAGCTTGCTGTGGTGGGTAGCCTTAGTAGTTTGGATATGGTTATTGAGCATAGTAGTTAGCTGCTAGCGGCAGCTGCTATTTTCGATGTGGTGGTAGGGTCCATATTGGTAGTTGAGATGGCGGTTGGTAGCTCTATTGTGAGTATCCTCTTCCTCTTGACATTGCCTGATTCCTCGTACATCGTCGCTAATAACTTCATTGATTAACTATTTTTGCAGCTTCGATTTGTTTATTTTTGCTATCACTTTGCACTGTCGTCTCTAATGATGTTATAACAACCTGGTATTTCGAACCGTTCAAATCGACAATCATCCACTCATGTCAGACTTGAATTGCTCAAAACAACAGATTGTTAATTTGTATTTGGCAAAACTTAGCATATACAGTAAATAAATCAATCACAGAATCACAGACACAGAGTACCAACAACAAACAGCGGAATAGACAAATAGTAGTTCATGATGCTACTATATGAACATCAGAGTTTAAAGTAAAATACAATAGATATCTCGAATACACAGAAGTTACTAATACAGATGCCAATGACAAGTCTAAACAAAACAACTGGAATAAACTGAAGTAACGGGAAAGCTGAATAGACAAAAACAGATCTTCAAGCAAAGCTCCAAGCTCCAAAGGTGAGTCTCAAATGCTGTGACACTCAGTCTGACCCGAGCATAAAGCAAAACACAAAACACTCGAGTCAGGATTAACATTCTTATACCAGTAAATTCAACTCAAGTGAAATGTCAACTGAAATACAAGTAACTTAAAGGATGTTTGGGATTTCTATCCTCTAAGGATCCTTTAAACTATCTACATACATAGTACAATACGCTACATATATAATGTCTAGAGTAAAGTAAACTATTAAAATAGCATTAAGGCGTTACCCATGTCTCCCTTAACACATTTTTATATATTCTCGTAGTCTATACAATACCGTAATTCCTCCATAAACTGAAGGGCTATTAGAGGGCACTCCATAGGTACGGTACAAACAAACTCGTAGAAGGCACGGTAAGGCATGTGACAAGGCACGCGAGGCAATGCCAGGGTAGGATTCTATCGTTTGCACTCCCGGACTGGTGGTAACGCATAGCAGCTACTACTGCCTACCTCGAGACACACTCCCAAATCAAAGGTGCACCCAATCGAATGACAAAAGTAATAGAATGGTATCGAAGAAGCATGCTCGATCGGAGGTGCGACCTCACTTGGCCCGGTATAGCTCCTATTTTAGCCACATCAAACTGACTCGTGGGAGTCAAGGCTGTGTTAATACCTCATACAGAATCGTCCCCAAACCATCCTACTTCGTTCTGGGATCTCCACCACGTGCACAGTTGTTAAAGTGGTTTTCGGTATTGGCAAAGAGTATGACAATATCCGATCACGGTCTCTCTAACAACCAACGCTTGGTTCACACCATGGTCATTTTATTTCAAAATAGTTCATACCACATATCAAAATATCACATTCATTTAAATCATATCGCTTTCGAAATTATATTCACTTCGAATCATATCACTTTCGAAATCATATCATTTCCGAAATCTTATCATTTTCAAAATCATATTCTCTTTAAATCATAACTGTTCCAACTTAAACAGTTTTAAATATTGAAAATAGTTTATATATTGAAATAGTTATAAATTAAAATAGTTTATATTTAAAATAGGTTATAGATTAAAATATTTTTTATGTATTAAAATAGTTTATATATTAAAAGAGTTTATATCGAAAATAGTTTCAAATTAGAATTGTTCTTTCCAATTTCACAAATCAATTCAGATTCCCATTAAACTATTTTAATTTATATCGATTTCAAATCAAGATTTGAATTACAAATTTAAAACCATCTCCAATTTCAATAGATTTTAAAGTCTAAATATTCGAACAATTTACAATGACTCAATTTGATAAATCTCATTAACATTTCAAAAATTCAGCTTTAATTTTATTCAAATTTGAAATATTCACTTAATCATTTCTAATAACATTTAAATAAAGTCTCAAATTACAAGTTTAAATCAAAACTAAATATTCAATTTCAATTTATTTAAATTTGAAAATATTCATTTAATCACCTTTTTCTCAAAATCAAGTTATCAAATTATAAATTTCATATCTTTAAAATCTCAAAATCAATAAGTCCAGATCAATTTTCATTTAAATTCAATTACTAACCAAATTAAATTTCAAGTCAATTTTAATTTATCTTTCCAACCTCTATTTATTTAAAGTTATTACAAAATCCATTTAAAAATATTAATATAAATTTTAAATAAATATTTAAACATATTATATATATATACTAATTAAATTAAATTAAATCTATTTTAAATCTTATTTTATGCATTTTAAAAACAATAAAATTATAAATTAAATCTTAAAATTTATATTTTCAAAACTAACTTATAAATTTAAAATTTCCAAACATATAATTTAAAATCTAAATTTTACAAAATAAAATATCTTTATATTACGTTTAAAAATCAATATTTATTAAAATTCATATATTTCCTTCTAAAACTTTAAAAATCATTTTTTAAAATAAAATACTGGTGGCCGTATATAGTTTTCTATTCTATGGTCAAGTGATATAGATATTTATCATTTCAAACCGCAATTTAAATTTAATATTTACGGGTATATATCATTTTAACCCACAATCCCAAAATTTCAAAATTAATGAAAATCGGTTGGGTTTATCATTTCAACCCATAACGATCTTCTCCTAATCTATAATATCATTCGGGTATGTATCATTTCAACCTATAGGGAATTCCTAAACTAAAAGGGAACTTGTAGAGTGAGAGCAAATATGATAATAATATAACATATCAACAACAGACATATATCATAAGTAACAAGTTTAAATATAATATATGCAACAGGTTATGGTGTCATATGTCATATGTAAACAATTACAGATAATGGCATATCATTTAACATTTAAATAACTTAACAATTCAAATTTAACAGCATATTTCAATCATCATTTCATGCGAATTGAATCTACTAGATATAAGAATGTTAATCGTGAGTGATTCCTCACCTTTCAAGGCTAGAGAGAACAGGACAAGCACACAGATAAGTGACAAATCAAAGCAACTGACCGCTGCGATCAATTCTGGACGGCGATGAAATCAAAAGCAAAGCACGATGAACTGGATTCGATGGAAATCAAATATACATATATATTCCCCTTTTTCTTAAAATCAATATGAAAATTTAAAAAACCTTTTATAAAAATCAAAATCTCTATATATTATAATCTCGTTAAAAATCAATATTCATTCAAACATATATATCGAGATCAATATATCTGTAAATTATAAAAAATCAAATAGTTAAAAAAATCAATATATATATATAACATACAGATATATATTTATACATATAATTATATATAGACTTATATGTATAAACAAATAGATTATATAACTTATATAAACTTATATATATAACTAACCAGATCATATATAACCTATATAACTTATATATATAAACAAATGGGTTATATATATAACTTATACATTGTAAACCAACTGATCATTTATAATAAACTAATATAAACTTATGCTATATATATATATTATAATAGAGAATGAGAAAAAGAAGGCAATGGGAAGCAAGGCTGATGGTATTGGGCTTGATTTCAGATCTGGTGCTAAGAAGAAGGATACTGCTTGAAGGCTGGAGTAAAGATCGGCGAAGACTGCGAGGGTAGTGGTGCTTAGCTACGAGTCAGACAGGCTTTTCGGTAAGGGAAAAAGGATGAGGCAGTGGGCTAACTGGCGGTGGTAGATGTGGTCAAGGTGGCTGTTCGTGATAGGCTGAGGCCGAACATGGCAGTGGTGGATGGCGTGTCAGGCTATAACAGTGTGCTCGGCATTTGGTTTGCTCGGCGGGTTTTGCAGCTGCGGCAATAGGAGAGGACGGGTGGCGGTCGCGGAGCATGTGGAGACGAGGCCTAGGGTATCTGGTCGACTGTCTTGGTGATAGGAGGGGTGACGCGCTGTTTGGCTTCAAGGTGGAGGCAGTGGCGGGCGCTAGGGGCGGAGGTGATCGAGTGAGAGGGAGGCGGAAGGTCATTAGGTTATAGGGTTTGGAGGGGATACAAGGTGTGACTGTGAAGGAAGTTGGGAAGGTGGTGGTTCGAAAATATGGCATGGGTTATGTCAAGGTGGATGATGGAGAAAGAACCATCAGGTTTTCTAGAAATGAAATAAGCATGAGTTCTCACAACCTGTCGTATATAAACTAAATTTCTTTTTATATATAGAAAGGAGAATAGGGGTCGGAGGCAAATGAAGGACGAGCAACTATGTGGTGTGAAGGTGGCGGTTTGATAGGGCACGAAGATGAAGAGGTAGGTTACAGAATGAAAGCAAACATTTATACTTTGCTTTATTTTACTTTTTTTCATTTTCTCGAACCAGAAACAAATAGGAAGATAGCCGGCCTAAATATCAAACAGTGAGGAATAAAAATGCAGGTCGGTTGAATTTATGGAGATAATAAAAGCAAATAGCTGTTGAGTTTATACGGTGGATAATTGTAAGACACAAGGACTAAAAAGATTTTAAAACGGGTACCGATATGACTAAATGTTCTGTCGGTTTCGCCGCGTACCGGAGTGCAGAATTATAGAAATGAATATACTGCGAAGATCAGCACGACAAGACGAACAGAATGGTATACAAATATGAGTCATACGATCATCCTATCAAAAGTCGATCAAAAGTCGATTTTTCGCTGCCAAAAATGCTGCTAAAACATTGAAAAATAAGATAACCGGGCTAGAGAAGTCCAAATTTGACGAAACGAATGGTGACGTCTCACTCAGAAAATGATTTACATTTTTATTATTTAAAACTATTCAGATTTTGAAAATATTTTATTACCATCAAATTAACTGATTTTAAATTGAAACTGAAATTTACACAACAGAACTAACTTCCATATTTTCTGACGAAAATCTGCCATTTGCTATGTTTAAAAAGACGCATTACAAATATCAAATTTTCATTGCCAAATTGTATTGTTAAATTTTCAAGAAAAATTTAGTTAATTATGTTATAAAAATCGTTAAAATTTACGGGTCGTTATACTCTCCCCCACTCAAAACTTTTCATCCCTGAAAAGGAACGAGATAGGAGAATAGAAACAACCAGCAAGAAAAGATAGATTTAAATATAGAATAATATAGTTAATTCAAAATTATATAAATTCCATTTAATTTTAAATTGATTTATTTTCGACTAATTTGGTTTAAATCCATTTTGTTCAATCAATAATTATCCATTGAATTCACATGTGGTTGATTTCAATTCAATAATTGATTTGCTTTCGATTTTTTAACAGTTATTACAAAATTTTCTTACAAAACAATATTTTTTTTAACTCATTCATTTTATCCACTTTATCTTCAGTTAAGTTAATTCTACTTATGATTCAAATTCAGTTATTCTTAAGTTCGTATTTATTCACTTAAATAGCATTTTTTTTCAATTTATTTCACTTAACAAATCTTATAACAAAAATTTTAATGTATAAACATTCATTTTAACAAGTTCAATTTTTATTTACAAATTCTCTTATCAAAATTTCATTTTTGAACATCCTATTACTTATATTTATATTATAAATTATTCAATTACATATTCTTATTACATTCAAACATTTCTCAGGTAGGTTTTATTAATGTTTCTAATGTAATTGAGTACTATACATTTACCTTTAATTTACAACATTCTATTAAGCAACAATTGAGTTGAACATTTTATTACTTAAGTTTCTCCTGTATAACCCTTAATTGCATATTTACTAAACATTTTAACTTTTCGAATAATTCTGGTAAGTTGTATATGTTAAAAATGCAATTGAGTATTATACAAATAAATTTTATCCTGGTTCAATTGTTTCAAGTTGTTTAAATTTCATTTATCATTTTAGACACTCCATTTATTCAAAGTTTACTTCATTTCAATAATGGAAAACCATTACTTAACACAGAATTTAAGAGTTAGATTTCCGATTTCACTTCAAACCATTTTGAAATAAATAAATACATACATACATATATATATATTATACATCAAATCATATTCAAGAAATTCAAATCAATTCCATTTTCCAAAACAAAAGTGTAGCCAAGCTACTGAGTGGTCTCCCTTCTTTGAGACTCAAAAATGAATGTCGATGATGCTGTAGTCATCACCGAAATTATTTTCCAGCGACATAGAAGAGAGTACTGATCTTCTTCTTTTTAAAATTCTTTGGAAACAATTTCCATTCGAAAATACTTTCAAATAATAAATTTTTAAAACTTTGAAAATAAAATTCTTTGAAAAGCCCCGAAAATTTAATTCTCAAATTCTTAATTTAAATTTATTTCATTTGCAAATCAGATTTGTAAACTATATTTATAAAATTACATCTCCTTAACATACACCTATAGTTGATGGTCAAGAAATGTTGATAAAGCAATAAATGATAATCTGGTACTGTAATTTCTAACAACCAATTTATTTGACTATCAAATTTCAGAAAATTATACTCTTATATATAAAATATACAGGAAAATAGACACAGGGAAGAAGTCACAAAAATTTTTAGTCTCAAGGACAACAAGTTTGTTTTTTAGTCTGAAGGACACTTTCTAGTGTAAACAGAAAATGATAGTCACAACTATCATTCTGTGATTTACACTAGAAAGTGTCCTTCAACCTAAAACGCAAACTTCTTGTCCTTAAAACTAAATTTTTCTTCAACTTTTTCCTTGAAACTAAAAACCTCTAAAATATAATCATACAAAAATTATTTCATTTACCAATTTCGAAAACAGTATTGCGTCAGTTTGCTCTATTCAAGTGTTTTGGAATTCCTATCGATAGCGTTGGCCAAACGAATCGATCGAAATCCCAAATCAAACTTAACAACTCAAACAACACAATATAAAACATTTTATATTAATTACAAATACGCTCCCTCACAGGATGATTCAAGAATGAATTTAGAACAAGGATAGAGATTCATATTTAAAGGGACCCTAATCAAAAGAATTCTAACTAAGAAGATAGGTTCGAAAGGAAGATAAGATAATCAATTAATCGCGGCGACCTTAATCGGGTCAACCGAGACTAAGAGTTGTGGAACATCGCGGAATACGTGATTCATGAGATCAACAAAGAATGCAGGAGCATTGGTTAATCCAAAGAGCATGACTAACCATTTGTAGAAACCATTCGTCCGGGAGGAAGGACAACAGGTTGAGCTCCAGGAATAAGATCGATGCGGAATTCAATTTCCCGCTTAGGTGGGAGAGAAATGACTTCACCAAAACATCAGGATAATCCCTGACTATTGGGGGGGTCAAGATCACTAAACTGAAAATCAAAAGAAAAGATGAAATTGCCTGCATAATACTGAGGCAATAAACATTCGATCATAAGAGAATTACACTGGTCGTTTACCAAAGAAACGGTTCGGGCTATTCAAGAAATAATAGCATCGTAAACCGAGGACATAGAAATCTCCGGTGAATCGACGCCTGTTGTAAAGGAGTTTCACCCTTTACAAATCATACTAAGGTTGGTGGGGCCATCGATGGCATTAGTTACACATAAGGATGAAGTTGCCAATTGAGGTTGGAAGATGTGCTCAAATTTATTACAGAGGTCGACAGACATAGAGCTATGGGATGCTCCAGTATCAAGAGAACACGAACATAAAGACACGAATGGATTTCAGATCAAAGGTAAGGTTTCAAAATTCAAAAGAAATTCTAATCCAGGGGACTCTAACGAAGAATATCAAGCTCAAACGAAGATGATTCTGTAATTAATTTTACTCCATATGCTAAGTTTTGCCTAAACCAGAGCTCTGATACCACTAGTAACGACCTGGTATTTCGAACCGTTCAAATCGACAATCATCCACTCATGTCAGACTTAAATAGCTCAAAACAACATATTGTTAATTTATATTTGGAAAAACTTAGCATATACAGTAAATAAATCAATCACAGAATCAGAGACACAGAGTAATAACAACAAACGGCGGAATAGATAAATAGTAGTTTATGAAGCTACTATATAAACATCAGAGTTTAAAGTAAAATAAAACAGATATCTCGAACACATAGAAGTTACTAATACAGATGCCAATGACAAGTCTGAACAAAACAACTGGAATAAACTGAAGTAACTAGAAAGCTGAATAGACAAAAACAGATCTTCAAGCAAAGCTCCAAGCTCCAAAGGTGAGTCTCAAATGCTGTGACACTCAGTCTGACCCGAGCATAAAGAAAAACACAAAACACTCAAGTCAGGATTAACATTCTTGCACCAGTAAATTCAACTCAAGTGAAATGTCAACTGAAATACAAGTAACTTAAAGGATGTTTGGGATTTCCATCCTCTAAGGATCCGTTAAACTATCTACATACATAGTACAATACGCTACATATATAATGTCTAGAGTAAAGTAAACTATTAAAATAGCGTTAAGGCGTTACCCATATCCCCCTTAATACATTTTTATATATTCCCCTAGTTTATATAGTACCATAATTCCTCTGTAAACTCGAGGGCTATCAAAGGGCACTCCATAGGTACGATACAAACCAAACTCGTAGAAGGCGCGATAAGGCATGTGACAAGGCATGTGAGGCAATGCCAAGGTAGGATTCTATCGTTTGCACTCCCGGATTGGTGGTAACGCATAACAGCTACTACCGCCTACCTCGAGACACACTCCCAAATCAAAAGGTGCACCCAATCGAATCACAAAAGTAATAGAATGGGATCGAAGAAGCATGCTCGATCGGAGGTGCGACCTCACTTGGCCTGGTATAGCTCATGTTTTAGCCACATCAAACTGAATCGCGGGAGTTAGGGCTGCGTTAATACCTCATACAGAATCGTCGCCAAACCATCCTACTTCGTTCTGGGATCTCAACCACATGCACAGTTGTTAAAGTGGTTTTCGGTATTGGCAGAGAGTATGACAATATCCGATCTCGGTCACTCTAACAACCAAACACTTATTTCACACCATGGTCGTTTTATTTCAAAACAGTCCATACCTCATATCAAAATATCATATTCATTTAAATCATATCGCTTTCGAAATTATATTCACTTTGAAATCATATCACTTTCGAAATCATATCATTTCCGAAATCTTATCATTTTCAAAATCATATTCACTTTAAATCATAACAGTTCCAACTTAAACAGTTTTAAATATGAAAATAGTTTATATATTGAAATAGTTATAAATTAAAATAGTTTATATTTAAAATAAGTTATAGATTAAAATAGTTTATATATATTAAAATAGTTTATATATTAAAATATTTTATATCGAAAATAGTTTCAAATTAGAATTGTTCCTTCCAATTTCACAAATCAATTCAGATTCCCATTAAACCATTTTAATTTATATCGATTTCAAATCCAGGTTTGAATTACAAATTTAAAACCATCTCCAATTTCAATAGATTTTAAAGTCTAAATATTTGAATAATTTACAATCACTCAAATTGATAAATCTCATTTACATTTCAAAAATTCAACTTTAATTTTATTCAAATTTGAAATATTCACTTAATCATTTCTAATAACATTTAAATAAAGTCTCAAATTACAAGTTTAAATCAAAACTAAATTCAATTTCAATTTATTTAAATTTGAAAATATTCATTTAATCACCTTTTTCTCAAAATCAAGTTATCAAATTATAAATTTCATATCTTTAAAATCTCAAAATCAATAAGTCCAGATCAATTTTCATTTAAATTCAATTATTAACCAAATTAAATTTCAAGTCAATTTTAATTTATCTTTCCAACCTCTATTTATTTGAAGTTATTACAAAATCCATTTAAAAATATTAATATAAATTTTAAATAAATATTTAAACATATTATATATATATACTAATTAAATTAAATTTTATTAAATTAAATTATATTAAATTAAATCTTATTAATAAATCTATTTTAAGTCTTATTTTATGTATTTTAAAAATAATAAAATTATAAATAAAATATTAAAATTTATATTTTCAAAACTAACTTATAAATTTAAAATTTCCAAACATATAATTTAAAATCTAAATTTTATAAAATAAAATACCTTTGTATTATATTTAAAAATCAATATTTATTAAAATTCATATATTTCCTTCCAAAACTTTAAAAATCATTTTTCAAAATAGACCAATGGTGTCCGTATATAGTTTTCTATCCTATGGTCAAGTGATACGGATATTTATCATTTCAAACCGCAATTTAAATTTAATATTTACGGGTATATATCATTTCAACCCGCAATCCCAAAATTTCAAAATCAATGAAAATCGCTTGGGTTTATCATTTCAACCCATAACGATCTTCTCCTAATCTATAATATCGTTCGGGTATGTATCATTTCAACCCATAGGGAATTTCTAAACTAAAAGGGAACTTGCAGAGTGAGAGCAATTATGATAGTAATATAACATATCAACAATAGACATATATCATCAGTAACAAGTTTAAATATAATATATGCAACAGGTTATGGTGTCATATGTCATATGTAAACAATTGCAGATAATGGCATATCATTTAACATTTAAATAACTTAACAATTCAAATTTAACATCATATTTCAATCGACATTTCATGCGAATTGAATCTACTAGATATAAGAATGTTAATCGTAAGTGATTCCTCACCTTTCGAGGCTAGAGAGAACAGGACAAGACACAGATAAGTGACAAATCAAAGCAACTGGCCGTTGCGATCAATTCTGGATGGCGGTGAAATCAAAAGCAAAGCACGATGAACTGGATTCGATGGAAATCAAATATACACATATTCCCCTTTTTCTTAAAATCAATATGCAAATTTAAAACACCTTTTATAAAAATCAAAATCTCTATATATTATAATCTCGTTAAAAATCAATATTCACTAAAACATATATATTGAGATCAATATATCTGTAAATTATAAAAAATCAAATAGTAAAAAAAAATCAATATATATAACTTTCAGACTTATATTTATACATACAATTATACATATACTTATATGTATAAACAAACAGATTATATAAATTATATAAACTTATATATATATATATATAAATAACCATATCATATATAACCCATAGTTTTGATAACCGGACCGCGGATAGAACCGCAATGCCCCAAGGTCGAAGGTTTTTATGGTTCGACCGGTTGAACCGTCAGAGCCGTGCATGTTTTATTTTAGACTAATACTAAAGGTAAACAGAGGATGAAATGCATTACATTACAAAATGTAAACATCCATTAGCAGCATACAAAAATAGTTGCTATGAACATGCAAGTTAACGTGTATATAATAGTTGACACCTACATATTAATAATAAAATAACATGAACATGCAACATGGTTTTATGCATAGTGCTATTAGAGGAGTTTGCAGCAGCAAAGAGCCAAATGATGGAATTTGTAGTTTAGATTTTAGTACCATTATGATTTTTGAAATATAGATTTATTTGTTTTTTTCAAAACAATACAAAAGATGAAAATGAGAGAGAATTATAAGATGAGAAAATAGGAAAAATTAAAAGAACCGCGGTTCAACCGGATAAAATTAATGGTTAGACCGCCGGTTTGAAGGTTCGACCGGGGTTCACGCATGACTAAGGTCTGATTGAGTTTTGAACCGTGATGATCAAAGGTTCAGGGTTATTCGAGGTCGAACCGAGGCTGGGTCGGGTTTTCAAAACACTGATATAACCTATATAACTTATATATATATAAACAAATGGGTTATATATATAACTTATACATTGTAAACCAACTGATCATATATAATAAACTAATATAAACTTATGCTTTATATATATATATATTATAATAGAGAATGAGATAAAGAAGGCAATGGGAAGCAAGGCTGATGGTACTGGGCTTGATTTCAGATCTGGTGCTAAGAGGAAGGATAGTGCTTGAAGGCTGGAGTAAAGATCGGCGGAGACTACAAGGGTGGTGGTGCTTAACTACGATTCAGATAGGCTTTTCGGTAAGGGAAAAAGGATGAGGCAGTAGGCTAACTGGCGGTGGTAGATGTGGTCAAGGTGGCTTTCGTGATAGGCTGAGATCGAACATGGAAGTGGTGGATGGCATGTCAGGTTTTAACAATGGGCTTGTCATTTGGTTTTGCATCTGCGGCAATATGAGAGGACTGGGTGGCTGCCGCGGAGCAAGTGAAGACGAGGCCTAAGGGATCTGGTCGACTGTCATGGTGATGGGAGGGATGACGCGCTGTTCGGCTTCAAGGTGGAGGCAGTGGCGGGCGCTAGGGGTGGAGGTGATCAAGTGAGAGGGAGGCGGAAGGTCATCAGGTTATAAGGTTTCGAGGGGATACAAGGGTGCGGCTGTGAAGGAAGTTGGGAAGGTGGTGGTTTGAAAATACGGCATGGGTTATGTCAAGGTGGATGATGGAGAAAAGAACCATCAAGTTTTCTGGAAATGAAATAAGCATGAGATCTCACAACCCGCATATATAAACTAATTTTTTTATATTTATAGAAAGGAGAAGAGGGGTCGGAGGCAAATGAAGGACGAGCAGCTATGTGGTGTGAAGGTGGCGATTTGATAGGGCACGGAGATGAAGAGGTAGGTTACAGAATGAAAACAAACATTTATACTTTGCTTTATTTTACTTCTTTTTTTCATTTTCTCGAACCAGAAACAAATAGGAAGATAGCCGGCCTAAATATCAAACAGTGAGAAATAAAAAGGCAGGTCAGTTGAATTTATGGAGATAATAAAAGGAAATAGCTGTTGAGTTTATACGGTGGATAATTGAAAGACACAAGGACCAAAAAGATTTAAAAACGGGTACCGATACGACTAAATGTTCTGTCGGTTTCGCCGCGTACCGGAGCGTCGAATAACAAAACTAAATATACTGTGAAGGTCTGCACGACAAGACGAACAGAATGGTATATAGATATATGAGCAATACGGTCATCCTATCAAAAGTCGATTTTTTGCTGCAAAAAATGCTGCTAAAATATCGAAAAATAAGATAACCGGGCTAGAGAATTCCAAATTTGACGAAACGAATGGTGACGTCTCACACTAAGAAAATGATTTACATTTTTATTATTTAAAAATATTCAGATTTTGAAAATATTTTATTACCATCAAATTAACTGATTTTAAATTGAAACTGAAATTTATACAACAGAACTTACTTCCATATTTTCTGACAAAAATATGTCATTTGCTATGTTTAAATAGACGTGTTACAAATATCAAATTTTCATTGCCAAATTGTATTGTTAAATTTTCAAGAAAAAATTAGTTAATTACGTTATAAAAATCGTTAAAATTTACGGGTCGTTACAGATGTATTGCCAGGAGTGAATGTAAAGGTATGACCTGTATATAAGCACCGGATTGGGCATGCATGCTTTTAATTGTCTCCCCTCCTTTGCCAATTACTAATCCCATCTATAAAATTTTCAACAAATGATTTTTATTAATCTTTTTAATAAAATTGATAATCAACTAATATTGATGCTAATATTCATATCCTACACGCCATTAATATTGTTGAATTACATCCACTTCTCCTTTTTATTTTCCAATGCAACATTAACAAAGCATGTACAATGCTTTACATAAACAATAACCTTGCAGCACAAGACTAAGTATCACGATATTTATAAGAAATCCTATTGCTGTCAAAGAAAGTCGGTAGCTACAGAAAAGACATCCCCAAATAATTGAACATGCAAGCTTTCAGGCATGTACTATTTGTATAGTTCGTATCCAAATATAATACATGTATATTATTTAGAGGTAAGAATACAAACACATAGTACATACATATTTGTGTTGGAGTAGATTTCACACAACTGACTGTAAATCAACCCAAACAAATGCGGAAGCAATAAAATCGTGTTGTAGTGCGATAAAACAAATGGAAACAAGAGAATAAAATAGCAAATCACAGAAGAAAGTAAATAGAGAGTTCACACATGAATTTATAGTGGTTCCACTATTGTGAGATAGTGTACATCCACTTTGAGAAGAGGAGATTTTATTATTTCTAAGAAAAGAGAATTTTACAAGATTGATAATGGAGGCTAAGAAGAAGAATAAGAAATACAAATTGAGATGATGATTCTACTCATGCTAATCTCTGCTTTTACATAGAGATTATTACTTGGGGTTAAAGTAATTGATTTATGGTCATAAATCATGTCTCAACAATTCTTCTATTCATACGGGAAACCTTTATCCATTTGATTTTTCAGTTTCCCCGTATTTACATGCGCTTGATAAGATTTCTTCTCTAATCAGCTAATTAGGGAATTAATTGATTACTTCAATCTCTCAAAATAATTTTTTTTCTCATGTAGGTAATTTATTGTTCTCTTTAATACTATAAAAGAGACAATATATTTGAGTAATTATCTCAAATATCTTTCAAATCTTCTGAAACTGTAAATGTTGTATCACTGAAATCAATAATATTTTCCAAATATTCTTTCATGTAGAAATATTATATCACCAAATCTAACAATCTCCACATTGATACTATATTTTCCCGCAAGCCTACCAACTCCACCTATATCCTCTTACTCCAAGCAGCTCTCGGACAAGAGACCACAGATACTTCCCTAATGAGCTTCGGCATGGCCATCACCCATTGCACTTTGTCAACAAACTCCGGCAAGGCCACCGTCTACCAAAAAAGTGATGAAAGTACCTTTTCCATGTAGGACCTATCAATCTCAAAAAAAAACATCTCCATCTACCAACTCACTCTCCGCATGTGCCACCAAGTGGCACCTAGCACTTCAGCAAGTGAATCAAGTTCGAGCAATGTTCGAACTTTGCAACAAATAAGGACTTAGTGAACGTGTTCACTGTGTTCTCCTCAGTGTGAATCTGCTGAAGATGTACCTGCTTTTCTTCATTCATGTAGACAAGGAAACACTTGCTTACCTCTATGTGTTTTGTCCTTGAACTAAATGCCAGATTCTCAACAACTAGTAGCTATCTTTCCAAGTGTAAAGATGTAACCTGAGGTTGACTTCCTTCGATCTCTATCTCCGGCATAATCAGAATCACAAAATCTGACCAAGCCAAAATCTATCTCCCTGCCGTTAAAAACAAGCCAGTATCTGTTGTTCCTCTAAGATACCTCAAAATTTACTTCACTGCTTCCTAATAAAATTTCCCCTGATTAGCCATATAACGACTAACTGAACCAACCACATGTGTAATATCTGGTTTCGTGCAGACCATAACATACATCAAGCTTCTAACCGCACTAGCATAAGGTACCTTCTGCATATAAGCTCTGTCTTCGTCTAAGAATGGAGAGCTCTTCTCTAAAAGTTATACGTACAAAGGTATGAGAGTACTGATTGCCTTTGCTTTCTCCATGCTGAACCGAGCAAGCACTTTTTGGATATATTCTTTTTGTGTCAATCTCAACACCTTCACCTTTCTTTCTCTTTGGATTTCCATCCCTAAAATTTTATTTGCTTCACTAAGGTCTTTCATCTCGAATTCTGCTTTTAGCTTCAATTTTAACCTGTCAATTTCAGCTTTGTCCTTAGAAGCGATAAGCATATCATCCACATACAAGAATAAATATATCCAGTTACCATTATCCATATGCTTAAAATAAACGCAAGCATCTTTAATGCTTCTATCAAAACTAAGAGTAAACTTAAAATAGTCAAACCTCTTATACCTAGGCCTGTAAACGGATGCAATCGGATACGGATAGTGCTGTATCCGTATCCGTATCCGAAAAAAAAAATCTGCATCCGAATCCGATATCCGTGAATATCTATTAAATAATATCCGTATCCGTGGATATTTTTGGATATCCTAAAATATCCGTATCCGGCTTAATGAATACAGATATTTTCGGATATTGAAATATCCGAAAATATCCGCATTCAAACTTCAAAATGTAACTGAAATTTAACTTAATATACTGGATATTTAATTTGGCTTTAAACAAAAGATGAAAAATTGTAATAATACATCAAATTAACAATAGCTAATTCGATCACATAAAATCCATACGAATACGATAATGTTTCATAATTCATAATATAATCCATAGCCTAATTCAATCACACAAAATCATAAAAAAAACATAAAGCAAATGCATCATACATGTTTTAAATTGTAGCAAATACCATAATTTATCTTAATAGCACACATATAAACTAAACTATTGCGTTCTTTCTCCATGGAGTTGTTGAAGCTTCAAAAGATGACCCTACAGAAAAATATAAATAATTCAGTAAGTAGAGGATACCACATTAACCAAGGTGCTTAATAATAACTATGAACCACGTAATTAATAATAACTTTGATAATAATAGAAATTATTTATGAGGTACTAATTACTTGTTGTATTCTATAACTCTACCACACAAACCATATTACAAATTTTCAAGTAGAAAATATTACATGTTGATAATGATATAAGCAATCACACACTTCATTCTTTAGCAGATAGTTTTTGAAATAGTAAACTTTCAAATTTTCATTACAAAGTACATCAGACCATTGACTATATGTTAGATAAGTCACTCAAGTGGATATAGTCAAGTTAACCTAATTCTCAAGTAGAATCCAATTCTCAAGTAAATAGTGCAGCAAGAAAATAAAGGTTTATAGGTAAACACGCTGCATTAGTTTGTGACAGCATATAATCCGAACCTGACAGTATCAATGTCCATAATATATTAGAATTTAGAATTCTAAGTGTATTTAAATCAGTTTATTTTAAATAAAAATAAAATATATATCATAGGATATAAATTACTGTAAGTAAAATCTATATTCTTTTGGATATATATCCACACATATACAAGAAATGAAACTCAAGAATTAAAACAACAATTTGTTCCAGTTCTTAGATATACAACAAGAAGTAAAACATAAAAATGCAGACATATAATCTCACTTATTTGCATATATTCAAATTAGTGCATGTAAACATAACCTTGCCAGATCGAAAAAAACAATAATAATGCAAGACATAATACATAGTGATAATCAGACACTCATTTAAGTACCCGGTAGATTATATGAAACACTATTTCAGCAGATTGAAATACCTGATTATCAAGCGTCGAAACTAGGGCTTCGACTTTCGAGCGGAGTCGCAAGTTCGAGAGCAGCGCGACGAATCGGCGATGAAGGCGCGGCGAATCGGCGATGAAGGCGATGTCGATTGTGTGGAATCGCGGGTCGCGGCGATGTCGATTGTCGACTGTATGAATCGCGATTGTGTGGAAAAGGAATTGAGATTGTCGGCTGTAGAATGGTGTTAGGGTTTTGTTTTAATATGGGTAGGGTATGTTTACGGATAGGGTATGTGGTATAGTAATGGGCCAAAATACAATTAGGCTTGTTTATTTGGAAATTTAAATGGAAAGAAATTGGATGGATGGATATTTATTATGGATATAATCATATAAAATAACATATTAAAATAATAATAAAATAACTTCGAATTGGACGGATATTTATCGGATAC
This sequence comes from Allium fistulosum, assembly GCA_030737815.1. Classification (NCBI taxonomy): domain Eukaryota; kingdom Viridiplantae; phylum Streptophyta; class Magnoliopsida; order Asparagales; family Amaryllidaceae; genus Allium; species Allium fistulosum. Next base: position 1,397,738,520 of record CM060902.1, read on the forward strand.
GGATATAGCCATATCCGTATTCGTATCCGAAATATGTTTCGGATATCGGATATCCGCATCCGCTTTTCGGATATCGGATAATTATCCGCTTTTCGGATACGGATGCGGATGGATTTCGGATATTTCGGGTATTCATTGACAGGCCTACTTATACCATTTCCTAGGCGACTCCTTTAAATCATATAAAGACTTCTTCAGCTTGCAAACTCATTCCTTCTTTCCATCCTCTACAAATCCTTTTGGCTACTTCATAAGATGGTCGCTTCTAAGTCTCCATGCAAAAAGACTGTCTTTATGTCTAATTGTTCCAACTCCATGTCACGAGTTGCAACTATAGCTAGCAATATCCGGATAAAAGTATGTCTAACAATCGAAGCAAACACCTAATCATACTTTATCCTCTTCCTTTGAGAAAACCCTTTTGCAACAAGTCTAGCCTTGTATCTCCCATCGTCCTTCACTTTATATACCCACTTGCATCCTATGACTCAGCTTCCTTGAGGGGGTGGTACCAATTCCCAAGTCTGATTCTTCTTCAAAGAATCCATCTCCTCCTCCATAGCATGCATCCATTTCGAGCTGGCACTTGAACTCATAGCTTCTTTAGGTCGAAAGGCTCATCTTGCACTATATGCGATGCGTAATCAAACTGATCATCAAGGTTAAGATTTGCATAATTCCAGTCTCCATACCTATTTGGTGGCCTTCTAACGTTAGAACTAGCCTGAATAGGTGTAACTTCGCATAAGCTTCTATCAACTCCACCTTGAGCCGAATCATCTCTAGCTTCACGACCATCACTATCATTACTAGAGGAATTTTGTAGACCTTCATGTGATGTGTCAATGACTGCAATTACTCTGTCTTCTTTTGCAGGTCTGACTCTACTACTAGGCTAATATGTGAGAATAGTTTCCATCTCCTTAGGCCTTTTAGCTTTTGAATCTACTGAACTAGGTAGATTCCCCTTTAGCTTGAACATAGCAAACTCATCAAATGTGACATATCAAGAGTGCACTACCTTCCTATCAATAAGGTTCCAAATGCGATACACTTTGATGCCTTCTGTATAGCCCAAAAATATGTCTTTATAGGCTCTAGCCTCCAACTTGTCATTTCCTGTGTAATGAGCATACACAGGGCTACCAAACATAAGAAAATAACTGATATGTATAGACGTACCTTTCCACCTTTCCTCCGAAATCTTCCCATCAATGGATGAGCATGGAACTCAATTAATAATATACAAAGCTTCAGCCCAAAAGCCTATAGATAAACCCCCCGTCAGTCTCAAATAACGAGCATTCTCCAGTAGAGTCCTGTTTATCCTTTCAGTAACTCCGTTTGATTGCGGATTTCCGAATATAGTGAAGTATCTCCGAATTCCATACCACTTATAGAAATTTATGAACTCCTTAGAAACAAACTCACCGCCATTGTCAGATCTCAACAACTTCAACTTCCTTCCGACTTCATTCTCTTCCAGTGCCTTCCAAGTTTTGAACTTCTCAAACGACTTCGACTTAGATTTCATCACGAACACCCAAACCTTCCGAGAATAGTCATCAATAAAAGAGATAAAATATTTAGCTCCTTCAATAAAAGTTATAGCTACTAGTCCTCAAACATTCATATGGACATACTCTAGTACTCCTTTGGACTCATGTCTACCGACACCGAAAGAAAAGTTTATTTGTTTCCTCAATACACACTCTTGGCAGAATTCTAAACAGTTGAAGATTTTACCCTTGATCATCTTTCTTCTACGAAGCAACTCCAAGCTCTTCTTCGAAACATGACCCAATCTATGCCAAAGTCTGGTGGCATCCAAAGCTCATGAACTATCAACTCCAACATACGAATCTCCAAGAACTGTAGATCCTTTCAGCAGATGGACCATTACTCCTTTCATCGATACAAAAGCACCACATGTCACCTTCAAGCTATCCGACTCTATCATAATCCTGCAATCCAAAGATGCTAGCTGACCTAAAGACATAAGGGATTTCCTTAAACCTGGAACATAGCGGACTCTAGTGATAGTGCGCTCCACACCATCTTGTATGTGAATACGCACTGATCCTTCTCCTAATGAATTGCAAGTAGCATCGTTCCCCGTCAATATAGCACTTCCCTTCTTATCTTCATAAGAACAGAAATACTCCTTTCTAAGCGTCATGTGGAAAGACGCCCCTCAGTCCAGCACCCAATGATCTGATACATCAGAAATAGATGCATTCACCACATTAGTAGAAACAACCTTTTCCACGGCAATAGTTGAAGAACCATCCACTTCATTTTTCTTTCTCAAATCTGGACAACCTTTCTTCCAATGGCCATGCTTCTTACAATGATGACACCTGTTGTCTCTAGACTTGCCTCTCCAACCACTTCTGAGCTTTCTTGACTTGGAACGCCCTCTGAAATTATTCTTCTTCTTTTATCCTCTCTTTATGAACAGTCCTTGACTACTACTAGCTTCTCCCCTTTCAATCATAAGCTTCATTTGATCTCTCATCTCCTTACTTAGGAGTCCCGTCTTTACATCTTCTAATGTCAACATGCTTCTACCATAGTCAAGCTATTAGCGAATACCGTGTATTGCTTTGGAAGAGAGCACAATACCACTATGGCCTTTTGCTCCTCATCCACATTTAAATCAACAGCTTTCATCTTCATCTTCAAGTCACCGAAGAAGTTAAGATAAGATGTGCTTTCAACAACGTTCCCACATCTTGTAAGTGAAGAAAGTCTTTAACAAAATCAGCCTATTCGTGGGGGACTTCTTCATGTAGAGGTGCTCCAATTTCTTCCACAATCCTCCAGCAGCAGTTTCACTACTAATCTCTGGGATGACGTTCTCACCCATAGCCAATTGGGGAGTAGTAAAGGCCCATTCTTCTGTATTCTTCTTTTCCAATTCTAAGATATCTACTAGCAACGATTCTACATCAAACATAACCTAGTAAACACGATTTCTTCTCAACACCACCTTCATCTTCCATTATCGCTTCTCAAAACCATTATCTTCGTTCTACTTCTCTATAGCCAGTTGTGAACCGGATAATGTGTATGAACCTTTAGTGTAGGGTGCATACTCCTGGATAGGTCTAACCTCACTTCCATTTTCAAATCCTACCATCTTATCGATCACCTTCTAGCCCTAGGCTTCAACAATAACCTTCAATACTCTGATACCAGACTGTTGGGGTAGATTTCACAGAATTGACTATAAATCAACCCAAATAAATGCGAAAGCAATAAGATCGTGTTGTAGTATGATAAAACAAACAAAAACAAGAGAATAAAACAACAAAGCACAGAAGAAAGTAGATAGAGGGTTCAGATATGGATTTATAGTGGTTCCACTTTCGCGAGATAGTGTACATCTACTTTGGGGAGAGGAGATTTTATTATTTCTAAGAAAAGAGAATTTTACAAAATTGATAGTGGATGCTAAGAAGAAAAATAAGAAATACAACTTGAGATGATGATTATACTCATGCTAATCTCTGCCTTTATATAAAGATTATTATTTGGGTTTGAAGTAATTGATTTATGGTCATAAATCACTTCCTTGTCAATTCTCCTATTCATAAAGGAAACGTTTATCTATTTGGTTTTCCAATTTTCCCCAATTTACATGCGCTTGATAAGATTTCTTCTTTAATTAGCTAATTATAAAACTACTTGATTACTTCAATCTTCCAAAATAATTCTTCTTCTCATATAGGTAATCTATTTCTCTCTTTAATGCTATAAACGAGGCAATATATTTGAGTAATAATCTCAAATATCTTCCAATCTTCTACGTTTGGAAATATTGTATCACTGAAATCAACAATATCTTCCAAATCTTCTTTAGTATGAAAATATTGTATCACCAAATCTAAACCATTTGACTATTAAATTTTGTACATCAGAGTTTTCCTTTTCATTCTCTAATATTTTTCTATTTCTTTTCTTACACCTTACTCCATTCCAAAACTTTGTCTACATTCAAATAAGCTCGTTCTATTAAAAGATCTGTTATTCTACGTTAATTGAACATGATTAAAATATGATATTTAATCAGTTACACATTAGATTGAATGATGTTAATAAATATATACTGCCAGAGTTGCTTTAACTAGACATATCAACTTAAGCATGCCGATATAATTTGCAAAAATAATCTTTATTATTTTCTACCGTTTCCATAAAAGATTGATATTTATGTTTGAACGAAAAATATTCATATGGCAAGAAGATCGGCATCATGACTGCTCAACACAATAGTTTAGACTCTGTCATCAAGATATCAATAGAATTATAAAGGCAACACAGTAGTTCTAAGTTCTGACTCTGTCATCAAGACATTAACAGCATTCTAGAACTTCTGATCTCTACATATCTCCTGTAAAACTAGCATTATAATTGGCTATACCTATTGTAGAAGGCCCAAATCCATGTACTACACGTTTGGTCAGTGAAGAGCCAGTATTAAACTAAAATAAAAAATCTCACGTTTGTTCAAAAATCAATTTTAGATGAGATAAAACTAAATGAAGAAATAAATTTACTGAAATGAAAAAGGAAGAAGAGCGAAAGTTCAACTTCCTAGAAGCCAGGGTTATCCAAGTAAAAGCTAGTGGTATATTGTGTTTGGAGAAGCTATCGTTTTGGTGAATAGTGAGCATGGGTGCAGGTTAGAAGAATCATGAGTTAGAGTATTATGTTCCCTGATTCAATCAACATCGACATTATCCATTTTTGAATCAGCGGTGAAAGAGAGAATGAACTTGGTTTTGGGTACGGGATTTATTTCTAGGGTTATCATTCTCTTTCGTGTTTTCATTTTTTCCTTGGTAGGGCAGTTGCCCAACTGACATGAAGTCTGAAAGAGTTCGCCATTAGACTTTATGGTGGTGAATTCGAACCATGGAGGAGGAAGGCAAACTATTTTTGGGACTTTGGGAAGAGAACGAAGAAAATGCAAAGTGCAGGGATGGAAAAAAAGTAGAAGGTCGCCAAAAATTTTGAATCTCCCTTACAAAATTTCGTTCATACAATAATTTTTTTATTTTACTTATTTGTTAAATAGAGAAACCACGGCAAGTAATATCACAACGATGTGTTGTGTTGCTGTTAATAGCAATATCTTTATTAATAGTTGTCTTGAAAGCGCAATCTTTTGGTCCGACCGCGAAGTTCCAAAATTGCCCTTTATATGTATTCCTTTAGTAATAGTTGTAATATATTTGCTGTCATATATTATTAAAATTTAACATCACTTAAAAATAGGATCTGACAATTAAACTTTCTTTACAAATTCAAAATTTCCTCTACAATATTTATCAAGTCTTAATATTACTTAAAAATAGGATCTAACAAATAAACTACTTTACAAATTCGTTTTTTATTATTTAATAATAAAAATAAAAATTTAAACTAATAAAAAATTAGATATTGCAACTTAGAAACAAAAATTCAAATTAACTACGTCTGATTCAACACAAAAATATGACTAAATATTTGTGGAAATCATTTTATTTTGAACATATTAAACAAATACAATTTGTAGAAAAACAATTCAGATGCCTTCATTACGCGCGAAGCGCGTGCCGTAACGCTCGTTTCTTATAGTGTATTCTCTTCTCTAATTGCTCCACAAATTATATTCTCTCCTTATATTACGTGGTTTTAGAATTCCATCATTTCTTTCAAACAATAAATTATTATTTCCCTATTTATTTCATCTTAATTGACTTTCCTCTTCCTTACGTTAAATTTTCATATAAAAAATCTATTTTTGTTAGTCCAACCATATTTCAGCTTTTTTTACTAAGAATATATCAGTTCTCTCCTAAATGACAAATAAATTCACCCATTTCACATTCTCTTCTTTTTATCTTTAAAAATTAAAATAATTAAACAAAGTAATTTACTTTACAATGAATTTTTCTACCTTTGTATCAATTAAATATACTACCATAAACCAATATCATTTCATCCAAAATCAATTTTTTTAGACTTTCTAATGAATCTCAAAATTGATATATTTATGACATTCTTGACGTGTTCATTTGGATCTGTTTTTGGTAGATTTTATCTGTATTATATTGGACTATATTTAATGGTGAAGAAGTTTCTTATCTTTCACTCTCTGGTTATGGTTTTCATTAGTCCTGGATCAATAAAAAAATTATCATGTTTTTCTAATTTTATTGTTTGTAGTATTTAAAAACTTTTAGAAATGTATACATTTTATATGCAATTATCTTAATTTTCCAAACTAAACTTTTAGCAAAATTAATTATCTTATTAGATGAAGTAACATGTGTAGAATATTTTAGTAACAATCAGCTTATTTAGTAAAGCTAGGATCACAATGTTTTCTGTAACGACCCAAAAATTTTAACGAATTTAATAACGTAATTAACTAAATTTTTCTTAAAAATAAAACAATTAAAATTAATAATGAAAACTTGATATTTGGTATGCGTCTATTTAAACATAGAAAATGTCGGATTTGCATCAGAAAATATATAAGTTTGTTTTGTTGTGTAATTTTCAATTTCAATTTAAAATCAGTTAATTTGATGAAAATAAAATATTTTTGAAATCTGAATATTTTTATATAATAAAAATGTAAATCATTTTCTGAGTGAGACGTCGTATTTCGTTTCGCCAAATTTGGAACGCTATAGTCTCGTTTATCTTATTTTCGGCATTTTAGCAGCATTTTGGCAGTGAATATCGACTTTTGATAGGATGATCGTATCGCTCATATCTGTGTACCATTCTGTTCGTCTTGTCATGCTGATCTCCATGGTATATTCGTTTGTTTGTTTCGATGCGGCGAAAACCGCGAAATGGTTAAGCGTATCGGTAACCGTTTGAGCCTTTTGGTTTCCCTATATTTTTTTATCTGTCTATCGATTGAAAATCAACAGTTGTTTGCTTTTATTATTTCATAAATTCACGTGCCTTTACTATTCACTGGTTTGAGTTATATATTTTTGTTCGCTTGCTTTCTTTCCCTTCTCTTCGTTCTATACTTGCAAATAAAATATAAAAAAAATTAAGTTTATATTTGTTTGTGTTTTTTTGAGATAACCTGCTTTCCTCTCTCGTTTGCAAACATCCATGCCGCCGTTCCTCACCTTTTCCCCCGCATCCTTCTTTTTCCAATCTGCTCACGTTCATCCGAGTGCCACTTCATCTCCATTTTCCATAGCCGTCATGTTCATTTCCTGACCACCTTTCTCCCTCCACAAACATGCACGCCCTACACCTAACCTCGCCCTCCTTCCCTCTCTTTCTCCTCTGCATGTACGTCCACCTCTCCACCAAATGCCAGCGACCCAACCCGAGCCCTGAACCAACACCACCTCCGCCATTCCTCTAACCTCCCTCTCTCTTCCTACAACCACCTTTAACCTGCCTATCTCCAAACCCAGATCCAGTTCGGCCACACCTTGTCAGCCTCCGCCGAACCGCTATCTTCGCCCATAGTAGCCTACTACACCGAGCCCAACCTGACTCCTGCAAGCTTCCTCCCTGTTTTCAGCTTGTATATATATATATATGCGTAAGTGTGTATATATATGAAATTTGTTAAAAGACAAAATATTTGTTTATTTAATATTAAAATTTTAAATTGTATATACATAAAAATATATAATTGTTATAATATATAATGTGACGCCCCACCTCTATGGTCACGCTAGCCAAGAACACTACTGAGTAATGCTGTCGACTAGCACGAAGAATAAGGCTGTTGAGGAGCGACCATCTGTGTAATTGCTTTGTGCGAGTACCGATATGTCAGATAATATAACTTACATTTCATTTCAAGAGGAAATCTGACGTATCAAATACAAACTCGAAGCTACCACACAGTGGCTATGAGGCCTTCGGAAACAAATATAGAAATAAGCATAACACAAATCAGTCACAGACATTCATATCACAAAGGCGGAAACAGATATGAATATATAACACATAAAGGTGTACATCAGAGTGGTGGTCAAATAAGATCCACAATATCACAAAAGAATAGATACAAGTGCTAGACAAAAGAATAAGTATACATCATGGAGTCTATCTCACGAATGTATAACAACAAAAACTACAAATGTAATGTAGTTAGACAAAAGTCAGAAGATGATCCCAAATAAAGAGTCAAGCAGAAGCACATGCAACATCTCGGTCTGACCCGAGTTTATTTAATAAGAAAATAATAAACGGATCAGTCTAGCTATAAATATCAGATAAAGGAATGAGATATAAGCAGAGATATAATAAGAACGTATGATACCAATAATGTCATACTAGAACAAATATGATTTAAACAACAACAAAATCATACAATATCTCAAAAATCTCAAAGCACCAAAAAGAATATCATATTCTTTATTTTATTCACCAAAATACAAATATTGACAAACATATCATTGCTAATCACAAAAGGAGGTGAAACGCAAATTCTAGAAATCATCAATTAGAAATCCAGAAATCACAAAGGGGGAGGCCTATCACAAACGGGAGCATGAAAACTCACCAACACGTGTATCACAAACGGAACGCTATTCCATGGTCGCTAATCATAAATTTTGAGCCGAAGCTCCACAAATGGCCCGAAGACCACGGGTCGCTACCCCGCCAAATTGAACCGAAGTTCCACAAACGGGGATTGTAGTCCCCACACAAATAAATAGACATCGCACATCGCTAGTCTAAATCACAAAATGATCATCATCGATCAATAAAAGTGTGAATTACACTAAGCCAGTAAATATAAGAGTTTAGCTTCATGTCCCATAACCACTAGCTTAACTTAAATATTTACGAATAAATTATAGATTTCCACTCGAAAATTGTCACAAGATTTTCAATCGAACAAGTCCATAAATTAACCGACGAAGTAAACGCAAGCGTTTCATACCACTTATTTTGCTAAGCCGTTTAATTAGATTTTCTCATACGAATGAGGTAAAGGTTTGTATATACTAATAGATTAGAAAACGGTTTTATAAATGAGCTTTGTATTAAAAATAGAGTTGAAAACATCTTTGTAAAGAATTTGAATATTTACTATTAGTATAGAAACCTTTGTATTTTAAAGTGACAAAGCACAGAAATGATTGTAGAAACAATCACCATCAAAAATTCACATTCGAAGACGTGAATCAAATCCAGCGAAATCGATACCGAATCCATCAAAAAGGGATATCCACAAAAATCTCGAAAAAGAATCCATCAGAATAGATAATCGATGATAACAACAAATCGGAAGATCATGAATCGTTAAAATTGGAAATCAAAACAAAATAATCAAGTAGGCTGAGATAATCAGGTCAGTCGACTGAACCGGGTAGTCAGTCGACTGACACAGGGATACGAATTTTGTATCCCCAGGGTCAGTCGACTGACCCAGATGGTCAGTCGACTAATACAGACCCAGGCAATTTCCTGGGTCTCGTTCAGTCGACTGAACCTGCTTCTAAGCATTTTTGATATTCTGGTTCAGTCGACTGAACCTCTGGTAGTCGACTGAACCTGCTTCAGAAGCACATTCAGCCTAGCCCCCTTTGGGGAAAATTCGATAACACGGACGAAAGCGAACGAACGAGCAACTACGGCCGAGGATTTACGCCAAACGACAACCTAACCTTGTATGGCCCTCCGAAATGCTCCACTAACGTGTTCAACATCAAAGATTGGATTTTTTTACAAAAATTAGATTCCAAAAACCAAAAATTGAACAATTCACCAAATCGATTCAATTCGAAAGCAATTGAACATAAATAAGTGTTAGGAATTCATACCCAACAACAACGATATCTATAGAAATAGATGTGAGTTCAAAAACTCACCTTTAAACCCGAAAACGATGAAGGAGAAGCTTGAAAGCAAAAGAAGATCAACTACTCTTCAACTTCAACTCTAGAAGCTTGAATCTAAGCTCAAAAGAAGAACATTTCCTAAGTTAGGTTCAGGAAATTTCTGAAATTAAAGAGAGAATGAGTTGGAGAAGAAGAAGGAGATACTTACCAAAGCTTCTCTTTGAATTTGGAGTAAGAATTTGTATTTGCAAAGAAGATTAGGGCTTAGGAATTCTAATTCTTTTTCTCTACCCTCATTTTTCTAAAGCTAGAGTGTTAGGAAATATTATGAAGAAGTGAAGAGGAGTGAAGTGGAGTTGGGTTGATATGTTGGCTTAATGGGCTGAAAACCCAAAAACAAAACCCTAACTGAAAACATCAAAATTTTACTCACTCCAAACATATCGATGTTTATACTTAAAAAAAGTTGTAAACGCCATTTTGGACTCAATGGAGGTGGTCTCGAGTCCCAATTCGACTGTTTACAAAAATTAGCTTTTCGGACTTTAATCCGATTAACGATTCTATATTTAAATAAAATATTTAAATATTCAATCGTAAAATATGCGGGTTGTTACATATAAGTTATATATATTCTATTTGTATAGATATATATAAATTTATATAAGCTATATAAGATCTGTTTATATATAAAAGTTTATATAATTTTGTATATAACATGTTTGTTTATAGATAAGTATATATATGATCTGTTTGGGTTTATAATAAAGTAAGTTTACATTGATTTTTATAATAAATATTGATTTTAAAATATAATATGTATGTTAGTTTATATATTAGTTTATATATATATAAGTATACATGAGTTTGGTTTTTAAATATATATATAGAGATTTATTTTATATGTGTGTTTAAATTAAATATTGAATATATATATATATATATATTATTTTAAATACATGTTTTTAAATTCATTTTTAGAGAAAAATAATAATATAATATATATTTTGTTCAATTTATATCAAGCTAGTTTGATTTGTTTTCCTCGATTCCAAACTATCAACCTTACTCGTCGAATTCGTGGTTCATCGTGCCGTGCTTTGGAATTGTGCTTGGATTGTCGCATCTTGTTCTTGTTATTTCTCTAGCCTCGAAAGGTGAGCAATCACTCATGATTAACATTCTTATATAAAGTAAATTTAATTCACATGAAATAACGATTGAAATATGCTGTTAAATTTGAATTATCTGTGACATATGACACCATAACATGTTGTATATATTATATTTAAATTTGTTACTGATGATATATGTCTGTTGTTGATATGTTATATTACTATCGTATTTGTTCTCACTCTGCAAATTCCCTGTTAGTTTAGAACTACCTATGGGTTGAAATGATACATACCCGAACGATATTATAGATTGGGGGAAAATCGTTATGGGTTGAAATGATAAACCCAAGTAATTTTCATTGATTTTGAAATTTTGGGATTACGGGTTGAAATGATATATACCCATAAAATATCAAATTTAAATTGCAGATTGAAATGATAAATATCTGTATCACTTGACTATAGGATAGAAAATTATATACGGACATCGTTGGTCTATATTTTGAAAATGATTTCCAAAGTTTGAAAAAAAAATATGGGTTTTATTAAATATTGATTTTTAAATATAATAGAAGATTTTAGTTTTAATATATGTGAAAAATTTAGATTTAAAAAAAATTATATGTTTTGGAAATTTTAAATTTATAAGTTAAGTTCGAGAAATGTAAATTTTAAGATTTACTTATAAATTTACTATTTTAAAATATATATTTATAATAAGATTTAATATAAGTCTAAATTTAACAATAAGATTTAATTTAAAAAAAATTAAATTTAATAAAAATTAAATTTAACTAATATTAATAATATGTTTAAAATATTTATTTAAATTTATTTTAATATTCTTAAATATATTTTAATTTAACTTTAATAAATAAAAGTTGGAAAGATAAATTAAATAAGAATTGATTTGAAATTTAATTTGTTAAGGATTGAATTTAAATAAGAAAGATTTCTAATTAAATTTGTTTAGAATTGAATTTAAATAAGGTTGGATTTGAACTTATTGATTTTGAGATTTTAAAAGGTATGATTTTATAACTTGATTTGATAAAAAGTGATTAAATGAATATTTTCAACTTTAAATAAAAATTGAAATTGAATATTTAATATTGAATTCAATTGTAACATGAGATTTTATTTAAATGTTATTAAGATGATTAAGTGAATATTTTGGAAATTTAAATAGGGTTAAAGTTGAATTTTGGGAATATAAATGAAATTTATCAAATTGAGTTATCGCAAATTGTTTTAATATTGAAACGTATGGAATTGGAAGTTGTAACGACCCGACTTCCTACGCCCAGGAAATCGTATCGTTTTGAAGAAAAGAAAGAGGTGAGAAAGTAGAAAGAAAGAGAAGAAGAAGAAACAAAATAGAATCTCAACAGCGGAACGAATAAAATATAATATATCACATAGATATTACATAATATCATATACATCAGAGTACACAGACAATACAACAGATACTAGACAGTTATAAACACCTGTCTAGTTAATACAACTCACACATCACAGAGATACAACACAGCGGAAAATACAGAATAAACTCTAATCACAGCGGAATCACTATATATCTACACACTGAAGCCTCCTGCTCCATTGCTCCTCCAGAATTCGTCAAAGCTAAACCTGAATCCCTTGACTACCCGTAAAAATTTGGGTACCCGAGAGTTTATGAAAAACAGAAATAAACTTCGGGTCAGACATGGGTCTGGTATGAGTAACAGGTTAAAATTGTTTAACTTTGAAAACCATTTGAAAACAAAAGGGTATCACGTAAGACTTCCCACACATAAACATGGAAAAGTTTTTACCTTACGCTAACCAAAACATTTTTATAGGAAATCCAGTGATATTATAATAGTGTCTAGGGTTTTCAAGTAAAATACAGAAATAGCTGAAATGCTTACATCTCACATTTCAACATAGTTGGGCACAATCAAAACGTACGACGCTTATTGGATTTTGGATTCCATACAATGGCTGGGCTACTGGGGTACCGCCCGTCACAGTACGTGGCCTAGATCACCGTACCGAGGAGTACGCCCGCTCCCCTGCAACACAAGGCCGGACCCATCCCTTACTGGACAGTTCCAAATAAGATCACCCCACAGTTGGCGCGACCAACCGTACACTAAACCGAAATAAATAGGGACATCTAGACAGGGGTAAACCTTACTCTCAAGTGGGGGCTACCCACGAAGCCTTGCTGCACCTCCCCTGTTTTAGCCATTCCCGGTTGATGAGGCTTGAGGTCACGATTACCTTTATAGAATTCATCCCTTAGAATGCTCATCGTCCACCTGACGATGTTCTGAAAGCATTCAATCCATACAAGTTCGTTCCGGGTTCGAACGAAACCGAAGGCATTATCTCGTTACACTCGTATTGGAATCACCCTCAGAGTTAACGACAATAACCCTTGCATTCTGAATCACCATCTCGAACCTATAAGTACTATCTTCGTCAAAACTCATTACGGAATCACCCACAGAGTTATACTGACATATAGTTCTTATACCTCGAGTCTTCACTTGCTCCATTTGAATTTCACGACCTAACGTTATTTTGGATCGATGTGGTATTCGGGTCTCCAGACCTGGAATCCCGGTATACGGAAACCCGATCCCGGTCTCATCGAAATCCAAAACGTGTCTTTTAAGGCCAAGTTGTTTTAAAAGTTTAAAACAGTTCAATTCAATTATCTATATCAACACAGATAGATAAAACACAATGTCACAGATGAATAATTCACATATCAGCATAAATGGAAAATCTAAAATATCATCACACTTCAACAAAGCATCCATATCATAACAGATAACACTCATCTCATATCTGAGATCACAATCAATCAATGGGAGCCATATCATTCATCCATTCATAAGCAAGGACAATAAATCACACCATTGATAATTAATTTAAATGAATTAAATCAATTACCTTATCCTTAATTAATTTAAAGTTAATTAAATTAATTACTTCATCCAATCTTGCTTACATAACCATTTATTAATCACAAACCAATTAATCAATTATCAGTTACTTATTCATTTCAATTAATCCTCTTTGATAAATTAACCTTACTTACATTCTAGTAATTTCTTTTAATTTATTTACAGAGATTAACTTTTTAGCAATCCCTTAACAAATTCCATTCATATTGGTTTATTATATTTAATCACTTTATTGAATTATTATTGCCAAATTAAACCAATTCCTAATTGTATCATTAATTATAATAATTAATGATCTTTAATCAATTATTTTATTAATTAAATTTGTTAAGAAGAATTAAATCTTCAATTTACATAATATCAATCGTTTCTGATTTATTTCATACAGAAATCAACTTCCCTGAATTTATTACTCTTCAATAATACTCGATCAATTCCTCGATTAACTTCAAGTAATTAATCTCCAATTACTTTTATCATCAACATCATCCAATTGATTGCCATCAGTAATTTCTCATCAATTACTTCCCCGAGTAATTTTACATCAAATCAACAAGTGATTAATCCAATGATTCAACTCGAATTAAATCAATCTGCTCCATTTATTTTAATAAGTGATTTATCATTTGATCATTAACAAATCTTGATTCCTCTTTCTAATTATAACATTGGGTGATTGTTCATTTAATCACTTCCACTAATTATTCTAAATAAATAATTACTTTCTTAATTTTATCCAATTATTAATTAATAATTACTTATTAAGTAAATTACACTTAATTAATCCATAATCAAGTGATATTTTAAATTGAATAAATAATTAACTAATTTATTTACAATTTATTATACAATTAATAAATTAGCTTCTTTTATTTCTGATTTCTAAATCTATTAAGAAAACATTTGTCTAAATAAATCTTACTTATGAACAAATTCCTACTTAATTAATTTAATTAATTATTCATAAGTTAATAACAAAGATAAATTAACCATATTTATCTTTATTAAATGATTATTTGAAATTAAATCAAGTTTAATAACTTCAACAAATTGTCCTATTGGTTTCAAAATCAAAATAAATCATTTAGAAATCAGATTTAAAACATTTTAAATTATCTAATTTAAAACTTATCTATTTTCACATACAATTGTAAATCTTTGTTATTTAAACAATGCGTAACAATCCACTTAAACTCTTAACACCTTTAAGTATTTGATTATAAAACTTTATTATTTTCTTTTTCCCAATCCAGTCTCCAAACAACTCGAAATCTCATACTTAACTTTTATTTATAGACTTGGTTTGTTTGGTTTTTGAATTTAAAATTAAAACTTTAAAAAAAAAAAGTACCAATCTGTTCCAGTTAACTCAGACTAACTTCAAACCCGTGCCCCTCCCCTGTTTGCTTCGAGTAAACTCCAACCTTTCCCGAGAAAACACAGGCCAAATTTCTACCAAACCAACCACAGCATCCTCGAGTCAACACAAAAATTTCGCGAGCAAAAACTTGGATTACTCGAGACAGACCCGAGTGTTCCCTTCTTCTCTCACGCCTGTCACCAGAATTTCAGACCCCCCTGCACTTGTACACGGTGTACGTTCACAACTCCGACGAGCTTCTCCAGCCATCTCCCCTTTGTCGAGCAAGTCGACGATCCCTTCCCCACCCTTTTCTGATCATCCCGGCACTGACACCCTTTCGAAATCGAAATCGAGCAAAGCTCGAGACCTGGGAACCAACAACCGGTCTAACATCCAACCGGAAATGTCACTGTACTCGTCACCCCGACAACCAGAAAGGCTCAAACTCCGACCATCTATCCACCACTACTCCACTCACCATTACCCAAAGCCACCAAACACTCGATCAACTCTCGACGAAGAACGAAATGAAATTCGTGTCCCTACAAAATCTAGGTTACCAGAGAAGAATCACCCGCCGCTGCTTCCACGAAGCTTCGTTCGACATACGAATATTTTTCCCTTAACCCCCTCACACTCCTCCACCTCTAGTTCACATCGCGTCTCCTCCGATCGACTTGATCGTCCACGGTGACCAAAAATACTCTAAATTGATGAACTCGAACTGCTCTCTATCAGGTCCACTAAAAATCATGAAACCTATTTCAAAAATCCCCATTTCCAATACGCATTCAAATTATAAATATGATTCACCATTTCGTAAAGTTTGAATTTTTGATAAAATTGATTTTGTTCAACAAATTTGGCTCCAGTGATCATTTTCTAAGTCGTTTTAATCTTAACTAAATTTATAAACTTAGTTTATGATGATACGAACATCTTTCATTTGAATTTGAAATTAAATTATCAACTAGAAAAAAAAATGATTGATTTTTGAAATCAACAGACCTGAGTTTGAACTAAGAACAGAGAGGATTTAAAACAACAGCATAAATAACATGTTCCAGCTTCCAGATATACATAGATAACCATATATGCACACACACATTTCTTAAATGAACTTGCAAGGATTTAAACATTTTAAATTTTAAAGTAGATTGTTACTCACCAGTAAACATAGAAGGACAGAACACCTATGTTTGCAACAGTTTCGAACTTGGAAAGAAACTGGAAAGTTGTTTTCAGCCTTGATCTTCATCTATCTTGCTTTTGAATTAGTTGCAGTTTCTTGATGTTGTGTTTTAGATGAAAGCTTGTTTTAAGTTTTCTAGTGAAGCTCCATTACAATTTGTATTGAGTTCGAATGGAAAGAAGAGTGACAGGAGGAAGATAGGTTCCAGTTTAAAGTATAAAGAAGTTACAAGCTTTGTATTATATTTTCCTTCTTTTAAACAAAGGTCAGAGATATTTTTGTATAATGGAGGCTGAGGATACATATTGTGAGCTAGAGGAGATGTTTGCACGACTAGCATTAATTGCTTTGTACCATGATACTTCCATTTTCATACTTATCCTATTTTTCTTTTCTACATGCCTGGCTTTACTCTCAAGCTACAAATATTATACTTTGTATTCTGATACTTTTGTTGCCTAAAGTTTGCAGGCATACACGTATTCGAACATTGCTTGTTTTCATACCATGCAAGCTTAGATATATATTTTTTCAAATGGGCTATGCAGATCATAAGGCTGGCATCATTCTTATTGTTGTATTTCTCTTCTTGTTCTTGTCTACTTTGAGATGTGATTGAAATATTGTCCTAATATATTGTTTGATTAAGAATGAAATGGATGTTTATTTTGAGACGTTGTTTGATTTGTTTAATGTGTTCGTTGTATAATTTATAAACTATAAAATTTATCTCAATGAAGTCGTTTCATTTGAATTATTGTTAACTTGTTATTTTCAATATGTATATTGGTTACTTATATTATTGTATTGTATTTCTAGCTGAATACTTT
The DNA here is from genome assembly GCA_030737815.1 of Allium fistulosum. Lineage (NCBI taxonomy): Eukaryota > Viridiplantae > Streptophyta > Magnoliopsida > Asparagales > Amaryllidaceae > Allium > Allium fistulosum. The sequence goes on from CM060902.1 coordinate 1,397,755,813, forward strand.
ATACTATTTTTACTTATAAATATCCTCCAAATAAATTACAACTTATAAATTTGAAACGGTTCATAAAGAAATTATATTTTTATTAATATTATAGAGGTTCGTTTATCAAATTTTAAAAAGATCAAACAAAAGAAATTATTTATTTCACACTATATCCAAAGTAACACTTGACAAATTGAATTAAAAACTCATATATATATTCTTAAACTAAAATCTTACAAGTTACACTTTTGAAAAGAAAAAATGAAATTCTTTTATAAATAAATATAAATCTGAACCAAATTAGAATAAGCTTAAAACAATTTAACCATTTATCTGAATATTTAAAACCATATATATATTTATCAAATAGCTTTGAAAAGTCATCCCAAAATAAATAATAATTTCCAAATCTCTAGAATACATATAAGAAATTTGAAAACAAAATTTATCAATTAAAATTAAAACAGAACTTACCTGTCTACGATATATACCAGTATATCCGTTATAAACCGAAAAATCATTTATTAGTTTTAAAAGATACAATCCCACCGATATGATATTTATCAGAAGAAAATATCAATTCAAGTTTATAATTCAAAAATATATCCAATCAATTTAATATTTAATATAAATTATTAAATTGATATTGCTCGAAATTCCGGGTCGTCACAGAAGTGGTTTAAATTTGTAATTCAAACCTGTATTTGAAATCAATATAATTAGAAATGGTTTTAATGAGAATTCGAATTGAACCTTTTAATTGAAATTGATTACATTTTTGGAACCTAAATTGATTTGAACTGATTTGTGAAATTGGAAGAAACAATTCTAATTATAAACTATTTTTATTATATAAACCATTTTAATAAATAAACTATTTTAAATCTATAACCTATTTTAAATATATAACTATTTTAATTTATAACTATTTCAATATATATACAATTTTCTATATTTAAACTATTTAAGTTGGAACTGTTATGATTTAGATTTAACGGATTTAAAATACTAATATTTTGATATGATGGTTTAAACTATTTTATGGTCATGATTTTGGAAGTGACTATGATTTCGAAGGTGAATAATATTTCGAAAGTGATATGATTTTGAAATGAATATGATATTTTGATATGAAGTATGAACTATTTTGAAATATAAAATGACCACGGTGGTGTGAAATAAGCGTTTGTTGTTAAAGAGACCGGGATTGGATATTGTCATACTCTCTGCCAATACCGAAAACCACTTTAGCAACTGTGTACGCGGTGGAGATTCCAGAACGAAGTAGGATGGTTTGGCGACGATTCTATATGAGGTATTAACGTAGCCCTGACTCCCGCGAGTCAGCTTGATGTGGCTAAAACAGGAGCCATGCCGGGCCAAGTGAGGTCGCACCTCCGATCGAGCACATTTCTTCGATATCATTCTATTACTTTGTGATTTGATTGGGTGCACCTTTTATTTTGGGAGTGTGTCTCGATGTGGGCGGTGGTAGCTGCTATGCGTTACCACCATTCCGGATCTGCAAAATGGTAGAATCCTACCCTAGGCATTGCCTAGCGTGCCTTGTCACATGCCCTATCGCGCCTTCTACGAGTTTGGTTTGTACCGTAGCTATGGAGTGCCCTTTGATAGACCTCCAGTTTACAGGGGAATTTCGGTACTGTATAGACTATGGGAATATATAAAATGTGTTAAGGGGGATGTAGGTAACACCTTAATTCTATTTTAATAGTTTACTTTATTATAGACATTATATATGTAGCGTATTGTACTATGTATGTAGATAGTTTAACGGATCCTAAAAGGATGAGAATCCCAAACATCCTTTGAGTTACTTTGTATTTCATTTGACATTTCACTTGAGTTGATTTACTTGTATAAGAATGTTAATCCTGACTCGAGTGTTTTGTGTTTTTGCTTTATGCTCGGGTAAGATTGAGTGTTACAGCATTTGAGACTCACCTTTGGAGTTTGGAGCTTCGCTTGAAGATCGGTCTTTGACTATTTAGCTTTCCAGTTACTTCAGTTTATCCCAGTTGTTTGTTCTAACTTGTCATTGGCATTTGTATTAGTAACTTCTGTGTATTCGAGATATCTGTTGTATTTTACTTTAAACTCTGATGTTTATATAGTAGCTTCATGAACTACTATTTATCTATTCCACTGCTTATTGCTATATTACTCTGTGTTTGTGATTCTATGATTGATTTATTTACTGTATATGCTAAGTTTTGCCAAATATAAATTAACAATCTATTGTTTTGAGCAATTCAAGTCTGACATGAGTGGATGATTATCGATTTGAATTGTTCGAAATAGCGGGTCGTTACAGTTGGTATCAAAGCTCTGGTTTAGGCAAAACTTAGCATATGGAGTAAAAAACCTCATTAGAGATAGGGTAGTAATACCCTAGAATGAGTAGAATCGATTATAGAATCATATTCGTTCGAGCTTGAAATCCTTAGTTAGAATCCTCCTTGATTTGGATATCTTTGAATTCTGGAACTTTCCTTTTGTTCTGGGATTCATTCTTGTCTTGTTCTGTTCGTATTCTTTTGATACTGGAGCATCCCATAGCTCTATTTCGGTTTATCTCTGAAATAGATTCGACCTCAATTGGAAACTTCATTCTTATGTGTGACTGATCCCATCGGCGGTCCCACCAATCTTAGTATGATTTGTAACGGAGTGAAACTCCTTTACAACAGGCATCGATTCACCGGAGATTTCTACGTCCTTGGTTTTGATGCTGTTATTTCTTGTAAAACCCGAATCGTTTCTCTAGTAGACGACCAGGGTAATTCTATTGTGATCGAATGTCGATTGCCTTAGGATTATGCAAGCAGTTTCATCTTCTCGCTTGATTCTCAGCCTAGTGATCTCGACTCCACCCAAATAGTCACTGATTATCCTGATGGTTTGGTGAAGTCGCTTTTCTTCCTCCCAAGCGGGAAATTGAATTCCGCATCGATCTTATTCCTGGAGCCTGACCTGTTGTCCTACCTCCTGAACGAATGGTTAGTCATGCCCTTTTGATTAACCAATGTTCCTGCCTTCTTCGTTGATATCTGAATCGCGTCTTCTGGGATGTTCTCGACAGAGTTGTCCCCACTTTCGTTGATGATATTCTCGTCCTTTCTGAGTCTTGGTTGACCGGTTAAGGTCGCTGTGATTTACATTAGTCTATCCATCTTTCCCTTTTGTAATTTAATTATCCCATCTTCCTTTCGAACCTATCTACTTAATTAAAATTCTCCTCGATTATGGTCCCTCTAACTTGAATCTCTACCCTTGTTTTAAAATCCATTCTTGAATCATCCTATGAGGGAGTGTATTTGTAATTAATATGAAAATGTTTTATATTGTGTTGTTTGAGTTGTTAAGTTTGAATTTTGGGTTTCGATCGATTCGTTTGGCCAACGCTATCGATAGGAATTCCAAAACACTTGAACAAAGCAAACTGACACAGTATTGTTTTCGAAATTAGTTAATGAAATAATTTTTGTATGATTATATTATTATATATAAAAGTATGATTTTCTGAAATTAGAAAGTTAAATGAATTGGTTTTTAGAAATGATAATACTAGATTATCATTTATGGTTTTGTTAACATTCCTAAACCATTAACTATTGTTGAATATTATAAGGACGTAAAACTTAAAAACATGGTTTATAAATTTGATTTGGAAATAAATGAATTTAAACTAAAGAATTTTAGAATTTAGTTTTTGGTGCTTTTCAAAATTTGGTTTTTTAAAGTTTTGAAATATATTATTTGAAAGTATTTTCGAATGGAAATTATTTTCAAAGAATTTTTAAAAGAAGTTAATACTCTCCTCTTTTGTCGCTGGAAAATAATTTCGGGTGATGACTGCAGCATCATCGACATTCATTTTCAAGTCTCAGAATGAAGAGACCACTTAGTAGCTTCGCTACACTTTTGTTTTGGAAAATGGTGTTTGATGTGTGTTTCTTGTTTGATGATCACAAAATATATATCAATTTATAGATGTGTTTGCAGATTGTACTATACGCATATAGGAATAAATATTCATATTGAATAATAATACTATTGCACAGAATTTAACAAATTCAATCAGTATTTTTTATTCAATAAAATATTTTATATAGTACAAAAGTTTTCAGCTCATACACTGATTTTATACATTTCATGATTTCATACATTGCACTGATTTAATACATTTCATATTTACATTTGTTTCCTCACTACATCACTCAACACTCAACTATAACTATCTGCATTATCTAGCTCCAGTTCTTGTTCTGTCTCCTATGTACCTGTATAATTAACAACTACAGCAGTAATCTGAAAATAAACAAATTTGAATTTGAAAAAATATAAAATGTGTTCTTATTGTTGTCTCAGATATATGAGTTAGTGTCATCATCTTTGATTGTGTAATATCTGTACATATCAGTATTCTTATCAGGGACAGGTAATCATGAGTGGCTGCAATACACACGTGTACATTTATACATGTGTGCACTGCCTCGCCAACTCGTGTGCGCAGTCATCATGCACAGCAGAGACTACATAGTCAGACTGGATCATAACAATGCTATCATGACTCAACTCAATACGAACCAGATAGACATCAAGTGAAACAGATGTGGGTGCAGACTCAAGTCACATGTACAAGAATGCAACAGCCACAAATCTAACAGAGAAATGCACAAGTACAGATTCAAACAAGTCCACGCTGCAACTCCAACATATCAGAGAGTAGTTCAAGTGACAAATGCACCAATGACACCAATGAACTCAAGACAGTGCACAATAAAGAATGCACAGGGAAACACATGCACATGAACCAGAAATGCAACAGTGGATATCTACATGAATGGTGACAAGACAAAGCAACCACAACATCATTATCAAGAACAAATGCAACAGGAAAACAAGCATGTACAAGTCAGTGAAGAATAAGTTCGAACCAAATCAAGTTCAAACATCAGGGTACAAGTACAACAGTATTACATATATACAGCAGTGAAGACAAAGTCAGGTGATCATCACCGAACAAACTCAGGGATGAATAACAGAAATCACAAACTATATCAAAGGAACATAGAAGCCAAAGTCAGGGATAAACACAGATGGCCAGAAGAAGATGATCAGAGACAATGATCAAGTCAGATCAAAGCTAAACTCAAGGCCGATGTTCACAAAGTCATAATCAAGTCAGAGGCGAAGTCAACATGGCCATAAATCAAAGCCGTAGATTTAATCAAGTTTACAATTTGAAAAAGTCAAAAATCAGAAATTGAAATATAATAGGAAAGTTTCGGCCGTATCAATCAAAAGGGGATCGAACGATTTAAAATCGAAGCCGTGGGTATGAAACAAATACCAAAAATATCACAGCAAAATAAAGGAAAGAATCAACAACGTGGGGATCACGAAAATCAAATCAGACGACTATATAAAGACCCCGATATCATCATCGAGAAAGTGTGCAGAGCAAATAGAACCCAAATCATCATTGACAAGTAGAGCGCAAGAAAAATCGATCGAATTCAAGCAATCAATCGAGAAAGCAAAAGGGACAGATAACATACCAGTCGAATTCGATCAAGTCGAAGTAACCAGCCGAGCTGTAAGAGCAACGATCGAATAAATCAATCATCTCAAGGCAAGCAGACATCAATCGACAGAGCAACAACCACAGTCGGCGTCTTCGAGTTTTACGAAAGCCCTAATTCCAGAGCGCAAAAAGGAACGATCGAGCAGAGCCACCATTATCACAAGCAAAAGAACAGGGCCGCATTCTTTGAGTGATAATAGTTTGTTGGGCCGGTCTTTTTTTTATTGTGGCTTTAATTTACAAAGGGATTTTTTATATTTTTAAATTAGGGTTTTTAAGTTGTTCTTGTTTTTGTTTATTTTCTATACTCTTAGAATCAAATCAGGGTAAATCACCACCTAGGGTTTAGGTAGTGTCAGATTGTCTAGTTAGGATTAGTTCAGTGAGCAGGGTTTGCGAGTTTGCAAAACTCTATAGGCGGTAGCAGGGTTTGCGAGTCTGTTAGAGTGTTTGTAAGCGGGAGACTGTTTAATTCTAATAGAAATCTGGGAATGCAGTAGTAGGCAGGGGTTGCCGAAGCTGGGTAAATTTTGTGTGTGATTTACTTTTCAGCATATTTACTTCTCTGCAGTTTGCTTTTGTGTTTTAATTACAAATTTTTTGCTATAACCCTATTCACCCCCCCCTCTAGGGTTAATCTAGATCCTACAAGTGGTATCAGAGCCCGGTAATTTTTTTAACTCTAGAGTCATGAATCCACCAAATAATGCTTTTTCTGAGGGGCAATCTATTGCTAGGCCACCCATGTTTAATGGGAATGATTATGCAAATTGGAAGGTTAGGATGGGTATTTATCTTAGTTCTGTTGATTATGATGTTTGGGACATTATTGAATCTGGCTATAATTCTCCCACTATAACTGTTGGTGATATTGAGATTCCTAAACCAAAGGATAGGTGGGATGCTAACGATAAGAAGTTAAAAACTACAAATGCTAAAGCTATGAATGCTTTGATCTATGCTCTTGATAAGACTAAATTTAATAGAATCTCTCATTGTAAAACAGCACAGGAAATTTGGCATACCTTGGAGGTGACACACGAAGGAACTTCTCAAGTCAAGGAGTCTCGTCTAGCCCTGTTCAGCAATGAATACGAGAACTTTGTGATGGACAAAGGCAAGAGCATAAAGGACATGTTTGGACGCTTCTCAACCTTGGTGTACAATGCTAGAGCGCTTGGGAAGGTATTCACTGAGGTAGAACTAGTGAGGAAGATACTACGAGTCTTACCAATGAACTTTGAGACAAAAGTCACGGCAATACAAGAATCCAAAGATCTGAGTAAACTAAGCATGGAGGATTTGATCGGCAACTTGATGACATATGAGCTTGAGCTAAAAGCAAAGGAGGAACGCAACAACTCCGAATCAAAGAAGAAGACGATTGCCTTAAAGAGCAAAGAAGAGAGCGATGAAGAAGAAGAAGATCCAATTGAAGAACTTGCAATGGCTGCCAATAATCTTAGAAAATTGTCGAGATAGCAAATAATCTATCCCGTTTATCTTATTTTCGGCGTTTTAGCAGCATTTTGGCAGCAAATATTGACATTTGATAGGATGATCGTATCGCTCATATCTGTGTACCATTCTGTTTGTCTTGTCATGCTGAACTCTGCGGTATATTCATTTGTGTGTTTCGGTTTCCGGTACGCGGCGAAAACCGTGAAATGGTTAGTCGTATCAGTAACCGTTTGAACCTTTTGGTTTCCCTATGTTTTTTTATCTGTCTATCGATTGAAAATAAACAATCGTTTGCTTTTATTATTTCATAAATTCACTTGCCCTTTGCTATTCACTGGTTTGAATTATATATTCTTATTCGTTTGCTTTCTTTCCCTTCTCTTTATTCTATACTTGCAAATAAAATATAAAAAAAATCTAAGTTTATATTTGTTTGTGTTTTTTTGAGATAACCTGCTTTCCTCTCTTGTTTACAAACATCCATGCCGCCGTTCCTCACCTTTTCCCCCGCATCCTTCTTTTGCCAACCTGCTCACGTTCATCCGAGCGCCACTTCGTCTCCATTTTCCATAGCCGCTGCGTTCATTTCTTGACCACCTTTCTCCTTCCACAAACATGCACGCCCTGCACCTGAACTCGCCCTCCTTCCCACTCTTTCCCCTCCGCCTGTACGTCCACCTCTCCACCAAATGCCAGCGACCCAACCCGAGCCCTGAACCAACACCACCTCCGCCATTCCTCTGACCTCCCTCTCTCTTCCAACAGCCGCCTTTAACCTGCCTATCTCCAAACCCAGATCCAGTTCGGCCACACCTTGTCAGCCTTCGCTGGACCGCTGACTTCGCCCATAGCAGCCCACTACATCGAGCCCGACCTGACTCCTGCAAGCTTCCTCTCTGTTTGCAGCTTGTGTATATATATATATGCGTAAGTGTGTATATATATGAAATTTGTTGAAAGACAAAATATTTGTTTATTTAATATTAAAATTTTAAATTGTATATACATAAAAATATATAATTGTTATAATATATAAGTTATATATATTCTGTTTGTATATAAATTTATATAAGCTATATAAGATCTGTTTATATATAAAAGTTTATATAAGTTTGTATATAACCTGTTTGTTTGTAGATAATTATATATATGATCTATTTGGGTTTATATAAAGTAAGTTTACATTGATTTTAAAATATAATATGTATGTAAGTTTATATATATGTTTATAAATTAGTTTATATATATATAACTATACATGAGTTTGGTTTTTAAATATATATTTATTTATTTATTTTATATGTGTGTTTAAATTAAATATTGAATATATACATATATATTATTTTAAATATATGTTTTTAAATTCATTTCTAGAGAAAAATAATAATATAATATATATAACATATATTTTGTTCAGTTTATATCAAGCTAGTTTGATTTGTTTTCCTCGATTCCAAACTATCAACCTTACCCGTCGAATTCGTGGTTCACCGTGCCGTGCTTTGGAATTGTGCTTGGATCGTCACATCATGTTCTTGTTATTTCTCTAGCCTCGAAAGGTGACCAACCACTCATGATTAACATTCTTATATATAGTAAATTTAATTCACATGAAATGACGATTGAAATATGCTGTTAAATTTGAATTATCTGTAATTGTTTATCTATGACATATGATACCATAACCTATTGTATATATTATATTTAAATTTGTTACTGATGATATATGCCTGCTGTTGATATGTTATATTACTATCATATTTGTTCTCACTCTGCAAGCACCCTGTTAGTTTAGAATTCCCTATAGGTTGAAATGATATATACCCGAACGATATTATAGATTAGAGGAAAATCGTTATGGGTTGAAATGATAAACCCAAGCGATTTTCATTGATTTTGAAATTTTGGGATTGCGGGTTGAAATGTACCCGTAAAATATCAAATTTAAATTGCGGATTGAAATGATAAATATCTGTATCACTTGACCGTAGGATAAAAAATTATACACGGACATCGTTGGTTTATATTTTGAAAATGATTTCCAAAGTTTGAAAGGAAATATATGGGTTGTATTAAATATTGATTTTTAAATATAATACAAATATGTGAAAAATTTAGATATTAGAAAAAAAATTATATGTTTTGGAAATTTTAAATTTATAAGTTAAGTTCGAGAAATGTAAATTTTAAGATTTACTTATAAATTTACTATTTTAAAATATATATTTATAAAATATAAGTCTAAATTTAAAAATAAGATTTAATTTAAAAAAAAATTAAATTTAATAAAAATTAAATTTAACTAATATTAATAATATGTTTAAAATATTTATTTAAATTTATTTTAATATTCTTAAATATATTTTAATTTAACTTTAATAAATAAAAGTTTGAAAGATAAATTAAATAAGAATTGATTTGAAATTTAATTTGTTAAGGATTGAATTTAAATAAGAAAGTTTTCTAATTAAATTTGTTTAGAATTGAATTTAAATAAGGTTGGATTTGAACTTGTTGATTTTGAGATTTTAAAAGGTATGATTTTATAACTTGATTTGATAAAAAGTGATTAAATGAATATTTTCAACTTTAAATAAAAATTGAAATTGAATATTTAATATTGAATTCAATTGTAACATGAGATTTTATTTAAATGTTATTAAGATGATTAAGTGAATATTTTGGAAATTTAAATAGGGTTAAAGTTGAATTTTGGGAATATAAATGAAATTTATCAAATTGAGTTATCGCAAATTGTTTTAATATTGAAACGTATGGAATTGGAAGTGGTTTAAATTTGTAAGTCAAACCTGTATTTGAAATCGATATAATTAGAAATGGTTTTAATGAGAATTCGAATTGAACTTTTTAATTGAAATTGTTGAACTGAGATTGATTTTGATTACATTTTTGGAACCTAAGTTGATTTGAACTGATTTGTGAAATTGGAAGAAACAATTCTAATTATAAACTATTTTTATTATATAAACCATTTTAATAAATAAACTATTTTAAATCTATAACTTATTTTAAATATATAACTATTTTAATTTATAACTATTTCAATATATATACAATTTTCTATATTTAAACTATTTAAGTTGGAACTGTTATGATTTAGATTTAACGGATTTAAAATACTAATATTTTGATATGATGGTTTAAACTATTTTATGGTCATGATTTTGGAAGTGACTATGATTTCGAAGGTGAATAAGATTTCGAAAGTGATATGATTTTGAAATGAATATGATATTTTGATATGAAGTATGAACTATTTTGAAATATAAAATGACCACGGTGGTGTGAAATAAGCGTTTGTTGTTAAAGAGACCGGGATCAGATATTGTCATACTCTCTGCCAATACCGAAAACCACTTTAACAACTGTGTACGTGGTGGAGAATCCAGAACGAAGTAGGATGGTTTGGCGACGATTCTATATGAGGTATTAACGCAGCCCTGACTCCCGCGAGTCAGCTTGATGTGGCTAAAACAGGAGCCATGCCGGGCCATGTGAGGTCGCACCTCCGATCGGGCACATTTCTTCGATACCATTCTATTACTTTGTGATTTGATTGGGTGCACCTTTGATTTTGGGAGTGTGTCTCGATGTCGGCGGTAGTAGCTACTATGCGTTACCACCAGTCCGGATCCGCAAAACAGTAGATTCCTACCTTGGGCATTGCCTAGCGTGCCTTGTCACATGCCCTATCACGCCTTCTACGAGTTTGGTTTGTACCGTAGCTATGGAGTGCCCTCTGATAGCCCTTTAGTTTACAGAGGAATTACGGTATGAGAATATATAAAATGTGTTAAGGGGGATATGAGTAACGCCTTAACGCTATTTTAATAGTTTACTTTACTATAGACATTATATATGTAGCGTATTGTACTATGTAAGTAGATAATTTAACGGATCCTTAAAGTATGAGAATCCCAAACATCCTTTGAGTTACTTTGTATTTCACTTTAGTTGATTTACTTGTATAAGAATGTTAATCCTGACTCGAGTGTTTTGTGTTTTTGCTTTATGCTCGGGTCAGACTGAGTGTCACAGCATTTGAGACTCACCTTAGGAGTTTGGAGTTTCGCTTGAAGATCGGTTTTTGACTATTCAGCTTTCCAGTTACTTCAGTTTATCCCAGTTGTTCATTCTAACTTTTCATTGGCATTTGTATTATTAACTTCTGTGTATTCGAGATATCTGTTGTATTTTACTTTAAACTCTGATGTTTATATAGTAGCTTCATGAACTACTATTTATCTATTCTGTGATATCCCGGGTTTTTGGGTAATATAAATTTAATAATCTGTATTAATAATTTAATTGGATTGATAATCTTCCCTTATAATTCTAATTTAAATTGATAATTTAATCTTTTAAAAGTTAATAAATATTGAATCTGGCAATATTGATAAGATTTTATTGTTAAAATTAATAAAGTTTTAATCTATTTATAATATATATTTTGCTATATATATTGTGAATAGAAATCTTTTGTTTAAATAAAAGATGAATTTTTCAAATTGTAATATATATATAGATATATGTTATAATTTGGATTGTTTGAAATTTAATTAAATCTATTGATAAATATATATGTATGAATTGTGAATTTAAAAGCTTTGTTTTAAAATTAATATTTTTCAAAGGATAGTTTAGATTAATTCAATTATTTTCAAAATATAAGATAATTGTTTATTTTAAATGAAATTGTTTAAAAAGGATTTAAACAAGCTTTGTTTTGTCTTCTTTTAAAATGCTCAAATTAAAATGGTTATAAGTGTGTATATATGGTTTTAAATAAACTTTCCTTTTTAAAATATCTCTTAAACTAAAATAGTTTGTAAATAAGTAAATGAATTTATATAAATCCATAATTACATAATAAGAAAACATAAATACTTTTGTAAATAAGGTTTTAAAATATAATTTCTTTTATAATAAGGTTTTAAACATAATTTTGCTTGTTTTAACACTTGTAAATTAAGGGACTTATGCAATGAACATTTGTCTAATTAGTAATATAACAAGTGGCATTATCTTGTTTTCTTTAAGAATTTAACATTTATAAATAAAATGTAGTTGTAGAGAAACCTGGCTTCTATTTTTTTCGTTCAAAACATTTTTCTCAGTTCAAAACACTTTCAAAACTCTTTCTCCTCTTTTCTAATAAACTAAAAACTGGAAACAAAGAAAATAAAATAGCCTGATTTCATCTTCAACCTGAGATCAAGCAAGCTAGCAACTCAACAAGTAAATCAAACAACTGTTTCAAAGATCAACCTGAGGAGAAATTAATATCAAACAAGAATCAACATCAGTTTCAGTTCCAACATTAAACAACATGCAAGGGATTTCAACAGCAAGCAAAATCAAATACAAGTTCAAGAATTCAAATTGAAAACAAAAACCTGGAAACACTACTCTGTTGTTCTCTGCTTCTTTAATTTTAAGGTGAGTAAATTATTTTAAAAACAGTTGATCTTAGATTTCTTCGTGATTTTGTGATGATATAACAATGTTATATGCAATATCTGTTTTAAATTGAATGCATGTTGAATTGAATACTTTGAATTGCCTGTAGAGTAAAGGATTGTTACTGTGTTTATAAACAGTTTTCAAATCTGAGAAAAATTTCAATATCTTGATTTTGAATACGAACTGGACTTTGATTTGTAAATGAAGGTTGTTTGTAATCATGTAAATTATCATCTAAGAATAATTCTAGGATTTTATAATTTGAAATTTCCCTCGAATTGAAGAAAATACAGTGAAATTAAAATATAAGTTAAAAATCAATTGCTCTAAATTCTAAATTGAATTATATATAGGAAATCGTACTGGAAAACCATGAATTTAGGCATGCATATCAAAAATTTTAGTTTGGAAATTCGAACGTAATTTGGGTTTGTTCGAATTTGGGTTGATCAGCGATTAGTGGTGATCCTCATGTTGGAGTTGAACGATTTTTGGTATGGAGGAGGGTTGATTGATTGTGATCATGGGAAAAATACAATCGAATTTTTTTCAATGTTTGAATTGTTCGAATTCGAACGATTTAGGGTTTTAGCTGGTTTGGTTTCGGTTTGAATGTCGTGACGTTTACGGCATGGGAAGGGGACCGGAAGCGATCGCGAGATGGGGGATAGAGGTGTGGAGATGCGGCGTTGCTCTGGTAGGAGAGCCATGGGTTCCAGGCGTCATGATTGTCGGCGATTGGTTGGTTTGTGGTCGAATGTGCGTTCAGTTTTTCGATCAGTGATCGAAATTTTAACTCGCGTGTTATTTGATCGATGTGGGTTTGAATTCATGCTCGCGTGGGTTTATGGGACTGATGGGGATGGTCGCGATGAACGTTGGTGGTCGGAGGCGATGGTGCAAGTGCACGTGCACGTGCACGTTTGTGCTTTCTGGTTCGTTTCGTTGGGGAAGATGAAGGCAACTCGAGTTTGGGTTCGTGCGATAGGATGGTCGACTCGAAGCAGGGGATGAACGTGAGTTTATCGTGTTTTGTTTGGGGCAGTCTCGTGATTTTTTGGGATTTACTCGGGTGGTTCTGGGTGCTAAACTGAAGGTTTGAATTTGTAAATGTGTTTCGAGTTCAAAGCAAAATAAATAAGTTTTTAAGTTATGAAATAATCTTGTTTTCAGAAAATGAATGTTTAATAGGTTTTAAAATATAATTAAGTAATTAAGTTTTAAAGAATATGACAATCAAGTTTTAAAGATGAATATTTGTTAAATTAAATTAAAGGTTAATTACTATTGTAATTAAGGATAATTACTAAATGAAGAAATTTGGGAAAATAAATAAGGTTAATTAATTATTGTTAATTAATGAGAATGATTTGTTAATAAGTAAAGGTTTAATTAAGCTAAATGATTTTCTTACTTTGTATAAGGAGTTAACTAAATTATTTAATTAATTTTAAATGATTAGTCAATTGTTTGGTTAAATTAAATATCAATTAATTATGAATTAATTAAGTGTAAATAATTATTGAAGTAATTAATGCTTAATTACTGAATGCAATTAAAGGAAGGAAAATTTACTCATGAAAGTAATTAATTGAAGTGATTAATGGGTAATCATTTAATGTTATCAATTAAGGAATTAATTAATTAAAGAATTAAGAATTATTTAATGATGGGATTAATTACTTGTTAAGGTAATTAGTTAAGAGAGATCATTTAATGAAGTAATTAGAAGATAATTACTTATGTAAGTAATTAAGAGTTAATTACTTAAGTAAATTAATTAATGTGATTAATTAAATGTGTTTAATTTAAGATTAATTACTAAGTAAAAGGTAATTAATTAATAAAGTAACTAATTAAGGATTATTTGTTAATGAAATTGATTAATAATTACTTAATGAAGTAATTAAAGATTAATTAATTAGATTAATTAATCAAGGTTAATGTAATTAATTAAGAAGTAATTAATTAAGATAAGTAATTACAGGATCGTTAATTACTGTTTAAGATTAATTAAGGTTAATTAATGATTTTAGTTAATTAAAGATTAATTATTTAATTAACTAAAAGGTAATTAATTAATAAAGTAATTAGAGGATTATTGATAAAATTAATTAAGGTTGATTAATAAAAGTAATTAATATAAGTATGATTAATTAATTGTAATTAATTGAGGATTAATATAATTAATTATAGTTAATTGATTAATGAAGGTTCATTAATTATTGTAATTAATGATAGTAATTAAAGGTTAATTACTGAATATGGTTAAGGATAATTACTTGAATGTAATTAAAGTATAATTAATCAAAGGGGATTAATTAGGGAAGATCATTAAGAAATGATTTATTAATTTATAATTAATTAATGATAGTGAGCATGATTAAGATAATCCAAGTAATTAAAGGATAGTAATTAATTTAATTAAAGGTTAATTAAATTGATTAGAGTAAATCAATTCTGTTTAGATAATTGATTAATACTGGATGTTTGATATTGGGTGATTGGTTGATATTGGATGATTTGTATGTCTCTGATATATATATGATATATGCTGCTTTGTGAGATGAATGTTGATATGAATTATCTATTGTGATAATGTTATTTATCTATCTGTTTATATCATTCAGAATATAAGTTTAAATGTTTAAACCTTTAAACAACTTGGCCTTAAAAGATACGTTTTGGATTTCGATGAGACCGGGATCGGGTTTCCGTATACCGGAATTCCAGGTCTGGAGACCCGAATACCACATCGATCCAAATTAACGATAGGTCGTGAATCTCAAGTGAAGATGAAGATTCAGAGTGCAAGGGTTATTGTCGTTAACTCTGAGGGTGATTCCAAAACGAGTGTAACGAGATAATGCCTTCGGTTTCGTTCGAACCCGGAACGAACTTGTATGGATTGAATGCTTTCAGCACATCGTCAGGCGGACGATGAGCATTCTAAGTGATATGTTCTGATTAAAGGTAATCGTAACCTCAAGCCTCATCAACCGGGAATGGCTAAAACAGGGGAGGTGCAGCAAGGCTTCGTGGGTAGCACCCACTGAGAGCAAGATAGATCCCTGTCTAGAGGTCCCTTTTCTTTTCATTCGGCTTAGTGTGTGGTTGGTCGCGCCAACTACGGGGTTATCTTGTTCGGGATTATCCAGTAAGGGATGGTTCCGGCTTTGTGTTGCAGGGGAGCGGGCGTACTCCTCGGTACGGTGATCTAGGCCACGTACTGTGACGGGCGGTACCCCAGTAGCCCTACCATTGTATGGAATCCAAACTCCAATAAGTGCCGTACGTATTAGTTGTGCCCAACTATGTTGGAATGTGAGATGTAAGCATTTCAGCTATTTCTGTATTTTACTTGGAAACCCTAGACCCTATTATAATATAACTGGATTTCCTATCAAATGTTTTAGTTAGCGTAAGGTAAAAACTTACCCATGTTTATGTGTGGGGAGTCTTACGTGATACTTTTGTTTTCAAAGGTTTTCAAAGTTAAGCAATTTTAACCCGTTTACTCACACCAGACCCATGTCTGACCCAAGTGTTTATTTCTGTTTTATAAACTCTTGGGTACTCAAATTTTTACGAGTAGCCAAGGGATTCAGGTTTAGCTTTGACGAATATTCTGGAGGAGCAATGGAGCAGGAGGCTTCGGCGTTCGTAGATATAGTATTCCGCTGTGTTGATATCTGTGATAGTGTCTTGTCTGGTATTTGAGTTGTAATGTCTAGACAGATGTTTATAACTGTCTAGTAAGTGATGTATATGCTGTGTAACTCTGTAAATTGTTGTATACTATGTAATAGTTTATGTTATTAATATAATTTATTCGTTCCGCTGTGAGATTGTTGTTGTTGTTTCTTTCTTTCTTCTCTTCTTTTCTCTTTTCTATCCCTTTCTTTCTTATTAGCGATGCGACTTTCTGGGCATAGGAAGTCGGGTCGTTACAGTTGGTATCAGAGCAGTAGGTTGAGTGAATACCTAGGCTCTGAAGTGGTGTCTATCTTGAGAGCGCGTAATTGTTAGTTATATAAAAATGGTTTTATATTGTGTTAATTGATCGGTTGAGTGGTATATGGATTCTGGTCAATACGAGTAGCTAACGTTATTGATAGGGATCTCTAAACACTTGAACCAGGCCAACAGACACAATATTGTTTTAAAGAGGTAGATGAAATAATTTTACCCAGAAATAATTTCTATATATAAAAAAAATATATCATTTTAAATATATATATTTATGTATTTCTACCTATTTATTGGGTTACCTGTTCGGGTTTTCCAATATAAGTTATAAAGGTAGATAAGGTGGTAGTGTGTGTAACACAATTACCAATAGTTGGAGTTTGAATGTTGAGGTTGGAAGTATATATCGAGACTGTAAACCCAATATCGTCTCGAGTAAGTTGGCAGTATGGAGTAAGGATGTCTCGGATCTCTGAAGAAAATCCTTTTCAAGATTCGGAGTCCATTATTGGAATGTAAGATTGGTTGAGCTCGGGTGAGCAGATATTCTAGAGTTGAATCTATCAGTTGTGCAGAAGTAAGTGATGGTAGCTTGGCGACTTCAGGAAGGAGCAGTTGTGTGATAAGACGCAGTATCTATGGATGTTCCCGAAGGAGATTTTCTTTTGGAACAAGATTAAGAAGGTATTGGAGGAACAGTTGATGTCTACCGCAGGAAAGACTCGACTGTATAGGAATTCTCTGATATCAAGTAAGAGAGTTTTGTCTATTTTGAAGTATGAGACTAAGGTCGATTAGTTGTTCTTCGGACATGGTCTCATTGTTCCCTTAAGAAGAGTAAGTTATTGGCGATTGGTTTGGAACCCGAGTTTCTTTTGGATGTCTACCATCTCGGAGATTCGTTGAGAGGTTTGTTGATGGTTTTAGTTTTGAGAAGCCTTTGGATTATAAGTTCTTGGTTAGCTATGATAGTAGTGCAGCTCAGAGTGTTCGGTGTGCTGTCGAGATAGAGTTTGGAAGCAGCAGTGTGGTCCGTTTCTTCGATGGTTCCGGAATCTTTGTGGTTCTTCTATCAGCAGTCCGAGTAGATGGTGAAGTTTTTCTTGAAGGGTTAACCTTGTTTGGAAAAGCTTAAGGCTGTTTTAATTGGTAAAGAGAGAACAGTATCTTTGGAATCCGAACTAGGTAGGATCGCAAAAGTGACTTGCGATTAGTTTGAGAGTTCATCTTGAGTAATCTTTTATATGAAATTGAGACATCTCAAGAGGAAGTAAAAGTTATCGAAGAGGTCAAAGATTTAGTTTATATCGATTTGGTTCCTAGAGAAGGATTTGGTGAAGTATCTTAGAATTTTATGGAGTATCTGTGTTTTCTCTTCTGCTTCTAGTTTCGAGTTTCCTCTAGCCAAGGATAGCTGAAGACAGTACCCTTGACCGAGGACTCGTCTATTCTTTGAGAAGTTGGTTATGTTTTTAAGATAACCAATGTTTCCGCTTGTTTGTGGATCTAGTTTGTGCTCGAGTTCATCGACATTCTCATCTATTTCAAAATCAGAGTTGTGCAGCGAAAGCAAAGGTAGTAGCTGTGCAAGAAAGGAAGTAACCTCAGATTTCTACAAGAAGTTTATGTGAATTTCTAAGTGGGTATAGAATTTTCTGGAATCTGGGAGAAGGAAGTTCAGTCTTCTATTTCTTGTGGAGAAGAGTTTGTGGATTTCAGCAGATTTGAAGATCATTTTGTGCTTGGTTCATAATTGTTTCAAAAAGCATCAGCAAAGGTTGAGCTGATCAGGAAGAGATGAGGTAGCTCGGGATCGTCTGGTGAGCTATGCAGATATGAGTCAGAGTTTGGAATTCGGAGTTGGAAATTGGAAACTGTTTAAATTTTCCTCGATTATAAGAGCTATAAGATTTGGTAAGTCTGGAAGCTAGCTCCGAAATATTTTGGATTTTCTTGTGTTCTTGAGAGGAGTAGTTCTTTGATCTACAGAAATGAATGGCCAGTTTGGATAACTGGAATTCATTTTATTCCACGTATATCTGAGGGAGTACGTGTATGATTCATCGCAAGTTGTGGAATCTGCAGTTCAGATGGATTTGGAAGTTGAGCTGGACTTGAGTGTGGTCTGATATTCTGTTCATATTTGTAGATCTAGAGAAGAGAGGAGCTTTGGATTGTGGTGGTGTGTAGTTTATTTAGCTTCTGTAGAGCGAGTCTCCCGGTGATTTATACTCGGGGAAACTCGAGATAGTATTATGAAGTCTATTCTGATTTATATCAGAATAGTTAGTTAGGTTTGTTTGATTGTTGGATGGGTTGCTTTGATTGATAGGAATTGGATGATAGGTTTGTGTTTGAAATTAAAATCTTTGCTGGATTATTATTAACTTTGCTTTTAATTTCGGGGACGAAATTATTTTAAAGGGGGAGGAATGTGATATCCCGGGTTTTTGGGTAATATAAATTTAATAATCTGTATTAATAATTTAATTGGATTGATAATCTTCCCTTATAATTCTAATTTAAATTGATAATTTAATCTTTTAAAAGTTAATAAATATTGAATCTGACAATATTGATAAGATTTTATTGTTAAAATTAATAAAGTTTTAATCTATTTATAATATATATTTTGCTATATATATTGTGAATAGAAATCTTTTGTTTAAATAAAAGATGAATTTTTCAAATTGTAATATATATATAGATATATGTTATAATTTGGATTGTTTGAAATTTAATTAAATCTATTGATAAATATATATGTATGAATTGTGAATTTAAAAGCTTTGTTTTAAAATTAATATTTTTCAAAGGATAGTTTAGATTAATTCAATTATTTTCAAAATATAAGATAATTGTTTATTTTAAATGAAATTGTTTAAAAAGGATTTAAACAAGCTTTGTTTTGTCTTCTTTTAAAATGCTCAAATTAAAATGGTTATAAGTGTGTATATATGGTTTTAAATAAACTTTCCTTTTTAAAATATCTCTTAAACTAAAATAGTTTGTAAATAAGTAAATGAATTTATATAAATCCATAATTACATAATAAGAAAACATAAATACTTTTGTAAATAAGGTTTTAAAATATAATTTCTTTTATAATAAGGTTTTAAACATAATTTTGCTTGTTTTAACACTTGTAAATTAAGGGACTTATGCAATGAACATTTGTCTAATTAGTAATATAACAAGTGGCATTATCTTGTTTTCTTTAAGAATTTAACATTTATAAATAAAATGTAGTTGTAGAGAAACCTGGCTTCTATTTTTTTCGTTCAAAACATTTTTCTCAGTTCAAAACACTTTCAAAACTCTTTCTCCTCTTTTCTAATAAACTAAAAACTGGAAACAAAGAAAATAAAATAGCCTGATTTCATCTTCAACCTGAGATCAAGCAAGCTAGCATCTCAACAAGTAAATTAAACAACTGTTTCAAAGATCAACCTGAGGAGAAATTAATATCAAACAAGAATCAACATCAGTTTCAGTTCCAACATTAAACAACATGCAAGGGATTTCAACAGCAAGCAAAATCAAATACAAGTTCAAGAATTCAAATTGAAAACAAAAGCCTGGAAACACTACTCTGTTGTTCTCTGCTTCTTTAATTTTAAGGTGAGTAAATTATTTTAAAAACAGTTGATCTTAGATTTCTTCGTGATTTTGTGATGATATAACAATGTTATATGCAATAACTGTTTTAAATTGAATGCATGTTGAATTGAATACTTTGAATTGCCTGTAGAGTAAA
The DNA here is from genome assembly GCA_030737815.1 of Allium fistulosum. Classification (NCBI taxonomy): domain Eukaryota; kingdom Viridiplantae; phylum Streptophyta; class Magnoliopsida; order Asparagales; family Amaryllidaceae; genus Allium; species Allium fistulosum. Next base: position 1,397,776,077 of record CM060902.1, read on the forward strand.
GGATTGTTACTGTGTTTATAAACAGTTTTCAAATCTGAGAAAAATTTCAATATCTTGATTTTGAATACGAACTGGACTTTGATTTGTAAATGAAGGTTGTTTGTAATCATGTAAATTATCATCTAAGAATAATTCTAGGATTTTATAATTTGAAATTTCCCTCGAATTGAAGAAAATACAGTGAAATTAAAATATAAGTTAAAAATCAATTGCTCTAAATTCTAAATTGAATTATATATAGGAAATCGTACTGGAAAACCATGAATTTAGGCATGCATATCAAAAATTTTAGTTTGGAAATTCGAACGTAATTTGGGTTTGTTCGAATTTGGGTTGATCAGCGATTAGTGGTGATCCGCATGTTGGAGTTGAACGATTTTTGGTATGGAGGAGGGTTGATTGATTGTGATCATGGGAAAAATACAATCGAATTTTTTTCAATGTTTGAATTGTTCGAATTCGAACGATTTAGGGTTTTAGCTGGTTTGGTTTCGGTTTGAATGTCGTGACGTTTACGGCATGGGAAGGGGACCGGAAGCGATCGCGAGATGGGGGATAGAGGTGTGGAGATGCGGCGTTGCTCTGGTAGGAGAGCCATGGGTTCCAGGCGTCATGATTGTCGGCGATTGGTTGGTTTGTGGTCGAATGTGCGTTCAGTTTTTCGATCAGTGATTGAAATTTTAACTCGCGTGTTATTTGATCGATGTGGGTTTGAATTCATGCTCGCGTGGGTTTATGGGACTGATGGGGATGGTCGCGATGAACGTTGGTGGTCGGAGGCGATGGTGCAAGTGCACGTGCACGTGCACGTTTGTGCTTTCTGGTTCGTTTCGTTGGGGAAGATGAAGGCAACTCGAGTTTGGGTTCGTGCGATAGGATGGTCGACTCGAAGCAGGGGATGAACGTGAGTTTATCGTGTTTTGTTCGGGGCAGTCTCGTGATTTTTTGGGATTTACTCGGGTGGTTCTGGGTGCTAAACTGAAGGTTTGAATTTGTAAATGTGTTTCGAGTTCAAAGCAAAATAAATAAGTTTTTAAGTTATGAAATAATCTTGTTTTCAGAAAATGAATGTTTAATAGGTTTTAAAATATAATTAAGTAATTAAGTTTTAAAGAATATGACAATCAAGTTTTAAAGATGAATATTTGTTAAATTAAATTAAAGGTTAATTACTATTGTAATTAAGGATAATTACTAAATGAAGCAATTTGGGAAAATAAATAAGGTTAATTAATTATTGTTAATTAATGAGAATGATTTGTTAATAAGTAAAGGTTTAATTAAGCTAAATGATTTTCTTACTTTGTATAAGGAGTTAACTAAATTATTTAATTAATTTTAAATGATTAGTCAATTGTTTGGTTAAATTAAATATCAATTAATTATGAATTAATTAAGTGTAAATAATTATTGAAGTAATTAATGCTTAATTACTGAATGCAATTAAAGGAAGGAAAATTTACTCATGAAAGTAATTAATTGAAGTGATTAATGGGTAATCATTTAATGTTATCAATTAAGGAATTAATTAATTAAAGAATTAAGAATTATTTAATGATGGGATTAATTACTTGTTAAGGTAATTAGTTAAGAGAGATCATTTAATGAAGTAATTAGAAGATAATTACTTATGTAAGTAATTAAGAGTTAATTACTTAAGTAAATTAATTAATGTGATTAATTAAATGTGTTTAATTTAAGATTAATTACTAAGTAAAAGGTAATTAATTAATAAAGTAACTAATTAAGGATTATTTGTTAATGAAATTGATTAATAATTACTTAATGAAGTAATTAAAGATTAATTAATTAGATTAATTAATCAAGGTTAATGTAATTAATTAAGAAGTAATTAATTAAGATAAGTAATTACAGGATCGTTAATTACTGTTTAAGATTAATTAAGGTTAATTAATGATTTTAGTTAATTAAAGATTAATTATTTAATTAACTAAAAGGTAATTAATTAATAAAGTAATTAGAGGATTATTGATAAAATTAATTAAGGTTGATTAATAAAAGTAATTAATATAAGTATGATTAATTAATTGTAATTAATTGAGGATTAATATAATTAATTATAGTTAATTGATTAATGAAGGTTCATTAATTATTGTAATTAATGATAGTAATTAAAGGTTAATTACTGAATATGGTTAAGGATAATTACTTGAATGTAATTAAAGTATAATTAATCAAGGGGGATTAATTAGGGAAGATCATTAAGAAATGATTTATTAATTTATAATTAATTAATGATAGTGAGCAGGATTAAGATAATCCAAGTAATTAAAGGATAGTAATTAATTTAATTAAAGGTTAATTAAATTGATTAGAGTAAATCAATTCTGTTTAGATAATTGATTAATACTGGATGTTTGATATTGGGTGATTGGTTGATATTGGATGATTTGTATGTCTCTGATATATATATGATATATGCTGCTTTGTGAGATGAATGTTGATATGAATTATCTATTGTGATAATGTTATTTATCTATCTGTTTATATCATTCAGAATATAAGTTTAAATGTTTAAACCTTTAAACAACTTGGCCTTAAAAGATACGTTTTGGATTTCGATGAGACCGGGATCGGGTTTCCGTATACCGGAATTCCAGGTCTGGAGACCCGAATACCACATCGATCCAAATTAACGATAGGTCGTGAACCTCAAGTGAAGATGAAGATTCAGAGTGCAAGGGTTATTGTCGTTAACTCTAAGGGTGATTCCAAAACGAGTGTAACGAGATAATGCCTTCGGTTTCGTTCGAACCCGGAACGAACTTGTATGGATTGAATGCTTTCAGCACATCGTCAGGCGGACGATGAGCATTCTAAGTGATATGTTCTGATTAAAGGTAATCGTAACCTCAAGCCTCATCAACCGGGAATGGCTAAAACAGGGGAGGTGCAGCAAGGCTTCGTGGGTAGCACCCACTGAGAGCAAGATAGATCCCTGTCTAGAGGTCCCTTTTCTTTTCATTCGGCTTAGTGTGTGGTTGGTCGCGCCAACTACGGGGTTATCTTGTTCGGGATTATCCAGTAAGGGATGGTTCCGGCTTTGTGTTGCAGGGGAGCGGGCGTACTCCTCGGTACGGTGATCTAGGCCACGTACTGTGACGGGCGGTACCCCAGTAGCCCTGCCATTGTATGGAATCCAAACTCCAATAAGTGCCGTACGTATTAGTTGTGCCCAACTATGTTGGAATGTGAGATGTAAGCATTTCAGCTATTTCTGTATTTTACTTGGAAACCCTAGACCCTATTATAATATAACTGGATTTCCTATCAAATGTTTTAGTTAGCGTAAGGTAAAAACTTACCCATGTTTATGTGTGGGGAGTCTTACGTGATACTTTTGTTTTCAAAGGTTTTCAAAGTTAAGCAATTTTAACCGTTTACTCACACCAGACCCATGTCTGACCCAAGTGTTTATTTCTGTTTTATAAACTCTTGGGTACTCAAATTTTTACGAGTAGCCAAGGGATTCAGGTTTAGCTTTAACGAATATTCTGGAGGAGCAATGGAGCAGGAGGCTTCGGCGTTCGTAGATATAGTATTCCGCTGTGTTGATATCTGTGATAGTGTCTTGTCTGGTATTTGAGTTGTAATGTCTAGACAGATGTTTATAACTGTCTAGTAAGTGATGTATATGCTGTGTAACTCTGTAAATTGTTGTATACTATGTAATAGTTTATGTTATTAATATAATTTATTCGTTCCGCTGTGAGATTGTTGTTGTTGTTTCTTTCTGTCTTCTCTTCTTTTCTCTTTTCTATCCCTTTCTTTCTTATTAGCGATGCGACTTTCTGGGCATAGGAAGTCGGGTCGATACATATTCCGCCGTTTATTGCTATATTACTCTGTGTCTGTGATTCTGTGATTGATTTATTTACTGTATATGCTAAGTTTTGCCAAATATAAATTAATAATATGTTGTTTTGAGCAATTCAAGTCTGACACGAGTGGATGATTGTCGATTTGAATGGTTCGAAATAGCGGGTCGTTACATTTTCTCTATACTTATGCAATTTTTTATGCTTGAACAATTGAGTACAAGCTAGGATTGTAAATGCTGGTATGAAATTAGAGTTACATAGTGTTTAAGTAGTTACAAAAAAAGCTCAATTGGTTGAATGTCTCATGTTTACTAAAAACTGTGTATATGTCAACTTATGCCCAGTGGTAGTGCATAGTTGTATTACAAATCTTAAGTAGTCTATAAATACTACAATTCAACATATGTCCAGTAGTTCGAATCATATGCTACATAAGATTCGAACCTACGACATAATGGACCAAAGTCAGCGCGCCTAACCACTAAGACAGTGACGCTGGACAATGTTTATATGTTATTACAATTAAATTTCAAATTCAAAATTCAAAATTTCAAAAAAAAAAATTAAACCCATAAAATATGTATAAGGCAGTAAACATTGAGATATTAAACACATATTTAGTTCACCATTCATTAGTACTTTCTAACGTGTTCTGAATGTTATCTTTTCAGAGGAGTATGCTTGAAATTAATGTCATAGGATATTTGTACAATGATAACTAATTGTATGCTCATTTGAAGATCATAAGACATAATTAAAGTCATTCAAAGTTTTTAATCTTGTGTAGCACAAGTTCGCCCTAATTATTAATTATATGTAGTTCAATGTCAAGTTGTGAGAGAGAATTAAGGAGAGAGAGGAAAAATCCTAAAGTTAACGTGAGGGTAAGAAATTATTCTACTATAATATTATTATATTGACCTATATTTTTACGTATCGAATGATCTTAAAAGTATTATTTTCATAAACAAATAACCTTAGATTGGACCAACACTTTGGATAATACTATGTTTTGACATTTTTGACCCTTAGAATTAATTATAGACATTTACAATCCAAAAATATTATAACGCCTTTAACTTTTGATAGAAGCTGACTTTAGTTCGTAGACCTACTTCAAATGAAAGATTTGATAGTTTGTCTTTCCCTAAAGTGGTCATAATAGTACTATGAGCTAATGATTTAAGAGATATTGTAGTTTTAAATTTGATGGTTTTTAGATAGATTTTAGTGCAGTTAGTCTAAGCATAATAATTAGGCCCATTAGTATATTTCGGGATTTGTGCTAACTACTGCAGTAGGGACATTCTCAAATCATTTACCTTCTTCCTTAAACTAGTCCAATCCTTCATTAACTCTATCTCCAACCAAAATCATAATTAATTCATTCCAAATATAGTTAAATCAAGAGATTAAGGCTAGAGTGGTAAAAATCAATAGGAGGTTGCAACACTTGATTTTAGGAGAGAATTTTGAGGCTCACTACTATTCTTTTTTGGTCCTACCTTGATTTGTGTGATTTATATTGATTTGACATTGATTTGTCGGTGATTTATCATCGCATAACCCATTATATACGTTTATATATGTTTTAACATGTTCTGGATCGATTTTTCAACTCAAAATATGATTTTGGAACTGATTGGATTTTGAAAACGAGATAAAAACACATTTAAATGATTTAAACATGTGTTTCCATGCTTTGATTATTCATATGAATGTTATGGTAGAAATTGGATGTTACTTTGATTGTATTATGATATTTGTTTGTTTGAATGTTGTGTTTGCATATTTGAATGGATGAGCAGCTCGTCGAAGCGAAATGAGGGTTGAATAGTTTCTATGGGCAAAGATCTTTTTATATTAGGAGGAGTTATTCAATGTACTCCCAGATTTGATTATACAAAGGTTAGGAGATTAATAGTAATAGAATGAAGTTCAATGGATCGGGTCTAAAGAGTTTGGAGTCGGATCGCTACAAAAGTAGTTGCACATAGATTAAAGAAGTCGAAAACAGATGAATCATCGTAGGAATTTGACTAAGGAGCAAAATACTTAGCCAATTTCACTAAGTAAATGGATTGGCATGGACCGCTATGGATCGATGCCGACCAGACCTATGTTAAGGATGCAATACCCCGATAAATTATTAATAATTGATTAAAGAACTAATTATGAGAATAAGTGTTTAAATGACACAAGTATGGAATCATACAAAGAAACATGCAAGCGAGACAAAGTAAATAGTTGTTGAGCCTGTAGGTGATGATGTGCTATGTTGTTTGGAGTTGTTGATGGTTTGTTGGCTAGTGTGTACTAGCAGCTGCTTATTCAGCTGCCTTTTTGATATTTGTTGATTTGCTCTTCTTCTTCTTGGAAGAGAGCTTGTGTTTTTAGTAACACTATGTTATATATATACATACATACACATACATACATACATACATACATACATACATATACATACATACATACATATACATACATACATACATATATATTTATATAAGATATCACTGAAATGAAATGTGTTTCTCTATATTAAGTCTTGCTTCTAATTTGTTAGATCTTCAAGATGATAACTTGCTACTCTTATTTTTCAAAGTTTACACTACTCTACTCATGTTTGGGTTATAGGCTGGTTTCTTCAATGGTCTTCCGGGTCATAATTGCTGGTTATAAGGTAGTTGATGCTTTATTTACATCTATGTTAGGTTTTTTGGTTAGTAATTATTGTGTAATTTATGTGTACTTGCTAAGGCATCTTGCCTTACACTTGTAATACTGTAAAAGTGGTTCGACCACTATAATCCGGCTTGCTTGGACAAAATTATAATTTTTTGTTTTACCAGCTAAAAGTAAATAGTTGTGGGACATTTTTTGTCATTCAAATTAAAATAAATATTGATTTATGATGATAAATATTTTGGGGGTACATCTACTTATTATGATTGCAACTTGCATTAATTAAAAAATAAATTGAAAAGGGGAAACGAGTTATAAGTGGACAAAGGCCATACATATTATGAGATAATATACATAACCACCATTTCATTTCTTTAATTCTATTCAAAAACAAAACAAATTCTTAGAATCTTGTTAATAGTGTCAACAACATAAGAAGAAAAAGAAGCGGACAAAGAGAAAAAGTTTAAGAACCTTAAGAAGAGTAAAGATCTAGTAAATCTAAAGATTTAGGTGAGAAATATCATTCCTTTTATGATCATTTTGTCTATGTTGAACATGACTTAGTTTATATATGATAAAGGTCATATAATATGTGTTTACATATTTGGCTAGAAATATATTTAACAATTTGTTTTTAAATCCTACGTTTTGGAAAAATACTTTTTTTAAATAAGATTTCCGTATGGATATCAGAAAAGATATATATTAAATAAAATTTCTTTTCAAAAACTATTTTAAACATATACATAATTTTATTAAATATTTATTTTTATTTTTTTAGTTTATGTTTATATATTATATGCAAAAGTTAGGTTTTGTATTTAAAATAAATTATAAAACAGTTTACGACTTTAATATATGTTATAAATTATTTCCAAAAATATATTATCTATATATATTGACAAAAATATGTATATACATTTGATATATTAGTACATATATATTTTAAGTTAAAGTAGTTTTAAATACTTTTGAACTATTAATTTATTTTGGAAAATTAAATAAAAAACCTTTTTCATGCCGAACAGTATATGGAACCATATATATATATATTTGTGTGTGTAACAACCCGCATATTTTACGATTTTATATTTAAATATTTTATTTAAATATAACGTCGTTAGTCGGATTAAAGTCCGAAAAGCTACTTTTTTCAAACGGTCGAATCAGGACTCGGGACCACTTCCATTGAGTCCAAAATGGCGTTTGCGACTTTTTTGAGTATAAGCTTCGATATGTTTGGAGTAAGTTGAATTTTGCTATTTTCTGTTGGGCTTTTGAGTTTGGGTTTGACCCAACTCATCATATACCTTAACTCAGCTCCTCTCTTCATCCATTCTTCCTCATTTCATTTCTTTTACTCTAGCTAAACTGAAAATGGTGGAAAAGAAGAGGAATTAGAAATTCCAAGCCCTAGATTGAATAGAAAACTCCAAATTCTTGCTCCAAACTCTTGGAAAAGCTTAGGTAAGCTCCATCTTCATCTTCTCCATCTCTTCTCCTCTTTGATTTCAGAAAATTCCTAAACCCTAATTTAGGAAATTCTTGTTTTGATCTTAGATTGAAGCTCATTGGGTTGAAATTGAAGAGTGATTGTTCTTTTCTTTGCTTTATAGCTTCTTCCTTTGTTTTCGAGTTAAAAGGTGAGATTTTTGAACTCACATCTAAGCTTATAGCCTTTTGTTGTTGTTGTTGGGTAAGAATTCCTAACATCAATTCATGTTCATTTGTGTTCGATTTGGATCGATTTGGTGAATTGTCCAATTTTTGGTTTTGGAATCCAATTTTAGTGAAAAATCCAATCTTAGATGTTTGAACACGTTAGCGAAGTGTTTCGGAGAGCCATACAAGGCTGGGTTGTCGCTTGACGTAAGTCCTTGGCCGTGGTTGCTCGCTCGTCGCCCCCGTTCCGTGTTATCGGAATTGCCCCAAAGGGGGCTAGACTGTTTCTGCCCAAGAAGCAGGTTCAGTCGACTGAACCAGTAGGTCAGTCGACTGAACCAGGGGGGCAGAAAACGTTCTGCCCCTGTATCAGTCAACTGACCTCTGGGTTCAGTCGACTGACCTGGGGGGACAGATATTCTTGCCCCTGTGTCAACCGACTGACACTCTGGGTTAGTCGACTGACACTCTAGGTCAGTCGACTGACCTAGAAACAAAATGTTTCCAGGCTCTGGGCCAGTCGACTGACCCACTGGTCCAGTCGACTGACCTGCTTGTCTCAGCTTATTTGTTGTTTTGCTTTGATTTCCAATTTTGATCGATTTGTGCCATTCCAATCTGTTGTTATCGCATTTTGACATTGATGATTCCTTTTTGACTTCGTACATGGGTTTTATAAAATGATCTTTTCAAATTGTCTCGTTTCTCCAATTTATAATTTCTATTCAAAACACACACACAACTTTGCACTTCGAGCGAAGAGGGAGGAGAATTAAATGATTAAATAAAACGCGTGCAATGAACACGTGCGTTTATCTTTTCAGTTAATTCCTAATCTATTCGTTTGACCGTTTTGACCTTTGGGTCTGGTTTACCGATGAGATGAGGTGAACTTTGTACTAACGGTTAGTAAACCGTTTAGTGCGAACGTGGGGGTATGGGACTCACGTTAACATTTTTTGGGTTCCTCTCCAAGAGTTTATGACACATTAGCTTCGGCGGCTAGTACTGGACCTATGTGGGTCATTGATTATCTATGTGGACAATTACTCCTATGTGGGAGTATTATATCGGCTTTGTCTATGTGGACAACTGCTCCTATGTGGGAAAAGAGCCTTAGTGTGTATCGCCCCTGGGTGTATGATACCACTAAATCAACAGTACTTGGCATAAAGACTCTGGTCTTAGCATGTGCGACTTTCTGATGTTTTATTATTATATTTCCCTTGAGTAGCGCCTTTCGGCGATGGTTACATGGAACCACGCGATATGAGTGCGACTACCCCGTGGAAATTTATATTGCCTATATGGGCACTATTCTTTGCTATGTTGCATTGATTCTTGGATATGTTTCCACTAATGCTTATGATTGCCGATATGGCGGGTTTTGGAATATCTCCTAAGTGGGAGTAGTATTGTTCCTTGTTTTGGGATATGATATCCTTTGTTTATTTGAATTGCCGATGATATGCGGCTTGTTTTGATTCATCTTATGATAGATGATTTGGATATCTCTTTTGGAGATAATTGTGGTACTTTATGATCTTGTATGTTCATTATCATTTAGTTATCTAACTGATTTGTTTAGCTAGACTGAACCGTGTATTTTATACTCGGGTCAGACCGAGATGTTTCAGGTTAGGTACTTTGGACTTAGCCTATTTTGCTTTCGCATGGACTATTCCGCTAGCTCCTTTTTGTCATAGCTTTTTGTGTAGTCCTTTTTGTCTGTAACTCTGATATGTATTCTATTGACTCGTTTGTATATTGTGGTTTGCTTTACCACTTGACATGTCTCATTTTGTAAACTTTGTAATGTATCTGTATATGTGAAAATATAGGTGATGATTTACTGTTCTGTGATGTGTATTACATTTGAGTTGTTATATTTTATTCTGATAGATCCTCAGCCACCCATGGCTTTGTATTAAGTATTTATTGGACATGTCGATCCATTTAAGTAAGAAGTGGCATTGTCGGCGTATTCAATAGATAATTAAGACAAGGCTATAGATGGTCGCTCCTATCCAGCTCTATTCTCCGCATTAGCAGACGGTGTTACCTTGTAATACTCTTTGCTAATGTGGGTCTCGGAGTGGGGCGTCATAGTGTGTGTGTGTGTGAAAAAAGTTATGCATATATATCACACACACAGATATATATATATATATATATATATGCATCCAATGTTGAGAGTATATATATGTAGATTCGTGATAACATACATATAAATAAAAGCAGTAGAATACCATAATAAATATACATATGCCATACCTACATACATACATACATACATACATACATACATATATATATATATATGAATGTAAATTTGAATTATTCCTTTCTATACCCTAGAAGAAACACCTTGGAACGTTTAATCCCTTCACTCCTTGAATCTGTATTCAAACCTTCAAAAAGAGCTACCAGATTGAAAGTAGCAACCGCCGATGCATTGATTAATTTAATATTTATTTTTAGAAGCTTGAAAATAAGGAGGGAAGGAGAAGGGGCCAGCCATATATGGGACGAAGGAGGTAAAATCCAAAGAAGAGAAAGTAGGTTGCTGCTTTACCCAACTCCTTCAAGCCCAATCAGATAAATGTGCATTTAAATCTAGTCTAGATGCATATTGATACCATATATCGATATGTGCATATACAACTTTTATATACACACTATTTTAATATCGATCAATACAAATTAAATAAATTTTATAATTCATATTTCACTAATTTAATTAATTTGTAACAATTATAGTTAATTAAATTGGGTGGTAGTAAGAGTATTCAAAATTTTGGTTGTGTGGCTCTTAGGTGTAAATTCAGTCAGCAATAATATCGAATAATTCGAATATTAATGTTCATATGTCAACTTTACTAGTGGTATGACATTATGGTCAAAATTATTGCTTACAGATTGGTAAAATCTAATTTTACACATTTAAGCGTTACCCATTTGTAATAATTATTTATATCAATTCTCTTCGTCAAAACTGTATCACATTAGGACCTATGAAATTTGGAAATGGTCAAAACATAAAGTCCTTGGTTCAATAATAATAATAATTATTAACCGAACTACTCTGGCTAGAGATCTTGACGTTGAGTTAACTTCAGTTTACCGTGAAACTAACCTCAAATAACCGAGGAGACGGATCCTTTATTGAACAGTGTTTCACTTATAATGCTTTCTTTCGACCCAACTATAGTTATTTAATGGTTAGCGTGCCATGATTTAACTATAGTCAAGCGGAGTTTTCTCATTGAGGCTCAACAGTATTCTTAAGTCAAGAGGATTGTTTAAAGTTATCACATCGATATTTTCTGTCTGACCTAATATATAGATTTTTATACCTCTTAGGTCTGTCTCTATAAATCTTTATACCTATTATATAGGCTTCTTCTTCCAAATCCTTAACGGAGAAATTGTTGAAAAGCCAAGATTTTCGATTGTGACAACGGAACATCATTGCCAATCAACAACATAAAAAACAAATAGCATTTCCCTTTTCCTTTTGGTATACGCACGCTTCCTCTGTATACTGATAAAAACCAAACTATTTGATCACTTTATCAAAACACTTATTCCAACTCCTTAAAGCTTAGTTAAGTCCATAAAGGGACTTTAACAACTTCCAAGCTTTGCCCTCACTCCCACTAACCTTGAAACCCTCTGGTTGTAATATATGGATGGTCTTTTCTAAATTACCATTTTGAAATGCCATCTTTACGTACATTTTACATATTTCATCGTCATAGAATGCAGCAATAGCCAACATCATCTGAATGGACTTAAGCATGGCTACAGACGAAAAGGTCTCGTCATAATCAGCACCTTGAATTTGATGAAATCCTTTCGCAACCATCCTTGCTTTATAAGTCTCCACTCGTCCATCTGCATTTTACTTTCTCTTAAAAATCCATTTGTAGAAGATGGATTTTATCCCTTCGGGTATGTCAGACAAGGTCCACACTTTGTACTCATACATGGAATCAATTTCAAATTTCATTACTCTAAGCCGAAGTGCGGTGTCTTTACTCTGTAGTGTTTGTTGGAATGATGGAAGTGCCATCATCTAAGACACAGTCCTCCTTCTCAACATCCATAAGAAAACCTAGTATCTCTGTGGTGCACGATATTCCCTACTAGACCTTCTAATAGGTTGCGTGTTTTCGTATACGGGTAAACCTGGTTCTCCTACTGGTTCAACCTCCATGTTAGTTTCTCGGATCTCATCCAAACTACAACTGTGCTATTTATTTCTTTTAACATAAATTCTTTTTCTAAAAAGATGGCCTATGTGGAAACACTCCTCTGTGTTGTAGAAAATATATCCCCTATAATTCTTGGGATATCCTGTAAACTTACTTAAAGCTGATCGTGCCTCAAGCTTATTAGGACCGACGTTCTTAACATTGGCTGAACAAACCCACACCTTCAAATAATTAAAGTGGGGTTTCTTCCCATGGCTTATCTTATATAGCATTGTAGGTATAGATTTAGTAGGTAACAAATTCAACATATATGCTGTAATTTCTAATGCATATCCCTAATGAGACAGAGGTAACTCAACCTTACTCATCATAAAATGAACCATATCTAATAAGCTTATGTTCCTTTGCACCAAAACACTATTGTGTTGCACAATATATGATGGAGTAACCTAAGAGATAATCCATTATCTTTTTAAGTACCTTGTAATGACCCGGAATTTCAAACACTTGTATTTAAACATCTGAATTATTTAAGTATCTGAATCTCGAATTTAATGTGATAAAAGTGATTATATAACTTTGTTAAGCTCTATTAATTAATAGCTAGTGATGGTAAACTTTTTTATGACAAATGTTTACAAAATAAATAGTTTGAAAAAATATCGATAATGTGATGGAAAATCGTTTTGTCAATAGACGATCTTTTACTCAATAAAAGTTGTTCAAACTCATTGGGCATATCTAATATATTAATGTGCCATTAATTAGCAACTAAAAATATTTTGAGTGTTATGCCTAACTAAATTTTGAATAGTGAGAGATTAACAAAGTGATTAAAGGGGAAGAAATTTTAGTGAATAATAAAAGATATTTTTGAATAAAGGAAATATTCTGTAGGAAGGTTCATGTAGGGGAGGGGCCTTTTGGTGGCTGGTCATAGAGGGTTTAGGAGGTAGTGGTAACTTCTTATGAAGCCAATAAATATACCCTTAAGTCCATAAAAATTCATTTGCAAAATATGAACTAAAATCCAGTCTTCATGCCTCTTATTTCTTCTTCATTTTTCTCAAATCAATGCAATTCAAGTCCAAACTTTGGCAAAGACATTAATTCAACCAAGGTATAAGGAAAAGCATCACAAAGCTTGAAGAAATTTGGAAGAAGGTGGAGATCCTAATTTGGATGTGAGCAACATGAGAGCTAGGAAGGTGGCTAAGAGCATGTAGGAGCTAAAGGTTGGATCTTTTGATCTTTGGTTCTTTGATGATAGGAAGTGGTTCTAGTGTTCCGGGTGGCTAATGCTTGTATTAGCTTGGTTTTGGTGTGAGTTTACTCCCTATTGAATAGTATATAATGTGTGTATATACGTTGTGTGCTTGAATTTAAAGTTAAAGTAATGAACTAATGCAAGTTATCACTTTTGGACCCTCCTTGCTTTAGAAAGTAAGTGACAACTTTATATGTAGTAGTTAGCCTCTAAATAATGTATCATGTATCATGGCCTAGACTTTGTGTTTACATATTTGGTGTGATTGTGTGTGAAGTTGAAGTGTGTGAACTTGTTTGAAGCAAAATAGTTGCTGTAAGTGCACATCGAAATCTCTTGTGTTTAAACTTCTTAAAATGGTTATATATGAATATACTGTAAAAATATATATTTTGGTCATGCTATACACTTATAGTGGTGTATGGGACAGTGAGGAAGCGGTTTGGAAAGTTAAAGAACCGATAGAACAAAGTTGCAAAAGTTACAGCGAAAAGGTCGCTATATAAGCACTTTGTAAATGCCTTATTTTTGGTTATTTTTAATATGATTTTGGATAACACCCTTAGGGGTTTCTTTGTTGTTTTATTTATTATTGTATGTGTAGTACTTGTCGTAAAAAATTAGAGTTTAAATCATTTTAAGACTGGTTGAACAAAGTTGCAAAAGATAGGAGCGAAAATGTCACTATATGAGTACTTTGTAAAATAGCTTGTTTTTAGGAATTTTTGATATGATTTTGAAAGATATTCTTGAGGTTAATTTACATGGTTTTAAGCACTCTAATTATAGAAAATACTGTAAAAATGTTAGATCTAAATCAATTGTTTGGATGGAGAAAACTTGTCGAACTTCTAAGCAATTTTCTAGTGTTCTCTGCTTAGTATCTTTTACAGCACAGTAGCATTTTTGGGCCCTTTTTACGGCATTATTGTTGTTTTGTTGTTTTAAGCTATTTTGTAATTTTAATGAGTTTAAATGATATTTAAATAAAGTGTTTTTTGGAATCTTTTTAGAGGTGTTTCATAAGTTGTTTTAGAGTATTTTAAAAGTGGTTTCAAGTTTAAATATATTTTTTATAATTACTTATGAATTTTTAAAGTAAAGGATTTAATATATACATATATATAACATATGTTTTTTATGATTTTTGTTAAATTCTAAAAAATTTATTTTTACGTAATATTTTATATGGATATATAAAATGTATTTATAATTATTTTAAAAGTGTGTATATATAAGATTGGAAAAGTGAGTTAGGTATTTTATAAAAGGTGGTTTTATTTATAACACTTAGCTATAATAAATGGTTTTGAGAAATTATTAAAAAGTAAATTACTTTGTTAGATAAGTGTAAATATACTTAAATCCTTAAAATGAGCATTTTAAAAGTAATGTTAAATATAAATTGTTTTTAGGTTTATAGTAAACAATGTTTAAGTAATATTTGTTTTTAACCCCTTTGAATATACTTCTAAATATACTTAGATATTTAAAATGAGTATTTTAAAGATAATTTTAAGTATAAATGGTTTTGGGTTTATAGTAAACAATGTTTTAGTAACATTTATTTTTAACCCATTTGAATATACTTTCGAATATTAGTGTATCTCTAAAAAGAATATTTTAAACAAAATGACAAGTGTGATGTTTTGGTTTTATAGTGACAATGTTTAAGTAACATTTGTCTTTAACCCTATTGATTATATTTTAAAATGGAGAATCTTGTTAAATGATTTGTGAATATTCTTATACCATTTGGGATAAGTATATGAATACATTTTGAAGTATTGAAAAGAGTAAAAATGAATAGTGAAATAGTAGAATACATGCATATATCTTTTATAAAGATATTTTAAATATATATATACGAGTCGAAAAAGGAAGTGAATAAAAGCATTGTGGATTTATACAGTTTGAGATCCCCATGGAGGACTCATTAATATGAAATGTCTCTTGGTTTTTGAACATATGTATTCAAGATTCCCCAGGAAGGACTCCTATATACCATTTGCGTACTTCTGAAGGAAGTATTATTCAATAAAAGAAGTTTTTAATGATAAAAGAATTGTTATTTAATAAAAGGAGATTAGAAGTCGCTTGTGTGACTTAATTGTGCTTCGTGTAAATTAATCGTGCTTTGTGTGATTTAATGATGTGTGAGACTTAATCGTGCTTTATGTGAATTACTCATGCTTTGTGTGACTTAATCGTGTTTTATGTTTACTTGTCAGTTGAAAGTATTTAGTCATGTACTTAGCACTAAAAGCCGAGAAAGTAGGCTTGTTCTATCTGTGAGAGTTAAGAATGATGTTCGAGTAGTGCTTAGAAGCAGACAGTGCTCTAACCTACCGACTTCACTCTTAACTGAGGGATAGTGTAAGTTGAGAAGGTTGGATACATGATAAGCATACAGGACTTGGTTTCTATATCCAATCGTTCTCATTTATATTGAATTTGACCAAAATTAACTTAGGAAATATCTAGAAGAAACATGAGAATTATATGGTAGATTATCCTCGGTGATGTTATACCCTATGTATAAATTCGTCTTGCTCTTCTAGGACAAGAGATGAGGAAATCTATCTGGATAGGATGCTCTCCACCCTTGTGCATTGTCTGTTTATTTTTGAAAGAATCAGAGTTAAGTTAACTGGAAATCTATCGATTGGTTTTAAGGCGTCTAGTAAGCCGAGAGTGTACATATATGAGATGACTCAAAACTGTAGATACCTTAAAGCCAAAATACGCGTTTTATGTTTTGGAAGCGATTGTGAAGTGGAATGTTATTGAGCTACACTGCCTATCCTAAGGTTAAGTCCAAAGGAGAGGTCAACATTAACATTCCGAATGATGCTATCGTGTTGTGCTATTTATCTTAAGGGTGATTCTAAAAGAGAGGACGATGTTAGCATTCGTTGGATGACTTATGCTGGAATCCATGGAGTGATTCATGAACTGTTTAAGATACTAGAATCCATGTATAGATTCGAGATCTTTTCGAGATGTTGGAATCCATGGAAAGATTTAAGATCTGTTCGAGTGATGAAGGCTCATGTGATAAGATGCTAAATGCGACTTCACCATCGAAAATGACAAAAATCAGAGTAGGATGCATAGCTAATGCATTTAGCTAACCCAAGGGTATATCAACTCTATTTCTAGAGATGCTTATAGATTGCTAGCAGGAGTTAATGATATTCGGTGTCACGTGTTACAGGCATGAACTAGCTATGTTTACCTTATGGTATATTTTATCTAGAGACATACGCTTGGAAGGATATTTCCGACCCTTATTAGGAGGGCCGTTCTCAACGTACTGAGGGCACTCCAATGGAAATTCATATGCTAATGAACCTTAGAGGTTTTGATTGTATACTTATTATTGTTGTGTTGTACAACAATTAAATTCTACACCCTAGACATTATCTATTATATCATCATATGTACTTATTAGATGGTTTTTGTTCTTTTAAGGGGAAAACCATTCCAATGATTTGGTTGGTCTCAAAGGACACTATTACATTCTACAATTGTTTCTTGAGTTTCTCATACAAGACTTATGTCTGACTCATGGTTTTATTTTCCTCTTGATTCCTCGAGTGCTCTTTCGAGCAGTTTGAGAAAGACATGTTTTCATTGATATTCTTTGGAGCTCGAGGAGATGAACTGGATGGTTTCACCTACCATAGTATTCTTATTCCCACTACAATACTAGTATGTATATTAGATTTTTAAGGACATACTATTATAACTGTCCAGGCCGATGATAATACTTAGGATTGTGACTCCGAAATGCTAAGGATATTAGAATAGCACATTGTACTATCTTTTGATATTATATGTTATCGTTCTGTTGTGAGATTAAGATGTTTTGTTCTCTTCTTTCATGTTCCTTTTTTCATCCTTTTCTTTTCATCCTAATAATCTGTCTTTTTGGCACTTGGGTGTTCGGCACGTGAATATCATGAATGTACCAGTGTCGACATTTGGGGATCAAAGAGGTAGATCATTATATACCGTTGGAGTTCTTATCCAATGTACTTACCTCCTCGATCAAATTGAAGCCTTTTAATCTTTCAGTTCATCTAATTTTCAACCTCTTTCTTATATTCAATAAGCATCTCATAGATATCGGATTTATTCTTCATAAGATACATATATCTTTGTCTTGAGAAAACATTGGTAAATGTTACAAAACAAGAGCAATTATCTATAGTAATTACAGGCACAAGGCCACATACATCACTATGTACAAGGCTCAGAAGTTCATCAACTCTTCCGTTGCACCCACTAAAGGGGTGCTTGGTTATCTTACCTTTGAGACATGACTCACATGTATCAACTGATTCAGAATCAAGTGACGGTAGAAAACCTTTAGTTTTCAATTTATGTTGTCATTACTCATTTATATAACCAAGCCTACGATGCCAAAGATAATTTTTTATTTATATCGTTATTTGAAGAACTACTCATAGAACAAACAAAATTAGTATTGATCACAATAATGTCATTACCTAAAATACCAGTATAGACTTTATTACTATCTAAAATAATATTCATAACATTAACATTATAAAAATATTACTAGTCTCAAACAATCTAGACATAGAAATAATTTCAAAGATAAAGTCTTTTACATAATAGCAATTATTTAATGTCAAAACAAATCCACTCGGTAAACTCAAATGAAAATCTCCAATCGTCATTGCATCTACTAGACCCATCAGCAACATAAAGCCCCATTTCTCCCTTTGCCACATGATGCCAATTTCTAAACCCATGCAACGAATTATAGATGTGAGTCCAAATCCAGTATCTAAAAGCCAAGATAAATTATTGATTGCAAAACAATTTTGAATCATAAATATACCTAATTGAGTGGTAGAACCATCATGCTTCTTCTCTTTAACAATCTTCAAGTACTCCGGACAATACCATTTTCAATGACTCTTCTTGTGACAATCATGACATTCACCTTTATCCATAGAAGTAGCTTCTTATTTTTCTTATTAACCCTTTTTCGCTTGTTTGAACCTTTCAAAGAAGATGTGTTCTCCTTAATAGAAAATACAGTCGATTTATCATTACGTCTAATTAAAGTAGGGTTTCTTCCTATGCCATATCTTATATGGTGTCTTAGGCACAGACTTAGTGGGTAACAAATTCAATATTTGCGCTATAGTCTCTTACGCATATCTCAAATAGGATAGAGGTAACTCGACTTTACTCATCATGGAATGAACCATATCTAATGTGGTTATGATCCTTCGCTTCGGAACACTATAGTGTTGTAGAGTTAGAGTGGAGTAATATATGAGTTAATCTCATTATTTTTTAAGTACGTTGGAGTTCTTGTCCAATGTACTCACCTCGTTGATTCGATCAGATCGAAGTATTTTAATCTTTCAGTTCGTATGATTTTCAACATCATTCTTATATTCAATAAATTTCTCACAGACATTAGTTTTGTTCTTCATAAGATACACATATCCTAGTCTTGAGATCATCATTAAAGGTTACAAAATAAGAATAACTATTGTTAGTAAGGCGTTGGGCCACATACATCACTATGTACAAGTCTTAAGAGTCCATCAATTCTTTCATTACTCCCACTAAAGGGGTGCTTGGTCATCTTACCTTTGAGACACGACTCGCAAGTGTCAAATGATTCAGAATCAAATTATGGTAAGAAACCTTTGGTTTTCAATTTGTGTAGTCATTTCCCACTTATATGACTAAGCCAACAATGCCAAGGATAATTTTTATTCATATCGTCATTCGAAGAACTACTCATAGAACGTACATAATTTGTATTGATCACATAAATGTCATTACTAAAATACCATCATAGACTTTATTACAATCTAAAATGATGTTCATAACATTACTAGCATAGTGAAAAATATAACTAGTCCCAGACAATCTAGACGTAGAAATAATTTCAAAAATAAAGTCTTTTACATAATAACAATCAGTTAATATCAAAACAAATCCCTTCAGCAAACTCAAATGAAAACCTCCAACTGCCTTTGCATCTACAATACGCTCATCAATAACTTAAAGCCTCATTTCTTCCATTGCTACGCGACGTCGGTTTCTAAGCCACTGTATCTAATTACAGATGTGAGTTCTGGATGTAGTATCCGAAAGTCAAGATAATTTATTGATTACAAGACAATTTTGAATTATAAATATACTTAATGGAGTGGTAGAACCATTCTACTTCTTCCTTTTAACAATCTTCAAGTACTTTGGACAATTCCATTTTCAATAATCCTTCGTATGACAATGATGACATTTACCCTTGTCCACAACAATAGTCTTCTTTTTTTTTGTTAACCTTTTTCTGCCTCTTTGAATCTTTCAAAGATGACGTGTTCCCCTTAATAGCAAGTACAGTCCCTTGATCCTTGGATGAAGATTTAGCAAACCTCAACATATTGAGGAGCTCCACGAGGCTTATGTTCAATGTTTAATATGAACGCCTCATGCTAGGGAGTAAAAGATCCAAGGATCAAGTCTACTTGCATCTCGTTGCTTATCGTTATATCTAAATATGAAAGTCTATCAATATAGCCTTTCGTCATTAGAACGTAATCATCCACTTTTTATCCCTTGGTTAGTATTGAATAGTTTCTTCGTAAGTTTGTACCCTGTGGAATGAGATTGTTCACCAAATAAAGTGTAACGACCCACTATTTTGGACCATTCAAATCGATAATAAATCCACACATGTCGGACTTGAATAATTCAAAACAATAGATTGTTAAATTAAATTTGGCAAAACTCAGAATATACAGTAAATAAATCAATCACAGAATCACAGACACAGAGTAATACAATAATACGCAACGGAATAGATAAAATAGTAGTTCATGAAGCTACTATATAAACATCAGAGTTAAAATAAAATACAACAGAATATCTCAAATACAGTGAAGTCTTCAGTACAAATAGATGACCTCTCTACACAAATCAACTGGAAAAGCTGAAAGCTGAATCGATAGTTGGATCTCCAAATGAAGCTCCAAACTCCAAAGGTAAGTCTCAAATGCTGTACCACTCGGTCTGACCCGAGCGTAAAGCAAAATACAAAACACTCGAGTCAGGATTAACATTCTTATATCAATAAATCTAACTCAAGTGAAATATCAACTGAAATACAAGTAACTTAAAGGATGTTTGGGATAACCATCCTCTAAGGATCTTCAGAACTATCTACAAGGTGGAAATATACATTATAACACCGTGGTCATTTCAATTTGATTTATACTTCAAAACCCAAATATCATTTCATTTCAAATATAACTATTTTCCAAGATAGTATATATATTAATTAATTTATAAAGTAAAGCATTTAATTTTCCCAAGTCTCGCAAATCGATTCAAATCAACTTCAAATTCCAAATTCAAATTTATTCAAGCTCCATTCATCAATTCAATTCAGTTCTAAATATACCATTTAAATTTTCAATATATTTCAAGGCTTTAATATTCAACATTTTCAAAGTTAAATTTAACAGTTTCATATAGCTCTTGATTTAACTTCATTATTATTTAATCAGGGAATATTCACTTAATAGATTCAATATCATTTAACTAGCCCTAAATTTCAATTTTACTAAATACTTCCTTAAATTTATTTAAACAAGAAATATTCATCAAATTATTTAAATCAAACCCAAGTTATAAATCATCATAAATCTCAATTTCAATAAATTTCAAATCGGTTTAATTAAATAAAATTCTTTAATAAATACAATTTCAACTAAATTCAAATTATCTTCCCAACCTTAATTTGTTCAAATTATTACCAAAATCTATTTTGAAATATAAATTTTTTTCTTCCCAACTCCATAGAATTTATTTTCAAAATATTTAAATATATGGACCAACGGTGTTTGTATATATTTCTATCATATGGTTAAGTGATACGGATATTTATCATTTCAATTCGTAATTTAAATATATACGGGTAGGTATCATTTCAACCCGTAATCCCAATTTCAATTCAAATGAAAATTGCTTGGGTTTATCATTTCAACCCATAACGATTTTCTCCTATTCTAAAGTCCGTTCGGGTATGTATCATTTCAACCCATAGTGAATTCTATACTAACAGGGAACTTGTAGAGTGATAACAGATAATATAAAATACAACAACAGGCATATATCATCAATAACAATAGAATAAGAACAACATGATATGGTGTCATATCCCACAGGTGAACAGTTACAGATAATAGCATATATAACAACTTAAATAACTACAGCAGCATATTTCAATTATCGTTTCAATTGAAATCAAATTTAATAAATAAAAGAACGTTAATCGTGAGTGATTGCTCACCTTCCGAGGCTAGCTAGAATAGACAATGAGATAAGTTACGAATCCAAGCACGAATTTCAAAACAAGGCAAGATTGAACTCGAATCGACGAACGAAGCTGATAATCAAGGAATGAAGAGCTGAATCAGAATCAGTTTGAGATATATACAGAAATATTTGTTATTTCATTAAAAGTAAATATTTTGATTTAAGACAAAAAATTTAATTAAAAATAAAATATAAAATAAAATAAATAAATAAAATACATACTTATAATAACGAAAATCACTTCGGTTCAAACCATTTAAAATTCATGTATTCTCTTTATAAAACCATACCTAAAACTAATATACAATTGCAGACCCCACATAATAAAATAATGTAACATGCATAAAGTACTTAAACACGTCACATTATTATGTATTATTTATCAAAACATATCACGTTATAAAACCAACATATACACTTTACTGTAAGAATAGAATGTTTATATAACATATAACAATATGCAGACAAGCTTATATAAGTATTAACAAATAATATACATATTACCCACAACAGTATTATATATACTAACAAATCTATATATACCAACCCATACCATATGTGCCTTAACAAATGCAGCCGAAATATATATATGAGTAAACATCACCATAAAAATTAGTACTGCCAATCTCATATGAAATGTAGACTTATAAAACATATGCTTTATATACACAACTGACACATACATAAATAATATATATAGACTACTATACAACTCAGATAACTTTTATATGTGGCTTATAGAGCAGGCTGTAAAAGTCTATGCTATATATATCACCAACCTATGTGTAGACCATGCAACAAAAAAAGGATGCAGACAATATAACAATGTGTAGACTTGAATAGATATAACATATGAATCCAACAGCACAATCATAACTTTATAAAATAGCATGTATAATCTATACTATATAACCTTATAAACTTTTATATATATATATATATATACAAACTAATCTATATAAAATAATATAACTGACCACAAATTGTACAATTTATATTATATATACATATACTCATACGAAACCCAAAATGCTAACATATAACATAAAACTGTCCTATTATAAACCAACAACTTGTCTGAAATCTATATAATAACATATATATAAATATGTAGACTACAAATCATGCACTGCAGTTCGAATACAAATAAACTATTGAAATATATTTTCGAAACCATGTATTATTATAAATTATTTATATATATATACACTGTACAAAAATTATAACACTGAAATCATAATATATATAACTAATATCTTTATCTAGTTTGATAACATGTATAGAGAATTAATATATAAATATATATATACAGGCCGAAACTTATGTATACCACTAACAGGTTGTAAAATTTCTATTATACAAACTATATATATATATATAGTAAATATTATATTATATGTTACCTATATGCGAAACAAGAGAAGATTGTGCGTCGATTATCGTGAGCTGAATAAGGTGACTAAGAAGAACAAGTATCCATTGCCGAGAATAGATGACTTGTTTGATCAGCTTCACGAGGCTAAGGTGTTTTCTCAGATGGATTTGGCAACGGGATTTCACCAGTTGAGAGTGGCTAAGGATAGTGTGCCGAAGACTGCTTTTAGGACACCATCCGGTTTCTTTGAGTGGCTGGTAATGCCGTTTGGATTGACTAACGCGCCAGCATATTTTGTGGATCTTATGAATAGAGTGTTCAGAGATCAGTTGAACAAGTTCGTAGTTGTGTTCGTGGATGATATCCTGATTTATTCCAGAACGGAGGAAGAGCACAAGACGCACTTGCGTATTGTTTTGGAAATCTTGCGGAAACATCAGCTGAAGGCTAAGTTTTCGAAGTGTCACTTCTGGAAGAGTGAAGTGAGGTTCTTAGGCCATGTGATTTCTGGAAGTGGAATAGCGGTTGATCCCGCTAAGGTGGCAGCAATCCAGGATTGGGTTAGACCTAAGAATGCATCAGATGTGAGAAGTTTTCTTGGATTAGCAGGACATTATCGACGGTTTATCAAAGACTTCTCCAAGATAGCTGCACCGTTAACAGAATTGACGAAAAAGAACCAAGTGTTCAGTTGGGATGCTAAGTGCGAGCAAGCTTTCGGAATCCTGAAAGAGAGATTGACGAGTGCTCCTGTTTTGACTATTCCTAGTGGGAATGATGAGATGGTGGTTTACACCGACGCATGTGGTACTGGACTTGGAGCAGTGCTGATGCAGAAGGATAAAGTTGTTGCGTATGCCAGTCGACAACTGAAGCCGCATGAAAGGAATTACCCAACTCATGATTTGGAATTAGCGGCGATTGTATTTGCTCTGAAGATGTGGAGGCATTATTTGTTGGGAGTTCGATTCGAGTTGTTTACGGATCACAAGTCGTTGAAGTATCTTTTCTCCCAAAAGGATTTGAATCTTCGGCAGCAACGTTGGCTAGAGTTTTTGGCATCATATGATTTTGGTATAGCTTATACTCCGGGAAAAGGTAACGCAGTGGCAGATGCGTTAAGTCGAAGACATGCAGGATTGGGAGCCATGTTTTCAGAATGGAAGAGTCTCGAGTATTTAGCTGGATTTGACTTCAGGCCTAGATGCGAATTGGAACCTGAGATGTTGGCAAACTTATCGATAAGACCCACTCTTGTGGAAAGGATTGGCGAGGGCCAAAAGCGAGATGATAAGCTTGTCAAGATTATCCGTGAATTGGAATCTGGATTGGATCCAGAAAAGGATAAAGGATTCGAGGTCGATCGAGAGGGTTGGCTTCGGAAGCAAGGACGACTAGTTGTTCCCGATATAGATGAATTGAGGAGTGAAGTTCTGAAGGAAAGTCATCACTCGAAGTTGACAATTCATCCAGGAGGAAATAAGTTGTATCGGGATATGAAGAGAACCTACTACTGGGAAGGTATGAAGAAGGATGTTGGAAATTTTATTTCCAAGTGTATGAACTGCCAGTTGGTAAAAGCCGAACAGAAGAAGCCAAGTGGATTGCTTCAGCCATTAGAAGTTCCTACATGGAAGTGGGAACAAGTGTCGATGGATTTTATCGATGGATTGCCTAGAACCAGAACGGGAAATGAAGGGATTTGGGTCATTGTGGATCGTCTGACTAAGAGTGCACGATTCATTCCTGTTCGATCGACTAGGACTGCATCAAAGTTGGCTGAGTTGTATGTTAAGTGGATAGTTCGATTTCATGGTATTCCGAAGAGTATAGTGAGCGATCGAGACCCATTGTTCACTAGTAGATTTTGGAAGAGCTTCCAGGAAGTCTTGGGAACCGAGTTGTGTTTGAGTACAGCTTATCATCCCCAAACAGATGGTCAGACCGAGAGAGTCAACCGAGTTTTGGAAGATCTTCTAAGAGCATGTGTTTTGGACTTCGGAGGATCATGGGAAGATCACCTTCATTTGGTGGAGTTTGCGTACAACAACAGTTACCAGTCAAGCATTGGTATGGCACCGTATGAGGCATTGTATGGAAGACCGTGTAACTCTCCAACATGTTGGTTGGAAACTGGAGAAAAGCTGATGCTTGGGCCAGAGATGATTCGTCAGACTTCAGATTGTATAGAGATCATTCGGCAACGAATGAAGGCAGCCCAAGACCGTCAGAAAAGTTATGCCGATAAACGTCGAAAGGATTTGGAATTCGACATAGGAGATATGGTTTTTGTAAAGATTTCTCCACTGAAGAATGTTATTCGATTCGGGAAGAAAGGAAAATTGACTCCGAGATTTGTTGGACCATTCCCGATCATCGAGCGAATTGGAAAGCTCGCCTATAGGTTGGAGTTACCTGAGAAGATGTCGGGTGTGCACAATGTTTTTCATGTATCATATCTACGGAAGTATGTGCACGACTCGAATACAGTGGTTTCTGCTGATAGCTGTGAAGACTTCGAAGTTGATCCAGTCGATAGAAGACCTCGTAAGCCGCTTCGGGTTGTTGAAACCGACACGAAACAGCTTAGGAGGAAGGTAGTTAAGTTGCTCAAGATACAATGGAGTGACGATGATAACGACTGTACGTGGGAGGTGGAAGAGAGGATGAAGGCAGCTCATCCTGAACTCTTCAAGGTATGGCCCTAGGGTGTCGTATCATCTAACAACATTGTAACTTGTTCTAAGTCTTAGAATTCTGTACGCTAAGCTAGAATTGGATGCATGGTTTGATGATTGTTATGGTTGGTAGGCGTACAGAATAGTCTTCGATTGCTTTGTTTGTTTGGAATTTCGGGGGCGAAATTCCTAAGGGGGAGAGAATGTAACGACCCGTATTTTTACGGATCGACAAGTTCGACAAAGTCTGGAATTTTAGAGTTTTTGAGCCATTTCAGATTTTAGGCGAAAATGCTAAGTCCTGAGTCGTGAACGACTTAGAGTAAGTCGTGAGTCGTATACGACTTAGGGGATAGGAGCAACTCAGGGGTTTGGCTAGTTAAGGGTGTAAGGATAAGTCGTTTGAACGACTTAAGGGGTAGGCGCGACTTAAGGACTGGGCGAGATAAGGCTTAAGTTGTAGCAGTTAAGTCGTGACCGAGTTAAGGTGATGAGTCGTACCCGAGTCATCTGATGAGTCGTACCCGAGTCATCTGATGAGTCGTACCCGAGTCATCTGATGAGTCGTACCCGAGTCATCTGATGAGTCGTACCCGAGTCATCTGATGAGTCGTACCCGAGTCATCTGATGAGTCGTACCCAAGTCATCTGATGAGTCGTACCCAAGTCATCTGATGAGTCGTACCCTGTTATCTGATGAGTCGTATCCCTGTTGTTTGATGAGTCGTAGAATGGGTTATCTCGTCTAACAGTTAAGTCGTGGACGAGTTAAGGGATGAGTCGTAAGCTGTTGAGTCGCGCGTAGGTGATAACTCGCGCAAGTGGATGAGTCGTAGCCATTGTGATGAGTCGTATACGAGTTAGTAGTTGAGTCGTCTAACCAAGTAAGGCGTGCGCATTTAAGTCGTAGACAGGGGGTCTGGTGAGTCGTAGGCGCATACTATAAGTTGGAGACGACTTAGGAGATAGCTGATTTGTCGTGAGTCGTAAACGACTCATGGAGACAGACAAGATAAGGATTTCAGCTATAAATAGGAGAGCTTCTCTTCATTTTTGGGATCCGGATTTTAAAGCGACGAAGTACTGCCATTTTGAGAGCTTGACTTCTACACTTCTTCACTTCTTTTCTCCACTCTAATCTAGTGCTTCCTTCCATCCAAATCAAAGATCAAGATTGAAGATTCAAGAGCTAAAGTTGAAGATCTTCATCTTTTCAAGAGAGATTTCTTCGTTTGAAGCGGATTCGTGATAGATCAAGCTTGATCCTTTGCTGTCCAGATCTGAAGCGTGTTGATTTGGGTTTGTTTAGGTGATTTGGTGAGTGGTGATTATCTCTCACACGGATCCAAAGGAGTATATCGGATTGTTGGCTCGATTTGGTGTTAAAATAGAGATTTCCATGCATTTTCTTCATCCAAAGTGTAGATCCATGTAGATCCATTGTTCATGATGATGTTACATCCATTTTATCATATGTTAACCTATGCAAGTTCATTCATCAAGTTTATAGAGATATAATCCACGTTTTCATGCTTATTGGACTTTCAACCTTTTAATTACGAAAATGCCATTATTGTTATAATTGTCTACTTATATCATTTTTGAATGCTTGATTGCTTGGATTGATGTTTGATTTGACTGATTGTTATGAACTAGATGATTGATGATTAGATTTAGATCGAAGGTGATTCAAAAGCTAAGGGAAAGGCTCTTGAATTGGAAAAGCTGCTCATGGCATATGTAGCGGGATGATGAAGCTCTTATGCGTAGATTTGATGATGTGATGTTGAGATGAGGCTTTGCGAGGATGTAATGAAGCGAGGCAATCATGTGATGAAGACTTGGTCTAATCCAGACGGGATCATTCCAAGCATGTTGATAACTCGGTGATATGATTCGAGTTGAGGATAATGAATGGATATGAGAATAGTCGTCGAGGAGGATGACTAGGAGGCTTGGATAGCATCGTTGTTGAAGGTTCTAGCATGCTCTAAGCAAGAGTACGTTTGGGCAGATTCGATAGTCCCAACGGCTAACTGTTGATGGTCGAGTACTCTGGGCAGATTCGATAGTCCTAGGCACGGGCTGCGACGACGTGCGGGAGTTATGTCTAGAACCGGGGTTTCTATTAGCCCTTGACGGACGGCTGAAAGAATGTGCCGGTCATTCAATTAACGGCGATATCGAAGCAATGATAACAGTGATAGCCAGAGTCATGGATGTTTGGTTGTAACGTCATTTCGGACTCAAGAGCGGTATTTTCTGGGTGCTTATCTGATTTAGGCCTTGGTACTTGGAAAACATCGCCCTTGACTCGAGTGATAGTAGCTTTACTTTAAATTGTATGCTCTGCTATGTTTGCTTCTGCTTAGTGTGTGTCTGGGGGCTATCACTGTAGAATGAGGTTGGAGTGGGAGGGTTGTATTCCTATTCCTTTTCCTTTATGCTCTTTTGGTATGTTGTTAGTTAATTTACTGCTCACTAAGACTGTTGTCTGACTCAAGGCTTTATGTTTTAATTCTTATTGCCTTGGGCTGTTCGTCCATTTTGGGACGGGCAGACTAGGTAGCAGGTGACAGGTGCTGTTCTCTTCTCACGACGTTGATATCGAAGACGAGCTAGAGGGTTGCATATTATCTTATTATTATATGTACTGGATATTCCGCTGTTTTGTATTCTCTGAGAGATATGTAGTGAGGCTGGATGTATTGACTATGTGGATGCTTGTATTCAACTATTATGGAGTTTTATATGATGTCATTTTGTTCTGTAAAGCTTCACTATACATATGTTCTATTGTATTTTGTCCATGCGCTGTGAGTAATACGATAGATTCTGTTGTTTTAAATCTTACCTTGACAATCGTCCATGGTCGCCTGGCACACTTTACAGCGCTCTTTCTCTAGATTCGGTGCAGGGGTCATGGGCGGTCGTCACATTTGGTATCAGAGCATTGGTTAATCGATTTTACCCAACGCTCGCTGTCGTAACTACGTATGAGAGACGTAATTGTATTTTGATGGATGATTACTATATATAATATAGTAGCTTAGTAGAGGTTGAGTCCTTTATGCAGTTGTTTCTCTAGATGTTCTAATCATTCCTTTTTATAGATATTGAGAATGAGTCGAAGAGGGAGACCAGCTGCTAGGGAAGACCGTGCTACTGAAGAGACTGCTGATTATGCAACCATGTTCGAAGCTATGATGACTTCGATCATGAGAAGGATACCAGTTCCGGGGGCGGCAGTTGATGTTGGAGTTCAAGTCCAAACTCCGAAACCAGTGGATTTTGCTAAGTTGTGCAAGGATTATACTACTCTTGGAGGGAAGGTTTTCTTGGGAACAGAATCAACTATTGAGGTCCAGAGGTGGATAGATGCTTGTAGAAGGATCTTTGGTGATTTGGGAATTGATGATGCAACTAAGAGGAAGTTGGCATCAAGGCAGCTTCAAGGGAGAGCTTCTGATTGGTGGAACTCTATTACCATCGTTACTGCGGAGGAAGAGATTACTTGGGAGCAATTCCAAGTCAGATTTGAAGCTAAGTTTATTTCTACAGCTCAGAAGTCTGTTCTGTTCAAGAAGTTTGTGGAGCTCAAGCAAGGTGGAAGATCTGTTCTTGAGTATGTTTCTGAGTTTGAAGCTTTGTCCAAATATGCCCGGTCATATATTGAGTCTGCTTATCAGAAGAATGAGAAGTTTGTGACCGGCTTGGATAGTTATCTTGGGAGACAGTTGGTGGATCATTTGGACGATTCATTTGAGAAGCTTGTAGAGAAAGCTCTTAGGCATGAGAGTCTGTTTCCTAAGGAAGGATCTGTTGTTGCTGTGACCAAGGGAGAATCTAAACCACAGCAGGGTGGAAACCAGAAGAGGAAGCAGCAGCAGCAGAAGGGTAAGGATGGCCAGAAGAAGCCGAAAGGCGAGGTGACTTGCTACAATTGTCAGTAGAAGGGCCATTTCTCTAAGGATTGTAAGAATCCGAAGGCACCGATGAAGTGTCACAACTATGACAAGCCGGGACATTTCAGGAAGAATTTTCCAGAACCGAGAAGAGATAAGCAGATTGTGCAAGCCTATGCTTTAGGAGCTGTTCCGTCGTCTTCGAAAGCTCCTACTGCTGAAGAGAAAGGAAAGAGTGTGGTTGTTCAAGGTACTCTTTTCCTATGTGGTGTTCCAGTTAGAGTTTTGTTTGATACTGGAGCGTCGCATTCGTTTGTTTGTAATGAACTCATAGGCCGGTTAGGTTTGGAACCGGATATTGTTGATAGGCCATTGGTTGTGACTAATCCAGTTGGGGGTTCGTCTTGTTTGTGTATGTTATGCCGTGGTCTAGTTGTATCGAGTCATGGTTGCTCTTTTGTTTGTGATTGCTTTGTTCTGAACTTTGCGGGGTTCGGAATTATTTTGGGTATGGACTGGCTTAGGAAGTATGCGGCTAAGGTTGATTGTGAGAGGCTGGAGGTGACAGTCGAGAATGTGGAGGGGCGAAAGGTTGTGATACGATGTAAGCATGAGGAAGGCGTCTTCATGAGCTTCATGTATTCGCTAGTTGTTCCACGGGATGGACTGTCTTTAGTGCCAATCGCAAATGGATTCGAGGATGTCTTTGACGAAGTCATAGGGTTGCCGCCGCATAGAGAGATCGAGTTTCGGATAGATCTTGTTAAAGGGGCCAGACCTGTTGTGATGCCTCTTAGGCGGATGGCGCCTAGGGAACAGCAGGAGTTGAGGGTGCAAGTTGATGATCTTTTACAGAAAGGATTCATTCGGCGTAGTGTGTCCGAGTGGGGTGCACCAGTTGTGTTTGCAACCAAGGCAGATGGGTCATTGAGATTGTGCGTCGATTATCGTGAGCTGAATAAGGTGACTAAGAAGAACAAGTATCCATTGCCGAGAATAGATGACTTGTTTGATCAGCTTCACGAAGCTAAGGTGTTTTCTCAGATGGATTTAGCAACAGGATTTCACCAGTTGAGAGTGGCTAAGGATAGTGTGCCGAAGACTGCTTTTAGGACACCATCCGGTTTCTTTGAGTGGCTGGTAATGCCGTTTGGATTGACTAACGCGCCAGCATATTTTGTGGATCTTATGAATAGAGTGTTCAAAGATCAGTTGAACAAGTTCGTACTTGTGTTCGTGGATGATATCCTGATTTATTCCAGAACGGAGGAAGAGCACAAGACGCACTTGCGTATTGTTTTGGAAATCTTGCGGAAACATCAGCTGAAGGCTAAGTTTTCGAAGTGTCACTTCTGGAAGAGTGAAGTGAGGTTCTTAGGCCATGTGATTTCTGGAAGTGGAATAGCGGTTGATCCCGCTAAGGTGGCAGCAATCCAGGATTGGGTTAGACCTAAGAATGCATCAGATGTGAGAAGTTTTCTTGGATTAGCAGGATATTATCGACGGTTTATCAAAGACTTCTCCAAGATAGCTGCACCGTTAACAGGATTGACGAAAAAGAACCAAGTGTTCAGTTGGGATGCTAAGTGCGAGCAAGCTTTCGGAATCCTGAAAGAGAGATTGACGAGTGCTCCTGTTTTGACTATTCCTAGTGGGAATGATGAGATGGTGGTTTACACCGACGCATGTGGTACTGGACTTGGAGCAGTGCTGATGCAGAAGGATAAAGTTGTTGCGTATGCCAGTCGACAACTGAAGCCGCATGAAAGGAATTACCCAACTCATGATTTGGAATTAGCGGCGATTGTATTTGCTCTGAAGATGTGGAGGCATTATTTGTTGGGAGTTCGATTCGAGTTGTTTACGGATCACAAGTCATTGAAGTATCTTTTCTCCCAAAAGGATTTGAATCTTCGGCAGCAACGTTGGCTAGAGTTTTTGGCATCATATGATTTTGGTATAGCTTATACTCCGGGAAAAGGTAACGCAGTGGCAGATGCGTTAAGTCGAAGACATGCAGGATTGGGAGCCATGTTTTCAGAATGGAAGAGTCTCGAGTATTTAGCTGGATTTGACTTCAGGCCTAGATGCGAATTGGAACCTGAGATGTTGGCAAACTTATCGATAAGACCCACTCTTGTGGAAAGGATTGGCGAGGGCCAAAAGCGAGATGATAAGCTTGTCAAGATTATCCGTGAATTGGAATCTGGATTGGATCCAGAAAAGGATAAAGGATTCGAGGTCGATCGAGAGGGTTGGCTTCGGAAGCAAGGACGACTAGTTGTTCCCGATATAGAGGAATTGAGGAGTGAAGTTCTGAAGGAAAGTCATCACTCGAAGTTGACAATTCATCCAGGAGGAAATAAGATGTATCGGGATATGAAGAGAACCTACTACTGGGAAGGTATGAAGAAGGATGTTGGAAATTTTATTTCCAAGTGTATGAACTGCCAGTTGGTAAAAGCCGAACAGAAGAAGCCAAGTGGATTGCTTCAGCCATTAGAAGTTCCTACATGGAAGTGGGAACAAGTGTCGATGGATTTTATCGATGGATTGCCTAGAACCAGAACGGGAAATGAAGGGATTTGGGTCATTGTGGATCGTCTGACTAAGAGTGCACGATTCATTCCTGTTCGATCGACTAGGACTGCATCAAAGTTGGCTGAGTTGTATGTTAAGTGGATAGTTCGATTTCATGGTATTCCGAAGAGTATAGTGAGCGATCGAGACCCATTGTTCACTAGTAGATTTTGGAAGAGCTTCCAGGAAGTCTTGGGAACCGAGTTGTGTTTGAGTACAGCTTATCATCCCCAAACAGATGGTCAGACCGAGAGAGTCAACCGAGTTTTGGAAGATCTTCTAAGAGCATGTGTTTTGGACTTCGGAGGATCATGGGAAGATCACCTTCATTTGGTGGAGTTTGCGTACAACAACAGTTACCAGTCAAGCATTGGTATGGCACCGTATGAGGCATTGTATGGAAGACCGTGTAACTCTCCAATATGTTGGTTGGAAACTGGAGAAAAGCTGATGCTTGGGCCAGAGATGATTCGTCAGACTTCAGATTGTATAGAGATCATTCGGCAACGAATGAAGGCAGCCCAAGACCGTCAGAAAAGTTATGCCGATAAACGTCGAAAGGATTTGGAATTCGACATAGGAGATATGGTTTTTGTAAAGATTTCTCCACTGAAGAATGTTATTCGATTCGGGAAGAAAGGAAAATTGACTCCGAGATTTGTTGGACCATTCCCGATCATCGAGCGAATTGGAAAGCTCGCCTATAGGTTGGAGTTACCTGAGAAGATGTCGGGTGTGCACAATGTTTTTCATGTATCATATCTACGGAAGTATGTGCACGACTCGAATACAGTGGTTTCTGCTGATAGCTGTGAAGACTTCGAAGTTGATCCAGTCGATAGAAGACCTCGTAAGCCGCTTCGGGTTGTTGAAACCGACACGAAACAGCTTAGGAGGAAGGTAGTTAAGTTGCTCAAGATACAATGGAGTGATGATGATAACGACTGTACGTGGGAGGTGGAAGAGAGGATGAAAGCAGCTCATCCCGAACTCTTCAAGGTATGGCCCTAAGGTGTCGTGTCATCTAACGACATTGTAACTTGTTCTAAGTTTTAGAGTTCTACATGCTAAGCTAGAATTGGATGCATGGATTGTTGATTGCTATGGATGGTAGGCGTGCAGAATAGTCCTTGATTGCTTTGTTTGTTTGGAATTTTGGGGGCGAAATTCCTAAGGGGGAGAGAATGTAACTACCCGTATTTTTACGGATCGACAAGTTCGACAAAGTCTGGAATTTTAGAGTTTTTGAGCCATTTCAGATTTTAGGCGAAAATGCTAAGTCCTGAGTCGTGAACGACTTAGAGTAAGTCGTGAGTCGTATACGACTTAGGGGATAGGAGCAACTCAGGGGTTTGGCTAGTTAAGGGTGTAAGGATAAGTCGTTTGAACGACTTAAGGGGTAGGCGCGACTTAAGGACTGGGCGAGATAAGGCTTAAGTTGTAGCAGTTAAGTCGTGACCGAGTTAAGGTGATGAGTCGTACCCGAGTCATCTGATGAGTCGTACCCGAGTCATCTGATGAGTCGTACCCGAGTCATCTGATGAGTCGTACCCGAGTCATCTGATGAGTCGTACCCGAGTCATCTGATGA
Source organism: Allium fistulosum (assembly GCA_030737815.1). Taxonomy (NCBI): domain Eukaryota; kingdom Viridiplantae; phylum Streptophyta; class Magnoliopsida; order Asparagales; family Amaryllidaceae; genus Allium; species Allium fistulosum. The sequence continues at coordinate 1,397,810,257 of CM060902.1, forward strand.
GTCGTACCCGAGTCATCTGATGAGTCGTACCCAAGTCATCTGATGAGTCGTACCCAAGTCATCTGATGAGTCGTACCCTGTTATCTGATGAGTCGTATCCCTGTTGTTTGATGAGTCGTAGAATGGGTTATCTCGTCTAACAGTTAAGTCGTGGACGAGTTAAGGGATGAGTCGTAAGCTGTTGAGTCGCGCGTAGGTGATAACTCGCGCAAGTGGATGAGTCGTAGCCATTGTGATGAGTCGTATACGAGTTAGTAGTTGAGTCGTCTAACCAAGTAAGGCGTGTGCATTTAAGTCGTAGACAGGGGGTCTGGTGAGTCGTAGGCGCATACTATAAGTCGGAGACGACTTAGGAGATAGCTGATTTGTCGTGAGTCGTAAACGACTCATGGAGACAGACGAGATAAGGATTTCAGCTATAAATAGGAGAGCTTCTCTTCATTTTTGGGATCCGGATTTTGAAGCGACGAAGTACTGCCATTTTGAGAGCTTGACTTCTACACTTCTTCACTTCTTTTCTCCACTCTAATCTAGTGCTTCTTCCATCCAAATCAAAGATCAAGATTGAAGATTCAAGAGCTAAAGTTGAAGATCTTCATCTTTTCAAGAGAGATTTCTTCGTTTGAAGCGGATTCGTGATAGATCAAGCTTGATCCTTCGCTGTCCAGATCTGAAGCGTGTTGATTTGGGTTTGTTTAGGTGATTTGGTGAGTGGTGATTATCTCTCACACGGATCCAAAGGAGTATATCGGATTGTTGGCTCGATTTGGTGTTCAAATAGAGATTTCCATGCATTTTCTTCATCCAAAGTGTAGATCCATGTAGATCCATTGTTCATGATGATGTTACATCCATTTTATCATAAGTTAACCTATGCAAGTTCATTCATCAAGTTTATAGAGATATAATCCACGTTTTCATGCTTATTGGACTTTCAACCTTTTAATTACGAAAATGCCATTATTGTTATAATTGTCTACTTAGATCATTTTTGAATGCTTGATTGCTTGGATTGATGTTTGATTTGACTGATTGTTATGAACTAGATGATTGATGATTAGATTTAGATCGAAGGTGATTCAAAAGCTAAGGGAAAGGCTCTTGAATTGGAAAAGCTGCTCGTGGCATATGTAGCGGGATGATGAAGCTCTTATGCGTAGATTTGATGATGTGATGTTGAGATGAGGCTTTGCGAGGATGTAATGAAGCGAGGCAATCATGTGATGAAGACTTGGTCTAATCCAGACGGGATCATTCCAAGCATGTTGATAACTCGGTGATATGATTCGAGTTGAGGATAATGAATGGATATGAGAATAGTCGTCGAGGAGGATGACTAGGAGGCTTGGATAGCATCGCTGTTGAAGGTTCTAGCATGCTCTAAGCAAGAGTACGTTTGGGCAGATTCGATAGTCCCAACGGCTAACTGTTGATGGTCGAGTACTCTGGGCAGATTCGATAGTCCTAGGCACGGGCTGCGACGACGTGCGGGAGTTATGTCTAGAACCGGGGTTTCTATTAGCCCTTGACGGACGGATGAAAGAATGTGCCGGTCATTCAATTAACGGCGATATCGAAGCAATGATAACAGTGATAGCCAGAGTCATGGATGTTTGGTTGTAACGTCATTTCGGACTCAAGAGCGGTATTTTCTGGGTGCTTATCTGATTTAGGCCTTGGTACTTGGAAAACATCGCCCTTGACTCGAGTGATAGTAGCTTTACTTTAAATTGTATGCTCTGCTATGTTTGCTTCTGCTTAGTGTGTGTCTGGGGGCTATCACTGTAGAATGAGGTTGGAGTGGGAGGGTTGTATTCCTATTCCTTTTCCTTTATGCTCTTTTGGTATGTTGTTAGTTAATTTACTGCTCACTAAGACTGTTGTCTGACTCAAGGCTTTATGTTTTAATTCTTATTGCCTTGGGCTGTTCGTCCATTTTGGGACGGGCATACTAGGTAGCAGGTGACAGGTGCTGTTCTCTTCTCACGACGCTGATATCGAAGACGAGCTAGAGGGTTGCATATTATCTTCTTATTATATGTACTGGATATTCCGCTGTTTTGTATTCTCTGAGAGATATGTAGTGAGGCTGGATGTATTGACTATGTGGATGCTTGTATTCAACTATTATGGAGTTTTATATGATGTCATTTTGTTTTGTAAAGCTTCACTATACATATGTTCTATTGTATTTTGTCCATGCGCTGTGAGTAATACGATAGATTCTGTTGTTTTAAATCTTACCTTGACAATCGTCCATGGTCGCCTGGCACACTTTACAGCGCTCTATCTTTAGATTCGGTGCAGGGGTCATGGGCGGTCGTCACATATCTTGCATTTTCTTTTAGAAAAGTGCAAACGCTTTGCGTTTTTTTATTTTTAAAAAATAGGGACCAAATTTACATATTCATTTCTGCAGGGACTTTTTGTATAACAACATCAAAAACAGGGACCTGTGACTCTTATCTTGTTACTAATAAGCTCCTACTAGTCTTTTATGTTTCTCCAAACACTAAGCTGAAATATAGAAGCCTATCGACTCCACCAATGGGTGTTAGGACTCATATAACTTGGAATTCTAGCCTTGAGGAAAGCTTAACAAATCATACTCCCACATGGATAACTTATTATCGGTTGCATCATATACAATTCCTAATTTGTGGTTCTTTGTCCTAATCTCATCTTTAATTGGAGGAAAGCTCAACAAATAAAGAGAGATTATTTAGTCATACCTGCCATTTTGCGATGGCCTAAGTATAATGCACATACCCTGGGGAAAGCTCAACAAATATGTGTAGTTACCTTATCTTAGTTATTCTATATGTTAATAGTACTACACATAACTTCCCTAGCTTGAGGAAAGCTTAACAACTAAGGAGTATGCAAGTAATCTATTAACATATAAATGGTAGATGTTAATTTTATATTAAAGATTCATAATCTTTAATATACTATATCAACTGATACCGACTTATGAAATACCCTCGTGATTCAAGTGTCGGACACATCAAAAATCATGGTATACATACTATATGTATGTATTTATCCCTTAAGTAAGGGTTTTTTAATGTTCCACCTTTAATTTATACATTTGTATTATATATTATTTTTAGTATAGCCAGCTTTTAAGTAGGTCTTCCACTTTTATTGATGATCGTTAATAACAGATGTTTGGCACATATGTCAGAACAACTAAAGAAAAAGAAAACAGGAGATAGGCAGAAGAAATTACACTACTATCAGACAAAAGACTACTAATCCCCATCATCGCTACTGCTAGCATCAGCATAAACAAGCCCCGTGACATGCATAAACCCAATAAATAACATTACCAAGTTTGGCACAAAGTGCACATAATCACAAGAGTATAAATACTTCCTATCCTAAGCGTCAACCTCTAAAATAGTCTTATTATGCTCGCCGTCTTCTCCATCGGAAGATAAGATTAATCCTTCTTTTCAACATGATAAACTAAAGACCGCTCTTCTCCCTCTCCTCCGACAAACATATGGTAATTGTCAATCAATGGTCTATATCTTTTGGAATCTTCATGAACCCAGGAATACTCACAATGTGGCCAATAAATATAACGCTTATAAAGCAGGCTATAGCTCGAACTACCATAGCACAAGGCACTAAAATAGAGGCAGGGTCATCAACAACTATAGCATCAACTAGAGAGGTAGTGGGCACAGGGTTAATAACCCACTTCATGGCTGGGGGATGAGGTAGAGGAATCTTAGTAGGGATTGTTTAAGGAAAATCGATTGCCCCAAACTCACAAGACTCGATAATGTGTCCAAAAGACTGACAAGTCATGCATATATCCAACTTCCAATTGTATCGAACTTCTACCTCTGTATCATGACCCCCGATGATCCCGACCCTCGGTTTTGATGGTAATGGCTTATCGGAAGTGATTTCAATCAAAGTCTTAGCATACACTAATCTTTTCCTGGCTATAGTATTAGAATCAAAACACTAAACTTTGCCAACAAGACTGGCTAACTAGTCAAGTCCAATCATGGATTGCAAAACAGATGGGATATGAGAGAAGTGCGCCCAGACAAGGATAGATAATACCTATTCCTTAGACTTGTTGATCGTAAGACTCCAAGTAGTGATAATGAAAAGCTTCCTATCAATGATAATCGGATCAGACTCAAGAACAGGAAGTCTTTCATTAACTCTCGAGAATTTGAAAAAGAACAAAGAGTTATCAAAATGCACATGAAGACCACCTTTGAGTTTCCAAGTTTGATGACAACGCTCTTTAAAAGGATGATAGGGCAAGAAAGATTCCAAAAAATCCAACCAAATAGTCATACAAATAGGCTACTCCCGCTTGCAAAATTTCTACTAGTGGAACCATCACACCATCAATATCAACTAAATCGAAGGTTCGAGGAGTATAAACCCGTATTATTCAATATACTTATACAATACTCTTATGTATAATATTACACTAATTAAATGTTCTTTAATTAAATTAATTAGCATTTTAGTTAATTTTACATTATTCAATCAAACATTATATTGAACATTTAAACTATAACATTTATTGTTATACACGATCTTTATACATACATATATATGTATGTATATATATTATTTATTAATTAACTTTTAATAAATTTATTTAATTAAAAAATTTTAATTAAATATTTTTAATTTTGAATTTCTTATTATACATACACTTACATTGTTTTGAATAATTTAAGTCAACGTAATCATATATCATACTATATTTTTTTTATTGTTATCCAGCCCTGTAATCGGGACGTATTTGAACGAGTCAGATCAATTAAACTGAAAATGATCAAAGTAGGAATTCAAAGCGATAATAACCAAACTTAAGTGTCAAAGAAGAACAAGGGATGAAACCCAAAGATAACACAGGATGTTCAAATGAAGGCCAACACACCTCCTACAAAGATCACCAAACCTAACACTTCGTCATTTAAGAGAAATCATGGATCAACACCAAACCCTGAGCAAGGATTGGCACCGATCCCTAGAAGTTCCTCCAAATCATCATATGCTTCATGCTATAGCAAGATAGAGTAATATCAAGTTCATCCACATTGACATAGGATGGTTCAATGATCCATCTTGACTTAAGTGATCAATAGATAAGTCAAACGCTCATGTCTAACCCCCGAACCAAGAATCCATTCAAGTTCAAGCCTATAACCTTGCATTCAGGATGCCAAAGATGAAGGTACATGACAACCAAGCATCCAAGAGTGGTAAATGGAGATCCAGGAGGCAAGTTCATGGATCGGTACCGATCCCTAAGCATGGATCCGTACCGATTCCTGAATATTCATGGCATAGCCACGATGTCTTCAATTAATCTCTCCTAGGCATAGGAAACGTGAGATAGAATGTGGGCAAGTGCTTTTCAACAACCTATGGCTATAAATAGAGGAGGAGTAGAATTATTTGAAGAATCTTTTTAGCTGTTTAATAAATTCATGTATTATCCTTTAATCTCGGGATCATCACCGATCCATAAGAACAGTTTTGTAAAAACTCACCAGGAATCCTCAATAAAGTTTAAGTGGACGTAATTCTTTGATTAGCCGAACCACTATAATTCCCATGTGTTCTTATTTCCCTCATTTTCAAGTTATTTTCTTCATTTTATTCTCTACTTGTAATCTTTGAGTGTATGTGCCAACTTTTAGCGTAAACATTTTTTTGCTTTCATTGAGAGCATAACGATCTCAGGCTATTAGGATCTAATTTCTACTTTTGGCTTGTTCAAATCCACGAACTAGATCTGTTAGTTTTGTTTCTGTAATCCATGACTACATAGATTTCCACAGTATCTATCACAGGATTAATTGAAGTCATGGCCCCATGAATGGAGAAATCTACTACCACCTGACCTGTTTCTGATGTTGAGAATGCTAGTTCTTAACATGTTGAAGAAGTCACTCAACTTGTAACTACTGAAGTTTGGAACCCCTTAGATATAATAACATGGGTTGAAATGGACAAGATGATGAAGCAAATGAATGACAAGGTGCAAGAAAGTGAGAAAAAAATGAGGAGGCAAATGTAGGAGAATCTTGAGTCAGTTAACCCGTATTCATAGAAGAAGCAGGAGAAATTTATCGCCTATTAACTCAAAAGAGAATTTTTCTTCATTTGCTGAAAAACATCAAAATGAAAGACATAAAATGAAGTGGAAGGAAACAGGTACTTCGAAAGATAGACTAGATAGTGTCCATAATAAAGGATTGTTGATCGATACCAAACCGCATCCATGGATCGATACGGTACCCCGAGCTCTCGACTTGGGCAATGGAGATGTTGTTGATTTGAATGGTGATGTTGGTTTTGATGTTGGTCATGTTGGTAATGGCCAAAATGTGGATGTTCAAGCGGCTACTGCTGATCCACCTTATAGAAATCGCAAGAATGTGTCAACTGAACGAACGGTTCTCCCGAAAACAGGAGAACCCAAGTATCATGGAACTAACTAAAACTATTTATGGAGTCAAATACTCAGGGAAGGCTATGATTATCGCCATTCGGTAGATCAAATCGAGCTAGAGTCACTGGCAGATATGGTGAAGAAATTAGTGAGTGAAACCAACATAGAAGTAAAAATGAGTGGGGCTCTTCCCCTATAGGAACCATTTACCGAGGAGATACCATATGGGGAGTATCCTTAGAGGTTCGTAATATGTCGACGATGCCATCCTATAATGGAAAGATGGATTCAAGGCAGCATTTATAGAAATATGAGTGGCATATGTGCATGGCAATGGCGACAGATGCCATGAGATATAAACGTTTCTTGATCTTTCTTGAAGGTATAACAACGATGTGGTTCACTTGACTTCTGTCGAGGTCTATATCGTCTTTTGTCTAGCTGGCAAGGAAGTTTGTTGACTAATTCCATTTGCACACAACTCGTCCCAAAGACTGATGTCATTATCGAACCTCTTCCAAGGAAGGAGAGTCCTCAAAGGATTTTTTAGCAGGTTCAATACGGTAGTGACAGAGGTGAGCAATGCAAAGGAGGATATTGTGTTAATAACTTTGATTAGGGGGATACATCCTGATATGGATTTTGGAAGGTGGTTGAAGATGAAGCCCCCACCGATGATGGATGCTTTCTATAAGTAGGTGGCTCGGTTCTTACGCTTGGAAGAGGCAAGTATGACTGCCAGGAAGGTCGGTGGTGACCAATCGACTTAAGTAATTCAGAGTAATGTGGCTGTAGAACAATTAGGTGAAAGTTCCAGAAATATAGCTGAGAATGTGGTGAATAAAGGTAAAAACCAGAAGAAAAACAATCAAGGTGATGGAGGCAAGAAACCTGATTCAAGAGACGTCCGAAATATGAAAATTATACACCACTAAACAATTTAGTTGAGAATATATACCTTGCGACATGGAGGTACTGATCAATACAAGAAGCTGGCTCCCAAAGAGTCAAATGAGAGAGAGAAAAGGTCTGGAAAGTTTTTTCACTTCCACGAGATTCACGATCATAACATGAATGAGTGTAGACACTTGCGAGATGTGATTGAGGATCTGATTCATAAAATGAGCTTTAACAATATGTGAAAGCCCCACAGGATGGCAAGTAAAAGAATGTTCAGTCCGAGGGGCAACTACTCCAAATGGGTCAAGGGGCCTAGTGATGACGAGCCTAGGCAGCTTAGAAAAAGATTGGTTATTAACATGATTTCCAGTGGACCTCATTCGGTTGCAAAGAGCTGGTATGAGATGGAGAGGTATACAAGTTATTTGAAGTACATTGTGCATGAAAGTTGCTTTGCCCTTGAAGATGGAGCTTCGACAAAACAGCTCAGGACAATGACCGACGATATTTGTTTAGAAACAGGGATGCTGAAGGGGTCAAAGCGCCTATGCTGGATCCTTTAGTTATATCAGCCATGATTGGGCTAGCAACCGTGCGGAAGGTGTTGGTTGATTGTGGTAGTTCGATGAACATTTTGTTTAAAAGAGCTTACGGTGCTGATGGATGACCAAGATCTGAAGCCATGTAAATCTTGAATTCAGGGATTTAACGGAGTGGCGACAAAATCTGTGGGTTTTGTGGATTTACTGATGGTTCCAGGTGAAGGTGACCGCAAGAGAGTGCAAGTTGTGAACTTCGTGGTGATGGACATTTTTTTCTACCTATAATGCTTTCTTAGGCCGACCGGCCCTGGATAGTTTTCTGGTGGCCCTCGCCCAGTAGTGCTTAGCAATGAAATTTCCTACGAAAAACGGGGCAGGAGTCATTCAAGGAGACCAGAGTGTTAGACGTGAATGCTACATCGTAGAGCTAAAGGAAGCAAAGTGGTGCGAGAAAGAAAAGGATGTAGTAAAGACTCACTGTGTCAAGATAGTGCATGCATAGCAACCGCTGCCTAAGCCCTGGTTCGATCGGCATAACAGGTTCCACAAAGCTATAGATCTGAGGAGAGAGCCAGAGGATGCGAGGATGGCCCCTGCCGAGTTGATGATTTACATCCCAGTAAGTCAGGATGACCCTACATGGGTCCTGAAAATCGTGTCCCAGTATAGCATTATGGTGAGGAAGTAATTGATGAGTTTTCTATTGGAAAACCCAAATGTGTTTGCCTAGGAACATCTTGACATGTGTGGAATATTGCTGGAAATAGTGTGCCACGCATTGAATGTGAACCCCAGGTGTATCCCGGTGAAACATAAGCGCCATAGTCTGGGTCCAGAGTGGTCCATTGTGTTGAAAGAAGAGGTGGATAAGCTAAAAGATAATGGCTTCATCCGCAAAGCTCTATACTTGGAGTGGGTATCCAATCTGGTCTTAGTCATGAAGTCCAACATGAAATGAAGGACATGCATCGATTATTCAGACCTGAATAAAGCATGCCCAAAGGATGATTTCCACTACCGAAAATCGACCAACTGGTAGATTCAACCGCTAGCCATGAATTGCTATCATTCATGGATGCCTACTTTGGCTGCAATCAAATCCATGCATATCTCAGCAGGAAAATACCAGCTTAATAACAGATATGAGATCGTACAATTACCTAGTTATGCTATTTGGTCTGAAGAACGCCGGAGCCACCTATCAGAGACGATTGGTGAATTCGATGTTTAAAGGTCAAATTGGACGGACAATAGAGGTCTATGTGGAAGATATATTGGTAAAGTCATGGCGATCGACAAACCATTTGGAGGACTTATCAGAAATGTTTAGCACGCTCTAGAAATTTGGAATGAGGCTCAACCTGTTGAAATACTCATTTGAAGTTGTGTGAGGGAAATTCTTGGGTTTCATTGTGAATTCAAGAGGAATTGAGGCCAATCCAAAGAAGATTGAAGCCTTGAGGAATGTGGAAGCCCCAAAGACGACTAAAGAGGTGCAGAGTATGAATGGGAAAGTAGTCGCGCTAAGCCGATTCATCTCAAGGGCTACAAAAAAATGCATACAAACCTTCAATGTCCTCAAAATAGGGAAGAGAAACTTTGCCTGCATATAGGAATGCAAGGATTCTTTCGAAGCCTTGGTCGATCACTTGGAAAGGTTAGTTGTCTTATCGAAGCCTTTGGAAGGAGAGGATTTATTCATATATCCGGCAGTATCTATTTATGCTTTGAGTGTAGCCCTCGTCGTGAAGAAATGAGAATCCAAAGGCTTGTATACTATATTTGCAAACGATTGGCAGGAGCTAAGAGGAATTATCCAAAGTTAGAAAAGTTGGTGTATTGTTTGTTGATCACCTCGAGGAAACTCCATCCCTATTTCTAAGCTCATCCAATTAAGGTGCTGACTGACCAACCTTTAAGACAGGTCCTACAACGACCTGAGATGTCTGGGGGATCGTTGAAGTGGAATATCGAATTGAGTTAGTATGATATATCATATTATCCTAGGAGGGAAATCCAAGGCCAAGCGTTGGCCGATTTCATTGCAAAGTTCGTTGCTCGAGATGATGAAAGGGAAGAAATTGCAGATCGGAGTGTTCAATGGAAGTTGTACATGGACGAAGCATCTAATGCGCATTGCTCAGGGGCAGGAGTAGTTTTGATAACCGTCGAGGAACGATTAGTTTGCTACACCTTAAAACTTGAATTCCCCACAACAAACAATGAGGCTGAGTATGAAGTTCTAATTATGGGACTCAAGATTATGAAGGAATTGGGGGTCAAGACCTTGCACATATATAGTGCCTCTCAGTTGGTGGTCTTCCGGGTAAGTAAGGAATTCCAGGCAAGATGGCTAGGCTAGCCCCTTATCTTATGAAGGTTTTGGAACTGCTAAATGATTTTGAGTATTACGTGATAATTCATTTCCTAGGGATGAAACATGAAAGCCAATTCACTAGCCAAGCAGGCTAGCTCAGGGGATGCACAACTCATAGGTCTGGTTCCAATGGAAGTATTATCAGCTCCGAGCATCGACCTGATGGTGTCGATTGGATCTTGGAGGCCGAACCTGAAAAAGAATCATGAATGACTCCGATTAAGGAGTACCCACTGAAGGGAACCTTCCAGATATAAGGAGCGAACGAAGGAAATTACTACGCTTGGCTCCGTGATTTATTGTCCAGGATGGGCTATTATCTAGAAGAGGTTTCTCTGTACCCTTGATGTAGTGTGTCGCCTATGAGGAAGCCAAAATGATCCTTGTGGATATTCATAAAGGAGCCTGTGGAGATCACACCAGGGGGAAAATGTTAGCAAAGAAGTTCTTTGCTACGGACATTTTTGGCCGACTGTCGACAAAGATGCAACCTATTACACCAGAAAGTGTGATCGATGCCAGAGATTTAAAAATCCTAGAGTCCTGCCTACAGAGATTACACAAATGGTTGGCCTATGACCATTTTCGCTATGAGTAATCGTCTTTATCAGTGTGCTGCCAATGTCGATGGGTGGGGCGAAGTACGCTATTGTCGCGGTTGATTATTTTACGAAATGGATCGAGGCGAAACCGCTTGCTATGATCACTACGAAGAAGGTGATCAACTTCGTAGTCAAGAACATATTTGTCGATTTGAGATCCCACAAATGATCATTTCCGACAACAGGACCCAATTCGATAGCACAAAATTGAAGAACTTCTACATCAAGTATTGGATTGAGAAAAGATTCTCTATAGTAGCGCACCCATAGGGGAGTGGGAAGACGGAAGCAAAGAACAAAATCATTAAGTCCATTCTGAAAAAGTGATTGACAAAGGCCAAAGGCAAGTAGGTCGATGAATTACCACTGGCACTTTAGGCCTATCGTATGACTCACAAATCTGCGACTGTTCACACTCCATTCACTTTGGTCTACAAATCAAAAGCCATGATTCCAATTGAATTGGAAGTACAATCTCATCGAAAGATCCACTATGATCCTAAAAATAATGAGGAACTCTTGCTCGAGTCACTGATACAATCGATGAGAAGCATGATGAAGCTGGTTTGAGAGCCGCTGCTCATCGAAAGGGAGTAGCCCGGCATACAACATAAAGGTCAGGAACCAAACCTTTGAGATTGGTGATCTCATTCTTAAATTAATCTTCCCTAGTCCAATGAATATGGACCCAACTTTGGAGGGTTTGTATACTATCGAACACAAGCTTGGACATGGAACATTCAAGCTAGCGACTACAGATGGAATTTCACTTCCGAGGGCGTGGAATAGTGAATATTTACAACGTTATTTCACATAGAACTATCTTTGTACATATCTTGTTAATCTCAATGTAAAGAGGCCTGATTGGCCATTCTTGTGAATATGAAATGAATTGACTTGGAGGATCGATGAATTTGCATTCTCGTTAGCTATGTTTTGCACTGTGAACAACATGATTGAATGATGCATACTTATATAATACATAATTATAGGAATCCAATTGTTCCAGGCATCCGGAGTAAATGCGAAATAACTCCTTTGTCCTATGACATGGACATTGGAGTATAAACACATAGAGAGTCGAATGAGATAGTTCACCCCCAAGACCTATTGCTCGAAGTTGGCAAATTAAATAATTTACGCCCTACCAATGCTCTCGCTCGAAGTTTGGTGGAGCACAAGCTCCTCACCTGGAGAATGGTGAAGTAAAAGATCCGCGCTCGGAGTTAGGTGAGATCTTCCCCAAGTATATGATAAATGAACACTTTAACCACTTATTGGTGCAAATTTTTGCCTACACCGATACCCTGAGGTCCGAAGGTATAGCTCTGGAAACAAGTTGGAATACTAAACTCAACGAAGAGATTGCTGAGATATGATTTAATCTAACTCAGGTTACGGAATGTTGGACCGCGAGTCGCGATAAGAAATGCAGAGAAGGTAAAGTGCATAAAGTAAATAACACCAAGACTTTTTTAGTGGTTCGGGCTAAAAGTACCTACATCCATTGTCCTTTCCTTATTTAGTTACTCTTATCTAGCCGAGAGGCTTGTTACATTGAGTTTGTGCATTTTCGTCATTAATGAGTTTTTAAGTAGAGCTCTAATATAGGAAAGTACAATATTATTTTATGTCTTAATTCTCTTCTTGCCATAAGATTCATGCGCCTTGGGATTGCCGCCTACTTATAGCCAATTTGCCATGACGCCATTGGTGGAGAGCCTTCTCCTTGGATTGATGATCGGCTTACTATGTGCGGCTTAGATGTGAACGCTTGTCATTATTTGGTTGAGTGCATTTTTATGTGGACTGCTGATGTGATGCTTTTTATATATAGCATCTTGGATACCTTCTGTTTATCATAACCGTTGGTTTCGGGCTGGGCTATATGAGCCGTTGATTGTTGATACTTGCTGAAATACTTTTGGTTCCAACAACTGCTACCCTCGGTTAAGCTTCTTATCTTAGCTGGACGATGATCTTGACCTCGATTGAAAATTAGACTCATGCTCTTGGTCTACATATTCTCAGATACTAAATTCGGTGCTTAAGCTCTTGTTGGAAACCAGGCGATGGCTCTTAGAATTATAAGCCAAGGAAATTTCCTTTTGAATATTCGAAATTTGTACTTTGTAGAAATTATGTGTAATATATTCCCTCCAAAGTTCACTTCATATGGTAGATATGAGGTGGACTTTGGAAAGAATAGCGTTATATCAGGCTTAATACTTGGCTTGTTTGTTCTGTTCCCATCTTGAGGTTAATCTCGAGCTTTTGGGCAAAGTGGGGTTCTGAGGAATTTCAAAAGCGCTGCTTTTCATAGACAACCTATAAAGATCTAACCTTATATAGAGAGTTTTGAAAATAATTTGAAATCTAACCTCATATAGAGGCTTTTGGGAAATTGAAATTAGTGCCTAGAGGTGAAAAATACTTCAATGTCACGCTTCAGTCATCTGGAGCTGGTTTTACATAAGAACTGCATTCGAAAGCTATTAGTGGCAATATAATTCCTACATTTGTACATTATTATGATAAAACTATTATATCTTGCTTGAAATCAAATTTCAATTTTAGGCTGGAAGGCATGGTTTTAACTGGACCGTGAGGTGTAAATTTTTGAAAGCATTGTGGTCGCTTGAAGCCATCGACTAAATGATATGTGAAATTTTCTAAGCATCGAGAGGCGAAATCAAATTTGAGACCGTGAGGTTAAAACTTTTTGAAATCGTGCTTGTCACTTGAAGCCATCTAGACTAAGTGATAAAAGAAATTGTTTGAGTGCCGAGAGGCGAAATCTAATTCAAGACCGTAAGGTCAAAACCTTTTTCAAATCGTGCTTATAACTTGAAGCCATGTGGACTAAGTGATAAGCGAAATTGTTTTAGTGCCGAGAGGCATAATATAATTCAAGACCGTGCGGTCAAAACCTTTTTGAAACCATGCGTATCACTTAAAGCCATATAGAATGAGTGCCGAGAGGCGAAATCTAATTTAGGATCGTGAGGTCAAAACCTTTTTGAAATCGTGCTTATCACTAGTAGCCATCCAGACTAAGTGATAAGCGAAATTGGCTGGTTACCAAAAGGCGAAGGTTAAACTAGGCCGTAAGGTTATGGAGATACTTGACTTGCAACACCTATGAAATGGGAAGCTGAGATCTACTTCTAAAAAGATGAGTCCCGATCTTGCATTAAATGCTCGTGATAATTGTCACGATTATATTGGTTTTTCTGAAAAAGCACCTAACTTTTTCTCTATCCTAGGGTGATTCACTGCCACACTTATTCTACAGTTAAGATACAATTGACTAGGTAACCTCTATAATTGGTTTTAGGGTTTAAATAAACCTTTTCATTTTCTTCTTCTTTCTTACTCATATATGAACAGCCGCGCTCACCATTAAAGTTTTGAAGTCTTCACAGATCGCCGTGGATTTTTGACTCAAATAATAAGTCCTTGATCCTTTCTTATGATTTCATTGTTCTTTACTCCCGTCAATATTTGCAAGCATTTTCCTTTTCAAATTTACAAAAAATTGGTTGTTATTACCACCACTATACTGGTATTAGATTTGGATTTGAGATATCATTCGATTGGTGAAGCCACAACGCTTATCGTCTGTAGATTAAGATTTGTCTCCAAATCAAACCTTTCATTATCTTAGGTTGATAATTGGTTATTTAGGAAAATCCTAAATTTTGAATTTAGGCTAAAAGACCTGATTTTAGGCTCAATCCCCCCTTTTGAACTATAAAACTCTAAGCCTTTCTGCCAGAAGTTTCGAAATTTCTATTGAATTGTTAGCTTACCATTGGCATATTCTAGATATTTAGATGGATAAACCAATGAGTGATCAAAAGGAGTTGGAGAATTGGGTTGAGAGCTATGGAATTGAGGGAATCGAGGTTAGGGCTCTTGATTCGGATGACGATTGGATTGACCCCCCTGAAGGGTTCTTTACTCGAACATTGTAGCACCTAGCAAATGGAATATTACTTCCCCTTGCCCCATTGTTTGTCGACATTCTCGAATTTTATGGACTTAATCCAATTCAGCTTAGAGTTGTCTCGTATAATAGTCAATCCACTTTAGCAATCTTATATTGGAAGAAAGGGTACCGAAGCATGACCACTTCTGAAATCCATTATTTTTATAATCTGCATAAATCATCTAGTAAGTCAATGGTTCCTCGGTATTTTCTTCGATTCTGGAAGAAAATGACTTTGATCAAGCCACTGAGTAAAGTGACAGCTACCCATTGGTTTTTATGTGAGGACAGATGATCCCTGAATAGTCACCAAGTACTGGAGGCTTGTAAGTTTTCAGACCCTTCTCGCATAAAATGCTTTTGCTTCTAAATTTTGATCATACTATTCTTTAATATCTTTTCCCTTTTGAGTCCCTCAGCTAAACTAGGAAGGGATAAGACCCCGAGCCTCAAAGATCTTTATGATGCTAGGTATGTGGAGGTGATGAAAATCCTAAAAAGGGAGAGACTTAAGCACATAGTCTTTAACAAGGCAAATTTCAAGGTCTGCAGGCTACTGTCATCTTCTGCTAAGTTTCGCGGATACGATCCTTCTTCATCCGAGACTATATCCTCGGATATATTTGATTTATGTGATTCTGAAGAGCGCACCCACTATGACCCCAAAAATACAGAGGTCGAAAACCATATGTTATCCCTAAGGGTAGACCTTGGTTTTAGTTATGCGTATTTTAGGACGTAACTTTTATGAAATATAAACTTTATCATCTAACCCGTTTTCTCTTTTTATGTGTCAGTGTCTTTTGATGATGTGCTCGAAATTGGTGGGTTGCTTCTGAATAAACCATCATCTTCTATTCTTGCTCAGTCCAAACCAACTTTAAAGGACCTTACCAAAGCTAAGAAAACCGAGGAAGCACAAGATTATTCCTCTTGCTAAAACCACATCTGCCCCAGACGCCCTTGCTTTAGCTCATTTTTCGAGGGGTCAGGTGAACCAAGTAGTCGAGGTTACTCATTCCGCTATTGATGCGCACATATCCAAGGTTGTAGGGAACTCCGGAGTGGAGGTTACTGATGATATAGGAAGCTTCAAGAGGATGATGAGTGTGGGGATGGAGGATCTTCTTAGGGTACAGATTTTATTTTTACTTATGAAACACCCATCTCTTTAGATTTTATAAGCACCTCTTGTCAGGTTCTAGCTGACTTATTGATTCTGCACCAAGATTTCCAAAAGCTGAGTAGAGAATTGGAAAGGCTAGGAACTATTGAGGTACAACTTGTGGAATTCAAGGATAAGGCTGAGAAGACAGAGAAGGATGCTCAAATCGAGAGGGAAAAGGATCGTCTAGAACTGAGGGCGTCCGAGACTAGAATCACTGATTTGGAGAAAGATTTAAAATATATAGAGTCCTAACATTAAGAGACGAATGATGAATTAGCAGAAGCTCAGGAGAGGACTACGGGCTTAGTTATTTGGGAGAAGGCCGAAAACACAGCTGCCATCGAAACCTTTACAACTGTTTATAATGCCTATTAATATAACCAAGACAATGGCATGATACTTTCTATGGGCTTTAATCCTAATGGCAAGAAGATTGAAAAGAGCTTCTCCTAAAGATATGAGAAAGCACGAGCTTCAACAGGTGTTGGGTCCTCAGCACCAGTAGAGGAGAATGTTGAAAGAGAAGAGGTACGCCATCAATCTAAATCCCAGAAATCTCTTGCTAATAATGTTTAAACTCTTGGTTTATAATATTTTTAGTATGTTTTCTTTATGCTTTTGCTTGTGGTGGCGGATGACTATGATAGTGCTTTTGCTTGATGCTGGATTTATGATGAATTATTTCCTTACTGCTTTCGTTGCATCGATTCTGAAGTACTTTTCTCTTTAACCATGCTTAAATAGAGAAAGTCGAATTTCACTTCTCACTATGAAGTATTATGGAAGATGAGCCGAACTAGAAAGTTGAATTGCTAGCAACTATAAGTACCCTTAAAACCCAACTAAAATCCAGTAGATTACGAAATGCAGACTTGTCCAATAAGATCGAATAGGTACATGAAACACATGATCGAACCTGTTCCAAATCACTTAAGTCCCATAGGCTTAAGGGTTCTAGGTTAACTAACCAAATCTTAGAACTTAGGGGTCAACTAAAGCTTGCATTAGACGATCGAGACAAGGTCTTTTAAGGGTTCGCCTGACTCTCTAAACTGCATCCGGGAGACCCTCAGTCGAAGAATAAAAGATTTTCTTTCCTCAAAAGATTCTATGGTCCAAATCTAACTATAACTCCGGAACCTCTTCTTGGTTATCGGAGTGTAACTCCACCCCCCTTAGATATTGCCAAGAGGAAAACTCCTGGAGATGAACATGTTTTGAATTATGTCCCACAATGTATCCCTGAAGCTGACCTTAGGCTACCTTTAGTAGATTCTTCTATCTCTGAACTTTCTATAGCAAAGGGTGGTTTAGGGAAGGACATCCCTTTCTCCAATATGGCCAAACGCTCAGGGTCCCTTGCTGATACTAGGAGTAGAGGCCTTAAGATTAGTTTAGCTACTTGGGAGAAATTTACTCATCTCAGGGACCATGAATTATGTACCTTTTATTTTATTTTTGCTATCTGTATTACTTTAATCCTTAGAAATTGAAGACACTTAGAATTGAGTCAAATGCAGATGATAAAGGACAAGAAAAGCATTTTGACGCCATTTGGTGGATGATTTCTTCTCTTATCAAAGATGAACCAATCAACAATCCTGATAGTGCCATCAACAAAAACGATATGAAGATTGGAATACCATCAAAGCGGATCCAATTTTTGGTTCCTATGGTTGGGTAGAAGTTCTTGGGGAAGTTTAAGTTTGATTGGTTAGTCTTAATATATATTGGATTTAAAATAAAATTGTATATTAATATATTACACTATGGATTGGTGTGTATAAACTTACTGGATTGAATTGATTTGTTTGAATTGATTTGTTGGATTAATTTGTATTGAATTTGGTTTGGATTAATAATATGTATGTAATGGATTTGTGCGGTTAATAAAATTGGTTTATGTTATCACTTCTTATTTACGTTATAATCTTATATATCATTTAGTACCTTAGTTTGGGGGAGTTTTGGGTTATAATTTTTGTTGATGACAAAGGAGGAGACTATATAAAATATCTATGCATAGATTAAGGGGGAGATTTTTAACTCAGGGGTAGTTATATCATATTTCATAAACATGGTTGTCATCATCAAAAGTGGGGAGATTGTTAGTACGTTAGGCATAAGTTTTGATGACAACAACCATATGACATCATATAAAATATAGATACTAATATTTTTATCAAGCTATATATAGTATATAGTGCATGATATTAGACACGTGTTGATTAAGAAGACTGTATAGTCAAGAGCAGATTCAAGTGGCTGATATAGAGATTGAAGATTAGATATTGAAGACTCATGAGTACTGAAGATTCAAGATATTCTGATAAGTTATAGAGTCATAGATTATTGTTAAAATCCTGATAGCACTTCTTTGATCTCTCTCTTCATTTTTCTTTTCAATGGTTTCAATGGTTTTCAAACATTCTGAATTTCAAAATGATTTTAAAGAATCTCTGTTTTCAAAATGATCTTTCAAAATAGCTTTCAAATGATTTCTAAAGATTATTATATTTTGAGTAATTAAGTTTTTAAACTTTTTAGTCCATTATACCTTATTATAATTTTAGTTTTGTGATTTCCAAATGTTTATAAGAATATTATAACTTTGTTTTTAAATATATATTCACTCATACTTTATATATATTATTTTCTAATCCTTTATATATTTAAAAATAATAAAGATAATTTTATCAAGTTTTTTAAGTTCTGATATGATTAAAATGTGTATAAACTATGTTTAGATGATTGTACAAAGTTTCAATCTACAAATCTTAATATTTTCAAAACAATTTTTATTTAGTAAGTTTTCAAAATATAAAGGGATATGTCGACATACCCTAATACTATATGTCGACATATAGACTGACTTTTTTAAAAACTCAAATTTGAATGTAAGTGTCTTTTCATCATATCTCTTCGCGAATGGACATGACTGTTGTTTCTCTATAAATAGAAAGATTTTCCAATGGAATTTTTAAACTAATTTCTCATTCTTTCTCTCCACTTTTACTCTCTTGATTCTAAAAGAAAATCTACTCAAAATATTCTCAAATTCAATCAGAATCAAATTCAAACTCTACTGATTTGATTCTCTATCAATTTCTCTCTGATCGCTCTCATCTCTATCATTCAAAATAAGATAAAAGTGCTATTCAAGAGGTTATGGGATCATTTGTACTCAAGATTAAGAAACAAGTTTGTAAATTCTATCAAATCATACTCTTATACTCTTGGGGGTGTGCTTGGTGTCCTTGAAGTCCAAGCGGATGTGCTTGTGTCCTGTCTGCATCAAGTGGGTGTGCTTGGTGTCCCATTTGAATCCAAGTTGGTGTGTTGATGCCTTGTCCGAATCCAGTGAGTGTACCCAAAGCTCAAAAAAACTAGAGGGTGTGTTTCATATCCTTGAAATCGAGATTGTATTGTCTTTGATATTTGAAAAGAAATATGTACAAGAAATTGTACGGGACTGGATGTAGGGTAACTCCAAACCGGTATATAAATTTCTAGTGTGATCTCTCCAACTCTCTACTTTTTACTTTTACTGCATTTATGTCTGTTTGTGTTTGCATTTGTAATCATTGATTATGTATTGTTTAATCATAATTTTAAAAGATTCGCAAAATCAACAAACACTATTCACCCCCCTTTAGTGTTAAATAAGCCTTAAGATCCATCTTCCGCAAACTAACAAAGAAGAGTTATAGAGCCATAACTATTTACTGTATGATTATATTTATCCAGTGTTGTTTTTGGGACATTGACGGCCAGACTATATCCATTTTGATAAATGTTGTATATGATGTTAGACGTACCATTTGCATGATATATTAAAATATTGAATCTTGTGTTACTTTGATATGATATGCACTTAGTCTATTACATGTTTATGTTTATACTATATTGTATTCCTTCTGTTGTGATATTTACTATATCTGTAGATGTGATAGATATTCTCTACGTTATTGTTTTAAATTCTACCCTTAACATAACATCATCTGTGATACTTATGAAATATGAGAGTTTGTATGTATGGATTGCAGGTGTTACATAGAGCGGGTCGCCACATTTAGTATAGAGCTTAAGTTACCCAATCACTATATGTTGGATAAGTTGAGGAAGTGTAATTATATTCTGATATACTTGTTCATATAGCACTTAGGCGCTCACACTTTTGTTTCTAGTACTCTATACTACTTTTTGAGAAAGTTGATAACAATTCTCATCTACAGATAAATATCGTATATCGTGGCACTCGAACAATGACCACTAGAGACAATGTTGAAGCTCTAAATCTTCATATGCCAACTTGGTTCTAGAGATATCCACATGCTATAGTGCACGGTACCCCACCTCTAATTGGAATCGTACATGTGCCGAAAACAGCTGGAGTTATGCCTATTTCTCTACCACCCCCACTACCCATTCTTGATTTCCCTATGCTTTGTTGAGATTACCTTCATTTGGAAGGGAAACCATATATGGGAACTGAGTCGTTCATTGAGACTAAGCATGGCTTTGCAATAGTGAGCGGATATTTGATGATATGACACTTGAGAGTTTGGTAAAAGACAACTTGCTTCCAGCTAACTTCAAAAGGAAGCTTTCTGTTGGTGGGATGTTGTAACCAGGGAGGTGGTTGAGCATGCTATGACTTAGCAAGAGTTCCGAAATTGATCTAAGGTTCGTTTTATTTTTGATGTTGAAAAGGGATTGGAAGCAGAGAAGTTTATGTATCTCCAATAAGGCAATAAGATCATAAAGAAGTATATTAATGAGTTTACACTTTTATCTCGATTCAGGATGGACATGATTCATACTCCTGTAAAGAAAGCCAAGAAGTTTGCTATCAGATTCAACCAACCTCTTAGGGATTTTTCTCTTAGTCATATTCCTATAGGCACTACCTTCGAAAGTTTTATCAAATTGGTATTGCTGAATTTTATTTCTAGACTGAAACAAAAGGAAGAGGAAGCCAAAGTCAAGGCGAAGCAAAGTTTTAAGGAAAAAGAAAAGGCAAATGGGCCAAGAATGTAATTTACTATAAATTATTAACTTGTAATCAATTGAATTCGTGATAAATATGTTTTTCTTTCTATTATATAATTTTATAACGTGTTATACATAAATTAAATGTTTAATTAAAATATATTTAACAATTCTTGAATGGTTGTAGAGTTTATTCAAGATTTTCGCACAATTTCTAGTATGGAGAAGCCATTATTGAAGAGATAAGTTTATAAATGAAAAGGGAGAAGAAAGATAACAAAAATGATGTTTTTCTAGAGTGAATAGGTTTATATAAGGGTGAGAATTCTTTTGAATGTATATGTGTTTGGTAGTTATTTTATTTTGGTTTTAAAAAAAATTGGTTTTTGCCAGTGATATTTCGACATATAGGTCGTTATATGTCGACATATAGGGTACACATATGTCGACATATGTGCCATTTTTGCAAAAACAATTATCTTGCTATATTTTGTATTTAACCTAAACTATTGTACTTTTATGGACTCCAGAGACTAATAACACTATATAATAGCAAGGAACATGATTTCATTGATGATAATAGATGAGTACATGGAATTTGAAAGATAAACATAAAGATAAATGGATTAAAACTAAGATAATTCAAACTAAAAACTAGAAAATAAAAAGAAAATACAACTAGGAAGAAGTAGATGAAGATGAAGCTTTTCCACTAATCTTTCGAATGATCTTTCCAAAGTGCTTGTCTACTTTATTGGAAAGAGAAGTGAATTTCTTAGAAAATAATCTCTTAAGCTCTTTTGGTTGTAAAAAAATCTTCTCCTAATTTTTGAGAAGATTTTTGTTGCATGGATGGGATGGCATTTCGATAGTTTCCAAAGAAGTATCTTCCTCCTCTTTTTGTTCTTCCTCCTCCTCCGTTTCCATTTCTTCTCCTTCCTCTTCTCTTATTTCATGATCCTCTTCCCAAGCCAATCTTTGTTCCTTTTCCGCAAGTGTTTCATAAGACTCGAATATGGGTAAATTTGCATGAGAGAGATGTTGGCCTTGTCGAAAAGTTTTCGAGGAATAGTTTCCTCCCCTTTTAGGTCAACACCAAAATATATGAATACTCTAGTAAGATACACACCATGAAATAGTGTGTTCTCATGCGTAGAGATATTCTTAGAAAAAAGTTCATCCAAAATAACTTGTGACCAATTTAGGTCGTAGTGACCATAAATGGCAAAAGGAGATTTAAAAACTTTTGGAGTCGGATTACTATAATTTCACGTCCTCAGAGTTATACTTTGTTGCAAAAAAGACTTAAAATTCTTGCTTTAGGATGCAAATTTTTGTTTTTGAACTCAAAATCATCATCACTTTCAAAAATATCAAGAAAAACTTCATGATTTTGAATATCAGGTTTAAAATTTGAATGGTCTATTCCACTATATTTGCATCCGAAAATGTTACCTAAAGTTTCACAATTTTAAAAAATTTGAGTGCCTTTGACACTACTCCAAACTTCTCCTTCATTTCCATCATAAAACTTTCCTTCCAAATTCATATAAGATATTTTTACTAAACTTGGATAGCATACGAAATCATTTTGGGAAGCATTTATTAAACAAAGAATTTCATTTTTCAAACAAAGATTATAAAGATCATAAGTAGAAAAATCATCGAAAATAGTGAAACTTCTATAAGTGGCTTTTTCGAAAGACATATACTCCATATAGGCTTGTATGGCTTCTTTGTCATGAAAAAGGAAGCCTTTTGTTTTCTTAGAAAGCCTCATGGTTGATGGAGTGTTGCTTGAGGAAGCCATTGAAAAATAGTTTGAAGAGATAAGAGTGTTAATGAATTTTTGAATTTTGAAAATGAGAATGAGAATGAATGGATGGAAACAGTATAATTAAATAGAGAATCAATGAACATGTTCTTTGGTCAAGAGACACATTTTCAGGATATTGGGGTTGATGAATAGTTGGAGGGAAATTCAAATTCTGAATTTGAAATGAAAATTCAAATTCTGAATTCAAGTGCATATGTCGACATATGCATAATGGGTATGTCGACGTACATTACGTGAATTTCAAAAAAGAGGAATTGAACAAATTATTCTTATTATCCTCTGTATATATATATAACAATCCTATAATTATTAATAATATATACTTGGTAAATAATTTAAAATTATTTTAAATATATATTATATATATATAGGTATATTTTTTATTTTAAAAGAAATTATAAAATATTTAATATAAATATACACACTATATTTTTTCAATATTACTATTATTAATCTATAGGTTATTCCTAACAATCAAAAGCAATCAAATAAAAAAAATTCAAAATTTTAATTTTAAGCGCGTACCTATTTTTGTTCCATTTCTCCGTACTTTTTTGAATTGATTATTGCTGTGAAACACATATTGACATTCTCTGTATCTGGTTCATTATAACTTGAGGAAGTTTCTGAATCGTCCAACGTGGCATTATAGGCTCTTCTTTATTTTCTGGATGAATCGGTATTTGGTGAGTTTTTCGGTTTCTCCGAATGTGGGCAGTCTCTCTGCATATGGTCAAGTTCATTGCAGTTAAAACATCTAACGGCATTTCCGGTTCCGCTTCTTGGATTTTTATTATCATTTCTCCTGAGATTTTTCATCGTTCTATATTTTAGAAATTTTCTGAAATTTCTTGTCTTTAATGCAATTTCCTCATCATCATCGTTGTTAGAATCCAAATCATATGTTGTAGCATTGAAAACGATGGATTTCTTCTCTATTGCCTTGCTTTCTCTCTTTCCCTACATTTGTGCTTCAAATGACATTAAATTGCCAATTAACTCTTCAATTTTTAGAGTGCTAATGGCGTTAACCTCTTCAATCACAAGAGTCTTTTGGTCTCATTCAGGAGTAAGTGAATTGAGGATTTTTCTAACTTGATCCTCTTCAGAAAAACTTTTATCCAATGCAATTAGTGAATGAACTATATCTTGAAATCTACTATACATATCAAAAGTGGACTCATTTGAACTCATTTTAAATAATTGGAACTGATTAATTAACATAGAAATTTTGGTATGTTTGACTTTACTAGTGCCCTCATGTGTAACTTGTGGTATTCTCCATATTTCAAATGCAGACTTACAGATAGATACTCTATTAAATTCATTTCTACCCAATGAACAAAACAAAATATTCATGGCTTTAGAATTGCTTTGTGCAACTGCCTTTTGGTCAGCAGTCCATCATGAAAAGTCAGTTTGGGACTCAGTGCACTCATTTTGTGTGATATTCCAAATATCTAAACCAATTGACTAAAAGTATATTTTCATTCTTCATGACCAATATGTGTAATTACTGCCACTAAAAAGCGGGGGTCTAGCAGTAGATTGTCCTTCGACAAAGGAGTTACTAACAAGTGAATTAACAGTGCTACTAACAGTATTACTAACAGTGTTGTTAGCCATTAAAACTTTTCAAAAATTAAACTTATGAATACTTTAAAAACCAATGCTCCGATACCAAATGTTAGTTTGTGGAAGATGGATCTTAAGGCTAATTTAATACTATAGGAGGGTGAATAGTGTTTACTGATTTTTGCGAATCTTATTAAATTCTTTTAAAATTATGACTAAACAATACAGATCAGCAATCACAGATGTAAACATAAACAGATATAAATGAAGTAAAAGTAAAAAAGTAAAGTGCTGGAGAGATCACACCAGAAATTTTTATATTGGTTCAGAGTTATCCTACATCCAGTCCCGAACAATTTCTTGTACAATATCCTTTCAAATATCAAAGTCAATACAATCTTGATTTCAAGGCTATGAGACACACCCTCCAGATTTTCCAAGCTCTGGGTACACTCACTGGATTCGAATGGGACACCAGTGCACCCATTTGGATTCAAATAGGACACCAAGCACACCCACTTGATTCAGATGGGACACAAGCACACCCACTTGGATTTCAAGGACACCAAACACACCCAAGAGTATAAGAGTATGATTTGATAGAATTTACAAACTCGGTGTCTTGATCTTGAGTACAAATGATCCTATAACCTCTTGAGTAACACTTTGATCTTATTTTGAATGATAGAGAAGAGAGAGATCGGAGAGCAATTGATAGAGAATCAAATCAATAGAGTTTGAATTTAATTCTGATTGAATTTGAGAATATTTTGAATGGATTTTCTATTAGAAATCAAGAGAGTAAAAGAGGAGAGAAAGAATGAGAAATTAGTTAAAAAAATTCGTTGGAAAATCTTCCTATTTAAATAGAAATAACGGTCATGTCTATTCGCGAAGCGATATGATGAAAAGACACTTCCATTTAAATTTGAATTTTGAAAAAATCGTTCTATATGTCGACATATAGTATTAGGGTATGTCGACATATCCTTTCATATTCTGAAAACTTAATAAAAATTGTTTTGAAAATATTAAGATTTGTTGAATATTTTGAACTTTGCATAATCATCTAAACATAGTTTATACACATTTTAATCATATCAAAACTTAAAAAACTTTATAAAATTATCTTTATATATTTTTAAATAAATAAAGGATTATAAAATAATATATATAAAGTATGAGTGAATATATATTTAAAAACAAAGTTATAATAAATGTTATAATATTCTTATAAACATTTGCAGATCATAAAACAAAAATTATAACAAGGTATAATAGATTTAAAAGTTTAAAAACTTAACTACTCAAAATATAATAATCATTAGAAATATTTGAAAGCTATTTTGAAAGATCATTTTGAAAACAGAGATTCTTTAAAATCATTTTGAAATTCAGAATGTATGAAAACCATTGAAAAGAAAAATGAAGAGAGATATCAAAGAAGTGCTATCTAGGTTTAACAATAATCTATAACTCTATAGCTTATTTGGATATCTTGAATCTCCAATACTCATGAGTCTTCAATCTCTATAACTATTGAATCTCTATATCAGCCTCTTGAATCTGCTCTTGATACTGTACAGTCTTCTTAATCAACACCGTCTAATATCCTGCACTATATAATATATATAACTTGATAAAAACATTAGTATCTATATTTTATATGATATCATATGGCTGTTGTCATCAAAACTAATGCCTAAGGTACTAACAACCTTCAGCTAGTAGAATCCCGCCTCTATGTCAACCTACTTAAAGAATAAATACCGAAAGAGATAATAAAGAGAGGGCCAGACATAGAGTCTGATGAAAAGGAAATATAACTAATCTGCATGATTACAAATACACTAGTATAGCATGCACAATACCAAATGGTAATATATGAGGTAACAAAACCATACTTCAACCTATATACGCACCTGCATCTATTAAGTTAGCAAATTTCTAACATAGTGCTATGCAATACGTGATAAGTCTACTGTATGCTAATCATCATATCACTCGAACGTGACTTAAACATCATAGTAGGCTAGTGGGTCTTAGGTGTCCCAGTAAGGCCAAGACCTACTAAGCATGGTTGTTAATGTAAGACCAATACTACGACACTTCACCATATTGTCACCACCTACAATTGTATTGAACCCAATTGATATACACATGCTTAACCGTTGTCATTTGTTTACCATGAGGACTATAAGAGTAACCTGGCCCAATAACCTTTGCCA
The DNA here is from genome assembly GCA_030737815.1 of Allium fistulosum. Lineage (NCBI taxonomy): Eukaryota > Viridiplantae > Streptophyta > Magnoliopsida > Asparagales > Amaryllidaceae > Allium > Allium fistulosum. Next base: position 1,397,836,914 of record CM060902.1, read on the forward strand.
CAATGTAGCCCGAGGTCTTTTGCTATGTTACCAAGAAAGAACATCTTTTATCTACGTATTGATGCTGCCTTAACGTGCACAATCAACATAACAACACCTCCTGCAACAAATGGACTATTGATATAACCCTGAGGACATAGCCGAGAGTTACAGATTTACTTTGTATACGCAACATCATATAGAATCGTATATCGCAATAACCTAATCATCTCGTCTCAAAGCCACGGACAAATCTATATAAACCCCCGTGCGAATTGAATCATGTCTCCAATCACCACCATAGTCTCTATCATGTCTAACATCAATTACAAGTTTCCTAAGGCATGGTGTACTATCCTTGAACTCATCATATTGCTCTATAGCCCAGACCTTACAAGCATCATATGGGTCCCCAAAATGAACTCAAATTCCTAAAACATCAATTTCCAAAACACAAAACCCCACTGAAAAACATACAACACTTCATGCATCCTAACTTGGGATTCAAACATCTAACCCTGATTTCAAACGTCTGATCTCCAAATCCAAATGCCTGAAAACCTCAGAATAACCCATTAATAATGGAGGATAAAATCCCTGATTTAGAAGTCTGAATTTATAGTTTAGATGTTTGAAAGCTTGTTACAAATAGGTTTGAACTTGGATGAGAGAATTCCCTTAGTGGAAATGATTCCCACATATTCTCGTTCATCTTTCGTTCTCCCATCTTTGACATTGAGTTTCATGTCACCGAGACACTTTAGACTAACATTGCTCAACACAGATTCACGGCCTTATTATAAGTGGTTCGACATTCGAATAAGTATAGCTTAATACTTGACGAACGACTTTAAGGCGCTAAAACATTTCAACTACCATTCGAGTTTAGCTACTCGAGTATCACTCCAATCTTTTCATTCATTTTATGCCAATTACCAACGTCATGAGTCATCCCCTCGTCATTTTGTCAACTCCAAACACTGAACAATTCAATAATCCAAACCAAACAAAACAATACCCAATATCAAGCTTTATTTTAGATTTATTCTATAATTAAACTCTTTTAGACATTTATTAAAACAAGATTTTCATCTCTAAAATCCCAATTTAAGTTCAATAATCAAACCCTAACCAACACTGAATGTTTAACATGATTTCTAGGATATTTAGTGATTATATATTATAAAGAGTAAATCTCATTCACCAAATACTAAGACACCCAAGCTCCCAGTCAACCCAACTTTGAAGCACTTTGCATTTCTGAAATCCGTCTCCAAACTTCTCGAAAATGCAAATCCAAAAAAATAGATCTATAGAGAATCTTCTAACTTAAAGCTAATATTTACTTTGGAATTTTTGATGAAGAAATGATAGAGTTATGATAAACTAAAGTTAGGAAAACCTAGATTTCTTTTCTTTGAGGAGAGAATGATGAAGAAGAAGAAAAAGAGTAATAAACGAGAGTATGTCTCATTTTAGAACTAAGAAGGAAAATTCTAAGTGAATTACTTTTTTGCCCCTAGCTTCTCTTTTCACCTCATTTTATTAATCGTATCCGATTTTAACAAACTTTATATGTTTTTTTAATATGTAAATGACATTATGAACACAATGGAATATGTCTCATGTCCTAATTCATTGGTCTATAAGAATTCTTATTTTAACTCATCAATTCGCTTTAGTCGTTTAATCCAATTAAAACGGGTTATTTTGTTAATTACTAAGCGTCAAAATATGCATGAAAACTTTTTGTCTTTCAAATGTGGAACATGAACCCTTTGTACCGTATATTACGCTAAAGATCGTCTACCATTTGTGCTAATTATTTTGTTTTACATGCGCAAAGCGCATACAATTAGATATCATAGATAATTATGCTTTTTTCCATGAACTATGTCTTATTTTGCATAAACCATGCATGTACATGTCATTGGTGCATGAATTCCATATATCATTAGTGTATAAGTTATTTCTCAAACTTAGCTATTATCAAATTGTTTATTGATGCCACCAAATTCGCCTTGTCGATCCTTGTTGCCTTCTCGGCATCGAAGCAATTCTCTCCATGCATCTGAGCTATCTTGTCCGGTTCAATTTTCCAAAATTCTCTCCATGCTTCCGAGCTATCTTCTCCGGTTCAAATTTCTAACCTCATGTCCGACACCTCCTTCGGACTAAACTAATAAATGTTCTGTTTCTTCTCTTTTACAGTGATCACGTATCATCTCTGCTATTAATAATAATATTTCAATGAACTGTGTTCGACCATGTCTTTTGGGATTTCCGATAATACCCTTTAACCTACTCTCATATCCTTCCCCATTTCACTGCGTCTCGCACATCACGTTATTGCTTCATAAAAAACCTAACCCTCCAAGCATCAATGTCCTCATCGTCGCTAATACATTATCGACGCCAAACATTCGCCAACGTCTAATCACCTAAGCCATCCGTTACTGTAAATTGCACTTCGTCCACCGCTATGCTGTCAGCAATCGACCGATTTTGTAGATTGGGGTTACTTTACTGTGCTCCGATTCCTCAAGTTCGCCGACTTCTGCTGCTCTGATTCCTTGCCTATTGCTCCTTGCATACTGAACTTCGACTATTTTAGGTATTTTTTAAACTTCTACACTTTTTTTTATTCGTCCCTTTTTACCATTGTTGCTACACTATAGCCGACATTGTGTTTGGTGCATTTCTCCATGTTTTAGGTATTTTTACAGCACTGTCAAATTGTTTGACACTGTGTAGTAGCTACACTGAAACGTGTATAGTAAATTTTTTGATATTTTTAACATTGAAAATATTTAACTTGATATAGAATCTGGGAAAATCTACTTCAGTAGATGATTATAGTTATGGTTAATAATTATTTGACCGACTACAGTGGCTACACTGATAATTTACCATTAAATAGTTTGTTACTGTATTGCAAAGTTAAACGATCTAATAGTGTTAAAAAAAGCTAAAATGTAGTGAAATGAGCCAAAATGTTAAACTATTTTATATTCCATTGTAGTCTGATTTTTTTTATTTTTTATGTTGGATTCAGTTTGAAATTGTTTTTTTTTGAAGAGAGTTAAAAGGCCTAGCCCAATTACATGAAACGGGTAAAATACCCGAAGCCACCGCTTCTCTTTACAAACCTAAACCTAGGTTTAGGGCTGCCGACAAACACAAACCACTTAACAAAGCTCACAGAAAAAATAATGGTGACCCAATGGCGATCGAATCAAAACTTCGCCGATTCTCCTTCATTCTTCATCCCACTTGTTTCGCCACGCTCCCAGTATGAAAGAGCTTTGTTAAATCCATCTCTCATACCCCTTCCACTCTCATCCTTGTTCGAAGCTTTACGATTACTGTTGTCATACAGTTTGTTGTTAGATCTAGAGTCATCGCGACCTAGATCTAACGATGTCTTCTTCGAGATGCAGTTACTTCCCAAATTAGCTCTGACGCTCGAGAAACTGACTGCTGTAGCTTGCTGTGGGTTGTTCTCTGCCTTATAAGAAACAGTTCTGAAATAATTGTTAGATCTAGCGTCATCGCGACCTAGATCTAACGATGTCACCCGCGAATTGCTATGCCTACCCAAATTTGCTCTGATACTTGATTGGTGTGGGTTAAGGCAATTGTTCTGAGCCTCATGGGAGTAGATCTTATCAGTTTTATCAACTAGCTCTTGTTGGTTGACAAAGCACGACTCACGAACGTGGTTGTCGGTCTGAAAGCTTTTCGAATGCAACTGATAAGCTTCTAAACGTTTGCTACCAGCTTCTGATTTCCAGTCATCAGCAAGGGAAGAAAATTCGGTTTGGTTTTTCAATATTTTCTCTGATTTTTGCAGAATTATTTTGCTGTCCGTACTAATAAGTAGCCAAACTTGCTCTTTACTTTTGCTGCCTTTGTTGTGCACCCGCAAGTTTCTTTCTTTCCATAAGTTGAACACTGTAGTAGTCAATAGAATGTGAGCAAAATCAGTTTCCTTAGATTTAGATCTGAATTTGTTGTTGATCATTTTGATAATATGCATCAGATCCATTTTCTTGTCATCAATACCCAAAATGACTTTAATTTGATTCCAGATGAAGGAGTAACTGCATTCAAAAAATAGGTGATTAGCATTTTCAGCACATAAATTGCACAAGGAACGGAGTGAATTTATATTATTTCCCCATTTATTAAGTCTATCCCAAGTTGGCAATCTGTTCTTAATTGCAAAATATGTACAAAATGCCATCTTAGGACAGTTCACTCTATTCCATATGCAATAATACCATTCTTCTGTTGGGAATTTGTTTCTTATAAAATCCCAAGTTGTTTTAAAAGAAAACTTCCCTCTGTTGCTTGCTTTCCATTCCTAATAGTCATTCTCTACATAAATATCAAATTGAATATTGCATATTTCATCTTTATGTGGGTTAGTAATTGGGTGTAATTGGGGTCGCCATTGGTTATTTACAATAATATCAGATACTTTATCATTTGATCCACCACATATAACTAAACTATTCCACCCAACCTTATTTATAAAGGCTTCATTTTTAAACCATGAATCGAACCACAAACTGGTTTCTTTTCCACTTTTAAATTTTCTTTCAATTAATGACTTGCCAATTTCTCTACAATTTAATATTTGCTTCCAAGCATTCGATTGATTACTGTTGTACACATAAGTCCAAAAAAAAATTTTGTTTCAAATACTTGGATCTCATCCATCTAGCCCACAAAGAGTCTGAATTAAGAAATCTCCAAAATAATTTTAAGTGGCAAGTAATACACAGATTCTTAATACTTCTAATGCCAAGACCCCCTTCATTTTTAGGTCTACACACATTATCCCAGCTAATTTTATGATACTTTCCTCTCCATAAAAAGTCAGCGCATCTACTTTCCAATTTTTTAATAGATGCAGCCGGTATATGAAAAGTTTGAAGCCAGTATAGGATAATAGCATTAATCACAGCCTTAATAAGTTCAAGTCTTCCAGCAATGGAAAGTAACTTACAAGACCAAGTCTCCATTTTATCTTGGATTTTTTCAAATAAAATAGAGCAATCTGAATCCTTAATCTGATTTGTAGAAAGAGGTAGCCTTAAATATTTGATTGGAAGAACTCCCTCTGCTATTTGTAATACATTTAGAAATTCTTTTTTGTATTTACAAGACTTACTAAAATAAGCTTTACACTTATTTACATTAAGTTGAAGCCCAGCATAGGTTTTTAAATTATCAAAAATTGTTTTTATAGAGTCTGCATTGTCTTTATTAGCTTTTATAAACACCATGAGATCATCAACATATATCAGATGGTTAATACATGGCTGAATTATGTTTATAGGATGAACATTGCCTTTAATATTTTCTATTTCCATAAGAATAGAAAAATACTCCATAACAATAGCAAAAAGATAAGGTGATAAGGGTCACCCTGTCTTAAACCCCTGTTACTCTTAATAAACCCTTCCGCCCTTCCTTGAATCAGAATAGAAAATGTAGGAGTGTTAATACATTCAAACACCAAATCACAAAACTTTATAGGAAAACCCATGCATTTCATAATATGATGAATAAAGTATCTGTTTACCTTATCATATGCTTTTTGTAGGTCAATTTTAATACATACCTTTTCACCCTGTTTTGTGTTGAATTTTCTGACCATCTCATGTGCTAAAAGGGAGTTTTCATAAATAAGTCTACCAGGTACAAATGCGCTCTGATTTTCAGAAATAAGAAAAGGCAAAAACACTTTAATTCTATTACTAAGAACATCAGCAATAATTTTGTAAATAAAGTTGCAGCAAGAAATAGGTCTATAACTACCAATATCAGTGGGATTTTTATTTTTTGGGATAAGGGTAATGAATGTGTGATTTAGACTCTTAAGAATTTTACCTTTGTCCATAAATTCGTCAACCACTTCCTTCACCTGCTGTTTAATATTTTCCCAATTATTTTTGAAATTTTTTGCATTGAAACCATCAGGGCCAGGACTTTTGTTATCACCAGCATTAAAAACAATAACTTTTATCTCATCTAAACTAATAGGGGCAAGCAGGATTTCAGATGCATTCTGATTTAATATATTTTTACAAGTTATATGAGGAAATTCCTTTTCATTAAATTCAGAAAAATAAAGTTCCTTATAAAAATTGATAGCTTCTGAAGTAACTTTATTATATGCATTAGATAAATTACCCTTTGTATCTATAATACAACTTATATTATTTAAATGTTTTCTATTACTCATTTTAGCATAGAAAAATTTGTTACAGTCATCACCAAGAGTAAGCCAATCAACCTTAGCTTTCTGTCTAGCATTGACAGATTCTTTATACAATTCACTAGACAGTTCATTCTGATTTTGAATTTTTTATTAATTGTACTTATATCATCAGGTTTATTATCAGAGCTCAGTTGTAACAGTTTACCTTCTTTTCTTAATCCAATAATCTTATTTTTATTCAAATGGTTATTTTTGTTCCAATTTTTAAGATTATTTTTAGTGTGTTTCAAAAACATATAAAACTGATATTGCTTAGTTCCTTCACAAGAAAAATTAAGACCGTTTTCCATTAAAGTTTTATAATCTTCTTCTAATACCCAGCTGTTTTTGAATCTAAAAGGAGGAACTTTACTATTGAAATCCTCATTGACAAAGAGCTTAACCAATAAAGGAGTGTGATCACTTAAGTTTTGTTCTAAAGTGAAACAAATACAGTTAGGAAATCTTTCTAAAAAAACTTTGTTATACAAAATCCTATCTAATTTGCAATGAATATTTTTTGCTATACCAGATTTCCAAGTAAATTTGTTCCCACTGATAATTGGTTCAATGAGACCAGTTTCTAATAGAAATTTATTAGCTCTATCCAATTTATTTTGATGGATTTTAATTCCACCAAATTTTTCACTAGCATGAAAGACTGTATTAAAATCCCCTAACACAATCCAGGGGAAATCATATGTGAAATTTAAAGATTTAAGTTTTTGCCATAAAGCATTTCTTTCATTTTCAAAATTACTGCCATATACACTAGTAACTTGTAAAGAAAAACCTCCAATGTTTTTAAATTTGCAGTCTATAAATTGACTATCTTTGTTAATGCTTATATTAGTCCAGATATTAGAATCCCAAATAACTATGATTCTACCTTTACAACCACAATCATTGTTATGAGTAGCTTTCCAATTACTGGACATCTTAAGGCAAAAAATTTCGAAATTCTCTTCATTCATTTTATTCTCAATTAAAGCAATAATGGAAGGTTTGTAAACATTAATCATATAAAGGATATCAGTTTGTTTTACAGGGGTGTTCATCCCCCTGACATTCCAAGCAAATAAAGTCATATATATTTAATAAAAAACATAAGAATTTAAATTGTACCTGACACTATAGTGCCTTTACCTCTCCTTTTAGTATCAACACCCTTTGCTTTCAATCTGGTAGACATTTGGTCCCATTCTGGATTGATCGAAATGTATTTTTGCTTGAAAGCTTTCTTCTCTTTGCTGCTCTTTAGCTTACCTAAAGCTTTTGTTTTGGTAATATGTAGTTCAGATAAGTCGAATTCTTCTATGTTATCTACTTTCTCAGATTTATCTTCCTCCATTTGTGCAGATTCTGGAATCTTGATTAAGGAAATATCAAACGAAGCTGTGCGAGGCATGGCTGACTCATTACAGTCAGTCATTGCAGCCTGCTCTGGGGGAGGAAACAAAACTGTGCGAGGCATGGCTGACTCATTACAGTCAGTCACTGCAGCCTGCTCTAGGGGAGGATCACCCTTGCGAGGCAATGTTGAGTTATTGCTTCTCTCAACATCTGCAACAAGCTTTGAAGAAGATTCTTCCTCGATATCAATTTCCTTGTTCAGACTTTTATTCTGATGAAGATTGTTGACTATTTTGTAGCATAATGGTCTGTAATTAAACATGACTCTGAAATAGGGGGGTTTTTAGAGTTAAAGAACTTTTTATTTTTACCCTCCTCTCTATTAGTCGGAATCGGAACATTTGATTTTTCTTCACGTCCTTTAGGCTGATGAACTTCCATTGTCGTGATCTGATCACTTTGGTCAGTGAGCTCTCTTATATTATTTTCTTGATCGAAGATGACATCTTCTTGATAGATTCGATCATGTCCTTTTGGGTTTTTGATTGGTATTTTGTGCTTTTACTGATACTCATTTCTTGAATCATTTCAGATCTATTTTCTTGAGTAATATCTCTGTTTTTATCACTATTTTTGGGGATCCACATCTGTTTCGGGTTGCATTGCTCTCTAGTGTGACCGAAACACTTACAGATGCTACACTTTGGTGGAACCCATTCATATTCAACTTTTTGTGTTATGACTTCACCATTATAAAGATTGAGACTGATTTCATCTAGAAGTTCATCCGTCGCAGAAACTTCCACAAAAAGCCGAGCATAATTCAATCTCGTCTTCATGGTTGTTGCTGCGTCCATTTTTATGGGTTTTTCGATAATACTTGCCATAATACTGAACGCCTCTCTATCCCATAACTTGAGGTTTACACTGGGTAATCTAACCCATATCGGCATAGTTGACAGAAGATCTCTGTCCAACTTCAGTGATTCGGTCCATCTTCTCATGATGATGAGTTTGCCATTGTAGAAATAAGGGCCATTCTGGATAATCAAGTTGCAGTCTTGAGAATCATTAAATTTGATTAGAAAAAACCCATTTTCTCTTGAATAGATTTCGAATTCAACTTTCGGTTTCCATACTCTTTTTATATATTCTTTAAAGAACAAGAAATATGGTTTGCTACTAACCACATAAACCAAAATAGAGTTATTCCAACACTCCATGGCTCTTTTACATACTGCCTCCTTTACCACACCATATTTCTTGTTACTGATCTGAATAGGAGAAATTGTTTCAAGACTGCATTCTTCATCCCTTGGTTCCTTTGATTGCTCTGAGACGATGTCAGCCTAGGATTTTTGTCCTAGTTCTTTATTCAAAGAGAACTTTGTCGGGTTTTTGATTTGCATCAGTTTGGTCTTTTCTTGCAAGGAGTTGGTCATCTGGCCCTCCTTTTTCCTTTGATCATCGTTAGTATGAGACCGGATCTGATCATTTCTAGGCTGATATCTTCTTTGTGATCTTGGCTAAACCAATTGGAAGCCCTCGTTATCCATGATGACATTGTTCGGCTTTTTAAAATAAGATTCAGGTGGCCTATCTTGAGGAGAAGGACGAGAGAGAGGAGGATTAGATTGGGATTTGAGAGGAAATTTGTTTTCTCCTATGGCAGAAGAAAACCCTAGATTTTAAGTAAAAAAAATTCAGTTTGAAATTGTTACGATTAACATTGTTATGTTTTTTTGGTTGCTCTTACATTTTTGATACAATAGAATGTCATTGATTATCTCATGGGATGAGTGATACCTAACTGCTTTGGTGCTTACTGTTTTACCTTTTCCTCAATTTGAAGTTTCATAGATTGATATCTTTGCTGCGAATTTGTTGCCGAATTTAACTAAAATTGATAAAATTGTTAACACTGATGAGATTTAGCTGTATAAATTGTTCCACTTTTTCCTAATCAACAAAAATTACATTAATCCCATTTACAGTTAGGTGGCGTGATTTGCTATAATTTTCTACTTTGGGTGATGATTATATCCTTCAAAAATTGTTTTTATTATTATGTACCATAATTAATGGTTTCAATTACTAAATAATTAGTAGTTTCACCGTTATGAATGATTTTAATGTTTTGTTACCACTACATATACAATTGACATCAGTAAATTTAACAAAGACCGTTGATAAAGCCGTTAAGTTCATTTTTGGTTATGGATTGCTTGGAAATGGTACAACATCGGTTAATTGACAGTAAACATTTGGGCCTTATAAATTTTTGTAGTTTTTTTATCACATTTCCATTTTCAATTGGCTATGAACTACGTGTATTTGGTATTTGCGATAAATTTGCTTCAATTGAAGTGGTTTTGCATATGATTTATTTATCTAGCTATGAACTAAACAATTTCATGCTTTAAACATATTGAGAAATTATATGAACTAAATAATCTTCCCTTAAACGAGAACAAACAATAGAATATAATTGTTTTATCATCAAATTTTTTGATGCAATCTATTTTGTCAACCAAAGTAAATATAGAGGCTGGAATTTTTGATGTAATCTATTTTGTTAACTAAACTAAGTATAGAAGTAGGAAGCAAACATAAATTCTGTGTGTGTGTGTGCGCGAGAGAGAATTAAGATGCAGATGAGGCTATAGTTTAGGCTGGGCATTGCTACCCTTTGTAGCTTCAAATTGATCAATAGCGAATATTTTCAGAGAAGTTCATGTTTTTGTGTAGGCTCTTTATTAATTGATGGGTGATTGTTCAATGCAATGTTCAACACAGCAGCGAATATTTTCACTATTTTTTTTCCTGAAACGGGTTAGCTTCCCTCAATATTATTGTTTACAATTTCGGGTTACTTTTCATGTCTTTACATTTGCTTATATAGGCACAGTTAGTTGGTAACTGTATAACATTGTTCTATTTTAGCATTTATATGTATATATAACGCTTGAGCTAATTACTTGATTAAACTATCACATATCTCTAATGTCAATTAGATGATACTGGAACGACTTCCTTCTTCATCCCTTAGCTTATATACATTATAAGCATATTTTAACTAAGTTAAACATTATAAAGAGATTGTAATAATAGAAAACATTAAACAAAATAGGAAGCTACTACAAAAATATTTGAACTTAGCTCAAGCTAAGTGAATTAGATCATAAAAGATATTAATTGGACCTCCAGGGTTCTAAACATTGATCATCTGACTAAACGAATGGAATGCCAATCAATGGTGTAGTAGTGGAATACAACAATGAAACTTTTTGTGAGTAGTTCAAAGCAAAGATATCTTATGAACACTTGAATGGTTTATTTAAGTACTAAAAAATACAATATATTTGGATGTTTTTACAATGGTGACATTAACTCTATATGGTTGACTTAACCAACAATACACAACTAATATTAGAGTTGATTTGATTGAGAGTTAAGCTGAGTTTTTAAGGTAGAATAACATTCATAAGCATGATAAGTTACATGTTTATCTACCATTATATTCACACTATCACTACATAACTTTTTAAAAGCACCTTTTCAGGTTGAAGAACTCTATAACATGGGAATCACCAAAGGAGTAAGTATTAAAATGCCCACAGAAGGCTCAACAATAATGAGAGGAGGACAAAACTTACTGAAACTAGCAAGAAAATCACATTGCTTGGGTTTGGGAACTAGACCGAGTCTAAGTACAAATATCCACGCCAATTTTACCATGTTTTCGCGAATGGCGAAGTCCGGTATTTGCAGCCCAAGGTGGGAGTTTACTCTTAAGAAAATTAAACACGGTCGTCAAGGAGTTGGACAAAACTTCAGGTCAATTAGGAAAAACTAATTCAACTGATGTTAAGTTCATTGGATAACAAGTGTACATATGGGTGTAATAACGTTAGGTATAGAAAATTTTATTCCGTAATGTTTAATTAGTTTTGATGCAAGTAAATATCAAATGATAAGTCGTTTCTCTTTTGTGCATTTTAATTATGGAAAAAGCTGTTGTTTGAAAAATGACATGGTCCTCAGAATTTTTTTTTTTTGAGTTAAGAAAACATATTTAACTAGATAGCGTAAATTTCAAGTTTATATGCACATTTAATGGATTTTAAGTGATTACTTATGTAAAGCAAATGTCTGGTGCATGGGGAAAATTAATCTATCTTAAGTAAAGCAAATATTTGAAAGTGTTGATTTCAGTTTCATTAGGTGACAAGACATTGTATTGGTTACATGGTGCGGTACGAATCCATTTGTTACAGAATCTTCTGAATTTCTTGGCATATCAGTTCCTAACTGTAGATTTGTACATAAAGCATTTTCATTTTCCTTGCATAACTTATAAAATAAATTACAAGTTTATGTGTGATAGCATAAGTTTAGAATGTGGATACTCAAGAAATTATCCATCTTATTGATCTGATCATAAAAAATTTCATGTTGTGTCCATAGAATCATTACCTAATTGATTTACTATTTGGGAAAGTAAAGTCTTCACAAATGATCTAAATTCTTTAGTGTTGACTGACCTTACACATTTACTTGGATAATATAATAGAAATACTCTTAGTCTGTATAAAGTATAGACCACAGATACTCTTAGACTGATCTCTATCACCATCCACTTTTCAACCACTCATCAACGAAATTCAATATCAATTTGCTTGAAATAAAAATGTGGTGACCACTAGAGTTTTGAAGTTATAGCACACATTCATCCATAAACTTTTTATTAAATAAAAAACAAACATTTGCAGCAATTAGATGCACGTACATGTGATTTACACTTATTAATGAAATGTGTTTCTTAAGGATGTTATATACTCACTAAAATTTTCACAAAGTTGTATTAATTCATGACTGTTTTTGTATGACGTTAAGAATAATGTGGTGTTGCTTTCATTTTCATACATCCTCAGTTAACTGCACGTAACACTTGTGTTTTACTTCTTATTATTATGATCTCAATGTGTGTGAATACTATACCAACAGTAAATTTGGTTTACAAATTGGATTTCAAAGCCAATTTCTTACAAGTCAATGCTCATAATCTGTTGATCAGGAATTTTAAACTAATAAATGTATGTTCGCATCATTTTTATTGGCAGTATTGTTAGATGAACAAAATCACTTGGACGGTTTTTCTATTGTAATCTATATTTACCGTTTACAGTTTTGAAGCATCAAGGTTTGATGTCCGTATTTGAAACAAAGAGAGTGCACTGATGTAATCAAAATATCGTCAAGGGCATTTCTTTGCTTGGCATTTAAACACATCCAACTAACCAGCAAAGTACATGTATGTTTTTTCCAATAAAAAATAGTGTGTTGTACATATATTTGCATTATGAATATATTGTTATATATACACACATTTAAAAATAAATATATAACTAAAATTAAATATATTTCAAATTTGGTTGACTAAGTAAAACATACAAAATTTTAATTAAAATCCATTTGAAGTTTTCTAAATTGAAATCCAATTTTGACTGTCAAAAATATTTTAAATTTTAAATTTCAAATTTTAAATTAAAAACAATTTCAAACTAATATATATATATATTTAGCTTGTAAGCGCAAACTTTTGATCCGACCGCGAACTTCCCAAAATACGCTTTACTCATATATAATTTGATTATTATCTATTATTTTTATGCTGGACTGGAACTATTCAAACTAAGTTAAAACAGTTAAATTTTCTTAAAAATTCAAACCATCCATCTACGCTTAAGAATAGAATCAATAAATAAATATCATTTAAACAAATAAACTTTACTTACAAATTCGTTGTTTATTAATTAATAACATAAATAAAATTCAAACTAACAAAAAATTAAATGTTGCAACTTAAAAATAAAAATTTAAATTAACTACACATGATTTCAACGTAAAAACATGGCTAAATGTTTTGCAAATTATTTTCTCTTGAATGTGTTAATCATATAAAAATTGTAGAAGAACAATTTACGCGCAAAGCACATGCCATCATCATGCGCGAAGCGTGTGCTGTAATGCTCGTAAATTATAATAAAAAAAGAATGATATACAAAGTGCTCTTAACTTAACTAAAGAAACCAAAGTAAGAAAAAGAAAAGGTTACATGAAGAAACAACCATAAAAATAGTGGGTAAACAAACTAATTTTAGATTTAGTGTGAAAGAAAAATCAAGCATGGAAATAGGGTAGGTGAATTAAATAATACCGCGAATGGAAGCAAAGCATACCTATAAAAAAAAATCATGCAAGGTTGATAATCGAACCGTTTAACCTAATAACCTTAGTCTCTATCAACATCAATCTTCACACTTGCCTTATTGCTTCCATTGTCCACATTCTTCCTCGTCGTTGCAAGTCAACCCTCCTAATTGCTTTCTACACGAATCACCCTTCTTCCCCATCAATCAATCGCCGTCCACTTTCTTCCAGCACCATGAGATTCGGATACTGTAGTTAAAGTTATAAATCTATCTACGGAGGTCATCAAATTATGAACTTTTTCTTCATGCTATACAATAAAAGGATGGTCTTCGGCTAAAACTAATGTTAAATTTGTTCCCGAGACAAAAGCCCACCAAAATGACATGTTACAGATTTTGATGTTTGTTACCAATCCACTTAGCATCATTTTTGTTAAGACTGCAATAGCATTCACAGTACAAGAAATTAACATTTGTTTTGTGGGAACAAAACAAATACAAAATATTGTGCAGGAGCAAAATTTTCCTAACGAGCCTCCTGTACACAATTTCCATCTAGATTAATTTTTTCTTCTCAAAGTATTTCTGAAGGTGCCACAACTGCAGAACGGAGACTAATATGCAAATTCCAATTGCCATGAAGCTATATGATGCAATTTTAGAGTTTGTCATCTCACTAACATCCCTCATCTCTGCTTCTCTGTAACACCATTTTACGAAGAAATCAGTCATACATAAAATGAGATTGCAGAACAGGATGAATTTTAACCATAAATTAATCGTAAATGGAAAAGAATATATATATATATATATATATGTTAGTTACCTTGTCTTGAGATACAGCAAGTTATCGTGGATTGCTTCAACTGAACTTTCCAATTTTCTAAGCTCAAGTTCCACACCCTTAACAACAAGGATAAATATTAAGGTTGTGTTTTTTCTTCAGTAGGAAGTGCAAAATGCTGCTCATTTTCAAGTGTGTTTCTTTCCAATCAGAATTGTACACTTGTTTAGCTTTTAGAGTAATGTAATAAGTACTAAAAATTTCAATAAGCATTAAAATAGAACTAATGTTTAATGGTTATAAATCATCACAAAACACTTATGTATAAGCGTGGAAAGGTTCGATTTGGCGTTAAGCATTTTCATAAAGGGTAATATTAGCTCTTAAGTCCATGTTTGAAAAAACATTAGTTTTACATCTCTCCCAAAAAAAACATAAAACAAGTCTATATATTTGGAAAATTAAAAATGATTTTAAACCAAGCATTTAAAAAATCATTATTGAATCGAATATGAATGTCTAACATTGATCCAATGTATCCAAAAAATTTGCTCGAATTTTGAATAAGACTGCTGTCAGTGCACTATAATTATTTGGCAAGAAAAATATTCATGCAATAAATATTTGCAGCTCTAATGTTCGTTGTGCACCAACACAAAATAAAATGCAATAAATAACTGTATTTGAACTTGTTTCTTTGTTTAAACTCTCAAATATTTGCAGTGGAACTACTCAAACTAATATTTTCACAATGAATAAAAGGACTGATAATTATTGAGAAAAAAGGACTAAAATACATTTTAAAAAAAGATCTGCACCAAATTTCCACTTTTGAATGCAAAACGAATTAACATTGTTAATAGGACAGACCTCTATTTTTTCCCTTTTAGCAACAGAATCCCAATCTCTTGCTGCAACTCCAACCTTCCAATTGATATTTACACTTGCGGCAGAATCTGGTTTTATGCTTCTTAAGGTGAAACATGCGAGATAGGTTCCAGATTCAAGAGCCGTGAAAGCAAATTGACCTTTTGTCACATTTTCTTGATTATGAAGATGGTTTCCATAAGGTGATGTTACCTGCACATTAAGGTATTGTGTATACATACTAGGATGACTATTTTTGAGTTACTAATAAATGTTTCGTATTATTTCCATTCCAATTTAAGAAATCCTTATAGAGTGCTTAACTCCATCACAATGTAATGTTATGGTTAGCATTGTTGTATCGTGTATGGACCTAAAAACATGAATTTTGATAATAACAAAATATCAGTTTATTCAATTTGATCGACGATTATATATCGAGCATTATCGGTTTCCTACTGCTTTCTAAAATAAATACACTTCTTACTGACATTCTACTGATGATCAAAGTTGAAAATTCTATTGTTTTGGTTGGGGTGTAGGATAACCTAATACACATTTTTATACTTGGCTAGATATTTTCAGGCGGACAAAAAGAATTAATTGGGCTTTGATATGCATATAGCAATGCTTAAAAATGAAAATGGTAAAAGTTGTTAATAAGGCAAAAGATCAGTGACGAGCAAGTGATGTTCTACATTTCATTCATTCAGAGTCATCTTAGCATTTCATAACTTATTATACCATGACATCATTGACATGATCCATCGATTTCTAATCTAATTAGATAACTAAAGAATTATGAACTAAGCATGCAGAACCTAGTTGCCAACCAAACAAAGTGCAAATGTATCATATCTCTTTCCCCAATACAAAACATGCACTCCATCTACAAGTCATTCTGCACGCACTAAATCATGTTTGGCGTATAAAGATCATAATTTTATATCCAGAAACTAGATACCGTCTCTCAATCCTGTTGGGACGTGTTCTTTAGTTGCTTAAGTGTAGGATCGGTTTGTTTGCTTTGAATAAGTCTCCTAACTTGTAGGAGTTTAGTTACTCTTTGATTCATTCCTGCTCATGTGTCCCACGAACTTAGTAGTGGGCTGCTTTTATTTTTCAATGTTGTTGTACTCTGCCTATTTAAAGGCTGTTCTTCGGTAGCAATAAAAAATCATTCAGACTCTACAAATCCAACACCCTCATAACACAGATCATGCAAGATAACAAATAAGAAGAAAATATAGGAAATAACTTACTTTACAAGAAACGTAGGCAGCGGTTCCAGATTCATCCTCCTCATAATAAGCATAGTATTCAGCAAGAACTACGACGTTTGCTTGGATCTCTTCAGAAACGCATTTACTTCCTGAGTTAGGCAGTCTCATCCATACTGCATTCGCCATTGACAAGCATGAAAGCGTGGCGATTAAGAAAAAGAAACGCGTGCTGTTGAATTTGCGAGTTTCCATTTGATTGCTGAGAAAGAGAAGCACTGTGGAAATTGATTTCGTGATCGTTGGGTTTCAGCCAAGTGTTTTTGTTAATGGATCCAGCAAGCTGATAGTAGAAAAGCAAAACTGGATCATCTACTGTGCTGATGCTCTAGTTGAAAAACAAGACAAAGTTCAATTAGAACCGAAAAAACAAAAGGTTGAATCAAAGCTCTAGATCAAAGCAATTTGGTGCACTTTATTAGATTTAATATTATTGAAAAAAACGTTGATTTCCTAGACATATGACCTTTAATTCAACTATACAGAATTATCGTACACTCCTTCTAATACCAACATCAGTATTTTCAATCGAATCATTAGTTTCTTCAAAGTTATCGCCCATTTACAATTTAAAATGCAAAATTTTAACATAAACCTTTCACACCTTCAAAATTTACAATTTAAGATCTATCCATCATCTGTTTCAACAAAGTCATTATTGATCAATTAACAAATTTGAAATTGATCAAAATAAATTTTATCTCAACACATACATGGGCAAGGATCAGCTACATCTTATTCTTGCTACATTCCTCTTGATTTCAACAACACATTCCGATTTAAATAATATAATGGGTTGACAAGGAAGAGAAAATATAGTATTTAAATCAGAATGTGTGGTTGCAATCGGAAGGAATATGGATGTAGCAGAATGAAGTGTAGCCGATTCTTGCCATACATACATATATGTGTACTAGACTCGTCAAATGAGTTGGGTTGATTTTGACCCAACTCATTTATGACACATTCTTTTTAACCCATTTAATACAGGAGTCAGTCTGACCCAACCCATTTAATTTATTTAAAGATTTAAATTTGATTTGATTACTGAAAAACAAACAGGTATAAAATAATTCTAATTTTTATGTTTTGAATTTCGATAGAAATCAAAATTTCAAAATTCAAAATTTAAAACTTCTTTTATTTGCTAAGTACAACCGTTGGTCATCATGGAGAACTACAGCATGCGTTCACAAGATGAAGTATCCGAGTGTTCCACATTATCCGTAATTTAGGTGGAAATTCATCGGTCGAAGTTTCGTCTGATTCCGAGTTAATATGGAGAAGTTATTGCAGCCTGAACAAAAAAATAGTGGCTTCTGCCTAGGCAAAGTTCAAATATGGAGATGTAGTTTGTTATTTTCTAAGTAAAACCGTTAGTCATCATGAAGAATTATAGTGTGCGTTCACAAAATGAAGTATCTGAATGTTCCATATTATCCATAATTTAGATGGGAGTTTATCAGTCGACGTCTCGTCCAATTCCGAGTTAGTATGAAGAAGTTACTGCAGTCTGAACAAAAAATAGCGGCTTCTGCTTAGACGGAGTTCAAATATGGTGATATAGTCAGTTATTTTCTAAGTACAACTGTTAGTCACCATGAAAAACTACAGTGTGCGTTTACAAGATGAAATATCCGAGTGTTCCATATGAGTGTTCCATATTGTCCATAACTTAGGTGGGAGTTTATCGATCAAAGTCTTGCCTGATTTCGGGTTAGTATGAAGAAGCAACTGCAGTCTGAACAAAAAAAATAGCAGGTTCCGCCTAGACGGAGTCAAATATGGAAATGTATCCTATTATTTGTTAAGTACAACCGTTAGTCAGCATGGAGGATTAGAGCGTGCATTCACAACATGGAGTATCCAAATAAAAAGTTACAAATATTCAAAATTCTTATTTTCAAAATTTATACTTTTAAATCTATATTTTTTAATTTTAAGTTTTTTAATAAATGAGTTATCCATTTATAACCCTTTTAAAAATAGATCAATCCGTTTATGATCTATTTAATAAAGATTCATAAATGGGCCGACCAAACCCATTTATAAGTAGGGTAAATGGATTGGGTCATATTTTGATAGGCCTAGTGTGTACACACACATATATTATATATGCACACACACAATATACATACATTATACACACACACACACATTATACACACACACATTATATATATGGGTAAGAATCAGCTATACTTCATTTCTGCTATACTTAAAATTACCTTTGATTTCAACCACTTGTTCTGAATTAAATGATAGAGCGAAGTGACAAAAGAGAGAGGAGAGAAAGTATAATTATTTTATTCAAAACATGTGGTTGAAATCAAGAAGATTTGAGGTATAATCGATCCTTACCCTATATATGTATGTGTGTATTCGTTAAGCTTTATTTATTAATTATAGTACAACTCACACCGGCTAAAGCCCAAAACAAAAACCAGAAACAAACCCGACCGACCTTAAAAATATAATATCTGTACAAAATGACGGGTGTGTTTAATGCTTCTGAACATTCCATTTTTTTGCACCGCGTTTTCATTTCGTCTCTTCCTTTACTCCTTAGGAGTAGAAGAATGTATGATCCACTTAATCACATAGTCACGTTAATTTTTTTTTGAAAAATCTACTTTTGTGGGCTAGGGATGTAAGAAGATCCGTACCGCTCCACCTTTTAACTCAGGCTCTTACAGATGCACTTTTCAATTTCGAGATTTTCTACTTATTTAAGGAATTATTACGTGCCTCTACGAGTAACAAGCCGCTAAAGTGCGGTTGCCAAGAATCGAATCCTCTTCCTCTATTGGAGAGCTAGGAGCCCTTGCCAACTGTACTAGAGTTGCAGACATTGATTTAAAAAATGAGGTGACTTATTTATTAAGTCATATTAATTAAAAATATAAAAATTAAGTTTCAAATTAGATTAACTATCTTAAACAAATTCAATTCATACCTCGTATATTTTATGAGAAACAACAAATTCAATTAATGTATTCATATGCTTACTATTAGGCCGGAATTAGGTCCTAATTCATATGTTTATTCAGCAAAGTTAGTGATACTTGGACAAAAGATTGATCCCTTGAGCAAGTGTACTAGTCATTATGTTCAAGCATAATCAAATATGCAAATAGGCAATTGTTCAAGTATTGAGTCACAAAGTCTTAATTTCGATTTGACCTAATCGATCGTTAGTTTTAAAGTCAAATTTTGTTTATGCCGGATAAAAATGAAAATGAGGAAGTACAATTCGGAATCCGCCACATCTTAATTAGGGTTGTATGCCTATTTATAAAGAATTTAAACCCTTAGATCTTTGACACGTGACGTTCATAGGAAATAGATGGTTAAGATTTTGCTGCAATGACACATTGTCGTTTTGACACGTGACACAACTCCTTCCTAGTATCTTTGCAATGACATGGTCTTGCTTGACCAATCAAGGTTTGCCACGTGGCTAAGCAGAGCATTTCCATTTTAGTACTTCTCTCAACATGTGATAGCTTGTCTTCATCAACCTGCGATAGCTCTATTCCTTTAACTTACGATGGCTTGTTTTCATCAACTTATGATAGCTTTGTAGTTCAACTTGTGATTGCTTTGACTTTCATCAACTTGCGATACTTTTATTGCTCAACTTGTGATGGATTTGACTTTCATCAACTTACGATAGCTTCAATGCCTCAACTTGCGATGACCTTAATGCCTTCAATATGCGATAACTTAGTTCCTTTAACTTGCGATAGCTTCTTATTATTTCAAAATGCGATAGCCTCTATCAACTAGTGATAGCTTCTTATTACTTCAACATACCATAACCTCCATTAACTTGCGATAAGTTCTTACTATTTCAACGTGTGATAACTCCATTCCTTCAATTTGCGATAGCTTGCTTTTACCAACATGCAATGACATCAACTTGCGATAGCTTATTCGCACTAACTTGCAATGGTTTGCTTTTACCAACTTGGGATGGCTTATCAACTTTCTTAATCTTGCGATGACTTATTTATTCAACATGCAATAACTTCATCTCCTTATTCATCCTTGGATATTTTCGGTTTAACATTTGCCCATCCCCCCTCTCTAAAAGAAATTTTCTTATGTTTTAGCTTAAGTAAACTTTTATTCCAACTTTGCATTTTTTCTTTCCAAATCATCATTCCTTGTTGCAACGTTCTTCATCAAGGTAGTTCTTTTAAAGCATTTTGAAAATAGTTTCTCTTGTCCCATCAAAACCAATTGACTTTATTAGAATTTTTAGTCAGTCCTTAGCAGCATTGGTTCTTTAATTCTTTCAAGTGGCTGATCATTTGAACTCTTTATTTTGGTCTGTTGTTCGTCGGTTCATTTGAATTCCTTCAAATGTTTGTTCTTGGTTAGACTATTCACTGAGCCAAGAGCTTAGTTGGCAACTCTTCCCTAAACGGTTGATTTCGAAGGCTTTATTTGATCATCGCCATTTGGATGGATGCTTTGGCCAATCGTAGAAGCATGACCAAATGCTTGTTTGACCATCTTCCTTGGATGGTTGCTTCGGCGGAGTTCGAAGGCTAGACCAAATGCTTAATTTGACCATCACTTTTTGGATGGGTGCTTTGGTCGGACGTTGAAACGAGACCAAAGGCTTAATTGACCATCTCCCTTGGATGGTTGCTTTGACCAGACCTGAAGACGGGATCAAAGACTTAATTTGACCGTCACTCTTTGGATGGGTGCTTTGGCCGAGCGTTGAAGTGAGATCAAAGGCTTAATTGACCATCTTCCTTGGATGGTTGCTTTGACCGGACCTGGAGGCGAGATAAAAGACTTAATTTGACCATCACTTTTTAGATGGATGCTTTGGTCAAACGTAAAAGAAGGACCAAAGGCTTAATTGACCATCTCTCTTGGATGGTTGCTTTGACGGGGCCCGAAGACGGAATCAAATGCTTAATTGTCCTCTTCAAAATATAAGGTGTGCCTCTGCTCAAAGAATCTCACTAATCTCGTCAAGTTAGGAGTCACGTTGAATATAATGCATCTTAATCCGAGGGCTATTTGATAACAAATTTGCAAAATTATTTCGTAGGTTATTTCTAAGATTTTAGATAGTCTTTCTTTAAAAAGTTTATCTCTTCTTACAAATTTACCTTTTGAAAATGTTATGAAAACTTTTGAAAGCATTTGCAAAGAGAATTTTTTTTATAACATGCTTTATTCATTCAATGTAGTGAAATTTGGTCTTAAATCCTCAGCATTCATCGAGTCACTCAATCGATATGTTTCGGGGGTATTACTTCGTGAATGACTAAGGGTCCTTCTCAATTCGATCCTAATGAACCATCTGCTAGATCTTTGGTATTTGCCATTACACTTCTAAGTACAAGGTCTTGCGTTTGAAATGTCGTATCATTCACTTTCGAATTATAGTATTTAAAAATTCTCCGTTGATACTGTGATGTTCGTAACACGCCTTGCTCTCTTAGCTCATTGATCAAATCTAAATATTCCTTCAACTCTTGGATAGCGTTCGTAGGATTATTTTCCTCATTACCGTTCGTAACCTATCCGACGCGTCAGACGCGGTAACGGTCCATTCCATCAACAAAGCCCGTTGGAGTCGTTGGAGGGGGAAGATACGCTGGCGTCCGACGCATCCGTCGAATGCATATGTCCGTTTTCTTCAAACGGCTACTCCTCCCTTCTCCTCCCTTCTCCTCCCCCTTCTATATATTTCACCTTCATCGCCTCTAACTCCGCACTTTCAAACCAACAAATTAACAATTTTTATCCATCAATCCGAAAAGCTATTTAGATATATTTTTATACTTCTATATTTATTTTGTATCAGCAGTATAAATTTCTTATGGAATTTTTTGCTCTCTTTTGTAATTTTGAATTTTCAGAATGTTAATCCGAAAGAGCCCACACAAGTGAACGTCCGACGCTATTCGAATTATGCTGAAATGTACTGTAGAAGCGTATGTTGTCTGCGCTACTAATAAAAATGAACTTACACAATGCAGTAGTGGAAAAGTTCAACCAAACTGTAGAAAATATTATGTTCATTGGACCGATAGGCGAAATCAAAATCCGACATAAATACAATAGTCTTAAAAGAGAATGGGTTAAATGGAAAAGTTTGTGCAACAAAACTGATGCTGGCAGAGATTTCAAAGACAAACTGTTACAGGTAGCGAGAAATGGTGGAATGATTGTAAAGGTATTTTATACATGTGTTTTAGTTTTTTTTAATGTTTTATTAAAAAAAATTGGTTTTACTTGTAGGAATTTGGACAGATTGTTTTGAAATAGACTGATTGTTTTGAAATACATAAATGGACCGATTGATAATTTGGAGTTGATGCAACAATCGTTTCAAAGGACAAACGCAACTAGACAAACATCGTATACGTCCGTTGTTAACCAATCACCACCACAACAACATACTCCTCCCTCGACACAGAACCAGTTTGATAAAACATGGGCTTTTGATGGATTTTATAGTCAGCTAAATGAATCTCATTATGGACAAATTTCAAATCTGTATACCAACCAATCCTCCGTTTCAACAAACTCCGCACGTTGGATCATCTTCTTGCACGTATTAGTGCGAGAAGACGTCGTGGAGAAACTGATGAGAAGCTGTGCAATATCATTGAATGAATGCACGAGAGACAGATGAAAAAATCTCGCACGAATTCAGACAGTCCGAACACAAACAACGTAGATTCCACTGGAAATTCTGTAAACTACGTAAAAATGGTTGTTCGCCTTCAACATATTGGAGGGGATTTTGATTTTGGTGAAGCGATGATAATTGTTATGCAATCTGATAATAGAGATTTATTCAATGTTTTTAACGATGAGTTAGCAAAAAGTTAGTTATTGTTGGCAATTGTAGAAAAACGGCACGCAAAAGAGCACCAGACGAATCTGATAAACCAAGATGGTGCAAAAAATTAGGATGTTCAAAATTCTGTAGTTCTGTTATATTTTATATGCATTGCATCGTTATATTTTTTGAGTATTTTTATTAGTTTGAATGTGTTTCGATTTTTTTACTTTTATTTCATTTTAATTAAACATATATTACATAATAAAAACAAATAATTAACTAACTATAAAAAAATTAAATTAAAAATCACATTCCAAACACTCCGCTCAATCGCATCACCAAACACATTCCTCTTTCAACTAACTTCCCCGCTCAAATACCTCGTTCGCTTCATCAAGAACGGATCCTTGGTTTGATGCATAAACATATGCAATCCTTCAGTGTGATGGAACTTCAACTTCTATTGGTAACATTGCCTCAAATCCATATGTCAGAGGATATGGGGGTGTGGCATGTGGCTGTCTTTGTGGAAGTACTATATCATCATAGGACAAGAGGAACTTCTTCCATCCAATTTCCATTCATTTTCCCTAATCGTTTCTTTAAAATGTTCTTGATAGTCTTATTTGCTGCATTTACTGTCCCATTGGCATTTGGATGTGCTGCTGATGAGAAACACTTCACTACCCCATTTCTTCTAAAAAAGCGAGTGAACTTTTCACTTTCGAATTGAGTTTCATTATCAGAAATGATCTTATTTGGGAGTCCAGATCGAGCAACTATGTTTTTGATAACAAACTTCAAGACTCTTTTCGAGGTTATTTTCGAGAATGGCTTGGCTTCCCACTTATTAAAATAGTAAATAGCCACTACTATGAATTTTGTGCCTCTTTTTGAGATAGGAAGGAGTCCTATTAAATCGATCCCCCGCACATCAAAGGGCTAAGGACTAGTGACATGAGTTAATTCACTCGGAGGTAATCGTGGAGTTCTAGAAAAAATTTGATATTTTTCACATCTTTCACATAAGCTAAGGCGTCTTCAGTCATATAAGGCCAATAGTAATCTTACATCGTTACTTTCTTTGTTAACTTCATTCCGTTGGAATGATCTCCACAAAATCCTTCGTGAGATTCTTTTAACAACTTCATTTCGTTTTTTGGGGTGATACATGGGGAATTGAATATCCCTTTTTATATAATATTTCATCAGTCATAGTGTAGGAAGATGCTTGGCATATTTTATTTTTTTGCAATGTTCCTTTTTCTAAATCCTCGATTATAAGTATCGTCTAGTTATCCATATATTGACTCTCACGCTCATGTATTCCTGCTGCTTCATGCGCGCTTCTTGATGATCATTACCTTCTTGAGAACTTTCAATTACCTTCTTGAGAACTTTCTTCGTTGTCTCACGATCGTTGGGCTTGTGACCAGGTCAAAACCAAAACTTCATGGCTCGATACTTCTTTTTTAAATTCAACACTTGGGTTTTGTTAGAATCCAACAAGGACAATTTTTATCTCCAGTGCTCCTCACGAGCTTGCCAATTTTGCCAATAAGCTGTTTGGGCATTTTTTTCTCCCTTATTATCTGATGGCTTCAAACTGAGCTAACATCTCGTGGATCTTTTCAATGTATTGGGTTAATCAAACGTCCTTTATTTGATATGTCTTGTTTAGTTGAACCATTAATTGTGAATCACAAAACACTTTTATTTTTGGAATTTGTAGTTATTGTGCCTAAGTTAATCCAACTATCATTGACTCGTATTCGGTAATATTATTAGTTGTAGAAAATCTCAACTTCATTGCATAATGTAATCTATGCCCATTGGGTGTGATTATTACATATCCAGCTCCCTACTCATTTACAACACCATCTACAACTAATTGTTATATTGGTTCAAGTTTCTTCCTTTTTCTAACTTTTCTTCAATAAACCCCATGCCTCAGTTACAAAATCGACCAAGACTTGTCCTTCCATCGATTTTCAAGGCAGATATTCAATATCGTATTGACTTATTTCCATGGATAGTTAGTTAATACCATGATTGGATGTCTTTGAAAATACGATCTTAGTTTTCGTGCTGATAATGTTAGATAGTGGGCTAATTTCTCAATAACTTGATACCTAATTTCTGCATTCATTAGCATTTCGCTTGTATAATATACCAGTAATTGGGTTCTGTTTTCTTCTCTTATTAGAACTGAGCTGATCACATGCTCTGATACTACTAAATATAGAAACAAGTATTCTTCTTCTACCGAGCTAGAAAGTACTAGTGGCTTTTCCAAGCAATCTTTTTAACTTCTGAAAGGCCCTTTGACATTCATCTGTCCATACGAAGGTCTTCCGTTTCTTGATTATGTCAAAGAATATAATGTGTTTGTCTGCTGCTTTTAATATAAATCGATTAAATGCAGTCACTCTACCATTTAAGCTCATTACATCCTTACTTGTTTTGGGTTCCGCCATATCTTGAATCGTCTTTGATCAAGATTAGCTTTTATTCCCTGTGCACTCACAATGTATCCCAAGAACTTTCCAGACTGGATTCCGAAAGAGCATTTTTGTGGATTTAACTTCATTCTATATTTCCGTAGCACCTCAAACATTTCACTCATGTCATTAACGTGGTCTAAATTTTTGGACTTTACTAACACAATGTATACTTTCATTATTTTCCCGATTTGATCTATCAACAACCTATTTACCCGCCGTTGATATGTGGCTTCTGCTTTGTTTAGTCCAAATGACATTACCTAATAAAATATGTTCTTCGATCGATCACAAAGCTTGTGTGCCCTTTATCGGGCATGAACATAAAAATTTGATTATATTCCGAGTATGCATGCATAAATGATAACAATTTATGTCCACTTGTGGTATATAGTAGTTGATCAATCCTGAAAAAGGGATAACAATCGTTTGGACATGCTTTATTTAGATCTGTATAGTCAACGTATGTCCTCCACTTTTCATTAGACTTCTTAACCAATACCGAATTTGTCAACCATTTTGGATAGAATATCTCCCTAACAAATCCATTTTCAAATAACTTCATTACTTCGTTTTGCAATGCAACAATTTGGATTTCGTCAAATTACCTCTTCTTTGCCTTATGAGAGTAAATTTCGGATCTATGTTGAGTGCATGATACATTACTGAAGGGACTATTCTTACCATATCAGCATAGGTCCAAGCAAAAATATCTTTACTTGATTGAAGAAAGATAATGAGTTTTTCTCTTGTATTCTTGTTTAATCCCTTCCTTATCTCCACTGTTTTGGTGGGGTCATGAGCATCTAATCTTACTTTCTTCAAGTCTTCTGTAGATTTTACATTCTCGTCGTTGTCCCTAGAATTCATTTCCGTCACTATTTTTTCCAAGATCTCTTCAGAATTCAAGTCTTAATTTTTTTGATTTAGCTCGACATGCTTCTTCTTTATACCTGATAGTTTGATTTTTTTATCCAGCTTCTTGTATTTTCCTGTAAGTATCTTCTGTCTATTTGCCTTAGATATCAGTTCATGATGACTGATAAAGGCTTTAGAATTTTATTTTCATTTGATTTATTTAAATCTAATCAATCTATAACAAGTTCTTTATTGCATTGTTCAAAAGTTGCAGAGCATATTTCTCTAGAGCTAAACTATTTCCCTCACACAATGTCTCATCCGACATTGGATGTTTTAGAGAAACGAAGACGTCTATCTATCTCATCTGAAGCCGGCTTTTCGAAAAAGGCATTATAGTAGGAATGTTGGTTCATCACTGCAAACAAAGTTTCAAAGGTCCTAGTGTAGGTTGGAATTCTCATTTGAACATACAACCTGATCTGTCCAACTGGTGCAAAGCCTTTATTATTGAACCCAAGAATGGACTCCAAACCGAGCTTAAGCTTTCCTGCACAGATATCCATTTGATCAGTTGCATTCTTAAGAATCACGTTTACTGCGCTCCCACTATCCACTAGGATTTTAGATTCCAAAGACAGCTCGATCTGAGCTGTAATCATTAGCGAATCGTTATGAGGATGTCTTACCCATCTTAGCTCTTTCGGAGCAAGTATCACATCGGGAATTTGGATAATTTTTTGTATACCTTTGTCGGGGGTTCTTATCCCACCGAATAGATTCCTTTTTTGCTTCTCGTATGTACTTATTCCTCGCGTCTTACTCATCCCTGCAATGTGCGGTCCTCCCTCCATGAATGACGTCAATATGATTGATCGATGGTGGAAAATTCAGTGAGGGTCACTCTTCATGAGGTTGACATTGTTAGTTAGGGTTTTTTCATCATTATTAGTTTTCAGGAACATCTGATCACTTTTGACAAGCTCCTTAAGTGCTCTCTTTCTTATCATGCCTTGAATGATTACGGCCAACATACGGTAGTCATCAGTTTTATGATTGTCCACTTTGTGAAAAGCGTAGTGATCCCCACCTCTGTTAGGTTTTGGATTCATCTTTGATTTGAATAAAGTAGATTATTCTATCTCGTCCTTCGTTACAACATAAATGTACGAGATATGCTAGTTTAAATCGACATAATTTGCCCTTGATGTTTCTTCCAACTTCCTGCTTTTATTAGGATTCAAAAAACTTGATCTTTCTCTTTGCTGAGACTTTTTCTTTTCATGAATGATATCGTCCATCGAATGAACTTGTCGAGTTGGAAATGAAATTCTTGTAAATCCTTGCACCCGTGGATATATAGCTCCTTCCAAAATGGGATGTTTTCTATTAGTCCAGATTTTACAACCATCAGTTTTTTCCTATCACTTACCCTCTTGGTTCTGTTAGCTTCAGTGCTGAATCTTTTCAAATATTCCCTCAACAATTCTCTCGGTCTTTGCTTTATATTTGCTAAGACACTGGCATCTATGGTTGGCTCCTTAAAAGTACAGAAATGTGTCGAAAATTCATAAGAAAATTATTCTCATGAATAAATGGTCTTCTCTCGATAGCGGAGGTACCATTTTACAGTTGCGTCAAAGAATGTAGTGGGGAACAATTTGCATCTCACTGCTTCCGAAGCATCATGGATGTCCATTTGAGTTTCAAAGGCCAACAAATGGTCATCTGGTTCAGCTGATCCATCATATTTAATCGAAGGAATCTGGTAATGGAACCGCCATGATTTCTTCAACGAATGAAACTCCACTAAAGTTGTTATTAACTTTAAGATTCATTGTTCTTTTTCTTTTTACATCTATCATATCTTTAATTACCTTATTTGCCAAATCTCTCAAGCATGTTTAATCATCCTTATGATCTTTCTGTTCCGGTCTATGCTCTTTTTAGAAGTTGAACTAGCTAACTGCACAATTGGAGACCTTGGTTCCTCATTTACCTTTTGAGTTGTCCGATTGTTGGCTTCTATTTCTTTTCTCAAGTTCAAATTTGGTTTTATCTGAATCTTTACATCTTCATCCTTTTTTTGAGGGCTTAAAGCACTTTTCTCAATGTTTTTGCTTCTTAAGATCGATGCATCAACGTTCCTCTAGGGCGATTCGGCTTCCTCCCGTCGTCACCTTTTGTTCTTTTAGATGTTTTTGATGATTTTTGAGAAACTAACATCTCATTTAGTTTATCTATAATTTAAAGTTGTTTCTGCATGGCTATGATGTTGGTTTCTTCATTTGCAGTGACTAAGGCTTCGATGCTTGCCATATTTCAATGCTTTTGATATTGAATTTTCCTCGATGCTAGTTACATTTTCCTCGAGGCTAGTATAATATAGGGCTTCTTGTACTTGCACATAGACTTTCTTTGTTGTCCTACCCATTTTTGCAAGAATGAGAGGTCAAATAGGTAATTTTCATCTGAGTTCAATGCTCCATGAAAGCATCTTTCACTTCAAAAATGTTAGATCATAATTTGGTTCTAACTCATATGTTTATCCAGCAAAGTTAGTGATACTTAGACAAGAGATTGGTCCCTTAAGCAAGTATGATAGTCATCATGTTTCAGAACAGTTAAACATGCAAATACAAAATTGTTCAAGTATTGAGTCACGAAGTCTTAATTTCGATTTGATCTAATTGGTCATTAGAGTCCCAAAGTCAAGTTCTTTGTTTATGCTTGGGAAAAATGAAGATGAGAAAGAAGTACGATTCGAAATTTGCCCCTTCTTAGTAGGGATGTATGCCTATTTATAGAGAATTTGAACCATTGGATCTTTGACATGTGGTGTTCATATGAAATGGGTGGTTAAGATTTTGCTGTCGTGGCACATTATCGTTTTGAAACACGGTATAACTCCTTAATATCTTTGTGATGATGTAGTCTTGCTGGACCAATCAGGTTTTGCTACATAGCTGACCAAGGCATTGTCTTTTTAGCAGTTTTCTCAACATGTGATAGTACTTTTCTCAACCTGCGATAGCTTGTCTTCATTAACATACGATAGCTTCATTCCCTTAACTTGCGATGGCTTGTTTTCATCAATATATGATAGCTTGTTTTCATCAACGTGCGATAGCTTTGTAGCTCAACTTTCAATGGCTTCGTCTTTCATCAACTTGTGATACTTTATTGCTCAACTTGCGATGAATTTGACTTTCATCAACCTGCGATAGCTTCAATAGCTCATTCAACTAGCGATAGCTTCAATGTCTCAACTTGCGATGGCCTTGACGTCTTCAACATGTGATAGCCTTAGTTCATTTAACTTGTGATTGCTTCTTACTACTTCAATATATGTGACAGCCTCTATCAACTAGCGATAGCTTCTTACTACTTCAATATGTGATAGCTTTCATCAACTTGCGATAGCTCCATTCCTCCAACTTGCAAAAGGTTGCTTTTACCAATCTGCGAGTGCTTACCAACTTTTGATAGCTTATTTACACCAACTTGCAATCGCTTATCAACTTTCTTAATCTTGTGATGGCTTATTAATTCAACTTATGATAGCTTCATCTTCTTATTCATCCTTGGACATTTTGGGTGTAACACTTACATGTAAAATATATGATCCTATGAAAACAAAAAATTCAATTCATACCTTGCTTATCTTAACAAAAACAACAAAATACGATTTAATTTAACATAAATCACATAATAAAAATTAAAAATGACATAATAAAATGTTAATGCGTAAAAAAAATTAATTTTTTTAACATTGTTTTTTAAATAACTACCATGTGTAATGTACAGTTTACACATTAGTAAACGCAAATGCAAAAACATTTTCTTATCAATTTTTTTTCTCATCATATATTTAATTTAAGTCATTCACATAATTAAAATTCTCATTTACTCCTTGTTAATGTTTTCACTTAAATTCTTTATATTTTGAAATTCTCATCCATCATCGCTGATATAGTTTCAATATTTCCATTCTATTTATAAAATCACCATCAATAACGCGATAGTATTGTAAAGTTGCATGGCATGAGATCACAAGTTCAAGCTTCAGTAACAATGACGGTATAACATCGTGTAAATTATGTGGATCTTTTACAAATATCATCGATGATTTCACTCAAAAATTTCACATTCAATACATTTATCATTGGCTTAAATACAAATATTCTAGTTTATACCTTATTTATGTTTGTCTAAACAATTTAAGTATACAAAGACAAATTGAAATTTACTTGAATAAATAATTTTCTAATAAAACTACAAAAATCGACCTGTGATAACAATTTAATTTATTTTTACTTATAGAAACAAATAATTCACATATGAAAATAAAATTCCCAAACACTATACTATGAATTTTTAAATTACTTTTATGATACAGTATTTACAACGCACAATTTACAACTAGTTAAAATAAACTAAGGGGTCGTTCTAATTGCAAATTTCGGTCGTACAATACAAATTTAAAACATAAAACGATTATGTTGTCAACTTTCTTATGAAAGATGATCATGATCGGTGTTATTCTACAATATATTTGTAATAATTACATTTCACCATTAAACATTGTTATACACACACACCATGCATCAAATGTATAATCTATAGTGGTGTGTTTTGTGAAACTATTTTTTTTAATATTTTATTATCCCTAAACAATCCAAGTATTCAATCATCATGTTTTTATAAAGTGTTGTTATGTACGTCTATAGACCTTCAAGAACGCATACTAAAAGAGAATCAAATATATCCAAGTACTCTTCCTAACAAGCATGATATATTATTTTATTTTTTTTCTTTCAAACAAGCGTGATATGTTCTTTTTACTTTGTTTTTATTCTGAACTTTTCTAATAGATCAACTATTTTTTCTTGTGTAACCCATGAATATTTCATTCTGAAAAGAAAAGGAAAACGTTAAATAATTAACTAAAGGCATAATAATAGAGAATATTTGAGGGGAGTAATTCCCAATTTCATAACAGCATTTGCAACAAGGCCGTAGTTCTATGCTATTTGGTAGGTTTCTAGTCCATAAAAAATTATCAACAAAACTGATACCACACTTTTAATTATAGAAATGTCACTACAAAAATTGATGTACAAAATTGCCACCTTACAATTAAGAAATGTTTAAAATACAAACATTCTGCATTTTGAAGATAGGACTGAGGCTCAACTCCCTATTCATAATGAGCATTAGCATGTGTTAGTTGGTCAAAAGTCCTTATTTCCTCGCCATTTCCTCTATATCCCTAATTGTGTGTACCCATATCTCAATCAAAATGCTACATTGTTCATTTTATTTTTTGTTTATGTAAATAATTTAGTTTTATAGTTAATGAATGAATATTATGTAATTGATTCATGGACACACACACAAAATAAAAAGGAGATCCTAACTTCCCTATTTCGTGAGAATGAAATTAATTACAGTATAGACCCTCCACTTTTAATTACAAAAACATCACTACACGAATTAATTACAGAAATTGCCATCTTCAAATTAAATGATTGTTAAAGTGCAAACAATATGCATTCTTCAAAATGAAAAATGCATGCATTTAACTCTTGTTCTCAAAAAAAGAAAAAGGAAAAAAAATCCATGCATTCTCTGTACTTTTCGAAGATGAATATCGAAATAAAAGTGTTTTTCCTTTCTTTTCCTTTTCTTTCTTTCTTCATTTTTTTCTGCTGAAGATGTTTAAAATCTGAACATTTATCAATAAAATGTAAAAAAAAAGTAATACAGTTATGTAAGTGCAAACATCATGTACTTTATGGTTTGCAGAAGTACATATATACTATAAAATAAAAATATAATGTTATGCAATTAACAGTAATAGGTCTAAAACAAATATCTGAATAATACACAATATAAATTTAAGTAAAAATATTTTGTACAATTTTTGGAAAGCACGTAAATATTAAAAGAATAGTATGTAAAAGTGCAAATTACCATATATATACATATATACACATACATACATACATACATACATATATACACACATATACATATACATATATATACATGAAACTGATAAATGCCGAAAATACCACTTACCCGAAAATCAAGTACGAAAATTCGCTCGAAACTTAAAGACAATGTAATGATAGTATAACTACGCCCTCGGCCTCCATGAATTCCACTACTCAATCTATTTCATATTTCTAAATTTAGGTTGCCGGGTAATGTAGATCTGTTCAAAAAGTGCATACCATGTATACATAGAAACTACAAAATAAATAATTAGCAATAAAATGTACTAAATATCATACTCTAGAAATAGTTTAAGAATTCGACATTCTTACTTATAAATTACGAAATAAAAGTACAAATTATATGCATGTTACATTAATATTAGCTCAAAGGCGTAAACTTTAAACACTTTAAACAAAAACGTACAAAATAAATACATTTTGAAATTATCAAAAAGAGAAATGAGTTGGTTCAGGGGAGTGGGAACAAAAATATTGATTAGTTAAATAATTTTGTTATGGGAAGAATCAACAATTTGTTATTTCTCGCATTATAAAAAAAGGAAAATGACCAATTTGATATTTTTATAATTAATTCTTCTTTCTTATCTTTACATATCTTTCTCCCCGACAAAATTGTTTTTCTTCTATCTCCCTATCTCCAAAAACCTAAATCCTAAACACCTATATTTTCTCCAAAAAAAAAGATAGTTAGAAATTTAAATCATGGAGGAGTACCTATCCGACTCTCCATCTTAGTCTCAACTGTCTCAGTCTCCATTTAAATATCTCAACAACACAATATGATATGGATATTGATATCTTTCCTTCTACTTAAGATGTTTTCCATGGAAAACGTCTAGGATCTTATAGTCTAATCAAGTTTCAAACAATGCTATGTAATTATCTACTTTACTAAGATTTAAATCTTTTTTTATTTTTTCAAACAAAATTAATATCAATATTTTTGAGTATTTTGCAAATGACACAAATGGATTTTCAATTGAAGGTAACAATATTTTGTTATGTATTTAGCTTTGAAATGATATAAATAGATTTTCAATTGAGAAAGAAATAGAAGATGATTTTGAAAAGTGTGCTACTATTGGGTATTCGCATCCAGGAAAATGTTTCTGGTTACCACTAAAAATTTATTACCTATCAATTATTTTTATATGTTTATGACCACCAAAATCTATTTTCTCGTTCAGCCCTAAACAACCATAGCATCTTCATCTCCATCAGAAAAACTCACATATACTGCAACAAAACATCACCAGAAAATAAAATTTTCAAACCTTAAAACTAAAAAAGTCCTTTTTTTAATAGATAAACAAACTAAAGATCTAGTGGATGATCCAAATTTCTATGAACAAAGAGAATAGTTTGCTTTTTAGTTATTAAAGTCTATTTTTCTGCTACATATCAATCTTAGATTTGTTGTTTAGGGTTTTTAGATTGTTATTTTAGGATACATTAGTGATCACATGGCTAACACAAATATGGATGAATAAAGTTTAATGATGTTGTAATTGAAAATCTCCGTGTAAATTGAATTGTAATATTTTATCATACAACATTTTTGTCATTTGTCTCTTATATCATTTTCATTTTTCTGGTTGTTAGATAGAGAATACCAATCATAATAAAATTGAGAACCCGCTTTTTACTTCGAATGAAAATGTGTTTGATAGTGAAAATATGGAATAAGATGATCAATCAAATGCTTCAAAAGGTATGTAAATTGATTTGACAAACCATTTTTCACCCGATCAAGTATTTATTTATAATTTCATCATCATAAATACGGTCGGAA
This sequence comes from Allium fistulosum, assembly GCA_030737815.1. NCBI lineage: Eukaryota > Viridiplantae > Streptophyta > Magnoliopsida > Asparagales > Amaryllidaceae > Allium > Allium fistulosum. The sequence goes on from CM060902.1 coordinate 1,397,871,660, forward strand.
AAATAAATTTTATTTTTGACTTTTTGTTTGATATGCGATTTTTAATTTGTTTTGGAAAGAGGTAGATTTGGTTTAGGGAATATGAGATATAACTATTGTGTTTTGAAATATTTGGGTGCTTGTTTACTTAAAATAAAATAACAATTGGTGTTAAGAAGCAAGAAACCAAAAAATTTATAGTGGTCTTTAGTTTTGAAAGCCAGAAGCATTGGTCTGAGTGCCAATAGTAGCACCTTTTTGAAAAATAAAGTGGGAAGGGTATCGTTGGAAAAATGGGTAATCATTTCATATAAGAAATCATATATTGATCTAATATTTCTCCCTTATAAGATTTTAAATTTTCCAAAAAATTCCCTCTAATTTTCATTCTCCGTACCCAAATCATTTCTACCATTACCAATTCCCATACATTTAACACATCACAAGTTTTTAAAAGTGCAAACGTTTCGCATTTTCAGAAAACATAAAAAAGCAAATGAAAATTATCTGTATATATCTTAATGTAACTAAAGTAAAATTTTCAGCAATCGAACGCACAGTTGATCATGTGAGAATGAAATCGATGACCGTGCCCAACCTAAAATCCACATCTAATTAAATGTGTATCATTCAACGAAAGCAAAACAACCAGTAAAGCAGCATGGGCATCCAACACACAGATCCAACACAAAACAGAATAATCTAAACAACTCAATCCATAAACTATCCAACAAGCACCCCCCCCCCACCCCCCCCAAAAAAAAACCCCCAGAAACTGCAGAGAAGGAAATTACCTGAAGAGTGAGTGTGGCGATTGTGATGGTGGCGAGGAGAGGAGAAAATGTAAAGGAGAGGAGTATTGTTTATATGAGATCTGAAGAGCAGAATTTCGTGAATATTACGAAATTTGTGGAGAGCTCGGACACCTGCTGTGCTTGGTAATGGAACGACGAACATCGTGCAATTTTCAATTTATTTTTTTTCTTCCAAGACGCTGCATTTCCACCCAATCAATAAAAGGGGGAGAGATCACGTGTTGTGCCCATGTCAATGGACATGTAATGCATAGTGCAACTTAGAGCTATAAAAGAATACCTGAAAAATTCAAAATTCATCCCAATTTGTATTCGAAAATCGGATAAAATATTATATCCGACGTCAACAAAACGGATGTGGGTACAAAAACATCTGTGTCCGTTATTTATCTGTTCGGTTTGTTTTAAGATTATAGTTTAAATTATATGTATATTAGTACAATAATAGTATTATTTATTGTTTTATTAAGTTAGAAGCTTATATTATACATATTAAATGCAAAACTATTTATTATCATTGTATTTGTTTATTTTTAACACTTTAATAATTAATGAGATTGAAAGAAGTTTATGTTAAACTAAAAAAACTTCATTTATTTTTCTTAAGTTATCGATCGTTAGTAGATAAGATAATTATCTAATATTTGTTGTATCCACGGATGTGAATATCAAATACCCGAAAATGATTTTGGATGCGGATGCAGTTACAGATATGACATTATCCACATCCGAAAGTACATGTTGACAGGCCTAGTGCAACTTGCAATTCCAATAGCACAAATTACTGCAAGTGCAATTCTGAATTGCGTTCGTAGATTGATATTTTTATAAATATGACACTTTAGTTTTGAAATGATAGAATCGGTCCATATTTGCAAATAATTTAAAATCTATTCTAAATCTACAATAAATTATGAAAAATTGATCTAAAATGAAAACTGTTTGGTTGTTTTGATAAAAATATATGATGTGTAACGTTTTTTTTTTTGAAAACCCACGAGATCACAGCGGGCCGGTAAACTCCTAAGGAGGGTATAGTAAAACCGTCCGCTGATCCAAGCCCCCATACCCCTTGGTAAATTTATATAGGATAGGGGAGCACATGATAGGAATCGAACTTAGGTCTTTTTACTAGGATCCAAGCCTCCTTTCCACTACGCCGCACCCGAATACTATGTGTAACGTATTTTCTACAGAGGAATTAGCAAAATGGAAAATCCTAAAGTTGATTTGTGTCTGGACACATCTTTTAGAATTAAGTTTGAACACAACATAATGCTAAATTAAACTGGCATCAAATAAAACATAATGCTAAATTAAACTAGTATCAAATGAACATAATGCAAATTAAACTAGCATCGATGAATAACACTAGATAAACTAAAATAACATTTATTTTCACGGTATTTATAGTAATTGATTTAGTTTAGCATTATGTTCATTTGATATTAGTTCAATTTAGCATTCTGTTTTATCTGATTTTTGCTTAATTTAGCATTCTATTGTCCTTCAGATTAAATTTTAAAAACTCATATCATTCAGCCAAAATTGTTTTTCCTTAACCCAATTTTGCTGTTTTCTATGTTAGTTTGGATCCACGACACAAAAATTTGCATATAATAAATCTCCCACCTTAATTAGGTGCAGTTACACTATACATTGAGTTGCATTTTCATTTCATCAAAAAGCAAATGTATTTTGTAACTTTGGTCAAGCTATGCTAAAAGGATTTGGTTCAAATACCTTTATATATGCAATATTGCATATATAAAGACATCATTTGCTTCCACGTTCTAGTATTATCGGTCCCAAACCATCACTACTAAGCGCTTTGATGGTAGATCCCGATTGGACCACGTTAACAACTCCAAAACATGATTGGAAGCATGCACCCTGATAAGATAAAATATAACTACAACATAAACGCTTTTTAAGTGTTATAAAGCCATTACTAAGCAATTATGTTCCTACAAAAAGGTATAATTTCTAACTACCCTACGTCATGTGTAACCTTCCCTTAACATTTGTACACCATATGTAACCTTTCCTTAATAGTTAAGTAAACGATTTTAGATTTTTAAGATTAAAATAGGTGTTAAATTATTTTCTATGAATAACTATTGATTAACTAAGCTTGCTCATACATAAACAACTTAGTGTTTAACATCAAATATATTCCAATAAATCATAGGAAAAGTCTTAAAAATTGTATTTCGCTTCTTAATCACATTGGATCACTCCTAACTAAAATTCAATCATCGTTTTATTATGGACTTAAATGGATTTTCTCTCTCTTTAAAGACTAGTCACCTAATTTTAGTTAACCATATTATCAATAAGAGGTCAGAAATAAAAAGATTCATTACTAAAAAAACCCCAAAATCATCACAAACATCTTAAAATGAAAACATAACAAAAATAAAATAATGGTTATAAGTTTTCTAATGACTAAAAAATCTATCATTATTTTTGTGGTTGTCTAATAGCTAAATCATTATTATTTCTGATGTGCTTGAATATTTACTTTAGTTGATGATTCATGAGGTTTAGCATATCAATTATTTTTTGCTAAATATTTCTCTCTTAATTTTCTTAGTAAGATGATAACATAAAATAGGAAAATGTACATAGGAATTAGTGAATGGAAAGTTGTGTGTAGGGTTACTTACCTTATTGGTTGTGGCCTAACTACTATAACCTTTTACCATGATAATTAGATCTGTCAATGGATACATTAGGATACAGATAGTGTCATGCCGACATCCTTATTAGAAATATTTTTAGATATCGAATATCCAACTTGATATCGTATTTATTTATTCCACTCATGATTAATATATTCGAAAAAGTAAATAGAAAATTTTGGTCCAGCATAAATCCTTTTTATTTAATATAAATACAAGAAATAAAAAATATGGTGATAAATTAGTTTTTGACAACAAATATTCATTTATATGTGTAAAACATAAATTATTACATTGATAAAACAATAGATGACAATCATGTAATGTAATAAATAAACATAATCTCAACTAGTATTGTTTTCTCGAAGAATGCGTAAACACCTCCAAGGCGTTGTTAGATGATCTATGAGTATGGGTGTAAAACGCAAATGTTATATGTGTATTTTAGTTGATTTTTATAGAGCAGATATCAGATAAGTTATACAAGAAATAAGTTGTAGTAATTAAAGAACACCAAGATTTGTAGTGACTTGGTAGAATGTGCCTACATTCACTGTCCATTTTCATTATGCTTCTTATAGATATTTGATACGATGCTTGGATTACCAAATACAATGATCTGTTGCTCTAAAGAAAGTAAGTTACATCTTCAATCAAGTTGGTTCGACAGTTTCTGCTTGGCTACTCTTGGCTCTCTCTGATTTGTCCTCCATTACTATTCAAACCTTGGGATATTTATAGGAGTGGGGATATATAGTGGCTAGCCCGGTAGTCCCACAAAAATAGGTAGTTTACATAAATATCTTGTTTAGTTTGTTTATGGTGGTTCGATGGTGCTTGAAGTGTCCGGTGGCTCTTTGGTTTGGTAGTAGAATACCAAATAGAAATATCTATTCGGTGGTATACTACTAAACGGAAATTTATATTCAGTAGGAAAATACCAAACAAGAATTAATGTTCGGTAGAATACCAAACCAACTACTTAGTCCTTGCAAAACTAGTATTTTCCTTCTGGTTTTTCTCATGCCATCTTTTGATCTTCTTGCCTTCTTGTTCTAACCTTTTGGCCAAGCAATAATGCTCCAATTATAGTCCTTCCAACCATTTCTTTATTCCTTAGTGTTTTTTCGTTTTCACTGTGTTTTGGTTGAAAATGCCCACCATTTCCCCCCAAAGCATAATTTCAAGAATACAAAGTGTACCATGTCCTCCTCTATAGTCATTTTGCATAGGCCTTCATAAACTTACTTCAAGGATTTATTCTTTCACCCTTGTATGACTCAAGCTGATCGATTGCTACAGAGTTTTCATTGATCATGTAGAGGAGTTCCTTGGTCAAACTGTTTGGTCATTACTTGGTCCGGTTTGCGTTGGTTCAATATTTCTTGATTGGTTTTGGGCCAGAGTGTTCAGTACCAAATCGAACCACCTAGACTTTAAAAGCTGTCGAAACTCCTATTCCCTCACCTTTTCTTTTCCAACCGTTAAACCCAAAAAGCCTCTTTATCTCCCCTTATCAAAGGCTCAAGCTTGCATCAAATTATCCTCAGATTCAGCCGCCTTCAACCGATTTATCGGGTATACTTTTAAAATCCTTACAATTTACCATTTTTTGTTCAATCGTTACATGTGATTTCTCCAATAATTCCACCTTGATTTAGTGCCTTAGTTTGGTGACTTAGGCAAAGGTGAGGTTTTGGGCTGAGGGTGTCATTAGTTGATAAAATCACTTATCTATACAATAAATTTGTAGTTAATCAATGGATTTCATAAAAAGGTAATTGGGATCGGTTTAGCTGGGTTGAACAAAGGGTTTAAGGCTGAGCCAGAGGATGAGATTAATAACCGCATGGATTCATTAACGATGCCCAACAAATTGATTTATACTTCATCGTATGATTTACTAAGTGTTAGACTTCTATTGAGTTAGATATGTTTGGCTCTAATAGTTTATGGCTGAACCAAGCAAAGGATTTGATGGTTTATGGGTTTTAGGTTAGAGGTAGTTAGTAGGGTAGTCTAGATTGCCATAAAGCAATGCCTTGCAGATTATGGATTTTGGGCAGATATTGACTTAGTAGCCACTGTTACTGAATCAAAGAATTAACACCTTTTTAGGCATGCTAGTCATGTTGTAACGACCCACTATTTTTGACCATTCAAATCGACAATAAATCCACACATGTCGGACTTGAATAATACAAAACAATAGATTGTAAATAAATTTGGAGCAATTAAAAACCAATCACAGACACATAATATCAGAAAAAATAGCAGCGGAAGAATAAAATAAATAGTGGTTCATGAAGCCACTACAATTACATAGTCTCAAAAACAGATACATAGTCTGAAAAACAAATACAGTTCTGAAACAAGTACAGTAGAAATCCCAAATACATATGTCTCTAATACATAAACTGACATAGAAATACTGAATGGAAATAGATATCAACTAGATAAATGATGATCTCCAGCAGTCCTAGCTCCAGAAGGTGAGATCCAAAGCTGATAATCAGGCTGACCCGAGCGTAAAGCAAAACACAAACACTCGAGTCAGGACATACATACTTATACAATGTAAACCAACTCAAGTGAACTGTAATAAAAGGTACAAGTAACTTAAAGAATGCTTGGGATCGCCCATTCTTTAAGGATCCGTTAAACTATCTACTATGTAGTAATATTCTCTATTATAATAATGTCTAATAATAAAATAAACTTACTTTTAAATAGCATTAAGGCTTTACATTTTCCACCTTAACACGTAATAGTCCCAGTAGTCTATCCAGTATTAGCATACTCCCAGATCGGGGGCTACCCTCAATACTCCACAGGCTACGGCACAAATCCCAACTCGTAGTAAAGTTCGATATGGTAGGTGACATGGCACAACAAGGCAATGTCAGGGTAGATATACCAATTACGCATCCAGGCTGGTGGAAACGCATAGCAGCCACTACCGCCCACCTCGATCCACACTCCAAAATTCAAGGGGTGCAGCCAGTCAATCACAAAAGTAATAGAATGGTATCGAAGAAGTGTGTCCGATCAGAGGTGCTACCTCATTGGCCCGAGAATCGCTCCTGTTTTAGCCACCTTATGCCAACTCACGGGAGTTGGGTCCACGTAAATATACCTTTAGGATCGTCGCCACCATCATACTTCATTCCGGAATCTCCACCGCGTACACAGTTGTTAAAGTGGTTTTCGGTATCGACAAAGAGTATGTCCATATCCGATCCCGGTCTCTTTAACAACCAATCGTTATGATAACCCGTGGTTATACTTTTCAAATGGTTTATATTTGCAATCAAAATAATTCATTTAAACCATTAAAAATAAAGTCAATATTCTTTCAAATCAAATATTTAATTTGTAACAACCCGCATAATTTACGATTCGTATATTTTAAATGTTTAATTTTAGTATAGCATCGTTAGTCGGATTTTAGTCCGAAAAAGTCACTATTCGTAAAAGAACAGTCGAAATAGTGAATAGTTGATGCAGCCCAGCCTGAAGAAGTCCTAGGTCGCAGACGACCTAACGAACTAAAACTTGGGAATAAGTCGTTGGAAGTTGAAGACTTAGGTCGCTCACGACCTAACGAATTTTTAGGTCGCTCACGACCTAGTGAAGGTGGCACGCGAGTTAATGGATTCAGCGTGAAGGCATGCGAACGAGCTAACAAGTTACGACCTAAGTTATGTCGCGAGATTGACTTATGACCTACTTTAGGTCGCGGAGAAATGATTCGACCTATGCTAGGTCGCGGGAAGATATGGAAAGAAAGGTCGCTCACTTTAGGTCGCTCCGATATTTCAAGGGAAGACTGTCTCGAGCTACGACCTAAGTTAGGTCGCATGAACGAGTTACGACCTAAGTTAGGTCGCGGGGAGAATTAGGTCGTATGAAGAATTCCTGAAGCTAACTTCTTAGGTCGCTGAAGCTTAAGCCGCATCCATTTTAGGTCGCTCGACCTTATGAGCTGAGGAGTTAGGTCGCTGCCTTGTTTTTAGGTCGGTCAAGTGTTAAGTCGTGAAGGTTTTGTGTTGTTGTTGTGTTGTAATGATGGTCTGTTAGGTCGTTAACGACCTATAGTAAGTCGTTTGTTTTTAGGTCGACTGTTTTAGGTTGTCTGTTTAGGTCGTGATGTTTAGGTCGTGAACGACCTATGTGTTGTACAATTTTTTGTTGTGTGAGTTGTAAGCCTATAAATAGGCGGGTTGGGTCATTTGTAAAGGATGGTTGATTTTGAATAAAAACTTTTGTTTGTTAGCTTTGTGCTTTCATTAAATTGGTAGTTGAGTGTGATCTTCTATCTCCTCTTTCGGCATTCGAGTGCGCTCGAATCAACGATTGTAGAAGCCAATTCACGGTATCAAGTGCACTTGATCAACGTCTGAAGAATTGCAGATCTTCTTTCATGGTATCGTGCGCGATCAACGTGACGTAGATAGCTAGAATTCGGTATCTTCGGATCAACGAATTTGGGCCATTTAGTATTTTACATTCCATCGATTGCTACTTTCACAGAATCATCATTTTGTTATTCCGCTGCTGTATCATTTGGTATCGGAGCGAGACTTAGCCAATCATAGCTAAGCCGAGTCTTGGAGCCAATATTCTATCGAAGAGTTTAAGCCGTACATCATTTGGAGAAGTTAGTTGTTCATCGTGTTCATCGCAAAGTTACAACAAGTTGAAGAATTCGATCCATTTCATTTCGGATCAAAGATTGAAAGGTGTTTGAATTTGGTCGTGGGAGTGTGCACACCAAAATTCGAGATTTGGAGTTAGAGCCGAGAGTTTGAAGTGGAAGCCGTGCATCCTATTTGTTCACACCGAGAGTTGAAATTTGTTTCAGTTAACAATGCCGCCAAGGAGAGCTAATCGTCATCAGAATGTTGAAGCTTTATATAGAAGAGAAGAAGCTGATGAGATGGAGCAAAGATTTAATGAAAACTTTAGTGAGAAGATTAATGAAGGGATTGGTCGATTAGAGAAGATGATGTTGGAGATGAATCAGAATCGGAGAAGGGTTTCACCAGAATCTAACCATGGGGGAAGTAGAGTTTCACCACATTCCAATCGGGAGAGAAGTGCTGATAATGATCATAGAAGTGTGAGTCGAGATTGTTATAGAGATGATGATGATCGAAGACGTGATAGGAATGTGAATGATCGTGATCGGAGGAATGTAGATATAAGGGATGTTGGTGGAAGACGGGATGGTAGTAGAGATGTTGGTGGTCAGGATCGACATCGCTATACATCAGATTTCGAGGAGGAATTTGATGGTGGTAGTGTTCATGGACGAGGACGAGGACAAGGTAGGAATCAGTCGGAGTATGATCACAAGTGGGAGTCTGGGATGAAAACTGAAATACCGGAATTCAAGGGAGGTATGCAAGCCGAAGAATTTCTTGATTGGTTAGCTTATGTTGAGGAAATATTTGACTTCAAGGAGGTTCCGGAGGATCGCAAGGTGAAGTTGGTTGCTACTAGGTTGAGGGGAAGAGCTATGGAATGGTGGCAGCAAACCAAACTAACTAGAGAACGGATGGGGAAGTCAAGGATTGTTGCTTGGGAAAAGATGAAGAAATTGATGAAGGCTACTTTCTTATCCTACAATTACCAATCACTAATGTATTAGAGACTACAAAACCTAAGGCAAGGGACGAAGGCTGTTACTGATTATGCAGATGAGTTCTACCAGTTGATTGCTCGAAATGACATTATGGAAACAGAAGAACAATTGACCGCTAGATTTGTGGGTGGACTTAGAACACAGATCCAGGATATAGTGAACATGTTCGACCCTAGATCTGTGGTAGAAGCACATCAAAAGGCGTTGGCTTGGGAGAAACAAGGAAGACGTGGGGGAGGTGTGTTTCCAAGTTTTACAGGACAAAACAAAGGAGCGGGTAGTAATTCTAATATTCCTAAGGCATCGAATAAGCCTGTTGTTCATGAAGTGGCTAAGCCAAAGGTCAACACTAATTTCAAATGCTATAATTGTCAAGAAGTGGGTCACAAGAGCAGCGAATGTCCAAAACCGAAGAAGAGAACTATGATTGCTGAGGCAGAGGAAGATGAGGTAGAGGCTGACTATTCTAAATCACTACATGATGAGGAGGAAGAGAATGTGTCGGGAGATGAAGGGTATTCATTAATGATGAAGAGGTCATGTTTAACACCAAAACAGGAGGAGGAAACTAGCTGGTTGAGGAGTAACATCTTTCAATCAACATGTACTATCTTGGGAAGGGTTTGCAAGGTTTTTATTGATGCGGGGAGCTGTGATAATATTATCTCTACAGAAGCTGTGAAGAAGTTATCATTGAAGACAGAGAAGCATCCGAAACCTTACAAGTTAGCTTGGTTAAGGAAAGGTGGGGAGGTGAAAGTTGGAAGAAGAGCTTGTGTTAATTTTTCAATTGGGAAGAAATACAAGGATGAAATTTGGTGTGATGTTGTGGACATGGACGTATGTCATCTGTTGCTGGGGAGACCGTAGCAGTATGATAGGGCTGTGCAACATGATGGACGTACTAACAGTTATAGTTTTATGTTTGAAGGAACTAAAATCACTTTGATTCCTAAGAAGCGACAACAAGAAGAAAACAAGTTGGAGGAGATTGAAGAGTTGAAAACTTTGTTATCATTGAAGGAGTTTGTTAAGGAGGTAGAAGAGGAGCCTGAAGTATTATTGTTGATTGGACGTGAGAGTCATGAAGTGGTTGAGATCCCTGAAGAAGTAAAACCAGTGCTGGGAGAATTTGACGATGTATTTCCTGAGGAGCTACCAACGGAGTTACCACCGTTAAGAGACATTCAACATCAAATTGATCTTGTTCCAGGAACTGTGTTACCTCATAGACCACACTACAGAATGAGTCCAAAAGAACATGAGGAGTTGAGAAGGCAAGTGGAAGAGTTGCTTGAGCAGGGGCGTGTGCAGGAAAGTTTAAGTCCTTGTGCTATGCCAGCATTATTAGTACCGAAGAAGGATGGGACGTGGAGGATGTGCACTGATAGTCGGGCACTGAACAAAATTATTGTGAGATATAGATTTCCTATGCCTAGATTGGATGACTTGTTGGATCAGCTTAGTGGAGCTACTATCTTTTCGAAGATTGATTTGAAAAGTGGTTATCATCAAATTCGAATCAGGCCAGGGGATGAATGGAAAACTGCGTTCAAGACACGTGAGGGGTTGTACGAATGGCTGGTTATGCCGTTTGGTCTTTCGAATGCACCAAGTACATTTATGCGGGTGATGAATCAGATTTTTAGACCATTCATTGGGAAGTTTGTGGTGGTGTATTTTGATGATATACTGATATATAGTGGAAGTCCAGAAGAACACTTGCAACATCTGAGAGAAGTGTTGATGGTACTTATGCTGCAACGAAGAAATGCGTGTTCATGACGCATAATGTTTTATTTTTGGGATATGTTATATCGGGAGGAGGTATACAGGTGGATCAGAATAAAGTTGAAGCAATCAGAAATTGGCCACAACCCAGGACGATTACAGACGTTAGAAGCTTTCATGGTTTGGCGTCATTCTACCGAAGGTTTATTCCACACTTCAGTAGCGTGATGGCTCCAGTTATTGATTGTATGAAAGGGAAACAATTCTCATGGTCGGAGGAAGCAGGATTTGCTTTTGAAAGAATCAAAGGACTTTTGACGACAGCACCGATTCTAGTGTTGCCGGATTTTCAGTTGTTGTTTGAATTACATACTGATGCATCGAAGGTTGGAATAGGAGGAGTGTTGAGTCAGAAAGGACGTTCTATTGCATATTTCAGTGAGAAGTTATCAGGAGCAAAGATGAGATATAATACTTATGATGTGGAATTTTATGCTATTGTGCAAGCTGTGAAACATTGGAGGCATTATTTGTTTCAAAAAGAATTTGTTTTATATACTGATCATGAGGCGTTGAAGCATATGCAGGGACATGACAAGATTGCGGCAAGGCATGCTTCGTGGATTGCATACTTACAACAATTTACATTTGTGGTGAAGCATAAATCGGGAATTACGAATAGAGTGGCAGATGCATTGAGCAGAAGGAATCATGTGTTGACTACAATGAAGGTTGAAGTGACAGGGTTTGATGTGTTGCCAGAAATGTTTATTGATGATCCTTACTTTGAGAAGTGTGTAGATAAAGTCAAGGAGGGAAAGACGGATGATTTTGTATTGGTGGATGGTTTTCTTTTTAAGGGAAATCGATTGTGCATACCAGAGTGCAGCTTACGTATGAAGTATGTAAAGGAGTTGCATGAGGAAGGTCATGTGGCCCGATATCGTACTTTGCAATTGATTTCTCAATCTTATTATTGGCCTTAGTTGAAACGGGAAGTTGGAAAGTTTGTGGAGAGATGTCATATTTGCCAAATTTCCAAAGGGACAGCGACAAATGCGGGATTGTATATGCCGTTACCCGTGCCGATTAGACCATGGGTTGATATCAGTATGGATTTTGTTTTGGGATTACCGAGAACTCAGAGGGGGAATGATTCGATATACGTTGTAGTGGACAGGTTCTCGAAGATGGCACATTTCATCGCTTGTAAGAAGACAGCTGATGCCATCCGTGTTGCCGAGTTATTCTTTAAAGAAGTGTATCGCTTACATGGTTTACCTGAATCCATTGTCTCTGATCGGGATCCTAGATTTCTAAGCCATTTTTGGTTAAGTTTGTGGAAGATGGTTGGAACGAAGCTAAATTTCAGTAGTGCTTACCATCCGCAGTCCGATGGTCAGACTGAAGTTGTTAACAGATCTTTGGGAAATTTATTACGGTGTCTGGTGAAGGATAATCTGAAGAGTTGGGATGTGAAATTATGTCAAGCAGAGTTTGCTCATAATCATGCTATCAACCGTAGTATGGGTTTCAGTCCATTTCAGATCGTATATTCAAGCTTACCAAAGGGACCGTTGGATTTGACGATAGTACCACAACCAAAGGGAATAGTTAAGCGGGCCGCTGATTTTGTTGATGGATTCGCAGAATGTCATAAAATCGTTCAGGAACGATTGGAGAAAGCGAATGAAAAGTATAAATGATCTGCGGATTTGAAGCGAAGAAGCGTTGAATTTAATGAAGGAGATTTAGTATATGTTGTACTAACGAAAGATCGTTTTCTAGTAGGAGCATACAATAAACTTAAAGCTTGAAAGATTGGTCCGGTAACGATTGTGAAACGGATCAATGAAAACGCTTATCGGTTAAAGCTGCCGGAGGATGTGTACACTTCTGACGTGTTTAATTATAAACATCTTATACTGTATCATGGGAATGAATTTGTTGTGGAAGAGGAGAGCGCAAATTCGAGGACGAATTTTTCTCAACCTGGGGAGGATGATGCAGCCCAGCCTGAAGAAGTCCTAGGTCGCAGACGACCTAACGAACTAAAACTTGGGAATAAGTCGTTGGAAGTTGAAGACTTAGGTCGCTCACGACCTAACGAATTTTTAGGTCGCTCACGACCTAGTGAAGGTGGCACGCGAGTTAATGGATTCAGCGTGAAGGCATGCGAACGAGCTAACAAGTTACGACCTAAGTTAGGTCGCGAGATTGACTTACGACCTACTTTAGGTCGCGGAGATATGATTCGACCTATGCTAGGTCGCGGGAAGATATGGAAAGAAAGGTCGCTCACTTTAGGTCGCTCCGATATTTCAAGGGAAGACTGTCTCGAGCTACGACCTAAGTTAGGTCGCGTGAACGAGTTACGACCTAAGTTAGGTCGCGGGGAGAATTAGGTCGTATGAAGAATTCCTGAAGCTAACTTCTTAGGTCGCTGAAGCTTAAGCCGCATCCATTTTAGGTCGCTCGACCTTATGAGCTGAGGAGTTAGGTCACTGCCTTGTTTTTAGGTCGGTCAAGTGTTAAGTCGTGAAGGTTTTGTGTTGTTGTTGTGTTGTAATGATGGTCTGTTAGGTCGTTAACGACCTATAGTAAGTCGTTTGTTTTTAGGTCGACTGTTTTAGGTCGTCTATTTAGGTCGTGATGTTTAGGTCGTGAACGACCTATGTGTTGTACAATTTTCTGTTGTGTGAGTTGTAAGCCTATAAATAGGCGGGTTGGGTCATTTGTAAAGGATGGTTGATTTTGAATAAAAACTTTTGTTTGTTAGCTTTGTGCTTTCATTAAATTGGTAGTTGAGTGTGATCTCCTATCTCCTCTTTCGGCATTCGAGTGCGCTCGAATCAATGATCGTAGAAGCCAATTCACGGTATCAAGTGCGCTTGATCAACGTCTGAAGAATTGCAGATCTTCTTTCACGGTATCGTGCGCGATCAACGTGACGAAGATAGCTAGAATTCGGTATCTTCGGATTAACGAATTTGGGCCATTCAGTATTTTCCATTCCATCGATTGCTACTTTCACAGAATCATCATTTTGTTATTCCGCTGCTGCATCAATAGTCTATGTGGATCGAGATTAGGAGGTGTCTATTTGAAAAAAAAAATGTCTTACAGGGATTCATACGTCTGAAATGAAGCATTCAGACGTCTGAAATTGTTCGAGTCAAACCAAAAAGGAAATAGGCTAAAATTTCCATTTTCAGACGTCTGAAATGGACGATTCAGACGTTTGAATATTGTTCTAGACAACTTCTGTTTTTCCAGATTCAGACGTCTGAATCGTTCATTTCAGACGTCTGAATGAAGAATGAAGTTGAGAATCAACAATTTGGACTCGAGACCACTTCCATTGAGTTCAAAATGGGGTTTGCAACTTTTTTGAGTATTAGCATCGATATGTTTGGAGTTGAGTAGAATTTGGCTATTTTCTAATTGGGCTTTGGGTTTGGATTTCAGCCCACTAACCCAACTTATTAACCTAACTCATTAACTCTTCATCCATTCACTCATTTCATTTTCTAACACTCTAGCTCAACTGAAAATGGGGGAAGAGAATGGGAAATAGAAATTCCAAGCCCTAGATTCAATTGCAAACTCAAATTCTTGCTCCAAAATCAAAGAGAAGCTTAGGTAAGCCTTCTTTTCATCTTCTCCATCTCAATCCCTCTTCAAATTCTCAGAAATTACTAATATCTTAACTTTGAGAAAACTTCATCTTTGATTATAGATTGAAGTTCTTGGGGTATTATTGAAGAGAGATTAACCTATTGCTTGTTCTAGAGCTTATTATTTGTGTTTGGGTTTAAAAGGTGAGTTTTTGAATTCACATCTATGTCTATATCTTTGATAGTGTTAGGTAGCAATTCCTAACATATATTCCTTGTCCATTTGTTTTTGAATTGAATTGGTTTGATGAATATTCCAATTTTTGGCGTTTGAAGTCAAAATCTATGAAAAATCCTTATATGGTTGTTTGGGCATGTTGGTCAGAGTGTATTGGTGAGTCTTTAAGGCTGGGTAGTCGTTTGGCGTAAACCCCTAGCCATCATCACTCATCCGATTGCTTCCGATATGATTTAGCCATCATTGGCCTAGGCAAAGTATTACCTGAGCTCCAGTTTCAGACGTCTGAAATATACAATTCAGACGTCTGAATCTGCTTGTCTCAGCCCAACTTGCCTACTTTGTGTGGGATTCCAATTTTTGATCGATTCTTCTTTCTCCGATTAGTTGTTTCACTTTAGTTGACTTTGATGATTCTTTTTTAGATTTAGTACATGGGTTTTTATAAAATGATCTTTTTAAATTGTATTAAAAGCTCGTTTCTCCAATTTATAATTTCTATATAAAACGCACACAATTTTGCACTTTGAGCGAAGAGGGAGGAGAATTAAATGATTAAATAAAATGCGTGCTATGAACACGTGGGTTTATCTTTTCAGTTAATTCCTAATCTATTCGTTTGACCGTTTTGACCTTTGGGTCTGGTTTACCGATGAGATGAGGTGAACTTTGTACTGCTTTGAGTGTGAAATTGACTAACGGTTAGTAAACCGTTTAGTGCGAATGTGTGGTATGGGACTCATGTTAACATTTTTTGGGTTCCTTTCTGAGAGTTGCGACACATTCTGCCAGTTAGTGGTGTCCAGTCTTGGGTCTCCGGACCTTCGCCACTACGGTTTGTTGCCTTCGGGCGTGTGGATCCTTGTTATACAGTACTGAGCTCGAGCATCTTTTGTTTCTTTGACAATTATATTTCCCTAGTGTATCGCCTTTCGGTGTAGGTCCTTTGAACCACACGATATATAGCGATTACCTTGTGGAAACTTGTGTTACCTTTATTGGTATTTGTTATTGCCTTTTTGGCTTGTTTTGGGATATTTATATCCTTCGTTTATTTGAGTTGCCGATGATATGTGGCTGTTATGATTCATCTTTTGTTAGATGATTTGGTTATCTCTTTTGTAGATATTTGGGGTACTTTATAGCTTTGTATGTTCATTATCATTTAGTTTATCTAACTGATTTGTTTAGCTAGACTGACCCATGTATTTTATACTCGGGTCAGACCGAGATGTTTCAGGTTAGGTACATTGGTCCTAGCCTATTTTGCTTCTGCATGGACTATTCCGCTAGCTCCTTTTTGTTATAGCTTTTTGTGTAGTCCTTTTGGCTGTAACTCTGATATGTACTCTTTTGACTCGCCTGTACATTGTGGTTTGCTTTACCACTTGGCATGTATCATTTTGTATACTCTGTAATGTATATGTATATGTGTAAATGTATGTGATGATCTACTGTTCTGTGATGTGTATTACATTTGAGTTGTTATCTTTTGTTCTGATATATCCTTCAGCCACCTATGGCTTTGTATTAAGTATTTATTGGAGATGTCGATCCACTTGAGAAAGAAGTGGCAATTGTCGGCGTATTCAATAGATAATTAAGACAAGGCTATAGATGGTCGCTCCTATCTAGCTCTATTCTCCGTATTAGCAGACAGTGTTACTTTGTAATACTCTTTGCTAATGCGGGTCTCGGAGTGGGGCGTCACAGCTTGGTATCAGAGCAGAGTTCAGAACAAAATATGAGAAACATAGAACAGAGACACATATTACGGTACATCAAAGTGTAGTATGAATGTTACGAATCTTTGAATCATCGTGCCTTTATTCTTTCCGTGCCTTGGGGTATATAGAATTTTGGGAATATGTATAGGAATGCATTTTTATTCTGTAATATTCCATATTTGAATTAATGATATCTACCTTGTGAATAATCTTTATCTTTTCTTATCTTTAAGCTAATGGCTGGAAGAGGCAGAGGACGACGCTCGGATGCTGGGCAATCCAGCGGCTCGCATCCAGACGGCGTTTATATGTCTGCCGATCAGTTTTTGGAGTTATTTAGGAGCACTCAGCCTCCAGCTCTTATTCGAGCATCTCCTCCACGCAAGTCTGCCTTTGCACGCCTTTGCAGTGATTTTTCTCATCTTGGAGGAAAGCCATTCAAAGGCTCCGAGTCCGTTCTTGAGGTCCAAGCTTGGATTTGCACATGTGAGCATATCTTCTCTCGTATGGATCTTTCTGACCACGATCAAGTTCTTGTAACTTCTAGCTTATTGCAAGAGCGTGCCCTTGATTGGTACAAGCTTCTTGTAGCCAAACTTGATGAGTCTGTTCTTTCTTGGACTCAGTTTCGGGAACGATTCGAACTCAAATTCGTTCCTGAATCTGAGAAGGTTTTATTGGTCCGTCGCTTTCTTGAGTTGAAGCAAGGGAAGTCCTCCGTCTCTGAGTATGTTGCATCATTCGAGGCCTTATCTAAGTATGGTCTTGAATTCATTAGCACTTCTTATAAGAAGAATATGAAGTTTGTCTCTGGTCTTAAGAAATATCTTAGGAAGTCTTTAATGCTCCAGCTTAAGCTTTCTTTTGAGGAATTGGTTGACTCAGCACTTCATCTCGAAGCCATCGAGAAGGAGTGTGATAGTGGTGATGATGTTGAGGTTCGCAAGAACCCCAATAAGAAGAAGTTTCCATTTCATAAGCGGGAATTTTTCCCTTCCAAGAAGAAAAAGCCCGTTGAATCTGGCTCTAACTCTCAATCTGCTGGAACACCTTCCATTCGGAAGTGTTTCAATTGTGGTTCTCCTGATCATATGATTCGAGCTTGTCCTAAGCCTCTCTTTTGCCATTACTGCAAGAAGGAAGGTCACCGTGTTTCCTCCTGCCCTACTGCTCCTGCTAGTGCCAAGTCTGGCAAGCTTTATGTTGCTAAGGCTTTTGGAGGTTGTTCTCAGCCCAAAGGTATATCTCCATCTATTTTGGAAGGTTCTTTTTTATTTCATGACCGTAGTATTCGAGTTCTTTTCGATACGGGTGCTTCGCATTCTTTCGTACAGAAAAAGCTCGTCGATGATTTGTCTTTGGATGTTTCTTGTATGGTTACTTCGTTGAGGATTGCAAATCCTATTGGGGGATCCGCAACCCTTAGCATGCTTTGTGATGATGTTGAGATTGTTTTATGTGGCTTTTCTTTTCGTGCGAATCTGCACGTTATTTCTTATTTGGGATTTGATATGATTTTGGGTATGGACTGGCTAGTGAGATACGATGCCAGGATTATTTGTTCTGAAAGAATTTTATATCTTCGACACCCAGATTTGTCTACTCAGCTATCACTTGTTCTTTGGAATGTGGATAATTCTGAAATGGCTTTATATTCTTTAGACTCACGAGATGATGATGATATATCTCGTATTCCTATTGTTTGTGACTTCTCTGATGTTTTTGAGCCGGTTTCGGGTTTGCCACCCAAGCGGGCGATCGAGTTCCACATTGATCTCATTCCAGGCACGCAGCCAGTTGGTCGTCCTCCCATGAGGATGTCTTCAAAAGAAAACGAGGAACTCAAGAAGCAACTTTTAGAGCTTGAGTCCAAACAGTTGATTCAGTCCAGTTTTTCACCGTGGGGTGCCGTGGTCGTCTTCGTAAAGAAGTCCGATGGAACTCTTAGGCTCTGCATCGACTATCGCAAGCTTAACGAGTTGACCGTCAAGAATAGGTGTCCATTGCCTAGAATCGATGATGTGTTCGATCTATTGAGTGGCGCTAAGGTCTTCTCTCAACTCGACCTTGCCACTGGTTTCCATCAGCTCCAAGTCGCGGAAGATAGCATACCTCTTACAGCTTTCCGCACTCGATATGGTTCTTTCGAGTGGCTCATTATGCCGTTCGGTTTGACGAACGCCCCTGCTTTCTTTGTTGATCTTATGAATCGAGTATTCCGGGAACATCTCGATAGGTTCGTCCTTGTGTTCATCGACGACATTCTTGTTTATTCTAAGTCTGAAGCCGAGCATGCTAATCACTTGAGAATTGTCTTGAGTACTCTTCGTCACCATCAGCTTAAAGCCAAATTCTCCAAGTGTCATTTTTGGGAGAATAAGGTTAAGTTCTTAGGCCATGTTGTATCTTCCGATGGCATTTCTATCGATCCCTCAAAGATCGAAGCTATCCAGAATTGGAAGAGGCCTGAGAATGTTCATGAGATTCGTAGTTTCCTTGGATTGGCGGGTTATTACTGTCGGTTCATTAAGGATTTTTCCCGTGTTGTACTTCCTCTCACCAGCCTTACTCGGAAAGGCATTCGTTATATTTGGTCCGATAAGTGTGAAGCTTCCTTTCAGACATTAAAGGAACTTCTCACTAATGCTCCTATTCTTGTGGTTCCCGAGGGGAATCATGATCTTGTTATCTACACCGATGCTTGTGGTAGTGGTCTCGGTGCCATGCTTATGCAGAGGGATCGGGTAGTTGCTTATGGTTCTAGGCAACTGCGTCCAAATGAAGTTTGCTATGCCACTCATGATCTTGAGTTAGCCGCCATTGTCTTCGCCTTGAAGATTTGGCGACACTATTTATTAGGCGAGCACTTCATTCTCTATACCGATCATAAATCCTTGAAGTATTTATTCACTCAGAAGGAACTCAATATGAGGCAACAACGTTGGCTCGAGTTCCTTGCCTCCTACGACTTTGATATCCAGTGTACCCCTGGTAAGTGTAATCGTGTTGCTGATGCACTTAGTCGTAGACATTCGACTGTTGTTTCTATGATGCTTGCGAAATGGAATATTCTTGAGACTCTATCTTTTTGTGATATTCGTGATCGAGATCCATTCCCTGATTATCCGATAGTATTATCCAGTTTGGAAGCTCGACCTTCTCTATTTGATCGTATTGCCAAAGCTCAGCGGCGTGATCCTGATCTTGTGCATCTTATTCAGCTTTGTGAGACTGAATCCCGTGATGAGGCGTTGCGGGATTTCAGCATTGATTGTCATGGCTGTCTTCGCAAGGAGAACCGTCTTGTTGTGCCTTCTGATTCTGCACTTAGGCATGACATTCTTGATGACTGTCATCGATCTAAGTATACCATTCATCCTGGCAGTAGTAAGATGTATGCCGATATGCATCGCCTTTATTATTGGGAAGGCATGAAGCGCGATGTAGCGAGTTATGTGAGTAACTGCATGACTTGTCAACGTATTAAAGCCGAACATCAGTGCCCTTTTGGTCTCCTTCAGCCTCTAAAGATTCCATTGTGGAAATGGGATAAGATTTCGATGGATTTCATTGATGGCCTACCTCGTACAAGATCGGGCCATTCTAGCATCTGGGTTATTGTTGATCGCCTCACCAAATCAGCTCATTTTGTTCCTATTAAATCTAATAGGACTGCTTCTTTTTTGGCTAAGTTATATATCAAGGAAATCGTGAGACTTCACGGTGTTCCTAGTTCGATTGTGAGTGACCGTGATCCTTTATTCACAAGTCATTTCTGGAAGAGTCTTCAGCAATCTTTGGGAACAAAGCTTAATTTCAGCACAGCTTATCATCCACAGTCTGATGGACAGACTGAACGGGTGAATCGTATCTTAGAGGATCTCCTCCGTATTTGTATTCTTGATTTCAGAGGTGGTTGGGAGGATCATCTACCCCTTGTGGAGTTCTCCTACAATAATAGTTTTCAGTCCAGTATCGGTATGGCTCCTTTCGAAGCCTTATACCACTACACCATAAATGACCTTCTGCAACATTTTTGCAAGGTGTTGCCAGCTAAAATGTTGCGATAGATATAAAATTTTGGTCCTACTGCAACGTTGTATTTATGGTGTTACCTTAGCCATAAAAATGTGTTGCTCTAGCTAAAAAAGTGTATCACGATGCAACATTTTTATATAGTGTTGCTATAGATGTATTCAGATTAAAAAATTAATAAAATTAGCAATCCGCGTGAATACGATCCAACGGTCTACATTTAATCCGATTGTTAAACTGGATCACCACTACAATTTGCTCCAAATTTTCGTTCTCCCGCTTTACTTTCATATCATTTTCGTTCTCACCCCCAATTTCCAAATCCCTAATTTTCAAATCATATTTTCGTTTCTTTTTTTTCTTCCAAAAACAAAATCTCGTCCTTTTTTCAAAGGTTGGTAGTGATCTCAGACAAGCTTCGTTCCCCATTTCGTTCTCACCTCCAATTTCGCTGCTGTTTGCCTACATGTCGAGCCCCATTTGCTTTGCTGTCGAGATCTGGAAATGTCTGTTCGGCTTGTGAATCGGCAATTGTTGTTGGAGTTAGGTCATGATTGGACTGGGTTACGGTAGTGGGTGATTGCGATTGAAATTTCAAGCGATGGAGGTGAGGCCAATGGTGATTTAAGGTAGTTCTGGTCGATGGGTTGCTGAAATTGCGGTTGGTGAATTTGATATGGGAGGCGCTGGTGGGTTCGCGATTTGGAGGAGTTTTTAACAGGTTAGTTTTCAGTTTGATTGGTGAGGAAGTTAGGGTGTAGGGGTAGTTCGGGTTGTCAGAGAAGGCAGGTAGGTGTTTGTTGTGATGGTGAAGGCATAGGGTTAGTGAGGAGATGCGAATTGGTTGTGACAGATTGTAGAGGAAGGGATTTGTTGTGCTATGTGCAGAAATGGTTCGAGTTCGTTAGGTGATAGGGGCAGGAGTTTGTGGCTGATTGTAGCTGGATGGTGAATCTGGTTGTCGTAGTCTGCAGAAGTTGGATACGAAGGTGTGATGGAGGTTGAAGTATATGAAGTGATAGGTTAGAGCTTTGTTTGTTGTTGCGCGTTTGGGATGTTTTGGTTGTGAGATGGTAGTTTGGAAGAAAATGCAGTTTGCTGGTAGGGGTTTGGATAATGAAGTATGCAGTGGTTGCTTGAGAAGGTTGTTGTTGCTTGAAATGTAGCAGGGAGGAGTTTGGGTTAAGGCAGTTTGGATTGGTGAAAGAAAGCTGGTGGTGGAATGGTAGGTTGCTGTTACTGTTTTGTGGAAGGAAGGAATGGATGGTTATGCCAGCGATTGTGATTAGGTGATTAGGCAACATGTTCGATGAAGGGTAATGTATTACTTATTAACATGCAACATGTTCGATGAAATGTCAATTTTTATTTATCATGGTTTCAGGTCTTTTACCAAGGCAGAGCTAAGAATGATGGCTGGAAAAAGGTCGGATGATTCAGAAGAAGCCATGAAAGAGTTGCAAAAGTCAATCATCGAGGAGGTGTTCAAATTCGCAGGAGGTGTTCATTTGTGCATCATTTTACGTTGTTTCAAAGAAGGCTCGATCTTCCGAAATCGGATGAATCGGGCGGTGCCCACTTGTTCGATCCCCGCCGGGACTGCGGTGCCCCGGACCCCCGCCGGCGCTGCGCCCGGACCCGCTTCTCGCCTCGCCTTCGGCTCGGCACTCGGCTCGCCTTCGGCTCGGCATTCGGCTCGTCATATATTTGTCAGTGTCTGTATAAATTGAAACTGCATATGTAATGAGTGAACTGAGTGATGTAGTGAGGAATATCTGTATATGTGAATATCAGTATTATATATCATTGAATTGTAAAATAGTGGAGTCAGGAATTTGTACTATTTCAAATGTTGAAATAAAAAATTTATTTAAATAAATTACTGTTTGAATATCAAATTCTAATAGCATTTTATTAAATAAATATTTATTTCTATTAAAAAATCAAATGTGCTCTACATTGTGGGCCCCACAAATTCAGAAAGTTAATATCTATAGCAACATTTTTGAATGTTGCTACAGACACCTATGGGTGTTGCCATAGACCCAAATAGGGTTCTATTGCAACAATATTACTTATGTTGCCTTAGATAGTCAAAATGTTGCCTTTGAGGTCTAAGGCAACGGCAAAAATTGCATCACCCTAAAAGTGTTGCCATAGACCTATGGCAACATTTTTCGGGCCTGAGCCAACATTTTTTTTGTGTTGCAGTAGGCCATTTATGGCGTAGTGTACGGAAGGCCATGTCGATCACCTTCATGTTGGTTGGAATATGGGGAGAAGCTTATTCTTGGCCCAGATTTTGTTCATGATTCTACTGAGAAGATTGATCTTATTCGTCAGAGAATGAAAGAGGCACAGAGCCGCCAGAAATCCTACGCGGACAACCGTAGAAAGCCTCTCGAGTTCTCGTCTTTATTCGTGTTTCTCCTTTGAAAGGGGTTATGCGCTTCAGTACGACAGGGAAATTGGCTCCTCGTTATGTAGGACCATTTCCTATTACTGAACGTATTGGCCCTATGGCTTATAGAGTTTCACTTCCAGCTCATCTATCCGGTGTTCACGACGTGTTTCACGTCTCTCAGCTTCGGAAGTGTCTTCGAGGATCGGATTCTGTTATTAACTCTCCTGATTTGCAAGAGCTTGAGATCTCACCAGACTTATCTATTGTACAGCACCCTATTCGCGTACTTGCCTCGGAGGTGAGACACTTTCGAAACAAGGACATGCCACTCATTAAAGTTCAACGGTCCGCTAATCCCAATGACTGTACTTGGGAAACCAAAGAGTTTATCGAGCGATCCTATCCAGGTTTTCTATCTTTGCTTAGCAATGGTGAGGATATCTCTCTATCTTAAGCTTATTTTCTTTTCTTTTTGGGTGATGTAAGTATGTAGTTGTTACCAATTTCTTCTCTAGGAATTGCGCGGACGCAATTTTGTTAAGGAGGGGAGATCTGTAACAACCCGCATATTTTACGATTCGTATATTTTAAATGTTTAATTTTAGTATAGCATCGTTAGTCGGATTTTAGTCCGAAAAAGTCACTATTCGTAAAAGAACAATCGAAATAGTGAAAAGTCTATGTGGATCGAGATACGGAGGTGTCTATTTGAAAAAATAATAAATAAAAACTGTCTTACTGGGATTCAGATGCCTGAAATTGTTCGAGTCAAACCAGAAAGGAAATAGGCTAAAATTGCCATTTTCAGACGTCTGAAATGGACGATTCAAACGTCTGAATATTGTTCTAGACAACTTCTGTTTTTCCAGATTCAGACATCTGAATCATTCATTTCAGACGTCTGAATCGTTCATTTCAGACGTCTGAATGAAGAATGAAGATGAGAATCAACAATTTGGACTCGAGACCACTTCCATTGAGTTCAAAATGGGGTTTGCGACTTTTTTGAGTATAAGCATCGATATGTTTGGAGTTGAGTAAAATTTGGCTATTTTCTAATTGGGCTTTGGGTTTGGGTTTCAGCCCACTAACCCAACTTATTAACCTAACTCATTAACTCTTCATCTTTGATTATAGATTGAAGCTCTTGGGGTATTGTTGAAGAGAGATTAACCTATTGCTTGTTCTAGAGCTTATTATTTGTGTTTGGGTTTAAAAGGTGAGTTTTTGAATTCACATCTATGTCTATATCTTTGATAGTGTTAGGTAGCAATTCCTAACATATATTCCTTGTCCATTTGTTTTTGAATTGAATTGGTTTGATGAATATTCCAATTTTTGGCGTTTGAAGTCAAAATCTATGAAAAATCCTTATATGGTTGTTTGGGCATGTTGGTCGGAGTGTATTGGTGAGTCTTTAAGGCTGGGTAGTCATTTGGCGTAAACCCCTAGCCATCTTCACTCATCCGATTGCTTCCGATATGATTTGGCCATCATTGGCCTAGGCAAAGTATTGCCTGAGCTCCAATTTCAGACGTCTGAAATATACAATTCAGACGTCTGAATCTGCTTGTCTCAGCCCAACTTGCCTACTTTGTGTGGGATTCCAATTTTTGATCGATTCTTCTTTCTTCGATTAGTTGTTTCACTTTAGTTGACTTTGATGATTCTTTTTTAGATTTAGTACACGGGTTTTTATAAAATGATCTTTTTAAATTGTATTAAAAGCTCGTTTCTCCAATTTATAATTTCTATATAAAACGCACACAATTTTGCACTTTGAGCGAAGAGGGAGGAGAATTAAATGATTAAATAAAACACGTGCTATGAACACGTGGGTTTATCTTTTCAGTTAATTCCTAATCTATTCGTTTGACCGTTTTGACCTTTGGGTCTTGTTTACCGATGAGATGAGGTGAACTTTGTACTGCTTTGAGTGTGAAATTGACTAACAGTTAGTAAAACGTTTAGTGCGAACGTGTGGTATGGGACTCACGTTAACATTTTTCGGGTTCCTTTCTGAGAGTTGCGACACATTCTGCCAGTTAGTGGTGTCCAGTACTGGGTCTCCGGACCTTCGCCACTATGGTTTGTTGCCTTCGGGCGTTGCCTTCGGGCGTGTGGATCCTTGTTATACAGTACCGAGCTCGAGCATCTTTTGTTTCTTTGACAATTATATTTCCCTAGTGTATCGCCTTCCGGTGTAGGTTCTTTGAACCACACAATATATAGCGATTATGTAACATCCCAGAATTTTGAGTACGAGATTTGTAAACATTTAATTCATTTTAAATGTTTAATATGGGTTTAAGATTTATTTTGAACTAAAAAGAATTGGTTTAAAACTAAAACAACAAGTGATAATTTCTAATGTGGAGGTTTAATGTGAGATTGGATAATAATAATAATTAAATATTCGAAATTGGGATAAAAGGTGAATTTGGGGTAAACGATTATATAAAATGGTGTTTAAATGTATTTTTAGGTTCGATTGGTTATAAATAATATTATTGGATTTTTAGATGAATTTTAAAGTTGATAAATTAATATTTGGAATTTTATATTAATTTAAAAATGAATTTAATATTATTAAAATGCAAATAATCAGATTTTGAGTCCGGGTTGAGCCGGAATGATTTTAAATGTGGTTATACATTTTATATGATTTATTGTTAAGTTAATAAAATTTTAAAAGTGAAATTTTAAACGTTTCCGTTAATTTTGAAAATCGCTCGATTTAATAGACGAGTTAAAATAGCATTCTGGGGCACAGTCTCGGAATTCGACGAAACCAGTTCCATTGGATCCGTAATAGTTAGTTATTATCGGATTTCAATTTTCATAGCAATCGGAGTTGTCGTTTGACCGTGGCAGCTCGAAACGCATCGAAATCGATTTAACCGATTTAATTTTAAATTGATCATTTAATTCCGTATCTCGCTCATATGACCGAATTAGCTTACGAAACCTGTTCCATTGTGTCCGGAACGCGGAAAAAAACCCTAGGATCGCCTGTCGGAACGCGTAATTTGGAGTCCGTTAGCGTAGACTGTTAACCTGAGAATTTTATAAATTAAATAACATTAAATTATATATATATATACATTTGTCTCCATCTAAACCCTAATTTGTTCCCTCAGCCGCCATTCTTTTTCTATGGCCGAAAATCAAGTTCAATCCCCCTCGAAAATCTCTAAATCCAGGCGTTGATTCACGAAATTTCCAACTGGAAAATTGTAGGGCGCTTCGAGTACTATAGATCCAACGGTAGTGATGGGGTTTCATGGGTTGGATAAGGGGCTACGGCGGTTTGAGTGTTGTTCGTTCATGGGTGGATCTCGAGGAGCAGGGGCCGCCGCGTTCAACCAGGCCCTGGCCGATGCTAGAGTGGACAGTGGGCTTCCTTTTGGGGGTAATGGATCGAGATGTAGTGGAGTATAGGGGAAGCGGCACGCAACCCTAAGAAGCGATGTTGGGTTCTTCGTGCGTCTGGAGCTGGGTACGCACGCGAGAAGAGGGAGAAAGGGGTTGCGGCCCTGATTCTCTGTTTTTGGTGAACGGCCAGATTTCTGTGGTAAGGAGATAAAATAAAATACTAATAGAAACCGTTTAAAAATTTGAATTCTGTTTTTTTAAAAAAAATTCATACCGTGTGCATACTGTATCAGATTTTAACGTATCTGGAACCGTTGGAATCGCAGAGAGACGTACTACGTGATGGTGCAGATCCGGAGCCATTCCGGGCAAGTAGAAATTTGGGTTAAATCGGACGTCGTCCGGTTTAATTCAAAATTTCGAACGCTCGCCGGAACTCAAAGTGAGTTTTCTCACTCACATCTGGATGCTAGGCATTTAAATAGTTGATATTTAAATATCTGTGTGATTGGTTGACTTTAACTACTGTTATCTGGCTGGATTGATATTTATATTGTGATGTGCTAACATTTGTGATGCAGGGAGAAACAGGTTGGAGGGATCCAACTGGATTCCTCACAATGTAGCGATTATTTTATAATTAATAGTGATACCTGTTTATATGTTGTGATTGATAGATCTGGAATTTTAAATTGTTCTGTGAAATTGTTGTATAAATTATAATTCCAGAATTAAATTATAAATAAATAGACTGGGGATTTAAAAGAAATCAAAGAAATTGATAAATAAAGAATTTAAGGGAAAATAAAATTTGAATCTGTTTTGGAATGGAAAATGTAAATTGGTAAATTGGGGTTTTAAATATTGGGGAAAATTTATCAATCGTTAAATGTGAAATATAAATTTTCTGGAAATGAATTCTATGAAATTATAAATTGAGTAAAATAACAGCGGGTTATTTTAATGATGAATAGTGATATCCGGAAAAAGTAAAATATGTTAAAATGAAGCTTCCGAATTTAAATGTACAATTTTAAGTGTTAATAGAATATTTTAAAATACCGTTTTCTTCATTGGAATTTTATTTAAGTAAATTGGAAATCTGGCTATCATTGAAGAATTCACCAAAATGTTTTATTAAAAATGTTTTAAACTATATTTTTAAAAATGAATTTCCAGAATGGGAAATTGGGTTTGAACTTCGGATGAAGTTATAGATAAGTATGGAATTGGGAATTTATGTTGTAAGCATAAATTGAATTTGAAATAAATCGTTTGGATTTATATAAAGGATACTTTGGAATGTTGAACGGGATAGTGTTTCTCTGGGAAAACCAAGTTAAAGTTTTAAAGGTTTCTATTTAATTAAAAGTTAAAGTTTGAATTGTTTAAAGAGTATTTTTAAGAAATTATTATTTTAAAAGGAGAAGTTAGTAAATTTGCTTTTAAAATTATTTGTTTAAGTTATTGGGAAGTTAGTATTATCTTTTAAACTCTACCTATATATTTAGTAAACCAAACCTTTATTTAAATCGAGTTTCGATCTTATTAAATATGTTATTTAAACTAGTTTGGAATTTATCTTTTCTGAGTAAAGGTTTAAAAATTGTATTTTGAGTAAATAAGTAGAAGTAATTTACATATTTTAAAGTATATTTCAGTATACAGTATTTTAATTGTTTTTAAACGGAACGTTTAAGCTTGGTTTTTCCAATGGGAAATAATGGTAAAATGGTTTACCGTGTTAAGGAAGAAATTTGGGAATTTGTTCCAAAATGAGTTTTGAAATGTGAAATATATCTTTTAAAGATATTAAAGGGAAAGAATAAATGATGCGTGATATTAATTATTGTGTGATGGATGTGTATGGATGTTTGTGAACATCAATTTGATAGTTAAATCACCGACTATCAATATTGGCCAAATGCGCTGATCGTTTCGAAGAGACCGGGATCGAGTTTCCGTATACCGGGATTCTAGGTCGGGAGACTCAAAAACCACTTCGATCCGGTTTGTACGTTTCGCGAAAACGATTTCGGAGTCGAAGATGGAGCAGTGAAGTGCAAGGGCTAGTCGCTACTAATCCTGAGGATATTTCCAAAATGGATGTAGTAGGGGTAGTGCCTTCGGTTCCGTTCGGACCCGGGACGGACTTGTATGGACGAATGCTTTCGTGACATCGTCAGGTGGACGATGGGCATTCTAAGGGATATGTTCTGAAAGGTATCGTTTAGCCTCAAGCCTCATCAACCGGGAATGACTGAAAATCAGGGGTTATGCAGCAAGGCTTCGTGGGTAGCCCCCACTTGAGAGTAAAGTCATCCCTGTCTAGATGTCCCTTTATTTCGGCTTAGTGGTGCGGTTGCTGATCCCAACCGTGGGGTGATTTTATTTGGAATTATCCAGTAAGGGATGATTCCGGCCTTGTGTTGCAGGGGAGCGGGCGTACTCCTCGGTACTGTGATCTAGGCCACGTACTGTGACAGGTGGTACCCCAGTGCCTAGTCATTCGTTGGAAATCCATTCTCCCTACGTGCCTTGTACGAGTTTTGTTTGTATTACCCACGTTGTGGCTAGTATGCCGGAATTTAATAGATGTAACAATTTCGGCTATTTTATAAGTATTTGTAAATAGACACTATTATAATATCAGAGGATTTTTATAAAAAGTGTTTTAGCTATCGTAAGGTAAAAACCCGACATGTTTATTTGTGGCGTGGTCTTACGAGATGCTTTTGTTTTCAAAGGATTTTTGAAACGTTAATAATCAGTTTGGATGTATTTATGATGCGCTGGTATTCCAGACTGACTCGGGTGTTATTTTATTATAATGCTCGGGTCAGACCGAGTATATTTCAGGATAGGTTGCTATGGAGCTCAAGAGAGGAGCTGGAGTCCGAGACGTATTTCTCGTACTTGTATTATTCCGCTGCTGTGATTGTTGTATTGACTGATTGACTGGATATTGATGATTGTATTATGATATACTCTGATGATGATGTATTGTATATAAACAGATATAGTTTTGATTTGTGTAAAGTTCTGTTCTATATATTATATTTTATCCGCTGCGACTGTGAGGTTCTGATTTTGTTTAGTTCTTTCTTCTTCTATATCTTTCTTATTCTTCTACAATCTGTCTTTTCCGGCATTCGATCGTCGGCATATTATACTGTTGAGTATTTTGTGTCGATTTTCGAGGGTCGAGAAGGGCGGGTCGTCACAGTTGGTATCAGAGCTTAGATTGGCGACAACCTAGGCTTTGGTGGGAAAATTACTCATTTTTAAATAGAGTCGGAAGTACTCTATAATGAGTTGAGTGTAATAATAGCTATGAGAGCGTACTTGTTAGTGGATATAAAATTGTTTTTGTACTGTGTTGACTTATCGGTTGAGTGTTTATGAATTCTGGTCGGTGCGGGAAGTACAACCGTATCGATAGGGGTTTCTAAACTCTTAAACAAGGTAAACCGACATAGTATTATTTTTAAAGTGGGTAAATGAAATAATTTTACCCAAAATTATATTTTGATATAAAGAAATAATTTTTTTGAATTATTATATATGTATTGGATGTTTGTTTGGTTGTTTCTTCTATAATCAAATAAGAAATTAAGATATGATCTAAAATTTGAAATGATTTCTAAGAAAATAAGAAGTTAAAATATTAAAATGGTTTATAACCAAATGGAATTGACTGGATATGTTTTAAATAAGAAAAGTAAAAATTAAAATTTGATTTAAACTAGAATTTTGACCCCGGAAATTTTGAAAGGGATTTCAAATGGAATTAAACAAAGTTTTGGGAGTTTGACTTTGTGGAAATGTTAGAAATATTTTCAAAAGCATTTGTAAGAATGGAGTATATTTTGGGGAAATATTTTTGAATAGAAATTGTTTTGAGGTGGATTTTGGAAGTGGAAAGCATTGAACTCACTTCAGTCGCTGGAAAATAATCCTGATGATGCTGGCCACATCATTAGAATTCATTTTCGAGTTTCTAAAGTGATGGATTGCTACCAAAATAGTTGGTTATGACATTGGTTGGACTTGTTTGGGAAACAAGTGATTTTGAAATTTTCAAAAGGAAAATTGTTTGGTAAAAGCAGATTGTTTTGGAATTTGGGAATTGATTTGTTATACCAAGAGGAAATGTGTTGATTTATATTTCAAATTGGTTTTGAAATAAATCCGGGTAAATTGAATTCTGGAAATTCTATTTTAAAATAAAAATGTGAAAGTTGAAATGATTCAACTACATAACTTATAAAGGAAAGTTGATTTAAAGAAGAATTGAGTATATATGGAATGTAAATTTACTTTGAATAAATGAGGGTGTATGGAATATATCTGGATTTAACTTATGATAAGTTAAATAAAATTGAGAATTTGAAATGAAATTAAATCTAAATGAATTGGGATTAAATGGAAGTTGATGTAAAGGTGAAATGTAAATGCTTATAATTGTGTAAATGAATTCATATTTTTAAGTTATAAAGTGTTATAATTTGACATTGTGATTATAAAAATAGAAATGGATTAAAATGAGCAATATAAACTTACAAGTAAATAAGTTGGAGAACTTGAGAATGAAAGATTTGATTTTAACTCAAGTAAAATGGAATTATAATCACAAATAAAAATGGTTAAGTAGAATGGTGAATTCGAACTTAATTTTAAATGGAATGCAAAGTAAGGTGAAACAATTATAAAATATAAAAGAGGTAAGTGAACTGAAGTTAGTAAATAAGTTGAACTTGGATATGGAGAATTAAGATTAAATTGAATTTGGTTTAAGTTCGACTAAAATGGAATTAAGCTGAATATTAAAATTCCGTTGTGTTATGAATAAGAATGAATGTAATTAAATTCTTATTTAAAGTAGTAAAGGAAATGGTTTAAATTCAGGTGGGCTAAATAAAATTTAGATGAACTTGAATAAATTCTGGAAAGGAATTAAATTGAAAATGCATATATAATTTAGTTAACCTTGAATTAAATTTGGATAAGAATTTAGTTTAATGGAAATTTAATTTAGTTGGGGTGATGATGAATGAAGTAAATGTTTACTCAACTAAATCCAAAATGATTGTTTGGAAATAAATCTTGTGTAAGCTAAATTAAATGGAATTTGTATTGCAATAAACAGGATTTTGATAGTTGGTCAAAGTTTGAAAGGTAAATAGAATCCAGTTTTGGGATGGAATTTAAGTTGGTAATAAATGTTGGAAGTGAGGATGAATAATGGAATTAACTTATAATAAGGATGATTTGAATTGTAAGTAAAATTCAAATGAGAGAAATAATTTAAATGGTCTCTTTGTTAATAAAATAAATTTGTACATGGATTGGATAAATAAACAAAGAGCATTAAAGTTGTAAAGGAATTGAAATTTGATTTGAATGAGAATCAAATGAAAATAAAATAAAATTGATATAAGAAGATGATGGAAATTTTGTGAAAGAACTTAAGTAGCTTGGAAGAAAAACGAAATGAAGGTGAATGAGCTTTATTAAGTAATTCCG
This sequence comes from Allium fistulosum, assembly GCA_030737815.1. Classification (NCBI taxonomy): domain Eukaryota; kingdom Viridiplantae; phylum Streptophyta; class Magnoliopsida; order Asparagales; family Amaryllidaceae; genus Allium; species Allium fistulosum. The sequence goes on from CM060902.1 coordinate 1,397,903,438, forward strand.
AATGAAATTTGTTAGGAAATAAACTGAAATGCAAGTGAAATGAGTTTTAAATTAATTAAGGTGATGAGTTAAAAATATAAGAGTTGTAAATAACTCAGGAATGAATGATATTAATGTAAATTTGAATTGGTTAATGAGATTAAAATGTAAAGAAAATATTGAATTTAACAATTGCATTCGGAAAAGAAAATACTTGGATTGTGAACAATGCAAAAATTGAATAAAATTAATATACATCCAAGTTGAAATTAATTTTAAATGGTTATAAGCTTAAGTGGCAATTGTTTTTCTTGAATGACATGGAAATTTGCATGTATTTGCAATTGAGTGTTTAAAAGCAATTGGAATTGAATTGTGAATAAATTGATATGAATGGGAACCCAATTCAAAGAGTTTTGTATATGAATGCAAGTGAATTGGTTAAGAATAGCAAATGAAATTGATTTTGAATCAATAGGAATGAATTGACCTCTTAATGAGTAATGTTTGCATATGAATGGAAATGGATCATAATTGAAATGCAATTGTTTCAAGTTTAAAATGAAATTTGATTGTAAATCAAATTTGGAATGTAAGTAAAATTAAAAGGTAAGAAAGGCATATGTAATCATATTGAAGTGGAAATGAATTGGTTGAGAAAAATATGAATTGTATGTAGTGAACTTGAATTTAAAGCATTCAAATGAAATAAAATGAAGTAGACTTGAATAAGTGATTCGAAAGTGATTGAAATCTTTGGATTGTTGAAATAAATAAGGTTAACATTGTTAATGATGAAGTTTGCTTGGTTTGGTTATGAAATGGATATGTTTGGCTTGCATTTACATTGGACATGTTATTAAAATGCTCACATCTTTGAAACTGATGAGTTGCTTGAGTTTAGTACAGGTACGGGAGGCGTTCGAGAGAGTTGGAGAGCGTATATGCGTTATATTAGCCGCTCGCTATTAAAATTTTCTTAAAAGGTACGCCTACGCAAAGATAATTGGGAAATGATATATATATATTGTGATATATTTTGGTTTCCGGCCATGTGAGCCGATGTATATATATTTGTGTATCCTGCGATATCGCAGAAGCTCCTCCGTGCAAAGGAGACTCCACCAAAATTTTCCAGAAATTTTGGGAGTTAGAAAATTTTTGGGGTTTTTGGGAAAATTTATTAATAAGTAAAGTTATTTTGAAAACGAGTGTTAAGATAAAGGCTTTAGAGTAAATAAAGCAAATGGTTTTGAAATGGAGCTGAAACTTTTTGGAAAGTGAATATAGCCTTTAACTAAGCAAATGGGATAAGTGAGTTGAGTTGGAGTATATTTTTACCTTAGCAAATTTCGGGGACGAAATTTTTATAAGGGGGGAGGAATGTAACATCCCAGAATTTTGAGTACGGGATTTGTAAACATTTAATTCATTTTAAATGTTTAATATGGGTTTAAGATTTATTTTGAACTAAAAAGAATTGGTTTAAAACTAAAACAACAAGTGATAATTTCTAATGTGGAGGTTTAATGTGAGATTGGATAATAATAATAATTAAATATTCGAAATTGGGATAAAAGGTGAATTTGGGGTAAACGATTATATAAAATGGTGTTTAAATGTATTTTTAGGTTCGATTGGTTATAAATAATATTATTGGATTTTTAGATGAATTTTAAAGTTGATAAATTAATATTTGGAATTTTATATTAATTTAAAAATGAATTTAATATTATTAAAATGCAAATAATCAGATTTTGAGTCCGGGTTGAGCCGGAATGATTTTAAATGTGGTTATACATTTTATATGATTTATTGTTAAGTTAATAAAATTTTAAAAGTGAAATTTTAAACGTTTCCGTCAATTTTGAAAATCGCTCGATTTAATAGACGAGTTAAAATAGCATTCTGGGGCACAGTCTCGGAATTCGACGAAACCAGTTCCATTGGATCCGTAATAGTTAGTTATTATCGGATTTCAATTTTCATAGCAATCGGAGTTGTCGTTTGACCGTGGCAGCTCGAAACGCATCGAAATCGATTTAACCGATTTAATTTTAAATTGATCATTTAATTCCGTATCTCGCTCATATGACCGAATTAGCTTACGAAACCTGTTCCATTGTGTCCGGAACGCGGAAAAAAACCCTAGGATCGCCTGTCGGAACGCGTAATTTGGAGTCCGTTAGCGTAGACTGTTAACCTGAGAATTTTATAAATTAAATAACATTAAATTATATATATATATACATTTGTCTCCATCTAAACCCTAATTTGTTCCCTCAGCCGCCATTCTTTTTCTATGGCCGAAAATCAAGTTCAATCCCCCTCGAAAATCTCTAAATCCAGGCGTTGATTCACGAAATTTCCAACTGGAAAATTGTAGGGCGCTTCGAGTACTATAGATCCAACGGTAGTGATGGGGTTTCATGGGTTGGATAAGGGGCTACGGCGGTTTGAGTGTTGTTCGTTCATGGGTGGATCTCGAGGAGCAGGGGCCGCCGCGTTCAACCAGGCCCTGGCCGATGCTAGAGTGGACAGTGGGCTTCCTTTTGGGGGTAATGGATCGAGATGTAGTGGAGTATAGGGGAAGCGGCACGCAACCCTAAGAAGCGATGTTGGGTTCTTCGTGCGTCTGGAGCTGGGTACGCACGCGAGAAGAGGGAGAAAGGGGTTGCGGCCCTGATTCTCTGTTTTTGGTGAACGGCCAGATTTCTGTGGTAAGGAGATAAAATAAAATACTAATAGAAACCGTTTAAAAATTTGAATTCTGTTTTTTTAAAAAAAATTCATACCGTGTGCATACTGTATCAGATTTTAACGTATCTGGAACCGTTGGAATCGCAGAGAGACGTACTACGTGATGGTGCAGATCCGGAGCCATTCCGGGCAAGTAGAAATTTGGGTTAAATCGGACGTCGTCCGGTTTAATTCAAAATTTCGAACGCTCGCCGGAACTCAAAGTGAGTTTTCTCACTCACATCTGGATGCTAGGCATTTAAATAGTTGATATTTAAATATCTGTGTGATTGGTTGACTTTAACTGCTGTTATCTGGCTGGATTGATATTTATATTGTGATGTGCTAACATTTGTGATGCAGGGAGAAACAGGTTGGAGGGATCCAACTGGATTCCTCACAATGTAGCGATTATTTTATAATTAATAGTGATACCTGTTTATATGTTGTGATTGATAGATCTGGAATTTTAAATTGTTCTGTGAAATTGTTGTATAAATTATAATTCCAGAATTAAATTATAAATAAATAGACTGGGGATTTAAAAGAAATCAAAGAAATTGATAAATAAAGAATTTAAGGGAAAATAAAATTTGAATCTGTTTTGGAATGGAAAATGTAAATTGGTAAATTGGGGTTTTAAATATTGGGGAAAATTTATCAATCGTTAAATGTGAAATATAAATTTTCTGGAAATGAATTCTATGAAATTATAAATTGAGTAAAATAACAGCGGGTTATTTTAATGATGAATAGTGATATCCGGAAAAAGTAAAATATGTTAAAATGAAGCTTCCGAATTTAAATGTACAATTTTAAGTGTTAATAGAATATTTTAAAATACCGTTTTCTTCATTGGAATTTTATTTAAGTAAATTGGAAATCTGGCTATCATTGAAGAATTCACCAAAATGTTTTATTAAAAATGTTTTAAACTATATTTTTAAAAATGAATTTCCAGAATGGGAAATTGGGTTTGAACTTCGGATGAAGTTATAGATAAGTATGGAATTGGGAATTTATGTTGTAAGCATAAATTGAATTTGAAATAAATCGTTTGGATTTATATAAAGGATACTTTGGAATGTTGAACGGGATAGTGTTTCTCTGGGAAAACCAAGTTAAAGTTTTAAAGGTTTCTATTTAATTAAAAGTTAAAGTTTGAATTGTTTAAAGAGTATTTTTAAGAAATTATTATTTTAAAAGGAGAAGTTAGTAAATTTGCTTTTAAAATTATTTGTTTAAGTTATTGGGAAGTTAGTATTATCTTTTAAACTCTACCTATATATTTAGTAAACCAAACCTTTATTTAAATCGAGTTTCGATCTTATTAAATATGTTATTTAAACTAGTTTGGAATTTATCTTTTCTGAGTAAAGGTTTAAAAATTGTATTTTGAGTAAATAAGTAGAAGTAATTTACATATTTTAAAGTATATTTCAGTATACAGTATTTTAATTGTTTTTAAACGGAACGTTTAAGCTTGGTTTTTCCAATGGGAAATAATGGTAAAATGGTTTACCGTGTTAAGGAAGAAATTTGGGAATTTGTTCCAAAATGAGTTTTGAAATGTGAAATATATCTTTTAAAGATATTAAAGGGAAAGAATAAATGATGCGTGATATTAATTATTGTGTGATGGATGTGTATGGATGTTTGTGAACATCAATTTGATAGTTAAATCACCGACTATCAATATTGGCCAAATGCGCTGATCGTTTCGAAGAGACCGGGATCGAGTTTCCGTATACCGGGATTCTAGGTCGGGAGACTCAAAAACCACTTCGATCCGGTTTGTACGTTTCGCGAAAACGATTTCGGAGTCGAAGATGGAGCAGTGAAGTGCAAGGGCTAGTCGCTACTAATCCTGAGGATATTTCCAAAATGGATGTAGTAGGGGTAGTGCCTTCGGTTCCGTTCGGACCCGGGACGGACTTGTATGGACGAATGCTTTCGTGACATCGTCAGGTGGACGATGGGCATTCTAAGGGATATGTTCTGAAAGGTATCGTTTAGCCTCAAGCCTCATCAACCGGGAATGACTGAAAATCAGGGGTTATGCAGCAAGGCTTCGTGGGTAGCCCCCACTTGAGAGTAAAGTCATCCCTGTCTAGATGTCCCTTTATTTCGGCTTAGTGGTGCGGTTGCTGATCCCAACCGTGGGGTGATTTTATTTGGAATTATCCAGTAAGGGATGATTCCGGCCTTGTGTTGCAGGGGAGCGGGCGTACTCCTCGGTACTGTGATCTAGGCCACGTACTGTGACAGGTGGTACCCCAGTGCCTAGTCATTCGTTGGAAATCCATTCTCCCTACGTGCCTTGTACGAGTTTTGTTTGTATTACCCACGTTGTGGCTAGTATGCCGGAATTTAATAGATGTAACAATTTCGGCTATTTTATAAGTATTTGTAAATAGACACTATTATAATATCAGAGGATTTTTATAAAAAGTGTTTTAGCTATCGTAAGGTAAAAACCCGACATGTTTATTTGTGGCGTGGTCTTACGAGATGCTTTTGTTTTCAAAGGATTTTTGAAACGTTAATAATCAGTTTGGATGTATTTATGATGCGCTGGTATTCCAGACTGACTCGGGTGTTATTTTATTATAATGCTCGGGTCAGACCGAGTATATTTCAGGATAGGTTGCTATGGAGCTCAAGAGAGGAGCTGGAGTCCGAGACGTATTTCTCGTACTTGTATTATTCCGCTGCTGTGATTGTTGTATTGACTGATTGACTGGATATTGATGATTGTATTATGATATACTCTGATGATGATGTATTGTATATAAACAGATATAGTTTTGATTTGTGTAAAGTTCTGTTCTATATATTATATTTTATCCGCTGCGACTGTGAGGTTCTGATTTTGTTTAGTTCTTTCTTCTTCTATATCTTTCTTATTCTTCTACAATCTGTCTTTTCCGGCATTCGATCGTCGGCATATTATACTGTTGAGTATTTTGTGTCGATTTTCGAGGGTCGAGAAGGGCGGGTCGTCACAGATTACCTTGTGGAAACTTGTGTTACCTTTATTGGTATTTGTTATTGCCTTTTTGGCTTGTTTTTGGGATATTTATATCCTTTGTTTATTTGAGTTGCCGATGATATGTGGCTGTTATGATTCATCTTTTGTTAGATGATTTGGTTATCTCTTTTGGAGATATTTGGGGTACTTTATAGCTTTGTATGTTCATTATCATTTAGTTTATCTAACTGATTTGTTTAGCTAGACTGACCTGTGTATTTTATACTCGGGTCAGACCGAGATGTTTCAGGTTAGGTACATTGGTCCTAGCCTATTTTTCTTCCGCATGGACTATTCCGCTAGCTCCTTTTTGTTATAGCTTTTTGTGTAGTCCTTTTGGCTTTAACTCTGATATGTACTCTTTTGACTCGCCTGTACATTGTGGTTTGCTTTACCACTTGGCATGTATCATTTTGTATACTCTGTAATGTATCTGTATATGTGTAAATGTATGTGATGATCTACTGTTCTGTGATGTGTATTACATTTGAGTTGTTATCTTTTGTTCTGATAGATCCTTCAGCCACCTATGGCTTTGTATTAAGTATTTATTAGAGATGTCGATCCACTTGAGAAAGAAGTGGCAATTATCGGCGTGTTCAATAGATAATTAAGACAAGGCTATAGATGGTCGCTCCTATCCAGCTCTATTCTCCGTATTAGCAGACGGTGTTACTTTGTAATTCTCTTTGCTAATGTGGGTCTCGGAGTGGGGCGTCACATAATTCCCAAAAATTTAGCACTTTTGAAGCTTGTTTATTTAGTTAAATACTTCAAAACATTGAAATTTCAGCATTCGCAGCACTTAGAAAATGCTGCGGTAAGTTATATTTGAAAACAGTTCATTTCAGCAAAGACAACATTTATAAACTGCTGCAGTAGTTCAGGGTTCAATTTGAAAAATTAGTTCAATTCAGCAAAAACAACATTTACAAAACTGCTGCAGTAGTTCAATTACATTTGAAAAATCTCATTTCAGCAAACTACAGCACTTATCAAGTGCTACTGTAGCTCTTTTAATTAATTTCAAATTTAGATTTTCTTTCTGCAACCACATCACTTACTATGCTGCAGTAGCCCTTAGTTAATTTAGCCTTTAGTTCATTTGCATCAACCACAGCACTTACAAAGTGCTGCAGTATCTATTAGTTCAGATTTTAAGTTAATTCCAGAAACGATAGCATTTCTGAAGTGTTAAAAAATAAATTTCCAGATTTATACAAAAATTCCAGAAACAATTAAACTTCAATTTTAACCATTTTAACTTATAAAATCATATTTTCCCACTTCAAAAATGTTTATTTAAATACCCTTTAACTCATGGTTTTATAAAGTAAACTTTTATAAATAAAATCCAATTTTCAGTAATTCACTTATTCAATCCAAGTGTACAATTTTCCTATTCTTTGCATTTTTAATAATTAACTTTACACTTAAATTTTAAATTTCCATTTCATAAATAAAACTTAATTTCCATTTTTTTTCTTTACTTAAACTTCCATTTTTAAAACAAATCTCACATTTTCAAATTTAGTTATATTTCGAATTACAATTTTTACCATCTATTTATTTAACCTTTTAAATCATAGAAAAATCACTAGCACTTTATTAAATCATTTTAAATTCAATTTAAATCAAAATATCATTTTTACATTTTAAAATACTTAAAAATTTCCAGAAAAATATATAAAATAACCACGGGTCTGTATAATATTTTTTAACCTAAGTCAAGTGATACAGTTAATATATCATTTCAATCCGTAATTTACAAAGAAAAATCCGGGTTCTATCATTTCAAACCCGCAATCCCAAGTTAATAAAAAAGTAAATAAAAATTGCCCAGGCCTATCATTTCAGCCCGTAATGATTTTTCTTATTCTAGAGTCCGTTCGGGTATGTATCATTTCAACCCATAGTGATTCTATTCTACAGGGAACTTGCAGTGTGAGAAACAAAATAAAATAAACAATATAATAGAATATAACATATCGGATTATGTGACGGGTTATAACTAGGGTTTAACATCATATAATTCATATCACGGGTAGGTATAACATGATATAACAATTCTACACATTCACTTGTTATCACTTCATAATTTTATAAGTATGAATGTCAAGCGTGAATAACTCACCTTTTCAAGCTGGAGTTAGCAAATCAAAAACACGAATAAATTCCAGAAAGCATGATACAACACGACTTTAGATTCAAGTGGAGAGAGAGCCAAGATTTTGATCTTGTATACAACAAATAAAACAAAGCAATATAAATATATATTCAACAAAATTTAAATTGAAACAAAAATGGGATTTTGAATTAACAAATGACTAAAATGGCTTAACCATGCTTTAACCACTCAAGTGCTCGGCCATGATGGGTCATAGGCTCGGCCATACATGCTTATTTGGTGGTAAGGGCTCGGGTTCGTCTCATAATGCATGACTAGGAAGAGAATTTGAAGAGGTTGGAGTTTGCAAGTATGGAATACAAAGGGACAAGGCAAAAGAAAGGGGTTTTGGTGCACAACTAGGCTCGGCCTATGGTTATATGGGCTCGGCCATGGTCTTCTACAGGTCAGGTGATGTGATGAGGGGACGGCCAGAGGTGATGGCGGCTGATGGTGGTGGTTCTAGGGTGATGGCCGAGGCTAAACATGAAGGTGATGGGAGAATATGGCTCGGCTATGCATTTTTGCAAAGGGTTTTCAATGTTTTGTGGCGTTGTCTTCACTTGGTGGTCATGGCCTGGTCTGGATAGAGGAGAGGGGTAGTTTGCCGTGGATGATGATGAGGAGGAGGTGATGGTGGTGGTCGGTGAAGGTGATGGTGGTTATGGCCGAGCAACATATGAAGAGATCAAGCAAAAATCAATGAAAAAATGAAGAGGAAAATAGGAAAAAAAGGAGAAGCCATTAACTTACAAAATTTTCAGAAAATAGAATGCCGTGAATTGTGAAGAAAATGAGAAGTTTCTCACGTGAATAACAAAGCAAATACATGGCTAAAAAAAAGAAAATGAACGGCCAAGACAATGAAAATACTAGAAATGAAAAGTCACAAGTTAAAGTGTAAAGCTTTGTCTCTTTGAATTTCCACTTTCTTTTATTCAAAATAAACCAATCAAAAATCAAATAAATAAAACAAAATTTAAAACAAAATAAATGTAGAAATGAAAATAAATAAATAGTCTTAGGAAAATAAATAAAGAAAATAGTTTGTTATATTAAAACTAGAATTAAAAATTGTAAACAAAATACAACTAATATTGGAAAATTACAACTACACTTTTAAAAATGTTTTAAAAATAGAATTTTGAAATAAAATCTAATTTAAAATATTTGCAAAATCTTGGGTTGTTACACTCTCCCCCACTCAAATCTTTTCATCCTCGAAAAGAACGAAACAAGGAAAATAAGGAGAATAAGGAAAAGCAAGATAGAAAAACAAATAGTACCTGAAACGAACAATTCCGGATTCGAAGCACGAATGCTCTCCTTCGTCTCCCAGGTACAGTCTCGATCATCAGTACTCCACTGTACTTTGACCAGACTAATAGATTTCCTTCTTAGCTGCTTCATACCTCTGTCGACAATACGAAGTGGCTTCCTTTCGACAGTCAGATTAGGCTCTATATCCAAACTATCGAGAGCAGAAGGCTGGACAATAAGAGATGGGTCATGAAGATACCGACGAAGATGCGAGGCGTGGAATACATCATGCACTCCAGAAAGCTTCTCGAGCAAATCCAGACGATAAGCCAAAGAACCAACTCTTTCCACAATGCGGAAAGGACCAATGAACCTAGGAGAAATCTTCCCTCTACGATCAAAGCGAATGACATTCCTTAAGGGAGAGACCTTAAGGAAAACCTGATCACCAACAGCAAACTCTAAACTCCGCCTACGCTTATCAGCGTACTTCTTCTGCCTATTCTGCACAATCCTCATCTTCCTCTTAATCTCCACAACCTTCTCCGAAGCTTCCAAAATCATATTAGGACCAAGAACCAAACGATTACCGGATTCAATCCAGCAAGATGGGGATCTACAAGATCGTCCGTAAAGAGCAGCAAACGGTGACATCTTAATGCTAGCCTGAATTCAAAGATAGAAATGAGATAGATAAAAGATTAAGACAAGATCAAAATAAAAGATAGAAATTATACATGATAACTATTGTTATAGGTAAATTCGACAAGATGGAGATGATCTTCCCAAGATCCTCCATAATCAAGCACATAAGCACGAAGAAGATCCTCTAGAATCTGATTCACTCTTTCCGTTTGACCATCGGTCTGTGGATGGTAAGCAGTGCTCAGATTCAGGTGAGTACCCAAAGATTCCTGGAAAGCTTTCCAAAACTGACTAGTAAAGATAGGATCACGATCACAAACAATACTGAGAGGGACACCATGGAGATGAACAATCTCTCTCATATAGATCTCAGACAAACTAGAAGCAGAACGGGTAGACTTGACCGGAATGAAATGAGCTGACTTGGTCAATCTATCCACAATAACCCAGATACTCTCATTACCCCTCCTAGTCCTCGGTAATCCATCAATAAAGTCCATAGAAACTTGTTCCCATTTCCAATTGGGAATCTCAAGGGGCTGCAATAAACCAGGGGTCTTCTGATGATCTGCCTTGACTTGCTGACAAGTCGCACACCTACTAACAAAGATGGAGATATCTCGCCTCATACCTCTCCACCAATACAACTTCTTCATATCCTGATACATCTTGGTCACTCCTGGATGAATAGAAAGTCTGGATCGATGATTTTCCCGAAGTAACTCCTGCCTCAATCCATCAACATTCGGGACACAAATCCTATTATTAATCCTTAAAGTACCTCTATCATCGATTTGAGCTCCACTGCCATCAAGACTACTACCTCCCACCCTACTACGAACATTCTACTTAATAAGCCTAAGCATCCGATCCTCATCCTGCTTGGCCATGATACGATCCAAAAGAGAAGAAGAAATAACAAGCTGACACAACATCGCCTTCTTCCGACTCAAAGCATCTGCTACAACATTAGCTTTCCCAGGGGTATAGTTGATGTCTGAGGTCATAAGAAGCAAGGAACTCTAACCACCTAACTTGTCTCTGATTCAAATCCTTCTGAGTGAAAATATACTTCAAAGACTGATGATCTGTAAAAAGCTCAAACTTAGTTCCCAAAAGATGATGCCTCCAAAGCTTCAAAGCAAAAACCACAGCAAGCAATTCCAAATCATGAGCAGCGTAATTGGCTTCATAGGTCTTCAACTGACGACTGGCATAAGCAATGAGCTTCCCAATCCTGCATAGAATAGGGATAAATAAGGATAACAGAAAAGATAGAATAATTGAATGACATAGAGGAAAAGAAGGGAAATAAAGATTTACAATGATCGCAACGATCTTGACTGGATCAACAGAAACTCCATTACCAGAAACAATATGTCCGAGAAATCGGACTTCATCCTTCCAAAAATGGCATTTAGAAAATTTAGCCTTCAACTGATGATTTCTAAGAGTCTCAAGAACATATTTCAAATGCGACTCATGTTCTTCCTCAGACTTAGAGAAAATGAGAATATCATCAACAAAGACAAGAACAAATTTATTAAGCACATCACGAAAAACACGATTCATCAAACCAACAAAGAAAGCAGGAGCATTAGTCAAACCGAAAGGCATGACTAACCATTCATAAAACCCATTCTCAGTATGGAAAGCGGTCTTGGGAATACTTTCCTCAGCAACTCTGAGCTGGTGAAAACCTGAGGCAAGATCAAGCTGAGAGAAAACAGTGGCACCATAAAGCTGGTCGAATATATCATTGATGCGAGGCATTGGATATCTTTTTTTCATAGTGAGCTTGTTCAGCTCTCTATAATCAACACACATCCGGAGAGAACCATCGGACTTGGTGACGAAAACCACTGCTGCTCCCCATTCGGAGTGGCTAGGTCTGATCAAACCTTTGGAGAACAAGTCCTCAATTTGCTTTCTCAACTCAACCTTCTCACGGGGTGCCAACCTTCTAGGAAGAAGAACTACAGGTCGAGCTCTAGGAATAAGATCAATATGGAAATCAATTTCCCGCTTAGGAGGTAAAGCAGTGACTTCACCAAAGACATCGGGATAAAGTTTGACCACACGAGTCGACTGAAGATCAACAAGAGAAGAATCCAGAGAATAAATAAAGCCGCCAGCATAATCATGAGGCATACGACACTGAATAACCAAAGGATTACCCCGATCATCAACTAGAGAAACAGTTCGGGATTTACAAGAGATGTGAGCATCTTGATTCCTTAACCAATCATCTCCAAGCAATAAATCAAAAGTATCAAAACCAAGAACATAGAAATCGCCACTAAAGCGATGATCAGAATGGAGAAGTTTCACTCCTCTACAAATCCTACTAAGGTTCGCGGGACCCCCAATAGGATTAGAAACCCATAAAGGAACAAAAGCATACTCAGGAGAAAGGTGATGCTCAAACTTATCACAAATAGCCATAGAAATAAAACTATGCGAAGCTCCAGTATAAAATAAAACATGAACAGGATGCTTAAATAAATAAAAGGTGCCCTGGAGAGTACCTTGGTTATCATTAGGAGCAGGAGCAGGTGCAAGTGGAGCAGGTGAAGAAGCGGAGGTAACATCAAAAATACCAGATGGCTTGCCCTTCTGATACAAAGGACAATCATTCTTGAAATGACCAGGTTGCAGACAGACATGACAGAGGTTGTTCCTGGTATTCTGAGGTGGAGGAACAGCAGCACCAACTGAATTAGGGAAACTATTGGCATAGTGTCCCTTCTGATCACACTTGAAACAGGTGATGGAAGATAGGTCGATAGGGTGCCTCTGAGAAGGAGAAGATGAAGATCCCAAACCTGGATTCTTAAGCCAATTCTTCTTCTGCTGATGGAAATTTGGCTTTCTCTTCTTAGAGTTAGCAGAGGAAGACTGAGATGCAGGAGCACTAGCAACAGCAGAACGCTTGGAAGTAGGGTTCTCATACGAATAGCTATATCCATAAGCTCGGTGAAAGTGCCATGAACATGAGAAATGAGACGATCATAGAACTCTGGGCGAGCTCCAGCTATGAACTTCTCATTCCTCTTAAGTTGGGTGTCAATAAGGCCACGACCAAACTTGGAAAGTTCATTGAACTTCCGCTCATACTTAGAAAAGGACATGGTACCCTGCTTGAGATCCATAAACTCACGATAAAGCTGAGATTTCTCGGCTTCGGGCATCCATTTTGCCATAAAAGCCTCCCTGGAAAAGAGATAGATAAGCTTAAGATAGGTTTTAAAGAGGAAAGCTGAACAGAACACAAGACAACATAAGAAGATACCTAAACTGATCCCAAGAAATGTCTGCCTCTACAGTCTGAGCTATGACAGACTCCCACCAATCCAAAGCTACCTCCTTCAACTGCTAAGCTGCCAACTGACGCTTATGCGCATCAGTAATCTCCAAACCAGTAAAAATCCTCTCAAGACTCCTCAACCACTGTTGAGCCTCTATGATGCTCTCAGATCCAATAAACTTGGTACCACCAAGTTGAGTGAATTCCTTGCAAAGAGTAGTGAACCTGATGGGTGCAACAGGCTCGGGAACTGGGGCAATACCACGACCCCTACCTCTGGCATTCCTACGATCCATCCTGAAAAATCAAGAATGAATTTTAGGATAAAGGTAAAACAGAAAGACACAGATAAGATTCAACTAGAAATGGAAATCCTAATCAAAGAATTCAAATAACCAGGTGGATTCGAAAGTAATGAAGTTAAGAAAATGAGATTTTAAAACAAGAAATTTTTTTATATCCAAAATAATCTTTAAAAATCCTTTAAAATCATTTGAAAAACGTTTATACTTAAAAATACGTTCTCTCACAAGGAAATGATTCTAAGATTGATTTCACTCATTCTAGGGTATTTCTACCCTATCTCTAATGAGTTTTTGCTCCATAGGCTAAGGTTTGCCTAAAAACCAAAGCTCTGATACCCAACCCAAGATTTTGCAAATATTTTAAATTATATTTTATTTCAAAATTCTATTTTTAAAACATTTTTAAAAGCATAGTTGTAATTTTCCAATATTAGTTGTATTTTGTTTACAATTTTTAATTCTAGTTTCAATATAACAAACTATTTTCTTTATTTATTTTCCTATTTTCCTAAGACTATTTATTTATTTTCATTTCTACATTTATTTTGTTTTAAATTTTATTTTATTTATTTGATTTTTGATTGGTTTATTTTGAATAAAAGAAAGTGGAAATTCAAAGAGACAAAGCTTTACACTTTAACTTGTGACTTTTCATTTCTAGTATTTTCATTGCCTTGGCCGTTCCTTTTCTTTTGTTTAGCCGTGTATTTGCTTTGTTATTCACGTAAGAAACTTATCATTTTCTTCACAATTCATGGCATTCTATTTTCTGAAAATTTTGTAAGTTAATGGCTTCTCCTTTTTTTCCTATTTTCCTCTTCATTTTTTCATTGATTTTTGCTTGATCTCTTCATATGTTGCTCGGCCATAACCACCATCACCTCCTCCTCCTCATCATCCACAGCAAACCACCCCTCTCCTCTGTCTAGACCAGGCCGTGACCACCAAGTGAAGACAACACCACAAAACATTGAAAACCCTTTGCAAAAATGCATAGCCGAGCCATATTCTTCCATCACCTACATGTTTAGCCTCGACCATCACCCTAGAACCACCACCATCACCTTTGGCCGTCCCCTCACCACATCACCTGACCTGCAGAAGACCATGGCCGAGCCCATATGACCATAGGCCGAGCCTAGTTGTGCATCAAAAACCCTTTCTTTTGCCTTGTCCCTTTGTATTCCATACTTGCAAACTCCAACCTCTTCAAATTCTCTTGCTAGTCGTGCATTGTGAGCCAAACCCGAGCCCTTACCACCAAATAAGCATGTATGGCCGAGCCTATGACCCATCATGGCCGAGCACTTGAGTGGTTAAAGCATGGTTAAGCCATTTTAGTCATTTGTTAATTCAAAATCCCATTTTTGTTTCAATTTAAATTTTGTTGAATATATATTTATATTGCTTTGTTTTATTTGTTGTATACAAGATTAAAATCTTGGCTCTCTCTCCACTTGAATCTAAAGTCGTGCTATATCGTGCTTTCTGGAATTTGTTATCCCGCTTTTTGGTCAAAGCCGGAATATCAAACAAATCGACAGAAAAGGATGGATATCAGGATTGGGAGTCGATTGGAAACAAGGCTGCGATGGATGTCGTCAAAATTTGACCGGGCTCCAATCGGGACGGAATCGATTGGAGATGATGATGAGGACTAGGAGAGGCTACATTTCAAATTTCGAGTCAATCCGAGTTCGTATGCTCAAGATATCGCCAAAAGGAAATGGATGAAATAGGCTAGGCTCGAATCCATGATGAAAGATTGGTTCGAATCGATCACAAGATCATTGCGTCGAATCCATCATGTTCGACTCCATCAAAACACCCTCCACGTTCGAATCCATCCAAGGCCTCCTGTGGTTCGAATCCAGATATAATATTTCCAGCTTCGAATCGATCAATGGGAAGGTCTTCGAATCCATGCAGTTGAAGCCTTCGAATCCATCCAGACATAGTTGCTTCGTATCGATCGAATGGAACACGTCACGATCGATACGAACGAACCCTTGTTCGAATCCAGGAATGAACGATGACTTCGAATCCAATAGCTCGAATCCAATGGAACGTTCCCACCTTCGAATCGCTTCAAACAATGAAGTCTTCGAATCAATCGATTAAGGTTACCCAGATCGATTCGAAGGAAGCATGTCTTCGAATCGATCACCTCGAATCCACCACGTCTACATAGCTAAAACCCCGGCCACGACTCAGTAAAGCTAGGAGAAAAAGGAGGATCGACTCGAAGGAAGCGCTCCACGTCATCCCAGAAGCGCGCGCTGGATCGATTCGAACGAATCGATTCGAAGGAAGATCGATTCGAACCAGGATAGTCAACCAGAAACGCAACCTTGAATCGATCATAACTTGAGATCTACACATCCAAATGCCATGAAATTTTCACAGTAGCTTGATCACATGTTGAAGAATGTTCACACCAAATTTCAGCTCGTTTGGACAATTTCTTGATCGATTCGAACGTAGCTTCGAATCGATCCCAAAGTGGGCCCGAATTTCCAGAAAGCGGGCATGTGGGCCCCCTAACGTACTGGAACTGGTCTCCCTTCAGTTTAGGCGAAATATCAGCCTCCTACACCTATAAATAGACCCCCAGGTCATTCAGAAAAGAGGTCGGACAATTTTGAGAGCTAAGAAGCGCCCGGACTCTGCCAGATTTACTCCAGATCATCATTGCTGCCTTAGATTCAGATTATAATCATAAAATCCGTTGTACTACGCGATAGGAAATTGTAATCTTCAAGCATCGATCAATAAAAGATAAAAACTTTGGAGTGGACGTAGGCCGGAGATAGCCGAACCACTATAAATCTCGTGTTTTTGTTCATTATTTCTGGATTGCTGTTTGTTGCTTGTTTAGATCTGTGATTTGTGTCTGAATACTGTTGATTCGTATTCATACGCTGGTGCTTTCCCTACACTTGGGGTTTGTGACCATTTTTGGTGCAAACACTTTGGTGCTTCCACTGAGAACGACTAGCACCCGCTACACCAGATTCAAAGTTTAGATTCGAAGGTTTGAAGGATTCAGATTGACTCTACAATGACTCGACAAACAAGACAAAGGGCTGAGAGGAGCCAACAGGGAGGAAGTCAAGAGGCATCCTCCGGAGCTGGAGAAGGACAAGCTTCGATTTACATTACCAGAGATGAGATGGAAGCTATGGCAAATTCATTGCACGAGAGGTTGCTGAAGAGTCAACAGGATATGATGCAGACTTTCTTCGAGCAGATGAGAGCTGCAGGAACACAGAACCTTGGACCAACTATAGCAACTGCAAATGTGGAACAAGGAACTAGGGTCGCGGAACCCAATGGAGGACAGAATACAGAACCGGAAGGCAATCAGCAAGGGCTTGGGGGCAGGCCCGCCGGATCCAACGCAGAAGGACCTTTGGAAGGAGCTCAGCAGGCTAGAGCCAACGTTGCGGC
Organism: Allium fistulosum; assembly: GCA_030737815.1. Lineage (NCBI taxonomy): Eukaryota > Viridiplantae > Streptophyta > Magnoliopsida > Asparagales > Amaryllidaceae > Allium > Allium fistulosum. Next base: position 1,397,920,321 of record CM060902.1, read on the forward strand.
TAATGAGCCACATGAAGAATATGTGCCGGAATTCCCTCGGGAGCATGGGGGGCAACACCTAACAGGCAACGCTGGATTAATGGAAATCATCAGGAAGACTATGCGTGGAGGTTTGGCCAATAGAGACTTGGAAGGAGTAAACAGGAGTCCGTTCGCTCGGGAAATCAGGACGGCTCAGAATCCACCTAAGTTCAAGTTACCTAGCGTGGACGTATATAATGGAAAGGCTGACCCGACTGATCACTTGATGAGATACACTAGACACATGGAAGTGCTGGGGGCATCGGAGGAAGTGATGGCCAGATGTTTCCCTTTATACTTGACAGACCTAGCGGCAATGTGGTTTAGGCAGCTGGAGGAAGGATCTATCAGGAATTGGAGAGAATTGGTGGACAGGTTTTTGGGGCAATTTCGGGTTCACATCAAAAGACCTAAGAACGTGATGACGTTAACATCGGTAAAGCAAAGAACGGATGAATCGCTTAGAGCATTTTTAACTCGATTTAATGCGGCAGTTTCTTCGGTGGATCGGCCAGATCCGTCAATGGTTTTGATGGCGGCAGTGTCGGGAGTCAGAGAGGATTCAGATTTCAAGGTTTCTTTAGTACGAGACCCGCCACTGGATCTCGGGGAATTCTTCCATGAAGCTGAAAGGTTCCTTCGGCAAGAAGATGCATGTATGGACTTAAAGTTAAAGGAGGTGAATGTGACCGGGGGTGGAGGACCGTCCAACGGAAGCTCGGATAAAGATAAAGGAAAAAGAAAGCTGGATGACGATTCAGGAAAAACCAGGAAACAATGGAAGGATCCAAAGTTTTCCACATACACAGAATTGAACGAGACGCAGGAGCGGATATACATGGAAACTCGGAATCGCCTTCCTTACCGGAGGCCGGCTAGGAGAGAACCGTCTGAGCGGGAGAGGGCGTCAGGAAAGCATTGTCTCTTCCACGATTTGGACGGGCATGATACCAACAGCTGCAGGCATTTAAAGGACATAATTGAGGAGCATGTGAGGAATGGACAGTTGAGGCAGTATGTTGGGGCTCGGAATGCAGCGGTGGAGCAGGAGCAACCACCGCCTACCTCAAACCATGAGGATACGAGGCACAGGAATAATGGTCGATTGGTCATCAATTGATCATGATAATTTGAAATAAGTAACAAACCATTGGCGAGCAACCGAGTCATTTACACATGTATGGGGACGGAGATAGCCCCTAGGCATGCTCTGAATGATGATAAAATGCGAAGCCATGGTTTGCGAAATCTGTTTTCTTTTGTTTTTGGATTGGACACTTATTTTTCTGGTTTGGTTTTTGGAGTTTGGATTGAACTCCTGATTTTGCTCGTTTCTCTGGTTTTGGCATTCACTCGGATGATCGTTCTCCGTTTTGGATGATGATTTTGATTTCTGGTTTTCCGATTTGATTTGGATTTTGGATTGGATCTTGATTGGATTCTTTTTGGTTTTTGATAAACGGTCGTCAGGTATGGATTATGCCTGGCAAGGGGTGAGTCGTTCTGCCCGAACGCGGTAAAGTGACTCATTCAGGTCGTCGGGTATGGACTATACTCGGCAAGGGTCCGGAGTGACCAGGATTTGGCCTAGGACTTAGGCCCCCCTACTATCGATTATTGTTTTAGGTCGTCGAGTATGGACTATGCTCAACAAGGGTCCGGAGTGACCAGGATTCGGCTTAGGACTTAAGCCACGGCATTACTTACGTCCAGGGACACTGGACTACGGTCGTCAGGTGTGGATTGCGCTTGGCAAGAACCCGGAGAGGTTAACTCAGCGTCCAGGGACACTGGACCACGGTCGTCAGGTGTGGATTGCGCTTGGCAAGAACCCGGAGAGGTTAACTCAGCGTCCAGGGACACTGGACCACGGTCATCAGGTGTGGATTGCGCTTGGCAAGAGCCCAAAGAGGTTACGGATTTGGATATCGACCCGGAGAGGTCTTGGATTCGGTTGTCGGATAAGGATGGATTAATAACTCAGTCTTCGAGTACGGATAGGCATGGGATTGGCTATGGTCTTTGCACATCGGATACGGAATTATTCAAAACACGCCTTCTTATCACAAGGCATGTTTTGGGGGGCAAATGTTATCCCGCTTTTTGGTCAAAGCCGGAATATCAAACAAATCGACAGAAAAGGATGGATATCAGGATTGGAAATCGATTGGAAACAAGGCTGCGATGGATGTCGTCAAAATTTGACCGGGCTCCAATCGGGACGGAATCGATTGGAGATGATGATGAGGACTAGGAGAGGCTACATTTCAAATTTCGAGTCAATCCGAGTTCGTATGCTCAAGATATCGCCAAAAGGAAATGGATGAAATAGGCTAGGCTCGAATCCATGATGAAAGATTGGTTCGAATCGATCACAAGATCATTGCGTCGAATCCATCATGTTCGACTCCATCAAAACACCCTCCACGTTCGAATCCATCCAAGGCCTCCTGTGGTTCGAATCCAGATATAATATTTCCAGCTTCGAATCGATCAATGGGAAGGTCTTCGAATCCATGCAGTTGAAGCCTTCGAATCCATCCAGACATAGTTGCTTCGTATCGATCGAATGGAACACGTCACGATCGATACGAACGAACCCTTGTTCGAATCCAGGAATGAACGATGACTTCGAATCCAATAGCTCGAATCCAATGGAACGTTCCCACCTTCGAATCGCTTCAAACAATGAAGTCTTCGAATCAATCGATTAAGGTTACCCAGATCGATTCGAAGGAAGCATGTCTTCGAATCGATCACCTCGAATCCACCACGTCTACATAGCTAAAACCCCGGCCACGACTCAGTAAAGCTAGGAGAAAAAGGAGGATCGACTCGAAGGAAGCGCTCCACGTCATCCCAGAAGCGCGCGCTGGATCGATTCGAACGAATCGATTCGAAGGAAGATCGATTCGAACCAGGATAGTCAACCAGAAACGCAACCTTGAATCGATCATAACTTGAGATCTACACATCCAAATGCCATGAAATTTTCACAGTAGCTTGATCACATGTTGAAGAATGTTCACACCAAATTTCAGCTCGTTTGGACAATTTCTTGATCGATTCGAACGTAGCTTCGAATCGATCCCAAAGTGGGCCCGAATTTCCAGAAAGCGGGCATGTGGGCCCCCTAACGTACTGGAACTGGTCTCCCTTCAGTTTAGGCGAAATATCAGCCTCCTACACCTATAAATAGACCCCCAGGTCATTCAGAAAAGAGGTCGGACAATTTTGAGAGCTAAGAAGCGCCCGGACTCTGCCAGATTTACTCCAGATCATCATTGCTGCCTTAGATTCAGATTATAATCATAAAATCCGTTGTACTACGCGATAGGAAATTGTAATCTTCAAGCATCGATCAATAAAAGATAAAAACTTTGGAGTGGACGTAGGCCGGAGATAGCCGAACCACTATAAATCTCGTGTTTTTGTTCATTATTTCTGGATTGCTGTTTGTTGCTTGTTTAGATCTGTGATTTGTGTGTGAATACTGTTGATTCGTATTCATACGCTGGTGCTTTCACTACACTTGGGGTTTGTGACCATTTTTGGTGCAAACAGAATTTATTCGTGTATTTTGATTTGCTAACTCCAGCTTGAAAAGGTGAGTTATTCACGCTTGACATTCATACTTATAAAATTGTGAACTGATAACAAGTGAATGTGTAGAATTGTTATATCATGTTATACCTACCTGTGATATGAATTATATGATGTTAAACCCTAGTTATAACCCGTGACATCATCCGATATGTTATATTCTGTTATATTGTTTATTTTATTCTGTTTCTCACACTGCAAGTTCCCTGTAGAATAAAATCACTATGGGTTGAAATGATACATACCCGAACGGACTCTAGAATAGGAAAAATCATTACGGGCTGAAATGATAGGCCTGGGCGATTTTTATTTACATTTTTATTGACTTGGGATTGCGGGTTTGAAATGATAGAACCTAGATTTTTCTTTGTAAATTACGGATTGAAATGATATATTATCCATATCACTTGACTTAGGTTAGAAAATATTATACAGACCCGTGGTTATTTTATATATTTTTCTAGAAATTTTTAAGTATTTTAAAATGTAAAAATGATATTTTGATTTAAATTGAATTTAAAATGATTTAATAAAGTGTTAGTGATTTTTCTATGATTTACAAGGTTAAATAAATAAATGGTAAAAATTGTAATTTGAAATATAACTAAATTTGAAAATGTGAGATTTGTTTTAAAAATGGAAGTTTAAGTAAAGAAAAAAAAATGGAAATTAAGTTTTATTTATGAAATGGAAATTTAAAATTTAAGTGTTAAGTTAATTGTTAAAAATGCAAAGAATAGGAAAATTGTACACTTAGATTGAATAAGTGAATTACTGAAAATTGGATTTTATTTATAAAATTATACTTTATAAAACCATGAGTTAAAGGGTATTTAAGTGAACATTTTTGAAGTGGGAAAATATGATTTTATAAGTTAAAATGGTTAAAATTGAAGTTTAATTGTTTCTGTAATTTTTGTATAAATCTGGAATTTATTTAGTAGCACTTCAGAAATGCTATCGTTTTTGGAATTAACTTAAAATCTAAACTAATAGATACTGCAGCACTTTGTAAGTGATGTGGTTGATGCAAATGAACTAAAAGCTAAATTAACTAAGGGCTACTGCAGCACTTGGTAAGTGTTGTGGTTGCAGAAAGAAAATCTAAATCTGAAATTAATTAAAAGAGCTACAGTAGCACTTGATAAGTGCTGTAGTTTGCTGAAATGAGATTTTCAAATGTAATTGAACTACTGCAGCAGTTTTGTAAATGTTGTTTTTGCTGAATTGAACTAATTTTTCAAATTGAACCCTGAACTACTGCAGTAGTTTATAAATGTTGTCTTTGCTGAAATGAACTGTTTTCAAATATAACTTACCACAGCATTTTCTAAGTGCTGCGAATGCTGAAATTTCAATGTTTTGAAGTATTTAACTAAATAAACAAGCTTCAAAAGTGCTAAATTTTTGGGAATTAAATATTTGATTTGAAAGAATATTGACTTTATTTTTAAATGGTTTAAATGAATTATTTTGATTGCAAATATAAACCATTTGAAAAGTATAACTACGGGTTATAATAACGATTGGTTGTTAAAAAGACCGGGATCGGATATGGACATACTCTCTGTCGATACCAAAAACCACTTTAACAATTGTGTACGCGATGGAGATTCCAGAATGAAGTAGGATGGTGGCGACGATCCTAAAGGTATATTTACGTGGATCCAACTCCCGTGAGTTGGCATAAGGTGGCTAAAACAGGAGCGATTCTCGGGCCAATGAGGTAGCACCTCTGATCGGACACACTTCTTCGATACCATTCTATTACTTTTGTGATTGACTGGGTGCACCCCTTGATTTTTGGAGTGTGGCTCGAGGTGGGCGGTAGTGGCTGCTATGCATTTTCACCAGCCCGGATCTATGTAGTTAAAGCGCTCGACAGATTCAATGCGGCGGAGGTGCAAAAAGTCATAGCGGGGATACAGCGAGGATATAGCGGGATATAGCGGATGACTTTAAAATAGCATATAAAACTCCTACTTATTGTTTTTACAAATATATAAATGGTAATTAAATGAAAAATTAACATTCAATTGAATTATAATTAATGCATAAATAATTTTAAATAAAAACATGTGCGAATATACTGTAAATAAACATAAAACTATTATATCACATAACTGAATTCAGTAGAATATTAGAATATTTTCATTTATGTAAATATATTAAAAATTCAATTAAATAAATTAATTTCATAATTCTTATAATGTATAAATGTCATTTTTCAATTCATTTCTTTTAAAGAAGATATAGCGGAAATAGCGGAATACAGCGGGAATAATGGGATATAGCAGAAATAGCGGGGCTTAAAGCGAAAAGGCTATATTTGGGGCTATATGGAAAAATCGTAGCGGTAGAAATCCGCTATGAGATATAAGAGGGTTATAGCGGGGTAATAGCGGGGCATTAACTGCACAGGCCCATATGCGTAATTGGTATATCTACCCTGGTATTGCCTTATTGTGCCGTGTCACCTAACATATCGAACTTTACTACGAGTTGGGATTTGTGCCGTAGCCTATGGAGTATTGAGGGTAGCCCCCGATTTGGGAGTATGCTAATACTGGATAGACTACTGGGACTATTACGTGTTAAGGTGGAAAATGTAAAGCCTTAATGCTATTTAAAAGTAAGTTTATTTTATTATTAGACATTATTATAATAGCGAATATTACTACACAGTAGATAGTTTAACGGATCCTTAAAGAATGGGCGATCCCAAGCATTCTTTAAGTTACTTGTACCTTTTATTACAGTTCACTTGAGTTGGTTTACATTGTATAAGTATGTATGTCCTGACTCGAGTGTTTGTGTTTTGCTTTACGCTCGGGTCAGCCTAAGTATCAGCTTTGGATCTCACCTTCTGGAGCTAGGACTGCTGGAGATCATCATTTATCTAGTTGCTATCTATTTCCATTCAGTATTTCTATGCCAGTTTATGTATTAGAGACATATGTATTTGGGATTTCTACTGTACTTGTTTCAGAACTGTATTTGTTTTTCAGACTATGTATCTGTTTTTGAGACTATGTAATTGTAGTGGCTTCATGAACCACTATTTATTTTATTCTTCCACTGCGAGTTATTCTGATATTCTGTGTCTGTGATTGGTTTTTATTTGCTCCAAATTTATTTACAATCTATTTTTTTTGTATTATTCAAGTCCGACATGTGTGGATTTATTGTCGATTTGAATAGTCCAAAATAGTGGGTCGTTACACATGTCATGGCTATTTCATGCTTTTGGCTTGATTATATTGATGTAACTAAGTAGGCCTGCTTGGTTAGGGGCATATTTGGCATAAATAGGCTAAGGCAATAGTCCTTATAGTTGGGCCAAGATAGAGTCAATGTACTGTTATTATATCTCCTTACATATTTTTGTTTTTGTATCTCATATTACACCCATGATCTTACACACAAAAGATGATAATAAATGAGACCTGTTAATATATAAGATATGTATGTCTACGAGATGCTATACTCGATCTTTGAGTGCTGCTAAAGCTCTAGCTCCTTCATCTTCAACCGCTAAAGCTTCCTCTTTGGGCGTTAGGGCTAGTAATTGCTCTTTAGTCACAGGTTACCGACCGTCATAGCTAGGATCCCATAGACTAAGTCAATACTACTCTGACTCTTAGGCAATTAGACACCGTAGCCACTACTCATGGGCTGCCTAGGGAAGACATTCTTCTGTCGACTGTGGATATGCTCATGCTCCCTCGAACGGATACATTCATATAGCCGCTACCATTGCTTAGCAGGGGCTCCACCTTCACTCTACACTTGGACAGTTAGAGTACTTGTGTATTTTAAGGTTGTGTCCTTCCAGCTCCAACCATGCAGATATGTCATATTGATCTGTTTATACGTCATGTTTATGGGGGAGTACCATTCGCCTTCTACACATCGCCAGCACATATTCTTATGCGCCATCAAGAGCAAGGTAGAACACTCATCCTTTTACTACTTTGTATTGGGCAACTGGTTCAAGTTGGTTGAACATTTGCACTCTAGTATGTTCAAGCATGCGTATTTCTTCATAAAGGATTGGTTCTTCAGGTGTAATGAAGGTTGCTACCATAGTTGGCCTAGAAGAAATGTTGGAAAGGCTCAAGAAAATTTGGTTGGAAGCTAGGGACGCTTTACAACTGTTGAATAACGAGGCGCTTAGTCAACATGGATTATTAGCAGAAGGCCATTTGATTGGAAGGGTTAGAGCTCCCCTAGCTCAAAGATCTACCCATAAAGGGAAAACCAAGGCTTCATAGGCATGGAGTTGAGTGAGGAGCTATCAACATAGATTCCTCTTGTTAGTGCTAGCATAGTGTCCCTCGGTTGGGGATAAATATAGAAGTTTCTCCTTCCTTGACTAATCGAATAACATTTATATGGGATAGGCATAATGATAGCCTAAAAGCCATAACTACCTTGGTTGAGAGTTTATCCTCCTGGGATAGTGAAGTAATTATTTCTAATAGGGAGGAGTTCTTTGATATTGATCAGCCCAGGTTAGATCTGATAAGGAGTGCTAATGTAGATCAGGTGATGCATGTTTCTTTTTGTTCTAATGAAGATGAAGTCGCTGGAGGGCATATTTCCTTCTTCCACTACCCATTAGATCCAAATATTGTAATAGAAGTGGGGGATACATGATCCATGGACAAGATTCAATGGAAATTGGACTTAATGAATGAGCTTAGCAGTTCGTTCGATAGTTTTGGGGACACACCAAACACGCGCTCATGCATATTGCACTCTGAGTTGCCAGTCCTTAGCGAATGGTTCTAATGTTTCTTATTTCTTTTGTTTGTAGAACATATAACTTCCCATAGGTGGCTCAAGATGACCAGTAAGAAAATGGATAAGGATCCTAAGAAGAATAAGGCAGTGGTCTCATCTTTCAGACCTAGTCAAAATGTGGGTCAAGTTGCCATAGGGTTAAAGATAGGAATGACAATTACATATTGCCCTACCGATGATAAGGCTGACAAGGAGGATAGAGATCCTCACAAGCACACCTGCCCTTTGCAAAAGTCCAAGTCTAGGATGCCACTTCCCCTCCAAAGTCTTTATTGTTATCTCCTTTCATTCATTCAGGTTTTGATGTGTCTGATCACCAGGAGAAGATTGGTACAATAGGCTATTCTAAAGATGTCCTAATGACTCTTATGCCTAGAGCAATCATTAAGCCCTCGACTGTAGAAAAGGGGAAGACTACAGTGGTCATGGATCCAAATGAACCAACGTACAATTAGTTTGAGCAAGATTAAGGCCACGAAACCCAATGACTAGGCTCTTGGAGAGTGCTCCTTCCATCCAGTTCCTAAAGTTACTCATCACCCTTAGCAAGTTTGTCATAGATCTGAGATTTTTGTCTGAGTTTCATGCCACAGTAGTCTAGGCTGGGGAGTGATAGAGTTAGGGGTATGCCCTAGCGGCAACTGTGTAATTTGTTACATAAATCTAACTCGATAACCAGTCTTGTTCAAAATTAAAGCTGTTTCCTTTCTGTTATATATTGTTACAAAATGTTATAAATAATTAGTTGGTTAATTTAAGTGTGTATATATCAGAAAATCCATAAATAATATTTTTGTGATAGCCGTCACAAATAGTTGTAACCATGAGTATTATATTGCAATATGATAAGCTCATTGTTTTAAATATTCCTAGTCAATATGTATTGAGACTGGACATTAATGCATCCGTTGAGACTAGAGTACGTACCGCTCTCCAAATGTTGAGTAGTGTATTACTTATAGTTGCTGGGGGCACCAAAGGGTTACATATTTATAGTTATTGAATAACTATGGGATGACTCACCCGATAGTTTTTTGTTGGTTAATATAACTAAGATCAAATGAAAAATATTAAAGTAGCTAATTTACATGGTTCTCTTAAGTTGAGAATACTATTGATCTTCAATATGAAAGCTCCACTTTGATTATAGTTAAATCATGGCACGGTGTCTATCGAACAACTATAGTTGGGTCGAGTGGAAGTAATGGAAGTGATATAAGTAGAATTGGATTTTACCAAAGGATGTGTAAGTGATAAATAATTGTCACTATCAGGTATCGCTTATAATAAGTAGAATTGGAGTTTACCAAAGGATGTGTAAGTGTTAAATTTAGCAAAAATGTCACATCACTAGCAAAGGTGACATATGAATATGAATATTCGAATTGTTCGATATTAATCGCTGATTGAATTTACACTTTTGAATCGTACAACCGTAATGATGAATTCTCCAAAAAATCACATGATTTAATTAATTTATAAAATATTGTAAATTAATTAATATTTTTTAAAATATTATTTATTATTTAATTTATATGTTGTTTGGGAGTTATTTGTAATTATTTGAATGCAATTATAAAAGTTATATTTGCATGCATCGATATACGATATCGGTGTAACTTTAAAAGGTTTTAAATAAAAGATAATTTCTTAATGGGTTTTGAAAACATTTTTCCATAAGATGGCAATAACAATGGCTAACTAAACATGGAGGGTGGTCTTAGATTTGATTGAGAATTGATGAGAAATAAAGAGGGAAGTTTCTAAAGAAGAAATTGAAAAGGTTTCAATGACTCCGTTAAAAAAAATCCTTTCCTTCTTTCATTAATTCATTCTCTTTCAAATTATTTTTCTTTCTCTCCTCCATACCATGGTCGAAAATTGAGATTACATCTAAACCAAAAAAAACCTAAACCAATGAAAAAAACATCAAATAAAACAAAACACAAGTGGTCCATCCATCTCTTGCAAGGATTGGGTGTGGATATTGGAGTTCTAAGGAGATTTCTTCATTCAATGTACATTCTCTTCGCAACATCTCAAGGTAATAATTCTAATTTCATTTATTCATCATTCACCTTATTCATATGATTTGGATCCATCACATATTTCATCTCATCTGAATATTTATTTATTTGGTTACATAGATTAGATCCCCTTTTGCTACATCTTAATTAATTATACATCTTCACCATGTTATTTTGATTTGGATCCGTTTTAAGATATACTTTGATTGCTTACCTATTCATCTTGACGTCATTAGACATTTAATTAATTGTTCATATTGACTATATAGTTTAGATCTGAAACCTTTGGAAGACATACATACATACATACATACATACATACATATATATACATATACACATATATATATACATACACACACACACACACACACACACACACACATATATATATATATATATTGACACATATATGTACCTGATTTTTTCTATCCACTTTTTATTGTTTTAAATTTGCTATCTAAATATATAAAAAATTGATTGAAATCTAAGTTTTAACTAATAATATAATTCTATTACTCATTCAAATAGAAAACATATGTAGTTTATTAATGTTTGTACATGTTTTGTATTTGTTACTTTGAATACAAATTTTGGTTATTGCATACTTTTGAAAGTTTAAATAAACTTTATAAACATAACTGGACTTTTGTGCAAAATATCATAAACCCTTGGATTTCCTTTCAAATTGAAGTTAGACTTCAATTTGTTACTTTGTTTTAAAGTATATACTAAATTATAAATTTTATCATACAGATGTTGTTTTAAGTTTAAAACATTATCTATAATGATTTGTATATATGTGTGTATATATATAAATATGTATTAATTTAACATAAGATTTATAAAATGAACTTTTTTGTAAAATCATAATTTTAATCTTAAAACATTTCTAACTTTGAAACTAGATTCAAAATTGTTATTTTTAATTTCAAACTTATAAAACAACGAAACTTAATTTAATACATTTATATGTATGTGTGTACATGTATGTATATAAGCTCTATTATATATATGTATGTATCTATGTATTTTAAATAATATTATGGATAACAAAGACATATATGAAGGAAACATCATCTATTTACACTTCTCATATATTGCACTTATTCAATATACACTGGAGTATATTTGGATATACTTATATTTCTTGCATTGTTTAAATTGATCATTAATGACATTTAACAAATCATCAATCTAACCAGAGAGAGAGAGAGAGATGAAAGGTTTTTCTCTCCAATTAATGTTATTCATTCCTTTAATTAATTGCACAGGTATTAGAGAAGGAAACAAAGGTTTTCTTTTCAAATTAATTTTAATAAGTAGTTGCTATACCTATGGGTGTGTTTGATACACTCATTCATTAAAATTTATATCAAATTCAAAATCTTTCAAACTAATCAAATAAAATGAAGGATTTTATTTAAAACATCTTTTATATTGGTACTAAAATCTCTTTAGACTTCATAGGCCCAACAGATCCAAAAATGATTTTTTTTTTAAAATTTACAGTTTAACTTCATCGCGGGCTGGCCCAATTCTAATAGGGAATAAATTGGTAATAAGAAGGTGCAATAAAGGCTTCAGATCTTTGACCATCCAAGGATATTCATGGGAAGGATCAACAAATTAAAGCTCCTATTGATGTGGTCGAGGATTTAGAAAGGTCCCATACCTCTGAGGTGGAACAACTCAAGGAAGCCCTCATGTAAGAGACGGAGAGGATAAAGATAGAGCATCGACCAAGGCTTAAGGCGATGAGGGATATGTATAATTAGAAGGCAATGAGGTATATGTACAATGAGAAGGCGGTGAGAGTGAACATGACATTCGATATCACTATTGCTAAGTACAAGGAACTGGTGGAGAAGATTAGGCTACCACCATGAGTTTGGAGAAGGACTTGGATGAGTTAAAAAAGATAACCGAGAATGGAAAACGAATAAGGTGACTTTTAGGGCTGAAACTGATGCACTCATGGTTGAGAAAAGCACTATCACATGAGAAAAATTCTTTGGAAACTTGGCTAATCACAGTTCAGAAGGAAGCGGAAAAAATAGGCAAACGATAGGGTTCCATCGATGCACTCCTATATAAAGTATATTCCAAACTATATGCGGAGGGCTATTTGAGGTGGCTTGATGACTATAAGGAGGTGACAAACTCTAACCATAAAGGTATAGTTAGGGAGGATAAGGTGGCTAGTGAAAAGGAAGGTGGATCGGCATTCGATTTGGATGTCATTGATGCTAGATTTTTGACTAAAGAGATGGAGGCCATTCATGAAGGGTATGTCACATAAGCTACCCTTGCTAAGGAGGAAAGGAAAAGCTAGGGAGAATTGCCCCTCCGATATGTAACCATTGGGTCAGACCTCTTCCTAACTCATCTTGTATTCCCCCGTTTATGACGTTACCTTGATAGTGCTACATGTGTCAACATCTGAGGTTGGGGGTCTACCTCTTAGAGATTCTCTAGTTGTCCCAAAGGAAGGTAGGATAATCATCTATAGTCCCATGCATCTGCTTTTCTGGCTCACTCCCATCTAGGGTTATCTATATCTGACATTCCTTGTTTCCTTTTAGGTGATACATAGTAGTGAATCCTTTAGGAATGGTGCTTGCTTCTTCTTCTACTAAGCAGTTGAACCTGATGCTCTCTAATCCTTCTAGACCAACTGAGGAAGAGGAATAGCCTGAGAGGATTGCGGTTTTGTATAAACATATTGATGTCGAAATGACTAGCTACAAGGATGTATTAGAGAGTATATTGATAGAGGGAACATTCTTAGGTCCAACATATTAGCAAACTTTCCAGAAGAAATGTCAAGGGTGAAGATTAAAATGGCTGCGGAATTAGGATTGATGAAAAAGAAATAGGAGTAGATGGAGTCTATGGTATAGGCCAAAGCTAATAAGAATAAATAAGGTGCAATATCATCTCAACCCAAAGCTTCGGGGAAGGAACGCCACTACCCTGCCAAGTGATAGAATGTTTGTTAGCCACTTGTTTATTTTGATGCAGACACATTATGGATGAAAGGACTTAAGTCCACATTTACTGACTATGATTTCTTAAGGGCATAAACCCAAGACTTTTACCTTTGTGACTGTTTGGCTTGTATATGAGACATGGTGGATGACATTTTGGATGTAATGTGACTATGTTAGATGTTAATATGTTCTATGACTGATGTTTCACTTAGTCTGCATTTTGTATTTCCTATATGAATAGCTGCAAAAGCGTGCATATGTTTTATAGGAATTTTAAATGAAATTATCATACTTGACTAGGATTAGTTTCTACAATGTGTCTATACAATGTTGTTATTTAATCATTAGCTTACCAGCAACTTTCTTTTGTCATTCGGTGCACCTATACAGGATCATCACTGACAAATTCATCCAAATCAGGAACCTTTTGTGAAGCAATGTCCTAATATTCCTTTTGCATTTTCAACAATCGCTACCCAGTACACTCGTACAAGATCAAGCACTGTCAAGTCGATGGGGTAAGCGATTTTTTGTGAAATGCTTTTGTGTCCTAGTGCTTTATAATCTTGTTAACATTTCAAGAAGTAGTCCACCAACGTAAAGATAGACACATCTCCTTTAATTAATCAAGGGAGATTCGGTCTAGTTGTTTTTTAGCACATCTCCTTTAATAAATCTAAGGGGGTTTCGTTCATCATCCCTATAAGTGATACAACTTTCGAGTATCCATTAGCACATCCTTTTTCAAGCGTTGAAAAGAGGATTCGGCTATTAGTCCCTAGAGTACGTCTCCTTTTTCTAAAAGGTGATTTGGTTCTAAGGTGTGGATGCATTCCCTTTAATGAGTCTAGGAAAATTCGGTTCGTAGTGTGTTGTGAAAATATCCCTTGTGAGGATTTGTTCCATAGTTAGAGTGTTTCCAATTCCCTTGTCTTGGGTTCGGGCAAGTTTGTTTGTGATGTTACATTGGGAATACTTGCTACACCCAGAAAAGATAATTCATAAGGTGAACTACCTATTCGATGACCATGTTTGGATCGTAGGTAAACTGGTTTACTGCTATTAACCAAGGTTTACACACCACATTCGGGTGGCCCCCAAGTGTGTAGTAACCCTACTGTATAGTTCCAAGGTATTAGGAATTTTAATCGGTACGGGCTACATGCTTCTAATGTAGTGAGAATGTGTTGGCCACTTATCATGGTTTCACATACCCTATCGCTAAGGTTCAGTAAAACTGGGACAACCGTGGCATCCCTAAGCTGCAATCCAAGCAGTTATAATAACCGGCGCCTGAATGAAAACCTAACACAATCAAATGTCAGAGCATGCGCATTTATTAATTACTACAACAGAGTTCCTTTTATTACATGATAATAACATTCGAATAAAACAAAGTAGATTAAGTAAAGTAATGATGGAGGTTCTAGGCATTCCATGTTTTCCTGAACACTGCTCCATCTACCATGGTGAGGATGTATGCTCTATTTTATAGGTCCTTGTTGATAACATATGGTCCTTCCCAGATCGGCTCAACTGCCCCTTGGTTGAGGGAAAATTCACTTTAGGACTACATTTACTTTCTTAAGTGGGTGATGCTTAAACCTTAGAGTTATAATGCTTTGCTGCCTATTGTTTGTGTGCCGCTACCTTCAAAGCAACTTCATCCCACTTCTCTTCAATTAGATCCTGGGACATATTCAGTAATTACTTATTTTCCTCTAGGTCATAATGGATTCGCATATATGATGGGACTGCAGTTTTGATGGAAAGCATGGCCTCCAATCTATAAGCCAATGCAAAAGGAGTATGCCTCATTGCTGTCTTATAAGAAGTGTGATACACATCAAGTGCCAGTGGAAGCTCATCCATCCAAGCTCCCTTGGCCTTTTCCAAGAGCTTATTTTTGAAGGTCTTTATAACTTTGTTTACCGCTTCGACCGATCCATTGGCATGTGGGTGTGCCACTGTAGAAAAGTTTTCCCAATTCCATGCTACCCTCGGGAGTCGGCAAACTCTTCACTATTGAACTACAATCCATCGTCCGAGATAATTTAAGGCGGAACTTTGTGCCTACATATGACATTACAGACTAGAAAACTGATAACCTTGGTGGAGGACACCTTGGTGGGTAGCTCTTATTCTACCCATTTTGTAAAGTAATTTACTGCACTATAGCGTACTTAGCACCACCTCTAGCCATGGGAAGTTCTCCAATTAAATTAATTTCCTAAATAGCAAAGGACCAAGGACTGACTATGTAAGCTAATTCTATGGGAGGTAACTTAGGGATCTTGGAAAACCTTTGACATTTATCACATACTTTAGCATACTCCACCATGACATGACTCATAGTTAGCCAACATATCCAAATCGTAAGATCTTCTTTGGAGGGTTTTCTCCTAGTATGATCCCCATAACTGCCTTTGTGCAGATTGTCAAACGGTTTACAATCTTCTATTACAGTTATACAACTCAACAATAGGTCCAAAAATCCTCTTCGATATAAGATGCCATCATGTATTGTAAAGCGATGTGCTAGTAAGATTCCATTAGTCAAGTATTCGATGATGGGGTTATCTACGTTTCCTCTCCATCAATCCTGGCAATGGTATTGGCCCCTTCAAAGCTCCGCATTGGCAAATTCATCACAGGGACCAATCTGAGGAGCGACCCATTTCCAGAGCTTGCTAACATCGTTAGGTCATTTGCATCTTGATTTTCCTTCCATGGGTTATGCTTCATCATGTAATACTCCAACAAAGCTTTTGCCTTCTTCAAATAAGACACCAATCGTTCTCCTTTGGCCTGGAATTCCCTTAGCATTTGGTTCATCACTAGTGGCTAAGGGAATTCCAGGCCAAAGGGCATACTAGAGATAGCCTAAATGGCTAGTTTGTTAATACTTAGATAGCCTAAGTGCTAGAGATATCCAGGGTGCACTTGGTTCTTCTTTAGCCTGGAATTCTTGTTCTAAATTCACTTTCAGCCACTTGAAGTTCTTTTGCTATCTCTAGTTTGGCTATAAGTGCCTCATACTCTACCTTATTATTTGTTGCTCCAAATTCCAGCCTTAGGGCATGCCGTAGCTTTCATCTTTTAGGTGTGACTAGAACTACTCCAATGCCTCACCATATTCATTTGAAGCTCCATCTACGAACACCCACCATTTAAGAGCTTCTTCCTCTTGGGCTCCTACTTCATCGTCTCTAATAGTAAATTTTGCGATAAATTCTGCTAAGTCTTGTCCCTTGGTCACCGTTCGGGGGTGATAGGTGATTTCAGATTAGTTCGACCCAATACTCCATTTTAGTAACCACCCTCGAAGTGTCGGAGCGATGTAGGACTTGCCTAAGTGGTTAGTCTATTGATAATTAGATAGGATGTGACTAAAAGTAATGCCTTAGCTACTGAATGTGATCAGTAGACAGTAAGCCAACTTCTTCAATCTCGGATACCTAGACTCCGACCTGGTAAAGCGTTCGTTGATGTAGTAAACTGGTCACTGCACCCAATCTCCTTCTCATACCAATGCTGCATTCAAGGCATGGGCCGAAACTACC
This sequence comes from Allium fistulosum, assembly GCA_030737815.1. Classification (NCBI taxonomy): domain Eukaryota; kingdom Viridiplantae; phylum Streptophyta; class Magnoliopsida; order Asparagales; family Amaryllidaceae; genus Allium; species Allium fistulosum. The sequence continues at coordinate 1,397,937,334 of CM060902.1, forward strand.
ATGTAGAGGTACATGTTTTCCCCTTCCATAGGTGTAGACGGGATATGTGATTTTTGCAAATGCTTCATATGGTTATAAATGTGGCTAGGCACTAATATTACCAAATAAACTTTCCATTCTCCTTCTTTAGTGCCTCGAAGAATGAAACACACATCTACTGCCTTAGAGATAAATTGACTTCATGCCACTATCTTCCTGTTCAAGCATTGCATTTTCTTCCATGTCTTTAGGATTTTGACGGTTGAACTTGTTCCATGTTTGCTTCTATGCCTCTAGCTTGTATGACGAAACCAATTAATTTCTGATAGGAAACCCTAAAAGATCATTTCAAGGAGTATAATCTCATGCCATATTCCTAAAGCACTCGAAACATCTCATCTAGATGGTAGATACGATTATCGACTTTTCTAGACTTTACCAGCATATCATCTATGTATACCCCCATTATTCGACCAATTTTGTTAACAAACATCTTGTTAACAAAACATTGATACGTGGCTCCGGCATTTTTCAATCTAGAGGGAATGACTTTGTAGCAATATAATCCTAGCTCGCTGATGAAGCTAGAATGATCTTAGTTGGGGACATACATTGCTATCTAATTGTATCCATAATAAGCATCCGTAAAAGAGAGTAGTTCATGCCCTATTGTTCCATCCATCAATTGGTCAATTCTCAAAAGCGAGAAACAATCCTTGGGGAAAGCATTATTCGATTTTGACAAGTTAATATATGTCTGCCATTTCCCATTCGACTCCTTGACAACATTGGATTTGCTATCCAATCTGGATAACAAGACACCCTAATAAAGCCGCTTACTAGTAAAATCTTAACTTCTTTGTTCAAGGCTACTGATCTGTTGGGTCCTATACTCCTTTTCTTTTGTTTTACCAGGGTTGTTTTTGGATCGATGTTCAATGCATGCATGTAATGCTATGAGAGATCCTACACATGTCGGCATGAGAGATCCTACACACTTACATAATTTCATAGAAGTTCCATAAATCTCAACCATGTCTTGGTAAAACAAACAATAATAATTCGGGTGCCATCCATAGCCGAATATAAACATAAGCAAAAGAGATGGTTCATGTATTATTCACTTTAGATTTAATGTTGGAGTTGAGATTTGATGTGGCTCTTAAATCCCTAAGTCTTTTCTTCGATTAGCTTTACTTTCCTCTTCTAATCCCTTGTTTAATGATCAGTCTCTCTCTTCATTTTGATTGTTTTTGATGTTATAAAAATAAGAGAATGATAATGAGGGGGAGAGGGTTTATGGTTTGAAAGATAGATCTACCTATTTTGCCCCTCTCATATATTCTCTTATATGTTAAGTTTTTTAAAACAATCTCATTGCTTAATTTATTAAAGCATGACCTTGTTAATAACCAATTCTCATTCTCCTTAATCATTTACAATATTCTATTTAATCTATCCAATTAAATGCCTTAAGTAATGTTAAAATAAAATTAGAGGTGTCATAGGACTACTAACCCTAGCTCATTACCTTGTTTCACCTATTCGTGCCAAACACATTCTCTAATAATTCATGCCATCCTATCCTCTATCTTAGGTGATTGTTGGTGATAGCTCGACCATCCCTTTCGAGGGGAATTTCTTTTTCATTCTCTCTATGATTGCTCGATCTTTGTATGCGGCTACCATCATGGCTCCTATACTGATTTCGACAATCATATAATCCTCCATTGACAAATACTTCAGCAAGGGCAGGAGAATTTTGATGAGAGAAGCGTTAGCTATGATCATCCCTGGTTTAGCACCGTCCCTGTTCGGTTTGATACCAAATTTCTCCTCGGGTCTAGATTTAGTCTAAAATCTTACTCCTTTAATCTCTCTAGCATTTCCTCTCCTAGCCCACTGACTCTCTTGATTAGATTCACCATTAGAGTTCGACCTCATTCTCCTTCAAGATACTTAGAATGAGATTATCACGTGCTCCAATGTTGTGACCAATAGTTTGAGTCTGCCCCAAGCATGTCATGAGTTGGTCCACCGTTGCTTGCCGTTGGGCAGCGAAATGTTCGTTCAGTTATGTCCACACTCTATCCAGTTCACCTCTGATAGTTACATCTACAAGCAATAGGAGCGCTTATCGAACCACCATCCTGATTATTAGCTATCTGATTGGGTGCGTGATGTTCTCTGCATTCCTGTTGGTAGCACCAGCCTTGTTCTTTGATCTTGGAGGCATGTTAGAAATTAGTTCTTAGTGAAAGCACCAAAAATGTTTCCTCAAAAAATGGGCAAACACCTCTAAGTTAGTTTTAGAAGAATTGTGAGTAATGGGTATAAAACATTGCAGTTATGTGTATTTAAGTTTATTTTAAGAGAGCAGATTGCAGATAAGTTATACAAGAAATAAGTTGAAGTAAATTAAAGAGCACCAAGATTAATAGTAGTTTGGCTAGAATGTGCCTACATTTATTGTCTATTTTCATTATTCTTCTTATTGATCCTTGATACAATACTTGGAATACAAAATACAATGATCTGTTGCTCATTACAAAGTAAGATATAAATCCAATCAAGTTGTATCAATGGTTTCTATTTAGCTATTCTTGGCTCATTATCGTTCAAACCTTTAGTATGATGGAGATATACAAGGCTAGCCCAATAATCCCACAATAATAGGTAGTTCCTATAAATATCTTATTAGGTTCAGCTATGGGGTCGGTATTAATTCAACGGTTCTGCGGCTCCTTGGTTTGGTAGTAGAATACTGAACATAAATATTTTTTTGATGGCATACTACAGAACTAGAATTTCTGTTCGGTAGGGAAATACCAAACAAGAATTCTTATTTGATAGACTACCAAACTAACTACTTAGTCCTTGGAAAACTTATCTTTCCCTTCTAGTTTTACTCATGCTATCTTTTGATTTTCTTTCCTTCTTATGCTCACCTTTTAGCCAAGTGATGTTGATCCAATTACGGACCTTCCAACCATCTCTGTATTCCTTATCATCTTTTCATCTTCACCGTGCTATGGGTGAAAATACCCATAAAAACTATATTGATAAAATTAAGATGGATAATTTTTGGACGTGGATACTGCCATATCCATCCTCTTTTGGATTTTAGATATTTTTATATCTTTCAAACACAGATTTGGATGAATTTTAGATTTTTCAATAATCCATTAACAACACTAATTATAATTTTATCCATTTAATTTCTTTAGTTATATGCTTATGCCTAAATATAAAACACATACACACAAAAATGTTAACTACTCATACCCATCCACTAACATTTCAAAATTTATAAGCATCATACGATGGTTAGTTGGTTAATAATCAGTTAACAAAAAATTTACCCTTCAATGATATCACCAATGTCACCACTTCGTTTCGCATTTTATGATCGGTATCACATAATAATAAATATAGCGATAAATACACTTACAAAAATACAGGCTGTAATAGGGTCATCTATATCTTAAATACGCATATGCAAGCACACATTCAAAAAAAAAACATTCACTAGCGCACAAAGATTATATGATAACATAAAAGACATTTATGGATAGGTCAACCTAATCTAATCCTCAGTTTCTTATGTACAACCACTAATATCATCACTCCACTCACTGTAACAAAATACCCCTTTTACAATGGGCAATGCCCATTGTAATAGGGGTTTCGCAATGGGCCTAGGCCCGTTGTATTATGCGATGTTGTAATAGAGTGGATGAATTTTACAACGGTTATTGCCCGTTGCAATAGGAGTCTTTTACAATGGTTTTTGCCCGTTGCAAAAGGCTCTTTTGCAACTGTTTTTGCCCGTTGTTAAAAAGATTCAAATGACAAAAAAAAATAAAACTACTACAATGCACGTGTAAATTTTAAACTAATTTGAATTGAAACAAAATTATTATACTAATGACAACCATATTTATTCATATTTACTAAAAATAGCAAAAGAAAATTATATTTCAAAATAACAAAAAGATTTATCTATTCACATCATTCATAAAATTTTACATAGTTACAAAACATCGAATACAACCCTAAACTAATATAGCACGTAGTACACACAAATAATAACACAAGATTTAAAATTTAGACCGAACGACATTGAAGCAAACCTTGAACCATAATATTTTAGTTAATCAAAACCCATATAACATCTTTTTTCTTCAAAAATTCTTTTGCTTCTATTATGTCCTGCAATACATACAAAGATAATGTAAATTACATACATACATATATGTGTGTATGTGTGTGTATGTATAAGTATATATACAATGCATCAGGAACTTGGAAAGCAATACTGAAAATGAGAAGTGAATTGGCAGTGAACATTGAAAGGAAAATAGGAAATGGAGAAAACAATCGCTTGGTTTAACCCATGACTGCAATGTCCATGATCAAGGTGTTAATGTAGAGATAAAGTCTAACCACAGTAGTGGAAGCAACGACAGTCCTTAAACATAGTTGACATTAAGAGCACTGATGTGCACCTATTCCTCTGTAATAATTCAAAAGCAGGTAGTAATCCAAGAATATTAATCCGAGTCATTCATGCTCATCAACGGATCATGAAGATATTGAGGACAAGGCATTGACCTAAGCCATTCAGATGTCACCCCTAATACCTATCTAACCATTGCAACACGCATTGCCACAAGGATCGAGGGAGTTTTAGAAGCTCAAACCTATAACAAACCACATTCACATCTTTAGCTTACATAGTTGGAAATCCACAGATCCACTTAGGATAAATTTTAGTGTTAAACCTACATGATTTCCTAGAAAACTTATTATAAAAATAAACTTGTTTTTCACTACATCCGCATTTTGTCTCTATTCACTTTGAAAATGTACTAACATAGATATATTTTTCTTAAAAAAAGTATTAGTGCACTTTGAAAATACACAACTACAATCATAAATTATAATTTGTGCTCGTGCACTTTAAAAACGCACAAGCACGGTCAAAAGCACACTACAGTCAAAACCAAACTTATTTTTATTATAGGTTTCTAAGAAGTCCTAAAGTTGAAATAAGCTTTTTGTAGGGCTTTAATAAAATTTGTCCATCCCCATAACTTCATAATTGATGTCAACAGGAGCCAAATATGAATATTTGTTTCATATAAACTACAGTTAGTTGATCTCATTTATATATTTTGACAATTATGTATCTAAACAGCCATCCTAATCAACTATACTTAATCACGCACTATCGAAGTTAAACAAGTAAAACAATCTCCACAACATAATTACAGGTAGAAAAGCAAAGGAATGGTATGATAAGGGCTAACAAAAAGTGAATGATGTTGAAAGTAGTTCTTTTGCAAATGAGAGAGAAACAAAAAACATTAAAAGCAATGATACTCATCCTAATACTAGATTACAAAGAATGCAAGCATTAGAATTTCACATAGAAATAGACAGAATGAAGGTAATTTCGTGTTCAAAGCTGATGGGTCAAAAGGAGTTATTAATAACCTTGCTTGGTCTGAACTTATCAATCAAGTTAAGAACAAGACTAGACGCAGTAAATGAAGTAAGGTGAGTTCTCCATGATATTTTACCACATTCCACAAGTGACCACTATCTAGTGTTCATGCAGTTACATAGTGATGGATCAAAGCAGAAAAATATCCCTTTCAAATACAATAATATGTGGCCTAATATTTCTGAATATAAAGATGTGGTGGAAAGTGCTTGGTTAGTTGATAATGCAGGTAACCAACTTTTTAAATTATTGAAAAAACTGAAACAAGTCAAACTATCACTCAAGTAATGGAACAAAGGTAGAATTTCCGTGAATATTGTTATAAATCAACTAAGGAAAATAATAATAGATTATATCAATTGCTGCTAGAAAATCCCTTAAATCAAAAGGTGGTGCAAGACTATAAAGATAATCTTTTCCAACTAGAGTGCACCTTGTATAATCATGCCATTGAAAACCAACAAAAATATAAAACTAACTAGTTGAAAGATGAGGACCAATGCACAAAATTCTTTTATTAAAATATGTCAGGCAATAGAAATAGGAAGCTTCGAATGGGATACTAAATGAATTTGCCAACTTGTTGCAGATTCAATTACTATGCAGGAAATGGCAGTTTCTTATTTATCCCAGCCGACCCATGGATAAGAATGGTTATATAAGTTTTAACAGTATTCACATCTTTTGTGCTTAATTATGATAATAACAAGTTAAAAACACAACATATAAGATGACATACTTTACGATGATGGCAGTAAAGTTACTTAAAAGAGGGGAAGTTGAGCAGCATACAAATTTTAATTGCTAAATCAAATAATTATAAGTGCACGTGCTTATAGTAATGTAACTTTTTGTATATCTCTTTTCATTTGTTTATATATTTGTTAATATAGAACGAATTAAGAGAACTTGTTACACAGGAACCAAGCAAATATCAAACTATTATAACAACAAACGAAGGTTTCAAATTAAATATGCTAGCTTGTAAATAACTTTTAAAAAAGTCACAAAAATAACAAGTAAGCAATTTATGCTAGTACAAAGAATAAAACAAGTAAATAAACGAACAATAAACCTGATTATAGACAAGAAAAGAATATCCAAAGACATGAACTCTCTTACAGCCTTGCTTAAGTGCAGTCGTCAAACCAATAACAAGTCCACGTCCTCAAACCAAGAATAAGTACATCTACAATCTATTGCAACCAAAATTACTAATTAAAGCACCTGCGATGCGGCATCAGTTGATCTAAGATGCGACGTCGGATTCGAGGTGATGTTGCACGGTCGGGTTTGAGATGCGCCATCGGATCTGAGGTCGAGGTGGATATGCGACCGTGTTGGATCTGAGGTCGATACAAAGTGTGGTTGCGTGAGATGTGATGGCGCTGGGGTTTGACATGCGTGGAGATGAAGATGTCGGATGGAGGCTGCTAGGGTTTGAGGTGCTCAAAAGTTTTGTATAATTTTTATTTCTGGGATTAAATGAATAAACACAAAGAGAAGATGTGGTTTTGACTGCTTAATTATTTTTACCGACTTTCCAACGCGCCTCGCGTTTCATGTTATAAACAAAACTACCAAAATTAGTGCGTAAACACGTGTTTAACATAGCACAAAATTTTCAATTTTGATTTTTTTATATATAATATGTTAGTAACGAGATTAATTGTTAAAACATTCTCTTTGTATTTTATTTTGAAAAGCTTTGTATATAATTATATACTAATAACTGGAAAGTAAAACTAAGTCTATTAAAATACTGGTTGAATCTCCTATGACGTCTAGAATAATCAAAGATAATGGTAATCGGTTAAGAGTTGTCAAAAATTGGTATTTATTAAAATTGGTAAACTATAAATATTGTAAAATATAACTTTACAACTAGCAAAAAAAAGTTGTAATAGTTGACATCTTTTACAACGGCTGAAGAAAGTAGTTGTAATAAGCATCTAGTATAATGGGTGGGTGGGAATGAAAACCGGTTTTGAGTGCCGCCTATGAATTTTGAGTGCCGACATTTGTTAGTGTTTGTGGGATTTAACATTATTCTTACCTCATTTTTGTTTGGATAAAATTAATATTAGTCCTAATTAATTATTACTTATTAAGTATTAATTAATTAATACCATAATGAAACTATTAATTAAAGAAAAAATAACAACTAATGAAAATAATCGTGAAAATTAATTATTTAATTGTAATTATTAATTAGTAAAAATTAATTATTAAATGTTACTTCATATTTATTTACTATAATTTAATGTTAATTATTAACTGTTAATAATTAATATGTATATGTTATTAATTTTTAATATTAATTTTTAATAGTAATTATTAATCATAAATTATTAATATTTAGTATTAATTATAAATTGTTATATATTTAATATTAATTACTCAATATTATTTACTAATAACTGGAAAGTAAAATTAAGCCTGTTGGAATACTGATTGTATATAATAATTAGTAATTAGTGATTGCTTATTAATAATCATTAATTATTATAAGTTATAAATGATTAATATAATATTATTAATGATTAATTATTAAATATTAATAAAAAATATAATATTATTAATGATTAGTAATTAGTAATTAGTAATATAATATTATAATTAGTAATTAGTAACATATGATTAATAAATATTATTAATGATTAATTATTAAATATTAATAAATAATAAATAATAAATATTAATTTTAAGAAAGCATTGTAATTATTAATTATTGATTGTCGAACATTGGTAACAGACATTTATTACAACGGGCATTTTATGATCGTTGTAAAATTGGCATCGGTTAAAACGGGCATTTTATAACCGTTGTAAAATTGGCACCTATTACAACGGGCATTTTTAGCCCGTTGTAAAATTGGCACCTATTACAATGGGCATTTTAAGCGTTGTAAAATTGACACCTCTTACAACGGGCATTTTGTGACCGTTGTAAAATTGGCATCTATTACAACGGGCATTTCGTGAACGTTGTAAAATTGGCATTTATTACAACGGGCATGAAAGGATTGTTGTAATAGCATTCTATTACAACGGGCAGTCATTGCCCGTTGTGAAAGGGCCTTGTATAGGGCATCTATTACAACGGGCCTGTGATGCCCCACCTCTATGCTCATAATAACAAAGAGTATTAAAAGAAATACTGTCTATTATTACGAAGAATAAGGCTGGATAGGAGCGACCATCCGTAATTGGCCTTACACTAATATTGATTATCTCGGTAGGAGTGGTATATACTTTTCATTTTTCATCTATTATTTATTTACTCCTATCGACATATCCAATTATCAGTATAAAACAAACTACGATAGTTCATAATAGTTTAGGACATTAGATATAACAATAACACAGATAATATAAATGCGGAACACAGATTAACCAAAATCTCATATATATATATATATATATAACCGATGTCAGTTACAATATAGTTGACACGATACATATGATACAACTACAACTGTCGACTCTAGAAGTTGTATATACACGTACATTATCGACTAATATACATGAATACATATCAACCTATACAATTTGACACGACTACTACAAAATGACAAAAACAACTTCAGAAGATGTAAAAAGTCTTCATAACCTGAACCGCAACTCGAAGAAGGAAATCTACAACCTGAAATAACTCGGGTCTGACCCGAGTATTACATTCAAAAGAAAATAATACACGGGTCAGTCTAATTCAAACTCAGTTATTAGTGCATAGGAGCAATAATAATCAAACGTCAAATAGACGACAGTCATAGAAATTCCCGTCTATCCGACTCTTTAAACAAAGAAATCGGATAACAGAAAGATAACACTTAACAGTGTTAAACAATAAATCAGCAGATTTAAATCATCGACAAAGATAAGTGAAAAGAATATCAATGAAGATAATCTTAAAAACATCAGAATTGCCTAGACGACAATTAACAACAAAATCCAATTATTAAAGAATAATTAGAAACTCGGAATCTAATTATCGAATAGATAATTAGACACAACAAAATGATCACTCGAAATGAATCAAATAAAATTCCCAAATATGGAATTGAACACAAAGCAATTCAAACAATTGAAACATCAATTAAAACGTCAATACCGTGTGGCTGCAGTTCACGCATGCGTGCACTGCCTCGCCACTACCGTACGTCGAAACTGCAAAGGTCAAAGGGAAACCCATGCCAACAGATAATTAGAAAACACATAATCTAACTTATCTAAAAGACAATTAGATATCAACAAAATCATCAGATTAAAACAGAATCAAAATACGATTCAAAATATATTGAATTGGCCACACAAAACAATTCCAGGAATTGAAAGATCAATTAAAATGCTAAAACTGTTTTGGCTGCAGTACACGCACGCGTGTACTGCCTCGCCAAAACCAGATATAGCCAATTGGCCAGAGTCGAAAAGCAAATACTGTCAACAATGTCAATGCCCATACCAACAAGACAAAGTCAAAGACCATTTCTAAAACTGCCCGAGAAATTGTAAACTGGACAAAGTCAAAGCAATAATACCAACTCGAGATCAAGCTCAAGTCATTCCAGTAAAATTCAAACCAGAGGCAACTGGTATCAAGTGATACAGGCGTGTATATCCAAGATAAGGCAACTCAGCACAAAGCACCAAGGCTACAGGTGGAACAAACATGTGCGTAGCAGCAGTATGTACATGAAAACAACAATGGAATAATGTCAATCAGTTCAAATGTCCAAGTGAATTACAAACCAAAGAAGTGACGTGCACAAAGGTATAACATGTATGCACAGTAAACTGGACAGTGCAAATATCATACTTAAGAACAAAGGTTATAACAACAAAATGATCAACTCAAACCACAAGGGCAAAACTGCAGCAAGAGAAACTGCAGCCACCACATGAAGTATACAAGTTGCAATAAAAAGAAACAAATCAGTGATGCTCAAAGACCAACACAAAGTACACAAACACGGTCAGATCTGGACAGTACCATCAAAATGCAAGGAACAAAGCATGCAACAGGTCTCACTACATGGATGGGCAATCACCAATATGCAACAGCAATCATATATATGTGTGTGTGTATATATATATATATATATACATAATTGAAGACACAACAAGGTCAAATACACAACAACAAAGTCCAAGACCAATGAATTGCTATGGTCGATCAGGCAGCAACCAAAACAATACATCATGACTCGAATAAACAAAATTGACACACTTTGATGTGTCATATACTAACCAAGTATACATGAGCCAAAGTTAACAAGAACTTAATTGAAGCCATGGCAATCGAAGAATCAAAAGTCAAAGCTGCCAAAATGTCATCGCAATTACTTTCATGATCAAAGGCCAGCAAATTGTGGAAATCGTCACATAAACAAAGTCAAGAGCGAATAATATGAAGCACAGGAATGCAATGTTCCAATAGATCCAATTTTCTCAGTTCCAACAGGGACATAATTAAATAACTTGTAACCATCGTACAAAGGTGATTCCCACTACCAAGGCTCAAGTGAAATCGAGACAAGCACTGAACAAAAATGGCTAGAGCCGAAGTCAAAAGGAACATCAAATAAAATCAACAAATATTTAGAACGACAGTTAAATGAACAAGGTTGCAGACACACGAACAATGCAAATGTTACAAGTAAGAAACCCTAAACTATGTAACCGAAATCAGATATATCACAAGAGAGACTCTTGGACCAAGGCTACGCTGTGTAGGGATATTCAAATTAATGTATAACAAGTTCAAGTTGCAGGTCAAAGACATAATGACCGAAGTCTCGAGCCAAAAATGAGACTGCGGTTGTTTCAATCTAGTGATGAAAACACAGAGATGAACCAGAATTTCGCAAAGCATTTTCAGAAATCAAAATGGCCGAAGCAAGCACGATCAGTGTCAAAGCCAAAGTCATCAGAAAAACAAAGTTGAATTCACAAATCAAATTCAAAGTTGACCAAGTCAAAAATCAATGCCGAGATTATCACTTAATCAAACAGCGCAAATCGCAAAATTTAACAAGCCAAAAAAATCATCAAAGTAGAATTAGATGTGAGTGACAAGAGATCACTCACTTGGTTTTTGAGCAGCTGGACTATCGACGCAAGCAACAAATAATTGATCGGCAAGCAAGGATCCTCCAAATCGAAGCAATCATCCTCGGCCTCTACAATTTTATTTTATTTTTTTGTACAAGCCCTAACTTGCCGAAGGGGAACGAACGAAAACGAGCCACCATTTTTTTTCGTTTTATTTAGGGTTACGAATCCAAGTGAATGAAGGAAGTAAAAGGGGTATTGATAATTCTCACAGCACCAATTAAAACATGGCCCAAAAATATTTATAAAGCCCATGCCCTTTTTAACAAATTTTCAAAAGAATTTCTACTGATTAAAAACTCCAACAACAATTAACAAACGATATTAATCGTCCAATGACGATAATAAAATAAAAATGCGAAATCCCAGGTTGTTACAGACTCCCCTCCTTATAAAAATTGTGTCCCCGCAATTTTCATAATTAAGGTCGTCACTTACAATAAATTTTCTAACATAAACTGGTTAAACTAGAAAATAAAGGTAGGGAATTCAAACGTCAAAGAAATCTTCTAATTCCATAAAAGAAATTCACAAATTCTCAACAAAATCTAATTATCAAATAGATAATCAGAAAACAAAAAACTAATTAAATGTAATCATCAGCAATATTCAATTATCAATTAGATAATTTAAAATACAGAAATCACAAAACAGCAATATCTAGTTATCGATATGATAATTAGAAAACAGCGATTCAATAAAATCAGCATATTCTAGAATCAATTGGAGACTAGAAAATTTCATATCAATAAAATCAGCAAACATCAATTATCTAATTATCTCAAACGATAATCATAAAACAAATCAAATATCTAATTACCACAACCGGTAATTTAAAGTTTCAAATCAACAAATATTCAATTATCAAAAATGATAATCAAATTTCTCAAATCAACAAATATTCAATTATCAAAAACGATAATCAAATTTCTCAAATCAACAAATATTCGATTATCAAAAACGATAATCAAATTCTAAATTTAAAAAATATTCGATTATCAAAAACGATAATCAAATTTCTCAAATCAACAAATATTCGATTATCAAAAACGATAATCAAATTTCTCAAATCAACAAATATTCGATTATCAAAAACGATAATCAAATTTCTCAAATCAACAAATATTCGATTATCTCAAACGATAATCAAATTTCAAATTCAACAAATATTTAATTATCAAAAGCGATAATTAAATCTCAAATAAGCAAATATTTAATTATCAAAAGCGATAATTAAATCTCATATTAACAAATATTTAATTATCTAAAGCGATAATTAAATCTCAAATCAGCAATTATTTAATTATCAAAAGCGATAATTAAATCTCAAATCAACAAATATTTAATTATCTAAAGCGATAATTAAATCTCAAATCAGCAATTATTTAATTATCAAAAGCGATAATTAAATCTCATATCAACAAATATTTAATTATCTCAAGCGATAATTAAATCTAAAATCACAAATATTTAATTATCAAAAGCGATAATTAAATCTCAAATCAACAAATATTTAATTATCTCAAGCGATAATTAAATCTAAAATCAACAAATATTTAATTATCTCAAGCGATAATTAGAAACAACCAATATCCGATTATCAAAAAACGATAATCAGAACTCATATCAACAAATATCTAATTATCACAAGCGATAATTAGAAACAACAAATATCCGATTATCAAAAACGATAATCAGAACTCATATCAACAAATATCTAATTATCACAAGCGATAATTAGAAACAACAAATATCCGATTATCAAAAACGATAATCAGAACTCATATCAACAAATATCTAATTATCACAAGCGATAATTAGAAACAACAAATATTTAATTACCGATACGATAATTAAATCTCATAACATCAGATATCTAATTACCTGCAGATAATTAGAAACAACAAATATCTAGAAATCAATTAAGAAGACTAGAAAATCAACATAAAAGCTTGGATCGATCCCATCAGATGGCGAGTTTTTAATTCGCCGCACGTGCATCTCAGAGTGGCCGAAGCCTACCAAGTACTCAACATAATTTTGGCGCCCATCAGATTGACCCGAAGGTCCGAAGAGTGACCCGAAGGTCTAGTACTGGTATTTGACCCGAAGGTCCGCAGAGTGGCCCGAAAGCCCAACAAATGACCCGAAGGTCCAACAAATGACCCGAAGGTCCAACATAGTGGCTCGAAAGCACACGAAATCATCAAATATTTCAATTAACGAGTCCGGAATTAACCGAAATAGTAAAAGTGTGGTTCCATACTCCGCACTTTTGCTAAATCGTTTAAATCTCTTCATCGTTTCCTTGAAAGTGCAAAATTGTGTATTTTGTAAAAATACACTTTACATTCTCAAACGGACAAGTCCGGAATTAAGCGAATCAGTAAAAGAAAGGGGTCATAGTCCTCGATTTTGCTGAAACGTTTAAATCACTTCCTCATTCTTTTGAAAGCGCAAACTGTTACAATTTCTAAAAACAATTTTACTTATTTTGTAAAAATAACAATTCACATTCTCAACTGGACAAGTCTGAAGTTAAGCGAAACAGTAAAAGAAAGGGGTCATAATCCTCGATTTTGCTGAATCGTTTAAGTCACTTTCTCATTCTTTTGAAAACGCAAACTGTTAAAAATATATAAAACAAATTTCATTTTTAAAACGAGTTTCCAATCACGTGATTAAAGCAGCAATATTAGTAACAATTTCGATAAGGAAATTGTACTTCTCAAAATACCGTAAAAACGGTTACAAATCAGCATTGCGGAATAACCGCTTGAAAATCCACTTTTAAAATTTGACGGTTACGGAAGCCAAAGCGACAGTAGTTTTAAAACGTCAAAATCACATCAAAACAATCTACATCAAAATGTAATGTCAGTGAATTCTCATTCATCAAAATGCCACAAAACACCATACTTCAAAATATAGCATTGGTGTAAAATTCCGTTGTAAAAATAACGGCAACAAAATACGTTTCATAACCAAGCATCGGTTCAACGTAAAATAAATGCAATAACGTGCAATTTAAATTTTTGCACGTACTACAAAATGAACAAAGAATCATTCAAATGTATCTTCAATGAAGATAATTTAAAACAGCAAAAATCTAATCAATAGATGATTAGTACAAAAGAAAGCCAGTGGAAATTTCAACAAAAATCACATATCTGCAATTTCTTCGAATCCTCAATTCGGATTCGAAGTTCTCAAAGAAACAAAATAATTACAGCTATGTAAACAACAAATGAAATTCATATCAATTTCGTATTTTGATTTTTAAATCAAAAAGATTATCAGTTGTACTCAGCGAAGACAGTTTCACTGTTTCCGCTGCGCACTCTGATAAACAGAGCACAAATCAATCAAATCATCAGAACACAATTTCACTATTATTTTTAAATAAAGTTATTTAAAAAATTCATCCAAATTTCAAAACTTTAGTTTTGACTCAAGCACAAATAAAACATCGACCAATAGTTGTAACATATGTTCCTTCCGAGTTAAGTTTTATATTATGTCCATAAACCCCAAGCTCTGATACCAACTGTGACGCCCCACCTCTATGCTCATAATAACAAAGAGTATTAAAAGAAATACTGTCTATTATTACGAAGAATAAGGCTGGATAGGAGCGACCATCCGTAATTGGCCTTACACTAATATTGATTATCTCGGTAGGAGTGGTATATACTTTTCATTTTTCATCTATTATTTATTTACTCCTATCAACATATCCAATTATCAGTATAAAACAAACTACGATAGTTCATAATAGTTTAGGACATTAGATATAACAATAACACAGATAATATAAATGCGGAACACAGATTAACCAAAATCTCATATATATATATATATAACCGATGTCAGTTACAATATAGTTGACACGATACATATGATACAACTACAACTGTCGACTCTAGAAGTTGTATATACACGTACATTATCGACTAATATACATGAATACATATCAACCTATACAATTTGACACGACTACTACAAAATGACAAAAACAACTTCAGAAGATGTAAAAAGTCTTCATAACCTGAACCGCAACTCGAAGAAGGAAATCTACAACCTGAAATAACTCAGGTCTGACCCGAGTATTACATTCAAAAGAAAATAATACACGGGTCAGTCTAATTCAAACTCAGTTATTAGTGCATAGGAGCAATAATAATCAAACGTCAAATAGATGACAGTCACAGAAATTCCCGTCTATCCGACTCTTTAAACAAAGAAATCGGATAACAGAAAGATAACACTTAACAGTGTTAAACAATAAATCAGCAGATTTAAATCATCGACAAAGATAAGTGAAAAGAATATCAATGAAGATAATCTTAAAAACATCAGAATTGCCTAGACGGCAATTAACAACAAAATCCAATTATTAAAGAATAATTAGAAACTCGGAATCTAATTATCGAATAGATAATTAGACACAACAAAATGATCACTCGAAATGAATCAAATAAAATTCCCAAATATGGAATTGAACACAAAGCAATTCAAACAATTGAAACATCAATTAAAACGTCAATACCGTGTGGCTGCAGTTCACGCATGCGTGCACTGCCTCGCCACTACCGTACGTCGAAACTGCAAAGGTCAAAGGGAAACCCATGCCAACAGATAATTAGAAAACACATAATCTAACTTATCTAAAAGACAATTAGATATCAACAAAATCATCAGATTAAAACAGAATCAAAATACGATTCAAAATATATTGAATTGGCCACACAAAACAATTCCAGGAATTGAAAGATCAATTAAAATGCTAAAACTGTTTTGGCTGCAGTACACGCACGCGTGTACTGCCTCGCCAAAACCAGATATAGCCAATTGGCCAGAGTCGAAAAGCAAATACTGTCAATAATGTCAATGCCCATACCAACAAGACAAAGTCAAAGACCATTTCTAAAACTGCTCGAGAAATTGTAAACTGGACAAAGTCAAAGCAATAATACCAACTCAATCAAGCTCAAGTCATTCCAGTAAAATTCAAACCAGAGGCAACTGGTATCAAGTGATACAGGCGTGTATATCCAAGATAAGGCAACTCAGCACAAAGCACCAAGGCTACAGGTGGAACAAACATGTGCGTAGCAGCAGTATGTACATGAAAACAACAATGGAATAATGTCAATCAGTTCAAATGTCCAAGTGAATTACAAACCAAAGAAGTGACGTGCACAAAGGTATAACATGTATGCACAGTAAACTGGACAGTGCAAATATCATACTCAAGAACAAAGGTTATAACAACAAAATGATCAACTCAAACCACAAGGGCAAAACTGCAGCAAGAGAAACTGCAGCCACCACATGAAGTATACAAGTTGCAATAAAAAGAAACAAATCAGTGATGCTCAAAGACCAACACAAAGTACACAAACACGGTCAGATCTGGACAGTACCATCATAATGCAAGGAACAAAGCATGCAACAGGTCTCACTACATGGATGGGCAATCACCAATATGCAACAGCAATCATATATATATATATGTGTGTGTGTGTATATATATATATATATACATAATTGAAGACACAGCAAGGTCAAATACACAACAACAAAGTCCAAGACCAATGAATTGCTATGGTCGATCAGGCAGCAACCAAAACAATACATCATGAATCGAATAAACAAAATTGACACACTTTGATGTGTCATATACTAACCAAGTATACATGAGCCAAAGTTAACAAGAACTTAATTGAAGCCATGGCAATCGAAGAATCAAAAGTCAAAGCTGCCAAAATGTCATCGCAATTACTTTCATGATCAAAGGCCAGCAAATTGTGGAAATCGTCACATAAACAATGTCAAGAGCGAATAATATGAAGCACAGGAATGCAATGTTCCAATAGATCCAATTTTCTCAGTTCCAACAGGGACATAATTAAATAACTTGTAACCATCGTACAAAGGTGATTCCCACTACCAAGGCTCAAGTGAAATCGAGACAAGCACTGAACAAAAATGGCCAGAGCCGAAGTCAAAAGGAACATCAAATAAAATCAACAAATATTTAGAACGACAGTTAAATGAACAAGGTTGCAGACACACGAACAATGCAAATGTTACAAGTAAGAAACCCTAAACTATGTAACCGAAATCAGATATGTCACAAGAGAGACTCTTGGACCAAGGCTACACTGTGTAGGGATATTCAAATTAATGTATAACAAGTTCAAGTTGCAGGTCAAAGACATAATGACCGAAGTCTCGAGCCAAAAATGAGACTGCGGTTGTTTCAATCTAGTGATGAAAACACAGAGATGAACCAGAATTTCGCAAAGCATTTTCAGAAATCAAAATGGCCGAAGCTAGCACGATCAGTGTCAAAGCCAAAGTCATCAGAAAAACAAAGTTGAATTCACAAATCAAATTCAAAGTTGACCAAGTCAAAAATCAATGCCGAGATTATCACTTAATCAAACAGCGCAAATCGCAAAATTTAACAAGCCAAAAAAATCATCAAAGTAGAATTAGATGTGAGTGACAAGAGATCACTCACTTGGTTTTTGAGCAGCTGGACTATCGACGCAAGCAACAAATAATTGATCGGCAAGCAAGGATCCTCCAAATCGAAGCAATCATCCTCGGCCTCTACAATTTTATTTTATTTTTTTGTACAAGCCCTAACTTGCTGAAGGGGAACGAACGAAAACGAGCCACCATTTTTTTTCGTTTTATTTAGGGTTACGAATCCAAGTGAATGAAGGAAGTAAAAGGGGTATTGATAATTCTCACAGCACCAATTAAAACATGGCCCAAAAATATTTATAAAGCCCATGCCCTTTTTAACAAATTTTCAAAAGAATTTCTACTGATTAAAAACTCCAACAACAATTAACAAACGATATTAATCGTCCAATGACGATAATAAAATAAAAATGCGAAATCCCAGGTTGTTACAGGGCCTGAATGGACCGTTGTAATAGCCTTCTATTACAACGGGCAGCCAATGCCCGTTGTAAAAAGGGCATTGTAATAGGGTATTTTTGTTGTAGTGACTGTACTTTGACTAACTTAACAATCTTATTCCTATGTTCTTTTGTATCCTTATCGATGATAAGTGATCATCGAAAAATCATATATGGCTCAATAGTTGAATCCTTTAAAGCATTCGGCTCGGCTATAACACTAGGAATCATGCACACACGTCCTTATATGACAAGTGTGGAACACATTGTACAAAATTACCCATCTATTTGGTAATTCTTCTCAATCCATGCGTATAATAAGCGGCTTAATAATACAAAATTCTATATATCTAGGAGCTAACTTTCCTACCTCATTGAATATGACGATGCACTTTCTCCAATATTTAAAAATAGTAATGTTCAATGCCATAAACTAATGCTTGCACATTAACCTCAAACACTAAATATATTGGTTCATTAGGCCAAACTAAGCAAGCATATATAGACATAAAATTGCCTAACAATGGAGTGGACATATGTATAATATAATATGCATAGTGTATGTTAAATAGACATCCAACTAAATAACCATCCTATACATAATATGCATACCAGTTTACATAAACACCATCAAGCCTCAATGTTTATAATAGCAATATTAGTTGCACAAAAATATTGGGTTAATTGGTAATATATGGGTTATAGTTACCCTAAATCTTCTACACACATTCCTGCAAACTGAATGCACAAGTGTGTGTGTGTGTATGCATATATAAAAATTTAAGAGAAAAGAGGAAAATAACTAAAGGGATTATGACACTTTACCAATGTGACATATCCTTACAAGATCAAACCCACATAGTTCGCTACAACGTACTGTTATAATTGACTCTGTTGAAACTGGGTTAGCCCGCAACGGAGTTAAATGGTAAATTTCAAAAATTTCATTTATTGGATCTTTATTGGTTCTATGAAATCTAAATTCATTTAGATCTTTTCTAAATTTTCCTTTAAATAAAATGTTTATTTTATTTAGTTTGTAAATAAAGTTTTGTTTTTGTGTAATATTTATGAATGAGTGTATCAAATACACGTGATGTAGCAGTTACTTAATGAAATTAATTTTAAGAAGGAAACCTTTTGTTTCCTTCTCTAATATTTGTGCAATTAATTAATGGAATAAACAACGTTAATTAGAGAGGGAAAAAACTTTCATTTCTCTCTCTTTGATTGGATTAATAATTTGTTAAATAAAAATGTTGACATTTCAATTAAATGTTTTATTAGGAATGCATCAACATACATTCAAATATATAAAACAATAAATGAACTAATGTAAATATATGTATGTATATATATATATATGCACATCTAAATATTGGAATTTACATCTATTATGTGTGTGTACATTTACATACACATGTTACGTTCTCGCATGCATATCGAGAATATAAATGTCTAAGTATATACATATATTTGAGTATACTACAATATATATATGGTTTGTATACACTATTGACAGTACCACACATATATAGTTTAGATATATACACATGTTACGTTCTCGCATGCATATCGAGAATATAAATGTCTAAGTATATACATATATTTGAGTATACTACAATATATATGGTTTGTATACACTATTGACAGTACCACACACACACACACACACACACACATATCTCTGTGTGTGTGTGTGTAATCTTTAGTGCCACTTATATTACATTTACATATATCTAATGGTATGAAAATAATTCATATAAAGAGATAATTAATGTAAGAGTAAATTAGAAGAGTGAAGTTTGAGTTAATTTATGTTGCAATTAAAATTACTCAAATCTAAGTGAAAAAGGGAAATAATCAAGTAGTGTAATTCGACTTTATTCTTTTTTTAATCATCAATTAAACAGTTAATTTAATATCATTAGAGATTTCAAACCTAATTAATTTATTGACCCTATTGATATAATTGGATCTAAAAAATAAGTCTATATTTAGGTATGAATATAGATGTAATGAACTGAAATTTAATTTTGTGACATGAAATTGAATTAATTGGAAACAAATCAACCAAGTGAAATTTAGTTTAACATTTGTTTACAGTTTTAAGGCATGAAGAAGACTTGATTAATTTATATACACACACATGTGATACATACACATAGTTTTATAATTCAATCTATTAAAATTTGATGCATGATTAAAAAGAACAAATGTGATAAAAAGAGCAATTTATTAAAGCAAAGAAGATATACAACATAAATAGGATAACCAAAGAGGATTTGTTTCAGATCTTAAATATAATAAAACATAAATTATTTGATTAGACAGATTATTAAGCAATTATAAAAGGATTCAGGTAATCAATTTCACAACAAATGATTATTTCAAATACAATTAAATCATCAACATTCAAAACCATACACAAATAAAACTCACAGTTAATCACAATACATAGAATAATTTTAAACTGATTTTAATAAGTGTTTACAATTTACATATATGTAAAAGATTTATTTTAAACATCATGAATGAATTATAAACTTACTCGATAACCTTACCCTTTATCACACCTTGATTTGTGGCTTCTCCTTTGATTTCAAATAAATTAACATCCCACGTTGCAAGAGAAAGATAAACTATCTTTCTTTAATTCATTTTGATGTTGATTTGAATTTGTTTTGATGTTATTTTAGGAAGAAGTTTTAGCCATGACTGAATGATAGAGAAGAGGAAGAAAAGTTATGTTCTGTTAGAAGAAATTAAAATGAGGAGATTTTGTTTTAACATAATTAAATGAACCTTTCCATTCTCTTATCAAAAATTTCTTCTTTAATTCCTTTTTAAATTTCAATCAATTCAATTAATTGATTTCCTCCTTTTACCATTATATGGCTGATCCAACACATTATTAATGTGCAAATTTTCAAAATAAAAAAACTTTTATGCTATTATTTTATTATTTAGACCTTTGTTTAAACTTATATCGATACCGTATATCGATATATGAAACTATAACTTTTATATATGCATTAAAATAATTATCAACAACATTCAAATAAATTAACAATAATTAATTTAATCAATTTATAATGTTTTACAAATTAATTAAATCATGTGGTTTTCAGAGAAATCACAAATGCTGTTGTGCGACTCAGAGGTGTGAATTCGGTCAGCGATTAATATTGAATAATTCAAATATCATCGTTCACACATCACCTTAGCTAGTGGTGTGACAGTTTGGCCGAATTCATCGCTTACAGGTCTTTTCGGTAAAATCAAATTTCACAAACACTTAAGCAGTACCTTTTAGTTATAATTATTTGCACCAATTCTCTTCCTCAAAACTTTATCACGTTGCACTTATGGAATTTGGTAATGGTTAAAATTCCAATATCATCCACATTCAACCTTAATAGTCCAAACACTAAGTCCTTGGTTTAATAATAACAATTACAATTAACCGAAATGCTCTTGCCAAAGACATTGACTTTGAGTTGACTTCAGTTGACCCTAATACGAACCTCATATAATCAAGAGGATGAATCATCTCTTGAATAGTGTTTCATTTATAATGCTTCCACTCGACCCAACTATAGTCTTTCCATGGACGTAGTGTCACAATTTAACTATAATCAAAACAGAGCTTCTGTATTGAAGATCAATAGTATTCTCAAGTCGATAGAACTGTGTAAATTAGTCACATCGATATTTTTTGTTTGACCTTACTTATATTAAGCAACTGAAAACTATCGAGTGAGTCATTCCACAGTGTCCAACAACTATCCATATATAGCCCCTTGGTGCCTCCAGCAGCCATGAGTAATACACTGCCTAACATTTGGAGAGCGTTACGTACTCTAGTCTCAACAGATATATCGATGTTTAGTCTTGATACACCTTGACTAGGAATATTTAAAATGGTATATTTATTTTCATTGTGATAAATTACTCATGGTTACAACACTTTGCAACATTATCACACAACATACCATTTATGGATTTTCTATTAAATATATTTTTAATTAAATTTATTAATTAATATATAACGCATTATATCAATATATAATAGAAAGAAAACACCTTTTATTTCGAACAAGATTAGTTATCGAGTTAGATATATATAACAAATTACATAATTGCCCCTAGGACATACCCCTAGCTATATCAATCTCCCACTTTCACTTGGGGTCAATTAGGGAATCTCATTCCAACTTCTCCAATCAATTTTCTTAAAACCAATTTGGTCAGTCCCTTAGTGAATGGGTATGGATTTATGTTTCAATTTTCTATGCTATCAATTAACTATCTCCGATGCTGATAAACTACCTTTACCATGTTGGACAATTCGGAGTATGTCTCTTGACTTCTAGTGAGTTCTAAGTTCTATTATGAACCATATCGTGACACTGTTATCATATAACAATGTTATGAGATTCTCAACATTTGGAATCACCCTCGGGTTAGTTATAAATTTATGCATTTATATTTATATACATTGCTTTTATTGTGGTGCTATTCAAGGTGACGTAGTAAGCCTTTTCAATGAATCAGCCGCACTCTTTCATTTGGAATATTTCCAACTTAAAGATTCTTAACTTAAATTTATTATTGATATATTATACTAATATCACTTATGAAATTTGAGTCCAAACACTTCTCCATAAGAAGTCTGTTATTTCTATAAACAATTCTCTAGTATTTCATAAATACCTAAGAACACATCAAACAACTATTTAGTGATATCAATTTTGTTTTGATATTTTCTTTATGTATCAAATACATAAACAAATCATGATATCGTAGACAACATTACATGTATGATATTTTATATTGCCAAAGTATAAGGAATCATCTTACATGTTCCGTATTAAACATTTTAATAAGGTGTCCTTGCATATCGTCTGGGACATTCTGAAATCTGTTATACTTATTATAAAAGACATCATTTACAAATCCAACATCGAGTATTAATACAACTAAAGCTGATTTTAACACAAGTACATCTTTAACAATCAGTAGTGTGTCATTTACTTATAGCTTAGAAATGTCTATGTACTTTTTAAACATTCTTTCTTATGAATACATGCTTCCTCTATATTTTGGTTGATAATCAAACTATTTGATATTTCTATCAAAACATTTGTTCAATTTTGATGCTTTTCTAAATGATACTTTCATATCCGTTCTCAGATCGTATCCAAAAAACCCATGAACTTAGTACCGCTCCTACTGACTTCAAGACACTTCGGTTGTTATGTACAAACAGTCTTGTCTAAATCTATATTTAGAATTTTCTACTTCAACACATATATACCAAAACATAAATTCATACTAGGCGATAATTTTGTAAGTAAAATCCAAACCAACTTGAGCACACCGAATGGTGAATCTGTTACGCTAATTTCAACATTTGAAATTCATGGTATTATTCTTATCAATGAGGCTCATTATATTCCAATTGCAATTGTCTTTCTCCTAAAGACACATTTGTGGCCAATGGATTATATTACTTCGGGTACAACTATCAAAATCATATTTTAATAATGTACTTGGAATCTATTTCGGATATGCACAACGTACCATATCATAGAGTCAATACTTTTAATGGTTTAATTAAACAATCGAGGATTATTTATTCTTGACATTAACAATTAAATCATAGTTTCTCTTTAACGTACAAGAATAGACATTCTAATGTATTGTGTTCATTTAGTTTCGATCAATTTCATTTCATCCCTTGTAATCAGTTTTATGCTTTGGTTGTATCCAAATTTATTTTATACCAGTAATTTCTTAAAAAATTTCCTTCACTACGAAGCTGGTATTTCATGAAACAATAGTTATTTCTCAGTACAATGGAATGAGCATTAATAAACATATTATGAATTGCCTTATATAAAATTTATTTTGCATTAGTTCATAATATATATATGTTCACCATATAAATTAGTCATCAAATGACTATCATTTACAAAATTCTCCTGGGACGATTCATACAAGATCTTTTACATACAATTATTACACGTAGTCTTTCGACTCGAAAACTAGTTAACTCCTTGGCCTAGGTTATGTAGGGGTTTCTTATAAACCCTATCTTGTATGGTTTTGAAAACTATTTTTTGGATGATATTAAGTTTAATCTTGCATACTACTCTTAAGCACACACCTTATAGAAAGAATTTAACTCAACTTCAATCACCATTAATTGTGCTTTATCCAACAAAGCTCGATTACTCCTTATCAATACATCATTGTGTATTATATGGAGGAGTGACCTTTAAGATTGAATTTTCATTTATATTAGGTACATGCAGAACTTTTTCCAATATACTCATCCATTCGATCAAATCAAATCATTTCTATCAAATGTTATATTACTTAATCCTGTTTTATGTTCTATGAGCTTATCATATACTTATACATGCATGTCAAATATACATGTCCATTTTTGTGATAACTCATCGGTCAATATGATGAAATACGTGAAACCGTTTTGGTATTAATAGACTTACGATTGCATACATCTATATGTATTAATATGAAGAGTTCATCAACTCTTTGGATGCTCCCACTGAATGGGTGCTTTGCCCTTAATAGTTTGGGATATAATTTACCAGTATCATATGATTCATTACCATATAATAAAAAATATTTCTCAAAACTACGGCTTAGTCTATAATTCTAAACTAATTATAAATAATTTTATATACTTCATTATTTTTCAATGCATCATTTTGTTATAAATACAAATACCACATTAGGCGTCCACCCAAATTTAGCATTTTTCTTTGTTAACTTCGTCAGATGAGAAACAGTCTTTGAGAAGTCTTTGATGAACCTTCGTTAAAAACCAGCCAATCCCAAGAAACTTCGAACTTTCGTCGTAGTTTCGGGCTTCTTTCAATCTTGAACTGCAACAACTTTAGCCTAGTCACCTAATATGCCTTCTCCCGAAACAAAATGCCCCAGAAATATAACTTTGGATTTCTAGAAATGACACTTAGAAAACTTATCCTTCAATACATGTCATCTCAAAGTATTGAGTACGACTCGAAGATGGTACTTATGCTCCTCCTCCATTTTTGAATAAACAAGTATGCCATCAATAAAGATAAGAACAAATTTTTTAAGAACATCTAAAAATACACAATTCATTAAGTTCACAAAGTAAGCGAGTGCATTGGTCAACCCAAATGGCATAACTAACCACTCGTAGAAACTATATAGAGTCCTGAAAGCTGTTAAAGGCACACTCTCCTCTACTACCCTTAATTGTAGGAAACTGGTGGCTAGATCCAACTGAGGAAATATCCAAGCACCGTGGAGCTAATCAAACATGTCATCAATCCTTGGTAAAGGGTATTTATTCTTAGTAGTCCTTTTATTCAACTCCCGGTAGTTTACACATAACCTTAGCGAACCATCTGCCTTCATGACAGAGATGACCGGCGATCCCCAACTTGAGGTACTACATCTTATCAATCCCTTCTACAACAAGTCAAATGTATGGCTTTCCAACTCCCTCTTCTATTTCGAAGCCAACCTTCAAGGGGGTTGTACAGTAGGACTAGTTCCTAGAATTAAATCAATACAGAACTCCACTTCACAGTAGGGAGGTAAACCTTGCACTTCATCAAAAATATCAGTGAAATCCCGAACTATAGGTATATTCTTAAGCTCCTCTTTAACTATTTTGAGTGAATAAAGAAAACTTCTCATTAACTCATTAGGCTCTTTACAACATATATCAATACATCTTCTTACTGCATCCTTAATTATGACCCTCCTCATACCATAATCCAAGACAACCTTAAACTTAGATAACTAATCCATTCTCAACAACACCCAAAACCCATGAACCCAAGAATAAACAGATCAGAGAGAAAGAGATAATTTCGATAAGAAATAGGGACATTTAGATACCTAGTGTCAAGATTTGTCGGACCCCCAATTGGGTTTGACACATAAAGAGGATTACTTAAAATAACATATTTTAGGTTTAGTTTATTCACCAGGTCATATGAGATAAAACTATGGAAAGCATCCATATCGAATAATACTCTAATAGGAAGATCATAGATGGATAATGTGCATTGCAACACCTGCTTCCTCTTCTGTCCTGAAGAAGTGGATGGTATCTCCGTAATAGCAAAAGCCACTACTTGTGACCCCTTCTTTGGATAAGGGCACTCATTCTTCATATGTCCATGCTTGTGACAATTTAAACAGATTGGACCACTAGTGGTGTCCAGGCACTGATTTGCAAAGTGGCCCATTTTGTTGCACCTATAACAAAGAATGTTGGCTAAGTCGAGCTGCGCCTTCTATGCTGGAACCCCACCTTCGGGTTTCTTTCCTGCCCACTGCTTCTTCCCCATAAACTTACGCTTGAAATTTGGCTTGCCTCCAACTGGTGACTGACAATGGCTTGGCACTAACTGCTGGCCCTACTCCCTATTGGACTACTTCCTTCATATCGAGAGCTTCAAACCTCAAGGCCATGCTGATAAGGTTGGTAAATGTACCCGTAAGATGATTAGTCATTTCACGCTAGAACTCTGGCCGCATCCCATTCACAAACATTTTATTCTTTTTGAGCGGTGTGTCTATCAATCCAAGTCCGAAATGGGATAAGGTGTTTAACTTATACTCATACCGTGCCACCATCATGTCACCATGCATTAAACCAAAGAAACTCCTAAACAACTAAGTTATTTCGGCTTCTGGAATAAACTACGCTTCGAAGGCTTCCTTAAACTGAGCCAAAGTAAACTCCTCCTCCGGAGTGTTAGCTGTTACTGAATCCCACCAATCCATCGCCGACTTTTGAAGTTATCGCGATGCCAACTACCATTTCTCTACATCTTCCAACCGAAGATCTTCAAATATCCTTTCACAAGATCTAAGCCATGACTGCACTCCAAGAATATCTTCAGTTCCATAAAATGGTTTCCACCCAAAGTGGTAAAATTCTTACACAAAGCCGCAAAGTTCATAGGGGGCTGAACTTGCACTACCACTTCCTCTATTGAATCTACAGCTGGCATAATAGCATTTTTAATTACCTTGTCATTGGTAGCCATGCTAGTTCCAGATCCTCTCCTTCCTCCCCTTCTTGTATCCATCTTCTATTACCTAAACAAATAATAAGTATCTTTAGAATACAAGATTGGGATTAATATGTTTTAAGAAAACAACACCAAAGGATCTAAAATGAGACTTTAGAGGATAAACATTATTATAAAAATTACAAATACGCTCTCTCAAGATTAACTCATTCTAGGGCATCACTTACCCTATCTCTAATGAGTTGTAGGCCAATCAGGTTAAGGTGTTCGCTCAACCGAAGCTCCGATACCAACTGTGACGACCCAACTTTCTGGTTCCTGGGAACGATACTTTATACATCCACGATATTCATGTGCCATTGCCCAAGCATCTGAAAGATGAGTTGTTATAGGGTAAATAAAAGAACAGAATAAAAAATCTCACAACAAAACGATTAAATATAATACAACAATAATAGAGTACATAAGGCTACTCCTTAATATGGATTTATCAGAGTTACACAAAAGTACTACAACTATCAGCCTAGGTAGCTATACACCCTACTTTTACACTTGCTACTCTAAAATACACAATAGATAAGCATAACAGTGGAAATAGATAGCTAAATAGGTATAGAGCTTCCTGCTTGTCCATCATCATCTTCAAAGAACCCAAATGAATCTACTACTCTTGGACTACTCAGAAATAATTGAGTACCTGGTAGTTTAGGGAAAACAAACACTCAAGTTTGATTATAAGTCTGGTATGAGGAAACTCTAAACAAATTGTGGAAATAAACAATAACATGTGAGACCATGCCACCAAATGCAGAACGGGTTTCTCTTACAATAACAATTTCTAACCACAAGTAATGGGAATAATTTAGAAAAAACCCAAACTTGAAAGAGTGGGCCTAAACAAGATCAAAATACAAACTTAGAGAATGAATATAATAAATTAAACATCGAGAAGAGCCCCAGTCACTTCTCGATACAATTGAGAAAAAAAATTCAAAGATTTGAATCAAAGGCTTGGAAAGGGAAATTTTCCAACAATGACTAGGAGGGTGCACCCCCTTACCGAAAGTATAACTCTAGACAATATACTTAAGAGGGTCATTTTCTCTATGACTCTCTCGGAAATGTACACGTCGGA
The DNA here is from genome assembly GCA_030737815.1 of Allium fistulosum. Classification (NCBI taxonomy): domain Eukaryota; kingdom Viridiplantae; phylum Streptophyta; class Magnoliopsida; order Asparagales; family Amaryllidaceae; genus Allium; species Allium fistulosum. The sequence goes on from CM060902.1 coordinate 1,397,966,083, forward strand.
CCCCGCCAACCTTATCGAGTATCCGAGTATTTCACGTCTTAGTGCACATATAACTGAAACCAATCTAGAGTAGATGTGATAATACTATAATGGGAGAAACCCCACATAGCTCAATGTCCACCTGCGCTTTGGGTTTAGTTATTTCCAATAAAGGATATCAATTCTCAAATGAGCAATAGATTGTCTTAAATTGACGATACTTAAAGAAGAATGCTGAATTGATACTCAATAAACCAATTATTGGGAATAATTAAAAATGATCGTATAAGGAGATTAAATTTCATATTCTTACCACTGCTTGTCAACTTCAAACTTGTACTATTTCTAGGTTGAAAATGAAGTTGGGCAAGTGAAGGTAGTGTTACCTATAGGTATTGCCTTGACGACATAGTTAACTTCAAGATAGAGACGAGTTTCCATACCTTGATGTTTAGTGCTAAGAGTATGATTAAATCCTTTTCATATAAGCGATATCAATTATGGAAATTAAATTTCTTTTCCTTTCTGTAACTGAATCAACTTTTAACTTTTTAAAATCGAACTTATGCTGGGTTTCACATTTCAAATATTAACTTTAAACAACATTATTGAAATCGGTTAATTTACTTTAACCATGATTAATTACTTCAATTATCATTATTTAAAATGATTTATTAACTTTAAACATGATTAATTACTTTTGACATCATTATTTGGAATGGTTAATTAACCTTAATCATCATTATTAGGGTGATTAATCAACTTTAAAACACCATTATTAAAATGATTAATTAACCTTAAAACATCATTATTAAAATGACTAATTAACTTTAAAACATTGTTATTAAAATGATTAATTAACCTTAAAACATCATTATTAAAACGATTAATTGTTTTAAATCATCATTAATAAAATGATTAATTAACCTTAAAACATCATTATTACAGTGATTAATTAATCTTAAAACATCATTAATAAAATGATTAATTAACTTTAATACGTCATTACTTAAATGATTAATTAATCTTAAACATCATTAGTTAAAATGATTAATTAATTTTAAACATCATTAATAAAATGATTAATTAATTTTAAACCCATCATTATTTAAATAATTAATTAACCTTAAACATCATTATTTAAAATGATTAATTAATTTTAAATATCATTAATAAAATGATGAATTAATTTAAAATGCATCATTATTTAAATAATTAATTAACCTCGTAAAAACCCAAGCGCAAGATTAAACCAAAAGATTTCAAAAGAGATGATATTTTTCAAAGTGCCGATATAGCGATAATCGCTATACGGACACTTCCATAAACACTTTCATATGTCATTTATTTATCCAAGCATCTCATACATAATCATAAACATATATACCAAGGGAAATAACATTCACATAACATGGAGAGAGCATCACTTGTAATCATTTACTTAAACTTTTTGTGATAACCCGGATTTTTGGAACAGTTGATAATTGGATAATTAACTGTTTTAATAAATTGAACAGATAAAATTCTGATAATAAAAGATATCTAGATATGTAAATGTATTTTGAAATATAATAAAAATTGAATTATAAATATCTGGATAAATATTTATTTGACAATATCTTAATTTAATTAATTTAAAATTGGCTAAATTGTTATTTCTAACAATAAAAATAATAATGTGTTGTTTATATATATAAATATAAATAGATTTTAAATAGACTTATTATTTACAAATTTAATAATGTGTTTATTTAATTATATATATATTTGAGTTGATTTTTAGTTGGATTTTAAATTAAATTTGAATTTGATTTTGGATTTAAATTTGAATTTAAAAGATAGATATCTTAAAAATATTTTAGATATAAAATATATGGATAAGATTTTTATTAGAATAAGATTTGTTTTATGATGTTTTCTTAAAAGAATTTATTTATATAAATTAAGAAAAGTATTTATTAATTAGGAAATTTAATATGAAAGCTTTATAAATCATTTAAAAATTTATAAACTCATGCATAATTACAAGTGTTAGTTTATAAAGCTTGTTAATAACATGTGTAAGGTGATAAAACAAATGTAAATCTCTAAGGGCATAAGATGACAAATGGTGAAATTTAATACAAGTGGCATTTTATTTTAATTAAATCAGAAACAAACTTATATAAACTGAATGCTTCTCCTCTTCAAAATTCTTTCCTGTTCTCAAATCAAAAAGCAAAGAAACAAATATGTAAATAATACTCCTCAAACCCTTTTCAAAAACAGAATCAAGATCGGAAATAACATCTTCCTCAAACCTGAATAAAATCCAATAATCTATCAAAAACTGCAAGTCAATTGTTAAAAGGGAAATAGCCTGCATTTCTTCAATCAGTGATAATTAGCCTGCAAACAAACCTGAGTTTCAAACAAAAGCAATCTTCAAGCAACTTCAAAACTAAATAAAAGGGAAGAATCAACCCAAGCATTTTTAGACCAAAGATCAACAGACTAGCAGTAAATAAGAAAATCAAAAGGGAGTCCTGTTTTCAAAGGCTTGTGATGCAACTACAACTCAGCTTATCCTCTGTTTAATAATATCAGTGAGTATATCTACCTCTTGGGAAAAAACTTAATTCTACTTTAAAATTGAATGCATGCAAGATTTGATTTTAGAAATGTCTCAAATATTACTTGCATGAGTGAAGGGATGTGATGCCTGGGTATACAACTGATATTTATGTGAGCAAACTTCTATCTTTTAAACTGAATCTGTTATATATAAGTTGCATGTTAACAATCTTCTCTGTTTCAATATCCTATGAGCAAACCCACATAATTCTGCCTCGATACTTTGATGTGTGTTTGATATTGATGTATGATGAAAAGAAAATTCTTGTTTAGTTGATAAATATGCTTGCATGCTTTTATTTAAATGTAGATATATATGTGTATGATATATATGGCTCTGCTTAGTAACAGGTTATCAAATTCAAGAAAAATTCCAGATCTTCTTATTTAAACCAATGCAAGTTAGGTTTCCTAAAAGAAAATGTTTATACCAATGTTAAGTCATGAAAAAATGATGGATTCAAGTGGATCTATTGAGTAACTATCTCAAAAACAAAGTTTTACAGTAATGATCAAACTTAAGTCAGAAAATCTAATAAATTAATTTCACGTTTAGATCCTATAATCTGATTGGTATGGGAAAATAATGAATTTTAATGTGAAGATTATGATTTTTAGTTTGAGATAGAGTGGGTAATTCGAAGTTGATCAGAAATTGATTTTTTGTCAATTTACGGCGATCACGTGAGTTTTGAAGGTCGTGATTCTTAGAGAAGATAGATGGAGCATCGTGGAGCTTAGGAAAAATCTTGATTGTATTTATAAAATACTACGGCGATAGGAGTTCATCGATCTAGGGTTTAATGTCCAGTTTTTGGTCGAGAGTGTTTTCTGGAAGTGGTGGCGTCATGGTGTACTTTGAGAGATGCGGTATAGGGGGAAAAGCTGGAGTGTAGGCAGACGAAGTTTTGGCTGGAGTCTCGGGATCATCGGTGGTCTATGGTGGTGGCACGTGTGGTCGGTGGTCGATCGTTCAAGTTCCAGTTTTGGGACGAATGGCTCGTTTTCTGATTTATGAGTTGATCGAGGTAGCTGGGAGGTTGGAGTGATGGAGCGGGTCGACAGCGACTTGGTGGCGGTGGCGGAGTAGGTCGGAGTGGCTCCGACGATCTGTACACGTGCACATGGGTTAGGATGTATCGGTAGTTATTGGGATACTGTTGGTTTTGGGGAAGATGACTTTTGACTCGAGATTGCCTTCGGATATTTGGGTGGATGACTCGGGTTAGGCTCCGGAATATTCGTGTGATTTAAACATAGTTAACAGGTTTTGAGAATTTTAAACTTAAAACTAAGTTTAAGAAAAAAAAAAAAGGAAAGAAGAGGAAGCTTGGGAAAAGAATGAGGAAACTCGGGTTTGGTTCGAGTAATCCCTAGGATATTCTCGGGTAAAATGATTATGTTTAAAGTGTTAAAAGATAACATGAGTAAGTTTTTATTAATTCACTTAAATCAATATTTTAGATAAAAGTGTTTATTTGAATATTAGTTTAATTAAGTTGATTTTTTTTTTTTTTTTTAAAGTTGTTTAAAACTTAATTAATAACGTGATTAAATTAAGAAGATTTAATGTGTTTTATCATTAACTAAACTTAAGAATTAAGTTAAATTTTAGATTAATGATAATTTAATTCAAAGTTTATTTAATATGATTTTTAAGAAGTTAATTAAGATAATTACTTTTTGAAAATAATTAAATGGAAGTAATTAAGGATAAATTACTTAAGTGTAATTTATTTAAATATGGATAAATTGAGGGAATTAATTAAAGAATAATTAATTAATGGAAGTAATTAAAGGATCATTAATTAATTAATTAATTAATTAATGAGATTGATTAAAGGTTAATTATTATAAATGGTTAAGGTTAATTCGTTTATATAATTAATCAAAGGCTAATTACTTAATGTAATTAAAAAGAAATTAATCAAGAATGATAAAAAAAAAGGAAGTAAAGAATAATTACTTATTGTAATCAAGGAATAATTAATCAAGGAGGATTAATTAAGATAAATAATTAAGAAATGATTAATTAATTTATAATTAGTTAATGTTAAGTAAGATGGATTAAGGTAATCCAAGTAATTAAAGGTTAGTAATTAATTTAATTAGAGATTAATTAAATTAATTAAGAATGAATTAACTTGTTAGGGATTGGTTGAATGTTATTAGATGCCTTGGATTAGTTGATATATCTGATATATGATTGTGATATGAGATGTTTTGGATGAATTGTGATAAGGTAAGTTATCAATCTGTGATAGATTTGTTATGTGAATATGATATCCTGAATTTAAATTAAATTGTTTAACTGAAAAATCTTGGTTTAAAGGATGACATTTGATTCGAAGAGACCGGAGTCGGGTATCAGTAATACCCGAAAACCACTTCGATTTGAAATCCTCTATAATTCTTTATAGATTGATATTTGAAATCAATAAACCGGTTTGGGATAATATGGACCATTTAAACTAAGTTGGATACTTAGATATTGCTTGGTGAACCTATGTGTTGACTATATAAGTTGTTTAATTACAGTAAAGTACGAGTTACACCGGGTTTATGTAAGTTCTATGAATTGAAATTTCATGTTAGATGAGTTTACTCACGCTGGTTTCCAGCCTGACCCGGGTGTTACTTTGATGTAATGCTCGGGTCAGACCGAGTATTACAGATTTCCAGGTAAGGACGTTCTGGAGCTCAGGAGGCGAGCTGGATGGCAGGAACGTATGGAGTGTATTCCGCTGTGATATATTATAGTTGTCCGAGACATGTTAATTCTAACTGTCTAGTATATTTGTGAATGTTGTAACTCTGATGTATAAAAATGTAATTAACAAATACAGGTTTTCTTTGTATAAATGCTATTATTTGTTATTATATTTAATCCGCTGCGAATGTGAGATGTTGTGTTCTCTGTTCTTCTTTCTTCTTTCTGTTTCTTTCTTCTATCTCTTTTCTTTTTCTCCTAACTATCTGGAATTTTCGGGTTCGAAAACTCCGGGTCGTTACAGTTGGTATCAGAGCGAAGGTTAAGCGAGAACCTTGGCTCTGTTGGGATTACTCGTTAAGGATAGGGTCAATGGTACCCTAGAACGAGTTGAGTGTATATATATATGAGAGCGTACTTGTTATTTTTATATATAACGATTTTAAATGATTTTATATAAGAATATATTTTGATATATAAAATGATATTTCTTTCTAATAAATATAAAGAAATTGGTTGTTAAAATATTGGAATTAAATTAAGTGGTAATACAACCAAATTAAAATTTAATGAAGATAAGTTTGAAATGAATTCAAACTAAAATTAAAATCTTGAATTTGTAGAAATGTTATCAAGAATAAAGATAATAATGAATTGGTTTCCAGATATGATAATCTTGGTTATTATCATAAATGGTAGTTGTGTTTAATAATGAATGTTGTTAGTAATTAAGCAAAAGGAAATGTTTTAGGGAAATAAACTTTTAGGTAAGTATGACTTATAAATTGGAATTAAAGATAATTTAAAAATTGTGAAATTTTAAATCTAAATCCAGAAAACTTGAGATTGTTTTAAAGAAGTTTGTTTTGAAATTAAAAACCAAAAATGGTTTAAAATTTTAAGTATGACTTGAAGTGTAAAAGAAATAAATATGTATAGATAAGAATATACATTATATTAAAGATGTTTGAAATAAACTCTAAGTATTGAATTTTAAATTTTCCTTGGGATGTGATGTGAAACCCAAAGTGAAGTAAGTTTTTAAGCTTAAAAAAGGGAAGATTATTAATCTAAAGTTTAAAATTTGAATGGGAATTCAAATTGTGTAAAGTTGACCGGATTAAGTAAATTTAATTTAACTTAAGAAAGTTAAATGAGTTTAGAATGAACAACTTGAATTGGAAATTTCAAGATGAAATTTAAATTTAACTTGGGTAGTTAAATGGTTAATTTAAATGGGAGTTATGAGTGATCTCAAAATGGGTTTGAGATCTGGAAATTGAAATGGATGAGAAATTAGAATTGAAATGATTTGAATTTGGAAATTGAAGTTGGTTCAATTTGAAATAAATCCAAATTGATTTGAAATAATTTGGAATTGTGATTAAAGTTGTATAAGTTTAAAAATCAAATGGAATTTGATTTGAATTTGGAAAGGAATTAAGGTTAATTCAACTTGAATTGGGATTAAATCAATTTCAATGGAAATTGAAGTTATTTAAATTGCAATTGAGTTAATTTAAATGGAGATGGAAATTTAAATTGAATTGATGAGAATTGAACAGTTTGGCTCTGGATTATTTTCAAAATAAATTGTTTTAATACAAATATTTTTTTTTTTTTCAAACTATTTACCATACAATCTTTCTTCTTAAACCCCAAACTATCTTACAATTATTTTGAAACTATTTAACTATTTTGAAACTGTCTTATAAACTATTTACTATTTTTCAGTTACTTATATCGAATCACCATTTTAAAAACTATTTTGCAATTATCTAACTATTTTATACCTACTTAACTATTTTACAGCTATTTTACAAACTAAAAACTATTTTTCAACTACTTATCTATTTTTAAACTTTTTCAAGCTATTTTTTTAAATTTAAATAGATCAGAGTTCAAACTGTTTGTAATTGAAGTAATAACTCAATTGGAAATGGAAGCAATTGAGAATAAGTGAATGGAATTAAAGGAAATGTGAATAGAAAAGAGAATTGATTTGGATAATAACCAACAAAGATAAATACGTAGGATATACGTATATTATTCTATTCGCATAGTGATTTGATCCAGATTCGAACACAGAAGTTCGAGATAGTATTATCGATCCGAGTTGGGATTTTTCGCTCGATTTTCGACGGCGAACCTGGATATGGATTTTTGGTTGGTTCTGGATATTCTCTATCATAGCTACGACTATGCAAGGAGAATGATGATTTCTGATCAAGAAACCAGATCTGAGTCCGCACTAGGAAGTCGGGTGGACGATACTAGTTCGGAAGTGAAATTGTGTGATCGATTGAGCGATTAGATTGATATAGCGTACGGATGATATGTGTACATCGTACGGGTTTGAATGAAATTGATATTGAAAATTTTGAATAAGGAATTTGAAATGGTTTTGAAATGAAAAGTATATTTGTAAAATATAATGGAATTGGATATTTCTTTGGTTGAAATTTTCTTTATGGAAGTAAGTAAATAGTAAATAACTTTATAAAGAAATCAAACTTGAATATTTGATTTGGCAATAAATAAAGTTATATTTTGTAATATGATAAACTTCCCTTATTGAATCAAGCCAGAATAAAAAGGGTTTTGAAATATTTGAAGTATAAAAGAGGTTTTATACAAAGTTGAAATGATCCAAAGATTTTAAAAGTTATATATATCTATATCTATATATATATATAAAGGATCTTATGAGAATGATTTTGGAAAAGGTTTTGGGAACCTATGAATTTGGGAAAGGCTTTTGATTTTTGGGAAAATCAATTTTGGATTTTGAAAAGCCTAGTTTGAGAATTATCGATTTTGGTAATCGATTTTGTGTAAAGGAGATTTTGATAAATCATAAAGGGTATGATTTGAAGATACTTGTTAACGGTAAAAAGTGAACGCTAACACCCAGTGTGTGTAATAGAATCGTGAAAGCACCACCCGTTGGTACGGGAACAGAATATGAGCTGAGAATAGCAGAAAAGCAGTAAATGAACAACAGATTTATAGTGGTTCGGCCCGTAATTGAGCTTACATCCACTTTATAGTCTTTTATTGCTGATTTGATTACAATTCAATACAATATCCCTCTAAATACAAAACAATTTGATCATGAAATCATTCTTGACTACTAGCTCGATCTTTAATGATGAAACTCGACGAATCCGCGTTGGATGTTAGGAGCTCTTCTCGAAGATCGTTGTAGTGTCTCGAATGCTTGGAGATCTTTGATTGCTGAATGAGAGGAGGCTTCGACAGCGTAACGGCGCTTGGAGAAATGAATGGCCCAAAGTCCCCTTCAAGTTAGAAGTGGTGGGGTATTTATAGGAGCTGATCTGGACTCAGGAATTTTCTCTAAGTATTTAAGTCGTCTGCCGACCTATGGTAGATCGGTGGCGAGTTAAGGAATAGGTTTAGGTCGGCGGCGAGTTAAGGAATAGGCTTAGGTCGGTGGCGAGTTAAGGAATAGGCTTAGGTCGGAACCTTCTTAAGTCGGAGCCTTTCATAACTCGGAACCTTCTTTAGGTCGTAACCTTTAGGTCGCAACATTACTAGGTCGCGGAGTCTTTAGGTCGCAAGCTTCCTTAGGTCGCGACTTCCCTTAGGTCGTGACATTCCTGTAGCCTTAGGTCGCTGGACAAGTTAAGTCGTTGAGTCCTAGGTCGTAGGCATCTTAGGTCGCAGACTCCTTAACTCGCAGGTACTTTAACGCGTACATTGTTAGGTCGTAAGGTTCTCTTGAGTCGTAAACCTGATGAGTCGTAAGCCTGATGAGTCGTACAGACCTGATGAGTCGTAAGCCTGACGAGTCGTACAGACCTGATGAGTCGTAAGCCTGATGAGTCGTACAGACCTGAGTCGTATACTCCATGACTCGTTGATCCTGATGAGTCGTAAGACCATGAGTTGTAGAAAGCTTGTCTCGTTGAGTCGTAGAAGAGTTAATCTTTATGAGTCGTAGCACGCTAAGTCGTAAGTCGTTAAACTTCTTAACTCGTAGGTCGTTGAGTCGGACCATTCCTTAGGTCGGAGCCTGTTGAGTCGTAGGTCATCTAACTCTTAACTCGTTAAGTCTTGCACTCCCTTAACTCGTTAACTCTTGAGTCGCGTACTTCTTAAGTCGTGGAGAATTAAGGGTTAACATTTGCCCCTCGAAATACACGCCTAAATCGTAGGTCGTGTGTTTCGACTTATCTTAACTCGTGTGGGCCGATTCCAATTCCTTCAACCTGGGGTATAAAATGCTTAGGTCGTTCCTCTTTTCTCCGTCTTCCTATTACTCGTTCTTTAAGCCGTATCTGCCATTAACGCAATTTCAAGCTTCCAAAGGCGATTTCGACCTGATTTATTTCCAGCCATTCCCATTTACACCGCGTAAGCATCTTTTCCCAATCGCCGATCATTGCCGTCGACCTTCATCCATGATTTTTCCCTTTGGGTCTTGCGAATACTGTTATACAGGATATCCATGAACTTAAGGTGGCTCGGCATGACTTGCAACGATTTGCGATTTTCGGTGATTTAGAAATAGGGTTGATGGAGAGGCTAACTGGTTAATGGATTAACGGGTTGGAAAGTTAACAGGTTAGGAGGTAAATGGGTTAGGAATTGGATGGATAGATGGTTAACGAGTTAAGGATTTAGCGAGTCAGGAGTTGGATTGGTAATTTCGCGTGATCCAGCAGTTTTGATGTTATGACTTACGACTTACGACTTGAAGTCTCTTTTTATTCCTCACGACTTACGACTTAGAGAATAGTTGACCCTAGGTCGCAGGAGCCATTTGAGTCGTTCGTGACTTAGCACTTGTTCAGATTTTGCTTGAATGTGCGGTACGATTGGAGAGTTACGACTCAACTTGATTCATGGCATATCTTGTAGACCGTGAACGAGTTAGGACTTAGGAAAATCTGCCCTAAGTTAAGTCGTGACCGAGTTAGAACTTGAGCAAATTTTCCCACTGCCTTGAATGCTAAGACTTGAGTTGTTTGAACTTTGGACTCTTGAATTTTGTTGCACTCTTTTATAGATTGTCAATAATTCTAACTGCCTGTTATAACATTTACAAAAAACTGGGACGAATATACTGCCACCGACTGCCCATATCGGATGACAGATTAGTTGATAAAGATTAAATGAACTGTATGAGAGAAATGCTACACAATAACCAATTCAAATGAAGTATTAAAGCAGAATCGTAATGATTAACTAGAACTGATTTGTCTGCATTAACACTGCACTTGAGTATTAACAAGTTTTGAAATCTCGTAATCGACTGATTGTCAGTTAGTTTAATTCCAGTTATACTTGCTTTTTCTTATTTTCATTAGTTTTGCACAGCACTTTACACTTTTAGGAAACGTGCACCTTCACTTTTGAACATTCGGCTGATTGTGTAGAATGACATCCCATCAAGAAGATTTGGAATCAGCTGGAGAAGCTTTTCCAATCGCTACTCCGTTGAATGATCCCCCAGAAAGGACTCCTACCACCCTGAGTCATAAAGTCTTCCGCCAACTATGCACCCAGTTTGGCATCGCTGAATCTGACGCTTTTCTTCCTGGAGTAAATGACACTGCTGATAGGCCACCGCACGGCTTCATCGCAGTGAACCGCCAAATGTGCTTGAGTGGAGCGATTCCCCCGTTTAATGACTGTCTCCGAGAACTTCTTCTTCGATTATCTATCTCCCCTTTTCAACTTCATCCTAATGGCTACGCCATCCTGCTGGGACTGTGTGTGCTTTTTAGGAGAACGCTGGACCGTTTCCCCAGGTAACTTTGACGATTCACGGTCTTCTTTTTTCTCGGAGAATACTGATTTTGATATCTTTTATTATGCAGCAGACACCCCAGAAACTGCCCCAACTCTTCCTTCTTCAGCTGCCGTTCCTCCTCCTTCTCAAGTTATACCTCTTCCAGCTTCCCAGCCTGGTTCACAGGAAGAACCAATAGCGGCCCTTGAAGGTTTAGATGAACCATCTGCTTCCGAAGAACAGAAGGCAGAAGGTCTGGAAGATAGCGAGAAGACCCCGGAGCAGTCTTTCGATTATGACACAAAGCTTTCTACATTTCTTGCTCCGGGGAGTGAGTCTTCTTCCAAGAAGAAGGGGAAGCGTGTGGTTTCAAAGAAAGGAAAGAAGAGTTCTACTGCTGCTGGAGATGAGGCAGAGATTGATCCGGCTGAGTCTCTTTCTCCTTCTTCTCCGACGCGGCCTACGAAACTAATTACCAGGCCGGGTAAAAGTTCCAAGGGTGGGAAGAAGGGGAAATGAGTTTGATTTTGCATTTTCTGCTTTTTGTATTGACCGGGGATTGTGCGGATTCCGGTCTCCGCTTCTTTTTGTAATCTGTACAATGTAAAAATTCTCATAGTGTTGAAATAAAATAGATATTTTTCTTGTACAAATCCTTGTGTATGTAGGAATAAATCTGTTTTTCATTTGAAGTGTAGAGTAAACGATTCTTTTCACTTGTACAAATTTTTTGTCTGTGTTTCAAGAACGCATTTACTCCACATCTTTATTACATGATATTGCAATGAACTTGTGGTATGTTGCTTGTATACTACTTTTATTAATGTAACTGAGTTGTACAATGTTGCCCCCATACCACAAGTATATTGTAATATCTCTTGATTTCACAAGACCGATACTCTTATTTTAGAGAATAACTCTCCACTTTTTCAGGGAAGAATTGTTCTGCTTTTAATAGAGTATATCTTGTCTTTGGAGGAATCTTTATTTTCTTTTTCCTCCTGAAGAACACTTCGACTTCTGGGAATGATCACTTTTATTTGTTTGAAAGTGAATTTTCCTGCACAGTGAAATGAACTTCTGAAGAAGGTTTTGATTTTTGTGCCCCAGTAAAGGGTTTATTTTTGGTACTTCAAGCAAGGTGGAGTACGCCTCTGAAGAGGTCTTTTGGTCTCCGAAGAGAAGCGATTTTGGTCTCCGAAGAGAAGCAGTTTTGGTCTCCGAAGAGAAGCAGTTTTGGTCTCCGAAGAGAAGCAGTTTTGGTCTCCGAAGAGAAGCAGTTTTTGGCATTTCATCTCTGGTGAAGTGGGTCTCCGAAGAGAAGCATTTTGCACTTCTACACGGGTGAAATGTGCCTCCGAAAAGGGCTTTTTAGCATTTCATCACTGGTGAAGTGGGTCTCCGAAGAGAAGCATTTTGCACTTCTACACGGGTGAAATGTGCCTCCGAAAAGGGCTTGTGCCTCCGAAGAGGGCTTGTGCCTCCGAAGAGGGCTTGTGCCTCCGAAGAGGGCTTGTGCCTCCGAAGAGGGCTTGTGATTGCCTGGAAGTTACTTTCTCATGGTCGGAGGGGTCCACGGGACAAGCGTAAGTCGTTCAATTGGATGTTTGTTTGTACAAACGATCGCAATCGATTAACAAGGTGCCCCTTTTTGGTAGTCCCACCGATCTTTTTGATTGAGGAAAGCTCTCCATTTATTGGCGTGCCTCGTTAGAGGGCTTTGTTGATCCTTGGGAAGGAGCATCAGTTGGTTGGTGTGCCAGGAAGGTTGCGTCTTAGGGGCAAGTAGATCCATGGGATGGACACAAGCTGCCTGATCGGATGCATCACAATCAGCCAGCGAGGGTCTTATTCCTTCTGCTTGGGAAGTTATCCTTTTAGTGGATCTACCTGCTTTCCTGTTGAGAGGCATACCTTCCTTTGGCTGCTTCCATGTTTGCCTGCTCATGTTGTATCATCATCCACCAATCTGCGATCCTTTATCATCGTTTCCAAGCGCATTTTTCTTTCTCTTGCAAGTAAATTGCTTTATTCGAAGAAGTAGACTTCACTGTTGAATGACTCCACAGAGTAAACGCAAGTTATTTGGTTGGATGCCTTTTTTACATCAGCGATCACAACCAGTTAACGAGGGCTTGACCTAGTGGAGCCGTCAACTTTTTATGTGAAGTTCCTCTTGTATGGGATTCGAGTTTGAAATTTTTGTTGCTTGAAATCTGCTAAATGATTTGTAAGGCTCGCTTAGCTTTGCGATGGGTGAGCTTTGCTTTAATGACCTGCAGTATTAGATCGATATTTTAGCAATACATTTAGAGTATTTACACATCGAAATATAACAGGCATTTTATAACAGAAAACACAATGCATAGTTTTTTCATTATTGAGTCACGCTGATTTCTCAGCGGTTTACAATGCAGAAAATACACATCCATCATTATCTTTACAAATTCAAGCAATGCAGTTAAGTAAAATGAATGCTAGTTATTGTTGTTCCAGAATCTCCAAGCTGGATTTCCATTTGTGCTTGATTCATAGCTTTTGGATTTTTCATGTCAGAGAAAGCGAGAGATGCCCCAGTCGCAGTTTTGTGAGTGATTAGTAGTCATCCCAACTTCTGCTTGCTGGGTATGGTCCCCCTGTGATAGCATTAATGACAAGCTTTTCTGAATCTTGCACTGCAGTGTTGCTGAGAGAATCGGATTGATGGGTAGGACGTTGTTGATCCCGAGCGGATGGGGTTGGATCGACTCCGGTTCTTTTAACGTATTGTTGGAGTTTACCCTGCTCTAGCAATTCTTCAATCACCTTCTTTAATTCGCGACACTGGTCAGTGTCATGGCCAGGTTGATTGTGAAATTGGCAGAACTTTCCATTACGCTTTGCCCCTCTCGTCATCTCAGGCGGCTTAGGGTACCTGACAGCGTCCTTTGTTGCAAAAAAGATATTTCTTGGTGTATCAGTTAAAGGAGTAAAGTCCGAAGGATTAAAGCGGCGAGGTTTCTTTTCATTTCCCTGGCTTTTTCCTCCTTCATTCTCCCTTTTCTGACTTTCAGATTCTCTTTTCTTAGGTGCGACATTGTCATTGTTAGTCTGGGCGGTAACCACTTTCGATGTTGCAGAAAGGCTTTCAAGGCGAATGAACTCATCGGCCTTTTTATAAAATTTATCAAGTGAGTTTGGTTCTTTCATCTTTAACCATATCCCAAATTCACTCGATTTATCAATGGCTCTCATCAAATAAGTCAGGATCATGCGTGGTTCCGCATTTTCTACCTCGGCCAAAGCTATATTGAAACGACTCAAGAAAGATTTGATTGATTCTCCGGGCGCTTGTTCAAGGTTGGACAATGACATTATATCCTTAGCTTTTGAAGCATACAATCTGAACTGTTCTTTAAACTTTTGCGTTAAGTCGGAGAATTTATCTACAGACCGAACTGGAAGCTTTGTGAACCAAAGTAAAGCCACACCTTCTAGGTATACCGGAAAGTATCGGCACTTGATCTCGTCTGATGCTCTTGCACCAGTCATATGCCAATCGTACTTGTAGAGGAAATGATTAGGGTCACTGGTTCCCCTATAGGCTTGGATAGTAGGAGGTGCAAATTTCCTTGGAAACTCCGCTCTTAGGATCCTTTCAGTAAACGGAGTTCTGCTTGGCGCAAATCCCCAGTCAGCCTCATCCTCTTCCCTTTGCATGCTTTCTTTCATGATGCGGCCAACCATTTCAGACAGGTACTCTTTATTGTTCAAAGACATCTCCGGGCAAGCACCAGTTCTTCCCTCGGAAGTTTGCCCGGGCATATGTTCATGACAAAATGGTTGCGGCCTAGAACCATCAGCTTGGAAAGGTGGCGTTTCAGGAAGGGTGGTTTGATGGTTTTCTGGCTGACGATTTGCCCCAAGTAGGGCAGTTATTCTATCCATCATCAAAGCGTTTTGAGTTTCAATTTGCTGGTATAATCCAGAAACTGCGTTATCCAATTCAGCTCTGGTGACTTCAACGGTTGGAGTCGCTTGGTCTGTTATTGGGGAAGCGGAAGTTCCTTCGTGAGCATTTCCGGATTTGATAGGTCTACCTCTTCTTCCAGGAGTCATTATTTCAGATCTGGTTTTTAAGAGAGGTTCTTTTTATGAATCTTTGCGAAGCAACGGTGGATGATCGCCTGAGTTGGGTTCTCAGTGAAAGCACCAAAATGTTAACGGTAAAAAGTGAACGCTAACACCCAGTGTGTGTAATAGAATCGTGAAAGCACCACCCGTTGGTACGGGAACAGAATATGAGCTGAGAATAGCAGAAAAGCAGTAAATGAACAACAGATTTATAGTGGTTCGGCCCGTAATTGAGCTTACATCCACTTTATAGTCTTTTATTGCTGATTTGATTACAATTCAATACAATATCCCTCTAAATACAAAACAATTTGATCATGAAATCATTCTTGACTACTAGCTCGATCTTTAATGATGAAACTCGACGAATCCGCGTTGGATGTTAGGAGCTCTTCTCGAAGATCGTTGTAGTGTCTCGAATGCTTGGAGATCTTTGATTGCTGAATGAGAGGAGGCTTCGACAGCGTAACGGCGCTTGGAGAAATGAATGGCCCAAAGTCCCCTTCAAGTTAGAAGTGGTGGGGTATTTATAGGAGCTGATCTGGACTCAGGAATTTTCTCTAAGTATTTAAGTCGTCTGCCGACCTATGGTAGATCGGTGGCGAGTTAAGGAATAGGTTTAGGTCGGCGGCGAGTTAAGGAATAGGCTTAGGTCGGTGGCGAGTTAAGGAATAGGCTTAGGTCGGAACCTTCTTAAGTCGGAGCCTTTCATAACTCGGAACCTTCTTTAGGTCGTAACCTTTAGGTCGCAACATTACTAGGTCGCGGAGTCTTTAGGTCGCAAGCTTCCTTAGGTCGCGACTTCCCTTAGGTCGTGACATTCCTGTAGCCTTAGGTCGCTGGACAAGTTAAGTCGTTGAGTCCTAGGTCGTAGGCATCTTAGGTCGCAGACTCCTTAACTCGCAGGTACTTTAACGCGTACATTGTTAGGTCGTAAGGTTCTCTTGAGTCGTAAACCTGATGAGTCGTAAGCCTGATGAGTCGTACAGACCTGATGAGTCGTAAGCCTGACGAGTCGTACAGACCTGATGAGTCGTAAGCCTGATGAGTCGTACAGACCTGAGTCGTATACTCCATGACTCGTTGATCCTGATGAGTCGTAAGACCATGAGTTGTAGAAAGCTTGTCTCGTTGAGTCGTAGAAGAGTTAATCTTTATGAGTCGTAGCACGCTAAGTCGTAAGTCGTTAAACTTCTTAACTCGTAGGTCGTTGAGTCGGACCATTCCTTAGGTCGGAGCCTGTTGAGTCGTAGGTCATCTAACTCTTAACTCGTTAAGTCTTGCACTCCCTTAACTCGTTAACTCTTGAGTCGCGTACTTCTTAAGTCGTGGAGAATTAAGGGTTAACAATACTATAAGTATATAGTATAAAGTATTTTGAGAATAGCTCTGGGGAAAAAGGCGCTTCCTTGAAATGAACTTCTCAGGAGTACCACTGGGTGGTACTGCCTTGAGCCCCAAGGGGGGTTTCTAAAGTTGATCCTGTGAGGAGTCCGGACAAAACTAGTTCCTGAGGATTATTTGTGTAGCGAAAGTCGAGGGGCTGGTGCCCACAGAGGCATTTGAGTTATGCTGTGACAACAATTTAACTCAATGTCACTGCGATCTACTGCAGACCATAGCGAAAGTCATGTGTGCCGCTGAGAGCCAACAGTCTGCGTTTGATTTTATATCGGTAGACTGTGACACTATGGTAACATAGCGAAAGTCGTTTGTGCCGCTGAGAGCCAACAGTCTGCGTTTGATTTTATATCGGTAGACTGCGACCTATGTGGGAGAAGTTTCATTTTGACAGCGAAATCGTGTGTGCCGCTGAGAGCCAACAGTTACATGGACTTTTGCTGCGACGGCAACGTAACCCTGGAATGTAACTGCGATCTGTTGTGGGTTCCATGCTGTCATCAGTTACATGGACTTTTGCTGCGATGGCAACGTAACCCGTGATGTAACTGTGACCATGGATGGGGGTGATGATTTCCAGAGCATTTTCACCAAAGATATTTCCTCTATTTTCAAAAACGTTTTCGATATTTTCAATAAAATTATTTTTCAAATATTTTTACCAGGTGTTGAAAACGGGTTTACCGAGTACTTATAGATTTTCAGTCGTACGCCTGATCAACGTATGACCGAATTTCTATGAGAACAAGGATGGATTTGTTGAAACATCGAGTTATAAAAATTATTTTTATAAAAACTATTTTATAATATTATATAGATTTTAAAAGTGTTTTAAAAATGATCAAAGAATAATTTATCTAATTTTAAGTATTGAATAAATTTTGATTTCGTTCCTTTTCGAGGACGAAAAGATTCTAAGGGGGAAGGAATGTGATAACCCGGATTTTTGGAACAGTTGATAATTGGATAATTAACTGTTTTAATAAATTGAACAGATAAAATTCTGATAATAAAAGATATCTAGATATGTAAATGTATTTTGAAATATAATAAAAATTGAATTATAAATATCTGGATAAATATTTATTTGACAATATCTTAATTTAATTAATTTAAAATTGGCTAAATTGTTATTTCTAACAATAAAAATAATAATGTGTTGTTTATATATATAAATATAAATAGATTTTAAATAGACTTATTATTTACAAATTTAATAATGTGTTTATTTAATTATATATATATTTGAGTTGATTTTTAGTTGGATTTTAAATTAAATTTGAATTTGATTTTGGATTTAAATTTGAATTTAAAAGATAGATATCTTAAAAATATTTTAGATATAAAATATATGGATAAGATTTTTATTAGAATAAGATTTGTTTTATGATGTTTTCTTAAAAGAATTTATTTATATAAATTAAGAAAAGTATTTATTAATTAGGAAATTTAATATGAAAGCTTTATAAATCATTTAAAAATTTATAAACTCATGCATAATTACAAGTGTTAGTTTATAAAGCTTGTTAATAACATGTGTAAGGTGATAAAACAAATGTAAATCTCTAAGGGCATAAGATGACAAATGGTGAAATTTAATACAAGTGGCATTTTATTTTAATTAAATCAGAAACAAACTTATATAAACTGAATGCTTCTCCTCTTCAAAATTCTTTCCTGTTCTCAAATCAAAAAGCAAAGAAACAAATATGTAAATAATACTCCTCAAACCCTTTTCAAAAACAGAATCAAGATCGGAAATAACATCTTCCTCAAACCTGAATAAAATCCAATAATCTATCAAAAACTGCAAGTCAATTGTTAAAAGGGAAATAGCCTGCATTTCTTCAATCAGTGATAATTAGCCTGCAAACAAACCTGAGTTTCAAACAAAAGCAATCTTCAAGCAACTTCAAAACTAAATAAAAGGGAAGAATCAACCCAAGCATTTTTAGACCAAAGATCAACAGACTAGCAGTAAATAAGAAAATCAAAAGGGAGTCCTGTTTTCAAAGGCTTGTGATGCAACTACAACTCAGCTTATCCTCTGTTTAATAATATCAGTGAGTATATCTACCTCTTGGGAAAAAACTTAATTCTACTTTAAAATTGAATGCATGCAAGATTTGATTTTAGAAATGTCTCAAATATTACTTGCATGAGTGAAGGGATGTGATGCCTGGGTATACAACTGATATTTATGTGAGCAAACTTCTATCTTTTAAACTGAATCTGTTATATATAAGTTGCATGTTAACAATCTTCTCTGTTTCAATATCCTATGAGCAAACCCACATAATTCTGCCTCGATACTTTGATGTGTGTTTGATATTGATGTATGATGAAAAGAAAATTCTTGTTTAGTTGATAAATATGCTTGCATGCTTTTATTTAAATGTAGATATATATGTGTATGATATATATGGCTCTGCTTAGTAACAGGTTATCAAATTCAAGAAAAATTCCAGATCTTCTTATTTAAACCAATGCAAGTTAGGTTTCCTAAAAGAAAATGTTTATACCAATGTTAAGTCATGAAAAAATGATGGATTCAAGTGGATCTATTGAGTAACTATCTCAAAAACAAAGTTTTACAGTAATGATCAAACTTAAGTCAGAAAATCTAATAAATTAATTTCACGTTTAGATCCTATAATCTGATTGGTATGGGAAAATAATGAATTTTAATGTGAAGATTATGATTTTTAGTTTGAGATAGAGTGGGTAATTCGAAGTTGATCAGAAATTGATTTTTTGTCAATTTACGGCGATCACGTGAGTTTTGAAGGTCGTGATTCTTAGAGAAGATAGATGGAGCATCGTGGAGCTTAGGAAAAATCTTGATTGTATTTATAAAATACTACGGCGATAGGAGTTCATCGATCTAGGGTTTAATGTCCAGTTTTTGGTCGAGAGTGTTTTCTGGAAGTGGTGGCGTCATGGTGTACTTTGAGAGATGCGGTATAGGGGGAAAAGCTGGAGTGTAGGCAGACGAAGTTTTGGCTGGAGTCTCGGGATCATCGGTGGTCTATGGTGGTGGCACGTGTGGTCGGTGGTCGATCGTTCAAGTTCCAGTTTTGGGACGAATGGCTCGTTTTCTGATTTATGAGTTGATCGAGGTAGCTGGGAGGTTGGAGTGATGGAGCGGGTCAACAGCGACTTGGTGGCGGTGGCGGAGTAGGTCGGAGTGGCTCCGACGATCTGTACACGTGCACATGGGTTAGGATGTATCGGTAGTTATTGGGATACTGTTGGTTTTGGGGAAGATGACTTTTGACTCGAGATTGCCTTCGGATATTTGGGTGGATGACTCGGGTTAGGCTCCGGAATATTCGCGTGATTTAAACATAGTTAACAGGTTTTGAGAATTTTAAACTTAAAACTAAGTTTAAGAAAAAAAAAAAGGAAAGAAGAGGAAGCTTGGGAAAAGAATGAGGAAACTCGGGTTTGGTTCGAGTAATCCCTAGGATATTCTCGGGTAAAATGATTATGTTTAAAGTGTTAAAAGATAACATGAGTAAGTTTTTATTAATTCACTTAAATCAATATTTTAGATAAAAGTGTTTATTTGAATATTAGTTTAATTAAGTTGATTTTTTTTTTTTTTTTAAAGTTGTTTAAAACTTAATTAATAACGTGATTAAATTAAGAAGATTTAATGTGTTTTATCATTAACTAAACTTAAGAATTAAGTTAAATTTTAGATTAATGATAATTTAATTCAAAGTTTATTTAATATGATTTTTAAGAAGTTAATTAAGATAATTACTTTTTGAAAATAATTAAATGGAAGTAATTAAGGATAAATTACTTAAGTGTAATTTATTTAAATATGGATAAATTGAGGGAATTAATTAAAGAATAATTAATTAATGGAAGTAATTAAAGGATCATTAATTAATTAATTAATTAATGAGATTGATTAAAGGTTAATTATTATAAATGGTTAAGGTTAATTCGTTTATATAATTAATCAAAGGCTAATTACTTAATGTAATTAAAAAGAAATTAATCAAGAATGATAAAAAAAAAAGGAAGTAAAGAATAATTACTTATTGTAATCAAGGAATAATTAATCAAGGAGGATTAATTAAGATAAATAATTAAGAAATGATTAATTAATTTATAATTAGTTAATGTTAAGTAAGATGGATTAAGGTAATCCAAGTAATTAAAGGTTAGTAATTAATTTAATTAGAGATTAATTAAATTAATTAAGAATGAATTAACTTGTTAGGGATTGGTTGAATGTTATTAGATGCCTTGGATTAGTTGATATATCTGATATATGATTGTGATATGAGATGTTTTGGATGAATTGTGATAAGGTAAGTTATCAATCTGTGATAGATTTGTTATGTGAATATGATATCCTGAATTTAAATTAAATTGTTTAACTGAAAAATCTTGGTTTAAAGGATGACATTTGATTCGAAGAGACCGGAGTCGGGTATCAGTAATACCCGAAAACCACTTCGATTTGAAATCCTCTATAATTCTTTATAGATTGATATTTGAAATCAATAAACCGGTTTGGGATAATATGGACCATTTAAACTAAGTTGGATACTTAGATATTGCTTGGTGAACCTATGTGTTGACTATATAAGTTGTTTAATTACAGTAAAGTACGAGTTACACCGGGTTTATGTAAGTTCTATGAATTGAAATTTCATGTTAGATGAGTTTACTCACGCTGGTTTCCAGCCTGACCCGGGTGTTACTTTGATGTAATGCTCGGGTCAGACCGAGTATTACAGATTTCCAGGTAAGGACGTTCTGGAGCTCAGGAGGCGAGCTGGATGGCAGGAACGTATGGAGTGTATTCCGCTGTGATATATTATAGTTGTCCGAGACATGTTAATTCTAACTGTCTAGTATATTTGTGAATGTTGTAACTCTGATGTATAAAAATGTAATTAACAAATACAGGTTTTCTTTGTATAAATGCTATTATTTGTTATTATATTTAATCCGCTGCGAATGTGAGATGTTGTGTTCTCTGTTCTTCTTTCTTCTTTCTGTTTCTTTCTTCTATCTCTTTTCTTTTTCTCCTAACTATCTGGAATTTTCGGGTTCGAAAACTCCGGGTCGTTACACTTTTCGACTAATCCCAAGTCATTTACTAACTACTAAAGATGTCATCTTTTTAAAGCGGATACCAAGCCAACTATCATCACTTTACAATACATACAAAACAAGTAAATAGTAATCATTATATTTAACAATATCAAAGCTTAAAACTTTGGTTTATAAAGGTGAGATTTACTCACCAAAAAGCAAGCAAATCAAGTCGAACTAACACCACGCCATGAACTAACACTCGAACTTTAATTTTCTTCTTAAAAGTTTGATTTTTGAGGTTCTATATAGGCTTGATGGGATTGACTATGGGAAATATGGGCTTGGCCTTGGCTTTAGAAGATGGTTTTTGTTTAGTTTTTGGGAGCTATGTGAATTAGAAGGTAAAATGAAGCGTTTTAAGTAGTTTTTAAGGGTTTTAAAAGGAAAAGAAGGAATTTTTCCGACTTAGAAATTTTTTGGAAGCCATGAAATAAAAATGGGAGCTTGGAAAGAAAGGGTGAAGTTTTGAAAATGAAATAAAAATGAGAAATAAAAACAAAGAGAATTGTTTTTACATAAAATGAGATAGGAAAATTACTCTTTCACCCTTAGTCCTTTTACCCTCCATAACCTTTTGCCACATCACCCCACCTTATCCTCCTTGCCCCACATGTCTCCATCCCCTCCCTCCTTCATTCCATCACATCTTTGCTTTTAGATGATGTGAAGTTACCTTTTTCCTTATTTTGAAATTTTACTTTTTAATATTTAAAAAAAATCATTTCTTACTAAATTTGTTTAAGTATACATTTAATCCAAAATTTATTCAAATTACCTTATTAATGAAACATCTGTTGTTATATAAGTATGTGCACATATATACTCTAATGTACACAACGTTTTCCGACAACTTTTTAACGATGAAAATTCGAAAATTCAAAAAACATATTCCGGCCACATTTTCGATTTTTCTCCGAACTAATTATTTTGTAAACCAAATTTCAAAACAACTTTACCAACAATAGTTATTACTTAAAAGAGGTTTATTTGACTTATAAAATCTATTATTTAAATATTTTAAAATATTTTAAATATTCAAATTCAAAGTGATTAAATTGCGGGTCCTCGGTCCATAGAAAACAACTAAAAAGGAATATTTCTCATTGATAATCGTACGTGCTTTGTATGACAGAAATAACTAATGCTGGAGGGAAATAACTACTACTACCTAAGTGTTGGGAGATGGTCCTCCATGAGAACTAGAACCACAACCGCAACCGAGTGGTCGGATCATGACAACTATGCACCTAAGCTCGTGACCTTAGCGCCATTGCTCCTCTCGTATCTCCAATTGATGTGTCCTAATCTCTTGAAGCTCAGCCTTGATCTGGAAGTCTTGGATCGCTCCATACTCGAGGGCCTGCTGCTGTGGCTCAAAGTGGCCCACTGATCCGGCCAAGTAGCCTAATCCATATGCGTCTTCCCATCTCCTGCTGTTGTGCTCCAAAATCCATAGGCGGCGCCTCTATCATCATCCTTCTAAAGGAGGTCCTATCTAGTGGCACAGGTACTCTCTTCTGTATCGGCTCCCCATGGAAGCTAACTCCAAAATGTCGAAAGACGGGAGTGAAAAGATGATAGTATGGGAGATAGTTCCTCTGCGTCCCTTCTCCATGACTCATATAATGGTTCATTATGGCTTTGGCCAATTTATCCGAATACCACCTATGATGGCGTAGGCGGCCTTCAAAACGAGGGGGGAGATCTGGTCATAACTCCCCGTCTTGGGGATGATGTTGTATTGGACAATGTAGGTGACCAAACGGGCTTGGTCCCGCATGTTCTCCATCCGTCAGATGCCCATCCCCTGATGAAAGATTTGTTGAAGAATAGCGGGCTCGGAGGTCTCGATATCTTCCAAGTCCTCTACTGCTGTGGAGATATGTAAAATCATACCAAACTGCTCATCTGTCATCCGAATCTCAACTCCTTTGACTTTGGATATGAAGCCATTCTCATTCTCATCAAAAGAGTATACCAAATTGGCATCAAATAGACGTGTGCATCTTGGATAGCACTCTTGCTCAAAAGTGTCATGGCTAAGTATCGGCAGTAATCCTATAGCCATGAATAAACCCTCCAAATCATAAACAGAGAAGTCTCCGAACTTCACCAGACGCCTTTGAAGCAATGCAAAGTTTTCGATTTTTCGTAGCTTTTCACGATTTCTTCATGACTCTGGAGCCAATAATCTCTTGAGGGGTCAAACCTGGTTGTCGGGTGGAGAGGTTGCTACGTGGAACGGGCAATGATTTGGATTTGTATATGAGGCTTTGAAATTGGTTGATTTTAGGGTTGTGGAGCTGCTGCTTCGTTTGCTCGGGGTGCTACTGGAGATGGACATCATCGACGCGGGGGTGCTAGGGATGGTTAGCGGCCAATTTTGAGGAGGAGAGAGGAGGATGGGGTGCTATTGCGATGGAGAAGGGGGAGGGTTTAAGGAAAATGAAGGCGGCTAGAGTTTGGATGCGAGTATATCTCACGTTTGAGGTTCGATTCATGCTTCAGAACCCGCAACCTATTGACCACTATTCCTTGGAGCAGTTGAACGATCATACCCCAAGTGGTCGATCGTTCCTGTCTATTCTGGTTAAGGTGAACCTAGACCCTTTTCGGGCTGGGTTGAATTTTAATTACTAATAATGATAACCAATGTTGCTTCGTTCTGCCTTCGTCTTCTTGATCTTCATTCTAACTGCTCTAAGAAATTCCTATCCACCAAATTCCAATTTACTCATAGCGGTGCATCCGCTTACCGCTTTAAACTATTCTGGTTTTAATCTTCTTTCCTGTTATATTTACCCCATTTTAACTTGTACTACTCCCTATTGTTCGCCTCTAATTTACAGCTTCAAAATTTTCATTTCAAAAAAATCAATGAGCTATATACACTCTACTATTTTCTTTCCAAAAACAAGTAAATTTTTATCAAAACCCATCTATTGAAGTTTCTAATTTAATTATTTTAATCTACTAAAACTTTTTATTTAAATATAAAATAGATATTTTATTTTATTAATTATTTTCAAAAATTTAATATTACTTAATTTTCAAAAATAGGGTTTACTTCTACCTTCAAAAAATTCCTTTGAAAATCATTTCAACTTTTATACTAAATTCTTTCATATAGGGTCGAACTCAGAGTGGATTTTTTTATTTGTCCCTTCTTTTGGACTTTCTCCTTTTCTAACTACTTTTTGACTTATCTTTCTTCAGAATATATTAAAAATACAGCCATTATCTTAGAGTGATTACTACACACATTCCTTTGGGAACTTATTTAATTCTTACTTTTGAATATCCGCAACATATAAATTCTTACTTTCCCCTTATCTAGATCTAAATTAATCATTAATCGGTAATCCTGTGTGGATCTACAACCATAGGGAAATTTGTATTCTACTATGGAGTCAACTACTATCTAGCTTCAGGGATTCTTCCATATGTCGCATTCATGCTCTTCTTAAATCAATGCCTTCAAATACAACCTACTTCCCATGAGGTAATTGGGATAGTGTATATCTTCAACTTCGTCTATTGTTCTAACTCATAACCGCATTGTCCATCTTTGAGAATATGGTTACAACTACTTCTATTGTCGGAATTTGTAGGGTATTGCTTATTATATATATATATATAATTATAGGTAAATATACAAATACATTCACTTAATGTATTCTAACTCTTAAGATCGACTAACCTAATCTCTAATACTAAATGTGATAACTCGCACCCCAGTGGGCTTGAATTTTCACAATATTTAAAATCCAAGTCCACCAAAGTACGATTCATTGGTGTTTGGTATCTTGCAAATAGCAAGAGTATATTAGAGCACTATCGATATAAACTCATAGCAGAATGGTAAATAATGATAAAACATATAGTAAGTGACCAAGGTTGAACTTCCAATATCAAGTATCCTTGTTAGTGTCGAGCAAGCATAAGGAAATATGACCTTCCACATTCCTGCATTGTACCAGTACCTGTCCCTCATAAGCTATCATGTAGGTTGTAATGAGAAAGGGGTCGAAAAAATGTTTTAGTGACTGGTAAATTACATACTTTATACATAACGCTAGCTATGCAAATTGCCTTCCACTACATGTTATGTCTATCTGTTTTACTTGATCACCTCGACACTACATACGTGTACAATACGCTCCATATACTTGAAGAAGACAATAACTACATACGCATGTAATTATATATATATATATATACGTGTGTGTGTGTCTACATGGGGGTGTGTGTGTGCAAGTACCACAGTCCTCCCTTTGGACCAAGATACTATCCCCACTAGTATCCATAACCCAGCACCTCGTCAGGATCCATCATCAATGCAGTATCACGTCCTCATCCCTTGTAAATACCAAGGTACTCTCGTATTTTCTAATAACGGCATCACAATAGTTTAGCCGTATTCTATTTGTATTTGAAAGGCTTCCACAAAAGAGGTTATCTAGCCTTGCCTCCTAATAACAAATAAACTAGCAAACAAATGTGAGGTGGTTAATGTCCTAAACGAGATCTACACTAGTAGGAGGCATAGTCCGTTTTGGCATAACCCCCCATCTTTTCGCTGATCGCTCAGGACCGATGACGTTCTCGACTTATGAAGTAGCTCCTACTCCCATATATAGTACCAATCACACTATCATAGCACCGAGCCTTGCTCACCGTCCCATTTAGATTGCCTAACACAATCTAGGAAATACCACTTATTACTTAATACCCCCTAAAAGGTTCAAGTGCACTCTACTTGTCCTTTGACACTTTGACTGGTGTGAACATCCTACTTGGTATTCCCTTCACCTATATGCAAATGTGTAATGTAACGCCCCACCTCTATGCTCATAATAACAAAGAGTATTAAAAGAAATACTGTCTATTATTACGAAGAATAAGGCTGGATAGGAGCGACCATCCGTAATTGGCCTTACACTAATATTGGTTATCTCGATAGTAGTGGTATATACTTTTTATTTTTCATCTATTATTTATTTACTCCCATCGACATATCCAATTATCAGTATAAAACAAACTACGATAGTTCATAATAGTTTAGGACATTAGATATAACAATAACACAGATAATATAAATGCGGAACACAGATTAACAAAAATCTCATATATATATAACCGATGTCAGTTAATACATAGTTGACACAATACATATGATACAACTACAACTGTCGACTCTAGAAGTTATATATACAAGTACATTATCGACTAATATACATGAATACATATCATTCTATACAATGACACGACTACTACAAAATGACCGACAACTTCAGAAGATGTGAAAAGTCTTCAATCCCGAACAGCAACTCAAAGAAAGAAATCTACAACCTGAAATACTCGGGTCTGACCCGAGTATTACATTCAAAAGAAAATAATACCCAGGTCAGTCTAATTCAAACCAGTTTATTAGTGCATATAGGCAGTAATAATTTAAATAGACGACAATTACAGAAATCTCGTATATCCGACTCCTCGATAAAAGAATCGGATAACGGCAGATATAACACTAAACAGTGTTAAACAACCAATCAGCAATCCAAAAAGATCAATCAAATCAAATTTCTGTGTGGCTGCAGTACACGCACGCGTGCACTGCCTCGCCACACAGTACGTGAAATCATCACGACGGTGAAAACTAACAGCAATCAAAACTGTAGAAGTCAACATAAATAAACTTACAGGGTCAAACCCGAGTCTTTGAGACCGGATTCAACTCGCTGTAAAATCTCAAAAATCAATTTGAAACACTCACGAACCAACAAAGGCAAAATCAACTAACTCAAGCGAAAAGGAAGCGGTGAACAAGTTCACGCTTCAGATCAAAACTGTGATATCGAACAAGCCATGACAGCAGTCAATACCCAAATTTCTCAAATTCAACATGACAATCAAGAGCCCAAAGATAAGGTAATCCAACTGTAGTATGGTAACAAAAAGAAAACTGCATATACGACTAAGCAGTATACAGTATTAAAACTGAAATTTCCAAAGTGAAGCAAGAACTAATGTTCATGAACATGAGGGCAACATATATGATCAAGTGAAGTCTAACCATCACGTTCCAGTTTATCCAAGTTCAAAGTGCAGGTATGATAATTTGAATGCAATAGTGGGACAGACCAAAATGCAGACCAAAGTCAAGGCAAGAGTATCAGACTACCAAGAAGAGAACAGAGCAATGAAGATTACAAGGAAAACATCACTGCTTCTTATATAGGACAGGCCTGACCACACATGCAAATAGAAGCAAAGCCCAATTACATTAATGAACTTCGAATAGATTCTCATATTACCCGAGACAATATGCCAACATCTCAACCAAACAACAGAGGAAACAAAACAGATAGTGTAACAGGCTAATCATTTCACAAGTTAAAGACCTCAGCATCTCAACAGACATGAAGTCAGTCCACACTGAGCACAGGCAGGGTGGAAGTTAGCTTGAAGTTGCAAATTAACTTAAGTTAATGGTAGCATCACTACAGGCTCCAGGTCAAAGACAATAGAGACAGGCTCAACAGAACAAAGTGGAGATACCCATCACAACAAGACTCAGGTCAGTGAATATTTCAGATGTGCAGACCAGATTAGAGTCACAACAGATACAAGCTCAACCAAGTCAAGTGAAGATAGCCAGACAGCAAGACTCAAACCAGGCTCAGTGAATGACATATATGATAAATGTTCAGTGGACATGCATGGAAGCTTAAACAAGACTTAAGTGCTATATTAGGGAGTGCACAGACAACACATGAAGGCAATGCACCAGTTATTGTGACAGCAAGTAAAATCAACGGCACAAGTAATTTACATTTCAAAAATCAGAGTTAAGCCAGAAGCCCAACCCAGTCAAGTTGCAGTTATTGAAATCAATGCTACAGGAGATAAAAATCACTATGACCCAAATCAGCAAAGCATAAGCAATAGACAGTGATCATGTTAAAGTCGAAGTCAACCATAATAAGTTCGAACAATTCAAGTAACTAAAGCCGACAAGAATCGAAATCGTGGTGGTCACGAACGAACATAAAACTGTCAAACCCAAAACGAACAGCTCAAAGAAATCGAGCACAACAAATTAACTTCAATGGCCAAACATATCATAACAACATCGAATGACTCGGAATAAATCAGGTCAGAGCCACAATGATCAAAGAAAACGAACAGAGCCGTGTGTACAAAGAAATCACAAGATATTCGAATTGACAAAGTCGAAAATCGTCACAGGCATCTAACCAAAAACAAATGACTGAAGTAGCACAGGTCAATGTAAAGTATACCAAAGTCAAAAACAACGAAAGTTCAATATACAGAAGACTCAAGTCGAAAGCCCCAAGTAAAACAAACATATAATGGCCGAAACCAACACACCAGCAGTAGCAAAGCCGATGTCAACATAGTGGTGTCGAAGACTATTTGTTTTTTTTTCTTTTTAAACCAAAGTAACTTTAAAACTGTCAGGGAAGCAATGAAGATCACCTAGGAATTGCAATCCCCAACTCAATGTCGTTTTAAATAAATGACAGTTTCGAACAAGTGATAAACAGATTCAATCAATAGCCGAGATAAACAATTACAAAAACATATGAATTCGAGCAAAATCTCAGTCAAGATGGACGAAACCAATAAAACACGAATTGAACCAAGACAGATAAAAATCATCAACAACGAAACACAATTAAACTATCGAAGCACTATACCAAGCCCGAATTAGATGTGAGTAAGTAATTTACTCACCTTTGCCTACGAATAGCACGAAATGGATTCGAAGCCGAGCACCCTTGCAATCGAGCGAAGCCAGTGCTTGAACTCGATTGAGCAGCCAAAGCCCTCCTCTTTCTCCCTTCAGATCGCTGAGGTGCGCGAACCCTAATTGCTCGAAGAGGACTGAACGAGACGAAGAGAATGCCGCCACCATTTTTATTCTTTTTGTTTGTTTTCTTTTTTTTTTTAGGGTTTTAGGGTCGGTTATCACACGAGATAGCACAGTACAAAAGGAAACCCCATGGGCCAATAAAATTCCTAAAGCCCGCAATACTTAACAATTTTTATCAAAAGAATTTCCACTCGATAGAAACTCCAATCACCATTTATATAAACGAATGTCAACTTGAATAAAATTCGAATTGTAGTTGTTTAACCTATTTAAATCGTCATTTATAAACTGACGCGAAAAGACCGGGTCGTTACATGTAATTTCATGGGTCTTACAGTTGGATATGTCCCATATCAGTATAATGTATACACAACTGCTGGTGGCCCCTTGCCGTAGGCAGAATTATATTGTGTATCACTATCGACCTCGCATTCCAACCCATTTTAATAGATTCTTATTTAATTTAAGCTATTGGATAACTTTAATAATCCACACCCATCATGAACACATACTTGAGGCTACATATATATTCATACATATTTATCTATTACGCCTCCAACATTCAACCATTAATAATATATCTTTACTTTTTCATGTGTTTACTTCTTATTTCATTAATGTCAATTTAGTGTCATTTATTGCTTACTTTTAACTTAAAAGATTTGAATATCCATTTAATGTTCCTTTTTATCTCTTACCATCTTCTTTTGGTTACTAACCTAATTACTAACTCATTTCATCACTTTACCTACATTTGTCATTTATAGTTTAATTTGTAACTTGTCCTTTTACTATATACATCAATTTTACGTTTAGACTGTTGTTATTATCGCTACTTACAATTCTTTAGTTTTATCTAGGGGTTTCTGAATTTTAATGCTTTATTCCCAAAAGGAATTGTTATCACTATAAACTTCTATAACTTACCCATAAAGGGATTTGTGTTACATTTGGAATTACAAGGAATTATCCTTTTGTTTTTATTATTGAAATAGACAATACTAAATATGGTAAACATCCCTATTTTGTGCATCTCTTTCTTTTAGACATATTGCTTGTTATTTCAAACGTTACACATTTATTCACATATATAAAACTAGATAATTTATAGAAATTTACATTGCAACATACTTCATTCCAATGAATTAAAATACTACTTAAATCCCGATTCAATATATAATAACCTCTATTTCATATTAACTAACATATGCCATTTAAATCTACAAATCTGGAATATATATAAAATCTTATTAATTTAGGAACTACGACTTACACCCTTACTTTCTGGATTCAAGTTAACAGTCCATAAAATATGTAGGCATGGGTTAAATTTCATTACACACGTATAATTAAGCCTACAACTCCAAATAATTATATCCAGGCATACAAGGAACAAATTTGCAATGAAATAAATCCATTATTATATAAAAATATATAATTTCTCACTCACCTTTTAGCTTTCTGAATCTCCAGATCTAATTCATATTATTCTAATTTGACTCTCCTTTTTCTTCCTATTGGAACACATATACTACAAGCATACATACATACATATACATACATACACACACACACACATACATACATACATACATACATACATACATACATACATACATACATACATACATTAGAAATCTAGATTCGAGAAGAGCTTTGGATTTAGTTTAGATTCAGATCTAGATTTATAATTTACCTTAGCTTTGGCGATACGATTCGACCCTATTCTTCTCCTCTATTATCCTCTGCTATTCTTTACTTGTATATACGTGCCACTTGTACATACATAAAAAGACTATAGATTTATTTAGTTTTAAGAATTTGTGGATAAGAGAAAATGGCAGAGCTTTGCTATTGCTTCAGAAAATATGAATAGAAAAGTGAGGGGTTAGGCCCGTATTTATAGGGGTTCGAATCAATGTCAACCGTTAGATTATTTTCTATTAAATCTGGGCCGTTCGGCCTAGGTTCAATTTGCAGCCGCCATCACCCACCAGTCAACCGCCACTTCCCCAACGGTAGAACGCTATCGATTGACTAGTCTAAGTTAGAGGTTAACCGGTTCAGTTAATTACGTTCGTTTATTATGCGAAGTTTTGTTTGTTGATTTAATTCGTTATACAACCTAATCGAGATAATTTGTTTCTCCTCTAATTAACGTAACCTTACTTAAACGTTAAGTAATCATTAACATTAATTAACTGTATTTTATTTCCTTAATTACATATATAGTTATTTTCGACTCGAAATATTCAAACGTTAATAAAATTTTCATTTGTACTTTGATCAGAAAACTTTATATATGAAAATCAATTAGAAAATCTCCACAAGTACAATGGTGTAAGTTTTGTAGCAAAATTTTGATGTTCTATTTTTAGGCTTTAATGATTGTTTGTTAATTCTCTTTAGTTAATTGTCATTCAATTTACGGGGTGTTATAGACCACTATCGGAAGGTCGACAACTACTCAACATCATAACTCGGTCAATGCTTGAATCATTACCCAATCAAATGGCTAGGAAGTATACCAACTTGGATGGTCCAGAGATGCCAATACACTCAGACTATCTATGGTGAGCATCTTTACATATTCCTTCTTTATGAGCATACATCTAAGCCTTTGGTCATCAATGATCCCTTAGCATACGTATTGATAGTAGAACCCCCTTATCTAACTCACAAGTCATCACAACTTGCTTGGATGATCTATAGATGCTCCTGCTAGCTTCCTTAAAAATCAACACTGCTTTATCACAGTAGTATGGATCGGTATAGGTTCATGTACTTAGCCATTTTTAGCTTCAATCTACTTCTAAAGCTCAAATAATCCCAAATTGGATACTTCGATGGATTAGTACTGATCCATATGGATCAACGTTGACCAATTTACTTTGCCAAGGTTCTTCTCTTTGCCATGCTATCGAGCCAGCATACTTCCAATGCTCTGAAAATGCTAAGTCCCGAAAGAGGGATGGATCAGCACCGATCCATATAGATCGATGTCAATCCATATACTTAGCCAAAATTAGCTAAGTATTTTGGTACGGTCCATTCTGCATCAATTCAACACATATGGGCCTCTTCAATCTGTGTGCATCCCACATTTGCAGCGATCTAACTCCAAACTCCCTAGAGTTGATCCATCGAAGCATACTCTGTAACTATAGATCTTCCAACATCATGTAATAGAATCGAAGACTTCATGGAGTAGTCTCCATCTACACTCGAAGATTCTTGCCCAAGGAACAACTCATCCCCGTTCACTTCGCATGAGTGTTTTAATCATTTAATCTTTACATGCAAGCATAATAATCAATAAACAACATCATATCAAGTCATTCAAACATACATACAACTCTACATGTCCTAGCATCCATGCGCATATCCATATCGTATAAACAAAATGATTTAAAAAACTTAAAAACAATCAAATACCTTTTATTCTTATTTTTAAAATCAGGTTATTATAAAACACCTTCCTATCGATGTAAATCAATGAAATAGTCCCAAATAAAATATTCTAAATTTAGACAGCAAAGATTCTAAATTCCCCTTCCCAAAATAATGATCAGAAAATCTCTAATGACTCACAACTTGCTTTCCCTTAATCTTAAGTTTTTAGCCAAAAATATTATGTTTTGATGATTTAGGAGGAGATAGTATTACTGGAGGTTTAGATCTATTTTAAGAAGAAAGGAAAGTTATTTGGTGGTTGCATTAACTCTAAGATTAGCACAGTTCCTGAAATAGCCACCTCAGCCCAAAATTAGATTAGTGGGCCTAATTAAAAAAATCTGCATAAATTCTATCTAACTTAAAACTTCAATATCTCCCAAGTGGTTAGACAAAATTATTATTATTATGACCACTCTATGGAACGCGAATCCATTATATCATCATTTAAAACAAGAATTAGGTCAAATCAACTCCTACCAAAATTTATGGCTGATGGAGTTAGGGCTATGCCTTAGGGGCAATTATGTAGTTATTACATATATCTAACTCAATAACCAATCGTGTTCAAAATAAAGTGTTTTATTTCTTTTATATACATGATATATATTTATTAATTAAATTAAAAGTACATTTAATAGCAAATCAATAAATGATATGTTTTGTGACAGTAAGTACAATATGTGGTAATCGTAAGTGATTTATCATAATAAAATAAACATACCGTTTTAAATATTACTAATCAAGATTTATTGAGACCGGATATCGATACATTCATTAACATTAGAGTACATAATGCTCTCCAAATGTTTAGCGATCTATCATTCATTGTTGTTGGGGGGCTCCAATGGGTTACATATCGATAGTTATTGGGTAACCATGAAATGACTCACTCGGTAGTTTTTTGTTAGTTAATATAACTAAGGTCGAACAGAAAATAACGATGTGACTATATTACGTAATTCCATCGACTTAAGAACATTGTTGAGCTTCGATGTGGAAACTTTACTTTGATTATAGTTAAATTATGGCACAATATCCATTGAACGACTATAGTTGGGTCGCATCGAAGCAGTAGAAGTGACACTATTCAAGAAAGAATTTGTTTCCTTAGTTATATATGGTTAGTATCACGGTCAACTTAAAGTCAAAGTCTCCGACCAGAGCAGTTTGGTTAATAGTTATTATTATTATTGAACCAGGACTTTGAGTTTGAGCTATAAAGTTGAATATGGACGATATTGGAATTTTGACCATTACCAAATTCCATAAATCTTAATATGATACAATTTTGATGAAGAGAATTAGTGTGCATTATTGTCACTACTAGGTAACGCTTAAATAAGTAAAATTGGATTTTATTAAAGCTATGTAAGTGATAAATTTGGCCATAATGTTACACCACCTGCTATGTGACATGTGTATGTTAATATTCGAATTGTTCAATGTTAATCGTTGACCAAATCTACACCTAAGAGTCGGACAACCAGAATGTTGAATACACCTATCACCACATGATTTAATTAATTATAATTGTTATAAATTAATAAAATTAGTTAATATTTGTGAAATATTAATTATAAATTTTTATTGATAAATATTATATAGTGTGTATATAATAGTTATAAACACTCGTATCGATATATGATATCAATGTGCATTTGAATTAGATTTAAATGCCTTTTTTAGTGATCAGGCTTGAAGTGATTTGAGACCCATAATGGAGCCTATTATGGCTAACTGTAGGAAGCTAAATGGAGGTTTGAATTTTGATTCAAAAGGAGGTGAATTGATGAGAGAGAAAGAATGATCTGGATTTGCCTTTTACACCTCAGATATTTATTATATATTCATCTCTAACCCCATTTTAGCCGTCTCCCTCTTGCTCCATTTCAACTAGCCTAGGCCGACCATATTTCCTCCCTCCTCCTTAAATTCAAGCTTCCAAATTTACAAATTAAATTAAATTCAAAGATCAGTGGTTACTACACTCAGATTGGTAGCTCTATCTGAAGGTTTGGATACTAGTTCAAGGATTGATCAAATTCAACATTACAAGATGTTACTTATAGGCCATAGAAAAGTAATGATCTAATTTACATTCATTTATATATATCATTTATCTTATCATTATGCTGTTTTTAATTATATGTATACTATCACGAATCCATATACGTCAGTGCTGTCAACATTGGATGTATATGTTTGTTTATGGATGTGTTGATTAAAAAAAGGAATTTTATTTTACGTGTGTGTGTATATATATATTCATAAATCATTCAACAATAAAAAATTAATTTGTTTATTCTTATTTTTGAAAATAATAATGTAATAATTTTTAAAACAAGTTCGATTATAAAATATACATATATATTATATTTTAAATCAACATATAAATTTTATCGATACACATAATATGATTTTGAATTTTAAAAAAATTATTAAGCCGCATATATATATATTATATAATATATTTAAACTTAAAACCTAAGTTTTACAATATTTACACACACACACACATATATATATTATGTGCAAATATTTATTTAGTAAAATTTGTACATGTTTTAAACTGCTTTCAAAAAAAATTATATACACACACACAAACACACTTAAACAATTTCCATGTGGAAATCAATAATTATAAAAAACCATCTTTAAACTGCAAAATTTGAAATAAAATTATTGTTATTTAGGCCGATGTGTATGTGTTTATATATATGTTTAATCATACATTTACATTAAAATATATTTCATATATAATTCTTAATATTAATTTAATATATGTTTGTATGATAATGTATATATGCATATATTTAAAAATTAATTAATATCCCAAGTTTCGAAATATACATACATACATACATATATATATATATATATATATATATATATTGAAGAAAAGGTAATTTATTGCAGCAAAATGCAAAGTCAATACAAATACAAATATATAGTATCGAACACCACCATACAATACACGGCCCATGGCCCAAACATTCTAACCCTAGTCTATACAATGAAGAGTAAAATTAGCCGTCATTTTCAGCCATAATCATGCAGATCTATCCCCCACCGCCCTAAAAAATGGCGATCATCTACCGAGAGATGATGCCATGAAGTAAGTCGCGTAGCTTGGCAAATAATCTCTTTCTCCACCAGTCGCGCGCGATGAAGCTTCTCTATCTTCTTGTTATTAAAAACTCGGCGATTACGATACATATAATATATATATATAATTATTCTACTAATTTAAATTTGGACAGTTAGGTATTTACTATATATATCTAGATCTAAGATCTAGCAATTGAATTTTATAGTTATTTATATTAAATTACAATTAGTACACAATATAATGTTAACTATATACACACACATATATGTTTACATAAACTTATATATTTTACAAATATTATTTATTATAATATATATATATATATATATATGTATATGTATGCACATACACACACATGTATATATTTACATATTAGATGGCACATATGT
This sequence comes from Allium fistulosum, assembly GCA_030737815.1. NCBI lineage: Eukaryota > Viridiplantae > Streptophyta > Magnoliopsida > Asparagales > Amaryllidaceae > Allium > Allium fistulosum. Next base: position 1,398,002,635 of record CM060902.1, read on the forward strand.
ATAGGGGGGGGGCGCCTAATGTATCTGTTATGGTGTAAATCTCAACATCTATACATAGGCATGTTAAACCACGAACATCATTTATATTGCATGTGCACATACACATATACATGTATATGATACACATATTATACTATATATTATTAATCATAACATTAGTATAATAATTCTTTATTATAAATAAAATAAAAATGATTTTATTTAAAATATAGTTAGATAAGGCCTAAATAAATTTAGACTTTATAGGTCCAATAAGATCCAAAATGGTGGAATAATTTTTATGAAATTAACCCATTTACCCCACTTATTGCTGCCCAATTCCAACAATGGTATCAAAGCCTAAGAGCCTACGCGGTCTAAATTATCCGTATTAGGGCTAACTTATTAAAATCTACCCATATAATAGAGTGTCTAAAAAAGAGTGTCTAAGGTTGGGTTTAGGTAATCAAGTACTTTGCTCTACTTGACTACTGACATGGCCTTAAAGTATGAGATAAGCCCTAAGATTATCCACAATATAAAGGTCCAAATTGATTTAGGCCTTGAGCTAATTTTCAAAATCTGATTTGAAATTAAAATAAGATTTTAAGTTTAAAAGGTTAAATTTAAAATAAATAAAAATAATATTTTAAACTGAAAAGGTTACATTTAAAATACATAACGATTTTATAAATGTTATAAAATTATTTTCAAAATTATTTTGAAAATAAAATAATTATTTTTGAAAATTAGTAATAATTATTTCGATTAACAAATAATTAATTAATTAAATGTAATAACCTTTTGCTAAGTAGCAATTAATTAATGATTATTAATGAAGTAAATGGAATTTTTAAATTTATTATTATGAAATTAAAGAAATGATTTGAGAATTTGATGGAAAATAGTGTTTTATTACTGAAAAGAATTTAATTGAAAGAGTGTGTTGGCTTACTATTAGAGTTATACGAAGCCATAGGGTATGAGTACTATACGACCATCCACATTGTGTCTAACTCCCTTTATTTTTAAAAGTGGATCGAACTGACCGGTATCCACCCTGGCCACATGATCGTGGGGTCGTGCTCCAAATCCACGACACCATTGTTGTTTATGATATTCGATGCGCATTATATGATTGGTAGTTGGTAGCCCCTTGTGTCGCATAATCCAGGAGTCTGTTACCATTAGGGGAAAAGCAAGGACATAACTGAGGCTACGCGTAAATGAGTCATTGGTCGATAGGGTCATGATGTCCGTCGAGGTAACTAAAGACTGTAGGAATAGATGGTTGCTCTACGGTTAGCGAGTAGACCTGGGTTCCTGGAGCAGGCTTGCGATAGGTAGCCATCAGTCTCCCGTTTGGTCCAGGGTATGTGTGTGTAGTGGATTGGCATATATGTCTCCTTCCTATGATCAGTTGGCTATGGGTGGGTGTAAAGTGTAGTCAGTCCCCGTATATCCATACTATTCTGATTCATTTATATATGAGGAGATGAGATTATATCCAGATAGGTGTCCAGAGTATGGTGGATCCTCATGTCTTTTATAATGTATTGATAGGTGGCTTATCCTATTTTGGTATATGGATGATGATACTTTTATTACTAAGACTGAGAGATATGTTTGGGAATTGTTGTGAGTTAACCTAACTATACTTGGTGATATCTCCTTATCGCTGATTTCTTGTTTTTAATGATGATGATTTCTGGATTTGGATGATTCACCTATATGTAGTTGATTTTGTGATTCCTGATTTGATTTACTTTAAGATGGGCGATGACATTGATATGTATGATTTGTGACATTTAGAATTATATAATACATTTGAGATTATTTAAGATGTTGCGATTAAATTCTCGATATGTGTGTGTGTGTGTGTATAATCCCAGATTTATTAACATTAAGGGTATTATCATATTATTATATACTAGTATATTGAATCATAAAGATATTAACCCTTGATTTAGACATAGTCTGACCTATGTGTTATTTATAATACTCGGTTCAATCCGAGACATTTCGGGTTTACGGACACATTGACAAGTTGCGAATGCTTGGGCATAGAAGGAGGATAGAACTTTATTATATCATGGAATAATACACTATTGAAGTATAATTTGATTCAGGTATTGTATAATTAAAAGACAGTGTATGTTACCGGCCTTTTGACCCGGCTATATTCGGACTGACTGGACAAGTTAAACTTGACTGTCATCTAGGTCGGTAGACAAGAGTGATGATCGTGCGGTCTAGAGATTAAGCTCAGATGATAGTATGGAGCAGCGGTCAAACGGAACCAAGAGATGGACTCTACGAAATGTTGTAAGTATGGATTATTGTCTCACATAGGTAAGGGATCGGGTACGATCCCTCCCTTTATGCAAGGGACCGGATTGCATCATCTTAGCGGTACAGCTCAACGAAAATCGATCGATATCTCAAAATCCAGTAGTCAACTATACATGAAACTTTGGGAACATGGAGCTAATAACCAGGGGCACCGAACAGAGGGTTCGTAACATGCCACGTGGTCTCGAAGTGCGGTTGGGGCTGACCCCTATTCCTTGGGAATTAGGCCTTGGAATGTTTTGGGTCGCCTTGTCTACATCTCGAGATTCTACTACCGAAATTTTAGGGAGATATTTGATCGCCTACACCTATAAATGCAAAGGTTCATTGTTAATTTTGGGGATCTTTATGCTACCATTTCCTTCGTACTCCATTGTAATCTCAGATTCCGATCCGACCCTTCTTGTACACAAAATTCAAAGTGATTAAAAGAGTTATTTCATCAAAGTGGACGTAGGCAATCAACATCGAACCACTATAAATCATTGTGTCTCTGTTTTTTACTTATTTTCTATTAGTTTATTGTTATTTTCCTCTGCTCCCATTTAAGTTTCTTCATTTATTTCTCTACAAATTCTCTGTTGGGTGTTTGTGCGAACTTTTGGCGCAAACATTTTGGTGCTTTTACTGAGAAACAAATTCTCGGCTTGATTGGATCTTATCACTGTAATGACCCAAGATTTTAGGAATTTATTTTGAAAAATATAAATAAGTTTAAAATAATTTTTAAACCAATTTTAAAGGGAAATTGATATGGCTTGATATGGTGTAACTATATGGGTGTACATGTGTGCACAGGGAATACACATGAATTGAAGCTAAATTCCTGAATGATATGAATGAACATATATTGATGTGTATGGGAAAAATATATACAGATAAATAAAGTAAATCCTTAAAGGCTATATGCAAAAATATATATGGATGCAACTGATTGTATTTGAGTATACATGTGCATGTGTGTCAGTACAATATAATGTATGTATGTATGTATGTGTGTATATATATATATATATATATCTGTGTGTGTGTGTGTGTGTACTAATTATTTCTGTAAGACTTATATATACATATATGTATGCTAATCAAATACTAGAGTTCAAATCAGTAAAATAAAATACACAAATATATTTTTAAATTATAAATAAAAAGAAAAGAATGAAGATATAAAAGGAGTAATCCTTTTATAAATAAATAAAGGAAGTACATACCATTTAAGTGAAAGCTAAAAATAGAAAATAAGATAAAACAGAGATATGTTTTGTATAGGCAGAATTAGGAAGAATACTTGATATATATATATATATATATATATATATATATATATATAATAACCAATGGAAATCAAGTCACACTTTTAGCATGATAGTAGACAAGAGGAAAAGTATTTTCTGGAAAAGCAAAATTTCTGAAAATAACCAAAAGAATATAACCACTTTTCTCTTCACAAACTTAAGCCGGGGAGGGTAAGATTTTGGGTTTAGATAAAATGCAGATGGCATGATTTCTGATAGGCAAAAATGTCTATAGCTAGTGCCTTAAACCCTAAGAAAGACCCTGCATAAATAAGCAGTGATATGAGGAACCTCCTCTTCTCCCCGGATAGCTCTTGAGAAAATATATATATATTATATAAATATAAAACAAGTGAAGAAAAGGGTTGAGGGCAAAAGCTTACCAATCAACTAGGAAGTGAAAGAAAGCTAGGTGAGAAAACTCACTCATAAAAATCTAAGGCACTAAGTCCTAATGTAGGCAGCCGGTTTATAAGTTAATTTTTCTTAAAAATGTATTATCATATGTGATTGTCTATCTGTGTTTTCAGAGATTAAAAATGTTTTGATTTTTAACAGGTTGTTCTGCTTGTTTTATTATATGAAAGTTCTAGGTATTATTAGTATATAAATATGTTCTAAAAAAACCCAGATCTCTTTGATATGTCAATGTTTAAAAACATAAGTAAATACCCAGAGAATCAAATGTTGAATATAGGCAAGTAGTGTTGGTTTTGGCTTAACCCAGAAAAATATAAACATGTGAGCTGCAATATACTTATGTATACGTGCTTAGGCTTGAGACAAAAAGGAATTAGGGGTGCAATAGGGTTGCCTATGTGCTGATGCTCCTGATTCAATTAAAATATATAAATATTCATACACATAGCAAATAAATTTTGTGATTCAATGAAACTTGGTCATTCTGAGTTTAACTTAAACACAGATGTTTGCAAAAAGAAAAACTCTCTCTCAGATAGCCATAAGCCAATGTTAGTTGTCTATACTCTTTTAAAAATGCAAGAATATATATATATATATATATATATATATGCATAATATTATTTAATGAACACCTACGTTAATTGCCTGTTTGTCTTTGTTGGTTATGTATAATATAGAATGCTATGACATGAATGTTTGTTTTAGTGAAATGATTCACTGAATGGTTTAGTTATGAAAAATCAAAAGTATTATTATTAACTTAAACCTGATTAGGAAATGGGGGTCAAGAGCACTGCAGGAATGACTTATGATCTTGAGTAATACAAGTTGACACATGGCTTGTTTAAGTCCTGAGATCTTTGTGTAATGGAGTGAATTAGTCCATTACAGTGTGTCCATTGATTCAATTAATTGCAGATGAGACCAAGCTAGATAAATATATCAATGTAAGAGAATTTGATATAAAGAGGAACTAGAGTTTTCCTGGAAATGAAATCTGAGTAGGGAATAAATGATTTAATTCATTTTGGTGATTTTCTCTGTTTTGTATGGATGCTTATTTGACTTATGACTGAGTTGTATGAATGTATGAATGTACCATATCTTTTTGAGGTCTCTGGAAGGACAGACTTAAGTGTGCACCTGCACACTGACACAGAACATGCACACATGACTTATTTGTTTTCTAAAGGCAGAGCTATATACATATATACATGTTTCAACTTTAACTTGATTTATAAACTGTTTTACTGGATTTTCTCATACCAGACATGTGTCTGACCCTAGTGTGCTAATGGCATATGGGGTGTCTCATTTAATATGGGGCAGCTTCAAATGCATTTTCAGGGGCAGCAGCAACTAAGTAGGAGTAGGAGCAAGACTTTGAGAAGAAGATTATAGCATGCTAAAAATTTGTTAGAAAAAGCTTAAAAGATGAAATCTGCATGTATTGATATTTTTAATTATCACTTGTATTCAAATATTGAATGTTGAAGGAATATTTTGCTAAGTGTTTTGCTAAGGAATTGACTTGTAATTAGAGTTTATGAATTTAGAGATTATCTGAAAAATGAAGAAGCTAACCTATGATTTTGTAAGTAAATCTGAGCAAGAACTCTATGACAAATAGGACGGTTACATTTGATAAATGTATTAGTCAATCTTGATTCTTTGAAAAGGGTTAATTTTTGGGGAAATCTGGATAGTTGAGTCTCAACAAATTATATGATTTATTCTTCTACCATGACATTTGTATACAAGAGTTGATAGGCATAGAGAAAATGTATTTATGTGTCTGTAATGTTTCCATAATTCAACTTGTCTACAAAAATGTTTTATACCTTGTTTTTTTTAAATAAAGGAAGAATCTGTAATATAGGAGTTGAAAGCCAGGTCCATAATAGTTGTATATATATATGCACATCTAAACATGCTTTGTACAGATATTAGCACACCGGTTATCTTTGTATTTTTAACATGAATCTGAATTTCTTTTCACTCAGGCTTTGATCAAAATGCATTTTTAAGACCATATGGGTTATAACAGAACAAAGATTCTGGTTGAACCATGTTTTGGATACCCATGGTTACAGGAAACCCACTTAAGTTTGCATTTCATTTAGCTTAGCATCCTGGCAACAAAGAAATAAGTTTTTGGAATATGATATATCACTTAAAAATATTCCAGAAAAGTGTTAGTACTCTAAACAGATTTTATAAGAAAATCAAATATAGATAATAATAGAAACTTATATCATTTTTCAGAGCACAAGCACTACACCATTAATTTATAGATAATCATAACACAATTATCTGGTTTCTAGGAATTATACTTCATAGAGAATTTAGCAAGGAATCAAGAGTTAAAAATCATATTGTTACATATATGGATGGAATTTTATTGCATGAATTAAATTGAACTATGTGTGGATTGATTAAATTTAACCAATCAAATTATCCTCTTGTTTACCAGAACTCTGATTCAAACAAGAGAGGCACATGCATCTTCACATGTGTGTGCATATCCTTATGAATACACTGATATATTTATATTGGTATAGATTTTGATCCTGGATAAGTTGTATAGATAAAAAAAATGACTCTAGGCTTCAGAAATATATATATATATATATGTGTATATATATATATCTCTATGTAAAAAAAAATCCTTACAAATTAAGGTACAAAAGAGAGGGTCATTTCATTTGGTATCAGAGCTATGTTACTAAAACATAGTTAAAAAAAAATTTGAAATCAAATCCTTCTAAGAAAAACTAACTAGCTATGTAAATTATTATTAGCAAACTATGGTAGGAAGACCACCAAATCAGGGAGCAAGATCCTCCAATGCACCACCAATGGTCAATCTACAAGATTTGGTGAGAGCATTTAGGGATGGGGTAGGGCAAAGGCAAGAAAATCCCCATGAAGAGCTCTCAAAATTACTCAAGACTTATACTCATTTAGGAGGCAAAAGCTTTGAAGGGACAAAAAGTATTATGGAAATTCAAGCATGGTTGAGAACATTGGATAGGATTTTCAATGACATGCAGCTTGATGATCAAAGGAAGAGGCAAGTGGTTTCAAGACAGCTGAAAGGAGTAGCTTTAAGCTGGTGGGACGTAATCATTACAGGGAGGAATGAGAATGAAATCACTTGGAATAAATTCAAGGAGATGTTGGAAGCAAGATTTGTACCAGCATCAGCTAAGACCACTTTACTAGAAGAATTTATTAGACTCAGGCAAGGAACTCTGAATGTCACTGAATACACTCAAAAGTTTGAGGGGCTTTCCACATATGGAGCAATGCTAGTGGCAGATAAAGCATCCAAAAATGATAGATACATTAAAGGTTTGAACCTAGGACTTAGCAGAGCCATGTTACCTTATGCTGACAGGACATTTGATCAAGTAATAGACTTGGCTTTGAGATTGGAGCAGCATGACAAGGAAAGGGAAAAGTTCAGAAATTTTAAGAATAATAACACTAAGAAGGGTAAGGGAAGATATTACCCTTATGATAAGAAGAAAGAAGAGGTCAGTAACAAGGGCACTGGAGATATTAAAGCTAAGGAACCAAGAAGAAAATTGTGTGTCATCAATGTGGAAAGGAAGGACATATCAAACCAAGATGTCCAGAATTGAAAGGAGGAGCTTTCAAGTGCTATCTATGTGGAAAACAGGGGCATATGAAGAGAAATTGTCCTGAGTATATGCAGCAAGGGAAGTTAGCAAACCTAGAGAGCAAAAGCAAATCTACAATGGAAATAAATGCTGAAAACCATAGCCAAGTGGAAGGTACATTACTTATTTGAACCATACCCATAACAGTAGTATATGATACTGGGGCAACTCACTCTTTGATTTCTTATGAACTAGTTAAAATGATAAAATTGAATTGCATATTGGTTGAAACTCCATTGTTCATACAAAGTCCACTGGGGAGTTCTAGTGTTTTAGATATGATTTGTGTGGATGTGGAATTAAACATAGGTGGAAACATTTTCATTTCCAATTTATATGTTTTAAACTACCCAAATATAGGTGTTATATTGGGGGTAGACTGGTTAAGGCAATTTAAAGCCATAATTAACTTAGAATCATCCACCATATCATTGCAAAACCTTAGAGGCCAGAGAATCACAATTTTGTGTGAAGTGGCTAAGGGAAGGAAATTGTATCATTTAATTGACTTGGAGAAAGATTTCAGTGAACTAACTATTGAAGAAATTCCCATAGTCAATGAATACTTGGATGTGTTTGAGGAGGTTAAGGGTGTTCCAAACCATAGACCAGTGGAATTCCAAATTCATTTAGTTCCAGGAGCAAGCCCAGTGATTAAAAAGCCAACTAGAATGGGGCCAAATGAGCTAAAAGAATTAAAGAAACAGTTAGAGGAATTAGAGGAATTAGAGGAAAAGGGTTTTATAAGACCAAGTAATTCTTGCTGGGGAGCACCAGTGGTATTTGTTAAGAAACAAGATGGTTCCTTAAGACTTTGTATAGATTATAGAGAATTGAACAAAGTAACTATTAAAAATAAATATCCATTGCCAAGAATAGATGATCTTTTTGATCAATTAGCTGGGGCAAGAGTGTTCTCTAGACTAGATTTAACATCTGGTTTTCATCAAATGAAGGTGGAGGAGTCAAGTGTTAAGTACACTGCCTTTAACACTAGGTATCGGTTGTATGAATTTCTGGTTATGCCATTTGGCTTGACTAATGCACCATCATACTTTGTAGATTTAATGAACAGAACCTTTAGAGATTATTTAGACAAATTTGTGCTTATTTTTATAGATGACATTTTAATTTATTCCAAAACAGTGGAAGAACATAAAAGTCATTTGCATCTGGTTTTGTCTAGATTGAGGGAAAAATATTTAAAGGCAAAATTTTCAAAATGTGCATTTTGGAAAGAGGAAGTACATTTCCTTGGCCATGTCATTTCTGCCAAAGGAATTTCTGTGAACCCCAATAAAGTAGTGGCTATTCAAGCATGGAAGAGGCCTAGCACTGTGAGTGAAGTGAGGTCATTTATGGGGATGGCAGGATATTATAGGAGATTTATAAAAGATTTTTCAAAAATTTCTACACCACTTACTAACCTAACCAGGAAAAACCAAGCTTTTGTTTGGTCAGAGAAGTGTGAGAAGTCTTTTGAACAGTTGAAGGAGGCATTGGTGAATGCTCCAATCTTGAAAGTACCCTAGGGAAATGAAGAATTAGTTGTATACACTGATGCTAGTGGGTTTGGTTTGGGTGCAGTATTGATGCAACAAGGCCAAGTCATTGCATATGCATCCAGACAACTCAAACCTCATGAAGTAAGGTATGCCACACATGATCTTGAATTAGCAGCTGTGATCTATGCTTTGAAACTTTGGAGACATTATTTGTTACGAACTAAGTTTGAACTTTACACTGACCACAAGTCTTTTAAAGTATTTATTTTCACAAAAAGATTTAAACATGAAGCAACATAGATGGGTGGAGTTCTTAGCTGCTTATGACTTGGACATACTCTATACACCAGGTAAAGCAAACAAAGTTGCTGATGCTCTAAGTAGACAACATGCCAAGTTAGCTATGATGATGATAGAAAAGTTTAAGGACTTGTCTTTGCTTGCTGAGTTAGAAATTGGGGAGAATGGCTGTGTGCACATGGATGTGCATGGTGCACAGGAAAATAAAGGGAAGTTGAGTTTGATGACACTTCAATCTGAATTAATTTTGAAGGTAAGTGAAATGCAAGACCAAGACCCTATTATAGTTGAGAAGAAAATTCTCATATCAGAAGGGGAAGAAGTGACAAATTACCACATTGATAAAAATGGTTATTTGAGAAACAAGAATAGGATATGTGTTCCAGAAAACATGGAGTTGAAGAAGGAAATTTTAAATGAATATCATATGAGTAAGTACTCCATACACCCAGGCAGTACAAAGATGTATCAAAATTTAAAAAGAGATTTTTGGTGGAAGGGAATGAAATCAGATGTAGCCAAATATATTGCAAGATGTATGACTTGCCAACAAGTCAAGGCTGAACACAAAAGCCATCAGGGTTGTTGCAACCTCTAAGCATACCACAGTGGAAATGGGAGGATATATATATGGATTTCATAGATGGCCTGCCTAGATCAAAATGGGGAAACATAAGCATATGGGTAATAGTGGATAGGCTAACTAAAGTAGCACATTTTATCCCAGTGAAATCAGAAAGAAATGCACCAAAATTGGCTCAAGTATTCATGAAAGAGGTGGTAAGATTACATGGCATTCCCAAAACCATTGTGAGTGATAGGGATACCATCTTCACCTCAAGGTTCTGGAAAAGTTTTTAAGAAGCCATGGGAAGTGAATTATGCTTGAGCACTGCCTACCATCCACAATCAGATGGGCAGACTAAGGTGGTGAACAAAGTTTTAGAGGACTTGTTAAGGGCATGTGCACTGGATTTTGGAGGTAACTGGGAAGACTATCTCCATTTAGCTGAATTTACATACAATAACAGCTATCAAAGCACCATAGGGATGGCTCCATTTGAAGCCTTATATGGCAAGCCATGTTTGTCACCTGTATGTTGGGTGGAAGCAGGAGAAAGGGCTATTTTAGGACCTGAGTACATACAAGAAACTAAAGAGAAAATTGAGTTGGTAAGGAGAAGAATGGTAGCAGCTCAAGATTGGCAAAAGAAATTTGCAGACATGAAAAGGAAGCAGGTGGAATATGAAGTAGGAAATTTTGTTTTCATCAAAATCTCACCTATGAAAAATGTACTGAGATTTGGGAAACAAGGCAAGTTAACCCCAAGATATATTGGGCCATACAAAATTCTAGAAAGAATTGGTTCCTTGGCATATAAGTTGGAATTACCAGAAAACATGCAAGGGATGCATGATGTTTTTCATGTATCACAATTGAGAAGGTGGGTTCATGACAAGGCATAAATTCTGGAGACCCCAACCCAAGTGCAAATAAATCCTAATTTGGTTTATGAAAAGGATCCAGTGGGAATTTTGGCAAAGGATGTGAAGAAGTTGAGGAATAAATCACTGAAACTTGTGAAGGTACAGTGGAGTCTTGATCCCAGTGATTACAAATGGGAATTAGAAGACAAAGTTAGGATGAACTACCCTAAGCTATTTTCAGATTAAAGGTAATTCTGATTTTTAATTTGCTTTCCTTTTGGATGCATGTATTTTTAGTTATTATGATAGAACTAAAAATCTAATTGGTTGAGAATGTACTTGTTCTCTGAATTAAGTTTGAAATTGATTTAAGCTTAGGAAAATTGTGGGACACAATTTCTAAAAGGTAGGGTGTATGTAATGACCCAAGATTTTAGGAATTTATTTTGAAAAATATAAATAAGTTTAAAATAATTTTTAAACCAATTTTAAAGGGAAATTGATATGGCTTGATATGGTGTAACTATATGGGTGTACATGTGTGCACAAGGAATACACATGAATTGAAGCTAAATTCCTGAATGATATGAATGAACATATGTTGATGTGTATGGGAAAATATATACAGATAAATAAAGTAAATCCTTAAAGGCTATATGCAAAAATATATATGGATGCAACTGATTGTATTTGAGTATACATGTGCATGTGTGTCAGTACAAAATAATGTATAGATATATATATATATATATATATATATATATGTGTGTGTGTGTGTGTGTGTGTACTAATTATTTCTGTAAGACTTATATATACATATATGTATGCTAATCAAATACTAGAGTTCAAATCAGTAAAGTAAAATACACAAATATATTTTTGAATTATAAACAGAAAGAAAAGAATGAAGATATAAAAGGAGTAATCCTTTTATAAATAAATAAAGGAAGTACATACCATTTAAGTGAAAGCTAAAAATAGAAAATAAGATAAAACAGAGATATGTTTTGTATAGGCAGAATTAGGAAGAATACTTGATATATATATATATATATAATAACCAATAGAAATCAAGTCACACTTTTAGCATGATAGTAGACAAGAGGAAAAGTATTTTCTGGAAAAGCAAAATTTCTGAAAATAACCAAAACAATATAACCACTTTTCTCTTCACAAACTTAAGCCGGGGAGGGTAAGATTTTGGGTTTAGATAAAATGCAAATGGCATGATTTCTGATGGGCAAAAATGTCTTTAGCTAGTGCCTTAAACCCTAAGAAAGACCCTGCATAAATAAGCAGTGATATGAGGAACCTCCTCTTCTCCCCGGATAGCTCTTGAGAAAAAAAATATATATTATATAAATATAAAACAAGTGAATAAAAGGGTTGAGGGCAGAAGCTTACCAGTCAACTAGGAAGTGAAAGAAAGCTAGGTGAGAAAACTCACTCATAAAAATCTAAGGCACTAAGTCCTAATGTAGGCAGCCAGTTTATAAGTTAATTTTTCTTAAAAATGTATTATCATATGTGATTGTCTATTTGTGTTTTCAAAGATTAAAAATGTTTTGATTTTTAATTGGTTGTTCTGCTTGTTTTATTATATGAAAGTTCTAGGTATTATTAGTATATAAATATGTTCTAAAAAAAACCCAGATCTCTCTGGTATGTTAATGTTTAAAAACATAAGTAAATACCCAGAGAATCAAATGTTGAATATAGGCAAGTAGTGTTGGTTTTGGCTTAACCCAGAAAAATATAAACATGTGAGCTGCAATATACTTATGTATAAGTGCTGAGGCTTGAGACAAAAAGGAATTAGGGGTGCAATAGGGTTGCCTATGTGCTGATGCTCCTGATTCAATGAAAATATATAAATATTCATACACATAGCAAATAAATTTTGTGATTCAGTGAAACTTGGTCATTCTGAGTTTAACTTAAACACAGATGTTTGCAAAAAGAAAAACTCTCTCTCAGATAGCCATAAGCCAATGTTAGTTGTCTATACTCTTTTAAAAATGCAAGAATATATATATATATATATATATATATATATGCACAATCTTATTTAATGAACACCTATGTTAATTGCCTGTTTGTCTTTGTTGGTTATGCATAATATAAAATGCTATGACATGAATGTTTGTTTTAGTGAAATGATTCACTGAATGGTTTAGTCATGAAAAATCAAAAGTATTATTATTAACTTAAACCTGATTAGGAAATGGGGGTCAAGAGCACTGCAGGAATGACTTATGTTCTTGAGTAATACAAGTTGGCACATGGCTTGTTTAAGTCCTGAGATCTTTGTGTAATGGAGTGAATTAGTCCATTACAGTGTGTCCATTGATTCAATAAATTGCAGATGAGACCAAGCTAGATAAATATATCAATGTAAGAGAATTTGATATAAAGAGGAACTAGAGTTTTCCTGGAAATGAAACCTGAGTAGGGAATAAATGATTTAATTCATTTTGGTGATTTTCTCTGTTTTGTATGGATGCTTATTTGACTTATGACTGAGTTGTATGAATGTATGAATGTACCATATCTTTTTGAGGTCTCTGGAAGGACAGACTTAAGTGTGCACCTACACACTAACACAGAACATGCACACATGACTTATTTGTTTTCTAAAGGCAGAGCTATATACATATATACATGTTTCAACTTTAACTTGATTTATAAACTGTTTTAGTGGATTTTCTCATACCAGACATGTGTCTGACCCTAGTGTGCTAATGGCATATGGGGTGTCTCATTTAATATGGGGCAGCTTCAAATGCATTTTCAGGGGCAGCAGCAACTAAGTAGGAGTAGGAGCAAGACTTTGAGAAGAAGATTATAGCATGCTAAAAATTTGTTAGAAAAAGCTTAAAAGATGAAATCTGCATGTATTGATATTTTTAAGTATCACTTGTATTCAAATATTGAATGTTGAAGGAATATTTTGCTAAGTGTTTTGCTAAGGAATTGACTTGTAATTAGAGTTTATGAATTTAGAGATTATCTGAAAAATGAAGAAGCTAACCTATGATTTTGTAAGTAAATCTGAGCAAGAACTCTATGACAAATAGGACGGTTACATTTGATAAATGTATTAGTCAATCTTGAGTCTTTGAAAAGGGTTAAGTTTTGGGGAAATCTGGATAGTTGAGTCTCAGCAAATTATATGATTTATTCTTCCACCATGACATTTGTATACAAGAGTTGATAGGCATAAAGAAAATGTATTTATGTGTCTGCAATGTTTCCATAATTCAACTTGTCTACAAAAATGTTTTATACCTTGTTTGTTTAAATAAAGGAAGAATATGTAATATAGGAGTTGAAAGCCAGGTCCATAATAGTTGTATATATATATGCACATCTAAACATGCTTTGTATAGATATTAGCACACCGGTTATCTTTATATTTTTAACATGAATCTGAATTTCTTTTCACTCAGGCTTTGATCAAAATGCATTTTTAAGACCATATGGGTTATACCAGAACAAAGAGTCTGGTTGAACCATGTTTTGGATACCCATGGTTACAGGAAAACCACTTAAGTTTGCATTTCATTTAGCTTAGCATCTTGGCAACAAAGAAATAAGTTTTTGGAATATGATATATCACTTAAAAATATTCCAGAAAAGAGTTAGTACTCTAAACAGATTTTATAAGAAAATCAAATATAGATAATGATAGAAACTTATATCATTTTTCATAGCACAAGCACTACACCATTAATTTATAGATAATCATAACACAATTATCTGGTTTCTAGGAATTATACTTCATAGAGAATTTAGCAAGGAATCAAGAGTTAAAAATCATATTGTTACATATATGGATGGAATTTTATTGCATGAATTAAATTGAACTATGTGTGAATTGATTAAATTTAATCAATCAAATTATCCTCTTGTTTACCAGAACTCTGATTCAAACAAGAGAGGCACATGCATCTTCACATGTGTGTGCATATCCTTATGAATACACTGATACATTTATATTGGTATAGATTTTGATCCTGGATAAGTTGTATAGATAAAAAAAATGACTCTAGGCTTCAGAAATATATATATATATATATATATATATATGTAAAAAAAATCCTTACAAATTAAGGTACAAAAGAGAGGGTCATTTCAATCACCTACTTGTGGATTCCTATATTTGCGAGATAGATCAAGCTTTCTATCGAAAAGTTTCCTTTTCAACTCAGATTTGAAGAGAAGATCTACAGGGAACTATCTAATTCAACAGATAGACATTGTTAGATGGATTAACCTGAGTCCACGTGGGCTCATGCGACCATTTATATATGCAAGTTCATATGCAAAGAAACAAGTTCATACATATTTATCTTCTCCTAACTGATCCCCTACATATTGTTTTCACCAAATGCAATCAAATCCTGGAATACTTAAATACCAAAGCAAAGAACCTACCAGAACTGGCGATCAGAACCAAACTCACATATGTATTCATGTAAATCACAACCAATCCTTATACTCATTCAACAGCCAATCCCTCCCCTAGGCAGCTCTGCCTTGTATCACTTTCGCATTCAAAACATCTATGACAGATCACTCATAACGATCCCATAATGAGCGATCGCCTATACCAACCGATCGGTGGTATACCGATCGTTCAACTCCATTGCCACAGTTCCACTACAACTGCATATCACACTGATTGCATCCACCAACATGAGAAACAATCCACTACCGATCTCCTATGCATCGCCAACCGATCGCTAAGAAATTGGCTATGTCATGGCCGATCAGTCTATCCACTACCGATCCCTAAGCTAATACCGATTGGTATCGGTATATCCACTACCGAGCTAATACCGGTCGGTCTATCCACTACCAATCCCTAAGCTAATGCCGAACGGTTTGTCCACTATCGGTCCCTAAGCAACTTCGATTTTGAGGGAGATTGGAGTAGATAGGGTATCGGATAGACAAATTGAAGAAGGAAGGGACCAGTTCATTTTAAAAAGATAAAAAAAACTCAAAAAAAAATTTGGCAGCATCGTAGTGCCATAGAATGGACAAGGAACTGCTACTCCAATATGGATTGGAGAACCAAGGCGATATAACACAAACTGGGATTGGTTACCGGGTCAAGCTCCCAGGGTAGATTATGACTGCTCTGACCAACTTCTAAACGCCTGACTTGGCAACTATGGTAGGACGGCTTGCGTGACAACCGCCCTACATCTCCTATTCTGCCATCTCAAAGTATAGCTATCCATTATCAAAGTCATTACTTCCTATCATGGAATTCCCATCATCGAATTGTGAGTGGACATCGTCGAAAATCAACAAAAAGCGTCAAAACATTCATCGAAAAACTCTCTTCATAAATTTCCCCAAGTCAGACCTGGGTTTTGGGCCAAGTGACCCGAAGTTGAACCCGAAGAAAACTCTGGAAATTCTAGCCCAAAGTTAGACTCGGGTAAAACCAAGATTTTCTCCAAGGGAACCCCAAAGTGACTCCAAGCATCGTTCACTGACCCAGCACTTCAAATTTCTACGACTCCAAGCGAACCATATGCTGACTCCAAGTAAATAGTAGATTTTCTTGGGTTAGACTCCAAATTTATGGGGTATTCCTTATCACCCCATATCGATCTCACCCACTTAGGGAAAATTTGGGGATCATCATCGATCTATGACCCCATCCTAACTGATTCGCCATTCGATCAGCATTTTCAACCATCCAAACATTGGACAATCATGCATATATCATTCATAAGCAATTCAAATAGCCGTAACATGAAAACGGATTAGACTAACGACCATTAGAGCATTTCCCCTTTTTGAAGCCCATTCAATGAAGCCGTTCATTGTGCAGAATATCTAAGGAGATTTAATATGCTAACCATGCCGGCGTATCCTGGAAACACAGACCTCCAAGAGCATCTCATGAAATATGAAGCACATATGGATTCCGCCAAAGTGACGGACGCAATCAAATGCTGATGCTTTCCCATATTCCTCGAGGGAGTAGCAATTACGTGGTTTACGCGATTGCTACCCAGGTCCATCTCCTCGTTTAATCAACTGGCTAAGAAGTTCATTGAGCAATTCAGGATGTATGCGGCTCGCCCCAAGGACGTGATGACGTTATCCGACTTATCCCAAGCGCCAGACGAGCCGCTCAAAGACTTCTGGTAGAGATTTAACAACGCTGTCACTAAAGTGAGCGATCCTAACGAGATTATCATACAGATGGCGTTGATAAGGGGAATTAACCCCAAGACATACTTTGGAGAATGGTTAGCTGGAGAGCCTCCTATGACCTTGAATTGTTTCTATTACAAAGCGAACCAAAACCTAAGCAAGGAGGAGGTGAAGTAGACTAGGGAAAAGAATAATGCAAGCCCGTTGCCTAGAGGGATTCAAAGCAAGGGAAGCACTGATGATACCCTAGGTGAAGACTCGGATTCTACGAAACGACCCAGAATCCTAAAATTTGACTCATATACTCCTTCGAATGATTTAATTGAAAGCATCTACTTAGTGACTCACGACTCGGAGCAGTACAAGACACTAGTCCGAGAGAGTCCATCGAAACCCAGAGGAATTCTAGGAAGTATTGCATATTTCATAAGGCATACGGTCATTACATTGACGATTGCAAACACCTTTGAGATGTGATCAGAGAGCTGATCCGGAAAGGCAAGTTTCAACAATATGTGCAAGCCCCATAGAATGGCGGACAGGAGATGTCCGACCCTTACTAATAAAGACCTTTGATTATCAACTAGACCACATACGATTGACTTCCACCTGAGAAGGGCTAAGGCAAAGTGGAGTAGCGAGCACACGACGCTGCTTCACTTATCAATAAAACTTATTTCAATTTTAGTTATATTTTGACCTATGACCAACTTGATTTGAACTACTTGAAAATGATGCAGGTGACCAAGTACCTAGTGTTAGGCATCAACCAACCTCCATGGACCATGATCAGACCTTTGGAGTATCATCAAGACAAGCATGATTAAACTGCTCTTTGGCTATTAAATGCCCCTAACTTGGTGACAAGAACCCGAAATGGAAAGTGGGTGTGACTTGGCCACCCACTTCCTATTCCGTGCTTCTATTATGACAGAAAATCTATGCCTTGCTCAGAGCCCAACAAGGTTAAACTTCGATACAAAGTGTACACGAATGACCGTCCACTAATCAACCTCCATACTTGACTTGGATACCAAAGAAAGGCTTGGAGTGGATGTGACCCGACCATCCATTCCCCAACTTCTACTTGAAGTTTGTCGAAATACTTACGCCTCTTTCGAAACTCAACGAGACTGAGGTTTAACTAGAAGTGGACGTGACACGACCGTCCACACATCGACTTCTGCCTTAAACACAGGGGGTAGTTTG
This sequence comes from Allium fistulosum, assembly GCA_030737815.1. NCBI lineage: Eukaryota > Viridiplantae > Streptophyta > Magnoliopsida > Asparagales > Amaryllidaceae > Allium > Allium fistulosum. The sequence goes on from CM060902.1 coordinate 1,398,020,992, forward strand.
AGAGCTTGATTAAAATTAGGTGTGACTAATTGTCTACTCATCAACCACCACCCTCGACATGAGGACACAACTGTAGCTCGTGGTGGATGTGACTTGACTGTCCACCTAATAACTCTCCGCCTCGAATTGCCAGGAAGAGTACGAAGAAATTTGGACAAGACCTGACCGTCCAACCTAAGCATGGACGTGATCCGACCATCCATCGCTTAATCACCAAGTGGACATGAATCGACTGTCCACTTACCAACCTTTATCCTCGACACTGGGGGAAGGATTCCTTTCCACGATTAAACATGACTTGACTGTTCATTCGACAACTCTTACCTTGCCTTGACAGGTGGAGTATAAATCAAAAATGGGTGTTACTGACCACCCATAGATTAACTTGGTTCCCCAGCACGGACTGGAGTATAAATAACAAGATGGACGCGGTTCGACCGTCCGTCAACCAACTCTATTACCCAAGAACAGACCAGAGTATAGGCAACAAAATCAGATGCAAATCGACCATCCGGTACAAAATAGACATGACACGACCGTCCGTGCATCAATTCTTATCCTCGACACAGGACCCATAATATAAATTCATGCGAATACGCTCCGATACAGAAAAAAATTTCATCTTTGACTCAGCAAGAAGAGCTAGATCTGAAAAATGGACATGACTAACCATCCGATTCTGAATGGATCTGATTGTCCATCCAACCGCAAATGAACGTGACTTGACAGTTCACTCACCAACTCCAATCTTTGCCCTTATAGTTGGAGTAAATTTCACCAAGCAGACATAGTTCGACCGTCCACTCACTAACTCTCGCTCTTGGTTCGACAGAAGGGGCTTATATTAGAAACTGGACGTGGTTTGACGTCTATCGATAACTCTAGTTCCCAGAGCGCGAGCTGGAGTATAAACACCAAATGGATGCGACTGATCACCCATCAAAACACTCTTGTCCCTAGAGCGCGGATAAGAGTGTAGGTAGAAAGTGGACGTTGTTCGACCATTCATCTATTAACTCTCCCCTATAAACCGATAGGCTCAGTATAAAACATAGAACGGATGTGACTCGACCATCCTCTAATCAACTCCTTCCTACGATTCAACGGGAAGAACTCCGAGTAAACGTGATACGACCGACCACTCTTTGACTTTCACCCCTGACTTGGAGGTAGAAGAAATGACTAAGGAAAATGTAGTTCGACCATTTTCCAAAATAGCTCCAGTTCCTAGAGTATGGACTAGAGTATAAACATCAAACAGGTGTGATTAACCGTCCATCGACTAACTCTGATCCTTGGAGTGCGGATAAGAGTATAGAAAAACGAGTGAATGCGATTCGACCACTCATTCGCCAACACAGACCTGAATTCGATAGGAAAAGTATAAACTCATAAAAGTTGGAATTCGACCATCCACTAACTAACTCAACTAACATAAAACTAGAGGCACGAGTACAAACTACTGAAAGCTGAATGCGATAGCTCACTATAGCCGCGGCTTGGTGTTCTTTACGACTCAAGGCAACGACCGTAGGGAGGCCTTAATACAAAACTGATCGGAAAGACATCTGAAGTTATGGGTAACCGACTATATCGTACCATCGGATCAATAGCCAATATCGATCCAAACTTTCTATATCGTGTCGCTTAATTGACGGTCAATATTGATCCGCACCAACCACAAATGGATGCTACCCGGATGTCCATTGAATAACTCCAATCACCAAAGCGTGGATAGGAGAATAAACCACGAATGAGTGTGACTTGACCATTCATTCTCCATCACCCTCCTTTGATCCGTCAGGAGGAGTATGAAACAAGATGAGCATGATTGACCGCTCTTAAGATAATTTTATCCCTTGGTCCGACAGGAGAACATAAATCAAAATAGACACGACTGACTATCCAGCTCTGAATGAATGCAACATGACCGTTCATTTGCTAGCTCTAAGTATGATTTGACTAGAAAAGCAGTTCGAAATGGACGTGACTTAATCGTCCACACACCGATCCTTACTATTGGTTCGACAGGGGAGCATCAGTCACATATTGGATGTGATTTAACCATCCATTCTTTGGTCCTTGCCTAGAGTATGACGACATCTGCATTAAAAGTGGACGTGATTAACCATCTAGTACTCAGCTCATGCTCGATAGGGCATTGAAGTCTTCCCCCGGGAAGGAAAATCTAGAATACAATCTAGAATAGGCACGACTCATCCTTCTGTCAACAAGCTCGATCACATGATTCGATAGGAAAGAGTGTAAAACCAAAAAAAATGTGACATGCCCATCCATTTATCGACATTTACTCCTAACTTAACGGGCACGAGCAGGAATCAAGATAAACGTGAACCGACCATTCGTCGATCAACACTAAGTCCTTGGAGCTTAGGTGGGAGTATAAACACGACTAGGACGAGACATAACCATCCAGATGGTACATTTATCAACCCGAGACCGGGGGTAGTAGTGTAATCCTCCAAAAACTAACTACGATAGCTCAATACTGTGACTCATACCTAGTGTTTACAATGACTCGAGACTATGACCGAAAGGATGCTTAGAGATAGAATCATCGGATCGATGCTCAGGCTCATGGGTGATTGACTATCATTCTAACCCAAATGATGAACAACAGATCGCAAGTACAATGAATGGAAAGCACATTACTCGAATACACAAGCACATTCAAACTCAAAGCAAGAGCCAGCTATGCAGCTGCATGCAACACGAGGCTGAACCCTGCTCGATATTTGATTCGATGTGCTTCTAAGCTTGATATTCGGCCATTGCAGATAATCGCTCAAAGCATCTAGAACCCATCACTATTGGACTCATTGGCTCATGGCGAGATCTAGAAGTTCGAGTGGAGGGACCGTCATCACATGCCGTCCTGACCGGATTCATGCCATTGACTATGCATTAGAGAAATGCTCGACCATAGGGATTGAGCTCAAATCCAACTGCATTCTCAGTGCCTACATACACCACCAAAGTGTTGAAGTAACAAGACTTGCCTATGAAAGGGGCCAGCACGGATCCCATCACATATGCGACTTTGCAAACTAATTCAGACGTCCCCCATGCTAAGTACAGTTTAGAGCGGTATCGTGCAGTACCGTACAAGTACAAATATGCTAATCTGTTCAAGTCTGAAGTGGTAAACATCGATTCAAGGCCATATGCTAGTTTAAGTATGCAAGTCATATATGGCATGTCCAATTGTTCGATTTCGAGTTCACATGGTCTAATATGTCCATGTCAAACCAATAACCACTTAAGTCCCACTAATACAAGGGATAGAAACCGACCCCATTGCTTAGGCAAATCCACTTAAGCATTTTCCAGCTCACAACATAAGGCCAATATCAAGCAACAACACCATAGTCGGTTCTATAAACATATAGACCTGAGAGATGAAGAAGAGGTGCCCAAAGAATCTAAACCTGCACCCACTAAGCTAACGATCGACATTACGGTCAGCCATGATGATCCATCACGGGTCCTGGAGATCGAATCACAGCTCAATGCAAAGATAATGAAGGAATTAGCTAGCTTTCTCTGAGTGAAGCTTAATGTGTTCTCTTGGGCCTTTTTTGACATGTGTGGGATCTTGCCGACTATCGCGAGCCATGCATTGAATATCGACCCGAGGCATGTCCCAGTGAAACAAAAGCGGCACGACATGGATCCGAAAAGGTCTGGTGCACTAAATGAGGAGGTGGATAAACTCAAAAACAATGGGTGTATCTACAAAGCCCTCTACCCGAATTGGGCATTTAATCCAGTTCTTGTGAGAAAAGCTGATGGAGAGTGGCGGACTTACGTCGACTACTCAGACCCAAACAAGACATTTATAAAAGACAACTTTCCACTTTCAAGGATCGACCAGCTGGTAGACTCAACTGCTTGATTTGAATTGCTTTCATTTATGGATGCATACTTCAGATATAATAGATCCCAATGCACATCCCCAACTAGGAGTACACCAGCTTCATTACCGATCTAGGACTATATTGTTATGTTGTGATGCCATTTGGACTAAAGAATGTTAGTGCTACATAACAAAAACTGGTTAACCGAATGTTCGAAGACTTGATCAGGCGATCGATGGAAGTATATGTGGATGATATGCTCGTGAAGTCACAACGATCAAACGGCCTCATCAATGACTTGGTGGAGATGTTCAGTGTTATCCAAAAATAAAGAATGAAACTTAATCCCTTGAAATGCTCTTTTGGTGTTGCGTCAGGGAAAATTTTGGGTTTCATCTTTAACTCTCGTGAAATTGAGGCAAATCCCAAGAAGATTCAAGAAATTCTAAACATCCAAGTGCCAAAGATGATTAAGCAGGTACAGAGCCTTAATGGGAAGGTCACCACCTTAAGCAGATTCATCTCCAAGGCCATCGACAAGTGTATTCCCTTCTTCAATTTGATTAGGAGAGGGAAGAGGAACTTTGAATGGAAGTAGGACTGCTTTGACACATTTCAAGCTCTAGTAGATCACTTAGAGAGACCCTCCATTCTATCCAAGCCACTAGATAATGAAGACTTATACATATACTTAGCAGTGTCAGTACATGCCATAAGTGTGGCACCGTTGCGCGAAGAGAATCAGATCCAGATGCCAGTATATTATGTTAGCAAGCGATTGACAAGTGCTGAGAGAAACTACCCGAAGCTGGAAAATCTCGCATACTGCCTGTTGATTGCATCGTGAAAGCTCCGCCCTTACTTTCAGGCTCACTCCATCAACATCTACACCAACCAGCTATTACGACAGGTCCTACAGCGACCTGAGACGTTTGGAAGGTTGCTCAAATGGAATATCGAGCTAAGCCAATTCGATATCACTTATCACCCATGGAGAGATATCTAGGGACGGGCATTGGCGGACTTCATAGCCGAGTTCACTGCACAAGACGACTCTCCAGAGAGCAGTGAAGAGCCGACCGCCCAGTGGAAGATGTATACAGATGGAGCATCCAATGATCAATGTTTTGGTGTCGGAATTATGTTAATGACTCCCGAGGAACGATGGATCTGCTATGCTTTAAAACTCGACTTCCCTACAATGAATAATGAAGTTGAATACAAATCTTTGATTGTTGGGCTCAAACTTGCCGGAGAACTGGGAGTGAAATCCTTGCAAATATTTTGTGACTCTCAGTTGGTTGTATGCTAAGTCGGAGGAGACTGTCAGGCTAAGGGGCGGTGGCTTTCTCCTTATCTTGGCTAAGTCCAAGATCTATTGACTGATGTCGAGTATTATACCATCACACACTCCCAGAGAGCAAAACGAGAAAGCCGACTCGCTGGCCAAGCTGGCCAGCTCCGGGGATGCACAACTAATGGGCTTGGTCCCAGTTGAAGTACTTAACTCTCTAGGTATCAACCAGATGGAGATTGACCGAGTCTTGGAAACGAAGCCGGAAAAGGAGTCGTGGATGACTCCTATCAAAGACTATCTACAACGAGGGGTTATTACCGATTGGAGGAATGAAAAACGACAGGTCCTCTACAAGGCTTCGCGCTACATCATCCAAGAAGGAGTCATGTATAGAAAGGGTTTCTCTGTTCCTCTGCTTAAATGTATTGCCCATGATGAAATTCAATGAGTACTGAGAGAAGTCCATGATAGAGAATGCGGCGATCACACTGGGGGGCAAACCCTAGCAAAGAAGATACTCCGCTACGAGTATTACTGGCCAACTGTCAATTGTGATGCAGTTGATTACGCTAGACAATGTGATTAAATATTCGGTGTGTGTGTGTGTATACATTATCCTATATTTATTAACATTATAGGTTTTATCATATTATTATAAACTAGTATATTAAATCTTAAAGATATTAACCCTTCATTTAGACATAGTTTGACCAGTGTGTTATTATAACACCCCTAATTTTTGATAACATTATTCAGGAGAGTTAATTAGATAAATTAAATAGAATAATGTAATAATTAGAATAATAAGGGGATTGAGGTATGAAAATAAAATTAAGGCCGTCTTATTTAATTAAATGGGCTTAAGAATGGTTTTTCAGTTAATTAATTTACATAAGGGCATAATGGGAATTAGCCGCACATAACCCCTTACCCTTATATATATTCTCGTTCCATTCATGTTTCATTTTCCCTATTCATGTCATTTTGAAAAAAAAACTAAAAACGTAAATTAAGAGGAGCCGGCCATTTTAAGGAAGCAAAGAGAAGAGAAATCAAAGTAAAGCTAAGGAATTAAAGAAGAGGAATCAATCTCAATCCAATCTCCTTATCATAATCAAGATGAATAATATTTTATACCATCTCTATTTTGTTTATGATCATATGTTTTCAGATTTATGATTAAATTCGTTTTTATGATGATTTGAATGATGATATGCTTGAATTACAATTTATTTAACTTAAACAAGATTGTTTAAATGAGGATTTATGCGGTTTTAGGGCAAAACCGATTGAAATTGATGTTTAAATGCCATGGAAAAATTTTATGTTATGTAAAACATGATTTTGGAGTTGGGTTTTAATTTTGATAATTTTCCAAGCTATGGAAAGATTATTATGAATTTTCACAGGAAAATATGGTTTATTGGGTTTAGAAATTTATTTCACAAATTATATTAAGAATTTGGGTCTGAAATTTTGAAATGTCAGATAACACGATGAATGTGAATTTCTGTAATTTTTGAGGATTTTTCCTAAGTGATTTGTTATGGAAATTAAATTATTTGAGAAGAAGGACTTATTTGCAATATTGGTTTTGCTAAATGGAAGGGCTTATTTGTTAAATTAATCTTGATTTAGATCTGGAATTAAGCGACAGTAATTTTGGTATAGAATTTAAAAAATTAAGGCAACCACTCATATGTTTACACGTGGCAGGTTAGTTAGAAAGTACTTGCTTTAATTGGCATTAATCCGTTTTTACTCAGAAAAGTTGGTTCCGACTTCTTTAGAAGTGCCTTTCGACTCCAATGCCTTCGCTCTATCTCAGTCGAAACCAACCCAGGGCGAAACCAATACATAAGGTATCACTTAGATGGTATGTAGTGGATTGGAGAAAGGCGGAAGGCTTGGTGTCGTAAGCATTGCTTCCGATGGGGTCGATACCTTTGTTGTAGGATCGATTTCACACTAGAGGAGGGAGGGGGGTGAATAGGGTGATACTATTAATTATAAAAATTTATCGTGGAAGTATATACAATAAATTCAGCATAGATAATAGTCGAATAACAGCAGCATAAATAATAGTAGAATAATAAAAGCAGAAAATAGAACACACAGATTTACCCAGCTTCGGCAAAACCCTGCCTACGTGCTGCCCCTAAGGTTTCTACTAAAAATTAAGTAGTCAGACGCTTACACATGTAAACTCGCGACATCCGATATCGACTAACCTAACTCTACGCTTAAAACTCTGCCACAACACAGCCACTGAGTTGCGAATTCTCGAACTACACCACTGTAGTTCGTTCCTTAGTCACACGACTAGAAATTACAAAAGATTAAAGGAAAAACACAAATTTAAAAACAATTAAAAAAACAAAACCCTAATTTAATATACTAAGACCAAATATAAAGGCCGGCCCAAAAATAAAATAAAGTAAAGATTATCCTTTCTCCTTTTATATTATTCGGCCCGACTTGCTCTGTGAAAAAAATGGCGATTTCTTTAGCTCGTTCGTTCCTCTTTATCTCTGATAATTAGGGCTTCGTGGAATTGAAGGGCGCCGACTTCAAATTGATCGTTCGAATAATATCGCGCTGCTTGCTTTGTCGAATGATCATCTCTTCGATTATACACACGGCTGCTTCAATTAAGTCAAGTTCGTCTGTTAAAATGGTATGCAGTTTTTCCCTTTTTCAATATTTGATAATACTCGACTTTGATTCGAGTTTGATGATTTATTGGTCTCTGTTTTGCTTGAACTCGAATGCTCTCATATGCCGATGATGTTACGGTTCAAATAGGAATCGAATTCCTATAATTTCGTTCATTTGAATTTGTCATTTAATTTAGCTCGGCCATTGATTTTGCTTGAATGCTTGAGATTGATCCTGACCTTTTCAGTACGTATATTTTCTGATTGCTTGGTTATCACGGTTTTGGTTTCTGACTTGTTCGACTTCTTGGCCACCACGGCTCTGACTTTGGTTTGAAACTGCTGTTGACATTATTTGATTCTTATTCGAACTGATTTTGGTTCTCTGTTGACTTTTGGTTACTTTGAAACTGCTATCTCTGTCTTTGTTCGAAACTGCTACTTGACTTTAATTCGATCTTTATGCTGTTGATATCAAGCACTTAGATTTTGTGATAATATTGACTTCGACTTGTTATAAACTGCTCCTCTTTACTGCATTTGTTGTTTACGGTTTGGTCTCACCGCATATTTTTGTAGCATATATATTACTGATTTGCTTTGAGTCTGGGTTGCACATAGCTAATCAACGATTGTTTCTTCAGTCACTGTTTTGTACTGAGCATTGTAGATGTGTTATTTATGTAGTCTGCTTGGATATTGAACTGCTTCCATGCCTTCACTTGTTGAGGCTGCTGCACCACTGTTTTCACTGCATATGTATGTTGTATTCATGTATAAATTCATGTTATACTTGTACTTGTGCATTGGACTTTCCATGTGCTTCAATATGCATTGTGCTTGAAGTCACTCTGTTGCAGTTTGAATTATGATGAGTTGCTTCGAATCTGAAATTCTTGCAAGCTTGGAGCCTTTGTACATTTGATTCTTCATGTATATTTGAGTGTGGTCTGTGTCTTTGTGTCATGCTAGTTACCGAGTTGTCCTGCTTTGCATTGTGCTGTTGTCAAATGTGGAAGCTGCTTGTTTTGTTTGCTGCTTGGTCGACACTTGCTATTGGTCTTTACTTAAGTTTGGTTGCCACTGAACTTGTTTGCATTTTGGTTCCCTTGCTTGAACTTTGTTTGGTTGGACCTATATATATATATATTTATATATGTATACATGTGTACAATCATATGTATATATGTTTAAGTGGTCTTGTCTGAAATTGTCTTTAAGGCCTTTTCTTCTGAGTTCAAGCTTGTGCCTAGTCTGGTATACATGTGCACTGCTCACTTGTCTTGGTTTGTGGTTCACTTGGTGTTGAGTTGCCTCATTACGTTTTGTGCTGGTTCATTACTTGTGCATGTCACCTTTCATTTTTGTTTTCACTTGAACTTCATCTTGATTTTTGGAATTGCACCTGTGTTGAATCCAGCTTATAGCTTGGGTTTGACCTTGTGCTCGCGTGACTTTATTTGTATCGCACTTGAGTTGAACCCGACTTTTGATTGGGTTTGACCTTGTGCTCACATGTCCCTGCAGTTTTGTCAAGTGTATATCTGTGTGCACAGCCTTGTGGCATGTACAGTGATACACTGTGCATGTCACAAGCTGTTCGTGTTTGTTGAATTCAAATTTAAATGATGACGAATAACCCAAATAACTGAGGCAAATAATATTTTCAAAAATACATTTTATTTTACACTGCAAAAATATTTTCTTTTCAATTTTACTGCGTTAGTGTGTATTTTTGCAGATTGCTCAGATGCTGGATTCAATCTGGAATAGTGTTGAAGATCAAATACGTGTGAACAAGTAAAATGTAGTGAGGTGCAAATGTATGTAATGTGATTGAAATTGTAATATAATTGAAATTTGTATATATATAGTGAGAGCACAACTTTGTACTATTCAAAATTGTAATAAAATATTTGTTTGAATAAAATATCTGTTTATATTTAAATTCTGTGTCATTTACATTATTCAGCAAATATTTATTTAACTATGTAAAAAATAAAATAGTACATTAACAAATACATTTAATTGAATATATATATGTTTATTATCATCAAACAAAAATCATATACTAGCATATTCAACATTCTCCCCCTTTTGATGATAACAAACATATATTTAAGATTTTGAATTTATTAAATGTATTTGATCATTCAATTTGCTCCCCCTATTTGAATGCTCCTTCTCTACACAAAGCTCCCCCTTCATATATGCATGAAAAAATAAATAAAAATATGCAAATGAGCCTAGATGCAAATAAAAAAGCAAAATAAAATATTTGACCTTTATTTGCCAAAATCTTAACTTTTCTCTCCTCCTTTTGTTATTAGCAAAAGAGTAATAGTGTTAGAAAAATAGAGATAAAGTGATAGATATTAATATAATATTAATAACCAATCGAGTATAAATATTAAATTTCAATAAAAAATCAAACAAAAATCATAAATACTCTGTTCGACGCATATTCCACTTTAGAATGGTAGGGATAATGTCATCCTATAAAACCATATAGTTGTGTCTATTTGTGGTATATTTATATCAGGAATTTGAATATCTACTAACCATGCATAACCGTTAGGAGTTTTAAATGAGATTAGTAGTATTCCCTTTTTTTAAAAAATGAATTCAAGTATCTTCTAACCACGCATAACCGTGAGGAATTTTAAATGGGATTAGAATCAACTTGTCTATTTAATCAGTCAATTTTGATATGTGTTCCATACATGCATAACCGTGAGGACTTTTAAATGAGCATGAAAGCACATAATAAAAAATTCCAAGTAATTCACCCATGCATAACCGTGAGGACTTTTAAATGAGAGTGAATACTTTGGATGTTTTTATTGCTAAAAAATATAATAAAATGAAAAATGAATGATTTCCCATTTAAGATACCACATATTGACATACTATGTTGGATTTTGATGAGTGATGGTCGATAGAAATATGATAGAAATAGAAATGGTCATGGAATTTTTACTAACAAAAGTTTTTATAACTCTTGTTTAAATTTCTAAAGAAATTTACTAATTATACTATCTCACGTTATAATATATGATCAATATCAACACTCATCACTTTTTCAATCATTATTTATCTTTTTAATAATCAATAGGGAGTCGGATTAGTTAATGTAGTCATTTAAAATCAAATCCAGAAATAATTATAAAATCAAATTTTCCAAAATGACTAATCTGAATAAGGTCAACAAAAATGATTTTCTGAAATGGGTTTTAGAAAAATGTCTGCTATTTGAAAATTATCTCGAGTGAAAAATATGCAGATATTTTCTTTGAAAAAACGATGCAGCTACTGAATGTCTCAACATAAATCACGTTCCACTAGTAATTTTTCTATCAACTAGATTACCAGTGTAATCTGCATCCGAAATTCTCTTAGACTCAAGATTATCATTAGATTGATGTTATAGACTAGACCATGATGTGTGCAACAAAATATCTTAAAATCATTTTTCTAGCTTTCAAATGAAATTGTATTGGATTTGAATTGAAACCGTGCAAACAAACAATGAACATAGTGTCAGATCTAGAAACAAATATATCCACGTGTATTAAGAGTAATCATCAATCAATAAAACACCATCATTAATCCAAACAAATCTATATGAAGTATTTCAAGGATTGTAGTGTTCTCGGCATGAAAATAATAATTGGCCAACAATTTTGAAAAATTCAGAATCATAATCAACATTTATTATCACATAGCTGGCTGAATTAAACCAGATTATGGTGCAGATTTTCACATATATCGTTCAAGATACCTTTACCTATTTTACCTTTGCCGATAATTTTTCATTATTGCCCATTGTGATTCTGCCACCTTTATACTAGGTTAAAGAACTTTTATTTGTTGCCCGTTGTGTGTCTGGAACAGCCAGAATCCAGATAACACTGTAGTTGTTCCTTAGCCTGCCACCACACCTACACGATAAAAGATTTTTGTGACCTATTTGTTTTTATAGGTCCATGGTTGTTAGTGGCAACAGATTTTGAAAAATAAGTTTGTGGAGACCCAAAACTATTTATATATGTTCCTTTCGGCACCCGGATTTGTTTGACTTTGAGGGACTTTAAATTTGTGCCTTTTGGAACCCAAATCAGAATGGTTTTAACATGTTTGGATCTATACCAACAATTATTTTGATTGTGTCCAATTTTTCTACAAATTGTGCACTCGGCTTTGACTTGATCAATTTCACTTCTAACATGTTCAGTTTGATTATATCCAAGTCTTTGTCTATCAATATTGACTGTTTGTTTTCCTATTAGCATATTTAGTGATTTTTCTCCTCTGGAGAATTTTCCTAGAGTCGTTGACAGTTGTTGGACTTGTGTTTTGAGTGATTCGTTTTCGTTCAATAATTGTGTGCACTTTTTAATAGAATTTTCTCTCCTCGTATTTTCACTTTCTTTCAAAATCAGAATTTCATTTTCAAGCGATTTAATTTTAATTTCTGATTTTTTAATTTCTTCTTCGAATGTTGGACACTTATCACACTTAGGGCCCTTGCTTTGATAGTTTATAACTAATTGATCAAGCTGTTTATTTAAATCTATCAAAGTATCTCTTTGTGATTCAAGTTTAGCATATTTCTCCCTAAGTCGTTCAAAACAGCCATTTACTTCGTGGAAATATATATATGTAATTCTGAGTGAGTAAGTTTTGATACCTCGCTTGGCTCGTCATCATCGCTATCAGTTATATCACCTCGAAGGCACAGATCTCCTTTTTCACTCTCACTGCTAGTGCTTTTATTATTATCATCACTTTTATTACACGTGGCTGCAAAACTTCTCCCTTTTGATTTCTTTTCTTGGCCGTTTCGATTTTGAGGACAATTGGGCTTGATGTGACCGGGTTTATTGCACTTGTGACAGATGATCTCTTGCTCGTCTGGGTTGTCTAGTGCTTTGACTATTCTGCTTTTCAGTTTTTGATTTAGAGCTGGATATCCATATTTGCGGTTCCACTTTTTAAATCCTTTTATTAGTAGCGCTAGCTCAGCTACTCCATCATCATCATCATCATCACTTTTTGTTGTTCCTTTAAGAGCTATTGATTTCTTTCGAGTATCACCTCCTTCTCGTTCTTCCTTGAATTTCATTTCTAGCTCATAAGTGGTGAGATTTTCGATGAGTTCTTCAAGTTTGATCTGCTTCAAATCCTTTGATTCTTGAATAGCTGTGACGTTGGCTTCAAAATTTCATGGAAGGACTCTGAGGATTTTCCGGACTATTTCCAACTCTTTGTATGATTTTCCAAGAGCTTTTGATTTGTATATAATATTGGAAAGTAGTCCGTACATCTCTTTGACATTTTCTTCCTTGGCCATTGTGAAATTCTCGTATTCGCTACTCAGCATGGCAAGGCGAGATTCCTTGACTTGAGATGTTCCTTCGCGAGTCACTTCTAGTGTGTGCTAGATTTCCTACGCACTTAGACAATGTGAGACACGATTATATTCAATTTGATCTAATGAACAGATAATAGAATTCATTGCTTTGGCATTGACATTTTGTAGTTTATTTTCTAGATCTGTCCATTGATCCATCGGTTTATCTATTTCCTGATTATCTACCATAATAGTTGGGGTCCTATAACCTGTCTCAACAATATTCTAAGCATAAATGGTTTTCAGAAAGATTTTCATTCTATTTTTCCAGTAAGCATATTCACCATTGAACATTGGTGGTCTAACTATGAACTGAACCTCAGCAAAAGCATTATTAAAAGAAGCCATTTTAAAAATTCAAAATTTTAAAACGAAAATTGGTTTTTGAAAAATCAGATTTTTAAAACAAAAATTGAATTCTGTTCATGGCTCTGATACCACTTGTAGGATCGATTTCACCCTAGAGCGGGGGAGGGGGGTGAATAGGGTGATACTATTAATTATAAAAATTTATTGCGGAAGTATATACAATAATTTCAGCATATATAATAGTCGAATAACAGCAGCACATATAATAGCAGAATAATAAAAGCAGAAAATAGAACACACAGATTTACCCAGCTTCGGAAAAACCCTGCCTACGTGCTTCCCCTAAGGTTTCTACTAGAAATTAAGTAGTCAGACGCTTACACACGTAAACTCGCGACACCCGCTATCGACTAACCTAACTCTGCGCTCAAAACCCTACCACATCACAGCCACTGAGTTGCGAATTCTCGAACTACACTACCGTAGTTCGTTCCCTAGTCACACGACTAGAAAGTACAAAAGATTAAAGGAAAAATACAAATTTAAAAACAAAACCCTAATTTGATATACTAAGCCCAAATATAAAGGCCGGCCCAAAAACAAAATAAAGTAAAGATTATCCTTTCTCCTTTTATATTATTCGGCCCGACTTGCTCTGTGAAAAAAATGGCGATTTCTTTAGATCGTTCGTTCCTCTTTATCTCTGATAATTAGGGGTTCGTGGAATTGAAGGGCGCCGACTTCAAATTGATCGTTCGAATAATATCGCGCTGCTTGCTTTGTCGAATGATCATCTCTTCGATTATACACACGGCTGCTTCAATTAAGTCAAGTTTGTCTGTTAAAATGGTATGCAGTTTTTCCCTTTTTCGATATTTGATAATACTCGACTTTGATTCGAGTTTAATGATTTATTGGTCTCTGTTTTGCTTGAACTCGAATGCTCTCGTATGCCAATGATGTTACGGTTCAAATAGGAATCGAATTCCTATAATTTCGTTCATTTGATTTTGTCATTTAATTTAGCTCAGCCATTGATTTTGCTTGAATGCTTGAGATTGATCCTGACCTTTTAAATACGTATATTTTCTGATTTCTTGGTTATCACGGTTTTGGTTTCAGACTTGTTCGACTTCTTGGCCACCACGGCTCTGACTTTGGTTTGAAACTGCTGTTGACATTATTTGATTCTTATTCGAACTGATTTTGGTTCTCTGTTGACTTTTGGTTACTTTGAAACTGCTATCTCTGTCTTTGTTCGAAACTGCTACTTGACTTTAATTCGATCTTTATGCTGTTGATATCAAGCACTTAGATTTTGTGATAATATTGACTTCGACTTGTTATAAACTGCTCCTCTTTACTGCATTTGTTGTTTACGGTTTGGTCTCACCGCATATTTTTGTAGCATATATATTACTGATTTGCTTTGAGTCTGGGTTGCACATAGCTAATCAACGATTGTTTCTTCAGTCACTGTTTTGTACTGAGCATTGTAGATGTGTTATTTATGTAGTCTGCTTGGATATTGAACTGCTTCCATGCCTTCACTTGTTGAGGCTGCTGCACCACTGTTTTCACTGCATATGTATGTTGTATTCATGTATAAATTCATGTTATACTTGTACTTGTGCATTGGACTTTCCATGTGCTTCAATATGCATTGTGCTTGAAGTCACTCTGTTGCAGTTTGAATTATGATGAGTTGCTTCGAATCTGAAATTCTTGCAAGCTTGGAGCCTTTGTACATTTGATTCTTCATGTATATTTGAGTGTGGTCTGTGTCTTTGTGTCATGCTAGTTACTGAGTTGTCCTGCTTTGCATTGTGCTGTTGTCAAACGTGGAAGCTGCTTGTTTTGTTTGCTGCTTGGTCGACACTTGCTGTTGGTCTTTACTTAAGTTTGGTTGCCACTGAACTTGTTTGCATTTTGGTTCCCTTGCTTGAACTTCGTTTGGTTGGACCTATATATATATATTTATATATGTATACATGTGTACAATCATATGTATATATGTTTAAGTGGTCTTGTCTGAAATTGTCTTTAAGGCCTTTTCTTCTGAGTTCAAGCTTGTGCCTGGTCTGGTATACATGTGCACTGCTCACTGGTCTTGGTTTGTGGTTCACTTTGTGTTGAGTTGCCTCATTACGTTTTGTGCTGGTTCATTACTTGTGCATGTCACTTTTCATTTTTGTTTTCACTTGAACTTCATCTTGATTTTTGGAATTGCACCTGTGTTGAATCCAGCTTATAGCTCGGGTTTGACCTTGTGCTCGTGTCGTGACTTTATTTGTATTGCACTTGAGTTGAACTTGGCTTTTGATTGGGTTTGACCTTGTGCTCACCTGTCCCTGCAATTTTGTCAAGTGTATATCGGTGTGCACGGCCTTGTGGCATGTACAGTGATACACTGTGCATGTCACAAGCTGTTCGTGTATGTTGAATTCAAATTTAAATGATGACGAATAACCCAAATAACTGAGGCAAATAATATTTTCGAAAATACATTTTATTTTACACTGCAAAAATATTTCCTTTTCAATTTTACCGCGTTAGTGTGTATTTTTGCAGATTGCTCAGATGCTGGATTCAATCTGGAATAGAGTTGAAGATCAAATACGATTGAACGAGTAAAATGTAGTGAGGTACAAATGTATGTAATGTGATGTGATTGAAATTGTAATGTAATTGAAATTTGTATATATATATATATATATATATAGTGAGAGCACAACTTTGTATTATTCAAAATTGTAATAAAATATTTGTTTGAATAAAATATCTGTTTGAATTTAAATTCTGTGTCATTTATTTTATTCAGCAAATATTTATTTAATTATGTGAAAAATAAAATAGTACATTAAAAAATACATTTAATTGAATATATATATATATATGTTTATTATCATCAAACAAAAATCATATACTAGCATATTCAACATTTGTTTGTTTTGAAAAGTTATGCACCTGCCTTTGTTTTATTAAAGCTTTCGAAGGAGACGAAACATATGGTTTTGAAAGGGGTTTTCTAATAGCTTTTGAAGGGGTTGCCATCTTATGTTCTAAAGTATAATCTTTCGAATGGGTTTCCTTACTTATAAAAATGATGCTTTCGAAAGTACTGGTTTCGACTAGTCGAATCCCAACCGTTGTTCTTTTGTTTTTCAAGTGTATTGAAGTCATCAATGCTTTCGAAGGGTAACCTTTGTTATACTAAGCCACTTCCTAAATGCTTTTGAATGGGTTCATGGGTTTCGAAGGTAATGGCTGCGAAAGGGGGTTTCGATGCCGAACTTCAATGTTTTACTTAAGTGTTTTGAAGCTTTCGAAGGGGATGGTGCCGACGCCATCAAGTTTTTTTCCAATACTTTTATATGATAAAGAATGGTTTCGAAAGAGGTACTTTCGTTTATATTCACTTTGACCCAAATGGTAATTTTAAATAAAAACCCAATGGTTTCAAAAGGGGGACTTTCAAATGATTTCAGAAGGGATACTTCTAAAGGTTTCGAAAGGGGTACTTTCACCGATTTTGAAGCTATGCTTCTAAGAGTTAATAAGTAATACTTTATTACATTCGAAAGGTTTCGAAAGAGAAGTTTTAAAGTATTTCAAAAGGTTAGGGCCTAATGTTTTGAAAAGAAATTTGTATGCTTTCGAAGAAGGTTATCCAGTGAGGTCGAAAGCAAACTTTTGAAGGTTTCGAAAGCCTTAGTTTTTCAAAACAAATAACCCAATCTAATTTTAAAGGAAAAACCCATGGCTAAGTAAAGGAGTTTCGAAATGGTTTTAAGAAGAAGCTTTTTTTGATAGAGTATTATGTTAAAAGAATTAACCAAGTTTCATATGAAAATAAATTTCAAGGATATTAAACCCATAGGTGTGGTATTGTTTTGTTATTATGTTTGCTTATTCAAGTATGTATATATATTCACATTATAATGAACCTATAACTGTAATTTGGGAAGGGAAGAATAACCAACTAGGTTGACCCAGTAGTGAATATAAATTTAAATGATTAAAGATATTGGCAGGGGCCAATAAGTTCACAGTAAGCCCATGGAAACTGTGTATAGGAAAAGATATTGGCAAGGGCCAATAGGTTCATAGTAAGCCCATGAAAACTATGTATAAATGAAGATGTCATAAAGACAGGTTCATAGTTAGCCCATGAAAACTATGATTTGATATTGGCAGGGGCCAATGAGTTTGTAGTTAGCCCATGAAAAATATATCCGGCTTAAGATATTGATAGATGTTAATAGGTTCCTAGTCAACCCATGAAAACTAGGATAAGGAAAATGATATTGGAGTTACCAATAGGTTCAGGGAGAACCCATGAAACGGTAAAGATATTGGCAGGGGCCAATAGGCTCTTAGTTATCCGATGAAAACTATGTAACTGGACAGAGAGTCCTTAAACATTTAACCGGTTATTAGTCAGCCCATGAAAACTAATAGGTTAATATTAACCCCAGATACTATAACCGAGAAAGATAATCAAAATGAATGGGGATGGGTAATCCAGAATTGATTTACTTGTTTTGCATATCATATCATAATGTTTTGAATTATTTTACCGTTGTGGATGCAGGAGCACAATATATGGTTTTATAAAGGTTTTAAGATATTAGTGAGGGGAAAACCCGTTCCGCTAAGCGGTGTGGTCTCACTGGATATCTAAATGGTTTGAGATGGTAGATTATTATTCATACCAGACTTTATGTCTGACACGAAGTTTATGTTTTCCCCTTCAACTCTCGGGTACTCAATTGATTTTGAATAGTTTGAGAGTTGAGGTTTTCAGGTACCTCTTTAAACGAATAAGCTTCCATAGACGTGCAGAAGGCATGATAGCTAGAGTTTTCTTTTATTTTGATTCTGCTGTGTTGTTATGTTAAGGCAAAGTTGGTTAAATTGCCTATACATACTCTGATCATCCAAGAGGGCATCTTCAAATGTCGCTCTTGGCATATGTTGTAATAAATATACTTTCTCTGAATGTGGTCAACGATTGTGGGATTATGTAATGAATTTGAAATGTTTTGAATGGAATATGGATCTTGTTTGATGTTTTATTTTCTTTTCCATATTCATGTGTTTCTGTGTATCAATGTATCTAACATTGCCATATTTGGTCGTCGAGGATTAATAACTATGGATGACTGCAACATCCGTAGCCGTTAGTTTTGGGCCTCTAAGTAGGGGGATGTTACAAGTTGGTATCAAAACATAGGTTTATGAAACTTAAAAGAATTTAAACCTAAAAGATTTTCAAAACATAATCCAATGAATCAGAAATATGATCGGGGTTTGGGTTAACGCTATAGTAACGTACTCGCATTTGATATATAGATATATATAAGTACGTATTCCCCTCCCTCTTATACCGTTCTTCTGTATCTTACTAAGGCTCATATGCAGATTTACAAGAAAGAAGATATGCAAGTAGGAAACAGAAGAGGAAATCTCGGTGGAGGAAGCACCACAACCAATGAAAATGCTCGACCTAATACCAGGAGGAACCAAGGTCAATAGACTAATGCTAACCAAAATGTCGATGCCAATGTGGGTGCTAGAAATCCACCAGTAGATATGGGGGCGATGTATCAGTTCTTTGTCAATATGATGCAAGCAGGAGCTGCTGTTGGGGTTGCTGGTAATGTTGGAGGAGCTAAACATGTGGCTCTAGTTGGGAATAATTATGCTAAGCTGAGCAATGATTACACCAGTCTTGATGAGAAGCCATTTATAGGAACAGAGGATGCCATAGAGGTAGAAAATTGGCTGTTACATCGTGAGAGAATATTTGCCGATTTGGGTTTAGACGATGAGCAGAAGAGATGGCTGGCCTTTAGACAGTTGCAAGGGCCAACACTTCATTGGTGGAATAGCGTTACTGCCGGAGTTCCGAAGGAAGAGTTGACATGGGCTGAATTCAGAAGGAGATTTGAACAAAGGTTTTTATCTAAGGTTGCTAAGTCAGCGTCGATGGGAAAGTTTATGGATCTAGTCCAGGGAGAGATGTCGGTTATTGAGTATGCCACTAAGTTTAATGAGCTGTCTCGATATGGGTATGCTACTATAGCCACTGACATCAGAAGGAATGAGAGGTTCATTTGGGGATTGAGACCTGAGCTTGCAAGGGCGACCCTAACACATATCCGTGATCCTTGTAATGTGGTTGTGGAGGTGGAAAGTCACCATGAGGAGATGCTTACTATTTGTGCTAGAGAGACGCCAGTTGAAACCCAGGGTTCTCAGGGAAAGAAGAGGAAGTTCTTTAAGAAAAAGGGAGCCCAGAAGGGAGATGCTTCCAAGAAGGTAAAGGCTAAGCTAGTTTGCTTTAAGTGTGACAAGAAGGGTCATTATGTGAATGATTAGGCAAGGGAAAGATGGCCTTAGACAAGAAGAATGTGAAGTGCTTCAACTGTGACCAAGTTGGGCATTATAAGAATCAGTGTCCAGAACCGGTTAGGGCGGACAAGGGAAAGGTTTTTGCTGTTGGATCATCATCTGCTAAGCCGACTGCAACTGATAAAGGGAAAACTGTGATGGAAGGCATTCTTTTGATTCAGTGTATACCAGTTAGGATACTACTTGATATCGGTGCATCACATTCATTTATATCCTAGTGTTTGATTGATAGGTTATGCTTAGAACACACATACCTTGTTACTTCCTTAAGGATAGCGAATCCAATAGGAGGGTATGCAACTCTGGGGATGAGATGTGACCAGTTAGAACTTGATTTGTCAAGTCATAAGTTTGCATGCAGTCTGTATGTTTTCAATTTCGTAGATTTCCGAATCATTTTGGGCATGGATTGTTTAAGAAGGTATGAGGCTAGGATATTTTGCCAGGATGAGGAGATATTACTAAGACACCCTGATAGTCATAACCGAATTATATTCTCCATGGAGAATTCTGACCGGAGTAGTTGTGCTTTGTTAAGTGCAATGGAAGTGGGAGAAGAGTTAAGTCAGGTTCGAGTAGCAAGAGATTTTGCAGATGTCTTTGAGCCAGTCATAGGACTACCATCGAAACGAGCTGTTGAGTTTCGGATAGATCTTTTGCCAAGATCTGAACCTGTAAGTAGACCACCTAGCAGGATGACACCGACCGAGATGAAGGAATTGAAGGTTCAGCTAGTGGATCTAGAAGGAAGGAATTTTATTAGACCAAGCAGTTCGCCTTGGCGAGTGGCCGTGGTGTTCGTGAAGAAACCGGATGGGTCATTGAGGATGTGTATCGACTATCGTAAGTTAAATGAGAGGATGATCAAGAGTAAGTATCCTTTGTCGAGAATTGATGATCTATTTGATCAGTTGTGTGGAACCAGAGTATTTCCCGGTTGGATTTGGTGATAGGTTTCCATCAGTTAAGAGTGGCAGAGGACAGTATTCCTTTGACAGCATTCCAGACTAGGTATGGTTCGTACGAATGGTTAGTATTGCCATTCGGGTTAACGAATGCACCTGCTTTCTTTGTGGATTTGATGAACCGAGTCTTCCGACAGTATTTGGCCAGATTCGTGTTGGTATTTATAGATGACATTTTGGTATACTCTAAGGATGAAAGAGAGCATGAAGATCATCTTAGAGTTGTGCTTGAGACGCTGAGGCAGCATCAGCTAAAGGCGAATTTTTTCAAATGTCATTTCTAGAAGAAAGAGTAAAAGTTTCTTGGTCACGTGGTTTTAAAGAAGGGGTTGTTAGTCGATCCAGATAAGATCGAAGCTGTTAATAATTGGAAGAGACCAGAGACGAGGACTAAGATCAGAAGTTTTCTTGGACTTGTTGGCTATTACTAGAGATTCATTAAGGATTTCTCACGGATAGCAGCGCCTTTGACTAAGCTAACTAGGAAGGAGGTGAAGTTTGTTTGGTCCTAAAAATATGAGGAAGCGTTCCTTAAATTAAAGCATTTGTTGACCAATGCACCGATGTTAGTAGTTCCAGATGGAAACCAAGGGTTGGTGGTGTATACCGATGCATGTGGGACTGGATTGCGAGCTGTGTTGATGTAGAAAGGTAAAGTGATTGCCTACGCTTCACCATAGCTTAGACCGCATGACGTAAGATATCCTACTAATGATTTGGAGTTGGCTGCGGTGATCTTCGCATTGAAGATTTGGAGGCATTATCTCTTAGGGGAGAGGTTTGAGCTATACATAGATCATAAGTCTTTAACATACTTATTCTCTCAAAAGGAGTTGAATATGAGACAACAAAGGTGGTTGGAGTTTTTAGCTGCTTATGATTTTGGTATAGAGTTTACTCCAGGAAAAGGTAATAAAGTGGTGGATGCTCTTAGCAGAAGGCATCAAAATGTGTTGTTAGCTATGTTGGCAGAGTGGAAGGATTTAGAATCTTTGATTACTTGTAGTGTGCAGTTAAGATCGACTGCTAGTTCGAGTCAGAATACTGCCATGTTGTCATGTTTAGAAGTTCGACCAGTGTTGATCGAGAGAATTGCTTTTACGTAGAAGGAGGATCCAGTATTAGCTGAGAGGATTAGAAGGCTTGAGGTTGGAACTGTGATCGATGATCTAAAGGATTTTAGTCATGACCAGAGGTGATGTTAAGTTTACGATTCATCTTGGAGGGACCAATATGTATCAAGATATGAAGAGGAGCTTCTATTGGGAGGGTATGAAGAGGGATGTTGGCTTGTGTGTTAGGTAGTTTGCAAACTGTCAACAAGTGAAAGCCGAACATCAGAAGCCAAGTGGATTGCTTCAACCTCTAGAGATTCCAGTTTGGAAATGGGATTTGATATCCATGGATTTTATAGGTGGGTTGCCAAGGCCAAATAGGAGAAATGAAAGTATATGGGTTACAGTGGATAGGTTGACCAAGAGTGCCCAATTCATTCCAGTTAATTCAACCGAGACGACACCTATTTTAGCTAAGTTGTTCATGAAGACCATATTTAGACTACATGGAGTTACTAGTAGCATAGTCAGGGACAGAGATACTTTGTTCACTAGCAAATTCTGGAAGTCTACAGGATGTGTTAGGTACTAAGCTCAAGATGAGCACTGCATATCACCCTCAGACGGATGGGCAGACAAAGAGAGTCAATAAGGTACTTGAGGATTTATTGAGAGCTTGTGTATTGGATTTTGGTGGATCTTAGGAAGAATAACTACATTTGGTTAAGTTTTCCTATAATAATAGTTATCAAACTAGTATAGAAATGGCGCCTTTTGAAGCTTTGTATGGAAGGCCATACAAATCGCCAGCATGTTGGTTGGAGACTGGAGACAAATTAGTCTTAGGTCCATATTTGGTTAGGGAGGCGTCAGAGAAGATTCAGTTGATCCAAGAAAGGATGAAGGAAGCTTAATCCAGACATAAGAGTTATGCAGATAAGAGGCTTAAAGTCCTAGAGTTCTCAGTTGGAGATAAGGTTTTCATTAAAGTATCACCGATGAAGGGTGTGGTACGATTTGGGTGGTCGGGGAAACTGACACCGAGATATGTTGGTCCATTCCGGATTATAGAGAGGATTGGAAAGCTCGCATATAGAGTAGAGTTGCCGAGCAGTAGGGCAGATGTCCATAATGTATTTCATGTGTCTCATCTTCGCAAGTATGTGCATGATCCAGAGACTACTATTCCTCCGACATAGGGTGAAGATTTGGTAGTAGAGCCTAATTTGACTTTTGTTAGACAACTAGTTCGTGTGGTAGCGAGAGATGAGAAAAGATTGAGGAACAAGATAGTCAAGTTGGTGAAAGTTCAGTGGAGTGACAACGAGAAGAACTGTATTTGGGAGACAGAGGATAGAATTCGAGATACTTATCCTGATCTGCTTTGAGGGTATGTCTATATTAGATTTATAAAGATAATTGCTAGTTAGGTAGGCTAGTATGGTTATTAGGAGTCGTTACAAATGTTTGCTATGTTTAGTATTTAGTCCTTACTAAATTTCAAGGGCGAAATTCTTTAAGAAGGGGAGCCTGTAACACCCCTAATTTTTGATAACATTATTCAAGAGATTTAATTAGATAAATTAAATAGAATAATGTAATAATTAGAATGATAAGGGGATTGAGGTATGAAAATATAATTAAGGCCGTGCTCAATTTATTTAATTAAATGGGCTTAAGAATGGTTTTTAAGTTAATTAATTCACATAAGGGCATAATGGGAATTAGTTGCATATAAACCCTTACCCTTATATATATTCTCCTTCCATCACGTTTCATTCTCCCCATTCACGTCATTTTGAAAACAAAACAAAAACGTAAATCAAGAGGAGCCGGCCATTGTTAAGGAAGCAAAGAGAAGAGAAATCAAAGTAAAGCTAAGGAATTAAAGAAGTGGAATTAATCTCAATCCAATTTCCTTATCATAATCAAGGTGAATAATAATTTATACCATCTCTATTTTGTTTATGATCATATGTTTTCAGATTTAAGATTAAATTCGTTTTTATGTTGATTTGAGTGATGATATGCTTGAATTACAATTTATTTAATTTAAACAAGATTGTTTAAATGAGGATTTATGCGGTTTTAGGGCAAAACCGATTGAAACTGATGTTTGAATGCCATGGAAAAATTTTATGTTATGTAAAACATGATTTTGGAGTTGGATTTTAATTTTGATAATTTTCAAAGCAATGAAAAGATTATTATGAATTTTCAAAGGAAATATGGTTTATTGTGTAATGACCCATTTTTTAGCTCTTTTAAGTTATTAAATTTAATATGACTATTGAACAAAAATGGTTAGAAATAAAAATTTAATGAATTATTAATGTAGTTTATTGAATATAAACTTGAAATTTTTTTTGAAATAACCAATTTCGAAGATTTTGGCAATAACAGGTATTGAAATGAAATTATATGTATTGAATCTGTTTATAATCAAAAGCTGGGATTGAATATTAAATGTTGAATTATTTAGATTAAAATGAAATAGTCGTTGATAACTAAAATTCATTTGAAATTTAATGATTATTAATGTAATTTATTGGATAATTAAATTGTTTAAATTTAATATTGGAAATTATCTAAATAATTGAATTTTTAATTTAATGTAAATGAAAATGATTTCAAAAGTTGATTTAAATCCTATTTAAACATGAAAGAAGATTGTTAACTTCTAAAATTGAATTTAAAATGAATAATTTGATTTTGGAAAATAGCTCGTTTTAATTAACGGGTAAAAATAGTCTTTTTGGGCATTGTCTCGGATTTCGACAAAATCAATTTCATCGGATTCGTAATCGTGAATTATTATAGGATTTCAAGTTTCGTAGCGATCAGACTTATCGTTTGGCCGTGTGAGCTTGAAACGCGTAGAAATTAATTAAAGGAATTTAATTAAAATAATTTGATTTTGAAAAGCTATCTTCTGAATAAGATGGAATTGGCTCCCGATACCTATTCCATTGTGTTAGGAATAGGCGTATAACATATAGAATGCCAGGTGGCACGCTTCGTTTGGAGTTCAAAATTTTCGTGTATGAATAGTGCCGCGGGAGATTTTCTATAAATAACCCTGCATTTGTCCAAGCCCTAGCTTTAGCCGTTTATTCATTTCAATGGCTGAAAATTCATAATCTTCCTCCCTCGATATCTTCCAATCCGTTCAACAAAATCGCACGACTCCAAAAGGGAAAATGTAGAGCTCAACGAGCTCTACACATCCAATAGTTGGATCAAGGAAAAAGTCTCGAAATCGCCGAGATTCGCTCGTGAAGGCGGCTGCGTTTTTGGGTTCTCGCCTTTGAATTGCGCGTTTGCGCGTACTGGCACTTTTGGCGTTGGTTGAGTGGGTGGTGTTGCATCTGATGGTGGGTCTGGATGGTGGTCCGGTGGCTTGAGGTTGCGCGCCATGGTGGAGGGCTGAACGGTGAGCGTCGATCGCTTGTAAGAAGAAAAAAAGATAAACGCGAGTCGCGACTCGAGCCTGGGAAATGGATATGCGGGCATGGTATTATTCGAGCGGGAAGAGGAGTTTAGGTTAAGTTTTTTTGGTTAATTAAATGTTAATTAAAATCGTTATGCTAATTTTCGTATAACCTTTTCAAACGAGCTTGGATTCGAGCGAAACGAGTCGCTTGGATTCATATCGACAGAGGCTATGACATGGAATCGAATTGGGATTGATTTGAAGCTGGAAAATTTTCAGTTTCAAATAAAGGTGAGTGTTTTAAAATGCTCACAAAGTACTAAATTATTTTTGATGTTCATTAAATTGATATCATGAAGTAATTTAATTTTATTGACAGTGGTTTGGTAATTTAAATTGACATTATATTGACATATGAATTTAATTGTTAGGAATTTGTAATCGACAGTTAAATTGAAATTGGAACTAAACTGCTAGTTAAATTTTCGATTATTAATAACTAGTTAACTGTTGTGATTATTGGCTATTTTGGATGTTGATTGTGATGGATGCCTATTGGTTGATATTTTGGATGATTGGATGTTTATTTATTTTATATATCCTATTATCATCCTATATATTATTTGACACTATATAAACTGTTATTTGAATTATTTGGAATAAATTAAGAAATAGGTTGAAATAATATATACCTATGACACTGTGATTTGGATTGAAATGATAATATATCCATCCCTGAAGTTAAATTGAAATAATTGATCACCTGGCCATAGGATAGAAAATTACATACGAATACCGAATTGGTTAAATTAAATAGTTTTAAATTCTTGAATTTGAATCTATTTAAATGATTTTGATTTGAAGAATAAAATTGAATTTATATGTATTGGATTATTTTCTAATCCCAGCTTTAAAATGTTGAAATCGAAATTTGTAAAAGGAATTGGTCAAAGAATGTAATTTTAAATCTTGAAGTTATAATCGTAATATGATTTGAATTATGGAAATTGAACTGTTTTAAAGTTTGAACTTTTATTCGAACTTTGAAATCTACTTTATAGAAAATAATTAAAAATCGATATTTCAAATTTGGGCTAGGAATTGGATTAGTTTGAAAATTTGAACCTTAAATTAAATATTGAAGTTTAAATTTGATTTAAGTGATTTAAATCGGTATTTTGAAATCGAACTCAAAATTGATATAAATTGAAATGGTTTAAAATAAGAATTAAATTGAAATTTAAACCATTAAATCGAATTGTTGAATCGAGTTTGAAGTTAAAATGAACGTTTCGAAATTGAAGTTAATTCGAAATTGAAATTGAAACTGAATTGGTTTGAATTTAATCGAATTTGAGTCGATTTAAAATTGAATTGAAATTGAAGATGATCTGAATTGAAAGATTTGGAATTGAATCAATTTGATTGAAATTTGAACCTGAATTTAGATTTTTGGGAATCAGAAGAAACAGTTTTGAATTTGAAATTATTTTCACTATAAACTATTTTCCTATAAACTGTTTTAAAATTCATCTTTTAAATTTCCAAATTCTTTAAATTTTCAAATCATTTAATATATAATCAATTTTAGTATCTAAACTATTTAAACTATGTTAACTTTCAAAACTATTCAAACTATTTTCTTAAAATTCAAACTGGTCAAGGTTAGAATGTTTATATTTAATTGATTTAAATGCGAATTGGGTTAAAATGAAGTATAACCTAAATGGAAATTCAAAACAATTTTGGAAGTGAAATTGAGATATTGAGTTGAAAATGATTTTCAAGTGCAAATGATATATGAAGTAAATATGATGATTTTGAAGTGAAAAGGATAGTTGAAGTGAATATGATATTTTGATATCAAGTATGAATCGTTTTCGAAATGTAAAAGTACCAACCGGTGTGTAAAACGACGTTTGTTTGTTAAAGAAACCGGAGCATCTTATTCGCATAATCTCTATCAATATTGGAACCACTTTAACAATTGTGTACGTAGAAGAGACTCCAGAATGAAGTGGTTAGATTTGGCGTACGTTTGCTGGATTTGAAGAGAGAGAGAATGATTATGGATAGACCTCGGCCCTTGTGCCAATTTGAAATGACTAAAATAGGACGGCATGACTGGGCCAAGTGGGCTAGCTACCCCTAGCGGACATCCATTCTTCGATTTTTTTTCTTGGACTTGGTCCATACTATTATTTTTGATGTTGGTTTCGATTAGTGCACCTTGATTTGGGATAACCTCCCTTTGAGTCGATATGGGATGGATGGATGCGGTGGGCGGTCATGGCTACGATGCGTTACGACCAGCCCTGCGACCCGAACTGGTAGTATCCTACCTTGGGCATTGCCTCACGTGCCTTGTCATACTTTTATCCCTATACGAGACCACTACGAGTTTAGTTTAGTGTTGTCGTATCACGGCGCATCCCTATCCCCTGACGTGCTGCTGGGGCGTTATATGCAAACTGTACGACAATGCTTAAAAATGCGTTAAGGGGGATTAATGTAAAGCCATAACACTAATAAAAATATTTATTTTACTTATTAGACAATACATATATTGCGTATTCTACTATATATAAATATTTGACGGATCCGTAACATCTCTTGAGTTATTGCACGCACGATATACACTGGATAAGAGATGTGAAATCCCGTAAACATCTCTGATGCTATTACATTCCTGTTATATGTGATATTGATTTGACTCACATAAGGATATTTTAGTCCTGACTCGAGTGTTTTGTTTTTTCCCTTATGCTAAGGTTAGCCCTGAGTTTTCAGCGCACTTAAGATTATTTTCTGAAGGATGAAGATTAAGATTTAGTATAATATATTACTAGTATTATGTAGCGACCTACAGTTCCATACCCCTTTGAGTTGACAAAATTCACTATAGTCCAACCCAAAGTGTACGAAAGAGTGAATAACCAGGGTAAAGAAGAAGAAAAAGATAGAAGAAAATAGAAACAACAACACAGAATCTCACAATCGCAGCGGAACAAAATATAATACATAATAGCAGATTTTTATACAAGGAAAACTGTATCTGTTAATATACATGCCATTATCAAAGTACAACATACAACAATCAATCTGGACAGTTTACTAACTTGTCCTCATACAGCGGAAATATAAATCAAGTACGGAGATACATCTCTACTCCTCCAGCTCGCCTCCTGAGCTCCATAGCATTATATCCTGAATCTGTAATACTCGGTCAGACCCGAGCATTATAATAAAATAGCTCCCGAGTCAGTCTGGAAAACCAGCGTGAGAAAAACACACTCAATTTGAATTATTAGAGTTATCAAAATCTTTTGAAAACAAAGGTATCTCATAAGACCGCGTCACACATAAACACGATGGGTTTTTACCTTACGATAACCAAAACAATTTTATAGAAAATCCTCTGATATTATAATAGTGTCTAAACACAAATACGTAATCAAATAGCCGAAATTGTTACATTAATTAAATTCCAGCATACTAGGCTCTACAAACAAAACCGTAAGGCTCGTATTGGAGAATAGATTCCATACAATGACTGGGCCACTGGGGTACCGCCCATCACAGTACACCTCTAGAACAATGTACCGAGGACCATCGTCAGGATCCTTTGCTACACAAGACCGGCCTACCCCTAACTTGGATAGACCGAATATGTTATCACCCCGGGTGTTCCCATCCTTACAATCGAGCGCTCCTTCTTTCATGCACAACCATATCCATAATATATAAGTTTTCCAGGACATCTAGAAAGGCGATAACATACCCTACATGGGTGCAACCCACTTAGCCTTGCTACATCTCCCCTGTTTTAGTCATTCCCGATTGATGAGCCTAGAGGCTAAGCGTTACCTTTCAAGAAAACAATTCTTCTTAGAATGCTCATCATCCTCCAATGACGATGTTCTGATAGCATTCGTCCATATAAGTTGTCCTGGGTCTGGACAAACCGAATCACCGTCTTCATCATTTTCACGGTATTCATTCGTAACGTTCAAACCGGATCGAAGTGGTTTTCGAATAATTAAGTCCGATCCCGGTCTTTTCGAAACGATTAACAAAATTGGCCAATATTGATAGTCGGTTATTTAACTATCAATAAAACATCCATAAGCAAACACTAGGCCTTATTTTATAAATCTCCAAAATATTTATTCCAAAACATCTTCACCAAGATATATATTGTGATATCCCGGAAATTTGGCAATATCAATTTAATAATCATTATTAATAATTAAATTGATTTGTTGATTTTATTTTATAAAATTAACAAGTTTATTCATTTTAAAGGTTAATAATATTTTTAATTGGCAAATTTATTTCTTTTGAAAACTAATAACATTTTAATTTGGAAATATCTTTTCTAACAATTTTAAATTGGGAAGATTTATCTTTCTAAAACTTATATAAATGTTTTATATTTATAATGTATATATATTGATATATATATATATATTGTAAATAGGGAGTCTTTAAATTTAATAAAACTATGTTTTCAAATTATAATATATATGTATATATATATTGTGATTTGAAGTTATGTATTAAAATTCAATATAGTAATTATCAAAATTAATGTTAAAATATTTTCCATTTAGAATATATATATTTGTATATATTGGAATGGAAAGAATATTGGATTTGAATTTAATAAAGTATTTTCAAACTTTAATAAATATATATAATTTGTAATTTGACTTAATACTTTTGAAAATGATATTTGAGATTTAAATAACAAGGATAATTTCTTATTTATTATAAAGATATATTTTAGCTTAATTTTTAAATAAGATTTAAATAAGAAGTTCATTTATTTTAAAAATCTTTTCTCTTTTAAAATTCAATTGTTTTTAACATTCTTTCCTTTTTAAATTTCAAAATGGTTTGTAAATATATATATAGTTAAGCTCAATTTCTCAAGCATTTATAAATATGTTATATATATATATTTGATTAAAGCATAAGTTATTTTAAATAATAGTTTTCACATTTGTATATTTATATAGGAATGTAAAGCTTAATTATAAAAAGATAAATACATTATATACATATAAATATTTCATAAATACATATAAATGACTTAAATGAATTAATTAAAAACAAGATTAACACTTGTAAGCATATTAAGATGGTGTGAAGACATTTGTAAAAATAAGTGTATAGGTGTAAACTAATTAACACCTAAGAGGACAAATGTCCACATTTCCTTTTGAGAATTAAAATAAATAAATAATATATGAAAGAAGATCTGATTTTACTTTTCAGCTAAAAATTCATTTTTCTTCACTCTTCAACTAAAATACAATTCGAATCAAAAGAAAGATAAACCTGGAAATTAAAATTCAAAGGAAATGAAGATCTGGAAATTCAAAACAAAAAGAAGATCAAGGCAATTTCAAATAGCAGTTTCAAAATCTTCAAAACAACCTGAAGATCAGAGGAATAAAACAACAAGCTTCAATTCAAAGATCAAACTGCAAGTTTAAAATTCAACAAGCAAAAGAAAAGCAAGTTTAAAAATCAAAATCAGTCTGGAAATCAAACATGCAAGCCTGGAAACAAAACTGTTCTCTGTTCTCTGTTTTATAATGCCTGGTGAGTAAATGAATTTTAAAAACAGTTTTAAATCTTGGATTTCTACTTGTTCTTGTGAATGAACATCTTCATGTTATCTGAATACTTGAATTAAAATTGGATGCATGCTTGAATTATGCATTTTTGAATGTCTGTGTAGTTTACATAGTCTCTGTGTGATATTAACAGATATCATTTCCATAATAAAATCAATAACTCCATTTTTAATTTGAATTTGCTTATGATTTGTAAACAAAAGATGTTTGAAATCATGTAATCTTCCTTCTAAAAATAATTATAGGTTTTAATAATGGATATTTAGTTCAAATTTCAAAATTTACAGTAAATATCTTTATATGGGTCAAAAATTAATTAAATCAATTTTAAGTTTGAATTGCATAATTGAATTCAGAATGCTAAATCATGAATTTTGAGATATGAATCATGATTTCTAGTTTGGTAATTAAAGAGAATTTTGAGTTAAACTGTTTTGGACATTTTGACCAATCTGAGGCGAACGGCGACGAACTGGAAGTCGTGGTTGAGTTTGAAGGTAGATGGTATGATGGAGTTCATCGGAAAAATAGTGGAGTGATTTATTGTTGATCGTGATGGTGGGAAATCGTTAGGATAGGGTTTTATTTCCTGTGGTTGACGTTGATGATCGAATGGATTTCGCGACAACATGAAACGATCGGAGGCGATCGCGTATTGATTTGGAGATGCGAGGAGACGTGGCGGAGCTACGGGGGAAGGTGACGAGGAGTCTCGAGGCAGGGATCACCGGCAGTGGTCGTTTTCTGGTGATATGTGTTTTAGAGTTGATGGGTTGAGAGCTCGAATTCGATTTCGTTCGAATCGTGTAAGATGGGTT
This sequence comes from Allium fistulosum, assembly GCA_030737815.1. Classification (NCBI taxonomy): domain Eukaryota; kingdom Viridiplantae; phylum Streptophyta; class Magnoliopsida; order Asparagales; family Amaryllidaceae; genus Allium; species Allium fistulosum. Next base: position 1,398,052,879 of record CM060902.1, read on the forward strand.
GGTCGATCGTGATGCTAAGGTCGAAGTCGAGTTGCCGGAGCACTGAACGGAGTTCGCCGTCGATCGATTATGTCGTGCAAGTGCACGAGCACGTTATCGTGCATCTGAAGGTTGGATTTGGAGAAGAATGCTTTGGCTCGGGTGTTCGTTCGAGAATTTTCGAGTTTGACTCGAAGTAGGGAAATAGTGGGAATACGCGAGTGTTGCTTCGAGTTTTCTAGGTGTTTACTCGGGTTTGAGTGGGAACAGACTTAAAGTTTGAACAGGAAATGTTTGAAGTTTTAAAAACAAAAGGAATTTATATTGTAGTGTTTCTTGAGTTTTAAAACAAAGTTAAAACAAGTAAACAAGTTTTGTTTATAAAATTAAATTTGTTTTAAGTTAATGTTTTAAACAAAGTTCTTGTATTTTGAAATGTAAAAGTTTTTAAATAAAATAAGTGAATTTTAATAATAAATTTTGTATTAAATTTTATTTGATAACTTTGGGAAAGTTTTAAAGATTTAAAGGTTTAATTAAAAATGTGTTTAATGATTTATTTCTAAATCTAATATTTTAATTTAAGTAAGGTTTAATGGTTAAGATTTAGTAATAAGTTAAAATAAGAATTTTCTTAAGTATTAAGAATGTTGATTTAAATAAAGATAATTAAATTTGAAAAGAGAATTTAGATAATTAAATTATTTTAATTATAAAGTGTTATTGGTAAATAATTGATTTAATTAAGATAATAGTTTCTTAATTAAGAACCTTTAATATAGTAAGTTAAGAATCATTTAATTAAATTTAAATGATTAAGTTAAATTAATAATTAATTAATGATTAATTAGAGATAATCATTTAATAATTAATTTAGTATAATTACTTGATGAAGTAATTAAGGAATAATTACTGGATGTAATTAAATAAAGGGAAGTTATTTAATAAGTAATTAGAAGATAATTATTTTATGAAAGTAATTTAATGAAAGTGATTAAGAGTTAATTACTTAGTGTTATTAATTAAATAATTAAATTAATTAAAGGATTAAGGATAATTAATAATGTAATTAATTAAAAGTAATTAATTAAGGAAAGTAATTAAGGGAAGTTAATTACTGGATTAGATTAATCAAAGGTAATTAATAATTATGGGTTAATTAAGAATAATTACTTAATGTAATTAATAAAATAATTAAAGATGTAATTAGGAATCATTAGTTTATAATTAATTAATGATATGATTAAGAGTTGATTAATTTAGATTAATTAATCAAATGATAAGTGATTAATTGTAATTAATTAGGGATTAATGTAATTAATTATAATTAATTAATTAATGAAGTAATTAAAGGTTAATTACTGTATTTGATTAAGGATAATTAATTTGTGAAATTAATTAAAGTTAATTACTTAAATGTAATTAAAGTATAATTAATCAAGGTGATTAATTAGGTGGATAGGTAGAGAAAGATTAATTAATTTATTTGTAATTAATTAATGATTATATAAGTAAGATTTATAATGAAGTAATTAATTTAATTTATTTTAAATTAATTAAGAGATGAAGCAATTAATTTAATTCACTTTAAATTAATTAAAGATAGAGATAGTTAATTTAATTCATTTTAAATTAATTATGTTGTGATGAAGTAAATCATTGCTTATATAAGAATGGATGACATTGATTGTCTTGAATGGATGTAATCTCAGAAATGAGATAAGAAATGTTGTGTAGTATGAATGCTTGGTTGCATTATGATGGTAATATAGATTAACTATTGTGATGTTGATATGGATTACCTATTTGGTTATGAATCATTTGTTTATTTGATAATGTGATTATCAATTGTGATTTGTGAATTTTTCTATCTGTATGAATATAGATAAGTTAAATTGTTTAAACCTTTAAACAACTTGGCCTTAAAAGATACGTTTTGGATTCGATGAGACCGGGATCGGGTTTCCGTATACCGGTATTCCAGGTCTGGAGACCCGAATACCACATCGATCCAAATTAACGATAGGTCGTGAATCTCAAGTGAAGATGAAGATTCAGAGTGCAAGGGTTATTGTCGTTAACTCTGAGGGTGATTCCAAAACGAGTGTAACGAGATAATGCCTTCGGTTTCGTTCGAACCCGGAACGAACTTGTATGGATTGAATGCTTTCAGCACATCGTCAGGCGGACGATGAGCATTCTAAGTGATATGTTCTGATTAAAGGTAATCGTAACCTCAAGCCTCATCAACCGGGAATGGCTAAAACAGGGGAGGTGCAGCAAGGTTTCGTGGGTAGCACCCACTGAGAGCAAGATAGATCCCTGTCTAGAGGTCCCTTTTCTTTTATTCGGCTTAGTGTGTGGTTGGTCGCGCCAACTACGGGATTGTCTTGTTCGGGATTATCCAGTAAGGGATGGTTCCGGCTTTGTGTTGCAGGGGAGCGGGCGTACTCCTCGGTACGGTGATCTAGGCCACGTACTGTGACGGGCGGTACCCCAGTAGCCCTGCCATTGTATGGAATCCAAACTCCAATAAGTGCCGTACGTATTAGTTGTGCCCAACTATGTTGGAATGTGAGATGTAAGCATTTCAGCTATTTCTGTATTTTACTTGAAAACCCTAGACCCTATTATAATACAATCAGATTTCCTATCAAACGTTTTAGTTAGCGTAAGGTAAAAACTTACCCATGTTTATTTGTGGGGAGTCTTACGTGATACTTTTGTTTTCAAAAGTTTTCAAAGTTAAGCAATCTAACCGTTTACTCACACCAGACCCATGTCTGACCCAAGTGTTTATTTTCTGTTTTATTAAACTCTTGGGTACTCAATATTGTATTGAGTAGTCGAGGAATTCAGGTTAGCTTTGACGAATTATGGAGGAGATTTGGAGCAGGAGGCTTCACCGTGTAGATATATGATGATTCCGCTGTGTATATGTTGTGTCTGTATCTGTGATACTTGAGTTGTATGAATTAGACAGATGTTTATAACTGTCTAATATGTGTTGTATAAGTTGTGTAACTCTGATGTATATGATACTTTGTAATATTTTATATGATATATTATATTTCATTCGTTCCGCTGTGAGTTTCTGATGTTGTTTAGTTCTTTCTTTCTCTTCTTTTCTCTTTTCTATCCCTTTCTTTCTTATTAGCGATATGACTTTCTGTGGAGAGAAAGTCGTGGTCGTTACATATATTCAGTCTCTTTCAATATTTCTATATTTGAAAACAATTTCAACACTTGTATCCATAACAGGATATTTCACCATTTTCAATACTTAGAAATATTCCCAACTTCCATTTTTATAACACTTAGAAAATATTTCTATTCCAAATCATTTCCCACTAAAAATTATTTCCAAAACCTTCCTTTCAATATGTAGGAAAATATTTATACGTAGAATTTCCAAAATCATCTTAATATTAAACTTGGAAATATTTCATAGCTTATCTCATAAGTCTCCGAAATTTTAATAAATCCTTTCTACGATTTCCAAACCGATTTTACTTATTTATAATCCCAAACAACCATCATAACTTCTTTAAATGAATTCAAATTCTTTTCGAAGTTATCGCATCTAAACATTGGAAATTTTCTTAAGTATCTAGAATCCCATTTATATGATTTCTCTTATAAAATCTCACCCTTAAATTGAAACCTGTTTAAACGTCTCGAGAGGATTTTATAAATAAATTTTCAATCATTTCAAACTATATATATATAATAAGCATTTTTGAAGAATAGTTTTTTATTTTTAATTTTAAAATATGTTTTAAGTTATTATTTAAAATATTAAACACTTTTTAATAAGTGAATATTAGGCTCAGGTCCCTAGCAAGTTTCAAAATACACAAAAACCCCAGTAAAAAAAAGTGTGTAAATTAGGTCCCTAGAATTAAGTTACTAAGTAATTGCATATAGTTATGCCATTTTTTTGGTGAATAATTGTGGAATTTTCTGCAACCTTTTGAAAAAATTGCGTAGATTTCCGCAATTTTTTGGGTGAATAATTGCTGAATTTTCCGCAATTTTTTGAAAAAATTGCGTAAATTTCCGCAATTTTTTGGATGAATAATTGCGGAATTTTCCGCAATTTTTTGATATAATTGCATAAATGTCTGCAATTATTCACTGAATAATTGCATAAGTGTATGTCATTATTCAGTAATTTAATTCTAGGGACCTAATTTACAAACTTTATTTTACTGGGGTTTTTGTGTATTTTGAAACTTATTAGGGACCTCTGCCAAACTGTCCCTTTTAATAAACCATCAATAACTCATCTAAAATAAAAAAAACCAATTTACAAGGCTGATTATAAAAATTAAAATTTTATTTTAATAAATATTAAATATTTAAAAATCCATTTTCCGAAGTATTCCAATACTAATTAGTTTAAAATTTCATAGTTTAAATAATAAAATTTTCCCTTTGAAAAAGCGAATTTAACCTCTTAAAAATAGGAATATATTATTCAAATCTTAATAACCAGTTTAATTTATAACTTCCTCTCGATTTCACAACATATCGATTCATTGTCGATTCCCTAACCATTCTCATTTCAAAAATAGAATCTACTATTTTTTTCTCAACCCTGTTTTCATATTCTAATATAAATTCACCCTATGAATTTATATTCCCAATTATCATCTGATATCGAATTCCTTTATTTATAACCATCGTTTATAAATTTTATAACTCCTTTGGTTTTTCCTGTTTATAAAACAAATCTTATTTATAAAATTCCATTATATAAATTCATTTCTTATAAATTCCATTTATACTTCCAATCTATTTTTAATATTGATTTTAACTCCTTTTCATATTTCAGAATACCATTTACAAACTCCTTTATGTAATAAAATTTTAAAGTCTCTATTTAAACCCATTCACGAATAGTTACGTATAATCCAAAATTGATATATATTATTCCTAATTCAATTTTCTTAAAAATAATCAAAATTTCCAATATAAATATTTTTATATAAAAAATTCCATTTAATTCCTTAAATTTTAAAAATATATTTATGGTATTTTAAATATTAAAATTCAGGCCAGTGCTACAATAGCATCCAATAATTCAAATTACAACAATAATCTATAACAGAATATCTACACAGATCATATATCACTATATATGAAAAATAAACAACATTTTTGAGGAATCCAGTTGGATCCCTCCAACCTGTTTCCCTGCATCCGCAGATGTTAATACAACATAAAAATAACAATCCTACTTCGAGGGGGATATCGCGGTATATAGGGTCATCCGCTATTATGCGGGGCACATAGGGTCTCATCCGCTATAATGTGCGGGAATATCACTCCAAGTACTAATACACACACACACACTACTATATATATGATCATCCAATAGATAACTATTTTTTATCAATCCAATCAGGCATCAAGTAATTTAAATTTAAACATTTAAATTTAAATGTGGTAATCCAAATGAGTGAGAAATTCTCACCTTGATTTATTTTGCAATCCATTCCAATTTTTAACTCCATTTCATAGAACTTGCACAACAAATCCATCGTGATTTACCCTATGATTTTGTATCTCGTATGCAATTTAAATTAAATTTCATTAGCTAATTAAATTTCAATTCTAATTTTAATAAACTAACTATGAAATTAAATCAGCCATAGTAAACTACCTTCACCATCACGACCGCCTGTGCCTCATCAATCCACAGCGCGTTAATTCCCTACGTCACCTCGACCAAAACCAATGCCTACTGCTTCACTACGCGACTAGAGACTGTCACACAGCCTTGACTCAGAAACCCAAACCCATGAACTCGATCATAGCACCTTCAATTCCACACTGCACATCGCGACTGCGGGCTCTCCCACCACAACCGTGAAAAATTGCAACCGCCTCCCATCATGCCGTGCCTCCACCTGCTAAGCCACCCTCCGACTCCTCCCAACTATCGACTTCGACATCGCATCTCGAGCTCGAGCCCACTTCTATGCCGCCTCTTCGCGAACTCGATCGCATCCTACACTATTCGAACTTACCCAAACCATCATACGCTCTCAACCACCCCCTCGCGAGAGTCACGACTGCACCGCTCCTATAATAACCCAGATTTTTGGACATCAGGAAATTGGATAATTATCTGATTTTAACTATTGAAAACACTGATTTATAAATTGAACAAATAAATCTGATAATAAATATTTATATCTGAATTTTTCAAAACAAATAAGATAAGTGTTTGATTTTATATATATATGAAAAGGATTTAATTTGGATTTGAATTTGAAATTCAAATATAAATATCTTAAAAATAAATTGGATTTGGAAATAATATATGTATGATTTTATTAGTATTTAGTTTTAAAACATATTCTTTGTAATCTTATAAATATTAATATAAGGAAATATATTTAATAAGGATAAATTAATAAAACATATACATAAATATAAGCTAAATATAATGTGACATATAAATTATATAAAAGACATTTTTATCATAAAAATTACAAATGTAAGTGTTTTAAACATGGAAAGTAACAAGTGTAATAATTCTAGTATGAAATTTAACAAGTGTCACTTTTATTTTTACTTTTGAGATAATTAATAAAAATAAATTCAAGACTACATAAATACCACATCTCCTACCTTTCTCATTTTTCTTTGAACAGCAAGTTAAGTTAAAAACCAGAAAACAAACTTGGATTCATTTAAAACCTGAAAGCTATATAGACCATCTCAATATCAAAGCAACAAATCAAACTTTCTCAAATTATCACACAAGTATATATTCAACTCAGTAAATCAAGTGTAGTTTTCAACTTCAAACAACAAAGTTGCAAATCAATACAATCAAGTCTAGATAAAACATCAGCTTCAACATCTAACAGATCAGGTTTCAGATCATCGTCCGAAAAAAAAGCTGTTCCAGGATATAAGGTGAGTAAACTTGGAAAATTTGATAAATCTTGAACTAGTATGCAATGACCTTATAAGTATGATCTGAATTATGCTATGCATGTTGTTTAAAAATGATTTTAAGTATATATATGAGTGTGTGTTAACAATTATACCTGACTGGAACATGAAAAGTAAGTCTCTGTTCAAACTAAAAACTGTGAGTAAACTGTTTTTACTTTAATCTGTAGAAAACTGATGCATATGAGTAAACTACTGTTTTTAAAACTTAATCTGGTTTAAATATTGATGTACGTGATAATCCTTGAAGTTATGGATGTAAATCATGTTTGCATGTGTGTATATCTGAAGATCTAATGATGTAGGTCTGTATATATGAATATACTACTCTGTTTAAAAGCTTACAGGCTTTGACAATTTAAGAAATTGAAATCCTCATCTCTTAATCCTTTTCAGGATTTGATGTTGAGACAAAAATTGTTTGAATCAACATGATCTTAACCTTAAAAATATTTCCAAGTGTAAATAGTTAAAAATCTCCTGGTAAGATTTGAAAACACAGTAAGAATTCAAAAGTATGAAAAATTCGAACACCTAGATTTATTGGTTCATTTCCATGATCTGATTTGTTATAAAAAACCATGATTTTTAGTAGTAATATCAAGATTTTCAAATGAGTTTTTGGGTGGGAATTGCGAGTTGAACGGAAATTGGGTACTCATCAATTTCCGGCGATCGAGGGTTCTGGGGATGTCGACTTCGTTGCTGGAGCAAGCTTGTTGCTCGAGGAGCTCGGGAAAAATGGTCTTTGATTTTTCAGATTATCGTGGCGACGAGACGGTGGCGAAGTAGGGTTTAAAACCCCAACTGGGTCGATGTTGGATTCGTGGCCAATGCGGCGACGTCATCGTGATGAACTCGATTGGAGGTGGGGGAAAAGCAGCGTGGGTCTTCGACGAGGGTCTGGACGCAGTGGCAATGTTTCAGGTGGTCGGAGGCGATGGTACGATGTGGATTTGTCGATCAGTGTTTGGGTTCCAGTGGTTTCGAGCTGTTCGATTTTGATATCCTGGCGATCTCGTCGATCTGGGTTGTAGGAATCATCGGCGTGGTCGTCATCGATGTGTGGGCGATCGCGAGGTTGGACAGAGGTGGTTGGTTCATCGGTGCACGTGCACCGTGTATGTGTGATGTTTTGGGTAATCGGGGAAGATGAAGTTTCCTCGGGTCAGACTCGTAGTCGTTGTGGGTTTGACTCGAAGAAAGAAGGAAAGTGGATGACTCGAAGGAGTACTCAGGGGAAATGATGTTAGGCTCGGGTATTGTTTCGAGTTTGTGAGTGTTTTAACGTAGCAATTTTAAGTTAATTAATTAAAGATTAATTTAATTTGTAATCAAGGGTTGTTAATTAGATAATTGGAGATTATTAATTAATTGATTAGAGATTAATTAATTAAATAATTAAATTGTGATTAAGCATTATTTAATTAAGTAATTAGAGGATATTTAATTACTTAACAACATAAATTAAGGTGATTAATTAATAAATAATAATGAATGTGATTAATTTAAAGTAATTAATTATGGTATAATTAATTAATGAGAGTAATTAAGGGTTAATTAATGGTTAAAGGATAATTAATTTATGTAATTAATTAGAGAATTTAATTACTTAATGTAATGATTAATTAATTAATATTAATAAATTAAAAGATTAGTTAATTAATAAAAGTAATTAAAATTACTTAAGGTAAGTAATTAAATGATAGTTAATTAAATTGATTAATTAAAGGTTAATTAATTAATGTAATTAATTAAAGAATAATTAAGTAATTAAAGGTTAATTAATTAATGTAAGTAATTAAGAGTTAATTAATTAATGAGTTAAATTAAATTAATTATTAATTATGTGAAATAAATCTTACTTATGGATGATTGAGTAATATTGAATGCCTTGGATTATTTGATATATCTGATCTGTGATTGTAATGTTCTGTGATATGAGATGTTTCGAATGAATTGTGATAATGTAAGTTATTTATCTATGATATAATTGCTATGTGAATATGGTATCCTGAATTTAAATTTAATTGTTTAACTTAAACATCTTAGCTTAAAAAGGATAACATTTGAATTCGAAGAGACCGAGGTCGGATATCAGTAATATCCGAAACCACTTCGATTTGTGATCTGCTATAAATTCTTTGTAAATTTGATTATGGAATCAAATAGGCTGGAATGGAATAAATTAAGTAACATGACTATTTTAACTAAGTAACGGTACTTAGATATTGTTGTGTGAAAATAAGTGTTGATTATATGAGTTGTTTACTTGTAGTAAAGTACGAGTTACCCCGGGTTTAAATAAGTTCTATGAATTGAAATTTCATGTTAGATGAGTTTACTCACGCTGGTTTCCAGCCTGAACCGGGTGTTACTTTGATGTAATGCTCGGGTCAGACCGAGTATTACAGATTTCAGGTAAGGACGTTCTGGAGCTCAAGAGGCGAGCTGGATGGCAGTAACGTATGGAGTATATTCCGCCGTGATATATTATAATTGTTAGAGACATGTTAATTCCAACTGTCTAGTATATTTATGAATGTTGTAACTCTGATGTATAAAAATGTAATTAACAAATACAGTTTTCTTTGTATAACTGATATTATTATTTGATATTGTATTTTGATCCGCTGCGAATGTGAGAATCTGTGTCTTGTTCTGTTCTTTTCTTCTATCTCTTTTCTTTTTCTTCTAACGATCTGGAATTTTCGGGTTCGAAATTTTCGGGCCGTTACATTTGGTATCAGAGCCAGGTTAAGCGAGAACCTTGGCTCTGTTGGAATTACTCATTAAGGATAGGGTCAATAGTACCCTAAAATGAGTTGAGAGTATTATATATGAGAGCGTACTTGTTATTTTCTTATATAAAGATTTTAAAATGATTTTAAAATTGAATGATTTTAATATAAGTTTATCTTTTGATATATAAAGCAATATTTCTTTCTAATAAATATTAAGGTAATTGGTTGTTAAAATATTGGAATTAAATTAAGTGGTAATAGAAATACAACCAAATTAAAATTGAATAAAGATAAGTTTGAAATGGATCCAAACTGAAATTAAAATCTTGAAATTGTAGAAATAAAGATAATAATGAATTGGTTTCCAAATATGATAATCTTGGTTATTATCATACATGGTTGATAATGAAATGTTGCAAATGATTAAGTAAAATGAAATGTTTTAGGGAAGTAAACTTTTAGGTGAATATGACTTATAAATTGGAATTGAAGAAAATTCAAAAATTTTGAAATTTTAAATCTAAATCTAGAAAACTTGAAATTGTTTTAAAGAAATTTGATTTGAATTAAAAACCAAAGGTGGTTTAAAAATTTAAGGTATAACTTGGTGTGCAAAGAAAATAAATGTATATATGTTTGGATATACATAATATCAAAGATGATTTGAAATAAACTCTAAGTGTTGGGTTTTAAATTTTTCCTTGAAATGTGATATGAAAACCCAAAGTAATAAGTTTTTAAACTTATAAGTGGGAAGATTATTAATATAAAGTTTAAAATTTGAATGGGAATTCAAATTGAGTCAAGTTGACTAAATTAAATTAAATTTAACTTAAGGAAAGTTAAATGAGTTTAGAGTAAACAACTTGAATTGGAAATTTTAAGATGAAATTGAAATTTAACTCGGGAAGTTAAAAGGTTGATTTTAAATGGGAGTTATGAATGATCTCAAAATGGGTTTGAGATCTGGAAAATTTAAAATGGATAATAAATTAGAATATGAAATTTAATTGTTTTTGAATCCTTATTTGAACTTTATAATAAGTTAAGTAAAGATAATTTTAAAATGGAATTTTGGAATTTGGATTCAGAATTAAATGGTTTAAAGATTTAGGTTGTTGGTTTAAAAATAAGGGTTAATTTGATTTAAGGAATTAAATCAACATTTAAAAATTTAACTCGAATTTATATAATTCGAGATAGTTTAAATTGAGATTTAAATAGAATTAGTTCAAACTGAAATTGATTTGAATAAATGGGAATTGTGATTTAAGACGGATAAGTTTAAAATTCAAATGGAAAATTTGAATTGGATTAATTTGAAATAAAATTGAAGATTGAATGAGTTCAAATTCAAATGGGATTTGGGATTAATTCATATAGAAATTGAAATGATTTGAAATTGAAGTGGATTCAATTTGAAATTAGTTTGAATAATTTGAAATTGTAATTGAAATGAATATGTTTAAAATCAAATGGAATTTGATTTGAATTTGGAAAGGAATTAAGATTAATTCAACTTGAATTGGGATTGAATCAAATTCAATGGAAATTGAAGTATTGAGTCAATTTAAATGGAAGTGGAAATTTAAATTTAATTGATGGGAAATTAAATAGTTTGGCTCTGGATTATTTTCAAAATAATTTTTTTTAATACAAATATATTTTTCCAAACTATTTACTATACAATCTTTCTTCTTAAACTCCAAATTATTTTATACTTATTTTACAATTATTTTGGAACTATTTAACTATTTTGAAACTGTCTTATAAACTAATTACTATTTTTTTTCAGTTACTTATATCTAATCACTATTTTAAAAACTATTTTGTAATTATCTAACTATTTTATACATACTTAACTATTTTACAGCTATTTTACAAACTAATAAATATCTTTTCAACTACTTATCTATTTAAAATATTTTCAAGCTATTTTTAAATTTAAATTGGTCAGAGTTCAAACTGTTTGTAATTGAAGTAATAACTCAATTGGAAATGGAAGCAATTGAGAATAAGTGAATGGAATTAAAGGAAATGTGAATAGAAAAGAGAATTGATTTGGCTAATAACCAATAAAGATAAATACGTAGGATATACGTATATTATTCTATTCGCATAGTGATTTGATCCAGATTCGAACACATAATTTTGAGATAGTATTATCGATCCGAGTTGGGATTTTTCGCTCGATTTTCGACGGCGAACCTGGATATGGATTGTTGATTGGTTCTGGATATTCTCTATCATAGTTGTGACTATGCAAGGAGAATGACGGTTTCTGATCAAGAAACTAGATCTGAGTCCGCACTAAGAAGTCGGGTGGACGATACTAGTTCGGAAGTGAAATTGTGTGATCGATTGAGCGATCAGACTGATATTGCGTACGGATGATATGTGTACATCGTACGAGTTTGGATGAAATTGATATTGAAATTTGTGGATAAGGATTGTAAAATGGTCTTTGAAATGAAAAGTATATTTGTGAAATATAATGGAATTGGATATTTCTTTGGTTGAAATTTACTTTATGGAGGTATGTAAATGGTAAATAACTTTATAAAGAAATCAAACTTGAATATTTGATTTGACAATAAATAAAGTTATATTTTGTAATATGATAAACTTCCCTTATTGAATCTAGCCAGAATAAAAAGGGTTTTGAAATATTTGAAGTATAAAAGAGGTTTTATACAAGTTTGAAATGATCCAAAGATTTTTCAAAGTTATATATATCTATATCTATATATATAAAGGATCTTATGAGAATGATTTTGAAAAAGATTTTGGGAACCTATGAATTTGGAAAAGGCTTTTGATTTTTGGGAAAATCAATTTTGGATTTTGGAAAGTCTAGTTTGAGAATTATCGATTTTGGTAATCGATTTTGTGTAAAGGAGATTTTGATAAATCATAAAGGGTATGATTTGAAGATACTATAAGTATATAGTATAAAGTGTTTTGAGACTAGCTTTGGGGAAAAAGGCGCTTCCTTGGAAATGAACTTCTCAGGAGTGCCACTGGGTGGTACTGCCTTGAACCCCAAGGGGGGATTCTAAAGTTGATCCTGTGAGGAGTCCGGACAAAACTAGTTCCTGAGGATTATTTGTGTAGCGAAAGTCGAGGGGCTGGTGCCCACAGAGGCATTTGGGTTATGCTGTGACGACAGTGTAACTCAATGTCACTGCGATCTACTGCAGACCATAGTGAAAGTCGTTTGTGCCGCTGAGAGCCAACAGTCTGCGTTTGATTTTATATCGGTAGACTGCGACACTATGGTAACATAGCGAAAGTCTTGTGTGCCGCTGAGAGCCAACAGTCTGCGTTTGATTCTATATCGGTAGACTGAGACCTATGTAGAGTGGAGAAGTTTCATTTTGACAGCGAAATCGTGTGTGCCGCTGAGAGCCAACAGTTACATGGACTTTTGCTGCGATGGCAACGTAACCCTGGATGTAACTGCGATCTGTTGTGGGTTCCATGCTGTCATCTGTTACATGGACTTTTGCTGCGATGGCAACGTAACCCGTGATGTAACTGTGATCATGGATGGGGGTGATGATTTCCAGAGCATTTTCACCAAAGATATTTCCTCTATTTTCAAAAAAAAATGTTTTCGATATTTCCAATAAATTATTTTCCAAGTATTTTTCACTGGGTGTTGAAAACGGGTTTGCTAAGTCCTTATAGATTTTCAGTCCTACGTCTGATCAACGTATGACCGAATTTCTGCAAGAACAAAGATGGACTTGTTGAGACATCGAGTATAAAAAGTATTTTTGTAAAACTATTTTGGTAATATTATATAGATTTCAAAGTGTTTTAAAAATTCTTAGTGAGAGAGTTTATAGTTGAAAATGATCAAAGAATAATTTAACTGATAATAGCAGTATAATTTAATCTCTGGCTTCGTTCCTTTTCGAGGACGAAAAGATTTAAAGGGGGAAGGAATGTAATAACCCGGATTTTTGGACATCAGGAAATTGGATAATTATCTGATTTTAACTATTGAAAACACTGATTTATAAATTGAACAAATAAATCTGATAATAAATATTTATATCTGAATTTTTCAAAACAAATAAGATAAGTGTTTGATTTTATATATATGAAAAGGATTTAATTTGGATTTGAATTTGAAATTCAAATATAAATATCTTAAAATTAAATTGGATTTGGAAATAATATATGTATGATTTTATTAGTATTTAGTTTTAAAACATATTCTTTGTAATCATATAAATATTAATATAAGGAAATATATTTAATAAGGATAAATTAATAAAACATATACATAAATATAAGCTAAATATAATGTGACATATAAATTATATAAAAGACATTTTTATCATAAAAATTATAAATGTAAGTGTTTTAAACATGGAAAGTAACAAGTGTAATAATTCTAGTATGAAATTTAACAAGTGTCACTTTTATTTTTACTTTTGAGATAATTAATAAAAATAAATTCAAGACTACATAAATACCACATCTCCTACCTTTCACATTTTTCTTTGAACAGCAAGTTAAGTTAAAAACCAGAAAACAAACTTGGATTCTGTGATAACCCGGATTTTTGGTCATCTGAAATTTTATAATTAACTGATTTATTCAACTAAATAGATAGAATTTCTGATAATAAAAGATATCTGGATGTATAAAGTGGATTTGAAACCATAATTAATGTGCAAATGGATATATGCAAAATTTATCATTTCTAAGAAAAATAAAATATGATAACTATTTTATTATTATGCATACATTTGTGGTTTGTGAGTAAAAACTTGGATTTAAAAATTCAAAGCAATATCTTAAAAATAAATTTACAACTAATATGTATAAATATTTAGTTAGTAATTAGTATATAATTGGGTTTCATATATTTTATTTTCTTTTAGGTTACATGAATATTGATAAAGAGGATTTAATAAAGGATGATACTTTAAAATATACATAAGTTGTATATATAAAAGTATTATATATAAAAATAATACACATTAATATAAATACATATAAAACAAGAATAAGTTTTAACATTTGTAAATAAATAAAGCATGTAGAATACAAGTGGAAGCTTAGGATAACATGCATTGACAAATGTAGGCAAATGATACAAGTGTTCTCATAAAAAGATAAATAATAAATAAAATAAATCTGAAATACATCCTTAATCCATTCTCATTTACACTTTTACTTTCATTATCAAAGAACAAGAAATCCAAAGCCAGTAAAACTGAAACTAGGCAAGAAAAAGAAACTGAAATCAAATTTCCAAATCTGGAAACAATTTGAAGATCAAAACAAGAAGATAGTGGAAAATTCAAATGCATCTCAAACATTAGTAAGCAGTGATTCAGGAATCATCTCAAATCAAAAGCTTCAGTTTATAACCATCAATCTAGTTACAGATCAGAGCTGAGGTCAAGTGAAATATATCAAGCAAACTGTGATCTCTGTTCTAGGTGAGTAAACAACCTTTTTACAATAAAATCTGTGATTTAAACTTTGATACATGTACTTAATGTGTGAAGTAATGTTGTGAAAAATGATTGCATGGATATATTTTACTTGGATCATAGATGAACTACTGTGAAATTGTTATATACATATCTGTATATATGTATACAAGTCCCTGTATGTTCTACAGGTTCAAGAATCTTAATAAAAATTCATATCCCATTTTATAATCAGTAAAATGTTATGATCCTTAAAGGAAATATGTTAGTAATATCTAAATTTGATATAAAAAAAAATTATGTTTTAATAACAAGTAAGTCTACAGGAATTAAGAAATCACAGTGAAATTTATTTTTAGACAGAAAATCAAGTTTTTTTAATTTTCAAGTTTTGATTGTATGTCTGGATTCGAGCTTGGAAAACATGATTTTTGACAATAATTTCTTGATTTTTAATGTTGTGATTATTGAGATTTTGTGAGTTGACCGGAAATTGGGTATTCCTCATTTTCCGACGATCGAGGATTCTGGGAGTGTCGTGTTCGTTGCTAAAGCAAGCTTGTTGGTCGAGGTGTTCGGGAAAATTGGTTGGAGAATTTATAGTTGGCAGTGGTGGCGCGGCAAAGAGGGGGAAGGGTTTTAGACCCTGATTTGGTCGACATTGATTTCGAGGAGGGTCTGTCATCGTTGATGCATCATACTTGATCGGAGTAGGGGGGAATGTAGAGTGGGACTCTGGCGAATGTCTGGATCCAACGGCGAGGCGTAAGATGGTCAGTGGTGGTGGTGTCGGGGAGTTTTTGTTGATCGACTGGTTACTGGATTGTTTCAAATTCCTCGTTCTCGTTTTACATCGTATTGACGAAGTCGTTTGGTCGTGCTGGGTAGTGGAGATCGCCAGCGACCTGTGAGTGTTTTCGAAGATGGTCGAAGGGGCGTGGGTTTGCGTGCACGTGCACACGTACATTTGGAATATCTGGTTCGCTGTTGTGGTGGGGAAGAAGAAGATGTATCGGGTTATGCTCGAGTTTGTTTTGTGTTTGACTCGGAGCAGAATGGGTGGGAAGTGCATGTGGGGAAACTCGAAGTTATGCTTGGGAAAATCTTTTAAATGCTCGGGTCTGTTCTTTTAGTATAAAACAGGGTTTAAACTTTAAAACAAATCAAGTGTTGTTGAAACAAAGTTGTTAAAACTACTTCTTTTGTAAATAATAAAATGTTTGGCTAAGTTTTAAAGTGTATTTAAATGAATAGGATTTAATGATGAAATTAGATAATGAATTAAGATAAAGGATTTATCTTTAATTAAATAAGGTATTGATTAATGTAAATTATGGTGATTAAGTAAGTAGTTTATCTTTGATTAGTTAAGAATGATTACTTAATGAATGTGATTAAGGATAATTACTCAATGTAATTAAATAAAAGGATTAATTACTTAGTATAATTTTTACTAAATTTTAAGGGTTTGGTTAATTAATTAAGGATTAATAATTTATATATGTGAACACATACTCTAGAACGAGTTGAATGTTACATCCTTAACTAATTAATAATTAAAGGTTAATAAATTAAATAATTACTTGATAAAAGAAATTAAAGGTAAATTACTTAAGGGGAGTAATTAAGAATTAATTACTTAGCATAATTAATTAAAGGATGGATTAATTAAAGAAATTACTTGGTTAATTAATGAATGTGATTAATTAGAGGATAATTAATCAAGGTAAGCAATTATAGGATAATTAATTTGAGTAATTAATTAAGGATATATGTAATTAATGGGAATAGTAAATGTTAATTAAATTGTGTTTAAATCGAAGGTTAATTACTTAATGAAATTAAAGGGGATAAATAAGGGATGATAAAATAATGGTTTGTAATTAGTTAATGTGGAGTAAACAGGATTTAAAGATGATTGAAGTAATTAATGTAATCTATTTGAATTAATTAGAAAATGTATGATTTATTTACCTTGCTTATGGGTAATTGGATGATATTGAATGCCTTGGATTATTTGATATATCTGATATGTGATTGTGATGCTCTGTGATATGAGAAGTTTCAGACGAATTGTGATAATATATATCTATGATATAATTGTTATGTGAATATGATATCCTGAATTTAAATTAAATTGTTATCTTAAACATCTTAGCCTTAAAAGGATGACATTTGAATTCGAAGAGACCGGGGTCGGATATCAGTAATATCCGAAACCACTTCGATTAATAATCTATAATTCTTTATAGATTTGATTAGTGAATCGAATAGGCTGGAATGAAATAAATTGAGTAATTTGGACCATTGGAACTAAGTAACAGTACTTAGATATTATTTTGTGAAATAAATTGTTTGAATATAATAAGTAAGAACTCGTAGAAGATACGAGTTACCCTGGTTTTAAATAGGTTTTATAACTTAGTATTTCATGTTAGATGAGTTTACTCACGCTGGTTTCCAGCCTGACCCGGGTGTTACTTTGTTGTAATGCTCGGGTCAGACCGAGTATTACAGCTTTTCAGGTTAGGACGTTCTAGAGCTCAGGAGGCGAGCTGGATGGCAGGAACGTATGGAGTGTATTCCGCTGTGTATTTGAGAGCTTATTGATAGTAGTCTGGGACAGGTGGATAACTGTCTAGTCTATTTGTAAATGGTTGTAACTCTGATGTATTGAATGTAAATTAACAAATACAGTTTTCTTTGTATAACTGATATTATTATTTGATATTATATTTTATCCGCTGCGAATGTGAGATGTTGTGTTTTCTGTTTTTCTTTCTTCTTTCTGTTTCTTTCTTCTATCTCTTTTCTTTTTCTCCTAACTATCTGGAATTTTCGGGTTCGAAAATTCCGGGTCGTTACAGTTGGTATCAGAGCTGAAGGTTAAGCGAAAACCTTGGCTCTGTTGGGATTACTCGTTAAGGATAGGGTCAATGGTACCCTAGAACGAGTTGAGTGTATATATATATGAGAGCGTACTTGTTATTTTTATATATAAAGATTTTAAATGATTTTATATAAGAATATATTTTGATATATAAAATGATATTTCTTTCTAATAAATATAAAGAAATTGGTTGTTAAAATATTGGAATTAAATTAAGTGGTAATAGTAATACAACCAAATTAAAATTGAATAAAGTTAAGTTTGAAATGAATCCAAACTGAAATTAAATCTTGAATTTGTAGAAGTGTTATTAAGAATAAAGATAATAATGAATTGGTTTCCAGATATGATAATCTTGGTTATTATCATAGATGGTCGATAATGAAATGTTTAGAGAAGTAAACATTTAAGTGAGTATAACTTATAAATTGGAATTGAAGATAATTTAAAATTGTGAAATTTTAAATCTAAATCCAGAAAACTTGAAATTGTTTTAAAGAAGTTTGTTTTGAATTAAAACCAAAGGTGGTTTAAAAATTTAAAGTATAACTTGGTGTATAAAGAAAATGTATATATGAGGATATACATAATATCAAAGATGCTTTGAAATAACTCTAAGTGTTGAGTTTTAAATTTTTCCTGGGAATGTGATGTGAAAACCTAAGTGAATTAAGTTTTTAAACTTAAAAAGGGGAAAGATTATTAATATAAGGTTTAAAATTCGAATGGGAATTCAAATTGTGAAAGTTGACCGGATTAAGTAAATTTAACTTGGAGGAAGTTAAATAAGTTTGAATAAATAATTTGAATTGGAAATTTCAAGATGAAATTTAAATTTAACTTGGGTAGTTAAATGGTTAATTTAAATGGGAGTTATGAGTGATCTCAAAATGGGTTTGAGATTTGGAAATTGAAAATGGATAATAAATTAGAATCTGAAGATTAAATTGTTTTTGAATTCTTTACTTAGAATTGAAATAATTTGAATTTGGAAATTGAAGTTGGTTCAATTTGAAATAAATCCAAATTGATTTGAAATAATTTGGAATTGTGATTAAAGTTGTATAAGTTTAAAAATCAAATGAAATTTGATTTGAATTTGGAAAGGAATTAAGGTTAATTCAACTTGAATTGGGATTAAATCAATTTCAATGGAAATTGAAGTTATTTAAATTGCAATTGAGTTAATTTAAATGGAGATGGAAATTTAAATTGAATTAATGAGAATTGAAGAGTTTGGCTCTGGATTATTTTCAAAATAAATTGTTTTAATACAAATATATTTTTCCAAACCATTTACTATACAATCTTTCTTCTTAAACCCCAAACTATCTCATACTTATTTTACAATTATTTTGGAACTATTTAACTATTTTGAAACTGTCTTATAAACTAATTACTATTTTTCAGTTACTTATATCTAATCACTATTTTAAAAACTATTTTGCAATCATCTAACTATTTTATACCTACTTAACTGTTTTACAGCTATTTTACAAACTAATAACTATTTTTCAACTACTTATCTATTTTAAAACCTTTTCAAGCTATTTTTAAATTTAAATTGGTCAGAGTTCAAACTGTTTATAATTGAAGTAATAACTCAAATGGGAAATGGAAGCAATTGAGAATAAGAGAATAGAATTAAAGGAATGTGAATAGAAAAGAGAATTGATTTGGCTAATAACCAATAAAGGTAAATACGTAGGATATACGTATATTATTCTATTCGCATAGTGATTTGATCCAGATTCGAACACAGAATTTCGAGATAGTATTATCGATCCGAGTTAGGATTTTTCGCTCGATTTTCGACGGCGAACCTGGATATGGATTGTTGATTGGTTCTGGATATTCTCTATCATAGTTGTGACTATGCAAGGAGAATGACGGTTTCTGATCAGGAAACCAGATCTGAGTCCGCACTAGGAAGCCGGGTGGACAATACTAGTTCGGAAGTGAAATTGTGTGATCGATTGAGCGATCAGATTGATATAGCGTACGGATGATATGTGTATATCGTACGGATTTGAATGAAATTGGCATTTAAAATTTGAGGATAAGAAATTTGAAATGGTTTTCGAAAATGAAAGGTACATTATGTGAAAAATAATGGAATTGGGTATTTCTTTGGTTGAAATTTACTTTAGGGAGATAAGTAAATGGTAAATAACTTTATAAAGAAGTCAAACTTGAATATTTGATTTGGCAATAAATAAAGTTGTATTTTGTAATATGATAAACTTCCCTTATTGAATCTAGCCAGAATAAAAAGGGATTTTGGAAGTATTTGAAGTATAAAAGAGGTTTTATACAAGTTGAGGTGATCCAAAGATTTTCAAAGTTATATATATCTATATCTATATATATATATAAAGGATCTTATGAGAATGATTTTGAAAAAGATTTTGGAAACCTATGAATTTGGAAAAGGCTTTTGATTTTTGGGAAAATCAATTTTGGATTTTGGAAAGCCTAGTTTGAGAATTATCGATTTTGGTAATCGATTTTGTGTAAAGGAGATTTTGATAAATCATAAAGGGTATGATTTGAAGATACTATAAGTATATAGTATAAAATGTTTTGAGTATAGCTCTGGGGAAAAAGGCGCTCCCTTGAAATGAACTTCTCAGGAGTACCACTGGGTGGTACTGCCTTGAGCCCCAAGGGGGGTTTCTAAAGTTGATCCTGTGAGGAGTCCGGAATAAACTAGTTCCTGAGGATTATTTTTGTAGCGAAAGTCGAGGGGCTGGTGCCCACAGAGGCATTTGGGTTATGCTGTGACGACAGTTTAACTCGATGTCACTGCGATCTACTGCAGACCATAGAGAAAGTCATGTGTGCCGCTGAGAGCCAACTGTCTACGTTTGATTTTATATCGGTAGACTGTGACACTATGGTAACATAGCGAAAGTCGTTTGTGCCGCTGAAAGCCAACAGTCTGCGTTTGATTTTATATCGGTAGACTGCGACCTATGTGGGAGAAGTTTCATTTTGACAGCGAAATCGTTTGTGCCGCTGAGAGCCAACAGTTACATGGACTTTTGCTGTGATGGCAACGTAACCCTGGATGTAACTGCGATCTGTTGTGGGTTCCATGCTGTTATCAGTTACATGGACTTTTGCTGTGATGGCAACGTAACCCGTGATGTAACTGTGACCATGGATGGGAGTGATGATTTCCAGAGCATTCTCACCAAATATGTTTCCTCTATTTTCAAAAATGTTTTCTATATTTTCAATAAATTATTTTCCAAAGTATTTTCACTAGGTGTTGAAAACGGGTCTGCCAAGTACTTATAGATTTTCAATCCTACGTCTGATCAACGTATGATCGAATTTCTGTGAGAACAAGGATGGACTTGTTGAAACATCGAGTTATAAAATGATATTTTTATAAAACTATTTTGGCAATATTATATAGATTTTAAAGTGTTTTAAAATATTCAAATAGAAAACTTTTATGATATTAAGTATTTTAATAAAATTTTGGCTTCGTTCCTTTTCGAGGACGAAAAGATTCAAAGGGGGAAGGAATGTGATAACCCGGATTTTTGGTCATCTGAAATTTTATAATTAACTGATTTATTCAACTAAATAGATAGAATTTCTGATAATAAAAGATATCTGGATGTATAAAGTGGATTTGAAACCATAATTAATGTGCAAATGGATATATGCAAAATTTATCATTTCTAAGAAAAATAAAATATGATAACTATTTTATTATTATGCATACATTTGTGGTTTGTGAGTAAAAACTTGGATTTAAAAATTCAAAGCAATATCTTAAAAATAAATTTACAACTAATATGTATAAATATTTAGTTAGTAATTAGTATATAATTGGGTTTCATATATTTTATTTTCTTTTAGGTTACATGAATATTGATAAAGAGGATTTAATAAAGGATGATACTTTAAAATATACATAAGTTGTATATATAAAAGTATTATATATAAAAATAATACACATTAATATAAATACATATAAAACAAGAATAAGTTTTAACATTTGTAAATAAATAAAGCATGTAGAATACAAGTGGAAGCTTAGGATAACATGCATTGACAAATGTAGGCAAATGATACAAGTGTTCTCATAAAAAGATAAATAATAAATAAAATAAATCTGAAATACATCCTTAATCCATTCTCATTTACACTTTTACTTTCATTATCAAAGAACAAGAAATCCAAAGCCAGTAAAACTGAAACTAGGCAAGAAAAAGAAACTGAAATCAAATTTCCAAATCTGGAAACAATTTGAAGATCAAAACAAGAAGATAGTGGAAAATTCAAATGCATCTCAAACATTAGTAAGCAGTGATTCAGGAATCATCTCAAATCAAAAGCTTCAGTTTATAACCATCAATCTAGTTACAGATCAGAGCTGAGGTCAAGTGAAATATATCAAGCAAACTGTGATCTCTGTTCTAGGTGAGTAAACAACCTTTTTACAATAAAATCTGTGATTTAAACTTTGATACATGTACTTAATGTGTGAAGTAATGTTGTGAAAAATGATTGCATGGATATATTTTACTTGGATCATAGATGAACTACTGTGAAATTGTTATATACATATCTGTATATATGTATACAAGTCCCTGTATGTTCTACAGGTTCAAGAATCTTAATAAAAATTCATATCCCATTTTATAATCAGTAAAATGTTATGATCCTTAAAGGAAATATGTTAGTAATATCTAAATTTGATATAAAAAAAAATTAAGTTTTAATAACAAGTAAGTCTACAGGAATTAAGAAATCACAGTGAAATTTATTTTTAGACAGAAAATCAAGTTTTTTTAATTTTCAAGTTTTGATTGTATGTCTGGATTCGAGCTTGGAAAACATGATTTTTGACAATAATTTCTTGATTTTTAATGTTGTGATTATTGTGATTTTGTGAGTTGACCGGAAATTGGGTATTCCTCATTTTCCGACGATCGAGGATTCTGGGAGTGTCGTGTTCGTTGCTAAAGCAAGCTTGTTGGTCGAGGTGTTCGGGAAAATTGGTTGGAGAATTTATAGTTGGCAGTGGTGGCGCGGCAAAGAGGGGGAAGGGTTTTAGACCCTGATTTGGTCGACATTGATTTCGAGGAGGGTCTGTCATCGTTGATGCATCATACTTGATCGGAGTAGGGGGGAATGTAGAGTGGGACTCTGGCGAATGTCTGGATCCAACGGTGAGGCGTAAGATGGTCAGTGGTGGTGGTGTCGGGGAGTTTTTGTTGATCGACTGGTTACTGGATTGTTTCAAATTCCTCGTTCTCGTTTTACATCGTATTGACGAAGTCGTTTGGTCGTGCTGGGTAGTGGAGATCGCCAGCGACCTGTGAGTGTTTTCGAAGATGGTCGAAGGGGCGTGGGTTTGCGTGCACGTGCACACGTACATTTGGAATATCTGGTTCGCTGTTGTGGTGGGGAAGAAGAAGATGTATCGGGTTATGCTCGAGTTTGTTTTGTGTTTGACTCGGAGCAGAATGGGTGGGAAGTGCATGTGGGGAAACTCGAAGTTATGCTTGGGAAAATCTTTTAAATGCTCGGGTCTGTTCTTTTAGTATAAAACAGGGTTTAAACTTTAAAACAAATCAAGTGTTGTTGAAACAAAGTTGTTAAAACTACTTCTTTTGTAAATAATAAAATGTTTGGCTAAGTTTTAAAGTGTATTTAAATGAATAGGATTTAATGATGAAATTAGATAATGAATTAAGATAAAGGATTTATCTTTAATTAAATAAGGTATTGATTAATGTAAATTATGGTGATTAAGTAAGTAGTTTATCTTTGATTAGTTAAGAATGATTACTTAATGAATGTGATTAAGGATAATTACTCAATGTAATTAAATAAAAGGATTAATTACTTAGTATAATTTTTACTAAATTTTAAGGGTTTGGTTAATTAATTAAGGATTAATAATTTATATATGTGAACACATACTCTAGAACGAGTTGAATGTTACATCCTTAACTAATTAATAATTAAAGGTTAATAAATTAAATAATTACTTGATAAAAGAAATTAAAGGTAAATTACTTAAGGGGAGTAATTAAGAATTAATTACTTAGCATAATTAATTAAAGGATGGATTAATTAAAGAAATTACTTGGTTAATTAATGAATGTGATTAATTAGAGGATAATTAATCAAGGTAAGCAATTATAGGATAATTAATTTGAGTAATTAATTAAGGATATATGTAATTAATGGGAATAGTAAATGTTAATTAAATTGTGTTTAAATCGAAGGTTAATTACTTAATGAAATTAAAGGGGATAAATAAGGGATGATAAAATAATGGTTTGTAATTAGTTAATGTGGAGTAAACAGGATTTAAAGATGATTGAAGTAATTAATGTAATCTATTTGAATTAATTAGAAAATGTATGATTTATTTACCTTGCTTATGGGTAATTGGATGATATTGAATGCCTTGGATTATTTGATATATCTGATATGTGATTGTGATGCTCTGTGATATGAGAAGTTTCAGACGAATTGTGATAATATATATCTATGATATAATTGTTATGTGAATATGATATCCTGAATTTAAATTAAATTGTTATCTTAAACATCTTAGCCTTAAA
The DNA here is from genome assembly GCA_030737815.1 of Allium fistulosum. Lineage (NCBI taxonomy): Eukaryota > Viridiplantae > Streptophyta > Magnoliopsida > Asparagales > Amaryllidaceae > Allium > Allium fistulosum. The sequence goes on from CM060902.1 coordinate 1,398,077,519, forward strand.
AGGATGACATTTGAATTCGAAGAGACCGGGGTCGGATATCAGTAATATCCGAAACCACTTCGATTAATAATCTATAATTCTTTATAGATTTGATTAGTGAATCGAATAGGCTGGAATGAAATAAATTGAGTAATTTGGACCATTGGAACTAAGTAACAGTACTTAGATATTATTTTGTGAAATAAATTGTTTGAATATAATAAGTAAGAACTCGTAGAAGATACGAGTTACCCTGGTTTTAAATAGGTTTTATAACTTAGTATTTCATGTTAGATGAGTTTACTCACGCTGGTTTCCAGCCTGACCCGGGTGTTACTTTGTTGTAATGCTCGGGTCAGACCGAGTATTACAGCTTTTCAGGTTAGGACGTTCTAGAGCTCAGGAGGCGAGCTGGATGGCAGGAACGTATGGAGTGTATTCCGCTGTGTATTTGAGAGCTTATTGATAGTAGTCTGGGACAGGTGGATAACTGTCTAGTCTATTTGTAAATGGTTGTAACTCTGATGTATTGAATGTAAATTAACAAATACAGTTTTCTTTGTATAACTGATATTATTATTTGATATTATATTTTATCCGCTGCGAATGTGAGATGTTGTGTTTTCTGTTTTTCTTTCTTCTATCTCTTTTCTTTTTCTCCTAACTATCTGGAATTTTCGGGTTCGAAAATTCCGGGTCGTTACAGATTCATTTAAAACCTGAAAGCTATAGACCATCTCAATATCAAAGCAACAAATCAAACTTTCTCAAATTATCACACAAGTATATATTCAACTCAGTAAATCAAGTGTAGTTTTCAACTTCAAACAACAAAGTTGCAAATCAATACAATCAAGTCTAGATAAAAACATCAGCTTCAACATCTAACAGATCAGGTTTCAGATCATCGTCAGAAAAAAAAGCTGTTCCAGGATATAAGGTGAGTAAACTTGGAAAATTTGATAAATCTTGAACTAGTATGCAATGACCTTATAAGTAAGATCTGAATTATGCTATGCATGTTGTTTAAAAATGATTTTAAGTATATATATGAGTGTGTGTTAACAATTATACCTGACTGGAACATGAAAAGTAAGTCTCTGTTCAAACTAAAAACTGTGAGTAAACTGTTTTTACTTTAATATGTTGAAAACTGATGCATATGAGTAAACTACTGTTTTTAAAACTTAATCTGGTTTAAATATTGATGTACGTGATAATCCTTGAAGTTATGGATGTAAATTATGTTTGCATGTGTGTATATCTGAATATCTAATGATGTAGGTCTGTATATATGAATATACTACTCTGTTTAAAAGCTTACAGGCTTTAACAATTTAAGAAATTGAAATCCTCATCTCTTAATCCTTTTCAGGATTTGATGTTGAGACAAAAATTGTTTGAATCAACATGATCTTAACCTTAAAAATATTTCCAAGTGTAAATAGTTAAAAATCTCCTGGTAAGATTTGAAAACACAGTAAGAATTCAAAAGTATGAAAAATTCGAACACCTAGATTTATTGGTTCATTTCCATGATCTGATTTGTTATAGAAAACCATGATTTTTAGTAGTAATATCAAGATTTTTAAATGAGTTTTTGGGTGGGAATTGCGAGTTGAACGGAAATTGGGTACTCATCAATTTCCGGCGATCGAGGGTTCTGGGGATGTCGACTTCGTTGCTGGAGCAAGCTTGTGACGCCCCACCTCTATACCCACGCTAGCCAAGAACACTACAGTGTAATGCTGTCAACTAGCACGGAGAATAAGGCTGTTGAGGAGCGACCATCCGTGTAACAGCTTTGTGCGAGCACCGATATGTCAGATAGTATAGGAGGCATATCATTTAAAGAGGAAATCCGACATACCGATACAAACTCAAAGCTACTACACAGTGGCTATATATAATCTTCGGAAAACAAATATAGAAATAAACGTAACGCAAATCAGTCACAGACAATTCATATCACAAAGGCGGAAATAGATATGAATATAACACATGAAAGTGTACATCAGAGTAGTGGTCAAATAAGATCCACAATAACACAAAAGAATAGATACAAGTGCAGGACAATAGAATACGTATACATCAAGGAGTCTAATCTCAAATGCATACAACAAAAACTACTAAACTAGAGTAGTTAGCCAAAAGTCAGAAGATGGCTCCAGATAAGAAGTCATGAGGAAGCACCTGTAAAATCTCAGTCTGACCCGAGTATTATTTAAGAAGAAAATAATAAACGGATCAGTCTAGCTATAATTATCAGATAAAATGATATAGAACAAGAGATATGGCATAAACATATAATAACCATAAAAGCATACTACTACAAGTATGAAAATGATAATCAACAAGAGATTAATCAATATCACAAGAATCTTCTCAAAGATTAAAAGAATGTCATATTCTTAATTTAATTCACCAAGCCACAATAAAATGACATACTCATCAATGTCAATGGTAAAAGCTGGTGAAACATAAAATCCAGAAATCACAAGAAAAGAGGATGGCCAATCCCATAAACTGAACATCGACGCACCTAGAAAGATACGCCCCATGTAAAGTCTAGCATCGATACACCTAGAAAGATGCACCCCATGCAAAGTCGAACATCGACGCACCTAGAAAGATACGACCCATGCTCTAGCATTGACGCACCTAGAAAGATACGCCCCATGCATAAATAAACATCGACGCACCTGGAAAGATACGCCCCATGTAATGTCTAACATCGATGCACCTAGAAAGATACACCCCATGCAAAGCCGAACATTGACGCACCTAGAAAGATACGCCCCATGCATAGACGAACATCGACGCACCTAAATAGATACGCCCCATGCCCCGACTTATTGAGCCGATTGCTCCACGAAGTAAATAAACATCGACGCACCTAAATAGGTACGACCTATGTTCTAGCATCGATGCACCTAGAAAGATACGCCCCATGCATAAATAAACATCGACGTATCTAGAAAGATACGACCCATGCGATAAATGAGACGAAGCTCAATAAAATGAGGTACAGTCCTTCATACGGACAAAGAGACATCGCACGATTACTAGTCTAAATCATAAAATGATCATCACGATCATAAGTAAGTGTCGATTACACTAAGCTAGTAAATATAAGAGTTTAGCTTCATGTCCCATAACCACTTGCTTAACTCAAATATTTACGAACAAACTATAGATCTCCACTAGGAAATTGTCACAAGAGTTTCAATCGAACAAGTCCATCAATTAACCGACGAAGTAAACGCAAGCGTTTCATACCACTTGTTTTGCTAAGCCGTTTAATTATATTTTCTCATACGAATGAGGTAAAGGTTTGTATATACTAATAGATTGGAAAACAGTTTTATAAACGAGTTTGATATTGAAAATAGAGTTGAAATCGTTTTAATGAAAGAGTTTTGATATTTAATACTAGAATAGAAAACCTTTATATTTTGAAGTGACAAATCATAGAAGTGATTGTAGAAACAATCAATCATAAAAATTCACATTCGAAAACGTGATTAAAATCCAAAGAAATCAATTCCCAAAACCATCAAAGTAAGAAGTTCGGTTGAATGTTTTTCGGATAAGATCGCCTACGCAGAGGTGTACGGGGTTCGACCTGCCCGGTCAGGTCGCGTGGGTCCAGGGGGCAGCGCCCACGGCGGGGTGCGGGGCAGCGCCCCGTCAAAACGGTATGACCTAGAGAGGACAAAATGAGGTCTAACGACCTAAGGGGATAGGGTCGAGCGACCTAACGAGGTACCAGCCCGAAAGAGGAGTCATCAAAGTCTTAAGAAATGATAACAACAAAGAGGAGACAACACGAATCGATTAAAGTTGGAAATTCAAACAAATAGACAATATAGGCAAAATTGTCAAAATAGGAGCAGGTCGGTCAACCGGACTCCCTGAGTCGGCTGACCGGACCAGAGACAGAAGTGCTCGGGTAGCAGGTCGGTCGACCGGACTCTGAGGTCGGTCGGCCGAAGCCTGTAACCTGCACTTCCAAACAGAGGCATGGAGATGCTAGAGTAGCAGGTCGGTTGACCGGACTCTGAGGTCGGTCGACCGGAGCCTGTTTCCAGCACTCCCATGCCAATCAAATGAATACCAATTCCTTCCAAAATGCAATCGGTCGAGCAACGACACTAAGGGTTTACGGCAATCGACTACCCGACCATATACGCTCTTCGATTCATCACCATAAACATGATCAAAACATCAAAGTTAGGATTTTCAAAGAATTGAACTCGAAACACTAAAAATTGGAATATTCACCAAATCAATCCAAACCAAAAGCAATTGCACAAGAATAAGTGTTAGGAATTCATACCTAACAATCGAAGATAAATATAGATTAAGATGTGAGATAAAAATCTCACCTTTGAACCCAAACAAATGAAGAAGAAGCTTTTAAAACAAGCTAAGATCAACTCCTCTTCAACACAACCCAAATGAGCTTGAATCTATGCTAAAAAAGAAGAACATTCCTAAAGTTAGGTTTAGGAATTTCTGAAATTGAAAGGAGAACGGGTTGGAGAAGATGAAGGAGATGCTTACCAATGAGTTCTCTTTGAATTTGGAGCTAGAACTTGATTTGAAGATGAAACTAGGGTTTGGGAGTTTTAATTTCCCATCTCTCCCACCATTGTTGCTCTAAAACTGAAAAGAGGAGGAAGTGAGGGTGAATGGGGAGGGATGGTTCAGTTTGGGGTTTAAGTTGGCAAAGGGGCTGAACCCAAAACCAAACCCAAAGTGCAAATGGTCAAATTTTTGACTAGCTCCAAACATATCGAAGCTTACACTCAAAAAGATCGCAAACGAAGTTTTGAACTCAATGGAGGTGGTCTCGAGTCCTAATTCGACTGTTTGCAAAAAGTAGCTTTTCGGACTTCAATCCGACGGACGATAAAATATTTAAATAAAATATTTAAATATAAAATCGATAAATATGCGGGTTGTTACAAAGCTTGTTGCTCGAGGAGCTCGGGAAAAATGGTCTTTGATTTTTCAGATTATCGTGGCGACGAGACGGTGGCGAAGTAGGGTTTAAAACCCCAACTGGGTCGATGTTGGATTCATGGCCAATGCGGCGACGTCATCGTGATGAACTCGATCGGAGGTGGGGGAAAAGCAGCATGGGTCTTCGACGAGGGTCTGGACGCAGTGGCAATGTTTCAGGTGGTCGGAGGCGATGGTACGAGGTGGATTTGTCGATCAGTGTTTGGGTTCCAGTGGTTTCGAGCTGTTCGATTTTGATATCCTGGCGATCTCGTCGATCTGGGTTACAGGAATCATCGGCGTGGTCGTCATCGATGTGTGGGCGATCGCGAGGTTGGTCGGAGGTGGTTGGTTCATCGGTGCACGTGCACCGTGTATGTGTGATGTTTTGGGTAATCGGGGAAGATGAAGTTTCCTCGGGTCAGACTCGTAGTCGTTGTGGGTTTGACTCGAAGAAAGAAGGAAAGTGGATGACTCGAAGGAGTACTCAGGGGAAATGATGTTAGGCTCGGGTATTGTTTCGAGTTTGTGAGTGTTTTAACGTAGCAATTTTAAGTTAATTAATTAAAGATTAATTTAATTTGTAATCAAGGGTTGTTAATTAGTAATTGGAGATTATTAATTAATTGATTATAGATTAATTAATTAAATAATTAAATTGTGATTAAGCATTATTTAATTAAGTAATTAGAGGATATTTAATTACTTAACAACATAAATTAAGGTGATTAATTAATAAATAATTAATGAATGTGATAAATTAAGGATGATTAATGAATGTGATTAATTTAAAGTAATTAATTATGGTATAATTAATTAATGAGAGTAATTAAGGGTTAATTAATGGCTAAAGGATAATTAATTTATGTAATTAATTAGAGAATTTAATTACTTAATGTAATGATTAATTAATTAATATAAATAAATTAAAAGATTAGTTAATTAATAAAAGTAATTAAAATTACTTAAGGTAAGTAATTAAATGATAGTTAATTAAATTGATTAATTAAAGGTTAATTAATTAATGTAATTAATTAATTAAAGAATAATTAAGTAATTAAAGGTTAATTAATTAATGTAAGTAATTAAGAGTTAATTAATTAATGAGTTAAATTAAATTAATTATTAATTATGTGAAATAAATCTTACTTATGGATGATTGAGTAATATTGAATGCCTTGGATTATTTGATATATCTGATCTGTGATTGTAATGTTCTATGATATGAGATGTTTCGAATGAATTGTGATAATGTAAGTTATTTATCTATGATATAATTGCTATGTGAATATGGTATCCTGAATTTAAATTTAATTATTTAACTTAAACATCTTAGCTTAAAAAGGATAACATTTGAATTCGAAGAGACCGGGGTCGGATATCAGTAATATCCGAAACCACTTCGATTTGTGATCTGCTATAAATTCTTTGTAAATTTGATTATGGAATCAAATAGGCTGGAATGGAATAAATTAAGTAACATGACTATTTTAACTAAGTAACGGTACTTAGATATTGTTGTGTGAAAATAAGTGTTGATTATATGAGTTGTTTACTTGTAGTAAAGTACGAGTTACCCCGGGTTTAAATAAGTTCTATGAATTGAAATTTCATGTTAGATGAGTTTACTCACGCTGGTTTCCAGCCTGACCCGGGTGTTACTTTGATGTAATGCTCGGGCCAGACCGAGTATTACAGATTTCAGGTAAGGACGTTCTGGAGCTCAAGAGGCGAGCTGGATGGCAGTAACGTATGGAGTATATTCCGCTGTGATATATTATAATTGTTAGAGACATGTTAATTCTAACTGTCTAGTATATTTATGAATGTTGTAACTCTGATGTATAAAAATGTAATTAACAAATACAGTTTTCTTTGTATAACTAATATTATTATTTGATATTGTATTTTGATCTGCTGCGAATGTGAGAATCTGTGTCTTGTTCTGTTCTTTTCTTCTATCTCTTTTCTTTTTCTTCTAACGATCTGTAATTTTCGAGTTCGAAATTTCCGGGCCGTTACAGCTCCTTTCGAGGGCTTCACCCAGATCGCCTTGATTTAATTTATGAATTTGAATTCGAGGTTTCATTCTTTTTTCCCTTTTATTTTAAATGAAATCGGTTTGATTTTGTTCTACATTTATTTATTTTTATTTTTTGTCGAACTGGATTTGATTTTGAAAAGAAGAACGAAAGGGAAAGGGTACGTGATTTTAAAATGAAAAAGAAGCGGCCTGTGGATTTAACTGAAAGGAAAGGGAGAAGACGTGATTTACACGTGAAAGGGAAAGGGTAGGCCGGCTGGGGAATTTGACTTTGATTTGATTTTACATAATTTTATTTAATTATAAAATATCTCGTTTTAGCAACTTAAAATTTCGATCTCCTATCGAGATGTGCCGCTAGGCGTTTATAATGTTATACCCCTACTCCGAACGCAATGGAAAAGGTTTCGAGTCCTAATTCGATCGTATGGAGAAGATAGCATTTTGAACCCAATTATTATATTAAAATTCGATATAAATTTCAACGCGTTTGTATCCCGTACGATCAAATGATAACTCCAAGCACCACGAAATTTGAAATCCGATAAGAATTCAATATTACGAATCCAATGGAACTGTTTTCGTCAAATTCCGATATTGTGCCCCAGATCGTTATTTTAACGCGTCAATTAAATTGACGATTTCGAAAATTCCGAAATCGCTTAAATTTTCAGTTTTAAAATCTTACTAATTAAATTATAATTCCAGTAGAATTTATATCAACATTAGAAATCATTTCGGTTTCATATTCAACTCCAATTCAATTATTTAATTGATTCCTAATTATTAACTCAACAATTAAATTTATAAATTAAATCACTATATTTGGAACTTAAGTTTTTATTACACTATTTTTGATCAATAAACTTCATATTGAAATCCCATTCACATTCCAAAAGTCAACATTTAAAATGAATTAAATGTTCAAAATTAACGATAAAAAATCTGAGTCGTTACATTCCTCCCCCTTAAAAGAATTTCGTCCCCGAAATTGCTAAGGCAGGAAAAAATATGCTCCAAACCCATTACTTATTCAAAACTCACTTAGTTAAAACTCAATATTCACTTTTCTAATCCTTTTAGTCCTTACCAAACATTTAGTTTCCATTTCTAATTCAAAAACTTTTATTCCAACTACAAATTCGAAATCAAATTGTCGTTAACAAAAATTTTCCAAAAATTTTCAAACTTTTTCTAACACCCTAAATTTCCAATTTTTTTTGGCATAGTCTCCTTTGTACGGAGGACCTTTTGCAATATGACAAGAGAGATAAATATATATACATCAACTCACAATGTCGGAAAACAAAATATATATCAATATTTTATATTTTCACAGTATTTAATCCGAAAACGTATCTTATTTTAGCATTTTTAAGCAAGCGGCTTATTTTATTTTGCAATTCGCGCAATCAAAGTCAAGCAAAACAGCTCCGGGTACCTGTACTTACTAATTTTAAAGCCATAAGTACCAAAACATGAAATTTAATCACATTTCAATCTTTTAAATGGTTAAAACACATAGATTTCATAAACAATGCATGCTAACATACATTTATAAGCAATTATGAGGTTCTAACACCAATTTAATTACTTTCAAACAATCTATATACCATTTCATTCAATTTAAATAATTTACAACTCACTTTACACACATTCAATTTATTTTTATACCAAACAACTCATATCCACTCCAAATTGATTAAAAATCAATTTATTCACATTCTATTTATTCATAGAATTTTATTTACTTTCGTTTACACCAAACAACAAATTTCCATGCAAATTCGGCGATATCCATTTTATGAAATACCCATTTGAGTTTACAGCTATTTTAAATTGATTACAAATTAATTTATATTTAATTCTATTCCATTTAAAATTTATTCACATTCATATTTTTCAACAAAAACCTTGTTCGCTAAATTTTTATGTCAACGACATCCAATCCATAAATTTATTTAAGCCTAGCTTCCATCCAAAATATTAACTTAAGTTATTCATTTATTTCCAATCAATTCAATTAAATAACCTAAGTTTGTTTCTATTGCAACAAAACTTCCTTTTATTTAAATTGACTCTTGTTCAATTTATTCACCTTCAATTGATTTGCATTCCCAATTCAAAACTCAATTCCATACTCGGTTTCATTTAAATAATATCCCAATGCCATATTCAATTTGTTTACACTTAAATTGAATTTATGTATAACTCAAATCATCATCATTTCAAACCACTCCCATTTTATTCGACACATTTCCAAACTATTTTTAATTCGCTTACACTAAGTCGAATTTTTATTTATAACTCAAGTTCTAATGTCAATATTCACTTTTTAATCCACAATCCAATTTATTTAACCAAGTTAATATCCATTATATATTCAATTAAATAATTAATTATCTAATTGGTTCACTTCCAATTCATAATTTAATATCTAGTTTTTATTTCAAAAATCACTTCATTTAATTTTTCTTGAGCTCAAACTCAGTTTTATAATTCAAGTTTGGATTTATTCCCCTTACCAAAATATCAACTATTTTTATTTTAGTTTTACCATTCCATTTTTAATTTTATAAGTTACACAACTTATTTCTCAAATTTCCATATCAATTCTATACTCGAGATTATACGTCGCTTTATAGCTTAAATATATCTTACTTCATTAATTTGAATTTTATAAGCTATTCCAATTTATTTATTCACAATTCCAATTCTTCACTTGAATTTTATTTCATTCAAAATTTATACCTTACGGTTATATATAATTATTTCACAACTCAAAATTTATATTTACTTCAATTCGATACTATTTCTAATCCAATTCGCTTTTTATTTAAATTTCAATTCCTTTTCAACCAACATTCATAACTATATTCGAGTTATTCATACTTAAATTAAATTTCACTCCAAACACATTTATTTTAATTTATTCAATTTTCATTATATATTTCAATTACTTTTCTTAAGTTAACTCCTTTTTCATTAATACACAATATTAATTCAATTCAAATCCAGTCAATTAAATTTCCAGAATTTAATTTATTCAACTTAACTTAAGTTGAATTCCATTTTAACCTTCTCACTTTAAATTTTATTCCAACTTCAATTTTTCACACTTCCCTCCTTATAAATATCATCTTCCACAGGATTCCAGAAATTTTAAACACCCGGTATTTATTTCAAATTACTTTGAAATCATACACACACACACACACACTCTTTGAGTTTAACAAACCACTTCCTTTGAATTTTCAAAATTCACTTGGTTGCAAATTCAAAACAGTTCCCCTTCAGAATTTCATAAACAACACTCGTTTTCACCAAAATCTCCATATCAGTTTACTATGGTAGCAACCCATCACTTAGAGACTCGAATATGAACACCGATGATGTCGTGATCATCATCGGAGTTATTTTCCAGCGACGAAGTGAGTTCAGTGCTATATCACTTCCAAAATCCATTTAAAACCATTTTTCCATTCAAAAATATTTCCAAAATAATATTACTATTATTTATTTCAAAATACTTTGGAAAACATTTCCAAAAATCTCCGGGATTTAAAATTTCCAAATTCTGGTTTGAATCCATTTTTAGCTTTTGATTCACTTGTATAATTCATACTTATACAATCCAATTTGGGTTTTATAACTATTCCAATTCTTTTAATCTTATTTTGGTTATATAATAATAACCAAACACATCAATCTACCATAATAATTTCTAGAAAATTATTTCTTTTATATCAAATTATAATTTGGGTAAAATTATCTCATTTACCCGCTTCAAAACCATACTGTGTCGAATTACCCTATTCAAGTGTTTAGAAACTCCTATCGATTTAGTGGTATCCCACTACTCGGCAAGAATTTATATACCACTCGACCAATAAATCAACACAATATAAATAATTTTATATTCACTAACAAATATGCGCTCATATCTATTATTACACTCAACTCATTCTAGGGTACTACTGACCCTATTTCTAATGAGTAAATCCCTACCAGAGCCAAGGTTCTCACTTAACCTTCAGCTCTGATACCAAATGTAGCGACCCACAGTTCCGTACCCTTTTGAGTTGACAATAATTCACTATACTCCAACCCAAAGTGTAGGAAAGAGCGAATAACTAGGGTAAAGAAGAAGAAAAAGATAGAAGAAAATAGAAACAACAACACAGAATCTCACAATCACAGCGGAACAAAATATAATATATAATAGTAGATTTCTATACAAGGAAAACTGTATTTGTTAATATACATACCATTATTAGAGTACAACATACAACAATCAATCTGGACAGTTTACTAACTTGTCCTCATACATCGGAAATATAAATCAAGTACGGAGATACATCTCTACTCCTCTAGCTCGCCTCCTGAGCTCCATAGCATTCTATCCTGAATTTGTAATACTCGGTCTGACCCGAGCATTATAATAAAATAACACCCGAGCCAGTCTATAAAACCAGCGTGAGAAAAACACACTCAATTTGAATTATTAGAGTTATCAAAATCCTTTGAAAACAAAGGTATCTCGTAAGACCGCGTCACACATAAACACGATGGGTTTTTACCTTACGATAATTGTAACAACCCTGGTTTGGAGATTACCTTTCAATATTGAATTATAATGATAATTATAATTTAATATTGTGAATTAAATTAAATTTGGAGAAATTAAATTGTTTATTTGGAATAAACAATGAATTTTGGAATTTAAATTGAGATAATAAAGTTCCAAGCTTTATTTTATTTCGTTTGGAGTGATAATAAATGGAATACAATTTTATTTATGTGGAAATGCAATAATTATATTAATTATTGTCCATTTACTTCTTTTGATTTTTAAAAGAAGCATGTAATTTTTAAATGTGCTTTATTGAAATAAAAGGTGGAAATTGGGTTAAAAATAAGTTTTGGCTATAAATAATGTTTTGAAATGGTTTGAAACATTTTTCTAAGTGAGAAAATAATTTTGTTGAATTTTAAAAGTTAAAAACAATGTTTTATTCATTTATTTGTATAAATTGTGTATTTTTGTTAAATTAAGGATTTTAATAATAAAAATGATTAAAAATACAAATTAATCTTTTTAAATGATAGAAAATGTTTTATTTTATATCCATACAAGTTTTCACATTTTTCTTGTGTGTAAATATGAAGAAAATGAATTTTATTTGTGTGTATATGTGATATGCACACATATTTTTGGTTAAATATTGATTTTATCCTTAAGCCTCCTTATTTTTCTTTTTTATTTTGGGTCCAATTCAGCCCAATATCACATAGCCTGGTAAGAAGTGAGAAAGAGGAGTGCTGTACGTTCATTTCACAGTATCTTCTTCTACCTTCGGCTGAAACAAAAGAAAATAAACTTCACTTTACCAATTTCTCAAAAATCAAGTAATTCCTTCATTTTAATTCAATAAATTCAAGGCTTTTTACACTCTAGTTATAAATAAAAGGTAAACAACTCCAAACTACTGAATTTCATCTCCAAATTCTTTTACAGTAAATGGGTTTCTAATTTTTACTGTAAATATTGTTTTGCATGTTCTTCCTATCTCCTGTACATGTATATTGAAGCTTCAATCTTGCTAAAAGGCTTCAACTTTGCTGCAAAATCCGAGCTTTTGTAACAAATCAGTAAGGTGAGTTGAATAGCTCACAATTCTAGCTGAATTTGTAACGACCCAGAATTTTTGATAATTAAAATTCGAATATTTAATTGATTTTAAATATTAATAAATGAATTTAAGAGGTCGAATAATTTATTATTCGAATATTGGATTTAATTTGATAATTAAATCGATATATTAATGATTGAAATTCCAGGAATAATTGAAATATGGGTTTAATGTGTTGAAAATGATTTATAAAGTTATATTAAATCATACTGGAGTTATAGAAATATTTTAGAACTCTTAAAAATTGAATTTGGGGTTAATCTGTGAAAATTGAATATTTTAATATTTAATTTTTGACTGTAAAAATAGCCAATTTTCGACTCAGAATTGAACGAAACCAGTTCCATTGGATCCGTAATAGTTTATTATTATCGGATCTCAATTTTCGTAGCAATCAGAGTTGTCGTTTGACCGTGGCAGTTTGAAAGCGTCGAAATTATTTTAATTTAATTCGGCGAGTTAAAATAGTCATTTTTCAAAAGGTCTCGGATTTCGACGAAACCAGTTTCATCGGATCCGTAATGTGATTTTATTGCATGGTTTCAAATTTCGTAATTTTTGGATTTACCATTTGTCCGGTACAAATTAAAACGCCTCGAAATCGATTTAAATCTGTTTAATTTAAATTGATCGTTTATTGCCATATCTCACACATACGATCGAATTAGCTTCCGAAACCTGTTCCATTGTGTTCGGAACGCGGGGTAAACCTTACGAACGTCAGCCGGCACGCTCGATTTGGAGTTCGAAAAATTTTGGATGAATAGTAAATTGAAAAATTTTCTATAAAAGCACCTACATATTTTCATTTGCAAAAGAAAACTAAAACCCTAATCCTCTCAAGCTTCAGCCGCCATTCTCAAAACCTACGGCCAGAAAGCAATTTTCTTCCTCCCCTAATTTCTTCTAATCCATTCATCAATTCAAGGAGCGATCAACTGCAAAGTGGAAGAGGATCGTGAGATCTACAGATCTATACGGTGATGATCATCGCTTGGTCATCGGGTTGGTCGCGTTTTGGCCGAGAATGCTTCGTGTTCAAGCACGTTTTTCAACGAGGTGGAGGCGCTAGGGGAGTGCGGTCGGCCAGCGTGGGGGGGGGGGCTCTAGTGATGGCGCTTCGATCGGCGACGAGATGATGGGGTTTTGGTTGATGAGGAAGGAGGCGTTCAAAACCCTAGGGCCGACTAGTTTGGGTTCGTTCGTTCGTTTGTAGCCTGGGAATCACGTTGGTGAGGGAGATGAAGGATGCGGCCCTGATGCGTTCAAGAAATAATCAACGGCTGTGATGTGGGTTTGGAAAATAATCAAATCAAAGATGTAAATTTATTTATATAAATCGTGTAAACTTTAAAATGTAATATCTTTTTGCTGCGTGATCAGAATTTGACGAAACAAAATGCGTTGGAATCGTCTCGACGTGTACTTCGCTATGCAACTGATTTGGAGTCGTTTGGAGCTAGTTTGAATTTCGGGTAAAATTAAACGCGCGTTTAATTTTATTCGAAATAAACGCTGGAACAGAATTTAAAATCAAGGTGAGATCTTCTCACTCAAATTTGAATGTGGAATTATTTACAGTTATTGATTGATGATTGACTGTTTGAATGTGCTATTAGATATGATAGGATATATATCTATATATAGCAATATATACATATTGGCATATGTATATATTGGATTGATTGATTTCCCGCCTCGTATAGCGGATGAGACCCTATTGCGCCGTTAGTAAGCGGATTATTTTTATAAAACCCATATACCACGATAATTCCGTACTGGAGCGGAATTGGTATTGTGCTAACATCTGTGGATGTAGGGAAACAGGTTGGAGGGATCCGACTGGATTCCTCACCATATTGATTATTTACAGATATTGTGATATATTATGTTATCATATGATGATATATGATATTTGATTGTTGTGATTGATTGTTTGATGCTGTAGCATCATCGGATCCATTTTTGAAGTTAAAAATAACGATATTATGTTTAAAAGGATTTCAAAGTGATTTTTGCAAATATATGTTTTATTGAATTTTGGAATCGATTCATTTTAAATAAATGAATGTTTAAAATTTCGTGTTATGAAAATTGGGATTTTTGTGAAATATAAGCAAAATGTGAATTTTGAAACAAAAGTAGATTTATTTATTAGATTGTTTAAATAGAGATTTTTGAATTTTTTATGAAAGCTATATATATAAGATTTATAAAATTTGATTTTTCTAAATCAAAGTGATGAAATTATAAAGGAGTTTTAAAGACGTTTTAAATGATGTTGAAATGGGTTTTATAAAGGACAGAATAAATGATTTGTGAAGTCCTAAAAGAACGATTTTTGTAAATAAACGAATTATAAGTGTTTAACTTATAGAATGGACTTTTGGTAGAAAATTGAGTTATAAATTGAATTGGATAATAAAAGGAATTTATAAGTTGAAGTAGTTATAAAATATAAAATTGTGATTTATAAACGTTGTTTATAAATCCGAAATCACTTATTTTGATAAGTGAATTATAGAAGTTAATTAAAGGAATTATATCCACGATTTTGGACAGTGGATAAGCCTTTAAATAAAACGTGTAGGAATGTTGAATTTGGATAACGAAGTATATTCACGATTTTGGACAGTGAATATATTATTAAATAAAACGGAGATGTTTTAGAGAAGTGATATTACGAAATGAAGTAATTGTTTTAAAAGATGTTTTAAAATGTATTATAAATCGAAATCATAGATTTCAACAGTTCTTGTTGAAATAGACGTTTTCGAGAAATTTAAGGAAATGGTGGACTATAACACTGTTGTTATAGTAAATGATTTCCGAAAGGAAAGGTTTTGATGTAGTATTGGGATTTATATATCTATCTAAATCCGAATCCCTATACTAGTGATTTCGAGTCGTCGTAACAATGTTTTACGCAACATCCGTTTTGACTCAAATAGATGTTGAAATTTATGATTTCCTTAAAGAATGAATTTATACTTAATTTGATTTAAGTATATCGAATATTTTCTAAGTGTTGAAAATAAATAGTTTTTGTGAAATACTTATTTTTAAATAAGTATGGAAATGCTTTTCCAATATGAAATGAACTGTTTTGAGATTTTATCTTCAAAGATAAATTGAAATGTGGAAATTGATTTGAAATTGTTTTCAAATGGTTAAGTGTGGAAATAATATATCTAGTAAAGATATTTTGGAAGATAAAATAATTTGGGAAAATTATTTGGAATCTGATGATGTTGCGCATCTTTATTGATAGTTAAATAACCGACTATCAATAATTACCTTTAGATAGGTATTTGTTGTGAATTGGATGAATTTGAATGCCACACTTATTTTTGAATAATCGCTCACTATTCGGGTTAGCCGGGAAAGGACCATGGGGTCGTATAACCCATTCCGAATATGTGATACGTCGTTATGAATCGCATTTGAAGACCGGTGTTGAAGACCGGATATTTTTGAAAACGGAAGGATTACCGTCGAGTTACTCTACATCGACTGATCTTCGATTTAGAGGTTTTATCACCCTTAGTGACGGGAAGTCTGGACGTGATTAGAAATTTATCCGGATATGCAAGGGCTTCGTGAGAAGTGCCTTCGGTTCTGTTCGATCCCGGAACAGACTTGTATGGATTGTGTGTCTGACGTTACAATTTGAGATATAAAGCTGATTTCTTTCAAATACATTTCTGTTGGTGGCGGAGAATTTATTCTCTTAGCTTAACACCCTTCTCTGAGACGTACGAGCTCAGAGGTTATGTAGTTGAAATTTATCAGCGATATATCCCAATTTGGTAACGTGGCATACTGAGTGTTGCTGTGAAATGATCAGTGTTTGATCATTTGTGATATGATCATTTGTTTGATCTTATATCTTTGTGATCATAGGTTGATCATTTTGTTTGACCCGAAGCAGGGCTTTTTATAGAAAGCGTAGCTTTGTGGACGAGACTTCGTCGAGCCTCACACCCCGGAAATGGTCGAAACAGGAAGGATGCAGCAAGGTTCTAGGGAGTAGCGCCCCTTAGTGTATGTCATTCCTTCTGGATAAAGGTGGTATCATGGTATGGAGCCCAGATACTTAACCTCTGTGGTTACTGCATTATTATTATCTATGTGGTTTGTTGGAAATCGGGGATCCTCGGGAAGATCGGTGACGATCGGGGGATGGCATACGCGTGTCAGTAGTTACCTATTTTTGCAGAGGTAACCCGGCCTTGTGTTGGCAGAGATCTAACCGTAATGTTAGGTTATTTCTCGGGTCGTCTATTCCAGGGACGTACCCATCGTGGAAAAGGAAGTTCCTTAGCCTGACCATTTGTTGGAAATCCAAAGAAACAATACGTGACTTGTACGGTTTTAGTTGTATTACCTGCTATGGAATGTGGCGGTAACCTGCTATTGAACATAGTAGCTATAGTAGGCATACGATACTGGTCGTATGTTGGCTAAGATTAATATTATACTTTCGAAATGTTTTCTACACTATGCACTAATAATAATATCAAAAAGAATTTGTTTCTTTTGCGTAGTAAGCATCTTTGACTATCATAAGAAGAAATCTCCTCCAATTCTGCGTTTGCATTGTGTGTGTGGTGGGAGGTCTTATGGTAGTTTCATTTTCCAAAAGCATTTCGAATTGACTTTAAAATTTTCCTGTGGTTTATTTTTAAAAAAATAACTGTTTTACGATCTCACACCAGTCTTGCTATATTACAGCATGATAGGGGGTTCTCGCTTCGCGGTTAGGTGGCGAACGGGAGACTCTTACCCCTACATGTCCCTGAGAGGGATGGGTTGGTTAGGCAGAGGCCGTGACAGTCGAGAGGCTGGCCGTAAAAGCAAGTTTGGGGTATCAGTGTAAGCCACGGTGGGGCTGGGATGGTTGAAAAGCCTACCGGTTGTGACCGCTTCTTTTGGGATGTTACATTTGGTATCAGAGCATATGGTTAAGCGACAACCCTGCTCTGTTGGGTGTTACTCATTAGAGATAGAGTCAGTAGTACTCTAGAATGAGTTGAGTGTAATAATAGATACGAGTGCGTATTTGTTAGTGAATATAAAATTGTTTTATATTGTGATGATTGGTTTGTTGAGTGGTATATGGATTCTGGTCGGTATTGTCCGTACAACTCTATCGATAGGGATCTCTAAACACTTATATAGAACAATTCGGCACAATATTGTTTTAAATTGGGTAAATGGAATAACTTTACCTTGATTATATTTTGTATATAAAAGAAATGATTTTTCTGTAAATTATGACAGTATATGGTTGCATGGTTGTTAGAATTGATAATATTAAACTATTATCATTGAAATTAAATGAGAAATTAAAATAATAACCAAA
The DNA here is from genome assembly GCA_030737815.1 of Allium fistulosum. NCBI lineage: Eukaryota > Viridiplantae > Streptophyta > Magnoliopsida > Asparagales > Amaryllidaceae > Allium > Allium fistulosum. The sequence continues at coordinate 1,398,095,607 of CM060902.1, forward strand.
GATTTGGAAATAAATCCATTTAACGAATGAAATTTATAAATGTGAATTGAAAAATAAAGAGATGGATTCACATACAAATGAAATTTGAGAATATAAATTATAAATGTGATTTGTAATTTAAAACGGGATTCCAGAGAAGTATTTGGAAATGTTTGAAAAGAATTTGAAAATTTTGGTGATTTGGAAAGTTTAAATCTTTTTGGAGTTGAAAATGATTTTCAAAGGTTTTGAAAAGTACTTTGAGAAATGAAAGCTCTAAACTCTTTTCGGTCGCTGGAAAATAACTTCGGTAATGACTGCAGCATCATCGATGTTCATTTTTGGGTTTCCAGAAGAGGAATTGCTGCTAAATTGTTTTAAATAGAAGTTGTTTAGAAAATTTGGGTTATGTTTTGGAAATTCAAAAGGATAATTTGAATTTTTTTCAAAAATGGTTTTGAAAAGGTTGAAAAGACTCTGGAATACTATATAAAAATACTTATGAAATATTATTAAGTTGATAACTTATACAATTTGAATTTTGATAAAATAAATTTAACTTAAAAATGGAGTTAAATTAAAGAAAGTATAAGTGAATAAATTTGAATAAATGAAAGGGAAATGGAAGGTTGAGATTCATTTCGAATTTGTAAGCAATGGATTGAAGTGAATAATGTAAATTGAAAGATGGATTAAAATTCATATGTTATTTGAAATCCAGTTTAATATAAGTGGTTATAAACCAAAATAGTGAATTGTAAATAAATTTTGGGAGCGAACAAAAGTGAATAAAACTGGAATTGAAACTGAATACTGAAAACAAATTTGAATAAGTGGATTAGAATTTGAAATGGATTAGTAACTGAAACTAATTTAAAATGGTGCAGTTATGAATGAAAGATAATCGATAAAATTCAATATTCGGAATTGAAGATAAATTGAATTCCAATAGAATTAAAATTGAGAATTGAATTCAAATGAAATTTGAAATGTAAAATTGAATGAAAAGAATCTATAACTTCAATAGTGAAGTAAAGAGTATATAAGAAGCAGTTTATATTGAAAATTTTGTAATAGACTTTGCAAATTGGTTTGAATGATATAACTAGATATTATGGCTAGTAGGACGTACAGGTGTATAAAGGAATTGGATTTGATTTCAAAGATAAATTTGAATTGCTCGACAAAAGGTAAGTATTTAAATTTCAATATGAAATTTGATGATTTCTTGTCTAGCCGCTTGGCCTTTTCTTTTCTTTTTGAAATCTGAGAGTCCGTAGGGACGTTTTGTAGTCGTACCGTATTAGCCGCGCAAAGGAGGCTATGGCGAAATTTTTCGAAAATTTAAGGCGTTAGAATATTTTTGAGAAATTGGAAAATTTGAAAATTTTGGAAAACTTAGTAAAAATGTTGTAAAAAGTTTAACTATGAATTTTGGGAAAGTTAAACACTTAAGAAATTTGAAAATCTAATTTGAACAGTTTGTTTTGAGAAATTAACGGATTTTGTATCTTTTCCTTACTTGGTAATTTCGAGGACGAAATTCTTTTAAGGGGGGAAGTTTGTAACGACCCAGAATTTTTGATAATTAAAATTCGAATATTTAATTGATTTTAAATATTAATAAATGAATTTAAGAGGTCGAATAATTTATTATTCGAATATTGGATTTAATTTGATAATTAAATCGATATATTAATGATTGAAATTCCAGGAATAATTGAAATATGGGTTTAATGTGTTGAAAATGATTTATAAAGTTATATTAAATCATACTGGAGTTATAGAAATATTTTAGAACTCTTAAAAATTGAATTTGGAGTTAATCTGTGAAAATTGAATATTTTAATATTTAATTTTTGACTGTAAAAATAGCCAATTTTCGACTCAGAATTGAACGAAACCAGTTCCATTGGATCCGTAATAGTTTATTATTATCGGATCTCAATTTTCGTAGCAATCAGAGTTGTCGTTTGACCGTGGCAGTTTGAAAGCGTCGAAATTATTTTAATTTAATTCGGCGAGTTAAAATAGTCATTTTTCAAAAGGTCTCGGATTTCGACGAAACCAGTTTCATCGGATCCGTAATGTGATTTTATTGCATGGTTTCAAATTTCGTAATTTTTGGATTTACCATTTGTCCGGTACAAATTAAAACGCCTCGAAATCGATTTAAATCTGTTTAATTTAAATTGATCGTTTATTGCCATATCTCACACATACGATCGAATTAGCTTCCGAAACCTGTTCCATTGTGTTCGGAACGCGGGGTAAACCTTACGAACGTCAGCCGGCACGCTCGATTTGGAGTTCGAAAAATTTTGGATGAATAGTAAATTGAAAAATTTTCTATAAAAGCACCTACATATTTTCATTTGCAAAAGAAAACTAAAACCCTAATCCTCTCAAGCTTCAGCCGCCATTCTCAAAACCTACGGCCAGAAAGCAATTTTCTTCCTCCCCTAATTTCTTCTAATCCATTCATCAATTCAAGGAGCGATCAACTGCAAAGTGGAAGAGGATCGTGAGATCTACAGATCTATACGGTGATGATCATCGCTTGGTCATCGGGTTGGTCGCGTTTTGGCCGAGAATGCTTCGTGTTCAAGCACGTTTTTCAACGAGGTGGAGGCGCTAGGGGAGTGCGGTCGGCCAGCGTGGGGGGGGGGGCTCTAGTGATGGCGCTTCGATCGGCGACGAGATGATGGGGTTTTGGTTGATGAGGAAGGAGGCGTTCAAAACCCTAGGGCCGACTAGTTTGGGTTCGTTCGTTCGTTTGTAGCCTGGGAATCACGTTGGTGAGGGAGATGAAGGATGCGGCCCTGATGCGTTCAAGAAATAATCAACGGCTGTGATGTGGGTTTGGAAAATAATCAAATCAAAGATGTAAATTTATTTATATAAATCGTGTAAACTTTAAAATGTAATATCTTTTTGCTGCGTGATCAGAATTTGACGAAACAAAATGCGTTGGAATCGTCTCGACGTGTACTTCGCTATGCAACTGATTTGGAGTCGTTTGGAGCTAGTTTGAATTTCGGGTAAAATTAAACGCGCGTTTAATTTTATTCGAAATAAACGCTGGAACAGAATTTAAAATCAAGGTGAGATCTTCTCACTCAAATTTGAATGTGGAATTATTTACAGTTATTGATTGATGATTGACTGTTTGAATGTGCTATTAGATATGATAGGATATATATCTATATATAGCAATATATACATATTGGCATATGTATATATTGGATTGATTGATTTCCCGCCTCGTATAGCGGATGAGACCCTATTGCGCCGTTAGTAAGCGGATTATTTTTATAAAACCCATATACCACGATAATTCCGTACTGGAGCGGAATTGGTATTGTGCTAACATCTGTGGATGTAGGGAAACAGGTTGGAGGGATCCGACTGGATTCCTCACCATATTGATTATTTACAGATATTGTGATATATTATGTTATCATATGATGATATATGATATTTGATTGTTGTGATTGATTGTTTGATGCTGTAGCATCATCGGATCCATTTTTGAAGTTAAAAATAACGATATTATGTTTAAAAGGATTTCAAAGTGATTTTTGCAAATATATGTTTTATTGAATTTTGGAATCGATTCATTTTAAATAAATGAATGTTTAAAATTTCGTGTTATGAAAATTGGGATTTTTGTGAAATATAAGCAAAATGTGAATTTTGAAACAAAAGTAGATTTATTTATTAGATTGTTTAAATAGAGATTTTTGAATTTTTTATGAAAGCTATATATATAAGATTTATAAAATTTGATTTTTCTAAATCAAAGTGATGAAATTATAAAGGAGTTTTAAAGACGTTTTAAATGATGTTGAAATGGGTTTTATAAAGGACAGAATAAATGATTTGTGAAGTCCTAAAAGAACGATTTTTGTAAATAAACGAATTATAAGTGTTTAACTTATAGAATGGACTTTTGGTAGAAAATTGAGTTATAAATTGAATTGGATAATAAAAGGAATTTATAAGTTGAAGTAGTTATAAAATATAAAATTGTGATTTATAAACGTTGTTTATAAATCCGAAATCACTTATTTTGATAAGTGAATTATAGAAGTTAATTAAAGGAATTATATCCACGATTTTGGACAGTGGATAAGCCTTTAAATAAAACGTGTAGGAATGTTGAATTTGGATAACGAAGTATATTCACGATTTTGGACAGTGAATATATTATTAAATAAAACGGAGATGTTTTAGAGAAGTGATATTACGAAATGAAGTAATTGTTTTAAAAGATGTTTTAAAATGTATTATAAATCGAAATCATAGATTTCAACAGTTCTTGTTGAAATAGACGTTTTCGAGAAATTTAAGGAAATGGTGGACTATAACACTGTTGTTATAGTAAATGATTTCCGAAAGGAAAGGTTTTGATGTAGTATTGGGATTTATATATCTATCTAAATCCGAATCCCTATACTAGTGATTTCGAGTCGTCGTAACAATGTTTTACGCAACATCCGTTTTGACTCAAATAGATGTTGAAATTTATGATTTCCTTAAAGAATGAATTTATACTTAATTTGATTTAAGTATATCGAATATTTTCTAAGTGTTGAAAATAAATAGTTTTTGTGAAATACTTATTTTTAAATAAGTATGGAAATGCTTTTCCAATATGAAATGAACTGTTTTGAGATTTTATCTTCAAAGATAAATTGAAATGTGGAAATTGATTTGAAATTGTTTTCAAATGGTTAAGTGTGGAAATAATATATCTAGTAAAGATATTTTGGAAGATAAAATAATTTGGGAAAATTATTTGGAATCTGATGATGTTGCGCATCTTTATTGATAGTTAAATAACCGACTATCAATAATTACCTTTAGATAGGTATTTGTTGTGAATTGGATGAATTTGAATGCCACACTTATTTTTGAATAATCGCTCACTATTCGGGTTAGCCGGGAAAGGACCATGGGGTCGTATAACCCATTCCGAATATGTGATACGTCGTTATGAATCGCATTTGAAGACCGGTGTTGAAGACCGGATATTTTTGAAAACGGAAGGATTACCGTCGAGTTACTCTACATCGACTGATCTTCGATTTAGAGGTTTTATCACCCTTAGTGACGGGAAGTCTGGACGTGATTAGAAATTTATCCGGATATGCAAGGGCTTCGTGAGAAGTGCCTTCGGTTCTGTTCGATCCCGGAACAGACTTGTATGGATTGTGTGTCTGACGTTACAATTTGAGATATAAAGCTGATTTCTTTCAAATACATTTCTGTTGGTGGCGGAGAATTTATTCTCTTAGCTTAACACCCTTCTCTGAGACGTACGAGCTCAGAGGTTATGTAGTTGAAATTTATCAGCGATATATCCCAATTTGGTAACGTGGCATACTGAGTGTTGCTGTGAAATGATCAGTGTTTGATCATTTGTGATATGATCATTTGTTTGATCTTATATCTTTGTGATCATAGGTTGATCATTTTGTTTGACCCGAAGCAGGGCTTTTTATAGAAAGCGTAGCTTTGTGGACGAGACTTCGTCGAGCCTCACACCCCGGAAATGGTCGAAACAGGAAGGATGCAGCAAGGTTCTAGGGAGTAGCGCCCCTTAGTGTATGTCATTCCTTCTGGATAAAGGTGGTATCATGGTATGGAGCCCAGATACTTAACCTCTGTGGTTACTGCATTATTATTATCTATGTGGTTTGTTGGAAATCGGGGATCCTCGGGAAGATCGGTGACGATCGGGGGATGGCATACGCGTGTCAGTAGTTACCTATTTTTGCAGAGGTAACCCGGCCTTGTGTTGGCAGAGATCTAACCGTAATGTTAGGTTATTTCTCGGGTCGTCTATTCCAGGGACGTACCCATCGTGGAAAAGGAAGTTCCTTAGCCTGACCATTTGTTGGAAATCCAAAGAAACAATACGTGACTTGTACGGTTTTAGTTGTATTACCTGCTATGGAATGTGGCGGTAACCTGCTATTGAACATAGTAGCTATAGTAGGCATACGATACTGGTCGTATGTTGGCTAAGATTAATATTATACTTTCGAAATGTTTTCTACACTATGCACTAATAATAATATCAAAAAGAATTTGTTTCTTTTGCGTAGTAAGCATCTTTGACTATCATAAGAAGAAATCTCCTCCAATTCTGCGTTTGCATTGTGTGTGTGGTGGGAGGTCTTATGGTAGTTTCATTTTCCAAAAGCATTTCGAATTGACTTTAAAATTTTCCTGTGGTTTATTTTTAAAAAAATAACTGTTTTACGATCTCACACCAGTCACCATGACTGACTCGGAGTTTATTGTTTCCCTTCTAAACTCTGGGTGTCCACCAATTTCCACACGGGCAGTCTAGAGTTAGATTATCAGGATATTCTGGAGCTTTGGAGATAAGCTGGAGGACGAGACGTAGTATTTGTATCTGATAGTATATTCCGCTGTGTATTCTGTATGAGGACAAGTTTATATAACTGTCCATTGTTGTTTATTGACTCTGATGATATGATGTGATGTAATGTAATAACAGATATAATTCTTTTGTTTTTAAAAGATTATTCATTTATCTACTATATATTGTTCCGCTGCGATATGTGAGATTCTGATATTGTTTTCTGTTTCTGTTTCTGCTCTTGTTCTGTTGTTGTTCTTCTTTCTTTTTCTTCTATCTTCTTCTTCTACCTTTTTCTTCTTTCTTAAAACCATAACTTTTCGGGTTTCCGGCACTCGATTTCTCGGCAGTCGATAAAGTGAGTATCGATGTCGAATTTTCGAAAGTCGGAAATTTTCGGGATGTTACAAATCAATGCTTCAAATTGCTCAAATTCGTGAAAATTTGCTCTGTAATTTGTTTTTACTTTCAATTTTGTTTCCGTGTCAAAACCTTCTCTGGTTGGTACTTTGCATGCTAATATCTTTCAATTCCGGCAACGAAATGTTGCTGGATTTTCTTGTAATAATAGTTCAGATGTAGTAGTATATGCCTGTAAAATTTCATTGCAAAATATTGTCATTTGAGTGTTCGAACTTTGCTGCAAAATCAACAAAAACCTAGATTTTTGCCTGGGCATATTTTGTTTGAGTTGCTGCAAACATGGCCTGAGTCCATGTTTGAGACACCATAATTCTTTTATTTCTTAATGGAATTCAGCGACTATTTTTTTTTTGAAAGATAAAGTTTTCTACTATATGCATACCAATTTTCAGCTCAATCCGATGTCGTTTGGTCCTCTGTTTCATGCCTAAAAGTTGAACCCGAGATGGTTTTCAGGCCAGTACATTTTTGTTTTTTTGAACTGTTGCAAACATGGCCTGAGTCCATGTTTAAGACAGTGTAACCTTTTGATTTCCAGTCGGAATTCATTGATTCTTTTTTGTTTGAAAGATAAAGTTTCTAGTATGTGCATACCAATTTCAGCTCAATATGAGGTCGTTTGGTCCTCTGTTTCAGGCCTGTAAGTTGAACCCAAGATGGTTTTCAGGCCTGGGCACATTTTTGTTTTTGAACTGTTGTAAACATGGTCTGAGTCCATGTTTGAGACAGTGTAAGTTTTTCATTTCCATTCGGAATTCATTGATTCTTTTTTTGTTTGAAAGATGAAGATTTCTACTATGAGCACATCAATTTTTAGTTCAATCAGAGGTCGTTTGGCCATCTGTTTCATGTCTAAAATTTGAATCCAGAGAAGATTTCAAACCTGGGTATTATTTTGCCTATGCATTTTTATGTTCTTTTTCCGTCCAACTTTTGACTTTTACTTCATGTTTTTGTGATATTTCTGAAATGTTTTGAGGGCTATGATTCCTATCAATAGGCTAGCCAAGTTTTGATGAATTTGAAATTCAAATTTGAATTGAATTTGAATTGAATTTGAATGACGGTTTTGAGTGATTTCTTTGATTTCGAGCATGGATTTTTCCAAACAATTTTGAAGTATTTTTTAAAATTTATGGGCATTTCAAAATAATTATTATATGATATGTTTAAAGTATTTTCATGTGTAAAATCCATTTATTCTCTATAATAAGGGAAATTTTCAAATAGGGTTTTCAAATTGATTTCGAGAATTGGTTTTCAAAGCTTGTTTTCCAAAGTAAATTATTTTATCTATAAATCACACATTTTTTCACATTTCGAGCGAATGAGAACGAGAATTAAACGGTTTGGTAAAACACGTGGTATGGGACACGTGCGTTTATCTTATCGGTTAATTCCCGACTTGTCCGTTTGATCGTTTTGACCTTCGAGTCGAGTTTACCGATGGGATGAGGTAAACTTTTTATTGCTTTGAGTGTGAAATTTACTAGCGGTTAGTAAACCGTTTAATGCGAACGTGTGGGATGGGACACACGTTAATACTGTTCGGGTTCATATCCGAGAGTTTGTGACACATTTGCCATTGCGGCGTGCTAGTACTGGACCTTCAGGTCATTGCCATTGCGGCGTAATTGTCTTCGAGACATTTGCCATTGCGGCGTTTTCCATTGTGGCGTATTTGCCATTGCGGCGTATTTGCCATTGTGCCGTTTTGCCTTCGGGCGAGGTACCTATTTGAGATAACAGTACTCGGCAAGGATTCGGCCACATGCACGTGCTAAAATTTTGAGATGATTTCATTGATTATTGTGATTTCCCGAGTATATCGCCTTTTATTTGTTGGCCATTCGAGCCATTTTGGATACTATATATATACGTCGATTACCTTATGGGAATTTGAACTCTTGTGAGTTCCATCTTTGAGATTTGAGTTGCCTACATTGGCGTTATTTGAGATTTTCCTTTTGGCGTTTATTTCAGATTATATGCTCCTATGTTGAAGATATATATTTAATTGCCTTATGGCGTATTTTGAGATGGTGATTTCTATGAGTTGCTTTTGAGTTTGCCGATACGGCGGGTTTGGGATTTCTCCTTTTTAGGAGTTATATTTTCCCTAAACCATTATTGATGATTTAAGATATGCCAAAATACGAGGCTTGCTATATTTAGCGTTTTATGGATTGTTTTATCTCTTTTGAGATTGTATGTTTGTGTAGTGATATCATTCCATCACTTGAAGTAACCATATCATGCTTATACTTAGAATTGTCTCTTCTCTTTGAGAAGAATATCACCCTTATCCTTATACTCATATTATCATTTATCCATATTAACTGATTGTTTTAGCTAGACCGACCTGTGTATTTTATACTCGGGTCAGACCGAAGTGTTTTAGGTTAGGTACCCGTTGGACTTAGCCTTTCTACTTCCGCTTGGATATTTTGCTATCGCCTTTTTGATGTAGTTTTTTTTGTGTATACTCTGATATGTATATTTTTTGACTCATTTTATATTGTGTGGTCGTCATACCACTTATGTGTATCATTTTGTATTACACTGGGGATGTATCTGTATATATTTGTATATATCTACCGTTTGCTGTTCTATGATGTGATATGCATTTATTGGTTGTGTTTTGTTCTGATAGATCCATAGCCACCTATAGTTTTGTATTAAGCGTTTATTGGATATGTCGATCTACTTGATATAGAGGAAAAAATATTAGAGCATTTATCGACGTATTCAATAGATGTTTAAGACAAAGCTATAAATGGTCGCTCCTAATCAGCCCTATTCTCTGCATTAGCAGACATTATTACCTAGTAATACTCTTTGTTAATGTGGGTCTCGGGGTGGGGCGTCACATCGTGGAAAAACACTATGAAGTGGGTGGTTATATACCAAAGCCTTCACCTCATAACAACATCGAGGCCTTTTGAGGAACAAAACCCCACACCTTGGCTTGGACTGTAACAATCCTGGTTTTGGTGATTACCTGTAAATATTAAATTATAATGGTGGTTATAATTTAATATTGTGAATTAAAAATAAATTGGAGATTTAAATTGTTTATTTGGAATAAACAATGGATTTTGGAAATAAAATGTGAAATAAAGTTTTAGAAACTTTATTTTTGGTTGTTTGGGTTAATAATGAGTATAATATGATTTTTATTTAGTGAAAATGCAATAATTATTGTAATTATTGCTAAATGCTTCTTTTAATAAATTTTTTAAAAGGAAATATTTGATTTTCAAATGTGTATATTATAAATAAAAAGATGAAATATGGTAAAAAATAAGTTTTGATCATAAAATTGAGGAATATTGTTTGTTATATTTGTTTTGACAAGAAAATAATTTTTGTATAAATTTTTATGTTAAAAATAGTGTTTTGTCTAATAAAAGGTGTAAATCGATATAATTAACTAAAAATGAAGAATTAATAATAGAAATAAATTTTTATAGCTAAAGTAATTTTTATTATGTTGTGAAAACATTTTTGTTGACATAAGCAATTGTTGTATAAATTTTGTTTGGTTAAATATGAATTGATCTGTTGAAATACGGTGAATAGTAGTAAAAACATGTAATAACTTGGTCATTTTTCACTAAGTTATAAAACATATGCATTTTGGGTTTTGGGTCTAAGCCCAAATTCATTTTCTAGAAGGATGGAGAAAACTGTACGTACTCCTCCTCCTCGTTCTTTCTTCATCTTCCCAAATGCAACATACAGTAAAAACAAAATGGTCTCCTTTTCAACAAATAAAACTTTTGCTCCAAATTTGCTGAAATTAAGAGAGAAAAAGCTTGCAAATCAAAGTTAATTTAGGTAATCAAAAACCAAAACTCAAATCATCTTCTCAATTTCTGTTTGAGATAGATTAGTCTATAATTTTTCTCTCTTTTGCTACATGTGGGTTTCTAAGCTTTCTACAGGTTCTAGAGCTTTTCATGACCATAAAAATCCTTGCTTGTAAGTTTTAATTGCTCAAAATCAAGTTAGGTGAGTTGGTACACTCACACAATCTAGTTTAAACACTTATCTATGCTCTTTGGTTGTGGTTGATTGAATTTAAGGTTTAAATTGATTTGTTGAAGCTGAAATTTTTTTTAGCTAACATACAGTGGGTAAAACATCGTCTGTGTCAATGTTTGAGGACACATATCTCCCTCGTTTTTTATGAAATTCCATGATTTTTTTTTTCTAAGTAGCTTGCATATTGAAGTTCATGTGGGTAAATTTTTAGACCATTCCGAGGTTATTAGGCTGTTCAAATCATGTCTGAAAATTGAACCCGGAGAAGATTTCAGACCTGAGCAGAATCCAACATGGTCTGAGTCCATGTTGGAAATTTCATATCTTTGCCATTTCATGTCGGAATTCAGTGAAACTTTTTCCAGTTCATAGATATATTGTTCAAATTTTTGCATGTCAAGTTCCGAGTCATTCTGATCCATGTAGCATATTGAAACTGTTTCTCAAAGTTGGGTGCAGGCAATATTTTATTGCCTGGAAGTGTATTATTACTGAAATCTGTTATGAGTCCATCTTTGAGTCCTCATATCTCTCTTAATTCTGGTCCGAATTGGGTAATTCTTGTTTCAGTCTAGAATATGAGTGTTAAACTTTATGCATGCCAAAATTTTGATCATTTCGACCTCTGTAGCTTATAGAAATCTTCTACCGAACTTTGATTTGGAGCATGTTTTTGCCCAGATTTTTACAGTGAAAACACTGCCTGGGTTCAACTTTGAGACATCATAACTTCCTCATAATTTGTTCAAATTTCGTAATTCTTTTTTTTTTCAGTTTCGAGTATGACTGTTAGACTATAAGCATACCAAATTTCAGGTTCTTTCGACCTATATAGCTTATAGAAATACGCTGCCGAACTTTGATCCGGAGCATGTTTTTGTCCAGAGTTTTACAGTGAAAACACTGCCTGGGTTCAACTTTGAGACATCATAACTTTCTCATACTTTACCCAAATTGCGTGATTCTTTTTTTGTTTGAAAGACAAAATTTTCTACTATATACATACCAATTTTGAGCTTAATCTGATGTCGTTTGGACCTATGTTTTATATCTGAAAGTTGAACCTAGAATCGATTTTCAGGCCTGGGTACATTCTTGTTGAACTGTTACAAACATGGTCTAAGTCCATGTTTGAGATAGCGTAACGTTTCCAATTTTTGTCGGAATTCATTGATTCTTTTTTTTTTTGAAATATGAAGTTTTCTACTTTGTGCACAACAATTTTTAGTTCAATCAAAGGTAGTTTGGCAACCTGTTTTATATCCGAAAGTTGAACCCAGAGAAGATTTCAGACCTGGGTATTATTTTGCCCAAGCGTTTATGTTCTTTTTCCGTTCGACTTTTGACTTTTACTTCATATTTTTGTGATATTTCTAAAATGTTTTGAGGCTATGATGCCTATCAATAGGCTAGCCAAGTTTTGATGAATTTGAAATTCAAATTTGAATTGAATTTGAATTGAATTTGAATTGAATTTGAATGACAGTTTTGAGTGATTTCTTTGATTTCGAGCACAGATTTTTCCAAACAACTTTAAAATAGCTTGGCATTTAAAATAATTATTATGTAATATTTTTAAATTATTTTAAGCTATAAAATCTATTTATTCTCTATAATAAGGGAATTTTCAAATATTGTCTTTAAAAATGATTTCGGAAAATGGTTTTAAAAGCTTGTTTTCTCAAATAAATTATTTTATATATAAAATACCAATTTTTTCACTATTCGAGCGAATGAGAAGGAGAATTAAACTGTTTGGTAAAACACGTTGTAACGACCCAAAATTTTGACCAAATTAAATTGAGAATATTTAATTAATTTTAAATATTTGAACGATGATTTAATTTGTATCCCGAATATAACTTTGAAACTGACGATTAAATTATAAAATTTAATCGATTGAAAGTTGAATAAAAATTTGAATCTTCAATTTTAAGCTTAAGAAAAATATTTCGAAAGCTTTTAAAATTCGTATTGATAATACTGAAGATAATTGAAGCTTCAGAATCGAATTTGGAACTGCTTTGATCAGTTTTGAAATTATATTGTTCGAATCGATATTTAAAAATAGCCGTCCGAGGCGCAGTCTCGGAATTCGACGAAACGAGTTCCATTGGATCCGTAATATTTTATTATTACCGGATTTCAAATTTCGTATTTATCGGAGCTGTTATGTGAACGTACGACACGTAAACGCGTGGGAATTACGGAGTTGAAATTAAATTTAAATGCAATATATCCCTTTTTCTTTAATCCGACATTTTGTACAACCTGCCGCCTATTTGCCTCCTTCGTACTCATCCTCATCTAAAATCACGCCAGAAATCACGAAGGAGATCGTGCAAAGCAGGGTGCTGTCTTTAAACTTTATACATCTCGTTCCCATTATCTCGTTCAAAATCAAAGAACAATGGCCGATACTTTTACTCCATACTCTCGTTCAAATTTAAGATTCAAGGGTCGCCCCTTCTATTTAAAATAAAACGAAATCGAGCCTTCTCCTATTCAAATCGAAGTTCAGTTCGAGATTAAGAATGGCCGAAGCCTGGGGTGATCGTAGTCGAAACCGACTTCGACTTGAATCTCGCGAGGCCAGTGCGAGCAAGACGATTTCGTTCCTTCCTGACGCTCGAACGACTCGTCGATGGCAGGGTCGTGGTCTTCTAGGGTTTCGAGTTCATAGCCGCGATGGCGATTGATGATGGAAAGTCGCGTGGGGTTCGTCGATGGCATCTTCGAGTTCGATAGGGTGGAGTTCGCGTTCGTTCAAAATGGAGACGTGCTCGTTCGGCCTGCCATGACGCAGTGGCATCGACGAAGTGAGGTTGCGAATCGAGGTGTCGCGATGTCGATGGTTGCTAGGTATCGAGGTATTCGATTTAATTCTTATCTTCTTTCTTTTTGATTTAAACTCGATTTCATACGTATATATTTGAATATAAACAGTAAACAGAAAGTATTTTCTTTATTTCAATTGCTGAAAAATATATATATATGGGTTAGAGAAAAATAAAGGTTATATTTATGCCATTCTGTTTTAAATTTAATATGTATAAGTTAGAAGGGAATTTAGTTATAGATTTAATTTTTAATTTAGTAAATTAGTTAAAAAGAAATTATAGTTGATTTAATTTATTAAAAGAAGTTTGGTTTTAAATTTAATCTGTTTAGTTAAATAAAATTATTAAAGGAGAAATTGGTTAATTAAAACTATCAAAACGAAAATTTATAGTTCGATTTAATTCGAATATTAATAGATTTTATAAATTACTTATACAAGGTTAAAGTCGAGAAAAACAAACTGGATTGGAAATGGATGGCAAAATAAAAGCTAAGGTGAGATTTTTCTCACTCAAATGAAAAGTGGAATTTTCAGTTATTGTTTGTTTGTCTGTTTGGATGTGATATTAGATATAGTAGGATATATCTATATATATATAGCAATATATACATATTGGCATATGTATATATTGGATTGATTGATTTCCCGCCTCTTATAGCGGATGAGACCATATTGCGCCGTTAGTAAGCGGATAATATTTATTAAACCCATATACCGCGATAATTCCGTACTGGAGCGGAATTGGTATTGTGCTAACATCTGTGGATGCAGGGAAACAGGTTGGAGGGATCCAACTGGATTCCTCACTAGTATTCATTTATTTACAGATATTGATGTATATTCTGTTATCATATTATTATGTGATGTTTGTTGCTGTGATTGACTAATTGGTGTTGTTGCATCATCGGATTCAGTTTTGAAGTTTAAAAATAACGACTTTTACTTTAAAAGGATTTTAAAGTGATTTTTGAAAATATACGTTTTATGGAATTTTTGAATTGATTTATAAACGTTAAAACTTTAAAGTTATAAAAGTTAAGATTTTTGGTGAAATATAACCAAAGTGTGATTTTTGAAATAAAAGTCGATTTATTTATAAAATGGTTTAAGTTGGGATTTTTGAATAACTATAAACGATTTGTATAAAAAGGTTTATAAAAATTGATATTTATAAATCAAAATATTGGAATTATAAAACGAGCTTTTATAAGTGTTAAAAATGAAATATTTATGGAATTCATAAGTAAATGAAATTTATAGATTTATAAATTGTGAAGTTATAAAATGGATGAAACTGTCGAATAGGAGATTTATAAGAAATTAACTTATAAATTGGATTTTTTCCTTTAAATGGAATATTGATCAAATTTGTTAATAAAAGAGATTTATTAAATCAAAGTTGTTATGAATTATGAAGTTGAATTTATAAACGTTGTTTTATGAATTCGAAAATAAATCAAATTTGATAAATTAAATATAGAAAGTGATTAAGGGAATTTTATCCACGATTTTGGATAGTGGATAATTCTTGAAATAAATGTGTAGAAATGATTTGAAATGTGGTTAGTGAAGTATATTCACGATTTTGGACAGTGAATATATTGTTAAGTAAAATGGATTTATTTTTGAAGAAGTGATATTAAAAATGAAGTTAAACATTTTAAAGATGTTTTAAAATGTGTTAAATATCGAAATCATAGATTTCAACATTTATTGTTGAAATAGACGTTTTCGAGAAATAAGGAAATGGTGGACTATAACACTGTTGTTATAGTAAATGATTTCCGAAAGAAAATGTTTTTATGTAGTATTGGGATTTATATATCTATCTAAATTTCGAATCCCTATACTAGTGATTTTGAGTCGTCGTAACGATGTTTTACGTAACATTCGTTTTGACTCAAATAAAGGTGTTAAAAGAATGTTTTCCTTAAAGAATGAAATACATACTTAATTTTGATTTAAGTATATAGAATATTTTCCAAGTGTTGAAAATAAATGATTTGTGAAATACTTATTATTAAATAAGTATGGAAATGCTTTTCCAATATGAACGAAATGTTTTGAGAATTTATCTTTGTAAAGATAAATTGAAATTGAATATTGAAATCGATTTGAAAATCGTATGTCAGTAGATATTTTGAAGTATAAATTCACTATGGAATTTATAAAAGAAATGGGAATTCATTTTAAAAATAAACGTTGATTTATTTTTGAAGTGTGAAAATTTTATATCTAGTAAAGATATTTTGGGAAATAAATAATTTGGAAAATTATTTGGAATCTGATGATGTTGCGCATCTTTATTGATAGTTAAATAACCGACTATCAATAATTACCTTGAATGGTATTTGTTGTAAATTGGATGAAATTGAATGCCACACTTATTTTTGAATAATCGCTCACTATTCGGGTTAGCCGGGAAAGGACCATGGGGTCGTATAACCCATTCCGAATATGTGATACGTCGTTATGAATTGCATTTGAAGACCGGTGTTGAAGACCGGATATTTTTGAAAACGGAAGGATTACCGTTGAGTTACTCTACATCGGCTGATCTCCGATTTAGAGGTTTTTATCACCCTTAGTGACGGGAAGTCCGGACGTGATTAGAAAATTATCCGGATATGCAAGGGCTTCGTGAGAAGTGCCTTCGGTTCTGTTCGATCCCGGAACAGACTTGTATGGATTGTGTGTCTGACGTTACAAATTGAGATATAAAGCTGATTTCTTTCAAATACATTTCTGTTGGTGGCGGAGAATTTATTCTCTTAGCTTAACACCCTTCTCTGAGACGTACGAGCTCAGAGGTTATGTAGTTGAAATTTATCAGCGATATACTCCCAATTTGGTAACGTGACATACTGAGTGTTGCTGTGAAATGATCAGTGTTTGATCATTTGCGATATGATCATTTGTTGATCTTATATCTTTGTGATCATAGGTTGATCATTTGTTTGACCCGAAGCATGGCTTTTGAAAAGCGTAGCTTTGTGGACGAGACTTCGTCGAGCCTCACACCCCGGAAATGGTCAAAACAGGAAGGATGCAGCAAGGTTCTAGGGAGTAGCGCCCCTTAGTGTATGTCATTCCTTCTGGATAAAGGTGGTATCATGGTATGGAGCCCAGATACTTAACCTATGTGGTTGCTGCATTATTATTATGTGGTTTGTTGCGAATCGGGGATCCTCGGGAAGATCGGTTACGATCGGGGGATGGCATACGCGTGTCAGTAGTTACCTACTTTTGCAGAGGTAACCCGGCCTTGTGTTGGCAGAGATCTAACCGTAATGTTAGGTTATTTCTCGGGACGTCATTCCAGAGGCGTTCTATTCGTGGAATAGGAAGTTCCTTAGCCTGACCATTTGTTGGAAATCCAAAGAAACAATACGAACCTTGTACGATATTAGTTGTAGAACCTGCCATTTAAGTACGGTGGTCACCACTGTTTAGATGGTAGCTATAGTAGGCATACGATACTGGTCGTATGTTGGCTAAGATTTATATTATACTTTCGAAAAGTTTTCTACACTATGCACTAATAATAATATCAAAAAGATTTGATTTTGCGTATCAAGCATATTTGATTATCATAAGAAGAAATCTCCTCCAATTCTGCGTTTGCATTGTGTGTGTGGTGGGAGGTCTTATGGTAGTTTCATTTTCCAAAAGCATTGCGAATTTGTTTTATTTTCTTTGTGAAAAATAACTGTTTTACGATCTCACACCAGTCACCATGACTGACTCGGAGTTTATTGTTCCCTTCTAAACTCTGGGTGCCCACCAATTTCCACACGGGCAGCCTAGAGTTATATTATCAGGATATTCTGGAGCTTTGGAGATAAGCTGGAGGACGAGACGTAGTATTTGTATCTGATAGTATTTATTCCGCTGTGTATTCTGTATGAGGACAAGTTATATAACTGTCCATTGTTGTATATTGACTCTGATGATTGATGTATGCATAAACTGATATAGTTCTTTGTTTTAAAAGACTAGTAATTATCTATTGTTCCGCTGCGATATGTGAGATTCTGATATTGTTTTCTGTTCTGATGTTATTTTGTTGTTCTTCGCTCTTTCTTCTGCTTTCCTTTTCTTCTACCTCTTCGTTCTAAAACCATCACTATTGGAGTTTCCGGCACTCGATTGCTCGGCAGTCGATAAAGTGAGTATCGATGTCGAATTTTCGAAAGTCGAAAATTTCGGTATGTGACACACGTGGTATGGGACACGTGCGTTTATTTTATCGGTTAATTCCTGACTTGTCCGTTTGATCGTTTTGACCTTCAGGTCGAGTTTACCGATGAGATGAAGTAAACTTTTTACTACTTTGAGTGTGAAATTTACTGGCGGTTAGTAAACCGTTTAGTGCGAACGTGTGGTATGGGACGCACGTTAACACTATTCGTGTTCCTATTCGAGAGTTTGTGACACATTTGCCATTGCGACGTGCTAGTACTGGACCTTCGGGTCATTGCCATTGCGGCATTTACCATTGTAGCGTATTTGTCTTCGAGACGTTTGCCATTACGGCGTATTTGCCATTGCGGCGTATTTGTCATTGTCACGTTTTGTCTTCGGGCGAGGTACCTACTTGAGATAACAGTACTTGGCAAGGTTTCGACCACATGCACGTGCAAACACTTTTGAGATGATTTCTTTGACTATTTTCCCTAGTGTATCGCTCCTTTTCGGAATTGGTCCTTTGAACCATTCGATATATCTTTGTGGCGATTACCTTTTGGGAATTTGAACTCTTGGAAGTTCTATTTTTGAGATTTGAATTGCCTACACTGGCGTTATATGAGATTTGCCTTTTGGCGTTTACTTGAGATTTTATTCTCCTCTTTGGAGATATATTTGCCTAATGGCGTGTTTGAGATGGGATCTCTTTATGCATGTTTTGGGTTTGCCAAGATGGCGGGTTTAGGTTTTCCCCTAAACCATATTTATTGTTTTATGAATGCCGATGATACGAGGCTCGCTAGCTACTTTTAGTGTTTTATGGGTTATTTTATCTCTTTTGAGATGGTATGTTGTGCAGTGATACCATATCACTTGATGTAACATACACTTTAGTTGTCCCTTCTCACTAGAGAATATTATCACATTATCCTTATGCTCATATTAACGCTTATCTTTGTTAACTGATTTGTTTAGTTAGACTGACCCATGTATTTTATACTCGGGTCAGACCAAGGTGTTTCAGGTAGGTACATTTGGCCTTAGCTTATTCTGCTTTCGCATGGACTCTATTCTGCTAGCTCTTTTTGTTATAGCTTTTTGTGTAGTCCTTTTTGGTTTTCTACTCTGATATGTATATTCTTTTGACTCATGTTTGTATTGTGGTCACCATACCGCATATGTGATGTATCATTTGTATACTCTGTGATGTATCTGTATATGCGTGTGTATATGGGATTATCTGCTGTTCTGTGATTTTGCATTTGAGTTGTTGTATTTTGTTCTGATAGATCCTATAGCCATCTATGGCTTTGTATTAAGTATTTATTGGATATGTCGATCCACTTGAGATAGAAAAATAATAATATGGCATTTGTCGACGTATTCAATAGATATTTAAGACAAGGCTATAGATGGTCGCTCCTATTCAGCCCTATTCTCTACATTAGCAGACAATATTACCTAGTAATACTCTTTGTTAATATGGGTCTCGGGGTGGGACGTCACAGCTTGGTATCAGAGCTGAGTTCAGAACAAAATATGATAAACACAGAACAAAAACATATATTATAGTACATCAAAGTATAGTACAGGTGTTACAAATTCCCGAATCATCGTGTCCTTAACCTTTTCGTGTCCTTTGGAGTAGATATAAAATGGGAATACGTCTAGGAATGTATTTTAATTCCATAGTATTCCATAGTTAATTGATGATATCTTATCCTAGGAGTAACCCTAATCGTGATTGTTTTATTCGAGTCCTCTTCGATACGGGTGCTTGACACTCATCCGTATCGGAGGAATTTGTTGATGCCATTGGATGTTATTGTCATATTACTTCTACGAGGATTGCGAATCCTATTGAGGGAATCCACAATATTTGGCTTGTTGAGTGAGGATTTTGAGATTGGTCTTTGTAGTTTTTCTTTCCGTGCGTAATTGCACGTTATTTACTGTCTTAGGTTTGGTGAGAATTTGGAAGGACTGGCTTGTATGTATCAGGCCCAAATTCTATGTTTGAAAGGATTCTATATCTTAGGTATCCTAATTCAGCTGATCTGTTGTTTCTTGTCCTTCGAAATGTTGATGGAGATTCCGAAGTATCTTTAATTGCTTTTGAGTCTCGAGATAATGATGAAGTATCTCAAACTCCTGTTGTTAGTAATTCTGCCGATGTATTTGAGTCCGTTAGGGTTTACCACCCAAGCGGGTAATTGAGTTTTTTTGACCTCGTTCCTGATTCTCAAACTATTAGTCGTCATCCCACAAGGATGTCCACTAAGGAAATGAGGAACTCTAAGAGTGATTGCTGAAGCTTGAAGCCAAGCGATTCATTCAGTTCAGTCTTTACCGTGGGATGCCACGATCATCTTTGTTATGAAATCTGAGGGCATTCTTAGGCTTTGCATCCATTTTCGCAAGCTTAACAAGTTAACCATTAGACGAGTTTCTATTGCTTATGATCGATGACATATTCGAACTATTGGGTGGTGTTAGGGTCTTTCTCAGCTTGACCTTGCACCAATTTTCATCTGCTACGAGTCGCGGAAGATAGCATTCCTCTTACCGCATACCGCACTCGTATGGTTCTTGCGAGTGGCTCATTATACCGTTCGGTTTGGTGAACACTTCAGCTTGTTCGTCAATCTTATGAATCGAGTATTCTAGGAATATCTCGATGAGTTCTTCTTGTGTTCATTGATTTTGAGTGTATGCAACAATTTGAATTTTTAATTCTTTCAAATTGAAGATAAGTATTTAAGTGAAATTGGATTTTTTTTATTGAGATAAACAAAGAATAATTTGTGTATTATATATAAGGTATTTCTTTTTATAGAAAATGATTTTTGTGTTGGGTTGTCCATCGAGTGATTGAAGAATTATGGTCGATGCGCCTGATCAACGTTATCGATAGAAATTTCTTAAACGCCGTGATGAGGCAATCAGACACGGTAAATTGAGTTTTAATAAGTAGAGTTTGGAATAAATTAATATGGTTTGAGAATTAAATTTTATTTTTAATGTGTAATCCAACCATTGAACCATAGTGAGGGTTGTATGAGTGGCGAGGCAGTTTTGACCATTTGGTCAACTCTACAGCCAATCGATGAGGTTATACGCTATAAATCAATGGCGAGGCAATACCCTTGTATTATTTGAAATTTTTTAAATTGAATATGCTGATTTTAAACTTTTATCATGAGTTTGTGAGTTATTTTTGTTTTGAATTTTTGGTTGTATTAAAAGTTTGTTGGTGTGAATTTGTAAAATTCTTTTGAAAACAAGTTTGAATTAATTATCAACTTTAATTAGTTTTATGTTGATGGAAATTTAATTTTTGTGACAAAGTGGAAATGTGAATTTGTGTTGTTTTGATAAATGAACCATTTATGTAGTATAATCATTTTAATTATGAGAATGATTTTAAACTGTAACGACCCATAATTTTTAGTGATTTTATTTATTAAATTAATTGAAATTTTGTGAAATTTAAACAATAAAATTTGGAAATAAAAATTTATTATTTGGAATACGTCTATTTTAATATAGCAACTGGTAAATTTTCATCTGATAATATTAAAGTTTATTTTCTTGTGAAATTCTATTTCAATTTAAGTCAGTTAATTATTGATGAAAATAAAATGTTTTCCAAACTTGAATATTTTTATACAGTAAATTTCTAAATCATCTTCTGAGTGAAACATCAGTCTTCGTTTCGTCAAATTTGGATTTCTATTGCTCCGTTTATCTTAATTCTGGCAAAATAGCAGCATTTCTGGTACTAATTATCGACTTTCGATCGGATGATCGTACCACTAGTATCTGTATACCGTTTTGATCATCTCGTCGCGCTGATCACCACGGTATATTTATTTTTGTATTTTGATGTCCGGTGCACGGCGAAATCTGTGAAACAGATAACTGTACCAGTACCACTTTTACACTTTTGATAAGTATGCCCATTCAACTTTCAAACGGCTGGAATAAAACAGTCACTAGCTTTCATTTCAACATTTATTCCAAATTTCAGCCGTTACCATCACCTACCATTTCATTTATTTGTGTACGTTTTGTATACATTTATTTGGCAACAGTTCATATTTCATTTTCCTTGATAACTCAGTTCCACTTTTGCAAACTTCACATACTTGCTTTCACTTTCCTATTCTCCTGCAAATTCACTTTCTCCTGTCCCCTCTTTTTCCATGGCCTCATGTGAGCTTCCCCACACCTAACCGTGCTCCACCAAATCTCTCCACGGCAATCTTCCACCTCATGTGTTCGACGTGGCAATCCATCATCTTCGCGCAATCTCACCAGATCCATCGAGCCAGACCTCCGCGCGCCTGATCCCGACCACGCACCGTCCACAGCTCGTCTCGCCACCTTCACCTCCTCATCATCCGATCTCCTTCGCCTTGCTGAACCACCTCGGCTACTCACATCCCCTCACCAAAGCCCGAGCAACCGTTCCTCTCTCCGCTAGAAAACCATCCACAGCAAGCCGCGTCTTCCTTCCCTTCGCCCGACCCATCGCCAGCCTCCGACCGGCCCTCCTCCCCTCTTCTGCTGTCACGTTTTGATTGGTAATATAGTTGTTTGTTGTATATAAATTTCTTTCATTTTGCAGTTTTATAAAAAAAATTCGAGTATATACAACTTTGTTAAACATTTATATAGGAGAGGTATATTTATAACATGTTAGTCCATAAACCATATAATATGTAAGTTATATGTATTGTTATAGAAGTAGTTTATAAACTAGTTTCTGTAGGGTAAGCCATCATGCCTATATTGAATATCTTAGTTACAATTCGTATTTGTTTACAGTGAGTAGTTATATGATTAGCACAATTTTCTTTGACAACTTATATATATTTTTAAGTATGTAATTTTTGGGTTAGTTTATAAATTTGGTATATTTTGAGTTACTGTACATATATTAAGTTATATTTAATTTATAATACACTAGTTATTTTATGTGTTGATTTGTATATAGACAACCTATATTTTTCAGATTTGGAAAGAAACAACATGACTTACATATAGAAGATATAACATATAGAAGATATTGCATATATTAGCCTATAGATTTGTGTTCTGTTAAGTTCTTTTGTAGGTCGTATAGTCACGGTACATATAGATTTATCTTTTATAAATTTGCAATGTATATCTCATATATGTGACAATTTATGTGTATATATATTTGTAATCTTGTATATACGTTGGTTTACGCATATGCTTATGTATGAGTCTGCATATTTCTGTTTACGTACATTTGCTTCATATATATAAACAGTCTGCATACATATTGATTTTGAGTATATGATATAGTATACGGCTGGTTGTTTATATATATATATTTTTTGATTTACAAAGTATTAGTTTATATATATATATATATCTTTATTTGTTTACAGTATAGTGTTATATATATGATCTGTGTATATAAAATGTTGTCTTGGTTTATATAAGTTCTGTTTATAGGATACATATCTAGCTCATTTATGATAGTTTTTTTTATGTTTATATATAATAGGTAGGATACTCAAGGCTGTCACATGTGTAGGTAGGTATATTGTTTATATGTTGGACTTTGCAAATGCTTGGTTTGAAAATGCTTGTCTCATTTATAATATGCATATGAGCTGTACTATATGCATGATTCAGCTATATATAAGTTAGTACATTAATTTGAGATATGACATATAGCAGCTAGTTATATTGTACATATAATTTAATAAAAAGCTACTTGGGAATGTATTACTTATATGCACAGGTTAGATTCATAATTAATAAAGTGGACCTGAAGTCTTAACAAATATATTTACAGTGGGTTGCATAGTATATTTAATTATGGTTGTACGGTGGGTCTGCATATATGTACTATTAACCTGCATACATAAGTCCACTTATACCATTATCTTCATCGATTCCGTTCTGATTTGACTTCGTAAATTCCTATTTATCAGCATTGTCCGTCGTGTCTGTTCTTCATCAAATCGTGTCCATCTAGCTTTGGGATTCGTAACTCATTTCGTTTCTATCTCCTCTAGCCTCGAAAGGTGAGCAATAACTCACGATTAACGTTCTTTTATTTATTAAATTTGACTTCAATTGAAACGACAATTGAAATATGCTGCTGTAGTTATTTAAGTTGTTATATATGCTATTATTTGTAACTGTTCACCTGTGGGATATGACACCATATCCCGTTGTTCTTATTCTATTGTTATTGATGATATATGCCTGTTGTTTTATTTTATATTATCTGTTATCACTCTGCAAGTTTCCTGTTAGTATAGAATTCACTATGGGTTGAAATGATACATACCCGAACGGACTTTAGAATAGGAGAAAATCGTTATGGGTTGAAATGATAAACCCAAGCGATTTTCATTTGAATTGAAATTGGGATTACGGGTCGAAATGATATCTACCCGTATATATTTAAATTTCGGATTGAAATGATAAATATCCGTATCACTTAGCCATATGATAAATATATATGCAGACACCGTTGGTCCATATATATATAAATATTTTGAAATTGAATTCTATGGTTTTGGAAAGAAATATATGGTTTTAACAAATGTTGATTCTTAAAAATTTTATATATAAATTGTAATGATATATATAGATTTAAGAATTATATTTAATTTAATTAAGATGGATTTAATACATATAATATGTTAAGTATAAAATTTATATTTCAAAATAGATTTTTGGTAAAAATTTGAATAAGTTAAGGTTGGGAAGATAATTGGAATTTAGTAAAGAAATTTATTTAATTAAACCAATTTAAAGCTTATTGAAATTGGGATTTAAGATATGATTTATAACTTGAGTTTGATTTAAATAATTAAATGAATATTTCTTGTTTAAATAAATTTAAGGAATACTTAGTAAAAATGAAATTTAAGGCTAGTTAAATGATATTGAATTTATTAAGTGAATATTCCCTGATTAAATAATAATAAAGTTAAATCAAGAGCTATATGAAACTGTTAAATTTAACTTTGAAAATGTTGAATATTAAAGCTTTGAAATATATTGAAAATTTAAATGGTATATTTAGAACTGAATTGAATTGATGAATTGAGCTTTGAATAAAATTTGAATTTGGAATTTGAAGTTGATGTGAAGCAATTTGTGAGACTTGAGGAAACTAAATACTTTATTATTTAACCTATATATATATACTATTTTGGAAAATAGATATATTTGAAATGAAATGATATTTGGGTTTGAAGAATAAATTAATTTGAAATGACCACGGTGTTATAGTGTATATTTCTACCTTGTAGATAGTTCTGCAGATCCTTAGAGGATGGTTATCCCAAACATCCTTTAAGTTACTGGTATTTCAATTTATATTTCACTTGAGTTGGATTTATTAGTATAAGAATGTTAATCCTGACTCGAGTGTTTTGTGTTTTGCTTTACGCTCGGGTCAGACCGAGTGATACAGCATTTGAGACTCACCTTTGGAGTTTGGAGCTTCGTTTGGAGATCCAACTATCGATTCAGCTTTCAGCTTTTCCAGTTGATTTGTTCAGAGAGGTCATCTATTCGTACTAAAGACTTCACTGTATTTGAGATATTTTGTTGTATTTTATTTTTAACTCTGATGTTTATATAGTAGCTTCATGAACTACTATTTTATTTATTCCGCTGCGTATTATTGTATTACTCTGTGTCTGTGATTCTGTGATTGATTTATTTACTATATATGATGAGTTTGCCAAATTTAAATAACAATCTGATATTTTGAATTATTCAAGTCCGACATGTGTGGATTTATTGTCGATTTGAATGGTCCAAAATAGCGGGTCGTTACAGTTGGTATCAGAGCTTTGGCTCAAGGCAAAGTTTAGCATATATAGTAAATTTATTTACAGAATCACTTTCATTCGAGTTTGAATCTCTTTTTTTTGACTCGATTTCCTTTGAACTTTGGAACGTTCCTTGCGGTTCCAAAATTCATTCTTGTCTCTCTCTATTTGTATTCTTTTGATTCTGGAGTATCCCATAACTCCACTTCGAATGACCTCTATAAGAATAGGATCCCACCAATCTTTGAATGATTTGTGAAGGGGTGAAACTCCTTCACAATTAGCATTGATTCACCGGAGATTATATATATCCCTCGGTTTAGATGCTGCTATCTCTTGTTGTGCCGAATTCTATTTCTGGCGATCAAATGACGATTTGCCTTAGATTTTTGCATCGATTATATTCTTGAAGTCACGGTTGACCCGGTTAAGGTCGCCCGCGATTTATATAAGTGTATCCAACAACTATTTTGTAATTATTTATCTCATTTTCGTTCGAACTTATCTTCGAATCAGAATCCTATTTGATTAGAGTCCCTCTAATTTGAATTTCTATCTTTGTTTTGAAATCCATTCTTGAATCGTCCTTTGAAAATCGGGTTTGTTTAGATTTTAGAAATTGTTTTCTAAACCGAAATTATTATTTTGATAAGTATGATTATATTCTATATATAAAAGTGAAATGTTTTCGATAAAGATTTAATACCCTTTTTAAATGAGAATTTGAGGTTTCGAAAGGATTTGTAATTTTGGAAAATTATATAACAAATTTGATTTATCTAAAAAATGATTTATAACTAAAGGATTTCAAATTGGAAATTTGAGGAATTGAACTCCAGTGTTTTGAAATTAGTTTTAAGATTTTGAAATATATAATAATAATATGATTTAAAATTATTTTTCGAATAAGAAATGTTTCAAATGATTTTAATGAGTTTCGAATGATTTCGAAGAAATTTCAAAAGAAGTTTGAAAAAAATAGAAGTCCAGAACCCACTTATGTCGCTGGAAAATAATTTCGGTGATGAGTGCACGCATCATCGACATTGATTTTCGAGTTTCAGAGTGGGGGATAGGCCACTTCAGTAGCTTTGTTATGCGAGTGATTTTGTGAAACCATTTTGATTTCAAATTCCGAAGTAAGATTTGATATTCGAAAGATATATGTATATATATATATATATATATTTGAAATGATTTGAAGTAAGCCGGTGTTCATTCCTCGAGTTTCGGATTTGATATAACCCTATCTATTAAAATTGATTTACTGATTTGTTGCTGACTTCCAACTCTTGAATTTGAAAATGATTTCTTCGACTATTTTGAAGTTCGAGTACTTCCAAATCAAGATTAACTTTTCAAAGCTAAGAAATTTTGAAAAGTATTTTGATAAAGTATATAAGTTTGTTTTGAATGTTTAAGTATGTAGTAATATGATTTAATAAGTTGAAACTGTTTTGTTAAGTAAATGAATAAGGCTATTTTGAATTTTTCTAATATGAAATTTAGATTCGAAATGCTTTGAAAAGAATTTGGTCTTCAAAATATTTTGAATAAAATTTAGTTTGAATGTTTTAACTTAGTAACATCTTTATGAAACTATATATTTAACAAGTTGGAATAAATATATAAGTTGTACGTATGCTGTTTTATTCGCATAATTAATTTGATCCAAGTTTGAGTACACAAGTTCGAGGTGGATTACACCATTTCGTGTTAGGATTTTTCATTCGATTCTTGATGGCGAATATTTGATATGGATTTTGGGCTCGATTCTAAAATTCTCTATCATAGTATATGATTATGCAAGGAGACTGATGGCTTCTAGTTGAGAAACCATATCGAAATCCGCATTAGGGAAGTCGAATGGACAATACTAGTTCGAAAGCGAACTTGTGTTATCGAGCGAGCGATCAAATGTGATTTTGCAAAATAATGACGTATGCACATCTTTTATTCTAATATCATTGATATATTTTGACGCTGAAATTGAAAGCTGTCGAGTTAGAATATCTTTGCTTACTAAAAGAAAATTTCCAATTTAAATTACAAAGATATATAACCCATAAAAGCAAAGATATTCAATCCCATATGACTCTTCATACAGCGAAATTTATTTTGAAAAATTTGAACCTTATATAAGACGGACCTTACGCAAGTATAAGATGATTTTGAAAACATTTGATTTTGGAAATGAATTGGTTGACTTAAATTATATTGATTTGGAAATTTGGATTTATTTTCTAAAATCTATTATTTTGGAAACTTTGAAACTAAAGATATTTAATTTGAGAAGAAATAATTTGGTGAAATTGTATATGATTTTGAAATTGAACTGATATTGAAACAAATTTAAATTTGAGAACCTTATGTTACTAAACACTTGATTTGGGAGTTGTCGAACTTATATAAAATTGATTTGTATGAGTATGAAATTGATTCGAAAACTATAGATTTGAAAAGGTACACAATTTGAAAGTGAAATCTTATATAATTGAAGTCTATATAAGTATGATTTGAAATACTATTGATTTTGGAAAGTAATTGATTTGAAAATTAAATCTTATATATAATGGATTTTATATAAGTACGATATTTGAAAGTGATTTGGAAAGGGTACTATATGATACATATTTTTGAAGTAAAGATATGGAAAGTGCCTTCTGCTTGATATCCGATTTGTGGCCACATCTTGGATTCATTCTATCGATATTATTCTCTCTGATTTTTGGTTTTCCGGATATGATACTCGAGTGTCCTTCGAATTCCATGGCGTTACCCATGGTCTTACCAGCGCGACTGCATAGCGCAACTGCCTGGCTGAGTCTTGCCTAGGGGTACGGATTGTTTCCTGGGGTATCCAGGCGTAATCATTGTGTATCCTGCATCTATGTAGGTCGCGAATAGTAGCGCAAATGCTTGGCTGAGTCTTGCCTGGGGATACGGATTGTTTCCTAGGGGATCCAGGCGTAACCATTGTGTATCCTGCATTCTACTAGTCATCATGGCGTAACTCGCAGGGCTGAGAAAGCTTACGGATATGGATTGTTTCCTGGGGGAACCAGGCGTAACCATTGTGTATCTGCGAACCATGGTTAGACAAAGGTTTTGTTTGGATTGTACTTTCCATATCTGTTTTTAAAAGTTTTCCCAGTATTTTCACTGGGTGTTGAAACAAGTCTACTAAGTACCTGGAGAATTCTAGTTTTGCGCCTGATCAACGCACTACCAGAGTCTACAGGAATAAGGATAAACTTGTTGAAACATCGAGTTATAAAAATATTTTATTATAAAGGTATTTTCAACAAAAGAAATTCTATATTAATATTTGAAATTAAAACCCTTATGGTTCTAAAAAAATTATTCGTGCCTGATACTATTCTTTTGAATCTACCTTATTTGCTCAGCCTTATTCATTCACTCATCATCTGTTTTCCAAATCCTCCTTGTTTTCCTTGTTGATTTTATATATATATATATATTTATATTTTTATTTATATACTACATGGTTTAATAGAATTTTTAGTGTTATAAATATTTTAGAAGTTATAAATTAAATAAAACATTTTTAAAGTAAATGATTATTTGTTTATTAATAATATTTGAAAGTATCTTGAGATAAATTAATAAAGTTATGAATCATGGATTAATGTTTTCAGATAGCTTCTTTGTAAATATAAGTAATAATGTAATTAATTGTTTTCAAATAGTTTTCATATAATTATAAAGGTGTTATTTAAAAATATAAATGGTATTTATAAAGAAGCAAGAAACTTTACAAATGAGTTTTGAAAAGTATTAAAGTATTAAAAATAATTGATTTGCAAACGAAGTTTTCAAATGAATATTTCAAGTAAAATTTATATAGTTTTAAATTAATTGTTTAATCTTAACTTTCAATCTATTTTTCTTTCTGGTTGTTTCTATTCTTCTACCTCCTTTCTTTTCGGGGACGAAAAATTTTGAGTGGGGGAGAGTGTAACGACCCATAATTTTTAGTGATTTTATTTATTAAATTAATTGAAATTTTGTGAAATTTAAACAATAAAATTTGGAAATAAAAATTTATTATTTGGAATACGTCTATTTTAATACAGCAACTGGTAAATTTTCATCTGATAATATTAAAGTTTATTTTCTTGTGAAATTCTATTTCAATTTAAGTCAGTTAATTATTGATGAAAATAAAATGTTTTCCAAACTTGAATATTTTTATACAGTAAATTTCTAAATCATTTCTGAGTGAAACATCTGTCTTCGTTTCGTCAAATTTGGATTTCTATTGCTCCGTTTATCTTAATTTTGGCAAAATAGCAGGATTTCTGGTACTAATTATCGACTTTCGATCGGATGATCGTACCACTAGTATCTGTATACCGTTTTGATCGTCTCGTCGCGCTGATCACCACGGTATATTTATTTTTGTATTTTGATGTCCGGTGCACGGCGAAATCTGTGAAACAGATAACTGTACCAGTACCACTTTTACACTTTTGATAAGTATGCCCATTCAACTTTCAAACGGCTGGAATAAAACAGTCACTAGCTTTCATTTCAACATTTATTCCAAATTTCAGCCGTTGCCATCACCTACCGTTTCATTTATTTGTGTACGTTTTGTATACATTTATTTGGCAACAGTTCATATTTCATTTGCCTTGATAACTCAGTTCCACTTTTGCAAACTTCACATACTTGCTTTCACTTTCCTATTCTCCTGCAAATTCACTTTCTCCTGTCCTCTCTTTTTCCATGGCCTCATGCGAGCTTCCCCACACCTAACCGTGCTCCACCAAATCTCTCCACGGCAATCTTCCACCTCATGTGTTCGACGTGGCCATCCATCATCTTCGCGCAATCTCACCAGATCCACCGAGCCAGACCTCCGCGCGCCTGACCCCGACCACGCACCGTCCACAGCTCGTCTCGCCACCTTCACCTCCTCATCATCCGATCTCCTTCGCCTTGCTGAACCACCTCGGCTACTCACATCCCCTCACCAAAGCTCGAGCAACCGTTCCTCTCTCCGCCAGAAAACCCTCCACAGCAAGCCGCGTCTTCCTTCCCTTCGCCCGACCCATCGCCAGCCTCCGACCGGCCCTCCTCCCCTCTTCTGCTGTCACGTTTTGATTGGTAATATAGTTGTTTGTTGTATATAAATTTCTTTCATTTTGCAGTTTTATAAAAAAAGAATTCGAGTATATACAACTTTGTTAAACATTTATATAGGAGAGGTATATTTATAACATGTTAGTCCATAAACCATATAATATGTAAGTTATATGTATTGTTATAGAAGTAGTTTATAAACTAGTTTCTGTAGGGTAAGCCATCATGCCTATATTGAATATCTTAGTTACAATTCGTATTTGTTTACAGTGAGTAGTTATATGTTTAGCACAATTTTCTTTGACAACTTATATATATTTTTAAGTATGTAATTTTTAGGTTAGTTTATAAATTTGGTATATTTTGAGTTACTGTACATATATTAAGTTATATTTATTTTATAATACACTAGTTATTTTATGTGTTGATTTGTATATAGACAACCTATATTTTTCAGATTTGGAAAAAAACAACATGACTTACATATAGAAGATATAACATATAGAAGATATTGCATATATTAGCCTATAGATTTGTGTTATGTTAAGTTCTTTTGTAGGTCGTATAGTCACGGTACATATAGATTTATCTTTTAAAAATTTGCAATGTATATCTCATATATGTGACAATTTATGTGTATATATATTTGTAATCTTGTATATACGTTGGTTTACGCATATGCTTATGTATGAGTCTGCATATTTTTGTTTACGTACATTTGGTTCATATATATAAACAGTCTGCATACATATTGACTTTGAATATATAATATAGTATACGGCTGGTTGTTTATATATATATATATATATTTTGATTTACAAAGTATTAGTTTATATATATATATATCTTTATTTGTTTACAGTATAGTGTTATATATATGATCTGTGTATATAAAATGTTGTCTTGGTGTATATAAGTTCTGTTTATAGGATACATATCTAGCTCATTTATGACAGTTTTTTATGTTTATATATAATAGGTAGGATACTCAAGGCTATCACATGTGTAGGTAGGTATACTGTTTATATGTTGGACTCTGCGAATGCTTGGTTTGAAAATGCTTGTCTCATTTATAATATGCATATGAGCTGTACTATATGCATGATTCAGCTATATATAAGTTAGTACATTAATTTGAGATATGACATATAGCAGCTAGTTATATTATACATATAATTTAATAAAAAGCTACTTGGGAATGTATTACTTATATGCACAGGTTAGATTCATAATTAATAAAGTGGACCTGAAGTCTTAACAAATATATTTACAGTGGGTTGCATAGTATATTTAATTATGGTTGTACGGTGGGTTTGCATATATGTACTATTAACCTGCATACATAAGTCCACTTATACCATTATCTTCATCGATTCCGTTCTGATTTGACTTCGTAAATTCCTATTTATCAGCATTGTCCGTCGTGTCTGTTCTTCATCAAATCGTGTCCATCTAGCTTTGGGATTCGTAACTCATTTCGTTTCTATCTCCTCTAGCCTCGAAAGGTGAGCAATAACTCACGATTAACGTTCTTTTATTTATTAAATTTGATTTCAATTGAAACGACAATTGAAATATGCTGCTGTAGTTATTTAAGCTGTTATATATGCTATTATCTGTAACCGTTCACCTGTGGGATATGACACCATATCCCGTTGTTCTTATTCTATTGTTATTGATGATATATGTCTGTTGTTTTATTTTATATTATCTGTTATCACTCTGCAAGTTCCCTGTTAGTATAGAATTCACTATGGGTTGAAATGATACATACCCGAACGGACTTTAGAATAGGAGAAAATCGTTATGGGTTGAAATGATAAACCCAAGCGATTTTCATTTGAATTGAAATTGGGATTACGGGTCGAAATGATATCTACCCGTATATATTTAAATTTCGGATTGAAATGATAAATATCCGTATCACTTAGCCATATGATAAATATATATGCAGACACCGTTGGTCCATATATATAAATATTTTGAAATTGAATTCTATGGTTTTGGAAAGAAATATATGGTTTTAACAAATGTTGATTCTTAAAATTTTTATATATAAATGGTAATGATATATATAGATTTAAGAATGATATTTAATTTAATTAAGATGGATTTAATACATATAATATGTTAAGTATAAAATTTATATTTCAAAATAGATTTTTGGTAAAAATTTGAGTAAGTTAAGGTTGGGAAGATAATTGGAATTTAGTAAAGAAATTTATTTAATTAAACCAATTTAAAGCTTATTGAAATTGGGATTTAAGATATGATTTATAACTTGAGTTTTATTTAAATAATTAAATGAATATTTCTTGTTTAAATAAATTTAAGGAAATACTTAGTAAAAATGAAATTTAAGGCTAGTTAAATGATATTGAATTTATTAAGTGAATATTCCCTGATTAAATAATAATAAAGTTAAATCAAGAGCTATATGAAACTGTTAAATTTAACTTTGAAAATGTTGAATATTAAAGCTTTGAAATATATTGAAAATTTAAATGGTATATTTAGAACTGAATTGAATTGATGAATTGAGCTTTGAATAAAATTTGAATTTGGAATTTGAAGTTGATGTGAAGCAATTTGTGAGACTTGAGGAAACTAAATACTTTACTTTTAAATTATTTAACCTATATATATATATATACTATTTTGGAAAATAGATATATTTGAAATGATATTTGGGTTTGAAGAATAAATTAATTTGAAATGACCACGGTGTTATAGTGTATATTTCTACCTTGTAGATAGTTCTGCAGATCCTTAGAGGATGGTTATCCCAAACATCCTTTAAGTTACTAGTATTTCAATTTATATTTCACTTGAGTTGGATTTATTAGTATAAGAATGTTAATCCTGACTCGAGTGTTTTGTGTTTTGCTTTACGCTCGGGTCAGACCGAGTGATACAGCATTTGAGACTCACCTTTGGAGTTTGGAGCTTTGTTTGGAGATCCAACTATCGATTCAGCTTTCAGCTTTTCCAGTTGATTTGTTCAGAGAGGTCATCTATTCGTACTGAAGACTTCACTGTATTTGAGATATTCTGTTGTATTTTATTTTTAACTCTGATGTTTATATAGTAGCTTCATGAACTACTATTTTATCTATTCCACTACGTATTATTATATTACTCTGTGTCTGTGATTCTGTGATTGATTTATTTACTATATATGATGAGTTTGCCAAATTTAAATAACAATCAGATATTTTGAATTATTCAAGTCCGACATGTGTGGATTTATTGTCGATTTGAATGGTCCAAAATAGCGGGTCATTACATAAACTTTATATATAAATAAATATATATATATCCCAAAATATATTTTATGGATAATCAAAAATCACCTCTTGATAATGAAAGAGATTAGCTATCTCTTTCAAAATGAGTTTTCTTAATTAATTGCTTTAAAGTTAGATTTTGAAAAGTAATGAAATATTTTTCATTAAATGAATTGTTTCTTTTATGTTGATTACATAAAGTTGATCATATTTTGGTATGTCTTAGCGTTTCGGGGAAATGAAGATCATTTAACAAATGATTTAGCAAAAAGCTTGTTTGAAAATATAATTTGAAATTCAAGTGGTTTGGGAAAATTTCAAAATTTAAATTGATTTGAAAGATGAAATTTGGTTTGAAAAAGTGCTGTGCTAAAACAACAATAACTTTAGATTTATAACTTCGAAAGAGTTTAAACTTTTCTACAAATAAAAGAGCCTTCTGAAAGCTATAAATGTTTTTTACCACTTTGGAAGATTTTTCTTTATTCGGTCTAAAATAGGTTTGAAAGTGACTAAACATTTCTGTCTTATTATAGAATTTCTAAAATTTGGGCTGAAAGTAAATTTAGCATGACCTTCAAACCGTGAATCCGATTTTGATGATCTTTATATCATTGGAAAGCTTAGACTTAGTAGAACAACATTTATTTTATCAGTAATTTTAGATTTTGAGTTTAGCTGGGTCAAATTTAAGATTATTACAACAGGTTTGAAATTTAAATAACTTGTTTCTTAATAGCGAAGTGCATTCTACCTATTTTGTGATTATAATTTAGTTGATGTCTAGTATAAATATGTTTCAAACTGAAATATATTTGGTAGAATTTAAGAATGAAACTTTTTATTCACTTTAAATGAAGAATTTGGAAAAATAAAATTGGATTTTTGTAAGAGGTTTTGGAAATTTTCTAAATGTTGAGATCTGAGAATTTGATTATGAAAAAAAAATGGATTTTGAAAACCTTGAAAATATTTGTTTAGTTAAATAGGAGTATAAAAATCCATTCTTTGAGTTTTTCTTGCCTTTGTGCAATTATCTAGCAACTTGCATTTATGCGGTCGTTTGGGGTGGTGGTATTAAGGAAACCACCTACCTCTTATTGAGTTTTCTTACCTCCATTGTGTCAATCTAAGGTCGGTGTGGCTCTTTCCATAGTGACATACGGAAAGTCATGTCGACAATTTTCTAGTTGGTTGAAGCCGAGATAAAATTTTGTTAAATCCCGACTCTATGTGAAAAGCTCTTGAGAAATCAACCTCACTCGATCGATCTTTTGTATGGCATCCTGTTTGTGATCTTGGTTTGAAGGTAAGACGCCTTCGAAATAATGATGTATTACTCGTAGAAATTCAATGGTCCGCTAATCCCAATATTAACACTTGGGAAACCATAGAATTAATAGACTGATCTTATCGTGACTTTCTATCATCTTGTGTTGGGGGGAGAAATTTTAAACTCGAGCTTATCTATCCTCCTTTGCTTGATGAAATAATTTGTGTTGAATACAGCTCTTCTCTAGAAATTGCGAGGATGCAATTTTTATGAGGGGAGGACTCTGTAACAACCCTGGTTTTGGTGATTACCTATAAATATTAAATTATAACGATGGTTATAATTTAATACTGTGAATTAAAAATAAATTGGAGATTTAAATTGTTTATTTGGAATAAACAATGGATTTTGGAAATAAAATGTGAAATAAAGTTTTAGAAACTTTATTTTTGGTTGTTTGGGTTAATAATGAAGCGAAGGTGACTAAGTTGGGGACAATATCTGCGCTAGGTGAGGTGCGGGCTATTACAATGGTATCAGAGCCATACCCAGCCGGAATTGTGGTATGTACGTGTTACAGCCACGATGCCTGGATGGTGTTTTGTTCATGAGCCAACGAGGGCGTTGGTCTCTAAAAGGGGGGAGATTGTAACACCCCTTCAAAATGGGAATAATAGTCCCACATCGTGGAAAAACACTATGAGTGGGTGCTTATATACCAAAGCCTTCACTTCATAACAACGTCGAGGCCTTTTGAGGAACAAAACCCCACACATTGGCTTGGCTCATAAGGAGGAGACGACTAAGTTGGGGACAATATCTGTGTTAGGTGAAGTGTGTGCTGTTACAATAACCAAAACAATTTTATAGAAAATTCTCTGATATTATAATAGTGTCTAAACACAAATACTTATTCAAATTGTCGAAATTGTTACATTAGTTAAATTCCAGCATACTAGGCTCTACAAATAAAACTGTAAGGCTCGTATTGGAGAATAGATTCCATACAATGACTGGGCCACTGGGGTACCGCCCATCACAGTACACCTCTAGAACAATGTACCGAGGACCGTCGTCGGGATCCTTTGCTACACAAGACCGGCCTACCCCTAACCTGGATAGACTGAAGGGTGTTCCCACCCTTAAAATTGAGCACTCCTTCTTTCATGCACAACCATATCCATAATATATAGGTTTCCGAGGACATCTAGAAAGGTGATAACATACCCTACTTGGGTGCGACCCACTTAGCCTTGCTGCATCTCCCCTGTTTTAGTCATTCCCGATTGATGAGGCTCGAGGCTAAGCGTTACCTTTCAAGAAAACAATTCTTCTTAGAATGTTCATCATACTCCAATGATGATGTTCTGATAGCATTCGTCCATACAAGTTGTCTTGGGTCTGGACAAACCGAAACACCATCTTCATCATTTTCACGGTATTCATTCGTAACATTCAAACCAGATCGAAGTGGTTTTCGAATAATTAGGTCTGTTCCCGGTCTCTTCAAACCAATAACGAAATTGGTCAATATTGATAGTCTGTTATTTAACTATCAATAAAACATCAATAAGCAAACACTAGGCCTTATTTTATAAATCTCCAAAATATTTATTCCAAAACATCTTCACCAAGGTATATATTCAGTCTCTTTCAGTATTTCTATATTTGAAAATAATTTCAACACTTGTATCCATAACAGGATATTTCACCATTTTCAATACTTAGAAATATTCCCAACTTCCATTTTTATAACACTTAGAAAATATTTCTATTCCAAATCATTTACCACTAAAAATATTTCCAAAACCTTCCTTTCAATACTTAGGAAAATACTTATACGTAGAATTTCGAAAATCATCTTAATATTAAACTTGGAAATATTTCATAGCTTATCTCATAAGTCTCCGGAATTTTAATAAATCCTTCCAACGATTTCCAAACCGATTTTACTTATTTATAATCCTAAACAACCATTCATAACTTCTTTAAATGAATTCAAATTCTTTCCGAAGTTATCGCATCTAAACATTGGAAATTTTCTTGAGTCTCTAGAATTCCATTTATAAGATTTCACTTATAAAATCTCACCCTTAAATTGAAACCCATTTACACGTCTCGAGAGGATTTTATAAATAAATTTTTAATCATTTCAAACTATATATATAATGAGATTTTTAAAGAATAGTTTTTTATTTTTATTTTTAAAATATGTTTTAAGTTATTATTTAAAATATTAAACACTTTTTAATAAACCATCAATAACTCATCTAAAATAAAAAAACCAATTTAAAAGGCTGATTATAAAAATTAAAATTTTATTTCAATAAATATTAAATATTTAAAAATCCATTTTCCGAAGTATTCCAACACTAACTAGTTTAAAATTTCATAGTTTAAATAATAAAATTTTCCCTTTGAAAAAACGAATTTAACCTCTTAAAAATAGGAATATATTTTTCAAATCTCAATAACCAATTTAATTTATAACTTCCTCTCGATTTCACAACATATCGATTCATTGTCGATTCCCTAACCATTTTCATTTCAAAAATAGAATCTACAATTTTTTTCTCAACCCTGTTTTCATATTCTAATATAAATTCACACTATGAATTTATATTCCCAATTATCATCTGATATCGAATTTCTTTATTTATAACCATCGTTTATAAATTTTATAACCCCTTTGGTTTTTCCTGTTTATAAAACAAATCTTATTTATAAAAATTCCATTATATAAATTCATTTCTTATAAATTCCATTTATACTTCAAATCTATTTTTAATATTGATTTTAACTCCTTTTCATATTTTAGAATACCATTTACAAACTCCTTTATGTAATAAATTTTTAAAGTCTCTATTTAAACCCATTCACGAATAGTTACGTACAATCCAAAATTAATATATATATTATTTCTAATTCAATTTTCTTAAAAATAATCAAAATTTCCAATATAAATATTTTTATATCAAAAATTCCCTTTAATTCCTTAAATTTATAAATATATTTATGGTATTTTAAATATTATATTCGGGTAAGTGCTACAATAGCATCCAATAATTCAAATTACAACAATAATCTATAACAGATTATCTACACACATCATATATCACTATATATGAAAAATAAACAACATTTTTGAGTAATCCAGTTGGATCCCTCCAACCTGTTTCCCTACATCCATGGATGTTAATACAACATAAAAATACCAATCCCACTTCGAGGGGGATATCGCGGTATATATGGTCATCCGCTATTATGCGGGGCGCATAGGGTCTCATCCGCTATAATGTGCGGGAATATCACTCCAACTACTAATACACACACACACACACACTACTATATATATGATCATCCAACAGATAACTATATTTTATCAATCCAATCAAGCATCAAATAATTTAAATTTAAAAGTGGTAATCCAAATGAGTGAGAAATTCTCACCTTGATTTATTTTGCAATCCATTCCAATTTTTAACTCCATTTCGTAGGACTTGCACTATGAATCCATCGTGATTTACCCCATGATTTTGTATCTCGTATGTAATTAAAATTAAATATCATTAGCTAATTAAATTTCAATTCTAATTTTAATAAACTAACTACGAAATTAAATTAGCCACAGTAAACTACCTTCACCATCACGACCGCCTGTGCCTCATCAATCCACAACGCGTCAATTCCCTACGTCACCTCGACCAAAATCAATGCCTGCTGCTTCACTACGCGACTGGAGACTGTCACACAGCCTCAACTCAGAAACCCAAATCCCCGAACTCGATCACACCACCTTCCATTCCACACTGCACATCGCGACCGCGGTCTCTCCCACCACAACCGTGAAAAATCGCGACCTCCTCCCATCATGCCGTGCCTCCACCTGCTAAGTTGCCCTTTGCCTCCTCCCAGCTATCGACTTCGACATCGTATCTCGAGCTCGAGCTCGAGCCCACTTCCATGCCGCCTCTTCGCGAACTCGATCACATCCCACATTATTCGAACTTCACCAAACCGTCGTACGCTCTCCACCACCCCCTCGCGAGAGTCACGACTGCACCGCTCCTTTCGAGGGCTTTACCCAGATCGCCTCGATTTACTTTATGAATTTGAATTCGAGGTTTCACTCCTTTTCCCCCCTTTTTTTAAACGAAATCAGTTTGATTTCGTTCTGTATTTTTTTTGTCGATCTGGATTTGATTTTAGAAAGAAGAACGAAAGGGAAAGGGTACATGATTTTAAAATGAAAAAGAAGTGGCCTATGGATTTAACTGAAAGGAAAGGGAGAAGACGTGGTTTATACGTGAAAGGGAAAGGGTAGGTCGGGTGAGGAATTTGACTTTGATTTGATTTTATATAATTTATTTAATAATAAAATATCTCGTTTTAGCAACTTAAATTTCGATCTCCTATTGAGGCGTGCCGCTAGGCGTTTATAATGTTATACCCCTACTCCGAACGCAATGGAAAAGGTTTCGAGTCCTAATTCGATCGTATGGAGAAGATAGCTTTTTGAACCCAATTACTATATTAAATTTCGATATAAATTTCAATGCGTTTGTATCCCGTATGATCAAATGGTAACTCCTAACACTACGAAATTTGAAATCCGATAATAATTCAATATTACGGATCCAATGGAACTAGTTTCATCGAATTCTGAGATTATTCCCTGGATCGCTATTTTAACGCGTCGATTAAATTGACGATTTCGAAAATTCCGAAATCACTTAAATTTTCAGTTTTAAAATCTTACTAACTGAATTATAATTCCAGTAGAATTTATGTCGACATTAGAAATCGTTTCGGTTTCATATTCAACTCCAATTCAATTATTCAATTGATTTCTAATTATTAACTCAACAATTAAATTTATAAATTAAATCACTATATTTGGAACTTAAGTTTTTATTGTAGTATTTTTGATCGATAAACTTCATATTGAAATCCCATTCACATTCCAAAACTCAACATTTAAAATGAATTAAATGTTCAAGATTAACGATCAAAAATCCGGGTTGTTACATATTATTTCACCATATGTTGTTCTGCTGCACTGTTGTATTCTATTGTTCTGTTGTATATATAACTCTGATAGATGTTGTAAAAATCATAATCAAATGTATAGTATAAACAACTTCATGAACTGTTTATTTGATTATTATATTTTGCCATTCCGCTGCGAAATTCCGTGTTTGTTTTCTTCTTTTCTTATTTTCCTTAATTAACCCCATTGGTTATCTGTGTTTTGGATTGTTTTAATTGGACACGTGTGGATTATTGTCGATTTAAACCTTCCAAAATGCGGGTCGTCACAGTTGGTATCAAAGCTTTGGTTTAGCGATAACCTTAGCTTTGTGAGGTTTGACTCATTGGAGATAGGATAGTAATACCCTAGAATGAGTTTGTTCGAGCGTATATATATGAGAGCTCGTATTTGTTAGTGTTATAAAATGCTTTATATTGTGTTTACTTATCCGTTGAGTTTATGAATTCTGGTCGGTGCGTGGGACGCTATAACGCCCCACTCTGAGACCCACTGTAACAAAGAGTATTACGGGAGTAATACTGTCTGTTAAAGCGGAGAATAGAGTATAGTGGGAGCGACCATTTATAATCAAGCTATAACTATCTACCGAATACGTCGAAAGGTGGAATCTATTTAAATTTTTCTCAATCAGGTGGTTCGACATATTCGGTAAATACTTATAACGAAATTACAAATGGCTAAAGATCTATCAGGACAAAGCATAATAACATAATGAAATAGCATCACAGAACAGAATCACATAACAGATATAAAATCCCAGAACAATACATCATCAATAAAGATCCAAATACTAAAAGTGGGTACAAAGCCACTGCCCACACATGTGAGTCAAAAATATGTACATATCAAAGTCTGAATAATAACAGAGTAGCAGAAAAGTGGACAAATAAAAGCGCTATCTAACAGCATAGCAGATAATGTCCAAGCAGAAGCACAGAAGCTAAGTCCAAAGACCTAACCTGAAACAACTCGGTCTGACCCGAGCGAAAACACTCGGGTCAGGCTAGCTAAACAATCAGTAATAGCTGAGATATATAATAATGCGGTACATAAATAAAACAGTACTTATCCAAAGAGAAGTATATTATGAACCACATGAATATAATGACGATCCCTAATCATCAGTAAACGATAAAAATCTCCAAAGAGAAATCAACACCAAAGTGTAGAATAAATAAAATTGCCTCATATCATCGACGTAGCCAAAGCTATAAAAAGATGCCCATAGGCAATAATCCCAATAGTGACCAGAGTCTGTGATCAATGCCCAAGCAAAGATCGATGCTCCAAAGAGCCATGGGGATATACTGAAAAGTCAATGAAATCAAACACTGAAAAGCAGTGTCCAGAGACACTGTGGATCCATAAGGTAATCGCACTTACATCGTATGGTTCCATAGAACCAACACCGAATGGCGGTACCCGAATGGATATAAAAATAATCAGATAATACAAGTTTTGCACGTGCACCGACCAGAGTCGTTGTTGCCAAGTACTGTAGAGTTGTGATCGATCACTCGCACCGATGCGAAACGCGCGAGACGGCGAGATCCTTCCCAGAAGGATAAAGGCCCAGAGGCACACGCCGAAAAATAAACTGCTCCATAGAGCAGGTGTCCAGAGACGGTTGCCCAGAGGCGTGGTGACCTAGAGGTCCAGTACTGGCCGCCCAGAGGCTAATGTGTCACTAACTTCTTGGAGAGGAACCCGCAAAGTGTTAACAATGAGTCCCATACCCCACGTTCGCACTAAACGGTTTCCTAACCAATAGCAAGCTCACACTCCAAACAATAAAAAGTCTA
Source organism: Allium fistulosum (assembly GCA_030737815.1). Lineage (NCBI taxonomy): Eukaryota > Viridiplantae > Streptophyta > Magnoliopsida > Asparagales > Amaryllidaceae > Allium > Allium fistulosum. Next base: position 1,398,137,839 of record CM060902.1, read on the forward strand.
CCTCATATCATCGGTAAACTAGACCCAAAGGTCAAAACGATCAATCGAATAGGTCGGGGATTAACCGGAAAGAAAATACACACGGTTTCCATAGGCCGGAGATTTCCTAACCGTTTAAGCACCTTTCCACTTCGCTCGACGTGCTAAAAGTGAGTGTGAGATTTTTATTATAGAAAATAATGGTGTAAAACGGATTTATAATTGATTTTCGGAATCACTTTTAAAACGGTCTTTTGAAAGGTCTCCTATTATGGAGTAATTAATTTAATAATTAAAATAATATTATATAATAATTTTCAAAAGCCATTTAGGAGTGAAAAATCTTTTGAAAATGATTCATAAAACCCGTGTACGAAATCTAGAGACAAATCTCAAAGAAATCAATGAAAACCAGAAAATCATCAAAAATATTCCAAGTGTTTGTAAACATTCAAAAACAGCTGTGAACTCAAGTTCGATAATTTATTTGGACTAGCAAACTGTGTCCAAATGTCATGAAAATTTGCAGGAATGTAGTCCAACATCCCTACTTTAATATGCAAAAAGAATTTCTGGATTCCGAGTTGAGACGAAGTGGCAGCGACGTCTCAAAGTTGGACCCAGAACAAGATTTACACTGTTTACAAACAGCGACTAGAGTTCAACTTCGACACGAAATTCGAAGTACCAAACGAACTCCAATGTTGTCCAAATTTTCCTGAGATGGAGTTCGGAACTCTACCTTTCTAACGAGACCAAAAACGTTGAATTCCGACTTCCGATGCGAACGTGGAAGCATCGCGGAGTGGCGCTCAAAAGCTGGAAACAGAAGGGATATTTGATTTTCATTCTAAGTGTTTGACCATTCAAAAACTGCTGCGAACCCAAGTTCGGCAATTTATTTGGACCAGCAAACTGAATCCAAATGACATGAGAACTGATATGAATATAGTTCAACATCCCTACTATAAGATGCAAAAAGAATTTCTGGAATCCGAGTTGAGACGAAGTAGCAGCGACGTCTCAAAGTTGGACCCAGAACAAGATTCACACTGTTTACAAACAGCGACAAGAGTTCAACTTCGACACGAAATTTGAAGTACCAAATGAATGCCGATGATGCCTAAATTTTACAGAGATGGAGTTCGAAACTCCACCTTTCCAACGAGACCAAAAACAACGAATTCCGACTTCGGATGCGATCGTGGCGGCATCGCGAAGTGGAGAAAAAAATTTGAAACAGGGTTTAAAAAAAAAATTATTTATTATTTTTTTTTCTTTTTTTTCTCGGGACAGTGGTAAGAATGTACAATTTTAACAAAAATAACTTCGAAATTTCATGAAACTCAAAACATGAAAGTTTTAGCTCTAAATCTAAGCTTTCCAGAACATCCAAAATTATTAGATTTGGATAAGAAACGAGAGAGATACATGCAAAACAATATCAGATTGAAACTCAAGATAACTTGTTAAAGACAGAATTGGTCTTCTGTCTTTGAACGCATTTCAGGTCATCTAAATGGCAATATTACAGAAAACTCACTGAACAAAAATTGTAGCATATGTTTTAAGCTTTCCGAAACATCCAAAATTATCGAATTCGGATCAAAAACGAGTAACTTATGGCCAAATCAATTTCAGGGTTTTATTTTATCAACCTTGTAGTTTGTTGTCAGGTCAGCGACAAACAAACGTGATTTCGACCATTTAAACCACAAAATTAGGCAAAGCTCAAAACATGAAAGTTATAGGCTACAGAATAAGCTTTCCAGAACTTCAAGAAAATCTTAATTCCGATTTAAGATGAATGAGATATGCCTAATTTACTAACAACAATAAACTAATTATAATTTCAGCTAGCATATATTACCTCTTTCCAAGCAATGAAAAGAAGATCAAAGAGTTTCACAATCTAAATACACAAAAAAAAAGAGGATTACAAAATAATTTCAGAAATTAAAGAATGAATTAGAGGTGGGTTTTGTGATTGCTATTACCTCTTTTAGTAGTTTGGATTAACTCTCTTTGATTTGGTGTAGATTGGAGTCTTGCTTAGGAGGCCATGACTAGGTTTTGGAGCTTTCTAATTAGGTTTTAGTGTTATGAAATGAAGTGTTGGCTGAAATGGGAGAGTAAAAGATACTTTATAGGCTAATGGTTAGGGTTATTGGATCTAATACCCATTAGGACTTTGTATTATTCATGTGCATACATATATAGGCAATTTTCTCTAAGTACACTCTACATACAAATTACTAAATACATTTCAAACCATAGAAAATTATGAAAATATGTTAACAATTACTTTTAGCCATTTCATAAAATCCTATATCAACAATATTTTACATTTTAACCCCTAATTTTTCCAAAACACCGTTTATAGTTAATATTAGTCAAAATCATCATTTTGCAAATAAATTGCAAATTAATTTCCCAAATCAAATATTGCACTGTTTTACACATATAAAATTTTGCAATAATATAAATTACAAATTTCCCTAATTAATTTCCTTGAAATGCTCCATTTTGCACTTAAGCCCAAAATATTAATTTATTCAAAATGACTAAATTTTGAACAAATTAGCCACATTAAAAATTCATTAATAGCTCCAATTAAATTAAAATCCCAATTTTAATTTATTATTTGGTAACCGCAATCACGGGTTGTTACAGACTCCCCCTTAAGAAAATTGCGTCCCCGCAATTCCTTAAATATAGAAGTCGTCTATAACATCTAATCCACAAAAGGAATACAGAAGACGGAGCTCGATTTCAAATATCACACATAGAAAGAGTCCTAAGAATATCGTCGATGAAAACCAGAACGAATCTATTAATGTATTCCCGTAATACTCGATTCATGAGATCGACGAAGAAAGCCGGAGCGTTCGTCAAGCCGAACGGCATGACCAACCACTCAAAAGAACCATGACGAGTGCGAAATGCTGTAAGAGGAATGTTGTCTTCCATGACTCATAGCTGATGGAATCCGGTGGCAAGGTCAAACTGAGAGAAGACCTTCGCACCGCTCAATTGGTCAAACATGTCGTAACAGGAATTAGAGTTAGACATGATTCAATGATAGATAATTAATTAAGGAATACTACGGAATATAACGGATTCCTATACATATTCCTAACTTATCTATCAATAAACATAAGGAAGGGATTTGATTTAATTCGGATCTAATTTAAAATGTATTGTACTAAGTGTATCTGTTCTGTGTTCATTATGCTTATTCCTGAAACCAGGCTCTGATACCAAGCTATAACGCCCCACTCTGAGACCCACTGTAACAAAGAGTATTACGGGAGTAATACTGTCTGTTAAAGCGGAGAATAGAGTATAGTGGGAGCGACCATTTATAATCAAGCTATAACTATCTACCAAATACGTCGAAAGGTGGAATCTATATAAATTTTTCTCAATCAGGTGGTTCGACATATTCGGTAAATACTTATAACGAAATTACAAATGGCTAAAGATCTATCAGGACAAAGCATAATAACATAATGAAATAGCATCACAGAACAGAATCACATAACAGATATAAAATCCCAGAACAATACATCATCAATACAGATCCAAATACTAAAAGTGGGTACAAAGCCACTGCCCACACATGTGAGTCAAAAATATGTACATATCAAAGTCTGAATAATAACAGAGTAGCGGAAAAGTGGACAAATAAAAGCGCTATCTAACAGCATAGCAGATAATGTCCAAGCGGAAGCACAGAAGCTAAGTCCAAAGACCTAACCTGAAACAACTCGGTCTGACCCGAGCGAAAACACTCGGGTCAGGCTAGCTAAACAATCAGTAATAGCTGAGATATATAATAATGAGGTACATAAATAAAACAGTACTTATCCAAAGAGAAGTATATTATGAACCACATGAATATAATGACGATCCCTAATCATCAGTAAACGATAAAAATCTCCAAAGAGAAATCAACACCAAAGTGTAGAATAAATAAAATCGCCTCATATCATCGGCGTAGCCAAAGCTATAAAAAGATGCCCATAGGCAATAATCCCAATAGTGACCAGAGTCTGTGATCAATGCCCAAGCAAAGATCGATGCTCCAAAGAGCCATGGGGATATACTGAAAAGTCAATGAAATCAAACACTGAAAAGCAGTGTCCAGAGACACTGTGGATCCATAAGGTAATCGCACTTACATCGTATGGTTCCATAGAACCAACACCGAATGGCGGTACTCGAATGGATATAAAAATAATCAGATAATACAAGTTTTGCACGTGCACCGACCAGAGTCGTTGTTGCCAAGTACTGTAGAGTTGTGATCGATCACTCGCACCGATGCGAAACGCGCGAGACGGCGAGATCCTTCCCAGAAGGATAAAGGCCCAGAGGCACACGCCGAAAAATAAACTGCTCCATAGAGCAGGTGTCCAGAGACGGTTGCCCAGAGGCGTGGTGACCTAGAGGTCCAGTACTGGCCGCCCAGAGGCTAATGTGTCACTAACTTCTTGGAGAGGAACCCGCAAAGTGTTAACAATGAGTCCCATACCCCACGTTCGCACTAAACGGTTTCCTAACCAATAGCAAGCTCACACTCCAAACAATAAAAAGTCTACCTCATATCATCGGTAAACTAGACCCAAAGGTCAAAACGATCAATCGAATAGGTCGGGGATTAACCGGAAAGAAAATACACACGGTTTCCATAGGCCGGAGATTTCCTAACCGTTTAAGCACCTTTCCACTTCGCTCGACGTGCTAAAAGTGAGTGTGAGATTTTTATTATAGAAAATAATGGTGTAAAACGGATTTATAATTGATTTTCGGAATCACTTTTAAAACGGTCTATTGAAAGGTCTCCTATTATGGAGTAATTAATTTAATAATTAAAATAATATTATATAATAATTTTCAAAAGCCATTTAGGAGTGAAAAATCTTTTGAAAATGATTCATAAAACCCGTGTACGAAATCTAGAGACAAATCTCAAAGAAATCAATGAAAACCAGAAAATCATCAAAAATATTAAGTGTTTGTAAACATTCAAAAACAGCTGTGAACTCAAGTTCGATAATTTATTTGGACCAGCAAACTGTGTCCAAATGTCATGAAAATTTGCAGGCATGTAGTCCAACATCCCTACTTTAATATGCAAAAATAATTTCTGGATTCCGAGTTGAGACGAAGTGGCAGCGACGTCTCAAAGTTGGACCCAGAACAAGATTTACACTGTTTACAAACAGCGACTAGAGTTCAACTTCGACACGAAATTCGAAGTACCAAACGAACTCCAATGTTGTCCAAATTTTCCTGAGATGGAGTTCGGAACTCCACCTTTCTAACGAGACCAAAAACGTTGAATTCCGACTTCCGATGCGAACGTGGAGGCATCGCGGAGTGGCGCTCAAAAGCTGGAAACAGAAGGGATATTTGATTTTCATTCTAAGTGTTTGACCATTCAAAAACTGCTGCGAACCCAAGTTCGGCAATTTATTTGGACCAGCAAACTGAATCCAAATGACATGAGAACTGATATGAATATAGTTCAACATCCCTACTATAAGATGCAAAAAGAATTTCTGGAATCCGAGTTGAGACGAAGTAGCAGCGACGTCTCAAAGTTGGACCCAGAACAAGTTTCACACTGTTTACAAACAGCGACAAGAGTACAACTTCGACACGAAATTTGAAGTACCAAATGAATGCCGATGATGCCTAAATTTTACAGAGATGGAGTTCAAAACTCCACCTTTCCAACGAGACCAAAAACGTCGAATTCCGACTTCGGATGCGATCGTGGCGGCATCGCGAAGTGGAGAAAAAAATCTGGAACAGGGTTTAAAAAAAAATTATTTATTATTTTTTTTTCTTTTTTTTCTCGGGACAGTGGTAAGAATGTACAATTTTAACCAAAATAACTTCGAAATTTCATGAAACTCAAAACATGAAAGTTTTAGCTCTAAATCTAAGCTTTCCAGAACATCCAAAATTATTAGATTTGGATAAGAAACGAGAGAGATACATGCAAAACAATATCAGATTGAAACTCAAGATAACTTGTTAAAGACAGAATTGGTCTTCTGTCTTTGAACGCATTTCAGGTCATCTAAATGGCAATATTACAGAAAACTCACTGAACAAAAATTGTAGCATATGTTTTAAGCTTTCCGAAATATCCAAAATTATCTAATTCGGATCAAAAACGAGTAACTTATGGCCAAATCAATTTCAGGGTTTTATTTTATCAACCTTGTAGTTTGTTGTCAGGTCAGCGACAAACAAACGTGATTTCGACCATTTAAACCACAAAATTAGGCAAAGATCAAAACATGAAAGTTATAGGCTACAGAATAAGATTTCCAGAACTTCAAGAAAATCTTAATTCCGATTTAAGATGAATGAGATATGCCTAATTTACTAACAGAAATAAACTAATTATAATTTCAGCTAGCATATATTACCTCTTTCCAAGCAATGAAAAGAAGATCAAAGAGTTTCACAATCTAAATGCACAAAAAAAAGAGGATTACAAAATAATTTCAGAAATTAAAGAATGAATTAGAGGTGGGTTTTGTGATTGCTATTACCTCTTTTAGTAGTTTGGATTAACTCTCTTTGATTTGGTGTAGATTGGAGTCTTGCTTAGGAGGCCATGACTAGGTTTTGGAGCTTTCTAATTAGGTTTTAGTGGTTATGAAATGAAGTGTTGGCTGAAATGGGAGAGTAAAAGATACTTTATAGGCTAATGGTTAGGGTTATTGGATCTAATACCCATTAGGACTTTGTATTATTCATGTGCATACATATATAGGCAATTTTCTCTAAGTACACTCTACATACAAATTACTAAATACATTTCAAACCATAGAAAATTATGAAAATATGTTAACAATTACTTTTAGCCATTTCATAAAATCCTATATCAACAATATTTTACATTTTAACCCCTAATTTTTCCAAAACACCGTTTATAGTTAATATTAGCCAAAATCATCATTTTGCAAATAAATTGCAAATTAATTTCCCAAATCAAATATTGCACTATTTTACACATATAAAATTTTGCAATAATATAAATTACAAATTTCCCTAATTAATTTCCTTGAAATGCTCCATTTTACACTTAAGCCCAAAATATTAATTTATTCAAAATGACTAAATTTTGAACAAATTAGCCACATTAAAAATTCATTAATAGCTCCAATTAAATTAAAATCCCAATTTTAATTTATTATTTGGTAACCGCAATCACGGGTTGTTACAGACGCCATGTTATCGATAGGGGTTTCTAAACACTTAAACGAGGCAAGTCGACATAATATTGTTTTTAAAAAAATCGGGTAAATGAAATAATTTTACCTAAATTATATTTTATATATAAAATAATAACTCTCACAAACATGTATGATTATTTATGGATGTTAGTTGATAGGAGATGATATATTTAGTCATCATCGATTATTGGTTGAATTAAACTAGAAACGAATACGTTGTGAACTCTATTTCACGAAGCGTTCGATAACTAAATTTAATTGAAATCTAATTACAATAAGAATTGTTTGCAATAACAAAGATGTAAATTAACAAAATGTTTTCAAAATAAGGTAAAGCAATTGTATAAGTATATCCATAATATAGCTTATAAATAGAAAGTATTTAAAATCTGAGAATTTTAGAATTTAAATTCCGTTGCTTTCGTAATTGTTTTCAAAGCCTTCAAAATTAACAATAATATTATTTGAAAGTGTTTTGACTAGAAATATATTTTGAAAATATTTTTGAAAGAAATAAAAGCATTGAACTCGCTTTAGTCGTTGGGAAATAATTCTGGGGATGACTACAGCATCGCCAGTATTCATTTTCTAGTTTCTAAGTGAGAATTGCTACCAAAAGAAATTATTTCCAGTTAAAACAAGTTTTGATTGTGAAAAAAACATTCCAAGTATGATTTGATAAATATAAGAAAATAGTTCTGAACTTATAAATTGAAAATAGTATAGATAAAAAAAATAAGTTTATAACTTATAAATTTAAACAGGAAAATAAAACCGAATTTTAAAAACGGTTGAACATTTTGGTTAAGCAAACAAAATAAAATTTGAATTTGAGATATGAAATAAAAGAATTAACCTAAGAAATGTTAAATAAATTGAGTTAGTGAAATGAAGTAAATAAAATGAAGTTTAACTCAAGAAAGCTTAAATGAAAGTGAATTGTATTTGAAATGAATTAGATAAAACAATGAAATGAAATTTTAAGTGAATTAGTTTATATAACTTATAGATTTGAGAAATATTAAGCTAAAAACAAATTTTAAATTTATTAAATGTGAATGATAAGAAAAGAAAAAAATTAACTTAAATAAAGTTAAATAAACTGAGTAATGGATTAAATGAAATAAAGTTTAACTTAATAAAGATTAAATGAATTGAATTGGATTTGAATGGAACTAGATGAATTAGTAAAGCGAATTAATTCCACTTAAGCTATAAAATGAATTAATAGAATGAATACGAACTCGAATTATAAAATGAAATGCAATTTAGGTGGGAAAGAAATTGAATGAGAATAAATGTGTGTAAGTAAAATTTATGCGAGTAATTGAATTTGATTTAAATTGGATATAAATAAATTGAATACAAATGGAATGTGTTTTAAAAATTGAATGTTAACTAATTGAGATATGAAATAAGTGAATGTTAAATTAAGAAATGTTGATACACTTAAGTATAAGTGGTAAGAAATACTTTAAGTTTAAATTATGAAATAAAATTTTACTTAAGTCAAGTTAAATGGATTGAATTGATGAAATAAGTTAACGAAATTAATTATAAGATGAAAGTTAACTTAAGAAAAGTTGAATGAAATTGATTATGATAGAAAAATTTATTAATATGAATTTGGGTTATAGCATGCTCCCAGAAGACCAAAGACAGCCACTAGAAAATAAGTAAAGTTAATGATATGAATTAATGAAATGAACCGATGAAGTGAATCAATGAATTAATATGAACTTAAGTTATGAAAAAAATAAACATGAGTTGTGTCTTATAAAATGTTTATAATAAACTTAAATGGTTTTATGAAATGGTTTATAAATGATATTAGTATTAAAGAGAATATACTAAATGGTAATGAAATAAAATTTAACTTAAATAAGGTTAAATGAAATGATTTTATAAAATGCTCCATAAATGAATTGATATGAATTGTGTTAAACAAAAAGTGAAATAATTGAAATTTGAATAAATTGAATGTAACTGAAATAGATGGGGATAAATTGGAAGTAAACCAATTAAATGTTAATAAAGAATGGATGTTAATAAGAAATGAAGTGTATAAATTAGCTATGGACATTGGATAATGTAAATTCATACAGTTATGGATTAATTGGATGAATATTAATTGTTGGATGGTTTCTTTGGTTGTAAATCATTGTTATAACTGTTTTTGATTGCATATGATTGTTGTGTTGTGTATTAGTGTTTATGTTTATGGTTCGGATTTAGGATTCATGTTATATAATTCTATTAAACTCATACATGTTTCTATATCTTTTATAAGTGACTATTATTCAAATTCGAGTTGAGATAGGTACATACGAAGACCGTTTCGACGTATACGCAGTTTGATTTGCTTACTTAATATGGGCGAACTCGCTCGTATTAATAATAATAAGGTACATATCTCGGATTATGTAACATTCCCCCTTTCTGACCGCCCCCAGTCGGTGAATAAACCAACTCGAAACGTTCAAAAAGACGAATTGTTATTTAGTTTATGTAGTTTAAACAGAATCAGCAATAGAAACACAGAATAATAACAATCAATTAAAACAAATGAATCTTTATTACATTACTATAAATCTTTTTATATACATCAGAGTTTATACAATTTTTTATACTGATACAGCGGAATATTTGAAATACAATTTTCTTCTGAAAACTAAAGTGATTCTTTACTCTCTCTCTAACTTCGCTGCACGAAAATCTTCAAGCTGCAAACACTCGGTCTGACCCGAGCGTTTTATGCAAAACACAAAACACTCGAGTCAGGATTAATCTTAATTCAAGTAAATAAATTTGCAATGAACTGAATATAATGGTAACAGCCCAACAGGGTTAATAGTGCAATATAGACAGCAGAGATAACAAAGTAGACTGAATCAGTCCACATAAATGAAAGTGTAAATAAAGTAAATGCCCAACAAATCGGAAACCACTACTGATCGCACACAAGTCATAGAAACAAATAACAATAAAGCCAGCATACTCAAAAGTAACAGGCAACAAACAGCACATACCTGTATACACACACATGTATATGTGAATGTACACATGTATGCACCTTTAACAAATGTAAAACCCAAATTCAGTAAACAAAACACAACTTGGCAAAGTCATGGGACCAAAATGCTACAGCAGCACCCAGGGTTAGATCAACCCAAGCAAACTGGGGCAACCAAGAATAGACCGAGTGAATGAATATGACCAAAAATTTAAACTAGCAGAGTATGCAGATATAGGCAGCAACATGGTTAACAAAGGCAACTGGGTTGAAATGCAACCTTAAAAAGAAGTCACAAATATTGGCACAAAACAGAACTGGCAAGTAAAAGGAGCAAAGGTAACCACTAAACACGCATATATACACATAAGTATATGTGTATATATGGCATACACAAGTGGACCAATTCAGTAGCTAGGATCAGATGAAATGGATCAAATGTGCCAAGGGATAATGTACTAATAACAAGTGCATCATAACAGTCCATCATGAAAGTACACAGCCACACACATACACATATACACAGAAATGTATATGTATATGTATGGACATATATATAAGTGTAGTTTACAAAAAAAAACCCCTATAACATCACAATAGCAGCTCAAATCAAGTGGGTAGTCTGTTCATATCAGTTAAATTTATTTAACAGGGAAGTATGCCAAGACTAAATGAAGCATCTGTTTTGTTTTCTTCCTTATGACCCAGTATAGTATCAGTTCTCATCAATTTAAATTCACTTAACAGAGCAAAAGGAAGCAAACAACACCCAAATTTTGTTTGATCACCGAGAATTGATCAAAACATATTTTCCATTTAATCAAGAACTACTCTTAACCTACTGAACTAAAAATCATCAGATAAGTTTTAAAAATCCTATCACTGAATGTAGATTCAAGTTATATAACTGAATTGATGTTTTAAAATGTTCAAATTTTATCATATGATCTGTCTTTTTAATGTGAAACTGAGTTTACAGAGTAAACTCTTCAAAATCAAGTTCGAGACAATTCCTGGACCATGTTTTTAAGTTGAAACAACTTCTTTTATTTTAAAGAAATCCAAGGATTAATATTGAACAAATAAAATGTTTGGGATTTGATCAGAATTTGTAAGCTTCGAACAAGAACACTTTGATTTCCTACTGTAAACTTGAAGATGCAGTGCCTATACCATACTGTCCACCTTCAAGCATACTTCCAAGCCAAGATTTTCAGTGTATACAAGCTTATTTAGTTTAAGATCCTAAGTGTAAAGTGTTTGTAAAAAAAACATTAAAATTTCTTACTGTTTTTGCTCTGCACCCAAACATAAAATAAAAGACAGAGGATATAGGATTTTCCAGAGCAACCAAAAATAATAGCATACAACCAAACACCCAACTCAACCAAATTTAAAAACTTGAACAAGATTAATCGTGAGAAAAACTTACTTTTGCTAGCTGGGTTAGACGATGATGCTCTCGTGGTGATTTCGAAAACGCTTGTGTGATTCGAATGGTGCTCCAAGGCTAACACGATGGACAGCTGATAGCATTAGCGTGGGTGGCAAAAGCATCGAAATTTATTTGAGGAGCAGATGGAGTCGGCGCGAGCAAGAAGAAGACGAAGCCCTAATTTTGACGAAGAGGGACGAATGAGAGAATCGTGGCCGCCATTTATTTTCTTTTCGTGTTTATTTTTCGTTTGATTTCGTTTTACTGAAGAGAAGGGGGGCAACGTATATTTGCAGAAATAAGGGTAAGGGGATCGGTATGGGGTGGTATGGGTGAGGTATGGGTTGAGTTACTTTATTTTTTTTTATTTTCTTTTTCTTTTTAAAATCTAATTTGTTTTTGTAAATATTTTCTTTAATTTGTTTTGTTTAATCATGTTGCTAAATTTAAACTATGTGTATATATTCATTTCGTACAAATAAAAATTTAAATAAAAGAATTTCAATCGATTTACAAATTCCAAATTCTAACAGAAATTAACAATTCGATATTAAATCGTTAATTGACGAAGATTTTATCGTTATAAAAATTTCAACAATAAACAGCAAATATTTGTCAACTTTAATCTTTTATTGATGATTATAATTTTGGACAAAACCCCAGTTGTTACAGAAATTCAAATTGAATTCAATTAAATCTTCTACGCGTTTATACACCGTATGTTCATAAAACAATTCCGATAAATACGAAAATTGAAATCCAGTAATAATTCAATATTACGGACCCAATGGAACTGGTTTCGTCAAATTCCGAGACTGTGCCTCGGAAGGTTATTTTTAAATTCGATTTCAAACGATACAATTTCAAAACTGAACAAATCGCTTTCAAATTCAATTCTGAAGCTTCTATTATCTTCAGTATTATCAATATGAATTTTCTAAGCCTTTAAATTATTTTTAACCGGCTTAAAATTGAAGATTCAAATTTTATTCAACTTTCAATAGATTGAATTCAAAAATTAAATCGCCAATTCATTCTGATAATTTGAAATTCAAGTCAAATCATCGTTCAAATATTTAAAATTAATTAAATATTTTCAATTCAAATTGTTCAAAATTCAGGGTCGTTACAAACTCCCCTCCTTAAAAACTTTTCGTCCACGAAAAGGAAAAGTTGTTAAAATTTCATCGATATTTATACTCTAGTCAATTTTTTTCTAAGCTTAAAACTCATTACAAATAAATGAATATAGGATTCATTTCATTTGTTTAATCTCACTAGTTTTGTTTATCTTCTCTTTTGTTCATTGATTTTCTAAAATCAAAACCCAAAAGTCTTTTACTAATTTTTTTTTGACTTACAAACTCAGATTTAAACTTTAAAATTCTTCACGTTAGATATATCTCTTCCAAAGCTGTGGACTTTCAAAACATTTCAAAGATCCTCTTTCTTAATTTATTAGGTAGGAATTTTGAAATTTTAATTTCAAACTATTGATTCGCTATTTACAGTTTGAAAATACTTGCTAACTCGAAATTTAACAAGTCCATCTTCGTTCTCACAGACATTAGGCATACGCTGGCCAGGCGCAGGTCTAAAAATCTCCAAGTACTAAATATACTTGCTTCAATTCCCAGTGAAAATACTTTTAAAAATTCTTTTAAAAATGGATATGGAAAGCACGTTCCCCCATGGATTACAGTTCCACCCGGCGGTTACGCTGCTATCCCAGTAGAGTCGCTTGTGGCTGTAGATTTCACATCTCTTAAATTTCGCCATGGTTGTCGCCATAGATTGCAGTACACACGGCGGTTACGCTACTATCCCAGTAGAATCGCTCGTGTCTGTAGGCATCACGCCCCTCAAATTTCGCCTGGCATTAGATTGCAGTTTACCCGGCGGTTGCGCCACTATCCCAGTGGAATCGCTTGTAACTGTGGGCATCTCGCCCCTCAAATTACGCTAATCATCAATCAAATATAATCTCATCACGATGATCTATCGCGAAGGATTTCCGATTCAAATAGTCACTCTGACTAAATGTAAATTCTACGTAGCTACGAATTTCAAATGGACACTCTTCACCAGTTCCAATACCTTCTCTAATAATAAATGGAAGGTACTTTTCCACATCCTCAGTTTAGAAAACATAATATCATATATGTAGTACTTTCATTTCACATTTCGTACATATAACATCTATGTAAACATACATAAGATTTCCATAACAATGACTTTCTAAACTAACGGTTTTCAAATTTACCGCATTCATATATATAAGTTCTAAAAACTTACATATCCCATATTGATAACAAAATAGAGGATTTCAAAATCTTCCTCTAAGTCGATTTGGAAATTTAAGGTTATCTCAAACCTAATTCATATTCATAATTCCATTTTATTATCGACTTTCACATTCGATTTGGATTTCACGCTTACATCGTCAATTCTCAACACAGAATTGATGTCTATCGATATATAACCTCTGAGCTCGTACGTCTCAGAGAAGGGTGTTAAGCTAAAAGAATAAATTCTCCGCCACCAACAGATATATATTTAATAGAGATCAATTGCTATGTCATCAATTCACAATGTTAGACATACAATCCAAACCATCATCTGAAATTCAAAGCTAAACTTATATTGTCTTTGATGTCGAAGTTAAACTCAATTTTAACTTAACAATTCAATCTTTTTGAAAAATTTCAAATTGAACTAATTGTTCAAATTTCTCATTTAACTTTTCAACTTCGACTTCAAAAATGAATTTCAAATCATTTATTCCTTACGGAATATATTCACAACATTTCATATTTGGAAAAAAACATTTCCATACTTATTTAAAAATAAGTAATTCACAAATCCATTTATTTTCAACATTTGAAAATATTCGATATACTTAAATCAAAATTAAGTATACATTTCATTTTTAAGGAAATCATTCTCTTTCACATATTCATTTGAGTTAAAACGAATGTTACGTAAAACATCGTTACGACAACTCAAAATCACTAGTATAGGGATTCGAAATTTAGATAGATGTATAAATCCCAATACTACACAAAACATTTCCTTTCGAAAATCATTTACTATAACAACAGTGTTATAGTCCACCATTTCCTTATATTCGAAAACGTCTATTTCAACAATGAATGTTGAAATCTATGGTTTCGATATTCAATGCCTTTGAAAACATCTTTTTAAAACAATTACTTCGTTTTAAAATATCACTTTCCCAAACATGTCCATTTTATCCAATGATATATTCACAGTCCAAAATTGTGAATATACATCGTTTAACAAACTATACAGAATTTTACTTATCAAAATAAGTCAGTTTCGAATTTATAAACAACGTTTATAAATTCTATTCCTATTCATAAAGACTTCAATTCATAAAAATTGCTTTATTAACCATTCCTTTATAACTCAATTTTATATCAGAATTTTAATTTATAAGTGAATTACTTATAAATTCTTTTATTTCGCAACTTCGATTCATTTTATAACTTCACATTATAAAACTTTTAAATTCCATAACTTATGAAATCCATTAATATTTCATTTTTAACACTTATACAATTCCAATATTATATTAACACTTTCAAATCTTCAATTTAAGCCGTTTATAATAATTCAAAATTTCCAATTTATACTATTATATAAATTTATCGGTTTTCCATTTCCAAGACAATCTACTAGTTCTTTAATAAATCATTCATCGACTTGGTTTTCAATTTAATCGCATTTGATTCATTCACATTGGATTTTTACTAACATTCATTCATATTCAATTAGTTCACATTCACTAATTCATATTCAAGTTAGATTGCTTTCAATTCAAATCAAATTTGATTCTATTTAAATTTACTTATCTTTCAATTTGAATTCAATTTACATAGCTTTCAATTTCCATTAATTCAATTTCATTAATACTTAATGAATTCTATACAATCAACTAGCAACCAATGCACATTCAACTTAACCAAATTTATTAACTTTTCTTACATTCAATTTGGTTCAACATACTTAATTTCAATTGGTTTATATTCTAATTCTGATTGAATTTTTATACTCACCATAATCACTAATTCAATTTTACAATTAAAGTTGAATTTCCTTTATATAACTCAAATTCATATTCATTACATAACTTTATCGATTCATTTTTTATATCAAATTCAATTTGATTCACTATTACTTAAGCCATGTTTCATTTTATCTTCACTTGCATTTATTTTCACCATACAACTTAAGTTCGTCTCAAATCTATTTGAAATTCTATTTTATTTAACTTTACTAAAGTCAAATTCATATCACTATTCGAAATTCAGATTTTGTTTCATTTAACAAAACTGTTCAAACATTTTAACAATTGGTTTAATTCATACAGTTAAGGCACAAGTAAATTTTCTCCCCAAAACACAATTTTATTAAGATATTTCTTCCAAATCTTACCATAACATTCACGTACAAACTATACATAGCTTAAAGCTTTCATAATACATACTTAGAAGTTTTTAGATTACAAAAGATAGTATTACAAAATATATTGATCACTTCAAATATATTAATTGGTTTAAGATTCAGACTCATAGAGGACTATCGTCTTCCCGTCTGGTAGCACTCATCTGTTCCGAACTTTCATCTTCGGTTTGCACTATTTCAGGTTGGATTAAAGGAGGATTGACGCATTCAAAGTCAACGTGTCCCCAGTTCCTACAGTTCCCGCAAAAATATGTGGCGTTCCCATCCTTATCTATCAGTTTTACACTTTTCGCTCTAGCGGGACGGGCTATAGCTTGCTTTCCACGCTGCCTTTCGGTGCAGTTTCTGGCTATATGTCCATTCTAGCGACAATGATAGCAGACTGTCAATCTATCGACAGGTAAATCTAGTGCACTCTTCTTCCTTTTCACTTTAGGGCAATGACTAAGAAAATGTCCTTTTTCTTGACATTTAAAACACACTATCTCAGGACGAGCGAAACGGTCATTCACTGTAACAACCCGACTTTTTCTCCATAGAAAGTCGTATCGTCAATAAAGAAAGAAAGGGATAGAAGAAGAAAAGATAAGAAAGAAGAAAGAACAACAACATCAGATACTCACAGCGGAACGAATGAAATATAATATATCACATAAAATATTACATAGTATCATATACATCAAAGTTACACAACTTATACATCTCATATTAGACAGTTATAAACACCTGTCTATCATACATCTCAAACATCACAGAGATACAGACTCAATACAAACACAGCGGAATTACTATATATCTACTCGCTGAAGCCACCTGCTCCAAATCTCCTCCAGAATTCGTCAAAGCTAACCTGAATCCCTCGACTACTCAATACAATATTGAGTACCCAAGAGTTTAATAAAACAGAAAATAAACACTTGGGTCAGACATGGGTCTGGTGTGAGTAAACGGTTTAAAATTGCTTAACTTTGAAAAACCTTTGAAAAGAAAAGGTATCTCGTAAGACTTCCCGCACATAAACACGGAAAAGTTTTTACCTTACGATAACCAAAACATTTGATAGGAAATCCAGTTATATTATAATAGGGTCTAGGGTTTTCAAATAAATATGAAATAGCTGAAATTGTTACATTATTAAATTCCAGCATACTAGCCAACAAAGTGGGTTATACAATCAAAACCGATGGCACTTATTGGAAATTGGATTCCATACAATGGCAGGGCTACTGGGGTACCGCTTGTCACAGTACGTGGCCTAGATCAACGTACCGAGGAGTACGCCCGCTCCCCTGCAACACAAGGCCGGAACATCCCTTACTGGATAATTCCCGCATAAGAAACCCCGCGGTTGTAGCTAGCAACCGCCCACACAGCCGAAATAAAAAGAAGGGACCTCTAGACAGGGGAATCTTATACTACTTGGGTGCTACCCACTAACCTTGCTGCACCTCCCCTGTTTTAGCCATTCCTGGTTGATGAGGCTTGAGGCTACGATTACCTTTAATCAGAACGCATCACTTAGAATGCTCATCGTCCACATGACGATGTGCTGAAAGCATTCAATCCATACAAGTTCGTTCCGGGTTCGAACGAAACCGAAGGCATTATCTCGTTACACTCGTTTTGGAATCACCCTCAGAGTTAACGACAATAACCCTTGCACTCTGAACCTTCATCTCGAACCTATAAGTACTATTTCCGTCAAACTCATTACGGAATCACCCACAGAGTTATACTGACAAAGAATAGTTCTTACACCTCGAGTCTTCACTTGCTCCACTTGGATTAACGACTAACGTTAATTTGGATCGATGTGGTTTTCGGATCCCAAATCTGGAAACCCGATCCCGGTCTCATCGAAATCCAAAACGTATCTTTTAAGGCCAAGTTGTTTAAAGGTTTAAACATTTAACTTATATTCAGGATGATATAAACAGATAGATAAATCACATTATCACAGATACTTTATATCAAACATTCATCTCACAAAGCAGCATATCACATATATCAGAGATATCCAAATCATCCAATATCATCCAATCACCCAATATCAATCATCCAATATTAACCAATCATCTAAACAGAATTGATTAACTCCATATCAATTTAATTACTTGGATTATCAAAATCCTGCTTACTATCATTAATTAATTACAAATTAATTAACTAATCATCTCCTAATGATCTTCTTTTAATTAATCTCCTTGATTAATTATTTTAATTACATTCAAGTAATTATCCTTAAACCATATACAGTAATTAACCTTTAATTACTATTATTAAATTACAATACTTAATGATTCTTCATTTACTTCCATAATTAATTAATTAATTATTTGCATTAATCCTCAATTAATTATAATTAATTAATCATACTTTAATTAATCACTTTTATTAATCAACCTTGATTAATTCCATTAATTATATTAATTAATGATCTTTTAATTGCTTCATTAATTAATTACCTTTTAGTTAATTAAATAATTAATTTTTTATCAACTACATTCATTAATTTACCTTAATTAATCATAAACAGTAATTAATAACTTGTAATTACTTATCTTAATTAATTAACTCCTTAATTAATTATATTAACCTTGATTAATTAATCTAATTAATTAATCTTTAATTACTCCATTAAGTAATTATTAATCAATTTAAATTAACAAATAATCCTTAATTAATTACTTTATTAAATAATTACTTTTAAATTAATTACACTTAGTAATTAATCTTAAATTAAACACATTTAACTAATCACATTAATTAATTAACTAAAATAATTAAGTAATTAACTCTTAATTACTTACATAAGTAATTATCTTCTAAATACTTCATTAAATGATCTCTCTTAACTAATTTCATTAACAAGTAATTAATCCCATCATTAAATAATTCTTAATTCTTTAATTAATTAATCCATAATTAATTAACTTTAAACAATTAACTTAATTAATTCCTTAATTGATTACAATAAGTGATTACTTCAACTAATTACTTCCATGAATAATTTACTCCTCCTAATTACTTTAAGTAATTATTCATTAATTACTTCATTAAGAAATTTACTCAATTATAAATTGATTATCGTGAATGAATCCCTCAATCTCTAATTCATTTATTTATTAATTACATTCATTTCCACTAATTACTTCATTAAGTAATTATTCTTAATTTCAAATAGTAATTAACCTTTAATTCGATTTATTTATTAATTGCCTTAATAAAATTTCCATCTTTAAAAATAAACTTTTCATTTAAATCACATATTAAATTCTACCATTAAACTCCATTTAAACATTTAGAAATAATTTTATATTTGAATAAAATTTTACCTTTAAACAAAACAATTTAAACCCATAATTTTATATGCACTTAAAATCTTGAATATCCATTCAAACATGCTTAAATAGATTAAATAAACAATAATTTAACTTTGGAAATTCCAAATTTCATATCTTTAAACTTATTTATTTAAATCTAATTTAAATCTAATTTAACATTCCTTTATAATTACTTTGAACATCACTTTAACTTGAAAACATTTTTAAAATCAAGCTTATCAGTTTAAAACCCAGATCAACCCGAGTCAACCCCTCTAAAACCCCGAGTCACTCTCGAGTAAATCGACACACGTCTCCGCTTCGAGTCTTCCCCGCGAGCAACACGAGAGCGTCCCGAGTTTTCCCCTTCTTCCCCAAAGCCCTCAAATCCCAGATAACCCAAAACGTTCACGTGCACGTGGTGCACTTGCACCATCGTCTTCGACCATCGTAGATCACCGCGACGATCCCCACTGATTCCATGAACCCACGCGATCACTATTCCACATCCAGATCGACAATACCACCTCGATATCAAAATCGAACCCAACGACCAAAAACTGGAACCCACATCGATCGGAAAACCCCCCATCGTCGACTAACTCCGCCTCGATAAGCCTCGCAAACTTCGCCGCAGCTTCACCACGATTCCAGCTATCTTTTCCCCCTATCGCGATTGATTCCGGATGTGACGCCCCACCTCTATACCCACGCTAACCAAGAACACTACGATGTAGTGCTGTCAATTAGCGCGGAGAATAAGGCTGTGGAGGAGCGACCATCCATGTAACTTCTTTGTGCGAGCACCGATACGTCAGATAGAATAGAATGCATATCTTTTAAGGAGGAAATCCGACATGCCGATACAAACACAAAGCTATCACACGGTGGCTATATATTATCTTCGGAAAACAAACATAGAAATAATCATAACATAAATCAGTCACAGACATCCATATCACAAAGGCGGAAGAAGATATGAATAAATATATAACACATGAAAGTGTTCATCAGAGTAGTGGTCAGAAAAATCCACGATAATACAAAAGAATAGCATCACGTGCTATACAAAAGAATAAGTACACGACATAGAGTCTATATCTCAAAGGTGTACATCCAAAAACTACTAATCTAAGTAGTTAGCCAAAAGTCAGAATAATCCTGAAGAGAAGTCAAGCAGAAGCACCTGTAACATCTCGGTCTGACCCGAGTATTATTTATAAGAAAATAATAAACGGATCAGTCTAACTATAAATATCAGATGATATGGTATACAGTAAAAGGCATGACATGAACATGTAATAACCATAGCGACATACTACTATAAGTATGTAAATGATAATCAACAAAAGATTAATCAATATCACAAGAATCTTCTCAAAGATAAAATAGGGCATCATACCCTAAACTTGTATTCATAACAAGTCAATAACACATAAATTCACCAATGCACAAAAGCTGATATCATATCAATGAAAATCATGAAAATTGGTGAAGCACAAAATTCCAGAAATCATCATCAGAAATCCAGAAAACACATAAAGGGGGGGAGGCCTAACACATGAATGGGAGCATGAAAACTCACCTACGCGTAAACACATGACGAGATGATATCTCATGGAAGCTATCCATTAAATTTTTACACATGAATGGCCCGAAGACCATAGGAAATGTGATGGCGAAACATCACATGATCGGGGTATAGTCTCCCACGTAGACAAAGAGACATCGCTCAATCGCTAGTCTAAATCACAAAAATGATCGTCATGATCATAAGGAAGTGTCAATCACACCAAGCTAGTAAATATATGAGTTTAGCTTCATGTCCCATAACCACTTGCTTAACTTAAATATTTACGAACAAGCTGTAAATCTTCACTAGGAAATTGTCACAAAAAGGGTTCAATCGAACAAGTCCAAGAGCTAACCGACGAAGTGAACGCAAGCGTTTCATACCACTCGTTTTACTAAGTCGTTTAAGTCGATTTCTCATTCGAGTGAAGTAAAGGCTTGTATATACTAGTAGATTGAAAATCAGTTTGAGAAAACGAACTTTTGATACTTAAAATAGTGTTGAAATCGCTTTGATGAAAGAGTTTTGATATTTACTATTAGTATTGAAACCTTCATATATCTTTAAAGTGACAAGTCATAAAACGATGGTAGAACAAATCAATTCACGTTCGAAGACGTGAGTAAAGTCCAAAGAAGTCAATTCCAAAACCATCAAAGTAGAAATTCTGATCAATGTTTTTCAGACGAGATTGCCTACGCAGAGTAATACGGGGTTCGACCTGCCCGGTCAGGTCGCGGGGGTCCAGGGGGCAGCGCCCACGGCGGGGTGCGGGGCAGCGCCCCGTCACGGTACGACTTAGTGAAGGCAAGCTGGTCCAACGACCTAAGGAGAAGTAGGTCATACGACCTAAGGGAAGACTGCCGTGCAACCTAGCTGAAGAACAGGTAAAATGACTAAGTACAAACTCGCGAACGACTTACGACTTAAGGGATAAGGTCATACGACCTAAGTGGAGAATGCCAAGCGAGCTAGCAGAAGAACAGGTCAAACGACCAAGTACTAACTCGCGAACGACTTACGACTTAACGAAGTCAAGCGACCTACGACTTAGGGTCAAGCGACCTAAGAGAAGCAGCGGGAATGTTAGGTCTGAGACGACCTACGACTTAAGGTCATACGACCTAACAGTTGCGAGCTAGCGGAGTTGGCATGGCCGAGCGACTTAAGAGAAGCAGCGACCTACGACTTAACGATTTAAAGCCAACGACCTAGGACTTAAGAGTCATACGACCTAGGACTTAAGGGAGGCAAGAGACCTACGACTTAAGGGATAAGGTCATACGACCTAAGTCTTGAACGACTTAACGACTTAAGCCAGGGCGAGCGAGCTAACTGCAAAACGACCTACGACTTAAGGCCTTTAACTCCTGAACGACTCATGCCTTTAGCTCCTGAACGACTCAAGCCTTTAGCTCCTGAACGACTCAAGCCAGTAACTCGCGAACGACTCAGCCTTTAACTCGTGAACGACTTAGCACACCCAGAACGACTCAACGCCTGGAACGACTTAACACTTTAACTCGAGAACGACTCAGGCCAGACGAACAGAAATACACGCGCGCGACCTAAGCCCTTAACTCGTGAACGACTCACGACTTAGGCCTAACTCGTGGACGACTCAGCGAAGGCCAGAAACGACTTAAGGCCAGGAAAATCACCAAAACGCTGAAAATTGAAGTTTTTCGCCAATCCAATCCAAACCAAATGCAAATGTTGATGCAAATTCAATAGGGGATCATTCCCAACAGTCCAAGATAGATATAGGCAAGATGTGAGATCAAAAATCTCACCTTTTCACGGAATTTGATGAAGATGAAGCTTGGGGCAAAGCAAAGATCAACCACAAGCTTGAATCAATGTCTTCACTTTGAATTTGGAGTTAGATGTTGAATTTGCTAAAGAATTTGAGCTTGGAATTTTAATTTCCTACTCCCTCCACCATTGTTGCTAAAGCTTCAAAGTTGATGAAGTGATGAAGAGAAGGAAGGGGTTGGGCTGAGGTAGAAGAGGTGCAGCCCAAACCAAAAGCTCAACACAAAAAAAGTGATGAAAATTTCACTATCTCCAAACATATCGAAGTTTACACTCAAAAAGATCGCAAACGTCATTTTGAACTCAATGGGGGTGGTCTCGAGTCCTAATTTGACCGTATGCAAAAAGTAGCTTTTTGGTCTAACATCCGACTAACGATAAAATATTTAAATATAAAATCGATAGATATGCGGGTTGTTACACCGGTCCCCTATCCACGTTGAAACTACTTCGACAAACAGACTAACAAAAACTCCCCTAAAACCCTAGTTTGATCGAATTCGATCTCCTTGGCCATTGGAAAAATTCTGAAGCATTTTTCCACTCATCATCAACTCACAATCTAGCTTCGATCAAGATTTCAAGTCATATTATTGCGTGGATAATCGGCAATTCACCAAAACTCCCAAAACGAACAAACCCCAAATTCTCAAGAAATACCCAACTAAAAATTACAAAATTCATATCTAAATTCATGATTTTCCATCATGATTACATGCATGTAATTCAATTTAGGATTTAAAGCAGTTGATTTTTAACATACATTTTAGTTTCACTGTAAATTTCATATTTAAAATTACCTGTTGCATTTAAAATCATGAAACTATTTTTATGATTAACAATATACTGTTATAATCATTTTATATTCAAGGATCCAAACTTAAATTTGCATGAATAGAGAGATATGAAATTTCCTTTAGAAAATTTAACTCTGTAAGTAAGAACAGAGAAGATATATATATTCAGGAACTTATATACACACAGACAATTCATATTTCAACATGCATTCACAACCATCATTAATATAAAGTAATATATCATCACAACAAAATCAATCACATACATCAAAGTTTAATCATAGATTTTAAAAACTGTTTTTAAAAGTATTTACTCACCATTTTTAAAGCAGAGAACAGTTTTCCCAGGCCTTTAAATTTTTGATCTGGCAACTGCTTTTGATTTAAAAAACTTGAATTGTTGAATCTGGAAACTTGTTGTAGAGATGTCTTATATTTGAACTGAAACTTGCATTTTGTTTTGCTGAAGAAACAGAATCCTTGCATGCTTACAGATTTGTTGATTTAAAATGTTGAACAGATCTGACTTGCAGGTTGCAGTTGAATCAGTGTTTGATTTAGTTGCTTCCATTTGATCTCAGGTTGAAGTTGTATTAGTGTTGAATTCAAATGTTTGTTGTTTCATTTTCCTTATAGTTTTGATTTTCTTTTGACATTAGAAGAGATGGAGAGAAAAAGAAGATGGAAAAGATTTGAACTGAAAACTTTGAACGGGAAAGAAAATGACCAGGTTTCTCTAACAACTACATTTTTTTATAAAATAAAATTTTAAATAAAGAAAAAGAATTGCCACTTGTTATATTACTAATTAGACAAATGTCCAACTTGTTTTATATGTTTTACAAGTGTTAAAAACAAGCAATATTATGTTTAAATCCTTATTGTAAAAATATTTATGTTATATGTAATTATGGATTTATATAAAGTCATGTTTTATTTATTTGTAAACTATTTTAGTTTAAGAATCTACATTTTAATATTTATGAAATGAATTTTATTAACTTATGTTATATTTATGTAATTGTGAATTTAGCAATTTATTTCTATATTACTTATGTTTACAAATTATTCTAGTTTAAGAGATATAAAAAAAAAGTTTATTTAAAATCATATACACACTTATAACCATTTTAGTTTAGAACTTATTAAAAGAAAACAAGATAAAATAAATCTTTTATTAAATCTTATTAAACTATCATATTTTAAAATAAACAATTATCTTATATTTTGAAAACAATTGAATTAAACTTAAATTATCTTTTGAAAAATATTAATTTTAAAACAAAGCTTTAAATCACAATTCATACATATATATTACAAATTTGAAAATTCATCTTTAAAACAAAACAAAAGATATTTCCATTCACAATATATATCAAATATATATATTATAAATAGAATAAGATTTTATTAGCTTTAACAAACAAATCTTATTAATATTGCCAAATTAAGTATTTATTATTTACCTTTAAAAGATTAAATTAACCAATTTAAATTTAATTACATAGGATAATTATCAATCCAATTAAATTATCAATACAGATTATTAAATTTATATTGCTCAAAAACCCGGGATATCACATTCCTCCCCCCTTAAAATAATTTCGTCCCCGAAATTAAAAACAAAGTTAATTTAATAATCCAGCATAGATTTCAATCTCTAACAGCAAAGCATACCTATCATCCAATTACTAACAACCAAAGCAACCAATCAAACAATTAAACCTAACTAATTATCCTGATACAAATCAGAATAAATCTTACTAACACTATCTAGAGTTTCCCCGGATATAAATCACCGGGAGACCCGCTCTACAGAATCTAAACAAACTACACCCCATAATCCAGAGCTTTCCTTATCTCTAGATCCACTAATCTGAACAGAATATCAGATCACACCCAAGTCCAGCTCAAACTTCCAAATCCATCTGAACTGCAGATCCTATAACCAGCGATGAATCATACACGTACTCCCTCAGAGATACGTGAAATACAATGAATTCCAGCTATCCAAACTGGCCATTCAATCCTGTAGATCAAAGAACTACTTCTCTCGAGAACACAGGAAAATCCAAAATACTTCAGTGCTAACTTCCAGACTTACCAAATCTTATAGCTCTTTAATTGGAGAAAAACTTAAACAATTTCCAATCTCCAACTCCGAATTCCAAACTCCTTGTCTCATATCTGCATAACTCACTAGACGATTCCTGGGCTACCTCATCTCTTCCTGATTAGCTTAACCTTCGCTGATGCTTCTTGAAACAATTCTGGACCAAGAACAAAATGATCTCTAGATCCTATCAACAAGATGATCCTTCCAAAATTTGCTGAAATCCAAACTTGAAAAATAGATATGACCAATCCATTTTAAAAATTTTTCTGAGCTGCTATACCAACTCTTCTTTCTCTAAGAACCATCCTACTACCAGACTAACCACCGGTATCGCTTCTGGAATCAAGTCGATACGGAACTCAAACTCTAGATGCAGACAAACTTCTACTTCCTCGAAGACATCCGGAAAATCTCTGACTACTTCAGTAGCTCCTACTTCCACATGAGAAACCTCCATCTCACACAAAAGATTACCCAAGATAAATTCCCAAACTAATCGCAAGTCACTTTTGCGATCCTACCTAGTTCGGATTCCAAAGAAACTATTCTCTCTTTACCAATTAAAATAGCCTTAAACTTTTTCAAACAAGGTTAACCCTTCAAGAAAGTCTTCACCATCTTTCCGGACTGCTAATAGAAAAACCACAAAGATTCTTGAACCATCGGAGAAACGAGCCACACTGCTGCTTCCAAATTCTATCTCTAGAACACTGCTAAGCCAAAGACCTCCTCGTCAGCACACCGAACACTTCGAGTTGCACTGCTAACACAGCTAACCAAAAACTTCTAATCCAAAGGCTTCTCAAACTAAGACCATCAACAAACCTCACAACAGACCTCCAAGATGGCAGACATCCCTAAAGAATCTCGGGACTTCAAACCAACACCAACTTATTCTTCTTAAGGGAAACAATGAGACCATGTCCGAAGAAACAACTAATCGACCTTAGTCCCATACTTCAAAACAGATAAAACTCTCTTACTCGATATCCAGAGAATTCCTATACAGCCGAGTCTTTCCTGCGGTAGACATCAACTGTTCCTCCAATACCTTCTTGATCTTGCTCCAAAAAGAACATCTACTCTGGGAACATCAATAGATACTGCGTTTCATCACACAGCTGCTCCTTCCTGAAGTCGCCAAGCTACCGTTACTTACTTCTGCACAACCGACAGATTCAAGTCTAGAAAATCTGCTCACCCGAGCTCAACCAAACTTATACTCCAAAAATGGACTCCGAATCTTGAAAAATATTTTCTTCAGAGATCCGAGAAATCCTTACACCAAACTGCCCAAACTTACTCGAGACGGTATTAGGTCTACAGTCTCGACAGATACTCTTCCAACCTCAACATTCAGACTTCAACCAATGGTAGTCGTGTTACACACACCACCACCCTATCTACCTTTATAACTCATATTGGAAAACCCGAACAGATAATCCAACACATTAGGTAGATATATATATATATATATATAGTTTTAAAAATTACAAATACGCTCTCTCAAGATAGACACCACTCCAGAGCTAAGGTATTCACTCAACCTAATGCTCTGATACCACTGTAACAACCCGACTTTTTCTCCATAGAAAGTCGTATCGTCAATAAAGAAAGAAAGGGATAGAAGAAGAAAAGATAAGAAAGAAGAAAGAACAACAACATCAGATACTCACAGCGGAACGAATGAAATATAATATATCACATAAAATATTACATAGTATCATATACATCAAAGTTACACAACTTATACATCTCATATTAGACAGTTATAAACACCTGTCTATCATACATCTCAAACATCACAGAGATACAGACTCAATACAAACACAGCGGAATTACTATATATCTACTCGCTGAAGCCACCTGCTCCAAATCTCCTCCAGAATTCGTCAAAGCTAACCTGAATCCCTCGACTACTCAATACAATATTGAGTACCCAAGAGTTTAATAAAACAGAAAATAAACACTTGGCTCAGACATGGGTCTGGTGTGAGTAAACGGTTTAAAATTGCTTAACTTTGAAAAACCTTTGAAAAGAAAAGGTATCTCGTAAGACTTCCCGCACATAAACACGGAAAAGTTTTTACCTTACGATAACCAAAACATTTGATAGGAAATCCAGTTATATTATAATAGGGTCTAGGGTTTTCAAATAAATATGAAATAGCTGAAATTGTTACATTATTAAATTCCAGCATACTAGCTAACAAAGTGGGTTATACAATCAAAACCGATGGCACTTATTGGAAATTGGATTCCATACAATGGCAGGGCTACTGGGGTACCGCCCGTCACAGTACGTGGCCTAGATCAACGTACCGAGGAGTACGCCCGCTCCCCTGCAACACAAGGCCGGAACATCCCTTACTGGATAATTCCCGCATAAGAAACCCCGCGGTTGTAGCTAGCAACCGCCCACACAGCCGAAATAAAAAGAAGGGACCTCTAGACAGGGGAATCTTATACTACTTGGGTGCTACCCACTAACCTTGCTGCACCTCCCCTGTTTTAGCCATTCCCGGTTGATGAGGCTTGAGGCTACGATTACCTTTAATCAGAACACATCACTTAGAATGCTCATCGTCCACCTGACGATGTGCTGAAAGCATTCAATCCATACAAGTTCGTTCCGGGTTCGAACGAAACCGAAGGCATTATCTCGTTACACTCGTTTTGGAATCACCCTCAGAGTTAACGACAATAACCCTTGCACTCTGAATCTTCATGTCGAACCTATAAGTACTATTTCCGTCAAACTCATTACGGAATCACCCACAGAGTTATACTGACAAAGAATAGTTCTTACACCTCGAGTCTTCACTTGCTCCACTTGGATTAACGACTAACGTTAATTTGGATCGATGTGGTTTTCGGATCCCAAATCTGGAAACCCGATCCCGGTCTCATCGAAATCCAAAACGTATCTTTTAAGGCCAAGTTGTTTAAAGGTTTAAACATTTAACTTATATTCAGGATGATATAAACAGATAGATAAATCACATTATCACAGATACTTTATATCAAACATTCATCTCACAAAGCAGTATATCACATATATCAGAGATATCCAAATCATCCAATATCATCCAATCACCCAATATCAATCATCCAATATTAACCAATCATCTAAACAGAATTGATTAACTCCATATCAATTTAATTACTTGGATTATCAAAATCCTGCTTACTATCATTAATTAATTACAAATTAATTAACTAATCATCTCCTAATGATCTTCTTTTAATTAATCTCCTTGATTAATTATTTTAATTACATTCAAGTAATTATCCTTAAACCATATACAGTAATTAACCTTTAATTACTATTATTAAATTACAATACTTAATGATTCTTCATTTACTTCCATAATTAATTAATTAATTATTTGCATTAATCCTCAATTAATTATAATTAATTAATCATACTTTAATTAATCACTTTTATTAATCAACCTTGATTAATTCCATTAATTATATTAATTAATGATCTTTTAATTGCTTCATTAATTAATTACCTTTTAGTTAATTAAATAATTAATTTTTTATCAACTACATTCATTAATTTACCTTAATTAATCATAAATAGTAATTAATAACTTGTAATTACTTATCTTAATTAATTAACTCCTTAATTAATTATATTAACCTTGATTAATTAATCTAATTAATTAATCTTTAATTACTCCATTAAGTAATTATTAATCAATTTAAATTAACAAATAATCCTTAATTAATTACTGTATTAATTAATTACTTTTAAATTAATTACACTTAGTAATTAATCTTAAATTAAACACATTTAACTAATCACATTAATTAATTAACTAAAATAATTAAGTAATTAACTCTTAATTACTTACATAAGTAATTATCTTCTAAATACTTCATTAAATGATCTCTCTTAACTAATTTCATTAACAAGTAATTAATCCCATCATTAAATAATTCTTAATTCTTTAATTAATTAATCCATAATTAATTAACTTTAAACAATTAACTTAATTAATTCCTTAATTGATTACAACAAGTGATTACTTCAACTAATTACTTCCATGAATAATTTACTCCTCCTAATTACTTTAAGTAATTATTCATTAATTACTTCATTAAGAAATTTACTCACTTAATTATAAATTGATTATCGTGAATGAATCCCTCAATCTCTAATTCATTTATTTATTAATTACATTCATTTCCACTAATTACTTCATTAAGTAATTATTCTTAATTTCAAATAGTAATTAACCTTTAATTCGATTTATTTATTAATTGCCTTAATAAAATTTCCATCTTTAAAAATAAACTTTTCATTTAAATCACATATTAAATTCTACCATTAAACTCCATTTAAACATTTAGAAATAATTTTATATTTGAATAAAATTTTACCTTTAAACAAAACAATTTAAACCCATAATTTTATATGCACTTAAAATCTTGAATATCCATTCAAACATGCTTAAATAGATTAAATAAACAATAATTTAACTTTGGAAATTCCAAATTTCATATCTTTAAACTTATTTATTTAAATATAATTTAAATCTAATTTAACATTCCTTTATAATTACTTTGAACATCACTTTAACTTGAAAACATTTTTAAAATCAAGCTTATCAGTTTAAAACCCAGATCAACCCGAGTCAACCCCTCTAAAACCCCGAGTCACTCTCGAGTAAATCGACACACGTCTCCGCTTCGAGTCTTCCCCGCGAGCAACACGAGAGCGTCCCGAGTTTTCCCCTTCTTCCCCAAAGCCCTCAAATCCCAGATAACCCAAAACGTTCACGTGCACGTGGTGCACTTGCACCATCGTCTTCGACCATCGTAGATCACCGCGACGATCCCCACCGATTCCATGAACCCACGCGATCACTATTCCACATCCAGATCGACAATACCACCTCGATATCAAAATCGAACCCAACGACCAAAAACTGGAACCCACATCGATCGTAAAACCCCCCATCGTCGACTAACTCCGCCTCGATAAGCCTCGCAAACTTTGCCGCAGCTTCACCACGATTCCAGCTATCTTTTCCCCCTATCGCGATTGATTCCGGTCCCTTATCCACGTTGAAACTACTTCGACAAACAGACTAACAAAAACTCCCCTAAAACCCTAGTTTGATCGAATTCGATCTCCTTGGCCATTGGAAAAATTCTGAAGCATTTTTCCACTCATCATCAACTCACAATCTAGCTTCGATCAAGATTTCAAGTCATATTATTGCGTGGATAATCGGCAATTCACCAAAACTCCCAAAACGAACAAACCCCAAATTCTCAAGAAATACCCAACTAAAAATTACAAAATTCATATCTAAATTCATGATTTTCCATCATGATTACATGCATGTAATTCAATTTAGGATTTAAAGCAGTAATTTAAACAGATTATTAAATTGATATTGCCCCAAATTTCCCGGGATATCACATTATTAATTAACCTAAATCCTTTAATTAATTTCTCTTAATTAATTAACTTCAAATCCATTATATTAATTAATCCTTTAATTAATACCACCAAACGATTAACCCTTAATCAATTTATATTTAATTGATTTTGGGTTAATCGTTTGGTGGTATTAATTAAAGGATTAATTAATATAATGGATTTGAAGTTAATTAATTAAGAGAAATTAATTAAAGGATTTAGGTTAATTAATAATGTGATATCCCGGGAAATTTGGGGCAATATCAATTTAATAATCTGTTTAAATAATTACTTGATGAAGTAATTATACTTCATTAATTATAAGCTTAATTAATTTAAGATAAATTCTTTTATCTTAATTAATTACTCAATTACATCATTTAGTCTTCATTAGAAAAGATTTATAAATAATTAAAGATATAAGATTTATTTGAATAAACAAATTAACATAAATTTTTAACAACCCGCCACTCATTCCACAGAATGATGCATCATTTTGAAGAAAGAAAGGGATAGAAAAGAGAAAAAAAGAAAAGAAAGAAAGAACTAAACAATATCAGAATCTCACAGCGGAACGAAACAAAATATAATATATCACAGAACTATTACATAGTCTTTACAAAATCAGAGTTACACAGATTATACAACACATACTAGACAGTTATAAACATCTGTCTAGTTATTACAACTCAATACAATACAAAACACTATCACAGAGATTAACACAGCGGAATACTATATATCTACGAACGTTGAAGCCTCCTGCTCCATTGCTCCTCCAGATAACTCGTCAAAGTTAACCTGAATCCCTTGATAACTACTTCGAGTCTTCCACCACAAATCATGAGAACAAACCCGAGTACCCAAATCCCCCAAACCCAACTTCACCAGAAAATATGTGCACGTGCACAGAGACGCTGATCGTCTCCGATCACCAGCGTTGATCTCTCCACATCGGCGATTACACTCACGTCCCAACATGATCAACGAAAACATCAATACGAGCTCGAATTTGAATTCGAACATTCAAACAAAACCTGGAACAACAGTCTCGAACCACCCAAAGCCTGTTGTCTCAGTTTCAAAAATCTGGAGGCTCTGCTTCTTTTAAAATCTGGTGAGTAACTTAGATTTTAAAAACAGATAAATTTGATTTGTGTGGTAAAATATCTGAAGTAAATTGTGGTTCATGTTGGAAATTATGTATGCATGTTTGTTTTAGATCTAGTTACATGTATATATGATGAAGATACTATGTGTATGTTTGGTTGTATCAGTGATCGTCTCTGTTTTTAAACAAATTTTAACCTGAATCTTTTAAATCTCAAAATAATCGCAATTCACTTTTGCGATCCTACCTAGTTCAGATTTCAAATAAATATGAAATAGCTGAAATTGTTACATTATTAAATTCCAGCATACTAGCCACAAAGTAGGTTATACAATCAAATCCGATGGCACTTATTGGAAGTTGGATTCCATACAATGGCAGGGCTACTGGGGTACCGCCCGTCACAGTACGTGGCCTAGATCACCGTACCGAGGAGTACGCCCGCTCCCTTGCAACACAAAGCCGGAACCATCCCTTACTGGATAATTCCGAACAAGATAACCCCGTAGTTGGCGCGACCAACCACACACTAAGCCGAATAAAAAGAAAAGGGACCTCTAGACAAGGATCTATCTTGCTCTCAGTGGGTGCTACCCAAGAAGCTTTGCTGCACCTCCCCTGTTTTAGCCATTCCCGGTTGATGAGGCTTGAGGTTACGATTACCTTGAATCAGAACATATCACTTAGAATGCTCATCGTCCGCCTGACGATGTACTGAAAGCATTCAATCCATACAAGTTCGTTCCGGGTTCGAACGAAACCGAAGGTATTATCTCGTTACACTCGTTTTGGAATCACCCTCAGAGTTAACGACAATAACCCTTGCACTCTGAATCTTCATCTTCACTTGAGATTCACGACCTATCGTAAATTTGGATCGATGTGGTATTCGGGTCTCCAGACCTGGAATACCGGTATACGGAAACCCGATCCCGGTCTCATCGAAATCCAAAACGTATCTTTTAAGGCCAAGTTGTTTAAAGGTTTAAACATTTAAACTTATATTCTGAATGATATAAACAGATAGATAAATAACATTATCACAATAGATAATTCATATCAACATTCATCTCACAAAGCAGCATATATATATCAGAGACATACAAATCATCCAATATCAACCAATCACCCAATATCAAACATCCAGTATTAATTACTTTTATAATTAATTACCCTTAGTAATTATCCTCAAATTAATTTTAAATTTAAACACTTTAAAGAATACAAAATAAAACTTTTAAAAGATATTAAATTTAAATCAAAGCTTTTAAAATTACAATATCCATTTTTATATAACTAACAATTACGCGCTCTAAATCTTATTAAACTATCATATTTTAAAATAAACAATTATCTTATATTTTGAAAACAATTGAATTAAACTTAAATTATCTTTTGAAAAATATTAATTTTAAAACAAAGCTTTAAATCACAATTCATACATATATATTACAAATTTGAAAATTCATCTTTAAAACAAAACAAAAGATATTTCCATTCACAATATATATCAAATATATATATATATTATAAATAGAATAAGATTTTATTAGCTTTAACAAACAAATCTTATTAATATTGCCAAATTAAGTATTTATTATTTACCTTTAAAAGATTAAATTAACCAATTTAAATTTAATTACATAGGATAATTATCAATCCAATTAAATTATCAATACAGATTATTAAATTTATATTGCTCAAAAACCCGGGATATCACATTCACATTCCTTTTCTTTCTCTTCTCTCGACACGTAACGGCGAAATGTCCTTTTTTATGACATCGATAACAAGTAACATCATCATAGGGACCAGGTCCTTGCCTTTCATTGAATTTCCTTTCGATTTCCGCACGTGTCAATTGTGCTTCTCTACGGGCAATTGCTCTTTGTTCACGATGTGCTGCTTTTTGTGCTTCGGTTTTCGCCATTTTAATTAACAAGATGTTTCGAAGTTTCCTATTAAAATTGACAATTCCATTAGAAAAGGTTGGATTATTCAATCATTTACCTAAGACAAATTTGTAAATTTACATTATCCTGACATATAGGATTATCATTCATATTAGGTAATCACTTGCCCCTATTTGTTTAATTTTCCATCACAGTAATTTATCTAATCAATTTCAATTTATTTAACTTCCTTTGTTAAACTTCCAATCGTATATTTATTAACACTAATTCAATTCAATTTAACTTTTATCAAGTAAAAAATCTTTATTTTCAAAAACAATTTTATACTTCTTTGGATTTGAAAAACGTTTCCTTTTTAAAGTGTTTCTAGTAACTATTCATATTAAACATCATAAACTAAGCTTTGTGTAAACCAAAGCTCTGATACCACCTTGTAACATTCCCCCTTTCTGACCGCCCCCAGTCGGTGATTAAACCAACTCGAAACGTTCAAAAAGACAAATTGTTATTTAGTTTATGTAGTTTAAACAGAATCAGCCACAGAAACACAAAATAATAACAATCAATTAAAACAAATGAATCTTTATTACATTACTATAAATCTTTTTATATACATCAGAGTTTATACAATTTTTTATACTGATACAGCGGAATATTTGAAATACAATTTTCTTCTGAAAACTAAAGTGATTCTTTACTCTCTCTCTCTAACTTCGCTGCACGAAAATCTTCAAGCTGCAAACACTCGGTCTGACCCGAGCGTTTTATGCAAAACACAAAACACTCGAGTCAGGATTAATCTTAATTCAAGTAAATAAATTTGCAATGAACTGAATATAATGGTAACAGCCCAACAGGGTTAATAGTGCAATATAGACAGCAGAGATAACAAAGTAGACTGAATCAGTCCACATAAATGAAAGTGTAAATAAAGTAAATGCCCAACAAATCGGAAACCACTACTGATCGCACACAAGTCATAGAAACAAATAACAATAAAGCCAGCATACTCAAAAGTAACAGGCAACAAACAGCACATACCTGTATACACACACATGTATATGTGAATGTACACATGTATGCACCTTTAACAAATGTAAAACCCAAATTCAGTAAACAAAACACAACTTGGCAAAGTCATGGGACCAAAATGCTACATCAGCACCCAGGGTTAGATAAACCCAAGCAAACTGGGGCAACCAAGAATAGACCGAGTGAATGAATATGACCAAAAATTTAAACTAGCAGAGTATGCAGATATAGGCAGCAACATGGTTAACAAAGGCAACTGGGTTGAAATGCAACCTTAAAAAGAAGTCACAAATATTGGCACAAAACAGAACTGGCAAGTAAAAGGAGCAAAGGTAACCACTAAACACGCATGTATACACATAAGTATATGTGTATATATGGCATACACAAGTGGACCAATTCAGTAGCTAGGATCAGATGAAATGGATCAAATGTGCCAAGGGATAATGTACTAATAACAAGTGCATCATAACAGTCCATCATGAAAGTACACAGCCACACACATACACATATACACAGAAATGTATATGTATATGTATGGACATATATATAAGTGCAGTTTACAAAAAAAAAACCCTATAACATCACAATAGCAGCTCAAATCAAGTGGGTAGTCTATTCATATCAGTTAAATTTATTTAACAGGGAAGTATGCCAAGACTAAATGAAGCATCTGTTTTGTTTTCTTCCTTATGACCCAGTATAGTATCAGTTCTCATCAATTTAAATTCACTTAACAGAGCAAAAGGAAGCAAACAACACCCAAATTTTGTTTGATCACCGAGAATTGATCAAAAGATATTTTCCATTTAATCAAGAACTACTCTTAACCTACTGAACTAAAAATCATCAGATAAGTTTTAAAAATCCTATCACTGAATGTAGATTCAAGTTATATAACTGAATTGATGTTTTAAAATGTTCAAATTTTATCATATGATCTGTCTTTTCAATGTGAAACCGAGTTTACAGAGTAAACTCTTCAAAATCAAGTTCGAGACAATTCCTGGACCATGTTTTTAAGTTGAAACAACTTCTTTTATTTTAAAGAAATCCAAGGATTAATATTGAACAAATAAAATGTTTGGGATTTGATCAGAATTTGTAAGCTTCGAACAAGAACACTTTGATTTCCTACTGTAAACTTGAAGATGCAGTGCCTATACCATACTGTCCACCTTCAAGCATACTTCCAAGCCAAGATTTTCAGTGTATACAAGCTTATTTAGTTTAAGATCCTAAGTGTAAAGTGTTTGTAAAAAAAACATTAAAATTTCTTACTGTTTTTGCTCTGCACCCAAACATAAAATAAAAGACAGAGGATATAGGATTTTCCAGAGCAACCAAAAATAATAGCATACAACCAAACACCCAACTCAACCAAATTTAAAAACTTAAACAAGATTAATCGTGAGAAAAACTCACTTTTGCTAGCTGGGTTAGACGACGATGCTCTCGTGGTGATTTCGAAAACGCTTGTGTGATTCGAATGGTGCTCCAAGGCTAACACGATGGACAGTTGATAGCATTAGCGTGGGTGGCAAAAGCATCGAAATTTATTTGAGGAGCAGATGGAGTCGGCGCGAGCAAGAAGAAAACGAAGCCCTAATTTTGACGAAGAGGGACGAACGAGAGAATCGTGGCCGCCATTTATTTTCTTTTCGTGTTTATTTTTCGTTTGATTTCGTTTTACTGAAGAGAAGGGGGGGGCAACGTATCTTTGCAGAAATAAGGGTAAGGGGATCGGTATGGGGTGGTATGGGTGAGGTATGGGTTGAGTTACTTTATTTTTTTTTATTTTCTTTTTCTTTTTAAAATCTAATTTGTTTTTGTAAATATTTTCTTTAATTTGTTTTGTTTAATCATGTTGCTAAATTTAAACTATGTGTATATATTCATTTCGTACAAATAAAAATTTAAATAAAAGAATTTCAATCGATTTACAAATTCCAAATTCTAACAGAAATTAACAATTCGATATTAAATCGTTAATTGACGAAGATTTTATCGTTATAAAAATTTCAACAATAAACAGCAAATATTTGTCAACTTTAATCTTTTATTGATGATTATAATTTTGGACAAAACCCCAGTTGTTACAGAAATTCAAATTGAATTCAATTAAATCTTCTACGCGTTTATACACCGTATGTTCATAAAACAATTCCGATAAATACGAAAATTGAAATCCAGTAATAATTCAATATTACGGACCCAATGGAACTGGTTTCGTCAAATTCCGAGACTGTGCCTCGGAAGGTTATTTTTAAATTCGATTTCAAACGATACAATTTCAAAACTGAACAAATCGCTTTCAAATTCAATTCTGAAGCTTCTATTATCTTCAGTATTATCAATATGAATTTTCTAAGCCTTTAAATTATTTTTAACCGGCTTAAAATTGAAGATTCAAATTTTATTCAACTTTCAATAGATTAAATTCAAAAATTAAATCGCCAATTCATTCTGATAATTTGAAATTCAAGTCAAATCATCGTTCAAATATTTAAAATTAATTAAATATTTTCAATTCAAATTGTTCAAAATTCAGGGTCGTTACAGATTACATACTGCACTTTTATGTTTTTCCCTACGGGATGCCTCATCATTGAGATGAGATGTATATTTGGTATATATATTGTATTATAAATTTTTACGATCGAGTCGCGCAAAGGAGACGTTGCCGAAATTTTTCGTAAATCCGGTGTTAGAAAATTTTTGAGATTTTAAAATTTTATAAATTGTTTACAAATAAACCGATATCAGAGTGGCGTAGTGGAAGCATAGTAAAGGTTTTGCAAATAAGATTTTATGTTTTATATGTTGATTATTTTGAGTAAAATTTATCAAATGTTAGATTCCTTACTTAACCCATTTTCGAGGACGAAAATTTTTGAGTGGAGGAAAGTGCAACGACCCGTATTTTTACCTATTTTAAATTATTAAATTTAATAAGACTATTGAATAAAAATGGTTAAAAATAAAAAGTTAATGAATTATTAATGCAGTTTATTGAATATGAACTTGAATAAAATTTTGAAATAACCAATTTCGAAGATTTTGGCAATAACAAGTATTGAAATGAAATTCTATGTATTAAATGTGTTTATAATCAATAGCTGAGATTGAATAATAAATATTGAATTATTTAGATGAAAATAAAATAGTTGTTGATAAATAAAATTCATTTGAAATTTAATGATTATCAATGTAATTTATTGGATAATTAAATTATTTAAATTTAATATTGGAAATTATCTAAATAATTGAATTCTGAATTTAATGTAAATGAAAATGATTTCTAAAGTTGATTTAAATCCTATTTAAACAAGAATGAAGATTGTTAACTTCTAAAATTGAATTTAAAATGAATCATTTGATTTGGAAAATAGCTCGTTTTAATTAACGGGTAAAAATAGTCTTTTTAGGCACTGTCTCGAATTTCGATGAAACTAGTTTTTTCGGATCTGTAATAATGAATTATTATAGGATTTCAAGTTTCATAGCTATCAAACTTAACGTTTGGCCGTGCGAGCTTGAAATGCGTAGAAATTAATTAAAGTAATTTAATTAAAATAATTTGATTTTGAAAAGCTATCTTCTGAATATGATGGAATTGGCTCCCGATACCTATTCCATTATGTTCGGAATAAGGGTATAACATATAGAAAGCCAAGCGGCACGCTTCGTTTGGAGTTCGAAATTTTCGCGGATGCATAGTGCCGCGGGAGATTTT
This sequence comes from Allium fistulosum, assembly GCA_030737815.1. Taxonomy (NCBI): domain Eukaryota; kingdom Viridiplantae; phylum Streptophyta; class Magnoliopsida; order Asparagales; family Amaryllidaceae; genus Allium; species Allium fistulosum. The sequence continues at coordinate 1,398,176,872 of CM060902.1, forward strand.
CTATAAATAGCCCTTCATTTGTCCAAGCCCTAGCTTCAGTCATTGATTCATTTTAATGGCTGAAAAATCGCAACCTTCCTCCCTCGATATCTTCCAATTCGTTCAACGAAATCACACGACTCCAAAATGGAAAATGTAGAGCTTGATGAGCTCTACACATCCAATGGTTGGATTGAGGCAAAACATCTCGAAATCAACGTGATTCGCTCGTGAAGGCGGCTGCGTTTTTGGGTTCTCGGCTTTGAATTGCACGTTCGCGCGTACTGGCTCTTCTGGCATTGGTAGAGTGGGTGGCGAAACATCTGGTGGTGGGTTTGGATGGTGGTACAATGGCTTGAGGTTGCGCCCCGCGGTGGAGGGCTGAGCGGCGAGCGTCGATCGTTTGCAAGAAAAAATAAATATAAACTCGAGTTGCGACTCGAGCCTGGGAAGGGGATACTCGGGCCTGGTATTGTTCGAGCAGGAAAAGGATGTTTAGGTTAAGTTTTTTTGGTTAATTATTTAGTTAATTGAATGTTAATTAAAATCGTTATGCTAATTTTCGTATAACTTTTTCATACGAGGTTGGGTTCGAGCGAAACGAGTCGCGTTGGATTCGTATCAACAGAGGCTACGACATGGAATTGAATCGGGATTTATTTGAAGCTGAAAATTTTTCAGTTTCAAATAAAAGTGATTGTTTTAAAACGCTCACGAAGTACTAAAATATTTCTGACGTTTGTTAAATTGATATCATGGAGTAATTTAATTTTATTGACTGTTGTTTGGTAATTTAAACTAACATTATATTAACATATGAATTTAACTGTTAGGAATTTGTAATCGAAAGTTAAATTGAAATTGGAATTAAACTGCTAGTTAAATTCCCGATTATTAATAATTGGTTAACTGTTGTGATTATTGGCTGTTTTGGATGTCGATTGTGATGGATGTATATTGGTTGATATTTTGGATGATTGAATGTTTATTTATTTTATATATCATGTTATCACCCTGTATATTACTTGACCGTATATAAACTATTATTTGAATTATTTCAAATAAATTAAGAAATATGTTGAAATGATATATACATATGATAATGTGATTTGGATTGAAATGATATATATCCATCCCTGAAATTAAATTGAAATATCTAATCACTTGGCCATAGGATAGAAAATTATATACGGATACCGGATTGGTTAAATTAAATAGTTTTAAATTCCTGAATTTGAATTTATTTAAATGATTTTGATTTGAAAAAATAAAATCGAATTTATATGAATTGGATTATTTTCTAATCCGAGCTTTAAAATGTTGAAATCGAAATTTGTAAAAGGAATTGGTTAAAGAATGTAATTGTAACGACCCGCTATTTTGGACCATTCGCATCCGCACATGTCGAACTTGAATAATTCAAAATACCGAATTGTTAATTTAAATTGGCAAAACTGAACATATACAGTAAATAAATAGAACACAGATCACAGACACAGAGTAATAATTGCAGCAGAAGCAAAAGATAGTAGTTCATGAAGCTAATATATACATATCAGAGTAAAATAAGGTACAACAGATGTCTCGGATACAATAATCAAATACAATATCAGAATACAACCACTGGAATTAACTGAATATCTGAAAGCTGGATAGATAGCTGGATCTCCAAGCGAAGCTCTAACTCCAAAAGTGAGTCTCGAATACTGTATCACTCAGTCTGAACCGAGCGTAAAGCAAAACACAAAACACTCGAGTCAGGATTAACATTCTTATATCAATAAATCCAACTCAAGTGAAATAGCAACTGAAATACAAGTAACTCAAAGGATGTTTGGAATAACCATTCTTTAAGGATCCGTTAAACTATCTACTATGTAGTAGTGTACGATAAGTAGATAATGCCTACCAGTAAGATAAAGTATCAAAATAGTGTTAAGGCGTTACCATTATCCCCCTTAACACATTTTATATAAGCGTTATAGTCTATACAACACCGTAAACTCCACCGTAAACTAGTGGGATATCAGGGAGTACTCCATAGGTATAACACAAAAAAAATCGTAGTGGTCGCGTATATAGGGATCCAAGTATGACAAGGCACATGAGGTACTACCCAAGGTAGTGAAACTACCGTTTGCCTGATCCGGACTGGTGAGAACGCATCGCCGCAGCGATCGCAACACCGCGAAACAACACTCCCAAATCAAGGGTGCACCAATCGACAACAAGTAATGAGTAGTTTTCAAAGAAGTGTGTTCGCTCGAGGTAGCTAACCTCCATTTGGCCCGGCACGGCTCCTGTTTTAGTCATTTCCAATTTGACACAAGTGTCAAGGCTATCCATTATCTTTCTCTTTCTTCAGTCATCACGTACATCATTCCAACCACTTCATTCTGGATCACACTCCGCGTATAGTTATTAAAGTGGTTTTCGGTTTAGACAGTGAGTACGTTCCTAACCGATTCCGGTCTCTTTAATAGCTTTCGAAATTATTACACCGATTGGTCGTTTATTTATTTCAAAACCAAATCAATTTCAATCTCAATTAGAATTTGTAAACCAACATTTCATTTGTCTTTCTAAACCAATTTCCCAAAAATTTACGTTTATAAACATCCAAATTACCATTTCGAAATCTTCTAGTTCAATTCCAATTTCTATTTAAAACAATTCAAATATTGATTTTAAATTCGTATATAAGTTTCATTCTGAAATCATTTAAATGATTTAATCTACATTCAAATCAATTTAAGTTCATTTATCGATTTTATTAAATCTTCGTTAAGTTAATTTATCCCTCAAAACAATTTCTATTTAACTTCCCATTTATTAAATCAGTTATTTAAGTTCAACTTCATTGTATCAAAACTTACAAATTTGAATTAAATTAAATTCATCAAATCAATTCTTTAAATTACAAGTCTTACATTGATTCAATAAATCCCTTTTTATTTCTTGTTAAAGAAATTCAATTCCACTTATTTATTTACTTAATTACAAATTTCAAAACTCGGTTAATAATGAAACTTAATTTCACTTATTCAAGAAGTTCAATTTCACTTAATAAAGAATTCAATTTTATTTAATTTTTAAATAATTCAAACTTATTTAATTATTAAACAATTTCAAAACTTTAATTATTAACTAATTTCAAACTTAATTATTAATAATTCCAAACTTAATAATTAAATTTTAAACAACATTCTTTCATCAACTGCTACGTTAATATTTAGATTATTACATATTAACATTTTCCTTTCATAAAAATTCAAATTCCAACTTCATTTAAAACCTTATTATTTATTCAAATAAAATCTTTATTTTATTTTTAAATCAAATTATTGACCAATCGGGTTTTATTTCATTCTCTATCCTAGGTCAAAGTTTAATTTGGGTATTTATCATTTCAACCTGTGACGCCCCACCTCAATACCCACGCTAGCCAAGGACACTACGATGTAGTGCTGTCAACTAGCACGGAGAATAAGGCTGTTGAGGAGCGACCATCCATGTAATTGATTATCACACGGTGGCTATAAAATAATCTTCGGAAACAAACATAGAATTAAACATAACACATAGCAGTCACAGACATCCATATCACAAAGGCGGAAGAAGATATGAATATATAACTAACACATGAAAGTGTACATCAGAGTAGTGGTCAAAAAGTTCCACAATAATACAAAAGAATAGCAACACGTGCTATACCAAAAGAATACAACTATGAGTCCATATCTCAAGTGTATACAACAAAAAAGTGCTAAACTAAATAGTCAGCCAAAAGTCAGAGTAGCAAATCCCGGAAGGAAGTCAAGCAGAAGCACCTGTAACATCTCGGTCTGACCCGAGTATTATTTAAGAAAATAATAAACGGATCAGTCTAACTATAAATATCAGATGACATGATATATAATAAAAGACATGGCATAAACATAGAATATCCATACTGACATACTACTATAAGTATGAAAATGATGATCAACAGGAGATCAACCGATGAGAAATGATCAATATCACGAGAATCTTCTCAAAGATCCAAAGAGGGCATCATACCCTAAACTTGTACTCATAACAAGTCAATGACATAAAAATCCAGAAATCAAACAAGAAATCCAGAAATCATAAAAAGAGAAAGAGAAAGAGGCCTATCACATGATGGTCCGAAGACCATGGGGAGCTACCCCATATGTGTGAGTCGGAATCACACTGATTGAGGCCTAGGCTAACCAAAAAGCAAAAAGGTATGTGTGAATGGAATCACACAAGTGGTGTCTAGCCTAACCTCGCAAACAAAAAGATATGTGTGAGTCGGAATCACACTACTGCGGCCTAGACTAACCTTGCGGACAAAGAGATGTGTGGGAGTCGGAATCACACTACTGCGGTCTAGTCTTACCTTGCAAACAAAGAGACATCACACAATTGCTAGTCTAAATCATAAAATGATCATCATGATCAGCGAGAAGTGTCAATCACACCAAGCTAGTAAATATATGAGTTTAGCTTCATGTCCCATAACCACTTGCTTAACTTAAATATTTACGAACAAGCTGTAAATCTTCACTAGGAAATTGTCACGAAAAGGGTTCAATCGAACAAGTCCAAGAGCTAACCGACGAAGTGAACGCAAGCGTTTCATACCACTTGTTTTACTAAGTCGTTTAAGTCGATTTCTCATTCGAGTGAAGTAAAGGCTTGTATATACTAGTAGATTGAAAATCGGTTTGAGAAAACGAACTTTAGATATTTAAAATAGTGTTGAAATCGCTTTGATGAAAGAGTTTTGATATTTACTATTAGTATTGAAACCTTCATATATCTTTAAAGTGACAAGTCATAAAACGATTGTAGAACAAATCAATTCACGTTCGAAGACGTGAGTAAAGTCCAAAGAAGTCAATCCCAAAACCATCAAAGTAGAAATTCTGATAAATGTTTTTCAGAAGAGATTGCCTACGCAGAGTAATACGGGGTTCGACCTGCCCGGTCAGGTCGCGGGGGTCCAGGGGGCAGCCCCCACGGCGGGGTGCGGGGCAGCGCCCCGTCACGGTACGACTTAATGAGGACGAGCGACCAAAGGATGCAGGACGACCTAATAGCCGAACGACTCAAGGACGCCGAACGATCGAAGGAGGCTGAATGACTTAAGGAGACCGAACGACAAAAATGCCGAACGCTCTAAGTGTGCCGATCGACTCAAAAATGCCGAACACTCAAATTTGCCGAACGTCTTAAAGATGCCGAACGCTCGAAAATGCCGAACGCTCGAAGATGCCAAACGCTCGAATATGCCGAACGCCTTAAAGATGCCGAACGCTCGAAAATACCGAACACTCAAATATGCCGAACCGACCTAATATGCCGATCCGACCAGAAGATGCCGAACGACTCAACAGCCGAACGACTCGAGGATGCCGAACGCTCGAATATGCCGAACGCCTTAAAGATGCCGAACGCTCGAAAATACCGAACACTCAAATATGCCGAACCGACCTAATATGCCGATCCGACCAGAAGATGCCGAACGACTCAACCACCGAACGAATCGAAAATGCCGAGCGTTCAAGAGACCGAACGACTTGAAGATGCCGAACGCTCAGGAGGCCGAACGTTCAGGAGGTCGAACACTCAGGAGGCCGAACGTTCAAAGATACCGAACACTTAAAGATGCCGGTCGACTAAATGATGCCGAACAGCTTAAATAGGCCGAACCGATCGACTCAACGATGCCGAACAGCTCTAGGGGGCTGGAAAATTCGTCAAAACGCTCAAAAATGGTGTTTTTCACCAATCCAATCCAAACCAAACGCAAATATTCATACAAATGCAATAGGGGATCATTCCCAACAGCCCAATGACAATTTAAGCAAGATGTGAGACTAAAAATCTCACCTTTTCACGGAATTTGATGAAGATGGAGATTTGAGAGCAAAGCAAGAACACCAACAAGCTTGAATCAATGGTCTTCACGTGAATTTGATGTTGAATCTCGGATTTGCAATAGAATTTGTGTTTGGAGTTTTAATTTCCACTTCCCACCACCATTTTTGACAAAGCTTGAAGTGTTTTGATAGAGTGAAGAAGATGGTTGGGCTGAACTAAAGGGGTGCAGTCCAAACCAAAGTCAAAGGCGGGAAAAAGTGTTGAAAATTTCACTATCTCCAAACATATCGAAGTTTACACTCAAAAAGATCGCAAACGTCATTTTGAACTCAATGGAAGTGGTCTCGAGTCCTAATTTGACCGTATGCAAAAAGTAGCTTTTCGGACTAACATCCGACTAACGATAAAATATTTAAATAAAATATTTAAATATAAAATCGATAGATATGCGGGTTGTTACACAACCCGATTCCAATTCAATTCAAAATCAAAGCATAGCAAAGGGAACTTGTAGTGTGATAACTGGGATGGTGTCAAAGTAAATAAACAAGCAATAACAACAATCAATATCAATCCAATAATCAATTCAAATAATCCCGAAATAATCGTATTAATTCACATTGTTGTTTGTGCAAATTAATATAATTATCTCTAGAATCTACACTATCATTTCATGTAGATTAAAGATTATTATACTAATATTTATACGGTTCTTCACTTGATATCTATTATTAAATTTCATTCTACATCAATTTATACAACATACATTCAAATGGTTCAAGGTGTAATTATCCATATTACTACGTGTCAAGTAATTAAACATTTAAAGGGGTCATATTATGCAAATGTCATCTCATCAAATTTAACATATATCAAATCTAACTATCCTACGTGAATTTCAATTTCAAATTATTTATCACTTACAACATTAACAATTTAACGTCCAATGTCAACATCAAACAATCAATCATTTAACAACCAAACTGGATTATCATTGTATATATAACAGAAAATGGTGTCAGATGTCACAGGTGAACTGATACAGGTAATAGCATATATAACAATGTAATTAACTAACATCAGCATATTTCAATTGTCGTTTCAATTGAAATCAAATTTAATAAATAAAAGAACGTTAATCGTGAGTGATTGCTCACCTTTCGAGGCTAGAGAGATGACGAAAATGAGATGAGTTACGAATCCAAGCACGCAATCCCAAATAAAGCTAGATGGATACGGGTTTGACAAAGAAGCTGATGGATAGGAATTGACAAAACAACTAAATCAGTTCTAATATAGCAAAACGAAATGTACACTATATTATTATTATTATTTTATATAAATCAATACGACAAGTATCAAAATAAAATAAAATATGTATATGATTCAAACTTATTATATTTAAAACAAATTAAGACCCATAGTTAACAACATATTTAAATGTATGTACACACTTTAAAATACAACATAAACTTTGTATACATACATATCAAATTTCAAATGTAAACATAACCATAACTTTATATTTACGATTAATAATTAATGTAAAATCAACATAAATATACTTTATTATAAAATTAATGCTTAATTGAAAACTGTATATGTATATATAACTCGACTGGTCATATAAAACTTATAGAACCCATGTATGTAACATGCAGCTATATATAGATAACTTATATTATAAATTCTAGAAATATATGTTATTAAAATATGTCAATACTATTATATTACACTCTACAGTATATAACAGATTTATGAATGTAAACTATCACACCTATATAGTAAAATCAACTGAATATATGTAAACCGGTATATATATAAATCTTATATAATATATAACCCTTTAAAATTTCATTAAAACAATACTTATACTTATGTGGGAAGTATTGTAAACTGGTGTATATATATATGGCCAAAAATCAAATATATAAACAATGTTTTAATATATATACACATTATACTGTTTCACAGCAAAACCAAGATATAATAAAATCTATATACAGTCAATATATATATTACAGTGACATATAAAAGATTAATATAGATAGTATAACCTGATGTAAGCAATATTTGAACATATATCTATTATAAATACCAGATATCCTATGCGTTTTATATAATATTCAATTAAATGAGATATATAAATATACCATTTGAACTTCTCGTACATATGCAGACAAATTTATTCAAACAAAATTATTTGTAATCAACATATTGCGGAAAAACTAATTTATACAAACACATGACAACCATTTTATATATGTATATAATATAAAATAGATACTAATATAACTGTTATGTAAATACAACTTAAAAGGTTTTGTTTACCATAAAAGAAAATAGGGGAGAGGTACACGACGCTAGGACGCAAGACAGGCTGCGAGGCACCGATGTATGGAGGAGGTAGGTGGAGCCGGCTGCAGATCTGGTCGAGGCTGCTTGAGTGGCCAAGACAGAGGGGATCCGATGGGATGATGGGAGAAGTGGCTGCAATACCCGCGTGGAGGCTGTGATGGAGGAAAATCAAGGCCGCGAGGGTTCTTCATGTGGAGGAGGTGGAGTCGGAGGGTGACCGCATGGTGATGGCGGGAGGTCGTACACGACTGAAGCGGGCGGAAGGTGATTGTCATCTTGGTGAGGATGTGAAGGGGAGCGAACAGAGCGGCGGAGGGAAGCGATGAGCACTGGTGGGAAGTCGGCGGTGGCGGCTAGGCAAGTATCGGTGATGGTGGTTTCAAACGAGGGGATGGGTGCGGTGGCCGATGATTAGTTGCGTGCTGAAGGCGGAGGCCGGGTTGGAGGCGTTTGAGCTGAGTCGGGTTGCGAGCTGGAAGATGGCCATGTAGGTAGAACAAATGAGAAGAAGGGGAGGAGGCATGGGATGCTACGTACTCAACAACATTCATTACTAGCAGATTAGAAGAGGGAGGGAAGGTGGCAGCAAAGTGAAAAATATAATTTCCTCCAAGGCCAAATAGAGAGATACGTAATAGTTTCCTTGGAATTGAATACAACCCCTTTGTATTCAATGTTAAAATATAATTTTTTCCAAAACCGATACAAATGAAAGTAAAATAAAATTTTGGAAAATGTAGAAGGTCAGATGTTTGTTTCAGAAATGATAAATGCAAATGACCCGTTGGCTTCACGGGTGAGCTGGACTGCAAAACCGATATGAAAATCGTTTTCGTAGATTGTACCACACACCAGACTCTGAAACACAGAAATGAATATACCATGGAGATCAGCACGACGAGACGATCAAAACGGTATAAAAATATCAGTCGTACGATTGGATTATAAAAATTCAAAATTTTTATACTAGCGGAAAATGCATGAAAAACACAGAAAAATAAGATCGACGGAGCTAAATATGTCCAAATTTGGAAAAACGAAAACTGACGTCTTGCTTAGAAGATGGTTTAGAATTTTTCTACGTAAAAATATTCAGGTTTCGACAACGTTTTATTTTCATCGCTTTTTAACTGATTAAATTGAAGTAAATTTACGCACGAAATAAAAATTTACATTTTCGGATGAAAATTTACCAGCTGCTATGTTTAACTAGACGCATTTCAAATATCAAATTTATATCTCAAAATTTTATCGTTTAAAGTTTCACAAAATTTCAATTAATAACGTTATTAAAAATCGGTTAAATTTACGGATTGTTACACTCTCCCCCACTCAAAACTTTTCGTCCCCGAAAAGGAAGGAGGTAGGAGAATAGAAACAAGCAGAAGAAAATAGATTGAAATACAAAAGAAAACAATTAATTTAGACCATATAAATTTCAATTTAATTGATCAATATTTAACAATTTGGTTTAATCCACTTAGTTTCACTTAAGTTAAATCAATCTATTTCTAAATTCATTATCTTATTATCCAATTATGTTTTAATTAACAAATTTCTAAAATCATAAATTAGAATAGTCATTTAATATAATCATATTTGTTCAACAAATTTAATTCTTCTTTATTCCAATTATTATTAAGTTTATTCACTTAATATATCTTATTACATATATTTAAACCATATAAATTTCAATTTAAATTAATTTATATTCATTAATTGATTTTAAATTCAAGGTATTTCCATAAGTTGATCTAATTTCAATTTATTAATTAACCTTCAAAACACAATTTATTTTTCAATTATCTTATTATTCCATTTATCTCTATTAACATTTTATAATTAAAATTTAAGTGTATAACATTTATATAACCACTCAAATTTTATTTATAAATTCAATTTATATTATATATTATCCAATTACATATTCAACTTCTGAATGATTTAGGTAAGTTGTATTAGAACGCAGTTGAACAATATATAAATAAAATTTTCCCAATTCAATTATTCAAGTTTAAATATTTATTCCAAATTTAGCTTTATTTATAATTGAAAACATCCATTACGAAAATTTAAGAATTAGATTTCCGATTAACTTTAAACAATTTAGAGTTATATATAATATATTTATATCAAATCAAATTAAATTTTAAAATAAGATACCCATATATAAATAAATCAAATTATACTGAAGAAATTCAAATCAAAATATTTTTCAAAACAAAACCGTAGCAAAGCTACAGAATAGTATCTCCACTTCGAAACTCGAAAATGAATGTCGATGATGCGGTCGCCATCATCGAAATTATTTTCCAGTGACAAAGAGAAGAGCACTGATTTCAACATTTTTTTTTTGAAAACGATTTCTATTCGAAAATACTTCAATAATATATACTTTAAAAATTTAAAACCAAAGTTTGAAATAACTGGAATTTTAATTCTCAAATTCTAAATTTAATTTCATTTCAACTTCTAAATCAGTTTAAACCAAGTTTATAAATTCATTTATCGAACAATAAATGATAATCAAATATTATCATTTCAAACAACGAATTAATTAACCTCTTCTTTTTTTTCTTTCTAGAAAATTTTACTTATATATTTATATAATATATTCATACAAATTTATTTCATTTACCAAATTTGAAAATAATATTGTGTCAGTTTGCTCTGCTCAAGTGTTTTGGAAATCCTATCGATAGCGTTGATCAGACGAATCGATCGGAAATCCAAATCAACATCAACAACTCAAACAACACTATAAGCATTTTATATTAATTACAAATACATTTCTTTGCTCGATGATACAATAATGAATTTTCAAAATAAGGATAGGGTTTCAAATTTGATGGACTCAAATCAAAGAGAAATTTGATTCAAAGATAAGTTCGAAACAAAGATATGATGATTAATTACAAAGTAGGAAGATTGATAAATTTATATAAATCGCGGGCAACCTTAATCGGGTCAACCGTGACTTCAAGAATAAGATCGATGTGGAATTCCGAGGTAAATCGACATTCGATCTCAAGAAATAGAATTCAGGTATTGCAGGAGATAGATAGCATCGTAAACCGAGGATACAGAAATCTCCGGTAAATCAATGCCTATTGTAAAGGAGTTTTGCTCCTTGACGAATCATTCGAAGATTGGCGAGACCGCCGATTCATAATAAGGGTCATTCAAAGTGGAGTTATGGGATGCTCCAGAATTGAAAGAAGATGAATAGTGAGGGACACGAATGAAATTTGGAATCGTAGGGAACATTCCAAAATTCAAAGGAATCGAGTCAAAAGGAAGAGATTAAAACTCGAATAAGAGTGATTCTGTAAATACATTTACCCTATATGCTAAGTTTTGCCTAGAGCTACCAAAGCTCTGATACCAACTGTAACGACCCGCTATTTTGGACCATTCGCATCCGCACATGTCGAACTTGAATAATTCAAAATACCGAATTGTTAATTTAAATTGGCAAAACTGAACATATACAGTAAATAAATAGAACACAGATCACAGACACAGAGTAATAATTGCAGCAGAAGCAAAAGATAGTAGTTCATGAAGCTAATATATACATATCAGAGTAAAATAAAGTACAACAGATGTCTCGGATACAATAATCAAATACAATATCAGAATACAATCACTGGAATTAACTGAACATCTGAAAGCTGGATAGATAGCTGGATCTCCAAGCGAAGCTCCAACTCCAAAAGTGAGTCTCGAATACTGTATCACTCAGTCTGACCCGAGCGTAAAGCAAAACACAAAACACTCGAGTCAGGATTAACATTCTTATATCAATAAATCCAACTCAAGTGAAATAGCAACTGAAATACAAGTAACTCAAAGGATGTTTGGAATAACCATCCTTTAAGGATCCGTTAAACTATCTACTATGTAGTAGTGTACGATAAGTAGATAATGCCTACCAGTAAGATAAAGTATCAAAATAGTGTTAAGGCGTTACCATTATCCCCCTTAACACATTTTATATAAGCGTTATAGTCTATACAGCACTGTAAACTCCACCGTAAACTAGTGGGATATCAGGGAGTACTCCATAGGTATAACACAAAACAAATCGTTGTGGTCGCGTATATAGGGATCCAAGTATGACAAGGCACATGAGGCAATACCCAAGGTAGTGAAACTACCGTTTGCCTGATCCGGACTGGTGAGAACGCATCGTCGCAGCGATCGCAACACCGCGAAACAACACTCCCAAATCAAGGGTGCACCAATCGACAACAAGTAATGAGTAGTTTTCGAAGAAGTGTGTTCGCTCGAGGTAGATAACCTCCATTTGGCCCGGCACGGCTCTTGTTTTAGTCATTTCCAATTTGACACAAGTGTCAAGGCTATCCATTATCTTTCTCTTTCTTCAGTCATCACGTACATCATTCCAACCACTTCATTCTGGATCACACTCCGTGTATAGTTATTAAAGTGGTTTTCGGTTTAGACAGTGAGTATGTCCCGAACCGATTCCGGTCTCTTTAATAGCTTTCGAAATTATTACACCGATTGGTCGTTTATTTATTTCAAAACCAAATCAATTTCAATCTCAATTAGAATTTGTAAACCAACATTTCATTTGTCTTTCTAAACCAATTTCCAAAAAATTTACGTTTCAAAACATCCAAATTACCATTTCGAAATCTTCTAGTTCAATTCCAATTTCTATTTAAAACAATTCAAATATTGATTTTAAATTCGTATATAAGTTTCATTCTGAAATCATTTAAATGATTTAATCTACATTCAAATCAATTTAAGTTCATTTATCGATTTTATTAAATCTTCGTTAAGTTAATTTATCCCTCAAAACAATTTCTATTTAACTTCCCATTTATTAAATCAGTTATTTAAGTTCAACTTCATTGTATCAAAACTTACAAATTTGAATTAAATTAAATTCATCAAATCAATTCTTTAAATTACAAGTCTTACATTGATTCAATAAATCCCTTTTTATTTCTTGTTAAAGAAATTCAATTCCACTTATTTATTTACTTAATTACAAATTTGAAAACTCAGTTAATAATGAAACTTAATTTCACTTATTCAAGAAGTTCAATTTCACTTAATAAAGAATTCAATTTTATTTAATTTTTAAATAATTCAAACTTATTTAATTATTAAACAATTTCAAAACTTTAATTATTAACTAATTTCAAACTTAATTATTAATAATTCCAAACTTAATAATTAAATTTTAAACAACATTCTTTCATCAACTGCTACGTTAATATTTAGATTATTACATATTAATATTTTCCTTTCATAAAAATTCAAATTCCAACTTCATTTAAAACCTTATTATTTATTCCAATAAAATCTTTATTTTATTTTTAAATCAAATTATTGACCAATCGGGTTTTATTTCATTCTCTATCCTAGGTCAAAGTTTAATTTGGGTATTTATCATTTCAACCCGATTCCAATTCAATTCAAAATCAAAGCATAGCAAAGGGAACTTGCAGTGTGATAACTGGGATGGTGTAGAAGTAAATAAACAAGCAATAACAACAATCAATATCAATCCAATAATCAATTCAAATAATCCCGAAATAATCGTATTAATTCACATTGTTGTTTGTGCAAATTAATATAATTCTCTCTAGAATCTACACTATCATTTCATGTAGATTAAAGATTATTATACTAATATTTATACGGTTCTTCACTTGATATCTATTATTAAATTTCATTCTACATCAATTTATACAACATACATTCAAATGGTTCAAGGTGTAATTATCCATATTACTACGTGTCAAGTAATTAAACATTTAAAGGGGTCATATTATGCAAATGTCATCTCATCAAATTTAACATATATCAAATCTAACTATCCTATGTGAATTTCAATTTCAAATTATTTATCACTTACAACATTAACAATTTAACGTCCAATGTCAACATCAAACAATCAATCATTTAACAACCAAACTGGATTATCATTGTATATATAACAGAAAATGGTGTCAGATGTCACAAGTGAACTGATACAGGTAATAGCATATATAACTATGTAATTAACTAACATCAGCATATTTCAATTGTCGTTTCAATTGAAATCAAATTTAATAAATAAAAGAACGTTAATCGTGAGTGATTGCTCACCTTTCGAGGCTAGAGAGATGACGAAAATGAGATGAGTTACGAATCCAAGCACGCAATCCCAAATAAAGCTAGATGGATACGGGTTTGACAGAGAAGCTGATGGATAGGAATTGACAAAACAACTAAATCAGTTCTAATATAGCAAAACGAAATGTACACTATATTATTATTATTATTTTATAAAAATCTATACGACAAGTATCAAAATAAAATAAAATATGTATATGATTCAAACTTATTATATTTAAAACAAATTAAGACCCATAGTTAACAACATATTTAAATGTATGTACACACTTTAAAATACAACATAAACTTTGTATACATACATATCAAATTTCAAATGTAAACATAACCATAACTTTATATTTATGATTAATAATTAATGTAAAATCAACATAAATATACTTTATTGTAACGACCCATAATTTTTAGTGATTTTATTTATTAAATTAATTGAAATTTTGTGAAACTTAAACAAAAAAAATTTGGAAATAAAAATTTATTATTAGGAATACGGCTATTTTAATATAGCAACCGGTAAATTTTCATCTGATAATATTAAAGTTTATTTTCTTGTGAAATTCTATTTCAATTTAAGTCAGTTAATTTTTGATGAAAATAAAATGTTTTCCAAACTTGAATATTTTTATACAGTAAATTTCTAAATCATCTGCTGAGTGAAACATCAGTCTTCGTTTCGTCAAATTTGGATTTCTATTGCTCCGTTTATCTTAATTATGGCAAAATAGCAGCATTTCTGGTACCGATTATCGACTTTCGATCGGATGATCGTACCACTAGTATCTTTATACCGTTTTGATCGTCTCGTCGCGCTGATCACCACAGTATATTTATTTTTGTATTTTGATGTCCGGTGCACGGCGAAATCTGTGAAACAGATAAATGTACCAGTACCACTTTTACACTTTTGATAAGTATGCCCGTTCAACTTTCAAACGGCTGGAATAAAACGGTCACTAGCTTTCATTTCAACATTTATTCCAAATTTCAGTCGTTGCCATCACCTACCGTTTCATTTATTTGTGTACGTTTTGTATACATTTATTTGGCAACAGTTCATATTTCATTTGCCTTGATAACTCAGTTCCACTTTTGCAAACTTCACATACTTGCTTTCACTTTCCTATTCTCCTGCAAATTCACTTTCTCCTGTCCCCTCTTTTTCCATGGCCTCATGCGAGCTTCCCCACACCAAACCGTGCTTCACCAAATCTCTCCATGGCAATCTTCCACCTCATGTGTTCGACGTGGCCATCCATCATCTTCCCGCAATTTCACCAGATCCACCGAGCCAGACCTCCGCGCGCCTGACCCCGACCACGCACCCTCCACAGCTCGTCTCGCCACCTTCACCTCCTCATCACCCATCAGCCTTGCCTTAAACCCTTGCCTCCCCAAGCCGAGACCAGACCCTCCTCTTCGCCATAGAACCCACCACCCTGTTCCACGTCAAACCGCATCACCACCCTCTTCTTCCTCAACCTCTTTTCAAACCACTTCGGCCAGCAAGCCCAGCCGAATCCCCTCCTCGTCCTGACCGTGCACCTCTCTACAGCCACCAACGCCCCACCCTTCGGCCCTCTAACCACCTCGTCACCATCTCCACCCACCACCGCACTCGTTCTACCCACTACTTTCCCCTCGAGCCACCTAGCCGACCGACTTCCATCCGCGCCCATCACTTCGCCACCCACCACCTTCAACTCGCCACCACTCCACTTCCCAAAGCCCAGCCCGTGAACCACCATTCATCCTCATCACTTTTGCAAGCTTGGCCTCTAACCTTACTTCTTAGCTTACCCAAATCTTGTGTACTGGTATATATAATTCGTATGAGTTTTGTTTATATATTGTTTTATATTTTCTTTTAACAATATATAGGTTTGTCTTGATTTTCAAATATATATGGATATACATACATGTTAGTTTTATATTTCACTGGGTATTATGACATGTGGGTTGTCGCAGTTATATATATTGGTATACTTAAGGATCGTTGGCTATAGTATTTATATTTGTTTTGATTTTATAAGTTTGAATATATATATAAAAATATGTCTATATGTATTAGTTATAGATGTCACAGCATAGATAATGGTGTATATGTGTTTATATTAGCCTATACACAATTCGTTGTATATATATTTTATAATATTATATTTTATGGAAAGATTTTTGTCTGTTAGTTTAGTCTATTACCTGCTATCAAACTGTATAATAGTATGGGGTTGCTCGAATATAGTACTGTATACATTTTAAAGTTTATATATGCAAAAAAAATATATTATATATATATAGTATAGGTTGTTTAAAACAATCTAATATTTACTTTATCAAATTTCTTTATGTAGATACATGTCTGGGTATATTTTATTTAAGGAAGCAGGTAGGCCTTTGTACATAGATATGGTCTGCATATATATCATATATTGCGTCTGCATACATTTTTGGATATCATGCACAAGTGGTTGTTTGCATAGATAAATAGCTCGCATATGTTTAGAAATATATAAGATTTTGTTTATAAAGTTGATAAATTCTAAAAAGTTATACAGTATATGTATTTTATATTTATACGGTTGTTACAGTACTTATTATATATATATATATATGTATATATTGTTAAAGGTTATTTATTGGGTTCAAATATATATATATACAGATTTATATGAGATATGTGTTTCAAACTTTATATTGATTTTGAGTAATATGTAATGTCTATAGTTCAGTCAGTTTATACCAAGCTAACTCAACTTATCCCCATCGATTCTATTTATCAGCTTTGTCCGTCCAATTTCATGCCAATCTTGCTTTATTTTGGAAATCGTCACTGGGATTTGGTCAATTTCGCAATTCAATTCGTAGATTGTTCTGTTGTCAAACTCCTCTAACCTCGAAAGGTGAGCAATCACTCATAATTAACGTTCTTATATTTATTAAATTTGATTTCAATTGAAACGACAATTGAAATATGTTATTGTAGTTATTTAAATTGACATATATGCTATTATCTGTAACTGTTCACCTGTGGGATATGACACCATATCCTATTGTCTATATTATATTGTTATTGATGATATATGCCTGGTATATTATTATATTATCTGTTGTCACTCTCCAAGTTCCCTGTAGTTTAGAATTCACTATGGGTTGAAATGATACATACCCGAACGGACTTTAGAATAGGAGAAAATCGTTATGGGTTGAAATGATAAACCCAAGCGATTTTCATTTGTATTGAAATTGGGATTACGGGTCGAAATGATATCTACCCGTATATATTTAAATTTCGGATTGAAATGATAAATATCCGTATCACTTAACCATATGATAAATATATATACAGACACCGTTGGTCCATATATATAAATATTTTGAAAATGAATTCAATGGTTTTGGAAAGAAATATATGGTTTTAATAAATGTTGAGCCTTAAATTATTATATATAAATGGGAATGATTGATTAAATACATATAATATGTTGAGTATTTAAAATATATTTCAAAATAGGTTTTGGTAATAATTTGAATAAGTTAAGGTTGGGAAGATAATTTGAATTTAGTTGAAATTGTATTCAATAAAGAATTTTATTTAATTAAACCGATTTGAAACTTATTGAAATTGAGATGTAAGATATGATTTATAACTTGAGTTTGATTTATAAGTAATTTAATGAATATTTCTTGTTTAAATAAAGTTTAAGGAAATATTTAGTAAAATGTGATTTAAGGCTAGTAAATGATATTGAATCTATTAAGTGAATATTCCCTGATTAAATAATAATGAAGTTAAATCAAGAGCTATATGAAACTGTTAAATCTAGCTTTGAAAATGTTGAATATTAAAGCTTTGAAATATATTGAAAATTTAAATGGTATATTTAGAACTGAATTGAATTGATGAATGGAGCTTGAATAAATTTGAATTTGGAATTTGAAGTTGATTTGAATCGATTTGCGAGACTTGAGAAAATTAAATACTTTACTTTATAAATTAATTAAAATATATACTATCTTGGAAAATAGTTATATTTGAAATGAAATGATATTTGGGTTTTGAAGTATAAATTAAATTGAAATGACCACGGTGTTATAATGTATATTTCCACCTTGTAGAAAGTTCTGAAGATCCTTAGAGGATGGTTATCCCAACATCCTTTAAGTTACTTGTATTTCAGTTGATATTTCACTTGAGTTGGATTTATTTATATAAGAATGTTAATCCTAACTCGAGTGTTTTGTATTTTGCTTTACGCTCGGGTCAGACCGAGTGATACAGCATTTGAGACTCACCCTTGGAGTTTGGAGCTTCCTTTGGAGATCCAACTATCGCCTTAGCTTTCAGCTCTTCTAGTTGATTTGTTCAGAGAAGTCATCTGTTGTACTGGAGACTTCACTGCATTTGAGATATTCTGTTGTATTTTATTTCTAACTCTGATGTTTATATAGTAGCTTCATGAAGTACTATTTTATCTATTCCGCTGCGTATTATTGTATTACTCTGTGTCTTGATTCTGTGATTGATTTATTTACTGTATATGCTGAGTTTTGCAAAATTTTAAATTTACAATCTGATATTTTGAACAATTCAAGTTAGACATGTGTGGATTATTGTTGATTTGAATGGTCCAAAATAGCGGGTCGTGACAGTTGGTATCAGAGCTTTGGCTCTAGGCAAAACTTAGGATATATAGTAAATTTATTTACAGAATCACTTTCGTTCGAGTTTGAATCTCTTCCGTTTGGCTCGATTTCCTTTGAACTTTGGAACGTTTCTTGCGGTTCCAAAATTCATTCTTGTCTCTCTCTATTTATATTCTTTTGATTCTGGAGTATCCAATGACTCCACTGAATGATTTATGAAGGGGTGAAACTCCTTCACAATTGGCATTGATTCACCGGAGATTTCTATATCTTTGGTTTAGATGCCGCCATCTCTTGCGATCGAATGTTGGTTTTCTTGGAATTCTGCATCGATCTTGTTCCTGAAGTCACGGTTGACCCGGTTAAGGTCGCCCGCGACTTGTATAAGTATATCCATCTTCTATTTTGTAAGTTAATTATCTCATCTTCGTTCAAGCCTATCTTCGAATCAGAATTGTAACAACCCGGGATTTGCATTACCAATTAATAAATAAAAGTTAAGATTTTTATTTATTTTAATGAAGCATAAAAGGATTTGGAATAACAAAATTTATTTGAAAAAGGCTATTTTAATTAAATGGGAAATATGGGATTTTAAAATGAGGATAAAATGTTATTTTGGAAAGTTAAATATTTTAGGAGAGATTTTAAAACGGGTTTGGATAAGAAAAATGAGTTTTATAAATATATATGAACACTTAGACTAATTTTTGGAAACATGTAAATAACTCTCTTCTTATTGGGTTACTAAACCTAACCCAATAACCCACCCTAAACCTCCTCTATAAATTATCTCAAACTCTCCAAACCTCATTCATTCATCCCTAATCAAAACCCTAATCATTTCCTAAAGCTTTCATAACAAAAATGGCCTCTATCTTCATCTCCTTCTAGTTTTAGCTTATGCAAGTCATTCTATGCAAAGGTAATGCAAATAATCACCTCAAATCTTTTTTTATATCTTTTTCATTTCTGAAATTTATTTGGTAACACATGTTTTATGTGTTTTTTTGATCTTATAGCCTCCTAATCATCTTTTGCTAACTTGGGTTGATGCTATAGTAGTCTTTGTTGCTTTCTAGAGAGGTATATTGCTAAGAACCTCTTCTAATATGTGTTTAATCATCTTTTGATTCCGGTAATCAGTTAGTAACACATGTTTTATTATGTAACATGTGAATCATAGCTCTTTGATCATCTTTGCTTTCATTTTGGGGTGTGCACATAAGGTACTTGTAGTATATGCTAGCTGAAATTATAATTAGTTTATTGCTGTTAGTAAATTAGGAATATCTCATTCATCTTAAATCGGAATTAAGATTTTCTTGAATTTCTGGAAAGCTTATTCTATACCCTATAACTTTTCTGTTTTGTGCTTTGCCTAATTTTGAGGTTTGAATGGTCGAAATCATGCTTGTTTGTCGCTGACCTGACAACAAACTACAGGGTTGATAAAATAAAAACCTGAAATTGATTTGGCCATAAGTTACTCGTTTCTTATCCAAATCTAATAATTTTGGATGTTATGGAAATCTTAGATTTAGAGCTAAAACTTTCATGTTTTGAGTTTCATGAAATTTCGAAGTTAATTTGGTCAAAACTGTGCATTCTTACCACTGTCCCGAGAGCACAACGACAGTGATATAAAAATTAGATCTGAGAATTGTTTTAGTCATAGAATTTTCATCTCTTGTCGGAATTTGACGATCTTGGTCATTCCGGAAAGTTTAGAAACTAAGCTACAACTTTCATTTTATTCATTTTGCCAGAATTTGAAGTTTACTATGCCAAAATTGTGGTTTTTCATCTCTGGCCAGTTAGTGCATAGCTATAGGCCTTAGTCTCTTTTCTCCCGTTGTTTTCAGCGTAGAACCCTGACTTTGCGACGCCATCCCGGGCTCGTCCTTTGTCGGATTTCATCGTTTTTGGTCTCGTTAAAATGATGAGATCGAGATCTTTAACCATGCAAAGTTTGGTTTAGATCTGGGTGCATTAGATACTTCGTTTCTATTGCCGAAGTAGCACCCAGAAACTGTTTTACAATAGTGATCATTTTCAGTTATCGTCGGACCAACTTTGAAACATTGTTGTTTCTTCGTTTCAAGTCGAAACCAAACGATTCTTGTTACATATCAAAGTAGGAGTACTTTACTACGCTCCTGCAAATTTTCATCAAGATCTTAGTTCATTTGACCCTTCGACCATGTCGTCGAAGTTGGACCTTTACACTGTTTTGA
Source organism: Allium fistulosum (assembly GCA_030737815.1). NCBI lineage: Eukaryota > Viridiplantae > Streptophyta > Magnoliopsida > Asparagales > Amaryllidaceae > Allium > Allium fistulosum. Next base: position 1,398,198,135 of record CM060902.1, read on the forward strand.
CACAGTAAAGTTTTATGATTTTTGTCCGAATTTGAGACGACGCCGTTTCTTCGTTTCAAGTCGGAATTTCCCGATTCTTTTTGCTGTTTGGAGCAGGGATGTTGGACTATATGTCCACAAATTTTCATGCCATTCGGATTCAGTTTGCTGGTCCGAATAATTTTCCGAACTTGGGTTCACGTCATTTTTGGACTATTTTCCAACACTTATTTTCAGTGATTTTCTGGTTTTATTGATTTCTTTGAGATTTGTCTCTAGATTTCGTACACGGGTTTTATGAATTATTTTCAAAGGATTTTTCACTCCTAAATGGCTTTAGAAATTATTATATAATATTATTTTTAATAATTAAATTTATTACTCCATAATAGGAGAGTTTTCAAAAGCCGTTTTAAAGTTATTTCAAAATCAATTATAAATCCGTTTCGCACCATTATTTTCTATAATAAAAATCTCACACTCACTTTTTAGCACGTCGAGCGAAGTGGAAAGGTGCTTAAACGGTTAGGAAATCTCCGGCCTATGGAACCGTGTGTATTTCCTTTCCGGTTAATCCCCGACCTATTCGATTGATCGTTTTGACCTTTGGGTCTAGTTTACCGATGATACGAGGTGGACTTTTTATTGTTTGGAGTGTGAGCTTGCTATTGGTTAGTAAACCGTTTAGTGAGAACGTGGGGTATGGGACTCATTGTTAACACTTTACGGGTTCCTCTCCAAGAAGTTAGTGACACATTAGCCTCTGGGCGGCCAGTACTGGACCTCTGGGTCACCACGCCTCTGGGCAACCGTCTCTGGACACCTGCTCTATGGAGCAGTTTATTTTTCGGCATGCGCCTCTGGGCCTTTATCCTTCTGGGAAGGATCTTGCCGTCTCGCGCGTTCCGCATCTGTGCGAGTGATCGATTACAACTCTACAGTACTTGGCAACAACGACTCTGGTCGGTGCACGTGCAATATTGGTATTATTTGATGATTTTTATATCCATTCGAGTACCGCCATTCGGTGTTGGTTCTATGGAACCATACGATGTAAGTGCGATTACCTTGTAGATTCACAGTGTCTCTGGACACTGCTTTTCAGTGTTGGATTTCATTGACTTTTCAGTATATCCCCATTGCTCTTTGGAGCATCGATCTTTGCTTGGGCATTGATTACAAACTCTGGTCACTCTTGGGATTATTGCCTATGGGCATCTTTTTATAGCTTTGGCTACGCCGATGATATGAGGCGATTTTATTTATTCTACACTTTGGTGTTGATTTCTCTTTGGAGATTTTTATTGTTTATTGATGATTAGGGATCGTCATTATATTCATGTGGTTCATAATATACTTCTCTTTGGATAAGTACTGTTTTATTTATGTACCGCATTACTATATATCTCAGTTATTACTGATTGTTTAGCTAGCCTGACCCGAGTGTTTTCGCTCGGGTCAGACCGAGTTGTTTCAGGTTAGGTCTCTGGACTTAGCTTCTGTGCTTCCGCTTGGACATTATCTGCTATGCTGATAGATAGCGCTTTTATTTGTCCACTATTCCGCTACTCTGTTATTATTCAGACTTTGATATGTACATATTTTGACACACATGTGTGGGCAGTGGCTTTGTACCCACTTATAGTATTTGGATCTGTATTGACGATGTATTGTTCTGGGATTTTATATCTGTTATGTGATTCTGTTCTGTGATATTTTATCATTTATTATTATGCTTTGTCCTGATAGATCTTTAGCCATTTGTAATTTCGTTATAAGTATTTACCGAATATGTCGAACCACTTGAAAAAAATATATAAATACCATCTTTTCGACGTATTCAGTAGATAGTTATAGCTTGATTACAAATGGTCGCTTCCACTATACTCTATTCTCCTCTTTAACAGACAGTATTACTCCCGTAATACTCTTTGTTACAGTGGGTCTCAGAGAGGGGCGTTACAGCTTGGTATCAGAGCCTGGTTTCAGGAATAAGCATAATAAACACAGAACAGATACACTTAGTACAATACATTTTAAATTAGATCCGAATTAAATCAAATCCCTTCCTTATGTTTATTGATAGATAAGTTAGGAATATGTATAGGAATCCGTTATATTCCGTAGTATTCCTTAATTAATTATCTATCATTGAATCATGTCTAACTCTAATTTTCGTTACGACATGTTTGACCAATTGAGCGGTGCGAAAGTCTTCTCTCAGCTTGACCTTGCCACCGGATTCCATCAGCTACGAGTCATGGAAGACAGCATTCCTCTTACATCATTTCGCACTCGTTATGGTTCTTTTGAGTGGTTGGTCATGCCGTTCAGCTTGACGAACGCTCCGGCTTTCTTTGTCGATCTTATGAATCGAGTATTCTGGGAATACATCGATAGATTCGTTCTGGTTTTCATTGACGATATTCTTATTTATTCTAGATCCGAGGCAGAGCATGCTCATCATTTGCAGATCGTCTTGGATACTCTTCGTCAGCATCAGCTTAAGGCCAAGCTCTCCAAGTGCCATTTTTGGGAGAGCAAGGTCAAGTTCTTGGGCCATATTGTATCATCTGAGGGTATTTCTGTCCATCCTGCCAAGATCGAAGCTATTCAGAAATGGAAGCAGCCTGAGAACGTTCATGATATACGCAGCTTCCTTGGGCTGGTGGGTTATTACCGTCGATTTATCAAGGATTTCTCTCGTGTTGCACTTCCCCTCACGACTCTGACTCGTAAGGGGTTCGCTTTATTTGGTCTGATAAGTGTGAAGTTTCTTTCCAGCGATTGAAGGAACTTCTCACTCATGCTCCTATCCTTGTAGTTCCTGAGAGTAACCAGGATCTTGTTGTTTACACCGACGCTTGTGGTAGCGGCCTCGGTGCTGTGCTTATGCAGAAAGATTGGGTAGTTGCTTATGCTTCTAGGCAGCTACGTCCGAATGAGATTCGCTATCCGACTCATGATCTTGAGTTGGCAGCTATCATCTTTGCTTTGAAGATGTGGCGTCACTTTCTATTAGGCGAACGCTTCACTCTTTACACCGATCACAAGTCGCTGAAGTATTTATTCAGTCAGAAGGATCTCAATATGAGGCAGCAGAGATGGCTTGAGTTTCTCGCCTCATATGACTTAGACATTCAGTATACCCCTGGCAAGGGTAATCGTGTGGCCGATGCACTCATTCGCAAACACTGCAGTAGTTTGTATGATGATAGCCGAGTGGGATATTCTTGAGACTCTTACTATGTGTGAGATTAGAAATCGAGCTCCGTCTTTTGATCCTCAGATATTGTTATTCAGCTTGGAAGCTCGACCTATTCTATTGGATCGCATTGCCCATGCTCAGCGGCAGGATCCAGACTTGTTAAGATATATTCATCTCCTTGAGTTGGGATCCAGTGATGAGACATTGTCGGATTATTCTATTGATTCTCATCGGTGTCTTCGCAGGAAGAACCGTATTTTGGTACCATCTGATTTATCACTTAGGCGTGACATTTTAGACGAGTGTCATCGCACTAAGTACACTATACATCCCAGGTCGAGTAAGATGTATGCCGACATGTGTCGCCTATTTTATTGGGAGGGCATGAAGAGTGATGTTGCAAGTTATGTAAGCCGTTGCATGACTTGTCAACAGATCAAAGCTGAGCATCAGCGTCCATCTGGTCTTCTTCAGCCGCTAGAGATTCCATTGTGGAAATGGGATCAGATATCCATCGATTTTATTGACGGTCTGCCTCGATCGAGGTCAGGCCATACTTCTATTTGGGTCATCGTCGATCGCTTGACCAAATCAGCTCATTTCATTCCTATTAAGTCCACTCGGACTGCTCCTCAGCTTGCCAAGCTATATGTGAAGGAAGTCGTTCGACTTCATGGTATTCCTAGCTCTACCATCTGTGATCGAGACACTATCTTTACTAGTCACTTCTGGAAGTGCCTACAGTCAGTTTTGGGCTCAAAGCTGAATTTCTCGACTGCTTATCATCCTCAGACCGACGGTCATACGGAGAGGGTGAATCGTGTTTTAGAGGATCTTTTGCGCTGTTGTATTCTGGATTTCGGAGGTAGTTGGGAGGATCACTTACCGCTTGTAGAGTTCTCCTACAACAACAGCTTTCAGTCTAGTATTGACATGGCTCCTTTCGAGGCTCTTTACGGAAGGCCATGTCGCTCTCCTGCTTGTTGGTTAGAATCTGGCGAGAAGCTCATTCTTGGTCCAGATTCAGTTCGGGAATCTTCTGAGAAGATTAATCTTATTCATTAGAGAATGAAAGAGGCGCAGAACCGTCAGAAATCCTACGCGGACTACCGTAGGAAGCCTCTTGAGTTCTCCATTGGTGATCATGTCTTTATTCGGATATCTCCTATGAAAGGGGTTGTGCGTTTCAGCTCTACAGGGAAGTTGGCTCCTCGCTATGTTGGACCATTTCCTATTACGGAACGCATTGGCCCCGTGGCTTATCGAGTGGCTCTACCTGCTCACTTCTCTGGAATATACGACGTGTTCCATGTTTCCCAGCTTCGCATGCGTGTCCGCGATCCTGATTCTATCATTGAGCCGCATGCTGTGCCTAATTTAGAGATCTTACCTGATTTATCTTTGGAGCAACAACCTCTTCGTGTGCTTGATTCGGAGGTTAGACGCCTTCGCAACAAAGAGGTCCCACTCGTGAAGGTTCAATGGTCACCGAATCCTAAGGACTGCACTTGGGAGACCAGAGAATCTATCGAACGCTCTTATCCTGGCTTTCTCCCATCTTCTTCTACGGGTGAGAATTCTCTATTTTATCTCTATCACTTCTTTTGTGGATTTGACGTTATAGACGACATCTATCTTAAGGAATTGCGAGGACGCAATTTTCTTAAGGGGGGAGTCTGTTACAACCTGGGATTTGCATTACCAATTAATAAATAAAAGTTAGGATTTTTATTTATTTTAATGAAGCATAAAAGGATTTGGAATAACAAAATTTATTTGAAAAAGGCTATTTTAATTAAATGCGAAATATGGGATTTTAAAATGAGGATAAAATGTTATTTTGGAAAGTTAAATATTTTAGGAGAGATTTTAAAACGGGTTTGGATAAGAAAAATGAGTTTTATAAATATATATGAACACTTAGACTAATTTTTGGAAACATGTAAATAACTCTCTTCTTATTGGGTTACTAAACCTAACCCAATAACCCACCCTAAACCTCCTCTATAAATTATCTCAAACTCTCCAAACCTCATTCATTCATCCCTAATCAAAACCCTAATCATTTCCTAAAGCTTTCATAACAAAAATGGCCTCTATCTTCATCTCCTTCTAGTTTTAGCTTATGCAAGTCATTCTATGCAAAGGTAATGCAAATACTCACCTCAAATCTTTTTTTATATCTTTTTCATTTCTGAAATTTATTTGGTAACACATGTTTTATGTGTTTTTTTGATCTTATAGCCTCCTAATCATCTTTTGCTAACTTGGGTTGATGTTATAGTAGTCTTTGTTGCTTTCTAGAGAGGTATATTGCTAAAAACCTCTTCTAATATGTGTTTAATCATCTTTTGATTCCGGTAATCAGTTAGTAACACATGTTTTATTATGTAACATGTGAATCATAGCTCTTTGATCAACTTTGCTTTCATTTTGGGGTGTGCACATAAGGTACTTGTAGTATATGCTAGCTGAAATTATAATTAGTTTATTGTTGTTAGTAAATTAGGCATATCTCATTCATCTTAAATCGGAATTAAGATTTACTTGAAGTTCTGGAAAGCTTATTCTGTACCCTATAACTTTTCAGTTTTGCGCTTTGCCTAATTTTGAGGTTTGAATGGTCGAAATCATGCTTGTTTGTCGCTGACCTGACAACAAACTACAGGGTTGATAAAATAAAAACCTGAAATTGATTTGGCCATAAGTTACTCGTTTCTTATCCAAATCTAATAATTTTGGATGTTATGGAAATCTTAGATTTAGAGCTAAAACTTCATGTTTTGAGTTTCATGAAATTTCGAAGTTAATTTGGTCAAAACTGTGCATTCTTACCACTGTCCCGAGAGCACAACGACAGTGATATAAAAATTAGATCTGAGAATTGTTATAGTCATAGAATTTTCATCTCTTGTTGGAATTTGACGATCTTGGTCATTCCGGAAAGTTTAGAAACTAAGCTACAACTTTCATTTTATTCATTTTGCCAGAATTTGAAGTTTACTATGCCAAAATTGTGTTTTTTCATCTCTGGCCAGTTAGTGCATAGCTATAGGCCTTAGTCTCTTTTCTCCCGTTGTTTTCAGCGTAGAACCCCGACTTTGCGACGCCATCCCGGGCTCGTCCTTTGTCGGATTTCATCGTTTTTGGTCTCGTTAAAATTATGAGATCGAGATCTTTAACCATGCAAAGTTTGGTTTAGATCTGGGTGCATTAGATACTTCGTTTCTATTGCCGAAGTAGCACCCAGAAACTGTTTTACAATAGTGATCATTTTCAGTTATCGTCGGACCAACTTTGAAACATTGTCGTTTCTTCGTTTCAAGTCGAAACCGAACGATTCTTGTTGCATATCAAAGTAGGAGTACTTTACTACGCTCCTACAAATTTTCATCAAGATCTGAGTTCATGTGACCCTTCGACCATGTCGTCGAAGTGGGACCTTTACACTGTTTTGACACAGTAAAGTTTTATGATTTTTGTCCGACTTTGATACGACGCCGATTCTTCGTTTCAAGTCGGAATTTCCCGATTCTTTTTGTAGTTTGGAGCAGGGATGTTGGACTATATGTCTACAAATTTTCATGCCATTCGGATTCAGTTTGCTAGTCCGAATAATTTTCCGAACTTGGGTTCACGTCATTTTTGGACTATTTTCCAACACTTATTTTCAGTGATTTTCTGGTTTTATTGATTTCTTTGAGATTTGTCTCTAGATTTCGTACACGGGTTTTATGAATTATTTTCAAAGGATTTTTCACTCCTAAATGGCTTTAGAAATTATTATATAATATTATTTTTAATTATTAAATTTATTACTCCATAATAGGAGAGTTTTCAAAAGCCGTTTTAAAGTTATTTCAAAATCAATTATAAATCCGTTTCGCACCATTATTTTCTATAATAAAAATCTCACACTCACTTTTTAGCACGTCGAGCGAAGTGGAAAGGTGCTTAAACGGTTAGGAAATCTCCGGCCTATGGAACCGTGTGTATTTCCTTTCCGGTTAATCCCCGACCTATTCGATTGATCGTTTTGACCTTTGGGTCTAGTTTACCGATGATACGAGGTGGACTTTTTATTTTTTGGAGTGTGAGCTTGCTATTGGTTAGAAAACCGTTTTGTGCGAACGTGGGGTATGGGACTCATTGTTAACACTTTACGGGTTCCTCTCCAAGAAGTTAGTGACACATTAGCCTCTGGGCGGCCAGTACTGGACCTCTAGGTCACCACGCCTCTGGGCAACCGTCTCTGGACACCTGCTCTATGGAGCAGTTTATTTTTCGGCATGCGCCTCTGGGCCTTTATCCTTCTGGGAAGGATCTTGCCGTCTCGCGCATTCCGCATCTGTGCGAGTGATCAATCATAACTCTACAGTACTTGGCAACAACGACTCTGGTCGGTGCACGTGCAATATTGGTATTATTTGATGATTTTTATATCCATTCGAGTACCGCCATTCGGTGTTGGTTCTATGGAACCATACGATGTAAGTGCGATTACCTTGTGGATTCACAGTGTCTCTGGACACTGCTTTTCAGTGTTGGATTTCATTGACTTTTCAGTATATCCCCATTGCTCTTTGGAGCATCGATCTTTGCTTGGGCATTGATTACAGACTCTGGTCACTCTTGGGATTATTGCCTATGGGCATCTTTTTATAGCTTTGGCTACGCCGATGATATGAGGCGATTTTATTTATTCTACACTTTGGTGTTGATTTCTCTTTGGAGATTTTTATTGTTTATTGATGATTAGGGATCGTCATTATATTCATGTGGTTCATAATATACTTCTCTTTGGATAAGTACTGTTTTATTTATGTACCGCATTACTATATATCTCAGTTATTACTGATTGTTTAGCTAGCCTGACCCGAGTGTTTTCGCTCGGGTCAGACCGAGTTGTTTCAGGTTAGGTCTCTGGACTTAGCTTCTGTGCTTCCGCTTGGACATTATCTGCTATGCTGATAGATAGCGCTTTTATTTGTCCACTATTCCGCTACTCTGTTATTATTCAGACTTTGATATGTACATATTTTGACCCACATGTGTGGGCAGTGGCTTTGTACCCACTTATAGTATTTGGATCTGTATTGACGATGTATTGTTCTGGGATTTTATATCTGTTATGTGATTCTGTTCTGTGATGTTTTATCATTTATTATTATGCTTTGTCCTGATAGATCTTTAGCCATTTGTAATTTCATTATAAGTATTTACCGAATATGTCGAACCACTTGAAAAAAATATATAAATACCATCCTTTCGACGTATTCAGTAGATAGTTATAGCTTGATTACAAATGGTCGCTTCCACTATACTCTATTCTCCGCTTTAACAGACAGTATTACTCCCGTAATACTCTTTGTTACAGTGGGTCTCAGAGAGGGGCGTTACAGCTTGGTATCAGAGCCTGGTTTCAGGAATAAGCATAATAAACACAGAACAGATACACTTAGTACAATACATTTTAAATTAGATCCGAATTAAATCAAATCCCTTCCTTATGTTTATTGATAGATAAGTTAGGAATATGTATAGGAATCCGTTATATTCCGTAGTATTCCTTAATTAATTATCTATCATTGAATCATGTCTAACTCTAATTTTCGTTACGACATGTTTGACCAATTGAGCGGTGCGAAAGTCTTCTCTCAGCTTGACCTTGCCACCGGATTCCATCAACTACGAGTCATGGAAGACAGCATTCCTCTTACATCATTTCGCACTCGTTATGGTTCTTTTGAGTGGTTGGTCATGCCGTTCAGCTTGACGAACGCTCCGGCTTTCTTTGTCGATCTTATGAATCGAGTATTCTGGGAATACATCGATAGATTCGTTCTGGTTTTCATTGACGATATTCTTATTTATTCTAGATCCGAGGCAGAGCATGCTCATCATTTGCAGATCGTCTTGGATACTCTTCGTCAGCATCAGCTTAAGGCCAAGCTCTCCAAGTGCCATTTTTGGGAGAGCAAGGTCAAGTTCTTGGGCCATATTGTATCATCTGAGGGTATTTCTGTCCATCCTGCCAAGATCGAAGCTATTCAGAAATGGAAGCAGCCTGAGAACGTTCATGATATACGCAGCTTCCTTGGGCTGGTGGGTTATTACCGTCGATTTATCAAGGATTTCTCTCGTGTTGCACTTCCCCTCACGACTCTGACTCGTAAGGGGTTCGCTTTATTTGGTCTGATAAGTGTGAAGTTTCTTTCCAGCGATTGAAGGAACTTCTCACTCATGCTCCTATCCTTGTAGTTCCTGAGAGTAACCAGGATCTTGTTGTTTACACCGACGCTTGTGGTAGCGGCCTCGGTGCTGTGCTTATGCAGAAAGATTGGGTAGTTGCTTATGCTTCTAGGCAGCTACGTCCGAATGAGATTCGCTATCCGACTCATGATCTTGAGTTGGCAGCTATCATCTTTGCTTTGAAGATGTGGCGTCACTTTCTATTAGGCGAACGCTTCACTCTTTACACCGATCACAAGTCGCTGAAGTATTTATTCAGTCAGAAGGATCTCAATATGAGGCAGCAGAGATGGCTTGAGTTTCTCGCCTCATATGACTTAGACATTCAGTATACCCCTGGCAAGGGTAATCGTGTGGCCGATGCACTCATTCGCAAACACTGCAGTAGTTTGTATGATGATAGCCGAGTGGGATATTCTTGAGACTCTTACTATGTGTGAGATTAGAAATCGAGCTCCGTCTTTTGATCCTCAGATATTGTTATTCAGCTTGGAAGCTCGACCTATTCTATTGGATCGCATTGCCCATGCTCAGCGGCAGGATCCAGACTTGTTAAGATATATTCATCTCCTTGAGTTGGGATCCAGTGATGAGACATTGTCGGATTATTCTATTGATTCTCATCGGTGTCTTCGCAGGAAGAACCGTATTTTGGTACCATCTGATTTATCACTTAGGCGTGACATTTTAGACGAGTGTCATCGCACTAAGTACACTATACATCCCAGGTCGAGTAAGATGTATGCCGACATGTGTCGCCTATTTTATTGGGAGGGCATGAAGAGTGATGTTGCAAGTTATGTAAGCCGTTGCATGACTTGTCAACAGATCAAAGCTGAGCATCAGCGTCCATCTGGACTTCTTCAGCCGCTAGAGATTCCATTGTGGAAATGGGATCAGATATCCATCGATTTTATTGACGGTCTGCCTCGATCGAGGTCAGGCCATACTTCTATTTGGGTCATCGTCGATCGCTTGACCAAATCAGCTCATTTCATTCCTATTAAGTCCACTCGGACTGCTCCTCAGCTTGCCAAGCTATATGTGAAGGAAGTCGTTCGACTTCATGGTATTCCTAGCTCTATCGTCTGTGATCGAGACACTATCTTTACTAGTCACTTCTGGAAGTGCCTACAGTCAGCTTTGGGCTCAAAGCTGAATTTCTCGACTGCTTATCATCCTCAGACCGACGGTCATACGGAGAGGGTGAATCGTGTTTTAGAGGATCTTTTGCGCTGTTGTATTCTGGATTTCGGAGGTAGTTGGGAGGATCACTTACCGCTTGTAGAGTTCTCCTACAACAACAGCTTTCAGTCTAGTATTGGCATGGCTCCTTTCGAGGCTCTTTACGGAAGGCCATGTCGCTCTCCTGCTTGTTGGTTAGAATCTGGCGAGAAGCTCATTCTTGGTCCAGATTCAGTTCGGGAATCTTCTGAGAAGATTATTGTTATTCGTCAGAGAATAAAAGAAGCGCAGAACCGTTAGAAATCCTACGCGGACAACCGTAGGAAGCCTCTTGAGTTCTCCATTGGTGATCATGTCTTTATTCGGATATCTCCTATGAAAGGGGTTGTGCGTTTCAGCTCTATAGGGAAGTTGGCTCCTCGCTATGTTGGACCATTTCCTATTACGGAACGCATTGGCCCCATGGCTTATCGAGTGGCTCTACCTGCTCACTTCTCTGGAATATACGACGTGTTCCATGTTTCCCAGCTTCGCATGCGTGTCCGCGATCCTGATTCTATCATTGAGCCGCATGCTGTGCCTAATTTAGAGATCTTACCTGATTTATCTTTGGAGCAACAACCTCTTCGTGTGCTTGATTCGGAGGTTAGACGCCTTCGCAACAAAGTGGTCCCACTCGTGAAGATTCAATGGTCACCGAATCCTAAGGACTGCACATGGGAGACCAGAGAATCTATCGAACGCTCTTATCCTGGCTTTCTCCCATCTTCTTCTACGGGTGAGAATTCTCTATTTTATCTCTATCACTTCTTTTGTGGATTTGACGTTATAGACGACATCTATCTTAAGGAATTGCGGGGACGCAATTTTCTTAAGGGGGGGAGTCTGTTACAACCTGGGATTTGCATTACCAATTAATAAATAAAAGTTAGGATTTTTATTTATTTTAATGAAGCATAAAAGGATTTGGAATAACAAAATTTATTTGAAAAAGGCTATTTTAATTAAATGGGAAATATGGGATTTTAAAATGAGGATAAAATGTTATTTTGGAAAGTTAAATATTTTAGGAGAGATTTTAAAACGGGTTTGGATAAGAAAAATGAGTTTTATAAATATATATGAACACTTAGACTAATTTTTGGAAACATGTAAATAACTCTCTTCTTATTGGGTTACTAAACCTAACCCAATAACCCACCCTAAACCTCCTCTATAAATTATCTCAAACTCTCCAAACCTCATTCATTCATCCCTAATCAAAACCCTAATCATTTCCTAAAGCTTTCATAACAAAAATGGCCTCTATCTTCATCTCCTTCTAGTTTTAGCTTATGCAAGTCATTCTATGCAAAGGTAATGCAAATACTCACCTCAAATCTTTTTTTATATCTTTTTCATTTCTGAAATTTATTTGGTAACACATGTTTTATGTGTTTTTTTGATCTTATAGCCTCCTAATCATCTTTTGCTAACTTGGGTTGATGCTATAGTAGTCTTTGTTGCTTTCTAGAGAGGTATATTGCTAAAAACCTCTTCTAATATGTGTTTAATCATCTTTTGATTCCGGTAATCAGTTAGTAACACATGTATTATTATGTAACATGTGAATCATAGCTCTTTGATCATCTTTGCTTTCATTTTGGGGTGTGCACATAAGGTACTTGTAGTATATGCTAGCTGAAATTATAATTAGTTTATTGCTGTTAGTAAATTAGGCATATATCATTCATCTTAAATCGGAATTAAGATTTTCTTGAAGTTCTGGAAAGCTTATTCTGTACCCTATAACTTTTATGTTTTGTGCTTTGCCTAATTTTGAGGTTTGAATGGTCGAAATCATGCTTGTTTGTCGCTGACCTGACAACAAACTACAGGGTTGATAAAATAAAACCCTGAAATTGATTTGGCCATAAGTTACTCGTTTCTTATCCAAATCTAATAATTTTGGATGTTCTGCAAAGCTTAGATTTAGTGCTAAAACTTTCATATTTTGAGTTTCATGAAATTTCGAAGTTAATTTGGTCAAAACTGTGCATTCTTACCACTGTCCCGAGAGCACAACGACAGTGATATAAAAATTAGATCTGAGAATTGTTTTAGTCATAGAATTTTCATCTCTTGTCGGAATTTGACGATCTTGGTCATTCCGGAAAGCTTATTAACTAAGCTACAACTTTCATTTTATTCATTTTGCGAGAATTTGAAGTTTACTATGCCAAAATTGTGGTTTTTCATCTCTGGCCAGTTAGTGCATAGCTATAGGCCTTAGTCTCTTTTCTCCCGTTGTTTTCAGCGTAGAACCCCGACTTTGCGACGCCATCCCGGGCTCGTCCTTTGTCGGATTTCATCGTTTTTGGTCTCGTTAAAATGATGAGATCGAGATCTTTAACCATGCAAAGTTTGGTTTAGATCTGGGTGCATTAGATACTTCGTTTCTATTGCCGAAGTAGCACCCAGAAACTGTTTTACAATAGTGATCATTTTCAGTTATCGTCGGACCAACTTTGAAACATTGTCGTTTCTTCGTTTCAAGTCGAAACCGAACGATTCTTGTTGCATATCAAAGTAGGAGTACTTTACTACGCTCCTGCAAATTTTCATCAAGATCTGAGTTCATGTGACCCTTCGACCATGTCGTTGAAGTAGGACCTTTACACTATTTTGACACAGTAAAGTTTTATGATTTTTGTCCGACTTTGATACGACGCCGTTTCTTCGTTTCAAGTCGGAATTTCCCGATTCTTTTTGCAGTTTGGAGCAGGGATGTTGGACTATATGTCTACCAATTTTCATGCCATTCGGATTCAGTTTGCTGGTCCGAATAATTTTCCGAACTTGGGTTCACGTCATTTTTGGACTATTTTCCAACATAGAATATTTTCAGTGATTTTCTGGTTTTATTGATTTCTTTGAGATTTGTCTCTAGATTTCGTACACGGGTTTTATGAATTATTTTCAAAGGATTTTTCACTCCTAAATGGCTTTAGAAATTATTATATAATATTATTTTTAATTATTAAATTAATTACTCCATAATAGGAGAGTTTTCAAAAGCCGTTTTAAAGTGATTTCAAAATCAATTATAAATCCGTTTAGCACCATTATTTTCTATAATAAAAATCTCACACTCACTTTTTAGCACGTCGAGCGAAGTGGAAAGGTGCTTAAACGGTTAGGAAATCTCCGGCCTATGGAACCGTGTGTATTTCCTTTCCGGTTAATCCCCGACCTATTCGATTGATAGTTTTGACCTTTGGGTCTAGTTTACCGATGATACGAGGTGGACTTTTTATTGTTTGGAGTGTGAGCTTGCTATTGGTTAGTAAACCGTTTAGTGCGAACGTGGGGTATGGGACTCATTGTTAACACTTTACGGGTTCCTCTCCAAGAAGTTAGTGACACATTAGCCTCTGGGCGGCCAGTACTGGACCTCTGGGTCACCACGCCTCTGGGCAACCGTCTCTGGACACCTGCTCTATGGAGCAGTTTATTTTTCGGCATGCGCCTCTGGGCCTTTATCCTTCTGGGAAGGATCTTGCCGTCTCGCGCGTTCCACATCTGTGCGAGTGATCGATCATAACTCTACAGTACTTGGCAACAACGACTCTGGTCGGTGCACGTGCAATATTGGTATTATTTGATGATTTTTATATCCATTCGAGTACCGCCATTCGGTGTTGGTTCTATGGAACCATACGATGTAAGTGCGATTACCTTGTGGATTCACAGTGTCTCTGGACACTGCTTTTCAGTGTTGGATTTCATTGACTTTTCAGTATATCCCCATTGCTCTTTGGAGCATCGATCTTTGCTTGGGCATTGATTACAGACTCTGGTCACTCTTGGGATTATTGCCTATGGGCATCTTTTTATAGCTTTGGCTACGCCGATGATACGAGGCGATTTTATTTATTCTACACTTTGGTGTTGATTTCTCTTTGGAGATTTTTATTGTTTATTGATGATTAGGGATCGTCATTATATTCATGTGGTTCATAATATACTTCTCTTTGGATAAGTACTGTTTTATTTATGTACCGCATTACTATATATCTCAGTTATTACTGATTGTTTAGCTAGCCTGACCCGAGTGTTTTCGCTCGGGTCAGATCGAGTTGTTTCAGGTTAGGTCTCTGGACTTAGCTTCTGTGCTTCCGCTTGGACATTATCTGCTATGCTGATAGATAGCGCTTTTATTTGTCCACTATTCCGCTACTCTGTTATTATTCAAACTTTGATATTTACATATTTTGACCCACATGTGTGGGCAGTGGCTTTGTACCCACTTATAGTATTTGGATCTGTATTGACGATGTATTGTTCTGGGATTTTATATCTGTTATGTGATTCTGTTCTGTGATGTTTTATCATTTATTATTATGCTTTGTCCTGATAGATCTTTAGCCATTTGTAATTTCGTTATAAGTATTTACCGAATATGTCGAACCACTTGAAAAAAATATATAAATACCATCCTTTCGACGTATTCAGTAGATAGTTATAGCTTGATTACAAATGGTCGCTTCCACTATACTCTATTCTCCGCTTTAACAGACAGTATTACTCCCGTAATACTCTTTGTTACAATGGGTCTCAGAGAGGGGCGTTACAGCTTGGTATCAGAGCCTGGTTTCAGGAATAAGCATAATAAACACAGAACAGATACACTTAGTACAATACATTTTAAAAATAGAAAAATAGAAATAGAAACAAATCTGAATGCACAGAAAAATAGAAACATTTAAAAAATCTATATATATTTTAAAATCAAAAATTATTTTTAAACTCATATAAAAAATAAAATCTTTATATATATTATATTTCAAAATCATTTTTCCCTTTTTCTTTTCTTTCTTAAAACACATCTAATAAAAAATCAAATATCTATGTTTTATAAAAATCAACATTCTTTCTATATGTATACATATAAGCTACTCAAATCGTATAGCAAACAAATATACTTCATATATTATATTTTAAAATAAAATAAATATCCAATCTGAATGCACAGAAAAATAAAAACAAATATATATATATATATATATATATCTACAAAGCTTGGCTGTAAAAATAATATAAACAAATAGAAATAGACATATATAATAAAAGCAAAAATAATATACATATATACGCTACTTGTTTATACTTTAAATATCAATATTCCTTAAAAGCAATATTCTTTTCTATATATACACATATATACGCTACTCAAAAATCATATAGAAACCATATATATAAGCAATAAAACACACACACACACATACACACACATATATATATACACACACATACATGCGCAGACTATAAGATCTGCAGAAAATTTGTATATGGAAACAAAGGTATATGCGGCTTCTTAAACTTATATACACAACCTATATATATACAAACCAATATTATAATTCTTAACACATATCTTAAAAATCAAAGTATATATATAATATATATATATATAAAAACTGCTATGGGTGGACGTGTGAAGTGGATCTGACTGCGATGGCGTTTGTCGAGCGGAGGAAGGTGAGGCGGTGGAAAATGGAAGGGTGTGACATGCTGGGTTGTTTGGCCTGATGCGTGTGTATGTGGAGCTTGGTAATGTGGCAGCTTCTCGGCAAGATATAAGGAATTGTATATATATATATATATATATATATATATATATATATATAAATTTGCAAGAGGAGTAGCGGCTGGAGGCTTGGCATGGGGAGATGGTTGGTAAGCTGCTTGTGGTCAGGGACAGATGGGTCTATTATATTAGAAGGACGTGGGTTATCAAGGAGGGGCTGCAGGCTGCGGCCACGTGGAGGTGTAGGTGCGGCTACACGAGCTGGCGGTGGGGTGTTTGGTGATATGTGGGTTGTTTAGGGGTGGAGATGTAAGCGTTTGGATCGGTAGTGTGGGGTTGTGTGCAAGGTGAGGGGGAAGAGCAACCTTTGTGTGTTCGGCAATAGGCCTAGCAGAGAAGAGAGGAGCAGGGTAAAGGTTTCAATAACAGCGAATTATATATGAACTATATTATAGTATAATTTTTTTTAGAACGATTAAGGTATGTAAAAAACCAAAATGAAACTACAAATATCAATTGAAATGATGGAATTGTAAAAGTCAAGCATTGATTTCTGAAATTAATAAATACTAGTGGCTGTTTATTTCAGCCGTTTGAGAATTTGAATGGACACAGAATATCAAAAGCTCAAAATGGATATCGATACGGCTAACCGGTTTCATGGATTTCGCCATGTACCGGACTCTGAAATACACAATTGAATATACTGCGGAGATCAGCACGATGAAACGAATAGAATGGTACACATATATTAGCGATACGACCATCCTATCAAAAGTCAATATTTGCTGCCAAAATGCTGCTAATTTGCCGAAAGTAAGATAAACGGAGCTATAGTAGTCCAAATTTGGCGAAACGAAATATGACGTCTCACTCAGAATACGACCTACATTTTTATGTAAAAAATATTCAGGTTTGAAAAACAATTAATTTACAACAAATTAACTGATTTTAAATTGAAAACTACACAACAGAATTTACTTACATATTTTTCAATAAAAATTTACCATTTGCTATGTTTAGATAGACGTATTACAAATATCAAATTTTCATTGTTAAATTTAATTATTTTATTTTCAAGAAAAAATTCAGTAAATTACGTTATAGAACTCGCTAAAATTTCTGGGTCGTTACATAATATATACATATATCTTATTAATTAAATTTTATTTATTTATTCAATTCTAATTTTTATTAGTTAACCCATATGCAACTAATTTATTTTAGTTTGAATATAATTTCTAAAATTTTATAGTATTCATTTTAAACATTTTAAAATGGTTAATTAATTATAATTGATTGTTTTTTATGTGTATATATCAATATATGTACACATTTTAACTAATTAACTTTTCATTAATTTTATTTAACAAAATTAATTTAATTAGGCAATTTAATTAAATATTTTAGTTAATTTTAATTTTAATTAAATTTATCCAAAAAGATTTTAAGATTAATAAATAACTGCAACAATTATATTATACACATATATTATGCAGAATCTAATGAAGCGACATCTCGATGAATCTAGACTTCAAGATGATGAAGAGATAGATCAGAAAGCTCAAGAGATGTCAAGAACGATGAAGAGATGAAGTTCCAGATGTTTGGATAAGATTTTCAACATGTGTTTAAATCTTTCACGAATATTCATATTCTCATGCCATCTTTGGAACTTGATCCATATAGGCAATACAAATAGCAGTAGGTACTCTTGTTGTCTAATAAGCAGTTTTTAGATTCCTAAATTTTTTCATGCATCACGTTCTTATCAGTTTACTAATGGATCATTGGCGACAACGTAACAGAGTTGTTCATGGGTGAGTGCGATATTAAGATTCCTTAACCTGCCTTTGTAGTTTTCTCCGGTTAGTACGTTCTTCTCAAAAAATAGCTTCATAGTTCTCATTTGATCAATGCAAATCCATTATAATAAATTATATATACATAAGTCTTATACTAGTTAGATTGCATTATTATATTTATGTAGTAATAAGGTTGCCTTTGAGTTCTAATTTTAAATTGTTTTGACTTTTTTAAATAATAAAATTTATTATTTTAATCAACCAGCCAACAAAAAGATATTTTCTTTTTAATTCAATGAAATTCAAAGTAATTTTATTTTGAATATTTCAAAATTTCAAATTGTGTTTGACCTTTTAAACAAAATAAAAAATGATTTTTTTACTGAAATTGTTAGCTTTAAAAATATTTTGTCACTAATATATACGATAACACACAAACATACATATATACATACATACATATACGTATGTATGTATATTTATTTTTGAACCTTAAAAAACATTTTTTACTATTAGAAACCAAAGCCATCTTTTTTTTATTAAAAATCGAAAAATGTATTAATAGTTTAAATGTATAAAATGTTTATTTTAATACATACATACATATATATAATTTCAGATTCAAAAATAATTTTTTCAAAACCAAAATAATTTGATAAATATATTATATATATTTAAAATATTTTATATATTAATTAATTATTAAAATCGGTTTTGATTTTTTTTAAATCAAGGTCAAAATATAATAGCAAGCATATTTGAATGTATATATGTATAGATTATTGAATACATTTAAAATAAACGATTACCTCCTCCTTACGATCTTGTCGATTATCGAACTCCTCCATTATTGGTTATTTCCTCGATCTCCTTGGTTATGGGTTTTAACTTCTCTCCATGGCTTCATCAATGTCTATTAGAGGCTAAGGTTAGGCTAGTTTAGTATATAGAAAATGAGAAGGGGCCTAGCAATTTAAAGCTAACTAGATAATAAATATCCACCCATTTTCTCTCAAACCATAGGAGACTAAGTCCTCTTGGTCTCCTCTTGCTATTGGAGGCCCCTATATAGGCATGTTCAGGCTTTTGATCAACCGACCAAAATGATTTAACATATTAAATTATTTATTTAATTCACTTTTCCAAAATCGTTCGATTGTCAATTAAATCAATGTACAACTTTTATACTTTGTTTTAAATTTCTTTTCAAGCTTTAAATAAATAATTAAAATTCCATTAAAATTTAATATAATATTTGTATTTAATTTTTTTAGTTTATAACATTTATAAATTAATTTTACATTGGTCGAATTTGGCAATAACTAACAACTTGGTTATGTCGAATCTTTAGTGTGAACTCAATCCTCAGTTTATATTTAACCAATTTAAACACCAAAGCATGTACAGATTTTTCTTAAGTACATTTTGAGGATAAGTTCAAGACTTATGGATCATTTAGGTGAAATTCAATTTCTAATTTATAATAAGCTCTCCTAGTAACAACATTTTGTACGCAAATTATTTTCATTAACACCGTGTCACTTATATGTTGGTATAAAGTCAAAAAATCTACAAATATCCTTATTTAATTGCTTTTATCACTTTAAAGTCCTTAGTGCAATCTAATAATATTTATTGTTTAATCAATTTACTCTTGTTGGAGATTTTGACTTTAAGCTGACTGCCAATTACGGTGATACTAACCTTCTACAACGAAGGAGATGGATCTTCTCTTAGGTAGTGTTTCACTCCATGTAGTTTAACATATACCTTACTCTTGCCGTAGCATGGTTTCTATACCAAGTAATTAACCCTAATCAAAGTATACCTTGTTACTTAAGATCAACAATACCCTCAAGTCAAAAGAGTACTGTATGTTGTTACCATGTGATCTTATATTTTGACTTAGTTGTATTAACCTATAAAAATCTCTCATTGAGTTATTCTATGATTTCTCTAAATAACTATATGTACGTAAGCCCTTAGTGTCCATAACAATCATAAGTAATTCAGTGCCAATTATATGGAGAGCGTTACGCACACTAGTCCTGACGGATGTATCGACATATTTTCCTTACATCTTGGTTAGGAACATTTAAGGAGTTAGTGTTTATAAATTGATTCAATGCTCATGGTTATGAATACATTTGCAATTGCAATCGATAAAACATTTCTCCAAAGGATTTTCTACTTATATATGTTTAACGTAGTTAATTCATCATTTATATCTCTAAATAACAAAAGACATAAAAGAAAATAAAATCAAAAGCACAGTTTATTTAGAACAAGATTTTGTACAAAGTTAAGTTTATATAACTATGTATATTATTTCTCCTAAGGCACACCCTTAACTCTATCAAGTTTTGAGATTGAACTTTGGATGGAGAGTCCAAGCTAGCATAAAATCGACTTTGTGATCCATATTATATTATTTCCTTCATTTATATGTTCTTTAACTATATACATTCATTCATCTTCGATCCAAGCATTGTGATATTACAGTGGTGTAAGGTCCTGGTATTCTACCAATCATAACAACATCCTAGAACTATGGCTAACAAAAGAAAGAATACAATCACTGCATACCTAGCAATAAAGAATGATACTCATGGTACAATGCTACTATAAAGGCAACCACAAGCGATAATAAGGCATCACAACATGATTTTCACAATTTAGTTAAATTTTGTGGTTAAATTTTGGATAAGTACAAACACATTAATAAAATATGTTGGATTAATAAGGTAGCTGAATAGTAAAAAAATAGAGGTAGTCAAGTTGAAAGGCAAATAAGTAATTTTAGAGGAAGAATTGTAAAAATCATAAAATTGTCGTGGAAAAGTACTCAACTATAAGAGCTTAATGAGAAAATCAAAAGCGTTAGGGAAGGGAACATTAAATTATCACAAGAAAATTGTGAATTACATTCTTTCATAAAATCACTTCAAAATCAAATAAGTAAATTTATGACAAAAATTAATGACTTGAAAAATGATTTTGAAATTTCTTTAAATAATTGGAACTCTCAACTTTTGTTTCTTGAAAAAGAGCATTGCACTATAAAGAATGAGAATTATAACTTAATTTAAAAAATCGATATTCTAAAAATTAAAATGAAACTTTTGGAAAATAAATTTTGTGTCTATAATGAAATTTTTGATATAATTAACGAAAATGTTACATGGTTTATTAAAGGTAAATAGGATTTTAATATGATTTTTCAAAATCTTGAGCTTTAAATAGTAATAGTAGTTTAGGCTATATTAAGGCTAAAAGTAAAAATAATACTAGATATGAATTTTTTTATAAAAGGACGGTACTAAAAATATTGATAGTTCTAAAACCATATATTGTCATTATAGATCTTGATATAGAAATGGTAGAAAATATTTTTCAAGTACTAAATCCATGACAAAGTATATTAAATTACGGGTTCTTGCTAATATGAGTAAAAATGACAACATATATATTGGTGATTACTTTGATAATGCAGTTAATAGTGAAAATTATAATATTTAAATGTACAACCATACCCTCATAGGTATGGTTTCCTAAAGCTTAGGAAGTATACAAAAAACAAGAATATCGTCATGCTTAAATGTAAATTATATATGATACCCTTAGTATATAGTAGTTAAGCTATGTTTTGATTAATTTTTCTTGTTTTAAGGGATCAACCCTACTTAGCTATTTACAGGGCATACCCACTGACTAACACCTTGGAACCTAACATAGCAAGCGGGTACCAATATACATTATTGTTCTTTGTAGACACTCAATAATATAAAGGGGTATGAGGTAACTGACGTTCTGGATGAAAATAGAAATATCTTAAGGATTGGGAACACTAACAAGGGTATAAATAAATAATTTTCTATATGTAAATCTTACAAAATAAAAATGATGTTCAAAAATTCAATTTCGTCTCTACGTAAAATGATTGAATTTCGTATAAAATTAACTTTAGATATTTAAATGAATATTGAGAGAATTTTTGGTATAATTGAATCTTTGAATGATTAAAATATTTATGAAGCTACTTATATCAAATTAAGATGGGAACATGGAATTTGCACTAAAACTAAAATGTTGATCTATCTTAAATACAAAAATAATATTGTAAATAAGGAGAAAAATCTTAAGTGTCTGTGTATATTTCATAATTTTTCATCTTTTTGGTTGATGAAAAGGGGATAAAAATGTGGAAAACTCGAGCATATCTATAAGGAAGGTACATAGATAAGGGGTAATATCTCAGGGGTGTTTTATTTGATTTACATTACATAAGTCGTATGATTGTTATCATCAAAAAAGGAAGAATGTTAAGAACAGATTCTAGCATTCAATGATAACAACCATATCACAATGCTACTAACAAGTTATTGAGTTATATTGAGTATAATAACACTTATATAGAACCTATGATATGATGGTGAATGATACAAGTTCAATCGTGTTGACCATATGAATAATATCAAAATAAATCAAATAAAGACATCTATAATGGAGAAAAAAAATTCAAATACATTTTATAAAGTAAAAAATTTATTGGAAAACAACAATGTTGAAGAAATACTCGAAGATGGACAAATGGGAGAAAAAGTCAAGTATGTTGTTCATCGAGTTCTTACCAAGTCTTGTATGCCTAGATTTTTTAAAACCACCAAATGATCTCCAAATAACTCCATATTTTAAAAAACCTTTTACATATCCTAAAGCATTTTCTAGAATTTTGAAGCAATTTTTTGGAATAGTAGAAGTGCTAAAAAACAAAGGAAGAAAGCGGCAGAATCATCAGTTTTCAATCCTAAGTCCATATGTTGACTCAGCATGTCGACCTATAATAACCACAGGTCGGTTAGTGGTGTCACTATAGTTAGACCTTTAGCAGAGAATAAGTCGACTTATGAGTTTATAAAGGTTGTCCTATGAGATAATTCTGGTCAAGAACTCAAATTTCTTTAGCCGTTCTGCTTGCAATTCTTCAAAACGATCTCCTTCCTCTCAGTCTTTAGTCGCTTCTCTTCAATTTTATATGGTAACAACCCCTTGTATGCACCCCTACGTCATCTATAAAATCCATTTCTCTCTTTAGACGAAAACAACAATTCCATAACTCTAATCTCTAATATGAGTATGATTTTATTACTCTTTTACAATCTATACATTCAAATTAATATTTTGACTACTGTTTATTCTCCACCGCCAATCATACAACTTCACATTCTCATATTCTTGTTGTATGACTTTCTAATCCTCTATATCACCACTCGATATAATTTGTGTGGATTATAGAAATTTTATACTAAAGTGTTGACATACAAATGTACTCAGATACAGTGAAGTCAATTTCATTATATTCTGTTTATTTTTGAATTCGATGAAGTCGTTAGAGTTGAAGTCCTTTTATAGTGTCCTCAAGAAGTCGTACAAAAGTCCAGTCGGCTGTTCCAGCATTTTTAGAAACTTGTTCCTTTATGTGAAATAAGGGTTCTTAGTGAAATCCCCGAGGGAGTTCTTGGACTGGACGTAGGGCGAGGAGTCTAAACTATTATAAAATTGACTATATGATTTACTTTATATGTTCCACTGCATTTATTGTTATATTCTAAAACAATATACATTTATCCACATTTGATCTTGGCATTGCGACTTCACACTTAGGACCTAATGATCTTCAAGTGGACAAAACTTGAATCAAATAATCTAGAGAGATCTAACATTAGATTAACAAGTTCTTAATGAAAGCACCAATAAGGTTAGTTAAAAAATGGTCTAATACCTCATAGTGGTTATGGAGAACCCATGGTTCAAATTTCAAAGAGAAAATTAAGTAACTATTTTGTATATATTTAATTTATATAGGTAAAAAATCCTTAGAAAAAAATATTTTATCGGTTGTAGTTGCAAATGAAAAAGAATCGATCCCTTTCTATAAGGTCATAATACTATATTTATAGGTGTAGTTGATACTTCTCAGAACACCAACTCATCCTAACCATCCCTAAACTTTCGAAAGGGAACGGATAGGTCCAGATTCACGAAGATAGGATGAAGAATTGGCAAAAGTTGACTCAACATAATACCTTGTATGATTATTCTCCAATAATAGATTCCTTCTATCTTATAGATCATTGCCAATCTATAGATGGGTTAGTACCGATCGATGTATTCTCTTAAATATACCTTGTTTGTTGTCTGATTGATCCATGTTGCTTCAAGAGCATGCTTCCTATCATTATTCCAAACCCATTAACATCACCGATTTTCCATGATCCGGTGATTTTATGGACTGGTATCAATCAAGGTCGTAGATAGGTGCTGATCAATGGTGATTTCTATACTCCCATTTTTTCATTTGTTCTTTCACTGTCCAATATTTATTATCTCTTATACATGATTATCCATAAGTTTTTCACCTATTTTTTCATCTTTCCAAAATTCAACATTATCGAATCATCAAACGTGAAAAATTACCGATAACACCTGCATTGAACTTCAACTTTTCAGATAGCTTAAAGCATTTATACGTCTTAAGGAAAATAACGAATAGAGATTTAGGAAAATTCTTCACATGGTTGAAGAACTCTTTCTCCTCACATATAGACTCCCAACTAAACTTTGATTCAAATATATGTTTTTTAACATCCCAAATTTTAATAGGTGTTAGTTACAAGTTGAATAGAAGCCACTTCATGGTGATAAGAATACTTGAGGTATTAATCAGGAAGCGGGGGAATAAACCAAATTACCATGGGAAACGTCTAGTAGACATATAATCCTATGGAGACCCATGAGCTCGATCGTTTGCAATAGAATTTGAAACATTATAACGACCTAATATTTTTCAACCATTCGCATCCATACATGTCGGATTTGAATTGCTCAAAATATCAGATTGTTAATTTAAATTTGGCAAAACTCAGCATATACAGTAAATAAAATAATCACAGATCACAGACACAGAGTAATATAACAATAATGCAGCGGAAACAAAAGAATAGTAGTTCATAAAGCTACTATATATATATATATAACAGAGTTAAACAAGATACAACAGAAGTCACGAATACATAGATGTCTTAATATAATAATCAAATACAAGATCTGAATACATCACTGGAATCAACCGAACAACTGAAAGAAGGATAGATAGCTGGATCTCCAAGAGAAGCTCCAACTCCAAAGGTGGGTCTCGAATACTGTATCACTCAGTCTGACCTTAGCATAAAGCAAAACACAAAACACTCGAGTCAGGATTAACATTCTTATATAAATAAATCCAACTCGAGTGAAATATCAACTGAAATACAAGTAACTCAAAGGATGTTTGGGATAACCATCCTCTAAGGATCCGTTAAACTATCTACTATGTAGTAATATATGCTATTATAATAATGTCTAATAATAAAATAAACTTACTTTTTAATAGCGCAAGGGGTTACCTATATAGCCCTTAACACGTAATAGTCCTAGTAGTCTATCCAGTATTAGCATACTCCCAGATCGGGGGCTACCCTCAATACTCCATAGGCTACGACACAAATCCAAACTCGTAGTAAAGTTTTATATGGTAGGTGACACGGCAAAACTAGGCAATGCCAGGGTAGATATACCAATTACGCATCCGGGCTGGTGGAAACGCATATCAGCCACTACCGCCCACCTCGGAACACACTCCCAATTAAAATCGAAGGGTGTCCACCAAATCAATCAAAAGTAATAGAATGGTATCGAAGAAATGCGTCCGATCAGAGGTGCTACCTTATTGGCCCGTATCCGATCCCGGTCTCTTTAATAACCAAACGTTATTATAACACCGTCATTTCAAAATAGTTTATACATCAAAACCAAAATATCATTATCCACTTCCAAAAAATCACATCACTTTCCAAAGTTATAACGCTTTCGAAATCATAGTCTTTTAAAATCAACACACTTTGGAAATCACAGCTTTGAAATCATAGCATTTTGGAAATCATAGCATTTTGGAAATCATAACACTTTCCTCTTAAACAGTTTAGATATTAAAATTAGTATATATAATAAAATAGTTTATAAATAAAATAGTTAATAAATAAAATAGTTTATATAAATAGTTATAAGTTACATAGTTTATAATAAAATAATTTATATTAAAAATGATTTATATTAAAATAGTTTATATTAAAATAATTTATAAAGTAAAATATCCATAGTTTTAAATATAACTTAAAATTACTTTATAAAATAAAATAGTTTCCTCGACTTTCACAAATCGATTCAAATCAATTCGAATTCCAAATTCAAATTTAGTCAAATCAAAATCATCAATTTCAATTCCAATTCAATTAAACCTTTTTAAGTTATATCGATTTCAAATACCGATTTGAACCACAAATAAACCATTTCAATTTCAATATAATTCAAAGCTTCAAATATTCCACATTTCAAAACTAAATTCGATAATCTTATATATATATATATATATAAATTCACTTTTCTATTATTTAGTTTTGAAATATTTACTTAATTATTTCAATATCATTTGAATACAGCTTCAATTTACAAAATATTCCATTTAAATTTATATAAGTTTGAAATATCCATTTAAGTCATCTTTAATCAAATTTCAAGTTGTAAAACACTTCTTTAAAATTACAAAGTCAATAAATTTCAAATCAAACTTATTTAAGTATAATTCTTAAATAAGTATAATTTCAAATCAATTTCAAATTTATCTTTACAACCCGAATCATTACAAACTCTATATTCGAAAATATAAAATTTAAATAAATACTTAAACATATTATATATCAACTTTATTAAATCAACTTTAATAAATCTTTAGAATCAATATTTATCAAAACCATATATTTCTTTTCAAAACCATAGAAATCATTTTCAAAACATTTATATATAGACCAACGGTGTCTGTATATAATTTTCTATCCTATGGTCAAGTGATACGGATATTTATCATTTCAATCCGCAATTTAAAATATATATACGGGTATATATCATTTCAACCCGCAATCCCAATTCAATGTCAATGAAAATCGCTTGGGTTTATCATTTCACCCATAACGATTTTCTCCTATTCTACAGATCGTTCGGGTATGAATCATTTCAACCCATAGTGAATTCTATACTAACAAGGAACTTGCAGAGTGATAACAGATATGACAATAATATAACAACAGTAACATGCATATATCATCAATGATAAATAACAGGTAATGGTGTCAGATGTCACAGGTGAACAAATACAGATAATGGCATATATATAGCAATGTAAATAACTAGCAGCAACATATTTCAATTGTCGTTTCAATTGAAATCAAATTTAATAAATATAAGAACGTTAATCGTGAGTGATTGCTCACATTTCAAGGCTAGAGAGAGAACAGGGCAAGCACATGGAATAACACACTGATACGGACACTGAAATCGAATTATGAATCCAAGCACGAATTCCTTAACAGAGCTAGATTGGCATGAATTCGTCGATCAAGGCTGATGACGGAAAACGATGAGAACAAATCAAAATTTGTTTTGATAAAATTTTAACGAGATGTATATTATATTAAAATTTTCCTTAAACCAAATATTCAATTAAAATACATATACATTTTCCAATTTTTTTTAAATTTTAACATATAAATTGAAATCAAAATATATATATTAAAAAAAATCATTATTTCTTAATCCCTTACTAAAATCGAAATACGTGTACATATTTTCCCCTGGAATCAAAAAAATTTGGAAAACCCACCCTACGTATATTGATATATACAAATTGATATATTAGCCTATAAAACCTCACACACAGAAACAAACATACAAACACATTATTTCTAAATCAACGTATATATATACATACAACACATAATAATATAATATATCACCAGAAAAACAAAAATTATATATACATAAAATTTCATTAACACATATTCATAACAACAGATAAAATAAAATGGTATATATATGTATATTAACGTACGTCAGTTGATAAATATATAGAACATATGGCTGTTGAAATATATATAGAACAATGGGAAATTATCTACAAATAACACTATATAAATCTATATATATATATATATATAATATACCCAAAACAACTTTTAGAAATATATAGATAGGGCTATGTAGATATCACTCCACTAACCATTAGTTTTATAAAATTTTACTTAAACAAACTATATAACAAACATTATATACATTATATAACAGACTCTAAAATAACAGACTCCAATTGATAATATAATACAACTTGTATAACCATATAATAAAATGGATAACTTGTTATACTTTATAAAACAAGCAGCTTGATTTGTATAACTAACAGATATTTATATATACCCCTTTATAAAACCAAAATAATACCAATCTAAACTTATGTACTATACGAAAACACAACAGAGAACATATTTTAAAACATAGAAAATATATTAATTAAACATAGATAGGAACAAGTTAAAGGCTTTCAGATGAAGA
This sequence comes from Allium fistulosum, assembly GCA_030737815.1. Taxonomy (NCBI): domain Eukaryota; kingdom Viridiplantae; phylum Streptophyta; class Magnoliopsida; order Asparagales; family Amaryllidaceae; genus Allium; species Allium fistulosum. The sequence goes on from CM060902.1 coordinate 1,398,226,612, forward strand.
ATATAAATATATATATACTGGCACCGAAAGAAAACATGCAGCCAGAAACGAACTCATGCCGACTAACATAAGAAAACTTCGGCAGCATAGGCGGTTGACGGCACCGTTGTTGAGGTGGAGGCCAAAGGTAGGTTTGAAAGGAGTTGCGTGATTGATGGTTGCTGGATGCTCGGGCATGAGACCAGAGAGAGGGAACAAGGTGATTTGCTGCTATGGAGAGGACGTTTGGGAAGATCGGCTGTTTGTTCTGTTTGTAGATGTGTTTTGCTTTTTTTTCTTTTTGAACAGAGGAGAGGTGAGGAATGAATGAGAATGATATGAGAAGCCAGGCAAATAACGAAGAATTTCAAATGAACGTGAGTAAAATGAAGAGTCAAGGGTTTGAAGATGAATAGGTGGAAAAGAAAAATAAAATAAAAATAAATATAACGTATGTATACGTCTGCTCAAATTAAAGGAATGGTCACAGATCATTTTTGAACGAACCAAAATAAAATCAAAGCTAGAGAAAAGCAAAAGTCATCAATCAAACAGCTGGATGAAGTTATAAGTCTCATCAATTCACGTGAGTAACCCAAAGGACAAAAGATAACAAAAGATTAGAAAACCGGTACTGAGGGCTACCCTTAATAATCCACAGGCTACGGCACAAATCCAACCTCGTAGTAAAGCTCGATATGGTAGGTGATACGGCACAACTGGGCAATCCCAGGGTAGATGTACCAATTACGCATCCGGGCTGGTGGAAATGCATAGCAGCCACTACCGCCCACCTCGGAACACACTCCCAATCAAAATCGAAGGGTAGCCACCAAATCAATCACAAAGTAATAGAATGGTATCGAAGAAATGCATCCGATCAGAGGTGCTACCTCATTGGCCCATCAATCGCTCCTGATTTAGCCACCTTATGCCAACTCACGGTAGTCGGGTCCACGTTCATACCTCAATAGGATCGTCGCCACCATCCTACTTCATTCTGGAATCTCCACCGCGTACACAGTTGTTAAAGTGGTTTTCGGCATCGACAGAGAGTGTGCCCATATCCGATCCTGGTCTCTTTAACAACCAAACGTTATTATAACACCGCGGTCATTTCAAAATAGTTTATACATCAAAACGAAAATATCATTTTCATTTCAGAACCAAATTAATACGATATCATTTCCATTTCAAATATATCCACTTCCAAAAAATCACATCACTTTCCAAAGTTATAACGCTTTCGAAATCATAGTCTTTTAAAATCAAAACACTATGGAAATCATAGCTTTGAAATCATAGCATTTTGGAAATCATAACACTTTGAAATTATAGCATTTTGGAAATCATAACACTTTTGAAATTATAGCATTTTGGAAATCATAACACTTTCCTCTTAAACAGTTTAGATATTAAAATTAGTATATATAATAAAATAGTTTATAAATAAAATAGTTTATATAAATAGTTATAAGTTACAATAGTTTATAATAAAATAATTTATATTAAAAATAATTTATATTAAAATAGTTTATCTTAAAATAATTTATAAAGTAAAATATCCATAGTTTTAAATATAACTTAAAATTACTTTATAAAATAAAATAGTTTCCTCGACTTTCACAAATCGATTCAAATCAATTCGAATTCCAAATTCAAATTTAGTCAAATCAAAATCATCAATTTCAATTCCAATTCAATTAAACATTTTCAAGTTATATCGATTTCAAATACCGATTTGAACCACAAATAAACCATTTCAATTTCAATATATTTCAAAGCTTCAAATATTCCACATTTCAAAACTAAATTCGATAATCTTATATATGTATATATAAATTCACTTTTCTATTATTTAGTTTTGAAATATTTACTTAATTATTTCAATATCATTTGAATACAACTTCAATTTACAAAATATCCCATTTAAATTTATCTAAGTTTGAAATATCCATTTAAGTCATCTTTAATCAAATTTCAAGTTGTAAAACACTTCTTTAAAATTACAAATTCAATAAATTTCAAATCAAACTTATTTAAGTGTAATTCTTAAATAAATATAATTTCAAATCAATTTCAAATTTATCTTTACAACCCGAATCATTACAAACTCTATATTCGAAAATATAAAATTTAAATAAATACTTAAACATATTATATATCAACTTTATTAAATCAACTTTAATAAATCTTTAGAATCAATATTTATCAAAACCATATTTTTTTTTCAAAACCGTAGAAATCATTTTCAAAACATTTATATATAGACCAACGGTGTATGTATATAATTTTCTATCCTATGGTCAAGTGATACGGATATTTATCATTTCAATCCGCAATTTAAAATATATATACGGGTATATATCATTTCAACCCGCAATCCCAATTCAATGTCAATGAAAATCGCTTGGATTTATCATTTCACCCATAACGATTTTCTCCTATTCTACATATCATTTCGGGTATGTATCATTTCAACCCATAGTGAATTCTATACTAACAGGGAACTTGCAGAGTGATAACAGATATGATAATAATATAACAACAGTAACAGGCATATATCATCAGTGATAAATAACTGGTAATGGTGTCAGATGTCACAGGTGAACAAATACATATAATGGCATATATATAACAATGTAAATAACTAGCAGCAGCATATTTCAATTGTCGTTTCAATTGAAATCAAATTTAATAAATATAAGAACGTTAATCGTGAGTGATTGCTCACTTTTCAAGGCTTGAGAGAGAACAGGGAAAGCATACGAAATAACACACTAATACGGACATTGAAATCGAATTACGAATCCAAGCACGAATTCCTTAGCATAGCTAGATTGACACGAATTCGATGATCAAGGCTGATGACGGAAAACGATGAGAACAAATCAAAATTTGTTTTGATAAAATTTTAACGAGATGTATATTATATTAAAATTTTCCTTAAACCAAATATTAAATTAAAATACATATACATTTTCCAAATTTTTTTAATTTTAACATATAATTTGAAATCAAAATATATATATTAAAAAAATCATTATTTCTTAATCCCTTACTAAAATCGAAATACGTGTACATATTTTCCTTCGGAATCAAAAAAATTTGGAAAACCCACCCTACGTATATTGATATATACAAATTGATATATTAGCCTATAAAAACTCACACACAGAAACAAACATACAAACACATTATTTCTAAATCAACGTATATATATATACGTACGACACATAATAATATAATATACCACCAGAAAAACAAAACTTATATATACATAAAATTTCATAAACACATATTCATAACAACAGATAAAATAAAATGGTACATATATGTATATTAACGTACGGCTGTTTATAAATATATAGAACATACGGCTGTTGAAATATATATAGAATGGGAAAATATCTACAAATAACACTACATAAATATATATACACATATATATATATAATATATACCCAAAACAACTTTTAGAAATATATAGATAGGGCTATGCAGATATCACTCAATTAAACATTAGTTTTATAAAATTTTACTTAAACAAACTATATAACAAACATTATATACATTATATAACAGACTCTAAAATAATAGACTCCAATTGATAATATAATACAACTTGTATAACCATATAATAAAATTGATAACTTGTTATACTTTATAAAACAAGCATCTTGATTTGTATAACTAACAGATAGTTATATATACCCCTTTATAAAACCAAAATAATACCAATCTAAACTTATATACTATACGAAAACACAACAGAGAACATATTTTAAAACATAGAAAACATATTCATTAAAAATAGATAGGAACAAGTTAAAGGCTTTCAGATGAAGAATATAAATATATATATACTGGCACCGAAAGAAAACATGCAGCCAGGAACGAACTCATGCCGACTAACATAAGAAAACTTCGGCGGCATAGGCGGTTGACGGCACCGTTGTTGAGGTGGAGGCCGAAGGTAGGTTTGAAAGGAGTCGCGTGATTGATGGCTGCTGGATGCTTGGGCATGAGACCGGAGAGAGGGAACAAGGTGATTTGCTGCTTCGGAGAGGACGTTTGGGAAGATCGGCTATTTGTTCTGTTTGTAGATGTGTTTTTCTTTTTTTTTCTTTTTGAACAGAGGAGAGGTGAGGAATGAATGAGAAGGATATGAGAAGCCTGGCAAATAACGAAGAATTTTGAATGAACGTGAGTAAAATGAAGAGTCAAGGGTTTGAAGATGAATAGGTGGAAAAGAAAAATAAAACAAAAATAAATATAATGCATGTATACGTCTGCTCAAATTAAAGGAAAGGTCACAGATCATTTTTGAATGAACCAAAACAAAATCAAAGCTAGAGAAAAGCAAAAGTAATCAATCAAACAGCTGGATGAAGTTATAAATCTCATCAATTCACGTGAGTAACCCAAAGGACAAAAGATAACAAAAGATTAGAAAACTAGTACTGGTACAGTTACCGATGCTTACAGATTCCATCGCGTACTAGACTTTAAAACACAGAGTTGAATATACCACAGAGATCAGCACGATTAGACGATCAAAACAGTATACAGATATCAGCGATACGATCATCTGATCAAAAGTCGATACAGACACTGATTAACGTTGCTATCCCGTACGGAAAAATCAAAACGGAGCTAGAAACGTCCGAATTTTGCGAAACGGATTACGCAGTCTTATCTAGAGTGTTCTAAATAATTTTTCTCATGTTGACATATTTAGGTTTCGGAACAATTTTATTATCATCAAATTTTAACTGATATAAATTGAAATAAAATTACATTAGAAAATAAACTTCCAAATTATCTGATGAAAATTTACCAGTTGCCATGTTTAACTAGACGTATTCCAAATATCAAATTTAAATTTCAAAATTTTATTGTTTAAAATTTCATAAAATTTCAATTAAATATATAAATAAAACAAATAAAAATTATTAAAAATTATGGGTCGTTACAAACATATTCCATATTAATGTCGTGAATCGCACACCATGAAAGATGAATGTGTTTCAAGATGGAATTGAGATATTATTAGAACATCTTCCATTTGACAAACCCTAGAAGTAGAACCAAGGAAAATTGTTGGAACCATTCTGACATCTGAAGAAATTCATAATTGAAAAAGTTAACATACAACGTTATTTTTTAAAATACAATCGAAATATGTTGTCAATAATCATGAATAAATTATAGCATGAGTATGGACCCCTTCTAAATAATCCCATGGATGGGTCGCATGTTTTGAAATATGGGTTAACTTTTCGAGATACAGAAAATAGATGTGTTAATCATAGTTTAATCTGCAAATACATATGAAAACAAAATGCAGGAATTATGATCATAATTTCTTAAAACATTTTCAGTAATGGTTTATGCTTAAAGTAAGGAGTAATAGTTTTTTTAAATATATAAACTGCAAATAACATGAAGGCATTAATGTTTGAATGTTCATAAGGAATTTAAACCAAATATATTTTTGATTGATCCAACTAGAATATTTCCCAATTCATTTAATCGATTGACTTTTTTTTAGTTAGGTGGTCATGGGAAATAATGATTAGAAATGTGTTCAATTTTTTTAACTTGCGAACAATTATGGATATCAGTCAACAACAATGTTGTGGTCCATGCCATGTCAATAAAACCCAAGTAAAATCAAAGAAGAAAGCAAAATCAACCATGTGACATTTATGCATGTCGAAATCAAAAGTTGTTTGGTTTTAAAGTAGAGAATGGATTCGATCTATACATAGTATACTTGAGAGAAAAGGAGGTTGCACATACTCAATATCTATACCGCTTTAGGAATTTATGCAATTTAAATTTAAAAGATTACTAATTTGTGAGAGAAGAATATAAGAGAGAAAATAAGAAGAAAAGGAAGATCTTGCGGGGAAAGCATTAACTATGGTGGTAGGTTATTGATAAACTCGAGTGCTGACTTTGGTGAGTATTCTCTCACCCAAAAATTCTCAATCATCTATTACTAGGATAATTTTATTATACATTAATACTGTTAGAGTTGGGTTGGTTTTAATTTTCTATGTTGATATTCATGCACAATGCAATTTGATGTGTAGTCGGTATGATTTGGGGATGTTTATAGTCAGTTTACATGTTTATATTTGATTGATTATAGTGAGAGACTTATGATTTGTAGATTGAGTTTGGTGATTTGGATTTTAGATTCGGATTAAAAATTTGATTTGTTAAGTTCGATGTAAGACATGTTATTGATCAATGTTTTGTGTGAGAAATTGATTAGTAAGTGGTGGTGGTGTTAAACTCTACTCCTTTCTTTTTTAATGGCTTCCGTCCCCACTCCTGCCCCCAACCCCGTTGCTGATCAACCTTACGCCCCAGGTCCTAATCCAATCTCCACTTCCAAACATCATCCCGCCTCTACTCCTTTCTCTGTCAATGTGCCTAATCACCTTCCCGAACCTAGTCCTGCGCCTGTCTTGACATCTGATCAGCTTTCTGTTTTGGCTCCCGCACCTATCCAGACTCATGTTCATCCTACCGTACCGGTTCCTGCCCCTATTCCCGCTCAGCCTTCTATCCCACCTCCTCCTCATTCTCTCGCCCCCAGACCCCCATCGTCCTCTGTCCCGATCCTGACATTACTCTCTAAATCTTCAATCCCACCACAATCGATGCCCATCCGCAAAACCGCCGGTGCCGGGCCGGTTCTCAAAAAATCGTACGCCCAGGTGGCGGCTTCCTCCCCTCAGCCTCCCCTGCTTCCTAACACACCAATCATCAAGCGTCACAAATACCTACCCATATTCAGATCGACTTATTCGACAATTGAATTTCAGAAGTCCAACCGTCGCTGTCTCCGTTGTGTAGGAAAAGACCACGTGGCAATATCGTGTAGGGAAGCAAAGATTTGCTTCTTTTGTGGATTTTTCGGTCACTCACAATCGTTGTGTCCCAAGAAGAAAAAAATCATTCCATCGCTTCGTTTTCTGCGCATACTAGGCCAGCTAACCAGAATGTTCAAATCACGCAGACTAAAAGGGTCCCACCCTCTATTCCTATTGGCAAACGAGACAACATATCTCATACCAATATTCACACTCAACCTCCCTTCCAAATCTCTCCTACAAAATCCTCCTCTCCTCTTCGTTTTCCAATGGAAGATCCTTCCAGATATTTCACTACAACAATTATCGACGGTTTCTGGACCGTCGAAACACTCTCCATTGTCCTAAAAGCCCATCTACAGATCCACGAATGGCCGATATGGATTTTATCTGACAAACACTTTCTGGTTTACTGCCCCTCAGTGATTGTCCGTGAACGAGCTCTGAGTCTCAGATTGATTTCCAAAAGCTCTGGATCGATTTTAATTGAACCCCGGTCTGACTTCGTGCCGCCGTCTTCACCTAGCCTAGAACCTCCATCTTGGGCTAGGGTGCAAGGCTTCCCTGAGCTATTGCGGAACAATCTTGATGCGGTGAGTACCACCTTGAATTCTATTGGCAGACCTATTGGTCTAGATGAATGCGACTGGGCTCACTTCGATCACCGTTTCCTATACCTGCAAATTCAGTTCTTTGAAGGCATAACCACCCCCATGTACTTTTGTAACCCGTCTCAACAACGCGGATCATTTGCTCACTGTTGACCGATGCAACCATGATCATCCCAATAGACGCCCGGAGACTCTCATCCTTGGCACGGACTTCGAGAGAGACTGGCGATGCTTCATTGAACCTCTCTTCATCCCGTCCGACCAATCTGACTCAGACGCACCCTTCGATGCGATGAATTTTGAGGCGACTATGTCTCCGCTCAATCTCCCTCCTACCCCTCAGCAATTTATTCCGGACGACTCTCCGGAGGTGATGGGACATCGCATTGATGCTGATTGGCCTAACTTGGAGCCTCATTGGGACCCGATGGCAGATATCGACCTCTCTATCCTATTTCATCTTCAGATCCCCCAAGCTGAGTCGCCTCCCCCGCCTGCGACCCATCCTCCACCCCAGATCTCTGCTCCAGCCCCTCAACAAGTACCTACACTCTCCCCAGCTCTGGTTCGCCGAAGCAATAGGCTCAACCAAGAGGCGGTCACCCTTGGATGCTCTGGTAGTTTTCTTAAACCAGTTATTTTTTCCTCTGCTAACTCTAAAATAAATAAAAAAAATGGGTCATTGCATGGGCATAAATATATCTGATGAACAATACACAGCCATGCAAATTCTAGAAAACTGAGCGCATGTCCTTCTCCCAATGAAAATAATCTCATGGAATGTTCGGGGTTTGGGGGACCCCTCTAAATGTCATGCCATCAATCTTCTTCTGGCCCCCCATAAAATTGATATCCTCCTTATTCAAGAATCCAAACTCTCAGACCCGTCCCCATCCCTCATTAGACTTATAGGTGGCCCCTTCCTGTCTGGTTGGGCCCACATAGATGCAATTGGCTCAAAAGGCGGTATATTCACTGTTTGGAATGAATCGAATTGGGCCTTGTGTCAATCTATTCCCCATCCCGCTGCTCTACATATAATCCTTCGTCACCTTCAATCAGGCATACTATATCTTTTCTCCAATGTTTACGGTCCTCACAACTCTCAAGAGCGAGAGGCTCTTTGGTCGAACTGACTACAAACTGCCTCTCTTTTTAATGGTACCTGGCTTATTGGGGGCGACTTCAATACAACCCGATCTCCCTTTGATAGAAATTCGGGTAACTATTCACAAGACTCTGTAGCTTTCAATGATTTAATCAATTCCTGTGCTCTCATCGACCCACCCAACAACAACCGCCTCTTCACATGGTCAAATCTCAGATCTGCTCCAACTCTAGCAAAACTAGATCGCTTCTTATTCAATCCCGCTTGGGATGATCTCCACCCACTCATCCTCATTAATGGCCTTGCCTCGACCCTATCGGATCACTGCCCTATCCTCCTCAATTCTGGATCCACCCCGACCCCCTTAGATAATTCAGATTCGAGTGTCTTTGGCTCCTCGAGCCTTCTTTCGATGACTTTATCAAACTTGCTTGGTCCCAACCCTCCCAGCTCCTATCGGCCACTACTAGAGTGGTTTCCAAACTCCGTTCGCTCAGAAGGCTCATTAGACCATGGGCAAAATACATCTGGGGTTCGATCCGCTCTCGCATCGCGGAGACCCAAGATAGCATCTTACATCTCAACATTCTAGAAGAATCCCACCCCTTGTCCGATCCTGAATCTGCCCGCCTGCATGAGTTGGAACTAGAACTTGACAGACTTATCAAACAAGAGGAGATTGGTTGGAAGCAGCGCGCCAAAGCCAAGTGGATTGATGAGGGGGACAAGAACACTGCCTACTTTCATCGAATCGCTAATGGCCGTCGCCGATCCACGTTCATCTCGGAAATCCTCCAAAATGATGCCAGCTTCACCAACCAATCTGACATCCTTCGCCATTTCACCGAATACTACCGCAACCTCCTTGGTAGAACCTCTCCTCAGCTCCTTCCTATTGACTGGAATCTCCTTTACCCCAACCCTTCCCACATCCATGTTGATTCCCCCTTCACTGAAGAAGAAATTTGGTCGGCTTTAAATGGCATGGCTGATGATATAGCTCCTGGTCCTGATGGCTTCAGACCGCTTTTTTCAAACATTTCTGGATAACCATCAAGTCTGACATTATTGATATGTGTGTAGAATTTCAATCCAATCCCTCTCTGATTGCAAGACTGAACTATGCCAACATCATCCTCTTTCCCAAATCCCCCAGTTCCACCACCCTTCCTTCCTTTCGCCCAATCAGTCTCCTCAACACAACCTTCAAAATTATCACTAAACTCCTCGCTAATCGTCTGCAAAAGGTCATTGGTTCTCTGGTTAGAGTGGAACAATCGGCGTTCATCCAAGGCCGAAGCATCTTAGACTGTGTTGCAGCTACTCAGTAAGTTATCTCATTCTGTCATCACTCCTCCACCCCAGGAGCCCTCCTTAAATTAGACTTCTCCAAGGCTTTCGATTCTGTTAACTGGAATTTTTTGCTTGACCTTATGAAACACAGAGGCTTCTCATACACTTGGTGTATCTGGATCAAAAGTATTCTAGACACAAGTTTTTCAGCTATTTCTATCAATGGCTCCTTAAGGGGGCACATAAAATCAGCCAGAGGTCTTCGACAAGGCGACCCACTCTCGCCACTTTCTTTTGTTCTCATCTCAGATGTCTTCAATCGTATGGTCAAACTCGCAATCTCCAATAACCTCCACTGTCTCAAGGTCCTATTATCTATCTTCGAACTCATCTCCGGTCTATCCATCAACTTTTTTAAGAGTTCCATCATTATGCTCGACAACGCCCACCACCTCGGCCCCTTTTCTGCCTCTTTGCTTAACTGTAAACTCGACCACTTCCCTATCACCTATCTTGGAATCCCCATTCACCCCACCAAGCTCGTTCAACATGACTGGCTCCCTCTAACCTCCAAGATCGAATCTCGACTGTCAACATGGAAAGCCAATTCACTATCTGCTGCAGGCCGCCTCGTCCTTGTCAAATCAGTGCTATCTGCCCTCCCCTCGTACTGGATGTCGTTCCATGTACTACCGAAATGGGTTATAAACAGAATTGATTCTACTAGGCGTTCTTTTCTCTGGAATGGCACTAAAGGGAAATGTTTAATCAATTAGGAGTGGTTTAGGGCTAGTTAATCTCCGCTCTTTCAACATTGCCCTCTTATCCAAATGGCTTTGGCATATCATCACTCCAGGCAGTTTCATCTGGAAAGACTGGATCCTTCAGCGTCACTACCAATCCAACCATCATCTCGTCCTTCACACACCCCCGCGTCTGTCACCCTCTCCCTTCTTGACAGGTATTTCAAAATTCGTACCCCGAGTCAAATCCCTATTCCATGTATCAGTAGGCAATGGTCACAATTTCCTTTTCTGGCTTGATATCTGGCAAGATCAATTGCCCCTCACCCGCTCTCTCACCTATTTATTTCCACATATCTCCCTCCACAACAGTTCTATTCCTGATCTAACCTCTCTCGGCCCAACCAGCATATGCCCCCTAGCTCTCTTCGACCTCAACACGCTGAACGACCTCAACTTTGCCTCAAACATACTTCTTTCCATCCAACTCACTGACACACCAGACTGCTATATCTGGGCACGTTCCCCAAAGAAAGGCTTTTCAGTTGCCTCTTGCTATGCATTCCTCAATCATCCAGGTAGGTCCTTCTTTTTTGCAAGACTTTGGTAATGCAGACTCCCTCCCTGCATCCTTTTTTTCCAATGGTGCATCATTCACGCTCGCTTTAACACTAAAGACAGACTCAAACGCTGGAACACTCAGCTTGACCCTCGTTGTGTCTTCTGTTCTTCGCAGGAAGAATCTATTGTTCATCTTTTTTTCGAATGTGACTTCTCCTACTATATTTTAGCCTCGGCCAGCGCCAACCTTATTGGCTACATCCCGACCATACACTCATTCTTCGACTACTAGCAATATGGCAAACCAGATAAAATCCTTGATTCCTTCATCGCTATATATAGTTGGTGCATCTGGAAAGAAAGAAATGCTTATGTATTCAACAAACCCACAAAAAGTAATGCTAAAATTTGTAACAAAATCTCCTATTTGTTTTCTCTATGGATAGGCTCAGTGCATAAGCGCCCCTTCAGTTCGCGCCTTCCTTCCAGCAGCAATGAATCTTCAGATGATTAGCTCATAATCGAGCCTGACAGGCGGACTGGGATGTACGTATGGGTCCATCTGCTTCTACAGTTGTATATAAGCCTGACTGCGTTTGTTCTTTTGGGTTTTTACTTTACCTGCGAATTATCATTTTGGCTATCGACCAGGCTTGTTGGTCGACCGAGACTTCTACTACTTATAATATATATCTTCTAATCGGATGTGTAGCAATGCGCTACACACCTGTTCCTCTCAAAAAAAAGTGATGGTGGTGTTGAGCACTTTAAGGTGAAGTTATGTGTTATTAGTTGTAAACTAAAGGTGAGGTTAATTAGAGGCTCTCGACCCAATAAGGTTTGATTCTAGCATTGACAATGTTTAGCTATGCGATTATGTTTTGTTATATATGGGCAATTTATAGGTGTTTAGTTTATCGATGAGCAATGAGCTTGAGTTTATTTAATATTTGGTATATGGTGAAATATAGGCATCTTAATTAGACAACTTAATTTTGCATCGGTGTTTTATACTTGTTGAAAATTTTATGTTGTTGGATATTTGGTAATAACATATGGTTTTCATTGAGAAGCTACAACAATGTGAAGTCGGCGGACAATGTCGCTTGGAGATTTATTGAATGGGTAGTTCCATGTTGAGAAGGATTTTTAATATGAATCCACTTGACATTATATGCCGATAAGTGAGACGATTACTTGGGTTTTAGATGACAACACTGTCCTGGTGGCTAATATTCCATAGAAAGCGTTGGTGAGTGGCAAATTATTGGTAAGATCGAGAATTCTTCTCGTATTTTAGTTGAAATTTCTTTATGAAAGAAGAAATTTTGAGAGATGTAATACTTGGTGAGAACTTGTTTAAAACATATAAAGTGTTGGTGATGTATGAGTAAGTTTGCTCGAAGATTACACGATTGAGCATAGGCTTGCTTGTATGGTTTTGGAAAAGTGTGACTGAGTGGAAACACTTAGTTGCTCATTAATGCTTATAATTTGGAGTTCAAATGGTGACAATAACATGGAATATAAATGGTGGTTATTTTTTTGCTTACAGATAAGAAAAAGTAGGTATTTTGTTATAAACTGGTTAATGTAGGTAAAATGTGAATGTTAGTCTGTAAAACATCCAGTGTGGGTTTAGAGTAAATATGAGTTCTACAACAACTAGTTTGTAACGACCCAAAATTTTGGTTATTAGATTTTAAATGTTTAATTAATTTTAAATATTTAAAATAATTGAATTTTGGAATTAAATAATTTATAATTCAAATATAGGGATTAATTAAATATTTGAATTGTGAATTAAATATGAATTAAATGGATGTAATAATTTTATTGAACTCCTTTTAATTTATAAATAATATTAGTGAATTCGGTTTGTGTAACGACCCGGAAATTTCTAACCCGAAATTTCCAGATAGTTAGAAGAAAAAGAAAAGAGATAGAAGAAAGAACAGAACAAGGCACAGATTCTCACATTCGCAGCGGATCAAAATACAATATCAAATAATAATATCAGTTATACAAAGAAAACTGTATCAGTCAATTACATTTTTATACATCAGAGTTACAACATTTCACAATCACTATACAGTTAAAATAACTCGTCCCAATAATTAACAATATATCACACTCCATACGTTCCTACCATCCAGCTCGCCTCCTGAGCTCCAGAACGTCCTTACCTGAAATCTGTAATACTCGGTCTGACCCGAGCATTACATCAAAGTAACACCCGGGTCAGGCTGGAAACCAGCGTGAGTAAACTCATCTAACATGAAATTTCAATCCATAGAACTTATTTAAACCCGGGGTAACTCGTACATTATTACAAGTAAACAACTTATATAGTCAACACTTATTTTCACAAAACAATATCTAAGTATCCAACTTAGTTAAAATAGTCATGTTACTTAATTTATTCCATTCCAAATTATAGCAGATCACTAATCGAAGTGGTTTTCAGATATTACTGATATCCGACCCCGATCTCTTCGACTTCAAATGTCATCCTTATCTAAGTTGTCAAAGTGAACACATATCAAATTTAAATACAAGGTATCATATTCACACAACAATTCATTATCGATAGATAACCCACAATATTACTGTTCAACCCATCATATCATATCACAGTACATCACAATTCATATATCAGAGATATTCAAACAACCAAGGTATTCAATTCATGTTTATCATCTATAGGCAAGATTAATAGTCAAACCATTCTCAATTAATCTAATTTAATCACCTAATATAAATCAAATTAATTATCTTTAATCTTGCTTAATTATAAACCACTCTTTAAATTAATTACATTTGATTAATTAACTTTAATTAATTACATTGATTAATTAACCTTAATTAGTCTCATTAATTATGTTAATTAATTATTCTTAATTAATTTCATTAATTAATCAACTTATAATCACTTTACCTTTCTTTAATTAATTAATTAATTTCACTAAGCCATTACTCCTTAATTTCTTCTATTAATAATCCTCAAATCACTTCCATTAAGTAATTACCCTCAAATTACCTTTATTAATTTCCCATTAATTAATCACATTCATTAATTAATTTATAACATTAATTAATCATATTTATTAATTAACCTTAATTAATTACATTAATTAATTAACTCTAATTTAATCACATAAATTAATTTTCTAAGTAATTAATTCTTAATTACTTTCCTTAATTACTTCCATTAATTAACTTTACATCTGTTAATTAATCACATATATTTATTTACCCTTTAATTAATTACATTAGTTAATTCTTTAATTAATTCCACTAAGTAATTTATCCTTAATTACATCCATCACTTTGTTAAACATTTTCTTTATTAATAAAAACTAGATAATACTTTTGTTTTTAACCTTTAATTATTCACATTAATTATCCTCTAATTACACGTATTAAGTTAATCTTAATCTTAATCTCTTATTAATTAATTCATTAATCTTAATCACTCAAGACCTTTATTAATTTAAAAGACTAACCATTCCTTAAATTATTTTTTTTTTAAACTTGTTTAACAACTTTGCTTCTACCCTTAAGTTTGCATTTCGAAGACCTGGAACAAAATTCTTTATATTTTAAAATCTGGAAACTAAATTTTACTTCATATGTTAAAACCTGCTAGCATACAAACACCCTGAGTCAAAACGACATTTCCTCGAGCAAAACTTCGGGTCTCTCCCAATCTCCATCTACTTCGAGTTATTCTCGTGAGAAACTCGAGTCGAACCCGATAAAACTGCTTCTTCCCCAAACGTATGCACGAACCCATATCTCGTGCACGTGCACCGACCACCCACGATGCTCCGACCAACTATGCTAGCTTCAACACAACGCCAACGACCTCCACAAGCCTTCCAACCACCCAGATCTTACGATTTCGCCACAAATCGAAATCGAGCATCGGACACCAAATTGGAACCCATACCCAATCCACAAACTCCCCTCGCGCCGCCGCCCACGACCATCGGAGACCCCACCATCACGCCCGTAGCTGCGCCACGTCACCACGCTACTAATCCTCCTTACGCGATCACCTCCGGTGATCCATTGGCTTCGTACGAGCTTTGACAAACTCGTCGTTCAAAGCAGCTCCACAACCCTAGATCATCGTCGTACAGTCACCACGATCATCTTAAAGCCCAACCACTATTTTTCCAATAACCACCCTGCTACCCCCTACCCTCAGAACAAAGCCCGACGTCTATCCTTTTTCCGTTCGTCGAAATTTGATAAAAATGCCCAATCCGATCAACTCAAATTATCACATCAATTACAATGTTAAAAATCAAGATATTACCTTTAAATTTCACCAATTTGAAATACGAATCAGATAAGATAATCAAAACTGAGAACTAAAATGTTTGATTTTTGACCAAAATTTGATTTCTCTCTGTAATTTCCTATTTTTAATATAATTTCTAAATTTAATTACTTGTAACCATTCTTAAAATTTATTTTACATTGTTACAATTATTTCCTTATCAGAAATCATAGCTTGAAGATGATTATATAGGTAGATATAAAATTTAAACGAAAATTTGAGTCTGGAACAAAAACAGATATACATATACATAGATTATTTCACAGACAAACCCCTTTTGTAACATGCATTCACATCTACCATTCATGTAAACATTATATATCATGTTACTGCAACATTTATCAAACATATCAACATAGTATCATATTTTTAAACTGTTTTTAAAATAAAGTTTACTCACCTGTTAGAGATGTCGAACAGAGTGTTTGAGAAGTTTGAAAACTTTAATCTTGATTAGCTTGATCCAGAACTTGAATTTCTTTGTTTAGATTTGAGTTGCTGATTCTTGCTAACTTGAATTTTGTAGAAGAGACTTTGAAACTGGTTTGTTATGTGTTTGATTTACTTGAATTCTAGAATTTGTTTTGGAAATGTTTTCAGGTTTTGGGTATTTTTTCTTCTCTCTCTGATTTAAAACATGGCCGTAGCTTGATTTTTAAGGAAATGAGATAGAAAAGTGAATGAAGAATTAGAAGTAGTGCTATATAGCTTAAATTTTGATTTATTAAAATTAAAGAAATAAAATAAAAATGTGACACTTGTCACTAATCACATTTAATAGATTAACACATGTTATCTAGGGGTGTTTATAAGCTAACACATATATTTCTCATGCATAAATAATTTTTTATATTTATTAAATAAAGCTTTTATAATTTATTTGCTAATAACTAAATACATATTTTAATTACATAAATGAAAATCTTTTAAAATAAATAGAATAAGACAAACTATATTTATACAAAAATCATTTATACATACTTCTAAATCCAAAATATATATTAAGATATATATATATCATCTCTTTGAAATCCCAATATAAGTTCAAACCAATTTTTAAATAAAATTTTTAAATAAATCTTAAAAATCAATTTGATATTTTTAGATATATCTCAGAATTTCATTTGTTCAATTTACAAATAAGTATTTTAATAAATTTAATTATGTTAATTTCCAATTAACAGATGCCCAAAAATTCGGGTTATTACATTCCTCCCCCCTTTAAATCTTTTCGTCCTCGAAAAGGAACGAAGCCAGAATTTATTAAATGCTTATTTATCAGAAAAATTTTCTTTGAAACATTTTTAAAACACTTTTAAAATTTATATATGTTATAAAATAGTTTTTATAAAAATACTTTTTATAACTCGATGTTTCAACAAATCCATCATCGTTCTCACAGAATTTCGGTCATACGTTGATCAGGCGTAAGACTGAAAATCTATAAGTACTCAGTAGACCCGTTTTTCAACACCTAGTGAAAATACTTGGAAAATAATTTATTGAAAATATAGAAAACATTTTTGAAATAGAGGAAATATCTTTGGTGAGAATGCTCTGGAAATCATCACCCCCATCCATGGTCACAGTTACATCACGGGTTACGTTGCCATCGCAGCAAAAGTCCATGTAACTGATAACAGCATGGAACCCACAACAGATCGCAGTTACATCCAGGGTTACGTTGCCGTCGCAGCAAAAGTCCATGTAACTGTTGGCTCTCAGCGGCACACACGATTTCGCTGTCAAAATGAAACTTCTCCCACATAGGTCGCAGTCTACCGATATAAAATCAAACACAGACTGTTGGCTCTCAGCGGCACAAACGACTTTCGCTATGTTACCATAGTGTCACAGTCTACCGATATAAAATCAAACGTAGACAGTTGGCTCTCAGCGGCACACATGACTTCCGCTATAGTCTGCAGTAGATCGCAGTGACATTGAGTTAAATTGTTGTCACAGCATAACTCAAATGCCTCTGTGGGCACCAGCCCCTCGACTTTCGCTACACAAATAATCCTCAGGAACTAGTTTTGTCCGGACTCCTCACAGGATCAACTTTAGAATCCCCCCTTGGGGTTCAAGGCAGTACCACCCAGTGGCACTCCTGAGAAGTTCATTTCAAGGGAGCGCCTTTTTCCCCAGAGCTATACTCAAAACATTTTATACTATATACTTATAGTATCTTCAAATCATACCCTTTATGATTTATCAAAATCTCCTTTACACAAAATCGATTACCAAAATCGATAATTCCCAAATTAGGCTTTCCAAATTCCCAAAATTGATTTTCCCAAAAATCAAAAGCCTTTTCCAAATTCATAGGTTCCCAAAACCTTTTTCAAAATCATTCTCATAAGATCCTTTATATATATATAGATATAGATATATATAACTTTGAAAATCTTTGGATCATTTCAAACTTGTATAAAACCTCTTTTTATACTTCAAATATTTCAAAAACCCTTTTTATTCTGGCTAGATTCAATAAGGGAAGTTTATCATATTATAAAATATAACTTTATTTATTGCCAAATCAAATATTCAAGTTTGATTTCTTTATAAAGTTATCTACCATTTACTTACCCCCATAAAATAAATTTCAACCAAAGAAATATCCAATTCCATTATATTTCACAAATATACTTTTCATTTCAAATCCATTTCAAAGATCATTTTACAATCCTTATCCACAAACTTCAATATCAATTTCATTCAAACTCGTACGATGTACACATATCATCCGTACGCAATATCAATCTGATCACTCAATCGATCACACAATTTCACTTCCGAACTAGTATCGTCCACCCGACTTCCTAGTGCGGACTCAGATCTGGTTTCTTGATCAGAAACCGTCATTCTCCTTGCATAGTCGTAGCTATGATAGAGAATATCCAGAACCAATCAAAACCCATATCCAGGTTCGCCGTCGAAAATCGAGCGAAAAATCCCAACTCAGATCGATAATACTATCTCGAAATTCTGTGTTCGAATCTGGATCAAATCACTATGCGAATAGAATAATATACGTATATCCTACGTATTTATCTTTTATTGGTTATTAGCCAAATCAATTCTCTTTTCTATTCAGATTTCCTTTAATTCCATTCACTTATTCTCAATTTTAATTTCCATTACCAATTGAGTTATTACTTCAATTACAAACAGTTTGAACTCTGACCAATTTAAATTTAAAAATAGCTTGAAAAAGTTTAAAATAGATAAGTAGTTGAAAAATAGTTATTAGTTTGTAAAATAGCTGTAAAATAGTTAAGTAGGTATAAAATAGTTAGATAATTGCAAAATAGTTTTTTTTTTCTTTTTTTTTTTAAAATAGTGATTAGATATAACTAACTGAAAAATAGTAATTAGTTTATAAGACAGTTTCAAAATAGTTAAATAGTTCCAAAATATTTGTAAAATAAGTATAAGATAGTTTGGGGTTTAAGAAGAAAGATTATATAGTAAATAGTTTGAAAAAAATATATTTGTATTAAAACAATTTATTTGAAAATAATCCAGAGCCAAACTGTTTAATTTCCCAATCTCCAGTTCCAATTAATTTCCCATCAATTCAATTTAAATTCTACTTCCATTTAAATTAACTCAATACTTCAATTTCTATTGAAATTGATTTAATCCCAATTCAAGTTGAATTAACCTTAATTCCTTTCCAAATTTAAATCAAATTTCATTTGATTTTTAAACTTTATTCAACTTTAATCACAATTCCAAATTATTTCAAATCAATTTGGATTAATTTCAAATTGAACTAGCTTCAATTTCAAATCATTTCAATTCTAATTTACCATTTAAACTTATGCTTATCCATCTTCAATCACAATTCTAAATTAATTCAAATCAAATTTAATTTGAACTAATTATATTCAAATCCCAACTTAAAATCATCTCGAATTATATAAATTCGAGTTAAACATTTTTTTTAAATTTGATTTAATCCTTTAAGTCAAATTAACCCTTACTTTTAAATCAATCAACCTTTATTTTAATTTAAATAACTTAAATCTTTAAACCATTTAATTCTGAATCCAAATTTCAAAATTCCATTTTAAAATTATCATTACTTAACTTATTTTAAAGTTCAAATTAAAAGTTCAAAGAAATTTTATCTTCAAAATTCAATTTATTGCCAAATTTTATCTTCCAACTTTGAAACTGATTCTTAAACAATTTTAAGTTACAAATTCAATTCTTAATATTCAAATCTTAAGTTTAAAAGGGATTCCATATCCTTAATTTCAAATTAAGGTTTAATTTTCATTTATCTCTATAATGGATATATTATCACAATCCATTTCTTCATTCATTTAAACTAATCAAATTCACCATTTTTAACTTTCCAAGTTAAATTTCAATTTCATCTTGAAATTCCCAATTCAAGTTGTTCATTCTAAACTCATTTAACTTCCCTTAAGTTAAATTCAATTTAATTTAGTCAACTAGACCCAATTTGAATTCCCATTCAAATTTTAAACCTTATATTAATAATATTCCCACTTATAAGTTCAAAAACTTATCACTTTGGGTTTTCATATCATATTCCAATTTAAAACTCAACACTAAGAGTTATTTCGAATCATCTTTGATATTATGTATATCCTCATTTATACATATTTACTTCCTTTACACACCAAATTATACCTTAAATTTATTAAACCACCTTTGGTTTTAATTAAAAACAAATTTCATTATTAAATACAACAACCATTTATGATAATAACCAAGATTATCATATCTGGAAACCAATTCATTATTTTCTTTATTCTTGATAACACTTCTATAAATTCAAGATTTTAATTTTAGTTTGAATTCATTTCAAACTTAACTTTATTCAATTTTAATTTGGTTGTATTACTATTACCACTTAATTTAATTCCAATATTTTAACAACCAATTACCTTAATATTTATTAGAAAGAAAGACCATTTTATACATCAAAATATATTCTTATATAAAATCATTTAAAATTCTTATATAAGAAAATAACAATTACGCTCTCATATATATATATATATACTCAACTCGTTCTAGGGTACCATTGACCCTATCCTTAACGAGTAATTCCAACAGAGCCAAGGTTCTCGCTTAACCTTCAGCTCTGATACCAAATGTAACGACCCGGAAATTTCGAACCCGAAATTTCCAGATAGTTAGAAGAAAAAGAAAAGAGATAGAAGAAAGAACAGAACAAGGCACAGATTCTCACATTCGCAGCGGATCAAAATACAATATCAAATAATAATATCAGTTATACAAAGAAAACTGTATCAGTCAATTACATTTTTATACATCAGAGTTACAACATTTCACAATCACTATACAGTTAAAATAGCTCGTCCCAATAATTAACAATATATCACACTCCATACGTTCCTGCCATCCAGCTCGCCTCCTGAGCTCCAGAACGTCCTTACCTGAAATCTGTAATACTCGGTCTGACCCGAGCATTACATCAAAGTAACACCCGGGTCAGGCTGGAAACCAGCGTGAGTAAACTCATCTAACATGGAATTTCAATCCATAGAACTTATTTAAACCCGGGGTAACTCGTACATTATTACAAGTAAACAACTTATATAGTCAACACTTATTTTCACAAAACAATATCTAAGTATCCAACTTAGTTAAAATAGTCATGTTACTTAATTTATTCCATTCCAAATTATAGCAGATCACTAATCGAAGTGGTTTTCGGATATTACTGATATCCGACCCCGGTCTCTTCGACTTCAAATGTCATCCTTATCTAAGTTGTCAAAGTGAACACATATCAAATTTAAATACAAGGTATCATATTCACACAACAATTCATTATCGATAGATAACCCACAATATTACTGTTCAACCCATCATATCATATCACAGTACATCACAATTCATATATCAGAGATATTCAAACAACCAAGGTATTCAATTCATGTTTATCATCTATAGGCAAGATTAATAGTCAAACCATTCTCAATTAATCTAATTTAATCACCTAATATAAATCAAATTAATTATCTTTAATCTTGCTTAATTATAAACCACTCTTTAAATTAATTACATTTGATTAATTAACTTTAATTAATTACATTGATTAATTAACCTTAATTAGTCTCATTAATTATGTTAATTAATTATTCTTAATTAATTTCATTAATTAATCAACTTATAATCACTTTACCTTTCTTTAATTAATTAATTAATTTCACTAAGCCATTACTCCTTAATTTCTTCTATTAATAATCCTCAAATCACTTCCATTAAGTAATTACCCTCAAATTACCTTTATTAATTTCCCATTAATTAATCACATTCATTAATTAATTTATAACATTAATTAATCATATTTATTAATTAACCTTAATTAATTACATTAATTAATTAACTCTAATTTAATCACATTAATTAATTTTCTAAGTAATTAATTCTTAATTACTTTCCTTAATTACTTCCATTAATTAACTTTACATCTGTTAATTAATCACATATATTTATTTACCCTTTAATTAATTACATTAGTTAATTCTTTAATTAATTCCACTAAGTAATTTATCCTTAATTACATCCATCACTTTGTTAAACATTTTCTTTATTAATAAAAACTAGATAATACTTTTGTTTTTAACCTTTAATTATTCACATTAATTATCCTCTAATTACATGTATTAAGTTAATCTTAATCTTAATCTCTTATTAATTAATTCATTAATCTTAATCACTCAAGACCTTTATTAATTTAAAAGACTAACCATTCCTTAAATTAATTTTTTTTAAAACTTGTTTAACAACTTTGCTTCTACCCTTAAGTTTGCATTTCGAAGACCTGGAACAAAATTCTTTATATTTTAAAATCTGGAAACTAAATTTTACTTCATATGTTAAAACCTGCTAGCATACAAACAACCTGAGTCAAAACGACATTTCCTCGAGCAAAACTTCGGGTCTCTCCCAATCTCCATCTACTTCGAGTTATTCTCGTGAGAAACTCGAGTCGAACCCGATAAAACTGCTTCTTCCCCAAACGTATGCACGAACCCATATCTCGTGCACGTGCACCGACCACCCACGATGCTCCGACCAACTATGCTAGCTTCAACACAACGCCAACGACCTCCAGAAGCCTTCCAACCACCCAGATCTTACGATTTCGCCACAAATCGAAATCGAGCATCGGACACCAAATTGGAACCCATACCCAATCCACAAACTCCCCTTGCGCCGCCGCCCACGACCATCGGAGACCCCACCATCACGCCCGTAGCTGCGCCACGTTACCACGCTACTAATCCTCCTTACGCGATCACCTCCGGTGATCCATTGGCTTCGTACGAGCTTTGACAAACTCGTCGTTCAAAGCAGCTCCACAACCCTAGATCATCGTCGTACAGTCACCACGATCATCTTAAAGCCCAACCACTATTTTTCCAATAACCACACTGCTACCCCCTACCCTCAGAACAAAGCCCGACGTCTATCCTTTTTCCGTTCGTCGAAATTTGATAAAAATGCCCAATCCGATCAACTCAAATTATCACATCAATTACAATGTTAAAAATCAAGATATTACCTTTAAATTTCACCAATTTGAAATACGAATCAGATAAGATAATCAAAACTGAGAACTAAAATGTTTGATTTTTGACCAAAATTTGATTTCTCTCTGTAATTTCCTATTTTTAATATAATTTCTAAATTTAATTACTTGTAACCATTCTTAAAATTTATTTTACATTGTTACAATTATTTCCTTATCAGAAATCATAGCTTGAAGATGATTATATAGGTAGATATAAAATTTAAACGAAAATTTGAGTCTGGAACAAAAACAGATATACATATACATAGATTATTTCACAGACAAACCCCTTTTGTAACATGCATTCACATCTACCATTCATGTAAACATTATATATCATGTTACTGCAACATTTATCAAACATATCAACATAGTATCATATTTTTAAACTGTTTTTAAAATAAAGTTTACTCACCTGTTAGAGATGTCGAACAGAGTGTTTGAGAAGTTTGAAAACTTTAATCTTGATTAGCTTGATCCAGAACTTGAATTTCTTTGTTTAGATTTGAGTTGCTGATTCTTGCTAACTTGAATTTTGTAGAAGAGACTTTGAAACTGGTTTGTTATGTGTTTGATTTACTTGAATTCTAGAATTTGTTTTGGAAATGTTTTCAGGTTTTGGGTATTTTTTCTTCTCTCTCTGATTTAAAACATGGCCGTAGCTTGATTTTTAAGGAAATGAGATAGAAAAGTGAATGAAGAATTAGAAGTAGTGCTATATAGCTTAAATTTTGATTTATTAAAATTAAAGAAATAAAATAAAAATGTGACACTTGTCACTAATCACATTTAATAGATTAACACATGTTATCTAGGGGTGTTTATAAGCTAACACATATATTTCTCATGCATAAATAATTTTTTATATTTATTAAATAAAGCTTTTATAATTTATTTGCTAATAACTAAATACATATTTTAATTACATAAATGAAAATCTTTTAAAATAAATAGAATAAGACAAACTATATTTATACAAAAATCATTTATACATACTTCTAAATCCAAAATATATATTAAGATATATATATATCATCTCTTTGAAATCCCAATATAAGTTCAAACCAATTTTTAAATAAAATTTTTAAATAAATCTTAAAAATCAATTTGATATTTTTAGATATATCTCAGAATTTCATTTGTTCAATTTACAAATAAGTATTTTAATAAATTTAATTATGTTAATTTCCAATTAACAGATGCCCAAAAATTCGGGTTATTACAGTTTGTGAATTTATTTACAAATATAAATAAATTGAATTTAAATATCGATAATTAAATATTTAAATCTATGAAATTAGCATTCCGCGGCGCAGTCTCGGATTTTGACGAAATCAGTTTCACTGGAACCGCAATGGGGAATTATATTACGTCATCAAATTTCGTAGCAATCCGACGTATCGCTTGGTCGTGCGAGATTGAAACGCATTGAAATTAATATCGAAAATTTAATATAATAAATGGGTCTAAAAACCTATCTTCTGCATACGATCGAATTAGGTCTCGAAACAAGTTCCAATGTATTCGAAATAGGGGTAAAACATTAGGAATGCTAGGCGACACGTCTCGTTTGGAGTTCGACATTTTCGAGCATATTTTGCTATATAATTTAAAATTAAAATAATATTTATATGCACACACCCATCATTTCATAGCCCACACACCCATCATTTCATAGCCCACATGCCCATCATTTCACAGCCCAAAAACATTTTGGTGGCTCAAGAAATTGATTAGACATGTAAAAAGAAAACAGATTCATTTTGTTTTTTTATCAAAGAAATTCAATGTATAAAACCAGGCAAGCACACATTGTTGTCTCTATCTTTAAATTTTTGTTTTCCTGTAAACAAACAAAGGAAGAAAAAGTGAGCTTCAAAAATTTCAAAAATTAATATCTCAAGTGTTACTCCGTGAAAAATTCCAAAACGAGTTTCTTTGAATCTGTGTCGCCTAGATCTTTGATTCTCTACCTATATTTACGTGTGCATCATTGATTTTGGGTGAGAGGTGTTTTCCTTCCGACCTAGGGCTTGGGTTTTCTCAAAATTGGTAACGCTAGAGGCTAAATCGATTTTGGATATGGGTTTGTAGTGGTGAGTAGCTTCGATTTGGGAAAAATTGTAGAGTGCAGCTCAATTTGGTGACCGCGACCTGTAGGGTTGCAGCGTGAAAAGCATTAGGTCACGATTTTTTTGGGGCTCCGGGGGCGTCGAGTTGGTGACGAGCGAGTGGAGATCGTGGAGAGAAGCGCATTAGAATCGTCGGATTTTGGATTCGAGCACCAGAGCTTCGTGTCATAGTTTGTCATGTACGGCCATGGTTTGTGCATCACTGTGCACGTTTTATTTGGAGAGAGGAGGAAGAAAGGTTGAGGGTATGATTGTAATTATCTTAATGTTATTTAATTATAATTTAAAATTTTATCGATAACTTCTAAAATTCGTATCTTGCTCATAAGAGGTCGGATTCGAGCGCCGTTTTTTGCATTGGGATCGTGTCATCGAGATCTTCACGATGGAGTTAATTTGGTCAGATTTGGAGGAAGTGAAATTTTATGGTAAAATCGAACGTCTGTTCGGTTTTAGTCCGAAATCGGGTCGTTTCGGCCGAAACGAAAATCAATGTTATTTTAACTCACATTTAATTTTATTATATCATATCTATGATGTTATAAATGTTTATCGATTGTTTGGATGTTAGTTAAATTGTTTGATTGCTTGTTTGGTTGCATTTCCGATTGGAAAATGGATGACATATTAATTTGATCGTTATAAACCAATATGTTATCCATAACCACTGTTTTGCAGGAAAAATATATAGCGAGACCGAAAGGGGGTTTCTCGCCCATAAATTATTTATTTACATCCATATGTTGTTATTGATGATTAATTGAAATTAATTTCTGATATTCCATTTAATAGTTTAAATGTCGTTACAGCGATTTTTGCTATACCGTCGTTTGTTAAATTTTCATCCCCAAAACCCTATCTTATGAACTTGAGCTTGTCTTTCCGCTAAAAAGAATATTAAAAATTTATTAATCATTTTTATTAACGATAATTTAAATTAATTAATCTTTTAAATTAATTAATTTGAGATTAATTAACCAACTTAACAAATGATGATTAAAATTTGTTTATATTTAGATTGAATTAATCATTTTTGCTAATGATGTTTTATACTTGATTAATCGTTTTAACTAATGATTATTTGAGTTTAGTTAATTAATTATTTTAATTAATGATATTGGAGTTTAATTAGTTAATTAATTATTTTAGTTTATGATAATTGAAATTAATAATCATTTTAACTAATGATATTTAAAAGTAATTAATCATTTTAAATAATGATATTTGAATTTAATTAATCATTTTAATTAATGATTATTTTCAAATTTAATTAATTGTTTTAACTAATGATTTATGGAATTTAGTTAAATCATTTAAATTAATGATGTTTTATAATTAAATAAATCATTTTAACAAATGATGTTTTAATTAATCGGTTTAAATAATGAAGTTTGGATTTAATTAGTCTGATTAATTTATGGTTATTTTGAACTTAATTAATTGTTTTAATCAATGGAATTTAGAACTACTTATCATTTGAATTGATGATGTTTGAGATTAATTATTCATTTAATTAATGACTATTTGAATTTTATAAATCTTTTTAACTAATAGATTTAATAAAGGTTAAAGTAAATTAACTAATATAATAAAAATCGCTTTAATAAACCGACTTAAAGTTAATAAACTGATTTAATGATGATTTTAAAGTTGATTTACCAGTGTTATAAAAGTGTTTGGAAATAATTATCTATTTTATTATAGATTTGGATTTGTTTATTTAAAAGAGATTTTAAATGTGATTAATTATCTTTTGGGATAATTAATATTGTTTTTAAAGTATAAAAAGGAATTGGAACTCGATTATTGGGATGATAAGTTGGATAATCTTCTGGGTGTTCGGTCTGATGTTGGTTTAGACCTTCAGGGTTGCGCACATGGAAAAATTATTCTCCTAACGTTTTAACAATTTGAAACTAATTCTAAAAGTGTTTTACCAATACGGATATCAAGCCAAAAAGTTCAATTCGTTTAAAAAAAGAAATTTTTTGATTCGTTTATGGAAATGAATTATTTCTATAAAGCAAATCACTTATATGGAAATGATTTATTTGTATAATTAGCACTAAACATCGAAGAAGTAGACTTGTCGCTATTTCAAAAGTTAAGAATAATCATGTGACATGACTTTAAGGTTACATTACGTTGACTTGTCCGGTATTATTATTAACCCAGAAATAGTACAAGTTTGAATTCAATGAGTGGTGATAAGTATATAAGACTTAATTTCCATATACGATCGTTTTATGTCCTCGATAGTTGGTATCTCAGCTATTGGTTACTTCAGCCACTTTATTTCGTCACTCTAAGACGATGTGTTGCTTATTTGAGCTTTGTTATCCTTTGTCGGAAATGACTAAACCCAAAGAGTGAGTGGGGGCCAAGCTATGTGGGTTGCTCCCATTAGGGTATCTTTACGTCCACTCTAGATTGGATTCAGTGTTTCGCATTGAGATGTGAAATACTTGGATACCTGGTAACAGTTGGCGGTGTCCAGCTTGGAGGTTTCCGAGCGCCATCAAAGTTCTCAAGTATATTTCTAGAGGTATACTTTCAGTGAGGGGGGAGCACCCTCCTAGTCATTTGTTGGAAAATTTCCTTTCCTTATTTGATTTGTATCCCTGAATCTGTTTTTGCTTTAAATTTGCCACGAGTAGAGCCAACTCCTCATCATGGCATTTAAGTGTTTATTTAGTCCACTCTATCGAGTTTGGACTGTTACTTAGCCCATTCTATCGAGTTTGGACTGTTACTTTATTTATCCCATTCAATCAAATTTGGAATGTTACTTTTTTAGCCCATTGTATCGTGTTTGGACTGTTATCTTATTTAGTCCACTCTATCAAGTTGGACTGTTTTTCCTTGTTCTATCCATTCTATCCAGTTTGGATTTTACTCAGTTTATTTCCATTCTTTCAAGTCTGGTTTAATATTATTTATGTTCAGTCATATTTGGATTTGTTTCTTGATATTTATTTCTGTTCTTTCTTATATGGATGTTATTCTTGTAAGGTAAAAACCCGTTCCGCGTTAGCGGCGTGATCTCGCAGAATTTTTATATTTGTTTCCCATTATTCGAGTTATCTCACGTTGGTATTTCCAGACTGATCAAGGTGTTATTTATTTATAATGCTCGGGTCAGACCGAGTATTTTCCCAAGTTGTCCTTGTAGTTTCGGAGATCGTGGAGGGTAGCTGAAGTTTCACCTATCGTAGTATTTTATTTTCCGCTGTATTATATAGTATACCTATCGGCATTTGTAAGGTCAGGATTTTATAACTGTCCAGCTGATAATGTTTGTTTTGTTAACTCTGATATACTTTGTATGTTTGGAGTGACAATTTCTACTGTCCTTATTATATTATATGTTCCGTCGAGAGATTTCGATTTTCTACGTTCTCTGTTATTTCCTTTTTTATTTACCCTAACAATTTGTCCTTTTGTCGATTGGATGCACGACATTGGAACACAGTGGTAGTGTTCGGTGTCGACTTTCGATGGTCGAAAATGCTGGTCATTACAAAGTGGTATCATAACGCAAGGTTAAGCGAGAAGCTTGGCTTTGGTAGGGTTTGGCTCATTAGAGATAGGGTAAGCAACACCCTAGAATGAGTTTGTGAGTATTATATATACGAGAGCGTATTTGTTAATGTTATAAAAACGTATTATGTTAATTGGTCTATTAAGTTTTTATGAATTCTCGTCGAGACGTGGGATGCCGCGGTATCGATAGGGATTTCTAAACACTTGACCAAGGTCAACAGACATGGTATTGAAATTTTTAGAAAATTTAGCAAATTAAATATTTTTCCTAGGATTATATTTTATATATATAAAGGAATAATTTTCAAAACTCTATATAGTTATATAGTGTGTTGGTTTAAAAGTGATGATATTTATTTATTATTACTATTGTTTGTACAGTTATGCTTAACTTTAATGTAAAGCATAGACTGTTGTGTGTTGATTGCTAAATTATGCTCGATTTATTTTGGAGCATTTATCGCTTGAGTTAAAATGAACCCTTTGTGAATTTATTTTCACAATATGACTATGAAGATGTTTGGAGAAAATGTTAAGTTAAAAATTCACCTTTTAATAATGGTGGGCTAAGAATTAAACTTTATAAAAAGTTGTTAATATAATCTAAATAGTGGGATAAGATATTTAGAGAATAAATATTCGATATAATTTTATTATAATAAAGAAGAATTATTAAAATATGAAATGATATAAAGGAAATTTTATATAAATTAGTTTGGGACTTATGTTTAAAAAGAATATTTGAATCTAAATCCTAGAATTTTTGAAAATAATTGCAAAGGAATTTTTGAGAAATGAAATAGCAATACTTTTGAAAATATTTAAAAAAAATAAAAAATAGATTGGGAAGTAAAATTTGAAATGAACTGCATTTTCTTTGGGATATTTAGGAGAAAATTGTTTCGATTGGTTTTGTGGTAATCTGAATAATCTTCTAAGTGACGATCAGATGTTTGCTTAGGCGAACATTGTGGAATACTTAGTGAATTTTCTCATTATCATTGTGCGATTGAAACGAGTTCAAATCCGAATAAACCTAAAGTGAGTTTTAATAAATAAATTGTTTGAAGTTATTGTATATAACAATATATGAAGTTGCTTTCAAAGGTAAGTTTTAAAATTAAAAACCGGGTATCTAATTTTTATGTTCCCTTAAACGGGAATTGTTTTCCAAAATAAAAGGTATTAGTAATAAGAGATTGTTTTGATAAATGGAAATTTTTTCCTTAGATAAGATAAGGGATAAATTAGAAACAACTAAATTGGGTTAAATGAAATAAGAAGGTTTTGATAAACATTGTTTTTATTGAAATCATATAATTGTTTAAAACATTTAAGTAGTATGAACTACTTGTTGATTGGGTCAACCCATAAATATTATTCGTTTTAACACTATATGTTAAAAAGTTAATAAGTTAACTCGGTTTTAAGGAACCATAATTTGATTTGATCTCCACCCAGATCTTTGAAAAAAGTAAAGTCAATAATAGGAAATAAGTTATGATTTGATGTTTTATAAAGAAATAAGTTTATAAAATATTTTAAACTTGGGTGAGAAATTATGAGATAACTCATAAATAATTTTAGTCTTGAATAAAATACTAAGTGAAAATATAAGTGAATTAGAAATAAATGTAACTAAAAAATTAATAAAATATAGAGTATGACTTACCTTTTTGTCTGAGTTAGTTTGGATAATCTTCTAAGCAATAACTAAAGGCTAATGAGCAAAAGGGTACGCTTAGATAGTTATCTATATTTTTGGACAATTAAGAAAGTTTTGAACCTAAGTTAAAATTTGTTCGTTAGTCATTTGACATTTTAAAACAATGTTAAGTGATAAGTTTTCCCTTGTGGAATTTGATTGACTGTTAGTGTTAGTTTATTCCTTCATGGAATTTGATTGATTGGATTTGATTGGATTGAATTGGTTGTTTGTGTGATTTCATATACCATTGTCTATAAAGTTTAAATTTATAGACAAAGGATTTTGAACTGTTGTTATAAGGACCTAAATCCCGGTAATTTTGAAAAAGGAGACTTTTGAAGATTTTGGGAAAGGAATGATAATTATTCACTCTAGTTGATGTTTTTGGAGGAACTGGAATACCACTGGATGCTCCAGGTTGTTTTGATTCTTGAGTTTCACCATAATTTATTTGGAGGAATTCCCTCCTTGTCATTTTGATTTTGATCATTGATTTTTCCCGTCTGAGAGATTTGAAAAAAAAAATTGGATTGAAAAACCCGGGTATATAGATTTGAATTTGTCATCTAAAAATAATTGGATGCATAACATCTATTATAGTATATCCTCTTGTTTGTCGCATATGATGTAGATATGGTTGTTGGTTGCATGTAGATTTATATCATGCTAGTTTTTGCATGTAGAGTTACATCACATTGCTTTTGTCAGCCTGATTTTCTTTTAGATTTTGTAAGTATAGGTATGCAAGAGTGCTATTTGATTTTTGTGCACCTGCATTTGCATCGAGATAATAAATTACTTGCCAAAATATAATCAAACGCAAAAAGGTACATAATTAATTTAGAAAATATAAATTGATTGATGATTTTATGCCCCAGATATGGGAGGCCACATGGCTTTTGTTTTCTTTGATTGGTTTGGAGCCGGTAGAGGCGATTTGTAGTTGTACCGATCAAGCCGCACAAAGGAGACGTTAGCAAAATTTTCCGAAAATTTAAGAGATAGAAATTTTTTGAGAATTTTGAAAAAATTTTGACAACTAAAATTTGATTTTCTAAGCTATATCTTGGAATAAATGAATAGAAGAGAATTACTTAGTATAAGTAAATGAATTTAAAATACTTGGAAACTTTGGAATCTATTCCGACTGATGGGTTTTGAAAATAAGTTTAATAAATCATTTTAATTAATAGTTTTAAGCTTAAGGGTTTGGAATATTTTCTTCCTTAGGAATTTCGGGGACGAAATTCATTTAAAGGAGGGAGAATGTAACGACCCAAAATTTTGGTTATTAGATTTTAATTTTTTAATTAAGTTTAAATATTTAAAATAATTGAATTATGGAATTTAATAATTTATAATTCAAATATATGGAATAATTAAATATTTGAATTGTGAATTAAATGTGAATTAAATGGATCTAATAGCTTTAATTAACTCCTTTTAGTTTATAAATAATATTAGTGAATTCGATTTGTGAATTAATTACAAATATAAATAAATCGGATTTAAATATCGATAATTAAATATTTAAATCTATGAAATTAGCTTTCTGGGGCACAGTCTTGGATTTCGACGAAACTAGTTTCATTGGAATAGTAATGGTGAATTATATTATGCTATCGAGTTTCGTAGCAATCCGACGTATCGTTTGGTCGTGCGAGATCGAAACGCGTTGAAATTAATATTAGAAATTTAATACAATAACTGGGTCTAAAAACCTATCCTTTGCATACGATTGAATTAGGTCTCGAAACATGTTCCATTGAGTTCGGAATAGGGGTAAAACATTAAGAACGCCAAGCGGCACGTCTCGTTTGGAGTTTGACATTTTCGAGTATATTTTGCTAAATAATTTAAAATTAAAATAATATTTATATGCACACACCCACCATTTCATAGCCCACACACCCATCATTTCATAGCCCACACACCCATCATTTCACAGCCTAAAAACATTTTGGTGGCTCAAGAAATTGATTAGACATGTAAAAAGAAAACATATTCATTTTTTTATCAAAGAAATTCAATGTACAAAACCAGGTAAGCACACATTGTCGTCTCTATCATTAAATTTTTGTTTTCCTATAAGCAAATAAAGGAAGAAAAAGCGAGCTTCAAAAATTTCAAAAGTTAATATCTCAAGTTTTACTCCATGAAAAATTCCAAAACGAGTTTCTTTGATCTCGTGTCGCCTAGATCTTCGATTCTCTACCTATATTTACGTGTGCGTCGTTGATTTTGGGTGAGAGATGTTTTCCTTCCGACCTAGGGCTTGGGTTTTCTCAAAATTGGTGACGCTAGAGGCTAAATCGATTTTGGCTATGGGTTTGTAGTGGTGAGTAGCTTTGATTTGGGAAGAATTGCAGAGTGTGGCTCAATTTTGGTGACCGCAACCTGTAGGGCTGCAGCGTAAAAAGCATCAAGCAACGATTTTTTGTGTGGCTCTAGGGTCGTCGAGGTTGTGACGAACGAGTGGATATCGAGGAGAGAAGCGCGTTGGAGTCGTCGGATTTTGGATTCGAGCATTAGAGATCTGTGTTATAGTTTGTCGTGCACGGCCATGGTTCGTGCATCACTGTGCATGTTTTATTTGGAGAGAGGAGGAAGAAAGGTCGAGGGTAGGATTGTAATTATCTTAAAGTTATTTAATTATAATTTAAAATTTTAGCGATAACTTCTAAAATTCGTATCTTGCTCATACAAGGTTGGATTCGAGTGCCATTTTTTGCATTGGGATCATGTTGTCGAGATCTTCGTGATGGAGTTGTTTTGGTCAGATTTAGAGGAAGTGAAAATTTGGGCTTAAATCGAACATCAGTTCGGTTTTAGTCCGATATCTGGTCGTTTCGGCGGAAACGAAAATCAATGTGAGTTTAACTCACATTTAATTTTATTATATCATATTTATGACGTTATAAACATTTATCGATTGTTTGGATGTTAGTTAAATTGTCTGATTGCTTGTTTGGTTGCATTTCCGATTGGAAATTGGATGGCATATTAATTTGATCATTATAAACCAATAGGATATTTATATGTTATCCATAACCATTGTTTTGCAGGAAAAATATGTAGAGAGACCCAAAAGGGGTTTGTCGCTCATAAATTATTTATTTACATCCATATGTTATTATTGATGATTAATTGAAATTAATTTCTGATATTCCATTTAATAGTTTAAATGTCGCTATAGCGATTTTCACTATACCGTCGTTTATTAAATTTTCGTCCCCAAAACCCTATCTTATGAACTTGAGCTTATGTTTCCGCTAAAAAGAATATTGAAATTTTATTAATCATTTTGATTAATGATAATTTAATTAATTAATCTTTTAAATTATTTAATTTGAGATTAATTAACCAGTTTAACAAATGATGATTAAAATTGGTTTATATTTAGATTAGAATTAATCATTTTTGCTAACGATGTTTTATACTTGATTAATCTTTTTAACTAATAATTATTTGAGTTTAATTAATTAATTAATTTAATTAATGATATTGGAGTTTAATTAATTATTTTAATTTATTATAATTGAAATTAATAATCATTTTAATTAATGATATGTAAAAGTAATTAATCATTTTAAATAATGATATTTAAATTTAATTAATGATTGTTTTCAAATTTAATTAATTGTTTTAACTAATGATTTATGGAATTTAGTTAAATCATTTAAATTAATGATGTCTTATAATTAAATAAATCATTTTAACAAATGATGTTTTAATTAATCAGTTTGACTTATGAAGTTTGGATTTAATTAATTTGATTAATTTATGGTTATTTTGAACTTAATTAATAATTTTAATCAATGGAATTTAGAATTACTTACCATTTTAATTGATGATGTTTGAGATTAATTATTCATTTAATTAATGACTATTTGAATTTAATAATTTTTTTTAACTAATTGATTTAATAAAGGTGATTAAAGTAAATTAACTAATATAATAAAAATCTCTTTAATAAACCGATTTAAATTTAATAAATTGATTTAATGAAGATTTTAAAGTTGATTTACCAATGTTATAAAAGAGTATGGAAATAATTATCTATTTTATTATAGATAATGGATTTGTTTATTTAAAAGAGATTTGAAATGTGATTAATTATCTTTTGGGATAATTAATATTGTTTTTAAAGTATAAAAAGGAATTGGAACTCGATTATTGGGATGATAAGTTGGATAATCTTCTGGGTGTTCGGTCTGATGTTGGTTTAGGCCTTCGGGGTCGCGCACTAGGAAAAATTATTCTCTTAATGTTTTAACAATCTGGAACTAATTCTAAAATTGGTTTACCAATATGGAAATCAAGCCAAAAAGTTAAGCTCATTTAAAAAAAAAGAAAAGGTTTGATTCGTTTTTGGAAATGAATTATTTCTGTAAAGCGAATCACTTATATGGAAACGATTTATTTGTATAATTAGCACTAAACATCGAAGAAGTAGACTTGTCGGTATTTCGAAAGTTAAGAATAATCATGTGACATGATTTGAGGTAACACTACCTTGACTTTTCCGGTATTATTGTTAACCCAGAAATAGTACCAAGTTTGAATTTAATGAGTGGTGGTAAGTATACAAGACTTAATTTTCATATACGATCGTTTTATGTCCTCGATAGTTGGTATCTCAACTATCGGTTACTTCAGCCACTTTATTTCGTCACTCTAAGACGATGTGTTGCTCATTTGAACTTTGTTATCATTTGTCAGAAATGACTAAATCCCAAGAGCGATTGGAGGCCAAGCTATATGGGGTTGCTCCCATTAGGGTATCTTCACATCCACTCTAGAGTAGATTCGGTGTTGCACATTGAGATGTAAAATATTCGGATATTCGGTAACAGTTGGCGGGGTCCGGCTTGGAGGTTTCCGAGAGCCATCGGAGTTCTCAAGTATATTTCTAGAGGTATACTTTTGGTAAAGGGGGAGCACCCACCTAATCATTTGTTGGAAAATTTCCTTTCCTTATTTGATTCGTATCCCTAAATATGTTTTAGCTTTAAATTTTCCACGGGTAGAGCCAACTCCTTATCATGGAATTTAAGTGTTTACTTAGTCCATTCTATCGAGTTTGGACTGTTACTTTATTTAGCCCATTCTACCGAGTTTGGACCGTTACTTTATTTAGCCCATTCTATCGAGTTTGGACTATTACCTCATTTAGTCCACTCTATCGAGTTTGGATTGTTTTTCCTTGTTCTATCCATTCTGTCCAGTTTGGATTTTACTCGGTTTATTTCCATTCTTTCAAGTCTGGTTTAATATTATTTATGCTAATTCATATTTGGATTTGTTTTTTGATATTTATTTTCGCTTTTGCTTGTATGGATGTTATTCTTGTAAGGTAAAAAGCCGTTCTTCGTTAGCGGCGTGGTCTCATAGAATTTTTATATATGTTTTCCATTATTCGACTAATCTCACGTTGGTATTTCCAGACTGATCCGGGTGTTATTTATTTATAATGCTCGAGTCAGACCGAGTATTTTCCCAGGTTGTCCTTGAAGTTTCGGAGATTGGAGGGGAGCTGAAGTTTCACCTACCGTAGCATTTTATTTTCCACTGTATTATATAGTATATCTATCGGCATTTGTAAGGTCATGATTTTATTACTGTCCAGTTGGTAAGTTTTATTTTTTAACTCTGATATACACAGTATGTTTGGATTGACAGTTTCTACTGTCCTTATTATATTATATATTGTCAATTCTGTTGGGAGATTCTGATTTTCTCTATTCTCTATTCTTTTTTTTATTTACCCTAACAATCTACCCTTTTGTCGATTGGATGCCCGACATTGAAACATAGTGGTAGTGTTCGGTGTCGACTTTCGATGGTCAAAAAGGCTGGTCGTTTCATAGTTTATGTTATCTTTGGTATATATTCTAGGTACGAATAGTCTAACTCTATATAGAATAAGAGACTAGTGAGGTATGAGAGGGATTCTCAAGTGATAACACTTAAAATTAAATATGGATGACAATTATTTTTTGTTCCTAAGGTAGTACCAAGAACAATGACTTGGAGTTAAGCGGTTGCTGTAGACTTAACTTAAGTACAAAAGTCAAATTACAATGGTATAACTATAGCTAAGGTGATGTAAATGTGAACAAGGCAGTGTAACTAAAAGTTTGCGGTGGCATAAGCCAACTAGAAGATAAGTGCGAGAGGATCCATAGGGTTATACTATACTAGTAGCTCTAGGTGATCTAATGGATTAGCACTCGTAAGAGACAATGTTTTGGTGTTATATGTATTTTGGTGTTTAGTGTTTTGACTTTGGCAGGAAATATGAATGGGGAGGTCTTGTGTTTAAGTGAAAGGTCAATGAAGCAGGTGCTTGGTGAATAGGTTCAATTGTGATGTTTATACTTAAAACATTATATAACATTTTCGTATTATGAAATTAAACTTTTCTAACTTGATGAGCAAAAGTGAAGCAAATTCAGATATAATTTTACGACCATAAAGTATACATGTTATACTTCAGGTGATTTTTGAGAATTGCTTATACAAGAGTGTATGTTTGAACTAGATGTTTTGACTACGTGATTCTTAGGATAATCTTATGTTAGAGTAGACTTTGGCGACCAAGGACATATTTGAATGCATACTTATGTAGATGCAAGAGTGGGCCTATGAAGTCTATTTAAAGAGTAGGAACTTAGTCCGTTTTGTAGCAAATGAAATAGGTATATTTAAAAAAAATCATATTTGGATAACAGGGCCTATGAAGTCTATTATCTAGCATTATATCGAATATAACTATTAAATAAAATCATATCTTAATAGAAATTATTTTATATTAATTAATTTAATGAAATGTTTATTCAAATTTATCATGCATACTTTCAAAGTCATGACAAATAATATAACGAAGTATAAAATCTATATAACTATATATGCATGCATATAAATATTGGGATTGATATCTATTGTTATACATATAAATTATACTTACATATGTATGTGATAATTTTATATGAATGTCGAGAATATAAATGCCTAAGTGTGTACATAAATATCTTTTAATATGCTATAATATGTGTATAATGTTTGTATACAGATATTGATAATACCATATATGTATATATGGTCTACATATAAATTTTACATGTATGTTTATATGTCTAAACTATGCACACACACATGCATATATATGGGTAAGAATCGGCTACACCTCAATTTGGCTCGATATCCATTCCTCCGATTTCCACCATACGTGTTTTGAATTAGAAAATATAGTGTATGTAACGACCCACCTTTTTGGACGGTTTAAATCAACAATAAACCACACATGTCAACTCAAACCATTCAAAAGGGAGGATTGTTAATGGGGTTAAATAAGAAAATAAGAGAAAAGAAAGGAAAAACAAAACACATAAACTCACAGTGGAATGACAAAATATAATAATCAAATAAACAGTTCATGAAGCTGTTTTACAAATAACATTTGATTACACTTTACCATACAGATCAGAGTGATACATATAGCAGGAATAAATAAATAATGCAGTTGAACAACATGATGTAGTGGAACAACATGATGTAGTGGAACAAATATAATAAATAGTAATAATAGACTAAATCTTCGTCTTCGTCCTCCAGAAATAAGGTCTTCAACACTGAAAAGCTCAGGCTGACCCGAGTGTAATGAAAAGACAAAACACTCGAGTCAGAACTAAAAGATCTTATCTAAGTTAAATCAACAGTAAATAAATATGAGTGTAACGGATTCAGAGATGTTCACGAGATTTTACATCTCCTATCCAGTGTCTAAGGTGCATGGAATAACTTAAGAGATGTTCGGGATTCCATCTCCTAAGGATCCGTTAAACTATCTATATACATAGTACAATACGCTATTACAATATGTCTAAGGTAAAGTAAAGTATTAAAATTGTGACGACCCGCCTTTCATTCCACAGAAAGACGCATCATCATTAAGAAAGAAAGGGATAGAAAAGAGAATAGATAGGAAAGAAAGAACTAAACAATATCAGAATCTCATAGCGGAACGAATAAAATATATTACATCACATAGTTATTACATAATAGTCATCATCTATCAGAGTTACACATCTTACACAACACATTAGACTATCATACAACTCAAAATACAACACAGAGCTACTAACACAGCGGAACCTCAATATCTATATACGCTGAAGCCTCCTGCTCCAAGTCTCCTCCATAAAATTCGTCAAAGCCAACCCGAATTCCTTGGCTACTCATAAAAATTTGAGTACCCAAGAGTTTAATAAAACAAAAAATAAACTCTAGGTCAGACGTGGGTCTGGTGTGAGTAAACGGGTTAAAGTTGCTTAACTTTGGAAATCATTTGAAAGCAAAGGTATCTCGTAAGACTTCCCGCACATAAACACGGATAAGTTTTTACCTTACGATAACCAAAACATTTGATAGGAAATCCAGTAATATTATAATAGTGTCTAGGGTTTTCAAGTAAAATATAAAATAGCTGGAATGCTTACATCTCACGTTCCAACATAGTTGGGCACAACCAAAACGTACGGCACTTATTGGAGATTGGATTCCATACAATGGCAGGGCTACTGGGGTACCGCCCATCACAGTACGTGGCCTAGATCACCGTACCGAGGATCCACCCTGATTCCCTGCAATACAAGACCGGAACCATCCCTTACTGGATAATCCCGAATAAGACAACCCCGCAGTTGTTCGCGACCAACTGCCCACACAGCCGAATAAAAAGGGACCTCTAGACAGGGGAAATCTTATCCTACTTGGGTTCTACCCACTTAGCCTTGCTGCACCTCCCCTGTTTTAGCCATTCCCGGTTGATGAGGCTTGAGGCTACGTATACCTTTTTAGAACACATATCTTAGAATGCTCATCGTCCTCCAATGACGATGTTTTAAAAGCATTCAATCCATACAAGTCCGTTCCGAGTTCGAACGAAACCGAAGGCACTATCTCGTTACACTCATTTTGGAATCACCCTCAGAGTTAACGACAATAGTCCTTGCACTCTGAGTCTTCATCTCGAACTTCACTTGAGATTTCACGACATATCGTTTAATTTGTATCGATGTGGTTTTCGGATATCCAAATTTGGAAATCTGATCCCGGTCTCACCGAAATCCAAAACGCTGTTTTAATGTCCAAGTTGTTTAAGTTAAACAATTTAATATATTATCTATATTCACACAGATAGATAATTCACAATATCACAGATAGATAATCCATATTATCACAATTCAACCAAAGCATCTCATATCATAGAGCAGCACATATTACATATCAGAGATATCAAATAATCCAAGGCATTCAATATCATTCAATCATCCATAAGCAAGATTAATTAGTCACACCATTTCTAATTAATTTAAATAAATTAAATTAATTACTTCAATCACTTTTAAATCCTACTTACTTAACATTAATTAATTACAAACCAATTAACTAATCATCACTTAATTACCCATCTTAATTAATCATCCTTAATTAAGTATTCTTTAATTACATTAAGTAATTAGCCTTTAATTAATTACATAAATTAATTATTCTTTAACCATTCACATTAATTAACCATTAATTATTCTCATTAATTAATTATACTTTAATTAATTACATTAATTAATGACCCTTAATTAATTACATTAATGAACTAACCCTTTAATTAATTAATTACACTAAGTAATTAATCCTTAATTACTTCCATTAAGTAATTATCTTTTAATTACTTTCATTAATTAACCTTTAATTACTTCATTAATTAACCTTTAATTACTTCATTAATTAACCTCTAATTACTTCATTAAGTAATTATTATTTTATTAATTACATTTAGTAATTATCCATTAATTACTTACACTAAGTGAGTATACTTTATTAATTACATTCAGTAATTATCCTTAATCAATTTCAAAGTGATTTACCTTAATTAATTAACCTAATTAATTATCTTAAATTAATTACATTAATTAATTACATTCATTAACTTCCCATTAATTACTTCCATTAAGTAATTATTCTTTTAATTAATCACATTCATTAATTAACTATCTTTAATTACTTATATTAAGTAACTACCCTTAAATTAATTACATTAAGTGATTAACCTTTAATTGATTTCACTAATTAATTATCCTTAATTAATCTCAATCTTAATTAATTAAAGATAAATTCTTTTATCTTAATTATTACTTAATTACATTTAGTTCTTATTAAATTAAAACTTGAAATCAACCTATACCAAATCTTTAAGAATACACTTATCTTAATCATTTCCTTAATTACATAATTAAACTACATTTGAAAAAAATATTTAGGAATTAATTTCATAATTACTTTTAAACAAACAAATTTAAACATTTTAAATCTTTGAAAACTCATTTAAAATTGTTAAACTCTTTGCTTTTAAAACTTGTTTGAAACTTAGTTATTTTATTTTTGAAAAACTTTCTTTTGAAAACTTCCATTTTTATTCTTTTGAAAACTAGTTAATATATTTTTGAAACTAGATTTACTTTTACTTTGAAAACGTATTCATTTAAAATACACTTTTAAAACTTAGTAACAATTCTTTGAAAACCAAACATTTAATAACTTTAAAACTTGAAAACTTGTCTAAACATTCTTCTCCTATATTTTTTTAAACTTATTCATACTTTACTTTTTTAAAAAAAATCTGGAAACAATTTACTTACAAAATTTAAAAAAAACTGTTATCTGAACAAACCCGAGCTAATTAAACTAAAACCCCGAGCCAACAACCAAACTTCCCCGAGCAAGTCTTCGATCCACTCGCGTCTCCACTATACTCTAGAAAACCAACAACATCCTTGAGTCAAACCCGAGTAAAATGCTTCTTTCCCAAACCTCGCCAAACCCAGATACGATCATCCACCTGTGCACGTGCACTTTCATTCCAACCACCATCAATCACCATTGCGACTACCCTTCAGTCGCCCACGACCTCGCTGAAGGTTCTGACCACCAGCTTCGTCGAAAACAACAGCAAAACGAAATCGAGCCATTCGATTCCCACTGGAACTCAAACCCCATCGGAAAACCACCTCTAGCCTTCGCCACCGACCACCGGCACCCACGCCGACCAACTTAGAGCAACGTCTCGATCCCCAGCATCGATTCCCCTATTCGCGATCAACTCCGATGCTCCCCAGTCAACACACGACCTCGAAGATCAATGCCAACAAAAACCCACCACTAAACCCTACAGCGTCTCTGACTGGCCGCCTCGATCACCAGAAAAATCCACACCCATTTTTCCATCGAACCACGGCACTCCGGCCATCTCCAAACCAAACCCTGACGAGAATCTCGTCGCCGTTCATCAGTAGTCGACAAAAATGTCGAACCTGACCAACTCAGATTATCTCAATAATCCCAAGCCTAAAAATTGTGAAATGTATCTCAAAAATCAAGATTTTCAAATACGAATCAGCCCCTATGATCTGAACTTGATACAGAGATGATCGATTTCTGACCCATTTTAAATTATCACTGTAATTCTTTTTTTTCAGAATTTTTGCTAATTATTTATACTTGAAACAATTTTTAAAATGTATTTACATGGTTACAATCATTTTCTCTTTAAATATCAAGGTCTAAGATTAATTCGTTTAGAAGATATGAATTTATTTATGGATTTGGAGCTAGTTATTTAAACAGAGAAGATATATCCATACAGAAACTCATATATACACAAACATATCATATTTACAAACATGCATTTCCATCCATACATTCTTGCAAACAATTTACACTACATTACTACAAGATTTCCATCACATGCATCAATGTTAAAACTAGATTTAAACTTTTTAAAACAAATGTTTTGTGACGACCCGAACTCGATGCCCGACAAACAACATCAAATTCATATCGCCGGAGCTTGCAACAACATTAGATGATAGATAACACAGCGGAAATAAAAGATGATATCATTGATACAACACGAATACAATATCCGATACATCAATTTGGTACAACGATAATCATCAACCTCAGAGGAAATGCAACAAAAATACAGCGGAACTCGACACAATATGAGATGAGTCTTCACAGAATCCAATACTGCAACTCTAATCTAAAACTCCAAGCACAAATCTCCATCACGATCCACAAAGATAAGCAAGGACGGTCGTCCGTGAACTCCAAAACTGAACTAGCTCCCGATAACCTACTAAACCTGACTATCTGAAAACCCCAACTCTAGACTGCCCGGGTGGAAAATTGTGGGCACTCAGAGTTTAGGAAGGGAACAATAAACTCCCAGTCAGTCATGGGACTGGTACGAGCAAACAAAAATAGTTTAGCTTTAAAACAAACAACAAAAGGATTTTAAACATTGAAACCCGCAATGCTTTTTGGAAAATGAAACTACCATAAGGCCTCCCGCCACACACACACAATGCAAGCGCAGAATTGGAGGAGATTTCTCCTTATGATAGTCAAACATGCTTACTACGCAAAAAAAAACTCTTTTGATATTATTACAAGTGCATAGTGTAGGAAACATTTCGAAAATATAATATTAATCTTAGCCAACATAGGTACCATTATACTATGCCTACTATAGCTACCATTTTTAAATGGCAGGTTCTACAACTAAAACCGTACAAGGTTCGTATTGTTTCTTTGGATTTTCCAACAAATGGTCAGGCTAAAGAACTTCCTATGCCACTTAGGAACGCCTCTGGAGGGACGCCCCGAGAACCTACCTGGCTCTCTGCCAACACAAGGCCGGTTACCCC
This sequence comes from Allium fistulosum, assembly GCA_030737815.1. Taxonomy (NCBI): domain Eukaryota; kingdom Viridiplantae; phylum Streptophyta; class Magnoliopsida; order Asparagales; family Amaryllidaceae; genus Allium; species Allium fistulosum. The sequence continues at coordinate 1,398,269,886 of CM060902.1, forward strand.
CCTTCCCGGGAAGTAAACCTAAGATATGCCACCCTCGGTCGTTTGCGACCTTTATCCGAGGATCCTCTACACCAACAACATCACACAGTAACAAATATACTACAGTGTCCACATGAGTAAGTATCTGGGCTCCATACCATGATACCACCCTCTTCCAGAAGGAATGGACATACCTTAGGGGAGCTACCCTTGAAACCTTGCCGCATTTTTCTTGTTTCGACCATCACCGGTTTGTGAGGCTCGATGAGGTCTCGTCCACAAAGCTACGCTTTACACGAAAGCCATGCTTTGATCAACAAATGATCAGCAACACACAACAGCACTCAGCATGCCACACTACCAATTTGGGAGTATATCACTGATAACCTTCAACTACATAACCTCTGAGCTCGTACGTCTCAGAGAAGGGTGTTAAGCTAAGAGAATAAATTCTCCGCCACCAAACAGAAATGTATTTGAAAGAAATCAGCTTTATATCTCAAAGTGTAGTATCAGACATACAACCATACAAGTCTGTTCCGGGTTCGAACAAGACCGAAGGCACTTCCAAAGAAGCCCTTGCAATCCGGGTATTCACAATCCCGATCGGACTTCCCATCACTTAGGGAATCTCTATACCGGAGCAACTCAGTGCAGAGTCAATCGATAGGTTATCTTATCGTTCTCGCAAACACCCGGTCTTCAACACCGGTCTTCAAATGCTATCCATTCATGTCGTATCTTTATTCGGAATGGGTTATATGACACAAAGTCCTCTCCCGGCTAAACCGAATAATGAGCGTAATATTTAAAAACATATGGATATTAGGATTTCAGTTAAGTCACAACTTATTACCCAAAACTTCTCTTTCAAATGGTTTAAACAAATTACCATTTTAATCTTTTACACAAAAAGATTCATCTCACAAAGTTCACCCAGTTTCACAAAGATCTATTCATAGATTTTCCGAATCAATTTCCATTTCAATTGGATTAACTCGTTAAATCTTTAAATCAAAGATTTAACTTATAGCTTTCAAAACAATTCCATTTCGACCTTTCCAATTTCAAAACAAAGTTCAACAATCTTTCACAAAGATTCATTCATAACTCGGAAAACCATTTTCATTTCAAACTTGAAATTCTTTTGACACAAATTGGAAATTCATTCCTTATATGAAAGCTTCTATTATTTGAAAACAAATAGTTTTCATTTCGGAAAATCTGATCTCATTTATACATGTTAAACCCCTTGGGTTAAATTCAAATTCCCAAACCAATACTTTTAAAATGGTTTAAAAACCCATATAAAACACATTTATAACTTGTATCACATTTTTAAACCATAATTTCCAACGTATAATTCAATTTCAAATTTTTTTAATTCAAATTTAAACCAAAATCTTTAAATTTCAAAGTTTTATTAAGTTATTCGAAATAAGTTTTATCTATTAAAACAGCTTTTCAAAAGCTTCCCATATTTAACCCGATTCCATTTCCAAACCATTTGAATTCAAATTTAATTTTTAAAACCATTTCAAAAATCTACGACTTAATCGATTCCCTCGTGAAGTCCATATTTGTGTGTGTATGGTGTAGTCCAGGGATTTAACACAATAGTGCAACATCATTCAATCATCACAGATTCAATCATGTCAATATCGATAAGCAGTATGATTTAAAACGCTTATCTTCATTCACAGATTCACAGATAAGGTCAATTTATCAATCACAAAGATTCACCATTACGATTCGATGTGGGTTTCAGATAACATACTGGAATCCGACTCCCTGTCACATCGAAATTCAAACGCCGTTTTACGGGTCCAAAGGGTTTTCATATTCACACAGAAATATATATCACAGAAACAGAAATCATAGCTCAGCACAAAGTAATTTATATCACAAAGCATCACAATCACAAACAGGGATATCAAACTGCTTAAAGCATTTCAATAATAATCAATCATCTAACAATTAGATGAATTAACAGTGTGATTATAATCAATCTATCACATAATTATATATATATATATATATTTATCTTTAATTAATGATTAATTATCCTTAATTTTAAATTAATTAATCTTTAATTATTAATTAATTAAATCTTAATCACCTTCATAGATTAATTATTTATTATTTAATTACCTTAATTAATTTATCTTTGATTATAAATTAATTAACTTAAATTAATAATTAATTACTCTTTAATTAATTATTCTGTAACTATTAAGTAATTATAATTCATCAATTATTTAATCAACATTAACAATACATTAATTGAATTACTTTTAAGTTAAGTTAAAAATGTAAAATATTTAATCATCTCCTTAATTACTTTGTAAAATTTTGTTTAAAATAAACTTCTGAAAATATAAGTTTAAAATACTCTTAACTTAAATAATTTAAAATATTTTATTTTAAAACCTTTGATTACCATTTTCAACTTATCAACAATCATTCATTTGAAAAGAATAGTTTTAGAAATCAATTTTGACTTAGATTTTTAAAGTTTAAAACTGAAAAACGTTATCACCCTAGAGCTGCTTCGAGCGACACCCGAGACTTTTCTAACTTGCTTCGAGTTTTCCCCAAAATCAATTCGATAGCTTCAATTTTTTAAAATTTTGTTTAAAAAGCAACCCGATGTATAGCCAGAATTACTCGACCCTAGCTTCGAGTCATCATCCCTGAACCTCGAGTGGCACTTTGAGTCGAACACCTTCTTCCATAAAAAAACAGCTGACATAAGCTTTGGTGTCGTGCACATGCACGACGACATTGACGAACTTCGACCGACGCCACACCTTCCACATCTCGGCAGTAGTTTGCATGGGTCATTCGAGCACCCAGATACACATGACCTCGACGAATTCGCGAACGAGCTTGCTAACCCAGACTGCATCTAAAACAACTACCAGAAAAACGTCTCGTCACTCGACCTCTGGCCATCAGAGGCCACGAAATTTAACTGATGCTTCTTCTTGATCGTACGCCGCTATCCCCACCGGTCCTTTGGATTCCGACGCATTGACGTGGTAGTACTGACGAGGTTTCCTGATCTTGACAATCATTGGGCTTAAACCCTAATTCTACTCCGATCACCCACTACGGTGATCTGAAAATTTAGCGAGTATTTTTCCTAGACTCTACGACCTCTCAGCTAGCTACAGTTCCAATCACGAGACGATCAAAGTCGCCGACCACCGTAGTTTGGCCAAATAATCAAATCCGTTCATCTCGCGATTTCTTACCCAAAATCGCACTAAAAATCTGGATTTTTGTTTTAAAAATCATGATTCGTAAAAGTGAACAAGATCATACATTCAAAACTTCAATTTTAATCAATTACATTTTTACAAAAGATGAAATTCCACTGTGTTTTGATATTTTCCAGAAAACTTATTTATCTTTAGTGTCTCCAAATATTTTCTGGAAAGAGATCTTGACAATTCTAACGAATTTTCTTTGAACATTAAGATCAATAGTTGACCAGAGGGTGAGTTCTCGATTTTCAAATAGGATTGAACCCTGTAATACTTTAGAACAGAGACATTTACTTGTGTACAGACAGGTACACGCATTGTAACAACCCGAGATTTAGTAATTTTTAATTGTCGCCAAAATGACGATCGAATTGTTTGATTAGTGCCATTGGAGTTTAAAATCATGTTGAAATTCTTTGAAAAAAATTGGTTAGTGGTGATACAGGCTTTAAATTCATTTAGCCCAATTCTTTGGTAGCCATTTGGTTGCAAGTGATAATCATGTAAACCCGATCCCCTCTCTCATTTCATTCATTTTACCCTAAACAAATAATCGAGCGAAAAATTAAAGAGGCGGCTCAATCTCTCCCTCGTTCGTCTTCGTCTCCAAGACTAGGGCTTCGTGAATTCGAAGGCGCCACTGCCTGTTGATCAATCAAAGTGCTTGCCTGGCGATCATTGTTTTCTTGCTTGCTTCGGCGGTGACTGGTTTTGGGATCTTCGAAAATAAGGTGAGTGATTACCTTATCACTCACATCTGTTATTCAACTTAGTAGAGTGCTTTGGCTGTTCGATTTTGTCTCGTGGTTGATGATTTCTCTGCCTTAATCAATTTCGTATAATTTGATGAATTTTTGGCCTGATGGTGATGCTATGATGATTTTGGTTTTGTTCGACTTTCGAACTTGTTTTGGTTGGCTTCGACTTTGAATTGATCACTGTTACTTGCCTTGGTTTACGCGATGATATTCAAGACATCTCTGTCTTTGTTCGGAGCAGTTGTACCCTGATTTTTGACTGAGTTCGATTTCTTGTTTTCTTGGTTATTATGGCATAGTTTGATTTCGTTTGAAATTGAGCTATTTCTTTGAAAGTGAATGGTTGGCTTCGTTCACTTTCTCCTTTGACCTTATTTTTGGTTTGATACTTAGGCTTCCCTGTTCACTGCCTCGAGTCATTTGCAACCTGTAACTTGACTTGTTTGTGAATTTTAATTGACGTTTCATAACTCTGGCCACCTGTACTATTGTAACTTTGGTACAGTGTGAATTGAACTGCAATTGACCTTGAGCATTTTTATGTTGACATAAGTCTTAACTTTGGTCTTGACATTTACTTCACCACTTGTCACGAGTCTGGGTAGCTTATCATTGGGGTTGCATTTGCTCTCTATTACTACGAGACAGTTCAGTTGCTAGTACATTTAGTTGTTTTCATGTATAACTAGTATTGTCCAGTTCACAGTAGTTGTACATATGTGTAGAAATGTTGCATTCCTGTTTTTGGGTTCACTGGTCTTTCTGGTGCACTGTGTGTACCTGGTTTGTATGCATTTGTCGCTGGTTTGATTTGTGAGCAGACCAGTATTGTCCACTGTTGCATTTTGCTTGAGCAATTTGGTACTTCTGGCCATTTTGTCTTTGACCTGACTTGTAGTATGAGCTACTAACTTGCATTGCAATTTAGTTGGTAGTGAAATTTCTTCACCTGTGCATGTCTTTGGTTTTGTAAGTGCATATCGTCTTGTAAGCTTAGGTGAACTTACTACTGTTTTATACTTAGTTGGTTCATCAGGCTGTCTGGTCGACACTTGTCTACCATCAGTGGTCACTGCCTATTTCATTTGTACTACTTCATATGAATCGATTCATTGTCCCATTTAAGATGCTGTCTGCACTATCATATCTTGTAGTCTTGTTTCCATGATTTCAACAATAGCTTGATTATTTTTATGGTTTCACATGCGTGCATACATACCATAGTATGTGTGCATGTATATGTGTTGACCCTACACATGTGGGTGCACTACCGCTTTGATGATTTCTGTAGCATACTTGGCTTTCCCTTGACTTCGACATTGTTCAGTTCTTTGCCTTTTTACTTAGGCATGGTCTTGTTCTTGATTGAAATACTAGTACTGTCCAGTTTTACTGTGTTGTAATCTTGTTGTATCAGCAGTTTTGTTACAGGCTGTTCTTGTATTCATTTGTGCATCACTTGTTGCGCACTTCATATTTGCACTGTTTCTGTAGTGGTGTAGTATATATCCACTATCTTCTTGAACTTGTTTCATCAGTGATGTTCTGTACATCCTACTATTCTCACTTGCCATCCTCGTTTGCATATGGCTGCTGCCTTGATCCTCGGTCTTGGCTCATGTAGTCTTGACTTCGAGTACTTATGTGTATGTGCACTCGTATCTGGTGCATGTGCTATGTCCATTCGAGTTGTCCTTCTTTTGTTGCCTGCACTATGATACGGTGTAGCCTTTGAATTATCACTTCATGTTACATCTGTTAGGTGTAATAGTATTGAACTACTTTATGTTCATATACATTTCCTGTTGAGTTTGCTCCATCCAGTTTCATGCATACTTGACACTGCAGTTTCTTCACTTGGTTCCTACTTATATACCACTACATGTTGTTTATGTTACCCGAATTTATGTGCATGTGTCTTTGAACATATGCGTTTGTGGCTGCACTTCATTTATCAGTGCAGTACTCACCTCTCTTGTTATTCCTTGAGTTGAACCCGATTTCGGGGTTTGACCTTGCGATCATTGTGACTTTCATTGAGCTTTTGTGTATCTCCTGCGATAGTGGCGAGGCAGTACACGCGTGCGTGCACTACAGCCCTATCAGATTTGACAGTTTTAAATTGACGTTTCAATTGTTTAAATTGCTTTGGAATTCTGTTTTGTGGATTAACACTGTTTAGTGTTATATCTGCCGTTATCCGGTTCTCTTATCGAGAAGTTGGGTATACGAGATTTCTGTGACTGTCGTCTATGTGATATTTGATTATTATTGCATCCGTGCACTAATAACTGAGTTTGAATTAGACTGACCCGGGTATTATTTTCTTTTGAATGTAATACTCGGGTCAGACCGAGTATTTACAGGTTGTAGATTTTTAGCTTTGGGTTGCTGCTAGAGCTATGAAGACTTTTTATATCATTTGAAGTGGTCTTCGTCGTGTTGTAGTAGTCAGTGTGTCTGTTTTATGATGATAATGTATTCATGTATATTAGTCGATAATGTACTTGTATATATAACTTCTTGAGTCGACAGTTGTAGTTGTATCATTTGTATTGTGTCAAATGTATTGTAACTGATATCAGTTATTATATATATGAGACTTTTCGTTCCATCTGTATTCCGCATTTATGTTATCTATGTTATTTTTATATCTAATGTCCTAAGCTATTATGAACTGTCGTAGTTTGTTTTATACTGATAATTGGATATGTCGATGGGAGTAAATAAATAATAGATGAAAAATAAAAAGTATATACCGTTCCTATCGAGATAACCAATATTAGTGTAAGGCCAATTACGGATAGTCGCTCCTATCCAGCCTTATTCTTCGTAATAATAGACAGTATTTCTTTTAATACTCTTTGTTATTATGAGCATAGAGGTGGGGCGTTACAGTTGGTATCAGAGCTTGGGGTTTATGGACATAATATAAAACATAACTTGGATGGAACATATGTTACAACTATTGGTCGATGTTTTATTTGTGATTTGAGTCAAAACTAAAGTTTTGAAATTTTGATGAAAGTTTTTAAATATCTTTATTTAAAAACAAAAGTGGAATTGTGTTTTGTTGTTTTCATTAAATTGTGTTCTATTTATCAGAGTGCGCAGCGGAAACAGTGAAACTGTCTTCGCTGAGTACAATTGATGATCTTTTTGATTTAAAAATCGAAATACGAAATTGATATGAATTTCATTTGTTGTTTACATAGCTGTAATTATTTTGCTTCTTTGAGAATTTCGAATCCGAATTGAGGATTCGAAGAAATTACAGTTATGTGATTTTTGTTGAAATTTCCGCTGGCTTTCTTTTGTACTAATCATCTATTGATTAGATTTCGCTGTTCTGATTTGTCTTCATTGAAGATATATTCGAATAATTTCTTTGTTCATTTTGTAGTACGTACAAAAATTTGAATTGCACGTTATTGCAATTATTTTACGTTGAACCGATGCTTGGTTATGATACGTGTTTGGTTGCCGTTATTTTTATAACGGGATTTTTGCACCAGTGCTATTTTGAAGCACGGTGTTTTGTGGCATTTATGATGAGTGAAAATTCACTGATATTACATTTTGATGTAAATTATTTTGATGAGATTTTGACGTTTAAAAAATTTCTGCTGCTTTGGCTTCAGTAACCGTCAAGTTTTAAAAGTGGATTTTCTAGCGGTTATTCCGCAATGCTGTTTTGTGACCGTTTTTACGGTATTTTTAAAAGTACAATTTCCTTATCGAAATTGTTACTGATTTGCTGCTTTAATCACGTGATTGGAAAATCATTTTAAAATGAAAATTGTTTTATAAGTTTTTAACAGTTTGCGTTTTCAAAAGAATGAGAAAGCGACTTAAACGATTCAGCAAAATCGAGGACTATGACCCCTTTCTTTTACTGATTCGCTTAACTCCGGACTTGTCCAGTTGAGAATGTGAATTGTTATTTTTACAAAATAAATAAAATTGTTTTCAGAAATTTTAACAGTTTGCGCTTTCAAAAGAATGAGGAAGCGATTTAAACGTTTCAGCAAAATCGAGGACTATGACCCCTTTCTTTTACTGATTCGCTTAATTCCGGACTTGTCCGTTTGAGAATGTGAAATGTATTTTTACAAAATACACAATTTTGCACTTTCAAGGAAACGATGAAAAGAATCAAACGATTTAGTAAAACACGTGGTATGGGACATGTGCGTTTGCTATTTCGGTTAATTCCGGACTCGTTAATTTAAATATTTGATGATTTTGTGTGCTTTCGAGCCACTATGAGGACCTTCGGGTCATTTGTTGGACCTTCGGGTCATTTGTTGGGCTTTCGGGCCACTCTGCGGACCTTCGGGTCAAATACCAGTACTAGACCTTCGGGTCACTCTGCGGACCTCCGGGTCAATCTGATGGGCGCCAAAATTATGTTGAGTACTTGGTAGGCTTCGGCCACTCTGAGATGCACGTGCGGCGAATTAAAAACTCGCCATCTGATGGGATCGATCCAAGCTTTTATGTTGATTTTCTAGTCTTCTTAATTGATTTCTAGATATTTGTTGCTTCCAATTATCTGCAGGTAATTGGATATTTGTTGATATGAGTTCTGATTATCGTTTTTGATAATCGGATATTTGTTGTTTCTAATTATCGCTTGTGATAATTAGATATTTGTTGATATGAGTTCTGATTATCGTTTTTGATAATCAGATATTTGTTGTTTCTAATTATCGCTTGTGATAATTAGATATTTGTTGATATGAGTTCTGATTATCGTTTTTGATAATCAGATATTTGTTGTTTCTAATTATCGCTTATGATAATTAGATATTTGTTGATATGAGTTCTGATTATCGTTTTTGATAATCGGATATTTGTTGTTTCTAATTATCGCTTGTGATAATTAGATATTTGTTGATATGAGTTCTGATTATCGTTTTTGATAATCAGATATTTGTTGTTTCTAATTATCGCTTGTGATAATTAGATATTTGTTGATATGAGTTCTGATTATCGTTTTTGATAATCGGATATTTGTTGTTTCTAATTATCGCTTGTGATAATTAGATATTTGTTGATATGAGTTCTGATTATCGTTTTTGATAATCAGATATTTGTTGTTTTTAATTATCGCTTTAGATAATTAAATATTTGCTGATTTGAGATTTAATTATCGCTTTAGATAATTAAATATTTGCGGATTTGAGATTTAATTATCGCTTGAGATAATTAAATATTTGTTGATTGAGATTTAATTATCGCTTTAGATAATTAAATATTTGCTGATTTGAGATTTAATTATCGCTTTAGATAATTAAATATTTGCTGATTTGAGATTTAATTATCGCTTGAGATAATTAAATATTTGTTGATTGAGATTTAATTATCGCTTTAGATAATTAAATATTTGCTGATTTGAGATTTAATTATCGCTTGAGATAATTAAATATTTGTTGATTGAGATTTAATTATCGCTTGAGATAATTAAATATTTGTTGATTTTAGATTTAATTATCGTTTGAGATAATTAAATATTTGTTGATTCAGATTTAATTATCGCTTTAGATAATTAAATATTTGCTGATTTGAGATTTAATTATCGCTTGAGATAATTAAAAATTTGTTGATTTTAGATTTAATTATCGCTTTAGATAATTAAATATTTGTTGATTTGAGAAATTTGATTATCGTTTTTGATAATCGAATATTTGTTGAATTTGAAATTTGATTATTGTTTTTGACAATCGAATATTTGTTGAAATTGAAATTTGATTATCGTTTTTGATAATCGAATATTTGTTGAATTTGAAATTTGATTATCGTTTTTGATAATCGAATATTGGTTGAATTTGAAATTTGATTATCGTTTGTGATAATCGAATATTTGTTGATTTGAGAAATTTGATTATCGTTTTGATGATTGAATATTTACGATTTTTGAGATTTGAGCTTCGTCTTTTTCTCTGGCGATTCAGGTGAGTAATTTGATTTACTCACATTCAATTCATGCTCTGTATGGGATTTCTGCCCTGTTTTTCCTTCTCTTTTAGTTGCTGGAACTCGATTGATTCTTGCTTTAGACAGTCGTCTGATTTTGATTCCTTGATCCCCACGATGTTGATTCTTTTGATTTGAATCAGTCGGACCTTTTGATTTCATTTCTAATACTTCCCCTGCTGACATTTGCTTTGCTTGTGCACTCGTCATTGCCATGCTCTTTTGGTTGTTACCTTTTATCCATTTATTCCCTATGATTGCGTGGACGCAATTTTTATAAGGAGGGGAGTCTGTAACAACCCGAGATTTAGTAATTTTTAATTGTCGCCAAAATGACGATCGAATTGTTTGATTAGTGCCATTGGAGTTTAAAATCATGTTGAAATTCTTTGAAAAAAATTGGTTAGTGGTGATACGGGCTTTAAATTCATTTAGCCCAATTCTTTGGTAGCCATTTGGTTGCAAGTGATAATCATGTAAACCCGATCCCCTCTCTCATTTCATTCATTTTACCCTAAACAAATAATCGAGCGAAAAATTAAAGAGGCGGCTCAATCTCTCCCTCGTTCGTCTTCGTCTCCAAGACTAGGGCTTCGTGAATTCGAAGGCGCCACTGCCTGTTGATCAATCAAAGTGCTTGCCTGGCGATCATTGTTTTCTTTCTTGCTTCGGCGGTGACTGGTTTTGGGATCTTCGAAAATAAGGTGAGTGATTACCTTATCACTCACATCTGTTATTCAACTTAGTAGAGTGCTTTGGCTGTTCGATTTTGTCTCGTGGTTGATGATTTCTCTGCCTTAATCAATTTCGTATAATTTGATGAATTTTTGGCCTGATGGTGATGCTATGATGATTTTGGTTTTGTTCGACTTTCGAACTTGTTTTGGTTGGCTTCGACTTTGAATTGATCACTGTTACTTGCCTTGGTTTACGCGATGATATTCAAGACATCTCTGTCTTTGTTCGGAGCAGTTTACCCTGATTTTTGACTGAGTTCGATTTCTTGTTTTCTTGGTTATTATGGCACAGTTTGATTTCGTTTGAAATTGAGCTATTTCTTTGAAAGTGAATGGTTGGCTTCGTTCACTTTCTCCTTTGACCTTATTTTTGGTTTGATACTTAGGCTTCCCTGTTCACTGCCTCGAGTCATTTGCAACCTGTAACTTGACTTGTTTGTGAATTTTAATTGACGTTTCATAACTCTGGCCACCTGTACTATTGTAACTTTGGTACAGTGTGAATTGAACTGCAATTGACCTTGAGCATTTTTATGTTGACATAAGTCTTAACTTTGGTCTTGACATTTACTTCACCACTTGTCACGAGTCTGGGTAGCTTATCATTGGGGTTGCATTTGCTCTCTATTACTACGAGACAGTTCAGTTGCTAGTACATTTAGTTGTTTTCATGTATAACTAGTATTGTCCAGTTCACAGTAGTTGTACATATGTGTAGAAATGTTGCATTCCTGTTTTTGGGTTCACTGGTCTTTCTGGTGCACTGTGTGTACCTGGTTTGTATGCATTTGTCGCTGGTTTGATTTGTGAGCAGACCAGTATTGTCCACTGTTGCATTTTGCTTGAGCAATTTGGTACTTCTGGCCATTTTGTCTCTGACCTGACTTGTAGTATGAGCTACTAACTTGCATTGCAATTTAGTTGGTAGTGAAATTTCTTCACCTGTGCATGTCTTTGGTTTTGTAAGTGCATATCGTCTTGTAAGCTTAGGTGAACTTACTACTGTTTTATACTTAGTTGGTTCATCAGGCTGTCTGGTTGACACTTGTCTACCATCAGTGGTCACTGCCTATTTCATTTGTACTACTTCATATGAATCGATTCATTGTCCCATTTAAGATGCTGTCTGCACTATCATATCTTGTAGTCTTGTTTCCATGATTTCAACAATAGCTTGATTATTTTTATGGTTTCACATGCGTGCATACATACCATAGTATGTGTGCATGTATATGTGTTGACCCTACACATGTGGGTTCACTACCGCTTTGATGATTTCTGTAGCATACTTGGCTTTCCCTTGACTTCGACATTGTTCAGTTCTTTGCCTTTTTACTTAGGCATGGTCTTGTTCTTGATTGAAATACTAGTACTATCCAGTTTTACTTTGTTGTAATCTTGTTGTATCTGCAGTTTTGTTACAGGCTGTTCTTGTATTCATTTGTGCATCACTTGTTGCGCACTTCATATTTGCACTGTTTCTGTAGTGGTGTAGTATATATCCACTATCTTCTTGAACTTGTTTCATCAGTGATGTTCTGTACATCCTACTATTCTCACTTGCCATCCTCGTTTGCATATGGCTGCTGCCTTGATCCCCGGTCTTGGCTCATCTAGTCTTGACTTCGAGTACTTATGTGTATGTGCACTCGTATCTGGTGCATGTGCTATGTCCATTCGAGTTGTCCTTCTTTTGTTGCCTGCACTATGATACGGTGTAGCCTTTGAATTATCACTTCATGTTACATCTGTTAGGTGTAATAGTATTGAACTACTTTATGTTCATATACATTTCCTGTTGAGTTTGCTCTATCCAGTTTCATGCATACTTGACACTGCAGTTTTTTCACTTGGTTCCTACTTATATACCACTACATGTTGTTTATGTTACCCGGATTTATGTGCATGTGTCTTTGAACATATGCGTTTGTGGCTGCACTTCATTTATCAGTGCAGTACTCACCTCTCTTGTTATTCCTTGAGTTGAACCCGATTTCGGGGTTTGACCTTGCGATCATTGTGACTTTCATTGAGCTTTTGTGTATCTCCTGCGATAGTGGCGAGGCAGTACACGCGTGCGTGCACTGCAGCCCTATCAGATTTGACAGTTTTAAATTGACGTTTCAATTGTTTAAATTGCTTTGGAATTCTGTTTTGTGGATTAACACTGTTTAGTGTTATATCTGCCGTTATCCGGTTCTCTTATCGAGAAGTTGGGTATACGAGATTTCTGTGACTGTCGTCTATGTGATCTTTGATTATTATTGCTTCCGTGCACTAATAACTGAGTTTGAATTAGACTAACCCGGGTATTATTTTCTTTTGAATGTAATACTCGGGTCAGACCGAGTATTTACAGGTTGTAGATTTTTAGCTTTGGGTTGCTGCTAGAGCTATGAAGACTTTTTATATCATTTGAAGTGGTCTTCGTCGTGTTGTAGTAGTCAGTGTGTCTGTTTTATGATGATAATGTATTCATGTATATTAGTCGATAATGTATTTGTATATATAACTTCTTGAGTCGACAGTTGTAGTTGTATCATTTGTATTGTGTTAAATGTATTGTAACTGATATCAGTTATTATATATATGAGACTTTTCGTTCCATCTGTATTCCTCATTTATGTTATCTGTGTTATTTTTTTATCTAATGTCCTAAGCTATTATGAACTATCGTAGTTTGTTTTATACTGATAATTGGATATGTCGATGGGAGTAAATAAATAATAGATGAAAAATAAAAAGTTTATACCGCTCCTATCGAGATAACCAATATTAGTGTAAGGCCAATTACGGATAGTCGCTCCTATCCAGCCTTATTCTTCGTAATAATAGACAGTATTTCTTTTAATACTCTTTGTTATTATGAGCATAGAGGTGGGGCGTTACACGCATATACATCTATACAAAAGTTCATATTCATGCAAACATCCTTTATATCATTCATTCACAGATTATCAGATGCAAACCCAAAAGATGAATATATAAGTTCAAGTGTTTGCTCACATTGAAAAAGCATAGGCAGTGCAAAGATCTGGAAATTTGAATATGCTTCAGGTTTGTATTTTTGTTTTTGATCTTGCTTTTCCAGGTTGATGAGTTTGTAAGATAATAATGTTTATTTTTTCTTTTCTTTCAGGCTTGCTAAGTTATGATGAACGAACTGAAATAGAGTTGATGTACATATGGAGAAGACAGTGTTTGTACAAGGGAGGTTTTTTTTTTGGTCAGAGATATTTCTTCTCATTTGGAGGCTGATAGATATGGCATTAATTGCCTTGTCCTCGTTTTGTTTTGTTCATACGTATTTTCCAAGCCTTCATAGATATTTTTATTTTGTTCCTTGTTTATCTTCAAGTCTCCATACTTATCATTCACATCTAATTAAATTTGTACAGGGTGATAACATTGCTTTTAAATCTGAAATGAATTTTTATATATAGTCATCATGTTGTTAGAATTTATTCTAGTGTATTCACTTTATAATTTACAATGTCTCTTATATATATATTTATTTTTTCTATTCCCAAACTAATTATGTATTTCTAACTTAACTTTTTATTATCTTGTATGTCTACACATATATTTATTTTTTATTTTTGAATGTATATTACTTTTCTTTTAATACTTATTAATTTATAATATAGGTGAATTTCTATATTTAATATGTTGTTAAAATTTAGCTAATGTTTACTTTATATTTTTATAATTTATCTTATATATTTCTATTTCTATTTTTATTTTTTATTTTTTTGTAGTCTATTTTGTTTGTATTAATACATATTCTTTAAAAAAGAATGTTTTGAAATTAAATACATACTAAATGAATTACATAGATATATTTTATAAATTCAAATTATTTTTAAACCATTTTACTCAAACTTTAAATTCAAATCCAATGTATACATATATAAATTCAAATCCCAATTTCAAATTCTATTCGCAATCTATTTTATATACATATTTATCCCAAATATCCAAATTAATTGTCAATTAATTCATAGTTTAACTAAAATTTGATATTAATTACCAATTATTTCACAATCTTTATTCAAAAATTAAATTAATTATCAATTTAAATTTAGTTAAAATCCAGGATCGTTATAGGTTTCCCCCCTTAAGAAATTTCGTCCTCGAAATTTTCCAGGGAGACACAAGGATAGATGAAGAATATTTCATCAAATCAACTGAATATCTAATCTGCATTTGGCTTACCAAATCAGAATATCAATAATAGATAAAAGAACGAATCTTTTTAATGTTTTACAAGATACTCGGGTTATCCAGATCTACGAAATGTGCACTGACATTGGTTAGTTCGAAGGGATAACTAACCATTCGTAGATTTTTATCGACACCCAATGAAATAGACAACAATAGATTCGATTACGATCTCAGATTCAAGATTTAACTCATTTACGATTTGCTGAGGAATAAAACTATGTGTAGTTCCTGTGTCGAACAAAATTCAAACAATTTAATCGTAAACGAGAAGGTTACCTTATAAAATTTCTTTTCCTTAATCGGCTTTTGAGGTTGAAGAATCGTCTCTGATTGCATACACCTTTGCTACTAGAGCTTGCTTCTTTGTTGGACAATCCTTGATCCTATGTCCTGGCTTGCGGCAGTAATAGCATCCCACAGATTCCTGTTCTGGCCTCATAAATGGCTCTCTCATACCTGGCTTCCAAGGATTCTTGCATTTATCTGAGTAGTGGCCTTTCTCCAAGCAATTGAGATAAGTAACTTCTTTCACCTTTTTCTTCTATATATTCATCTTTCCTTTATCCTTCCTTGGTTTCTTTCCACCAAACTTCTTTTTCCTCCAATTCAGATTACTATTATTCCCTTTTTCCTTTGGAACTCTCTGCTTATCCAGAGTATCGTATCTATAACCCATATCAACCAATTCAGAAAAAGATTCCTTAACGTGAGTGGTCATCCTTTCCTGAAAATCCTTGTTCATTCCCCAAATAATTTTTTCATTCTTCTTTAACAGTGTATTCACCAATTCTAGACCAAATCGAGACAATTCATTGAATTTGTTCAAGTATTCCTCAAATGAAAAACTTCCTTGCTTCAAATCCATGAACTCCTGGTACATTCTAGAGATACCAGTAGACGGCATATATCGCTGCTCAAACACTTCCTTGAAACGATTCCAAGTAAATTCATCCGCCGGCTCATAATATAACTATTTCCCACCAAGCTAAAGCCTTTTCCTGGAGTTGCCAGGAAGCTATCAATCGCATCTGATCATCTTCCAATTTTAGTCCTTTGAAAATCCTTTCGCACGATCGAATCCAGGCTTGTGCTTCGATAACGGTTTCCTTGCCTGTGAATGGCTTTCCACCCAGTTTAGAAAAGCTTCGATACAGATCAACCAGATTCGGTTGAGATTGAATGGGAATATCTGTCGTTGCAGGGCTTTGACCAGCTAAAGTGGTACTTCCCTGTCCAAAATCTCGTCCTCTTCTTCCACTCATTCTTACTATCTGCAAATAGTAAGAAGACCAATTTAGGCATTGGGACAAAATATCTTAGAGAATAACAACAGATAAAGAGAATGGACTAAGTAATTTGGGTTTCGGTTCCACTGGTTGTACTCATTCTAGGGTATACATCACCCTATCTCTAATGAGCCATTTAATGTGTTACACTCCATAGCTAAAGTTAAACCTTAGCTCTGATACCACTTGTGACGACCCGAACTCGATGCCCGACAAACAACATCAAATTCGTATCGCCGGAGCTTGCAACAACATTAGATGATAGATAACACAGCGGAAATAAAAGATGATATCATTGATACAACACGAATACAATATCCGATACATCAATTTGGTACAACGATAATCACCAACATAAGAGGAAATACAACAAAAATACAGTGGAACTCGACACAATATGAGATGAGTCTTCACTGAATCCGATACTGCAACTCTAATCTAAAACTCCAAGCACGAATCTCCATCATGATCCACAAAGATAAGCAAGGACGGTCGTCCGTGAACTCTAAAACTGAACTAGCTCCCGATAACCTACTAAACCTGACTATCTGAAAACCCCAACTCTAGACTGCCCGTGTGGAAAATTGTGGGCACCCAGAGTTTAGGAAGGGAACAATAAACTCTAGGTCAGTCATGGGACTGGTATGAGCAAACAAAAATAGTTTATTTTTAAAACAAACAACAAAAGAATTTTAAACATTGAAACCCGCAATGCTTTTTGGAAAATGAAACTACCATAAGGCCTCTCGCCACACACACAATGCAAACGCAGAATTGGAGGAGATTTCTCCATATGATAGTCAAACATGCTTACTACGCAAAAAAACTCTTTTGATATTATTACTAGTGCATAGTGTAGGAAACATTTCAAAAATATAATATTAATCTTAGCCAGCATAGGTACCATTATACTATGCCTACTATAGCTACCATTTTTAAATGGCAGGTTCTACAACTAAAACCGTACAAGGTTCATATTGTTTCTTTGGATTTTCCAACAAATAGTCAGGCTAAGGAACTTCCTATGCCACGTAGGAACGCCTCTAGAGGGACGCCCCGAGAACCTACCTGGCTCTCTGCCAACACAAGGCCAGTTACCCCCTTCCCGGGAAGTAAACCTAAGATATGCCACCCCCGGTCGTTTGCGACCTTTATCCAAGGATCCTCTACACCAACAACATCACACAGTAATAAATATACTACAATGTCCACATGAGTAAGTATCTGGGCTCCATACCATGATACCACCCTCTTTCAGAAGGAATGGACATACCCTAGGGGAGCTACCCCTAAAACCTTGCCGCATTTTTCCTGTTTCGACCATCACCGGTTTGTGAGGCTCGATGAGGTCTCGTCCACAAAGCTACGCTTTACACGAAAGCCATGCTTTGATCCACAAATGATCAGCACCACACAGCAGCACTCGGCATGCCACACTACCAAATTGGGAGTATATCACTGATAACCTTCAACTACATAACCTCTGAGCTCGTACGTCTCAGAGAAGGGTGTTAAGCTAAGAGAATAAATTCTCCGCCACCAAACAGAAATGTATTTGAAAGAAAGCAGCTTTATATCTCAAAGTGTACTGTCAGACATACAACCATACAAGTCTGTTCTGGGTTCGAATAGAACCGAAGGCACTTCCAAAGAAGCCCTTGCAATCCTGGTATTCACAATCCTGATCGGACTTCCCATCACTTAGGGAATCTCTATACCGGAGCCACTCAGTACAGAGGCAATCGATAGGTTATCCTATCGTTCTCGCAAACACCCGGTCTTCAAATGCTATCCATTCACGTTGTATCTTTATTCGGAATGGGTTATATGGCACAATGTCCTCTCCTGGCTAAATCGAATAATGAGCGTAATATTTAAAAACATATGGATATTGGGATTTCAGTTAAGTCACAACTTATTACCCAAAACTTCTCTTTCAAATGGTTTAAACAAATCACCATTTAATCTTTTACACAAAAAGATTCATCTCACAAAGTTCACCCAGTTTCACAAAGATCTATTCATAGATTTTCCGAATCAATTTCCATTTCAATTGGATTAACTCGTTAAATCTTTAAATCAAAGATTTAACTTATAGCTTTCAAAACAATTCCATTTCGACCTTTCCAATTTCAAAACAAAGTTCAACAATCTTTCACAAAGATTCATTCATAACTCGGAAAACCATTTTAATTTCAAACTTGAAATTCTTTTGACACAAATTGGAAATTCATTCCTTATATGAAAGCTTCTATTATTTGAAAACAAATAGTTTTCATTTCGGAAAATCTAATCTCATTTATACATGTTAAACCCCTTGGGTTAAATTCAAATTCCCAAACCAATACTTTTAAAATGGTTTAAAAACCCATATAAAACACATTTATAACTTGTATCACATTTTTAAACCATAATTTCCAACGTAGAATTCAATTTCAATTTTTTTTAATTCAAATTTAAACCAAAATCTTTAAATTTCAAAGTTTTATTAAGTTATTCGAAATAAGTTTTATCTTTTAAAACACCTTTTCAAAAGCTTCCCATATTTAACCCGATTCCATTTCCAAACCATTTGAATTCAAATTTAATTTTTAAAACCATTTCAAAAATCTGCGACTTAATCGATTCCCTCGTGAAGTCCATATTTGTGTGTGTATGGTGTAGTCCAGGGATTTAACACAATAGTGCAACATCATTCAATCATCACAGATTCAATCATGTCAATATCGATAAGCAGTATGATTTAAAACGCTTATCTTCATTCACAGATTCACAGATAAGGTCAATTTATCAATCACAAAGATTCACCATTACGATTCGATGTGGGTTTCAGATAACATACTGGAATCCGACTCCCTGTCACATCGAAATTCAAACGCCGTTTTACGGGTCCAAAGGGTTTTCATATTCACACAGAAATATATATCACAGAAACAGAAATCACGGCTCAGCACAAAGTAATTTATATCACAAAGCATCACAATCACAAACAGGGATATCAAACTGCTCAAAGCATTTCAATAATAATCAATCATCTAACAATTAGATGAATTAACAGTGTGATTATAATCAATCTATCACATAATTATATATATATATGTATGTATGTATATATATTTTATCTTTATCTTTAATTAATGATTAATTATCCTTAATTTTAAATTAATTAATCCTTAATTATTAATTAATTAAATCTTAATCACCTTCATAGATTAATTATTTCTTATTTAATTACCTTAATTGTCACGACCCGCAAATCCGTACCCTTGATTAAACACTAATCTCCATTGATTAACTCAAGATGCATGGAAATACGAAGCATGAGGGTTTTTAAAAAGAAGAGGTAGGTAGAAGAAGAAGAAGAAAGAAGAAAAAGAAGAAGATAGAAGAAAGAAGAGTAGAAGAGAAGAACAACAGAACAACATCAGAACAGAAAACAATATCAGAATCTTACACATCGCAGCGGAACAATATACAATGGATAATTACTAGTCTTTTAAAACAAAGAACTATATCAGTTTATACATACATCAATCAGAGTCAATATACGACTCAATACAACACAGCACATCAATGGACAGTTATATAAACTTGTCCTCATACAGAATACACAGTGGAATAAATACTATCAGATACAAATACTACGTATCTTCATCCAGCTTATCTCCAAAGCTCCAGAATATCCTGATAACATAACTCTAGGCTGCCCGTGTGGAAATTGGTGGGCACCCAGAGTTTAGAAGGGAACAATAAACTCCGAGTCAGTCATGGTGACTGGTGTGAGATCGTAAAACAGTTATTTTTCACAAAGAAAATAAAACAAATTCGCAATGGTTTTGGAAAATGAAACTACCATAAGACCTCCCACCACACACACAATGCAAACGCAGAATTGGAGGAGATTTCTTCTTATGATAGTCAAAGATGCTTACTACGCAAAATCAAAATTTTTTTTTGATATTATTATTAGTGCATAGTGTAGAAAACATTTCGAAAGTATAATATAAATCTTAGCCAGCATAGACATTTCGAACTATGCCTACTATAGCTACCATCCAAAAAGTGGGGCGCCACCATAAGTGAATGATAGGTTCTACAACTTAAACCGTACAAGGCTCGTATTGTTTCTTTGGATTTCCAACAAATGGTCAGGCTAAGGAACTTCCCATTGCCACGAAGGAACGCCTCTGGAATGACGTCCCGAGAACCTAACCGGATCTCTGCCAACACAAGGCCGGGTTACCTTTGCAAAAATAGGTAACTACTGACACGCGTATGCCATCCCCCAATCGTAACTGATCTTCCCGAGGATCCTCGATTTCCAACAACCACATAATAATAATAATAATGCAGTAACCACATAGGTTAAGTATCTGGGCTCCATACCATGATACCACCTCTATCCAGAAGGAATGACATACACTAAGGAGCGCTACTCCCTAGAACCTTGCTGCATTGTGACGACCCGGAATTTTTGTATATTTGAAATGTGAATATTTAAGTTATTTTAAATATTCGAAGGTTAAATTTTAACTTTAATTTCAAATATACAGTATTTATTTGGATAATTAATTATTAAATTTAATTATCGGGATTGGGTAAGATATTGAATCTTGATTTTAAGCCGGTTAAAAATAGTTCAAAGGTTCAGAAAATTTATATTGTTAATACTGAAGATGATAGAACTTTTAAAATGGAATTTTAAAGAGTTTTATTCAGTTTTGAAATTATATCGTTTGAATCGATATTTAAAAATAGCCGTCCGAGGCACAGTCTCGGAATTCAGTGAAACCAGTTCCATTGGATCCGTAATATTGTATTATTATTGGATTTCAATTTTCGTAGTATTTGGAGTTGTCGTGTGATCGTACGGAATGTAAACGCGCTGAAATTTAATCGGAAATTTAATATTATAACTGGTCAATATATCTTCCATCAGTGCTTTTTACTTTCATTTCTCAACACCTATAGCAAGCCTGCAGACACGCAAGGCAGTTCATTACACGTGTTCTCCCTGGAATAACACGCGTCTCCTTCTCCTTTAAACTTTTCAGCCGAGCATTCCCCTTAAAATAAAATGAAAATCGATCGTGTCTCTGGGAAAATCAATTCCTCTTTCCATCTTCGTTCGAAACCCATTACCACCCTCATTCTCTCAGTAAAATACACGAAATCAAATCGACTCCACCCTCCAGTTTAATTCAAATACCCAAATCGAAGAAAAGGAAAAAATAATGGCCGAGAGTGCTGCCTTCATTTTATCGTGAGCCTCTTCTGTTTTGTTTTCCTCTTCCTTCAGTAACGACAGGCGCGACTTCGTCGCGATGGACTAAGCGCCGCGTCAATCGAGATGGGGGAGTAGCTATCGGCGCCGCGACATCGTCGCCATAGCTCGGGTTTAGGGCTGCTGTGAGTCACGAGTTCGAAGGGAGGGGCGTCGATCGGTGATTTCTGGATGTGGTGGCGACCTCGTTCGATCGGTGAGGGAAGCCACAGCGTCTTCGGTTTGGAGGAAGCAGCGACTTGTTGGGTCGCTCGCGGTGGATAGGCATGGCCGTGAAATTGAGCTCGAGTGGGAGGCAGTCGATCGAAAGTTAGGGTTCCAGTTGCGATGGGTCTTCGTCATGCCGTTCAAGCTTTGCTGTGCTCGTCGTGAATTCCAGTGAGGTATTAATTTAATTTTTTTTAATTAATATATAATTTAGGAATCATTAGATCAATTCAAGTATATATATATAGTTTAAATTTATGTTTTATCAGTATATGAGTTTATAAAATAAAAATAAAAGAATTAGATGTAGGGTTTTAAACAGTTATTTTAAATTTAATTATATATATATATTGAACAGTGAAATGAAATTAGGAGAAATAAATGTACTAGTTTAGTTCAAAGTAACCCATTTAATCATTTTTACCAAAAGATTTTCGAGGAAAATTAGGGGTTAAAGTAAATTATTAGTTAATTAAATTAATTTAATGGTAATCAAAGGTCGATTTATATTTCAAATATTAATGAAATAATCCACTGCTTATACAAGGTTTAAACTATGAAGAAACAAGTCGAGATTTGGATTGGAATTGCAAAGAATCAAAGGTGAGTTAATCTCACTCAGTTAGATTTAAAATTTAAATGGTTAAATTTAAATAATTGATTGGATGATTGCATTGATTGATGTGCTATATATGTATAGTAGTATATAGCAATATATACATATTGGCATATGTATATATTGGAATTGATATTCCCGCATTTGTATAGCGGATGAGACCCTATGCGCCGCATAATAGCGGATATTTTATATAAAACCCATATACCGCGATATTCCACCTTGAAGTGGAATTGGTATTGTGCTAACGTCTGTGGATGCAGGGAAACAGGTTGGAGGGATCCAACTGGATTCCTCAAAATTATTTAGATTATTTGATATTCTGTTCTATGAATATTGATATCCTGTGATGATTTTATTGATGATTGAAATATTGGATGATATGGTTGGATTGAATATTTCAATAAAAAGGAGTTATCAAAATATATTGAATTGGATTTTGAAAGAAATAAAAGAGTAAATTTTAAGTAAATAATTCAAGTGAATTGGAATAAGGGAATTTCGAAATAACAAAGGAAATATTAACTTTAAACTAAAGTGATATTAAATTTAAAGAATAAAGGATTTATTTTGAATGTAAGGATTAAATTTAATTAAAGGCTAAAGAAGGAATTTTGGAAGTTTAAAATTGGTATTTTCAGTTAAAAAGGGTTTTAACTCAAATAAAGGAATAAATCTAAAAGTTAATGTATTTTGAAATAAATAAAGTAGTAAAGGAAATTTATTTCAAAGTAAAGTAAAGTAAATTGGAAAATCAATTGGAAATTGATTTAGTTGTTTAAAATTGGAATTTTAGAAGAGAAATGGGATTTTGGAATTTATAAACTGGGTTTATAAAGTAAAATAAATATCAGTGGATATTAGAAAATATAAATTCAAGGTGGGAATTTATAAAGGGATATGAATTGGTTTAAAATAAATGTTGATTTATTTTTAAAGGATGGAAATGAGAAGTGTATTTCTCTGGATAGCCAAGTACGTTTTCAAGGTAGTTTTTAATATAAGTTAAAAGTTTTAATATGTTTTAAAAAGCATGTTTTAGAAAATTTATTATTTTTAAATGTTAACTTTTTAAAGTAAGTATAAAAAAAAAAAATATATTATTGTAGTAATTATATAAAAGTGATTTGCTATTATGTTTTAAAAGGAGAAATTTAGTTTATATTTATAAAGTGGTTTATTTTAAAGTATATATTTTTAATAAAGTACTAAAGTAGTTTAATTTCAATGTTATAAAATATATTTTAAAATAAAGTGTTTTTAAATTATTTTAAAATCTAAAAGTGTTTTGTACTTGGTGTTTCAGAGAAATAAATATTTGGAAATGTATTCCGTAAGCGGAAACTGTTTGAAATTGTTTTCAAAAGGAGTTTGAAAATTCGGAAATATATCTTGAAAAGATATTTGGGTAAATAAATAATGTGGGAAATTATTTAATTGTGTGATGGTTGCTTGTGGATGTTAATTGATAGTTAAATAACCGACTATCAATATTGGCCAATGCGCTGATCGTTTCGAAGAGACCGGGATCGAGTTTCCGTATACCGGGATTCTAGGTCTGGAGACTCGAATACCACTTCGATTCGGTTTGTACGTTTCGGGTAACGTGTTCGGAGTCGAAGATGGAGCTGTGAAGTGCAAGGGCTAGTCGCTACTAATCCTGAGGATATTTCCAAAATGGATGTAGTAGGAGTAGTGCCTTCGGTTCCGTTCAAACCCAGGACGGACTGGTATGGACGAATGCTTGCGAAACATCGTCAGCGGACGATGGGCATTCTAAGGGATATGTTCTCTAAAAGGTATCGTTTAGCCTCGAACCTCATCAACCGGGAATGACTGAAAATCAGGGGTTATGCAGCAAGGCTTCGTGGGTAGCTCCCACTGGAGGGTAAGGTCATCCCTGTCTAGATGTCCCTTTTTATTTCGGCTTAGTGGTGCGGTTGCTGATCCCAACCGTGGGGTGATTTTATTCGGAATTATCCAGTAAGGGATGGTTCCGGCCTTGTGTTGCAGGGGAGCGGGCGTACTCCTCGGTACGGTGATCTAGGCCACGTACTGTGATAGGTGGTACCCCAGTGCCTAGTCATTCGTTGGAAATCCATTTTTCCTACGTGCCTTGTACGGTATTTGTTTGTATTACCCACTTTTGTGGCTAGTATGCTGGAATTTAATAATGTAACAATTTCAGCTATTTTAATAAGTATTTGTATATAGACACTATTATAATATCAAAGGAATTTGATAAAAAGTGTTTTAGCTATCGTAAGGTAAAAACCCGACATGTTTATTTGTGGCGTGGTCTTACGAGATGCCTTTGTTTTCAAAGGATTTTTGAAACTTTAATAACCAATTGAGTGTGATTTTCTCACGCTGGTATTCCAGACTGACTCGGGTATTGTTTTATATGATGCTCGAGTCAGACCGAGTATTATAAATTACAGGAAATGATGCTGTGGAGCTGGATGGCGATACGTACTTCCGTATTTGAGTTATATATTCCGCTGTGTATTCAGATTGTGAGGACAAGTTATGATTACTGTCCAGTTGTATGATATTGATGTGATGTACTCTGATGATGTATTTGGATGATGTATATGTAAACAGATATAGATTTCTTTTTGTGTAAAGATCTGTTATTATCTATTATATTTTATTCCGCTGCGTATGTGAGATTTTGCTGTTGTTTTCTATTTTTCTTCTTCTACCTCTTCTTCTTAACTAAAATGGTCCGGTTTTTTGTGTTAGAAAAACCCGGGTCGTTACACTTGGTATCAGAGCTTAGGCTAGCGATAACCTTGGCTCTGTTGGGAATTTTGAGAGTAATAATAGATATGAGCGCG
The DNA here is from genome assembly GCA_030737815.1 of Allium fistulosum. Taxonomy (NCBI): domain Eukaryota; kingdom Viridiplantae; phylum Streptophyta; class Magnoliopsida; order Asparagales; family Amaryllidaceae; genus Allium; species Allium fistulosum. The sequence continues at coordinate 1,398,295,065 of CM060902.1, forward strand.
TATTTGTTAGTGGATATAAAAATGGTTTTATATTGTGTTGGTTGGTTTATTGAGTGGCATATGAACCTTCGTCGGCACAGTCTGTACAACTGTATCGAAGGGGTTTCTAAACACTTGAATAGAACAGTTCGACACAATATTGTTTTAAATAGGGTGAATGAAATAATTTTGCCCAAATTATTTTGTATATAAAAGAAATAATTATTTGAAATCATTATAGTTATATATTTGGATGCTTGGTTGTTAGAAATGACCATAATGAGTTAGTCTCATTATTGAGTAGAAATTGAAAACTTATAACCTAAGTTGAAGAATAAATTTATATAACAAAATGGAATTTGAGAATGTAGATTATAAATGCAATTTATAAATTGAAATAAACTTTGTATACAAATGTGAATTACAAATGTGATTTATAATCAAATGAGATAAATTCATAAACAAATGAAATTTGTAAATGTAAATTGTAAATGTGTCTTATAACTTGGAATAAAATGTGATAGAATTCCAGAGTAATGTTTGGATATAAAAATTGGATGGGTTTTGAGTTTGAAGTTTTGGGGAAAGATTTAAATTCCTTTGGATTTAAAAATAGTTTTTAAAGGTTTTGGGGAAATAATAGTGATATTATTTCATGAATATTTTTGAAATTGAATTGAAATCTGGTGGGATTTGGGAGTTAAAAATGTTTGAAATGTTTAAAGTGATAAAAGCATTAAATTCTCTTTCGGTCGCTGGAAAATAATTTCGGTGATGACTGCAGCATCATCGATGTATATTTTCGAGTTTCCAAAGAGAAATTGCTACCAAACTGTTTTAAATTGGAAATGATTGTGAACTGGGTTGGTTTTGAAATTCAAAGGGAAAACTGTTTGGTAAAAACAGATTGTTTTAGAAATTGGGGTTTGATGTAATATACCAGATGTGTATGAGTTATTTATGGATTCAAAATGGTTTTGAAATAAAATCGGGCAATTGGATTCTGGAAATTCTATTTGAAATTTAAATGTGGAAATTTAAATGAATCAACAATATAAAGTATAGAATGAAGTTGATTGAAATAAGAAAGGAATGAAAGTTTAATTCTGGGATTATAATTATGAGATGGAAATAACTTAATAAGTAAAATAAGTTGGTAGATAAAAGAGTTAGAGAACTTGAAGGTGAATGAATTGTAAAACTTGTATAAAATTTTATCCTGGAATTAAAATTTAATTCGAGTATATAAAGGTGAATAAAATATATTTGAATTTAACTTAAGATAAGTTAAATAAGAATTGAGAATTGGAATTGAATTAAAAATAAGTAAGTTGAAGTCGAATTGAATTGGATGTAAAGGTAATGTAAAATGCTTAAAATTGTGTAAAGAAATTCATATTCTTAAGTTCTTAAGTGTAATAATTTGAAAATTTGATTGTAAAGATGAAAATGGACTTAAATGAATAGTCCCAGATCTTAAGTAAGTAAGTTAAAACTTATGAATAGAAATGAAATTGTAAGTCATAAATGGGAATTCATTACTCTGAACCATTAAGAGTTATAATTTGAAATTGTAATTATTAAATGGAAACGACTAAGATGAGCAATCTTAATTTTTAAATAAATCCAAACTTGAATTATAAAATAAATTGAACTTAAGAAAATTTAGTGAAGTGATAATTGGAATTAAAAGGCAAGTATTTAATTTTAACCAGCGGAGGAACTAATTTGATAATAAATTAGTTAATGAAATTGAATAGTGAGTTAATGAAATTGGATTAACATAGTGATGGTTTGGATTTCGAATGGAATCCGAATAAGTGAAAATAAATAAATGGATGGAATTTGATTAAATAAGAATCAAATGAAAGATGGAAATAAAACTTTAAAAGGGTTGGTTAAATGGAAAATAAACTTAAGTTATTGACTTAAGTAAATATTGAATGGAAACTGAACTCAACAGAGGAGTGGTTTAATAAAGTTGAGAAATAGTTATTGAATGAATTAACTTGGATTGTTTTCGAGCTAAATAAAATTCATTTTTGGAAGTTGGAGATGAATTGAATTTAAGGAAAAAAAAAAAAATTTTGAAGTAGTAAATTGAAGTAAGTTGAGATTCATATGAAATTGGAGTTCAATTTGAATATATACACTTCAGTGGTGAAGTAGTAAATAAATATAAGAAAATTTATATGAACTTAAGAATTGAAGAATGAAATTCTTAAGAAAATTGGTATTGGAAATATACTTAGTAATTTTGGATTGGAAAAATATATACTAAGTGAATAGTTGAATGAAGACTAAAACTGAAGTTGTGAAATGGGATAGTTGTGAATAAGGGGATAACAATCAAAATGAATGTGAATAAAAGAGAATTGATATAACTGATAATCAATTGAAATTAATACGTAAGGTATACGTATATTATTTATTCGCATAGCTATTTGATCCGGATTCGAACACAAAATTTCGGGATAGATATATCGATCCGAGTTGGAATTTTTCACTCGATTTTCGACGGCGAACCTGGATATGGATTGTTGATTGATTCTGGATATTCTCTATCATAGTTTGTGGCTATGCAAGGAGAATGACGGTTTCTGATCAAGGAACCAGATCTGAGTCCGCACTAGGAAGTCGGGTGGACGATACTAGTTCGGAAGTGGAATTGTGTGATCGATTGAGCGATCGAATATGATATTGCGTACGGATGATATATGTGCATCGTACGGGCTTAAGTAAAGCAAATATTGAAAATTTGTAAAGAAAAGTATAAAATGACTTTGGGATTGTGAATGGATATTATTGCTTAATATGATATACAGGTATATAAAAGCAATGGATAAATTGGGATTTTGATTTAGAAGATAAAATTTAATGGCCCGACAAAAAGGTATGTATTTGAATTTCTATATGAAATTTGATTGGGTTTTGGGTCTAGCCACTTGGCTTTTTGTTTTCTTTTTGAGATTGGGAGGCCGTAGAGCCATTTTGTAGTAGTACCGAGCTAGCCGCGCAAAGGAGACGCTGGCGAAATTTTTCGGAAATTTAGGGAGTTAGAAAAATTTTGGGAAATTTTGATAATTTAAAATTTGAATTCAAATTTAAATTTGAATGGATAAGTAGGTGATATGGGTTGAACTTATAAATAAGTTTGGGAAGTTAAAAGATGATTAGTGCATCATTAATAAAGGATTGTTTGGGTATTGTTAAAACTGTTTGAATTTGGGAAATAGCTAACGGGATATGGGACATTCTTCCTAACTAGTAATTTCGGGGACGAAATTCTTTTAAGGGGGAAGGAATGTGACGACCCGGAATTTTTGTATATTTGAAATGTGAATATTTAAGTTATTTTAAATATTCGAAGGTTAAATTTTAACTTTAATTTCAAATATACAGTATTTATTTGGATAATTAATTATTAAATTTAATTATCGGGATTGGGTAAGATATTGAATCTTTATTTTAAGCCGGTTAAAAATAGTTCAAAGGTTCAGAAAATTTATATTGTTAATACTGAAGATGATAGAACTTTTAAAATGGAATTTTAAAGAGTTTTATTTAGTTTTGAAATTATATCGTTTGAATCGATATTTAAAAATAGCCGTCCGAGGCACAGTCTCGGAATTCAGTGAAACCAGTTCCATTGGATCCGTAATATTGTATTATTATTGGATTTCAATTTTCGTAGTATTTGGAGTTGTCGTGTGATCGTACGGAATGTAAACGCGCTGAAATTTAATCGGAAATTTAATATTATAACTGGTCAATATATCTTCCATCAGTGCTTTTTACTTTCATTTCTCAACACCTATAGCAAGCCTGCAGACACGCAAGGCAGTTCATTACACATGTTCTCCCTGGAATAACACGCGTCTCCTTCTCCTTTAAACTTTTCAGCCGAGCATTCCCCTTAAAATAAAATGAAAATCGATCGTGTCTCTGGGAAAATCAATTCCTCTTTCCATCTTCGTTCGAAACCCATTACCACCCTCATTCTCTCAGTAAAATACACGAAATCAAATCGACTCCACCCTCCAGTTTAATTCAAATACCCAAATCGAAGAAAAGGAAAAAATAATGGCCGAGAGTGCTGCCTTCATTTTATCGTGAGCCTCTTCTGTTTTGTTTTCCTCTTCCTTCAGTAACGACAGGCGCGACTTCGTCGCGATGGACTAAGCGCCGCGTCAATCGAGATGGGGGAGTAGCTATCGGCGCCGCGACATCGTCGCCATAGCTCGGGTTTAGGGCTGCTGTGAGTCACGAGTTCGAAGGGAGGGGCGTCGATCGGTGATTTCTGGATGTGGTGGCGACCTCGTTCGATCGGTGAGGGAAGCCACAGCGTCTTCGGTTTGGAGGAAGCAGCGACTTGTTGGGTCGCTCGTGGTGGATAGGCATGGCCGTGAAATTGAGCTCGAGTGGGAGGCAGTCGATCGAAAGTTAGGGTTCCAGTTGCGATGGGTCTTCGTCATGCCGTTCAAGCTTTGCTGTGCTCGTCGTGAATTCCAGTGAGGTATTAATTTAATTTGTTTTAATTAATATATAATTTAGGAATCATTAGATCAATTCAAGTATATATATATAGTTTAAATTTATGTTTTATCAGTATATGAGTTTATAAAATAAAAATAAAAGAATTAGATGTAGGGTTTTAAACAGTTATTTTAAATTTAATTATATATATATATTGAACTGTGAAATGAAATTAGGAGAAATAAATGTACTAGTTTAGTTCAAAGTAACCCATTTAATCATTTTTACCAAAAGATTTTCGAGGAAAATTAGGGGTTAAAGTAAATTATTAGTTAATTAAATTAATTTAATGGTAATCAAAGGTCGATTTATATTTCAAATATTAATGAAATAATCCACTGCTTATACAAGGTTTAAACTATGAAGAAACAAGTCGAGATTTGGATTGGAATTGCAAAGAATCAAAGGTGAGTTAATCTCACTCAGTTAGATTTAAAATTTAAATGGTTAAATTTAAATAATTGATTGGATGATTGCATTGATTGATGTGCTATATATGTATAGTAGTATATAGCAATATATACATATTGGCATATGTATATATTGGAATTGATATTCCCGCATTTGTATAGCGGATGAGACCCTATGCGCCGCATAATAGCGGATATTTTATATAAAACCCATATACCGCGATATTCCACCTTGAAGTGGAATTGGTATTGTGCTAACGTCTGTGGATGCAGGGAAACAGGTTGGAGGGATCCAACTGGATTCCTCAAAATTATTTAGATTATTTGATATTCTGTTCTATGAATATTGATATCCTGTGATGATTTTATTGATGATTGAAATATTGGATGATATGGTTGGATTGAATATTTCAATAAAAAGGAGTTATCAAAATATATTGAATTGGATTTTGAAAGAAATAAAAGAGTAAATTTTAAGTAAATAATTCAAGTGAATTGGAATAAGGGAATTTCGAAATAACAAAGGAAATATTAACTTTAAACTAAAGTGATATTAAATTTAAAGAATAAAGGATTTATTTTGAATGTAAGGATTAAATTTAATTAAAGGCTAAAGAAGGAATTTTGGAAGTTTAAAATTGGTATTTTCAGTTAAAAAGGGTTTTAACTCAAATAAAGGAATAAATCTAAAAGTTAATGTATTTTGAAATAAATAAAGTAGTAAAGGAAATTTATTTCAAAGTAAAGTAAAGTAAATTGGAAAATCAATTGGAAATTGATTTAGTTGTTTAAAATTGGAATTTTAGAAGAGAAATGGGATTTTGGAATTTATAAACTGGGTTTATAAAGTAAAATAAATATCAGTGGATATTAGAAAATATAAATTCAAGGTGGGAATTTATAAAGGGATATGAATTGGTTTAAAATAAATGTTGATTTATTTTTAAAGGATGGAAATGAGAAGTGTATTTCTCTGGATAGCCAAGTACGTTTTCAAGGTAGTTTTTAATATAAGTTAAAAGTTTTAATATGTTTTAAAAAGCATGTTTTAGAAAATTTATTATTTTTAAATGTTAACTTTTTAAAGTAAGTATAAAAAAAAAAATATTATTGTAGTAATTATATAAAAGTGATTTGCTATTATGTTTTAAAAGGAGAAATTTAGTTTATATTTATAAAGTGGTTTATTTTAAAGTATATATTTTTAATAAAGTACTAAAGTAGTTTAATTTCAATGTTATAAAATATATTTTAAAATAAAGTGTTTTTAAATTATTTTAAAATCTAAAAGTGTTTTGTACTTGGTGTTTCAGAGAAATAAATATTTGGAAATGTATTCCGTAAGCGGAAACTGTTTGAAATTGTTTTCAAAAGGAGTTTGAAAATTCGGAAATATATCTTGAAAAGATATTTGGGTAAATAAATAATGTGGGAAATTATTTAATTGTGTGATGGTTGCTTGTGGATGTTAATTGATAGTTAAATAACCGACTATCAATATTGGCCAATGCGCTGATCGTTTCGAAGAGACCGGGATCGAGTTTCCGTATACCGGGATTCTAGGTCTGGAGACTCGAATACCACTTCGATTCGGTTTGTACGTTTCGGGTAACGTGTTCGGAGTCGAAGATGGAGCTGTGAAGTGCAAGGGCTAGTCGCTACTAATCCTGAGGATATTTCCAAAATGGATGTAGTAGGAGTAGTGCCTTCGGTTCCGTTCAAACCCAGGACGGACTGGTATGGACGAATGCTTGCGAAACATCGTCAGCGGACGATGGGCATTCTAAGGGATATGTTCTCTAAAAGGTATCGTTTAGCCTCGAACCTCATCAACCGAGAATGACTGAAAATCAGGGGTTATGCAGCAAGGCTTCGTGGGTAGCTCCCACTGGAGGGTAAGGTCATCCCTGTCTAGATGTCCCTTTTTATTTCGGCTTAGTGGTGCAGTTGCTGATCCCAACCGTGGGGTGATTTTATTCGGAATTATCCAGTAAGGGATGGTTCCGGCCTTGTGTTGCAGGGGAGCGGGCGTACTCCTCGGTACGGTGATCTAGGCCACGTACTGTGATAGGTGGTACCCCAGTGCCTAGTCATTCGTTGGAAATCCATTTTTCCTACGTGCCTTGTACGGTATTTGTTTGTATTACCCACTTTTGTGGCTAGTATGCTGGAATTTAATAATGTAACAATTTCAGCTATTTTAATAAGTATTTGTATATAGACACTATTATAATATCAAAGGAATTTGATAAAAAGTGTTTTAGCTATCGTAAGGTAAAAACCCGACATGTTTATTTGTGGCGTGGTCTTACGAGATGCCTTTGTTTTCAAAGGATTTTTGAAACTTTAATAACCAATTGAGTGTGATTTTCTCACGCTGGTATTCCAGACTGACTCGGGTATTGTTTTATATGATGCTCGGGTCAGACCGAGTATTATAAATTACAGGAAATGATGCTGTGGAGCTGGATGGCGATACGTACTTCCGTATTTGAGTTATATATTCCGCTGTGTATTCAGATTGTGAGGACAAGTTATGATTACTGTCCAGTTGTATGATATTGATGTGATGTACTCTGATGATGTATTTGGATGATGTATATGTAAACAGATATAGATTTCTTTTTGTGTAAAGATCTGTTATTATCTATTATATTTTATTCCGCTGCGTATGTGAGATTTTGCTGTTGTTTTCTATTTTTCTTCTTCTACCTCTTCTTCTTAACTAAAATGGTCCGGTTTTTTGTGTTAGAAAAACCCGGGTCGTTACATGCATCCTTCTTGTTTTGACCATTTCCGGGGTGTGAGGCTCGACGAAGTCTCGTCCACAAAGCTACGCTTTTCAAAAGCCATGCTTCGGGTCAAACAAATGATCAACCTATGATCACAAAGATATAAGATCAACAAATGATCATATCGCAAATGATCAAACACTGATCATTTCACAGCAACACTCAGTATGCCACGTTACCAAATTGGGAGTATATCGCTGATAAATTTCAACTACATAACCTCTGAGCTCGTACGTCTCAGAGAAGGGTGTTAAGCTAAGAGAATAAATTCTCCGCCACCAACAGAAATGTATTTGAAAGAAATCAGCTTTATATCTCAATTTGTAACGTCAGACATACAATCCATACAAGTCTGTTACGGGATCGAACAGAACCGAAGGCACTTCTCACGAAGTCCTTGCATATCCGGATAAATTTCTAATCACGTCCGGACTTCCCGTCACTAAGGGTGATAAAACCTCTAAATCGGAGATCAGCCGATGTAGAGTAACTCGACGGTAATCCTTCCGTTTTCAAAAATATCTGGTCTTCAACAACGGTCATCAAATGCGATTCATAACGACGTATCACATATTCGGAATGGGTTATACGACCCCATGGTCCTTTCCCGGCTAACCCGAATAGTGAGCGCTTATTCAAAAATAAGTGTGGCATTCAAATTCATCCAATTCACAACAAATACCCAATCAGGGGTAAATATTGATAGTCGGTTATTTAACTATCAATAAAGATGCGCAACATCATCAGATTCCAAATAATTTTCCAAATTATTTATTTTCCAAAATATCTTTACTAGATATAAATTTTCCACACTTCAAAAATAAATCAACGTTTATTTTTCTAAACAGTTTCCATTTCCTTTATGAATTCCATAGTGAATTTATATTTCAAATATCTACTGATATACAATTTTCAAATCGATTTCAATATTCAATTTCAATTTATCTTTACAAGGATAAATTCTCAAAACGTTCATTTCATATTGGAAAAGCAATTCCATACTTATTTAAAAATAAGTGTTTCACAAATCTATTTATTTTCAACACTTGGAAAATATTCGATATACTTAAATCAATATTAAGTATATATTTCGTTCTTTAAGGAAACCATTTACTATAACAACATTTATTTGAGTCAAAACGAATGTTACGTAAAACATCGTTACGACGACTCAAAATCACTAGTATAGGGATTCGGATTTTGATAGATATATAAATCCCAATACTACATCAAAACATTTCCTTTCGGAAATCATTTACTATAACAACAGTGTTATAGTCCATCATTTCCTTATTCCTCGAAAACGTCTATTTCAACAATGAATGTTGAAATCTATGATTTCGATATCCAATATATTTGAAAACATCTTTAAAACAATTAACTTCATTTCAAATATCACTTTCCCATAACCATATCCATTTTACTTAAAAATATATTCACTGTCCAAAATCGTGAATATACTTCACTAACCACATTTCAATCTTTTCTACACATTTATTTCCAGAATTTATCCACTATCCAAAATCGTGGATAAAATTCCCTTAATAACCTTCTATATTCAATTCATCAAATTTGATATATTTTCGAATTTATAAAACAACGTTTATAAATTCTATTTCTATTTTGTAACAACTTCAATTTAATAAATCCCCTTTATTAACAATTCGATTCATAACTCAAATCTTATACCAACAATCCATATTATAAGTTACATACTTATAATTCCTTTATTTTACCAAAACATTTCCATTTATAAGTTCATAATTTATAAATTCCATTTATTTATAAATTCTTAAAAATTCATTTTAACGCTTATAAAAACTTGTTTTATAATACGAACATTTTAAAGTTATAAATATCAATTTTTGTACATCTTTTATATACATCGTTTATAATACTCTAGAAATCTCAATTTAAACCGTTTTATAAATTTCTTAACTTTTATTTCAAGATAAATTACCTTTCGGTTATATTTCACAAAAATTTAAATTTATATAACTTTAAAATTCGAACGTTTATTTATTTTAAGATGAATCACTTCAAAAATTAAATAAACGTATATTTTCAAAATTACTTTAAAAATCCTTTTAAAGTAAAGTCGTTATTTTTAAACTTCAAAACTTGAATCCGATGATGCAACAGCATCAATTAGTCAATCACGACAACAAACATCACATATCAATATGATAACAGAATATACATCAATATATGTAAATAAATAAATACTGGTGAGGAATCCAGTTGGATCCCTCCAACCTGTTTCCCTGCATCCACAGACGTTAGCACAATACCAATTCCACTTCGAGGTGGAATATCGCGGTATATGGGTTTTATAAAATTCATCCGCTTACTAACGGCGCAATAGGGTCTCATCCGCTATACGAGGTGGGAAATCAATCAATCCAATATATACATATGCCAATATGTATATATTGCTATATATATATAGATATATCCTACTATATCTAATATCACATCCAAATAGCAATCAATCAATAACTGAAAATTCCACTTTTTCATTTGAGTGAGAAAAATCTCACCTTTGCTTTTAATTCGCAATCCATTTCCATTCCAGTTTATTTCTCCATTTCAGACCTTGTATAAATATTTTATACAATTCATCAATATTTGAATTAATCGATCAATTAATTACCATTTATTAATTTAATTTGACTAATAATTATTTTAACTGATAATTAAATTTCAAATCAAATTTCCTATGATAATAATTTTAGTTAGAAAATGATTTAATCTTAACTAATGATTAATTCTTAATGAATAATTATATTTCAAACCAATTTTCTTTAATAATCCTTTACTGGCCAAAATTTTATAATTGTAAACTTCCATTTATATAAACTGTAAACATTTATTTTTCTGAAATAAATCTTTTGTTTTAACCTTGAATATTCTGCAGTGAATAAAAGTTTAACTTTCTGTTTTACTGTATAAATTCAAATAGGCATATTATTATTTTGAAATCACATATATTTTAAGATTACCTTACTGTAATATTTTCTTTCCCTTTTGAAACTCATGTACACTTAAAATTATTTATAGATTTCCAAAACTTCCACATTTAAAATTCCTGTTTAACTTCCAAATCTATATATATATATTCTGTTTACCACTATATATGTGTATATATTCTAAATTAGAAACTGCATATATATATTTTACTAAATTAAATAAATACGTTATACCTTACTGTCGACTTCCCCACAACCTCGACGCTAGAACGTGAGCATCACCACCACCGATTTGCTCGAACTCGAGCCTGCCATTGCCGCTTGAACGAGCAGAGTTTCGCACCTACCCTGCTCGACAGAAACCATCAAGGCTATTCCTAAAATCGAACTTCACGCGCTGCCCAGGAAGTCGCGACTCCACCACTTAAGCAAGCATCCACCCAGACCAGAAATATCAACGTTGCCGACCACTATTTCCACGTCCTGCTTCCATGACCGATGCTACGAGGATCGAGACACCTTTGCCCTTCCGGTCTCACGAATCTGCTGATGCGTTTGATTGAGAACAAGGTCTACAGGCAATTGATTTAGGGCTCGCGATTTTGACTGCGTCGCCCTCCAGATACTCGCGTACGCAAGCACGCGTTACCTCATGCCAACGACAGATATTATTGAGAACGAAGGGATTGAATTCGCTGTCTTCTTTATAACTTGAACTGGTTCAGATTTTGCTTGTATTAATTGAAAAAGAAGAAAGAGGGGTGAACGAGATGAGTTTTGATTTCGAATGAGAGAGCTCGGTGATGATTTATATTTTGAATTTGAATAAAAATGATGTTTTTCCAGAGAATTGATTTATGAAGGGGAAGAGGGGAATTTTAAAAATGAACGAGTATGGGTTGCGTGATTTCTCGTTCGTGATGCTCGGCTGAAACAAAGGAGCGTGTTTTTAGGTGTGGATGAAGGAGAGAACGTGTGTATGTTGACAAATTTCCAATTTAAATTTTAAATTTAAATTCGATTTAAATTTCAACGCATTTGCATATCGTATGGTCACAAAACAATTCCGATCAATACGAAATTGGAAATCCAGTAATAATACAATATTACGGACCCAATGGAACTGGTTTCGTCGAATTCTGAGACTGTGCCCCGAAACGCTATTTTTAAATTCAATTTAAACGATATAAATTCAAAACTGAATGAAACAGTTTGAAATTAGATTCTGAAGCTTCTGTTATTTCAGTATCATCAATACAAATTTTAAAAGCTTTTGAAATATTTTTCTTCAACTTAAAATTGAAAATTCAAATTTTTATTCAATTCAATAGATTAAACTTTAAAATTTAATCGCCAAATTCAGAGTTATATCGGGGATTCAAATTAAATCATCGTTCAAATATTTAAAATTAATTAAATATTTTCAATTTAATTTGTTCAAAATTCTGGGTCGTTACATTAATTAATTTATCTTTGATTATAAATTAATTAACTTAAATTAATAATTAATTACTCTTTAATAATTATTCTGTAACTATTAAGTAATTATAATTCATCAATTATTTAATCAACATTAACAATACATTAATTGAATTACTTTTAAGTCAAGTTAAAAATGTAAAATATTTAATCATCTCCTTAATTACTTTGTTAAATTTTGTTTAAAATAAACTTCTGAAAATATAAGTTTAAAATACTCTTAACTTAAATAATTTAAAATATTTTATTTTAAAACCTTTGATTACCATTTTCAACTTATCAACAATCATTTGTTTGAAAAGAATAGTTTTAGAAATCAATTTTGACTTAGATTTTTAAAGTTTAAAACTGAAAAACGTTATCACCCTAGAGCTGCTTCAAGTGACACCCGAGACTTTTCTAACTTGCTTTGAGTTTTACCCAAAATCAATTCGATAGCTTTAGTTTTTTAAATTTTTTTTTAAAAAGCAACCCGATGTATAGCCAGAATTACTCGACCCTAGCTTCGAGTCATCATCCCTGAACCCCGAGTGGCACTTTGAGTCGAACACCTCCTTCCACAAAACAAACAGCTGACACAAGCTTTGGTGCCGTGCACATGCACGACGACACTGACGAACTTCGACCGACGCCACACTTTCCACATCTCGGCAGTAGTTCGTATGGGTCATTCGAGCACCCAGATACACATGACCTCGACGAATTCGCGAACGAGCTTGCTAACCCAGACTGCATCAAAAATGACTACCAGAAAAACGTCTTGTCACTCCACCTCTGGCCATCAGAGGCCACGAAAATTTAACTGAAGCTTCTTCTTGATCGTACGCCGCTATCCCCACCGGTCCTTTGGATTCCGATGCATTGACGTGGTAGTACTGACGAGGTTTCCTGATCTTGACAATCATTGGGCTTAAACCCTAATTCTACTCCGATCACCCACTACGGTGATCTGAAAATTTAGCTAGTTTTTTCCTAGACTCTACGACCTCTCAGCTAGCTACAGTTCTAATCACGAGACGAACAAAGTCGCCGACCACCGTAGTTTGGCCAAATAATCAAATCCGTTCATCTCGCGATTTCTTACCCAAAATCGCACTAAAAATCTGGATTTTTGTTTTAAAAATCATGATTCGTAAAAGTGAACAAGATCATACATTCAAAACTTAAATTTTAATCAATTACATTTTTACAAAAAGATGAAATTCCACTTTGTTTTGATATTTTCCAGAAAACTTATTTTTCTTTAGTGTCTCCAAATATTTTCAGGAAAGAGATCTTGACAATTCTAACTAATTTTCTTGTAACATTAAGATCAATAGTTGACTAGAGGGTGAGTTCTCGATTTTCAAACAGGATTGAACCCTGTAATACTTTAGAACATAGACATTTACTTGTGTACAGACAGGCACACGCATATACATCTATACAAAAGTTCATATTCATGCAAACATCCTTTATATCATTCATTCACAGATTATCAGATGCAAACCCAAAAGATGAATATATAAGTTCAAGTGTTTGCTCACATTGAAAATGCAGAGGCAGAGCAGAGATCTGGAAATTTGAATATGCTTCAGGTTTGTATTTTTGTTTTTGATCTTGCTTTTCCAGGTTGATGAGTTTGTAAGATAATAATGTTTATTTTTTCTTTTCTTTCAGGCTTGCTAAGTTATGATGAACGAACTGAAATAGAGTTGATGTACATATGGAGAAGATAGTGTTTGTACAAGGGAGGTTTTTTTTTTGGTCAGAGATTTTTCTTCTCATTTGGAGGCTGATAGATATGGCATTAATTGCCTTGTCCTCTTTTTGTTTTGTTCATACTTATTTTCCAAGCCTTCATAGATATTTTTATTTTTTTCCTTGTTTATCTTCAAGTCTCCATACTTATCATTCACATCTAATTAAATTTGTACAGGGTGATAACATTGCATTGAAATCTGAAATGAATTTTTATATATAATCATCATGTTGTCAGAATTTATTCTAGTGTATTCACTTTATAATTTACAATGTATCTTATATATATTTATTTTTTCTATTCCTAAACTAATTATGTATTTCTAACTTAACATTTTATTATCTTGTATGTCTACACATATATTTATTTTTTATATTTGAATGTATATTACTTTTCTTTTAATACTTATTAATTTGTAATATAGGTGAATTTCTATATTTAATATATTGTTAAAATTTAGCTAATGTTTACTTTATATTTTTATAATTTATATTATATATTTCTATTTTTATTTTTAAATTTTTTGTAGTCTATTTTGTTTGTGTTAATACATATTCTTTAAAAAATAATGTTTTGAAATTAAACACATACTAAATGAATTACATAGATATATTTTATAAATTCAAATTATTTTTAAACCATTTACTTAAACTTTAAATTCAAATCCTATGTATACATATATAAATTCAAATCCCAATTTCAAATTCTATTCTCGATCTATTTTATATACATATTTATCCCAAATATCCAAATTAATTCTCAATCAATTCACAGTTTAACTAAAATTTGATATTAATTACCAATTATTTCACAATCTTTATTCAAAAATTAAATTAATTATCAATTTAAATTTAGTTAAAATCCGGGATCGTTACATGTTTATGCACTAGATTTTATAAAACAGAGAACAAGGTTACAGGCTTTATTCTTTGATCTGGATCTATTTTGTTGATTTGAACTTTGCTTGTTGAACTTGAATCTGAATTTGTGTTGATGTATTATTGAGTTGATCTTGAAGCTCAGTTGAAGATTTGAAAACTGTTGTTGTTACAGGATAAAATCTCTTTTGATTTTGATTTGCAGTTTTTATTTAGTTTAGAAGAAGAAAGAAAGGAAAAGGTTTGAGAAAAAGAAAATGAGAAAGTGTTTTTACTGAAACCAGGTTATTTTCTAACACTTATTATATATTTAAAATTTTAAAAGAAAAAATGTTGCCACTTGTATTTTGCATGCTATCCCTTAGGTTCCAAATGTAAATGCATGATTTTACTATTTTACAAATGTCTAATGCTTGTATTTTATATTTACAAATGTTTAAATCCATTTGTATATTAATTACTCAAGTTTTTATATTAATATGTTATGTTTATATTAATTTATATATATATATACAAATTTACTATGAGATATCTAAAAAGAAAGAATATTTTAAACCTTTTATTAAATCCTATTTAAACTTAAGTTAAAACACTTTTAAACAAAATAAAATATTTACCTTCGGTGTTTTGAAAATATAAGATTAACTTTTAAATAGCTTTTGAAAGGTATTATATTGAATTTTAAAACATAACCTCCAAATCACAATATATATATATATATTATAATTTGAAAACATTTTTATTAGCTTTGAAAAGATAAAATTTACCAAATATATATATTTACAAAAGAAGATTATCAAATTGCTATTGCCAAAATTCTGGGTCATCACAAAAATAGCATTAATGCGTTACCCATATCCCCCTTAACACATTTTATATAAATGTCGTTGTCTATACAGTACTGTAAACTCCACCGTAAACTGGTGGGCTATCAGGGAGCACTCCATAGGTACGACACAAACCAAACTCGTAATGGACTCAATAAGGCATATAACAAGGCACGCTAGGCAATGTCCAGGGTAGGATACTACCATTTTGCGGATGCGGACTGGTGGTAACGCATAGCAGCTACTACCGCCCACCTCGAGACACACTCCCATAATCAAAATCGAAGGGTGACCACCAAATCAATCACAAAGTAATAAATATAGTATCGAAGAAATGTGCGTGATAGGGGGAGCGACCCCAGCGTGGCTCCTATTTTTGTCATATCAAGATGACCTGAGAGGGTCAGGGCTGCGTTCATACCTCATAAAGTAGCGTTCGCCAAACCATCATACTTCATTTTGGATTCTCCACCACGTGCATAGTTGTTAAAATGGTTTTCGGTATTGGCAGAGAGTGTGAAAATATCTGATCCTGGTGTCTTTAACAACCAAACGCTTATTTCACACCGGTTGGTTCTTTTACATTTCCAAACCCGATTCATAATTGATATCAAAATATCATATTCACCTCAAAATCATATCACTTCCAAAATCATATTCAATTCTGAAATCATATCACTTTCGAAATCATATTCACTTCAAAATCATTGTTCACTTTAAATCATATTCAAGATCATAACTACAAAATAGGTTAAACCATCTGTAACGACCCACTATTTTGGACCATTCAAATCGACAATAAATCCACACATGTCCGACTTGAATAATTCAAAACAATAGATTGTTAATTTAAATTTGGCAAAACTCAGCATATACAGTAAATAAATCAATCACAGAATCACAGACACAGAGTAATACAATAATACGCAGCGGAATAGATAAAATAGTAGTTCATGAAGTTACTATATAAACATTAGAGTTAAAATAAAATACAACAGAATATCTCAAATGTGGTGAAGTCTCCAGTACAACAGATGACTTCTCTGAACAAATCAACTAGGAGAGCTGAAAGCTGAGGCGATAGTTGGATCTCCAAAGGAAGCTCCAAACTCCAAAGGTGAGTCTCAAATGCTGTATCACTCGGTCTGACCCGAGCGTAAAGCAAAACACAAAACACTTGAGTCGGGATTAACATTCTTATACTAATAAATCCAACTCAAGTGAAATATCAACTGAAATACAAGTAACTTAAAGGATGTTTGGGATAACCATCCTCTAAGGATCTGCGGAACTATCTACAAGGTGGAAATATATACTATAACACCGTGGTCATTTCAATTTAATTTATACTTCAAACCCAAATATCATTTCATTTCAAATATATCTATTTTTCCAAAATAGTATATATATAGGTTAAATAATTTATAAAGTAAAGTATTTAATTTCCTCAAGTCTCACAAATCGATTCAAATCAACTCAAATTCCAAATTTAAATTTATTCAAAGCTCAATTCATCAATTCAATTCAGTTCTAAATAGACCATTTAAATTTCAATATATTTCAAAGCTTTAATATTCAACATTTCAAAGTTAAATTTAACAGTTCCATATAGCTCTTGATTTAACTTCATTATTATTTAATCAGGGAATATCCACTTAATAAATTCAATATCATTTAACTAGCCTTAAATTACATTTTTACTAAATATTTCCTTAAATTTATTTTAAACAAGAAATATTCATTAAATTACTTAATTCAAACCCAAGTTATAAGTCATATCTTAAATCTCAATTTCAATAAGTTTCAAATCGGTGTAATTAAATAAAATTATCTTCCCAACCTTAACTTATTCAAATCATTACCAAAATCTATTTTGAAACATAAATTTAAATACTTAACCATATTATATGTATTAAATAAATCTCAATTAAATCAAATATTATTATTAAATCTATATATATATCATTACCATTTATATATAAAAATTTAAGAATCAACATTTATTAAAACCATATATTTCTTCCAAAATCCATAGAATTTTAATTTCAAAATATTTATATATATGGACCAACGGTGTCTGTATATATATCTATCATATGGTTAAGTGATACAGATATTTATTATTTCAATCCGTAGTTTAAATATATACGGGTAGATATCATTTCAACCCGTAATCCCAATTTCAATTCAAATGAAAATCGCTTGGGTTTATCATTTCAACCCATAACGATTTTCTCCTATTCTAACGTCCGTTCGGGTATGTATCATTTCAACCCATAGTGAATTCTATACTAACAAGGAACTTGCAGAGTGATAACAGATAATATGAAATACAACAACATGCATATATCATAAATAACAATAAAATATAAACAATAGGATATGGTGTCATATCCCGCAGGTGAACAGTTACAGATAATAGCATATATAACAAATTTAAATAAGTACAGCAGCATTTCAATTGTCGTTTCAATTGAAATCAAATTTAATGAATAAAAGAATGTTAATCGTGAGTGATTGCTCACCTTTCGAGGCTAGAGAGATTCGACATAGAAATGAGCTACTAAATCCAAAGCAATGCTAGATGGATATGATTTGATGTAGAAAATAGGCACGACGGACAAGGCTGATAATGGGAAATCGATGAGAATGAATGACTCAATTTTGATATAAAATGTCATATACATATAAAAATCATATCTTAAAACCAATACCCGAAATCAATACTATGTATATAACTATATATAATTATATACATATCCTATATTCGAACACATATAATAAAATCTAACATATACATAATAAAATTTGAAATAAATACTTATATAGATATATACTAACCTATCACTTTTGTATATATACAACATAAAACGACCATATATATATATACAAACCTTTAATTAAAATCATTATACACTTCAACATGTTTAAATAACTAAATATGTAAATAGTTTAACATCAATAGTTATTATAAAACCAATATAAACTTACTTAGGCTGGATATACAACAACTAAGTTATACAAAATTTATAGAAACTGACATAATATAACTGCCATATTATACTTATACTAACATGTTTCAAGATTTGCACAAACTAACTTTTCCATTAATATATATTATAATATACTATACAGTAATAACCCCATAATACAACCTTTCATTTCCTATATTTATAATTACGCCCAGGTTATACAACTTACGTAACATAACAAAAAGAATGCCGATAGTCATAGACTTTTATATACTCTTATGCAAACAAATTTTTCTTCTTTTTATTTCATAATTTAAAAATGTGTACAGCTAAACTTTTATAAATACATATATACAGATCTAACTCATTATATATACAAAATTTAAATTTACCCTTTTCTTCTTTGCAACAAAATGGTTTGCTTTATATATGAATTTACATTATTATATCTAAATAAACATGTTGGAAAATAACCCATATAAATAAAATAAAACTCGGTATAAATATGCTTTAATATATATATACACTTCAATTAGACCATCATACATATACAATGGTTTTCTAAAATAAATATATATAACGTACATAACTGGGAAATATAAAGCGAAAGGAATAATACACTTCCAAAACGGCTTAAAATCACACATGCCTGAACATAGATTATTACAAAACAGACCAAACTATTCCATACTAACATTAAAACAAACTAATATAAAATTATATTAATAGGTATAAAATATACCTCAGCAAAAGATGACTACAAGTGACAGGGGGGAGAGAGGAGAAGAGCAGTAGAGGAGGGTGGCTGAACATGTGATGGAGGGAAAGGTACAGGCGAATGTAAAATGGCAGTGGGAGGGAGGCAGTTGCACGCGAATTGGTTGGTGGTAGATTTCGTTGGTGATGACGTGGAAGCGGAGGTGAGGGCGACGGCGAGCTGCTTGCGGCATCAAGCGAGGAGGAGCATGCCAGGTGGAGGTAGGCCGAAGTGGTGGTCGGAAAATGGTGGCTCGGTGGCTGCCGAGAGGGAGAGGAGGGAGGAAGATGAGGGTCGGGTTTTGGTTGCGAGGAAGGGTCGCTCTCGTGCACGTGTAGATGCTGTGGAGTGTGAGGCCGATGGAGAGGTGGCGGTGACAGGCTGGTGGAGAGGTGGCGGTGACAGGCTGGCCGAGATGGTGGTTCGAGCTCGGGTGGAAGGGAACGGTGGGGCGGAGGAGATTAGATCAAGGCCGTAGAAGAACTATCGGAGGCGGAGCGTGCTAGTGGCTCTGTTGTTTGGAAGAAGGGAAGATCTGGGATAAAACGAAACAGAGGAAAAAGTGGAGGAAGAAGGAAAGAATTTGACAGAGGAGGAATGCTAAAAGTAAATAAAAATAAAACTACAGTGAATGGTTATTAAAGAAAATTTTTGAACTGTTTCAAATAGTGAACAGTCGGCTACGAGATGTAAATAATTAAACAACAATGGTCAAGCCTTCGATTCAGCAGAAAATAATTAAAGCTTCACGGTTTAGATTTTGAAAAGAAAGTTTTTGGCAGAGACTAGAAGAAGTGAACAGACAGATAAGGGAAGAAACGTACCACCATAAAGTAAATTGAAATGATGGAGTTGTAACCATAGTACGTTGATTCAGCAAAGTTATTAAACCAATTAATATTTGTGTGCAGCACGTTTCAAAATTCGAAACCGAAGGAGAATTTACGGTCACAATTAAAGGTACCGTTACAATGAACAGTTTATACTTTTCGGCGTGTACAGGATCTCAAAATGCAGAGTTGAATATACCGTGGAGATCAGTACGACAAGACGATCAAAACGGTACACAGATATTAGTGGTACGATCATCCGATCAAAAGTCGATGATCGGTACCGAAAATGCTGCTATTTTGCCAGAATTAAGATAAACGGAGCAGTAGATGTCCAAATTTGGAAAAACGAAAGATGACATCTCACTCAGAAGAAGATTTAGAAATTTACTGTATAAAATTATTCAAGTTTGGAAAACATTTTATTACCGACAATTATTAACTGATTTGAGTTTGAATAAAATTATACAATAAAATAAACTTCAATATTATCTGGTGAAAATTTACCAGTTGCTGTATTTAAATAGACGTATTCCAAATATTAAATCTTATTTCCAAATTTAACTATTTAAAATTTCATAAAAATTCAGTTTAATTACGTTATTTTTTTTTGGCAAGGCCAGCCGGTTTTATATTGGACCGTCCACTTTTTATTACGAACGTAGTAAAAACATGAAGTACAGGAGTAAGGCAGAAGCACCTTAACTACAATGAAAAAAGAAAATACAGCACAGGAGTGTGACAGACATATCACAACTACAGCTAACTACTATCAAACTAAGTCTCCTCCGAAGAGATAGTAAGTCGAACATCATCTTCCCCATTGGAAGAAACCAATGAGGCGTTCCCAAGAATACCAAAATAGGGGCGAAACAGGAGAGCAAGAGTTGGATCGTAAATCTCAGCATCAGGAGAGCAAGAGTTTAATTACGTTATTAAAACAGTTAAAATTTTCGTGTCGTTACACCATCATATCAAAATAATCCCATTCAAATCGATTAAATCTAAAGCATAACAGTTCCAACTTTAAACAGTTTGAATATTGAAAGTAGTTTATATATTGGGACAGTTATACATTAAAAATAGTTTATATTTTAAAATTAGTTTATAGATTAAAATAGTTTATATATTAGAAATAGTTTATATATAAAAATAGGTTATATATTAAAATATATATATTAAAAGTCGTTTATAAATTTAAAATAATATATATTAAAATAGTTTATAATTTAAAAATAGGTTGTAGATTAAAATAGTTTATATATTGGAAATAGTATATATATTAAAATAGGATATATATTAAAAGTATTTAATGTATTAAAATTTATTAATATATAAAAATGGTTTATATGAGAAATTAGTTTATAAGTGAAAGGAGTTTATATCGAAAATGTTTCAAAATTAGAATTGTTTCTTCCAATTTCACAAATCAATTCAAATCAACTTTAGTTCCAAAAATTCAATTTAAATCAATCTCAGTTCAATGATTTCAATCCAAAGACCAAAGGTTTCAAATCAAATTCTCATTAAAACCATTTCGATTTATATCGATTTCAAATCCATGTTTGAAATACAAATTTAAACAACTTCAAATTCAATAGGTTTCAAAATTTAAATATTCAAACGTTTACAACAACTTAATTTTGATAAATTTCATTTATATTTCAAAATTAAACTTTAAGATTTCAATTTAAATTCTTTAAACAATTCATTTAAACAAATTTCAATTTCAACCTTTAAAAGCTTGGATTTTGAAAATAATTCAGTTAATATAAATCAAATTTTATTTCAAAATATCATTTAACCGGATTCAAAATTTAAGGATTTAAAATCATTTAATTTAACAAATCCGGTGTCCGTATATAATTTTCTACCCTATGGTCAAGTGATACAGATATATATCATTCCAACCCGCAATAGTTTAAATTTACGGGTATATATCATTTCAACCCGCAATCCCGAGTAAAATTCAAAATCCATAAAATCGCTCGAGTTTATCATTTCAACCCATAACGATTTTCCCTAATCTATAATACCATTCGGGTATGTGTCATTTCAACCCATAGTGATTTTCCAACAATAACTAAGGGAACTTGCAGTGTGATAACAACATATAAAATAGATATAATATCCAATCATCCAAATATGAACAATTAAACATCCATCACGATTATCATTCAAATCAACCAATAAATCACAACAAATAAATTGGTTATCATTATTAGGTATTTAACTGGCAATTAAATTCAATATTAATTTAAATGGCAATTCAATTCAAATAAACTCAAATTAAATTTAAACGACAATTTAAAAATACCAAACAGCAATCAACAAATTTCCAATCACATCATAATTTAATTTAGCTAACATAAGATGGTTTAGTATTCGTGAGTGGGTTAAATCACTCACCTTAGATTTTCCATCGATTTAAAAATCCAATTAAAGCCCGAAATTCTAATAGTCTCAGAATGCAGCAAAACCAATTCCTTGCTGTCTGGAATTTCGATACGATCCCAACGAAGAAAACCACGCGTAAATCCGACCTCGTATGCAAAAGTTATGGATATTATAACGTTTGAATTTTAAAAATAAAAATAAAAATAAACAAGGGCAATTCTGTAATTTTATTACCATCCAAACCCTAGCTGAAACGAAGTCGAACTCGTCCTTTCACATAGCCGCCATCTCGACGTCCAAGCTCCGACCAGCACGACAGTCGCGACCACTCGGACCACCCCAAAACGAACGCCTTCACCTGCGCAACTCTCCATGACCATCCACGACCCCCCAGCCACCTTCGATCGTCGCCCAAAACAAGCAGCCGCCGCCTCCAATTACAAACCTAATCGAATTTTTGACGACGATCAGACCATCAATTTACCAAACGAGCAACTCCGATGAACTCCCCACGCCAATCTCCACACGACTGTACCCTCAAATCATTGCATCATCGCCGTTGATCAACCACCGAAATCGATGGCCGAGAATGTTTTGGTCATTTCTGGACAAACCAAAACTTGATTTGTGATGCCCCACCTCTATACTCACACTAACCAAGGACACTACTGGGTAATGCCGTCAATTAGTATGAAGAATAAGGCTGCTGAGGAACGACCCTCTGTGTGATTGCTTTGTGCGAGTATCGATATGTCAAATGGTATGTCATGCGTTTCATTTCAAGAGGAAATTTGACATATCAAATACAAACTCAAAGCTACTACAGTGGCTATGTGGCCTTCGGAAACAAATATAAAATAATCATAACATAAATCAGACATAGATATTCATATCACAAAGGCGGAAACACATATGAATATAACACATAAAAGTGAACATCAAAGTAGTGGTCATACAAGATCCACTACATCACAAAAGAATAGGTACAAGTGCTAGACAAAAGAATATGTATACATCAAGGAGTCTCTATCTCGAATGTATGAAAACAAAAACTACTAAGCTAAAGTAGTTAGCCAAAAGTCAGAAGCTAGTCCCTGCTAAGAAGTCAAGTTGAAGCACCTGAAACACCCCAGTCTGACCCGAGTATTATTTAAGAAGAAAAAATAATAAACGGATCAGTCTAGCTATAAATATTAGATAAGATAAGATATGATAAGAGATATCACAAATATATATGATAACAATAAAAATCATACAATATCTCAGATCTCCTCAAACACCAAAAAGAATGTCATATTCTTCATTTTTATTCACCAAATTACAAATATTGATAGGGCTTATCAATACAAGTCACAAAAATTAGTGAAACACAAATTCCAGAAATCATTAATTAGAAATCCAGAAATCACAAAAAGGGGGAGCCCTATCATAAACGGGAGCATGAAAACTCACCAACACGTGTATCACAAACGGGACGCTATCCCATGAGTCGCTAACCCACAGAGCCGGTGCAATGATGTAGTACAACGGTACGCCCGAGGAACCTGAAACTCAAATAAGCTGGAACAACGACGTAGTACAATGGTACGCCTGATGAACCGAACTCCATAAAACCCATAGGTCGCTAGCCTATAAAAATGAGACGAAGCTCAACATAACGGGGTACTGTCCCCCACGCGGAAAATGAGACATCGAATATCGTTAGTCTAAACTTCAGAAATGATCATCATAGATCAATAAAAGTGTAAATTACACCAAGCTAGTAAATATATGAGTTTAGCTTCATGTCCCATAACCACTAGCTTAACTTAAATATTTACTAATAAATTGTAGATTTCCACTCGAAAATTGTCACAAGATTTCAATCGAACAAGTCTAAGAATTAACCGACGAAGTAAACGCAAGCGTTTCATACCACTTGTTTTGCTAAGTCATTTAATTGGATTTCTCGTACGAATAAGGTAAAGGTTTGTATATACTAATAGATTGGAAATCGGTTTTAAAAATGAGCTTTGTATTAAAAGAAACGTTGAAATCATTTTTGTGAAAGAGTTTGAGGATTTACTACTAGTATAGAAACCTTTGTATTTTAGAGTGACAAATCATAGAAAAGATTGTAAAAACAATCTATCACCAAAAATTCACATACGACGACGTGAATCAAAACCATAGAAATCGATATCAAATCCATCAAATGGATATTCCCAAAAATCCAGAAAAGAAGTCATCAAAGTCAATAATAAATGACAACAACCAACCGGATTGACAAAAATCGATAAAAATGGAAATTCGCATAAAAACAGGCAAAATGCCAAATTTTAATAGCGCTAGATGTCTGGTGTTTCTCCCCAGACATCTGAGCCGAAGGTTTGGAATTTTTTCCAGACCACTCAGATGTTTGAGCTTAAGATCTAGAACGTTTGTTCCTTTGCCTCAGCCGTCTGATCGTTTTACCAGACGTTTGAGCTGAAGCTCAAGGCAAATTTTGCCTAGGCCATTAATGGCCAAATCGGTTCGGAAGCGATCGGATGAGCGACAATGGCTAGGGGTTTATGCCAAGCGACAACCCAGCCCTATAGACTTATCAATACACTCCAAACAACATGTCCAAACATCCATAGTAGGATTTTCATAGATTTTGACTTCAAAATACTAAAATTTGGAAAATTCACCAAATCAATTCAATTCAAAAGCAATTGGACATGAAATAGGTGTTAGGAATTCATACCTAACAACAATGAAAGCTATAGACATAGACGTGAGTCAAAGAACTCACCATTAAACCCAAAAGCAAGAAATGAGAAGCCCTAAAACCTGTGCAGTTAATGCCCCGCTATTACCTCGCTATAACCCCGCTATATCTCATAGCGGGTTTCTGCCGCTACGATTTTTCCATATAGCCCCACAATATAGCCTTTCCGCTTTAATCCCCGCTATTTCCGCTATATCCCGTTATTTCCGTTATACTCCGCTATTCCCGCTATATCTTCTTTAATAAAATGATAAATTCAATTTATACATTATAAAAATTATGAAACTAATTTATTTGATTTAATTTTTAATATATTTTCAGAAATGAAAATACTCTAATATTCTACTAAATTCAATTATGTTATATAACAGTTTTACGTTTATTTAAAGTATATTCGCACATGTTTTTATTTGAAAAGTATTTATGTATTAGTTATAATTCAATTGAATGATAATTTTTCATTTAATTACCATTTATATATTCGTAAAAACATTAAGTACGAGTTTTATATGCTATTTTAAAGCCATCCGATATATCCCGCTATATCCTTGCTGTATCCCCGCTATGACTTTTTGCACCTCCACCGCTTTGAATCTGCCGAGCGCTTTAACTGCACAGCCTAAAACAAAGCAAGATCAATCTCTCTTCAACTTCACTTCAAGAACCTTCAATCTATAATCATATGCAAAGTTTTTCCTAAGTTAGGTTATAGGAAAAATCAAGAATTGAAGAGGAATTGAGATGGAGAAGATGAAGATGATGCTTACCTAAGCTTCTCCTTGATTTTGGAACTTGGATTTGAATTTCCTAATAATCTAGGGTTTAGGAATTTTAATTTCGTATCTTTTCCCCTATTTTTCTCTTTAGCTTGAGTGTTAGGAAATGAGGAGCAGAATGAATGAATAGTAGAGGAGTTAGGGTATTTGGTAGAGGAGTTGGGTTACCTTATTGGGTTAGTGGGCTAGAACACAACCCAAAGCCCAAATGAAAATACCAAAATCCTAATCAACTCCAAACATATCAATGTTTATACTCAAAAAAGTTGTAAACATCGTTTTGAACTCAATGGAAGTGTCTCGAGTTCGGATTCGACTGTTTAAAAAAAGTAACATTTCAGACTTTAAATTCAACAAACGATGTTATATTTAAACAAAACATTTAGATATAAAATTGTAAAATATGCGGGTTGTTACAGACTCCCCTCCTTAAAGAAATTGCGTCCTCGCAATACTTAAGAAGAAAACAAAGAGTAACAACCACTCTAAGGCATAACAAAACAAAAGAAAATTTTGAAGTGAGAAGTTCACCTTAAGGAGCACGAGAGAGTAAGTCCGAATGTATTCGCTCGATGAATTCTCTGGATCCCCAAGAACAATCCTTAGGATTTGAGGACTATTGGACTTTCACAAGTGGGACATCTTTATTACGAAGCGTTTAACCTCCGTAGCAATGATGCGAATAGGATGTTGCTCATAAGTCAAATTAGGTGAAACCTCAATTTCTTCAATAACACCGGGCTCAAGAATAGAATCGGAATCTCTAAGGCATTTTGGTAGTTGAGAAACGTGTAATACATCATGAATAGCAGAAAATTGAGTCGGTAATAAAAGGCGATAAGCCATGGAACCAATGCGTTCGGTGATGGGAAATGGGCCAATATGTCGAGGTGTTAATTTTCCCGATCGACTGAAATGCACAACACCCTTCATAGGTGAAACACAAATGAATACCAAATCTCCCACAGAAAATTCCAAATTCCTTCTTCGGTTATCGGCATAGGATTTTTGTCCACTTTGAGCTTCTTTCATCCTATGATGAATAAGGTCAATCTTTTCTGTGGCATCACGAATAAAATCTGGACCTAAAACCAGCTTCTCACCGGCTTCAAGCCAACATGAAGGTGAATGGCATGGCCTTCCATAGAGTGCCTCAAAAGGTGTCATACCAATACTAGATTGGAAGCTATTATTATTAGAAAACTCAACAAGAGAAATATGATCTTCCCAACTTCCACCAAAATCAAGAACACATGCCCGAAGCAGATCTTCAAGAGTTTCATTCACACGCTCCGTTTGTCCATCACACTGAGGATGATAAGCGGTGCTAAAATTAAGCTTCGTTCCCAAAGCTGTTTGAAGACCCTTCCAAAATCCACTAGTAAATAATGCATCACGATCGCTAACAATAGAAATAGGAACTCCATGCAATTTAACAATTTATTTAACATAGAGTTTGGCCAAAAGAGGTACGGTCCGATTAGACCGAAAGGGAATAAAATAGGCGGATTTTGTAAGTCTATCTACAATCACCCATAAAATGTCATGACTCGAACGAGAACGGGGAATACCGTCAATAAAGTCCATGGAAATTTGATCCCACTTCCAAACGGGAATGTCTAAAGGTAGCAATAACCCACCGGGCCTTTGATGCTTAGCCTTAACGAGTTGGCAAGTCATGCAACGCTTAATGAAGTTAGCAATATCAGATTTCATTCCATCCCAATAATAAAGTCGCTTCATGTCCGCAAACATTTTACTACTACTGGGATGAATGGTAAATTTAGAACGATGAGAATCTTCTAAAATGTCTTTACGAAGATCACTAATATTTGGCACGATTAGTCTACCAAATTTTTGAATGCCTCGACGAGTATCAATATCAAAGTCTTTCAAACCATCAACCTTATTTTTATCCCTACAACTTTGGCTAAGAAGAGCCAATTTTGGATCTTGCTTTTGAGCATTAAGGATGTGGTCTAAAAGAGAAGGATGAGCCTTAAGGCTACATAAAACAAGAGATGAACTTGAACTGGATTCACGATCTCGAATCTCACAAGTGGACAAAGTCTCAAGATCATTCCATTTGGATATCATCATGGAAACAACTGCTTATTGCTTACGACTAAGGGCATCGGCAACACGATTTCCCTTTCCAGGTGTATAAAGAATATCAAGATCATAAGATGCAAGGAATTCGAGCCAACGTTGTTGATGCAAATTATGTTCCATTTGAGAGAACAAATACTTCAAAGATTTATGATCGGTGTAGAGAACAAATTTCTCTCCCAAAAGATAATGACGCCAAATTCTAAGGGCGAAAACAATAGCCGTGAACTCTAAATCATGAGTGGCATATCTAGTCTCGGCAGGCTTTAATTGCCTAGAAGCATAAGCGATAACACGTTCCCTTTGCATGAGAACGGCTCCCAAACCAACACGACTAGCATCGGTATAAACAATCAAGTCTTGGTTCCCTTCGGGAATCACAAGAATAGGAGCATCAAAAAAGAGTTCTTTTAATTTCTGAAAAGCAGCTTCACATTTGTCTGACCAAATGTACTTAACTCCCTTCTTTGTCAAACTAGTAAGAGGCACGAAAATTTTAGAAAAGTCTTTTATGAAACGACGGTACTAGCCCGCCAATCCAAGAAAGCTATGAATTTCCGTCACACTCTCCGGTCTCTTCCAATTTTGAATCACCTCAATCTTTGAAGGATCCATGGAAATTATGGATTCAGAAATAAGATGTCCTAAAAATTTCACACGGGATTGCCAAAAGTGGCACTTAGAAATTTTTGCTTTCAATTGATTGCTCCTAAGGGTTTCCAACACAATTCGAAGATGTTTTTCATGCTCTTCCTCGGTTTTAGAATAAACAAGAATATCATCTATAAAGATGAGAACAAATCGACCGAGGAAGTCTTTGAAAACTCGATTCATAAGGTCAACGAAATAAGATGGAGCATTCGTTAAACCAAATGGCATAACAAGCCATTTATAAGATCCATAACGAGTACGGAACAACGTCAAAGGAATACTATCCTCTACAATTCGAAGTTGATGAAAACTGGTTGCTAAGTCTAACTATGAAAAGACTCTAGCACCGCTAAGTTGATCGAATAGATCATCAATCAGAGGCAAGGGATATTTATTCTTGATGGTGAGATTATTAAGCTTGCGGTAGTCAATGCAAAGCCTAAGTGTACCATCAGATTTCTTCACAAAAATAGCTGAAGCTCCCCATGGAGGGGAACTAGAACGGATAAACTGTTTTGCTTCCAATTTGGATAATTGTTTACGCATCTCCTCGTTTTCCTTATTGGACATATGATAAGGAGGATGAGTAATAGGCAGAGCTCCAGGGATTAGATTAATTATGAACTCAATTGCTCGCTTAGGTGGTAATCCTAAAACGGGCTCAAATATATCGGGAAATTCACGAACAACGTGAATGAGAGAAATGACATCTTCCTCATCATCATTATAGTCATCATGAGGATTTAGAGAATATAAGGATGCTACCGAATTAGAATCTGAATCTTTAAGAACAATAGAAATTTACTTAATAGATTGAGGATGTCGAAGATGGATAGTCCTCTCAGGACATAGGATATGGGCTTCATAACGATTAAGCCAATCCATTCCCAAAATCATTCTGAAACCTATGTAACGCATAACATGCAAATCGGCTCAGAAAGCATAATCACATAAAATAATCTTGACATCTTTACAAAATAAACCGAGTGTTGTAGATCCACCAACTGGATTCGTAATTCTCAGTGAAGTCATCAAGCCCATAACATTTAAAGACAAAGTATCAACAAGTTCCTTTGATATAAAAGAGTGAGATGCCCCCGTATCAAAAAGAACTCGAATAGAATGATCACGAAACATAATAATGCCATCAAGGACAGAATGAGAAATACCTTAACCAAGAGAAGTGTTACTAGGGGCTTGCACAACATTTACCTTTCCCTCTTTCCAGCTTTGATGTTTGGGACATGAAGATATAAGATGACCCGAACTTTTGCAATAGCGATAATAAAGGGGTTTCGGACACCTATTTGCATAATGGTCCTTATAATTACAATTGTAGCATTCTCCACGATTAGGGGTAGGATACATTGCTACCGAAGTTGCTTGCTTCCTTTCTTGTTGGGATTAGGTTTGAACTTAATAGGCCTCTTCTTGTTGTTGTTGAAGTTCTGTTTGGCACCCAAAACTTCAAGATCAATTTCCTTATCGGCCTCTTCAAGTCGAAGAGCGATATCTACAAGTTGATCGAAAGAAACTTCTAGTTTCAGAAGTAAAGGCTTTTTGAGGTTCTTATTCAACCCATAGATAAACTTCTGATTTTTCTTCAATGGGGTATTAATAAACTCGACCCCATATTTAGAGAGGGATTCAAAAGATGCGACATACTCCGTCACAGAAGATTCACCTTGAACAAGGTCAATAAAGCGTCGGGCTAAAGTTACCTTTTCAGCTTCCGGCACAAACTTTAACTCGAACCTTTCCCGGAATTGCTCCCAAGTAAGATCCGCTTCAAAAATTTCAGAAACCAAAAGCTCATACCAATCTAATGCTCTCTCCTGGAGCATGCTAGAAGCCACTTGGACCGATGTAGATCCACAAGATTCATGCGATAAAAGATGCGATCACATGTTCTAAGCCAAGCATGGACTTCTATAACGCTTTCAGAACCCTTGAATGGCCTTCCACCTAAATTGGTGTAATGTAAAATCACGCCTTTTTGTACGCTTTAAGCAGACACGCATGCCAACTCAAACCATACAGAAGGGCGGATTGTTATTGGGGTGAATAAGAAAAGCAGAGAAAGAAAAAAAAACAAAACAGAATCTCGCAGCGGAATGAAAAAATATAATAATCAAATAACAGTTCATGAAGCTGTTTATAAAACATTTAATTATACTTACACAACATAGTATCAGAGTTACACACGACAGAGATAAACAATAATGCAGCGGAATAGTATGAATGTAGTGGAATAATAATATAAATAATAATAGTACAAATCTTCGTCTTCATCCTCCAGAAATAAGGTCTTCAAATCCTGAAATTCTCAGGCTGACCCGAGCGAATTGAAAAGACAAAACACTCGAGTCAGAAATAAAAGATCTTATGTAGGTTAAATCAACGGTAAAAATATATGAATGTAAACGGCGTCAGAGATGTTTACGGGGTTTGACATCTCCTATTAAGTGTCTAACATGAGTGCAATAACTTAAGAGATGTTCGGGATTCATATCTCCTAAGGATCCGTTAATCTATCTACTATGTAGTACAATACGCTATTATAATATGTCTATAGTAAGATAAACTATTAAAATAGCATTAAGGCATTACATTTTCCCCCTTAACACATTTTTAGGTATGCCAATAGTCTATACAGTATCGTAACTCCCCGTAAACTAGGGCCGCCAGAGGATACCACATAGGTATGACATAAAACAAACTCGTAGAAGGCGCGCTAGGGTAGGTGACACGGCGCAACTAGGCAATGCCAGGGTAGATATACCAATTACACTTCCGGACCGTTGGTAACGCATAGCCGCAACTACCGCCCAACTCGGAACACACTCCTGAAAAAAAAATCGAGGGTGGCCACCAAATAAATCGCAAAGTCAGAATATAGTATCGATGGAATGTGCCCGATCGGAGGAATGACCTCACTTAGCCCGTCGATGGCTCCTGTTTTAGCCACCTTATGCTTACTCACGGGAGTTAGGTCCACGTATATACCTTATAGGATCGTCGCCACCATCCTACTTCATTCTGGAATCTCCACCGCGTACACAGTTTCAAAGTGGTTTTCGGTATCGACAGAGAGTATGCCCATATCTGATCCCGGTCTCCTTAACAACCAATCGCTTATTACACACCGGATGGTTCTTTTACATTTCCAAAATCATTTCATAATTGATATCAAAATATCATATTCAATTCAAATTATATCACTTTCGAAATTAGTACTTATTTCCGAAATTATATTTACTTTTGAAATCATATCACATTTGAAATCATAGTTCGAAATTATATTTCCTTTCAAAAGTCGTGTTTTCAAAATAGGTTAAACTCTCATTTCAAAAATTATCATATTAAACCAAATATGCTATTTAAATCCTAACTTAGGTCATAATGTCGCTTAACCACATTCACTTTAAAAATCAAGGATTTGAATATGAACCCATCCATTTTACTTTGTTTGGAATTTAGAAGAAAATAGTTTTAATAGTTATAAATAGTTAATATAGATTTCAAATAGATTAAATAAAATTAAAATAGATTAAATAGCTTTAAAATAGATTAATTAGATTTAAAATAAGTTAAATGGGTTAATTAGTTTAAATGTTTGAAATCATAATAATTAAAGTCATTTAAAATAATATATTTTTAAAACAGTTTATATTAAATATATGAATTTGAAAATTATATCAATTTAAACTATTTATTTCATTCCAACACATTTCGACCATTTCAATATCCCAAAACCCAATTTCAAAATTTCCAATTCAAATTCTCAATAAATTATTTAATTCAATATCACTTCCAATCCATGTTCGAAATATCAATCTAAATCACTCCAATCAATATATTTCAAAGTTATATTTCAAACAATTGTTTTTTATAACTCAGTTTCGATAAACTTCACTTACATTTCAAATTCACTATAAAAATTCAATTTTATTCCTTCAATAAATCTTTCAAAACAATTCGATTTTAAATATAAAACTCGAAATTCGGTAAAAATTCGATTTATATAACCTAAATTTTATTTCAAAATATCATTTAACTCAATGCAAATTTTAAGGATTCAAAATCATTTAAATTTAACCAATCCGGTGTCCGTATATAATTCTCTACCCTAGGGTCAAGTGATACGAATATCTATCATTTCAATCCGCAATTTAAAATTTTTATATTTACGGATATATATCATTTCAATCCGCAATCCCAAAAATATTCAAAATCCATAAAATCGCTCGAGTCTATCATTTCAACCCATAACGATTTTTCTTTAATCTATTGATCATTCGGGTATGTATCATTTCAACCCATAGTGAACTTGCAGTTTATAACGATATAAAATAAAACATCCATTCATCCAATATCAACAATCAACATCCATTACAAACATCATCCAAATCAATCAATAAATATCAATATAGAACTGGTAATCAATAACAGGTATTTAATTGGTAATTTATATTAAATAATAAATTAAATAACGATTTAATTCAAATAAATTCAAATTAACTGAGATGATGATTTAAAATATACCAAACAGTCATAAATAAATTTCTAATCACATCATAAATTAATTTAACTAACATAAGAAATTTTAGAAGTTGTGAGTGGGTTAAAACACTTACCTTTGAATTTAAATCCAATTTAAGCCCAAAATTTTAAATGGTCTTAGAATTCGTTCAAACCAGCGTCAAAATATCTGGAATTTTGATACGAACCCAGTGGATCAAACCACGCGTGAAACGGACCTCGTATGTGAAAGTTATTTAAGTTAGAATGATTGAAATTCAAAATTTTAGATAAACAAAATAAAATAGACAACCCAGTAAATAGAAGCCATATCAACCATCATATAACCCTAGCGAAAACCCTATCTGCACGCGAAAAGCTCGAGCTCAGCCACCAGAACGTCGCTCGCCCACCTCGCGCCTCAGACCGCGACCTGCCAGAGCCGCCCCTCACGAGCATCGACCCATCCCCTCACGTGTCTCGCACGTCGCCACAAGGCCAAGAGGCGAACATCCATGCCCAAAAACAAGCGGCCGCCACCGTTTAGTAAGCCCCATGTTGAATTATAGCCGCTGATCTAGACGTCATCTCATCGAACAGACCACTTTGATGCACTGCGCTCTACCCTCTCTTCACAACGGTGACCTTGGTTTGACGATCAGACGTAGTTCATCGGAAAGCTATGAACGACCGAGAATAGTTCATAAATATATGGAAAATTAGTGGTTCAAATTGGAAAACGAATTACAGATCTGAGATGCGCTCGTCGAGAGCTTCAAATCAATATATAATTCGATATAGTTCGAGGAGTTTGATTTTCAATTTGATTTTTGATTTGGATTTGCAATTTGGGAATTAAGGTTTGTCTGCCATTGGAATGAGGAGTTGAGAAGGAAATGTACGTACTGAAATCAGAAACCTAGGGTTTATAATGATATATATATAGGCAGAACAAAATAGAAAGGAATGGGCTCGATTGGTTTGGAAAGTTAAACGATGAATGACCCGAAAAGCCCGTTTCAACTCCGGAACGAAAATGGGTCAACCCATATATTAAAATAGATGCTTTCAAATATTTTAAATTCAATGTAACAGGTTTCAAGTCCTAATTCCATCGTATGAAGAAGTTAAGTTAAAATTAGCTTATATCAAATTGATTTCAATTGATTTCAATTAAATTGATTTCTAGGTGTTTCGAGCCCGTACGATCAAACGACAAGTCCGATTGCTACGTAACATGAAATCCTATAATAATTCACCGTTACAGATCCGATGAAACTGGTTTCGTCGAAATCCAAATCAGTGGCCAAATCGCTATATTTCAGTTAATTAAATAAATTAATATTAAATTAATTAAATCACATTTTTAGTTTAAATTTTAATAATTTACAACTTCTATCATTTTCGATTTCTTAATCACTTACAATAATTTAAACAAATTTAGATGTCAATTTAATGTTGATTAATCCATCAATTTTGGTGTTTAATTTCAATTTCATTAAATTCAAAAATTATAAATTAAATTTTCAAAATCCATTTATTTAAATTTTTAAACCTTGTTATTCAAGTCTTTTATTTCAAGGAGGATATAACTAACATTGGTTTATATCTTAGTATATTAATATTTCCCATTTCATCTTAATTTCTATTTACGTAATAATTAAGTATTAAATTTCATTTAATTGCAATTAATCCAATTATCATAATTTTAAATTCCAATAAATTGATAAAACTTTATTTCCATTCTTTTTATTCAACTAATTATCATATTATGAATAGAATTAACATTATTTCCAATTATTACCTTAATTTACACTAACATAACATTGAATTTAGATTCATTGCAATTGATTACCGATTCTGATTTAATTCACTAAATAAATAGGTAACTTATAATAATTGTCACCATTAGCCTTTAATTACTTCTATAAGGTTGTTATCCCACTTTTTAGCAAAACTGAGATATCAAGGAATTAACTGAAAACCAATGATTACTCATCAAAAATATCGATTATACATCACAGGTTCACTATGGATGTCGATGAATTTTGTCCGAGTCC
The DNA here is from genome assembly GCA_030737815.1 of Allium fistulosum. Classification (NCBI taxonomy): domain Eukaryota; kingdom Viridiplantae; phylum Streptophyta; class Magnoliopsida; order Asparagales; family Amaryllidaceae; genus Allium; species Allium fistulosum. Next base: position 1,398,330,501 of record CM060902.1, read on the forward strand.
GGAATGAGCTACAATTGGCAAGACATGACAAGCAAAGCTGTGAAAGCCAACGTTTCAAGTTTCAAGTCAATCTGAGTTCGTAAGCTCAAGATATAATCGATACAAGGTGAGGAAAACACGATGTTCGTATCGATCTCAACGCCTTGTTTGAATCGATCCGGAGGAGTACTATTCGTATCCATCAAGGAATGTCTGATTTCGAATCGATCGTGTTCGAATCGGTCCATGGTCACGCTATTCGAATCCATCCAGAGATGCCCTGTTCGTGTCCATATGATCGAATCCATCCAGAGGGTCATCGCACCCATTCTACAGGATTGCACTGTTCGAATCGATTAATTGAAAGCCTTACTCGTATCCATCATGCGACCACTGTTCGTATCCATCACATCATCAGTCCTTCGTATCGATCGAGTTGGGACGACTTCGATCGATACGAACAATACTCCACAATCGATGCGAACAGAGTCGCGGCGATCGATACGAACGGGTAATACGACATGATCGATATGAACAGAACAGAAATACTAACAACGATATGAACAATGCTTTGGTATTCGATGCGAATAAGTCGTTGCCAGCTCAGCGCAAAAAGTGGATCGATCCAGGATATTCGCGCCACGTCACCTTGCGCTCACGTGCAATCATCGATTCGAACATGATCGAGTCGAAACGATCGATTCGAACCAAACAAACTGCCGAAAGGATCCATTTCTTATCGATCATAACTCGAGAACCACAAGTCCAAATGTTATGAAATTTTCACAGGAGCTTACGTACAAGCTAAAGATTGTTCACACCAAGTTTCGACTCGATTGGACAAAATCTTGATCGATACGAATTACGTTCGTATCGATCACGGATCGAGTCGCAACCTCATGGGATCGATCGTGTGGGCCCACTCATATGCCAGAAGAGGTCTCCCGAAGTTTGGGCCAGATATTAGCATGGAACGCCTATAAATAGCACCCTAATGCCTACAGAAAAAGGACTTTTGGATCCAGCAACGTCCAGACTCTGTCAAAATCGAGATTGAACTCAACTTTATTGTTTGTACTCGAAAATCACTGCTGTAATCCGTTGCAATCAGCGAAGAATATCAATAAAAATTAACTTTTGGAGTGGACGTAGGCTGGAGATAGCCGAACCACTATAAATCTTGTGTCTCTGTCTATTTCTTTCAGTTTTAAGTTTATTATTCTTCATTTTTTATCCTCTACACTACATAGATCTGTGATTGGTGATCATTTATTATTGATCTGTGTTCATACACTAGTGCTTTCACGACATTTAGGGTTTGTGACCAATTTTGGCACAAACACTTTGGTGCTTTCACTGATAGGGACTAGCACCCGCTATACCAGATTGGGAGTTCAGATTTGAAAGCTTGAGGAATACCGATTTGAAAGACAATGACGCGACAAACAAGTAGAAGACAAAGAGCCGAGAGAAGCCAACAAGGGGGAAGCCAAGAGGCATCCTCTGGAGCTGGAGAAGGCCCAGCTTCGATCTACATTACCAGGGATGAAATGGAGGCTATGGCGGATTTGATTCATGAAAGGTTGTTGAAGAGTCAACAAGAAATAATGCAAAACTTCTTTGATCATATGAGAACAGCCGGAGCATAGAACTTTGGACCAACTACGGCGGCTGCAAATGCAGGACAAGGAGCTGGAGTTGTAGAAGCCAATGGAGGTCAGATCGAAGGTTAGAATGAAGAACTTGAAGGCAGTCAACAAGGGCCTGGGGGCAGACCCTCGGGATCTGACATTGGAATACCCATAGTTGGAGCTTAGCAGGCTAGGACCAACACCAACGATAATGAACCACACGAAGAATATTACCTGGAATACCCTTCGAGACCTGGGGGGCAGGATAGAAGCATGCCGAGGGGACGACCCCAGGATGGAGATGAAAGAATGGCTGGATTAGTGCGACGGATAATGAGGGGAGGATTGTCAAGCGGAGGCTTAGAGGAAGTTAGTCAGAGTCCGTTCACTCCGAATATCAGAAATGCGAGAAATCCTCCAAAATTCAAGCTACCCATACTGGAACCTTATGATGGAAAGTCGGACCCGACCATGCATATTACCAGATATATCATACATATAGAAGTGCTGGGAGAACCCGAGGAAGTGATGGCACGATGTTTCCCCTTATTCTTATCAGATTTGGCTGCGCTTTTGGTTCAGGCAGCTAGAGAATGGATCAATCATAACATGGAGTGAGCTAGTGTAATGCTTCATGTGACAGTTTAGGGTCCACGTGATGCGACCCAAGAGTGTGATAACCTTAGCTTCGATAAAGCAAAGGACCGGAGAGTCCGTAAGATATTTTTTACTAAGATTCAACGCGATGGTGGCTTCAGTGGATCGCCTGGATCCATCGATGATTTTGATGGCGGAGGTAGCCGGAGTTGCTGAAGGCACAGAGTTTAAGGACTCTTTGGCAAGGGATCCACCACAAGATCTTGGAGAATTTTATCATGAGGCCGAAAGATTCATTCGGCTAGAAGATTCACGTGCCGAGAGGCGAGAAGCAAATGCTGTGCAAGGCGAAGGAACTAACAAAGAACAGTCTGCGGCAGATAAAGGAAAGAGAAAGCAGGACGACAGATACGATGGTCCTGATAAACGGAAGAAATACCGAGAACCCAGATTCAGATAGTACACAGACTTGACGGCAAGCCTGGAACGAATCTACACGGAGACTCGGGGGCAGCTCCTCTATCGAAAACTGCCAAGGAGAGATCCCACAGAACGGGAACATAGAAGTGGAAAGTACTGCTTGTTCCATGAGCTGGAAGGGCATACTACCGATGAATGCCATCTTCTGAAGGATGAAGTAGAAGAGCATATCAGAAGTGGTAGATTGCCACAATACACCAGAGATCGGACAGCGGTCGTAGGACCTGAGCAACTACCGCCTCCACCTAACAGGACTAATCCTGGATCAGGATCACGACTCGTCATCAATTGATTATGATGGCAAGGACCAAGTTCAAGATTTGGACTTTGGTCGATTAGATTCCTTAGATTTGATTTCAAAATAAAACGGCTATTCCACTTACACATGTACGGGAACCGGAGAGATCCCCAGGCATGCTCTGAGATGGTAATAGACCGCTCTGCCCGGAGAGGCAATGCCTAGTTTTTCCCGTTGTTTGAGATTGAACATCCGGAACTCGAATTTAATAAATGAACTTGAATTTCTCGAAATAAACCTTTGACCGGAGAGTTAAAGGATGAATATTGAAAACCAGCTAGAAAACGATCGCTTTATGACCCTACCCGAAGAGGCGGGGTCCGGAGGGCAGGAAGTGAGTTGCTTTGCCGGAAAGCGACAGGATCGACTCACTTAACGTCATTCCCCATTCACCGTAGAGTGATTGGATCGGGTTTCGATAAGAGCCCGAAGTGGCTGTGATCGGCCTAGGATTTAGGCCAAGACATCGCTTAATGTTCAGAGACACTGAACTGGAGTGCAGGGGGTGTTGCCGCTTCGCCGGAGAGCGACAGGATCGGCTCACTCGACATTGTTTCCCCTTCTCCAAAGAGTGACAGGATGGGATTCAGCAAGAGCCCGAAGTGGCTGTGATCGGTGCAAAAAGACCAAGACATCGCTATATGCCCTCGCTGGGGCCAGAGTGAAAGGGATAGAAAGCAACGCCGGAGCGCAACAGGATCTTTCTATTTGATCGCTAGGTTTGGAATGGACTTAGCAAGGGTCCGGAGTGACCATCGATAGTCCAGAGAGGCTATAGAATTTGATTACTAACTTCCGCAAGTGGAAATGGATATTGATCCGTCTTCGAACAGCCACAAACTTGATTGACGATACTATAGCTGTGAATAAAATATGAGCTCACAGCATTCGATTTGGAGCTATTCAAAACACGCCTATTGCCAAAAGGCATGTTTTAGGGGGCAAAGTGTTATCCCACTTTTTAGCAAAACTGAGATATCAAGGAATTAACTGAAAACCAATGATTACTCATCAAAAATATCGATTATACATCACAGGTTCACTATGGATGTCGATGAATTTTGTCCGAGTCCGGAATGAGCTACAATTGGCAAGACATGACAAGCAAAGCTGTGAAAGCCAATGTTTCAAGTTTCAAGTCAATCCGAGTTCGTAAGCTCAAGATATGATCGATACAAGGTGAGGAAAACACGCTGTTCGTATCGATCTCAACGCCTTGTTTAAATCGATCCGGAGGAGTTCTATTCGTATCCATCAAGGAACGTCTGATTTCGAATCGATCGTGTTCGAATCGGTCCATGGTCACGCTATTCGAATCCATCCAGAGATGCCATGTTCGTGTCCATATGATCGAATCCATCCAGGGGGTCATCGCACCCATTCTACAGGATTGCACTGTTCGAATCGATTAATTGAAAGCCTTACTCGTATCCATCATGCGACCACTGTTCGTATCCATCACATCATCAGTCCTTCGTATCGATCGAGTTGGGACGACTCCGATCGATACGAACAATACTCCACAATCGATGCGAATAGAGTCGCGGTGATCGATACGAACGGGTAATACGACATGATCGATATGAACAGAACAGAAATACTAACAACGATACGAACAATGCTTTGGTATTCGATGCGAATAAGACTCTGCCAGCTCAGCGCAAAAAGTGGATCGATCCAGGATATTCGTGCCACGTCACCTTGCGCTCACGTGCAATCATCGATTCGAACATGATCGAGTCGAAACGATCGATTCGAACCAAACAAACTGCCGAAAGGATCCATTCCGTATCGATCATAACTCGAGAACCACAAGTCCAAATGTTATGAAATTTTCACAAGAGCTTACGTACAAGCTAAAGATTGTTCACACCAAGTTTCGACTCGATTGGACAAAATCTTGATCGATACGAATTACGTTCGTATCGATTACGGATCGAGTCGCAACCTCATGGGATCGATCGCGTGGGCCCACTCACATGCCAGAAGAGGTCTCCCGAAGTTTGGGCCAGATATTAGCATGGAACGCCTATAAATAGCACCCTAATGCCTACAGAAAAAGGACTTTTGGATCCAGCAACGTCCAGACTCTGTCAAAATCGAGATTGAACTCAACTTTATTGTTTGTACTCGAAAATCACTGTTGTAATCCACTGCAATCAGCGAAGAATATAAATAAAAGATTAACTTTTGGAGTGGACGTAGGCCGGAGATAGCCGAACTAATATAATCTTGTGTCTCTATCTATTTCTTTCCGTTTTAAGTTTATTATTCTTCATTTTTTATCCTCTACACTACTTAGATCTGTGATTGGTGATCGTTTATTCTTGATCTTTGTTCATACACTGGTGCTTTCACGACATTTGGGGTTTGTGACCAATTTTGGCACAAAAAAAGGTACTACTTCCAAACAAAGGTTATAAATACTTACATAACACCAATTTTATTCAATTACCATTAACTATCTATTTCATACAATAATTAAATATTTACATTCGTTTCTTATATTCAATCTTAGAACCAAGTATAACAATTTTCATTATTTCATTATTGGAATTTCATTTCAATTTTTAAATAGCTTTAATTACCATTGTTACATTTCATTCTAGTATTTATTTCATTACTCAATCTCCAATTTTTGTTTCTTTCAATATTAAATTACCAAAATCTTATTAAATTAACAAATTTAAATGATAAAAAATTACGGGTCGTTACACTCTCCCACACTCAAAAAATTTTCGTCCCTGTAAAGGAAAAATAAGGGAAAAGAAGGAATTAAGAATCAATATACCTTATTCAAAATAATAAATTTATAAACAATTAAATTTACAAAATTTATAAATTTAAATAAAATATATCAATTTATAACCATTAAATCTTTTTATACTCAATGTAATAAAGTTTGGAAAACATTTCTCAAAGTTTTCTAAGTCCAAAATTCACGAAAAATTTCGGCAGAGTCTCCTTTGTACCGAGAGGCTCGGGAGAAATAATAATATGAATAATAACAATATATCACATATATTTCAAAATAACATATCCCAATAACAGGGAAAATAATATAATATCGCTAGAAAACCGTAATCCGAGAACGTACCTATTTGTCGGGCAAACAACGCTTAATTACGAAACCAAAAGTAGTGGCAATTGCTTCCATAACCTATATTTCACTTATATAATCTAAAAGAGTTAATAATTATATAAAATGAAATATTTAAAGTTTGTTTCACTAATAACAAACAAATCAATATAAACAACAATCACTGGCAACCACAACATACAATCATCATATGAAATCAATACAAATCAATTATCCATCCATATCAACCAAAACAAATAGTTTGTTCGAGTTAAGACACTTTTAATAACATAGAATGACAAATAACTACTAAGTATACCATTCACTCAATAGTCTTAGATAAAACTCAATAGATTATTCATAAATCCAAACAATTAGAAGTATCATTTCCCAAACAATCCATAAACCAAACAAACAACAGATTTCTAACATTATTTAAGTTTATTCTTATTAATTTCTTTTCACAAGATTTGTTGTTCATTTTTCTTTCATTCATTCAGTGATTACTTTCTTTAAATTTTACATTTATTTCTTACAAAATCTTATTCTCATTCATTCATTCGACGTTTATTTCATTTATTTATTTTTCCTTTATTACTTACAAAAATTCATTTTCATTTATTCATATCGTGTTAATTTCTTTTTATTACATTACATTCATTTTATTATTTACTTTAATTATAAATAATTTCAGTATTAACTTAAGTTCAAAATCCTTTACTTACAGTACTCATTTTCTATTTCATTTAATTAGTAGTATTAAAATTTTAACTCAAGTTTATAACTATTTTCATATCAAATTTCTTATTTATAAAAGTAAATTTCATTGAACACTTCCATTACATAAGTTTACTTGTAAAAATTTCCATTACATATTCTTTTAACATTTCAACTTTTTATAATTGGTAAGTTATATATATATGTCTTCAAGAATGCAATTGAAAGTTACACAAGTTTGACTTACTTATTCTAATTAACTTAAGGTTCAATAATTATCATTTCTTATTTTCATATTCTTTTCGTTTACAAGTTACAAATTTCAAATTCCTTGTATATTTCAGTTATAACTTAGCATATCATTTCTTATTTTCATTTAGAAGTTTCAATTATTAAATAGTTAAAAAAAAATTATTCCATTACAATGATTGAAATCTCTAATTCATAGAAATTTAAGAACTAAATGCCGGGTTCCATTTCAAATCATTTGAAATAATACATACATACATACATACATACATACATATATATATATACTCATAACTTTTATCCAATCATATTTAAACTTTAAAAAATTTATTTGTTTATAAAAATAGATCTGTAGTAAAACTACTACAATGGCCTTCCCACTTTGAAACTCGAAAATGAACGTCGATGATGTGTGCACTCATCACCGAAATTATTTTCCAACGACAGAGAGGGGAGTACAGACTTATTTCTTTCCAAAATTTCATTAAAACAATTCTTTCAAATTATACTGAAATATTAATGTCAGAAAATACTTTAATTAATATTATTATTATATTCCAAAATCATTCGAAAGAAATTTTCAAAAACCCCGGAACTTAAGTTATAAATTTCCCCTTTACATTTATTTTATTTACAGATCTTTATTTTCAACCAATATTTATAAATTTCACTACCTTACAACCAAATATATAATTTATAAATCACTATTTTATATATAAAATCTACAATAGGCAAAATTACTTCATCTACCAATATTTCAAAACAAATATTGTGTCGGTATGTCCTATTAAGTGTTTAGAAATCACTATCGATGTCATAGCGTCCTATTCACCAACCAAAATTTATAAATACAAAACGGAACAAATTAACACAATATAAAAACCTTTTATAACACTAACAAATACGCTCTCTCATATATATGCACTCAGCAACTCATCATAGGGTATTACTACCCTATTAATAAAAAGTCAGACCCCACAAAGCTAAGGTTATCGCTAAACCTGGCTCTGATACCAACTGTAACATCCCGCCTTTTTGTACGCTTTAAGCAGACACGCTTGCCAACTCAAACCATACAGAAGGGCGGATTGTTATTGGGGTGAATAAGAAAGTAGAGAAAGAAAAAAAACAAAACAGAATCTCACAGCGGAATGACAAAATATAATAATCAAATAATAGTTCATGAAGCTGTTTATGAAACATTTGATTATACTTACACAACATAGTAACAGAGTTACACACAACAGAGGTAAACAATAATGCAGCAGAACAGTATGAATGTAGTGGAATAATAATATAAATAATAATAGTACAAATCTTCGTCTTCATCCTCCAGAAATAAGGTCTTCAAATCCTGAAATGCTCAGACTGACCCGAGGGAATTGAAAAGACAAAACACTCGAGTCAGAACTAAAAGATCTTATGTAAGTTAAATCAACGGTAAAAAAAAGAGTGTAAAGGCGTCAGAGATATTTACGGGGTTTGATATCTCCTATCCAGTGTCTAACGTGAGTGCAGTAACTTAAGAGATGTTCGGGACTCACATCTCCTAAGGATCCGTTAATCTATCTACTATGTAGTACAATACGCTATTATAATATGTCTAAAGTAAGATAAACTATTAAAATAGCGTTAAGGCGTTACATTTCCCTCCTTAACACATTTTTAGGTATGCCAATAGTCTATATAGTACCGTAACTCCCCGTAAATTGGGGCTACCAGAGGATATGATGCAGCCCAAAATGACCAAGTCTTAGGTCGCGAGCGACCTAAGGAGCTGTTAGGTCGTATGCGACCTAACGAGGAAGAGTACAAGCTCAAACGACCTAACGAAGGAGATAACAAGCTTAAACGACCTAACGAGTTATCCACTTCCCTAGTTCGCTCCGACCTTCCAATTTCCAACTTTGACGAGCTACGACCTAAGCTAAGTCGTGGGAATGAAATACGACCTAAGTTAGGTCGCGGAAAGATATGGGAAGATAGGTCGCTCACTTTAGGTCGCGAGGCCTTAGGTCGCGAAGATTTCCTGAAGCAATGTTCTTAGGTCGCTTCGACCTTAACAAGTTACGACCTATGTTAGGTCGCGTACGAAGCCTATGCCGCTTGGATATCTTGTGTCGCATTGTTTTAGGTCGCATGTGTTACTAGGTCGTATGTCGTTGATACTATGTTGTAATATGTTTGTATTTTTCTTTAAGTCATAGGTCGCGTGGGTTGTATTGTTAGGTCGCTGCCGACCTATGTGTTGTGTTGTAAATAAGTGGTATCTTGTGATGTAATGCTGGTGTTGTACTGTTGTTAGGTCGCTGCCGACCTAAGTTAGGTCGTAGGTCGCGTAACGACCTAATGGTCTGGGTGTTGTAAAATGCTATAAATAGTGGGTGAGTTGTAACTTTGAAAGTTAGTTGATTTTGAATAAAACTTTTGTTTGTTAGCTTTGTGCTTTCATTAAATTGGTAGTTGAGTGTGATCTCCTATCTCCTCTTTCGGCATTCGAGTGCGCTCGGATCAACGATCGTAGAAGCCGATTCACGGAATCTAGTGCGCTAGATCAACGTTGAAGAATCGTAGATCTTTAAACACGGTATCGTGCGCGATCAACGTGTTTGGGATAGCTAGAATCCGGTATCTTTGGATCAACGGATTTGGGCCATTCAGTATCTTCTATTCCATCGATTGCTACTTTCATAGATTTATGCATTTCAGTTATCCGCTGCTGCATCATTTGGTATCGGAGCTAGACTTAGCCAATCATAGCTAAGCCGAGTCTTGGAGCCAATATTCTATCGAAGAGTTTAAAGCCGTGCATCACTTTGTTATTCAAGGCCGAAAGTTTAGTATTGAAGTTCGTGAAGATTCAATCATGCCGCCGAGAAGAGCTAACCGTCATCAAAATGTTGAAGATTTGTACAAGAGAGAAGATGCTGAACAGATGGAACAACACATTAGTAATAAATTCAATGAGAAATTGGATGAAGGTATTGGGAGGTTAGAGAAGCTCATGATGGATATGAATCAACCCCGAAGAAGAACATCGCCAATTTCAAACCAAGGTAGAAACAGGGTTTCGCCATCGGTTTCGGGTGAAAGGAGAATATCGCCACAATCTCATCAAGGAAGAAGAAGTCATCGAGAATTTGAAAATGAAACATATCGAGATGATGAAAGGCAAAGTAGAAGGGATATGCGTGATCATAGAGATGTGGATGGACGAGATCATTATCAAAGCACATCTGTGGTTGATGAGGATGGTGATAGAGGAAGTTTTCATTATCGAGATCATGGCCAAGGACGAAATCGAGATAGAGATTTTGAGGATGATCGCCGATGGGAGTCGGGGATGAAAACTGAAATTCCAGAATTCAAAGGTGGAATGGTGGCGGAAGAATTTTTGGATTGGTTGTCTAATGTGGAAGAAATTTTTGACTTTAATGAGGTTCCTGAGCATCGGAGAGTGAAGTTAGTTGCTACACGATTGAAAGGAAGAGCCATGGCATGGTGGCAGCAAACTAAACTTACGCGGGAAAGTATGGGAATGTCAAAGATTGAATCTTGGGATAAGATGAAGAAGTTGATGAAAGCTACATTCTTGCCGTATAACTATCAATCTCTTATGTATCAACGATTGCAGAATCTGTGACAGGGGACAAAGTCTGTGAACGATTATGCGGATGAGTTCTATCAGCAAATTGCAAGGAATGACATCATGGAGACGGAGGAGCAGTTGACAGCTAGATTTGTTGGAGGGTTGAGAATGCAGATACAAGATATGGTGAATATGTTTGATCCCAGATCTGTGGCTGAAGCACATCAAAAGGCTCTAGCTTGGGAGAAGCAAGGCAGGAGAGGGGGTGGTGTGTTTACAAATTCCAACAATCCAATGAAAGGGGCTAGTAACAATGTGAATGTTTTGAAGGCTGTTGCAAAACCGGTTGTTAATGAAGTTGCTAAGACCAGAATCAATAGTGGTATCAAATGTTTCAATTGTCAGGAGATGGGTCACAAAAGCAATGAACATACGAAGCCAAAGAAGCGAACGATGATTGCTGAGGCAGAGGAAGATGAGGTAGAAGCTAATTTTTCTAATTCACTACATGATGAGGAGGAAGAGAATGTGTCGGGAGATGAAGGGTATTCATTGATGATGAAGAGATCGTGTTGAACACCAAAACAGTAGGAGGAAACTAGTTGGTTGAGAAGTAACATCTTTCAGTCAACATGCACTATCTTGGGAAGGGTTTGCAAGTTTGTTATTGATGCAGGAAGCTGTGACAATATTATCTCTACAGAAGCTGTGAAGAAATTAGCATTGAAGACTGAGAAGCATCCTAAACCTTACAAGTTAGCTTGGTTGAGGAAAGGTGGGGAGGTGAAAGTTGGACGAAGAGCTTGTGTTAATTTTTCAATTGGGAAGAAATACAAAGATGAAATTTGGTGTGATGTTGTAGACATGGATGTATGCCATCTGTTGTTGGGAAGACCATGGCAGTATGATAGGGCTGTGCAACATGATGGTCGTACTAACAGTTACAGTTTTATGTTTGAAGGAACTAAAATCACTTTAATTCCTAAGAAGCGACAACAAGAAGAAAGCAAGTTGGAGGAGATTGAAGAACTTAAAACTTTGCTATCTTTGAAGGAGTTTGTTAAGGAGGTAGAGGAGGAACCTGAAGTATTTTTGTTGATTGGACGTGAGAGTCATGAAGTGGTTGAGATTCCTGAAGAAGTAAAACCAGTACTGGAAGAATTTGACGATGTATTTCCTGAGGAGCTACCAAAGGAGTTACCGCCGTTGAGAGACATTCAACATCAAATTGACCTTGTTCCAGGAGCTGTGTTGCCTCATAGACCACATTACAGAATGAGTCCAAAAGAACACGAGGAGTTGAGAAGGCAAGTGGATGAGTTGCTTGAGCTGGGGCGTGTGCAGGAAAGTTTAAGTCCTTGTGCGGTGCCAACTTTGTTAGTACCGAAGAAGGATGGAACATGGAGGATGTGTACCAATAGTCGGGCGTTGAATAAGATTACTGTGAGATATAGATTCCCTATGCCTAGATTGGATGACTTGTTGGATCAACTTAGTGGGGCTACTATCTTTTCGAAAATTGATTTGAAGAGTGGTTATCATCAAATTCGAATTAGACCAGGGGACGAATGGAAGACCGCATTCAAGACGAGAGAAGGATTATACGAATGGTTGGTTATGCCGTTTGGTCTTTCGAATGCACCTAGTACATTTATGCGGGTGATGAATCAGATTTTTAGACCATTCATTGGGAAATTTGTGGTGGTGTATTTTGATGATATACTAATATATAGTAGAAGCTCAGAAGAACACTTGCAACATCTAAGGGAAGTGTTGATGATATTGCGACAAGAACAATTTTATGCTGCAACGAAGAAATGCGTGTTCATGACGCGTAGTGTTTTATTTTTGGGATATGTTATTTCGGATGGAGGTATACAGGTAGATCAGAATAAAGTTGAAGCAATCAGAAATTGGCCACAACCCAGGACGATTACAGAAGTTAGAAGCTTTCATGGTTTGGCATCATTCTACCGAAGGTTTATTCCACACTTCAGTAGCGTGATGGCTCCAGTTACTGATTGTATGAAAGGGAAGCAATTTTCATGGTCGGAGGAAGCAGGATTTGCTTTTGAGAGAATCAAAGGAATTTTGACGACAGCACCGATTCTAGTGTTGCCGGATTTTCAGTTGTTGTTTGAATTGCATACGGATGCATCGAAGGTTGGAATTGGAGGGGTGTTGAGTCAGAAATGTCGTCCTATTGCATATTTCAGTGAGAAGTTATTGGGAGCTAAGATGAGATATAATACTTACGATGTGGAATTTTATGCTATCGTGCAAGCTGTGAAACATTGGAGACATTATTTGTTTCATAAAGAATTTGTTTTATATACTGATCATGAGGCATTGAAGCATATGCAGGGACAGGACAAGATCGCAGCTAGGCATGCTTCGTGGATTGCATACTTACAACAATTTACATTTGTGGTGAAGCATAAGTCGGGAATTACAAACCGAGTGGCAGATGCATTGAGTCGAAGGAATCATTTATTGACTACAATGAAGGTTGAAGTGACGGGGTTTAATGTGTTTCCAGAATTAATGGTTGATGATCCTTACTTCGCGAAGTTTGTAGATGAAGTCAAGGAGGAAAAGACTGATGAGTTTGTATTAGTGGATGGTTTTCTATTCAAGGGAAACAGATTATGTATACCCGAGTGCAGCTTACGAATGAAGATTGTGAAGGAGTTGCATGAGGAAGGACATGTGGGGAGAGACCGTACATTACAGTTGATTTCACAGTCATATTTTTGGCCTTCTATGAAGAAAGAGGTTGGAAGATTTGTGGAGAGATGTCATATTTGCCAAATTTCCAAAGAGACAGCGACGAATGCGGGATTGTATATGCCGTTACCCGTGCCGGTTAGACCATGGGTTGATATTAGTATGGATTTTGTTTTGGGATTACCAAGAACTCAGAGGGGGAATGATTCGATATATGTTATAGTGGACAGGTTTTCAAAGATGGAACATTTCATCGCTTGTAAGAAGACAGCTGATGCCGTCCGTATTGCCGAGTTATTCTTTAAAGAAGTGTATCGCTTACATGGTTTACCAGAATCCATTGTTTCTGATCGGGATACTAGATTTCTAAGTCATTTTTGGCTGAGTTTGTGGAAGATGGTGGGAACAAAGCTAAATTTCAGTAGTGCTTACCATCTGCAGTCCGATGGTCAGACTGAAGTTGTTAACAGATCGTTGGGGAACTTGTTGAGGTGTCTCGTGAAAGATAACTTGAAGAGCTGGGATATGAAGTTATGTCAGGCAAAGTTTGCACATAATCATGCAGTCAATCGAAGTACTGGCTTCAGTCCATTTCAGATTGTATATTCCAACTTACCAAAGGGGCCGTTGGATTTGACGATAGTAACACAACCGGAGGGGACAGTTAAACGGGCTGTTGATTTTGTTGATGGATTGGCAGAATACCATAAAATCGTTCAGGAACGATTGGAGAAGGCGAATGAAAAGTATAAACGATCTGCGGATCTGAAGCGACGGAATGTTGAATTTAATGAAGGAGATTTAGTATATGCTGTACTAACAAAAGACCGTTTTCCAGTGGGAACATACAATACGATTAAAGCTCGAAAGATTGGTCCTATAACGATTGTGAAACGGATCAATGAAAACGCTTATAAGTTGAAGCTGCCGGAGGATGTGTACACTTCTGACGTGTTTAATGTTAAACATCTTATACCGTATCATGGGGATGAGCTTGTTGTGGAAGAGGAAGGTGCAAATTCGAGGTCGAATTTTTGCCAACCTGGGGAGGATGATGCAGCCCAAAATGACCAAGTCTTAGGTCGCGAGCGACGTAAGGAGCTGTTAGGTCGTATGCGACCTAACGAGGAAGAGTACAAGCTCAAACGACCTAACGAAGGAGATAACAAGCTTAAACGACCTAACGAGGTATCCACTTCCCTAGGTCGTTCCGACCTTCCAATTTCCAACTTTGACGAGCTACAAGCTAAGCTAAGTCGAGGGAATAAAATACGACCTAAGTTAGGTCGCGAAAAGATATGGGAAGATAGGTCGCTCACTTTAGGTCGCGAGGCCTTAGGTCGCGAAGATTTCCTGAAGCAATGTTCTTAGGTCGCTTCGACCTTAACAAGTTACGACCTATGTTAGGTCGCGTACGAAGCCTATGCCGCCTGGATATCTTGTGTCGCATTGTTTTAGGTCGCATGTGTTACTAGGTCGTATGTCGTTGATACTATGTTGTAATATGTTTGTATTTTTCTTTTAAGTCGTAGGTCGCGTGGGTTGTATTGTTAGGTCGCTGCCGACCTATGTGTTGTGTTGTAAATAAGTGGTATCTTGTGATGTAATGCTGGTGTTGTACTGTTGTTAGGTCGCTGCCGACCTAAGTTAGGTCGTAGGTCGCGTAACGACCTAATGGTCTGGGTGTTGTAAAATGCTATAAATAGTGGGTGAGTTGTAACTTTGAAAGTTAGTTGATTTTGAATAAAACTTTTGTTTATTAGCTTTGTGCTTTCATTAAATTGGTAGTTGAGTGTGATCTCCTATCTCCTCTTTCGGCATTCGACTGCGCTCGGATCAACGATCGTAGAAGCCGATTCATGGAATCTAGTGCGCTAGATCAACGTCGAAGAATCGTAGATCTTTAAACACGGTATCGTGCGCGATCAACGTGTTTGGGATAGCTAGAATCCGGTATCTTTGGATCAACGGATTTGGGCCATTCAGTATCTTCTATTCCATCGATTGCTACTTTCACAGATTTATCCATTTCGGTTATCCGTTGCTGCATCAGGATACCACCTAGGTACGACATAAAACAAACTCGTAGAAGGCGCGCTAGGGTAGGTGACACGGCACAACTAGGCAATGCCAGGGTAGATATACCAATTACACTTCCGGACCATTGGTAACGCATAGCCGCAACTACAGCCCTACTCGGAACACACTCCCGAAAAAATATCGAGGGTGGCCACCAAATAAATCGCAAAGTCATAATATAGTATCGATGGAATGTGCCCGATCGGAGGAATGACCTCACCAAGCCCGTCGATTGCTCCTGTTTTAGCCACCTTATGCTAACTCATGGGAGTTAGGTCCACGTATATACCTTATAGGATCGTTGCCACCATCCTACTTAATTCTGGAATCTCCACTGCGTACACCATTGTCAAAGTGGTTTTCGGTATCGACATAGAGTATGCCCATATCCGATCCCGGTCTCTTTAACAACCAATCGCTTATTACACACCGGATGGTTCTTTTACATTTCCAAAATCATTTCATAATTGATATCAAAATATCATATTCAATTCAAATCATATCACTTTCGAAATTAGTACATACTTCCAAAATTATATTTACATTTGAAATCATATCACATTTGAAATCATAGTTCGAAATTATATTTCCTTTCAAAAGTCGTGTTTCCAAAATAGGTTAAACTCTCATTTCAAAAATTATCATATTAAACCAAATATTCTATTTAAATCCCAACTTAGGTTATAATGTCACTTAACCACATTCACTTTAAAATTCATGGATTTGAATATAAACCCATCCATTTTACTTAGTTTGGAATTTAGAACAAAATAGTTTTAATAGTTATAAGTAGTTATAAATAGTTAATATAGATTTAAAATAGACTAAATAAAATTAAAATAGATTAAATAGCTTTAAAATAGATTAATTAGATTTAAAATAAGTTAAATGGGTTAATTAGGTTAAAGGTTTGAAATCTTAATAATTAAAGTCATTTAAAATAATATATTTTTAAAATAGTTTATATTAAATATATGAATTTGAAATTTATATCAATTTAAACTATTTATTTCATTCCAACACATTTGACCATTTCAATATCCCAAAACCCAATTTCAAATTTTCCAATTCAAATTCTCAATAAATTATTTAATTCAATATCGCTTCCAATCCATGTTCGAAATATCAATCTAAATCACTCCAATTTCAATATATTTCAAAGTTATATTTCTAACAGTTTTTTTTATAACTCAGTTTCGATAAACTTCACTTTCATTTCGAATTCACTATAAAATTTCAATTTTATTCCTTCAACAAATCTTTCAAAACAATTCGATTTTAAATATAAAACTCGAAGTTCGGTAAAAATTCGATTTATATAACCCAAATTTTATTTCAAAATATCATTTAACTCAATGCAAATTTTAAGGATTCAAAATCATTTAAATTTAACCAATTCGGTGTCCGTATATAATTCTCTACCCTAGGGTCAAGTGATACGGATATCTATCTTTTCAATCCGCAATTTAAATTTTTTATATTTACGGATATATATCATTTCAATCCGCAATCCCAAAAATATTCAAAATCCATAAAATCGTTCGAGTCTATCATTTCAACCCATAACGATTTTTCTTTAATCTATTGATCATTCGGGTATGTATCATTTCAACCCATAGTGAACTTGCAGTTTATAACGTTATAAAATAAAACATCCATTCATCCAGTATCAACAATCAACATTCGTTACAAACATCATCCAAATCAGTCAATAAATATCAATATAGAATTGGTAATCAATAACAGGTATTTAACTGGCAATTTATATTCAATAATAAATTAAATAACGATTTAATTCAAATAAATTCAAATTAACTGAGATGATGATTTAAAATATACCAAACAGTCATAAATAAATTTCTAATCACATCATAAATTAATTTAACTAACATAAGAGATTTTAGAAGTTGTGAGTGGGTTAAAACACCCACCTTTGATTTTAAATCCAATTTAAGCCCAAAAGTTGAAAGGTATCAGAATTCGTCCAAACTAGTGTCAAAATATCCGGAATTTTGATACGATCCCAGCGGATCAAACCGCGCGTGAAACAGACCTCGTATGTGAAAGTTATTTAAGTTAGAATGATTGAAATTCAAAATTTTAAATAAACAAAATAAAATAGACAACCCTGTAAATAGAAGCCACGTCAACCATCATCTAACTCTAGAGAAAACCCTATCTGTACGCGAAAAGCTCGAGCTCAGCCACCAGAACATCGCTCGCCCACCTCACGCCTCAGTCCGCGACCTGCCAAAGCCGCCCCCCACGAGCGTCGACCCACCACCTCACGTGTCTCGCACGTCGCCACAAGGCCAAGAAGCGAACAGCCGTGCCCAAAAACAAGCAGCCACCACCGTTTAGTAAGCCATAAGTTAAATTATAGCCGCTGATCTAGCCATCATCTCGTCAAACGGACCACTTTGATGCACTGCGCTCTACCCTCTCTTTGCAACGGTGACCTTGGTTTGACGATCAGACGTAGTTCATCGGAAAGCTATGAAAGGCTGAGAATAGTTCATCAATTTCTGGAAAATCAGTGGTTCAAATTGGAAAACGAATTACAGATCTGAGTTGCGCTCGTCGAGAGCTTCAAATCAATATATAATTCGATATAGTTCGAGGAGTTTGATTTTCAATTTGATTTTTGATTTGGATTTGCAATTTGGGAATTAGGGTTTGTCTGCCATTGGAATGAGGAGTTGGGAAGGAAATGTACGTACTGAAATCAGAAACCTAGGGTTTATAATGATATATATATATATAGGTAGAACAAAATAGAAAGGAATGGGCTCGATTGGTTTGGAAAGTAGAACGATGAATGACCCGAAAAGCCCATTTCGACTCCGGAACAAAAATGGGTCAACCCATATATAAAAATAGATGCTTTCAAATATTTTAAATTCAATGGAACAGGTTTCAAGTCCTAATTCCATCGTATGAAGAAGTTAAGTTAAAATCAGCTTATTTCAAATTGATTTTAGTTGATTTCAATTAAATTGATTTCTAGGCGTTTCGAGCCCGTACGATCAAACGACAAGCCCGATCGCTGCGTAACTCGAAATCCTATAATAATTCACCGTTACGGATCTGATGAAACTAGTTTCGTCGAAATCCGAGTCAGTGGCCAAATGGCTATATTTCAGTTAATTAAATAAATTAATATTAAATTAATTAAATCACATTTTCAGTTTAAATTTTAATAATTTACAACTTCTATCATTTTTATTTCTTAATCACTTACAATAATTTAAATAAATTTAGATGTCAATTTAAAGTGTATTAATCCATCAATTTTGGTGTTTAATTTCAATTTCATTAAATTCAAAAATTATAAATTAAATTTTCAAAATCCATTTATTTAAATTTTTAAACCTTGTTATTCAAGTCTTTTATTTCAAGGAGGATATAACTAACATTGGTTTATATCTTAGTACATTAATATTTCCCATTTCATCTTAATTTCTATTTACGTAATAATTAAGTATTAAATTTCATTTAATTGCAATTAATCCAATTATCATAATTTTAAATTCCAATAAATTGATAAATCTTTATTTCCATTCTTATTATTCAACTAATTGTCATATTATGAATAGAATTAACATTATTTCCAATTATTACCTTAATTTACACTAACATAACATTGAATTTAGATTCATTGCAATTGATTACCAATTCTGATTTAATAGAATAAATAATTGGCTAACTTATAATAATTGTCACCATTAGCCTTTAATTACTTCTATAAGTTACTACTTCCAAACAAAGGTTATAAATACTTACATAACACAAATTTTATTCAATTACCATTAACTATCTATTTCATACAATAATTAAATATTTACATTTGTTTCTTATATTCAATCTTATAACCAAGTATAACAATTTTCATTATTTCATTATTGGAATTTCATTTCAATTGTTAATAATTAGCTTTAGTTACCAATGTTACATTTCATTCTAGTATTTATTTCATTACTCAATCTCCAATTTTTGTTTCTTTCAATATTAAATTACCAAAATCTTATTAAATTAACAAATTTAAATGATCAAAAATTATGGGTCGTTACATGTAATCACTGCACAAGCGTGCAAACCCAGATTTAGGATGATTAGGCTCTGTAATGGGTCCGGCAGCTTGGGCATTCTTTACACGATCTAAAAGCTGTTGGGCAGACATGAATACGCCATCCTGAGGAGTAGCACTAGATTGACTGGCACTGGGACGGTCAGGTCTAACCATTTCTCTTCTTTAAGAAAGAAAGAAAGAAGAGGAAGAAGGTTATACTCAGAATGATTATCAAAAAAACTTGATTGATAAAACAAGGCATCATAAAAGAAAATATGATAAAACGGGTCCTATGACTCGAATTAAATCCTAAGGCACGATTCCTAAGAGAGACTTAGGACAATGATCCTTGATAGATTATTCTACATTGTTCCGAAGTTTGGCTTTGATACCAAGCTGTGACGCCCCACCTCTATACTCATACTAACCAAGGACACTACTGGGTAATGCCGCCAATTAGTATGAAGAATAAGGCTGTTGAGGAGCGACCCTTTGTGTAATTGTTTTGTGCGAGTACCGATATGTCAGATGTTATGTCATGCGTTTCATTTCAAGAGGAAATCTGACATATCAAATACAAACTCAAAGCTACTACACAGTGGCTACATGGCCTTCGGAAACAAATATAAAATAAGCATAACATAAATCAGTCACAGATATTCATATCACAAAGGCGGAAACAGATATGAATATAACACATAAAAGTGAACATCAAAGTAGTGGTCATACAAGATCCACTACATCACAAAAGAATAGGTACAAGTGCTAGACAAAAGAATATGTGTACATCAAGGAGTCTCTATCTCGAATGTATGAAAACAAAAACTACTAAGCTAAAGTAGTTAGCCAAAAGTCGGAAGCTAGTCCCTGCTAAGAAGTCAAGTGGAAGCACCTGAAACACCCTGGTCCGACCCGAGTATTATTTAATAAGAAAAAATAATAAACGGATCAATCTAGCTATAAATATCAGATAAGATGAGATAGGATAAGAGATATAACAAATATATATATGATAACAATAAAAATCATACAATATCTCAGATCTCCTCAAACACCAAAAAGAATGTCATATTCTTTATTTTTATTCACCAAATTACAAATATTGATAGGGCTTCTCAATACAAATCACAAAAATTGGTGAAACACAAATTCCAGAAATCATCAATTAGAAATCCAGAAATCACAAAAAGGGGGAGGCCTATCATAAACAGGAGCATGAAAACTCACCAACACATGTATCACAAATGGGACGCTATCCCATGAGTCGCTAACCCACAGAGCCGGTGCAACGATGTAGTACAACGGTACGCTTGAGGAACCTGAAACTCAAATAAGCCGGAACAACGACGTAGTACAACGGTACGCCCGATGAACCGAACTCCATAAAACTCATAGGTCGCTAACCTATAAAAATGAGACGAAGCTCAACATAACGGGGTACTATCCCCCACGCGGACAATGAGACATCGAATATCGCTAGTCTAAACCTCAAAAATGATCGTCATAGATCAATAAAAATGTAAATTACACCAAGCTAGTAAATAAATGAGTTTAGCTTCATGTCCCAAAACCACTAGCTTAACTTAAATATTTACGAATAAATTGTAGATTTCCACTCAAAAATTGTCACAAGATTTCAATCGAACAAGTTTAAGAATTAACCGACGAAGTAAACGCAAGCATTTCATACCACTTGTTTTGCTAAGTCGTTTAATTGGATTTCTCGTACGAATGAGGTAAAGGTTTGTATATACTAATAGATTGGAAATCGCTTTTAAAAATGAGCTTTGTATTAAAAGAAATGTTGAAATCATTTTTGTGAAAGAGTTTGAGGATTTACTACTAGTATAGAAACCTTTGTATTTTAAAGTGACAAATCATTAAAAAGATTGTAAAAACAATCTATAACCAAAAATTCACATACGACGACATGAATCAAAACCATAGAAATCGATATCAAATCCATCAAATGGATATTCCCAAAAATCCAGAAAAGAAGTCATCAAAGTCGATAATAAATGACAACAACCAACCGGATCGACAAAAATCGAAATTTGCATCAAAACAGGCAAAATGTCAAATTTTAACAGCGCTAGACGTCTGGTGGTTCTCCCCAGACTTCTGAGCTGAAGGTTTGGAATTTTTTCCAGACCACTCAGATGTCTGAGCTTAAGATCTGGAACGTTTGTTCCTTTGCCTCAGACGTCTGATCGTTTTACCAGACGTCTGAGCTGAAGCTCCAGGCAAATTTTGTCTAGGCCATTAATGGCCAAATCGGTTCGGAAGCGATCGGATGAGCGACGATGGCTAGGGGTTTATGCCAAGCGACAACCCAGCCCTATAGACTCATCAATACACTCCAAACAACATGTCCAAACATCCATAGTAGGATTTTCATAGATTTTGACTTCAAAATACCAAAATTTGGAAAATTCACCAAATCAATTCAATTCAAAAGCTATTAATTGGACATGATATAGGTGTTAGGAATTCATACCTAACAACAATGAAAGCTATAGACATAGATGTGAGTTAAAGAACTCACCTTTAAACCCAAAAACAAGAAATGAGAAGCCCTAAAACAAAGCAAGATCAATCTCTCTTCAACTTCACTTCAAGAACCTTCAATCTATGATCAAATGCAAATTTTTTCCTAAGTTAGGTTATAGGAAAAATCCAGATTTGAAGAGGAATTGAGATGGAGAAGATGAAGAGGATGCTTACCTAAGCTTCTCCTTGATTTTGGAACTTGGATTTGAATTTCCTAATAATCTAGGGTTTAGGAATTTTAATTTCCTATCTTTTCCCCCATTTTTCTCTTTAGCTTGAGTGTTAGGAAATGAGGAGTAGAATGAATGAAGAGTAGAGGAGTTAGGGTATTTGGTAGAGGAGTTGGGTTAGTGGGCTAGAACACAACCCAAAGCCCAAATGAAAATACCAAAATCCTAATCAACTCCAAACATATCGATGTTTATACTCAAAAAAGTTGTAAACATTGTTTTGAACTCAATGGAAGTGGTCTCGAGTCCTGATTCGACTGTTTATAAAAGGTAACATTTCGGACTTTAAATTCAACAAACGATGTTATATTTAAATAAAACATTTAAATATAAAATCGTAAAATATGCGGGTTGTTACAAGATTGCAAAAACGAAATGCAGCAGTAGATTGCGCTGGTCGAGAGCTTTCCAACGATATATAATATGACATAGTTTGAGGAGTTTAAATTTTTCGATTTGATTTTGATTTGAAATTGAAGTTGGGAATTAGAGTTTCTGCCATTGGGATGGAATGAAGAAGCAGATGGAAATGTACTTATAGAAATAAGAAAAAGGCTGCTGGGGTTTCAGAAAAGAAATCTATTTATATCGAAAAAGCAAGATAATAATGAATGGACAAATCGAATTGGGCCAAAATGATAACGATAACCCGAAAAGCCCGTTTCGTTTCCGAAACGAAATTGGGTCATCCAATATATTGAAATATAGGTTTTGGATAATTTTAAACTCAATGGAACTATTTTCAAGCCCCAATTCCATTGTATACAGAAGTTAGCTTTTAAAATCAGCTTATTTTAATTGAATCCATTAAATTGATTTTTATGCGTTTCGAGCCCGCACGATCAAATGATAAATCCGATCGCTACAAAACTTGAAATCCTACAATAATTTACTGTTACAAATCCAATGAAACTAGTTTTGCCAAAATCCAAGATAGTGGCCAAAATGCCTATTTTCACTTTAATTAAATAAATTATTATTAAATTATTTTAACCACTTTCAAATTTCAAATTTAAAAGTTAACAAATTTAACATTCTTAATTACATAGAAATTAATAATTTATCAAAATAGATTTTCTATGTTAAATTCCCTGTTAAAATATTTCATTAAATTCAACATTCAATTACACTGTAATAAAATCCTAGTTAGTTATATTTTAAATCTAATTAAATTCTTTTATTTTGATTTCCACTCCTAATATTAAATCAACTATCGCCTTATGGATATAATTAACATTGTTTTACATTTTATTACATTCATATGTTATAGTTATCATTTTTATCATATTAATTATAATATTTCAATTTCCTTAATTCCATTAATTACCAATTTTAATTTCTTATTTATAATTATAACCAAATTAACTTTACAATAATTTCAATTGATTGAAATTACATTAAAATAATTGTCAATAACGTTCAAACAATATTATAAGATCATATTCTAATTATTTTCTTATTAATAAATCATAAATTTTAATTTCACACTATATTAAATTCCAAAAAAATCTTATTTAATTTAATAATTTTAATTATCGAAAAATACGGGTCGTTACACTCTCCCCCACTCAAATCTTTTCGTTCTCGAAAAGGAAAAGGAATTAAGAAACTAATATATTTTTATTCAGAATAATCAATTTATAAACACTTTAAACTTACTTAATTAAGTATTAAATAAGATATATCAATTTATAAACAATTAAATCTTTCATGTTCAAGTTTAATAGAAGTTTGAAAATATTTTTACTTTCATAAAAAAATTTCTAAGTCCTAAATTCACGAAAAATTTCGGTAGAGTCTCCTTTGTAAGGATTGGTCCGCAAAAATAATAATATTAATAATTTCAAAATATATCATATTCCAATTATAAAATATCCCAACCATGGGAAAACAATTAAAATATCGTTATAAAACCGTAATCTGAAAACGTACCTATTTGTCGGGCAAACAACTTTATTTATGAAACCAAAAGCAGTAGCTATTGCTTCCATAAACCTGTATTCCATTTAAATGATCCAAAAAAGTGAGAATTATATACAAGAGAAATATTTAGTTGTTTCAATTAGTAACAAAGGAAAATCAATACAAAACATATGCAAACAAAACAATACAACCATTATATGCAATCACAGTATCCATCATACATCCATAGCAACCAAAACTAATGGTTTGTTCAGGTTCAGAAACTTTTCATTGTACAAGGATAATAAATAAACAATCAAGTGTACCATACGCTCAACAGCCTTAGGTAATTTCTTAATAGATTATATATACATCCTTAAACAATCTAAAGTATCACTTCCCAAACATCCCATAAGCCAAACAACATAGAATTTAAATGTTATTTAAGTTTACTCGATTGGTTTCTTTTTCATTATTTACTTTTCATTTATTTTCACTCATTCATACATTGATCATTTTTCTTCTTTCATTCATTTACTTACATAATTTTTTTTCATGCACTATTTAAAATCATCAATGAATTCATTATGGAAGTATGACATACATTCCATTGCAGTTTAATTAACATTTATTGTTTATATAGCTTGATTAATATTAATATTTATTCATGGATTATTTCAACTTAAGTTTCTTAACATTTTAATTTACATTCATTTCTTTACATACAGTATCATTTAATATTACATCTACTTATGAATAAATAAATATTAAATCTATTAATGAATCATTTCAACATCTTCTTAGGTTCAATATTATCTACTTAAATAGTATTCACATTTATCTATTCAATTAATTTGTTGAGCATTTCAAAACATTAACCCATGTTTATAACATTTCCTGTACGTCTTAAATTTTCATTTATAAACATTGTTCATTTTGAAGATTTTACTTGTATAATATTCTATTACATATCCATATCGACATTTCAACTTTTAAATATTTCAGGTAATTTTTATATATGTCTTTTAGAATGAAATTGAATGTTGCACAAGTTTATCTTATTCAAATTTAGTTAACAAAATGTTCAATAGTTCACATCTTCTTAATTCTCACTATCTTTCAATTTACAAGTTACAAACCTCCAATTCATTTACAATTTCATTAATCACTTAGTTTCTAATTCCTATTTTTCATTTTAGAAGTTTCCCACTATTAAAATAGTTAAGATTTCATTTCATTACAATAATTGAAATCCCTAATTTATAGAAACTTAAGAACTAAATGCCGGGTTCCATTTCAAATTCTTTTAAAATAATATATATATATATATATATATATACTCATATCTTTTATATATCTAATCATATTCAGAAATTTAAAATTAAGATTTATTTATCAAACAAATGTGTAGTAAAGCTACTACAGTGGTTTTTCCACTTTGAAACTCGAAAATGAATGTCGATGATGTGACCGTCATCACCGAAATTATTTTCCAGCGACAGAAGAGGGGAGTACGGAACTTATTTCCTCTTAAAATTCCTTTAAAACATTTCTTTCAAATCACATTGAAAATATTTATTCGAAAATACTTCAAAATAATACTAATATTATATTCCAATAATCCTTTGAAAATAATTTTCAAAACCCTGGGACTTAAGTTCTCAAATTTCCAATTTATATTTACTTTATTTGTAAATCCTATTTTGCAACCAATATTTATAAAATTTCACTTCCTAACAAACATATCACATACAACTATATCCATTTATAAAATTTATTCTGTTATATACAAAATATAATACTAGGTAAAATCATTTCATTTACCTATATTTCAAAAAACAATATTGTGTCGGTCTGCCCTATTAGGTGTTTAGAAACCCCTATCGATACCATAGCGTCATATGTACCGACCGGAATTTATAAATACTAAGCAGAACAAATTAACAATATAAAAACATTTATATAACACTAACAAGTACGCTCTCTCATATTTATAGACTCAAACAAACTCATTCTAAGGTATTACTACCCTATCTCCAATGAGTCAGACCCCACAAAGCTAAGGTTATTGCTAAACCAAGCTCTGATACCAACTGTAACGACCCACCATTTTGGATGGTTTAAATTGACAATAAACCACAAATGTCAACTCAAAACATTCAAAAGGGAGGAATGTTAATGGGATAAATAAAAAAATAAGAGAAAAGAAAGGAAAAACAAAACACAGAATCTCACAGTGGAATTACAAAATATAATAATCAAATAAATAGTTCATGAACCTGTTTTGCAAATAACATTTGATTACTTTCACAATATAGATCAGAGTCATACAAATAGTAGGAATAAATAAATAATGTAGCGGAATAACATGATGTAGTGGAACAACATGATGGAGTGGAATAAATATAATAAATAGTAATAATATACTAAATCTTCTTCTTTGTCCTCCATAAATAAGGTCTTCAACACTGAAAAGCTCAAGCTGACCCGAGCGTAATGAAAAGACAAAACCTTCGAGTCAGAACTAAAAGATCTTATGTAAGTTAAATCAACAGTAAATAAATATGAGTGTAATGGCTTCAAAGATGTTTACGAGATTTTACATCTCCTACCTAGTGTCTAACGTGCGTGCAATAACTTAAGAGATGTTCTGTAACGACCCGCACTTCAACCTTCGAAAATCGGCATCCAATACATCACTCGTATTCGAATGCCGGAGATTCAAACATTGGAGTCTAGTACGCCGGAGCTTATAACACATTAGGTAATAACAACACAACGGAAACAGAAATGAATAATCTCCATTGATAACAACATGGATACAACATGGATTACAACAAATGACCACCAACAACATCATCAGAGCAAAATACAACACCACAGCGGAATACGACAGTGGAAAGATAACACCAATAGAGGAACTTCCAAGAGAATCCACATACTACATCTCCATATCCAAAGCTCCAAAGCTCCAAACCAAAGATAGCTCGAACCCCCATCATGCTGAACTTGAAGCAAATCCGATATCAACCCAAAGACTTCTAGATCCACACCTACTATCTGAACTAGCTTCACAACCTACTGATAACCTGACTCAAGGCTGCCAGTGTGGAAAATTATGGGCACCCAGAGTTTAGGGAAAGGGAACAATAAACTCCAGGTCAGTCATGGGACTGGTGTGAGCAAACATAAAACATTAGTTTGAACAAAAAGAAATAAAAAGAAATCTGTTATGCTTTTTGGAAAATGAAACTACCATAAGGTCTCCCGCCACACACACAATGCAATCGCATACTTGGGGGAGGTTTCTCCTTATAGCAGTCAAACATGCTTGATACGCGAAAATAACTAAGGGAACTTGTAGTGTGATAATAACATATAAAATAAATATAATACCCAATCATTCAAATATCAACAATTAAACATTAATCACGATCATCATTCAAATCAAGCAATAAATCACAACAAATAAACTGGTTATCATTATCAGGTATTTAACTGACAATTAAATTCAATATTAATTTAAATGGCAGTTCAATTCAAATAAACTCAAATTAAATTTAAATGACAATTTAAAAATACCAAACAGCAATCAATAAATTTCCAATCACATCATAATTTAATTTAACTAACATAAGATGGTTTAGTATTTGTGAGTGGGTTAAATGACTCACCTTAGATTTTCCATCGATTTAAAAATCCAATTAAAGCCCAAAATTCTAACAGTCTCAGAATGCTGCTAAATTAGTTCCATGCTGTCCGGAATTTCGGTATGATCCCAACGGAGAAAACCGCACGTAAATCTGACCCCGTATGCAAAAGTTATGGATATTAAAACGTTTAAATTTTAAAATAAAAATAAACAAGGGCAATTCTGTAATTTTATTACCATCCAAACCCTAGATGAAACGAAGTTGAACTCGCCCTCCCACACAGTCGCCATCTCGATGTCCAAGCTCCGACCACCACGACAAGCCGTGACCACTCGAACCACCCCAAAACGAACGCCTTCACCTGCGCAACTCTCCATGACCATCCACGACCCCCCAGCCACCTTCGATCGCCACCCAAAACAAGCAGCGTGCGTCGCCTCCAATTACAACCCTAATCAAATTTTTGACGATGATCAGACCATCAATTTACCAAATGAACAACTCCGATGAACTCCCCGCGCCAATCTCCACACGAATGTACCCTCGAATCGTTGCATCATCACCGTTGATCAACAACCAAAATCGATGGCCGAGAATGTTTTGGTCATTTCTGGACAAACCATATCTCGATTGTAAAAATGAACTACAGTAGTAGATTGCGCTCGTCGAGGGCTTTCCAATGATATATAATATGACAAGTTTGAGGAGCTTAAATTTTTTGATTTGATTTTGATTTAAAATTGAATTTGGGAATTAGGGTTTCTGCCAATTGGGAAGGAAGGTAGGAGCAAATGGAAATGTACGTATAGAAATAAGAAAAAGGCTACTAGGATTTCAGAAAAGAAATCTATTTATATGGACAAAGCTAGATAAGAATAAATGGACAAATCGAGTTGGGTCGAAATGATAACGATGACCCGAAAAGCCCGTTTCGGTTCCGAAACGAAATTGAGTCATCCAATATATTGAAATATAGGTTTTCGATAATTTTAAACTCAGTGGAACTAGTTCCAAGCCCCAATTCCATTGTATACAGAAGTTAGCTTTTAAAATCAGTTAATTTTAATTGAATTCATTAATTGATTTCTACGCGTTTCGAGCCCACACGATCAAACGATAAATCCGATCGCTACGAAACTTGAAATCCTACAATAATTTACTGTTACGGATCCGATGAGTCTAGTTTCATCGAAATCTGAGACAGTGGCCAAAATGGCTATTTTCACGTTAATTAGATAAATTATTATTAAATTAATTTAATCACTATCAAATTTAAATTTAAAAGTTAACAAATTTAACATTCTTGATTACATAGAAGTTAATAATCTATCAAAATAATTTTTCTATGTTAAATTCCCTATTAAAAAATTTCATTAAATTCAACGTTCAATTGCACTGTAATAAAATCCTAGTTAGTTATATTTTAAATCCAAATAAATTCTTTTATTTTGATTTCCACCCTTAATATTGAATCAACCATCACCTTATGGATATAATTAACATTGGCTTACATTTTATTACATTCATATTTTACAGTTATCATTTTTACCATATTATTTATAATATTTCGATTTCCTTAATTCCATTAATTATCGATTTTAATTCCTTATTTATAATTATAACCAAATTAACTTTACAATAATTTCAATTGTTTGAAATTACATTAAAATAATTGTCAATAATGTTCAAACAACATTATAAGATCATATTCTAATTATTTTCTCATTAATAAATCATAAATTTTAATTTCACACAATATTAAATTCCAAAAAAATCTTACTTAATTTAATAATTTTAATTATCGAAAAATACGGGTCGTTGCACTGTACTCATAAAAGCGAAAAAATACTACTATTTAAATCGGAACCTATGGGGGAAATTATGGGGTTTAGAGGTGTAGCTGATCCTTGCCTATATATATTATATATATATATATGTGATATTATATATATATATATGTATATATATTTGATACATATAAAATAAAATTGGATATTTCAAAATAGGTGAGTGATTGGTAAGAGAAGAAGAGAACCAAATATATATGTTGGACCAAAATCAAATCAAATCTTATTGTAAAGAGGAAAGAGAAATTTGTGATACATTTAATCTAATCCACATTCCTCTTTTACAAAGATCCAATTAATACCATCTGATGTCTATATGAAAAAAGATTCTATACTAAATTGTAGTCAAAATTATCTTAGTTATAATATTTCAGATTTGAAAAGCACATAAACACGTATGTAAACAAGATTATTATAATGTATTATCGTAAATAATATATTGCTCCAACAATATGATTAATTAGTCAAACACTTCATATATATGTATGTCTGTGTTGTATTTTAAAATTTCAATCTCAAATAAATATATTTTATTAAACAATAAACATTGAATATATTAGTTTCAAAATAAAATTAGCGTAATAAAAAATAATTCAATTTAACATTTTTTTACTAATTAAATAACATAAAAATGAATATAAATAATTCAATTATTTGAATATCAAAACAAAATTATAAATAAATTAATTGTGAAAATGTATGTAAATTTTCTTATAGCAAAATCAAATTCCAATTAGCAAATAGTTTTGATCCAATAAATATTGAAAATACACAAATTTTAAATCAAACATAAAATCGATAATGTTTAAATGATAATACACATATAATTTTAGATCAAATCGAATAAGGAGCAATAAAATATACATATATGTGAACTAGGGTCAAGGTAAAACATCATGAATGAATAAATTAAAACTGAATAAAACCCGAGAGGGTCTTTCCCTTTGTAACATCTTTATTTGCAAATCATCTCATAGAATGCTTGATTCATCACCCAGTCTCGTTAGAATTGAATGAATAGCTTTTAGTTTATTTTGTATGATGTTGTTTAGGGTGAATTTTTTTGTCCTTGGAAGGAAAATAAGAAAAAGTTGTGGTTATATGTAACATCCCGAAAATTTAACCAGATAATAACAGAATTAAAATTATATATAATAAGGGTAAAATGAAATTTTTACAAACACCGAATCTCGCTATGAAACTTGTACTGTTGTGTTCGTAGCGATTTTTAGAACAATTTTCATGTCTAATGTTTTTAAATCCGAGCTAGTATGAAAAAGTTATTAACGATTGAAAATTCAAAGTCGAAATTAGCTAAACAATTAACTAAAGG
The DNA here is from genome assembly GCA_030737815.1 of Allium fistulosum. Lineage (NCBI taxonomy): Eukaryota > Viridiplantae > Streptophyta > Magnoliopsida > Asparagales > Amaryllidaceae > Allium > Allium fistulosum. The sequence continues at coordinate 1,398,361,510 of CM060902.1, forward strand.
AAGAAATATTTAAATAGGGAAAGCTCCACCAGTCGACGCCAATGGTTGTACCGATCGATCTCTAATGGTCGACTACTCCAAACCAAGCGGTCAATTGGTCGTCACTTTCGAGCTAGGGTTTTGTTTAGCCGAACGACCTGCATTTTATAATATTGGATCAAACGGTTGGAATTAGTTTCTAACCCCTATAAATAGAACCTTAGGCAAATTGTTAGAACCCTAATTCACTAGCAGTACATCAAAACTCTATCTCTTTAAAATCTGAATTTTATTTCTCCTCAAATTAAAGTTTATTCAAAACCAAACTAAAACTAAATTAAAGAGATTGAAGAAGAAGAAATCAAATCAAATCAAATCAAATCAAAGGGAGTTCTACACCAAGCAGAGACAATTCTAAGCATATTTAGGAAGGGATAGCTTTTCAGACATGAGTGGTTTCATAATTAATATGGAGACTTGTATGTAATTTAGTTGATATCCTATTTGATCTAGAATTAGTTTAGGTTAAATCAGAAATATTGCTTATCAAGTAATTGTAATATACTGGAAATTGTATAAGAATACAATCAATTGCCTAATCTAAATTTGGATAAAGTAAATCTACCGGATAAAAAATTATTTTGGTTAAACACCCTTTTTGCTAGATTGAATATAGACCGATATCTATTAATTCTAAAGCTGATTTAATTCATTTTGATAACAAACATTCTTATAAAATTGTTTGAAATTGTAATTGAAAACATCGATGATTATAGACTAAAAAAATAAAGTTCCATATAATTAACAGTTTATCGTAATTAATAGTTTCCAATTAGGAGAGAAAAACGAATTAATTAAACATGAAAATAAACAATCACGACCAGTCGACAGGCTCGCTGGAGCCGGTCGGTAGCAAGCGATTGAATGCTTCAGTAATGAATGGTCACTAGTTAACAAATTTTGGGCGCAGTATAAACCTCGGCTACCCAGGTTATTAATTTGATTGTATATATTATATATATGGATGTTAGTGTAAATAGGGAAACTAGCTCCCTAGATTTGTGATCCTTGAACGTTATAGGACTGGATGGATGTGTGTGTAAGCAACAAGGCCTAGGCACCATTTACTCAACGGGGTCGATTTTTGATTGGGGCGATTATATCGCAAATTGCACTCACATGAGATTCTACCGTGTACGCGCATATTGACCATGATGCCCGATGAAGTGTGTGCCTCGGAACCCATGCGAGTTCCTTGGTATGCATGACGGCGTAAACATGATACTACATTATTGATGGATAGCGATGTTGTATGATAAGAGGCATTATGTTACAATTGAGAGGTGGAAACGAATGTAGTAGATGCCTTTGGCACAAGTTACCATTGAGAGCTTACCACTTGGAATTTACAAGGAGAGGCTCTAAATTGATGGGATGTAGCAATGGTAGAGACCGATGAGGGAGAGATTACTTGGGGAGAGTTTAGGAGGTGTTTTGAGGTGAAGTTTCTTTCCAAGGTAGAAGAGGGAGTAGAGTTGGAGAACTTCATACATTTGCAGCAAGGAGAGATGTCGAAGGAATACATAAATCATTTCAATGAGTTGGCTAGTTTCGGGTTTGAGCTGATAAATACCCCTCACAAGAAAGCTCTAAAGTTTGCAAAGGTACTGATCAACCTCTTCAAGGTTTGTTCCATAGTCATATTTCCATAGGTGCGACTTTCGAGGGTTTGGTGGAGATGGCCATACTGAACACCGTTTCCAAGGAGGGAGTGAAGAGTGAGCCTAAGAAGACATGAGGAAAGACACCACAACAGAACTAATGCAAGTTCGGAATGAGGGCAAAGGGAAGATTAAGAAGCAGAAGATGTAGTGTAAGAGATATGGTAAAAGTAAGGACATATTACGATGGAGCGTAAGACAGACATCTCGAAGATTAAGTGTTACAACTGGAATCAATTTGAGCACATGTGGCAGTGGAGTCCAACACCACAGAAGACCTCTACCCAAGTAGTTTCAGCTTACACAATAGATGTTTTTCCAAGCTCGAGTGCACCTCCAATAGCGAATAATGGAAAGAAGGTCGTAATTGAAGATGTGTTAACTTTATCTGATTTACCTATTCATACCTTATTTGACTCTGAGGCAGCACACTCTTTTATTCGAGTAGACTTGTAGATGAGTTGCACTTAGACAGTAGCATGGTTACAGACCCTGTAGTTGTATCGAACTGTAACACCCCATAATTTGGCGTTAGTTATTTAATCAGTTAGCTAGTTAATTAATTAGGCTCCGAAAATGGAATTTGTGCAAACAATGGAATTTGATCAATAAACTTGCACCATTGGGTTTGTGGTGAAATTATGAGCAACTTTCATTTTTGTAGTTTTTCGATCGGAGTCCAAACAAAGGAGTTATAGATGAAAAATAAACTCGGAACGAAAATAATTAAATAAGAAAAATTAACGTTTTTATATTAATTGCTCGGGCCCACAGGTCAACCCGTTATTAGGGACAGTCGACCACCAATGGTCGACCGGTGACCCATAGGCAGTCGACCGGTGGTAACCTGGCGTCTCCAATAAACCTAAGCCGCAACAGCCTGGATTTAATATATTTCGATCTAACGATTCTGGTTGATTCTAGCGCCTATAAATTCAGGCATAGTCCTCCCTTCTCTTCTCATATTTTTATGGAGGTAGTAGCGAAGCTCTACCATTTCTTCTTCTCCACTTTCTTTCTAAATTATAAAAATAAGATATTTGTATCTATATTCAAACAAATCGGAAAAGAGTAGAAATTTAATAAAAAGGAGAAGAGAAGAGAATCAACCATATGCATATTTAAGGTAATTTATTTATTTGTATATATTTGTATCTATTTTCTCTCCCTATCCCAAATCTCTTCTTAGATATGTAATTCTAATGTATGTATATACCCTTTTATACATATCTCTTGGATTAAAAAGGATTTGGAGATGAATCAAAGGTTCGACTTCAAGATTTGGATCACTTTTATAAGGTGAGTGGGAAATTTTATAGATTGTTATAATATGAAAATTATCATGTTGGTGTTTATTTGATTTTTAAGCCTAATTGGATAGTTGTATATGATTTGTAGGCAATGAATTGAATATAATTTGAATATAATAAATATCACCTACATATTCTTATTTATGAATTGATTTAGCATTGTTTACAACCTGATTTGGAAATCAGTCTCAAAAGTATGAATTTAGAATATTGATTTGAATGAAATTTATTCCAAATCTGAAATATGCAGTATAATAATGTTATAAATTTGGATTATTATCCTAATCTTGTAGGAATGTAAACTTTCCTATGTTTGGAATTGTTGGAATTTAGATCTGCATAATATTTGTAAATTAGTTTGATTTCTTTCCCTTTTAGAAAAATACTGTGTTTGATCTAACAAGGAATAAATGCAAATATAAAGAGAGAGAGAGATGTGTAAAGTATGAATTTATTTTAGTTTACATTGTCCATTTCAGTAATAAAAAAAATGATTATTCCTTGTAATTTCAAACAAAGTAATCTTTTAAAGTTAAATCTTTTGTTTCAGACTAATTTATGGAAATTATAGCAGATAATCTTTTTATATATGATTCCAACAAATTAACATGGCAAAAGAATATTCTATTGAAGATATATAATTAGAACATGTTTGATAAAAGTAAATATTTGTACGTAATTTACCGCGCTAGTAATAATTAAATAAAAAGCTAATAACTACGCTTGTACGTAATATTTGTGTTTAGAATAATTAACTAATGGGAAAAGAATTAAAAAGGTTGTAACTCCAATAATGGTAATAAATATGGGTGTGCAGTAATTTGATAGAGTAATTGGATTAATGGGACTGATAAAAATGGAATAGACATAAAAGGTTACTAATTTGAAATTAGTAATCATACATAAATGTCTTAGGAAATTTCGTTAGGATTTTATGGACAAATTGACATTTATAAGCATTAAACGGGAATTTATGGGAAGATAAATATTTATGGTATATCTTACTTCCTTAAATAAATAGGGAATTAGTAAGCCAAGTCCAATGTCTACCTCTCATAATATAAGTAAAGACTTAGGATGGTTAATTGGACTTAGTGGGTTAGTGATGCGAGATCAGTAGAGTCACTCGACGAAAGACCGCCCTTCAATTTGAGGCTACCAGCAGCCGGGTGTACTTAACTGATGTGAGACATCACTAATCCTAGGACATATGATGACGTGAGAGATTGGGCTTGCTTTCTTAGTTGGAAAGTATTAAATGGTTCAAATTTGAAATTAGGAGCGGTGAGTGATATCTCCATAAGGGTTCACTTCTGGTTTGAGGTCTTAAGTGGCTGAAGGGTTTGTCTCTCTCCTAAATGGAAGTATGAAGTAACCTATTGAGATTCCAATAAATAAATAAGGATGTCTCTAAAAAGGGCTTACTTCAGTGTTGAGTTCTTAAGTGGCTGATGGGTCCGCCTCCCTACCGAAAGAAGTAACCTAATGAGATGCCATATTTATAATTAAAGAGTGAGAGTGGATATCTTGGGAAGGGTTCTCTTCAAGTTTGAGGTCTTAAGTGACTGTAGGATCCTCCTCTTTCCTATAAAAGATGTAATAAGTAGGCCAATGAGATTTCCAAGCAATGACAGATAGATAGTACCATCGAGGATCACACTTCTGGAAATAAGTCTTAAATGATGGGGTCTACCTTAATTAAGGTCTTAAATGACCAAAGTCTGCCAATGTTCCATTTGAAAGTATTAAGTGGCTTAGGTACACTCTCTCACATTGCTAAGGCCATAATAACAATAGTACCATTTTGGAGCATGCCTTGGGGATAGGTCTTAAATGATGAAGTCTGCCTTAGTTAAGGTCTTAAATGACCAGAGTCTGCCTATCTTCTACTTGGAGGGATTAAGTGGCTTGGGTATTGTTTATTACATGGCTACAATTTTATCGGCGATAGATGCGGTAATAGTTGAACATTAAGTATTGAAAGCCTTAAATAGTGGTTAAAGGTCTTGTAGCAAGGACCCACCAACCATTGACAACATTATTAGGAAACTACTTTAGGAATAGGTCTTAAATGATGGGTCTACCTTGATTAAGGTCTTAAATGCCAGAGTCTGCCTATTTCTCTTTTTAAAAGTATTACGGAAGCCCGCTTCATATTTAGAATATTAAGTGGCAAATGGGTTTGGAAGTATTGGGTGGTTGATAAGGCTTCATTAATATTTCATACCTTAGAAAAGGGTAAGTAAGTAATCGTGTGTGCAATGCAAGGTTAGAATAGAATTGCTAAATTTAATGGACATAACAATTAAATGGAAACCAATTGGTATAAGTTTATGTTATGAACAATTTATATTTCCAGTCGCTAGAATGTTGTTCTGACCCCTTCCTCATTACAACCCACATAATAGAATTTAGGGTAACATGTCACTATAGCTGGATGTGCTTTGTTGTTGGGGAAGCCTTCTTTCTCTCGTGCTCGATACTGATGTGACAATCTGCTATCGAAGGAATACCACTAGTTCCAAGGTAGTAGTCATAGTCAGTATTTCTATCCTATTATTGTTTCCGCTGTAAGTTTAGATTTCTCTCAATCTCTGGTAATGCTCTTGCTTATTTGCAGGTACCAAATCCAATGATCTATGCTTTGATGGACTTGGATTCGATTTTTGTCGAAATTTATATCAATTAAGGTGGGGTTGTTACACGAATCCTATTGGAGAATCGGCTTATTTATCTATGATGTGTATGGGTTTGAAATTGTTTATTGTGGGGGTCGAGTTCGATTACTATGCTTTTGTCTTGTGATTTCTGGGTTTGGGTTGATTTTGGGTATGGACTAGATGACTATGTATTGGGGGATCTTAGATTGTGAAAGGAAGATTGTTAGGTTGGGTATTTGTAGTGGATGTAGTCCAGAGATTTATTACGATCCTAGAGTTTAGTTATGTTGAGTTACCTATATTCTGTAGACCTATCACATGATGAGTTAGATTCATTACTAGCAGTTAGAGACTATCCAGATGTCTTTTTTGAGGTCATTGGTCTTCCAACCCAGAGAAAGATCGAGTTTTGGATTTATCTTGTAGAGAACATAGGCCTATTGCCTTACACTTGAGGCATATAGCTCCTAAAGAGAGACGCAAGCTGAATAAGCAAGCGAGTGAGCCGTTGGAGAAGGGCTTCATTGAGAGGAATATTTCAAAGTGGGGAGAGCTAGTTGTCTTTCTACTAAGGCAGATGGTTCTCTGAGGCTTTACGTTGATTATCTTGATCTGAATAAGCTGATAAAGAAGAAACGTTACCCATTGCCCTGCATAGACAATCTCTTTGATCGGTTGTTTAGAGCAAAGGTATTCTTTCAGCTTGACTTGGCTACCGGATTCCATCAGTTGATAGTCGCCTAATATAGTATTCAAAAGACCGCATTTCATACGTCCAACGAACTTTATAAGTGGTTAGTCTTTCCCTTTGGAATAACCAATGCACTCGCCTACTTTGTGGATAAGATGAGCCAAGTTGTTATAGGGTTACTTAATAAGTTCATGATGGTATTTGTTGATAACATATTAGTCTATTCAAAAAGCAAGGAGGAGCACAGGTTGCATCTAAAAGAAGTGCTCAGTACACTCCATGGGCATAAGTTGAAGGCGAAGTTTTCTAAATGTCATTTTTCATGCAAGGAGGTACGCTTTTTGAGACACGTTGTCTCTAAGTGTGGGCTGGGGGTCGATCCTAGTAAAGTTGTTGTAGTACATGATTGGCGGGTGCCGAAGAATGCCACAGAAGTGAGGAGTATTTTTGGTTTTTCGAGCTACTATAGGAAGTTCATTAAGGACTTCGCTAAAATATCTTCCCCTCTGGCCCACCTTACCAAGAAGAATTTGGTTTTCCCATGGGACTCAAAGTGTGAGGATGCTTTTATCAAGCTGAAGGAGGCGTTGACTAGTGCACCTATTCTAGTATTACCAGATGGTACAAAGGCATTCACAATGTATACCTATGCTTGCGGTACGAGGTTGGTCGTGGTCTTGATGTAGGAAGGGAGAGTTGTGAGCTATACTAGTCGACGGTTGAAAGTCCATGAGAGAAACTATCCTACCCATGATCTTGAGTTGGCAGCCACTACTTTTACACTTAAGTCATAGAGACACTATCTTTTAGGAGAGCGGTTTGAGCTGTATACAGATCATAAGTTTCTGAAGTATTTATTCTCCCTTAAGGATTTGATTTTAAGGCAATAGAGATGGATAGAGTTTTTAGCATCGTATAAATTCTGTATCTCCTATACTCCAAGCAAAGGCAACATTGTAGCTGATGCCTTGAGTAGGAAGTATGTGGTGTTGAGTCTTATGTTCTTAGAGTTGAAGCACTTAGAGTCCATTTATGTGTTCGATTTTAGACCATCATAAGACATTACTCCGAGATTGTTAGAAGCTTTTGATGTGCATCCTACACTTATGGACTACTGTGGGTCAAGTCGGAAGCACGATAAGGAGTCAGTGGATATTTTTGAAAAGCTTAGTAGAGGAGAGCAATCGAGTCATTTGAGGCGTTATACCTTCATCTCGAAGTGGTGGTTATGGAGAGATGGTAGATTATGTGTTCCCATTATTATGGATTTGATTGACATGGTACTAGCGGAGTCTCATCATTCTATAATGATCATTCATCTCGACGGAGATAATATGCACCCTGATATAAAGAGAGTAGTTTATTGCCCGATACGAAGAAGCATGTGGCAGAGTATGTGGCCTGATGTTTGACTTATCAGAGGGTAAAGGTGGAGCAGGAGAAGCCGGAAAGATTATTAGCGCCATTATATATTTCGTAGTGGAAGAGGGAGAGTGTTTCTATAGATTTCATTGATGGACTATTTAAGAGTATGAGAGGGAATGAGAGTATTTGGGTTATAATCGACCAACTGGCCAAATGCGCCCATTTTTTTCGTTAAGGTGTATGAGGACTGCTACATCTTCGACGACACTATACATGAGGGAGATAGTTAGGATACATGGAGTTCCTTTTAGCATCGTTAGTGATCGAGTTCCACTTTTCCGCAGCGAGTTTTGAAGGAGTCTGCAAGAGGCTTTAAGCACTAAGTTGAGTTGAGCACCACTTATCATCCATAGACGGACGAATGGATGGAGAGTGTGAACAGGGTGTTGGAGGATTTGCTTCAAATGTGTATCTTGGATTTTGGAGGCTCTTGGGGGGATCATTTGCCATTAGTGGAGTTTACAGATAATAATAACTATTAGGCAAGTATTAGGATGGCATCGCTTGAGGCGTTATACAGGAGGCTTTTTAGGTTACCATCTTATCGGTGGGTGTAACATCTCCTATCTGGAGGCCCGAAGCTAAGCACTACAGATGTGTAGTTGTCCATAATATTGACTTCCGGTGACCAAATACGGTAATGTTAATGGTATCCATAATATCAGAAGCACATGAATATGAAACAAAACCATAGATTTCAAAAACAACTTTTCCTATTACATTTCACAAAGCATGTTTCATATTCCATTACATAATCCCAATCGTTTCCCAGGTTCATATCAAATATAATTATTACAAAATACGCCAAGAGTGACATATGAAGATGCCCCCTTGGATGACTAGAGTACTAAATAGCCATAACTGGCTTAATACAACACAGCGGAATAAAACAAACAAAACAACTCGTAAATAGCTAACTTCAGCCTCCTCCTTGTCTTCGGAAGCTTTATTCGTCCACCTACTAAGACCTGTAAATCCTCAACCATCAGCCTACTCAAATCAATTTTGAGCACCCGAGAGTTTAAGGGGAAAATATAAACTTCGAGTCAGACATAATGCCTAGTGTGAATAATACTTTACATCTTGGTTATTTGATATTAAGTGCGACCACGCCACTTAGCGGAACGGTTTTCCCTCACTAATATCCTTTTAAAACATATCTTTTGCAAATCATAATCCTGCAACCAAAACTGGTTAAAACTATAAAGCATTATCATGTAAGATACATATCAAGTAACAAATGGACCATCTATCTGAACACTATAGTTTTGTTTGGCTGACTACTAACCTTTGGCTCACTCGGGCCTACCAGACAATATAAATAAATAATCTAACATCTGTTAGACACTCCTCTTTTGGACGGCATGTCCCTAATTTACTTTCTCCAGGTCAACTAATCCTAATGGTTTTGCGGCTCACCAATAAACTAGCTCTGTACAAATATATTCCCTTCTGTGTGTAACATCATTTCAGTCTTACCTGTGACAAAGCCCTACACGCTGGAATTTTGGACTAAATTAGCTAGGGGCTAATAGCTAATGTATATGACGCGACCCTATACCGGTCCTATCTGGTATTCTAAAATCCGAGTCATTTTGCTTAGGGTTAACTACCCATAAATTTTCCTTGAAAACCATTTCTTTCAAATTGATTTAAACCAATAAATCATTTTTTAAACAAGGAAAATATACTCTATGCTTTACTCAAATCACCTTACCATGTTATACATACAAAGAGTTGTTGATGAAAACATTTAACCTTTGAAAGTACACCTTTCGAACCCATTGAAAGTATCCCTTTCGAAACCAAGTAAACCCTTTATAACCTAGGCCGAAAGGCCAAAACATTCCTTTCGAAACCATTCATATAAACCTTTCGAAATCATTGAAAACCCATTCATTCGAAAGCTATAAACCTTAGACATCCTATCTTAAAAACACCTAAACATTGCCTTTCGAAAATATTGGAAAACCTTTCCTTTCAAACCTTTCAAAACCATTGGGGAACCAACCCTTCGAAAGCTTCATTAAAACCTTTCGAAAGCATTAAAACATCAAACCTTTCGAAACCATTTGGGTTCAAGTAAAACATGTGGAAAACCTTTTGAAATCATTTAAGACTATCTCATTTGAAACCTTTGGGTTCTACCTTCAACGGAGCAAAAGGGCCATAAAACATTTAAGTCGAAAACACTCTTTTGAAAGCATTTCCTAAGTATAGAAGTGATGGTGTCGAAACCAGCCCTTCCGAAAGCATTGGAGAAGCGGCTTGGGTTTTATAAAACATAATAGCCCTTCCGAAGGCATCGCTTTGAAAGGTAGAAAGCGGCAGCAAAAAGAGGTTTCGACCCCGACAAAAGCATTTATTTAAACAAAAGGCGCAACCTCTTAGAAACCATCCCTTTAAAACATTTGACCCAGTCGAAAGCCAACCTAGTCGAAAGCATTCCTTTCGAAAGCAAAGTAGGCGCACTTTCATTTCAAAACAAAGTAACGCTTCAACCCCGTTGGAACCCCATGTTTCGACACAGTTCCTCCCGCCTATGTCCAATTCACTACATACCAAGCTTTGATATCATGTGCATTGGTTTCGATGGTGATGGAGGCGGAAGTATCCAAGGGGAAGCAGGGTGCCGAAAGTAATGAAACCTGTATAAAGCATGTTTAAACTGATTTTCAACTTTTTAAAGTAATCTTTTCAACTAACCTGCCTTGTTTGTCAAAACCTGATTAGTTTCTAATTTTCTATTCTAAAAGTGCTGCCAAAAATTTCAGAAGCAACCATTTAAAAAATTAACAAAATACCCCTACTCCTTTTATAAATATATAAAACATTTTAGTCCCATAGCTTAAATAATTTTATATATCTATTAAAACACTTAGGAAAATTCTACAAAAATTTCAGAAAATCATTTTTAATGTGTTTTCTAACATACAATAATTTTAGACCAAAAACATAAATAATTTAGCAGTAAATTATTTTAAACCGAAATAATCATTTTCTTCACTAGAAAATTTATATTAAATCCACATAAATTCAGAAAATTATGAAAATTGAAACCCATCTCTAAAATATCTATTCTGATCTAAATCTAAATTCGCAAGGCATTTGGATGTCATTTAATAGGGTTTTCACATCAAAACATATCATAAAACCTATACGAATAAGCATAAATCATCAACAAGCATATATAAACATTTAATCATTCAAAAAGATGGCATAACCTTGCAAGATAAATCGGGTTTAATCTAAAACCAAAAATAATAGAAAATATGAGATGTAGTCATTATTCACCTTTTGAAATTAAGGATTTGAGATTTGATCTTGATTAAGTTGCTTAAGCTTTTCCTTTGAAATCTTGCTTATCTTCCTTTGAAATTAAGGTTAAGTTACTTAACCTTTGGGTGTCCTTCACACGTTCATTGCCAACACTGTATTCTGATGCTTTCTGCTAAGAGCATCTACAACCTTATTACCTTTCTCTGGTGTGTACTCAATTCCAAAATCATAAGATGTAATAAACTCTAACCATCTCTGTTGTCTCATGTTCAACTCCTTCTAAGAGAATAAGTACCTCAACGACTTATGATCCATATATAGCTCAAATCTTTTTCCAAAAGGTAATGTCTCCACACCTTCAATGAAAATATCACAGCAGCTAATTCCAAGTCATGCGTTGGATATCTAACCTCACGTGGTTTAAGTTTTCGAGTAGCATAAGCAATCACTTTACCTCTTTGCATTAACACAGCTCCTAATCCAGTTCCACACGCATCTGTATATACTACCAAGTCCCGATTCCCTTCTGGAACAACTAGTATAGGTGCATTAGTCAATAAGTGTTTCAGCTTCTGGAATGCTTCCTCACACTTATCGGTCCAAACAAACTTCACATCCTTTCACGTTAGCTTGGTCATCGGTGCTGCTATCTGCGAATCCTTAATGAAGACCCGATAATACCCAGCTAATCCAAGAAAACTCTTTATCTTTGTCACCGTCTCGGGTCTCTTCCAATTATTCACCGCTTCAATCTTAGTCGGATCTACGGACAACCCTTTCTCTGAGACTACATGACCAAGAAACTTCACTTCCTTCCTCCAGAAATGACACTTCAAAAACTTTGCCTTCATCTAATTCTGCCTCAGCATCTCAAGTACCACTCTAAGATGAATTTCATGCTCCCTCTCACACTTAGAGTATATCAAAATATCATCTATGAACACCAGTACGAACCTATCCAAGTGCTCTTGGAAAACTCGGTTCATCAAATCTACAAAGAATGCTGGCGCATTAGTTAGTCCGAACCACATCACTAACCATTCGTACGATCCATATCTGGTTCTAAACGCCATCAAAGGAATACTATCCTCTACTACTCTAAGCTGATGGAAACTTGTTGCTAAATCCAACGAAGAAAATATATTGGCTCCACTCAACTGAACGAACAAATCATCAATTTTAGGCAACAAATATCGATTCTTTATTGTCTTCTCATTCGACTTACGATAATCGATACATAACCTCAACGATCCGTCCGGCTTCATGTCAAATACTACGGCTGCTCCCTAAGGCGAACTACTAGGTCTAATAAAATTCTTACTTTCCAAATCCACCAACTGCACCTTTAACTCCCTCATCTCAGTAGGTGTCATTCTTCTTGGCGGTCTACTCACCGGTTCTGCTCCAGGCACCGAATCTATCTGAAACTCAATGGCTCATTTTAGTGGTAATCCTACTACCGGCTCGAAGACATCCACGAATTCTCAAAAAACAAAAACGCGATTCAGGTCGTCTTCTACCTCCACAACACCCAACAAAGCATTCACCTCACAGCTAGGGTGTTCTACGGTATATACTATCTGATTACTACTGTCAGGGTGTCTAAATGATATTTTCCTATCATGGCAAAATATCTTAGCATCGTATTTACTTAACCAATCCATATCCAAAATAATTCCGAACCCTAAAAAATCAAACACATGCAAACTGCAAATGAAGGTATGACCTAACAAATCAAACTTTAGGTGGTGACACATCATCCAAAGTGTCGCATACCCTCCTATCAGATTTGCAACCCTTAAGGAAGTAACTAAACATAAGGGCTCTAAGTTAAGCTTATCTACCAAACAATGAGATACAAAAGAATTCGATGCACCAATATCAAAAAGAACTCTAACAGACATGTTAGTCCATAGGATAGTGGTTTTGATGACAACAACTATAGAAGTGTTATAAAATATATATGTGCAGGAAATCTATATGCAGGTATCAACAAAAGAAGACTGTACAGTAAAGAAAACAAAATTGATGAAGACAAAGATCAAGAGTTCAAGATTGAAGACTCATGAGATTCAAGATATTCAAGAGTTCAAGACAAATAATATAGTTAGGTTAGATATTTGTTAAAACTCCTTGAAAGCACTATCATTCTTTTTTATCCAATTTACTCGTGGAATGGAATCCACTTCGTTCTTGTTAAAGGGATGGAACCCTAGTGAGAAGGAACTCACGAAATATCTAGTGGAACAGATAGTAGCCCTATTTTGTTATCCACTAATTTTGATTCAAAATGATTTTCAAAATTATCTCTTGTTTTATAAAATGATTTTCAAATATTCCTTTTCAAAAGAAAAACCTTCGTTCACATTTCCAAAAATGTTTTAGCCTCAAAATCATATTTATCATTTTGTTATATTTTGATTTCAAAATTGTCCTTGATATTTTAGCCTCAAAATCTATTTTAATATTATATTTACTTTAGTTTATTTACTTTGATTTTAAATATATTTTAGTATATATACATATATACATTCATAAGTATTTCTACTTCTAAATACCTTCTACAAATACATAGAGTCCATTTGAATAAAGTTGCATATGTTTTAAATCATCATTTTCAAAGTAAAGCAAATCATCACTTTTTACTAGACCATGTCGACATCCTATTTACCTGTCATGTCGACATGCTTCCCATTACAGCAAAGGATGTTTTCAAAAGAAGTGTCTATTCGTTTAAACCTCTTCGAATGGACACATCCATTCATTCTCTATAAATAGAGACTGTTATGGACGTTTTCCAGTAACTACTTTCTTTATTTTCTCTCCTCTTTACTCTCTTATCTTATTTTCTAATCATCCTATCCATATTTTGCCGAAATCTTAAGTGAATCAAACCAGAATATCTCTAGTTTGATTCTCTGCCACTCTCTCCAAAGAATCTCAGTGCTTATCAGAGTTATAGATACATTTGTACTCAAAGAAACTTGTGTGGGGTTATAAAGGTGTGATCGTGTCCTTGGAAATCGATCGGGTGAACTTGTGTCCTGTGAATCAAGTGGTTCTACCCAGAGACCTGAGAATCTGGAGGGTGCACCTCGTTGCCTTGGAATCGAGGGATTGTAATCTAGATTATTGTTGAATAGAAAGCCGTACGGGTTGTGCGGGACTGGATGTAGGGTAACACCGAACCAGTATAAAATTCCTGGTGTGTTCTTTCCTTTACTTGCTTTTTATTTATATTTGCATTTGTTTGTGATTCTGTGATTTGATCTGTGATTGTGTATTTGCATTAAGTTAGTTAATTCAATTTAAATCAAAGAAGTTTTAAAGAAATTCTTAAAACACTATTCACCCCCCCTCTAGTGTTAAATAGCCTTAAGATCATCTTCCGCGTCCCTTTCAAGACATACCATGAATCTGAAGCATACCTACCAACACAGCTTTTCCTCTTTCCTCTGCTGTTGACCTCGAGGTAGCTGGCTCCAATGCATATACTTTGCCCTTCCCATCTTTAGCAGGCTTCTTGCATTGGTTCTTGTAATGACCAATTTGATCGTAGTTGAAATACCTCACCTCTTTCTTCTCCGCAGATTTCTTTCCTTTGCCTGTCTGACACTCATTGGCATTGTGTCCCTTCTTGTCACACTTGTAACAAACCACTTCTGCCTTTCTGTTCTTAGCAGCTCCACCCTTCTGAGCTCCTTTCTTGTGAAAAAACTTTCTTTTCTGACTCTTCCCCACCTGGACTACCTTTGCCTAATTTATCTCCTGGAAAGAAAGCATCTCCTCATTTCTCAAAGCCATTTCAACTATAACATCACAAGGGTCTCTGATATGCGGTGTTTGCGCCAAAATTGGCCGCAAACCCCGAATGTCATGAAAGCACCAGTGTTTACACACAAATCCTCAACATCCAATCACAAATTATATATACAGATAATGTGGAGAGCAAAAATGGAGAAATAACAAAATTAAAATGAAAGAAAGCAAGAGAAGACACAACGATTATAGTGGTTCGGCTATCTCCGGCCTACGTCCACTTTGAATTGATCCTTTTATTTCCTTTATATCTTGATTACAATTACAACCCTTGAAATCAATAACCAAAACGACAGAGTCTTGCCAAAAAGGAAGAAGAAGATCCTATTTTAGTTGCCATTAAGGTGCTATTTATAGGAGTAGATCTGGAAATATCTACCCCAAAACTCGAAATAACCTTTCTCATGCGTAGGTGGGCCCAGATGATCAATCTGGAGTGGTTTAGGATCGATCTAAGATCGATCCATGTTGCCTTCGTATCGATCCAAATTGGCTCCATATGAGTTGAGATCGATCATGGTGAAAAATGTTAGTGCAAAGTCCTTGCTCTCCAAATATCATGAAATTCCAGTGTGTGGTTTTTGAGATATGATCGATCTAAGTTTCAACTTTCTAGTGTAGGCTGATGATTTCCTATCCATGGAGTTTCGTATCCATCACTTCTGCATCGATCCGATTCTTCGTATCCATCACCTCATGTCCATAGCTTTTGCATCGATCCGATTCTCATGCAGTGATCTACGTTTCATGCTCCACCTTGAATGCTTCGTATCGATCGATACGAATGTGATCGATACGAAATGGCTCCTTCCCTCTTGCTCCTTTTCGTATCCATCGAACATAGCTTCTTCCGCGTGTGTCCTTCTTATCGATCGATAAGCGATCGATACGAAATACACTTCCAAATCTCCATAACCATTACTTCATATCCATCAGTGTGCTTCATTCTTCGGATTGATCCCAGCTCCTCTCTTCGTATCGATCTGATGCCACTCTGGAGAACCACATGCCTTCGTATCGATTTGAGTTGGATCGATGCGTACTGTGATCGATCCGAAGCATGGTTCCAAGTGCGTTGTCCATATCCATATCCATCTATATCGATACGAAAGCATCGATCCGAATTACACTACCACATTCATCTTGATCGGTACGAAAGCATCGATACAGACTTATTTTCCATGAATATTGAATCATCCATAACTTGATTGTACGAACTCCGATTGACCTAAAATTCGAAGTGTAGCCTCGCTAATCCTTGTTTATCATTACTTATCGATCCCACCTTGATTGGTGCTTGGCCCAATTTTGATGGTATCGATCTTAGCCTTGTTTCCAATCGATCTCCAATCCTGATATCCATCCTTTTTAGCCAATTTGTTGATATCCCGTCCTTGTCCAAAAGGCGAGGTAACATTTGCCCCCTCAAAACATGCCTTGCGGTAGAAAGTCATGTTTTGAATAGCTTTAAATCCAACTTCCAAAGTCCATATTCCATCCATAGCCATATCACCTGATCCATGATCCAATCCATTACTAAGCCATTATATCCTTATCCAAATCAATGACTGCTCTAAGTCGATATCCGATTCCAAATCCAGTGACCAAATCCTTAGCCAATCCATATCCATCCGAACCCGACATCCGAGTTCTAATCCAACTATATCCAGTAACCAATAACCAAACCTATGACCTAGCCGGGTTCTTGCCGAGCATAGTCCATACTCGACGACTCGTGTGCCAAATCCTGCATAATAGATCCTGGCCTAAGTCCTAGGCCAAACCTGGTCATCCCAAACCCTTGTCGAGCATAGTCCATACTCGACGATCTGAAACACCAAATAACGAATCCTGTTTATTAAATCATAGCCTAAATCCTAGGCCGACCTTGGTCACTTCGGACCCCTGCCGAGCATAGTCCATACTCAATGACCCAAATAAGTCGATCCGCCATATTCGGACGAAGCGACCTACCCCTTGCCAGGCATAATCCATACCCGACGACCTTTTTACCAAAAACCAGATAAAATTCCAATCAAAATCTAATCCGAAACCCAGATTAAACTAGAAAACCAGAAATCCATATCAAAAAACCAAACCAGGATCCAAACCAAAAGATAGGTATCCAAACCAAAATCCAAACCAAAAAATCAAAAAAACCTGGAGTCCAAACTAAACTCCAAAACCAAACCAGAAAAAAGCAAATGTGCAAACCAGAAAGAAAACGCAGATTTCACAAACTAGAGCATCATGTTTTGTCATCATCTCAGAGCACGGCTAGGGGCCATCTCCGTCCCCATACATACATGAGTAAGTAACTTGGCCATCCGCCCAGAGTTTGCTACTTATTCCATACCATCCTGATTAGTCGATGACCAACCTACCATCATTCCTCAGCCTCGCGGTGTCATCGTTTGAGATAGACGATGGTTGCTCCTGTTCCACCGCCACATTTTGAGTCCCAATATATTTCCGCAACTGACCATTCCTTACGTGCTCCTCGATTATATCCTTTAGATGCCTGCAGCTATTAGTATCATGTCCTTCCAAGTCATGAAAGAGACAGTGCCTTCCCGATGCCTTCTCGCGTGCCGAGGGTTCCCTCCTTGCTGGCCTTCGATAAGGAAGGCGATCCCAGGTTTCCATGTATATCCGTTCTAATATCTCATTCAGTCCTTTGTAAGTGGAGAATTTTTGTTCTCCCCAGCGCTTCCTTGCCCTGCCAGAATCGTCATCCAACTTCCTCTTCCCTTTATCCTTATCCTTACCCGAGCTTTCACTGGATGGTCCTCCATCCTTAGCCACTTTTACTTCCTTTGATTTCATATCCAAGCTTGCATCCTCTTGTCGAGGAAATCTCTCGGCCTCATGAAAGAATTCCCCGAGATCCATTGGTGGATCCCGTACCAACGATATTTTGAAATCCGAGTTGTCCCTGACTCCCGACACTGCCACCATTAGAACCATTGATGGATCCGGCTGATCCACCGAAGCAACCATCGGATTAAACCGGGTTAAGAAAGTTCTAAGCGACTCTCCAGTCCTTTGTTTCACCGACGTTAGTGTCATCACATTTTTCGGCCTCTTGATATGAACCCGAAACTGCTTTAGAAACCTGTCCACCAATTTTGTCCATGTCCTAATAGTTCCATTTTCCAACTACCTAAACCACATAGCTGCTATATCCATAAATTACAGAGGGAAACATTAAGCCATAACCTCCTCTGATGCCCCCAGCACTTCCATGTGTCTTGTATACCTCATTAAATTATCTGTAGGATCCATCTTACCGTTGTATACCTCCAGAGTAGGCAGCTTGAACTCTGGTGGATTCCTAGCTATCCTGATGTTATGGGTAAATGGACTTCTATTTACTCCTTCCAGATCTCCGTTTTTTAGACCTCTGCGCATGGTTCGCCTAATAATTTCTGCCAATCCAGCATTTTCCGTCAAAGGTTATCTCCCGTCTTCATTTCTTAACTGCCCCCTGAGTCCTCGAGGGAGTTCTGGTACGTACTCCTCGTAACGCGCTCCTATATTCCTGTTGGCGCCGGGTTGTGCAACGTCAACTGGCATCCTAGATCCATCCAGATTGATAGTTGTATGGTGATTGGGGGCTGCCCCCTGCTGAACTGCTCTATCTGGTTGCATGTTGAGTCCCACTGATCCAGCTCCATGGATCCGACCTCCTGTAGCTCCTGCTGCTCCAACCTGTCCAAACTGTCTGAGAAGGTTCTACACCATCTCCTCCTGCCTTTTCATCAACTGCTACTGCATGGAATCCATTATAGTCTGCATCTCATCCCCGGTGATGTAGATGGATGCCTGATCTGCTCCAGCTCCAGAGGAAGCCTCTTGACTTCCCTCTTGATGGCTCCTTTCTGGTAAAGTCCTTCTAGCCGATTGCCTAACCATAGGTTCAGATTCAATCCTTTAGATTTCCAAATCTGAACTCCATATTTGATGTAGCGGGTGCTAGTCCTCTCAGTAAAAGCACCAAAGTGTTTGCGCCAAAATTGGTCGCAAACCCTGAATGTCGTGAAAGCACCAGTGTTTACACACAAATCCTCAACATCCAATCACAGATTATAGATCCAGATAATGTGGAGAGCAATAATGGAGAAATAACAAAATTAAAATGAAAGAAAGCAAGAGAAGACACAAGGATTATAGTGGTTCGGCTATCTCCGGCCTACGTCCACTTTGAATTGATCCTTTTATTTCCTTTATATCTTGATTACAATTACAATCCCTTGAAATTAGTAACCAAAACGACAGAGTCTCGCCAAAAAGGAAGAAGAAGATCCCTTTTTAGTTGCCATTGAGGTACTATTTATAGGAGTAGATCTGGAAATATTTACCCCAAAACTCGAAATAACCTTTCTCACGTGTAGGTGGGCCCAGATGATCAATTTGGAGTGGTTTGGGATCGATCTAAGAACGATCCATGTTGCCTTCGTATCGATCCAAATTGGCTCCATCCGAGTTGAGATCGATCATGGTGAAAGATGTTAGTGCAAAGTCCTTGCTCTCCAAATTTCATGAAATTCCAGTGTGTGGTTTTTGAGATATGATCGATCCAAGTTTCAACTTTCTAGTGTAGGCTGATGATTTCCTATCCATGGAGTTTCATATCCATCACTTTTGCATCGATCCGAGTCTTCGTATCCATCACCCCGTGTCCATAGCTTTTGCATCGATCCGATTATCATGCAGTGATCTACGTTTCATGCTCCACCTTGAACGCTTCATATCGATCGATACGAATGTGATCGATACAAAATGGCTCCTTCCCTCTTGCTGCTTTTCGTATCCGTCCAACATAGCTTCTTCCACGTGTGTCCTTCTTATTGATCGATAAGCGATCGATACAAAATACACTTCCAAATCTCCATAACCATTGCTTCATATCCATCAGTGTGCTTCATTCTTCGTATCGATCCCAGCTCCTCTCTTCGTATCGATCTGATGTGGCTCTGAAGAAGCACATGCCTTCATATCGATCTGAGTTGGATCGATACATACTGTGATCGATCCGAAGCAAGGTGCCAAGTGCGTTGTCCATATCCATATCCATCTATATCGATACGAAAGCATCGATATGAAAGCATCGATCCGAAGTACACTACCACGTTCATCTTGATCGATACGAAAGCATCGATACAAACTGGTTTTCCATGAATATTGATTCATCCATAACTTGAGCGTACGAACTTCGATTGACCTGAAATTCGAAGTGTGGCCTCGCTGAGCCTTGTTTATCATTCCCTATCGATCCCACCTTTATTGGAGCTTGGTCCAATTTTGAAAGTATCGATCATAGCCTTGTTTCCAATCGATCTCCAATCCTGATATCCATCCTTTTTAGCCAATTTGTTGATATCCCGGCCTTGTCCAAAAGGCGGGGTAACATGCGGTAATGTAGCCTTTGCCAACTCAGGCTTCAACCCCCAAATGAACTTCTCATTTCTCTTAATATTAGTATCAACCGTAGCATAGCCATATTTTGCTAGCTCCTCAAACCTCCTCGCATACTTAAGCACACTCATGTCTCCCTGCTCTAATTCCGCAAACTTTCTGAGCAGAGCAGACTTCGCAATCTCCCACATAAACCTTTCCTCAAATCTCCTTTTGAACTCGGCTCATGTCATGGTCTCCTCATTATCTCCTACCGTCACACATTCCACCAGTATAAAGCTGCTCCTTGAAGCTATCTCGAAGCAAGCCTTCTCTTCTACTCATCGTTGAGCCCCAAATCTACAAAGATCCTCCCACAATGCAGCAACCATTCTCCTACTTCAATGGCGTCTTCAGTTCTGATAAATAGCTTTCCTCCAAGCCTAGCATAGTCTCTACTCATAATGGTATAATTGTTGACCACCAGAGCTTCCTGATTCTCTACTCCAGCATTTTCTCCAACCACTCCAGCAGCAACACCCGCCTGCATCATGTTGATAAAGAACTGATACATTGCTTCAATGTCAACTTGTTGGACTTCAGCACCCACATTTACAGCTTGTGCCTGACCTGGGTTTCTCCTAGTATTTAGTCTGGCATTTCCATTTGTTATGGTGCTTCCCCCTCCAAGGTTAACTCTTCCACTTCTAGAATCCATATTTGTATTCAAGCTTCGTGAGATACAGAAGAATAGCCTAAGAGAGATAGGAGAATAGAGGTAAAGCGTATGCTTATATATAGCAAATACAAGTACGTTACTATAGCGTTATTCCATACCCTAATCTTATCTCTAATTCCTTAGGATTATGTTTTCAAAAAATTATTTTAGTTTAAAGTTTTTCATAAATCTATGCCTTAATACCAAGTTTTAACATCCTCTATTCGGAGGCCCGAAGCTAAGCGCTACAGATGCTGCAGTCATCCATAGTATTAACTTCTGATGACCAAATACAGTAATGTTAATGGTATCCATAATATCAGAAACACATGAATATGAACAAAATCACAGATTTCAAGAACTTTTCCGATTACATTTCACAAAACATGTTTCATATTCCATTACATAATCCCAATCGTTTGCCAGGTTCAGATCAAATATAATTATTACAAAATACGCCAAGAGCGACTTATGATGATGCCCCATTGGATGACCAGAGTACTAAATAGCCATAACTGACATAATACAACACAGCAAAATAAAACAAACAAAACAACTCCTAAATAGCTAACTTCAGCCTCCTACTCGTCTTTGGAAGCTTTATTCGTCCACCTACTAAAACCTGTATATCCTCAACCCTCAGCCTACTCAAATCAAATTTGGGCACCCGAGAGTTTAAAGGGAAAAACATAAACTTTGAGTCAGACATAAAGCCTGATGTGAATAATACTTTACATCTTGGTTATTTGATATTAAGTGAGACCACGCCACTTAGCGAAACGGTTTTCCCTCACTAATATCCTTTTAAAACATATCTTTTGCAAATCATAATCCTCCAACCAAAACTGGTTAAAACTATAAAGCATTATCATGTAAGGTACATATCAAGATACATTATCATTTAAGACTATCTCCTTCAAAACCTTTGGGTTCTACCTTCAACAAAGCAAAAGGGTCATAAAACATTTAAGTCGAATGCACTCTTTTGAAAGCATTTCCTAAGTATAGAAGTGATGGTGTCGAAACCAGCCCTTCCAAAAGCATTAGAGAAGCGGCTCGGGTTTTATAAAACAAATTAGCCCTCCCGAAGGCATCACTTCAAAAGGTAGAAAGCAACAGCAAAAATGAGTTTCGACCCCGACGAAAGCATTTACTTATATAAAAAAGTGCAACCTGTTAGAAAATCCTTTTAAAACATTTGACCCAATTGAAAGCCAACCTAGTCGAAAGCATTCCTTTCGAAAGCAAAGCAGGCGCACTTTCATTTCAAAACAAAGTAACGCTTCAACCTCGTTGGAACCCCATGTTTCGACCATGTTCCTCCTGCCTATGTCCAATTCGCTACATACCAAGCTTTGATATCATGTACATTAGTTTCGATGGTGATGGAGGCAGAAGAATCCAAGCGGAAGCATGGTGCCGAAAGTAATGAAACGTGTATAAAGCATGTTTAAACTGTTTTTTAACTTTTTAAAGTAATCTTTTCAACTAACCTGCCTTGTTTGTCAAAACCTGATTGGTTTCTAATTTTCTTTTCTAAAAGTGCTGCCAAAAATTTCAGAAGCAACCATTTAAAACATTAACAAAATACCCCTACTCCTTTTATAAGTATATAAAACATTTAAGTCCCATAGCTTAAATAATTTTATATATCTCTTAAAACACTTAGGAAAATTCTACAAAAATTTCAGAAAATCGTTTTAATGTGTTTTCTAACATACAATAATTTTAGACCCAAAACATAAATAATTTAGCGGTAAATTATTTTAAACCCAAATAATCATTTTCTTCACTAGAAAATTTATATTAAATCCACATAAATTCAGAAAATTATGAAAATTGAAACCTATCTCTAAAATATCTTTTCTGATCTAAATCTAAATTCGCAAGGCATTTGGATGTCATTTAATAGGGTTTTCACATCAAAACATATCATAAAACCTATACGAATAAGCATAAATCATCAACAAGCATATATAAACATTTAATCATTCAAAAATATGGCATAACCTTGCAAGATAAATTGGGTTTAATCTAAAACCAAAAATAATAGAAAATATGAGATGTAGTCATTATTCACCTTAGCTTTGAAATTAAGGATTTGAGATTTGATCTTGATTAAGTTGCTTAAGCTTTTCCTTTGAAATCTTTCTTATCTTCTCTTTTCTTCCCTTAATGGTGGCCGGTCTCAAGTTTGTTTTTCTTTTGTGAATATAGAAATGAACGTGTGAATGATAGGGTTAAAGGTTTAGGGTATAAAGATGTGTCCTATTCCTATATTGCCCCTTTATCTATTTGCCTTAACATTTTAATTCTTTAGTTCATTTATATATGCAAGGCTACCCTTACAAATCACAAATCTCAGTCCTTTAACCATTTTACATTATTTCATTTAATTTACCTAATTAAATGTTCCTAAATAATGTTACTAAAAATTAGGGTCATTTTAGTGGGACACCACGGATAGAATTATTCTTGGACTAGATATGGTAAGGGAGACATTAGAGAAGATAGACTTGACCCATAGGAGGATGAAAACTGCATAGATTAGGCAAAAATTCTTACGCTGATAGGAGAAGCACATAGCTGGAGTTCGCAGTGGTTGACAATGTTTTTGTGGAGGTCTCACCGCTTAGGCATGTCCTGAGATTTGGTAGTTCGGGAAAGTTAACACCGAGGTATGGAGGGCCTATTCCGATCACTAGTAGAGTAGGGAAGTTAGCATATAGGGTGAAACTTCTTGAAAGGTTAGCGGGAGGACATGACTTTTTCCATGTGTCATATTTGTGGAAGTGTCTACGTGATACAACCGCTATAGTCAAGCTGAGTCAGCTAGAGGAAGTGGAGGTAGAGAGGGAGTCACTTGTTTGTCGTGTACCCACTCGTATTCTTGAGCATGGTATAAAGCGACTCGGCACTAAAGTTATCAATCTTGTTAAGGTCCGATGAGGAGACGATTCAACATAGAGTACATGGGAGCCTGAGGAGAAGGTTCAAGCTACCAATCCTAAACACTTTTCTGCTACATTTCGATTTTAAATTAAATAGGTATAAGCCACTTATGTATTTAGGTTCTAGCTTAGTAAACCCCATAAGTAGGGACAATTAGATGTTAGGAATGACTGCGAATGTTTCACTAGGACATGTTTTGGATGACGACTCCTAATGGATGTATATATTAAATTAATCTTTGCGCACTTAGTAAAATATATTCTCAAGTTAGCATATACCCAAACCATCACTTGTTTTATTTTACGAAGTTACATTCATATGATTGCTAGATATGGATTAAATAGTTGCACATACATGTAGAATTTCTAGTATATTTACTTAGGATGTTGCATACATTTTGATACATGGCATAAGCACTTGCATTTCAGGAGGACGACAAAATCAGGTGACTGCCTAATTTTTGCATTAGCATAGGTTAATATGCATTCCATACATACATGTACACGTTGCATTAGAAATTAAATAAGGACAATAATTGCTAGTGGTTGAAGGATGAGTTGATGGATATAAGTTTAAATTCCATATGTACGAGTTGCATTTTTAACATCCTTGGAAATTTTGAGGATGAAATCCTTTCAAGGGGGAGAATGTAACACCTCAAAAATTTAGCCGAAAATTTAATAAAAGAATTAAAATTAAATATAACAAGGGAAATTTTTTTCCAAATGTCTGAATCTGTCTATGAAACTAGCACTGTTGCATTCATAGCGATTTTCTAGACAATTTTCATATATAATGTTTTGAAATCGGAGCTAGTATGAAAAAATTATTAATGGTTGAAAATCGCAGTCGAAGTTAATTAAACAATTAGTTAAGAAAAGAAATATTTAAATAGGGAAAGCCCCACCAATCGACATCAGTGGTTGGACCGGTCAACCTCTAGCGATCAGGCACTCTAAACTAAGCGGTCGGTCGGTCGTCGTTTTGGGCTAGGTTTGATTTGGCCGAACGACCTAGATTTTATGATATTATATCTAAAGGCTATGATTAGTTTCTACCCCTATAAATAGAACCCTTTGCTAATTGTCAAAACCTTAATTCATTAGCAGTACATCAAAACTCCGTCCTTCTAAAATATAAACCTTCTTTCCACTTGAATCAAAGTTTCTTAAAAACCAAACTAAAATTAAATTAGTCAGACTAAGGGATAAGAAATCAAATCAAATCATGGGGAGTTCCACACCAAGTGGAGTGAATTCTAAGCATACTAAGGAAGGTATAGCTCTTTAGTGGTGTATGGGTTCATAATTAATATAAGGACTTATATGTAATTTAGTTTATTGATATCCTATTTGATTTGGAATTGGTTTAGGTTAAATCAGAAATATTGTTTATCAAGCAATTGTAATAGATTGGCAATTGAATAAGAATACAACCTATTTGAATATGATTCTTGCCTAATCTAAATCTAGATAAAGTAAATCTGCTGGATAAAATTTGTTTTGGTTAAACACCCTTTTTCTTTGATGAATATAGACTGACATCTGTAAATTCTAAACCTAATTTAATTCGTTTTGATAACAAACATGCTTATGAAATTGTTATAAATTGTAATTGAAAACATTGTAGAATATAGACTGACAAAATAGGGTTCCCTGTAATTAATAGGTTACTGTAATTGAACATTTGCAATTAAGAGATAAGAATGAATAAATTAAACATAAAAATAAAAAATAACCACGACCGGTCGACAGGCTCACTGAAGCTGGTGGACTGCAAGCGGTCGACTGCTTCAATGACCAAAAGTCGACTGTTCAATGAATTCTGAGCGTAGTATGAACCTCGGCCTAAGACCTAAGTTATTAATTATCGTATATATGGATGTTAGTATAAATAGGGAAACAAGCTCCCTAGATTTGTGATTCTTGGACATTACATGACCGAATGAATGTTTGTGCAAGCAACACGGCCTAGGCACCGTTTTTCAGCGGGGTTGATTTTCGACTGGGTAATTTTATTGCAAATTGACTTACAAGAGGTTCTACATTGTACGCACATGTTGACAATGATGCTTGAAGAAGTGTGTGGCTAGCACTAACGGGGGTTCCTTGGTATGCACAGTGGTGTAGACGTGATACTGCGTTGTTGATGGATCTCGGTGCGGTATGATAAGAGGCGCTACATTACCATTGAGAGGTGGATATAGATGCAGATGACGTCTTCAATGCAAGTAAACATTGTGGGCTCCTCCTTAATGCGTGAATATGATACGTGTGGTCGTAATTTGGGATTGTACTCCTAAGGTGGATATTATAAGTAATCCTATGTTGGAGTAGTTCTAGTGGTTATTAGTCAATCCTTAGTTCATCTTGAGGTTCGATTAGTTGTTCGAACCTAAGTATAAGCCTTTACAAGATGTTAGTGCATGTGTATTAAGAACAATACCTCTTAGATTAACGAAACCTACCTTAGTAAGTAATTCACAAACACCAATGGAGTGCCCTAGGTCACACAGATTATTAATGAAGTTAATTGTATGTGATCCCCATATATTAATGACGTAACTCATTCACTAGATTTTTATCTACCCACTCCTTTCTTTTCTTTTTCCCCCAAATAAGAGGATAGTGCAGCAGGTGATAGGCCCAGAGATTAGTACGTGAAGAGGTGAGCTTGACATTGGAGTTGATCTTTATTTTATTCTCCATGTAACTATTTTTCATACTTAGCACTTATCAGACTATATGTTGTATTTTTGTATGCTTTGAATTTTGGCTACATATTGTTTTGAGTCTGTGTTTTCTGAGATATTTTCTTAGATAGGTAATTCTGTATTTATGTTTTATTTCCTTCTGCTATAAGGTCTAAAAGTGTAGAATGTCTTAGATTTATCCTTATGTCTTTAGTCTCTATAATGTTTAAAAAACCGATAGCTACTTCTTAGCACTGATGTGAGTTTGAAAGTCACCCTTGGCTTTGGATCCGTCTGTCGGGAGGTGGGGGTTGTCACACTATGAAGGAGGATGAAGGAAGAGGAAAGATTCAAACGAATGAACTAACGAAGAAGATATGTTTTACAGAGAGAATGAAAACCTTCCTTGTTCTTCTTTTAAAACCTTCCAATTTCATCCTTACATCAAATCTAAATTAGTATTTAGATCATTTCTTTCTTCCATATTGCCAACCATAAACTTTTCATATGTAGACCAAAAATCCCAAGGCATATTCAAGTATATTAATATATTTAAAGCATGTTTAAATATATATCAATATCGTATATCAATACGCGTATATATAACTTTTATATACACATCCAAATAATTACTAATAACACCCAAAACAACAGATAATTTAGTAACAGCAAAATAGGCACAGGGAAAAAGTTATAAAAAATTTAGTCTCAGAGACAGCAAATTTGTTTTTTAGTCTGAAGGACACTTTATAGTGTAAACAAAAAATGATAGTTGCAACTATCATTCTGTACTTTACACTATAAAGCATCCTTCAGACTAAAAAACAAACTTGTTGTCCCTGAGACTAAATTTTCTTGCAACTTATTCCTTGTGCCTAAAAACCCCATTTAATAATTAATATTTCTTGAATATTAATTAATTATAGCACTTTATAAACTAAATAAATCGGGTGGGTTTCGAAGAATTTACAAATGCAGTTGTGTGACTCGGATGATTAAATTCAGCCAGAGATTAATACTTAAACCTTCAAATATCAACATCCACACATCACCTTAGCTTGTGGTATGACATTTTGTTGAATTCATCGCTTACAGATTTTGTCGGTAAAATCCAATTTCACATTTTCCTTAGCGCTATCTTTTAGTAATGATTATTTATATTCCCTTCGACGATACTATATCACTTTAGGATATATGGAATCTAGTATTGGCCAAAATTCATTTATTATCCTCATTCCTCATGGTTAGTCCAAAAAAAATCCTTGATTCAATAACAGATTAAATATTAATCGTTATCCTAGCCAGAGATTTTGACTTTGACTACAGTTGATATGATACTAATCACATACAATTGAGGAGAATAATTTATATTGAATAACAATGATTCAACTTCAGAGCCAACTATAGTCGCTTAAATGATCACTATGCCATGATTTAACTATAATCAAAGTGGTGTTGTCACATTAAAGTTCCACAGTATTCTTAAGATGAGGGAATAGTGTAACATTGTCTTACCGAGTTTCCTATTTTATGTAGTTGATATGAACGAACATGAAACCTTAGACGAGTCAGTCTATAATTATCCAAAAACCACAAGTACATAACTCCTTCGTGCCCTAATAGCTATGAGTAATACACTATCGATCTATTGGAGAGCGTTTCGCACTCTAGTCTTGACAGATGAATTAATATCCTTTTATTGAAACATCTTGACTATGAATATTTAAAGCATTTTAATTTTTGATTAATTACGCATGATTTCCACTACAATCCCATAATATTTTATTTAAGGATATTCTCATTATACTGTAAGTTAATTGCTTAATTAATTATATCATAATGTAACAAAGTATATCTAGGAAAATAATACCATTACTACGAATAAGATTGACTAAAGAGTTATATATATATATAACAAATTACATAATTTCCCATAGGACATACCACTAAATCTTTCAATTTCCCACTTACACTTGGTGTCAATTATGGAATCTTAATCCCGTTCCTCATATCAGTTTAGAACTTATCGAGCTAGTCCCTAAGTGAACGGGTTTGTTATATTGTTCTACTCTTTACTCTATTAGCCAATATCTCTCTGTCGTTCATAAACTACCTTTATCATGTGGTACTTTTGGATGTTCAAAAATCTTGCAAGCCTAAGGCTCTTTTGCAACATGCATCATGGCATTGTTTTCACAAAATAATGTCAAGGGATTCTCAACATTTAGAGTCAACCCTAACTCGGTAATAAATTTGTGCATTTAGTTATACTATTTTGATTACGGAACTATTCAAGTTTATGTACTTTCCCTTTGGCTGAATCAGCCTCCACCTCCTATTTGAAACATTTCTAACTCCTTTATAAGGATATAAGATTGACAAACTATATTTGATATCACTTATGAAGTTTGAGTTCGAACATTCCTTTAAAAGGAGTTCATTGTTTTCATAAATAATTCTCTAGTATTTTGTTAATAATTGAGAATACTCTTAACTACCTTTTAATATTATTAAATCAAAATTTATATTCACTCAATGTACTAAATACATAAGCAAATTATGAACATAGAATATATGGTAATTCCTACTATCAATGCATAAGAATTCCATTACATACGCTCCATTTTAAACGTTTGAATATAGTGCATATGTATATCGTTTGGGACAATCCAACCATCCCTGCTTATAGTTCTAGAAATATTTTAGTATCTCGTATATGCTTTCTTACAAACACATGCTTCCTTGACATTATGAGTGATGATCAAACAATTTGATTCCTCCATCAAAATATGTGTTCAATTTTCGCTGCTTGCTGAACAATATTGGCTTATGAGTTCTTGGATCTTATCCAACACTTGCAGACTCAACTATCACTTTTCCCAATGTCGTGAGTTGGTTATCATGTGCTAACAGTCTATTTTTAGTCAGCATTTAGAATTTCTGTTCAACAAAGATGTACCAAAATTCAAGGTCATATGGGGGACAATTTTATGAGTAGAATCTGTATTAACCCAGGTACGTTTGACATGAATCTGCTATGCTAATTTCAACAATTGAAATTTACAAGGTTATTCTCATAATTTTTCTTACTATATTCCAGCTGCGTTGGTCTTCCTTTTCAAGATACACCTACGATCAATTGATCATATCCATTCTGGTACAATGATCAAAATCTTATTTTGGTAATGTACTTGTAATCTATTCCACATTTAAACATCATGCCATATGGTAGTCTACACTCTTTATGGCTTATTGGCAATCGAAGAGATTGTTATCACTAACGATCTTTTTACTTGATAGTTGATACTAATAAGAAACTCATAATTTTATCTTTAATGAGCAAGAATTCTTTTTAGATATTTTAGTGAGTCGTATCCACTCTAGGCTTGGTAAATTTCATTCAACTTATACAATCAGTTTCCATGTCAGAGTCTTTAGATCATGTCCAATACTTGCATATACCTGACAGAATTTTGAGTTCATGAAAATTATGTTCATAACTGTAACATACCTAGTTTAGACTATCCTAAATGCATATTTTTGAAATATACATGTAAATAATAAATGAAATTTTGGAAGGAAAATGATAGAAATTGGGAATTTATCATTTTGGAATATATAAATGAACATTTTCCTTACGTAGGGATTTTATAAAATAGAAGGGAAAATGAATATTTTGAAATGCGTAATATTATTTGTAAATAAAGTAAAATGAAATTTTATGAAATAAAGTTGGAATGAAGATAAAAATACGAACCGTGGATTTAGAATTTTATTTCATTTAAAGGTTAATGAATTTATTTATTTTAAATAGGAGATTGATAGAAATAGAATCTTTTTAGCAAAGCTAGCCGACATTTATAGTGGAACCTCCATATGTATAAAAGAATTTGAAAACGTTGTTCTAGAATATGAACTAGAACAACAAATAAAAGAAAAATAAAGAACACGAATTTACCAAAAATGCTAAACTACTAACTAATAAAATCCTAAGCTAGTCTCCCTCCGCTGTAGAAGAATCACTTCTGTAATTCGAAGATTTAGGCCCAATAACATGGTAATACCCATAGAAAAGAGTAGCCAATGAAGGAATAAGATCCACTAAATCAGAGCCGTAAAGAAATTTCCTATCCCGAGAGGAATCAGAGATAATAAAATGATTTAGATATCGTAACTGACCTATAACCGAGAGCACAAGGCCTTCACCCTCAACATGATAATATAACCTCCTTTCTTCATCATCTCCTCCAATAAACTTATAGAACCTACCACCTTTCGGGTCAAATCTTATTTTAGAAGGCTCATGAATCCAAGCCTGCTCAGACTAGGCCCAAAAGAAGTCATCCAATGAGGGAGCCAAATCCAAAAGACTTGCTAAGTTGACCACAACATCAACAGAGCAAACATCAATGAAAGGAGACACGAGCACAGGTGGCGAAATACAGAAGCATCAATAGAGCGAACAACAACAACATCAATAAGGGGAACGTCCATGACCTTAGGAATGATATCAAAAGATGAGAACACAGTAGCAGGGCTGACTTTTAGAACTCAATTCATTATTGGACGAGGAAGAGTGGTCCTAAGAGAAAGAGGGATAGGCCGGTCATCAGATCGTAGAGAAATGCATCAACAAGGTGACCAAATGTGTGACATGACGAGCAAATTTCCTACTTCCAACTATAATGAACATTAACAACTGAAACATGGCCATGAGTAAGTTGAACTGAGATCTTGGATGGAAGAGGCTAATCTGAAGTTACTTCAATGAGTTCCTTTGCATAAACAAATTTTCTTCAAGCAACACTATTTGCATCAAAACATTTGAGTTTACCAACTACACTCGCTAACCAATTCAACCCTATCATAGGCTGCAGCACAGAAGGAATACGAGAGAAGTGAGAGGAACAGGAATAGAGAGAATCTTCTCCTTTGCCTTGTCCACCGTCGGACTCTAAAGGGTAATAAAAAATGGTTGACCATCAATAATGGAAGGATCCGCCTCAAGCACTCGGAGCCTTTCTTCCTTTCTATAAAAATTTTAAAAAGAATAAGCTATTATCGAAGTGAACTTCTAGTCTACCACTTATTTTCCAGTGTTGACGGCAATGATCATCGGATTGCTTGATATGGAGGATTAGAGTTAAGGAAAAACCACACAAGATACTCCGACCAAAACGTAGCCCATGCTTCCTAACCTCTAATGGGGGAACCATCGCACCATCCACCTCCTCAATATCAAAATCATAAGGAGCATAATCACCCACGTTCCTCGTCATCACCCTAAAAAGCAACGTCCACTTGGGAGCAAACATTGGTGGAGATCCTAAAACTTTAACAGGTAAGTTGGAATGGTTTACTGCACTAGCTTTTGAAAAGACGTTCATATTAGCTATAGGTTTCTTATTGTCAAAAGATAAGCACCTTGCATGCATAGATTTGTACTCAAAAATTCAGGGTTGTTGCTTGCATTAACACATACATCCACATCAAGCCTTCCCAAGGCAACATCACCAATACCAGAATCTGCCCATTGGCTCAATATGTTTATAGCACCCAACAAAGGAGTCAGAGGGCTTACCTTACAAACCGCGGCAGCAGGCATAATAGATATTGGTGATCAATTCAGGTCATAGTTTTTCAAAGCAGTGTCAAGCTGAGCAAAAGTGTTAGACATTGACACATCTGGGACAAAGGCTCATGAGATGCAGATTTGAGTCGATGTAGTAAAATCCAATATCAAAATATTAAGGGGCGAAGATAAATACACTGGCGAGGACAGAACCAGATCTGAATGATTGGAAGAGATATTAAATGGTCGACCCAATCTAGTTGTGTAAGAAGGTAGAAATACCGATCTATTCATAGAAACCATGAGGAAGGAGAGGGACGGAAGATCGAGGATAGAGGACAGAGCAAAAAATCGGGTGGAGGGGTCGGAATAAGTGGAAGCAAAACGGAAAGAAGCAATGGTGTAAGAACAACATCCATTAATTGTCTAAGGAACAACAATTGCTAAAAATAGAATTTTTGAAAATAAAGTTTATATTTGTATAAATAAAAGGATATTAAATAAGAAATAGTGTAGAAAAATTATAAAGTGGAAACTATACGATACGAAAATTGCAAATTATATGTAGGTAATACTAAAAGAGTTTTGATAAATCAAAATGGAAATAGTGTCATTTTTCCTTTAAATAAGAAAACCCAAAATTTTAAGATAGTAAAAGAATTTATGATAAAAATATTATAATTAGTTTGGAATAATTATTTTTATATATGAAAAGGAGTTCTTGAATTTTCTATGAGAACTAAATAATTTTATATGGGTTTAAACATTGTTAAAATAAAAAAAATTGAAAGAAGGTTATTTTAACTAAATTTTGGGTTTGGGTTTAAATGATTATCGATATTGGCCTTAATAGAATAAGAGAAAAGGTAGTTTCCCCTTAGCAAACTCCTATATGTTCATTTTTATGTTCACTGAAAACAATTGTATGCCCTTCTTCCACTTTCCTTCTCAAAAACCCTATATCAAAATTTTGTCAAAATATAATCTAATAAAATCCCAAATTTCTTATAAAATCAAAGATTGTTTCTCAGACAATTCTACATCACCAGGAGCTCTCAATTTTAGATTTAGAGTGGTTTTGAGCATCTTAGTTTTGAGACAGCAAGGGGTTTTTAAGGAACAATGTGTTTTAAAGCTAGAGAAGGAGTTTCTGCTAGCTTCCGGGTCTAAGGTGAGTTAGATTAACTCACAATTATATCAAATTCGATGCATGAACAGTTAGAAAGTTATTTGTATTCTAGTTTAGATGAGTTGCTATTGCTTTGCTTAAGATTGGTTGTGCTATATGCTAAAAATATGTAATTACAAATGAAATGTTGTTCATTTGAAATTTGACTGCTATATGTTTATGTAATTGTGCATGTGGGGGTCTCGAGTAGTGTGAGATCATTGGAGGATGACTTAGGTCACCAGAACGTGGTCAGAAGTCATGAAATGGTCGAACCTAGAGGTGAAGTAGCTCCAGATTTCATGACCACCGGTCTACCGGTTGGCATGACCGGTCCACCAATGTCCTAGTTCTAGAGCTATTCAGCTCCATGCATATAAGAATGTTGTATATTTATTTTTATTTCTTAGCTTAATGTTTTTAGATATTTGGATTGATCTAATTTTTTTAGTTCCTATCCAATATGAATCCTTATTGAAATAAATTTAATTATTTAATGATTATTTTTATGCAATCTTATATATATATATACACAAATTTTTGAAGCTACTTCATTTGATTGAAATCTCTATAAATCATCATTAAAATTTATTATAGATCTGAAATATTGTTTTATTAAAATAGATTACACATTTATATTATACGAAAGTTTTCGAAAAATGAATTTTATTGAAAGTTAAAGAATTACTTAACCACCATCGAAAAGCAGTATATTCTATAGAAGTATTAGGAAAGCAAAAATATTTGTTAAAGATTGGGTGAACATAGAAGTCCTTTAAAATTAAAATTGCGAATTTTCAAGAATATTATAAGCATAGAACTTTTATAAATAGAACCGATAAAGGATATTTCCAAAAAGGAATTTCCCTTATAAAGTATATATTAGTTTGAAAGGTTTTTAAAGTATTTTCAATAGAGGATTTTAAGAGAATCTATTTTGAAGACAAGGCAAGTGTGTGAAATATTTGAATGAGTTTTATGGGTAGTAAAATATAAACCCATTTGTATGATTAAAGTTAAAACGATTTATGGCGATGTTTATGTGAAATTCTATATGATGAGGATTTGCGCAAATGTTTTAGTAACACCAAGCGGTATGGGATGTATGGTAGTACCGTTCCGGTTACTCTTTTGACCCTTATACGTAATATTTGATTTGCATGTGTTTTATTTCTATATAATGACAATACTGAATAAAAGATCAAAAATATCGAGTGATATAAGATGGTCGGTAATATTTCGCCAGTTTTTCTATTGACTCATACTATAAAATATTTATTGTTTTGGTAAGTGTTGTTTACAAGCTTTTAGCAAACGTTTGAATAATACTAAGCGGTATAGGATGCTCAAGTAACACTTGTTTGATTACTACGAGTGAGTAAATGTCACTTATATTTTTAGACGGGTTAGGTATTTCTGGGAAAAGTCACGTTGATTTTATTTTTGTTTGGGTTAGTAGTCGAGAGTTTCGCTTATCTAACGAATAAATACTTAGCTATTTTGAGATCTATGGAGTGTTCTCCAAGGGCTTATGCATTGAATATTTTAATGACTTTGATTATTTATTTAAGTTTGCATTTCTTGGTATATCCAAATAGCTCAATAGTCGAAAGTCCTTACTTCCATTAGGACTGTATGTCGAGATAATAAAATGGATATTATTTTTGGGTTTTTGTATTAACTGTGTTTTCTTTAGGTTCAACATTTCTTGATATCTCCAAAGAATTGACAATTAGAAGTTTCTGCTTCCAATTGGGCTAGAATTTGAGAAAATTAGTTTATTACTGTTAGTTTTTGTTATTTATTTGGGATTCTATATTTCTTAATATATATCTCAAGGCTTTATAGTCGGAAGCGTCTACTTCCATTTGGACTGTAAGTCGAGATTGATATCTTCGATATTGATTCTGGTATTGTGTACGAATTGTGGTTCAGATTTTATTTTGACTTTGATGAACATGTTGTTTGCTCATCCATATTATTTGGGATTTTGATGTATTTGATTGATATCACCCAAATTTATGTATGTTGTGATTCTTAACTGCTTATATGTATGTCAATGGTGATTGTTATTATGAGATTGCATGGTATACTATTATGATGTTATTCTAGATATTATATTATGACTTATACATGTGATACCTTCATATTACCCTACTTTACTATTATGTACTCATCTTTGAATTTAGGTATAGCCTGACACGTTTAATTTTATATATAATACTTAGGTCTGTTCGATGGTTTTTAGGTAAAGGGACACTTTGACTTTTGGAAGATTGGCATATTTTAGGAGGCAGCTTAGCATCAATTTTTGTCAATCTAAATGTGTATATATATTTATTTTAATGTGACTCTATGTATGTATTACGATATGTACTGATGATGTATTTTTTTCATGTCTCATGTGTATCTATGTATGTCATTTTGGTGGTGAGTTAGATACTCATGTGTAGATTCACTTTGTTATGTTATGTGATATTATCTTTTCTGTTACGACTTATGACTCTATGATCTTATTTTATACAGTGTATTGTTATGTCATATAAAACAAACATATTTATTGCTTTGTGCTAATATAGAGTACGTATATATGGGTATTTTTATGAGGTAAGAATACATATCCATGTTAGCCCTAGGGAGTATGCACGTGTGGTCGCTCTTAACAAGCATCATTCTCCATATTAACAGACAATATTATTCCATAATATAAATTTGGTGGTATGGGTATACAACTGGGGTGTTACAGCATGGTATCATAGCAAGTTAAGGATAATACAGAGTACATAAGATGTGTGTTTTTGCCTAGTGAGACATAGGGTCCATGTTCCTATGGTAGTAGGGTAGAGTAATAAGCTTGAGCTTAAAGTAAAATTTGGAAATATAAGATGATTACATGGGTAATCATCTGGGACGTACTTGTAGATTGTATGTTTTATATATGAAGCATTTTATATTGTGTTTCTAAATTCTAATCCCCACTTGTAGAAGTGAGACGATTGGTAGTAAAGGAATTGATGCTGATACCGAACCATCTAGTGGCTTCGGTAATAAGGGTGTTTATATGACAACCGTCAAGCTTTTGGAGTTAATGCGGAATGTTCAGGCATCCAACACCACTACTCCTCTGAATCCTCCTACACTAAGATCAGATTTTGCTAGCATGTGTAGTGATTTTGCCAACTTAGGGGGGAAGCCATTTAAGAGTTCTGAAAAGGTGAGTGGAATTCAAGCATGAATCAAGATGTGCGATCGTTTTTTTACTTGCATGGGAGTCATAGACCTATAGAGTGTCCATATAGCATCTAGTCAGATTCGAGATAGGGCTGTCGATTGGTGCGAATTGTTGAGAGTAGAGATAGATAAGGCTAAGTTGACTTTGAGTAAGTTTTTTCTCCGTTTTGAGCAGAAGTTTCTCCCAAAAGCCGAAAAGGCAGCTATGTCCCAAAAGATCGTGGATTTGAGGAAAGGTCAAATGGCAGTGGCCCAGCATGTAGCAACGTTTGAAGCCCTTTCCAAGTACATGGTTGATCTTATTATCACCCCACTTAAGTAGAATCAAGGATTTGTGCATGTGCTAAATGAGTCTTCGAGGAAGGCTCTACTCCTACAGTTAGAGGTTACCTTTGAGAAGTTGGTAGATAAAGCATTGAGGTTGGAAGAAGCAGAGTGGGACAGTTATGAGGAGACTTTGTAAGGCAAGAAGAGATTTGATAAGAATCACAAATTTCCTTTCAATAGGAAGAAGAAGACCTATTTTTAGAAAAAGCAAGCTAAGGTACAACACCGATTACTTCGAAGCAGGATAAGGATCATATTATTTGTTATAATTGTGGCGAGATTGGTAGATTTTCTAAGGAATGCATCAAGCCTAAGCAGTAAGTTGGCCCAAAGCATTGTAGGATTTGCAAAGAGATGGATCATTTTAGTTGTTTATGTCCAGTGGTGGAGAAGGGAAGGAAGAGTGGAAAGTTGAGTGTGATTGAGCCTTCTGGTGATGGTCCCTCCTAGTAGGAAGGGAAGTCCCTTATAATCATGGAAGGTTTTTTGCTTAATATTTTTATTCGGCGTCCTCCACGATATGAATACATCTTACTCCCTCGTATTAAAA
This sequence comes from Allium fistulosum, assembly GCA_030737815.1. Lineage (NCBI taxonomy): Eukaryota > Viridiplantae > Streptophyta > Magnoliopsida > Asparagales > Amaryllidaceae > Allium > Allium fistulosum. Next base: position 1,398,399,001 of record CM060902.1, read on the forward strand.
GTATCTTTCAATATTTTTGTTTGTTTGATTATTACATATTTCTTTTTAAAATCCCTTATTTTTGGACCTATTCTAGTGTAGGTTTGGTAGGAGATATCAATCAAAAGTATTAAACCCACTTTAATCTATATGTAGCCTAGTAGTGATAACTAGTGGTTTTTTAGTTTTGAGGGAACCACAAGGGGATTAAGAGTATTGTTTACTAAATATGTAAGATTAATATATATAAAGATTTAATATTTGATTGTTCGGATGCTTATATGCAAGATTAGATTGAATGATTTTGAATAGATGCTAAAGGTTGATATGTGGAATTTTATTAAAATATTTTAAATAAGAGTTTTATTAAGTACTAGAAATTCCTTACTGTTACCACTAATATTCGTTTCAACCTTGTTGAAACTAGGGAAAATACAAAAGAAGGATTTACAATGAGAGATAGCAATAACAAGACCTTTCGAAGGAGTCGAAGGGATGCATCTGCAAAAGATGAATGTTCTATAAGCTTTCGAAGAGGTCGAATGGTCACAAAGGCACCCTTCCGCTTCCATTGTTTCCTTTCAAAACAATAGCTTCCACACGCATGATGACATTTTGAATGAGTTAATGGACACCTTTCGAAGGCAACATATTGCAAGCCTTCACATACACGCCAAACCTTTTGAAACATTGGGTTTCGCCTTCATTCACATCCCATAGAAGAATATTTGGACAAAGCTGCTCCTTTGAAAGCAAAATCAGCCTTTTGAACCGGTCGAGACCATTCACAGTTACAAAGTAAAGCTCGTTTAAGTTCAACACACAAGAAAGTGTGGGTTTCGCATCAGTTAACATGTATGCCTTTGAAAGCCATCTTTCGCCCTTAAACTTTCTACTATGTTCTGACTCCTTTAAAGACACAGAGATGCAGCTATCAAAAGGGTCGAAAGCTCACATCTTTCTTACTGGTAAAAGCATAGTGGCACAAAGTGGAGAGCACACCTAACCCTTTCGACGAAGTCAAAAGCAATCAAGTTCTATTTTGAAGCAAAGAAGAAGGGCACCCAAGTTATAGCGGCAGCGAAAGGTCTTCAAGGTACTTCTTTCGACCAGGTCGAAAGGTCTTGTTCGAAAGGGTCAACCAGCGCTTGTAAATAAGACCCCAGGGGTCTTGTTTAGAGGATCCTAATTCATTCACTTGATTCTTCTACTTTCTTGAATTTAAAAACCCTAATTCTAAAATTAGATTAGGGATTTGACTACTTTGTATTATTTAAGCTACTAGTAATAAAGGAATATATTGCTCAAAGCAAGTTTATGGTATTCCTGGATATGATAACTGGTTCAGTGTTTTATATGGTTTCGATTATAGTCTGCATGTATCGACATAATCGAAAGGGTACCTTTCGAAGGTAAACAAAACTTCTCAACTGAGCAAAAAAACCCATAGACCATTAGGACCTAACCTCAATCCACCTAGACCACTTTGAAAGGAGGTTTTGAATGATTCCAAAACTAAATAAACTAGTTCAAAAGGTATTTCTGAAGAGGGGTACAGGTGTTTCGACCGTGTCAAAAGGTATTGGAAAGTATTGGAAAGGAGTTTTTAACTATCTTTACCTATTCGAAATTTATCAACTACCTTCATCTGTTCGAAGCAGGTTTCAAAAGAATCACTTATACTCTAAACTCAACTTTAGGATGTTGATAAGTTTTCTTGTTAACATTTTTGGCGCTAAAAGGAGGGATCGAACCTCCGACCTTAGGGTTGAACTTCCAGTTTTTATTTTTCTAACCCAATTCTATTCCAAGCTTACTTACATTAGATATTACATCACTATGTTTAGCAAAATAAAATGGTCCAAACAAGGATCCTCAGAGGCACATCTAATTGGATTCTCCCCAAGAACAACTAATGATTCTAGACTACATGTAGAGCAAATGTTGAGATTGGAAGCTCTAAGGATCATAAAGAAGAAGAGAGCTGAATCTTATGTTCCAGAGAAATGGAGTTTAAACCTTTTTCACATTGGCCTCATGCCTATCTTTGCCTTAGGGGGAACAAAGGACAAAAGTGACAATTTGTTTGGCCAAATGAAAAAGACAATTCAACTCTATACCAAAGGCACAATTTTTGAGTAGGGAATGATGGCTGATTACAACGCCTTTGCACAAAAATGGCATCGAGCAACAAGTGGGACATTGCCTACATGTGAGCTCTAAAATGTTTTGAAAAGGAAATTGGTCGTTGTAGGCGAAGCTTCAGAACCAAGTAATAAAAGATATAAAAACCATCCTCAAAAGACAAGCTTCAAGTCAAGACTTCCGAAGGAATGCAATCTGACTACGTCAATTGAGAATGTTTATTTGCTAACAAAGGAAGAACTTAACTATTGGCCATCACAGAAGAAAAAGCCTAAATATGGAAGGAATTGGGAGGATCCTATTACCACTATCACATGATGAATGGGCATGAGACAAAACAATGTAGGGCACTTGAAGGAATTTTGATTAGCTTCTTCAGACAAGGAAAAATCAAAGAATCTGTAAAGAGACCATAGTTGAATTTAATAAAGCACCATTTTACAAGAAAAATCTACATGGTTAGGAGTAGAATTCTCTTGCACTTGGAAATTACCTTAAACGGTCAAAGCCTTTGTCCGCGCCGAGTTGGCCAGGTCAAAGCGCCTCCTGGAGGGAGGTTAGAGCAAGTGTTTATCCGCGCCATGCTATGGCCAGGATAAAGCATCGACAAGGCCTTGCTCGCCCTATGCTATGTCTAGGTCAAGGCGCCTCCTGGAGGGATGTTAGAGTAAGCGTTTATCTGTGCCACGCTATGGCCAGGTTAAAGCATCGACAAGCCCTTGACTGCGCCACACTATGGCCAGATCAAGGCACCTCCTGGAGGAAGGACGGAGTAAGCCCTTGGTCCCGCCATGCTATGGCATGGCCAAGGCACAAAACAAGCCTTCAGTCCCCCCTATGAGGCCTGGTTGGAGCGCCTCTTGGAGGGAGGTTAGGTAAGTCCTTGGGTCCTGCTTGTGGATAAGCTAACCAAGTGTACTAGACAACAATGGACGAAGATGTCCAAGCCCGAGAAGTGGCATATAAAACAATGGACTAAGACGTCCAAGCCCGAGAAGCGACATATCAAACAACGGACTAAGACGTCCAAGCCCGAGAAGCGACATATCAAACAACGGACTAAGACGTCCCGGCCCGAGAAGTGGCATACCAAACAATGGACTAAGACGTCCGAGCCTAAGAAGTGGCATGTCAAAAAATGACAACATACAAAGCCTAAAGGGTAGCACATTTCAAGAGAATCAAAACCCAAAGAGCGGTGTAGAACAGAAGGCTTAAATAAGAATCTAAAGCCTCCGACTTATTCCCAAGAAGAGAATTTAGAACTTCACTTGTTAAAACCCAAATCTGGGTTTCGGGTCTTTTACTATTAATCCTTGGTCTTCATCATACCCGAATCTGGGTTTCAGAGCTATAACTATTAATTTATGACTTCACTCGTAAATGCCCGAATCTGGGCTTTAGACTTTTATTATGGACACCATTATTATGAATTTCTGATTATCATCCACTAATACCCGAATTTGGACTTTGGGTCTTTTAACTTTTAAATTTCATTCATCAATGCCTGAATCTAGGTTCCACAAATTGAGATTTCTATGAATTAAATTCGAGATCTATCTTACGAATGCTCGAATCAGGATCATTGGACTTCTACTACAAACTTTCAGAAGACGATTTCTGGACTTTTATTAAACAATTATTATTATCTTTATATTAGTAATTTCCAGAAGAGGAATTCCTGAACTTCTATAATTGAATCCGAAATTGGATTTCTGGCTCTCTATGTTTAAATTTTTGGAAGTTGAATTCCTCTCTTTCTCTTGTCATTACCAAAGATGGGTATCAAGAAATTCAACCGTATCCAATTATGGAACTACTTCTCACTTATTATCATCTGTTTACATAATGATCTATTAACTTCCACTAATAATGTTGATAACCTATTATATAGATTTTAAGTTATCAATAAGAATATTGTTTACCTTGTACTTTTCAGGGAAATGAGATCAGTAATGAAAACTAAATGGGCCAACAAATACAAAAACCATAATCCAAGTTATCAGAAAGTAGATTCAGAAACTACATTATAAGAAAAGACTACAGACCAGGTGATATTTACATAATTTACAAAATTATTTACAAATATACAGTACAAGCGTATATTTCACAAATCTTGAACAAATTTATCTAGATTTTGAGCAATTAATGGATCAACGATGTGACAGATTGCTATACAAAGAGTTCTTTAAGTTTTTTTCATTTTTCCTTATTTTGTTGACGTCATTAATAGATTCGATATGAGTCTTTAAAGCATGATTAAAAGCTTTGTTAGCACCTTTGACGGTTTTATTTTCCCTTTCTAAATCAGCAATACGCTTCTGGAGAAGATACTTTTTGTATTCCAGTTTTTATATTCTAGCTGCATACTGATTTGTACGCTGTGAATACCACGCTTTTTGTTGTTTATCAAAATATTTCATGATCTCAAATTTGACTTTCCTACACCATTCTCCTACTACCTTCTCGTCTAAACTAGGAGGTGGATTAGTTGTGGTAGGAAATTTTTGCATTGCAAGAGATGTAGACCTTGTTGATTTTACACAGATGAAGCGATGGGAGAAGACACTAAATCGTTATTTGGGATGTTGTTCCCCATGATGAACTCTAATGATTTACATTGAGCTTGACTGTCTTTTAACTTAATCTCCAAATCAATTATCTGCTGGAGAAGCTCAGACGTCTTATGATCAAAATCAATCGAAGGACTCGATCTAATTTGGCGCTTTAACAGGGAAATTATTTCATCCTTATTCTTGATATCCGCTTCAAGATTGGCAATTTGATCATTAAGGTTTCTGACAATTTTCTTTTGAAGCAAGTATCTCCTATGCCATTCCATTACATTCGCATTGGCTTAAAAGCGAGTAGATAAAGGATCCTTAAGTGAACGCCTCTTTTCAACATCTGCAATCGATCTATCTCTGATACTAATGAATTGAAATAAGTAATCCGATGAGAGTGGCGCGATAGCTAACTGTAAGTCCTATATAAACAAGTAAATAAAGTCAAGACTCAAATGACCGATCTCTATTATTACAACAATATAGATTACAAATCAAGAAGAAATAAAACAAAACGTACAATTCCATTGTTTTAATTAAACACTTTTTTATTACACTTAAAGTTGAGAAACATCATTTTTGACTTTGCTCAAGGAATTAGCTAAAATAGTAACTATTGAATTAAAAAAGGCAAGAGGTAATAACTGGAGGATATTTACTATAGTCCCATTCCCCGGTAGGAGGACTATCGCGACCACATTTTAATTTGGCATGATATGTTCGAATTTTCTTGAGAAGCTTTTCTTTTTCTTCACCGAGAAAATCAAAACGCAAGCGGGGCTATTCCATATAAAGTCTCTACAGGTCTCTAAGAAAGCAGTATCTGGCTAATTTTGAAGATTTCAAAAGCAAAGCCTTTTCTAAATAATCTCTTCTTAATTTGACGTATTTGCTTAAATAATCTCTAGAAACAGAGCTGCCTGAGATATGCTTATTCTATGATAACGTAATAATACACAACTAAGTACAAAAGGAAACTAATATAGGAAATTCGTATTACATAATTACAAATATTCATTTGGTTTATACAAAATCGATTTTTTGAATAACTCAGAAACAAATTTGTCCTTGTAATATTTATGTTTTTCAGGAGGCAACTCATGAGGAATTGACTTGACACGCGGTAAATTCCAAAAAGCCCCTGGATGTGGATCAGATCCAAATTAATCTAAATATCTCCTATGCAGATGCCTAAGTAGATCCTCACTAAAATCTCTCAAGTAAGAAAAATCGGCGGTCGAGTGTTTACAATAGGCTTTGTATAAGAAGTCTACTAGGATATCTCTTTCTGCAACCAACATCCAAAAGAGTGTAATTAATTTCCGATTCTCTTCCAAAAGTCCATCATATCGAAGGCGTGCCCTCTTTAGTTGGGGGAGACTTCCTGATCTTTGAAAGACACTAACACTGTAGCACTTTTATTAAGCCTATGATACTTGTCAGAGAGTGCGTTGTGTTCTTTTAATTGCTTATCTAACTCTCTATACAAACTATTTATTTCTGCTTGTTTTCTTTCAAGCTTTGTTTTATAAAGTTGGATAGATATCTTCTTTATCTAAAATAAAAAGATGCCAACTATTACTATCTTGGATGTGAAAGCCATTTGGACAAAAAATCCCATACTTCAGAAACAGGAACTGGAGTTTGCGGGACTTGTTTTTTCTCCCTTTGTTCTTCGACATCGATGTCGGCAGTTTCTTTATGAAGATCAGAGGGCTCGGGGAGTTCGCTTAGGCTTGCTTCACGATCGCAAGAATCGGGGTTAACTATTTCTGAGGCCCTAGGGATATCACCGCCATCTTTTTCAAGAGAATCAGTATGATTACCTCCGTTGCCACCTAAACCGGACCTTTATCTTCATCATCATCATTATCATCATCATTAACATCATCAGTATCGTCATCATTGCTGCCTTCTTCTGCGCCTACTACATCGTCATCACCTTCTTCATCAGAATCAGAGTCTACTTCGATAGAAGGGACTTCAAAAGATATGATTTTAACAGCATCAATCTCTTCTCTCTCAGGTACTTCAACTCCCTACTCCATTCCTTTGACCTTGTCTATAAATCTTTTGACTAGAGCAGGAATAAGTGAAGGGAAGCTCAAGTCGAGGCACTTTTCAATGTTGTCGGCGTAGGCGAGCATAAGGGCGTCCTCATAAGAGTTCACAATGATGTCTTCGAGGGAAGTATTCAGAAATTGTGACACCCTTTGCTTGGCTCCAAAAATAATTTTAACGGCTAACATTAAGGAATTTTTCTTTTTCTCTAGCTTCTTCCTTAGAGAGGATTGTTTGACCACCATTCGAGCCTTCTTTTCTTCAGATTCTTTCAAAGCCATTTTTATAGCCAAATTTTCATCGGCTAAGAGCTGTTTTGCTTTCCTCTCTTTAGAAATAATAGATTCTACTTGAGAAAGAGAGGCTCCCAATCTTTCTTGTTCCTTCACAACATTATTTTTACTAATAGAAAGGGAGATAATCTGACTATTCAAGTTTGAGATTTCCTCTTGACACCTGGATGTCACATCAGAAGATTTCAAAGCACTTTCTTGAAGGAAGAACCAGCTTTTAGAAATCTAAAAGGAAGATTACAACATGGATCAAAATTTAGTAAGAAATAATAATTTTTAAGGTTAAATAATATGGAACGTACCAGAAGTTGTTACTCTGTTAAAGATCGGCAATGACCTACTAGGTCAGGAACAAAAGAAGGTGGATGAATGGAAGTGAAAGACGAAGAATTCATGATGGATTGTACTATTCTCTCAAAATCATTAGAAGGAACTTGCATGTGGGTCTAGAAGGGTTCAACTCCTGAGAGGGAGTTGAAGTTCCCAAATCATTTTGCATCTGCTCGATGACATGAGAAGAATCAGAAACAAGAATGCAAGATATGGGATCATCCTTTGAGGGAGTTGTTTGGATCGATCAATAGGAGCTTCAAGAATAGGACTCTCTAAAGTTTTTCCCATGTCGACAGTTTCACCCTCTTTTGGTGGTGGAGAAGATTGGACGTCAACAATCTTAGTTTTCTTAAGAGTTAAGCCCGCTGCAGCCATCTCACCCAATTTTCTTTTGGCGATCATCTTCTACCTAGCGATGGCCTGAGTCAAGGATGATACACTAGATGTAGAAGTTGGGAGAATTGGGTCACTTATGATCAATTCGACTGGAGGAGCAGTTGCTGAAAAGTTGAAAAGTATAAGTTAGAAAAGTAATCTAAGAAGTAACACAAAAATAAATTGCAAGTACTATGCTTAAGCTTACTAGAATGATCTGTGCAAATTGGAGACATAGAAGAAAAGTTCTTGGGATCGCCCAAAGACAAAAAACGTTTGCTCCGGGAAGAATGTTGGATAAGAGGAGGTTGTGTAAGAACCCTTTTACTAGCAGGGAAAAGAGAATATTTTTGAAGATTGGATGGTGTCAGTAGTGTAAGCCAATTTCTGATCCTACTTGAAGTAGCAATCAACAGCTTTACAGTTCTTTTATCCTCATCATTAAGATCTTTAGTAGTAGGACCTGATAAAGAAGCGTAGATTAGCAAAAGAAAGTAATTGAATAAAGGTGAAGACTATGATCAACTTAAGAGGAGAGCAAAAGACTCCATTAATGTTCAGAAAACATTTGACGAAGAAAAAATGCATCTCCCGGTCTCTAATTTTATTTATCCCCTTTGAAATTAGTTTTTAGGGGGATTAGCTTTAAAAATATGGTTGTTTATATTGCTGAGTTTGACTAGGCGAACTAAATAACTGAGAACTTTAGCATTTAGTGAAGGAATGTCTGACCAGAGCCAAAAGTTCTAAGGAGAGAACGTATGTATAGACATTAGGTGATAACTAGATGGGTGCAATGCCCAGATGGGTCAGGAACTTAGATAAGAAATCTAGGAAGGGAAGGAAACCACCATGCCAAATATAAATGGCAGTATAAGCGAAGTACCCTTCGGGACGATTTTGAATGGTATCGCTATCGCTAGGGGGAATGGTTTCCATTCCAGCGATGCCAAAGTCGTTCAGAATGGCATTAACCTTATCCTGAGAAGATATCAAAGAATGTTTGGAGATGTCTTCAACCTTCTTTGAAGAAGATTCTACCTTTGGGGCCATATCGTTTACAGGTTTCTTGGAGACCTTTTTCAAGCTCATTATTCTTGAGGTGAAATCATTTCATTTAAAGTTATAATTTTTTTTATAATTAACACCTTTCAAAGATGTCAAAAAACCTACTGTAATGGTACAAATATCAACCAAGTATATAATTCAATATCCTTGAAGGGATATTAAAGTCAGTTTGGGTCATAAAATTCATTGGGCTTCCAATGATGTCGAAGCATTAGTTGGAATGAAAACACCTAAAAACACCCTTTGACAATGTCGAAAGCCCAGAGAAAATATTACTACTAAAAAGGAATAACTAACATTATATTAGTTGTTTTAATATATATACGTTAATAACATTTCCTAACTAAACCCAATAAACCCTTCGATAACATCACAACAACCAAATTTTGTTTAGCTAAAAGAATATGAATATTGTCGAAACACTATATTCCCCATAAGTCGAAAGACTTAGATTCAAGTGATTTTAATACAAATAAAAAGGCTTTGGAACGTTTTGATAATGTCTATAAAATGATAGTTATACTCCTATTAACTACAAAGGGTTTCTGTAAGGACCCGATTCTTCGACTTCCAAAAACCGACACTGATACGTCCACTGTATCAACTGCCGAGCAACGAATGCCGGAAAACCGAATTCTTAGGGTTTTAGAAAGAAGAAAACAGAAGAAAAGATAGAAGAAGAAGAAGAAAGAAGAACAACAGAACAACATCAGAATAGAAAGCAATATCAGAATCTCACATATCGCAGCGAAACAAAAATATAATAGATAAACAATAGTCTTTTAAAACAAAGAGCTATATCAGTTTATACATACATCAATCATCAGAGTCAATATACAACAATGGACAGTTATATAACTTGTCCTCATACAGAATACACAGCGGAATAAATAATATCGGATACAAATACTACGTCTCGTCATCCAGCTTATCTCCAAAGCTCCAGAATATCCAGAATATCCTGATAACATAACTCTAGGCTGTCCGTGTGGAAATTTGTGGGCACCCAGAGTTTAGAAAGGAACAATAAACTCCGAGTCAGTCATGGTGACTGGTGTGAAATCGTAAAATAGTTATTTTTCACAAAGAAAATAAAACAAATTCGCAATGCTTTTGAAAAATGAAACTACCATAAGACCTCCTGCCACACACACAATGCAAACGCAGAATTGGAGGAGATTTCTTCTTATGATAGTCAAAGATGCTTACTACGCAAAATCAAATCATTTTTTTAATATTATTATTAGTGCATAGTGTAGAAAACATTTCGAAAGTAGAATATAAATCTTAGCCAGCATAGACATTTCGAACTATGCCTACTATAGCTACCATCCAAACAGTGGGGCGCCAAGTGAATGATAGGTTCTACAACTAAAACCGTACAAGGCTCGTATTGTTTCTTTGGATTTCCAACAAATGGTCAGGCCAAGGAACTTCCTATGCCACGATGGGTACGTCCCTGGAATAGACGACCGAGAACCTAACCGGATCTCTGCCAACACAAGGCCGGGTTACCTCTGCAAAAATAGGTAACTACTGACACGCGTATGCCATCCCCCGATCGTCACCGATCTTCCCGAGGATCCCCGATTCGCAACAACCACAAAGTAATAAATTTGCAGCAACCACAGAGGTTAAGTATTTGGGCTCCATACCATGATACCACCTTTATCCAGAAGGAATGACATACACTAAGGGGCGCTACTCCCTAGAACCTTGCCGCATCCTTCCTGTTTCGACCATTTCCGGGGTGTGAGGCTCGATGAAGTCTCGTCCATAAAGCTACGCTTTCTACAAAGCCATGCTTCGGGTCAAACAAATGATCAACCTATGATCACAAAGATATAAGATCAAACAAATGATCATATCGCAAATGATCAAACACTGATCATTTCACAGCAACACTCAGTATGCCACGTTACCAAATTGGGAGTATATCGCTGATGAATTTCAACTACATAACCTCTGAGCTCGTACGTCTCAGAGAAGGGTGTTAAGCTAAGAGAATAAATTCTCCGCCACCAACAGATATGTATTTGAAAGAAATCAGCTTTATATCTCAATTTGTAACGTCAGACACACAATCCATACAAGTCTGTTCCGGGATCGAACAGAACCGAAGGCACTTCTCACGAAGCCCTTGCAATTCCGGATAATTTTCAATCACGTCTGGACTTCCCGTCACTAAGGGTGATAAAAACCTCTAAACCGGAGATCAGTCGACGTAGAGTAACTCGACGGTAATCCTTCCGTTTTCAAAAATATCCGGTCTTCAACACCGGTCTTCGAATGCAATTCATAACGACGTATCACATATTCGGAATGGGTTATACGACCCCATGGTCCTTTCCCGGCTAACCCGAATAGTGAGCGATTACTCAAAAATAAGTGTGGCATTCAAATTCATCCAATTCACAACAAATACCTATCTAAAGGTAATTATTGATAGTCGGTTATTTAACTATCAATAAAGATGCGCAACATCATCAGATTCCAAATAATTTTCCAAATTATTTATTTTCCAAAATATCTTTACTAGATATATAATTTCCACACTTAACCGTTTGAAAACAAATTTTCAAATATTCACTTTTCAATTTATCTTTAAAAGATAAAATTTCAAACCCTTCGTTTCATATTGGAAAAGCATTTCCATACTTATTTAATTATAAGTAATTCACAAATCTATTTATTTTCAACTTTTGAAAATATCCAATATACTTAAATCAAAATTAAGTATAATTCATTCTTTAAGGAAATCATTCTTTTAAGCACATTTATTTGAGTCAAAACTAATGTTACGTAAAACATCGTTACGACGACTCAAAATCACTAGTATAGGGATTCGAAATTAAGATAGGTATATAAATCCCAATACTACATAAAAACATTTCCTTTCGGAAATCATTTACTATAACAACAGTGTTATAGTCCATCATTTCCTTATATTTTCGAAAACGCCTATTTCAACAATGAACGTTGAAATCTATGCTTTCAATTCACAATACATTTTAAAACATCTTTAAAATGTTTAACTTCATTTTTAATATCACTTCTTCAAAAATGAATCCATTTTATTCAATAATATATTCACTGTCCAAAATCGTGAATATACTTCACTTAACCAAATTTCAATCTTTTCTACACATTTATTCCAAAGATAATTCGCTATCCAAAATCGCGAATATATCTTCTTTAATAACCTTCTATATTTAATTTATCAAATTCAATTGATTTCGAATTTATAAAACAACGCTTATAAATTTCATTTCTGTTTTATAACAACTTCGGTTTATAAATCTCCTTTTATTAATTTCTATAATACACTTATTAAAATAAGTGATTTCAGATTTATAAAACAACGTTTATAAATTCAACCTTATATTTCACAACAACTTTGATTTATAAATCCCCTTTATTAACAAGTTCGATCAATACTCCCTTTAAAGGCAAAAATCCAGTTTTATAAGTTAATTTCTTATAAATCTTCTATTCTGCACTTTTTTCATTTTATAACTTCACAATTTATAAATCTATAAATTTCATATCTTCACAATTTATAATTCTATAAATTTCATTCACTTACGAATTCCATTGATATTTCATTTTTAACACTTATAAAACTCGTTTTATGAGTCCAATACTTTTTTAATTTACAGATATCAATTGTTTAAGCCTTTTATATAAACCGTTTACAATAATTCAAAAAATCTACATTTAAACCATCTTATAAATCAATCAACTATTTACTTCAAAAATCGCTTTTCGATGATATTTCCCAAAGATCTTAATTTTTATAACTTTCAAAAATTTAAACGTTTATTTATTTAAAGTAAATCGATTCAAAAATTGAATAAAACGTCTACTTTCAAAAATCACTTCAAAATCCTTTTTAAAGTAAAAATCGTTATTTTTAAATTTCAAAATTTGAATCCGATGGTGCAACAGCATCAATTAGTCAATCATAACATTCAATATCATATATCAATATGATAACAGCATATACATCAATATCTGTAAATAAATAACTACTGGTGAGGAATCCAGTTGGATCCCTCCAACCTGTTTCCCTGCATCCACAGATGTTAGCACAATACCAATTCCACTTCGAGGTGGAATATCGCGGTATATAGGTTTTTATAAAAATAATCCGCTTACTAACGACGAAATAGGGTCTCATCCGCTATACGAGGCGGGAAATCAATCAATCCAATATATACATATGCCAATATGTATATATTGCTATATATATAGATATATCCTATTATATCTAATATCACATCCAATAGCAATCAATCAGTCAATAAATAACTGTAATATCAAATTTCATTTGAGTGAGAAAATCTCACCTTAGCTTTTTATTTTGCAATCCAATCCAATCCTTCTTTTGTTTTCTTGATTTAACCTTGTATAAATAAATTTATACAATTCATTAATATTCGAACAGTCGAATAAGTCAATTACCGTTTAATAGTCGAATTAACTGATAGTTTTATTTAAACCAATTCTCCTTTAAATAAATTTATTTGACTAATAATTTAAATTTAAAACTATATTCTCGTCAATAAAATATTTTTCTAGTTACCTAAAATAATTATATAGGTTAACCAAAAAATTTATCCATTATAATTTATTGTTTAAAAATCTACTATTTAGTTTAACTTATAAAATTTCCATTTTAAAAATATCCTTTAATGACTAAAATAAATTTAATAAGTAAATTTAATTATCTATCCACTAACATCATTATTTAAAGCAAACTAAAACTTTTATACTTATATATATATATTTTTTTATAACACTTACTGTATATAAATTTTCTCCTACCTATACATATATGTATATAAATTAAACAAAACTGTTTCTTTTTTTTTTCGAAACCTTACTCTAATTACTTCAATCTGCAGAGAAAGAAAAACTAATAACTTAGACTCGAAATTCAGATTACCTTAAATCGATCAAAGCTTTATCGATCAACCTGCCTAATCGCTGAGCCACCGTCCATCGCGACCTCCCAACCTAACAGCCCTAGCTTCGATCGCCTCGAGTGCTACGAACACCTCGCCCTTCCCCTCGTCTTCCAGCCGGCCTCGCGACCCATGCTTGAACTCGCGACGAATCGCCTCACGATCCCCCATCGCTCGATCTCGTGGTATGTTGAGGCCGCGATTTGAAGAATGAACGAATTCGTTCCTTTTAAAGAAGGAAGCGGCATTTTTTTTTGTTTCGTTTTAAATTTTTGAAGAGGAGATTTCTGCTCGGCCATTTATTTAGTTTTGATTTTGTCTTCAGCCCTTTGGTTTTTGAACGAGAGGAGTATTTTAAAATTAGAAGGAGGTATGGGCTACGTGATGAACTGCACGATGAATTCGTGGTCTCTGCGTGATTTTAGGCATGGATGAAGGAGATGTCGTGCTGCCATTTGACCAAGTTAAATAAATTTAAATTTAGATTGAAATTGAATTCAATTTAAATGTCAATGCGTTTAACCGCCGTACGGTCACATATTAACTCTGATTAATACGAAATTTGAAATCCGACAATAATTCAATATTTCGGACCTAATGGAACTGGTTTCGTCGAATTCCGAGACTATGTGAAAATTGACTATTTTTAAATATCGATTCGAACGATTTAATTTCAAAACTGAACAAATCATTTTTAAACTCGATTCTGAAGCTTTTGTTATCCTCAGTATTATCAATATGAATTTTAAAAGCTTTCGAAATATTTTTCTTCACTTAAAATTGAAGATTCAAATTTTCGTCCAACTTACAATAGATTAAATTTTATAATTTAATCACCAAATTCAAAGTTATATCGGGGATTCAAATTAAATCATCGTTCAAATATTTAAAATTAATTAAATATTTTAAATTTAATTTGTTTGAAATTCTGGGTCGTTACAAACTTCCCTCCTTAAAAGAATTTCGTCCCGAAATTACAAGTCAAGAAAAATGGTCCTTAACTCGTCTACTATTTTTCACAATCTAATAGTTTTATCAAATTTTCAAAACAAATCTTTCTACTAAAGATTCGTTATCAATTCAACTAACTTTCCAACTTAAATTATAAGTTTCAAACAATCATTGTTTCACTTCTCAATTCGAATTCAATTTTAAATTCAAATTTTAAAATTTCAAAATTTCTCAAAAATTTTCTAACACTCGGAATTTTTGAAAAATTTCGCCAGCGTCTCCTTTGCGCGGCTAGATCGGTACTACTACAAAACGTCCCTACGGACTCTCAGATTTCAAAAAGAAAAGAAAGAGCCAAGCGGCTAGACAAGAAATCAGCAAATCTCATATTTAAAATTCAAATACTTACCTTTTTCGAGCAATTCAAATTTATCTTCGAAATCAAATCCAATTCCTTTATAACACCTGTATATCCTACTAGCCATAATATCTAGTTACATATTCAAACCATTTTGCCAAATTTTATTACAAAATTTCTAATATCAACTTCTTATACCATTTCTAGTTTACTATTGAAGTTACATATTCATTTTCATTCAATTTTTACATTTCAAATTTATTTAAATTCAATTCACAATTCCAATCTAATTTGGATTCAGTTTACAATTTCAATTCTATTTGAATTCAATTTTATCTTCTATTCTGAATATTGAATTTTTTTATCGATTATCTTTAGTTCACTTCATTTGCAGTTGATTCCATTCAATTTATTCATTCACTAATTCATTTACATTAGACTGATTCAACATTTAATTAGTTCAATATCTTAATTCATTTATCAATCCAATTCAGATTCTCAATTTTTATTTAACTTTACCAAGGTCAAATTTCATCACTTAATCAGAATCACATTTCATTTTGCTTAATAAAATTGTTTAACCACTTTTAACAATTCGTTTCACTTCTATTTTCTCATTTTATAAGTTATATAACTTATATTCAAAAATTACCACTTGGATTTTTATTGATTCACTTATACTTACATTAATTTAACTTCATCTTTTAAGTTAGATTTATTATATCAAAATTCAAATTGTATAAGTTATCAACTTACAATATTTCATAAATATTTTTATATAGTATTCCAGAGTCTTTTTCAACCTTTCAAAACCATTTTGAAAACAATTCAAATTATCCTTTGAATTTTCTAAAACAAAAATCCAAATTTTCCAAACAACTTCCATTTAAAACAATTTGGCAGCAATTTCTCTTTTGGAAACCCAAAAATGAACATCGGTGATGCTGCAGTCATTACCGAAGTTATTTTCCAGCGACCGAAAAGAGTTTAGAGCTTTTCATTCTCTTCAAAATACTTTCCAAAACCTTTGAAATTCATTTTCAAATCAATAAGATTTAAACTTTCCAAATCTCCAAAATTTACAAATTCTTTTCAAAACATTTTCCAAAAACTTCTCTGGAATTCCGTTTCAAATTACAAATCACATTTATAATTTATATTCTCAAATTTCATTTGTATATGAATTCATTTCCTTATGCTTCAATTCGCATTTATAAATTTCATTTGTTAATTGAATTTATCTTCAATCTTTGGTTATTATTTTAATTTCTCATTCCATTTCATATAACAATGATAATAATTCAATGTTATTATTTCTTAACAACCAAACATCCATATACTATGATAATTCATAGAAAAATCATTTCTTTTCTATACAAAAATAGTTTTGGGTAAAATTATCTCATTTACCCTATTTTAAAAATCAATACTGTGTCGGTTTATCTTGTTTAAGAGTTTAGAAACCCCTATCGATTACAGTTAGCTAGACTGCACCGACCAGAATCCATAAACAATCAACCGATAAGTCAACACAATACAAAACAATTTCATATTCACTAACAAATACGCACTCGTATATATTATTACACTCAAACTCATTCTAGAGTACTGCTGACTCTATCTCTAATGAGTAACACCCAACATAGCAGGGTTGTCGCTTAACCATATGCTCTGATACCACGTTGTAAGGACCCGATTCTTCGACTTCCGAAAACCGACACCGATACGTCCACTGTATCAACTGCCGAGCAACGAATGCCGGAAAACCGAATTCTTAGGGTTTTAGAAAAAAGAAAACAGAAGAAAAGATAGAAGAAGAAGAAGAAAGAAGAACAACAGAACAACATCAGAATAGAAAGCAATATCAGAATCTCACATATCGCAGCGGAACAAAAATATAATAGATAAACACTAGTCTTTTAAAACAAAGAGCTATATCAGTTTATACATACATCAATCATCAGAGTCAATATACAATAATGGACAGTTATATAACTTGTCCTCATACAGAATACACAGCGGAATAAATAATATCGGATACAAATACTACGTCTCGTCATCCAGCTTATCTCCAAAGCTCCAGAATATCCAGAATATCCTGATAACATAACTTTAGGCTGCCCGTGTGGAAATTTGTGGGCACCCAGAGTTTAGAAGGGAACAATAAACTCCGAGTCAGTCATGGTGACTGGTGTGAGATCGTAAAACAGTTATTTTTCACAAAGAAAATAAAACAAATTCGCAATGCTTTTGAAAAATGAAACTACCATAAGACCTCCCGCCACACACACAATGCAAACGCAGAATTGGAGGAGATTTCTTCTTATGATAGTCAAAGATGCTTACTACGCAAAATCAAATCATTTTTTTTATATTATTATTAGTGCATAGTGTAGAAAACATTTCGAAAGTAGAATATAAATCTTAGCCAGCATAGACATTTCGAACTATGCCTACTATAGCTACCATCCAAACAGTGGGGCGCCAAGTGAATGATAGGTTCTACAACTAAAACCGTACAAGGCTCGTATTGTTTCTTTGGATTTCCAACAAATGGTCAGGCCAAGGAACTTCCTATGCCACGATGGGTACGTCCCTGGAATAGACGACCGAGAACCTAACCGGATCTCTGCCAACACAAGGCCGGGTTACCTCTGCAAAAATAGGTAACTACTGACACGCGTATGCCATCCCCCGATCGTCACCGATCTTCCCGAGGATCCCCGATTCGCAACAACCACAAAGTAATAAATTTGCAGCAACCACAGAGGTTAAGTATTTGGGCTCCATACCATGATACCACCTTTATCCAGAAGGAATGACATACACTAAGGGGCGCTACTCCCTAGAACCTTGCCGCATCCTTCCTGTTTCGACCATTTCCGGGGTGTGAGGCTCGATGAAGTCTCGTCCATAAAGCTACGCTTTCTACAAAGCCATGCTTCGGGTCAAACAAATGATCAACCTATGATCACAAAGATATAAGATCAAACAAATGATCATATCGCAAATGATCAAACACTGATCATTTCACAGCAACACTCAGTATGCCACGTTACCAAATTTGGAGTATATCGCTGATGAATTTCAACTACATAACCTCTGAGCTCGTACGTCTCAGAGAAGGGTGTTAAGCTAAGAGAATAAATTCTCCGCCACCAACAGATATGTATTTGAAAGAAATCAGCTTTATATCTCAATTTCTAACATCAGACACACAATCCATACAAGTCTGTTCCGGGATCGAACAGAACCGAAGGCACTTCTCACGAAGCCCTTGCAATTCCGGATAATTTTCAATCACGTCTGGACTTCCCGTCACTAAGGGTGATAAAAACCTCTAAACCGGAGATCAGCCGATGTAGAGTAACTCGACGGTAATCCTTCCGTTTTCAAAAATATCCGGTCTTCAACACCGGTCTTCGAATGCAATTCATAACGACGTATCACATATTCGGAATGGGTTATACGACCCCATGGTCCTTTCCCGGCTAACCCGAATAGTGAGCGATTACTCAAAAATAAGTGTGGCATTCAAATTCATCCAATTCACAACAAATACCTATTTAAAGGTAATTATTGATAGTCGGTTATTTAACTATCAATAAAGATGCGCAACATCATCAGATTCCAAATAATTTTCCAAATTATTTATTTTCCAAAATATCTTTACTAGATATATAATTTCCACACTTAACCGTTTGAAAACAAATTTTCAAATATTCACTTTTCAATTTATCTTTAAAAGATAAAATTTCAAACCCTTCGTTTCATAATGGAAAAGCATTTCCATACTTATTTAATTATAAGTAATTCACAAATCTATTTATTTTCAACTTTTGAAAATATCCAATATACTTAAATCAAAATTAAGTATAATTCATTCTTTAAGGAAATCATTCTTTTAAGCACATTTATTTGAGTCAAAACGAATGTTACGTAAAACATCGTTACGACGACTCAAAATCACTAGTATAGGGATTCGAAATTAAGATAGGTATATAAATCCCAATACTACATAAAAACATTTCCTTTCGGAAATCATTTACTATAACAACAGTGTTATAGTCCATCATTTCCTTATATTTTCGAAAACGCCTATTTCAACAATGAACGTTGAAATCTATGCTTTCAATTCACAATACATTTTAAAACATCTTTAAAATGTTTAACTTCATTTTTAATATCACTTCTTCAAAAATGAATCCATTTTATTCAATAATATATTCACTGTCCAAAATCGTGAATATACTTCACTTAACCAAATTTCAATCTTTTCTACACATTTATTCCAAAGATAATTCGCTATCCAAAATCGCGAATATATCTTCTTTAATAACCTTCTATATTTAATTTATCAAATTCAATTGATTTCGAATTTATAAAACAACGCTTATAAATTCCATTTCTGTTTTATAACAACTTCGGTTTATAAATCTCCTTTTATTAATTTCTATAATACACTTATTAAAATAAGTGATTTCAGATTTATAAAACAATGTTTATAAATTCAACCTTATATTTCACAACAACTTTGATTTATAAATCCCCTTTATTAACAAGTTCGATCAATACTCCCTTTAAAGGCAAAAATCCAGTTTTATAAGTTAATTTCTTATAAATCTTCTATTGTGCACTTTTTTTCATTTTATAACTTCACAATTTATAAATCTATAAATTTCATATCTTCACAATTTATAATTCTATAAATTTCATTCACTTACGAATTCCATTGATATTTCATTTTTAACACTTATAAAACTCGTTTTATGAGTCCAATACTTTTTTAATTTACAGATATCAATTGTTTAAGCCTTTTATATAAACCGTTTACAATAATTCAAAAAATCTACATTTAAACCATCTTATAAATCAATCAACTATTTACTTCAAAAATCGCTTTTCGGTGATATTTCCCAAAGATCTTAATTTTTATAACTTTCAAAAATTTAAACGTTTATTTATTTAAAGTAAATCGATTTAAAAATTGAATAAAACGTCTACTTTCAAAAATCACTTCAAAATCCTTTTTAAAGTAAAAATCGTTATTTTTAAATTTCAAAATTTGAATCCGATGGTGCAACAGCATCAATTAGTCAATCATAACATTCAATATCATATATCAATATGATAACAACATATACATCAATATCTGTAAATAAATAACTACTGGTGAGGAATCCAGTTGGATCCCTCCAACCTGTTTCCCTGCATCCACAGATGTTAGCACAATACCAATTCCACTTCGAGGTGGAATATCGCGGTATATAGGTTTTTATAAAAATAATCCGCTTACTAACGGCGAAATAGGGTCTCATCCGCTATACGAGGCGGGAAATCAATCAATCCAATATATACATATGCCAATATGTATATATTGCTATATATATAGATATATCCTATTATATCTAATATCACATCCAATAGCAATCAATCAGTCAATAAATAACTGTAATATCAAATTTCATTTGAGTGAGAAAATCACACCTTAGCTTTTTATTTTGCAATCCAATCCAATCCTTCTTTTGTTTTCTTGATTTAACCTTGTATAAATAAATTTATACAATTCATTAATATTCGAACAGTCGAATAAGTCAATTACCGTTTAATAGTCGAATTAACTGATAGTTTTATTTAAACCAATTCTCCTTTAAATAAATTTATTTGACTAATAATTTAAATTTAAAACTATATTCTCGTCAATAAAATATTTTTCTAGTTACCTAAAATAATTATATAGGTTAACCAAAAAATTTATCCATTATAATTTATTGTTTAAAAAACTACTATTTAGTTTAACTTATAAAATTTCCATTTTAAAAATATCCTTTAATGACTAAAATAAATTTAATAAGTAAATTTAATTATCTATCCACTAACATCATTATTTAAAGCAAACTAAAACTTTTATACTTATATATATATATATTTTTATAACACTTACTGTATATAAATTTTCTCCTGCCTATACATATATGTATATAAATTAAACAAAACTGTTTCTTTTTTTCTCGAAACCTTACTCTAATTACTTCAATCTGCAGAGAAAGAAAAACTAATAACTTAGACTTGAAATTCAGATTACCTTAAATCGATCAAAGCTTTATCGATCAACCTGCCTAATCGATGAGCCACCGTCCATCGCGACCTCCCAACCTAACAGCCCTAGCTTCGATCGCCTCGCGTGCTACGAACGCCTCGCCCTTCCCTCGTCTTCCAGCCGGCCTCGCGACCCATGCTTGAACTCGCGACGAATCGCCTCACGATCCCCCATCGCTCGATCTCGCGGTATGTTGAGGTCGCGATTTGAAGAATGAACGAATTCGTTCGTTTTAAAGAAGGAAGTGGCCTTTTTT
Source organism: Allium fistulosum (assembly GCA_030737815.1). Lineage (NCBI taxonomy): Eukaryota > Viridiplantae > Streptophyta > Magnoliopsida > Asparagales > Amaryllidaceae > Allium > Allium fistulosum. The sequence continues at coordinate 1,398,420,451 of CM060902.1, forward strand.
TTGTTTCGTTTTAAATTTTTGAAGAGGAGATTTCTGCTCGGCCATTTTTTTTTGATTTTGTCTTCAGCCCTTTGGTTTTTGAACGAGAGGAGTATTTTAAAATTAGAAGGAGGTATGGGCTACGTGATGAACTGCACGATGAATTCGTGGTCTCTGCGTGATTTTAGGCATGGATGAAGGAGATGTCGTGCTGCCATTTGACCAAGTTAAATAAATTTAAATTTAGATTTAAATTGAATTCAATTTAAATTTCAATGCGTTTAACCGCCGTACGGTCACATATTAACTCCGATTAATACGAAATTTGAAATCCGACAATAATTCAATATTTCGGACCTAATGGAACTGGTTTCGTCGAATTCCGAGACTGTGTGAAAATTGACTATTTTTAAATATCGATTCGAAAGATTTAATTTCAAAACTGAACAAATCATTTTTAAACTCGATTTTGAAGCTTCTGTTATCCTCAGTATTATCAATATGAATTTTAAAAGCTTTCGAAATATTTTTCTTCACTTAAAATTCAAGATTCAAATTTTCGTCCAACTTACAATAGATTAAATTTTATAATTTAATCACCAAATTCAAAGTTATATCGGGGATTCAAATTAAATCATCGTTCAAATATTTAAAATTAATTAAATATTTTAAATTTAATTTGTTTGAAATTCCGGGTCGTTACAGTTTCTAGTAAGTCGAAAGGGTGTAAGGTTTCAAGAGCATACAAACAACTAGAATCGTTTCAATATGAGAGGTTTTGATCAAGTCGAAAGGCTTGATTCGGTCGTCAACTTAAACAAAATATGCTATTCTCAATCCAATTTATGAATAAGAGGTGTAAGTTTCTAACTTTCAACGCCTTCTAGAATAAATCAAAATCGAGCCTGAATCCAATGACAGGTTAAATCCCCATTTATATATAAGAGGTTTCGAAACCTATAGAATAAAATTAGGCTTTTGAAAGTATATATTATGTGACCATTGAATGAAACACATCAAGCTAACTTCTACGAAAGGTGGCAGAATATAATGAAACATGTTTCTGCTTTTGAAGAAGTCCACTTCATCTTGGCTATATCAACCCCTTTGAAAGGATTAATTAAAAGATAGATACTAGACCTCCTTTCGATCCCTTCGAAAGAGGTTGAAGAAGCAAAGCGGAAGAAGCCTCCTCAACTCCTTTCAAAGGGGTAAAAAAGTAAAATTACAATATCAAGTTATGATTCGTACAACTTAATCTTCTCTATGAAGCTACCGAATAATCTTTTTTCCTTCCCTAATTTAATTTTCAATCCAATACTTCAAGAATCCAATGATTGAATTGAGTTGAGCAAGAATTTACACCCAACAACAACAAAAACCCCAAATTCAAGATTAAAGCATAAAAAAGAGTTTGAATTGAGTGTAATATAGTTTGAGCTTGGGTTCATACGTAGCTATAACAAATAGTCCCCAAATCTGACAAATTTGAATTCCAACTCAAAATTGATACCTTAAAATCGAATGAAATAAACATATAAATAAATCTAAAGGATAATTTCATGTAAACCAAAAAATCGAATCATCTTTACAAAATTAAAACAGTAATACAACTTCAAACCCAATGAATTTTAAAACCAGAATTTAGCATGGTGAATCAGTTTGAAAAAATTAATAATAAAATAAGATAATGAGGGTTTACCTTGAATCCAAGCTTTTGTTTACTAGAAATAGGAATTTGTAAAGACATTGAAAGTTTTGATTCTTGCTATAAGTTTTTAATCGCAGGTAAATGAAAAGGGGAAGAAAAAAGCGTGATTTATAAGAAAAGTCAGCATGAAGGACAAACTGTGCGTTCAAATTTAAATGAACGGCCAGGATTTATGTAAGAATATGAAAAGGCGGTAAATCTCTATGCTAAAATAAAATAAGGGTATCGAAGTAGTTGACATGAAAAGTCAAAAGGCATCCCTTCGCAAGGGGGGGCAAGTGTTACCACCAATATTCGCTTCAACCTTGTCGAAACCAGGGAAAATACAAAAGAAAGATTTACAAAGAGAGTTAGTAATAACAAGACCTTTTGAAGGAGTCGAAGGGATGCATTTGCAAAAGATGAGTGTTCTATAAGCTTTTGAAGAGGTCGAAAGGTGTCAAATGCACCCTTTCGCTTCCATTGTTTCCTTTTGAAACAATAGCTTTTGCATGACATTCTGAATGAGTTAATGGACACCTTTTGAAGGCAACAGATTGCAAGCCTTCACATACGCGCCAAAACTTTCGAAACACTGGGTTTCACCTTCATTCACATCCCACAGAAGAATATTTGGACAAAGCTACCCCTTTGAAAGCAAAATCAGCCTTTCGAACCAGTCGAGACCATTCACAGTTACAAAGTAGACTCGTTTAAGTTCAACACACAAGAAATTAGAGGTTTCTCTCAGTTAACATGTATGCCTTCGAAATCTATCTTTCGCCCTTAAACTTTCTGCTATGTTCCGACTCCTTTAAAAACACAGGGATGCACCTATTGATAGGGTCGAAAGCTCACATCTTTCTTACTCGCAAAAGCATAGTCGCACAAAGTGGAGAGCACACCTAACCCTTTCGACGAGGTCAAAAGCAATCAAGTTCTATTTTGAAGCAAAGAAGAAGGGCGCCTAAGTTTTAGTAGCAACGAAAGGTCTTCAAGGTACTTCTTTCGACCAGGTCGAAAGGTCTTGTTCGGAAGGGTCAACTAGCGCATATAAATAAGACCCCAGGGGCCTTGTTTAGGGGATCCAAATTCATTCACTTGATTCTTGTACTTTCATGAATTTAAAAACCCTAGTTCTAAAATTAGATTGGGGATACTTTGTATTACTTAAGCTACTAGCAATAAAGGAATATATTATTCAAAGCAAGTATATGGTATTCCTGGATATGAAAACTGATTCGGTGTTTTATATGGTTTCGATTATAGTCTGAATGTATCGACATAATCGATAGGCTACCATTCGAGGGTGAACGAAACTTCTCAACTCAGCAAAAAAAACCTTAGACCATTAGGACCTAACCTTAATCCACCTAGACCACTTCGAAAGGAGGTTTCGAAAGATTCCTAAACTAACTAAACTAGTTCGAAAGGTATTTCTGAAGACGGGTACAAGTGTTTTGACCGTGTCGAAAGGTATTGAAAAGGAGTTTATTTAACTATCTTTACCTATTCGAAAGGTATCGACTACCTTCATCTGTCCGAAGGGGGGTTTCAAAAGAATCACTTATACTCTAAACTCAACTTTGGGTCGTTGACAGGTTTTGTTGTTAACACATACATATCTATATATCTAATTAAAGGAAATTTTTCTAATTAATTGTGTTAATCTATCCATAGAGTGATTTAAGAATTATAGCTGACGCGTCTGATCAACGTTATCTATAGGGATTCCTAAACTCTTATACGTAGAGTATGACACAGCCTTTTTGAAAAATGATTTATGATTTGAAAATTATTATTTTTCTTACTGTCTTTAATAATTATTATTATACTTGTGTGCCAACGCTGTCGCTACTGAGAATTACGATGAAGTTGAGTTCGTCGGCGTGACAGTGTAGATATTTGAATATGATCTATAGTGCAGCCAAATAGATGAGATAAATCACTTAAGGTCATGGCATGGCAATGTTTAATATATATACATATATATACATATACATATATATATATATATATATCTGCGTACATATTGTCATTTGGATTAGGGTTTTGTTACTTGATTATATAGTTTAGAAATATTATTAAAGTGAATTTTTGTTAAAAAAATATCGAATAAGTATGTTTTGAAATTAGAAATTCTAACTGGGTAGTTGTTTTGTTATCGAGGAAGTTCATCTTTTAAAAGATTGATTAATATTCGATTTGATAGGAAGAAGTTATTCGAAGGAGAGGCGTAAGTCGAATTATCAAATATTCTAGACTATAGTTTAAGCTTTGATTTATTTCTATTTGTGTGTGTAAATGTAAATGGATGTAGTGGTTAGAAGAAATAAGTGTATTACGAATTTTCCTTAAGGGGAAATTGTGTGAACCTAATTTTCATAAGGGAGGAGTTTACAACAACCCTGGTTAAGACACTCAGTAAATATTTTTGAAATATACATATAAATGATAAATGAATTTTTGGAGGGTAAATGGTAGAAATTAGGGATATTTGTGTTTGGAATGTATAAAAAAACATTTTACTTAAGTGGGGACTTTTAATATAAAAGGGAAAATGAATATTTTTAATGGGTAATATTCTTTTCAAATAAAGTAAATGGAATTTTATAAAATAAATTTGAAATGAAGATAAAAATGAGAACCATGGATATAATTTTTTTTGATTTAATCCATGAAGGTTAATAAATTTATTTATTTCAAATGGGAGATTGATAGAAATAGAAATTTTGAAAAAAAATTAATTTTTTATAAATAAGAAATATTGTAGAAAAAATTAAAAAGTGGAAATTATATGATACAAAAAGTGTATATTATATTTTTTTAATGTTAAAAGAAGAGTTTTGATAATTCAAAATGGAAATAGTGTTATTTTTCTTTTTAATAAGAAAAGCCATTTTATCAATAAAGATAAAGTAAAATGTATAATAGAAATATTATAATTAGTTTGGAATAATTATTTTTATATATGAAAATGAGTTCTTAAATTTTCTACGAGAATTAAATAATTCTATAAGGGTTTAAACATTGTTAAAAATAAATAAAATAAAACGATGGCTATTTTAATTAATTTTTGTTTTAGGTTTAATTAGTTACCTATATTGGCCCTAGAATAAGAGAAAGGTAGTTTCCCCTTAGCAACTCCTCTATGTTCATTTTTTTGTTTATTGAAACAAATGCAAGTACTTCTTCCTCTTTCCATCTCAAAAACCATAGATAAAAAAAATTCAAAATAAAATCCCATAAATTTTTATACATCAAAGATCGTCTCTCAGCCAATTCGACATCTCTAGGAGCTCTTATTTTCAGTTTTGGAGTGGTTTTAGGCACCTCAATTTTTTGGGGCAGCAAGGGTTTCGAAGGAGCAATGGGTTTTGAAGCCATATGAGGAATTTTTATCTAGCTTTTGAGGTCTAAGGTGAGTTAGATCAACTCATAACTATATCAAGTTTGATGCATGCACTGTTATAATGTTATTTGTATTCTAGTTTGGATGAATTCCTATTGCTTTGCTTAAGATTGATTGTTCTATATGCTAATATATGTAATTGCAAATAGAATGTTTTCCATTTGAATTTGAATGCTATACGTTTATTTATTGGAGCGTTCAAGGGTCTGGATTAGTCTAAGATCGTTAGAGAATGACTCAGGTCGCCAGAACATGGTTTGAAGTTATGAAATGGTGTCGAATCTATATCTAAAATAGCTCTAGATTTCATGACTATCCGCCCACCAGCCGGGATGACCGGTCTATCGGTGGCCTAGGTTTAGAGCTATTCAGCTCCAAGCATATAAGAATGTTGTATATTTATTTTTATTTCTTAGCTTAATGTATTTAATTGTTTTGATTGTTCTGAAATTTAGTTTTATTAATTCCTGCACCTTAGTAAATCCTTATTGAAATAATTATAATTAGTTAATGACTATTTTGTGAAATCTTATTTATTATATATATGTATGTATGTATGTATGTATGTATGTATGTGTTGATTTATATAAATTTTCAAATATATTTTATTTGATTGAAATCTCTGTAACTTATCGTTAAAATTTATTATAAATCTAAAATTTTGTTTAATTAAAATAGATTACTACTTTATATTTTATAAATGTTTTTGAAAAGGGATTTTACTTGAAAATAAAGAATTACCTAACCACCATCGAAAAGAAGTATAGTTTATAGAAGTATTTGGAAAGAAAATATATTTGTGGAAGGTTGGGTGGAAATGGAAGTTCTTTAAAATAAAAATTAGCGAATTTTCAAGAATATTAGAAGTATGGAACTTCTATAAATAGAAATGAAGAGTTTTCAATATTTCCAAAAAGGAATTTCTCTTATAAAGTATATGTATTATTTAGAAAGGTTCTGAAAGTATTTTCAAATGGGGATTATAAGAGAAACCATTTTGAAGACAAGGCAAGTTTGTGAAATAATTGAATGAGTTTTATGAGTAGTAAACTGTAAACCCCTTTGTATAATTAAAGTTAAAACGATTTAGGGGGATATTTATGTGAAATTCTATATGATGAGGATTTTGAGTAAACGTTTTGGTAATACCAAGCAGCATGCGATGTTTGGTAGTACCTTTCTGATTACTCGTTTAACCCATTATACAAAATATTTGATTTGTATTGTGTTTTATTTCTATATTGACAATGTTGAATAAACAGTTTAGTAAAACCGGGTGGTATGAGGCGGTCGGCAATATTTTTTTGGTTATTCTGATGGCCCATACTATAAAATATTTATTATTCTGGTAAATGCAGTTTATAAAATATTAGTAAATGTTTGAGTAATACTGAGTGGTATGGAACACTCAGGTAATACTTGTTCGATTGCTACAAGTTGGTAAATGTCACTTATATTTTCAAATGGGTTAGGCATTTTTGGAAATAAATCGTGTAGAGGTTATTGTTTTTTGGGTTAGTAGTTGAGAGTTTCACCTCTTTAAGGACTACATACTAAGCCATTTTGAAATTTATGGAGTGTTCTCATAAAGATTATTGAGAGTTAGTGTTCTCTTAGACTAGAAGTCGAGAATATTTATTTATATATTTTGTAGTTAGTTTTGGTCTTTCCTAGGACTTGGGAGTCAAGGGTTTCTATTCTTATTAGGGCTTACCGAGTTGAGAGAATTATTTCGTGTTGAGAATCTACGTTATTGGGTCCACACCACTACTTCGATCACGTGAATAAGGCCTCCAGATTTTCTAGTATCCATCCTAACAGGCTGATTACCGGGTTGCACCCCGGATCCGTAATATCAATTTTAAAGTTTTATAGGCTAAGATTTATTACTCTTATAAGAGCAAATGCAACGATGTCACTTAAGGCTAATAATCTGTTGGTAAGGATGAGTAGAAGAAGTGTTGCGACATATTTCTGACATGTAGATGGTCAATTATGGCTTACGACTCTAGAAGTAACTAAGGGACCGTACGAAATAGGTTCGCGACCATTAGCGTTTCCTTAAGCATTACTCATTGTTTGTCAATCTCCTTTACGGTATGTAAGGTGGGTTCATTTTATTAGCTTATTGATTTGTAACTGCATTAGAGAGATGATTATCATTATCATTGATTATTTTTGACGTTTGATACTTGCAATGTGCTCGTTTGTCATTTTGGTTAGCCAAACCCAAAGACCAACTAAAAAGCTCGTCTATTATCTGACATTAGGAACTTACTATGTGCTCGTTTTTCATAATCTCATAAGAGCCCATGGTTGAGATATACTTTTGTACAATTTATTGATTCTCTCATAGGACTATTCAATTTGGAGTTTTGCCTCTTTAAGGATCGTGCATCGAGTTAAATTGTTTTATGCATTGAATGTCTTAGTCACTTTGATTATTTATTTGAGTTTGCATTTCTTGATATCTCCAAGGGCTCATCAATCAGAAGTCCTCACTTCTATTATGATTATAAGTTGAGATGATAAACTGGATATTGTTTTCAGTATTCTATACGATTGTGTTTTATTTAGGTTCAGCATTTCTTGGTATCTCCAAGAGATTGAGAATCAGAAGTTTCTACTTCCAATTAGGTTGTAAGCCGAGATAATTAATTTTCTTACTGAAGTTTTTTGGTTATTTATTTAGGATTATGTATTTCTTGCTATATCTCTCTGGGCTTTAAAGTCGAAAGCCTCTACTTCTAGTTGGACTATAAATCGAGATTGATGTCTTTGTTATTGATTCTTGTATTTATATGAATTATGTTTCGTATTTTATTCTGAGTTTTGAGGACACCTTGTGTGCTCGTCCATAGAATTTTGAGTTTTGGATGGGTTTGATTGATATCACCCAAATTTATGTATGTTGTGATTCTTAATTGCTTATATGTACGTCATGGGTGATTATTTTTATGAGATTGCATGGTATACTATTGTGAGGTTATTCTAGATATTATGCTATGACTTATACATGTGATACCTTCATATTACCCTACTTTACTATTATGTACTTGTTAACCCAAAAAAGGCATTAACACCCTGGATTGAGTGTGAAAGCACTTGCCCTGTTCTTACAGAGCAATAATATAGAGAATATATATAGAAAAAGCAGAAACAGAAAGAAGACAAGAAGATTTTTATAGTGGTTTGGCTGTTAATGAAGCCTACGTCCACTTTATAGTTTTTATTATCGACTGATTGCTGTTACAAGGTGAATTGAAGTACAAAGTTTTTCAATATCCTTAGTTAGACAAATTTCCCAATGTTGAAGTTCACTGGAGAATCACAGTAAACTCCTTGGATGACTATTAGGTGGGAGGACGACAGTGAAGAAAGCTTTCTGCAGAGTTTCAGTCACCAGTCTGGAGGATCCCCTTTATGTTGTATATAGGAGAGTATTTATAAAGGTAGGAGAGCTGTTGGGCCAAGCCTGTTTGTCAAATACTTGCAGATAATCATACGAAGGCACATTGGAAGTTTCGCCGCGATCCGAGCTAAAATGATGGATTGCTAGCGATCCATAGGCTATGGATCGCTAGTAATCCATAGTTCAGGCTTGAAGGCGATCCAATACCTTAGCATTTTCCCCTGCTTTGTTCCATAAGAGTCGCAACAATCTGATGACAATGAATGGGTCGCCGGCGATCCATAGTGTATGGATCGCTAGCGATCCAAATACTTGACCTAATTTTGGACTTTGTCTTCTGGATTGCCTTTGTTGTCTTGTGTTGATGTTGTTCGTGTAGTTTTGTAGCGCATCGCCTTGTTTTGATGACGGTTTGCTTATTAGTTGTATTATGCTGCTGATTAGACTAGATGAACGCTTGTCTCTTGATTTAAGAGTTAATATGATGGATCGCCAGCGATCCATAGGCCCATGTCGTTAGCGAATTTTTCTTTCTTTTCCCTCTGACTTCCTTTGGCTCACTGTTCTAGTCCTTTTGGTTGGCTTTTGAGCCATTTTGACTTGATCAAGTTGTTATGACTTGTTTTGGATTCTGCTTGGTTAAAAACCTGGATAACAGTATCACCTTTGAATTTAGATATAGTCTAACCAGTTTAATTTTATATATAATACTCAGATCAGTTCTATACTTTTCAGGTACAAGGACACTTTGACTTTTGGATGATGGGCATATTTTTGGAGGTAACTTAGTATCTATTTTTTTCAATCTATGTGTGTGTGTATTCATTTTGAAATGTCTCCATGTACGTATTATGATATGATACCGAAGATGAATATTTTTGGTCGTGTCTTATACATATCTATATATGTCATTTTGGGTGGTGAGTCAGACATTCATGTGTAGACTCGCTTTATTATGTTATAGGATATATCATATTTTCCGTTGTGACTTGTAGCTTCGTGACCTTACTTTATATCGTGTATTATTCAGTCCTAGAAAACACATATTTTTATTGCTTTGTTCAAATATAGAGTGCGTATATTTAGGTATTTTTTTGAGGTAAGAATATGTATTAGTGTTAGTCCAAGAGAGTATTCACATTTGGTCGCTCCTAACAAACCTCATTCTCCATATTACTAGACTGTCTTATTCTATAATACTCTTTGATAGTATGGTTATAGAGGTGGGGTGTTACAATAACATAAATTAGCCAACCATTATTAGTTTGTAATACCTCAAAAAATTCAAGAGATTAAAATTAAAAGATAATAATAATTTAGCAATGATAATTAATTATATTAGAATAGAGAATAAATTATTTAGATATAAGGAGGGGCGAAATGATCATTCTTCCAACTTTGCAATTTGACGATGAGACCTACGACATCGCGGCCACCTTCATTTTTCTTATTCACACAGTATATTAAGTTGTTGAGTTTAGTGGTCAAATGAAAAGGATAGATTAGTTAAATTTGGTGCTAACAATTTAAGTTCAAATTTTTAATTTAAAAGTGGTTTATACATTTTCTCTCTACTTATAAATACCAGACCGGATCGTACATTTTTTTCTTTTAAATCATTTCACCAATTCATCCCATCTTCCTCTTCTTCTTCCAAATTTCAAAAGGTGATATCTTGCCCATTTCTCAACGAACTTACATGAAACCAACTGGAAACTGAAGGGTGTACGGAGTGTACTACAATTTCATACCACTTTAGGGGTGAAAATTAAAGGATTGAAGGCATAGTAGACCGGATAACGGAAGACTGAAGGAAAGAATGCAGTTTGGTGTTTTATTCATGTCTTTTCTCATAATATAATGCATCATTAACACTGTAATAATGATTGGCAATCTAAATTCACCATATCTAATGATTAACATGGTTTTGTGGTACGAAATGGATAAATAGTGAATGAAAATCGATAAAACCACTTTTACCTAAAATTTGATGAATACAACACCTAATTTAATGATATTTGACCCAAAAATAAATGTAGAAGCATAGTTTAAGATGTTGGGGATGCTACCGGACAATCAAAGGCAAAATGGAGGCGAGAGGTGAAATAACATAATGAAATGATAGGAAACCACTTCTAAGCACGCACCCCCATGCGTGACTGGTCTGCCAGTCTAGTCGACTGGTGGCACGTTCGATTGGTCCTATCCGGACCAACGCACCGGTCATGGCCTACTAGGTTTGGTTGAACCTACACCTAGCCAGGCCGATTCAAATTAGAATGTTTGGTTGTTGGCGAGCTTTGTAGAGTATGCTGAGGCTACTTAGCGAGTTCAGTACTAAGTAGTTGACGATGAATGCATTAGTTTATGATTATTGTATGCGATTTGATTCGAGACATATGTATTGATTAATGTATTTGTTGCCGATAGGAATGTGAAAAGTAGTGTGGTGCAAGGAGTGGCCGAGACGATGATCCCATAGTGAATGCAAGCAAGTCCAAGAGGTAAACTCTCGTGTAGTGTGTAAGGTGGGTCTAGAGAGGAGGGGGCGAGAAGCATACCTGTAGCACATGAGGGGCAAGTTCCAAGACACGAGTCCATTTATTACTGAGACACGAACATTAAGAGATCTTGTAGCGATTAAGACTGGTCCAAGGCATGAATCCATTTCATGGTTTAGGCATGAACATTAGGCGATCTTGTAGCATATGAGACGGGTCCAGGATGTGAGTTTGGCTTGTGACAGTTTGACAACATGATAGTATACCACAAACAACAGAGTAGGCTTGTTAGATAAGTAGTATAATCTTTTGTGTTAGAGACATGGAGACCAAAATGTCAGACTCTTATCATGTTATAGTTGTATCTCTATAGTATAAGTGGAGTAAGTATGACTTATTCACTCAAGCTTATATCTGACCCACTCCTATTTTTCCTTTTTACTTATATTACTAGGTTGATGGAGACTGGAGACATAATGGACTAAATAGTGAGTACTTAATGTATATTGTGTTATTGTAAATATTTTTTAAGCCTTGATTATGACTTATGTGTGGATTGGGTTTAATTAGTATTGTAAAAGTCATATGTATACAGTGTTGTTGATACTCTATGGTATTATAAAATGATGACGGTTATTGATGTATTATACTTTGTTTTCATCTGCTATGTGATTCTGAAATATTTAGTCAAAGTTGTATTTGTTTATCGTTATCATATTCCAACGACTCTTCCTTTTCGGCTTTTTAGGTGTTAATGTTGGTTTGAACATTAAACCCGAGGGTCGAATAAAGTAGGTTACTACATTTGATAGAAAAACATATCCTTATATTAAGGATTAAGAACGTAATGAGAGCGTATTTGTATTTTTTATTAGATATTTAGTGACATAAGAGTCTAATACATATGCATACACCATTTACTATTCTAGTTATTTACTACCTATTAGGGAGTTGCTATTGAATCTACAGATAACTAAAATGAGTTACTCAATGAAAATTGGAACATAGACCAACGCATCGAATACCGGTAGGGTAGAGACCGAAGCCATGATAAGCAACAAGCCAAGCTAGTACCAAACCTACCATGCCCCTAGCTACTAATACCACTACAATTACCCAGGTTGTGTTTCCTACCCAAACACCACCAATTATTTACTTTTCTAACCCATGTAGGGATTTTTCCAGTAATGATGAGAAGCCCTTTGTTAGGACGGAATCATAATCGATGATTTGTGCATAGTTGAATAAATATAAGAAGATTTTCAACTTATTGGGACTTGGTGATATTACTAGAAGGAAACTAGCCACATGGCACTTGCAGGGTGAGGCAACGTGTTGGTGGGAAGTAGTCATAGTAGAGGTCATGGAAGACACTATTACTTGGGAAAAGTTTAAGAGGAATTTTGAGAAAAATAACTTTTTTAGAGAAGAGAGGGATTTACCATTGGAAATGTTTATTCACTTAAAACAACGAGAGATGATAATTGGGGAGTATGTAATTCAGTTTAATAAGTTAGCTAGGTTTGGCTTTGAGTTGGGGAACAACCAAGGGATGAAGGCACTGAAATTTTCTAAGGGTTTGAACTCGCCTTTGAGAGAGTTAGCACTGAATCATATCCCATATGAAGCAGCATTCAAAGGGTCAGTGGAAGCGGCATTGTTGAATTCCATGGAGGGTGAATTGGCCAGGAATTGATTAAGGTAGTGAGTTGTAGAAACAAAATAAGGAATCGTGGATCTCAGATTGGTTAGGGAAAGAAGTCGGCTATTATGTGTAGGAGACGTCAGATGGTTGGACATATCACAAAGAATTGTAGAGTGAATCTGTTGAAGGGTAGTGCCACAACTACAATCAGGTGGTGCATTTGTCGAAGAACTGTAAGGCGGCCTCCACTAAGCAAAAGATAAAGTGATATAACTGCTACCACTTTGTCACATAAAGAGGGTGTGTCCCATTCTCCGGAAAGAAGGATAAGCGGTCAAGGCATATGCTATGGATGACATTCCTACTCCTAGTGTAGCGCCAACAACGGTTCAGGAGAAATGGAAACAGATTGTTATGGAAGGTGTGTTGACTTTATCCAATCCTCCGGTTCATATTTTTCTAACACTAGTGCATCCCATTAATTCATATCAAGTGCATTAGTCATTAGTTTAGCACTTAAACTAAATGAAACAACCTGCATCTATGACGTCCCAACCCACATCTAGAAGTGGCACCAGCATCGCAGATACTATTGACAAGGGACCGTTTTGAAGTAATATATATATATATAAGATCATAGAGCTATCCATAAAAATATCAACACTTTCTCAAACTCATAATGGAAGGAATAAATATAATACTAAATATACCATAATCCCAAATATATAAAACAAACTATATCTAATAGTCTCAAGTTAAAAAATGTCTCTTAATAGTGGAAATAAATAAACATACCGAATGTTTAGGAAATATATCAAATAAATAGTAGATAGATAATAAGTAAAAGCATGTCTCCATCGTACTACTACATCTTTGAAATCACCACCAGTCTTCTCTACCTACCTATTAGAATAAAAATAGTAGAAATGAATAGAGGGGTTAGATATACATCTGGCAGGTGATATGAATTATGCAAGTGTATAGTATTAGCTAGTAAAGCAACATCTATGCTCGAAAACCATACCTTAACCTATGTTACCTCCACCCAACAAGTTAATTAAACACAACATAACGTTATGGTGACATCATAGCATAAGGTCCCACTAAAACATAACCCATGCCCGACTGAGCACAAAGTCCCAACTCGCATGCTTGAAACTGACTGCAACACAATTAATCTCGAACTCCAAAATCTCCATTACCAAAAATTATGCAGGTGATTGAGCCCAATGTCCCACTCACATGCCAAAACCGACTGCAATCTAATTGATCCTAAAGTCCCAACTCCCTATCATTAAAAACGTATGCGAATGACGGAGCCTAAAGTATCAGCATGTTTTCGAAAATGATTGTGAAACAATTGAGTCTTGATATCGTCAAAAACATATGCACATGATCGAGCCCAAAGCCTCAGCTCATATGCCCAAACGACCACAGTACGATTGACCTAAAGTCCCAACTCTGTATCGCCGAAAATATACATGTTAATCATTCACCTAACATTCTATGAAACTATTGCGATCATGCCCAAATCACATCATTGCCCCATCATTTATAAAGTTACTTGATCCAGTCCTAACCCATCCTCGCCAAATGCCACTAGTACAACCACAGATCAATTTCCTATATGTGTACCGAAACTCCCAAGTAGAACCTCCATAAAATGAATCTACAAAAATAAGACACCTTTCTGAAGTACCTCAAAACACATCAAATAACATAACAAAGTGCGCCTCCTCTCGCCACCATCCCGATGCCAAGAACTATGCATGAAACGACCTTCCATGCGAGAGTCGTTAACGTTTAAAGATCAAGGCGATATCGTGATTCTTTAATACCTATTATTTTATTTATTTTAAAATTTAAAATTTCCATATTCTATAGTAAACAGAAAATCCTGATCGAACTTCCATCCTCATGTTCAACTTGTCGTCGCACCTAACTCTACCTACCGACACCAGATCGGACGACACTGCCATCTTCAACCCCATCCCCGCCCACCTTGCCAAGTACCGGCTACCTCCACCGAATCAGAGTTAACCACTACCGCCGCTACTTTGTGGCTTAATTCTGGCGATCACCGACCTTCTGGAGTTAATTAGACCCAAGCATGTTGATCCTCTCGATCCCCTCTTCACATACCCTCTGATCATCCTATCACCATTATTTCAACATTGAACCAAAGTAGATGGTCCACAATTATCGATCTTCCAATGCGTTTGCTGATCGTTTCGTTAACCCAGTCGATGAACGAATGCCACTAGTAGATTCATGTCGTTAAGAGCTACAATTATTATATATAATATGTAAAATTTGAAATACTTTTGTATTTCAACTTTTTAATTAGAGAGAGATTATCTTTCTAAATACATTTGATAAAAGTTCACCTTTTTAATCATCTAGCCATGGCATACTATATCCTAGTCATCTATATCAAAATGACTATTTAATTATCAAATTCATAATTTATATTCCAATTTATGACCATAAAAGATGAATAACTATGTCTTATCATTATACCCAAATATGGTATGTCTCACTCACCGATTAGCTAAACATCCTCTCCAATCCAATATATATCCTCCATCTTCTTCATTATTTGGAAATTCATCGCCTTTAAAACTCCAAATTTCTCAATAGCATTGATTTATTTGTAAAGCTCTCTTAGTGGTTACCTTTCATATATTTATTTGTTTAATCCGAATTTGATTTGGAGGACTAATGATGGAGATTAGTAGTAAGGTGTTTAGATTAAAATAAGAATAGAAAATAGGGTTTGCACATCAATTTATAGGCTTGAAATAACACATATTTAACTTATGTTTCTGAAATTTATCTATCACAAAAGTGCCACTGGGTTTAAATAAGTTCTAGCACGTTTAATTAAATTCAATAAGTTATATATGCTTTTGACTGGAAGCGACATTCTGGACGCAATGGGATTTTCATCTTGAACTAATTCAGATCATGCAAAATTTAGTATGTTTCCCTTTTATGTAAAATTACGATTTTACCCTTTTAATCTAGTTATTTAATTACGTAAAATTATAGCATGTCACATTCTTTCCACTTGAAAGAATTTCATACTTGAAACTTCAAGAGATGGAAAATGCAATTCGCTTTATAGCGTATAGATATACTAAATAGACATAACTACATCCATATAACATCCATCATACACCACAAGCAAAACACAACAAAAATTTTATAGTTTATATGATTGATAGAAATTGAAAGTTATGATATGTGATGAGTGCAAAGGCAACTAAATCAACGACCTCCTATATGAATGCATATGTAGTGACAACCAATAATGTATTCAAACATCCTAATATATATATATATATGTATGTATATGTATGTATGTATGTATGTATGTATACACACGTATATATGTACACGCACACATGTATACACACACATGTGTGTGTATGTGTATTTCTGGGTGTATGTGCATCCATATATCCTATGCAACATCCAGATCAAAGAGGAAGTAAATTTCCTTATGTAAACACAGGTATAAAGAACATATATATGTGTGTGTATGCATGTATATAATCATTTATCATAATTAGAACATACCTCGCCTAAATATAGATATGTTTCTTAGGTTGGTATGTATATACAAGCCGACATAGTATGAACTAAACTGGTATAACTCAAATGAAGCAACCAAAGAAAGCTAAATACGTCATAAGGACATGCATACAAACAATCCTTGCATCCATACATCCACATCTATGTCAACTAGCTTGCAAAAGCAACCATGCAAACATACAAACGACCTAACGAGCCATAACCTACAAATTAATCAAGAGAGGAACTTACTAGAAGAGAGCTTGTTATGGGAAACTTTGATTATCTCTTCAACTTCCCTCGTACTCCTATCTAAACATTTTCCTCACCATACTCTTACCAGTTTCATTTCTTCATTCTTATATCTTATCAAGTCTAAGATGCGAATACACCTATAGAGTATTCTAGACTTCGCCTCTATATTCACCTCATCATGCTGACTAGGCTCTACCATAACCACCAAATCATCAACGTGTGTTTGCAAATGGGATAAACAAAATACGTGTGAGTACCCAATAACTTTTCAAGAAGCCTGCCCAACTCGTTGATTTCCCTGCTCTCTATACAATTAGGAAAAGCCAAAAACTGTTGGCATGGGCTTTCTCATATCTCAATAGCGAGTCCTTCACCTACAGCATGCCATCGATTGTGAACTCTCTATGCATGCATATCCTATGCAGTTTCCATCCCTATGCATATCACTTCAACTTTCACTGAGGTGTCTCTAATCATATACCATCCAAGTATGATTTTAATTTAAATAAACTTCACTATTGGCATATCTCCATCATCAAATACTTTGCAACATACTTTTCCACATACTTCTTCATTCTCGGCCAATAAAAAACTCTCTTTGTATGGTGGTGCATTTTATCACCATTCTGATGAATAGTCATTCTAGAACGCCAACAGTCAATAGGTACCTAATCCATCACAATACTACCATTAGCGCACATAACCTTCTATTCATCCCGTCCTTCCTTCACGATCAATGGAATAACACTTTAATAGAGTAGATTGCTTGTCTTTCTCAAATAGATAATAGTATTAACCAGTTTTGCACCCTCTTTCATAGATAACTAAACTTCTTCTTTAATTCCATACGTACCACAACACAATAGTACAAATTGTCTTACCTTTATATGGGCTAACATTTAGGATTCTTAGTTGAACACCATACTCCATCACCATTTAATTTATAGACATCACAAAGGGTAATGCCTTATTTTTTGATGAACACAATATTACTTCATATAAGTAAGTAAATAAAACTAAACATAACAAACAACAAACCTAATAAGTCCTAAATAAAATAAAAGAATATAATAGGTAACCCTATATTTATCAACCTATTAATTACTCTAAAAACTCATAGACTAAATTGTGTATTTTCAATTATTATTAGCGTGCGTCGAGCATAGAAAATAAGTTAAGCACAAAAGTCACTATTTTGGAAAACTAACTTAATAAGATAGTTCTTTCAGTCCAAATGATGATTGAAGAACAAATCTAACCTTTTCATCAATTTTCTATCAAAACCACCAAATATCACCTTCCTTAAAAAAAATCACCTTTGTACCATAGTATGTGCAAGTCAAGATATTTACTTCATGTCTTGAAATTATACCACACTTAATACTTCAAAAATAATACCAACTCCACAGGCATGTAAAGTTTTGTAAACTAACATACAACTAGAGTACCTTTTGTACATTATCGTACTTTAAAAACACTTTATATATAATTTATTAATGGTATCTTCTCTAACATAGAGCCCTCGTTGACTCACTTTCGAAGTATAACAGATGATGCAAGCTAATATTGAATAGTGCCTTGACCTACTAACTTAAAAATTATAATGCTTAGTCACCAAACAACATTGCCTTGTAAACTCCATGAACTTCATATTAGAACATTGGAGAATGGATCAATGTCTTAACATAGTGAACATGATGTTAAGAACAAGTCATGTTCAATTACTCATACGAGGTATCAGGATAACACCCTAATGGTACGCACCGAAATGCTAAAACCATGACTCAAACAGAACCAATTCCCCTCATTGGGTAATCTATACATAATCATAACTCAAGTGCAACGTAATAAATTATAACATAGCACAAACCCAGGAGAACCTATTATGAAATATTAACCAATATTTGGATGTAACATAAGCCAATACAAACACATGTGCCATTACACTAACAATACAATTGTATAACATCATTCTCCATAACAAAATATAGTCGTCCTCTATGGTCGACTATCTCATGCAACCATTATCTATTACTCAATCTTTTAGGGAAACTTCACACTCAGTCGTGCTCTTCTGATTCACAAGGTCTTATGTGAGTGTATCCCAACCCATAAAACAAACATATTGCCATGTGGCTTAATTTCTCTTCTCTATGGCTTAATGGCAAAATATTTTGGAGTTCTTATCTTACTTTAATATTAAATAAATTTAGCCAAATAACATCATTTAAGTCATCTTCCGCTAATCTCTGACAGCTTAAACCATACTTAAGTAAGTGGCACAAAATGGTGTTAACCTTTATTATTGTGAAAAGAAACCAAATTTGGTACTTTATACTTCCAACTTGAATGTCGTTTGGAAAAAGTCACTAGATCTCTATGCTAATTTTTTTCTTCATCCTAAATTTTCCAACGCTTCACAAATCCATAAAATTCAATACTAGCAAGTCCTAAGCATATTGGCATATTGATTATTCTAGCTAGTTCAGTATAATTAATTCAAACTTTATTGGTTATGTAATTCATTTCTAACTTCAATCCTATTTTTTAGTTCAAGTGAAAATCACAATTTTCATTTTAGTTTTAAATCAAAAACCCATTAAGTCTAACTTCATTCTTTTACACAAAACTAGCAAGCTTCTAAATCTATAAAGTTCTTGGCAAATTTTAATAAATGTTTTAATAAAATTATAACACACATTATTTTCAAAAATTATATTATTCTTAAATAAATTTTCAAGAAGTCTTACTTTAGACATTTCATATTAAATAATTTCATAAACCAATTTTTTTTCAATGTAATCATTTCTTATCCATTCATAAGTCTTCCTATAAAGTAATTAATATAATTTCAATTTCCAAAGCTAATTTCTTTTCAACAATTCTTAAAGTGGAAAATAGGCATAAGGACAAACTTTGAAAAGAAATTAGGTTGAAGGACAACAAGTTTCGTTTTTAGGTTGAAGGACAAACTTTGAAAAAAATTAGGTTGAAGGACAATGCTAAATATAGTTAGCATTTTGTACAGTGTAAAACTGAATATAATGCTAGTTATAATAGCATTTTCTATACTGTAAAAACTGAATATAATGCTAGTTATAACTAGCATTTTCCTTCAGACTAATTTTCTTTCAAAGTTTGTCCTTCAGCCCAAAATAGAAACTTGGTGTCCTTCAACCTAATTTTTTTCCAAAGTTTGTCCTTGTGCCTAATTCCCTCATTCTTAAAAATATTTAACTTCCAAAACACATTCTTAATAGCTTTACCAATTCAATATTAATTACTTAATATATAATTCGATTTGAAATAACTTTGGTTATTTTTAAAATACTCATGATTCATTTCTACAACATTATTTCATATAGTTTATAACAATTTTATCATATATACAATTATATATCATTTAATTTTATATTTAGCTAAAAATTAGACAACTTTAAATAAAAAATGTACATACATAAAAATATATTTTTAAAATTCGATTTTGGCTACTAACTATTTTCATATTAAACTAAGAAATAATTTCCAAAATTTTAAATCTTATATTAATGCATAATTTTGAGTTTTTATATCACAAAACCTTTTAATTTCCATTCTAAAACACACATATATTAAAATAGAGAAATTCAATAAATTTAAAATAATAATTTTTAAATCCACTTTATTTTCATTTAAATTATATCCAAAAAAATTTTCAACTTAACCTAGAAAAGGTGGCATGTAAAACATATCTTTTTATATTTTACTTCTATAAATAAGAAATTTTTACAAAAGTGTAAAAAAAGTAACATTTTAATTCTTTTTTTCTAAGTGTGACTGAAATGTCTATAAATAAAATACATTCAAAAAGAGCTTTTTACGTACTTTTAATTTACTTTCAAAAAATTTCTATGTCAAAAGCAAAGTACACAACTAAATATAAGTGCAATAATCTACCTTACACTAAGCTTTTTACATAAAACCTTTAAAGTATTTATGGAAAATTACTTCTTATTAAATTTTCCATGTTTGAAGCTTAAAATAAGAGGGTATTATTTCAATACATTAAACAAACTTCAACTTCTATATTTTTCCAAAAAATCTCAAGCATTAATGTTTTACCTTTTTAGGAAAACATTTCGAATAATTAATACACATTAATTGGAGCAGATAAAACAATATAACTTACATGAGCCTAACTAGGTCGAACAATCTAACAATGCTTCAGGTGCCTATATTACACCTTATCAACATCGCAATTATTTTATATGGACTCAAGTTGCTACTCTTCTTCTTATTCATCCTTAGCCATACAATTTACTCTACTTCTAGTTGGTATAGGGATCCTCTATTAGCAATTCTTTATGGAGTAAATTATAAAAAATGTGATGGATTTATATTTTACCACAAAATTGTATTTAATCTTAAAATTTATTTAAACCATAGTTGTCTACTTCTATGAGGGATAAGCCAACAACTACCTCTATGAGTCAAAATATATGAGGTGTGACATATAAATAAATAAATATAATATAGAAAATTACAAGTATGCTCTCTTGTACTTCTTAATTTAGTAGGAATCGCCTAGCCTAAGCTCTGATACCAAATGAAACAACCACCGTCTATGACGTCCCAACCAACGTCGAAAAGTGGCACTGGCATTACAGAAGCTGTTGATAGTGGATTATTTTTAAGTGATATATATAAAACAAATCATAAAGATTTCTACAAAAATATCTACACTTTCTGAAACTTATAGCAGAAGGAATAAATATAATATGAAAATTTACCAAATCCCAAATAAATAAAATAAATTGTAACTAACAGTCTCTAGTTAAAAATGTCTCTATATGCTGGAAATAAATATACAAATTGAATGCCTATGAATAATATCACATTAGTAGATAATTAATAAGTAAAGCACGTCTCGAGCGTACAACCGTATCTTCGAAATCACCACCAGTCCTCTCTATTTACCTATGAAAGTAAATAAAAAGGAGAAAGGAATAGAGGGGATTAAACATATGTTTGGTGAGTGATATGCATCATATAAGTGTATAGTATTAATAAGCTTATAAAACAACACTTATGCTCAAAACCACACCATAACCTATTTCACGTGCACCCAACAAGTCAACTAAACACAATATAATGCTTGACATCAGATGCTAACGTCCAACTACAATCTAACCTATGCCTGATCATATGCAAGATTGAGCTAAAATCCCAATCTTCATTTCGAAAATAAATTTTGACACAATTGAGCCTAAAGTCCCAACTCACCTTCACCAAAACATAGGGAAACAGTTGAGCCTAAGGTCCCAATTCGCATGCCGAAACAGACTGCACCTTGATTGATCCCAAAGTCCCTACTCCTTATCACCGAAAATGATATGCATACGACTGAGTCCAAAGTCTCTACCGTATGCTTAAAATGACCGCGATACGATTTAACCCAAAGTTCCAACCACTATCATCGAAAATGTACATAACTATTGATGTCAAGTCCATGCTAGTCACTCGCTAAATGGCCTACGACACTATTGGGATCAAGCCTAAATTCATCATTACCCACCATTTACGGAGCTATGGGATCAAGCCCCAAGCATTATTGCCAAACGCCACCAATACAAATAGGGACAAATTTCCCCATATGTGTATCGAAACACCCTAGTAGAACCTCCATATAAAGAACCTACTAAAATACACTTTTCCGAAGTATCTCAAAACACACCAAACAACATATCAAAGCATTGCTCATCTCGCTACGATCCTGGTGCCCTAAACCATGCATGGAACAGAGTTCGTATGCGAGAGTTATAAGCATTTAAAGATCATGGGAATATTGTAATTATAACGGCCCACATTTTAATGTATCATTGGATCATAAAAATAATATTTTTACAATCCGACAATACATAAAAATGTGGGTCGTTAAAGTAATTATTGAATATGTATGTTAATTAATTTATTTTTGTTTTTAACTTTCCATATGCTACAGTAAACAAAAAATCCCGATCGAACTTCAACCCTCGTGTTTAACTTGTCGCCGCACCAAATTTCAACCACCGACACTAGATCGGGCCCTACCAAATTCTCCAACCCGCAACACCACTCATGTTGCCAAGTCCCGACCGCCTCTACTACACCAAACTTCATCACCACCACCTCTACTTTCTGGCTTGATTTTGGATCTCCGACCTTTTAGAGTCAATTATAATCCAATGGGTTGATCCTATTGAACCCTTCTTCACATCCATACTCTTCGATCGTCCTACCATCGTCTTTTCATTATTGAACCCAAACGGATGGTCTACGTTTATTGAACCTTTTGATGTGCTTCATGATTAATCCGTTAACACATTTAAGGAACAAACACTGCTAGTGGATTCATGTCATTAAGAAATATAATTTTGATATATAATTTATCTAATTTGAAACACTTTTGTATTCCAAACTTTTTAACTAGAGAGAGAGATTATATTTGGCGAATTATAGTTGATAACAATTCAGTTTTTCAATTATTTAGCCATGGAATACTACATCCTAATAATGTAAATGTATTAAAAAATAACTTTTTAACTATCAAATTCATCATTTATGTTTTGATTTACGACCACAAGAGATGATTTACTATGTCTTATCAATATATACCCAAATATGACAAGTCTCACTCATTAATTAGCTGTGCATCCTCTCAAGTCCAATGTGAATCTTCCATCTTCTTCGTTGTCCCAAAATTCCTTACCTTTAAATCTCCAAATTTCTTGAAAGCATTGATTAATTTGCATAGCTCTCTTCGTGGTTATCGATTTCGTATATTTATTTGTTTAATTCAGATGTGATTTGGAGGATTGATGAAAGAGATACGAAGATTGATGGTAAGGTATTTAGATTAAAACAAGATTAGCAAATAGGGTTCGCACTTATATGTATAAGCTAGAAATAACATATATTTAGCCGAAATTCCAAAATCAATATATTACGCCGATTCCGCTGGATTAGACTTCTCTAATTTCTAGCCCATTTAACCAAATTCAACCAGTTATTTATGTTTTGACTATAAATGACATTCTGGATGGAATGGGATAACTCCTGAAGCCTAATTTCAGATGTTGTAAAAATGTATTATTTTTCACTTTATGTAAAATTGTAATTTTACAGTTTTCATTTAATTATTTAATTACGTAAAATTACGGGGTGTTACACTATACATCGTGCATGAATCCATTTCGATGTCAAGTCCTATCTGGGGATTTACCCACTTATCGATGATAAGTCATAAGTTAAATTTGGTCATATGTGGTATGGAGTTCCCTTATAGCATATTTACTAAGATTTTTAGAGTATGGATTGATTTTGGGAATGGACCGGAGGCCATGTTATGGGGTATTGTAGGATTGTGACATGAGGGTAGTTCGATTGAGGAATGACAAAGGACTTGATTTTAAATTATGGATTGAGCCTGATATTTATGTTATGGAGGCTTATTATATTCTCTTGATCTATCACAAGAAGAGTAATGGTTTATCCCCATAGTAAAAGATTATCTAGATGTATTTGAAGAAGTTTCCAATCTCCCTCTCTAAAGAGAAATTGAATTTTGGATCGATCTCGAGAAAGATGCCAGGACTATAGTGATGCCCCTTAGGAACATGGCTTGTAAGATGAGGAGAGAGTTAAATAAGAAAGTTTTGGAGTTATTGCAAAAAGGATTTATTAGGAGTGTCTCGAAGTCGGGAGAGACTTTCATTTTCACTACTAAGGCTGACAGTTCCCTCGGGTTATGTTTTGACTATAGGAAATTAAATTAACTAACAAGGAAAAAATGTTATCCCTTTCTTTGCATTGATGAGCTCTTCAATCAACCTGTTTGGGCAAAGTTTTTCTCTTAGCTAGATCTAGCCATTGAATTTCACTAATTGACAGTAGCTAATGATAGTATCCAAATACCGCATTCCGCATACTGATGGATTATTTGAATGGGTAATCATGTCATTCGGGCTGACTAATGCTTTGGCTAATTTTGTGGATTAGATGAGTAGAGTTTTTGGGAGTAGTTAAATAAGATTGTAGTGGTCTTCGTGGATGATATTCTCATATATTCCAAAAGTAAAGAAGAGCATACAGTTCATTTGAGAGAGATGATGGATGCTTTGAGAAAGAATTCATTAAAGGAAAAGTTCTCAAAATGCCACTTTTAGAAGGTGGTTCATTTCCTTAGGCATGTAATATCAGCAGATGGGTTAGCGATAGACCCATGGAAAGTAGTTGAAGTCAAAGATTAGACGATACCGAAGAATGCTTCAGATGTCCATAGCTTTTTGGGTTTGACGGAATTTCATCGGAAGTTCATTAAATATTTTTCAAAGCTATCTATACCTATGATTTGTTTGACTAAGAAGAACCTAACTTATTCTTGGAACCTAAACTGAAAAGAGGAATTTGCTCGATTGAAGGAGTTATTGACGAGTGCTCTAATTTTAACTAAACTATATGGTACCAAGTTTTTCATCGGGTATAATAATGCATGCGGTACTGGTCTTGGTACTATCCTTAAGCATGAAGGGATGATAGTGGCATATGCGGGTCAATAATTTAAGATTCATGAGTCAAATTACCCGACACACAACATTGGGCTAGTTGCTATGGGTTTGCACTGAAGTCATGGAGGCACTATGTAGGGTCAAAAAACGACGCACCAAAAATAACAGATCTAAAAATGAGAACAAAAGATTGAACATGCTAGATTTTATAGTGGTTCGGCCTCAAATAATTTGTCTATGTCCATTTTAAACATATTTCTGAGAGTTTAGCATAAGTACAATTGGATTACAAAGTTTCAGATCAAGAAAAATTTGTAAACTCGAGTTCAATAACACTTCGTAGCATAAATGAGTTAAAGGATAGAAAAGATCCAATATTAGAAAGAAGATCAATTTTTCATTGCCAAAGGAAGGATATTTATAGGCGAATCCATCCACCAAAGCCGCTAGCTTGTAAAAGACCAATTAAGAGATCAGATCCATGCTTTCAGGCATGAAGAATGAGTAAACTCGTAACTCAAATCATGTCAGCACCGACATAATCATGTTAGCGCTGACATGATTTTGCAACTTATATCTTCAAGTTTTTCTTAAATTTGTCTAAATTTTCAAGTTTCCAAGTATCACCGTAAAAATTGCTACTACAAATTTTGTCGATACCGACATGGTTTTTCTTATGTGAATCTTGTATTTTTATGCCAAGTACACTACATCTTCACCTACTACTCATAAGTAGACGCACATCAAGAATTAACTTAGTTCGCCATGATTGATCATGTCGATACTGACATGATTTGACATATGCAAATTCTCATCAACTTTTTATACTTAATCTTTTCATCATTCTTGTCATCTCTTGAGCTTCTTCATCTTTTCCTTCATCATCTTGAAACCAAAATTCATCAAGAAGTCACTTGGTTTAAATGATAGATAACACTTGCCCTCAATGTATGCTTTTGTGAAAACAAAGCACGCTTTGGATCGTGACAAGTGATTAGATTCTAACCACCTAAGGGTCATCAATCGACTAGCAGTCATCTTAAAGCATCACAAATATTCCTTTATCATTCATTTATTGCTTCAAATAGTCATCGAATCATTGTTTTTACACAGTAAGGTTGGAGCCTTCGATTTTTTGGAAGCTAAGGCGTATCTTGATCAGGTAGACTTCCTTTTCTTCTCTTTCCACTTTTCTTTTCTTTTTTTACATGGGGAGCAAAACATGTCAGTACCGACATGATTGTGTTGGTACTGACATGATCACTAAGTGGAATATAAAAATACAACACTTAGGAAAGTTTCAACATCTCATTTTTCACTTTTCTACATTCTCGTTTCATTGTGCGTACGATTTCCAACCGCCACTACCTTGCAACCTTCAATGTCACTATCAATTGAACTGCAGCTGTCTTGATTTTAACATCACTGCAATCTAAGCCATCTTAGAAAATGTGCACCAATCTCTTCTGTAATAACCCACCCTTTTGACCTCAGGATCCAACGCCCAAAACGACGTCAGCACCCAAGAACCGGAAATATGAGTTTTGGGGTGAGATAAGAAATATATAGTCATAGTCACATACATATATCAGATTTAAATTCTAATTAACTCTAACTAATTTCAGAGTCTCAAAGCAAAGTGAATAAAATATAATACAAAATCAATATTATAATCACATCACCATACCATGTCTGAAATGTCATATACACATATTTGACAATTATATATATAACCCAATCCTACAAATAAGGAATCAAATCCAGGTACAACACTTAACTTCAACATATCCAGTATACTCAAATGAAGCACTGTCTTCGATGCCATATCATCTCCAAACACTGTAACCTCTGAATATATATGTATGGGGGAAAATAGGAGTGGGTTAGACATAAGTCTACTGAGTGAGCTATAATCTACTCTACATATACTACAAAAATAATACTATAACATGATATGAGTCTATCGTCCACCAACCACTGTTCCGTCGCTACATTATAACTAACTATCACATACATACATACATATATACATACATACATACATACATATATATATATATATATATCTAGCTTTATCGCATCGTATTTTTGGAGACTCACATCCTGGACTAGCCCCATGCCCTACAGAGCATTTATCGTCTACTGACATGAAAATCGCATATTGGACTCACGCTTGGACTAGCCTCATGCCATACTAGTTGCTTGTTTTCCCCGCTCTAACTAACTGGACTCATGCCCTAGACTAGCCTCATTCTCTGCAGGGTTGGTTAACATCCACCTCCACACTGGTCTGCCGAAGCCTTAAGGGAGCACTGCACTACCTGGCACACCTACTTGTGTCATAGGTCCGTATCTGTATCAGCATAAACATTCTAGGGCGTCTAACCTGCGTCCCAGTCTTGTTACCGTCCGCATTCACCATCATACCATACCATATCATAACGTATATCATATATCATACCGCATATCACAAATCACATATCACTTTGAGTAGCAACTCAATTATCTCATATATTTACTCATTCTATATCAACGTTCATATCAACACATCTCAGATCACCTTCCAGAACACAAGAGAAAACATGAGTCGAATCGATCATTTATTATTTATATAGGCCTTTAATGCCAAGGTTGATACTAACATATTTTATGTGCACCGGTGCACTGATCTATAGCCACTGGTCCACCGGTGAGTGTATTTGTTTTGGATTTCAGTTTCGGGATCATGTGCTTTCCTTTGTCGTTCTCACCTTAGGCCACCAGTTCTTCGTCTCAGATCATTGGGGAATGTACATAGACCCTAGCCCTAAGTTCACAAGTCAAATTTGATCATTTGTTTCATGAATGATTTTAGGTTATATCTAAATCAAGTTTCTAAGTATTTATGCCAACCAAATCCCTCCCAAATCCTTTAAATTTCAAAACTAAATCATATATAAATGTTTAACTACTCTAAATAGGCTATATGTCATGATTAAAGGATCATGAACATTTATATGAGGAGGAGAGCAAGAATCACTCACTATTACTCCAAAGATACTCCTGCCTTCACCGTTCTTCCATTTTTTGGCCAAAAACCTTCCTATTTCGTATGAACTCCTTTTCTTAGTCGTAGTACTCATCCATATAGTCATTTTGAGGGATGGTTCATTGAATTTTGTAAAGAAATAAAGGAGATATGTTAATTTGAAATTGGACGTTATTAACAGAAAATGAGTTACGGGTTTTGCACCATTTTCCTTATTGTCAGGCCCTATTACACCACCAAACCATCGATTTCTTCCACCAAACTCACATCCACATGTAGTACTCTCTCCATGCTTCGATATTCTGCTGGTTTTGTGTAAATCCGTTAAGAAACGAGGGAGATATGCCTTCTTGAAGATAGACATAAAACTAATATATGAATTTCATCTCTTTTCCTCGCTGTTTGGAGTTGCTGCTCTTCCTACCTTCAAAATTTTGCCTCTAATTTGCTGCTAGGTTGTAGCCCTCTTCGATAGCTTCGCAACACCACTAGTTTCATTCAATTCGAATAGAATTGAGTGAGTTATTTGAATTTTGGAGAAGTGGTTTTTACTAGAGAAGAAAGGAAAAGTACATAGTAGTTTTCTAAAAAGAGAAGTGGGTACGTACTTTTTCTGTTATAACTAAAGAGGGAAAATCGTCTAACTGTCAATTCAAAATTTCTAATTCAAATCTCATTTTGGAGCCCGTTCCACTCGACAACCTTTTCGTCCGTAACTCGTACGTACGTACTCCAATCAAAACAAGCAAAAATACCATGCGACTCAAAAAAAACAGGACGGTCGCAATGACGCCGGTTTCATCGTAAAATTCCACTATTTATAAAATTACAATTTTGCCCTTCTTATAATTTATTTAATTAATTCAATAAATCTAATATTTCTCCAGATTCCATATTTTATTTTATTTTTAAATTATACACAATTTTTTAGAGAATTACATTCTTCTTCCCTTTAAAGAATTTCATCCTCGAAATTCCCAAGGGACAAAGAATGTATCACATTTTCTCATATCACACAAATATCTAACATATAATCAACCATACAACTATTCACCCAAACTATCATCCATTCAAGAAAGAAACCAATCAAACCAAGCATTCATACATAACATACAAAAATCATAAATTAAAACCATCGGTGTACGTGTATCTATCAACTTATATATTCATATAGTGGTGCTTGTGTACTTTATGAAATGCAACCAACATCATAGCATCATGATATGCATACAGATAAAATACGACATTATATATGCAAATATCTAACATTTGGGTCATCCTATTGAATGATATGATATTATATATAGAGTGTGTATGCAAGCATTCTAGGGTGAATATATAATTACTATATGTATGCACCACCAATCACATTATTATAACATATGATGAATATATACATGATAAATCATAAAAATCAAAATATACAAAACACATCATAACATAGCACAATTCATACATAAACAAAACAACAGTCAATCCAAGCAATTATTCAATCAAACCTAGATAATAACTGAACAAATAATCAACCAAATAAAAAATGCTTTAGAAAGAAATCGAATTGAGAAGATCATATCTGCTGGTCACTTTCCAAACGTCTCTATCCAAACCGTTCTCCCAATTAAATCCAATAAACTCTACTATTAGCATGACTCATCCCAAAGTAGTAACCTCAATCGTACATTCAGATCTACAACTTCTGCAATCTCTGCTATCATCTCAAATCAATAGCGCCACAATGCAGAACAACGGGTAGCCTTAGCACCAGCACACCCACACAAAACTGCAGTTTCTCATACAATCCCTAAATGCAGTACTTAACATCTAAATCATCCAATAAAAGATTCCTTAACTTGTCTTTCGGATTGCTAAGGTAAGGCAACTCAAAAGTGCACGGTGTCTTACTCGAACAAATCCAAAAAACTTAAATCATTGTACTCTTTCTTATTTCACCTAAGGACATTTCAAATAATCGATGTTTTAACCAAATGAACATAACACATCTTTCGTCCAAACTTTTGATCTAACTCAAGTGGTATCATTATACTTATGATATTACTTCTTCCAATGTCCAAAGAGTTTTGATATTCAAAGTATCACCTCCTCAGTTATCCAAACATTCCATCCTAAGTTCTACAACCTACAACTAAGCAAACATTCAAGCAAGAATAATCCTATTCTATTCAACCAATGCAGTCATAGAAATCGAAACCTAAATCTAGTGGAATTCTAACCTTAGAAAAATTCTAACATAAGATAGAGATAGAGTTTAAAAGGATCGAACATATAATACATTTTTACACACACCTCATATACAATGTAAACTCTATACCTTTAGGATGCTACTTCAAAGAGTCTCTTTGAGTGGATAGTCTCTCTTCAATCCAAGGGATGATTGAAAAGAATCCATCTACTCCTCAATCAAAGTCATATCCAAACCATAAAAATTCCATTTCAATAGAATCACATCCGCATCTTCTATGTGTGCAAAGTGTACACTTTCTCCTCAGTCTTTCAAATAAATTTTTCTTCAATTACAATGGAACACTTGAATCCATATCACTCTGTGGTATTTCTTTCTTTTACTTTAGTACACGTTCATTCTAGTACATCTCTTCTTCAATTCCTCAAACTAGGTTTACCTCACTAGCTCAAAATTCATTATCGAAATTCTTAACCTATACCAATCAAAACACTTCTCATATAACCCTTATCGTCAATCTAAATTGGAATACCTTTTATAAACAGAAGTTACAATTCTCCATAATTCTTTATTCTCCAAATCGTATTTATCTATGCAATTCCAAAAACATTATTCCATTTATCAATAATACTAAACCAAATCTAGAATATCTTTTACATTCAAAAGTCCCAACTAATTACCTTTCATAACCAAAATCCAAACTCAATTCATTTTCTAATAATAACCAACCAACATTTCCTTTCCTTATATTATTTTATTGACTTACCACTCTTTTATATTATGGACGAGATAACTCAATTAGGACAGTGCCTCGCTAATAAAATCACATCAACAAAATACTGATATAGTAACATCTTACGCCATAGTCTATTTAGAAACATCAGAAAAAGGAATGATTTCCTCGCTTAGTGAACATGCCATCAAACTCATGTCACATCCAATCTAAATCATATACTTGCATTAATCACATCTATTACCCAAGTATCGACAAACTATAACAGTCATCGCAAAAACATATATCGCTAGACAAGAACCACTTGCTTGAAGAATAACATCCGTCCATGCCATATAACATAAATGGTGTAAAGCTACTTGCAACATCAGGTCAAAGACACTCATCCTCCAATCAACTTAAACTTATCTTTATGACATTATCAAATAACAAAATAATCTAAATATCATTTAAATTTCTATACTATAGACTGATCACCGAGTCAGATCACATGGTATCATCATTGGGTCTTCGGGACCCTTTCTAAATAAATTCTAGACCATCCAACTAATCTTCATCCATATCTCAAAATATTTTCGATAAATTGGTTAACGGGTCCAATAAATTGAAATTAAAATGTCAGTCATTTCTCTTATACTAACCAGCTTCAAAATTTATTTCTACTTCGTCTTCAAAATTTTCTAATATCCAATAAGTATAGCTTAGGCCTAAATCTCTTTTATATAATATTAACCAATCTATTTTTCTATTTTGTATGCATCTTTTATCTAATTTGCTTCAACACAATAAATTGGATTTACCTTTCTTTTTCTAACTATAACCACAATCTTTCTTTCTCTATTCAATTCATGCAACTATCGGGATCACAACATCTGACAAATTCATGCCTAGTCCACTAATTCTTCTCTAAGCTCCATTTCCATATGCATCTAACATCTTCCCATAATGAATCATTCAATCTACTCCAAAATCATTCGATTTACGCATTATCTGAGAATTATTTTTAAACTATTTACCAACTTACCCAAAATCACAACTCACTTTTAACTCACAGTTTTTATCCCTTCTTTATAACCGATGATGGCATATTTGCACTAGGGGCTACTTCTAGTGCATAACCTTCTCTTCCTTATTTGATTTCTAATTCATCGAACAAATTTTTTAAATTTGACCATTAAAAATTTATTTTCACATTTTAAAGTAATAGTAAAACATTTTTCGACCAGATACTCGTTACTATATGAAAATTAAAACTTCTATTTGCTTTTTAAAATACTTTCTTACTTTTTCAAAATATTGTTTTACTAAAACACCTCTTTTACTAAAAACCATAAAATATAATATTTTCATCAAATATTTACTTTGTCATCACATTTTAATCTCAATGCTAATTAATTTCATTTAACTTCAATAACTTAATATTAATCACTTTAAAATATAATTGAAATTTAGATAAACCATAGTTATCTTCTAAAATAGTTTTTCTTTATTTAAAAAAAATCACCTTAAATAATTTATAGTGTTTTTATTCTATATATTAGTATACTTTTTTAAATCTTTATTTCTAATACTTTTCAATTATACTTTCTAAATATATATAAATATACGAAAATACAAATTAAAAATTCACTTTGTCTAATGACTTTGTTTATATCCAACCCAGAAATCCTTTTCATACTTTTATAAAATATACATATATCAGTTCATCTTCTATAAAATCCTTTGAAATATAATATTTTTATCCTTTTAAAAAATTCTTCGAATACAAGTAGTCCCATTTAAATATGATATCAATTCATAAATTCTCTTATAAACAAAATCTCAAATTCTAACTTTTGAAACCAATTCTCTCTCCAAAAGTTTTTCCACTCTTAAAACATCTCATTTCCAAAACTTCGTTCTCCTATCGCCCTTATTAATTCCGTTCCCAATGCATCTATCCAATAAAATATAATGTCTGTATGTATTCTCACAAGTGCTTAGTCGCTCCAAACTATCAATTACGGTTCAATTCCAACATATGACCCATCACTTCCAGATATCGGCAGAACCAAACATGGAGGTTTACACCATAATATCCGATGATCAACTTTACTACCATTTCCAGTTTTTTGCCTTGCCTCACCAATATCCATCTCTGTTCCAATTTCCATCCTTATTGACTTACTCATTTCTGCTAACTGAAATTGGGATTCACTAAAAACTCTCCAATAGAAAAATAGTTCAACTGGAACAAATACAATCATATTCAACTCTTATAATACATATATAATCGAAAATACAAATGCACTCTCTCAGTACGTTCCTAATCCTATAACCTAGGCTCTAATACCAAATGTAACAACTTGCCTTTTTGACTCCAGGATCCAACGCTCGAACCGACATCAGCACCCGAGAACCGAAAAGACAAGTCATTGGGGGTGAGATAAGAAATATATATAGTCACAGTCAAAGACAGGTATCAAATATAAATTCTAACTAACTCTAACCACTTTCATAGTCTCACAGCGAAATGAATAAAAGTGTAATACATAATCAATATTATAATCACATCACCATAACATGTCTGAAATTTTATATACATATGTTTGACAATTATATATACAATCTAACTCCACAAATGTACAATCAAATCCAATTACAACACTTAACTTCATCATTTCTAGTATACTCAAATGAACCATTTTCTCCGATACCATATCGTCTCCAAACGATGTAACCTGAATATATATAAAAGGGGAAAAATGGGAGTGGGTCAGACATAAGTTTGGTGAGTGAGTTATACCATACTCTATATATAATACAAAATATAACATGGTATGAGTCTATCGTCCGACCACAACATGTTCCATCACTACATTATAAATAACTACCATATATATAGCTATATCGCATTGTATTTATGCAAACTCACACCCTAGACTAGCCTCATGCCCTACCGCCTGTTTTTTGTCCACCGTCATGAAATCTCATATAGGACTCATGCCTGGACTACCCTCATGCCATATAGGTCACCTGTTGTCCCTGTTAATTCCTTTTTTCTAGTATTTTAATGATGACAACTGTATCATTATATATATCTAGTACTTATCTACAATCCAGGTGAAGGAGCTATAGATAATGTAGGAATGACTACACTAAAAAGATAGATCAACTTCACTTAAGCATTTCGACAAATCACAAGATCTTCAAACTACGAGTATGCATGTGCTCTTAGAATTATTTATAAAATATCCTTGGTATTTCATATGCATGCATATACATATCTGCACACAAAAAGTTTTAGAAATCAAAGATATTCAAAAATAACAAAAAAATACTACAATATACAAAATTTTCCAGTTCAGTCGACTGAACTCTTTTCTCGGTCTACTGAACCTTACAATTTAGTTAAACTACTTTGGTTTTAAAAATCTCACGCGTATTTTCTAGTTCTTATTCAGTAGAATGACTTTCATACTCAGTCGATCGATCACTGCATAATGGCTATTTTTCTGTAAGGTCACTTCGAAGAGTTGCAACCTTTTGTACTTATCATTTTGAGCAGAAGTGATCATAAATGAATGATTGCAACGTTTTAACACAACTCTTTGATTTCTATAAATATACATCAAGATCAGAAATCATTTTTAACTTGCTTACTTACTATCTTACTACTTTTTGATCTCCAGAGTTCATTACTATTCCACATTCAAAAATCATTCAAACAAATTCCATAATCATTAGTTACACATTCCAATTCACCAAGGAGATATAGGAAGAATTGCACTAGCACTCAATATCCTGGTTATTTAGAACACGGCTTGTCAAAGAAACTCTTTTGTATAAGCCTATTCCTCCAAGCGGAGCGAGGGTTATTGGTTAATGAAATATTGAAGGGGAGCTTCGGGACTGGATGTAGGACGGGAGGTTCGAACCAGTATAAAAACTCTGGCGTGCTCATTTATGTTTACTTTTATTATATTCTGTTATATTTCTTATTTATTACATATAGTAGTATAATACTCACATATTAATATACAAGCCATTTTATACGATCCATTATACTTACATTTGGTATCAGAGCACGGTCATTTCAATTTACAGTAGCATATGATTGAAAACTTTTTAATATAGCAAGTA
The DNA here is from genome assembly GCA_030737815.1 of Allium fistulosum. Lineage (NCBI taxonomy): Eukaryota > Viridiplantae > Streptophyta > Magnoliopsida > Asparagales > Amaryllidaceae > Allium > Allium fistulosum. Next base: position 1,398,455,529 of record CM060902.1, read on the forward strand.
CATTTCCAGAAGGTCAATCAACTGCTCGTCCTCCACTATTTACCGGTTCTAATTATGCTTATTGGTCAACATGTATGCGAATCTTCGTGGAAGCTAATGGTTTAGAAATTTGTAGCTACTCAAACAAAATATGAAGCACCTACTACTGACATTAGCACTTGGACCGATGCACAAAAGGCCGAGGCAACTAATAATGCCAAAGTTGTGAATGTATTATTTTGTTCACTTGATAAAAATGAATTTTTACGAGTCATGCCTTGCACCACTGCATATGATATATGGCGCACTATAAATATTACTCATGAAGGCACGACAAAAGTTAAACAAACAAAAATCTCTATTTTGCAAAACCAATTTTCATCTTTTAAAATGAAGGCAAATGAATCTATTATTAACATGTATGCTAGGTTCCAAACTATACAACACCATCTCATGGCACTTGGGTCAGATTCACTGATTTTGATTTAGTCACATGAATTTTAAACTCCTTGACTAATGAATGGGAAAGAAAAGTTTTAACTATCAAAGAGGCAAACGATCTCTCTTAACTCAAAGTTGAGGAGTTAATATAAAATTTGATGTCATACTAAGCTAACTTGCAGGCAAGAAAGGAGCAAAACCAAGAAAAGAAGAATATTGCTTTTCAAGCTAATGATGACAATTTCGACTTAGAAGAAGATTAAATTTTATTTATCGCCAAAAACTATAACAAATTTAAAAAATACAAGAAGATGATGAAATTTCAAAATAGTGGAAATACAAATCAAACATCAATAAAATGTTATGGATGTGACAAGTTCAGTCATATGAAGAAGGAATGACCATAGCTGAATAACGACAAAAAGAAAAACAGCTTCGAAAAGTTCAAGAAAAAGCAAAGAGCCTTTCAAGTAACTTGGGATGACTCTGACTCATCCTCCTCATTTGATAATGAGAGTGATTCAGAACAAAAATATATCTGCTTTATGGCTAGCACAGATGAGGTACGCCTTGAATTAACATATGATGAAATTTTGGAAATTGGCATAGAATTAGACAATAAATATAGAGAATCTAAGAAACCAAACAAGGAATGTATATGAAAGTTAAATAGAGCAGAGCTAGAAATTGGTCTATTAAAAGATGAAAAACAATCTATTACTTAGGTAGGAAAATAGAAAAAGAGAAACCAAGACATTCATATGACGACACCTGTCCTACTTCAGAAATATGTTTTTCATTCAAAATATATCAACATTTGGTAAATGCTGATGTTTTCTTTCTTCCCCTAAATCAACGTTATCCTTTTCAGTTATTCTTTGACATCGCCTGAGTATCAGAATCATCGGTCTTAACATCCTGTTATACTCTGCGTATCTCTACCTGTCGAATAATCCTATCACAGTTACGCACACATGGCCTCCATTCCTTGCTTTAATCATGAATTTGAAAATTAGGGTTTTCAGGTTAGTAATTCTTTATTTTTTCAAATTATTTTGGGGATTCTATTTAGATTTGAACTCATAGTGGGATCTGTGTACGTTTGAATCCATAGTTTCACCATTTGTTGTTTCTAGATATTGGCACATATGAATTCTTTTCCTCACCTTTACTAACGTGCAAAAATATTAAGACACGGTTGCTTGAGTCTGTTTGTTTTGATAGGTTGATGATCTGTTGTGCCAACAAATTTCAATCTTAAACACATTTACTTTAGATGTCATGCATTTCTCATCTATGATTTTCCACACATAAATTTATGTATATTTTCAATAGTGGTTACTTTAACTGCTCAACCATGGTTATATAAATCCTTAATTGCTGTAAAATATTTTCATTATTTTTAATGGTTGCTTTGGTATGAATTCCTCTGTTATCTCAAATCCAATATAGTTGTACAAATAATCAACTTTCCTATATTTGTAAGATTGTACGATCGAGGCTCATTAAATCATAACGTGACAAATTTTAGTACACATGTTTGTGGAAATGATATCATGTTTGGTAGACATATTTTTTTGTATTCCTAAAATTATCTTAAGCCAAGTAGAACAAACATTCGATATCACTATTCACTAATGCATTTTACAATTTACAGACCCTTTGATCCGCAGAGATAGAAATGTACTAAGTTTGTGTTTTTCAGTGTGTAATATTAATTCAATGTTATGCATAGATTTGAATTTATGCACTTCCTGTCAGGTGCGTAGAAGACTAGGTTTTGGATTTTATTTATTTATTTGGTGGTTGGAAAACATATCCACCAGACATGTACAAATTCAGTCTATCTAACCTTTATTCCATATTACAACAATATTATTGTAGATTATTAGGCCCTATTATTTTACTTTCAATTTAGTTGCATTTTTTGTTAGATTTAATCGTCAATGTAGCTGTTTTTGTGTAGTTTTTCAAACTTTTGGTTGCCTCTTCAAAGCCTATGGTTTTCAAAGAACGAGTTAGAATAATTCCCAAGTGGGAGCTAATATATCACACGGGTACAATGTTGTTGTACTCGACTATTATTTCATACAACTTCAAACTCATTGCAAATTATTATGCTCTTGTATTAAGTCATCAACTCATTTGCCTTTTTCGTTATATTAAATTTTTTTGTGACCTCTTTTGGGGATTTATTCGCACTTTCCCCTTTTCTGAAGCTATGGTTTCCTTCTTTTTAAGTTCAATAATTTGCAACTTATAGTACCAGTGTACCAGACCTGTACAAAGTCCTGTTTTTTTATTGTTATCTCATGTGCATTTTTGTTCAATTTTGATTCACAAAATAATTTATGACTGCAAACTTAAAATGACTACAAAACTAATATCCATCAGCTATTCAATAATGATAAGTGGTTGAGATTAGGGTTTGTTGAGTTAGTTCCTCTTGATGCACCTATTTTGCGCATGTTGTAACTTTATGATTAAAAATAAGTGAAGCATCAACGAGTTTCATATTTTCTACACTCATGTGTTTTTCATTCATATATTTTTCATCTTTTGTAGTTTTTGGGTTAGAGAAAGGAAACATGAAATGATTATCATACTTACAACCTTTTTCATCTATTTTCACACCCCCACAGTTTGAATTTGAATGGAAAAAAGACATATTACATATTTACATGCATGTTTGGTTGATAGATTTACCACTCATATTGTTGCATTGAGATCAAGCTGTAGTTTATTATAGAGTCCAATTTTCAATTATAATTATTGCCATATAACCAACATTTCTTTAAATCGAAATGAAAGACACATATTTGGCTTGGACACGGTTAGCAAAAATACACATAATGCACTAATTTAGTTATATTTAAGTTTTCTAACTATCTTTTAAATGGGAAAGTAGCAATTAAACAAAATTTGAAATGAACCAAACTACTTTGTAAATTCTAATTTGAAATCATACTGTGAATATTTAAAAATGCATTCTATAATCACTTCTTTATGAATTGTAGATTATGTTACCATCTACCTCCATGCATCCATGATATTATAATTTAAGTACACATATTTAGTATGAACGCTTAGGATGCATTGACAACGAACAATTCAAATTTTCAATGCGTCAGACATGATAAATTATAAGAATAAACAAAATTATGATAAGTAAGCACTTACTACTATGTACTGCAATATTAGCTGCTTTGAATACAGTAAGAAGCATTCAAATACTTATTTTTATGAACACGTTCATTTTAGCAGCTATACATGATTCACTCTGTAACATAGAAAATTTGTAAATTTTATGTCTATAAATTAATGAACTATTTTTCTACTTTACACTTGGACGAATAAGCTTTGAGTTATTTACACATATCGCAATGTGTAATGATTTTCTATATAATAACTAATTTGTATTTCCATTCTGTACCATTTAATTTGGCCTACCTATAATATTTAGTAATTTTATGAAATAGTCTGATGTACCAAATAAAACAACAATGTATTAAATAGTGGATAAATAAGTACGTAATGCAACTGAAATTGATGCAGATGTAGTTATTGACTAATGGTCAATACCACTTTCTAGAAAAAAGGTACTTCTACAAATAATTCGAACACCACCTACTTATAAATAGTTTTCAATTAATCACTGACACTGTAGTAGTTATACAAACTACTTGACCACTATAAGAGAATGGTCAATTTTCAGCGTGAGGACGCATGAAAAGAGCGTCAAGAATTCCCCCTTCTCCAATAGCTAAACATAATTTTTTTATTTTCCTGTTTATTAAAAAAACAAAAAAATAAAATAAAAAGGTTTTTAAAACCCATTTAAAGCTAAAAACGGGTTTCTTACTATAATGATTAGAAAGTCATAGAATTATAAAAACAGGTTTCTGAAAACCTTCTAGCTTTAAACCGTTTTCAACACACCGTATATGTACCTATACCAAGAATAAAGAATTGAAGGAATTTCCACTTTCTTTACTTTACCACGCTCGAACTCCCACTGCTGTGAAGCAAAAAAAGTAGGAATTGCTCCCATATTTTGTTTTCCTTCGGCTGCTGAAGATGCCATTTAACAACTAAATAAATCAGTCCTTACATTTGTACTATCAACCCTCCAAAATATATTTTTTCACTTTAAACTTATTATTCTACAAAGGTAAGTACACCTAAATGAATACTCTCTTCTTCTTACTACCATGTCTCTGTTTGAAGTATAAACCACTCTCTTCTTCTTACTACCCTATCACTGTCGCAAGTACATGGCTGAAAATTTATATATTTTACATGTGACGCCCCACCTCTATGCTCATAATAACAAAGAGTATTAAAAGAAATACTGTCTATTATTACGAAGAATAAGGCTGGATAGAAGCGACCATCCGTAGTTGGCCTTACACTAGTATTGGTTATCTCGATAGGAGTGGTATATACTTTTTAATTTTCATCTCTTATTTATTTACTCCCATCGACATACCCAATTACCAGTATAAAACGAACTACGACGGTTCATAATAGTTTAGGACAATATATATAATAATAACACAGATACAAAAAGAATGCGGAACACAGATAACAAAAGTCTCATATATATAATAACTGATGCCAGTTACAATACATTTGACACAATACATATGATACAACTACAACTGTCGACTCCGGAAGTTATATATATATACAAATACATTATCAACTAATGTACATGAATACATATCAACCTATACTAAGACACGATTACTCCAAAAGATGTGAAAAGTCTTCATAGCTCAAACAGCAACTCAAAGCAGGAAATCTACAACCTGAAATAACTCGGGTCTGACCCGAGTATTATATTCAAAAGAAAATAATACACGGGTTAGTCTAATTCAAACTCAGTTATTAATGCACAGAAGCAATAATAATCAAATTCCCCCAAAATGCCAATACTGTTTTGGCTGCAATACACGCACGCGTGTACTGCCTCGCCACTACCATGAAGAAATAGAAATCAGCAAAATGAAGCTACAGAGGTCAAATCACGACTATCGTGACTCAACACTACTAAAAAATAAATCAGAGATTTCAACCCCATACAGTGTTCAAGTGCAAGCTGTCGAAGATAACTGCGGTGCAATGTCAACCGCACATATAGCACAAAGTACACAAATGATCACACACGAATGGTCGCACAAAGAATGGCCAGGAACACTACAAGCAAAACCAAGAAGGCACCAAACAACCAACTGAGAGCAACAAGTCAAGACATCAGAAAAACAATGATGCAGGCTGAAGACTGGAAAACAATGAGGCAACACAGTGATGTATCATGAACACCAGGAACAGAACTAAAGCCATACATGAAGTAGTGCAATGCAGACATGAAACAACAATGCAAAGATCAGTGATGCAACTCAATGCATAAATCCGTGACTCAAACTAAATGCACAAATTACTTACAACATGAGTGACCAGTCTCAACCAAGTAAATACCCATCGTGTTTATAGTGACTATACTGAACAAAAGGTCAAAGTCCAGTTGATGCTTAAGTAAAGTCAAGGTCAGACCAACTACAACTAAATGCCCACAAGTGATCGGACCAAGCTAAACAATAACAGTGAGAATATGTAATATGAACCAGGTACCTATATGAACCAAAATGAACAAAGAATATGGCAACATGATTATCAAGGTAACTTCAGCTCAAAGTTACAAACTGGCCAGTACAACTTAAAACATGAATGATGCAATGCACTTATATATCAATTGAAACCCTGAACCAGACTACACAATTAAAATCAGTGCAAACCGAAGTCACAAAAGGCTACAGATATCAATACCCAGACTCGACATCTACATGAAGGGCAACAACAATGATGATGAACCAAGCCAAAGACATGCACAGCAGGTACCAATGAATATCCTAGAGATGAACAGAAGTGCCAAATTCACAATTGACAAAGTCAAAAATGCCAAGTTTAGGTGCAAATAATTAGTGCAGTGATGCAGTTGAAGTGGTATGCAATGGTGAACAACACTGTGAAGAAAGCAGGAAAAGTGCAAGTACCAACACACAATATACGATACAGAATGCATATAAAAATGTAGGCATGATATTCAAGCTGCAGATCAAAGGTATAATGGCCGAAGTCATGAAGTAGCAATTAAAAATCAAACGGATACTGAAGTACTACCAGAGACAGTAAACCATATAACCCCAAGTCGAACAAAATAACATTGCCAACTCACATTCGAAAATCATCAAAGCCATAATTTCATAATTAAAATCGATGTCCATCGAAAATGCAACAAAACCCAAAATGCTCGATACAACACAAAGTCATCATGTCAATCGTCAAGAACCAGAAAATAACAAAGACAGAGAACATCACTTCCAACATGTTCAAATGGCAGACAAATCAAGTGACGAACTTAACAATCGAATAAGAACAAAATCGTAGAAACACGAGCACTAATAAGCTAGAGATAAGAATTCGATGTGAGTATAATACTCACCATTTTCGACGACCCAGCAGAAGGCGATCCCTCTCGATCGAACAAGCCGAAATCACGGCACAAAAATTTTGAACGAAGCCCTAATTTGAAAAAGCGAACGAAGGAAGATATCGTGGCCGCCATTATTTTGTTTTCGTCTATTTTGTTTAGGGTTCGAGTGAATGACAAATGAGAGGGGGGTCGGGTTAGATATCATCACGACATCAAAAGTAAATGGGCCAAGTTGATTTTTAAAGCCCACAACCCTTTTTCAACCAATTTCAAAAGAATTTCCACTAATTAAAAACTCCAACAACAATTAACAAACGATATTAATCGTCCAATGATGATAATAAAATAAAATGCGAAATCCCGGGTTGTTACAGACTCTCCTCCTTAAAAAAATTGCATCCCCGTAATTTTCATAATTAAGATCGTTACTAACAATTATTTCTCTAACATAAACTGGTTAAGCTAGAAAAATAAAGGTTGAGAATTCAAACGCCAAAGAAATCTTTCAATTCAATTAAAAGAAATTTACAATATCTCAACAAAATCTAATTATCAAAAGATAATCAGAAGACACCAAAACGGAATAAATACTATTATCAGCAATATTCAATTATCAACTAGATAATTTAAAATACAGAAATCACAAAACAGCAATGTCTAATTATCGATACGATAATTAGAAAATAACAAAATCTAATTATCAGCAAAGATAATTAGAGAACACAAATCATAATTCGCAAAACTGCAAATATCTAGTTATCTAACAGATAAATAGAAAACACGAACTTCATAATCAGCAAACTCTAACTATCAACAGTGATAGATAGAAAACAGTAATTCAATACAAACAACGTAATCTAGAATTAATTAGAAACTAGAAAATCTCATAATCAGCAAAACTGGCAAATATCCAATTATCAAACGATAATCATAAAACACAAATATCTAATTATCAGAAACGATAATTATAAAACATCAGAAAATCAGAAACCTCAAATCAACAAATATTTAATTATCTCAGGCGATAATTAAACCTCAAATCAGCAAATATTTAATTATCCAAAGCGATAATTAAATCTCAAACCAGCAAATTTTTAATTATCAAAAGAGATAATTAAATCTCAAACCAGCAAATATTTAATTATCAAAAGCGATAATTAAATCTCAAACCAGCAAATATTTAATTATCAAAAGCGATAATTAAATCTCAAATCAGCAAATATTTAATTATCAAAAGCGATAATTAAATCTCAAATCAGCAAATATTTAATTATCAAAAGCGATAATTAGAAACAACAAATATCCGATTATCAAAAACGATAATCATAACTCATATCAACAAATATCTAATTATCACCAGCGATAATTATAAACAACAAATATCTGATTATCAAAAACGATAATCAGAACTCATATCAACAAATATCTAATTATCACAAGCGATAATTAGAAACAACAAATATCTAATTATCAAAAACGATAATCAGAACTCATATCAACAAATATCTAATTATCACAAGCGATAATTAGAAACAACAAATATCCGATTATCAAAAACGATAATCAGAACTCATATCAACAAATATCCAATTACCTGCAGATAATTGGAAACAACAAATCTAGAAATCAATTAAGAAGACTAGAAAATCAACATAAAAGCTTGGATCGATCCCATCAGATGGCGAGTTTTTAATTCGACGCACGTGCATCAACAAATGGCCGAAGCCTACCAAGTACTCAACATAATTTTGGCGCCCAACAAATGACTCGAAGGTCCAACAAATGACCCGAAGGTCTAGTACTGGTATTTGACCCAAAGGTCCATCATATGACCCGAAGGTCCATCATAGTGGCTCGAAAGCACACGAAAGCATCAAATATTTCAATTAACGAGTCCGGAATTAACCGAAATAGCAAACGCACATGTCTCATATCACGTGTTTTACTAAATCGTTTGATTCTCTTCATCGTTTCCTTGAAAATGCAAAATTTATCAAAATCATCAAAACAACAGATATTCAATTAACGAGTCCGGAATTAACCGAAATAGTAAAAATGTGGTTCCATATTCCGCACTTTTGCTAAATCGTTTAAATCACTTCATCGTTTCCTTGAAAGTGCAAAATTGTGTATTTTGTAAAAATACACTTTACATTCTCAAACGGACAAGTCCGGAATTAAGCGAATCAGTAAAAGAAAGGGGTCATAGTCCTCGATTTTGCTGAAACGTTTAAATCGCTTCCTCATTCTTCTGAAATCGCAAACTGTAAAATTTCTGAAAACAATTTTATTTATTTTATAAAAATAACAATTCACATTCTCAACTGGACAAGTCTGGAGTTAAGCGAATCAGTAAAAGAAAGAGGTCATAGTCCTCGATTTTGCTGAAACGTTTAAATCGCTTCCTCATTCTTCTGAAATCGCAAACTATAAAATTTCTGAAAACAATTTTATTTATTTTATAAAAATAACAATTCACATTCTCAACTGGACAAGTCTGGAGTTAAGCGAATCAGTAAAAGAAAGGGGTCATAGTCCTCGATTTTGCTGAATCGTTTAAGTCGCTTTCTCATCCTTTTGAAAGCGCAAACTGTTAAATTTTTTATAAAACAACTTTCATTTCTATAACAATTTTCCAATCACGTGATTAAAGCAGCAAAATTAGTAACAATTTCGAAAAGGAAATTGTACTTCTCAAAATACCGTAAAAACGGATCTCAAAATCAGCATTGCGGAATAACCGCTTGAAAATCCACTTTTTAAAATTTGACTGTTACTAAAGTCAAAGCGACAGTAATTTTTTAAAACATCAGAATCTCAACAAAATAATTTACATCAAAATGTAATACCAGTGAATTTTCATTCATCAAAGTGTCAACAAAACACCGTGCCTCAAAATTTAGCATCGATGTAAAAATCCCGTTATAAAAATAACGGCAACAAAATACGTTTCATAACCAAGCATCGGTTCAACGTAAAATAAATGCAGTAACGTGCAATTCATATTTGCACGCACATTATAATATAAACAAAGAAATCATTCGAATGCATCTTCAATGAAAACAATTCAAAACAGCAAAATCTAATCAATAGATGATTAGTACAAAAGAAAGCCAGCGGAAATTTCAACAAAAATCACATATCTGCAATTTCTTCGAATCCTCAATTCGGATTCGAAATTCTTAGAGAAACAAAATAAATACAGCTATGTAAACAACCAATGAAATTTTATTTCAATTTCTAAATCAATTAGATTATCAGTTGTACTCAGCGAAGACAGTTTCACTGTTTCCGCTGCGCACTCTGATAAGCAGTACTCAAATCAATCAAATCATAAGAACACAAATTCACTTTTTATTTTTAAATAATGATATTTAAAAACTTTCATCAAAATTCAAAACTTTAGTTTTGACTCAAATCACAATTAAAACATCGACCAATAGTTGTAACATATGTTCCATCCAAGTTATGTTTTATATTATGTCCATAAACCCCAAGCTCTGATACCAACTGTGACGTCCCACCTCTATGCTCATAATAACAAAGAGTATTAAAAGAAATACTGTCTATTATTACGAAGAATAAGGCTGGATAGGAGCGACCATCCGTAGTTGGCCTTACACTAGTATTGGTTATCTCGATAGGAGTGGTATATACTTTTTAATTTTCATCTCTTATTTATTTACTCCCATCGACATACCCAATTACCAGTATAAAACGAACTACGACGGTTCATAATAGTTTAGGACAATATATATAATAATAACACAGATACAAAAAGAATGCGGAACACAGATAACAAAAGTCTCATATATATAATAACTGATGCCAGTTACAATACATTTGACACAATACATATGATATAACTACAACTGTCGACTCCGGAAGTTATATATATACAAATACATTATCAACTAATGTACATGAATACATATCAACCTATACTAAGACACGACTACTCCAAAAGATGTGAAAAGACTTCATAGCTCAAACAGCAACTCAAAGCAGGAAATCTACAACCTGAAATAACTCGGGTCTGACCCGAGTATTATATTCAAAAGAAAATAATACACGGGTCAGTCTAATTCAAACTCAGTTATTAATGCACAGAAGCAATAATAATCAAATTCCCCCAAAATGCCAATACTGTTTTGGCTGCAATACACGCACGCGTGTACTGCCTCGCCTCAACCATAAAGAAATAGAAATAAGCAAAACGAAGCTACAGAGGTCAAATCACGACTATCGTGACTCAACACTACTAAAAAATAAATCAGAGATTTCAACCCCATACAGTGTTCAAGTGCAAGTTGTCGAAGATAACTGCGGTGCAATGTCAACAGCACATATAGCACAAAGTACACAAATGATCACACACGAATGGTCGCACAAAGAATGGCCAGGAACACTACAAGCAAAACCAAGAAGGCACCAAACAACCAACTGAGAGCAACAAGTCAAGACATCACAAAAACAATGATGCAGGCTGAAGACTGGAAAACAATGAGGCAACACAGTGATGTATCATGAACACCAAGAACAGAACTAAAGCCATACATGAAGTAGTGCAATGCAGACATGAAACAACAATGCAAAGATCAGTGATGCAACTCAATGCATAAATCCGTGACTCAAACTAAATGCACAAATTACTTACAACATGAGTACCAGTCTCAACCAAGTAAATACCCATCATGTTTACAGTGACTATACTGAACAAAAGGTCAAAGTCCAGTTGATGCTTAAGTAAAGTCAAGGTCAGACCAACTACAACTAAATGCCGACAAGTGATCGGACCAAGCTAAACAATAACAGTGAGAATATGTAATATGAACTAGGTACCTATATGAACCAAAATGAACAAAGAATATGGCAACATGATTATCAAGGTAACTTCAGCTCAAAGTTACAAACTGGCCAGTACAACTTAAAACATGAATGATGCAATGCACTTATATATCAATTGAAACCCTGAACCAGACTACACAATTAAAATCAGTGCAAACCGAAGTCACAAAAGGCTACAGATATCAATACCCAGACTCGACATCTACATGAAGGGCAACAACAATGATGATGAACCAAGCCAAAGACATGCACAGCAGGTACCAATGAATATCCTAGAGATGAACAGAAGTGCCAAATTCACAATTGACAAAGTCAAAAATGCCAAGTTTAGGTGCAAATAATTAGTGCAGTGATGCAGTTGAAGTGGTATGCAATGGTGAACAGCACTGTGAAGCAAGCAGGACAAGTGCAAGTACCAACACACAATATACGATACATAATGCATATAAAAATGTAGGCATGATATTCAAGCTGCAGATCAAAGGTATAATGGCCGAAGTCATGAAGTAGCAATTAAAAATCAAACGGATACTGAAGTACTACCAGAGACAGTAAACCATATAACCCCAAGTCGAACAAAATAACATTGCCAACTCACATTCGAAAATCATCAAAGCCATAATTTCATAATTAAAATCGATGTCCATCGAAAATGCAACAAAACCCAAAATGCTCGATACAACACAAAGTCATCACGTCAATCGTCAAGAACCAGAAAATAACAAAGACAGAGAACATCACTTCCAACATGTTCAAATGGCAGACAAATCAAGTGACGAACTTAACAATCGAATAAGAACGAAATCGTAGAAACACGAGCACTAATAAGCTAGAGATAAGAATTCGATGTGAGTATAATACTCACCATTTTCGATGACCCAACAGAAGGCGATCCCTCTCGATCGAACAAGCCGAAATCACGGCACAAAATTTTTGAACGAAGCCCTAATTTGAAAAACAGAACGAAGGAAGATATCGTGGCCGCCATTATTTTGTTTTCGTTTATTTTGTTTAGGGTTCGAGTGAATGACAAATGAGAGGGGGGTCGGGTTAGATATCATCACGACATCAAAAGTAAATGGGCCAAGTTGATTTTTAAAGCCCACAACCCTTTTTCAACCAATTTCAAAAGAATTTCCACTAATTAAAAACTCCAACAATAATTAACAAACGATATTAATCGTCCAATGATGATAATAAAATAAAATGCGAAATCCCGGGTTGTTACATTACATTAATTTTCAATGCATATCCTCCTGTACTATAAACACTGCACGTTTCACTACCCTAAATCGTTATCATTTTCATTCAGAAGCTCGGTTCAAATTCAGACATAATAACATAATCAACCGAGGGAAAAAATGACTGCAAGCAGAATTTCCAACTTGCATTAACCATACATGTCGTTAGCTCAACATCCCACAGAGACATTAACAAATGAGGCAAATGAGTTACCTACACAACTGACACCTGAATAAAGAAACATTGAAAATTTTAGTAAGAATCTATATCACAATGAATACATTAATCTTTTACCTAGATTATAAATCTAATACTTATCGACGTTGTTCAAATTTTATGTAGATTTGGAGCTAAGCAGAAGCATAAAGTGAGGTAGTTTTCTAGGTCAAAACACAATCAAAACTGTATGCCAATCAACAACAAAACTACTAAACTTTAAAACGCTACCTTCATGTAGGACACCGATTAATTAGAAGGCAATGCCACTGGAAGTGGCTACTCTATGGAACCTAAAACTACATCTCGACGCGGCGTAGTGATTGAGGTACTGAGCTAATTTAATAAATGTATGCTAAACTCTATGCAAATCAACTTGGATATCAATCTACTTTTCCAAGGTTGACACAAAAATGGAACGTGGTAAGCAAAAGATTAGTGGAAGGACTACCGAGAAGAAATGGAAGAAGCAGTCATCGAGACAATTGACCACAGTGGCGTACCAGGTTCTAGGCTCTTTGTATTGTCCTGTTTGTTTTTTAAGTATAGTCTTTATTTAAATTTAACTTTTTTTTCATTTTTTGTAAAAAAATATGACATTGTTGTGTGCATTCTAATATATGTTTGCTCAGTGCTGCACATTTTTATCACTCTGTATCTGTATAACTACCACTTTTTTTACCTCTCTGCTCTATTTTGATTTCAGTTTGTTCACTTTTTACACTCTCCTTATGTATCACTCTTTATAAGGTCATAATGCAATCACCGTAACATATTTTCACTCAATATCTACTTTACCTTTACTGTCAATTATCTGAAAGTTATATTAAACACACTAACACTTACCTTTATATCCTCTAAAATATAACACTAACATAAATGTTATACTAAAATAGCCCTAATTTGTCAAACAAATGAACATTATTTGTGTGACAAGTATATAAAAAACAGCCACTTTTTCTCTCATATAATGGTTCAATCGTGTACGCATTTCAGTACATGCAAAAAAATAAATGGCCTACTATATATTTGTGTGTTCTATTAGTCCCCACCTCAGTAGTTCTTTTACATCCATTTTATCCATACTAATAAAAGATCTGACTAAAGTTTTAAACAAACAACTACAAACATCTGATTTATGTAATCCACTATGCATTTGTTACACCATAAACATTGTCTTACCAATTACATTTTAAAAAACATTTTGCAGTTGATAACACGAACAAAATAAACAACTTAACTCTTAATAAGATTTGAAAACTTCTATAAAGGTTACAACAGTCGTGTTAGCAATTTTTCAAGTTGAAGATTAATTGGATAGCAAGTGTGAAATGAGAGATTGATTTTTAAAGGAGAAAGTTGTACTTTATTACAAACTTTTGCTTACAATTTTTTTTGCTTGCTTACAATTGAGATACACCATTACTATTTATAGTAATTCACATCTCAAATGAACGGTGGAGATGTGTTTGATCCTACAGTATACAACTATTCTCTAGAGTTTTCTATAACTTTCATACAAAATATCTTTAGATAAGAAAACTCTAGATTCTAGTTATTTTATTACAATTTGAGAATGGAAAATTCTAGGACCTCTTCTACCATGACAACATATATCTAGATAATTCTATCTAGATGATTCTTTCTAACTTTCTCTAGAATTCTCTTCTTTATTTGTGGTCCAAATTAAGTCCAATAATCTAGCCCAAAGTCAAGTTTAATTTTCAACATCCTCCCGTAAACTTGACTTTGTAACTCCAAGTAAAATTTTCAATTTGTATTTTACGTGCTTTGGTAGGAATAAAGAAATTATCAAAACTTTCCTTTTTCTTTTCTTCTTCTTTCCCATAATCAAAATCTTTGAGGCAATTTCATTAATGCACCATTCATTTCATCCTCCTTCATTGCCATAGAATATTCCAAAAAGCATGCGCTCTAACTTCCATCTTGGTCCAGTATCATAAATTTTGTATGATTCATATACGTTATCTTTGAATTTTTTCATAAATTCACTCTTGCAATTTTTGACCAAACCAATATCTTCGTGAAATTCATCGTTGGCCTCTTTGACTTCCGCTTTGATCTTTTCCTTTTGTACTTCTTTATTATTCTCCATTTTCATTTCTTTAAATTTTTGCTCATATTTTAAATCTCCTCCAATCTCTTGAATTTCATTTCCTTTACTTTCGTACTTTTCATTATAGGCATCTTCTGTGCTTACTTTATTTTCTTCATCATCTTCTTTTCCATCCTTTAATCGTTTTTCTTCTTCTTTCACTTTCTCCTTCTTTTCAGCTTCTTCTTCCACCTTTTCAGTTTTTACTACCTCAATAGTCTCCTTTTTCACTTCATTGGTTTTTGAAAGGTCTTCACCTGCAATTCTTATGACTTTCTCTTCGGTTATCTTTGACAACTCTTCTACAACAATCTCCTCCATGCAAGTATTTGTTTTCTCTTCCTCTTCCATTGCAGTATTCTCTCTTATTTCATTGTTTTCCTTTTCATCATTCTTATCATCTAACATATTTTCTTCAACACATCGTATTTCATTCTTTTTAGCTCCTGTAT